>JAPTYO010000017.1:0-2500000 GCA_036873135.1 Clarkia xantiana subsp. parviflora | reverse complement strand
GATCAAGGGCCGGGAGGATTATCGGAGGTCTGAAGACTTCCAGGCTGATGCTGTGAAGTTCTTTGGCGCGGAGGTGGAGAACACTTTCTTCAATGCGGTTGAGGAGCTCCACCTGGAGTATGGCGACGCCATCAACTTCGACAAGTCTCCTTCTATCGCTCCCTTCGCGAAGAAATACTTTTCCCTTTCGGAGGAGAGTGATGGGGGGAGTACTCCCGCAATTGTCGTAGACGCAGCAGAGCTTCCAAGTGCTGATGCTCCGATAGTCGATCCTCCTGCGGCTGACCCTGTGGAGCCTTTTGCCGCCGACCTTGCGGAATCAGCTCCCGTAGATGCCGCTGACAAGGACCAAGCCTAACTGCTTATCTTTTAAAGTCCTTGTATCTTCCTCGCTTTTGTAATCGTCAGGCCTTTGAGCCCTTATCAATTATCAGACTTTCTTAGTCCCGATTTTTCTCAACGTACTTCTCCGAGTGGCTTTACTATACTTGCTTAGGTCGATACCTCGACACTTAAGACATTCTCGTACATTACTCAAGACGATTTATTAACTTGCACCACTTAAGGCGATTTACCATCGTGCACCACTTAAGGCGACTTTTCAATGCTTAGTATAAATCCAAGAAACATGCATCACTTAAGACGACTTAACTTCGCGCATCACTTAAGACGTCTTTTCAATACTTAGAATAAATCTAAGAATCATGCACCACTTAAGGCGACTTTTCTCGTGCATCACTCAAGGCGAATTTTCTCGTGCACCACTCAAGGCGACTTTTCTCGTGCACCACTCAAGGCGACTTTATAAAGCTTAGAGTAAATCTAAGAATAATTCTGATCGGAAGCAACCTCTTTATTTATTGATGGCAAAATTGGCTTATATCGTATTAAACGATAAACAGCATACACCACTTAAGGCGATTTTACATCGGGCACCACTTAAGGCGACTTTCATCAAGCATGGTGTTTCTTCAAGTGTTCGCCACTAAAAGAATGCTTCAATACTCTGCCATCGAGGTCTTCCAATTTGTACGCATTTGGAGCTGTCATCCCCACGACCTTATAAGGTCCTTCCCATTTTGGTGACATCTTGTTGATTCGATCCAAAAGGGTAAACTCGTTGCGACGCCAAACCAGCTCCCCGACGAAGAACTGTCGGGACTTTACTCGCCGATTGTAGTACCTGGCCGTCGCCAAACGCATTCGAGCTTGGACTTCATCGGCTTCCCGCCTCTTCTCTTCGAGTAAGTCCAAGTCCAGACGTCTCATTTCATCATTCGTCAGAGGCTCGTAATATCTCATCTGATGGGACGCCACAGCTACCTCCACGGGGGCGACAGCCTCCGTGCCATAAACGAGGCCAAACGGAGTCTCCCCCGTTGATCGTTTGGGTGTCGTTCTAACAGCCCAAAGCACGTTTTCCAGTTCGTTCAGCCATTTGCCCTTCAAGGCATAGACCCTCTTCTTCAGGCCATCCATCACTTGTTGGCTGATTCCACCTGACCGTTAGTCTGAGCATGGCGTACGGAAGCTGTCCGATGCTCGATGTTCAACTCCTCCAGATACTCCCTCACCTGAGAGCCGTTAAACAGTAGACCATTGTCGCTGATCACCACCTTAGGAATCCCGTATCTGGACACAATATGGGTCTGGAGGAACTTGACGATCTGGTTCCCCGTCGTTCTGGCCAACGCCTTTACCTCTATCCATTTCGAAAAATAATCGATAGCTACAAGTAAATACTTACATTGACCTTGTGCTTGTGGAAGAGGTCCCACCAAGTCGATGCCCCATTGCGCGAAGGGCCAAGCGCTCTTGATGGATGTCAGATTAGCGGCCGGAGCCACGATACTCGGGGCGTACCTCTGGCACGCGTCACAGGATCGGACCAACGTCGTCGCTTCCTTGCTCATCGTAGGCCAATAATAGCCCAAGTTCAGCACTTTCCTCATAATGGATCGGGCCCCTTCATGACAAGCCGCGACCCCTTCATGCACCTCCTTCAGGATTCGATTTGTGTTGGGTTCTGCCACACACTTCAAGTACGGAGTCGAGAACCAGCCCTTCTTGTGTAGCTGATTGTCCAGCATCACATAATTAGCCGCGATCCGACGTATCCTGTCGGCTACTACTTTATCATCGGGGACTGTCCCGTAGTCAGGTATGGGACTATCGGGGTCATCCAAGTGGGCTCCTCCTCCGATTTTGCCTCAATGGCACACACCTGTGTCGGGTCGGTGGTCGATAAGATCACATTCTCCAAGAAGTGCACCTTCCGATTTCTTCCAAGGGCGCCCCCAGGGCAAATTTGCTCAAGGCGTCTGCCTCTACGTTTTCCTCCCTCGGGATTGCCTCGATGTCGAAGCTTTTAAAGCTCTCCTTCAGGGTTTGTACCTCGCGTAGATACTTCTTCATTATCGGGCTCCTCGCTTCGTATCGCCCTTGAACCTGGTTTACGATTAAAGCTGCGTCACACTTCACTTTCAAGTGATCGACTCCAGTGCCTTTAGCGATTTTAAGGCCCGTGATAAGAGCCTCATACTCTGCTTCGTTGTTTGTGGCCTTGAATGTTAAAGCCAAGGCGTATCGGAGCGGCTCACCTCCATCCGGTGGTATCAACAAAAAGCCTGCTCCTGATCCGTCCGAACTCGAGGAACCATCTGTGTAAATTTCCCAGGTATTTTCCTCGCTTGGCTGTTCTGATTGCTCTGTCCTCTCTGGTTCTTCTGTCGGGACCTCCATGGTTGCCCCCTCTACAGGGCCCGCTTCTTTTAGATCGGGGGCTGTAGATTCTGCTATGAAATCCGCCAATGCCTGGCCCTTAATGGCCGTTCTTGGAGCAAAGTGTATGCGAAATTCACTAAGCTCTATTGCCCACTTCACTAATCTTCCCGATGCATCCGGTGGGTTCAAAAAATGCTTCAAAGGCTGGTTCGTCAACACAGTAATCTCGTGTGCATGGAAATAAGGCCTTAGCTTCCGAGCAGTAATAATCAACGCAAAGAGATACTTCTCAACGGCAGGATAATTCAATTCAGACTTGGAAAACGCCTTGCTTACATAATAGACGGGGACTTGATTACCCTCGACAACCTTCACTAACACAGAGCTAATGGCAAATTCAGAAACAACCAGGTAAAGATAGAGCGGCTCGCCTGGAACCGGTTTCGCCAACGGCGGGAGGGTGCGAAGGTTCTGCTTGAGTGCTTGGAACGCTTCTTCACACTTGGCGCTCCACTCAAACTTCTTGTTGGCCCTCAGGACTTCAAAAAATGGCATTGATCGGTCGCTGGCATTGGACAGGAAGCGATTCATTGCAGCCAGTCGGCCATTCAGCACTTGTACCTCCCGATGGTTTATCAGAGACTGTATCTCCTCAATCGCCCTCAGCTTCTCGGGATTCACCTCAATTCCTCTCTGGCTCACCATAAAGCCCAAAAATTTCCCTGAGTGGACTCCGAAGGCGCATTTCGTCGGGTTTAAGCGAACCTGATGAAGCCTCATCCGCTCAAACGCCATGGCTAGGTTGTGCACATGATCCTCAGCTTGTCGGGACTTCACCAGCATGTCATCCACGTAAGCTTCCACGGTCTCTCCCAGCATATCTCCGAATAACTTATTCACCATGCGCTGATAGGTTGCCCCGCCATTGATTAACCCGAAAGGCATGACATCGTAATGATAGATGTCACTGTCTGCATAAAACGCTGTGTGAGGAGCGTCCTCCTTAGCCATCTTGATTTGGTTGTAGCCCGAATACGCATCCATGAAGCTCAACAGCTCATGTCCCGATGTGGCATCCACCAACTGGTCGATTCTCGGGAGTGGGTAACAGTCCTTCGGGCAAGCCTTATTCAGGTCGCGGAAATCCACACACATCCGCCATTTCCCATTAGTCTTCTTTACCAGTACCGGATTAGCGACCCAAGTCTGGAATCGGAGCTCCTTGATAAACCCAGCGTCGAGTAACTTGCCCACCTCCTGCTGGATCGCGATCTTCTTGTCTGTGCCCATCGGACGCCTTTTCTGCGTGATAGGTTTTATCGTGGGATCTATCTTCAGCTCGTGTTCGATCACATCGGGGCTGATCCCTGGCATATCGCTCGGGGACCATGCAAACTGCTCCTTGAACTTTTTCAGCAGGTCGATCAACTCTCGAGCTGTCTCTTCAGTCAAAGCAGACCCGATTTTCACCTTCCTCCGGGGTCCGTCGATCTCAATTTCTTTTAGATCTTCTATGGGGGCGGGACGCCCAAACTCCTCTCTAGGATCTGTATCTGTCAGGAGGACAGTCATGGCCTCTCGCCTCCTCATTCGGGTGGCGTTAACATAACATTTTCGGGAAGCTACCTGGTCACCCTTGACCTCTCCGACTCCGTGGTCGGTCGGGAACTTCATCTTCTGGTGCACTGTCGAGGCAACTGCCATCAGGGGGTTGATGGTGGTTCTCCCGATAATCGCGTTGTAAGTCCCTACGGAATCAACTACCACGAACTCCACGTTCCTCCTTTCTGATTTCCACCCACTACCAAACTCCACTGATAAGGTGATTACTCCTAGCGGATAGGAGGTAGAACCAGAGAACCCCACCATCGGGAAGTTTGCCTCCTTCAGATCTTTCTTCGTTTTTCCCATAGCCTCCAGCGCGTCCATAAATAGAATATCGGAGGAGCTCCCTCCGTCGATCAGAATTCGCTTCATCTCGTACCCGTCTACATCCAAGGTCACAACCAAGGCGTCATCGTGCGGAGTCTCCACGCCTATGAGATCCTCCGACGAAAAGGAGATCACCATCTCTTCCTTCAGGGTCCAGGATCGAGACCTCTTACCTAGCACCACAGCCGTAGGAATTCTAGAGGCGTAAACCTCCCGAGAGGACGAGGTATCACCTCCAGCAGCAAATCCTCCGTGAATCACATTAATGGTGCCTCGTCGTTCTTTGCGGGCACCGGACGGCTCCGGGTTGGACCTCTTCTTCTTTGGGGACCGATCGCGGGATCGAGAACGGGACCGCGATCGGGACCGAGAGCGGGATCGACACCGCTTATCCCCGACGAACTCCTTGAGCTTCCCCTTCTGGATCAGCTTTTCGATCTCCTTCTTCAGCTCCCGACAATGGTTGGTGTCGTGACCATTTGCGCGGTGAAATCGGCAGTAGCGATCCGTGCGGGATCCCAAGAATTCTCCATCCTTCTTTGGGGGGTACCTGGAGATACCTTGTCGTTCCATGACCGTTAGTACCTCCGCCATGGAGCAGTTGAGAGGAATGTCGAGATCCTCCTGCTTGTCCTTCCTTAAAGAACGCCTATCATCTCTCCGATCAGAGCGGCCTCGATTCTGACTGCTCTCGGGTTTACCCTTTGACTTACGATCGTCGAAAGGTTTAACCGACTGCTTCCCTGTATTCGCCTTCGGGGGCACCAGCTCTCCAGCGGCTATCTTCGACTCCTGGACATCGATTTGCCGTTTCACCCTCTTCTGTAGTGCCTCCATATTCCACACGACTTTCTCAGCCACGCTGTGCATTAGGTCAGAATCGTAGGGGGCCGTTAGATTCCGAATGAAGGTACGGATGGTTTCGCCCTCCGAGATCACCTCATCAATCTCCGCCAAACTGGCAGTGTACCGTTGGTAATAGTGTGCCAGCGATTCATCGGGCCTCTGGACCACCTAGGTCAGGGACCTCACACTCTTCAGCAAACGTCTACGACCCTGGTATTGCTGAATGAACCGGTCGTGCATATCTGCCCAGCAAGTGATGCAGCCTGGGGGCAGACTAAAGAACCAGGTCAGGGCTCTTTCCCCAGGTGTATTCGGGAACAGCGTACACACTATATCTTCATTCGGGGCTCTTCCCATACACGCCATGAGGTGTTTCTGGACATGACGAACCGGATCTCCTTCGCCATCGTATTCCTTTATCGTGGGGATACCCAACCCTGGCGGGGCTAGGGTGTCTATGAGTCGAGGAACGAAGGGATGAGTAGATCGGTCCCTCAGCTCCGACACCAGCGGCTTCTGCTCTCCCATGCAGATGTTCACGATCTTTACCACCTGATCGGGGGTGATGGGACCATTCAGGGGAATGGTCCAGTGCTGTACTGGTCCTGGCCCATCAACCACGAATCTCTCTGGCTGAATGGACACCCTACTCCTGTCCTGGCCTCGGGGCGGAGCCTCCCGTACGTTCCGAACCTCTGCTGGTGGGGGCGCTTCTTCTAACGGGGGCATCTCCTCCTGCCTCCTCGCAGCCTCTCTCCGATCCAAGAGAGCCTCTACGGCTGCCAAAAACATAGGCATGGCTTCTGCCACAGCCCTTGTCAGGTCCGTAGCTGGGGGAGCCTCCTGATCCCTATTCCCCTGGTGCTGAGCAGCAATCTCTTCGGGACCTTCATTATGCCCCCCCTGTCTGGGAGAGCTCAGCAGCGGGATGGTTCTGGTTTTCCTCCTGTTCTGGTAGTGAATTCAGAGTTGTCGCAGCGGGGTGACGGGAACCACCAGATTGTCCTTGCCTTCTTTGCTTGCCAGCCGCCATTGAACGAGTAGAAGGCATATCAGCTTTTTGTTAGTTTCCCACAGACGGCGCCAATGCTGGATCACGGTGGAACTCCGGTATGATCTTTGACGGCGATCCTAGCTCCTTCGCTCCACGCAATCCTGCAAGAGGGGATAGACCGGGCGGTGACCCAGAATCCATCTCCGATGCTTAAATGAGTATCTCGTACGGACTGGCAAGCAGTAATCTCAAGTAATCTATCTCAACGTAAATGATCTGAGGTGACCTCTTGCCCTTTTATAGGCGGAGAGATACCTCAGTTACCTGGTGAACCGTTGGGGGTGGTTAGCCCGTATCCCGCGTATCTCGGGTGTGATCCCGCCTATCTAGGCCACGATCTCGCTTATCTCGGCCACGCCCCGCGTATCTCGGCCACGCTCCGTGTATCTCATCCACGTTCCGCGTATCTCGGCCACGCCCCGCGTATATCGGCCTTATCCTCTGATAATGAGTCCCGACTAGCGTCGGGGACTCCAGAGTTATTTCGTTGTGTCACCTCTCGGGGCCCCTCGTCATCGTGACAGGGCCTATCATTCTCAGGGATTCATCATCGGGGCCTACTCAGAGGCATCTCGTCGGGAGCTTCTAGCTCACCTGTCGGGACCGACTCTGTCGGGATCCCTCATCATCAGGACTCCCTACATCGGGACCCTTTGTCTGGGCCATCTTGGCCTTCGTTTAAAGCCCACCGGGCCCATTTGCCGTTTCCTCATCGTTTAAAGGGCCTAACGGCGTAGTCGGACCCATCAGTGCTCATGCATGCTCGAAAGTTAAAGTTCTTTAGTTAAGAAATTTACAACTTACAACCAGTTTACCTGAATGATACATATGTACAAAATGAAAAATCCAGGCAAAGTTTTTTTTTTATAAAAACAAATGCAAATGTAATAAATGTTTGGAATTAGAAGCTCAACAACTAAGAGAAGATTTACAATATATATGAAAAATTATTTTTCCTAAAACAATGCCTATGAGCTGTAATATGAGATGAAAGTTGTACAGTTAAGAAGCTTACAAGCTACCTAATTTTTTTTTTTTTTTTTAAAGAGGGAAAAAAATCAATGCATCCTAGTTGCTCAAAACTAAAAATTCAAGTGAAAAGTTTTTTTTGTTGAAAAGAATGCACATAAGATGCACAAAAATAAATACAAGATGCAAACTTAAAAATAAAAGTTCAACAACTAAGAAAAACTACAATTTACCTGAGAGTTTTTTCTCTCGAAAATAATGCATATGAGATGCACGTCTATTGATTAAAAAAAACAGGTAAAAGGATTTTTTTTAAAAAAAAAAAAAAGAGCCCTAAAACTAAGACAGCTTACGATTTATCTAAAAAGTTTTTTTTAAATTAATGCATATTGGATGCATTATTAAAAATAAAACAATTCAGGTAAAAGTTTTTTTTGAAATGATGCATATGGAATGCACGTTCGAAAATAGAAGCTCAAATAGCTAAATAAGAATTACAATTTTTCCTAAAATGTTTTTTTAAAGGCAACACATATGCGACGCGCTAACCAAAATTACAACTTACCTGAAGAGTTTTTTTTCGAAAATAATGCGTACGAAACACATGTTTAAAATAAAAAAAATTCAGGTAAGAGGTTTTTCTAAATACAATGCATACGGAATTCATGTTTGAAAAGAAATTTTTTACAACTAAATGACTAACTACTTAGCTGAATTTTTTTTTTTTTTTTTTTAATGCAATTAGATGAATGCATGAGAAATAAAGTTATACAATTAAAAAAAACTTACACCTTTCCAGACAACTTTTTTATAACAAAAAAACACGGATAAAACACAACATGTTAGGGGGTAAAAAAATGTGTAGCTTTGCTCTACAAGGTAGGTTCCACTGATAGGTTACCGACAATGTGGTTTCCTCTCCCCATTATAGGGATCACGGGACCTTCACAAGCGAGTGGAGTTGTTCAGATTCGTTCCGACAGCTCTGCCGCGCGGTCGTACCCTTACTAACTCTCCGGGGTTCCTAGTTGCCCTGGATTTTAGGCATTTTGGGTATTACACTAAAGTGGTGTGTGCGAGCTCAAATAATACCACAAAAAGAAACATGTTAATTGTAACTCTAAAAAAAATGTACCTGTCACAAAAAAAAAAAAAAAGTTAGAATGGTGAAGATAATAAAATATAAAAACTCAAAAAAAAAAACATAGCAATAAGCGAATATAATGAGCCCGAACCCTCTAACTTATCCCCAGCAGAGTCGCCAAATTGTCGGACCTAAAATCTGACCTAAGGCGATTACGTTTTGAAAACGTGCAATTTTAAAAGAGTCGCCACTAGTTAATTATTAGGCTAACTAGAATCCTAAATTTACCTAAGTGAGTAACGAATTAAACACCTAGGTATAAAATCTGTCTACGATAAGAAATTCGAGTTCGGGGGTTCTATTACGAATTAAAACACATGGAATTAATCACGCCCTTTCGGTACTCAATTCACAAATTTGCCAATTTCACTATTTGAACACATGTCTCAAATTAATCTAACGATGCCAAGATTTAATTAAATTTCTTTCATGTGCAAAATATTATCTGAGTCTAAACTAAATTATTATATACAACTCCTAATTAAGAAGAAATTCAGAACCCAAAATTAGATATATACACAACCTAATATTCATCCAACATATATGCATAATCATTTTAACAATTAAATATTCTACCCAATTAAATTTAACCAATTACATTTAAACTACCTAACTAAATCTAATATAATAAATAAATTAAAATAAATGATTGCAATTTACTTAAACTATGTCTAAATTACATGGTTAAAACTAATATAATAATAATAACATAATAACTGATAAATAATAATAAATAAAATAAAAATAAAAATAAGAATAACAAAGAAGACGCGACTGGGACGCTACCTGCAGGGACGGGATGTAGGTGGACAGCAGGCTCCCGATGACAGCGGAGGGCGACGCGACACAGGTGGTCACTGGGACGGGGTCGACGCGGGAGTTCCGGTGGCAGCGTGGGGCGAACGGAGCTGGGTCAGAGCTTGGAGCGAGAGGAAGACGGACGGGCAGCTGGGGACGACGGGCCGCGGCGGCAGCGCGAAGGGCAGAGCAGACTCGGCACCGGAGGTCACCCGCGGGGGGCGGGGCGGAGCGAAGGTCCGGTTGGAGCTCCGATCGGCGCAGCTATGGGACAGAGAGAGAGAGAGAGAGAGAGAGGGTGGCGGAGGAGCTGGGCCGCTAGAGGGTAGCGGTGGACACGAGGGTGAGACGGACGGCAGCGGCCCATCGCCGACGGAGGTGATGTAGATAACGGGGAAGAAGATGATGAAATAAAATAAGAAAAATAAAGTTTTTTTTTCTGAAGCACAAAATGATTAAAAAAAAAAACGCACGGATTCCAAGAAAATAATGTTTTATTGATGTTGAGGTGTTCTTTTTACATTGTAAATCACCTCTATTTATACTAATCTAGGCCTAAGCTAACTAGGAAATAAATATTACAAATTTATTCTAACCATAAATGCTAAGTATTCAGAAAATATACTCTAAATATTCAACAAATATTATCTGTAATAAATACAAATAACTATCCTAATTTAAACAAGTCTTATATTTAGAAACTTCGCGACCTGCCATATTTAAATACTTCCTTTTTTTTAACGCGTCACGTATGACATTTTGAACGTGCTACGCGCGGACCAAAATTAGGTGTTTACACTTATACTCATCATGGAATTCCTGAGACATCTCAGTCAGCAATATCTCATTTGCTTTCTTGTCATCTTGTTCCCATTGAAAATGGGCAAATGTAGGTCTTTGGTTAGACCAACATTTGGGCAGCTCATGAACTTTTGAATGTGACATATTAGGCCATTATCCTCAAACATTGCACTGAAGCGCGTACTCCATGAGTCGTAGTTGGTCTCAATCAAAAGCTCATTAGCACAAGATGATGTCATATATGCTGTAATTCGTTACTTAACACGTTGATAATCACGCATAATTAGGAGACAATAACATTTTGAGAAAGAATTGCATACATCAAATATCTATTAAGATGGAATCCGACAAATAATGATTCCCCAGTCATCTAAACCAACCGACCACTAGTAAACCAATTGAAGATGGTTGTGAAAGAGTTCACATTATCGTCGTCTTCCATCCTATAGACCAGTCTTTTAAAACGGTTTTAATCGCAAATTCCTGGAACGGGAATTTTAAAATAAGCATACACGATCTTGGCTTTCCCAAGGCCCTTTTATTTTGGAAATATATTCCGATGAATTCACTCATGCATATATAATTCTACTATCCATGTAAATTATCATATGCCAGTAACCTATGAGGAAGTGGTTCGGCCGAAATATGATGATCCTGGGGAAAGGGTTTTTTCTCAAAACACCACTTAAATGGATTTGTGATTAACCCTAATAAAACCCCTAACTCCTCATATATAGGAGGAGTAAAGTGGACAAAAGTCCACTTTACTTACTCTCTAATTTCGGCCGGCCTACTAGTAAAGTGAGCCCCAATTTTTGGCCTCTCATGTCAATTGAGATTAGGGTCTGGCCAATTGTCCTAAAGTGACATGTACCCAATTAACTTAGGTAACATATACATATAATGGGCTCCCATTTACGGCGCCCATCATCATATGCTTATACCCTATGATGGGAGGCACCGACAACTATGTTATTCGGCTTCTCGAATGCTCTTGTTATGCTTGATCACAACGGGGATGCCCCATGGTCAGCAACCTTTGGGTTAGCCACATGCTTGATGAATAGCTTGGTTGAGGAACGCTCATGGATGGTGTGAAACTTGGTCCGGCAGGCCAAATGGTAAGTGGGGCTTCAGAGGTATGGAAACTCTCTGGGACAAACTCGGCGGGTGACATCAGAATGGTCAGCAAGCAAAGGGCCGTGCGCGAGATGTGCTCTTTAGGGGCCTCGATTTGAAATGATTATCAGTCCTGCGTGTTAGATATCTTGAATGATTAGTTTGTTCTTTGTGCAACTGGATTAGCTACATGTTCTCTTTATATAGCCCCATTCGACCGACACAGCTTGTATGTGTGGGATACCTAACCAAGGGTACCTAAAAAGACCAAACATGAAAGTTAGTTATAAAGAATAAAAGAAGTCATTGATGATTTTCTGAAAAAACTTCTAATGTCATTCATTTCATAATTTTGATTAATTTTCAAAAAGAATAAAAATTTATGATCTAATGTGTTTTGCACTATCATGGAGTTTATTGAGTTTGCTGAGTGCACTATCTGGCTCAAACGCAGAACAGATACTCAAAACAAGTTTTTTTTTCAAAAATATTTTCTTGTCCTTTGTTCAAATATGAATAGCCGCACTCAACTAAACTGTTAATATATTTAAAAAAAAAAAATAGAATCAAAACTCCCATTTTTAAACGCTCGCTTATGCGAATGTTGAACTGATGATCTTGTCAAAAAAGTGCAATACACCTTGGACAAAAACAAATGACACTTTCAGTTTTTTTTTTAAATAGCTCACGCATGCTCGAAAGTTAAAGTTCTATCGTTAAGAAACATACAACTTACTACCAGTTTACCTGAATGATACATATGGGATGTATGTACGAAATAAAAAATCCAGGTGAATTTTTTTATAAAAAGAAATGCAAATGCAATGCACGTTTGGAATTAAAAGCTCAACAACTAAGAGAAGATTTACATTCTATCTAAAAACTCTTTTTTCCTAAAGCAATGCCTATGAGATGTACATAAGATGGAAGTTGTACAGTTAAATATTACAAGCTACCTGAAATATTTTGTTTTTCGTTTTTTTTCTTTAAATAGAAAAAAAAAAATCAATGCATCATAGTTGCTCAAAATAAAAAATTCAGGTGAAAAGATTTTTTTAAAAGAATGCATATGAGATACATAAAAATAAGATGCAAACTTAAAAAAAAATTCTAAAAAAAAAAATTCAATTTACCTGAAATTTTTTTTTTTTTTCCGAAAATAATGCATATAAGATGCACGTCTTTTGATATAAAAAAAATCAGGTAAAAGGTTTATTCAACAAAGAGCCATAAAACTAAGAGAGCTTACGATTTATCTAAATTTTTTTTTTAAAATTGATGCATATGCATTATTTAAAAATAAAACAATTAAGGGAAATTTTTTGTTTTTAAATGATGCATATGGAATGCGCGTTCGAAATTAGAAGCACTAATAGCTAAAGTGGAATTACAATTTTTCCTAAAGTGTTTTTTTATTTTTGCATATGCAACGCGCTAACAAAAATTACAACTTACCTGAAGAGTTTTTTTTTTTAAGAAAAAAACATAGTGCGTATGAAACGCAAGTTTGAAATAAAAAATTCAAGTAAGATGTTAAAAAAAGAAAATGCATACAAAATGCATGTTTGGAAAGAAATGTCTACAACTAAATGACAAACTACTTAACTGAAATATTTTTTTTTTGTTTAAAAAAAATGCAATGAGATGCATTCTTAAAAATAAGAGTTACACAGATAGATAACATACAGATTACCTGATAACATTTAATAAAAAAAACATGGATGAAAAACTACATTTAGGGGTTTTAAAAAAAGTGTGGCTTTGCTCTACAAGGTAGGTTCCACTTATAGGCTCTCGACAAGGCGGTTTCCTCCCCCCTATAAAGGGATCTCGGGACCTACACGAGTGAGTGAGTTTTTCCGAGTCGTACCGGCAGAACTACCGCTCCGGTCGTACCGTACTAAATCTCCGGGGTTCCTAGTCGCCCTCGGTTTTAGGCGTTTTGGAGATTATTCTAAAGTGGTGTGTGTGTAAATTCAAATAATGCCACAAAAAAATAAACGTTAGTTAATAACTCTAAGAATATGTACCTGTCTCACAAAAATCAAAGTTAGAATGGTGAAGATAATAAAATATAAAACTCAAAAATCGTGGCTATAAGCGAATATAATGAGCCCAAATCCTTTAATCATCCCCAGCAGAGTCGCCAAATTGTCAGGCCGAAAATCTGACCTAAGTTGATTTACGTCTTGAAAACGTGGATTTGAAAAAAGTCGCCACTAGTTAATTAAGGCTAACTAGAATCCTAAATTACCTAAGCGAATAACGAATTAAAAACCTAGGTATAAAATTGTTATACGATAAAAAACTCGAGTTCGGGTGTTCTATTACGAATTAAAAATATAAACTTTAAATACGCCCTATCGGTACTCAATTAACTTAATTGCCAACTTTATTTTTAATCTAACAACTTTATCGGTACTCAACTTTAAATTATATCAGATTAGTCTAACAATGTCAGGATTTAATTAAATTTATTATATGCAAAATATTGTCAACTATAATCATAAACCTAGAAAAATAATTGTAAACTATAACTCCTAGTAAAAATGAAATCTAGGATACTAAAAACCTTCTAACATGCTTAAGTTTATAACAACCTACTATATTATTCAATATATATACATACTTAAGCAATTAAACATGCTACCTAATTTAATCAAATTACATCTAAACAACTAATTAAATATAATATAATAATATAAAGAAAAACAGAATATAATAAATAATAAAATACTATTAAAATTAAAAGAAAAAATCAGGAAATAGACGGGAATTACCTGGCTGCAAGGACGTCGGAGCAGGGAACCGGCGATAGCCAGCATAGGGGACAGTCAACTTCTCTAGCAGGCAGGGAACGACGGAGGAAAGGGCGAACGGAACGGCCGGGACGCTAGCAGCAAAGGACGTCCATGGACGGGCAAGGGACATGAGTGCTGAGCTGGGGAAGCCGGGTCTGGAGCAACAGCAGCGGTACGGCGAGCGAGCGTGTGCAGTGGACGAAGTGGTGGCCGACGGTGCGAGGGACGGTGCAGCGGAGCTCCGGCGCGGTCAGTGCTGGCTATTGTAGTGATGAACGAGAGAGAGAGAGAGAGAGAGAGACGGAGGTCGGCGACACTGGAGGTGGATAGCCGGAGGTGGGCGGGCTGGCAGGACGGCCACCGGCCGGAGTGGCGGAAAGAAGGGCTGCAGCAAGAACATAAAAAAAAATTATTTCACTAGAAGACGAAATAGCACGATTTTTGAGAATTTGTGTATTATTTTTTATGTGGTGTCCTTTTTTACATGTAAAATGACCCTATTTATAGCTAAACTAGCACCCCCAAAATAAGAAAATAAAATCTGAAAAATATATGCATTTAATATCCCGAAAATATACATATATATTTATGTATTTCACCATAAATAGACATAATATATTTATGAATATTTTACAATAATTAATGCATATACACTATCCTATTTTAAGTCAGTCCTATCTTTAGAAACTTCGCGACCTTCTATATTTAAATACTTTATTTTTTAACGCGTCACATATGACATTTTGAACATGCCACGCGCGGACCAAAATTAGGTGTTTACAGAGTTTTTTAGAAAAACCCCTAACATACCCCTTTATAAGGTTCGCTATAGGTTTTCCGTCATTATTTGCCTCCACCTCCACTTTTCCAGAGAACTTCTCCTTCTTTAGACTTAGGTTTTCTTCTCTACCTTCAACTTACCTGAAGAGTTTTTCTAAGAGGTAAGAGGTTTTTTTTTAAAAAAAAAATGCATACAAAATGCATGATCGGAAAGAAAATTTCTAAATGACCGACTACTTAGCTGAAAAAAGTTTTTTTTGTTCTTTTTTAAAAAATTCAGTTAGATGAATGCATGAGAATAAAAGTTACACAGTTTAAAAAAACGTACAGTTTTCCTGACAACTCTTTTTTACAACAAAAAAAAACACGGATAAAACACAACATGTTAGGGGGTAAAAAATGTGTGGCTTTGCTCTACAAGGTTGGTTCCACTGATAGGTTCCCGACAAGGTGGTTTCCTCCCCCCATCATAGGGATCACGAGACCTTCACAAGCGAGTGGAGTTTTTCCGAGTCGTACCGGCGGCCCAGCCGCTCCGGTCGTACCGTACTAAACCTCCGGGGTTCCTAGTCGCCCTGGGTTTTAGGCGTTTTGGAGATTACACTAAAGTGGTGTGTGTGCGAATGTAATCAATGCCACAAAAAAAATGTTAGTTAATAACTCCAAAAATATGTACCTGTCACACAAAAAATCAAAGTTAGAATGGTGAATATAATAAAATATAAAAACTCAAAAAGCATGGCAATAAGCGAATATAATGAGCCCGAACCCTCAATTTCCCCAGCAGAGTCGCCAAATTGTCAGACCTAAAATCCGACCTAAGGCGTATAACGTTTTAAAAACGCATGGATTTTGAAAGAGTCGCCACTAGTTAATTAAGGCTAACTAGAATCCTAAATTACCTAAACGAATAACGAATTAAACACCTAGGTATAAAATTTGTCTACGATCAGAAATTCGAGTTCGGGGATTCTGTTACGAATTAAAAAAAAACAAATTTTAATTACGCCTGGTCGGTACTCAATTCACTTAATTTACCATAGGACCTAATTAAATTATATCATCCTAATATTAAATCCTAACAAACAATTAGTAAAAGAAAATTAAGACCACATTTAGTAAATAACAACTAAACAATTTATGAGGGCATTGGAATGAGTGGAATAATATAGTATGCAAAAGAAAAAAACAAACACAAGAAGACATGGATAATATTTCAGTAGCTCCAAAATTCGACGAGTAATTCATCATACCTCTCAGTCTGCTCATCTCGAAATAACTTGGACATTCCCCTTTTCTACTTTGCAAGGAGAGCTGCAAGTGGAACACGTTATGGCAGATCGGACGGTTCCTAGTTAGATCGGAATTAGAACCACGGGTACCGACATCAATGACAGGGGCAAGGGGAATGATCGGACAGAGGCGGAACTCGGTGGCCTGCAATCAGAGTGCGGTGAGTTGATGTTCAGGTGAAACAGGGATGGTCAGAGCTGCGAGTGGCGGAACAGCTGGGAACAGAGTCGGACAGACGATGAATTTCTGGTCGGAGGTGGGACACTTGCTTAGCGGGGAGGTCGATCTCGGGACTTTCAGCAGGAGAAATAAAACCACGAAAGAAGAGTGAGCAGCGGCAACGTCGGGGAAAGCGGCGATGTCAACGACGTCGAGGACGGGCGACGGACGCCGGCGAGGTCTGGACATCTGGCTAGGCGTGGCGAGGTAGGAACGGGACGCAACAGAGCTGGGAGCAACCTGTAGTTGTGGAGGAGCGGCGATGGTTCGTCACCGGCGCTGGCTGAATGGCTACTAGTCGAGGCAGGGGAAGAACATGGCAGCAGGGAAGGCAGTGGTTCGTCGCGGCTTGGCACCAAGTAGGGCAGGTCGGAGTCGATGCTGGGTGCGGCGGTTGGTGGAGCAGCGGCGGCTTACCTGGATGGTGGAGGTCGAGGCAACACAAGGCAACGGGCTTGGCGGGTTTCTGGACTCCGGGCGGCAGAAGGTGGGCGATGAGGAGTGTTGGGTCCGGCGAGCGATGCGGAGACGACCACGGGGCCAACGGCGGAGGAAGTTTGATTATGGAAAGACTTGGAGATAACCTTGTAGCAGCACGTATTGGGTTGGAGCGAAGAAGATGATCGACTCGTGACCGGAGCTAGATGAACGGTGTCGAAAGGCTTGTGGCGGATCGGAGTGGCGTGGCCGATTCTGGCGGTTGTGATAGTGGAGTCCGGTCGATGCTTCTTTTGTGTATGACTGCAGGCGCAAGGAGAGATTCAAGAGACGGAACTGTTGGATCACGGTCGAAGCCCCGTTACGTTCTTGAAGAAAAGCTTGAACTCCTGGGCTCCGCGTAATCCTGCAAAAGGGGATGACCTGGGTGGTGACCCAGAATCCCTCTCCGATGCCTAAATGAGTGTACGATCAATGGGGTGGTAAGCAGTAATCTAAGTTCGTATTAGAGAATGTGTTTTCTGAGGTAACTTCCTCCTTTATATAGGAAGGGGAAGTTACTCAGTTACTTGTGACCGTGGTTGGCCGTTTTACCCATGATTCCGTATTTCTCGTTCGGGATTCCGTATATCTCGCCCCACGCTCCACGTATCTCGCCCAAACTCCGCGTATCTCGGGCACGCCCTGCGTATCTCGGGGGAGGTTTATCTGTATCTTGGCCGTCTTCCCACTACTCTATTTAGTAGGCGGATTTCTCGGTCTTATCCTCTGATCACAAGTCCCAACTACTGTCGGGGACTCCAGAGTTATCTCATTCTAGGTCACCACCCAGGACCCCTCGTCTCACGAGACAGGTCCAGCCTCATCGGGGCTTTATCATCGGAGCCTTTACAAAGACATATCGGGGCCTACTCAGAGGCTTTTTGTCGGGAGCATTCAGCTCATATATCGGGACTGCTACAGTCGGGACCCTTCATACTGGGCTTCTGGGCCTCCCAGGCCTTTCACGAGGCCCACTGGATTTATTCGCCGTCTACTGACTGTTAACGGGGCTAACGATTACATCGGAACCCATCATTTGCCCCCAAGACATGGAGGACTTGCAGTCCGTCGTGTCTTCCAGTTCCAGACCTCCCGACCTCACCGTCGGAGGCTTTATGTCCATACCTCCCGATATTGCCATCGGAGGCTTTTGTCTTCAGGCCTCTTGATATCTCAATCGGAGGCTTTTGCCTTGCGCGCAATTATCGAATGACAAAGTTTCTCACTCATGACTGCCTTGGGCCCACTGGACTCTATGGGCAGTTGCCAAATCCGAGGAGACTCCTCGGTTACTGCAGCATTAAATGCTGGGGATTATGAAACGACGTCCAAACCAGCGTGACTGTTGCTTTCTGAAAAAGCACTCATTACCTCACCAACGTCTCTTCTGTACCGTCCCCATAATTTCGACGATCAAGATTGAATCGTTTCGTCTTCAATGATCAAGATCGAATCCATCCAGTTGTCCCTTTGCTTATAAATGCTAAAACCCTGGCATTATTCACTTCTTCTTCACCGTCTCAATTTCTGGAAGTTCTGCCATTTTCGAACTCGAAGCTTCTTCTCCAAGTTTCTTTTGTTTTTCAAGTGATCCAAGGCCTTCAGCCCTTCCGACCCTTCTTCATCTTCTCCAAGCAATCATCAACAATGTCTGGTAAGGTTTTCTTTCTCTGTTTTCATGGTTTGCTGATGTTACCTTCTCCTCCTTTCTCAAGTTTTCCTGTTTGTAACCGTTTTTAGACGAGGCTAGTTCTGGGGCAAGGACCCCTTTTACCTTTGAGCTTGCTGTTAATGAGATTTCCGAGACCTCGTACGAGGTTGCTCTTCGAGAAGGCTGCATTACCTCGGACTGGGAGCCCCGCTTCCCCTACGAGTCTCAGCCAACCACCAGGAGGAAGCATATCGTCACGCGTCCTCGAGAGGGAGAAGTGTTCGTCTCCACCGGGCAGATAAACGCTGGGATTCGATTCCCTTTTTGCGGGAACCTGGTGGAGATGTGCAACTTCTACCAGACACATCCCTGCACCTTCTCTCCACATGCCATCCGCGTGTGGAACGCTTTCCAGCTTCTGTGCCTCCGCCAGCAGTGGACATACAGTTTGCTGCTCTTCCGCACCTTCTACGGAATGAAGTGTAATAAGGCTGGTGTTTGCTCCTTCTCCCCCTGACTCCCCATGTGGACAAAGGAGCAACTTTCACGTTTTGGCTGGGATAGCGAGACCTGGAAGTTCCACAAGGATCGGGTGCTTATTCGTGATTCAGGGTCCAACAATAGCGGGTGAAAGAAGTATTACTTCTTCGTCCAAAACAACTCTGTCCCATGGCCCCGATGGGAGGTTGTGGCGGACCCTGCCCCCAAGCTCGAGGTTTACACCGAGGATGACCTCAACACTCTCCAGCTGGTCCAGCTCTACCGTTGGGGGGAATCTTTCATTCCCCTCGAAGCCAACAAGCTCGTGGAGAAGGACTTGATTCATATTGGAGTCCAGCTCCTCGATTCCGTTTCCAAGGATTTAGTCATCTGGGTAACAATTCTAACCACTTTGTCTTTTCATTTTTGCAGCCAAGAAGGCATCTCTGTTGACCCATCTCATGTTGAAGCAGGGGGAGACCGATGCCGTCCAGGGTGGCTCCAAACGGAAGCGGAAGTCGCTGAAGAAGGGAACTTCTTCTTCTGCTGCTCCCCCGACTGCAGAGCGGACCGAGGCCAAGCGGGCTCGAAGGGAGGAGATAGACCAAGCCTTCGGGGTTACTACCGCCGAGGAAGGTAAGCTTGTTCGTCGTGCTATTAAGAAATATAGGAAGCTGGTCCCCGAGGAGTTTATCCCCGCTGATCGGGAATCGCGGGTCCGAGAAATCAAATACATCCTTCGAGGAGAAACCCCCCGCGTTCTCAAGGTGGGATACTACAACTTCTTTGGAAAGGACCAACATCTCGAGCGCCAAATCATCTGGTGCCCCCATGATACTCTGCCTGACTTTATTCGTCCCGCAACCGCAGGTCCATCGGAGGCTCTCACTGCGACGAAGGCTGCTACTCCAGCACGGGCCGCGACTCCTCAGGCGCCGATGATGGAGGAGACCCCGACGGAAGCTCAGTTCCGTCAGGTGACCGACCTGGAGGCTTTTCCTTCCTCCGAGGAGCCAAATGAAGGTGGCATGCTTCCCCGCCGAAGGCCAGGTCGGAGCATCCTGAGGCCAACCGTGGAGGACGTGTCTCGGAGTCCTCCTCCAGAGCTCCGCACTCCGACTCCCGAGCCTCCGACCGAGGTGGCTACGGGCCTGCAGAAGTAGGTTCAAGATCATGAGGCCGTCCTGCGTCGGGAGCGGAGGATGGTCCAGGAGGATCAGCGGCGGAACGAGGCGGAGAAGAGGCAGCTCATCCACGAGAAGGGCGTTTTCGCGGAAGCTCTCACGGAGGCCAAGGCGAGACTTGAAGCCGAGAAGGCTGAATTTCCTGCCAAGCTGGCTGAGGCAAAGGCTCAGGGTCGCGAGGAGTATCGGAACTCCGATGATTTCCAAGCGGATGCCATAGGGTTCTGCAAAACCGAGGTGGAGAACGTTCTGTTCAACGCCGTCGAGGAGCTCTACACGGCGTACGAGGATTCCATCGACTTCAAGAAGTCCGAGACTCTTGCCCCTATCGCGGAGAAGTACTTCAACCTCCCCGCGGAGAGTGATGAGGCTGATGCTGTGGACCCGACTCCGCGGACTGCGGAGCCTTCTGCCCAGGCCCCTCCGAATCTTACTCCCTCCGACGCTGCTGAGGACCCAACTTCCAACAAGGACTAAGCTTAATGCTCTATTCTTTAAGTCCTTGTAATTTTTTCCTCCTTGTATCCTCCTTATCTTTTGTATCGGAACCCTTAAGCCTTTGAGCCTTTATATAAGAAATTTCTTTCATCTGTTTTGGTGCCGATAATCGTTTGCGCTATTTAAAGCGACTTTAGATCCGTTACTTAAAACGTTCCGATGCATCACTTAAGATGAATTCACACATCCTCCCGATGCTTTACTCGGGACTTCACCACTTAAGGTTTCTCGTCCATATCACTTAATGTAATTTCGTATGTCTTTCGCGACAATTTCCTCGGGACTTTACCACTTAAGGTTTCTCATCCATGCCTTTTAAGGCAATTTTGTACATCAATTAAGATGATTTTTCGCACCTCTTAAGGCTTTTATCACGCCATTCTAGGCGACTTAATCATACCCGTTAGGGCTTTTTGCCGCATCATATAGATGACTTACGCGGACCCGTTAGGGCTTTTTCGTACCCTATAAGGCTTTTTGCCGCATCATATAGACGACTTACGCGGACCCGTTAGGGATTTTTCGTACCCTTTAAGGCTTTTTGCCGCATCATATAGACGACTTACGCGGACCCGTTAGGGCTTTTTCGTACCTAGGCTTTTGGTTGCATCATAAAGACGACTTACTCATACCCCGTAGGGCTTTTGTCCGTACCTCGAAAGGCTTTTTGTCGCGCCATAAAGGCGACTTATTCGTACCTCGTAAGGCTTTTATCGTACCTCGAAAGGCTTTTGTCGCGTCCTTCAGGACGTCTTATTAACATTTAGAATAAATCTAAAAGCAATTTGATCGAAAGCAACTTTTATTCATTGACAACTCAAAGCTGGCTTACATCGGGTCTTTATCGATAGACAATTTGCGCCATTCGCGGCGACTTAATATCAAACATGATACTTCTTCAAGTGTGCGCCACTGAAGGAATGTTTCAACGTCTTGCCATCAAGGTCCTCTAGCTTGTACGCATTCGGGGCTGGCATCCCTACGATCTTGTAAGGTCCCTCCCATTTCGGCGATAACTTGTTGATCCGATCTTGATGAACGAACTCGTTCCTCCGCCAGACAAGTTCTCCAACGAAGAATTGTCGGGACTTGACACGCCAATTATAATATCGGGCTGTTGCCAGACGCATCCGAGCCTGAACTTCATCAGCCTTCCACCTTTTCTCGTCGAGCAATTCTAAGTCTAGACGTCTCATTTCCTCGTTCGTTAGAGGCTCATAATACCTCCTGCGATGGGACGCCACCGCTATCTCCACGGGAGCAACTGCCTTTGTGCCATAGACAAGGCCAAACGGAGTCTCCCCCGTCGACTGCTTGGGTGTTGTTCTAACAGCCCACAGCACGTTTTCAAGCTCATCTAGCCAGTGACCCTGCAAGGCGTAGACTCTCTTCTTCAAGCCGTCCATCACGATCTTGTTGGCTGATTCGACTTGGCCATTAGTCTGAGCATGGTGGACGGAAGTTGTCCGATGCTCAATGTTCAATTCCTCCAGGTACTCCTTCAACTGAGCCCCATTGAACGGAGGGCCATTATCGCTAATCAACACTCGAGGAACCCCATACCGGGATATGATTTGAGTTTGAAGGAACTTGAGGATCTGCTGCCCCGTCGTCTTGGCCAATGCCTTAGCCTCTATCCACTTCGAGAAGTAATCGATGGCCACGAGTAAATACTTGCACTGACCTTTCGCTTGCGGAAGAGGTCCCACCAAGTCAATGCCCCACTACGCGAAGGGCCAAGCACTCCGGATGGACATCAAGTCCGCGGCAGGAGCCACGATATTCGGAGCGTACCTCTGGCATGCATCACAGGATTGGACCATTGCTTTCGCTTCCTTGTTCATCGAAGGCCAATAGTAGCCTAGATTCAGCGCCTTCCTCACAATGGATCGGCCCCCTTCATGACAGGCCGCGACTCCCTCGTGTAGTTCTCTCAGGATCCGATTCGTATCAGGCTCCGCCACACATTTCAGAAAAGGCTTTACGTGCCCCCTCTTGTATAACTGATTGTCCACCATCACGTAGTTGCTCGCGATTCGGCGTAACCTAACAGCTGCCACTTCATCATCAGGGAGTGCCCCCGTAGTCAGGTATGTGACCATCGGGGTCATCCAGGTGGGTTTCTCTTCTTCCTCCGATCCTGCTTAAATAGCGCAAACCTCTGATGGATCGATGGTTGAGATAATCACTCTCTCCAGAAACTGCACCTTCCGATTCTCTTCGAGGGCCACTCCCAGAGCAAACTTGCTTAAGGCGTCTGCCTCCGCATTTTCTTCCCTCGGGATTGCCTCGATGTCGAAGCTTTTGAAGCTTCCCTTCAAAGTCTGCACCTCGTGCAAATATTTCCTCATTGTCGGGCTCTTGGCTTCATAGTTCCCCTGGACTTGATTCACGATCAAGCTGGCATCACACTTCACTTTTAAATGATCGATTCCCGTACCCTTGGCAATTTTAAGGCCCGTGATGAGTGCCTCATACTCCGCTTCATTGTTGGTGGCCCTAAACGTCAAGGCCAAGGCATATCGGAAGGGCTCGCCTCCACCGGGCGGTATCAATACGAATCCTGCCCCCGATCCTTCTACACTAGATGAACCATCAGTGTACATCTCCCAAGTGTTCTACTCATTTGGCTGTTCTGGCTGTTCTGCTATCGGGACCTCCATGGTTGCCCCCTCTACAGGACCTGCTTCTTCCAGATCGGGTGTTGTAGACTCAGCTATAAAATCCGCCAATGCCTGGCCCTTAATAACGGTTCTTGGAGCAAAATGAATACGGAACTCCGTAAGCTCGACGGCCCATTTCACCAATCTCCCCGACGCCTCCGGTCGGTTCAAAAAGTGCTTCAAGGGCTGATTAGTTAACACCGTAACCTCGTGGGCATGGAAGTAAAGTCGTAGCTTTCGAGCAGCGACAATCAACGCAAAGAGATACTTCTCAATAGCGGGATAATTCATTCCAGATTTGGCAAACGCCTTGCTTACATAATAGACAGGCACTTGGTTGCCCTTGACAATCTTAATCAAAACAGAACTAACAGCAACTTCAGAAACAGCTAAAGAGAGATAAAGCGGCTCGCCTGGAACCGGTTTCGCCAACGGCGGGAGGGTACGGAGGTGCTGCTTGAGTGCTTGGAATGCCTCATCGCACTTGTCGGACCATTCAAATTTCTTGTGGGCCCTCAAAACATCAAAAAATGGCATGGCTCTGTCACTCGCCTTGGATAAGAATCGATTCATCGCGGCCAACCGGCCATTCAACACTTGAACCTCCCGATGGGTCTTCGGAGACCGCATCTCCTCGATTGCTCGCAGCTTCTCGGGATTCACCTCGATCCCTCTTTGGCTCACCATGAACCCTAGGAATTTCCCTGAGTTCACCCCGAAAGCACACTTGTCTGGATTCAAACGAACCTGATGAAACTTTATCTGCTCAAACGCCGCCGCCAAGTTTTGGACATGGTCTCTTGCCTGTCGGGACTTCACCAACATGTCGTCCACATAAGCCTCCATGGTCTTTCCTAACATGTCTCCGAACAACTTGTTCACCATCCTCTGGTATGTTGCTCCAGCATTGATCAGTCCGAAGGGCATAACGTCGTAGTGATAGACGTCACTATCAGCATAGAAAGCTGTATGGGGGGCATCCTCCTTCGCCATCTTGATCTGGTTGTACCCTGAATAAGCGTCCATGAAGCTCAGCAGCTCATGTCCCGATGTGGCATCCACCAACTGGTCAATCCTCGGGAGCGGATAGCAATCCTTCGGGCAGGCCTTGTTCAAGTCGCGGAAATCGACACACATCCGCCACTTCCCATTACTCTTTCGCACCAGGACTGGGTTAGCGACCCAAGTCTGGAATCGGAGCTCCTTGATGAATCCAGCGTCGAGCAGTCTGCCCACCTCCTGCTGGATCGCGATCCTCTTATCCGCGCCCATCGGACGCCTCCTCTGCGCGATAGGCTTGATCGCGGGATCAATCTTTAGCTCGTGCACTATCACGTCGGGGCTGATTCCTGGCATATCGCTCGGGGACCAGGCAAACAGCTCCTTGAACTCCTTCAAGAGCTCGATTAACTCTCGGTCTCTTTCCTCCGACAAAGCAGACCCGATCTTCACCTTCCTTCGAGGTCCATCAATCTTGACCTCCTTCAGATCTTCCATGGGGGCAGGACGCCAAAACTCTTCTCGAGGATCGGCATCAGTCTGCAGGACAGCCATGGCTTCCCTCCTTCTCCTTCGGGTGGCATTGACATAACACTTTCGTGACGCCACCTGGTCACCTTTGACCTCTCCGACCCCATTGTCAGTCGGGAACTTCATCTTCTGATGGACGGTTGAAGCAACTGCCATGAGCGGGTTAATGGTGGTCCTCCCGATAATAGCATTATACGTTCCCGCCGATTCTACCACGACGAAATCCACGTTCCGCCGTTCCATCTTCCATCCACTACCAAACTCTACTGGTAAGGTAATCATTCCCAACGGATAGGAAGTTGATCCAGAGAATCCCACCATCGGGAAGTTCACCTGCGTCAGGTCCTTCTTCGTCTTTCCCATGGCCTCAAGAGCGTCCATGAAAAGAATGTCGGAGGAGCTCCCTCCGTCTATCAGGATCCGCTTCATCTCGAATCCGTCCATGTCCAGGGTCACGACCAAGGCGTCGTCGTGAGGGCTCTCTACGCCTATCAAATCCTCCGCTGAGAAAGAAATCACCATTTCTTCCTTCACAGTCCACGACCGGGACCTCTTGCCTAGAACCACAGAAGCAAAGATGCGGGAAGCATAATTCTCCCGAGAAGCGGAGGTGTCACCTCCCGCTGCCATTCCTCCGTGAATGACGTTAATGGTCCCCCGCCTCTCCTTACGGGCACCAGAACCGGAGGGTTCCGGCTCGACCTTCTTCTTTTTTGGAGATCGATCACGGGACTTGGAGCGGGACCGCGACCGAGTCTTGGAACGGGATCGGCACCTTCCCCTTCCGACGAACTCCTTAAGCTTCCCCTTCTGGATCAGCTTCTCTATCTCCTTCTTCAGCTCCCGACAGTTATCTGTGTCGTGACCATTGGCTCGATGGTACCGAAAGTAACGATCGGAGCGGCCTCCCAAGAACTCACCTTCTTTCCTCGGGGGGTATCGGGCGAGACCCTGCCGATCCATTACGGCTAACACGGAGGTCATCGAGTTGTTGATGGGAGTGCTACGACCCTCGCGGGTATCCTTCTTCGGAGGACGCTTGTCCTCCCTTCTCTCGGGGCGACCACGGCTCCTACTTCCCTCTGATTTGTCGCTCCCTTTGCGATCATCCGACAGCTTGGACGATGGCTTTCCTCTTCCTGACTTCGGAGGATCAAGCTCTCCGGCAGCAATCTTCGACTCCTGCACGTCGATCTGCTGCTTCACCCTCGCTTGCAGGGCCTCCATACTCCACACAGCCTTCGCGGCTACGCTGTGCATCAGATCGGAACCATACGGAGCAGTTAGGTTCCGAAGGAAAGTGCGGATGGTCTCTCCCTCCGATATCTCCTCATCAATCTCCGCAGCACTAGCAGTGAACCGTTGGTAGTAGTATGCCAACGATTCATCGGATCTCTGCACCACCTGGGTTAAAGACCTCACGCTCTTCAAGAGACGCCTACGCCCTTGATATTGCTTGATGAAGCGATCATGCATGTCGGTCCAGCACGTAATGCTTCCCGGCGGTAGACTGAAAAACCATGTCATAGCCCTTTCTCCTAAGGTGATCGGGAACAATGAACATATGAGGTCATCATTCGAAGTCCTACCCATACAGGCCTGGACATGTCTCTGAACATGGCGGACCGGGTCCCCTTCACCATCATACTCCTTAATGGTCGGAATACCTAGCCCGGGCGGGGCGACGGTATCTATCAGCCGCGGAACAAAAGGATGACTGGATGGATCCCTCAACTCCGCTGTCATTTGCTTCTGGTCACCATGTAGATGTTGACAATTTTCACCACCTGATCGGGTGTGATGGGGCCATTCAGGGGAATGGTCCTGTGTTGCACTGGTCCGGGACCATCCACCACGAATTTCTCTGAGTGCGCGGGCTCCTTACCCTTATTCCTGGGCTGAACCTCCTGAACCTCCTGTTCTTCTGGAACCACCCTTGGAGGAGGTGGAGGTAACTCTTCTCGCGGAGGCTACTCCTCTGCCCTTCTGGCAGCCTCTCTCTTGTCCAACAGAGCCTCCATGGCTGCCAAGAACATAGGCATAGCATCTGCTACTGCCTTGGCCAACTCCGAGTTTGAGGAAGAGCCTACTTCCCTTCGCGGGATTTCCTCTCTGTGCCCCACCGGGTTTGGGAGAGCATCCACGTCCCTTCGCGGGATATCTTGCCTGTTCACCTCCGTGTCTCGGACTGAGACCTCATAAGCATCACCATGCCCCCCTGTTTGAGAAGCAGCGGGGTGCTCACCTTGTTCAGCAACATGTTCCAGCAACGGGGAGTTCACAGTTCCAGCGGGGCGAGAACTGCCGGCCTGAACTTGCTTCTTATTGCCACCACCGGCCATTGATCTGGTAGAAACTATTTTGGCTTTTCGTTACGTTCCCACAGACGGCGCCAATGTTGGATCACGGTCAAAGCTCCGTTACGTTCTTGACGGAAAGCTTGAACTCCTGGGCTCCGCGTAATCCTGCAAAAGGGGATGAGCTGGGTGGTGACCCAGAATCCCTCTCCGATGCCTAAATGAGTGTACGATCAATGGGGTGGTAAGCAATAATCTAAGTTCGTATTAGAGAATGTGTTTTCTGAGGTAAATTCCTCCTTTATATAGGAATGGGAAGTTACTCAGTTACCTATGACCGTGGTTGGCCGTTTTACCCATGATTCCTGTATATCTCGTTCGGGATTCCGTATATCTCGCCCCACGCTCTGCGTATCTCGCCAATACTCCACGTATCTCGGGCACGCCCTGCGTATCTCGGGGGAGGTTTATCTGTATCTTTGCCGTCTTCCCACTACTCTATCTAGTAGGCGGGTTTCTCGGTCTTATCCTCTGATCACAAGTCCCAACTCCTGTCGGGGACTCCAGAGTTATCTCATTCTAGGTCACCACCCAGGACCCCTCGTCTCACGAGACAGGTCCAGCATCATCGGGGCTTTATCATCGGAGCCTTTACAAAGGCATATCGGGGCCTACTCAGAGGCTTTTTGTCGGGAGCATTCAGCTCATATATCGGGACTGCTACAGTCGGGACCCTTCATACTGGGCTTCTGGGTCTCCCAGGCCTTTCACGAGGCCCACTGGATTTATTCGCCGTCTACTGACTGTTAACGGGGCTAACGATTACATCGGAACCCATCAGGAACGACGTTTGGGAGGTCCCACTTATGGGTCGAGTCTCGGAGGAGCATGGTGGTGAGATAGTGGTCGTACATGGATGGAAGACGAGCGTCATCGAAGAGGATGTGATGATATTCACCAATAGAGAATTGAGGACCAGCCCCTGGAGTTTTGTTCCGAAACACTCTGAAGCAATGAAGTTCGACATTAATGACATGACCGACCATACCACCTTTTTAGAGGTTGAAGGAGTGGCAGCGGACGTGAAGAATCGTGGATCTTTGAATGCAAGAGTGGAGGTGGTCGAGACGGCTAAATGAGATCGGGGACGGCGGCGGTCGGAGCTGGGTGCCTTGGAAGTCGATGGTTCGAGGTGGCGCAAGACCATGTCGGAGCAGGATCATGATGGAGATGATGTTTGGGGCTAGAACTGGTGCCGACGACGGTTGATGTAGGAGGAACAAACAGGCCGGAAGGCGGACAACGATCTCGGGAACAAACGACGGTCTCGGGAGTAGACGTTGGTACTGCAATCTACCTATGATATAAGTTGTATAATATATAAAATATAATAAACACAAACACAAACACAATATCAACAATGCTACGTAATATATATAGGCCAAAACATGAGAATTAGATATCAGCATATATAGACATGAGAATTATCGGTTGAGCTTTTATTCGTCTTTTCTTCCGTTTGTATTTTTCTCCCCCTGTACATTGTAAATCACCTCAATTTATACTAATCTAGGCCTAAGCTAACTAAGAAATAAATATTACAGATTTATTCTAACCATAAATGCTAAATATTTAGAAAATATACTCTAAATATTCAACAAATATTATCTATAATAAATACAAATAATTATCCTTATTTAAGCTAGTTCTATCTTTAGAAACTTCGCGACCTTCCATATCAGATACTTCCCTTTTTTAAACGCGTTACACATAACATTTTTAACGTGTTATATACGTGCCGCGCGTACCAAAATTAGGTGTTTACAGGTTGCTTATACTTGTAAGACTTACATACCTTCCTTTTGGTTGCTAGGGTGGCCCTGTGGGTCTTATGTCCCTTTATTAGAGGTTTTGTATTTATGAACTACACCTCTTTTTTATGAGTAGTGGTGTGTTTTGCTCTTATCTTCCTTTAACCAGAAAGGCATTTCATTCATTGCGTCATTGCATGCAATATTTAAATAAAAGAAATTTAAGTGGAGTCCGTAGACATCCTTGAAGTACTATATTAATATTAAAAAAAAATCATGATCAACTGGCCCCTCCCCCCCCTAGGCAGGTTCAATCTCATGCGGAGCGACGTGGGCTCGAAACCGACTGTGATAGATTCCATCTTCAATTTCCATCCGTAGCACTATATACCTTCTGGTGCTATGCCCCCAAGTTTGGTGAAAGCTTCACCAATCATCCAGCTCTCCTCCAATGAAGGATGTCTCTGTTTCTCGTGGCGGCGGGATGTTGTCTTGAAGGACTCTCTAGTACAGTTCTTCCAACTCACATACAAGTGGTGTGACATGGAATATCCTCCCGTTGCTCAAGGTGTATGAGTAATCGTCTCGACCTTCTTCCCTTTCTATTGCCTATGAGAGTCTTTGCTTGAATGTTTCGGTGGAGGTTATGGTGATGATGCCAACGTCCCGCCCCCCGAAGAATTTTTCAGCGTCCCTCCTCAGTTGCCTAAAAAGGGTTCTCACAAATTCGGCTTTAGTGAGCTTTAGGTCTGCTGCCATGGTTGCCAGACGAACGAAGTAATTCCGTATCGACTCGCCTTCTTGGTGCCTCACATCATCCAAGTAAAGGTAGTTATGTTCCACTTTTCTCTTTACTTTGTTCCTTCCTTCACCATCCTTGTTCTACTTGGTAACTTCATCATGCTCCTGCGGCTCTTCCCTTTTTCTTTTCTTGAGGATATTTTTTGCTATCTCTACCAGGTGGTCTTTTGCTTTACTCAACTTGCATGTCATTTTTCCCAAGCTTGGCATGCATCGCCTGCTAGGTTATTTTCCCCCTTCCCCTCTTGGTACTTCTATGACTTCAATGGGTTGCACTTGTAGTGCCTTCCTTCTCATCGCGTTGAGATAGCACCTCGTGGAGGTATATTGATCTCCCGAGACCTTTTCGATACTGTTGGGAGTTAACATCATCTTTTGGTGGACTGTTGAGGGTACTATTATGTTTGGGTTTATGGTAGTGCGACCCAGTATCCCGATATAAGCACCCGGCTCCTCAACTACCACGAATGTTATCTTTAGTTGTAATTTTTTCCAACCTTCTCCTAGTATCACCGAAAAAGTGATTATTCCCAGTGGGTATCTAGTAGCTCCTGCAAAGCTTACTAATGGGAAGTTTACCGGTTTGAGGACTCGTTCTGTCTTTTCGATTGCCTTGATTACGTCGATGTGCAGGATATCTGTGGAGCTTCCTTCATCCACCAGGATCCTCTTTACATCATATCCTGCAATGTCATTAGTGATGACCAATTCATCATCGTTCGGGTAGACTACCTCCTTCATGTCCTCGTCAGAGAAAGTTATTTGCATATTTTTCCTTGGCCTAGGACGCTTCCCGAATGTCGGCATTTCATGGACCTGTGCCAGATAGACCTCTCTAGAGTTTGAGATTTCCCCCCCTGCTGCCATTCCTCCGTGAATCACGTTGATTGTCCCCCTCTTGTTTGGTGCCGGAGAAAAATCTTCCATTTTTTCTTTTCATCTCCCTTTCGGGTGAGGTTTGGGTGGTCGACTTCACTCTCTCTTTCTATCCCCTTTGATGAAATTTGTCAAGTTTCCTTCGTGGAGATGATTCTCAATTTCTCTTTATAGATGGAAGCATTTTTCAGTGTGGTGTCCATTATCATAGAATTCGCACCTTGGTCCACATTGTTTCCCATTCTTCGTTGTCTTTTCTTTTTTGGAGGTGACCACAGGTTAAGTCTCTTCATTTCTTGCAAGATCAACGAAGGTTCCCTTGTTAGGGGAGTGGAGACAATGTTATGGATTCCTTGTGGTCTTGTCGGTTCTACGATTTTCGGTCCTCCTTGTGGAACCGATCCTTGTCTTCTTGATGCCTGTGGTGCTATCTGTGGTTTAGCTTTACCTCCTTTGCTGTTGTCTGGCGCTATTGCTTCATTCCCATTCTTCCGATTTGAGAGGAATCTCTCAAGGTGTGTATATGCCTTTATTTTTTTAGCTAGTTCCTCCAAAGAGTGGATAGGTAAAACCTCCACATTATCTGCCAACGACGCGCCCCTGGGTCCCAAATTCCTTATAAATGCTCGGACGATTTCTCCCTCGTAGAGTTCTGTCTCTATGTCCGATATATTTTGATTGAATCTTGTATAATAACTTGCAAGAGAATCATCGAAGCGTTGCTTAGCATCATCCAGGGCCGTATCGCCCTTCAGCAAATGCCTTTTACCAAGGTATTCCTGGTTGAATTTGTCTTTCAGGTCTTCCCGAGAGGCGATTGATGCCTGAGGTAGACCAAAGAACCAATATAAAGTGTTTCCCGACAGTATGAAGGGAATAACAATGCAAAGTGGTCCTCCTCAACAGTCCTTTCCAGCAAGGAAGACTCATGCTTCTGAATATGTTGGATTGGATCCCCCTTCCCTACATAATCAGGAATTGGACGCGGTGATACGTACAGTTGGATAATGATATGAAGCACTTCTTGGGTTAAAGGGTGTGGGGCCTTGTCCCTCAGCTTGTGCATAGCTCGACCCTTGGACCCCATGGATCTTGGGGGTGACACTTGGTACTGCGGTTGCTCTTTCCTTAGGTTGGCCCTCATCCGTTCTCTTCTATCCAGCATTTCCTCTAATGCTGCTAGTAGCTCTGGTGACAGGTTGTACATTTGAGGGTTCCTCCTTTCTTGTCCATTGCTAGCCTGGGGTGGTGGGCGTGGTTGCTGATTGACTATTGGTTGTGGTAGCCTTTCACTCCGCTTGGGGTTTGTTGCTGAGTGTTTCTCTTCATGGAGTGAGCGTGCATTGTTGTCCGCTTCCTCCTACCCCATGTTGGTCATTGCTTGGTGGCTTGCCACGAGGACTTGCTAACACCCTCTGCAGGTACTTGCTTGCCTCTTCCTAAAGGAGCCTTATTGCTTCCCCCACCTCCTTGAGCTTTGCTCGTTGCAATCGAGCACAGGTAGTAGGTAACTGGTCTTTTGTTTGAATCCAACTAGACGACGCCAATGTTTACACACGGGTCTCTTCTTGGGATTCTTCTTTCGTATTCTCGTTCATCATGGGCATCCTCTTCTCGTATTCCCGCTCCTTTTCTCTCAGGTACCTGCAAATGAGCACCGGGGGTTTCCCGGTAAGCCCGCTCCGATGCTTAAATGTGTATAAACTTTAGAGAGATAAAGTGAGTTTAGAGAGAGATTGATTACCCTCAAATGATGAGAGGAGAACTCTATTTATAGAGTTCCCATTGAACCGCCCCGGTTCCAGCGCTTTTCTGGTCGGGATGTGGCAGTTTTGTAATATAAATTGGCGTTGGCCGTAAATATAGTGTATTTGACCTCGGTTCTACCGTAGGTGAGCTTAATATGATTTAGTGTTCGAGAATAGCCTCCACGTGCGAGCCCCGGGCGAAATATCGTCCGGGGGTAGGGGTCCGGACGAGTAAAACTCGTCCGGGTAAAGGGGGATACCTGGGTGGGTATCCCCAAGGCCTTGCTCAGGTTACCTCCGAGGGGTTTTTTCCCCATGGGGTCTTCCGTGTGGGTTTCGCCACTCAGCGTGTTTTTGAGCCTAAGTGTTGGGCCTTGGGTTTTCGTTTTTCCAAGTTTTGAATTATAATCAATTGTGGCCTAATTATAGGGCCCAATTTATCATAACTTGGGCGTATATCCAACACTTAGCTTGCCCAGAAGCAAACCTAGCATACTCTCCAAGTTTATCAAAGGGAAATGAAGGATTAAGCGAGAAGATCCTCGCAACCATGCCTTCTCCAAAGGAAGCCATGACATCCTTACAATTCTCCTCAGCTCTACTCAAAAAGTCTTTGGAGGCCAGAAATTCCTGCACTCCAACTGTTTGCACATGAGTTTCCTTCGTGGGCTTCTTGGGCTTACGCTTCTAGTATTCCCGCTTCTTAGGCTTCTCCTTCTAGTATTCCCGCTTTTTGGGCTTCTCCTTCTCGTAATCCTCGCTCTGTGGGCATCCTTTTTCTCGTATACCTGCAAATGGGCACCAGGGAGGGGGTTCCCGGTATGCCCACTCCGATGGTTAAGTAAGTATAAGATTTAGAGAGAGGTAATGAGCTTTGAGAGAGAGAGTGATGAATTACCTTCAAATGAGGAGAGGAAGTCTTTATTTATAGAGTTCCTACTGGAACGCCCCGGTTCCAGTGATTTCCTAGTCCGGTTATGGAAGTTTCGTAATAGAAGTTGGCCTTGATTGTAAATATGGTACGATTGACCTCGGTTCGACCGTAGATTAACTTAATATGGCTAAGTGTTGGTAAATGGCCTACGAGGGCGAGCCCCGGACGGAATATTGTCCGGGGGTAGGGGTCTGGGCGAGGGGAACTCGTCCGGATGGAGATGGGTACCCGGGTGGGCACCCCTAATACCTTGCTCGGGCTACCCGAGTAAGGGTTCCTTTCTTGGGTTACCCCGGATTATTTTTCCACTCGGGGCCTTCATGAGTGTTTTTTGCCACTCGGGGTGTGTTTGGTCCTATGTGTTGGGCCTCGGGATCAGTTTTTAATGTTTCGAATTATAATCGATTGTGGCCCAGTTATCGGGTCCAATTTATAATAGCTTGGGAGTATATTCAACATTTTCCCCTGAGTAAAAAAATGGTTCAACTTTTACTTGACTCTATTTCTGTAGGGTATTGGCCATGCGAGTTATAAGGCGTACCTTTGTGAGGATCCCGGCCTTTATCGAGGGCTCGATACGTGCCGTGATTGTTGAGATCGTTTCCACTTGGGATATTTCGAACTGCTTTTCACGGACCTCGAAACTCGATCCACGAACTGACTTTGGCTTCTACCTCGATCCCCGAACTAACTTTGGTCTCTATCTCGATCCACGAAGTGTCTTTGACCTCTATCTCGACCTTCTATACGCCAGGTCCTGCAGAGCGGGCGATAACCAACATGGAGAGGGGGGGTGGTGCTGGTTGTGCCCTCTCCGATGCTAAAGTCAGGATTTTAGAGAGATAAAGTTTTAGAGAGAGGTCAGAGCACAAATAGCAAATTCTCCAGAGTTTCGAGTTAACCTGTAAAATGGGAGGCCTGGGTCCCTATTTATAGGAAACCCAAGAACCGTACCCGATTTAATATCGGTTTACAGGAAAACGCTTACCGACATCGAGGTTGGCTATGTGCGCACTTACTTCATACTTAGAAAAAATAGGTGTTACGCGCAGTACGAGTAGGTAATCCAGAGGTCCTGATTGCTTCAAGGCGATCCGGACCCTCGGATTGCCTTATGGCAATCCGGAGGTCCCAGGTCCGGGTGCTGTTAGGTTCCAAGTCTAGGGTCAACGGGCGGTTGACCTAAGTCTCGTTCCTCACTGGAGATGTTGCGGATTCGATGCTCTCGGGTTGTGTCGTCCTAGCCTGTGTCTTTCTGTCCTTCGCTTCGCTTATCTTCTCGCCCTGCAAGAGGGGCAATACCAGGCACAGAGGGGGGGGGGGGTGGTGCCTGATGAACCCTCTCCGATGCCTAAGTCAGTACGGTTTTTGTAGAGAGATAAAGCTAGAGAGATTTCCGAGCTAAATTATGCAACTTGCCAAGATGATCAAAGATCTCCAAATGAATAGTGGAGAGGTTGTATTTATAGGCAACGGTGTCATTAAGGTGGCTTAATGACATCGTTAACCTTTAAACACAATTAATTATCCATTAAACACGTAATTAAGACCTTAGGGTACGGAGAAGGTTGGCGGAAATAAACCGAGTATGGGAGTCTAAAAACGGTGTCGGGGTCCTTGGGGGGGAGGAAAATCCGACCCCCAAGGGTAGGGGTTGGGTGTGACCACCCAACCCCTCCTAGGGGAGATAGGGTTGGCCAACCCTATCTCCCCTAGGGGAGATCGGGTTGGCTGACCCGATCTCCCCTAGGGGAGGTCGGGTGTGGCCACCCGACCTCACCTAGGTGAGTCTAATCTTGGCCCGGACGAGTATTTCGGCCTCGTCCGGACCGTTGGTGTTTTCGCGGGGTGTTCGGGTTGAAGTTTCGATTTGCAATCATTAACGGGGTGATTAAAATGAAACGATTCGGAAGTCAACGGGTTCAAATTGGGCGTATATCCATCACATGCCCCCGAGTTAACCAATGGCCTGACCCTTGATTTACTCTATTTTAGGATGGTATGACACGCGCAATTTGAAGCCGGGATTTTACCTTTTGTCTGAATGCTTACTTACCCATGGATGTGTGCCTTTGACTCTGCCCCCTGCCTTATAAGATAGAGGAATTGTAAACGTCAGAATAGCACGGACACGTGTCCAAGCACGCGTCCGTCTGAGGTGGAAATAATAAATCTATCCTTGCTACGGGCGTATACTCGATAAATACACGCTCACATAGGGATGCAATACGAATACAGCTAAGCGATTCATACTTCAATTTCACGCCGGGATTTGTCTAAGTGGAGAAAAATTTAATTTTGGTCTAAAATTTCTCTAAGTATGGGATGCTTAAAAATATACCCATAGAATGCTTAAAAATATACCCATATGATCCTTGGTTGGATTCGTTTCTTGGGACGCGTGTCGTATTGAGGTACGTGCCTTTTGCTTTGTGTAAGTGTTGTTTTTGGGAGACATAATCCCGTCTCTCCCTCGGTTGTTTCTTTACTTGTCTCGTTTTTGATTTGTGGGTCTTCATGGTGATATAGTCCTGTTTGGTTCATCCTCTTTTGATCTTCTTGACCCCGTGTTTCTGCTTGCTTGCGTGTGGGGTCTTCTATACTGAGATTATGATTATCTCCCTTTGCCCCCTGCCTTTGCTTGTTGGCCAGTGGGGTCTCTCTATGCTGGGGGTTATAACTATCTCCCCTTGCCCCCTGCCTCTGCTTATTGGCCAGTGGGGTCTCTTTATACTGGGGGGTTATAACTATCCCCCCTTGCCCCCGGCCCCTGCTTGTTGGCCTGTGGGGTCTTCCCATGTCATCTTTCTATTCTTACCTTTTGGCTTTGTATTCGTCGTTTTAGGAAAATGAGTTTTATCTTATGTCCACTGTCCGCTTTCTGTTTTCCTTGGGCTAAGCTTGCGATTTTCGATCAGCAGAACTCCCCGGTGATTGATGAGGAGTAAGAGGCCAGTACGGGTGGGGGTAGTTAACTCCGGGACCGGACCTTCGATTGCAAAAAGATCGGTTTTTTATGGTGCGGGGAGGTGTCCTCTTATTGGAGGTAAGGGCGGTGGTGATGTTAGGGTACCATCTTCTTTCTATATTGATGCCCCCCAATCGAGGGTCCGGGAGCCATCTTTTCCTTCTTCCTTGTTTGGTAAGTCCTCGAATGTCTGAGTTTCTTTAGTGTATGTTGGTGTTTACTCCGTATCTTGCTGTAGGTAGACTTCGTCTTCCGCGTCTGGGTCGAAAGGAACTGTCTTGTCCTCCTGTTGATGGGATTGTTGGGTCTGAGTGGGCGCCTTACTATGGGCGTGGGGCTCGTTTTGACAATCAATCTTCTTTACAAACTCCTGAGGTTGGAGTTCGTTTTCTGCAGTCTGTTGTTCCTCCTGCCGATCGTGTGCCCCCTTCTAAAGGGTCGGAGGCAGCTTATGAATTGGCTCATGATGTGTTGTCTCGCTATGCTTCTGTAACTTTTCTTAGCCGTGTTTACCCTTTAGGACATTTCATTTTTGCTTTATGTCTCATCCTTTGTTTTTGTCGCAGGGTATTGCCGACCTTGTTAATTTATCCACCCTTGTTATTGATCTTGCTGAGGAGAGAAAGGTGCACGAGTACACTTGTGTCTCCCTTAACTCCAAGCTTATTAGTTGTTTGGAGCATAGTCGTATCACAGATTTGCAGTGCCGAGATTTGGAGGGTCGTATTGCCCTTCTCAAGGAAGAGGTTGAGGCCTTGATACAAAGGTCTTATCGCGATGAAGTACTTCGGGCTGCTGAGTTGGTGTCCCTTGAGGAGATGTTTCGTGTGGAGGCGAAAGGGTGTGCTATCGCTGAGTATAAGGCTTCTTCCTCTTATCAGGCTGCTATTGAAGTTCGCTGCTCTGTGGCTAAGCGTATTTCTTTAAAGGCGATTCTCGAGCGTATGTACATGATTGCTCCTGACTTTCCTTTTTCTCAGCTTGGTGATTTGTCTGACTTCGCTGTTAGGCATATTGCTAAGATGAGGAAGTAGTACACCTATCTCTTGTGGTGGTCTCGCGAGTTTGTGGATTGAGGTTCTTCTTAGAGTTTGAAACTCCACCTTTCCTAGTTCTGCCATCTTTGTTTGATACACTTGTCTTTACTCATGGTATATATGGCAGGGTGATTATCTCTCTTCTCATGATATCTCCCTGTGCCTTAGTGTGTAGTTCTTTGGTTATGGACCCTTCCCTTGGTGTGTTTCCTTTACTTGTCCTTCTTTTGTGTTTTCCTGCATGCCATACCTGCTATTTTATCAAGAAAAAACATTATGTGTTTTTCATATCACTTTACTTTGAAATTACTTTCTCATGGGATCCTTCTTAGTATGGTGTAATGATCTTCTGATACCCTTTGAATGGTATGTATGGTGTTGCTAGACCAAAGATACGCTCTTGGTGGGCGTTGAATACTGTTCACGAGATACGCTCCCGGAGGGCACCAGTAGTTAGACCAAAGATACGCTCTAGGTGGGCGTTGAAACTGTTCACGAGATACGCTCCCGGAGGGCACCAGTACTTAGACCAAAGATACGCACTAGGTGGGCGTTGAAACTGTTCACGAGATATGATCCCGGAGGGCACCAGTAGTTAGACCAAAGATACGCTCTAGGTGGGCGTTGAAACTGTTCACGAGATACGCTCCCGGAGGGCACCGGTAGTTAGACCAAAGATACGCTCTAGGTGGGCGTTGAAACTGTTCACGAGATACGCTCCCGGAGGGCACCAGTAGTTAGACCAAAGATACGCTCTAGGTGGGCGTTGAAACTGTTCACGGGATACGCTCCCGGAGGGCACCAGTAGTTAGACCAAAGATACGCTCTAGGTGGGCGTTGAAACTGTTCACGAGATACGCTCCCGGAGGGCACCAGTAGTTAGACCAAAGATACGCTCTAGGTGGGCGTTGAAACTGTTCACGAGATACGCTCCCGGAGGGCACCAGTAGTTAGACCAAAGATACGCTCTAGGTGGGCGTTGAAACTGTTCACGACATACGTTACCGGAGGGCGTCGAAACTGTTCACGAGATACGCTCCCGGAGGGCACCAGTAGTTAGACCAAAGATACGCTCTAGGTGGGCGTCGAAGCTGGTAGTTTGAAATCTACCTCAAGATACGCTCTTGGGGGCGTCGAATCTGGTAGTGTTTTTTCTACCTCAAGATACGCTCTTGGGGGTGTCGAATCTGGTAGGTTGCAAATCTACCTCAAGATACGCTCCTGGGGGCATCGAAGGTCGTAGTTTTAGAAACTACTCTCAAGATACGCTCTTGGGGGCGTCGAAATTCGTAGTTTTTGGAAACCACTCTCAAGATACGCTCTTGGTGCGTCGAAGGTCGTAGTATAGAAACTACTCTCAAGATACGCTCTTGGGGGCGTCGAAGGTCGTAGTATAAAAACTACTCTCAAGATACGCTCTTGGGGGCGTCGAAGGTCGTAGTATAAAAACTACTCTCAAGATACGCTTTTGGGGGCATCGAAGGTCGTAGTATAAAAACTACTCTCAAGATACGCTCTTGGGGGCGTCGAATCTGTTCGCGGGATAGGCTCCCGGAGAGCACCGGGTTCGTAGTTTTTGGAACTACTCTCAAGATACGCTCTTGGTGGCCTTGAAGGTGTTGTTGACTTGACGTCATATCTGTGTAAGGATAACTCAATGATTATATCATCTCCTTCTTTAAAAAATGCTTTTGAGTAACTTCTACTTCATTATGAGCATTCAAGGCTTTATGCACGTGGGATGCCTTGGGTGGATCAAGGCACCCTTTGGAGGAAATCAAAGATAGTTGTAGAGTTGGAGTAACTTCGTGGGTTCTCCTTCTCAAAAGTTGTTTTTGAAAATTTAAACAATTATATGTAATGACTTGAAGTAACTTCAAGGATATGGTCTTTTGCTTGTGCTGTCTTCTTAGACGTAGTACTTCTTTAGGTGTTCCCCACTGAAGGTGTTTGTGGAGATATACCCATCCCCATCCTCTAGGCGGTAAGCATTTGCGTATGGAACTGATGCTATCTTATATGGCCCTTCCCAATTTGGAGATAATTTTCTGACTTGGTCTAAATGTGAGAACTCGTTCTTTCTGAGCACTAGTTCTCCTATGTGGAATTGCCTCTCCTTGAGTTGGCGGTTGTAATATCTTGCGGATACAAGGCGCATTCGTGCCTGTGCTTCTTCTGAATTCCATCTTTTATCCTCCACCATGTCTAAGTCTAAGAGCCTTGCTTTGTTGTTCTCATGCTCTTCAAAGTACGTGGTTCTTAGTGATGATACCGCCATTTCTGCTGGTGCCACTGCTTCGGTCCCGTATACCAGGCCAAATGGTGTTTCTCCTGTGGCTATCTTTGGTGTTGTCCGCACTGCCCATAGAACATTTTCCAGCTCATCTACCCAACTTCCCTTGGTAGCATGGAGTCGTTTCTTTAGGTCGTCTAGTACCATTTTATTTGCCGACTCTACTTGCCCATTTGTCTGAGGGTGCTTTACTGATGCGAAGCGGTGCTCTATATTCAGCCTTTCGCAATACCATTGCAGTTTCTTGCTCTTGAATTGTGGGCCATTGTCACTTATTATTGCCTTTGGGACTCCGTACCTCGAGACAATGTGAGATTGAATGAAGTTAACGACTTGCTCGTCTGTTGTCTTTCCCATTGCCTTTGCTTCTATCCATTTGGAGAAGTAGTCTATTGCTACTATTATGCAAGTTTTCTGCCCTTTTGTTCTTGGTAGGGGGCCTATCAGATCGATCCCCCACTGTGCGAATGGCCAAGCTCCCGAGATGGAACTTAGCTTTGCTGCTGGGGCTGTTATATTTCTGAAGTACCTTTGGCAGTGATCACATTTTTGCACCAAGTCTGCTGCTTCTTTCCTCATTGATGGCCAATAGTATCCTAGGTTGTAGACCTTCCGAATTATTGATCGTGCTCCTTCATGGCACCCCGCATCTCCTTCATGGAGTTCTGCAAGTACTCTCTCTGTTTCTGGGTATGTTATGCATTTGAGGAAGGGTGTGGAGTACCCTTTCTTGTAGAGTTCATTATCCATCACTGCATAATTTCTAGCCATCCTTTCGATCTTGACTGCCTCTACTTTATCCTTTGGGAGTTTTCCTTCCATGATGTATTGACGCATTGGGGTCATCCAGGTTTCTGCTTCATCTATTACTAGAACCTCCACTTGTTCTATCACTGATTGCATTCTTTGCTCTACAAAGTGAACCTCTTTGCCTGCTTCTACCCCTAGGGCTAGTTTGCTTAAGGCGTCCGCCTCTTGGTTTTGTTCTCTTGGGACTGACTCAATGTCGAAGCTTTGGAAGCTCTTTATTAGGTCCCTGGCTTGTTGTAAGTACTTATGCATGTTTTCAGACTTTGCAGTGTAGATTCCTTTCACTTGATTGACAACTAGTTGAGAATCGCACTTAGCTCTTAGGTGTTTTGCCCCTACTCCTTTGGTGGGTAAGTGCCATGGCATAGCGCAGAGGTGTATCGCTATTTGGTGGGTAGTGTTAGGTTATAAAGTCTAGGTCAACGGGTCGTCAATCTAGAATTTATCTCCCACTAATGAAATGTCGGGTTCAGTGCTCCTAGGACTAGTCGTTCTGATCCGTGCCCTTATACTCCCTTGGGGTAGTCGTTCTGATCCCTGCCCTTATACTCTCTTGGGGTAGTCGTTCTGATATGTGTCCTTCTCTTCTCTCCTTCTGACCTCCTTTCCTTCTCTCCTTCTGACCTCCTTTCCTTCTCTCCTTCTGACCTCCTGAGGCTTGTACTTCTTACCCCTGGGGCTTGTCCTACTGCTCTATGCTCTTCTGCTTCCTTGGTTCTCTTCTCCTTGCCACCCTGCAAGAGGGGCAATACCAGGCACAGAAGGGGGGGGGGGTGGTGCCTGATGAACCCTCTCCGATGCCTAAGTCAGTACGGTTTTAGAGAGATAAAGCTAGAGAGATGTCAGAGCAAAATTGTGCTACTTGCCAAGATGATCAAATGAATAGTGGAGGTGGGGTATTTATAGGCAACGGTGTCATTAAGGTAGCTTAATGACATCGTTAACCTTTAAACACAATTAATTATCCTTTAAACACGTAATTAAGACCTTAGGGTACGGAGAAGGTTGGCGGAAATAAACCGAGTATGGGAGTCGCAAAATGGTGCCGGGGCCCTTGGGGCGGATGAAAAATCCGACCCCTAAGGGCAGGGACCGGGTGTCGGAACCCTCGGGGTCGGATCGAGGATCCGACCCCGAGGACTTGGGATCGGGTGAATGGGCCCGGTCAAACAAGTTTGACCGGGTGAGGGGGGTCTCCCAGTCAAACCAAGTTTGACTGGGAGCCCCCCTCCCTCTCCCCTTCCACCCGATCTCTCAATAGAGAGATCGGGTGGGGGGACCCGATCTCTCAGTTGAGAGATCGGGTGGGAGGACCCGATCTCTCAACTGAGAGATCGGGTGGGAGAGGCCTCCTCCCAGTCAAACTTTTGACTGGGAGCCTCTCCCTCCTCCCAATCTCTCAACTGAGAGATTGGGAGGGGGCCACCTCCCAATCTCTCTTACGAGAGATTGGGAGGGTCTCCACCCGGTCAAACCAAGGTTTGACCGGGTGCTCCCACCCAGTCAAACCTTGGTTTGACCGGGTTCACCCACCCGGTCAAACCATGGTTTGACCGGGTTCACCCACCCGGTCAAACCATGGTTTGACCGGGTCGGAAAATTCGGAAGTTCGGGGCTGGCGCGTTTTTTCTGGTTCGGACCGTTTCTTTTTGTGGGTAACATACTTGGGCCAAAAGTTTCGATTTACAATCATTAACGGGGTGATAAAAATGAAACGAATCGGAAGTCAACGGGTTCAAATTGGGCGTATATCCATCAAATGCCCCCGAGTCAACCAATGGCCTGACCCTTGATTGACTCTATTTTAGGATGGTATGACACACGCAATTTGAAACCGGGGTTTTACCTTTCGTCTGAATGCTTACTTACCCATGGATGCGTGCCTCTGACTCTGCCCCCTGCCTTATGAGATAGAGGAATTGTAAACGTCAGAGTAGCACGAACGTGTGCCTAAGCACGCGTCCGTCTGAGGTGGGAGTAATAAATCTATCTTTGCTACAGGCGTATACTCAAAAAATACATGCTTGCATAGGAATGCAATACTGATACATCTAAGTGATTCATGCTTCAATTTCATGCCGTGATTTGCCTAAGTGGAGAAAAATTTAATTTTGGTCCAAAATTTTTTCTAAGTATGGGATACTAGAAAATATGCCTATAGGATGTTAACTAGGAGTGAACATGGACATATCATGAACATGAGGATGTGTACTAGCATACATGCAAGTAGGAACATAAGGATGGGAGTGAGTAGAGACATGCTGCGATTGTAGTCATGAATGTATGCATGAATATGTATGTATGTATGTATGGATGGGTTGTGAGTATAAGCATGAGTGATGACATTGACGTACCCGTAGATGTTATCATGAATATGAGCATAAATGCAAAGGTGAGAGCATAGACCTCTCCTTTACCTGAGGGTGGGGACTCTGCCACTCAATGGGACATAACGTTCCGCCTCCCTTGTACTAGCATGAGCATTGTCCATTAACCTCGACCTTCGGCATGTGTATCATTTTTCCTTCATTCGTTGGAGCGTGTGTATAGCTCTTGACCTTTACCCTGCAATTTGTTCCCCATAAAAGTGAGGGTGAAAAAGCTTACAAGCTTTCTTCTTACCGCCGCGAGCGAAGGGGTCTATTGACATGTGTTAAGGGTTGACCCTTCCTTCGGATGTGCTGGAGCGTTGCTCCATTTGGGGAAACTAAAAGTTCGCCCTCTTCCCTTGGTGTTAAGGTTGCCCCCGTAGTAGGCGTATCTCGCCCCTCCATGAGTAAGGGTTGATCTTTGTGTTGGTTGCTTGTATAGATGACTCACTTTTGGGAAGCTTTCTTCTTCAGACAGGGAGACCGTTGAATCAGATGAGAGGGAAGGACCCTCTAGTTCTGCTTATCAGACCAAGAAATTTTCTAAGTCAGGGGTGACTGCTAATGCTTCCAGTACGTTCTTTTTCCCTTCTTTTTTCTTTGTGATATACTTATGATTGTTCTCATGCTGCTTCCTTTTTGTTGTTAGAGCGTTCTTCCTTGGTTACCGAATGGTTCTTGTGGTGGGTGAGAGTTCAAGTCAATCTAAATCCAAGGCGCGGACCTGACTCTGAGGTCGGGCCCTCGGCTGCCGAGGAGAAAGAAACCGCGAGAGGCTCTCCTTCAAGTGCCCCCTTGCTGACTCCCTCCCATGGTAAGGAGGTAGTGGTTGAAGAGGCACCCCCTTTGCTTGACAAAAAGAAACAACCTGTGACTGGCGATGGGGTGATCATAGGTCTTGATGTCTCTTCTCTATCCCCTGCCCCCCAGCCGAGGGGCCGAGTCTCAAGTTTATTTCATCTTCATATAGATTTGATGACTTTTGAAGGTGCCTTTGTCTTTTCTATAGGTTATGTTATTAACCCCTGCGTTGAAGATTTTTCTTTTGGTGATGGGTGTGATCATCATCTTACATTGAGGTTCCCCTCTCTTGCCATGGCTCTGATTAAGATAGCAAATTCTTGCTTTGGAGTTTGGTGGAGACTGCTCTTGAATTAGCCTCTACTAGTGTCGTAGTTATGATCGTTGTGGGGATCGTTTTATTATATGCCCTCAATAGTGCTTGTCGTGATTCTTTGCTTCATGATTGATTTCGTGAGATATGGAGGTTATCTTCATAATGAGGACGTCTCCTTCCTGGTATCACCCAGTGGGTTGAAATATAAGTGTCTCCCTTTGATGAGCGTACGAAGGGTGTTGTTTTTCCTTTTTCTTGAACTTCCTCCTAAGGCCAGGCGTAGCCTTTTGATGTTCGTTGTCGGGATGGTGTCTTTACAATGCATGTCTTTGACAGATGTTTTATGATGTGCTGTCATGATAATCACTTCGGGATATGTGGACGTGATAGGTACTTCGTGATGTGTCGGAGTGATAGCCCTTCTGTAGTGTGTGGACATGATAGCCATTTCAGGATATGTGGACATGATAGCCACTTCAAGATATGTGGACATGATAGCCACTTCAAGATATGTGGACATGATAGCCACTTCAGGGTATGTGGACATGATAGCCACTTCAGGGTATGTGGACATGATAGCCACATCACGATGTATGGTGTTGTGCTTTAGTATTCCTTTCTCGTTGGAGAGCCTTTATTGCTATAGTTGCCTTTCCCGATGTCTCGTCTTGTCGGATGTTGTATCTTTTATGCTCTTTAGATGTCTCCTTCATGAGTTGTGCTTGACGATGTTCAAGTCTGATACGAGCATAGGTCACGCGAGGGCGACATGTATGACAATAATATTTGTCGGAGGTTGATTTGTGTGACTTGTAAGGCAATTCTCTTCTTGATGGGTCGAGCTTATTTTGAGAGTTTTTGACCTTCGGATTTCATGTCTTTGCTATCCTTCTTGGTGGTGTTGGGTTCCTTTGAGATACTTCTCTTGACTTGTGATATGGGTGGTAGGATAACTCGTTACTTTTCATGATAACCTCTTGTGCTTCTGTATATGATCCTTTGGTCATGGACTTCTCCTTTGAATATGTTTTCCTTTCTTTATCTTTCTTTTGTGCTTTCCTTCACATCATACCTGCTATCTCATCAAGAAAAAACATTATGTGTTCTTTATACAACTTTACTTTGCAATTATTTTCTCATGGTATCCCTCTGAGCATGGTATCCTTCTAAGCATGGTATCCTTCTAAGAATGGTGTGATGATCTCTTCTGATACCCCTTACACGGTATACGTTGTACTGTTAGACCAAAGATACGCTCTTGGTGGGCGTCGAAATCTGTTCACGAGACAGGCTCTCGGACGGCACTTAACGTTTCACAGGATAGGCTCCCGGAGGGCACAGGTTAGTCCACCGATACGTTCTTGACGGGTGTCAAAATCTGTTCACGAGACAGGCTCTCGGACGGCACTTAACGTTTCACAGGATAGGCTCCCGGAGGGCACAGGTTAGACCAAAGATACGCTCCTGGTAGGCGTCGAACTGGTAGTTTGAAATCTACCTCAAGATACGCTCTTGGGGGCGTCGAACTGGTAGTGTTTTTTCTACCTCAAGATACGCTCTTGGGGGCGTCGAATCTGGTAGGTTGCAAATCTACCTCAAGATACGCTCCTGGGGGCGTCGAAATTCGTAGTTTTTGGAAACCACTCTCAAGATACGCTCTTGGTGCGTCGAAGGTCGTAGTGTATAAACTACTCTCAAGATACGCTCTTGGGGGCGTCGAAGGTCGTAGTATGAACACTACTCTCAAGATACGCTCTTGGGGGCGTCGAAATTCGTAGTTTTTGGAAACCACTCTCAAGATACGCTCTTGGTGCGTCGAAGGTCGTAGTGTATAAACTACTCTCAAGATACGCTCTTGGGGGCGTCGAAGGTCGTAGTATGAACACTACTCTCAAGATACGCTCTTGGGGGCGTCGAAGATCGTAGTATAAAAACTACTCTCAAGATACGCTCTTGGGGGCGTCGAATCTGTTCGCGGGATAGGCTCCCGGAGGGCACAGGGTTCGTAGTTTTAGAGCTACTCTCAAGATACGCTCTTGGGGGCGTCGAATGTGTTCGCGGGATTGGCTCCCGGAGGGCTCATAATATTACCTTATCTTGTGTCCCTTCTCATGTATGGTGCATTTTTGGTATGCTTTTCGAGTCCAAGCACTTATTCGTTTGGTGCCCCCCAAGTTGCTTGGTGGTCACACCGCCTTTCATATTTGGCCGTTGAAGGCCCCTCGTTCATTTTCTTGGTTGGGTACCCCTTATGCTCGGGGCTCCCTTGTCTGCTTCTTTGAATGCGATGAGTGTCCCTTGTAGGATTTACTCTTTCTCATGCTTGCTTGTTTCAGTCATAGGCATGGTTTGAATGATTCCTTTGTCGGATGTGTCTTTGGAGGTTGGGTGGAAGAGCTTTTGCTTTGGGTGGGTGGGGGTGTATTTCATTCTCTTGATAACTAGGATGTGGCATTGTTTGTATCCTAGGGGTGCTTGTAAATTCTTTCCCCCCTTCCTTGTGTTTTAGGTTGAAAAACTTTCTCATAGAATGGTGTCTTGAGTTGTTAGTCTCGTAGGTGTGTTTCAGACTAGTCAATCTGATCCATGCTTCTTGCTCTAGCCTGGGGGGGTCTGACCAGGCTGTGGTAATCTTCTTGAAGTGTTGTGGTACTTAGTGTGCTTTGCCTTTTCCTTTACATTGGAGTATTCTTCAATGCCTTTGGGGAGTGTCACATTGGTCATGCTCTTCCCACCTTGAATCTTGATTATAGACTTCCTTCGAATTAGGACTTGAATCTAAAAAGGGCGTTTTCCTTTAGGTTTGCAGGTGATGCTCCCTGATTTTCCCTGGGTTTGTTCCCGTATTGGCTATTCCTTGTTGGATAATCTTCATTAGAGGCTGCATTTGTATTGCGTACGTATACGTGTTTGAGGTGTGTTGAGCTGACAAGTCCCTCCTCTTTTGTTTTGTTATAACCTTCATTCATCATGTATTCGGCGTATGGTCTTAAAGGCGGGATATTTTTCTAGTGCCTCTTTTATCGTGGTTCTCCTCTTGATGGGATGCCAGAGTCAAATGTCTTATCATTTGCAGACAAGGTGGTTGATCAGGATGTGCGTCTAGTATGAGGGTCGATCTTGAAACCTTACTCCCCAAGCTTTTGAGCTCTTCTTTGGTTGATCTTGTAGAACTATTATCCTGCCCTAAGGCTCTTGATAGGAGATGTATCTCATTTTCACACTCTAGTTGTTGCACTATCTCTTTTGCTAATCTTGCATCTCTAGAGTTTCTCTCTTGGTGCATGACTTCAATGACAGGATTTTCTACCGATGTTTATTCTATTAGGACTTGTATCCTTGGTTGCCCTCCTTTCTTGTGAGATGGCGAAGGAGTGTTTATGAACACTCCAATGTGTCGTACTTGGTAGAGGTATGCGCCTAATCTTTATGGCGCTGTCTTGAATCTTCGTGTACCTATCTCTGATGAACATGTTATTCATTACATATATAGTACGGAGTCCAAGGATCTCCGGGTTAGGATCGTAGTTTGAGAACAGAGACATAGTCATCTATTAGATAACCTCTTTATCTACGGAGTTTATTTTTGCAAAAATAGATGCAAGGATACTTGTAAGGATACTTGTAAGGATACTTGTTCCATCCTTACTCCTGGTTCATTTGCAGTGCTGTGTCCTTAATGGGTGTGTTGATGTTCCTCTATAGGATGTTGGGAGTGCTCAACTTATTTTTGTAAGTGAGCCTTCCATCTTGTGATCTTTCTCAGAAACTTGACCTTATAGGTGCCCTTTGAGATTGAGAAATATGTTTCTTGTGCATCTCTTGATTGGCGACGGCCTTTTACGGATTCTTCTAGTGGTCCACCTGTGTACATATATACCACGGAGCCTGAAGGCGTCCGGTATGGTCTTTCTTGGAAAACATGTTGATATCAAGTATCAAAATATACCCCTTTTAGGGAGTTGACTTGTTATGCAGTTAAATTAAATAAGAGGATATGGGAAGGATATGGGTGTGGGGTGTTGAAATCCCCTGCTTCCTTGGTAATGTAACTGTCTTCCTCCATTAGTCTGTGTGTATTCCTTCCACTTGAGGAATATGAGGTCGCATCCTTGCAAGGCGGACTAGGTGGAGGTGTATCCTTCATGTATGCTATGTGCGGTCTCACTCTACTATGTCTCTCCATGAGACTTCCCATTGTAGTAGCTATGTGCTGACGTGGTGTGGTACTCTATTAGTTCCCTGTTCAAATCCTTGTCTTTTCAACTCCTCCTCTGTCCTAGGAGGACTTGTGCCAAGGGTTGTCATGCACAAGGGGTTTGGACCTGTCGTGCTGTATCATGGGTAGGTGGTTGCCTTGTTGTGTTGTTGGGACTATGTCCCTCTCTTTTAGCTTTCCTTGATATGTCCCTTAGTCATGTCTGTAGTGATACGGACTGTATGTGTTCATTGCCAGGGTGGATGTTGGAACTCCTATATCCTTGTTGGTCTGGCGTGTATGTCCTCCCTTAATGCGGTGTATGTCCCTGTTGGGGTACTTGGTTGAATCCATGCCTCCTTGGAGGTCTTACCTGTCTATCTGCCCCCAGAGGGGTGTATGCCCTGGCATCCTACTGTGTCTGTTGCTGCCTTGGAGGCACAGACTGCTGCCTTCCCCCTGGGGGTGGCCTTTGGTTGTCTCTCCTTTGTTCTCCTCGTTGCCCAGTTCGAGGGTGCGAGTGGCGTTCTTACGTTGGAATTTGCTCCTCTTCATGAGCTTCTTCTCCTTCCTGTCGGAGTTGCCTTTCCTGTCTATTCCTTAGGGTCTCTCTGTAAGCTAGTACCTCGTCCGAGGCGCTCATCAGCCCTGGAGTCACTGTATGTGCTCCCTGTGTGTATGCCGGCCTTGTGTTGGTTGTGTGGGCACGATTGTCGTTCCTTTGAGTCAGTATTCCATATGGGTACCCTTGAGGTAGTACCTCATAGTGGTATCCCTGTGGAGGTGCCGTGTGTTGGGATGGCACTTCTTGTTGCCCCCAGTCCCTGTGGCTTCCTAGTCAATGGAGTTGAAGCTGTGGAAGCCTCCTAGCCAGCTGGGCGTGAAGGTTCTCCTCCCTGCTTGTTAGGCTGGGGTGCCTGTGGGGTTACCTGAGACTCTGGGTGTGCAGACTGTTTCTCTGGGTTAGGCAGCCTTGCTGGAGGTATAGGCTGTCTTTCTTGCCTATTGCCCCCAGGTGGGCGATTATCTCTAGACACTAGTTGTTCGTCTTCGCTCTCGTGATTGTCAGGCTTTCTGTTCGAAGCCCACGGACGGCGCCAAGTGTTAGGTTATAAAGTCTAGGTCAACGGGTCGTCAATCTAGAATTTATCTCCCACTAATGAAATGTCGGGTTCAGTGCTCCTAGGACTAGTCGTTCTGATCCGTGCCCTTATACTCCCTTGGGGTAGTCGTTCTGATCCCTGCCCTTATACTCTCTTGGGGTAGTCGTTCTGATATGTGTCCTTCTCTTCTCTCCTTCTGACCTCCTTTCCTTCTCTCCTTCTGACCTCCTTTCCTTCTCTCCTTCTGACCTCCTGAGGCTTGTACTTCTTACCCCTGGGGCTTGTCCTACTGCTCTATGCTCTTCTGCTTCCTTGGTTCTCTTCTCCTTGCCACCCTGCAAGAGGGGCAATACCAGGCACAGAAGGGGGGGGTGGTGCCTGATGAACCCTCTCCGATGCCTAAGTCAGTACGGTTTTAGAGAGATAAAGCTAGAGAGATGTCAGAGCAAAATTGTGCTACTTGCCAAGATGATCAAATGAATAGTGGAGGTGGGGTATTTATAGGCAACGGTGTCATTAAGGTAGCTTAATGACATCGTTAACCTTTAAACACAATTAATTATCCTTTAAACACGTAATTAAGACCTTAGGGTACGGAGAAGGTTGGCGGAAATAAACCGAGTATGGGAGTCGCAAAATGGTGCCGGGGCCCTTGGGGCGGATGAAAAATCCGACCCCTAAGGGCAGGGACCGGGTGTCGGAACCCTCGGGGTCGGATCGAGGATCCGACCCCGAGGACTTGGGATCGGGTGAATGGGCCCGGTCAAACAAGTTTGACCGGGTGAGGGGGGTCTCCCAGTCAAACCAAGTTTGACTGGGAGCCCCCCTCCCTCTCCCCTTCCACCCGATCTCTCAATAGAGAGATCGGGTGGGGGGACCCGATCTCTCAGTTGAGAGATCGGGTGGGAGGACCCGATCTCTCAACTGAGAGATCGGGTGGGAGAGGCCTCCTCCCAGTCAACCTTTTGACTGGGAGCCTCTCCCTCCTCCCAATCTCTCAACTGAGAGATTGGGAGGGGGCCACCTCCCAATCTCTCTTACGAGAGATTGGGAGGGTCTCCACCCGGTCAAACCAAGGTTTGACCGGGTGCTCCCACCCAGTCAAACCTTGGTTTGACCGGGTTCACCCACCCGGTCAAACCATGGTTTGACCGGGTTCACCCACCCGGTCAAACCATGGTTTGACCGGGTTCACCCACCCGGTCAAACGTCTAATGTCGAATCAGGATCAACTAGGACAGAAATAAAGCATTGGGTCGAACTCTTCTTTGGTGTCAAGGTAAAAGCTATGAATAGTCATCGACTCCCGGGAAAGGGTAGAAGAATGGGACCTATTATGGGGGTTTGACCGGGTCGGAAAATTCGGAAGTTCGGGGCTGGCGCGTTTTTTCTGGTTCGGACCGTTTCTTTTTGTGGGTAACATACTTGGGCCAAAAGTTTCGATTTACAATCATTAACGGGGTGATAAAAATGAAACGAATCGGAAGTCAACGGGTTCAAATTGGGCGCATATCCATCAGGTATAGTAGGAGGCCTGCACCTAAACCTCCCCCGTTGGACGACCCATCAGTATGCATCTTCCATAACTCCTCTGGTTGTTTCTCCTGACTACTGCTCGCCTCCCTTGTATTTTTGATTTCTCCCAAGTCTTCATCTGGATTAATTCCGGTGAATTCGGCAATAAAATCTGCTAGAGCCTGCCCTTTTATAGCTGTTCTGGGGGCAAAGTGAATACGAAACTCACTTAACTCAATTGCCCACTTGGTCAGTCTCCCCGATGTGTCTGGTCTTTGGAGGAGGTGTTTCAATGGTTGGTCTGTGAGGACTGTTACTTCATGCCCATGAAAATACGGTCTCAACTTTCTTGTTGATATAATCAGTGCATAGAGGTACTTTTCTATTGGCAAGTAGTTGATCTCATACTTTGCCAATGTTTTGCTTACGAAGTATACCGGCAATTGTGCTGCGTTTTCTTCTTTTATTAGCACTGAGCTTACTGCCACGTTGCTCACGGAGATGTAGAGGTAGAGGGGCTCCCCTGGTGTAGGCTTTGCTAGGGGTGGTAGTGTCTTTAGATGTTGTTTGAGCTGTTGAAAGGCTTCTTCACATCTTGGTGTCCATTCGAATTTCTTGTTTGCCCTTAGTACCTCAAAGAAGGGTAATGCCTTGTCTCCTATTTTGGATAGGAATCTGTTAAGAGCTACCAACCTCCCGTTCAGTCGTTGAACCTCTTTGTGCTTCGTAGGTGACTGCATTTCTTCAATTTCCTGTAGTTTTTCAGGGTTTACCTCTATGCCCCGCTGACTTACCATGAAGCCTAAAAACTTCCCTGATTGTACCCCAAATGCACATTTTTTCGGGTTTAGGCGGACTTGGTATTGCTTCATTCTCTCAAACATTGAGCGAAGGTTCTCCACATGGTCTTTCTTCTCTTTGGATTTGACGATCATGTCGTCCACGTATGCCTCCATTGTCTTTCCTATCATGTCCCCGAAGATTTTGTTGACCATTCTTTGGTATGTCGCTCCAGCATTTATGAGTCCGAAAGGCATCACCGTGTAATGGTATATCTCGCTATCAGCGTAGAATGCTGTGTGAGGGGCGTCCTCAGGGGCCATTTTTATTTAGTTATATCCTGAGTATGCATCCATGAAGCTCATTAGTTGGTGACCTGATGTTGCATCCACTAACTGATCTATTCTTGGTAGTGGATATGAGTCCTTAGGGCATGCTTTGTTTAGGTCGCTATAATCGATGCACATTCTCCAACTTCCCCCCGCCTTCTTTACCAGTACTGGGTTTGCCACCATGTTTGGAATCTAATCTCCTTGATGAAATTTGCCTTCAATAGATTTTCCACTTTTTCCTGGATAACTATCTTTTTGCTTCCTCCCATTGGCCTTACCTTTTGTGTTATTGGTCGCGTTGCCGCGTCTATATTGAGCTTGTGTGAGATTACTTCTTCTGATATTCCTGGCATATCGCTTGGTGACCAGGCGAACAGATCCTTGTATTCCCTTAGTAAAGCTACTAAGTGGTTTTCCTCTTCATGCGATAAGGCGGTCCCGATTTTTGCCTTCCTATCGGGTTCTTCTATGAGTATTTCTTTTAATTCCTCCATGGGGGCTGGTCTTCCGTGATCTTCTCTTGGGTCCTCATCTATTAGTAGGACCTCTCTTGTTTTCTTCTTTTTGCTTAGTGCGATCCTTGCACATTTCCTTGCTACTTTCTGGTTACCCTTTACTTCCCCTATTCCTTGGCTTGTGGGGAATTTCATTTTCTGATGTAGTGTTGATGGTACCATACCCCACTTGTTGATTGTAGTGGTACCCAGGACTCCATTGTATTCCTCCATTTCTTCTGTGATGAAGAAGGGGACATCGATCTTTAACTGCCTCTGGCCTATGCCCAATGTCACAGGTAGTGTGACTGCCCCCAGTGGGTATGTTGGCTCTCCTGAAAATCCCACCAAGGGGGAGTGAACCTGTTTTATGCTACTTGGCCTTACTCCCAGTATGTTGAGGACTTTCTTGCTAATGATGTTGGGTGAGCTTCCACTATCTATCAGGATTCTTCCAATGTCCATATCAGTGATCTTCATTGTTATGACTAGGGCATCCTTCTTGTCTGGTAACAAATGCTCCATGTCTCTTCTTGAAAATTGTATTATATCTTCTCTCTTTCCTTCTGCTTGTTCTTCCTTTGGTTTATGGTCCTCTAACTGTGCCATATACGCTTCTCTAGCATTCGCTGACTCTCCTCCAGCTCCATAACCTCCATGAATGACATATACGCTTGCCATCTGGCTGGTGATAATTAGGCTTTCTATTCGAAACCCACGGACGACGCCAAGTGTTAGGTTCCAAGTCTAGGGTCAACGGGCGGTCGACCTAAGTCTCGTTCTCACTGGAGATGTTGCGGATTCGATGCTCTTGTGTCGTCCTAGCCTGTGTCTTTCTGCCATTCGCTTCGCAGGCACAGAGGGGGGGTGGTGCCTGATGAACCCTCTCCGATGCCTAAGTCAGTACGGTTTTTGTAGAGAGATAAAGCTAGAGAGATGTCAGAGCTAAATTATGCAACCTGCCAAGATGATCAAAGATCTCCAAATGAATAGTGGAGAGGTTGTATTTATAGGCAACGGTGTCATTAAGGTGGCTTAATGACATCGTTAATCTTTAAACACAATTAATTATCCATTAAACACGTAATTAAGACTTTAGGGTACGGAGAAGGTTGGCGGAAATAAACCGAGTATGGGAGTCTAAAAACTGTGTCGGGGCCCTTGGGGGGGAGGAAAATCCGACCCCCAAGGGTAGGGGTTGGGTGTGGCCACCCAACCCCTCCTAGGGGAGGTCGGGTGTGGCCACCCGACCTCACCTAGGTGAGTCTAATCTTGGCCCGGACGAGTATTTCGGCCTCGTCCGGACCGTTGGTGTTTTCGCGGGGTGTTCGGGTTGAAGTTTCGATTTGCAATCATTAACGGGGTGATTAAAATGAAACGATTCGGAAGTCAACGGGTTCAAATTGGGCGTATATCCATCACATGCCCCCGAGTTAACCAATGGCCTGACCCTTGATTTACTCTATTTTAGGATGGTATGACACGCGCAATTTGAAGCCGGGATTTTACCTTTTGTCTGAATGCTTACTTACCCATGGATGTGTGCCTTTGACTCTGCCCCCTGCCTTATAAGATAGAGGAATTGTAAACGTCAGAATAGCACGGACACGTGTCCAAGCACGCGTCCGTCTGAGGTGGAAATAATAAATCTATCCTTGCTACGGGCGTATACTCGATAAATACACGCTCACATAGGGATGCAATACGAATACAGCTAAGCGATTCATACTTCAATTTCACGCCGGGATTTGTCTAAGTGGAGAAAAATTTAATTTTGGTCTAAAATTTCTCTAAGTATGGGATGCTTAAAAATATACCCATAGAATGCTTAAAAATATACCCATATGATCCTTGGTTGGATTCGTTTCTTGGGACGCGTGTCGTATTGAGGTACGTGCCTTTTGCTTTGTGTAAGTGTTGTTTTTGGGAGACATAATCCCGTCTCTCCCTCGGTTGTTTCTTTACTTGTCTCGTTTTTGATTTGTGGGTCTTCATGGTGATATAGTCCTGTTTGGTTCATCCTCTTTTGATCTTCTTGACCCCGTGTTTCTGCTTGCTTGCGTGTGGGGTCTTCTATACTGAGATTATGATTATCTCCCTTTGCCCCCTGCCTCTGCTTGTTGGCCAGTGGGGTCTCTCTATGCTGGGGGTTATAACTATCTCCCCTTGCCCCCTGCCTCTGCTTATTGGCCAGTGGGGTCTCTTTATACTGGGGGGTTATAACTATCCCCCCTTGCCCCCGGCCCCTGCTTGTTGGCCTGTGGGGTCTTCCCATGTCATCTTTCTATTCTTACCTTTTGGCTTTGTATTCGTCGTTTTAGGAAAATGAGTTTTATCTTATGTCCACTGTCCGCTTTCTGTTTTCCTTGGGCTAAGCTTGCGATTTTCGATCAGCAGAACTCCCCGGTGATTGATGAGGAGTAAGAGGCCAGTACGGGTGGGGGTAGTTAACTCCGGGACCGGACCTTCGATTGCAAAAAGATCGGTTTTTTATGGTGCGGGGAGGTGTCCTCTTATTGGAGGTAAGGGCGGTGGTGATGTTAGGGTACCATCTTCTTTCTATATTGATGCCCCCCAATCGAGGGTCCGGGAGCCATCTTTTCCTTCTTCCTTGTTTGGTAAGTCCTCGAATGTCTGAGTTTCTTTAGTGTATGTTGGTGTTTACTCCGTATCTTGCTGTAGGTAGACTTCGTCTTCCGCGTCTGGTGATAATTAGGCTTTCTATTCGAAACCCACGGACGACGCCAAGTGTTAGGTTCCAAGTCTAGGGTCAACGGGCGGTCGACCTAAGTCTCGTTCTCACTGGAGATGTTGCGGATTCGATGCTCTTGTGTCGTCCTAGCCTGTGTCTTTCTGCCATTCGCTTCGCTTCTCTTCTCGCCCTGCAAGAGGGGCAATACCAGGCACAGAGGGGGGGTGGTGCCTGATGAACCCTCTCCGATGCCTAAGTCAGTACGGTTTTTGTAGAGAGATAAAGCTAGAGAGATGTCAGAGCTAAATTATGCAACCTGCCAAGATGATCAAAGATCTCCAAATGAATAGTGGAGAGGTTGTATTTATAGGCAACGGTGTCATTAAGGTGGCTTAATGACATCGTTAATCTTTAAACACAATTAATTATCCATTAAACACGTAATTAAGACTTTAGGGTACGGAGAAGGTTGGCGGAAATAAACCGAGTATGGGAGTCTAAAAACTGTGTCGGGGCCCTTGGGGGGAGGAAAATCCGACCCCCAAGGGTAGGGGTTGGGTGTGGCCACCCAACCCCTCCTAGGGGAGGTCGGGTGTGGCCACCCGACCTCACCTAGGTGAGTCTAATCTTGGCCCGGACGAGTATTTCGGCCTCGTCCGGACCGTTGGTGTTTTCGCGGGGTGTTCGGGTTGAAGTTTCGATTTGCAATCATTAACGGGGTGATTAAAATGAAACGATTCGGAAGTCAACGGGTTCAAATTGGGCGTATATCCATCACATGCCCCCGAGTTAACCAATGGCCTGACCCTTGATTTACTCTATTTTAGGATGGTATGACACGCGCAATTTGAAGCCGGGATTTTACCTTTTGTCTGAATGCTTACTTACCCATGGATGTGTGCCTTTGACTCTGCCCCCTGCCTTATAAGATAGAGGAATTGTAAACGTCAGAATAGCACGGACACGTGTCCAAGCACGCGTCCGTCTGAGGTGGAAATAATAAATCTATCCTTGCTACGGGCGTATACTCGATAAATACACGCTCACATAGGGATGCAATACGAATACAGCTAAGCGATTCATACTTCAATTTCACGCCGGGATTTGTCTAAGTGGAGAAAAATTTAATTTTGGTCTAAAATTTCTCTAAGTATGGGATGCTTAAAAATATACCCATAGAATGCTTAAAAATATACCCATATGATCCTTGGTTGGATTCGTTTCTTGGGACGCGTGTCGTATTGAGGTACGTGCCTTTTGCTTTGTGTAAGTGTTGTTTTTGGGAGACATAATCCCGTCTCTCCCTCGGTTGTTTCTTTACTTGTCTCGTTTTTGATTTGTGGGTCTTCATGGTGATATAGTCCTGTTTGGTTCATCCTCTTTTGATCTTCTTGACCCCGTGTTTCTGCTTGCTTGCGTGTGGGGTCTTCTATACTGAGATTATGATTATCTCCCTTTGCCCCCTGCCTCTGCTTGTTGGCCAGTGGGGTCTCTCTATGCTGGGGGTTATAACTATCTCCCCTTGCCCCCTGCCTCTGCTTATTGGCCAGTGGGGTCTCTTTATACTGGGGGGTTATAACTATCCCCCCTTGCCCCCGGCCCCTGCTTGTTGGCCTGTGGGGTCTTCCCATGTCATCTTTCTATTCTTACCTTTTGGCTTTGTATTCGTCGTTTTAGGAAAATGAGTTTTATCTTATGTCCACTGTCCGCTTTCTGTTTTCCTTGGGCTAAGCTTGCGATTTTCGATCAGCAGAACTCCCCGGTGATTGATGAGGAGTAAGAGGCCAGTACGGGTGGGGGTAGTTAACTCCGGGACCGGACCTTCGATTGCAAAAAGATCGGTTTTTTATGGTGCGGGGAGGTGTCCTCTTATTGGAGGTAAGGGCGGTGGTGATGTTAGGGTACCATCTTCTTTCTATATTGATGCCCCCCAATCGAGGGTCCGGGAGCCATCTTTTCCTTCTTCCTTGTTTGGTAAGTCCTCGAATGTCTGAGTTTCTTTAGTGTATGTTGGTGTTTACTCCGTATCTTGCTGTAGGTAGACTTCGTCTTCCGCGTCTGGTGATAATTAGGCTTTCTATTCGAAACCCACGGACGACGCCAAGTGTTAGGTTCCAAGTCTAGGGTCAACGGGCGGTCGACCTAAGTCTCGTTCTCACTGGAGATGTTGCGGATTCGATGCTCTTGTGTCGTCCTAGCCTGTGTCTTTCTGCCATTCGCTTCGCTTCTCTTCTCGCCCTGCAAGAGGGGCAATACCAGGCACAGAGGGGGGGTGGTGCCTGATGAACCCTCTCCGATGCCTAAGTCAGTACGGTTTTTGTAGAGAGATAAAGCTAGAGAGATGTCAGAGCTAAATTATGCAACCTGCCAAGATGATCAAAGATCTCCAAATGAATAGTGGAGAGGTTGTATTTATAGGCAACGGTGTCATTAAGGTGGCTTAATGACATCGTTAATCTTTAAACACAATTAATTATCCATTAAACACGTAATTAAGACTTTAGGGTACGGAGAAGGTTGGCGGAAATAAACCGAGTATGGGAGTCTAAAAACTGTGTCGGGGCCCTTGGGGGGGAGGAAAATCCGACCCCCAAGGGTAGGGGTTGGGTGTGGCCACCCAACCCCTCCTAGGGGAGGTCGGGTGTGGCCACCCGACCTCACCTAGGTGAGTCTAATCTTGGCCCGGACGAGTATTTCGGCCTCGTCCGGACCGTTGGTGTTTTCGCCGGGTGTTCGGGTTGAAGTTTCGATTTGCAATCATTAACGGGGTGATTAAAATGAAACGATTCGGAATTCAACGGGTTCAAATTGGGCGTATATCCATCAGGTGTGACGCGCATCCAGACCGTTTTTACCCGGGGTGACTGCGGTAAGATCCGTTTTGTGGTTCTAGCGTGTTTGCGAGGTCCGAAACGTAAATATGAACCCGAATTGGACAGATATCCAACACTTTCCCCCCGAGTCAAGTAGCGGTTCAAAACCCATGCTTGACTCTATTTAAGATAGGATATTCGTCCAATTCAGGTTCGTCACTGACCTCAGGGGTGGCCTGTTTTTCAATCGAGTGCGTGGAGCACAGATTTGTCCATCTTTATTTTTCCGATGAACATACATAATCTATTCACAAGGTTAGCGTAACAGACAGTTTACATATAACAATGTGCAGTTAACGACTTATTCATAATAACATGCAATAAGTGAAATACTTGTGATAATAAGTAATCATGCAACACGGTGTCATCTTGGTACGTGACGTGAACGTGTAACATGATGTTAACATAGAGATGACAACATAGCACATGGACTACATAATCGTGCAATTGAGAAAAATACTTAGAACAATTTAAAATTGAAGAGCATGCTTGTCAACATGAAGCATGATGTAAACATAGAAAATGATGTAAGCATGTAATACGATGTAAACATGCAATTCATACTTAGATCATAAAAATAATCATGTAGCAATCATAAGTAAAAATTATGCACACATAAAAATAATAACATGCATAATAGCCTATACGTACGAAACATGCGATAATGATCGTACATAGCGCGTCATGCAACATTAGGGAGCATGTACGTAATGCAAGCATAAGAGATATGTAATCATGCCCATACATGATGCTAGGGATTTGTGCGAAAATAGATATGAGTTTAGTCCTTAGCACATGGAGTAGACACTATTAGTGAAAATTAGGAGAGAGAATAGTCATTAGCTTACATCCTCCTTTGATTGTTTTCCAAGAAGCTCTCATTGTTTGTTGAAGAAGGAGGCTATGGAGGTGTAAATTTGGAGTGGTCACCTTAACATGCATACAAGGTGTTTGATGAAATGCAATAGGGTACGTAGCCTCAAATCGGCCAAAAATTTTCTAAATGGTGAAAATTTTAGAAAAGTGCAAATGAATTGTTATACTTCCCTTATGCATAGCATTAATTCATTGCCGACATGTTACTCCATGCCTTAGCCGTTGTTTTAGCATGCTCGATGTTGACGATCGGTAGTTGTTCGTACATGTTCGTCAATGGTTGTGTGTTGGTAGTGATGCCTTAGGCAATGTGCGTTGAGCATCATATATTGATCATTGGTCCCTGTCTGCAAGCATTGCTAAAACACTTTAGAAAATATTTCAAAAATATCTAGTGCTTGCTACCATTGATGTAGTCATATGATTTTTGTCGACCGCCGACATAGAAACACTTAGAAAATATTTCGTAGTAGTTGATGTTTGCCACTTGATGTACGTTATCTGTCGTCATGCTAGTATATTTGGAGAATGCTCCTCGATAGTTGATTCAATGCCGCTTGTTGACAGTTGACATCAAGGAAATACTTAGACAATATTTTCTGACGGTTGATTTCTTGTCGCATATAGTCCCATGTCATAAGTGAATACTTAGAAAATATTTCAGCCATGTCTTGTTGCATGCCGGCACCTTGTCGTACATAGATATTTGATAGTATGCTGACGGCTTGTTGTATGTTGACACGTAGTAGCATGTTGACACTTAGTATCATGTTGACCGCTTGCAATATGCTAACTGTCATCCTGAGCAAAACACTTAGAAAATATTTCTTGATGGTTGACACCTTGTTATGTTTCGATTGCTGACATAGTGGAATACATAGAACATATCACTTGATAGTCGACACCTTGCCATATGTCGATAGTTGTATGTGCGTGCTCGTATGTACACGCTTGTATGCATGCACTTTCCCCCAGACTTAGAATCTTTTCTATATCCATTACTATGCGCGCTGTATCCATAGACTTGATGTAGAGATATGGTGCATGTCGTCGGCTGTCATGGTAAAACACTTAGAAAATATTTCGTCCTTGTTATCATGAGTAAGTCCACTATTCCCATTCTGCGAGTAACTCTATGTCCGGATGTCGACATGGTTGAGTAGCTAAACAATGCACCAAGTGTAGATGTTGACGTCTTTGCTTGATTAATTGATGACGGTATTCATATACTTTCTTCTGAAGATTTGGTATGTTGATGATCTTTATAACTTGTATCGTGCTGCAATGTAGGTCGAACAGATGGAGAAAGCTCGTATTTACAGACAGCCGATGTACATGGTAATCCACTTATTGGAAAAGATGTCTGCCCCATTGCCCCCCGCTACTCTGGAGTCTCCAGACATGGTTGCAGTAAAGAACTTGTGAGTAAGGCACCTCCTTGTATCTTCTTTGAACTTGTTAATTTTCCAAGTTGTTGCTTTCATGCTGCTTTTGTTTGCAAGTTTCTCCGTACATGAGACTGAACGCATGGTTGCAATTCCTGGCTTTAGCACAATTCAAAAGATCTGTCGCAGGGGCGCGTTCCTCGAGCGATTATTAGTTCTCTATGCCGAGTGCGACCTTGCCAACTCCTTCTTGCGATAAAGGGAATAGAGTTGAATGACGTGCGGTGGCGCCTTCTGCCCCCCGGTCAAGGGACCGACCCAAGGAGGAGCGTTCCTCCCATTGAGGTAAGCGTTGTTTACTTCTTCACACTTGAAGCTTCAACTTGAAGATGGCTGATTTTGATGCATGTATTGCTGCTTGTCGCACCCACGTTGAAGAGTTATGTCGCACTCCTGGTTAGTATTAAGTTGTCTGCTTCCAGCATGTTGAACCCTTGAGTCATCTTTACTGTCCGTATGTATTGGACTTGCATGATAAGATATATATCCTTAGATGATGAGCATGATGTCCGTAGCTGCGACTGTATGTCGCGCATTGTTGAGTTTTATGAGCGCCCTTCTTGGTTAGATTCCAAGGCATGGCAAGATGCGTACACTAGGTACTTGTAGCATTGCATGTAGTAATGTACTTGGCACTTGGCCCTTGACATGTAGGAGTGTTTACTTGACAAAGAAAGACTTAAGTTTATACCGTCTCTTAGTTCCACTCTAAGGCGACGTTGTACAAGACTCGACTTGTAAGTTTGGTGAGTTTTTCAAACAGTGTGCGCTCCTGATAGCGTTTTTGAATGAAGCCTGCCCACTTAAGGTACAGGTCTTCCTTATGTCGGCATCGTTAAAAGGATATATATAGTTTGAGTGTACATGAAGATATCCTAACAAGGAATGTATCTTCATGGCGTATGAACCCTTAAGAGGGATATACATACTTTGTAGATATGTGGGGTTGTCGTCTAACAAGAGGACTTCCGCCACGATGGGGTGATCAGTCCCACCTAAGTGCCGCATCCTAGTTTGTATGTAGGGAACGGCTATGAACATGAGGATTTGCCTCTAAGAGCATTTCGCAGCATGCCATTTTTTAGAAGTAAACATGGGGTTTGCCCTTGCAAAGAGGATAACACAGCATGCTACTTTTGATAGTAAATCTTGGTGTTTATCCAAGATATTGCTTGTTGTTGACGCCTTTGGAATAGTCGTCACTTTGAGTAGAGAACTTTTATAAGTCCATTTTTGTAGATAATCCGCAAGGTGTCATCGCCACATATAAGTTGACTGTGCACAAAGCGCAATGGCTTTGTGTTGCCGACATCTTCTTGATATAGACGTCGTTATAGATGGAGAAATAAACTCCTTGTTGATGTAGATAATAGGTATGTCAGCGTTGTATGCCATAAGTCTTTCCTTGACCATAATGCTTAGCTTGTATTGTTGAAGTAGATATTATGCGCATAGGTTGCTACCTGGCGCAATTCCAATGTAGTAATCATAGTGTAGTATGTACCTACGAACAAGGTTACGCTTTGTCAGATAGTTGCAATGTTTGCAAGTTTGAAAAAATATGGAAATATGGATTTCCTTTTAACTGGTACATAAAATGAATATAGTAAAGGAATCTAATACGAGGATCCCTTCGTTGTGTAAGAAACTTCCCTTAGTGCAGATGTGATAGGTGCGGACATTTCGGGAGCGGAGCTTTTCAAGTACCACTCACCGTATGTGTTTGTGAATATGTACGTACAAGGAGAGACTATGCATTGCTGTATGCATTCTTTAGTCGATACGCGTCGATGCTTCCTTAGTATGATGCACATACATATATATGATCGTTGATTTGTATCGTTTCCAAGGGAAGAGCTGATGTTTGAGTAGAATATTCGCTGAGATGTCGCGAGTTATAATTAACTTGGAGACTTGTTGTGATGATGCAAATGATATATACGCGACCATTACTTGGCTTAGATGCCTAAGTAGAATGTCCCTAGATAGAGAATTCCAGAGAGTGTTGCATACAGCTCCTAGTGTTGTTCTCCAGATAAGATGTGTCATTGAGATATCTCTTGGATGTACATATAACCTATCTCAAATTAGTCGCAATACTTTGAGGTATATATATTTGTTAAGGAATAGAATGGAGTTATAAATCTCCTCATATGGCTCTATCGCCTGTAATGCCAATATGACTGGATCAGACTATTCGCGACTAGTCTGTTCCGTTCAGCTTGGATTCTGTTTTGACTAAACCAGGCTACCATGAGTAGTTGTCCTACTTGAGTGGTCTGCTTTATTCATAGTAGTGCTGTTGTGAAGTTGTTATCTCATACCTGAGTTTACCTTTGGCAATAACGCGTGTTACCTTGTTTTAGTTGGAGATATCGTCTTTTGAGGGCGATGCGTGGTGTTGATAACAGACATATGGGTGTTATATGACCTAAGCCGTTTGTTGTTCCTAGTGCGATAGCTTGTGTTGTTGACGCGATTAATATGTGCGTTGCTTTTGGTTTTATTCCAAAGTAATGAGCATAGTGCAATAAGGTACCTACGAAAGTAGATTTAACCTTCATTAGATATTTTGGAGTTCATACAACGGATTACAAGAAGGCGTCAACTGATCGCTCTTTTTTGAAAAGTACTAAGGCTAATAAGCATAAGTTGTACTTAATCTAAAAAGACTTAAAGTAGATATGCAAAAAAGGAGATAAAGGGATTGATGATGTGTTTGATGTCTTCATAGGTGATTTGTCGACAAGTTGATTCTGCCACGTGCCACATAGTTCCTCAGTGCATCTAGCGTACTAAGCTCTTCAATCTCCACCCTTAGGGATGAACAAATGTTGGTGTTATGCCCCCCAGTTTTATGGTGCTTGCATCGTTCTTCAACGTTCTTGCCAAGGAAGGTAGTCATTGGCTCAACTGGACGGGGAAGCTTGTTTTCCGAGAGTTTGACATTTGTTTCTTCCACCTTCATGCTCCAAGGACTGTAGAAGTCGTCATAATTTGTTCCCTGAATGACATTGTTCTTCCCACGCTTTGTGAGAGGTGGATTATCATTCGCCTTTTCTTTTCCATTGCCTTTTCCTGAAGGCTCCACGTGAGACTTCTTTTGATGCTTGTTGCTTTGGTCGATATACATCTTCATTTTTCCTTTTAAGATGAAGCTGTTTACATGGAATCTTAGGCTTACACAGCTGTCCGTCTCGTGGCCATACACTTCATGATTTTCACACCATTTGCTTTCATCTTTTCCCAATAGACCTTTGCGGAATTTAGAGGGCTTTTTCCAACGCTCGGTCTCCTTCATTTCTTTCAAGATGACAGACAGCGGTGTGTTCAAAGGAACACATTTGGCGAGATTGGTCTCTTTGAGCCTTTGGACGTCTGGCTGGAATGGCCTCTTTTGTTTTTGTTGTCTCTTTTTCCAGGAAGCGTCCATCTTTTCCTCAATTATTGCCTTCAAGGTTCTTGTTGTAAGACCCGCGATTGGGACATCATCGTTATCAAACGGGTTTTCTCCATCCGTCCTTGTGACGGATGTCAGCGTCGTCTTGGCTTGTCATCGTGGAGGAACCTTCCTTGTGCATCTTTGAGCGAGAGGTTGGAGGTTGTCTCCATGTCCGTTCTTGGTGTTGTGCTATCATATACGGGTTGTATGGGCGCGCAACTCCTTGCCTTGTTTGTCGGCACTGGAAGGTACCTTCCGTGTATTGCCCCCTACTCCTTGGTGCAGTGTGTCTTGATGGCTTGTGTTTCGGGACATAGTTCTTGTCTCCTTGGTTTTTTTTGTTGTTTAGAGGCGGAGGTGGTGGCGGCGGGGCATATCCTTGGTTCCTTTGCATCCATCGGAATGCAAGCAGCTTTTCGAGCGCGGCCATCATGGTAGGAGTGATAGGTAGTGGCGGGTTGAAATCCCATAAGGAAATTCTTAGTTGATGTGCTTCTTAGGCTCAAATCCCAGCGGGGTGCAACGTGTTTTGCATTGTGGACTCCTTGGTCATACTGTGCGAAGGGCGCACTTCTTGTTGGTATGAAGAAGGCATTGGATGTGGCAACAAGCATGTGGTAGGATCCAAGTTGACTTCTTGTCGACTTCTGCGTGGTTATGACCAAGGCATTGTGGTGCACATTGTGCTCTTTGTCCTTTGATGAGACACCAATGACATCTTTTATGGCAGCATCCTCCATGACGGCATCCTTTATGTCGGCATACTTCATGTCAGCATACTTCATGTCCGCATCTTGGGACTTGTGCACTGTTTTTGCAACGTACCCTGCTTGCTCGTATGACTTCTCGCCTCTAGCATCAAAGTCTTCATGGATCACATGTACGTTTTCCATCTTCTCCGAATAGGATGCAATGTACATCGTACTCTGGACTTCAAGGCCATGCTGTGCGGAAGGCACATTGTTTGTTGGCATGGAGGATATGGTGTGTCCTTGATTCTTTAGAGTCTCCCTGAATGCGATAAGTTCTTCAAGCGCATCCATCATGGCTGGTGTGACTGGTGGCATGTTGCTTGCGCCTCCTGCTTGTTGCTGCACTCCGTCAGCTGGCATCCCGTATGGGAACTCTTCATTCCTTTCCGTCCTTTGCTCGAGCTTGTGCACTGGTACCTCGTTCTGGACGTCAGGACCATGCTGCGCGGAAGGCGCATTTTCGGTTGACATGGAGGAAGCGGTAGACTCTGCATCTGGAATGTGAGAAGGTCATTGTTGGCCTCTCGTCGGCTTCAGCTTCGGCTTGCTTCCACCCGCCCTCTTCGTACGTCTGCCTGTCATAGCTTGCGGTATGGAACGGCTTCTTGTTCGAATCACGCAGACGGCGCCAAGTGTTGAGATCATTTCCACTTGGGATATTTCGAACTGCTTTTCACGGACCTCGAACCTCGATCCACAAACTGACTTTGGCTTCTACCTCGATCCCCGAATTAACTTTGGTCTCTATCTCGATCCACGAACTGTCTTTGGCCTATATCTCGACCTTTTATACGCCAGGTCCTGCAGAGCGGGCGATAACCAGCATGGAGAGGGGGGGTGGTGCTGGTTGTGCCCTCTCCGATGCTAAAGTCAGGATTTTAGAGAGAGAAAGTTTTAGAGAGAGGTCAGAGCACAAATAGCCAATTCTCCAGAGTTTCGAGTTAACCTGTAAAATGGGAGGCATGGGTCCCTATTTATAGGAAACCCAAGAACCGTACCCAATTTAATGCCGGTTTACAGGAAAACGCTTACCGACATCGAGGCTGGCTATGTGCGCACTGACTTCATACTTAGAAAAAAAAAGGTAATTACGCGCAGTACGAGTAGGTAATCCGGAGATCCGGATTGCTTCAAGGCGATCCGGACCCTCGGATTGCGTTATGGCAATCCGGAGGTCCCTGGTCCAGGTTCGACGCGCATCCAGACCGTTTTGACCCGGGGTGACTGCGGTAAGATCCTTTTTGTGGTTCTAGCGTGTTTGCGAGGTCCGAAACGTAAATATGAACCCGAATTGGACAGATATCCAACAGTGATTTTCCTTGCCCCTTGTTTAGAGAAGCTTAACACATATACGAAAGATTCTTTTATTAGATTAAGCAGATTTACGTTATATGGAGATATTATATGAGGGTAAGAATTACGAGCCTTGGTCTCGTTTTACTTAGCCTTTCGACTGTGTCCTTTTAATCGCGTCTCCTTCTATTGGAGCCTTTTAGAGAAAATCCCTAGGATACCCCTTTATAAGGCATGCTTTAGGCTCATCCTAATGATTTCCCTCCTCCTTCAGTATCCTCCATCTTTTCTAGAGCATTCCCCCTCCTTACAGCCTACATTTTCTCCTCCACCTCCATTTTCAATTTTGTCACCCAATCAACCCAATCAATTCACCACATTTCTCATGGAGCTCTCTTAGGTTTGATTTGGGGTGGAAATTGGCTTGAAGGTTTCGGCTAGAACCGGCGGGTAGCGAGGCGGCGGCTCGGCTGGGTGTGACACGGCGGGAGGCAGCATCGGGAGGCCGTGACGGAGGCAGAGCTGGGCGGCATCCGGTGGAGCTGAGGCGGCGTGCTGTCGGCGCGGACGTGGAAGGCGGCAGCGTGTGGCCGCTGTAACGGGACTTCGACGGGGTGGCCCTCTTCTCCTGCGGGACTTCCTTTGCCGAAACGGGTTAGGCCAAGTGGACTCGGTCCGGTACGAGTTTCCGGGCCGGTTTTTGTGATTTTGGCTCGATTTCTTCAAGGTTTGATCTTTGAGCTCCTTTGTTTGTGTGTTGTCCTTTGATTACTATAAAAGCTAGGACCTTGCCATAGATATTTGAGTTGCTTCATTCTGCATTGTTGGTTGGAAGTGGAGGATTGCCTTTTGTAGTTGAGCTTGGAGCACTTTTGAGGTGAGTATTTCATATAAGTATTGTCCCCTTAGAAACTTGATAGTTGCTTGTTGCTTGGGTGCCTCAGTGCCTTGCTTGGGTCACCTCTTGCTTGTGTAGTTGATATACAACTTGGTTGTAGATGTGTGGTTCTCCCTTTCACTACCTTAGGTAGTGTTTTGGTGGTTTTACTTGTATCCCCCCTTGGGGTGCTTGTCGTGCTTTCTTGTCCATTATAATCCTTCCCTTAGTAAGTGGTATCGTCCATGCACGCGTCTTTGCCCCCGTAGTAAGAATTTGATCTTTGCACACTTTGTGACGTACCCTTGGGTAGGTTGGTTTTGATGGATTAGCATAGCGTCCCTCTGGTTATCCGTCATAGTTTTTCCTCCCATAAGTAACATCATCCATGTGCTTGTCTTTGCCCCCGTAGTAGACATTCGATCTTTGTGCATTTTGGGATGTACTCTTATGTAGGTTGTTATTGATGGATTTATATCGAAGGCAATGGGTAACCGTTACTGTGCGCTTCTCCTCATGGCATTTAGGTAACATTTTTTTTGAAGCTGCTTGGTCCCCCAGTACTTCTCCTATGCCATTTGGTGTTGAGAATTTCATCTTTTGATGGACGGTTGACGGAACTATGTGATTTGGGTTGATGGTCGTGCAACCTAGTATCCCATTGTATGACCCTAGCTCCTCTACCACCACAAAGGTTACTTTCAGCTAAACTTGAGTCCATCATTCACTGAAGGTCACAGGAAGGGTTATAATCCCGAGAGGAAATGTGGTTGCCCCTGCAAAGCTCACCGGAGGGAAGTTCACAGGCCTGAGGTCCCGTTATGTTCTCTCTATCGCTTTCACCACGTCGATGTGAAGAATGTCTGTGGAGCTGCCCCTGTCCACTAACATTCTCTTTACGTTGTAGCAAGCAATGTCCATTGTGATAACCAAGGCAATGTCGTATGGATATACCACGTACTTTAGGTCTTCGTTTAAGAAGGTTATCTTCATGTTCTCGACCGGCCTTTGGCGTTTTCCAAATGGAGGCATTTCATTTACCCGTGCCACATACAACTCTCTTGAGTTCGAGGTCTCTCCCCCCGCTGCCATGCCACCATGGATGACATTGATGGTTCCTTTTCTGTTTGGTGGGGGAAGGTAGTCTTCCATCTTTTCCTTTCTTTTTCCTTTTCCAGTGTACCTTGGCTGGGGACACCATTCTCTCTTTCTTCCATCCTTCACAAAGCTCTTCAACATGCCATCCTGGATTAGATTACCTTTATCACGCTGGAGGTGGAAGCAATTGTCCGTATGGTGTTCATTGACATCGTGTTATTTGCACCACTATTCCACATTGTTTCCCATTGTTTCCTTTCTCTTCTCGGTTTCCCATTGTTCCCTTTCTCTCCTGCAGGATTATTGAGGTCTCCCTTGTGAGAGAGGTGAAAAAAATATTATGGATGCCTTGGGGTCTTGCTTGATCATTGGTCCTTGCTCCTCCTTGCGGTGTCCATACTTGTCTTCTAGGCGGCTATAGTGGCTGTTGTTGCTGTTGCGGATTTCCTCTTCCTTGCTTGTTGTTCTCAGGTGTGGGCGCTTCGCGCACGATCCAAATCGATATACGCCTTGAGTCTTTCTGCCAGCTCCTCGAGAGAGTTAATTGGAAACACCTCTGCATTGTCCGCCAGTTGTGCCCCCGGCGTCCTAAATTCCTTACTAAAGCGCGCACTATCTCCCATTCCGAGAGCTCTGTCGCTATGTCGGAGATGTTCTGGTGAATGTTACGTAGTAGCTTGCTTGGGATTCATCATATCCTTGCTTTATATCGTCCACAACTGAGTCACCCTTCAGGAGCTGTCTCTCACCCAGGTATTGTTGGATGAACTTGTCCTTCAAATCTGCCCACGAGGCAATTGATGCCTGGGGTAAGCTGAAATACAGTATGAAGCGTTCCTTGCGAGCGCTGAGAGGAATAACATTGCATAGTGATCTTCGATCGCGATTCTTCCTAGAATGGATGATTCATGTTTTTGAAAGTGTTGTATTGGATCCCCTTTCCCAAGATAGGCGGGAATTTGACATGCTGTCACATTCGGTGGGACCATTACATTGATAAGATATTGTGTAAAAGGATGTGAGGCTCTATCCCTTAACTTGTGCATCGCTCTTCCCGTTGAGTCATTTATCATCCTTGCTACTAGGTCCTCTATCTCCTCCTTCGTGAGGGCCATTGCCGCTATATTCTGTTGCCTTCCATTCTTGGGTCCCGCATACTCTTGGTCATTCTGTTGTCCAACAAACCCTTGGCCATTATGGGGTTAAGGATATCCTTGGCCATTGTGGGGTCTAGCATACCCTTGGGCATTGTTTGCCTGGTTGTTGGTGTTCCTCTGCTTATGGTATCCCCTTTCTTGGAAGTGTTGATTTTAGGAATGGGTATATGCCTGTTGGTGTCCCCCCATTGAATTTGGAGGTGATACCTGGTAGCTTGGCTGCTCCTGGACGCTCCCTTCTATCTAGCATCTCCTCCATGGCTGCCATTAGTTCGGGCGTGATGTTGTATGTCCGAGGGTTTGGTCGGGGTGGCTGGGGTTGTGGCTGGTTCACTGTTGGCTCTGGGTGGGCATTTTTTGAGGAATGTTGTTCCTCAGGGAGTGGATGTTCCTCATTTCTCGTCTCTTCCCGTCCTCTTTCAATGGTTGCTTGTTGGCTTACCACTGGAGCATGCCTGTTCCCCCTACAGGTGCTTGCCTGTCTCCTCCTGTGAACACCTGCTTGCTTGTCCCCCCGACTTGCTTCCTATTTGCTGCCATCGAGCGCAGGTAGTAGGCTAATTTCTTTTCTTTCGAATCAAGCGGACGGTGCCAATGTTTGCACACGAGTTTCCTTTGTGGGCTTCTCCTTCTAGTATTCCCGCTTCTTGGGCTTCCCCTCTAGTATTTCCGCTTCTTGGGCTTCTCCTTCTAGTATTCCTGCTTCTTGGGCTTCTCCTTCTTGTATTCCTCGCTCCGTGGGCTTCCTTCTTCTCGTATACCTTCAAATGGGCACCGGGGAGGGGGCTCCCGGTAAGTAAAAGTTTTATTGAGAGGTAACGAGCTTAGAGAAAGAAAGAGAGAGAGTGATGAATTACCTTCAAATGAGGAGATGAGGTCTCTATTTATAGAGTTCCTATTAGACCGCCCCGGTTCCAGTGATTTCCTTGTCCAGTTATGGCAGTTTCGTAATATAATTTGTCCTTTACCGTGTAGATAAACTTAATATGGCTAAGTGTTGGTAAATGGCCTTTAAGGGAGATCCTCCGACAGAATATCGGTCGGGGGTAGAGGTCCGGGCGAGGGGAACTCATCCGGACGGAGGGGGGTATACGGGTGGGTACCCCTAGTACCTTGCTCGGGTAACCCAAGCAAGGGTTCCTTCCTTGGGTTACCCCCGAGTGGTTTCTCCACTCGGGGCCTTCTTGAGTGGTTTTTTCCACTAGGAGTGTTTTTGGGCCTATGTGTTGAGCCTCGGGTTTTTCAAGTTTCGAATTATAATCGATTGTGGCCCAATTATCAGGTCCAATTTAAAATAGGTTGAGTGTATAGCTAACACCAACCGACTTAGCCTCTTGAATCCCGATAGATTTACCTTCCTTCAATCCGGAGAGCCTACCCTCCTCAAAGGAAAGCTACACAACATTCTTCGTCTTTAAATCAGCTAAGAGATCATCATCAGCCTTCCTAGCCTGGATAGCATCCTACTCCCTTTGAACGACGGCAGTACGGCTTGTGAGGGAAACCTCAGCCACCCTAAGCGCCTCAATCTCATCACCAAAAAACTACTCAACTTTCCTAAGATCTGCGTCAGCCTTCCTCAGCTTCTTACGAAGATCCTCCCTCTCCTTCGCCAAGTTCACCAAATGCGAGCCAAGGTTAACAATAAAAGATATCCCCTGCAAGGAAAATAATAAAGTTAATGAGGGAAAACTTATATATACAGAACAAAATAAGTGTACGTACAAGTACTTACTAGTGCAAAATGAGATAAAGCAACCTTCACAATGTGCTGAACCTCCCCAAGATCTGATGGCGAAAGGGCACGATCAGCAGAAGAAATAATGGCATTCATAAGAGGTATGACTATCTCAGGAGTTGAAAGAGAGGAAGACAAGTCATAAATATGGCAATCATTAGAGGAGAAGGGAATCCAAGTGTTATCCTTTACATCACGAGCAATCGTGCGAACAAGATCCTCTGGGAAAATCAAAGGCAGTTTAATCAAACCTGAAGAAACAAAAGTAAGTCATTACAAATCCATAAAAACAAATGCATACAAGAAGAAGCCACGATCGCATACCTGAGCGGCGAACTGGAGACCCCTCATTAGAGGATGCAACCCTCAGGGTGAAATCGGGGATGGAGATAAAGACCCGTCAGCCTCAACAGGAATCTTATACTCTTCCGCAGGAGCTTCACCCCCGTCCTCCGAAACAACATGAAGGTCATCATCAACTACATCAACAACAACAACCTCTCTCTCTATAACATGAGGACTTTGAAGGGGAGGTAAATGAGGATGTCTTCCTCGCCTTAGACACGGAGTCTTCCACCCCCAATTCGGATCTCTTAGCCTTGATCTTGGCAAGAATCTTCGCAGATGGGACTACAGAAGACTTGCCTGAAGATACAAAGAAGATGACAAGTGAGTATTTGGAAAATGTGACATTTTCCAAAAGAAGGCATAATTACTATAATGCCATACATGAAGATTCAACCCCTCTCTTCTCCGAAGAAGGCTTTACAACCTTAGAAGCCTCACAATCAGTAACAGAAGGTTCCACTACCGTTAGAGTAGGGAAAGGAACGTCCGAAGCATTTTTCTCAGCAAGAATATCTTCACCACCACCATCAGAGCTGTTTTCATCCTCCTGAAACCGAGAAGGCCTATAGAGAAACCAACCTACAAAGCAAAGCAATAAAATTGCAAAAATAAAAAACTCAAAATCCAAATACCGAGGAGGGAGGAGGAGATGTCAATAGAATCCCCCTTCACTTAGCTCATCTTTAGTAAATCGATATATCGAATGAAATGAAGCCGTTGTATTCCCAATATATATCAATTTCAAGGCCTAGCGATCAAAGACAGAAAGCTAAGAAAAGGTAGGGACTTCATCCTTCTCTTGGGGAGAAGATATGGGCCAAGTGACACCTCGATCCACAATAAATAAGTAATAGTTCTCTCATTGACCACTACCACTCTCATAAGCTCGGAAAACACAAAGCTTTGTGTCCCATTTCACGAAACCTAGCTTGGAAAACCCCTCCTTCTTTATAGAAGGGTAACGAATCACCAAGGTAAAGAACCCTGAGCCGTAATGTATTGGATGCGATAGATACATCGAAAGAGAGTAAGGGAATAAGCCCAGAATTCTTTACCACCCAACATCCTGAATCCAACCCAAGCCCGAATGGCGCAAAGAGCTAAACGAAATGGGGAAATCCCATAATAAGCACAAAGCTTCTTGAGCCCCGCACTATAGGGGAAACGCAAGCCCGCCTTGACATGATGGTGTACACAGCCACATCCCATCAGGAGGTTCAGTGATAGTGGTACGACGATCGCCGTCGGGTAGCAAAAATGGAAAGGTGGGCTGGTCTAAGTCACCAAGCATGGCCGTCCTAACATATAAACTAAACTCTTGCCTCATCAAGATGTTCTCAGAGTAATCCATGAGATAATACTCTGAACAATGAAGAAATTCCATCTCAACCTCCAAAGTCGGCTCTAAGTCGGAATCAAAATCCAACTCAGGATCGAGTATCTTGGGAACATAATCCGGACTCAGATCGGGATCCGGAAATTTTTTCCCCAAATAATACTCAGTATATTCGGTAATAACGAAAGAAGATGGCTTAGAGGAACCAACACGAGAAGCCTAAGAAGAAGATGGCTTACTCATGATGGCTCAAGTAGTAATAGCAGCTCTTCCCAATCCACAAGTACCTAGAAACTTCAAGGAACCTCCTACAAACAAAGAAGGTGGGGAATGGACGACAACACATCAGAAACCCCTAACCATGACAGACAAATGAAAAAGCAATCCACACACTAAGGCATAAAAAATTCTACAAAAGCAACCTACCCTAGAGTATATCCTAAAATGCATGGAGATCAGATGCTTACCAAGGGAGAAAAGTCACATGCGTGGATAATAAATGCTCATCATGGGAAGGGTTAAGATACATATGACACCATAAAAATACTCACAAAAGGGGGGGGGGGAGGGGGGGGGGGTATCATCAAGCAAAAAAAACCCCAACACTACCTAGTGTAATACATGGAAGGACCAAACAACAATAACAAGCTATGTATTGACTACACAAGCATGAGGTGACCTAGACAAAACACTAAGGCACCAAGAAAACAAGCAACCACCAATTCCTAATGGAATAACAACAATATCAAGTTTGGAAAATCGAATGCTCACCTCAAAGGGACACCAAGCTCATTAACAAGAGATAATCCTCTATCTCACAATCAACAATGCAAATGAAACAACTCAAGTATCTATGACAAGCTCTATCTTTTATAGTAAGTGAAAAGAGAATACCCAATTAGCAAGAACCGGGTAAAAACGGCACAAACCGAGGAGAAATCGGGCCGAACCGATAGCTGGACCGGTCCAACCCACCACCACCAAACCTGTTGCCCACCGCCGGAGCTACCGAGCTGTCGAGCCACCGCCGGAAATTCTCGCCACAGGCGAGGCCGAGCCCGCCTCATTCGGACCACCACAAGGACGCCCTCGACACCACGGCTCCGTCCCGCCGTCTGTCGAAGCCCTCGCCAACGCCCGAAGCTCCCGCCGCCGTGGATTAGGCTGCCGCGCCTATTCCCGTCACCGGTCGAACCAAGCTCTTTGAATCAAACCAAGAGAAGTTCCATCTAAAATATGGTGACTTGATTGAGTAGGAAAATTGAAAATGGAAGTGGAGAAGGAAACCTAGGTGTAAAGAATGAGAAATGCTCTAGAAAAGTGGAGGCGGAGGCAAATAATGAAGGAAAACCTATAGTATCTCTTATAAAAGGACGTGTTAGGGTTTTTTTTTTCTTTCCAAAAAAGTCTAATAAAAAGTAGACGTGAATAAAAGGACACAGACCAAAGGCTAAGTAAAACGAGACCAATGCTCATAATTCTTACCCCTATACGATATTTATATCAAATTGTATAAAATTGTTTGAATTAACAAATAGCATTTTGTATATCCAGCTTCTTTAAACAGGGGGCAAGGAAAATTACAGCGTTCAACGAGTACTCAATAAAAGTCGGGATCCTCATTAAGATACATCTCACAACTGGCTTGGCAGATACTCTACAAAAATAGAGTAAAGTAAAGTTTGAACCATTTCTTGACTCGGGGGTAAAAGTTGGATATACGCCCAAGCTATCACAAATTGGGCCCTTTTAATTAGGTCACGTTTGATTATAATTCCAAACTTTAGTAAAGGGGACACCCTTAGCCCAAGAAAACTTAGCCCGAGTGGCAAAACCCACTCGGGGGCACTTGAGTGCTCCACTAGGGTTACCCACCCGGTTACCCCCCCCCCCCTTCAACCGATTGGAGGTGGGTGGCCGGAGTCAGGGTAGGTGGCCGGAATCTGAAGCATTTCAAAAAGGGGCAAAATAGTCTTTTCAATTCAATCTGTTAAAATTAACCCCAAAATCTAACGGAAAACCAAATAGCAACAATACTAAAAATTGGGACACCAAATATCAATAGTTTAAAATTGAGACACAAAACTGACACTCGGGTCAAAATTGGGACAGTTTTTAGGTTCAATTCTCTATTGAAAAATTAAATTAATAGTGCAAAAGGTATGAGAGAAGATAAAAAAAAATGGGATATTGATGGTGGGATGAGAGAGAGTGAACCCCACTGATGGATATGTGTCCAATTCGAGTTCGTATTTACGTTTCAGGCCTCGCAAACACGCCGAAAATCACATCACAACTTGAAAAACGTCTCCCAAGGGGTAAAAACGGTCCGGAAGTGCATTTACGCACACCCGGACCGGACCTCCGGATTGCATTGCGGGTATCGTGCGATTACCGTTTCCGCGATTACCGTTACGTGTAGAGAATTCAAGTTCGCGCATTACCAATATGGATGACGGTTACCGCTTGCTTTTGAACCGTCATCAAACCGCTTTAAAACCGGGTCCGGTCCCAAGGAAGCCTATAAATAGGAGGCCTTGGCCACCCATTTTCACACATCCTCTCATTTGCCCAACTTTGGTATTTTGAGCTCTGACTTCTCTCTAGAAATATTCTCTCTCTAGAAATTACTCTTTTAGCCCTATAGTGACTTAAGCTTCGGAGAGGGCTCCGCTAGCACCACCCCCCCCCCCCCCCCCCCCCCATCTCCGTGCTAGCATTGGTCCTTTGCACAGGAATCGTCGCCCAGACATCCGGACTTATGCACAGATCACCGCCTTCTGAGACTCAGACGTCCCCTTGAGACACAACCGCGCTTTGAGACACAGACCTTTCCGGGATCAACCGAACACTCGTCAGTGGCACAAACCTCTTCCAGACGAAGGGTTACAGCCCGAAAACCCGCACAACCATACAAACAGACGCGTCCCCACGACCCAACTCATATCGGACGCAACATTGGCGCCGTCTACGTGATTCGAACAACAAGCTACCATACCACAAAATCATGACGAGTGATCGCAAACCTCCCGAAGAGGTGAACACAAGAAACATAAGGAAAAGGCCCGGACGTCCCAAGAAGTCCCCGGCAAACAAAAGAACAGAAGGCCAAATGCCAGCTGGAAGTCAGTCGGGACCCTCCCACATTCCAAGAGCTACTTCCGTAGCTTCATCCTTACCAACTGACAATGTGCCCGACGCATAGCACAGAAAGCCAAGGAACGAGCATCACTCACCTCCACCTGGTTTCGAGCCAGAGGTGAATGAAGAGGAATCTCAAACGGAAATGCCGCAAGGCGAACAAAGAACGGGAGCAAACCTAATGCCCACCGTTACTCCAGCGATGATGGCTGCGTTGGAAGAGTTACTCGCATTCCGCGAGTCTCTAAAAAACCAAGGTTATGCTGCTCAACCACCTCCAACTAACCAAGAGCATGCCGGCCAGCAAGAGAGGTGTCGCAAGACACTACTCGCCACGGCAATCCTTTCCAAGGAAGAAACCAATACGCAAGATATGAAGCTGCACGGTCACACACTCCTTCCCAAGGAGCCCGTCATTGGAGGAATGAAAGGCAGCCCCCATTCTACCACCCACAGCAGCCAACGAGAGATGATCCCTTCCAGGCCACAAGCAGAGATCAATCTGACATCTACCACAACAATGGACGGCAAAATCCTTCAACGGGTTACGCTGAACCGGTAAAAGGGTTTACCGCCGAGATGTTAGAAGAAATGGTGGAGAAGAAGATGAAGGAAGCAAAGATGAAGGGTATGCACGCACTTGAAGAAAGGGCATCACATCCGTTCGCGGACCACTTGGTGAACAGTCGTGTCCCAGACGCACTGTATCGAATTGGAGGAGACCTCTACCGTGGAAAAGGAGATCCAGTGGAACACCTGCAAAAGCACTAGGCCTCTCTGCTAGACAGAACAAAGAACCCACACCACTTCGCAATGACGTTTTCACAAACTCTTGCCGGGACCGCAGCACACTGGTTCTTCTCGCTGCCATGCGGAAGCATCACTTCATGGGCAGGATCTGAAGGCTAAATTCATTCAACGATACATGGGCGAGCGCACATTGCTAAAAGGGTCAGGTGCCTGGACGACGTCCAACAACAAAACGAAGAATCTCTCGCCGACTACTACGTCCGTTTCAATCAAAATATCTCTGATATTCAGGGGTACCTGACGGAAGGAGAGATTGTCCGAGCATTCATTCGAAACCTCGGACGAAGAGGCTATGCTAGCAGAAAAAATGGCAAAGCGCCCATCCGAAACCATGGAGGAGTTAGCTGCAAGAGTTAAGGAATACGTGGACCTCGAAAGGTTCAGAAGCCAAAACAAGGCAAAAATCTCTGCGGCAAAGGCAAAAGAAAATCCAAAGCAGAACCAACCAAAACCACACTCAAGTGGTCAACAAGGAAGAAATTGGCAGCCTCAGCCAAAAAGACCTTTTCAATGAGATTTTCAGAAGCCAAAGGAAGTAAATCTTGCCGACTGCATTCCTTTGAATGCCCCGCTATCTGTCATATTGAGAGAGATGAAGGACGCGAATATGTGGTATCATGTGCACTATACACAACATAAATTTGGAAAATATGATGACATGGCAGTATGTTATTTGTCTCTGCAATTCCCCCAATTGAGGAGGCCTCGTATAATAGACGTTCTCTTATAAAAAAGATACGAAAAAAATAAAAACTTAATTACATTTATTATTAGAAAATCAACATTCTCATAACACCTATTTTGGAAAAAATCGCATATACGAAAAGAAGATAAGTAAAATACCAATTTATATCGTTAATATCATGGCAAATGAATATTCAAATTAACATGATGAATGAAATTTAAACATAGATAAAGTAAGAGATGGCAATAATACTACTTTCATCAGCATATGCTTCTGTAATTACTACATAATTACTTCAACAAAATAATACGAAAGATAATTAAAAATCAGCAAAGTTCCAAAAATCCAAAGCATAGTTATTGATACAGCCAAATTTAGAATTTAGTTGAAGCTATGTTCAGACCTTTGGACTAGCACCGAGGCTATGGGATCCGCTGCAAGACTGAAACAGGTGGGTGGTTTCAGAATGGGGGGAGAACATAGGCGAGAGTGACAGTGCGAGGTGCAGTCACAATCAAATCGCTGGCAGAGGCGGCTGAGCGTCTGGCCGGAATCGGGAGGCGCAGTTACCGTGCAGAAAGATGACTTGGAATCTAGAGCCATGGAGGTCGTAGTCGAGGCGAGCTGAGCTGGAATCGCTGGAGACGTCAGTAAACTTGCAGTCGAATGGTGGCTCTTTTGGTGGAGCGGCATTGCAGTGGTGCTGATCAGAGATGAACGTCGAGGGGTGGAGGAAATTTGCAGGGAGGGGCGAAGTAATCGGAACACTAGCACACTTCAGCAAAAATTATAGAGGAAGAAGACGACAAATTTTAAAAAAAAAAAATATATTCAGCCTCAGCTTTTTTTGTCTTGTCTACTGTATTGTTCCATCCTATTACATGTAATATTCACCTCTATTCATAGATATACTAGCAACTAGGGTTTAACTTAGTTTAGGAAACTAATAACTAACTAACTTAGTTCTAGTTATTTGCTAATATTACGAAAACACATTGTGAATATTCACAAAATCCATCATAAATACTCACAATATATTTTGGAATATTATACAAATAAATATACACGTACTATCCTTTTTTAGGCTGGACCATTCTTGGAAATTTCACAACTTGTCATATTTAAACACTTACTCATTAAAGCGTGTCACATGTCACACGTGTTGTGCGTGGTCCAAAATTAGGTATTTATAGTTTGCCACTCTTTGGAAGAATTTTTGTAGAACGTGTTCAAGAGGATATGTCCAAAAAAAAATAAGAAAACAACGAATATTGGATCAGAAGCGTGTCTTCTTCTGAGTCTTCAAGGTGGCTCATGTGCTTTTTGTAGTTGTGAATCTCGAAAATCTGGACAACTACAAGTCTCGATTGTCGGTGTGACTTGCGGAGGCCGAAAACCAAAGGCTCTGTTCTTCGAGTTGTGACTCTCAGGAAGATGGACAACTACAGATCCCATTATTCGGTTGTGACTTGTGGAGGCTGAACACCAAAGGCTCCGTTCGTCGTTGGGGGTGACTCTAAGAAAGTTGGAAAACTGTAGATCATGATTGTCGGTTGTGACTTGCGACGGCTGAACACCAAAGACTCCGTCTGTCTTGTTGTGACTCTCAAAAAGTTGGAAAACTGAAGATCTCGATTGCCGGTTGTGACTTGCGTAGGTTGAACACCAAAGACTCCGTTCGTCAAGTTGTAACTCTCGGAAAGTTGTAAATATCCAGATCCCAATTTTCGGTTGTGACTTGCGGATGTTGTACACCAAAGAATCCGTTCGTCTGGTTGTGACTCTCAGAAAGCTGGAAAACTAGAGATCCTGATTGTCGGTGGTGACTTACGAAGGCTGAACACCAAAGGCTCCGTTCGTCGGGTTGTGATTATCAGAAAGCTGGAAAACAACATATCCTGATTATCGGTTGTGACTTATTGGAACATACCTGTACAGTCCTACTCATCCTTGAATAGTGACTCGCGAGAGCCGACTGTAACCCTCCTGCTTGCCGTGAAATTGACTCGTAGGAATAGACTGTAACATAGAAAATGCACCTGCACATGAATGTTTGTCCCTAATTTTTGCCTAAATTGCGCATGGTGAGACAACCTAGCGAGATCTTCTTATTTTTTAGAATCTCTGTCTTATTCTCTCATTTTGCCAGGGTCATTTGAGATATTTTTTACCGTGCCCATCGGTTTCCCTAATTTTGCACGGAACATGTCTTGAGTTTTTCATTCCATCGGGAGTTTATTTTCTCTCCGTTTGACATGATTGCAATTTCTGAGTTTGTAATCAAGCCCCTCGTTTCCTGATTTTGCCTAGGCCGCCCTTTCTTATTTTCAACCTAACGGGTCCATTCTTTATTTTGTAGTCAATTAAAGGGTGGTTGCGACCCTCTCAATGTTTTCCGCGTTTATCATTGCGGAAGTTCGATTTTAGTAGCCAATTTCAGGTTCACTGTGGGTCGTTCTTTGTTTCTCGCATTGATGCGGGAGTACTATAATTTGTAGCCGTTTGGAGGGTGGCTGAGACCCTTTCCTCACTACCTTTGATGTTGTGAGAGCTTTTTGATTTTTTACTGTGACCCTTTCATTTATTTTCCCCCCTCACCGGGTTTGCTTGATCACTCTTTATGTGTAGCCATTTTAAGGGTGGCTGTGTGTTAGCATTTGGTGAGTGGGCCGCCGTAATAGGATCCATTTAATATAAGCCCAACATCCTAAGCATAATTGGGTAATGTCACATTTGGGATTTTGAGCTAGGCATAAATCCTAATTGACACGAGAGGTCTAAAATTAGGCCTCCCCAATATGCTAGGCGGCCAAATTAGGGATGATTCCCTAGGTCGGTTTTAACCCACCACCTCTTATAACTAGAGAGCGTTATGGATTTATTTGGGGCTAATCACTTTCTCCCTTTTAAGTTGAGACAAAAGAAATGTTTGCATTTGGTGAATGGTCCACCATAATAGGAGCCCTTAAATATAAGTCAAACACCTAAGTAACTGAGTAATGTCACATTAGGGATTTTGGGCTACACCTAAAATCCCAATGAACACGAGAGGACCAAAATCGGGCCTCTCCTTTACATAATAGGCCGGCCGAACTTTAAGAGTGGTGGGGTGGGTTTTGCCCACATCCTCTTACAAATAGAGGGTATCAGGATTTTTCAGGGTTAATGAATTAATCACTCTTTCTCCTAAGTGTTGAGACAAAAAATCCCTCCTCCCTATATTACATCTAGTTCAGCCGGACAACCTACCTTGGATGTGCTAAATTGCTTTGAGAAATTACCCCAGAGATCCATCCCTGCGAGGAATCGACTGTTGGATTACGAGGCTAAATACTACGGAAACATAAACAAGGTACATGCTTGTAATCAGTATTACGCAACGGAAGATATGCACATTCCTTAAACCTTTTCCGTAGTCCCAAGATCTTGCTAAGGGAGTTCTCGATCCACCAGACGGAACCCGTAGAGGTTCTTATTATGGAAGCCCTACGCGGTATAGTCTCCACAGCAAAGCCTCTGATCGATTCTTGGCAGGGACGGATCTCCGGAGTATTTTTCTCAGAGCAAATTAGCACACCCTTGGTGGTGTATGTGGTTCGGCCGAAACTAGTGTGTAAGGGAGGAGGGTTTTCTCTCAAATCACCACAAATGAGGAATTGTGAATTACCCTAATAAAACCCCTAACACTCCTTATTTATAAGAGGAATTGTCCACTTTGCCACCTACATGTTTCGACCGGCCTATGTTGTATAGAGGGAGGCCCAATTTTGGGCCTTTTATGTCAACTGGGATTTGGGTCAAGCCCAATTTCCCTAATGTGACATTTACCCAATTTCTTAGGTAACATATACGTATTAATGGGCTTCCATTTACAGCGCTCAATCACCATATGCTAACAACTCTCACTCGCCAGAATGGGAGGGTGCATGTTAATGTATTGTTGTCCAAATTGCATCAACATTTCACTCTTCTGATCTTGCCCCTGCTTCTGAATAGTTCATACGAGGTTTGCCGTGCGACCAGCGGATACGACGAGCATCGTGCTACTCATCTGTTAGGAGTGTTGTAGCGCCCGCAGAACTTTGATTCCCTATTTAAAATAAACCTGTTAAAAACATCATATTGTATCGCGCTGTATCCTAGGTCAATTGTTAATTCTCCAATGGCCCTGTTTCCACATAGGAATACTTCTCCAAGGCATTCATACAAGTATTCACAACCTTCAACTAATATCCGGTTGGTGCCACCTAGTGAATACAATAGTCGGTGAATTACATGTGAACTTGATCATCACCATCGTTCATATCCTTAGCCAAACCCAACCTGTTTCCAAAGACGTGGTAAGTTGGCCTTTTTTTTCAACACTGCGCTCATACGCCTGGAAGCGAACATTGAGCCTCACCTTAGATATAAGTTCTGAGTCGATGAGGATACTTCGGGTGCCTATTCATTATACTCCCGGGATCAATCACACGCTCGAGGTGGAGAATTTTACACGCATCCGAATCACGAGGAATCTACCTAGCACAACCGAGCATGACCCCATGGTCGAACATGACATGCGTAGTATGAAGCACGCGTCGATAGCATACCGGAACATTGTCAGGTGTGGGATATGTCAATGATGCTATCGCAGATTTTCATCTGGCCCAGAATGTGGTTAATGACGAACAGAGTTCATCATTAGCGATGTGCAAAATGAAGATCAGGCCGTGTTACTCCGAAACCATATGATCATTTTACGTAACCAAGTTTATCCAACTGGTTCTTAGCCAGTCTTTCTCCGGCAGTGGTCCCCCTCTCCTACAAGACGACTGTAACCGCGTGACAAGGCAAAACCCACATTCGACATAATTTAGGCAGAGGATTGCGTCCTCCTACGAATTAGTTTATAAACCGTGAAATCCGATGTAATCAAACATTATGACGTTGATGAATCATAAACTCGAATTCCAATTCTCCCATTTATAAAAAATCTAACTTTCAATTATCAAAATGTTATCACAGATATAAGTCCACTTTTAAACCCTACGCAATCCAAGCAGTTTAACATGCTTTTCAAATGTCTTTTTGGGCATGTTTGTTTGCATGTATTAGGATATACTAATACATGTCTTATCTAATACTTTGTTTGTTTTGCTTTGGTATTGGTATTAGCTAATACATGAGTATTAGCTAATACTCATTTGTATAGTAAATCATGTATTAGCAAAGACATTCAAAAAATCATGTATTAGCTAATAAATAGTACGTAATGACCAAAATACCCCTAACCTTACTTAATCTATAACAACTACACCAACTTCGAGTCATAACATCGGCCACCGGCCGGACTCCGGCGACCCCCGGCCGAACTCCGACGACCCCGGACTGGCGACCCCCGGCCGGACTCCGGCGACCCCCTACCGGACTTCAATTATTATAATAATTAAAAAATGTACATATATATTTAGGGGCATTTAGGTCTTTTAGTCATAGTATTAGAATATCCTAATACAAAGTTCATCCAAACATTGTATTAGGTTATCCTATTACATGATTCAACCAAACATTGTATTAGCTTAGCTTGTATTAGGATATATTAGTCGATGCTTAGCTAATACTTGTATTAGCTAATATATGCAAACAACATTTCCTTTGCGAAATTGTTTAGTTAATGGGTCCGCTACCATGTCATTAGTGGGCGAGTATTCTAAAGTGATTATATTGTCTTCTACCATAGATTTAGCAGAATTATATTTCACATCAATGTGTTTAGTCCTACTATGGTACTTTGGATTCTTTACTGCCGCAGTGGCTGCCTGACTTTCAGAGAACACCTTCACAGGTTTACTCATGGCATCGTCATCAAGCAGCGCAGTAAGAAGCCTTTACAGCCAGACCGCTTCCTGTGCATTTTTGAAGAGAGAGCAACGAATTTTGATTCCATCGAAGACAGCGCAACACGGGATTGCTTCTTGCTCATCCATGAAGTGGCGACATTAGCAAGGAGAAACACTCCTCCTGTGGTGGACTTACGATCGTCTGGATCACCACCATGGTCGGCGTCACTGAATCCGGTCAATTCTAACTTCCTGCCCTCATAGCACAGTATGTAGTCGGAAGTACCTTTCAGATATCTCAGGATCTGCTTTAAAGCTTTTAAATGTTGATAGCCAGGGTCTGATTGGAATCTTGCTATTAGGCTCACAGCATAACAGATGTCCGGACGAGTGCAAAGCATGGCGTACATGAGATTTCCGACCATGCTTAAATACTCTGCACTCCTCATCAGTTCACGCTTTTGCTGGTTCTTCGGGCCGTCACATTTTGACAACGCGCACCCGAATACTACCGGCGTCTCCACGGGTTTGGCATCTTGTAATCTAAACATTTTCAATAGTTTTTTGATGTAGGATTCCTGAGATAGACACAATCTCCGGGCGACACGATCTCTAGCAATCTTAATGCCCAAGATGTACGTAGCCTCTCCCATGTCTTTTATCTCAAATACAGATGCCAACCAGGACTTTGATTCATGCATGAAACTCGCATCGTTCGCAATAATGAGTATGTCATCCACGTATAAAGTTAAGATGACCTACTTAGACACAGAGGTATTTGTATACACGCACGAATCCTCGTGGAGATTCACGAATTTGTTTCCAACGATTTCCTCGTAAAATCTGCATAACCATTGCCGAGACGATTGTTTAAGACCGTAAATGGATCTTTGGAGTTTACAAACTTTACGTTCGTTATCAGGAGTAATAAAACCCTCCGGTTGCTTTATATAGATTTCTTCCTCCAGGTTTTCGTGGAGGAATGCGGTCTAACATCCATTTGGTGCAGCTCTAGATCGAGGCATGCGACCAGGGCTAGGATTGCCCTGACTGTGGTGTATCGCACAGTCGGTGAGTATGTCTCATCAAAGTCCACTCCGTGAAGCTGGGTGTTTCGCTCGACATTTCCATCAGCAGTGAGTTTCAGTTTCAAAACCCACTTAGCCCCTATGGCCCTGCGGTTAGCAGGTAAATCAACTAAAGACCATACTAAATTGGCTTTGATTGAGGCGATCTCTTTCTGCATTGCTTTCCTCCATTCCTTCGCTTGCGGTCCTTTCAACGCTTGTTGAACCGTTACCGGTTCATCAACAGAGGTTAGGGTGAATATATCAACCTTCTCGATGGGATACTTCTTGGGAGAAGTTCGATGCCATTGACTTCGTCTAGGCTCGTTTATCCCATCTAGAGTCTGAAAGTTATTCCCACTCGGATTAATGCTTTCTATCGGAGCATCACTCCTAAAGGGAACAAGGGCAGTGCTAGAACCTTGACCTACAACTTTTCTTGGATGACCTCTCGGTCTCAGGATTCTACCTCCGAGATTAATTCCTTGATCACTAGGACCTGGAACCAAGTTGGTTTATCCACTCCCACTGGGAACAATGGGTAGTTGTGGCATTATTGGATTTTCATTCTGCGGTCCGGCTACGTGATTATCAGGTTCAATTTGATTTGCACTTGCAGCAACAGTGATTTGTGTGGCAGGATTGGCTCCTCCCACTGGATTTACTATGAAAATGTCTCCATCTTCATTTACCATTTCATTAACTTGTGTTGCTGCCTCGAATATCCCACTCGAAATAAGTGGGACCTGAAAATCATCGTTATCCTGCTCCAATTCGATCAAGACTTCGTATGTTTTCATTTCACCAAGCGTTGGAAATTCGTCCTCAAGGAATGTAACGTCTCATGTTCGACCACGACACCATTATCCCAAGCTAATTTAAATATGTATCCTCTAAGAGTAGTTATCATACTCTCGGTTCAAATACTTGTTTAATGCACAAGTTAATGTCGCATGATGATAAGATTTAACTCATTATCATTCCATTTTAGCTTTTTTTGTGTCATTTTTGACCGATTCAATTGGAACATAGTTCTACATTGATGTGAGTCAACTGCTTTTCATCTCATAGGGAACATCCGTTGTTGAACTCTAACATTATGTTTTCAAACCATGCCAGTTGAAGTGTGTTATCGATATGAATGTCTTTCCAAACTTCTCGTTAAAGGAATTTAGTGGCTAGTCATTTTTATCGACATCATCCTTTTCATTTGCTAATTCATCTCAAAGACTTATCCATCTCTGAACTGTGCATTGGGCTTTTGCCTTATCCGTCAGCTGATACTTTACGAGTTCGTGGTAGCTTGTGAAGCATACCTCTCTTCATCGTGTAAGTATTGAATGAATAATTCCCAAGGGAAGGCAAATGAAAATTTTGACATTCATTCATTAAAACACTTCATCATTAAATTCGTACTCTGAAAATGATGTGTTCCGTCTTTCGAGGTACACGCGCCCTTGGCGCCTATTCCAAGTTTAACCCATGGTAGAAATTGTTTCGTTTCCAAAATTTAATAATTTAATCCAACCGGTGTCGCACATGTTCATCATTACGAGATTTATCATATAATGGAGTACTCACAAATAAGAAAGATTTAACTTTTTAATTTAAAAGCAATGCATCGAACAGGAATAATGCGATCAAACAGCTTAGTGAGGATGGATAATCAATATTCGATCCAAGCGTTTGTTACATGCATAAAAAGAAATGGTTCTTATGTTTCAAGGAACTTATTATCAATGGTTATTTTAAATTGAAAAATCGAAAAGTTCTGGCAAGTAAAGATAAAGATTATCGTCTATTCTTTATTGTTCCGGGGCATCATCCTTCAGGTCCGCGTCGGTTTTGCTTCTCGGTTCTGTAATCCAAAAGGGTAAATTGAATTTCTCTTGAGTAAGAAGAATCCATGGAGAATTTATGACCTTCATCATTATTTCATAGTGCGTACCTTGGGAGGATTGGTACAGGCAGCAGCCAGGTGGCCTTTTACACTACACCTGAAATACGTTCGAGATTCCTCTCTACGTGTCTGTTTTTCTTGCCTTTTCTTGCCAGCAGATTGCTTGCGTTTGAACTTCTCTGAGGTTTTGGAGCAATAGACTTGTCAGCCTTGTTCTGAAGGCCTTTGACTTTCCTCTTGCGCTTACCCCTTTGCTCAACTGGTATGGAGGATGCAATATGCATTTCCGCTCTGTGCTTTTCAGCCCTGAGATTAACTCGCACTTTCTCGAGGTTATCGAGTTAAGTGGCATGGGTAAGGTGCATTTTCTTGCTATTCCAAGAGACAGGCAAAGAACGGATTACGCATTGGACTTTCTGTTCATCCGACAGGATTTCTCGTGTCTACTTGAGTTCAGCAAGCATGTTATACATATGCCTAATATGCTCCATCATCGTATGCTTGGGATTCATCTTGTAGGAGTCTAAAGCGATGTTTAATGATCACTTCTGGGCTGTGGTGTATAGACTAAACCATGCCTTAAGACCATTCCAGAGGTCCATGGAAGACTCCAGGTGATAATACCTATAGAGTATGTCATCCTCCAGCATCGACAACATGGCGGAACGAATTATCCTTAACATCCCATTCATCATGGAATTCATTTTGATCGGTCGTGAGGTCTCCCTTCAGCCTGGCATGTTTTGTAGTCAGATGTTCAAAACCCTTTATTTCAGTAATTACCATCTTCACGTGTTTGTTCCAGATATTATAATTATTTCCATTCAGTCTAACTCCCTTGTTGATTTGGGAGATGACATTGTTGATCGCTGCCATTGATACTAATACATTGATAATCATGCATAATCAGGGAGACAATAACATTTTGAGAAAGAATTGCATACATCAGATATCTATTAAGATGAAATACGACAAATAATGATTCATCAGCCATCTAAACCATTTGAGTGCCAGTAAACCGAGGGAAGGGGATTCGTGAAAGAGTTCACATTACCGTCATCTTCAATCTAATAGACCAGTCTCTTAAAACGGTATTGTTCGCAAATTACCGGAACAGGAACTTTAAAATAAGCATACCCGATCTTGACTTTCCCAATACCCTTTTGTATTTGAAAGATATTCCAATGAACTTACGCATGCATATACAAATCTACTTCACAAGTAAATTATCATAGCAAGCCAAATTCATCATCCAAACCACACATCATGCATACGCGTCATGCGTCTAATGTTCCGAGGAACTCAGCATACATGTAATTCTACTTTCTAAGTAAACTATCATATGCAGCTACATCCTCAACATTTAAGCATACGTGTCATACATGAAACTTCCACGTCAAACATGCATATTTGGCGACTGGATTTTGTTTTTAAAAAAACATTTTAGAATATTAGGGTCTGACTTGCAATTCATGCTTACAACTAATCATGAGTGTTTATAGACATGAATCCTAGGAAATCGCAAACATCACAACATGTCCGTCTTAGTGCGTGATGGATATACACCCGATTGGACCTCAATAATGCTCAAACACGGTCGCCCCGCTGACCTCGAGGTAAATCGCTCTATTTTATAAGAGTAAGTGACACCCCGGTCAACGGACCGGACTAGTCCGGTCGGCCTTGGCTGGATGTGTGATCCAATCAAATGCTTTGGGCACACATCCGGTCAAAGGCTTTGACCGGACTTGGATCTCAAAGCAAATGCTTTGAGAAAAGTCTGGTCAAAGCAACTTTGACCGGACCTGTTGCTCAAAGCATTTTCTTTGAGCAACGTCTAGTTTCTAGCAACCGGACTTGTCCAGTTTCCAAGAAACCAGACTTGTCCGGTTGCCCAGAACCCGGACTAGTCCGGTGACGACATGGCCGATGCATCCCGCGTCGGCCCCCAACCCCTGGGTACCAATACCTGGGGCGCGCTATACCCAACCACTCTCTTAAATCTCTGTGCGGGCCCCACTCAAAATATGGGCCCCTCCGGTGCCTGGATCCGAAACTCTATAAATAGGGGGCTAGGTCTTTTATTTACAACTTAATCTCGGATTGAGACACATGAGCTCTGACTTCTCTCTACTTTCTCTCTCTAGAATTATATTCTTACTTTGTCATCAGAGAGGGTTCACCAGAGACATTTCCCCCTCTCTGGCACTGCCCTTTGTGCAGGTCCGCCAGGCACGGAGTTGGATTGACAATAATCCGAAGATTGGAGGAACATGACTCGAATCAAGGCCGCCAAGATCGGACCCCGGACGAGCAGGTTCCAACATTGGCGCCGTATGCGTGATTTGAACAAAAAGCCGTTAATAGGATACCCAAGTGCCCGCCGCGATTTTCATGCACGGAGGGTTCAGTGCGGGTTCAGTGGAAGAGGTGAGTCGTCCAGTAAACGCGATGACTATGCCTCACAGACAGAATATGACATGATAAAAGTCGTGCATTCATCGCAATTGTTGGAAGGCGTATCTCAGTTTTCCAAAGAAAAGATGGAGTATACGATGCACCCACATACAAATGTGTTGGTCATCAAAACAAGGATAGTTAACGACCCTCCTCCCAAGGATTCGAGACCACCACGTCGTACAAGTAACAAGGTACCAAGGGAATCTAGGCTGGTAATGGAACCACTATACCAGCCCCTCAGGAAGTGCCACCAATGCCCGCTCCTAAAAGAGATACCGCCCGTCCACGAGAAGCAACAGGAACCATCAGTTCCTAATGCTAGCAGGTACCTCCGGTGTCGATACCACAAGAAGATTTGTATGATGTATCTACGCCGTCGACACGACGCTATCCGATAAAGAGCATTGCGACTAGTGCTACCTCGCATCCTAGGAGGACCTACCATAGGAACCCCCCTCAACGTTTTCCTTATGGCATGCCGCCATAAGATCAACCATTCGGGATGACAGACAACACAATCCCATCACATGTTACGCCAACGTGAACCTCTAGTAAAAGAAGGATCAGCCAGAGATGAATTGATAGCGTACTGTAAGGAAATGAGAGCTAGAAGATACGGACCACCACCAGTGGCTCCGACTGACCGAGCCCCACCAAGGGACATTCCAAGAAGAGCTCAAAGTGAGGGACGTCGTCCCAACAACTCGACAAGGCAACCGCCTACCCATGATGAAGCGCGACAGGCTCCAACCCCTCGTGCAAGACAACCCTCGGTACACCTCTCAAGGAGGAAGCAAGGGGACAGTTTGAAAGACAAGGCCTTGAACATGGAACTCAAGGAGTGTTTCCACACGATATTACTACATCACTACTACAAGTGGGATGAGATCACACATAACGTGTAAGGAGGATACACCTCCCCCTAGTCCACCTTCTCAAGGATGAGAGTTTATATTACTCAAGTGGAAGGAATACAGAACCCAATGAAGGAGGACAGTTACATTACAAAGGAGGCAAGGGGTATCAACACCCCCACACCCATATCCTTCCCATATCCTCTTATTTAATTAACTAAATAACAATCCAACTCCCTGAAAGGGATAGATATATGATACTTAATATTATCATGTTTTCCAAGAATAATCCTGCCGGATGTCTTCGGACTCCACATTAAATATATATACACAGGTTGACTACTACGAGAGTCCATCAAACGCCTCCGCCGACCAAGAAATTCGTCGCCAAGGCTACATGTCACTGACGCATAAAAGCGTCGTCACCGATCAAAACACCGCCACCAACAAACTGTCTTGTTCAAACATGTTTGATCATCACTACCGTTCGCTTAAGCTCCTCAAAGGAACGCATGAGGAACATATTGATCATTCTCAAAGGACACCTATAATGTTAAAGAATTTGGGAAAAGACCACTAAAATGGAAGGCGCACCTCCAAAATTGAGTTGAGCACTCTCAACATCTTATAAGAAGAATTACCATGAGTGTCACAAAGGACTACCCCCACTAAAACCTTCCAAAAAGTATCTTAGTGCTACGTTCGTCGCAAGACACTATCGGGCGTTGATATGCAAGGGAGGCACCATCCCAGTCAAAACATGCCTTCCCGGCAAAAACAAAGAGAATACCTATTGGCATAAGAGGGGGCAGTCGCGAGCACATCCCTTCAAAAATTGGGGAAACCATATCACATAGAAAACACCCACCTTCAGGGGGCAAACGCCTCCAGTGAATCTATATGATTTCACAAACTAGCCAGGAGATGCGACTACACCTAGTAAGCTCATCTCAGGTAATGGAATACACTTCCATTAAGAACTCTTCAAAGGCCCCAAGCCTAGCAAGGGAAGAAGGGCGACCCATCATCCAGCTCTCAAAAAGAGATATGGAAAACATAGTGTTTCCATACAGCGATGCATCGGTCATAATAGGGGGAATCACTAGCTTTGACATGAGGAGAATTATAGTGCATGAAGGGTGTTCGACATACACCCCCCATGCCCAGCTATTGACGATACTAGGAAAGAGGCCGACATACCTAATACCAGGGGACCCCCTACTGGTAAGCTTCGAAGAAACATCAACATACCCATGGGGGAAGATAACGCTACTGATAAGGCGGATGCAAGGATGGATGACATATCCTTATGAGTATCCTTGCATTTATCCCTGCAAAAATGGACTCACTATGCGGAGAAGCCATATATAGATGATCACGTTTTCATTTTTGAATTATGATCCTAAACCGCTACTTGGCCCCCTTCATGAGCGAGCACCGCTACTTGGCTCAATAAGAAGAAATGTCTAAAACACCGGACACACATATGTGGAAAAAACAATTGTAGCGTGCCAACCCTCATACCAAAGGGGAAAAGGCAGCGACATTTAGCAATCAACATTCTACCCGCATAGTAGGAGAATATATATGAGGCCTGAAACCGATCAAGAGATCTCAACAAAAATCTTGAAGCAAATATGAATAGCACAAAACCGGTGGTACTACACCAAACTGAATTTTACAATGAATCAATTGAAGAAACGGGATCTAATGATGAAAGGGGAGAAGTCTCCATTACCTACCCCACCAACTCCCCCAAGGGCACAACCAAAAAGGGTTTACTCAGAAACGTGATCGTGATTAGAGAAAACAAGCATAATCGAGCAAACAAACGAAGAAGAAGCCCAAGACACAAAGGGCAACGAACAAAGGAAGCCTAAGTGGATTGTCATCCATAGGGCACAAAGCACGGTGTGACTACTGGGCAATTAGGGGGGCGCCACATGAACAAATCCTGGCACTCCACCTAGAGATAGACAAAGACGTTTGGTGTATGACGCTGTTTGGCCACATAAGCCCATGACACTAAACTTTCCAAAAGGAAGGCACAAAGAGGAAACAACAACGGGTGTCAGACCTAAAATCTGACCTAAGGCGGATTACGTTTTTTTTTTTTTTAACGTTGCAATTTTGAATGATTCACCACTAGTTAATTAAGGCTAACTAGAATCCTAAATTATCTAAGCGAATAACGGATTAAACACCTAGGTATAATATCGGTCTACGATCAGAAATTCGAGTTCGGGGGTTCTATTACGAATCAAAAATATAATTTTTAATTACGCCCTTTCGGTACTTAACTCACTTAATTTGCCAATTTCAAAATTTAAACATGCTTTACGTTGAATTAACATAATGATATCAAAATTAAACTAACTTTCATTCGCATTTAAAAACCTATTAAGCATCTAAAACTCCTAATTGGAAAAATCTAATCAAATCTAAACTAAACATGCTTGAAATCATGATACAATTTTGTGATTACATATTTATAAAACATGCTATCTAACTCAATTTTCATTTTACTATTTAACTCACATTATATAATGATAATAACAATAATAATATAACAACAGAAAATAATAATAGTAATAATAAAAATAATATCAGAAAAAAATAATAACAATAACAAAAAAAAAAAAAAAAAAAAAACAACAGACCAGGTCGATGGGATGAAGACAGCCATGGAGGTGCTGACCAGAGCTGGCGATTGTGAGGCGGAGCGAAAGGCGGGAGGGCCGGCGGCGTTCTCCGGCAGGCGAGGCGGAGCGAAAGGCGGCGCAGGGGGTCGGAGGTGCCAGGCGAGCGACGAGGGTCGCTCGACGGGCTGCAGAGCGGGCTAGAGAGAGAGAGAGAGAGAGAGAGAGAGAGAGAGAGAGAGAGAGAGAGAGAGAGAGAGAGAGAGAGAGAGAGAGAGAGAGAGAGAGAGACGGCGATGGCCAGGCACTGGACGGCGTCTGCCGGGGACGACCGGACGAGGGGCCGATCGGAGGTGGCGGACGGTGGGGCGCGACGGCAGCAGCAACAGCAGGCGTCGGTGGATCTAGGCAGCGAAGGAAAGGCACCGGCGGGAGGTGGCTTGGCCGGACTGCGACGGGATGTTGGGACGATATGGGGCGGCACGGTTGGCAGCCACGGGACGGCTGGGTCACGACAGCGACAGCGGCTGGGCTGGAGGTGGCGGCACGGTTGGCAGCCACGGGACGGCTGGGTCACGACAGCGGCTGGTCACGACCTGCCGGAGATGGCTGGGCTTGTCGGGTGGGATTCCGGTAGCGGAAACAAAAAAAAAATATTTTTTTTTACACTAGAAGTCAAAATCGCACAGACCTCGAGAAAATATTGTATTATTGCTTTTTATTGTCTTTTTCTGTGTGTTACAATATAAACCTACACCCCTATTTATACTAAAACCTAGTCTAGATTACAAATAAAATTTAAATAAAAAAAAGCTAACAGATAACTATTCTAGAGAATATTCCTAAGGATATTTATCTTTATAGATAATTATTTTTTTGAATAAAAAATAATATCTGGAGATAGATATCTTACAGATAATTTTCTAAAATAAAAAAAACTTATTATTATATATATATTTTTAAATATTCTGAAAATATTAAATAAATTCGAAATAATTTAAAATTTATTTTATAATAATTTCCCTAATATGCTCTTAAGCATTTTTGGAGACTTTGTGGCTTGACGCGTCCGGAATTTGACGTATCATGTGTAACGTCGTTACGTCGGGCCAAAATTGAGTTTTTACAGTTTGCCCCTCTTTGGACGAACTCTCGTAGAACGTGTTCGAAGTGGTTTGTCCAAAGATGAGGAAACACTGATTTTGACCAGAAAGTATATTCTCTTCCAATTCTTCAAAGTCTTCAAGGTGGCACATATGCTTATTCTGGTGCGGAAAGATAAAACCTCTGTCGGCGGTGCCCCTGTTGGCGGTGCCTCGGTTGGTGGTGCAGAAAGTAAAGACCTCAATCGACGATGCCTCCAGTGGTGTGCGACAAGGAAAAGCCTCCAGTGGCGGTGCGGAAAGTAAAGCCTCCAGTGGCGTGCGGGAAAGTAAAGCCTCCAGTGGCGTGCGGAAAAGTAAAGCATCCAGTGGCGTGCGGAAAAGTAAAGCCTTCAGTGGCGTGCGGAAAAGTAAAGCCTCCAGTGGCGTGCAGAAAAGTAAAGCCTCCAGTGGCGTGCGGAAAAGTAAAGCCTCCAGTGGCATGCGGAAAAGTGAAGCCTCCAGTGGCGTGCGGAAAAGTAAAGCCTCCAGTGGCGTGCGGAAAAGTAAAGCCTCCAGTGGCGTGCAGAAAAGAAAAACCTTGATCGACGATGCCTCCAGTGGCGTGAGACAAGGAAAAGCCTCTAGTGGCGGTGCAGAAAGTAAAGCCTCATATGTCTGAGAAATGCCTCTAGTGGCGTCCGATGGAGAAGAGCCTCTAGTGGCGTGTGTCGGAGAAATGCCTCTAGTGGCGTCCGTTTGGAGAAGAGCCTCTAGTGGTGTCCGTTGGAGAAGAGCCTCTAGTGGCGTCCGTCGGAGAAGAGCCTCTAGTGGCGTCCGTCGGAGAAGAGCCTCTAGTGGCATATGTCGGAGAAGGGCCTTGAGTGGCTAGACGACTTGAATGCATGTCCCTAATTTTTGCCTAAATTGCGCATGACGCGACAACTTAGCGGGATCTTTTTTTTTTTTAAATCTCTCATATTCTCTCTTTTTTCCACGGTCAAAATTTTAGACCGTGCCCCTCGGTTTTCCTAATTTTTGCATGGATTGCCCCTTGGGGTTTTCATTCCATCGGGATTTTATTTTATCTCATTTTGCCATGATTGCAATTTCTGAATTTGCTATCATTCCCCTCATTTCCTAATTTTGCCTAGGCTGCCCTTTCGGGTTTTCAACCTAATGGAAGCGCTCTTTTTTTGGTAGCCGATTAAACGGTGGCTGTGACCCGTACTTTATTTCCCGTCTCGATGCGAGAGTATTTGTAGCCATTTGGAGGGTGGCTGTGACCCTTTCCTCACCGTCTTCAATGTCGCGAGAGCTCTTTTGATTTGTAGCCATTTAGAGGGTGGCTGTGGCCCTTTCATTTATTTCCTTCGTCGATGTTCCGGGAGTGCTCTTTCGATTTGTAGTCATTTTAAGGGTGGCTGTGGCCCTTTCAAATGATTTCCCGGCCTCACACGATTCACGAGAATACTCTTTATATGTAGTCATTTTGAGGGTGGCTATGGTCCTTTCAATAATCTCCCATCCTCTCAGGATTCGAGGGACACTCTTTGTTGGTAGCCATTTTAGGGGTGGTTGTGGCCCTTTCACTCATTTCCTGCCTTCAATGTTGCGAGAGTGTTCTATATATGTAGCCGTTTGAAGGGTGGTTGTGGCCCTTTATTTTGTAGTCGTTTTAGGGACGACTGTAGCCCTTTTTTATTTTCCCGCTCTTACAAGATTCGCGGAGTCACTCTTTTATCTGTAGCCATTTGGAGGGTGGCTGTGGCCCTTTATTTTGTAGTCGTTTTAGGGACGACTGTGGCCCTTTTTCATTTTTCCGCCCTTACAAGATTCGCGGGGTCACTCTTTTATCTGTAGCCGTTTGGAGGGTGGCGGTGGTCCTTTATTTTGTAGTCGTTTTAGGGACGACTGTGGCCTTTTTTTATTTTTCGGCCCTTACAAGATTCGCGGGGTCACTCTTTTATCTGTAGTCGTTTGGAGGGTGGCTGTGGCCCTTTATTTTGTAGTCCTTTTAGGGACGACTGTGGCCCTTTTTATTTTCTCGCCCTCATAGGATTCGCGGGGTCACTCTTTTATCTTTAGCCGTTTGGAGGGTGGCTGTGGCCCTTTCTTTTATTCTCCACTTTTGATGTTGCGGTAGTGCTCTTTATCTGTAGCCATTTGAAGGGTGGCCGTGACCCTTTTTTTTAAAGTCGTTTTAGGGATGACTGTGACCCTTTTATTTGTAGTTGACTTAGGAACAACCGTGACCCTTTTATTTCTTCACTGCTCTCACAATATTAGCACAAACACTCTCTTTATTTTCCTGTAGCCGATTAAAGGGCGGCTGTGACCCTACAGAAAACTGAGTTTTTTTTTTGTACTTTTTTCATCTCACCTTTTGCCATGATTGCCCCTGCGGGTTTTCAATCATGCCCGTCTCCCTGACTTTTGCGTAGGTTTTCAACCCAGCGGGAATTTATTTTTTTCTCTCTTTTTTCTTTTTTCAAATGGAAAGAAAATCTACATAAACTAATCAACAACAACTATGTTACATGATCCTAGTAGGAGATTAAACATTTTAATTTCTCGGAACTTCTCCGGAGGAAAACTTGTCAGATAAGTTGATTATGTCGATGTCTTGAATGGAGGATCCTTTCAATGGGTGGACGACACCGACAATAATTTCTTCTTCTTCTTCCTCTCAAATGCTCTTTCATTAGCACGGTCGATCTTCATAGAATCTTGATCTTTTTTAATAGGAAGATCTCTGGATGTCTTCTATCTTCAATCATGCTTGATCTTAACAGGAATGCCCCACGACTACATCTGGTTGGTTCATAATTCGTCGCATGCTGGACGAATGGCCTGATTAATGAACACACATGGATGATGTTGAGTTTGGCACAGTAGTCCGCAAATGGTAAACTTAGGCATAGATATCGTTCGAGGTATCTGGGATAAATTCTGCGTAAGAATGGTCGGCGAGCGAAGGGTCGTACACGAGATGTGTTCTTCAGGAGTTTTGATTTGAATGATTATCCAAGTTGCACAATGAGTAAGGAAAAACTCAAATTTCGGGGATAAAAATGATCACAACTTCTCTTACCTGGGAGTTGGATTTTTCAGTGGGCAATATGCTCGCTATGCGATTGGACCTGCTGCATGTCCTGATTCTCCTGCTCCACAACTTGTGTATGTACACCTGCTGAAAGGTATATGTCCCTAGTGGCAGACTGAAAATTTCAGAACTTTTTTCAGAAAATGATTCGGTTGATCGAGTCAAGCTACATTGATCGGCACATTGAATCTTTACGAGATTCTTGATGATCTCTTGAAATTTTCTCATCTCCTTACATGTCCGATCTTAATGGGAGATGCCCCATGGTTACCGCTGAATGGTTTAAACCTGGCCACATAACGGTTGTATACCTCGTCTTGGAAAGCGTATGAATTTCACACATGGTGGGTGAAATTTTTCATAGAAACTCTTCGAAGCGCTCACGTTTCACACGGTTGCGGCATAGATTGAAGTGGTCATCCGACCTGCAAAGAGTAGGGACACTCAAATCTCAAGGAAAAAATTAAGTACAATTTAACGCACCTCAGCGTTAGATATCCCGAGTGTTCTTTTTTGTTGCCCCATTTAGCCGGCATAACTTATGTGTACATGATACCTTAACCAATGGTACCTGAAAAGAGTGAATGAAAAATCAGTGTAGAGAATATGAGAAATCATGCATGATTTTTTGAAAACTCTAATGTCATTCATTTCATAATTTTGATTACTTTTTTGAAAAACAATCAAAGTTTATGATCAAATGTGTTTTGCACCATCATGGAGTTTACTGAGTTTGCTGAGTGCATTATCTGGCTCGAACGCATGACAAATGCTCAAAACAAAGTTTTTTTTTTTCAAAAAGGTTTTATCGTCCTTTATTTAAATTAGAATAGTAGCACTCAGCTGCACAGTTAAACTATTTTCTCAAAAAAGAATCAAAACTCCCATTTTTTAAATACTCGCTCATGCGAATGTTGAAATGACGATCTTGCAAAACAGTGCAATACACCTTGGATAAAAACAAATGACACTTTGAGTTTTTTTTTTTTTTTTTAAAATGCTCATGCATGCTCGAAAGTTAAAATTCTACTGTTAAGAAAGTTACAACTTACAACATATTACCTGAATGATGCATATGAAATGCATTTTTGAAAGTTAAAATTCTATTCTAAGAAATTCACAACTTACAACAGTTTACCTGAGTAATGCATATGAAATGCATATTTTGAAATGAAAAATTCAGGTGGATTTTTTTTTAAATAATGCAATTGAGATGCATGCGTGAATTTGAAAGCTCTATAGCTAAAAAAACTCACAATTTACCTGAAATGTTTTTTATAAAAAAAAATAATGCATATTGAATGCACGCTTTAAAAAAATCAGGTAAAAATGTTTTTTGAAAATGATGCATATGCAATTCATGTTTGAATTTAAAAACCTCTAAGAGCCAAAAAAGAATTACAAATTTTCCTAATTTTAAATTGAATGCACTAACAGAAATTTTACAACTTACATGATAAGTTTTTTCCAAAAAAATGCGTATGAAACACATGCTTGAAATAAAACATTCTGGTAAGTAGTTTTGAAAACAACACATGGAATACATGTTTGAAACTAAAGGTTCTATGACTAAGAATGTGTACAATCTATCAACATATTATTTTTCCTAAAACAATGCACATGCGATGCACATGAGATGCATACTTGAGATGAAAGTTCTACAGTCAAGATAATTTACAAGTTATCGGAAAAGATTTTTTTGTTTTTTTTGGTTTTTTTAATGAGGAAAAAAAAACAATGCATCTTGGTTGCTCAAAATTAAGAATCAGGCGAAAAGTTTTTTTTTAAAGTATGCATATGAGATGCACAAAGATGCAAACTTAAAAATAAAATTTCTACAACTGAGAAAAATTACAATTTACCTGAAAGATTTTCATGAAAATAATGCATATGATATGCACGTTTTTTGATTAAAAAATCAGATAAAATGTTTTTTTAACAAAGAGCCCTAAAACTAAGAGAGCTTACGGTTTATCTAAAAAGTTTTTTTTTTTAAATTAATGCAAATTGGATGCATTATTGAAAATAAAACAATCCAGTTAATTTTTTTTTTTAAAATGATGCATACGGAATGCACGTTCGAAATTAGAAGCTCTAACAGTTAAAGCGGAATTACAAATTTTCCTAAATTTTTTTTTTGTTTTTTGTTTTTTTTAAGCAATGCATATACAATACACTAACCAAAATTACAACTTACCTGAAAAGTTCTTTTAAAAAAATAATGAGTACAAAACACATGTTAAAAATAAAATTAAGGTAAGAGGTTTTTATTTTTAGAAAAAAAAATGCATATGAAATGCATGTTCGAAAGGAAGCTCTAATAGCTAAAGAAATTAATTTTTCTGGAATATTTTTTTTTTATGTAATGCATCAAAAACACACTAACAAAAATTATAACTTACCTGAGAGTTTTTTTTTTTAAATAATGCGCATGAGACACATATTTAGAATAAAAAATTTAGGTAAGGGTTTTTTTTTAAAAAGAACAATGCATCTGAAACACATGTATAGAAAAATCTACAACTAAGGGATTAACTACTTAGCTAAAAAAAATTTGGTTTTCTGAAAATAACGTATACAGAATGCATTTTAAAATTAGAAGCTCTAATAGGTAAAAGGGAGTTGAATTTTTCATGAAAATGTTTTTTTTTTTGAAAATAATGCGCGAATGATGCGTTAATTATTAATTACAACTTACCTGGTTTTTTTTTTTTTTAATAATGCGCATGAGACGCATGTTTAGAACGAAAATTCACGCAAGAGGTTTATGAAAACTGTGCATAAGGAACGACATGCTGCAAATATGATTTTTTTTCTTGGTTTTTTTAAATGCGTTGGGATGCATGCTTATAAATAAAAGTTACGCAATTGGAAATAAAAATTTACAGTTATCAGATTATTTACAACAAAAACACGGATAAACACGACATGTTAGGGGGGGTAACAAAAAATGTGTGGCTTTGCTCTACAAGATAGGTTCCACTGATAGGTTCCCGACAAGGTGGTTTCCTCACCCCATCATAAGGATCACAGGACCTTCACAAGCGAGTGGAGTTGTTCTGAGTCGTTCCGGCGGCTCGGCCGCTCGGTCGTATCCTTACTAACTCTCCGGGGTTCCTAGTTGCCCTGAGTTTTAGGCATTTTGGGTATTACACTAAAGTGGTGTGTGCGAGTTAAAATAATGCCACAAAAAGAAAAATGTTAATAGTAACTCTAAAAAAATGTACCTGTCACATAAAAAAACTAAGTTAGAATGGTGAAGATAATAAAATATAAGAACTCAAAAAATATGGCAATAAGCGAATATAATGAGCCCGAACCCTCTAAATCCCCAGCAGAGTCGCCAAATTGTCAGACCTAAAATCTGACCTAAGGCGGATTACGTTTTTTTTTTTTTTAACGTTGCAATTTTGAATGTGTCGCCACTAGTTAATTAAGGCTAACTAGAATCCTAAATTATCTAAGCGAATAACGGATTAAAAACCTAGGTATAATATCGGTCTACGATCAGAAATTCGAGTTCGGGGGGTTCTATTACGAATCAAAAATATAGTTTTTAATTACGCCCTTTCGGTACTCAACTCACTTAATTTGTCAATTTCAAAATTTAAACATGCGTTACGTTGAATTAACCTAATGATATCAAAATTAAACTAATTTTCATTCGCACTTAAAAACCTATTAAGCATCTAAAACTCCTAATTGGAAAAATCTAATCAAATCTAAACTAAACATTCTTGAAATCATGATACAATTTAGTGATTACATATTTATAAAACATGCTATCTAACTCAATTTTCATTTTACTATTTAACTAACATTATATAATGATAATAACAATAATATTACAACAACAGAAAATAATAATAGTAATAATAAAAATAATATCATAAAATAAAAAAAAAAAAAAAACAGAACAGCAGACCAGGTCGATGGGATGAAGACAGCCATGGAGGTGCTAACCGGAGCTGGCGATTGTGAGGCAGAGCGAAAGGCGGGAGGGCCGGCGGCGTTCTCCGGCAGGCGAGGCGGAGCGAAAGGCGGCGCAGGGGGTCGGAGGTGGCAGGCGAGCGACGGGGGTCGCTGGACGGGCTGCAGAGCGGGCTAGAGAGAGAGAGACGGCGATGGCCAGGCACTGGGCGGCGTCTGCCGGGGACGACCGGACGAGGGGCCGATCGGAGGTGGCGCACGGTGGGGCGCGACGGCAGCAGCAGCAGGCGTCGGTGGATCCGCGCAGCGAAGGAAAGGCCCCGGCGGGAGGTGGCTTGGCCGGACTGCGACGGGACGTTGGCACGATATGGGGGGGCACGGTATGGGGCGGCATGGTTGGCAGCCACGGGACGTGCTGGGTCACGGCAGCGGCTGGGATGGAGGTGGCTTTGACCTGCCGGAGATTGCTGGGCTTGTCGGGTGGGATTCTAGCAGCGGAAATAATTTTTTTTTTTACACTTGAAGTCAAATCGCACAGACCTCGAGAAAATATTGTATTATTGCTTTTTATTGTGTTTTTCTGTGTGTTACAATGTAAACTTAGACCCCTATTTATACTAAAACCTAGTATAGATTACAGATAAAATTTAACTAAAAAAAAAAGCTAACATATAATTATTCTAGAGAATATTCCTAAGGATATTTATCTTTACAGATAATTATTTTTTTGAATAAAAAATAATATCTGGAGATAAATATCTTACAGATAATTTTCTAAAATAAAAAAAAAAAACTAATTATTATATATATATTTTTAAATATTCCGAAAATATTAAATAAATTCGAAATAATTTAAAATATATTTATAATAATTTCCCTAATATGCCCTTAAGCATTTTTGGAGACTTTGTGGCTTGACGCGTCCGGAATTTGACGTATCATGTGTAACGTCGTTACGTCCGGGCCAAAATCGAGTGTTTACAACGGGAACCCTCCGTACTATCCACCCAAGGGTGGCGAAAACAAGGATCGCTCTTGACAAGGCGACCTTCACACTTGGAATATATCCAGGTAACAAGCATTTTTCCATGGGATAACCCAGGTAAGGGATAACACCCCTATGAGAAAAACAATGCGAATAGAGCAGACTACGCGAACCAAGGATCCGGTTCGCATAGTCTGATCTCGTCGAATTGAATCTAATGAGAACGGAACGAACTAATCGAACCCAATACAAGGATCGAATTATTCAGCCCAGTCACATTGATAAAATAGTCCAAATGGACAATATAATGGGCAAGATAGTCCTACATAATGATGCATAATCACATAATTTGTTTTAGCTAACATCTTGATTCAATGTCAATGAATTTGCAAAATACTTGAAGGTTACAACACACGTCCTGCTTCAGGAACAACACCAAGTACAGACAATTTCATATGGATAGGCAAGTCTTACAACGACCTCTGACCTATACCAATATCTAATGGTCGGACGCCACCTATTAGTGCAACTCATACCCTACTTTGGTAAAATCACCAAGTAGTGGCAACCTTATGAAGATAAGCAAGTATCACCAAGTAGTGGCAACCTTATGAAGATAAGCAAGTCCATCAAGTGACCTCTGATTTACGAAGACTATATAAATGGAAGACCAGGTCATATCTCTTATACACTCTAATATGGAAAAAACACCAAGTAGTGATATCTATACAACAACGCGAGCGTCCATCAAGGTTAAATACAATCTCCAAGTTGTCCTGGGCTGATCACGCAGCTGTGTTATTCAAGCATCATGGTTGGAATTACTACCAATACCATGATAGCTGTGCCTTAGGGAACTACTCAATGCGTCGTGGTTGGAACCAACACCAATTTCGCGGCCGCTGTACCTTAGGGTACTGATTCAAAGGGGCGTGACTGGCAGAGACCATTATCACGATCACAATACCTTAGCGCTAAAGTCATGATGATATGATAGCACCAAGTACCTGGAAAATGAAAACTAGGTATCATCTCAGATACTCAGGCGGCAAAGACACTTATGTGATGTGATTGCCTCCATTCCTTGGGAGCTAACTCTAAGGAGATATTTTGAATATCATTATGTCCAGTCTCTTAAGAAGTTGTGACACTACCACGGATAGTTATGTTTCCACGACCGCTGGCTATACCGATGAAGAGGCAACCTTATGATAACAAGGCGATGCCTACACACCCCAAAGCACTGAATACCATGCGAGTTGCGCGTCGCCAAAACGTAAGCTTGAGAAAATCAAGTAACAGATACACCACTATGGTGGAGTCGATACCGTCGCGACCTTACTTCAGACAAGCCAAGCAACGGTCATACAATCAAAAAACGTATTGCACTATCGCAAGTAGCGACTCGCACCAACGCCACATCTTGGACTACCAAGGGCGGAAAAAATCATTTGCAAGTAGCACTTTGCCATAAAGCCACTCCGAGGCATCAGGTATGCGGAATAAACCGTACCAAACCAAGCAAGTAACGTCTTGCTACAACGCCTTGTCTTAGGACATCAATAGGCGGAAAACACACTAACATTTGTAGTAGCATGTTAGGATTGCAAGTAGCGTCTTGCCACAACGCTATCTCAAGGCATTTAGTAAGAGGTTTAAAACGTACTAAACCGAGCAAGTAACGTCTTGCCTCAACGCTATCTTGAGTCATCAAGTAAAGCGGTAAAGTGCAATCGCGAGTCGCGTCTCGCCATAACGCTATCTCAAGGCATTGAGTAAGCGGCTTAAAACGTACCAAATTATGCAAGTAACGTCTTGCCATAACACTACCCCGAGGCATCGGATAAGTGGTAAAAACGCAACAAATTATGCAAGTAGCGTCTTGCCAACAACGCTATCTTGAGGCATCGGATACGCGGTCACAAAACGTTTCAACACAACGTAAGTAGCGTCTTGCAAACAATGCTATGTAGAGGCATCGACAGGCAAGTGGTCTTCATCAAGTATAGATATCATCTCAAAGCAACGCCATACCTTGGTAGCAACCAAGAGGGGCATGTGTGAGCTTGATAAATACAGAGGCAATGTTGTTGTGGTAGAGGTTCCCCTCTCCTACAAGATGACTGTACCTGTGTGACGAGGCAAGGTTCACATCCGACACAATTTTGGTAGAAGAGTTTTACCTCTTCCTACGACTTAGTTTATAGACCCTAAAATCTGATGTTATTTATCATTATGACGTCGATAGATCATATACTCAATTTGCAATTCTTTTATTCAATCGAAATATTATTTCAAATGTCAAAATACCATCACTTATACAAGTCACTTATTAAGCCCAACGTAATTCAAGCAGTTTTACGTGCTTTTCGAAAATTTATCTACGTAATGGCTTAGTTAATGGGTGTGCGACCATATTGTCTGTGGGCAAGTATTCTAAAGCGATTATATTCTCTTCCACAACTGACTTGGCATAATTGTATTTCACATCAATGTGTTTGGTCCTACTATGGTACTTTGGATTCTTAACTGCTGTAATGGCTTCCTGACTGTCGGAGTATACCTTCACAGGTTTGCTCTTCTTGTCAGTGCCAATTAATGCAGTAAGAAGCCTTTTTAGCCAGACTACTTCTTGAGCATTTTTAGAAAAGGCAAATGATGTGGGCGAAGTCTCGGATTTGGGCGTGCGAGTACATTTTTTCATGCGAAAACAACAATCTGAGCAAGACCCAAATTTCTCCGACATGGTCTTTCGGTCTTTTTTATAATTTGTCTGTTTTGTTTGGGTCTTTATTGTTAATTTCGGATTTTTTCCTAGGGTTAGGGTTTTAGATTTCTCTATTTAAACTTTATTAGCCGTCATTTACATTAAGTTTATTGATTAATGAAAAAAAAACTGAGGTTTTCCTCTACCCTGCGTCAATTCTTCGGTATTATTCTAAATCAACGAAATATTGTGCTTCTATCCATCAAATTCTCGGTATCCCCCTAGATTCAACGAGTTTTTGATCCATCTATCCCCATCACGCTGCATTAGATTGGTATTAGAGCCGAAGATCCTGTACGATGCCGTTCCTTGATTGGTTAGCACCAGATCGTACCAGGACCGCGACTGTTCTTGATAATCCAATTTATGATGAGTACACCGATGATGATGACGTCACAGCGATGATCGACCATCACTCCACTTTCCACGATCCTGGATTTATCCTTTTCCCGACCGCCAAGAGCGACTTCGAAGGCCTCTTGACCTCCGATTTCGGGTACAAGCCACAAGGGAAATTGACCCCAACATCGGCACCAAGACCACACTCGAACACCGCTTCACGTGAATTTTTTTATGATTTTGTGGCTGAGTGTGTTCTTCTTCCTGCTTCCTATTACTGGCCTTCGTTGCGCAAGATTCGAGGGCGAATCTTCTCTTCCCCGGAGAGAATGATGTGGGCGAAGTCTCGGATTTGGGCATGCGAGTACATTTTTTCACGCGCAAACGGCAATCTAAGCAAGACCTATAGTAACCTATGGGGTTTGACAATATTTGGCCAAATTTCTTCGTCTAGATGGTCAAATTTGCAGTTTTATGTTTCTTTCGGTCTTTTTTATAATTTGTCTGTTTTGTTTGGGGCTTTATTGTTAATTTCGGATTTTGTCCTAGGGTTAGGGTTTTAGATTTTTCTATTTAAACTTTGTTAGCCGTTATTTACATTCAGTTTATTTATATATGAAAAAAAGCTGAGGTTTTCCTCTACCCTGCGTCAATTCCTCGGCATTCTTCTGAATCAAAGAGTTTTTGCGCCCTCTATCCATCAAATTCTCGGCATTCCCCTTGAATCAATGAGTTTTTGATCCATCTATCCCCATCACGCTGCATCAGCAACGAATTCTGATTCCATAGTGGAAAGCGCGACACAAGATTGCCTCTTGCTTACCCATGATATGGCAGAATTAGCAAGGAGGAAAACTCCCCCTGTGGTGGACTTACGGTCGTCCGGATCGCCACCGTGGTCGGCGTCACTATAACCAGTCAATTCGATTTTCCTGCCCTTATAGCATAGAACATAGTCGGCAGTACCTTTCAGATATCTTACAATTCGTTTTACGACATTTAAATGTTGATAGCCAGGATCTTATTGGAATCTTGCTACTAGGCCCAAAACGTAACAGAGGTCTGTCCGAGTTCATAGCATGGCGTACATTAAACTTTCTACCATGCTTAGATACTATGCATTCTTCATTTGTTCACGCTCCTGCTGGTTCTTCGGGCCATCACGCTTTGACGGCGCACACCCGAACACAACAGGTGTATCCACGGGTTTAGCATCGAGCATTCTGAATCTTTTCAATATTTTGTTGATATATGATTCTTGAGATAGACACAATCTCCGGGCGGCACGATATCGGGCAATTTTAATGCCTAAGATGTACGTGGCCTCACCCATGTCTTTCATCTCAAATGCTGATGATAACCAGGACTTTGATTTGTTCATAAAACTCACACTGTTTGCAGCAATAAGTATGTCATCTATGCATAAGTTTATGATGACATATTTAGACCCGGAAGTCTTGTGTAAACCCAGAGATCCTTGTGAAGATTCACAAATCCGTTTCCGACGATTTCCTCGTGGAATCTGCGATACCATTGCCGAGACAATTGTTTATGACCGTAAATAGATCTTTGGAGTTTGCAAACTTTAAGTTCTTTAGCCAGAAGTAATAAAACCCTCTGCTGCTCCATATAGATCTCTTTCTCCAGGTTTCCATGGAGAAATGCGGTCTTTAACATCCATTTGATGCAGGCTCGTGATCTAGGCTTGCAATAAGGGCAAGGATGGCCCTAACTGTGGTGTAACGCACAGTTGGTGAGTATGTTTCATCAAAGTCCTCTCCTTGAATTTGGGTATATCCTTTCGCTATCGTTCGAGTTTTGCACCACTCAAATTTTCCATCAGTAGTGAATTATAAAATTTCACTTCTAACTCTGTGGTTAGCAGGTTAATCAATTGAAGACCAAAACCAAATACGTTCTAATCTAGGAATTTTCATCCTCCATTGTTTTCCTCCATTCCAAAGTTTGAGGTTCTTTCAATACTTGCTGAACCGTCACTGGTTCGTGAACGAATGTCTCGCTTGATGGGATACTTCTTAAAAGAAGTTCGTTGCCTTAGACTAAGTCTAGGCTCGATAATCTCATCTTAAGTCTGATCGTTACTCCCACTCGGAATAATGCTTTTTTTTCGGAGCATTACTCACATTGGGAACAATGGCGGTGCATTAACTTTTGATCTACAACTTTCTTAGATTGACCTCTTGGTCTCAGGATTTTACCTTTGAGATATATTCCTTGATCACTAAGATCTGGAATTAAGTTAGTCATTTCCTCCAACTAGTAATAATGGGCAGTTGCGATGATTATTGGTTTTTCATCCAATGGTTCAGCATTATAATTATCAGGTCTGACTTGATTCGCATTAACATTTGGTGATGATTATGTGAGGGGGAGTGAGCCCTCCCACTAGATTTATTATGAGGACGTTTCCATCATCATTTACCATGTCAGTCACTAATGCATTCACTAAGTAAGTGGGACCTGAGAATCTCCTTATCCATTTTAATCCTATCAGTACTTTAGTTCGTTTCGTTCCGCAAAGTTTTGGAAGTCCATCCTCAATTTTCTAATAATGTGTCATGTTCGACCACATTACCATTAATTCAAGCTATTATTAAACTTGTATTCTTTAAGAGTAGACCGTACTCTTGATAAATACATGTTTAATGTGTAAATTAATGTTGTTTTATGATAAGGTTTCACCCGTATCATTTGTTAGCTTTTAAGGTAACGCTACAACCGATTTTATTGGAACATAGTGTTACATTAATATGAATCAACTGAATTTTCATTCGATAGGAACGATTAATGTTTAGTTCTAACATAATGTAATTATAAACTATATTTCTCGAAGTATTTAATAATATGATTGCTTAGCCAAACTTTTCGTTAAAGGCCTATAGTGGGAGTGTCATTTTACTGACTACTTCCTTTCGTTTATCAACTCATCCATAGACTTATCCACCTCATGGACTATAGTTGATGTACTACTTGATCGTAGTAGCATTAAAGCGTACTTCTAACCATGGTAGTCATCAATGAGTTATTTCCAAGGAATCATAAACGAAAATTAGCATTCATACATTAAAACACTTCATTCTACTAGGTTAGCAACTCTAAAGATAAAAATCTCTCATTCTATCTTTATTCTACTAGGGCATCCTCGATCAAGTCATTGCTTCTGTTTCTTAGTTCTGTAATTCAAAAGGAAAATGAATGACCCTCGATTGTTTAGAAGCGGAAGAGAATGAATGATTTTCATCATCTTTTCTCTTTGCGTACCTTAGGAGGGTTGGTACAGGCAGCAGCCAGGTGTCCTTTTACACCACACCTAAAACACGTTCGAGTTACCTCTTTTCTTGTTTGTTTTTCTTGCCTTTTCTTGCCACTAGTTTTTTTGTGTTTAAACTTCTTCTGGGTTTTGTTTGCCACTAACTTCTCAATTTTATTCTGATGACTTTTTCCCTTTCTCTTGCGCTTCCCCTTTCGTTCGGCTGGCGCGGAGGATGCAATATGCATTTCAGACCTAGACTTTTCAGCCCTGAGTCTATCCTCCTCCAGCTCAAGATGAACTTGCACCTTCTCGAGGGTGTCGAGATGGGTGGCATGGGTAAGGCTCATTTTCATGATGTTCCAAGAGTCGGGCAAAGAGCGGATCATGTAATTGATATGTTGTTCCTCATACGGATTTTCACCTGCTTCCTTGAGTTCAGCGATCAAGTTACACATGCATAACATGATCCTTCATCGTATGCTTGAGATTCATTTTATAGGAGTTAAGAGCGATGTTTAATGATCGCTTTTGGGCTATGTTGTAAACACCGAATGTTGCCTTAAGACCATCCCAGAGGTCTTTGGCAGTTCCCAAATGATCAAACCTATAGAGAATCTCATCTTCCAGCATAGATAACAAGGTGGAACGAACATCATGATCCTTAACATCCCATTCATCATAGAATGTCTTTTGCTCTTCCGTGAGGTTGGCCTAGTCTGTTTTGTGGTTAAATGATCCAGTCCTCTTATTTCAGAAATTATCATCTTAACTCGTTTATTCCATATCTTATAATTACTACTATTCAACCTTATTCCCTTGATCAACTGGGAAATGACAGTGCTAGTTGCAGCCATCGATACTAACACATTGATAATTATGCAAACTTGGGGAGACAATAAAATTTTGACAGAATTGCAAACATCAGATTATCTATTAAGATGTAATACGACGAATAGTGATACTTCAATCACTAAACCAAACCAACCGCCAGTAAAACGAGGGAAGGGGGTGTTGTGAAAGAGTTCACACTATTGTCGTCTTCAATCCAATAAATCAATCTTTTGAAAACGGTTATTATTTTGCAAATTACCAGAACGGGAATTTCTAAATAAGCATACCCGATCTTGGCTTTCCTATGGCCCTTTTTTAATTTTGTAAAAATTATCCGTTAATTTACGCATGCATAATACTATATCACGTCATAAACATCGAACAAACCAAAACAACATGCTTACGCGTCATGCGTCTAATGTTCCTTAGCATACATAATTCTACTTAAATTAAATTACCACAAGCTTTCATTCATGAACATTCTAGCATACATCATGCATAATTGGCAACTGGTATTTTCAGTTTTGAAAATATTAGGGGCTGACTTGCAATTCATGCTTAGAATCAATCATGCGAAATTTCTAGACATGGATTCTAGGCAATTTCTATCAGCATAGAATGTCTATCCTATTGCGCATACCATATATTTAAATCCCAGAGCTCAATGCTCGCAATTTATTATCCAGCTAGATTGACTAAGTCAAGACGACAGTTCTAATATATGTTGCAGAAAGTAAACAATTGCAATTCAGCCCACTAATTTAATCCAGTCCCAAAAACATGCATATCCAAGTTCCATCCCCATAATCATAACCAGGTATTAGGGTTTTATCCGAAAACGTGTTTAAAACGTAAACCCTAAGAGCACTGTTGCGTCCTGGATGAACTAGGTTGTATGGACGCGTCTGTCTGGGTGGTTGAGCGGGTTTCTGGGCTGTCACCCTTCGTCTGAAAGAGGTTTCGCCTTGTGACTGTTGCGTCCTGGATGAACAGGGTCGTGTGGACGCGTCTGTCTGAGTGGTTGAGCGGGTTTTTGGGCAGTCACCCTTCGTCTGAAAGAGGTTTTCGCCCTGATCGGTGACGAGTGTTCGGTTTTAACGCTGAGTCTCGGAAAGGTTTGTGTCTCAGGAGGTGTCTGAGTCTCGGGAAACGGTGGTCTGTGCACAAGTCCGAGCGTCCGGGGCGCCGGTTCCTGCACGAAGGGCCAGTACTAGCACGGAGAGGGGGGGGGGTTGTGCTAGTGGAGCCCTCTCCGATGCCTAAATCACTATAGGGCTAAAAAGGTAATCTTAGAGAGAGAAAGTATTTCTAGAGAGAAGTCAGAGCTCAAAATACCAAAGTTGGGAAAATGAGAGGATGTGTGAAAATGGGTGGCCAAGGCCTCCTATTTGTAGGCATCCTTGGGACCGGGCCCGGTTTTAAAGCGGTTTGATGACGGTTCAAAAGCAAGCGGTAACCGTCATCAATATTGGCAATACGCAAACTTGACTTCTCTAAACGTAACGGTAATCGTGTAAACGGTAATCGCGCAATACCCGTAATGCAATCCGGACCTCGTCGAATTTGGGAAATTCGGCGAGGTCCGGCTTGCCGTGCAACCCGGACGTCCGGGTTGCTGTAATCCGGACGTCCGGGTTGCTGCAATCCGGACGTCCGGGTTGCTGCAACCCGGACCTCCGGACTGCTTTGTGCAATCCGGAGGTCCGGTCCGTACGCGCGTAACGCGCTTCCGGACCGTTTTTGACCCTTGGGAGACCTTTTTCAAGCCGTGATGTAATTTTGACGTGTTTACGAGGCCCGAAATATAAATACGAACTCGAATTGGACACATATCCATCACTTTCCCCTGAGTCAAGTAACGGTTTAAAACCTTTCTTGACTCTATTTTAAGTTAGGATACGCGTCCAATTTGAGCTTGATGCTAACATTCCGGTTTTGATTGTTGGTTGGACGTAGAAGTCTTGATTTCGTCCGTCCTTTGATTTCCGACCGAGTGACTTTATTTCCTGTCATCACGGTTAGTGCAATAGAGAATGCGCATATGTAACGTGCAAACATGATTACCGTTAGGGATATAAGCAATTAGTAATATGTCATGCGGACATGCTTTTATTAACGTGCATGCACAAGTAACGGTCATGGCAAGAACGTAATTATGTGATGCTAGAAATATAATCCGTATACTCTAAAATGACTTAGCGATTAGTAAATCATGAATCATGCGATATGAAAACATGCACGTAGAATGATGAGTTTGATACGCGTAATACCAGAACAATAATGTATGTAGAAACAAATACTTAGAAGAGGGTGGAGTATACCGTAAGCACTTAGGCGTGAGTGTAGATGAATTACTCCTTTAATCCTTATCACCAAGGAATCTTTTGGGATATGTGATTACACTAATCCCCAATCATTCTTCCAGCTCTTTGGGAATTCATTCTTCCTTCTTCATTGCAGTTAATTGCTTCACCATTTCTAGAAACCATTTGTGTGTTCATAGTTTCTTCACCGTCGTAAACCTTAGGTGCATCCCGAAAGTTTCGTGTTTGATCCTTGACTTGTTTTCAGAAATTGACACCACCAATCGACTCAGATCATCGCGAGGATTCCAGCGCCGCCTTCGGAATTGCCAGACGACGCCGGACGCGCCCTCACGCGCCGTCGCGTGAGTATTGCCTTGCCGACGCGTGTAACCCACGCGCCGCCTTCCCGTGCTCCGTTCGCCGCGGTCCTTACCTTTCTGAAATTGTCTCGACGAGTGGAGTCCATTGTGATACTTTTCGTCACGTTTTGAGGTAGTCTGAAAACTCGATTTTACAGGACAGCTTCGACTTGATTTTTGAATGTTGCCGTATTGTTGTTCGTTTGAACTATTTGTCGTTGTTGTCGTATAGAGCTGCTCATTAGTGTTCGTATGTCGAATAATTGCTGGTTGGTCGTTGTTGCTATCGTCGTTAGCCCATGCCTTAGACGATTTTTACCTCCGTGCATAGTCGTGCTAAAATTCCCCATCGGACATATTGCCCCCATGCCTTCACGTAAAAGCCTTTTGGTCGGTACGTGTATTTTTCCCTTAACGGTTTTGTTGGTTGTCGGAAGTTGCCAAACGTCTCTGGGGATAGTCGTTTATTGTCTTGATGCCTTAGAAAAATATTTTTCCTAAGTGTTGTCGTGTTTTCTCTTCGCGGTTCGTCACGTTAGTCGCACCGCTTGCATGATAGCTTCTTGGGACGCTGGCCAATTTTGTTACACGTATCAACTTTGCTATGCGCGTTGACTTGGCTATGCGCGTTGACGCTAATGGTTGTATGTTGGTAATGATAGCTTAGGCGATGTATTGTTGAGCATCATGTATAGACCGTCGGTCATTGTCTGCAAACATGTTAAAACACTTAGAAAATATTTAAACGATATCTAATGCTTGTTACCATAGATGTCGTTGTATGAGCCTTATCGATGAGCGTCGTAGGTGTGCTTAGGAGGCATAGCTACTTGTTGTATGCAATCCATCTTTGTCGACATGTATGTACGTACATGGAAACACTTAGAAAATATTTTCTCCTTGTTGCCACGCATCCTTGTCGACATGTATGTACTTACATGGAAACACTTGGAAAATATTTTCTCCTTGTCGATATGCATCATTGTCGACATGTATGTACGTACATGGAAACACTTAGAAAATATTTTCTCCTTGTCGACATGCATCCCTGTCGACATGTATGTACGTACATGGAAACACTTAGAAAATATTTTCTACTCGTCGACATGTATGTATGTACACTGTATGTGCGTATTTGCCCCCGCACTTAGAATCTTTTCACCATCCCTGGCTATGTACGCTGTATCCGTATGCTTGATGCGAACACAAGTTATATGCCAACTCCTGATAATATGCTGACACATAGTTGTATGCTGACAGCTTGCAATATGCTGACTGTCATCTTGAGCAAAACACTTAGAAAATATTCCACCCTTGTAATCTTGTATGCTGCGAGTATGAGCTCGATGTTGTCATGCAAGGTTAATGTGTTAAAGAGGTTGCCCCCCTTGCGTGATGCTTGTTACTTGTTGCGCGAAGACTAACAAGTCTTGTACGTACATGGTTGTCTCACATGGGGCGTCCGTTGCATAAATGTTTGCATAAGTGTTGATGTGTGTTTACGCACTGACTGGATTGTTCGTTGCATTTTCTGGGATATCAGATCTTGCTGTCTTCTTGTCAGAATTAATGAGTAAGTCCACTATCTCCATCTTGGTGGGAAAAAGCTTGTCTTTGGAGATAGCTGACGTGTATAGTAATCCGTTTGTTGGGAGGAATGTCCGTACAAGTGCCCCCGCTACTCTGGAGTCTTCGGACACGGTCGCGGTAAAGGGCTTGTGAGTAAGATGTCTCATTGTATCTTCTTTGAACTTGTTAATTTTCCAAGTTATTGCTGGCTACAGCTTCTGATTTTAGTATAATTCTCAAAAGATCCGACACAGGGGCGCGTTCCTCGAGCGATTCTTAGTTCTTTATGCCGAGTACGACCGTGCTAATTCCTTCTTGATAAAGGAAATAGAGTTGAGGGTTGTGCAGTGGTCGAGGGACCGGCCCAAGGAGGAGCGTTACTCCTATTGAGGTAAGTATTTGTTGATTGCTGATTTTGATGCCCGTATTGCTAATTGTCGCCCTTACGTTGAAGAGCTATGTTGTGTTGAATGTTGAAACAATCATTCTTGTCGTGTCCTTTGTGTGGATGACGACATTGCATTTGATGTTGACATTATGAACTCTTTGCCATAGGTCCTTAGAGATGATGTTAACTCTTGGTTGGTGTCGGGCTGTCTGCTTCCAGCATGTTGAACCCTTTGATGTTGTGTTGATAATTCTTTGTTCATGCCTTTGCTTGCATGATATTTCGTCACCTGGACCTGTTTTCAATAATAATCATGTGATAACTTGTTAGTAATATTCCATACCTTGAGTTATCATATGCTTTGGACTTGGAAGATAGGATAGATATCCTTAGATGATGAACATGGTGTCCGTAGTTGCGACTGTATGTCGCTCATTGTTGAGTGTTATGATCGCCCCTCTTGTTTAGATTCCAAGGCATGGCAAGATGGATAGAGCATAGGATGTTGCGACTTGCGCATTGTAGGTTTTTGTTTGATGTGGATGACTAGTAATCATAGATGTAGTCTCCGCCGCCGTGACCATTAGCCACTTCTTGATTGATGATTTGAGATGCTCTCCTGATTGCTTGCATGATGCATTACGCATGTTGCCCTTCTTTCCTGAATAGCTTGCTGCTATATATGTTGCAACCTGCCAAGTATTTTGCGTATAGCAATATTTATTAACAAGTAATGTATTTGAAAGGTGTTATCTTGGCTAAGCAAGATACTAGTTTATACTGTCTTTTAGTTCCACTCTAAGGCGACGTTGTACAATAATCGACTTGTAAATTTTATGAGTTTTAAACAGGATGCGCACCTGCCAACGTGTATCAACCCGCGTTGGGGAAGCATACGTAAAAAAATTTTGGTTTTTGAAAAAACATTTGTGAACCCTAAAAAAGCTCGTGATACACGCAAAAGCCGTGTTGATAAAATTTTTGAAAAAATATTTGAAAAAATATTTGTGATACATGATTCCTGCGTCCAGGGACCACGTAACACCTTTTTGAAAATATGAATTGTGATGCATGCTTTCAGAGTCCAGGAACCATGCAACACGGTTTGAAAATCTGTAATACGGAATTGTCATCTAACAAGAGGACTTTTGCCGTAAAGAGTGAACCCTCAAGCAGGAATTCATAGTACGGGATTGTCATCTAACAAGAGGACGTTCGCCGTATAGAGTGAACCCTTTTAAATAGGAATTCATAGTATGGGATTGTCATCTAACAAGAGGACATTCGCCGTATAGAGTGAACCCTTTTAAATAGGAATTCATAGTATGGGATTGTCATCTAACAAGAGGACATTCGCCATAAAGAGTGAACCCTTTAAACAGGAATTCACACTTGTTGTAGCGTGGGGTCGTTGTCTAACAAGAGAACTTCCGCCACTTATGGGGTGATCAGTCCCGTATTGTATTTGCCCATCCTGTTCTGAATCCAGGGAATGGCTATGACCATGAGGATTTGCCTCTAACAAGAGATGTCACGGCATATCATTTTCTAGGAGTAAACATGGGGTTTGTCTTTACAAAGAGGATACCTGATCATGCTACTTTTGATAGTAGATCTTGGTGTTAATCCAAGATATTGCTTGTAGTTGACGCCTTTGGAATAGTCGTCATTTTGAGAATAGACCTTGGTGTTATTCCAAGGTATTTCTTGTAGTTGACGCCTCTGGAATAGTCGTCATTTTGATAGATAATCCGCAAGTTGTCATTGCGATATATAAGTTGACTGTGCACATAGCGCGATGGCTTTGTGTTGCCGGCACCTTCTTGAGATAGACGCCAATGTTATGAATGGAGAAATAAACTCCCTGTTGGTGTAGATAATTGATATGTTGGCGTTGTATACCATAAATCCCTCCTTGAACACAATGCTTAGCCTGTATTGTTGAAGTAGATTTTTGTGCATAGGTTACTACTTGGCGTAATTCCCATGTAGTAATCGTAGTGTAGCATGTACCTACGAACAGAGTTGCTTATGTCAGATAATCGCAATTTTTATAAGTTTGCAAAAGTATGGAGTCATGAAATTTTCTTTTTAGTCATGCATATAATAAATAAAGTAAAGGAATCTGATACAAGGATTCCTTGTTTGTGTAGGACCTGAGTGCGGACGCGATAGGTGTGGATCATGATAGGTATGTATATATGTTAGGTAGAATGCCGAGCATTTGTCAGCTTGGTGCCCCCCAAGTCGCTTGGCAGTTGTATCGCTGTTTCTTGATGGCTTTTATTGTTTCATCTTCTAATAGTGCATGATCTGCCCTTGGGTAATGCCCACGCCTTATTTATTATTGTGACACGATTTTTAGTCTTGCGCGTATAGAATGCTTGAGGCTTTGTGTTGTTGACGCGATTAATATGTGCGTAGTTGTTACTTGGCGTTATTCCAAGGTAATATGCGTCATAATAATGTACCTACGAAAGTAGATTTAACCTTTATTAGATATTTGGAGTTCGCACAACGGATTACAAGAAAGCGTCTACTGATCACTTCTTTTGAAAAGTACTGAGGCTAATAAGCATAAGTTGTACTTAATCTAAAAAGATTTAAAATAGATATGCGAAAAAGGAGATAAGGGAGATAAAGGGATTGCTGATGTGTTTGACGTCCTCATAGGTGATTTATTGGCCAGTTGACTCTGCCACGTGCCACATAGTTTCTCAATGCATCTAGCGTGTTGAGCTCTTCAATCTCCACCTTTGGGGATGAACAAATGTTGATGTCATGCCCCCCAGTTTTACGTTGCTTGTGTTGTTCTTCAACATTTTTGCCAAGGAAGGCAGTCGTTGGCTCAAGTGGGCGGTGAAGTTTGTTTTCCGGGAATTTGAAATTTGTTTCTTCCGCCTTCATGCTCCAAGGACTGTATAAGTCGTCACAATTGGTTCCATAAGTGACGTTGTTTTTCTGGCGTTTGGCGATAGGTGGATTATCATCCGCCTTTTCTTTTCCCTTGCCTTTTTCAGAAGACTTCACACGAGGCTTCCTTTGATGCTTATTGCCTTGGTCGATATACTTCTTCATTTTTCCTTCTAAGATCAAGCTGTTTACATGAAGCTTTAATCCATCACAACCTTCTGTCTCGTGGCCAAATACTTCATGATTTTCACACCATTTGCTTTCATCTTTTCCCAGTGGGCCCTTGCGGAAATTGGAGGGCTTTTTCCACAGCTTGGTTTCTTTCATTTCTTTCAAGATGACAGATAACGGTGTGTTCAATGGAACACACTTGGCAAGATTGTTCTTTTTGAGACTTTGGACGTCTGACTGGAACGGCCTCTTTTGTTGCGGTTGTCTCTTTTCCCAGGAAACGTGTATCTTCTTTTCAATTATCGCCTTCAAGGTTCTTTTTGTCAGTCCCGTGATTGGGACGTCATCGTCACTAACAGGTTTTTCCCGTTCCTCCTTGTGACAGATGTCAGCATCGTCTTGGCTTGTCCTTGTGGAAGGACCTTCCTTGTGTATTTTTGATGACTCTGCTTGAGTCTTCATTGGAGGGCTATCGCCTTAATCGATGAATTGCTCCAATTCGCCTTTGAGGATGAAGTTCTTAATGTGGGAACGTAGGCTGACACAGCTGTCCGTTTTGTGGCCGAAGACCTCGTGGTTTTCACACCACTTGTCTTTGTCTTTCCCCAGCGGACCTTTTCTGAAATTGTTCGGCTCTTTCCACATGTTCGCATCCTTCATTTTCTTCATTATCACGGATAGCGGTGCATTCAATGGAATGTTGTCTGTGAAATCTTCTTGGAAAGGCCTTTTCGGCTGAGGCTGCCAATTTTTTCTTTTCTGACCGCTTGAGGGTGGTTTTGTTTGATTCTGCTTTTGAGGTTTTTTCCATGCCTCTTTTTGGTGTTGTGCTATGACGTACGGGTTGCATAAGCGTGCAGCTCCGTGTCTTGGTTGTTGGTACTGGAAGGTACCTTCCGTGCGTTGCCCCTCTATTCTTTGGTGCAGTGTGTCTTGATGACTTGTGACTCGAGACTTTGTTACTACCGCCTCGACTTGTCCGTTGATTGGAGGCAGAGGTGGTGACGGGTTGACACCTTTGTATTGGAGGGTTCCTTGGCCGCATTGTGTGAAGGATGCATTTCTTGTTGTCGTAAAGAAAGCATTGGATGTGGCAACAGGGATGTGGAAGGATCCAAGTTGTCTTCTTATCGGCTTCTGCGAGGTTATGGCCAAGGCGTCGTGGTATACAACGTGCTCCTTGTCCTTTGATGAGAAATTCATGACATCTTTAAAGGCGGCATCCTTTATGTCAACATACTCCAAGTTGGTGTCATCGGTCTTGTGCATTGTCTTTGCAACGTACACTTCTTGGTCGTATGAATTCTCGCTTTCAGCGTCAAAGTCTCTTGCATTCCTCCAATGACGGGCTCCTTGGGAAGGAGTGTACGGATGTGCCGCTTCATATCTTGTATGCTGGAAGGCATTTTCTGCATGTTGGTCCCTGACCTGAAATGGACGGCCTTGGCGGGTGTTGGATCACGGTGGAACTCCGGTACGGTCTTTGACGGCGATCCTAGCTCCTTCGCTCCACGCAATCCTGCAAGAGGGGATAGACCGGGCGGTGACCCAGAATCCCTCTCCGATGCTTAAATGAGTCTCTCGTATGGACTGGCAAGCAGTAATCTCAAGTAATGTATTTCAACGTAATCGATCTGAGGTGACCTCTTGCCCTTTTATAGGCGAAGAGGTACCTCAGTTACCTGGTGAACCGTTGGGAGTGGTTAGCCTGTATCCCGCGTATCTCGGGTGTGATCTCGCCTATCTAGGCCATGATCTCGCTTATCTCGGCCATGCCCCGCGTATCTCGGCCACGCTCCGTGTATCTTAACCACGTTCCGCGTATCTCGGCCACGCCCCGCGTATCTCGGCCTTATCCCCTGATAATGAGTCCCGACTAACGTCGGGGACTCCAGAGTTATCACATTGTGTCACCGCTCGGGGCCCCTCGTCAACGTGACAGGGCGTATTGTTCTCAGGGATTCGTCATCGGGGCCTACTCAGAGGCATCTCGTCGGGAGCGTTCAGCTCGTCTGTCAGGTCCGACTCTGTCGGGACCTCTCATCTTCGGACTCCCTTCGTCGGGGTCCTTAGCCTGGGCCATCTTGGCCTTCGTTTAGGGCCCACCGGGCCTATTTGCCGTTTCCTCACCGTTAATAGGGCCTAACGGCTGTAGTCGAACCCATCATTTGCCCCCAAGACATGAGGGACTTTTAGTTCGTCGCGTCTTTCAATTCCCGGCCTCCCGACATTGGAATCGGGGGTCTTTCCCTTGGCATAGTCACTCAGTACTAGTATTCTCATTCACGTTTCCTCGATGCCTTGTGGATAACTGCCAAATCCGAGGGGACTCCTCGGTTCCCCAGTTCATTAAATGCAGCAGCTAGTGAAGCGACATCTTCGGCACTCGTGCCTGATTTTTCGCGCCTGCTTTTTCTGAAAAGTGCTTTTCAGGCCGTTTCATCATTACGCCCGTTGCCCTTCTGCACGTTCCATCTCAACGGTCCAGATTAGAACTCTTCAACTTCGACGACTCGGATCGAAGTGTCCCTTCAACTGTCCTCTTTGCCTATAAAACCCTAACCGTGGGTGTTGGATCATTTTTACCGTCTTCGAATTTTCAGGAGCTCTCTACAACCTTTGTGAATTCAAGCTTTTGCGATTCCGAAGACCTTAGTGCTTTTCCGATCATCTTCCCGGCAACGCCTAGTTCATTCCTCCAATTCGTCATGTCTGGTAAGGATTTCTTCTTCGTTGCGTGCTTATCTTTTCCTTGTTTGTAGTTTTCCGAAAATCCCACTGTGCCTTCCTTGCCATTGCTACTTTTCAGACAGTGGATCCAGCTCTGGGGGAAGAAAGCCCTTCAACTTTGATTATGCTTTGAATGAAATCTCTAGCACCGCTTATGATGCAGCTCTCCGGGAGGGATGCATCACTTCTACTTGGGAACCCCGTTTCCCGTATCCCTGGCCTCGCCCCTCGGGTAACCTTGAGGTTACTCGTCCCCGAAAAGGTGAGGTATTTGTCTATACGGGGCAAGTATCAGCGGGGATTAGGTTCCCTTTCTGTGGCAGTTTGGTCGAGATGTGTCAGCATTATAAGACGCATCCGACCACCTTCTCTCCCCACGCCATACGTCTGTGGAACGCCTTCCAGGTCCTCTGCTTTCGTCAAAAGTGGGTGTACAACCTCAAGCTCTTCAGGACCTTTTACGGGATGAAGTGCAACGAGGCGGGGGTTTGCGCCTTCTACCCCCGGATGCCGAAGTGGAATAAGACACAACTCGGGTTGTGTAACTGGACTACTGACACTTGGAAGGTGGTCAAGGGTCGGGGACTCCTGGTCGACACGGGGTCCGACAATAGCGGTTGGAAAAGGAGCTACTTCTTCATTCAACACTCTTCGATCCCATGGCCCCGATGGGAGGTGGAAGCAGACTCTCCGCCTGCCTTCCACACCTATACCGACGAAGATTTCCAAACTCTTCAACTCATCCAGCTCTACCGATGGGGGGAGTCCTACACTCCCCTCGACGCCAATTCTCTCTTGGAGCGGGACCTGGTGAACGCCGGGATCCGACTCCTCGATATAATCTCCGGGGGGCAGCTTTTCGACGGCCCCTCCAATGTGGTTCCCTGGGTAAATCTCTAACTCTTTTCTTTTACTGTTTGCAGCCAAGAAGGTATCCGTGCTGACCGATCTGTTCCTTAAGCAGGGGGAGACCAATGCCGTCCGCCCTTCGCGGAAGAAGAAGTCCGCCAAGAAGGCTGCTGCTCCGTCGGGGTCTCCTTCTGCGGAGCAACCTAAGCGGAAGCGCGTGGAGCTGGACCAACTCTTCGACGTCCAGAACGCTGAAGAAGGTAAAAAGCTCCGTCTCGCTATTAAACGTATAGGAGGATGGTCCCGAAGGATTTGATTCCTTCGACTAGGGAGGCCCGTATTGCTGACGTCAGACGAATCCTTCGAGGTGAAACTCCTCGTGTCCTGAAGGCGGGCTACTACCGCTACCACTGGAAGGATCAATATGTCTCCCGACGTATTGTTTGGTGTATGAATCCTGATGAACTCCCTGATTACATTTCTGAAGCCTCTCGTCCTCTAGGTGCAGGTCGCTCAGGAGCTCCGTCGGGCGCTGAAGCTTCCGCGGGTGCACCACCTTCAACAGGGGCGCCTCCCTCAACTGGGGAGAAAACCCCGACCGGCGAACAATTTCTTCGGGTGGAAATTTTGGAATCCTCCGAGGAGACTGATGAGGGTGGCTCCCTTCGTCATCGTTAGAGGACGGGGCAGTCCCCCTTGAAACCAACCTCTCATGGGCTGCCCCCTTCATCTTCTTCGCAGCAGCGACAGCCGTCGCCCATCCACGACTTCACTCCTTCCCCCGCCCGGGTCGAGCCGGAGGTGCGCCCCTCCACAACTCGTGCTGGCCCTCCTCCTCTCCCTCTCGACGGGAGTTTCTACAGGGCCTTCGACCCCACGCAGGTGGATGCTCCCTGGACTCCAATCCAAACACTGCAAGGGGTCCAGCTTCGACAAGGGGACGCCCATGAGGAACTAACTCTGCATCTGCTGGCAGGCTCGATCCTGCCCACCATGCGGTACCCGATTTCTCTTAATCGGGCGGCGATGCATCGGGATGTTCGAGAGATGTCCCTGCGTCGGATAGAGGTAAAACTTCGCTTCTCCTTCTTCATTGGTAAGGCTGGTTGTTTGTCCATTAACACTTTTCTTTCTTCTATCGTAGGAGCTCGGGGACTTCAACCGTCTTTTTGGGTACCTCATTGCCTATGATGAATCCCGGGAGCGGGACCGGGCGGCCATCGCCAAGCTTAAGGAGGATCTTGCGGCCTCAAAATCTTCGCGGGGAAAACTTGCCAAGGAGCAGGCCATCCTCGACCAAAAGGTTCAGGACCTCCAAAAGTAGGTCGGGGATTTCGAGGGGCTCCTGAGGCGGGAGCGACAGGAGCGGCAGAATGCTGAGGACAAGCTGGTCCTCGAGAAGAAGGCTCTGGAGGAGCAAGTCGCGGGGGTTCCTGCGCAGCTGGTCGCGGCCGAGGCCAAGGGCCGGGAGGATTATCGGAGGTCTGAAGACTTCCAGGCTGATGCTGTGAAGTTCTTCGGCGCGGAGGTGGAGAACACCTTCTTCAATGCGGTTGAGGAGCTCCACCTGGAGTATGGCGACGCCATTAACTTCGACAAGTCTCCTTCTCTCGCTCCCTTCGCGAAGAAATACTTTGCTCTTTCTGAGGAGAGCGATGGGGGGAGTACTCCCGCAATTGTCGAAGACGCAGCAGAGCTTCCAAGTGCTGATGCCCCGATAGTCGATCCTCCCGCGGCCGACCCTGTGGAGCCTTCTGCCACCGACCTCGTGGACCCAGCTCCCGCAGATGCCGCTGACAAGGACCAAGCCTAACTGCTTATCTTTAGAGTCCTTGTATTTTCCTCGCTTTTGTAATCGTCGTGCCTTTGAGCCCTTATCAATTATCAGACTTTCTTAGTTCCGATTTTTCTTTCAATGCACTTCTCCAAGTAACTTTACTATACTTGCATGGGTCGATACTTCGACACTTAAGACATCCTCGTACATCACTCAAGACGATTTACTAATTTGCACCACTTAAGGCGACTTACCATCATGCACCACTTAAGGCGATTTTTCAATGCTTAGAATAAATCCAAGAAACATGCATCACTTAAGACGACTTAACTTCGCGCATCACTTAAGACGTCTTTTCAATACTTAGAATAAATCTAAGAATCATGCACCACTTAAGGCGACTTTTCTCGGGCACCACTCAAGGCGACTTTTCTCGTGCACCACTCAAGGCGACTTTTCTCGTGCACCACTCAAGGCGACTTTTCTCGTGCACCACTCAAGGCGACTTTATAAAGCTTAGAGTAAATCTAAGAATAATTCTGATCGGAAGCAACCTCTTTATTTATTGATGGCACAAAATTGGCTTACATTGAATTAAACGATAAACAGCATACACCACTTAAGGCGATTTTACATCGGGCACCACTTAAGGCGACTTTTATTGGGCACCACTTAAGGCGACTTTCATAAAGCATGGTGTTTCTTCAAGTATTCGCCACTAAAATAATGCTTCAATAGTCTGCCATCGAGGTCTTCCAATCTGTACGCATTTGGAGCTGGCATCCACACGACCTTATAAGGTCCTTCCCATTTTGGTGACATCTTGTTGATTCGATCCAAAAGGGTAAACTCGTTGCGACGCCAAACCAGCTCCCCGACGAAGAACTGTCGGGACTTTACTCGCCGATTGTAGTACCTGGCCGTCGCCAAACGCATTCGAGCTTGGACTTCATCGGCTTCCCGCCTCTTCTCTTCGAGTAAGTCCAAGTCCAGACGTCTCATTTCATCATTCGTCAGAGGCTCGTAATATCTCATCCGATGGGACGCCACAGCTACCTCCACGGGGGCGACAGCCACCGTGCCATAAACGAGGCCAAACGGAGTCTCTCCCGTTGATCGTTTGGGTGTCGTTCTAACAGCCCAAAGCACGTTTTCCAGTTCGTTCAGCCATTTACCCTTCAAGGCATAGACCCTCTTCTTCAGGCCATCCATCACGATTTTGTTGGCTGACCGTTAGTCTGAGCATGGCGTACGGAAGCTGTCCGATGCTCGATGTTCAACTCCTCCAGATACTCCCTCACCTGAGAGCCGTTAAACGGTGGACCATTGTCGCTGATCACCACCTTAGGAATCCCGTATCTGGACACAATATGGGTCTGGAGGAACTTGACGATCTGGTTCCCCGTCGTTCTGGCCAACGCCTTTGCCTCTATCCATTTCGAAAAATAATCGATAGCTACAAGTAAATACTTACATTGACCTTGTGCTTGTGGAAGAGGTCCCACCAAGTCGATGCCCCATTGCGCGAAGGGCCAAGCGCTCTTGATGGATTTCAGATTAGCGGCCGGAGCCACGATACTCGGGGCGTACCTCTGACCGGAGGATCGTGAACTCCCTCCTGAGAAGATATTGGGTCTACGAATCATCTTAATGGTATGTGCGAATCTTCTGCTGCGTAATTCCGATTACTATGTATCTTGTTTTATGTATCCGTAGTGATTACTTCCCGTAATCTAACAGTGGTATCAGAGCCTGTGTTAGGAGTTCATGATTTTGATAAATTTCTGTTCTTGAAGTTAAAAACTAAAAACAGAATTTTTTTTTTTAAAAAAAGGAAAAATTTAAATTTTCGAGTTTTTGGGTTTGTTGGAAAATTCAAAATTTTCATGATGTTGTTGGTTAATTTGATGTTCATGATCATCAAGAAAAGTTTAAAATTTATCAAAATCAAACATTGGATTGTAGATCTTATTAAAATTTAATCTTAAAATTTGACCACTTGTTCCCAATTTTAATGTTTATGCCGAAACTATAGGTGAATTACAAAGTAAAATTTTTAACACCAAAGGACATATTTCGGCCGAAATTTTAAAGGTCCTTTTGGTACCACATGTTTGCAAAAATTACACTGTTCATACCACTAGTATTTTTTCGTACCGAATTGGTACCATATGTTTCCAAACCTTACTGTTTCTGTACCTCTGTTAGGGTTCTGTCAAAAACAGCCGTTAAATGGCATGTGCCATGCACGTGACAAGCCCAAAACTTTCAATTTTGTTACAATTTATTCCATCTAATACATCCCTAACTTTTATTTTGTTCAATTTAGTCCTAAAACTTCAAAACCAAACCATTTTCCCAAATTGACCTAGCCGGACTTAGCCTAGGGCTAGGTCCGACCCTGGGTCATGGTCGCCGGACCCAGGCGACCCCGACCCAGGGTCGCACCTAGCCCTAGGCTAGGCCCGGCTAGGTCAATTGGACCTAGCCCCAATTTAACTCAATTGGGGCTAGGTCCCAATTGACCTAGCCGGACCTAGCCTAGGGCTAGGTCCGACCCTGGGTCGGGGTCGCCTGGGTCCGGCAACCATGACCCAGGGTCGGACCTAGCCCTAGGCTAATTCCGGCTAGGTCAATTTGGGAAAATAGTTTGGTTTTGAAATTTTAGGACTAAATTGAACAAAATAAAAGTTAGGGATGTATTAGATGGACTAAATTGTAACAAAATTGAAAGTTTTGGGATGGTCACGTGCATGGCACATGCCATTTAACGGCTGTTTTTGACAGAACCCTAACAGAGGTACAAAAACAGTAAGGTTTGGAAACATATGGTACCAATTCGGTACGAAAAAATACTAGTGGTATGAACAGTGTAATTTATGCAAACATGTGGTACCAAAAGGACCTTTAACCCTTTTTAAAATTATATTGTTTACCATGTTTTAAGTTTTTAATTAAGGTAACAATATATCTATAATTGGGAACATAAGGATAGATTCACATAAATATATATCACTATCAATATATCTAAATATTTGATAGGGATAAAGATAATATTGATAGATTTAATTGCCTAAAAGATTGAGAAAATATATTGTCAGTATATTTGTTACCTTATTTAAGATATTGACAATAAATAAATATATATATTATATATTGTGCCGATTTTTACATACATATATATATATATTGTTGATTGATTTGATCTTATAGATAGAATATTGGCAATAAATATATATATATGTTAGTAATCTGGCCGAAATATATATATATATATATATATTTAATATTCGAAATTATTTTATATAATTAATGTTACTTGGCGGCTAAGTTAATTATTTTGGGACTTTAAAACCCTACTTGGGCCACAAGTAAACATTTCGGCTCAACCTTTAAAATTTTAAATATTGGGCCGATCCAATATGTCAAACCGGGACGGATTTAAATCGAACCGGGCTTTCTCAATCGGTTCGACCTAATCAGGTCGGGTCAAACCGTGATAATTAAGTGGATCTAACAGAACCAGTTTTGTGTGTTGAACCGAACCAAACCCTATTTTATTGGACAAGTTGGACTGAACCAGATTTTAAAATTAAAACCGGACCGAACAAAACCAGATTTTAAACCGGGCCGAACCAGATTTTAAACCAGACCGAACAAATTGGATTTATCCAAACTAGACCCGAACCAGATTTTTCAGACTGGACCGAATCGGACCAAACCGGACCCAAATTGACTGAACCGAAATGATTTTCAACACCGAATTCACGTCAATTAAATAAAATATGGTGGTCAAGTTTTAAAATCAAATGTTTTTTAACCTCTAAATGGACTAAACAGTGCTCATAGGGTTGCTAACATTTATGCCTTGTTTCGATTATAGAGATGGATCTTGGAGATACACATTTTTGGGTCTGGATTAATTAGAGGCCTGAATAGCAGTTTTTTATTATTCAATATATATATTAATACATGATTAGAAATGGTGTCTTGACTTAGTCAAGCTAGCTGGATATTGCATGTTGTGGGCGGAGCCCTGGTTAAATATATGGAATGCGCACTAGGATAGATATGATGTGATGGTTGGAAATGTATAGGATTCATGTCTAGAATGTTGCGTAATTGAATATAAGCATGAACTGCAAATCAGCCCCTAATGTTTAAAATTATTTTAAAATAAAAAACCAGTCGCCAAATATGTATGATGGGTGTTAATGATTCATGTTTGACACGTATGCCAAGATGTTGAGGATGTAGACGCATTTGATAATTTACTTGGTAGTAGAATTATGTATGCAAGCATGGGTTCCTTGGAACATTAGGCGCATGACGCGTAAGCATTAGTGTGGTTTATATGATGAATGTTACTAGCATATGATAATTTACATGGATAGTAGAATTATATATGCATGAGTGAATTCATCGGAATATTTTCCAAATTACAAAGGGCTTTGGGAAATCCAAGATCAGGTATGCTTGTTTCAAAATTCTCGTTCCGGTAATTTTCAATTAAAACCGTTTTAAAAGACTGATCTATTGGATTGAAAAAGCGGTAATGTGAACACTTTCACAACCATCTTCCATTGGTTTACTGGTGGTCGGTTGGTTTAGATGACTGAGGAATCATTGTCGGATTCAATCTTAATAGATATATGATGTATGCAATTCTTTGTCAAAATGTTATTGTCTCGCTGATTTTTGCATAATAATCGATGTGTTAGTATGAATTGGTTAATTTAGTGCGATTCAATATTCCTCGCAATCTTGATGGTGTGAATCATGACGAATAAAAGGAGTACATGTTGAACTCTCTACTACGATTCCAAAAAGTAGAGAGGACAACTACGGATGAATATATGTAGTCTGTATGATTTTGACAACGAGAGACGAATGTAACAATTTTTTTCCACCAAGCATGGGAGTAGGTTCTTTGATTATCTGAACGCATATGTGGTAATATATTTAACCTTGGTAAAAGGGGGTTGAAGAAGACCTCAATTATAACCAGGCAATGTTGCAGCTTAGTATCCCTTTGCATCCTCCTCGGTGGAAGCAAGGATGCAAAAGCTAAACGTGATGGTCTTCTCTCTTTTCATGGATGTTGGCATAAAACCCGCATCGGATCTTCTGAATTAAAGATCAACATGAAAAGATGTATATGGTTGTCTGATATTGACAAGGACTCAATGACCTTGAGCCTAATCAAGTTCAGTAACCACAGTAGTAAAAGGGAAACCTTCTCTGCTCACCATACTTGGTTCGAAAGAAGTCAGCCATGAACCGCATATTATAGAGAGAACTGGACCATAAAGGTCTTGTACGATAATCCGGTGGATTAAAACATGTTGATAAAGTGCGTCTCAAGTACGCCTCGTAGGTCATGTGTATGAAGCGGTAAAATGTTTTATACAGACACAGATCATTTGACGTAATTCATTCGTGAATTTATTCAGATGTGATGTTCAACATGACTTAAAGTTCTCGACTATCTATGCGACAATCATAGATCGAATATGCGATCTTCAGATCAAGAACCCTACCATTGTCATCTATCGTTCGTTTGAGTTACTAAAATTTTGGTTATTTCGAGATTTAGATTTGTTTAATAAAGTAGTTTTCGTTCGATTCGAAATGTGATCTACTTGTCGAAATTAATTGACCTGGTTAAGAGGAATCGATCCGAAACAAAATTTCGGCCAGGTAAAAGTGGTCGAATAAAACGAAACGATTCACGTACCCCGTCATCTCAGTCAGGACAACTGAACTGAACATACACATCGATTGCGTAGCTAGATCGGAAGATTTTGTATTTCTTAATTATTAAGTACTCCATTGAATGAAATAATCTGTAATGATGATCATGTCCAAAACCGATTGGATTAAATTAAATTAAATTCAGAAATGAAACGATTTTACCAAGAATCAAAACTTCAGTAAATAGCGCTACGCGCGTGTGGACCTCGAAAGACGAAAAACATCGTTTCAAAATAAGAATTTAATGATGAAGTGTCTAAATGATGATGTGCTGAATTTTCGTTTGCATTCCCTTGGAAACAACTTATTGATAACATTTACATCGGTAAGAAGTAGGCTTCGTAGCTACCACGACCTTGTAAAAGTATCAGCTGGCGCATAGGGTGAAAACCCAAGATGCTCAATTCGAAGATGGGATAAAATCCCTGAGATAAGTTTTGCAACGAATAAAGATTAAGTCTGTTAAACAATTTTCCTTTCATACGCCTTGAACGATAAGTCAGGCTAGGCATTCAAATCAACTAACACACTTCAGAAAGCACCGTTTATAAACATATTTTTGGAGTCACTCTATCAGAAGTTCCCTACGGGATGATGAAAAGTGATTCACATTTATGTAACACTGTGTTCCAATTAAATCGGTAAAACACGTCGCCATAGTAGCTGCAGAATGATAATGAGTTAAATCACATCATCATGCGACATTAATTTGCGCATTAAACAAGTATTTGGAACTAGGGTACGTTGACTACTCTTAGAAAATACCTGTTTACAGCTTTTGGGAAAATGGCGTCGTGATCGAACATGAGACATTACATACTTTAGGACGAATTTTCCGATGCATGCACAGTTTCAAACAAATGAAGTCTTGATTAAAATGGAGCAGGATAACACTGACAATTAGGTCCCACTTAATTCGAGTGGGAGAGATTTAAACCGGCAACTCAAGTGAATGACATGGTAAATGATAATGGAAACATTTTCATAGTAAATCCAGCGGGAGGAATAAACCCTACCACATGAAATCACTATTGCCGCAGAGACGAATCAAGTTGAACCTGATTGTCATATTGCTTAACTAGGAAAGCCACAACTGCCTCTACTACCCATTCTTTCCAGTGGGAGTGATACCCATTGTTTCTAGTGGGAGTGATCCGACCAAACATGGTTCCAGGTCCTAGTGATCAAGGAATTCATCTCAGAAGCGAAACCCGAGACCGAGAGGTTGTCAAAGGAAAGTTGATGGTCATGGTTCAAGCACTGCTCTTGTTCCCAAAAGAAACGATGCTCCGATAAGAAGCATTGTTCCTAGTGGGAGAAATGTTTCCAATAGAAGTAATGCTACAATAAGAAGCATTATTCCGAGTGGGAGAAATGATCAGACTCTAGATGGGATTAATCAAGCCTAGACGAAAATCAAAGGCTTCGAACCCATCGAGCAAGGTGAAAAACTCGCTCTAACAACTGTTGGCAAGCAATGGAAAGACCACAAGTGGAGAAATGGAGGAAAATAATAAAAGAGAGAGATCGCCTAAATGAAAGCAATTATAGTCTATAGTTGATTTACCTACTAACCACGTGAGCAAAAGGATACGGTGAGTCCCGAAAGAAGGCTCACCACTGTTGGAAAAGGTCAGGTGATACAAAACCCTACTTGTTGCGAAAGAATGTACCCAAATTCACGGAGTGGACTTTGACTAAACAAACTCACTGACTGTGCGTAAAACCACAAATAGGGCCATTTATGGTCGTGGTTGCAGGTCTCGGTTACGAACCTCACCAAATGAGTATTAATACAACATTCCTCCGCGGAAACCTGGAGGAAGAGATCTAATTGAAGCAACAAGAGGGTTTCATTACTCCTTAAACAGTCGTCTCGGCAATGGTACCGCAGATTCCACGAGGAAATCTTAGGAAACGGATTTGTGAATCATCACAAGCATCCGTGCGTGTATTATAAGACCTCCTGGTCTAAGTATATCAACTTAACCTTATACGTGGACGACATACTCATTGCCGCAAACGACGTTATTTTATGAACAAGTCAAAGTCCTGGTTGGCATCTGTATTTGAGATGAAAGACATGAGAGAGACCACGTACATCTTAAGCATTAAAATTGCTAGAGATCGGGCTACCCAGAAATTGTGTCTATCTCAAGAAGCTTATATCAACAAACTGTTGAAAAGATTCAGATTACAGGATGCCAAACCCGTGGATACGGTGGTTTTGTTTGGGTGCGCACTGTCAAAACGTGACGGCCCCAAGAACCTGGCAAAGCGTGAACAGATGAAGGGTGCGGAGCAATGCAATGCACCCGTCCGGATATCTGTTATGATGTGGGCCTTTTAGCACGTTTCCAATCAGATCCTAGCTATCAACATTTAAAGGCTGTAAAACGAATAATTCGTTATCTGAAAGGTACTGTCGACTACGCACTGTTCTATGAAGGTAAGAAGTTAAAATTGACCAGTTACAGTGACGCCGACCATGGTGGCGATCCAGATGATCGTAAGTCCACAACAGGGGGAGTGTTCCTCATTACTAATGCCTTCATTTCATGGACGAGCAAGAAGCAAACATGTGTCGCTTTGTCCACGATTGAATCAGAATTCGTAGCTCTCTCTAAGAATGCACAAGAAGCGGTCTGGCTCAAAAGGCTTATAATTGCACTGCTTGGTGGTGATGTTGAGAATAAACCTGTAAAGGTCTTCTCTGACAGTCAAGCAGCCATTCCGGCAGTTAAGAATCTGAATTACCAGTAGGACCAAACACATTGATGCGAAATATTTCTATGCTAAATCTATGGTAGAAGAAAATATAATCACTATGGAATACTTGTCCAATGATAATATGATTGAGGACCCATTAACTAAACGATATTCGAAAAGCACGTAAAACAGCATGGATCAGATTAGAGAGTTACAGTTTGTAAGAAAAAAGAATTTCAACTAAGTTTATGATCAATCGACGTCATAATGTTTTGATTATATCAGATTTACGGTCTATAAACTAAGTCGTAGGAGGACTTAATCCTCTGCCAAACTATGTCGAATGTGGGCCTTACCTATCACACAGGTAAGGTAGTCTTGTTGTGGAGGGAGGCCTCTACCAAGTAAGATTAGCAAAGAGTCAGGGGGATAAACCTGATTAAGCAAAACGATTATCTAGTTTCGAAGTAACTCGACGTGATCTTCGTTTTGCATATCGCCGTGATGAACTTCGTTCATCATCATGCCACATTCTGGGCCAGATGAGAATCTGTGATAGCATGATTGACATATCCCTTTCCTGTCAACCCAAAAGGTCCAGGTATGCTATCAGCGCGTGCGTCATACTACGCGTGCCACATTCGACCACGGGGTCACAGCTCGGTTGTGCTAGGAAGGAATCCTCATGATTCTTGCGGGCGCAAACTTCTTCACCTCGAGCCTGTGATTGATCCTAGGAGCCTTATGAAGAGGCACCTAAATTATCCTCACGGACTCAGAACTCATATCTAAGGTCAGGCTCAATGCTCGCTTCCCGGCGTACGAGCGTAGTACTTAAAAAAAGGACAAGTGACCACGTCTTTGGAAACCGGTTGGGTTTGATTAAGGATATGAGCGATGGGGATGGTCAAGTTCACATGTAATTCACCAACTCTTGTAATCACTAGGTGGCCACCAACCGGATATTAGTTGAAGGTTGTGAATACTTGTACGGATGCATTGGAGAAGTGTTCCTATGATGAAACTAGGCAAAAGGAGAATTAATAGTTGACCTAGGATATAACGCGGTACAGTGTAAATATTGTTTATAACAGGTTTGATTGGAGAAAAGGGAATCAACGTTCCGCGGGCGCTACATTACTCCTAACAGATGAATAGCATAATGCCCGTCGTATCCGCCGGTCGCACGGCAAACCTCGTATGAAATATTAGGAAGCAAGGAGCAGATCGAAGGAGCGAAATGTTGATGCAGATTTGGACGAAAATACATTAACAGGCACACTCCCATTCCGGCGAGTGGGAGTTGTAAGCATATGGTGATGGGTGCCGTAATTGGTAGCCCATAATATGTATAGTTTACCTATGGAAATTAGGTAAATGTCACGTTAGGGTAATGGGGCTAGACCCGAATCCCAATTGACATGAGAGGCCCAAATTATGGGCCTCCCCTATGCATGGCCGGCCGAAATACCTAGTGTGGGAAAATTGGAATTTTGTCAACTTTGCTCCTCCTATAAATACATGGTGTTAGTGGATTTTCAGGGTTAATCACTATTTCCTCATTAGAGTGTTTTAGAGAGAAAAAAAACCCTCAACCCCACACCACAAAGTTTCGGCCGAACCCACATTCACCAAGGGTGTGCCAATTTGCTTTCCATGAAAACACTCCAAAGATTTGTCCCCGTGCCAAGAATCGATCAGAGGCTTTCCTGTGAAGCTTGTACCGCGTAGGGCTTCTCTAACAAAAACGTCTACGGGTCCCGACCGGAGGATCGTGAACTCCCTCCTGAGAAGATCTTGGGTCTACGGATCATCTTAAAGGTCTGTGCGAATCTTCCGATGCGTAATTCCAATTACTAGCATGTATCTTGTTTTAAGTATCAGTAGTGATTACTCCCCATAATCTAACAGCTTATTCCTCTTATGGTCTATTTTTCATGGATTTTAATGGTAGTGTGGATTCGAATAGAGTGTATGCATTATCCTCCTGGGAAGTAGAGACTGACGCAACCAGATGGCATGCAAGAAGAGAGCTTTTGCCTGGTACCAGATGCATTATCCTCCCGGGAAGTAGAGACTGACGCAGCCAGATGGCATGCAAGAAGAGAGCTTTTGCCTGGTACCAGCAACGTGATTAAACTCACTTTCCATGATTGTCTAGCAGGATGAAGAAGTTTGTGCCCGCCAGAATCACGAGGATTCCTTCCTAACACAACCGAGTTGTGACCCCGTGGTCGAACCTGGCACGAGGAGTATGAAGCACGCGTTGATAACATACCTGGACCTTTTGGGTTGACATGAAAGGGATATGTCAATCATGCTATCACATATTCTCATCTGGCCCACAATGTGGCATGATGATGAACGAAGTTCATCACGGTTATATGCAAAACGAAGATCACGTCGAGATACTTCGAAACTAGATAATCGTTTTGCTTAATCAGGTGTATCCCCCTGACTCTTAGCCAATCTTGCCATGATTGTCTAGTAGGAAAGTCCACCCACAAACCGTTTAGAGAAGCTCGACGAGCCGAATATCCATTTTAGCTGATTCACACTAACGTCTGTGGACCAATGAATGTAACCGCTAAGAATGGAAAATGATACTTCGTAACTTTCGTTGACGACTTTACCTGCTATGGGTTTACTTATTTGATTACTCGTAAATCTGAGGCAATAGATTGCTTTTGAAACTTTCTAAACCTCGTAGAGAATACACAGGAGAAAAAGGTGAAAATCCTATGCACTGATAGAGGTGAAGAATATCTCTCTAATGAGTTTGATAAATTGTGCAAAGAAAGAGGGATAATCCGTCAAAAGACAATCTCAACACACCACAGCTGAGTGGTGTGGCTGAACGTCGTAATCGAACACTCCTAGACATGGTAAGAACCATGATGTCGCAGGCATAATTACCAATCTCCTATTGGAGTGATGCGTTATTAACTGCCACTCATGTAGTAAACCTTGTCCCAACCAAAGCAGTAGACACAACACCATATGAGCTGTGGCATGGAAGAGAATTCTATTTCACCAGACTACGACCTTGGGGTTGCGCTGCCTTCACACATACAACTGACAACCGTTTCGGCAAGTTGGGACCCAGAGGACTTATAAGTATCTTTATAAGGTATTCAGAGAACTCTAAGGGTTATGTATTCGTGTCAGCTCAAAAAAATTGTGGCGTAGTCGAACATGAATCTAGAGACATAACTTTCCTTGAGGACAAATTTCCGACGCTTGGAGAGATTAAAACAGACGAAGTATTGATTGAACTGGAGCAGGATAACATTGATGATCCGGCCCCACTTACTTCGAGTGGGATATTTGAACCAGCAGCTCAAGTGAATGACATGGTTAATGATAATGGAAACATTTCATTGTAAATCTAGTGGGAGGACAAAACCCTACCACACAAGTCACTATTGCTGCAGGGACGAACGAAGTTGAACTTGATAATCATGTAGTTGGACCGATACCACAATCTCCGATACTACCTGTTGTTTCCAGTGGGAGTCATCGGACTAACTTGGTTCCAGGTCCTAGTGATCAAGGAATTCATCTCGGAGATAGGATCCCGAGACCAATAGGTCATCCAAGAAATGTTGTAGGTGAAGGTTCAAGCACTGCCCTTATTCCCAGTGGAAGTGATGCTCCGAAAAGAAGCATTGTTCCGAGTGGGAGTACCGCTCAGAGCCATGATGGGATCAACGAGCCTAGACGTAGTCAAAGGCATAGAAATTCTCCTAAAAAGTATCCCATCGAGAGAGGAGAAATCTTCACTCTAACATCTGTTGAAGAACCAGTAACAGTACAATAAGCGTTGGAAGGACCTCAGCCGAAGGAATGGAGGAATACAATGGAGGAAGAGATCTCATCAATGAAAGCCAATTCAGTATGGTCTTTGGTTGATTTACCTGCTGACCGCAGGGCCATAGGAACAAAGTGGGTTCTCAAATTGAAACTCACTGCTAATGGAAAGGTCGAGCGATACAAAGCTCGACTTGTTGCGAAAGGATATACCCAACTTTACGGAGTGGACTTTGACGAAATATACTCACACACTGTGCGTTATACCACGGTACGGGCCATTCTGGTCTTGGTCGCAAGTCTCGATCTCGAGGTGCACCAAATGGATTTTAAGACCACATTCCTCACGGAAACCTGGAGGAAGAGATCTACATGGAGCAACCAGAGGGTTTTATTACTCCTAGTAACGAACGTAAAGTTTGTAAACTCCAAAGGTCAATCTAGAGTCTTAAACAATCGTCTTGGCAATGGTACCGCAGATTCCACGAGGAAATCGTAGGAAACAGATTCGTGAATCTTCACGAGGATCCGTGTGTGTATTATAAGACCTCCGGGTCTAATTATGTCATCCTAACCTTATACGTGGACCACATACTCATTGTCGCAAATGATGTGATTTTTATTAACAAGTCAAAGTCATGGTTGCCATTTGTATTTGAGATGAAAGACATGGGAAATGCCACATATAACTTGGGCATTAAAATTTCTAGAGATCGGGCTACCTGGAAATTGTGTCTATCTCAAGAAGCTTATATCAACAAACTGTTGAAAAGATTCAGGTTACAGGATGCCAAACCCGTGGATACACCGGTGGTGTTTGGGTGCGCACTGTCAAAACGTGACATCCCCAAGAACCTGGCAGAGCGTGAACAATTGAAGGGTGCAGAGTATTTAAGCATGGTTGGTAGTTTTATGTACGCCATGCAATGCACCCGTCGGGATATCTGTTACGCCGTGGGCCAAGTAGCACGTTTCCAATCGGATCCTGGCTATCAGCATTTTAATACTATAAAACGAATTATTAGTTATCATAAAGGTACTGCCGACTACGCATTGTGCTATGAGCGCGGGAAGTTAGAATTGACCGGTTATAGTGACGCCGATCATGGTGGCGATCCGGATGATTGTAAGTCCACCACAGGAAGAGTGTTTCTCCTTGCTAATGCCGCCATTTCATGGAAGAGCAAGAAGAAAACCTATGTCGCGCTGTCCACGATGGAATCGAAATTCGTAGCCCTCTCCAAGAATGCACTGGATATGGTCTGGCTGAAAAGGCTTCTTACTACACTGCTTGATGGTGACGTCGGGAGAATATCTGAAGGTGTTCTCTGATAGTCAGGCAGCCATTGCGGCAGTAAAGAATCCGAAGTACCATAGTAGTACCAAACACATTGATGTGAAATATTTTTATGCTAAATCTATGGTAGAAGACAATACAATCACTATGGAATACTTGTCGACTGATAACATGATTGTGGACTCATTACTAAACCACTACGCAGGGAGATATTCGAAAAGCATGTAACACTGCTTGGATTGCGTAGGGTTTAGTAGTGGCATGTATCTGTGATAAAATTTTGAAATTAGAAAGTTAAATTTTGTAAGCAAAAGAATTGCAACTGAGTTTATTATCAATCGACGTCATAATGTTTTGATTACATCAAATTTTCGGTCTATAAACTAAGTCGTAGGAGGATACAATCCTCTGCCAAAACTATGTCGAATGTGGGTCTTACCTCGTCACACAGGTACAGTCGTCTTGCGGTGTAAGGAGGCCTCTACTAAGTAAGGCTAGCTAAGAATCAGGGGGATAAACCTGATTACGCAGAACGATCATCTAGTGTCGAAGTAACTCGACATGATCTTCGTTTTGCAGATCGCCGTGATGAACTTTGTTCGTCATTAATCCACATTTTGGGCCAGATGAGAATCTACGATAGCATGATTTGACATGTCCCATTCATTTGAACTTAAAAATTCAGGTATGCTATCGATGTGTGCTTCATACTACGCGTGCCACGTCCGAACACGGAGTCACAGCTCGGTTGTGCTAGGAAAGAATCCTCTTGATTCTAGCGGTCGCAAACTTCTTCACCTCGAGCGTGTGATTGATCCCGGGAGCCTTATGTAGAGGCACCCAAAGTATCCTCACAGACTCAAAACTCATATCTAAGGTCAGGCTCAATGTTCGCTTCCCGGCTTACGACCGTAGTGCTGAACAAAAAGGCCCGGTGACCACGTCTTTGGAAACCGGTTGGGTTTGACTAAGGATATGAGCGATGGGGATGGTCAAGTTCACGTGTAATTCACCAACTCTTGTATTCACTAAGGAGGCCACCAACCAGATATTATTTGAAGGTTGTGAATACTTGTATGGATACCTTGGAGAAGTGTTCCTATGAGGAAACTAGACAAAATGAGAATTATCAGTTGACCTAGGTTACAGCTCGACACTAAATAAATGTTGTTTATAACAGTTTGATTGAATAAAAAGGAATCAACGTTCCGCGGGGGCTACAACTCTCCTAATAGATGAGTAGCACGATGCCCGTCGTGTCCGCCGGTCGCACGGAAAATCTCGTATGAACTATTCGGATGAAAAGGACTAGATCAAAGGAGTGAATTGTTGATGCAGATTTGGACGACAATACATTAACAGGCACCCTCCACCCTCCTATTCCGACGAGTGGGAGCTGTAAGCATATGTGATGGGCGCCGTAAATGGAAGCCCATTATATGTATATGTTACCTATGTTAATTGGGTACATGTCACTTTAGGACATTGGGCCATACCCAAATCCCTATTGACATGAGAGACCCAAAATTGGGCCTCCCTATACTAAGCATGGGCCGGCCAAATTTAGGTAGAGGTAAAGTTGACTTTTATCCCTTTTACTCCTCCTATATATATGGGGAGTTAGGGGGTTTATTAGGGTTAATCACAATTCCCTTCAAGTGGTGATTTGCGAGAAAACCCTCCCCCAAATACACCTATATCGGCCGAACCTATCATCGATCAAGGGGTTGCCAATTTTCCTTCGAGCAAACACTCCAGAGATATGTCTCTTGCCAATAATCGATCAGAGGTTTTAATGTGAATAATATACCACGTAGGGCTTCCTTCACAAGAACCCCTGGGGGAGCCGACCGGATGATCGTGAACTCCCTCCTGCAAAGATCTTGGGACTACGGACAACTGTAGAGGTATGTGCGAATCTTCCGCTGTGTAATTTTGATTACTAGCATGTACCATGATTTAGTTTCCGTAGTGATTACTCCCCGTAATCTAACACCATAACCCATATGGTTCGGCCGAAATTGACTTGTGGGCCAAGTAGGGTTTTAAAGTCCACTAAAAACTTAACTTAGCCTCCGAGTAACAATTAATTATAGAATAATTTCCAAATTTCTGCACATATATATATACATATATATATATATAATTTTCGGCAAACATATATATACATATATATATTATCAAGATTTTATCTTTATAGATATATAATCAATCAACAACATATACATATATATATTTCGCAACACTATATATATATATATATATAACTTGTAAAAAATATATTATTGTCAATATCCAATATTAGGGATATATATTTCATAAATAGTATATAATTTCTCAATATTGTAGGCAACTATATTAAAAATAATATCTAGATCCTTAATTTTTTGTTAGATATATTGATAGTTACTATCCACAATTATCTTATGAACCTAGCCTTAATTTTGGCCTAATCCCTAGGCACAAAAAATATTCGGCTGAAACTTTTAGCAAAAATTCATCAAATTTTTTGGTTACTTTAGGTTACTTGTGGACTAAGAAATAAAAAATTTCAACTTGAATTCCCAAAGCATGGTTCGGTCGAAACTATAAAAATTAGAGCAAGTGCTCAAATTTCAAGATCAAATCTTTTCATAATTAAGAATCCAAAGTTTGATTTTGATAAAAGTCTTGTTTTTCTTGAAGATCATGAACATCAAACTTTACTAAGAACATCATTAAAAATCATGGCCAGTACGATTTACCCCAAAAAGTTGAAAATTTAAAACTTTTAAAGAATACAAGTTAAAAATTACGGCCCTATCAAGAAAAACCTAGAACATCAATTTTATCAAAAACACGAACTCCCTAACACAGGCTCTGATACCACTGTAGGATTACGAGATTAATACTACGGAAACAAAACCCTAGATTCGTGCATGGTAACTAATACACCTCGGAATAAGATGCACATACCTACAATGTTTGTAGCCCAAGATCGTTGAGAGGTGTTTTCGATCCGCCGGACGGTTCCCTGTAGAGGTTCCTGTTAGAGAAGCCCTACGCGGATTATGCCTCAAAGCAAAGCCTCAGTCGATTCTTCGCGGGATGGATCTCCTAGAGTAAATTGCTCGACGCAATTTAGCACCTCCTTTAATGTGGGTGTTTCGGCCGAAGTAGCTAGTAAATAGGGAAGAGGATTTTCTTTTAATGTCACCACTTAGGAAGAGATGAATAGAATTAGTGTTATGAAACCCTCCTAGGACTCCCTATTTATAAGAGGAGTAAAGGGGACAAAAGTCCATTTTACCCCTAGCATTAATTCGGCCGGCCATGTGTATAGAGAGACCCGATTTTGGGCATCCTATGTCAATTGAAATTTTAGTCCTAGCCAAAAATCTCTAATATGACATTACATAATTTCTTAAGTACATAGACTTAATTAATGGGCTCCCAATTACGGCGACCCATAGACCCAATGCTTACACTTCGTTTGAATCTTGAAGGAGGGCTGATCATGGACCGGTCCTGGACCAGGACCGGTCCAGCACCGTTAAGGTCCGTTTAAAATGGATATGCTAAAAACGGTCTCTGGATCGGTCCAGGACCGTTTGAAACGGTCCAGGACTTAACGGTCCAAGTTTCGGTCCAAAACCGTTAGTCCGGTTCAAGACCGATTTTTTTTTTTCACAATTAAAAAAAATGACAATCTGAATTTATTTTTACATATTAATATATAATCAAGTCATTTCTTAAAATATGTAAAATATTTTGTTTCATTTTTTAACAAATAACAAATGTAAAAAATTAATTTATACTTATTACATTGCAAATAACCAAAAAAAATACCAACTTATTCTAATTTTTTTCTGTAATTTTGCATGTTATTTGCAATAATGAGTTAGAATTTCTGACTTTTTTTTTCTTTATTAAACACTAGATTTACCAGTGATATTTGTAAACACCTAATTTTGGTACGCGCAACACGTATATAACACGTTAAAAAATGTTATGTGTAACGCGTTTAAAAATGGAAATATTTAAATATGGAAGGTCACGGGGTTGCTAAAAATAGGCTTAGTTTAAATTTGGATAGTGTAGATGCATTTAATATTTTGTAATATCCAGAAAATATATGATATATATTTATGGCAATATGCAGTAAATATATATTCATAATTTTCGGAATTAATTAGTGTATATTAGGGAAAATATTGTTTTCCTAATTTTAGGTGTTAATCTAGCTATAAAAGGACCCCTTGTCAATGTAAAAGACACACATCAATAATAATACATCAGTTCTCGAAAAACGTACTATTTTGTCTACTAGTGAATAAAGTTTTTTTTTTTTCGTCTTCTCTATCATGGCAGCCATGGAATCCGGCCACCCTTCCCAGCCAGCCACCGCGCCGGCCTCGTCTCGCCCAGCCACCTCCGGAGTCGTCACTGCCGTAGTCGGCCACCTCGACCAGCCCACTCCGATTCCGCCAGCCACCAGCACACTCTGTTTCCGTCGTCTTCCCCAGTGGCAGATTCCCGCCGGTGACCGCCGCCCCTGTCCCGGCGAGCCCCAAGTCCTCCCGACGTGCCTTCCGAGCCGACGCCTTCGCCCGCCGTCCCCAAGTCGATCTGCGCCTTCGCACGACGTCCCCGGCCCGACCAAGACCGCCTGCTACTCCCTGGCTCCCTGCCCAGCATCGTTGGTCCTTGCTGCTGCTGATTCCGGTCGGCCTGCCATCGCGGAATCCGATCTACCGCCGCGGAGTTCGTCCGTCCCTGTTGCTGTCCGTCCCGGTTGATCCGCCGTCGCCAGAGGTGTGTCCCGCCGGAGCTCCGTCGCTGGCGTGTCCTTGCTGCTGGTTCTTTACACTTCTGCGCAGGTAATTTTTAAGTTTTTTATTTTTTATTATTATTGTTATTATTTAATAATTTGTTTTTTGTTTAAATTTTCTGTTTATTCTTTATTATTATTATATTATGTTGGCTAGGTAATTAAAATGTAAATATAATTAGATAACATGTTTTTGTGAATATATGTGTATGATATGTAATTACTAAATTATATCATGTTTGGAGCATGTTTAGTTTTGTTTAGATTTTATTTCAATTAGGAGAATTAAATGCTTATTAGTTTTTTTTTTAGGTTTATATTTATTGTTAATAATAGTTTTTGCGTAAAAATTAGTTTAGTTTTTTTTTATAATGTTAGATTAATTTGACGTAATGAATGTTTAAATTTTAAAAGTGGCAATTAAGTGAATTGAGTACCGAAATGGTGTAATTAAAGTTCTATATTTTTAATTCGTAATAGAACCCCCGAACTTGAATTTCTGATCGAAGACCGATTTTATACCTAGGTGTTTAATTCGTTATTCGCTTGGGTGATTTAGGATTCTAGTTAGCCTAATAATTAACTAGTGGCGACTCTTTTCAAAATCCACGTTTTCAAAACGTAAATCGCCTTAGGTCAGATTTTAGGTCCGACAATTTGGCGACTCTATTGGGGAAGTTTTAGTGGGTTCGGGCTCATTATAATCGCTTATTGCCATGTTTTTTAATTTTTTATATTTTATTATCTTCACCATTCTAACTTTGTTTTTTTTTTTTTTTGTGACAGGGTCATATTTTAGAATTATTAACTAACGTTTTTTTTTGTGGCATTGTTTGAATACGCACACACTCACTTTAGTGTAATCTCCAAAACGCCTAAAACCCAGGGCAACTAGGAACCCCGGAGGTTTAGTACGGTACGACCAGAGCGCCTGGGCCGCCGGTACGGCTCGGAAAAACTCCACTCGCTTGTGAAGGTCTTATGATCATAGGGTTTAGGGTTTAGGGTTTAGGAAACCACCTTGTCGGGAACCTATCAGTGGAACCTACCTTGTAAAGCAAAGCCACACATTTTTTACCCCCTAACATGTTGTTTTATCCGTGTTTTTTGTTGTAAAAAAGAGTTGTCATGAAAACTGTATGTTTTTTAAACTGTGTAACTTTTATTCTCATGCATTCATCTAACTGCATTTAAAAAAAAAAAAAAACAATTCAGCTAAGTAGTTGGTCATTTAGAAATTTTCTTTCCGAACATGTATGCATTTTTTTTTTTAAAAAAAACCTCTTACCTGAATTTTTTTTTATTTCAAACTTGTGTTTCATACGCATTATTTTTTTTCTTAAAAAAACTCTTCAGGTAGGTTGTAATCTTTTTAGTGCATCATACATGCTTTGTAAAAAAAACATTTTTGGAAAATTTTAAATTCCCTTTTAGCTATTAGAGCTTCTAATTTCGAACTTGCATTCCATATGCATCATTTTAAAAACTTTTTATCTGAATTGTTTTATTTTAAATAATGCATCTAGTATGCATTAATTTTAAAAAAAAACTTTTTAGATAAATCGTAAGCTCTCTTAGTTTTAGGGCTCCTTGTTTAAAAAACCTTTTACCTGATTTTTTTTTTTCAAAGATGTGCATCTCATATGCATTATTTTCAAAAAACCTTTCAGGTAAACTGTAATTTTTCTTAGTTGTAGAACTTTATTAAGTTTGCGTATTGTTTTTATTTTTATGCATATCATATGCATTTTTTAAAAAAAAACTTTTCACTTGTTTTTTTTTTCAATTTTGAGCAACTAGGATGCATTGAATTTTTCCTCGTTAAAAAAAAACACCCCAAAAAAAAAAACTTTTCAGATAACTTGTAAATTTTCTTAATTGTAGAAATTTCATTTCAAGTATGCATCTTATGTACATCTCATAGGCATTGTTTTAGGAAAAACGATTCGTTTTTTGATAGATTGTAAATCTTTTCTTAGTTGTTGAGCTTTTAATTCCAAACATGCATCGCATTTGCGTTATTTTTTTTTTTAAAAATACCTGGATTTTTCATTTTGTGAATACATTCCATATGTGTCATTCAGGTAAACCGATTGTAAGATGTAAGTTTCTTATCAGTAAAACTTTAACTTTCGAGCATGCATGAGCATTTTAAAAAAATCAAAGTGTCATTCGTTTTTATCCAAGGTGTATTGCACTTTTTCGGCTAGATTGTCTCAACCTTCGCATAAGCTAGAATTTTAAAAAAGAGATTTAATTCATTTTTTGAGAAAAATAGTTTAACTGTGCAGTTGAGTGCGGCTAATCGAGTTTAAACAAAGACGAGAAAACCTTTTTAAAAAAAACTTTGTTTTGAGCATCTGTCCTGCGTTCGAGCCAGATAGTGCACCCAGCTGGTGCAAAACACCTTAGATCATAAATTTTGATTCTTTCTGAAATGTAATCAAAATTATGAAATGAATGAAATTAGAAGTTTTCTGAAAACTCATGCATGACTTCTTTTATTCTTTATACTAACTTTCGTGTTTGGTCTTTTCAATTACCCTTGGATAGGTATCCGGTACATACGAGTGGTGTCAGCCAAATGGGGGAACAGAAAAAGAACGTGCAGCCATCCAGTTGCACAAAGAATAAATTGCGCAGTCGGGATATCCGACGCTCAGGTACGATGAATTGTACTTGATTTTTTCCTTAAGATTTGAGTGTCTCTACTCTTTTTGCAGATCAGACGACCACTTCGACGATGTCGCAACCACGTGAAATGTGACTGCTTCAAAAATCTTCCATGCCAAAATTCCTCCTATTAGGTGTGGAATTCATACGCGTCCCCGAACCAAGTTGTACATCTGTTTTACGGTGAGGTTTAAACCGGTCAGTGGTAACCAATGGGCATCTCACATTGAGATCAGACATGTCTAAAGATGGAAAATATCAAGAGATCATCGAGCATCCCCAGAAGATTAATGTGCCGATCAATGAGCATTTGAGATGTCAAGCAAATGAAACATTAATTTTGGTGTCTTCTGTCAGAGGTCCTGGGGAATTTACTTTGCGGCAGGTGTACATAAGTTATGTTTTCAAGATGGAGCAGGAAAATCAGGACATGCAGCAGGTCCATTCACATATGGAGCAAATTTCCATTAAAGATGTCGGGCACCCAGGTAAGAGATCAATCTTATTCCCAAATTTTGAGCTTTTCTTTACTCATTTTGCAACTCGGATAATCATCCGAATCAAGGCCCCTGAAGAGCACATTTCGTGCACGGCCCTTTGCTCGCCAACCATTCTTGTGTCAGCTGCCGAATTTATCTCGCGCAATATATGTGCCCCAATACGGACTACTCCACGTCATCCATGTTGATCCTCAACCGAGTCATACATTCGTCATGCGGCGAAGTCTAAACTCTTCAGTGCTAACCGTGGGGCATCCTCATATGAGATTGAGCAATAGCCGGGGCACTTGAGAAGCCGAGAGAAGAAATCATTGCCTATGTCATCCATTGTCGTCGGGTTAATCCAGGGCGTCGACACGACCAATATATTTTGACTCTGATGGATATACGCCCAATTTGAACCCGTTGACTTCCGAATCGTTTTATTTTTATCACCCCGTTAATGACTGTAAATCGAAACTTCAACCCGAACACTTCGCGAGAACACCAACGGCCCGGACGAGGCCGAAGCGCTCGTCCGGCCGAGTCAAACTCACCTAGGTGAGGTTGGGTGGCCACACCCGACCTCCCCTAGGGGAGATCGGGTGGACCAACCCGATCTCTCCTAGGAGAGATCGGGTCGGCCAACCCGATCTCTCCTAGGAGAGATCGGGTCGGCCAACCCGATCTCCCCTAGGGGGGATAGGGTTGGCCAACCCTATCCCCCCTAGGAGGGGTTGGGTGGCCTCACCCAACCCCTACCCTTTGGGGTCGGATTTCCCTTCCCCCCAAGGGCCCCGACACCATCCTTGGACTCCCATACTCGGTTTATTCCGCCAACCTTCTCCGTATCCTAAGGTCTTAATTATGTGCTTAAAGGTTAATTAACTGTGTTTAAAGGTTAACGATGTCATTAAGCCACCTTAATGACACCATTGCCTATAAATACCACACCTCCACTATTCATTTGATCATCTTGGCAAGTTGCATAATTTTGCTCTGACATCTCTCTAGCTTTATCTCTCTAAAACCGTACTGACTTAGGCATCGGAGAGGGTTCATCAGGCACCACCCCCCCCCCCTCCGTGCCTGGTATTGCCCCTCTTGCAGGGTGGCAAGGAGAAGAGAGCCAAGGAAGCAGAAGAGCATAGAGCGGAAGGACAAGCCCCAGGGGGTAAGAAGTACAAGCCTCAGGAGGTCAGAAGGAGAGAAGGAAAGGAGGTCAGAAGGAGAGAAGGAAAGGAGGTCAGAAGGAGAGAAGGAAAAGAGGCCAGAAGGAGAGAATGAAAGGAGGTCAGAAGGAGAGAAGAGAAGGACATATATCAAAACAACTACCCCAAGGGAGCAGAAGGGCATGGATCAGAACGACTAGCCCTAGGAACACTGAACCCGACATTTCATTAGTGGGAGATAAATTCTAGATTGACGATCCGTTGACCTAGACTTTATAACCTAACACTTGGTGCCGTCTGTGGGCTTCGAACAGAAAGTCTGGCAATAACAAGAGCGATGACGAACAACTTAGTATCTAGACATCACCGCCCACCTGGGGGCAATAGGCGAAGGAAACAGCCTATACCTCCAGCAAGGCAGCCTAACCCAGAGAAACTGCCTGCACACCCAGAGCCTCAGGTAGCCCCACAGGCACCCCAGCCTAACAAGCAGGGAGGTAGACCTTCACGCCCAGCTGGCTAGGAGGCTTCCACAGCTTCAACTCCATTGACTAGGAAGCCACAGGGAGAGAGGGAGCAACAGGGAGTGCCATCCCAATACACGGCACCTCCTGAGGGATACTACTATGAGGCGCAACCTCAAGGATATCCATATGGAATACTGACCCAAAGGAATGACAACCGCGCCCACACAACATACACACAGGGAGCACATACAGTGACTCCAGAGCTGATGATCACCTCGGACGAGCTACTAGCTTACAGAGAGACCCTAAGGAATAGGCAGGAAAGGCAACACCGACAGGAAGGAGAAGAAGCTCATGAAGAGGAGCAAATCCCAACGGAAGAACGCCACTCGCACCCTCGAACAGGGCAGCGAGGAGAACAAAGAAGAGACAACCAAAGGCCACACCCAGGGGGAAGGCAGCAATATGTGCCTCCAAGGCAGCAACAGACACAACAGGATGCCAGGGCATACACCCCTCTGGGGGCAGATAGACAGGCAAGACCTCCAAGGAGGCATGAATTCAACCAAGTACCCCAACAGGGACATACACCGCACTAAGGGAGGACATACATGCCAGACCAACAAGAATATAGGAGTTCCAACATCTACCCTGACAATGTACACATACAGTATGTATCACCACAAACATGACCAAGGGGCATACCAAGGAAAGCTCAAAGGGAGGGACATAGTCCCATCAGCACAACAAGGCAACCACCTACCCATGATACAGCACGACAGGTCCAAACCCCTCATGCATTACAAACCTTGGCACACATCCCCCTAGGACAGGGGAGCAGTGGAAAAGACAAGAATTTGAACAGAGGACTCATAGAGTACCACACCATGTTAGTACATAGCTACTACAATGGGAAGTCTCATGGAGAGACATAGTGAAGTGAGATCACACATAGCATACATGAAGGATACACCTCCACCTAGTCCGCCTTGCAAGGATGCGACCTTATATTCCTCAAGTGGAAGGAATACACACAGACTACTGGAGGAAGACAGCTACATTACCAAGGAAGCAAGGGGTATCAACACCCCACACTTATATCCTTCCCATATCCTCTTATTTAATTTAACTGCATAACAAGTCAACTCCCTAAAAGGGGTATATTTTGATACTTGATATCAACATGTTTTCCAAGAAAGACCATACCGGACGCCTTCGGGCTCCGTGGTATATATATACACAGGTGGACCACTAGAAGAATCCGTATAAGGCCGTCGCCAATCAAGAGATGCACAAGCAAAAGATTCCTCAATCCCAAAGAACACCTATAAAGTCAAGTTTCTGGGAAAGATCACAAGATGGAAGGCTCACTTACAAAAATAAGTTGAGCACTCCCAACATCCTATAAAGGAACTACCATGAAGGTCACAAAGGATTACCCCTACTATAACCTTCCACTAAACATCCTAGGGCCAAGTCCGTCAAAGGATCCCATCTGGCATTGGTATGCAAGGGGGGCACCAGTCACAACATGCCCTCCCCACAAATGCCCGTTAGAATAAGAGGGGGTAGCCGCGAACTCACCCCTCCAAAAATGGAGGAAACCATATCACATGGGCAACGCTCACCATCAGAGGCAAACACCTCCAGCGGATATTTATGATTTCACGAAATAGCCAGGAGATACAACTACACCTAGTAAGCTCATCCCAGGTAATGGAATACACTTCCATCAAAAACTCTCAAGGACACCAAACCTAGCAAAGGAAGAATGGCGACACCATCATCAAGCTTTTAAAAAGGGAGAACCATACTGCATGAAGGGAGTCCGTCAGACATCTCCCATGACCAACCATTGATGATACTAGAGAAGAGTCAGGCATACCTAATACCAAAGGACCCCCTACTAGCAAAGGTGGTCAGAACATCAACACACCCATTAGGGACACGGCACTGCAAATGAACCAGGAATAAGGATGGAACACATATCCTTACAAGTATACTTACAAGTATCCTTGCTTTTATTCTTGCAAAAATAAACTCCGTAGATAAAGAGGTTATCTAATAGATGACTATGTCTCTGTTCTCAAACTATGATCCTAACCCGGAGATCCTTGGACTCCGCACTATATATGTTATGAATAACATGTTCATCAAAGATAGGTACACGAAGATTCAAGACAACGCCATAAAAATTAAGGTGCATACCTCTACCAAGTACGACACATTGGAGTGTTCACAAACACTCCTTCGCCATTTCACAAGAAAGGAAGGCAACCAAGGGTACAAGTCCTAATAGAATAAACATCGGTAGAAAATCCTGTCATTGAAGTCATGCACCAAGAGAGAAACTCTAGAGATGCAACATTAGCAAAAGAGACAGTGCAACAACTAGAGTATGAAAATGAGATACATCTCCTATCAAGAGCCTTAGGGCAGGATAATAGTTCTACAAGATCAACCAAAGAAGAGCTCAAAAGCTTGGGGAGTAAGGTTTCAAGATCGACCCTCACACTAGACGCACATCCCGATCAACCACCTTGTCTGCAAATGATAAGACATTTGACTCTGGCATCCCATCAAGAGGAGAACCCCGATAAAAGGGGCACCAGAAAAATATCCCGCCTTTAAGGCCATACGCCGAATACATGATGAATGACGGTTATGAAAAAACAAAAAAAGATGGACTTGTCAGCTCAACACACCTCAAACACGTATACGTACGCAATACAAATGCAGCCTCTAATGAAGCTATCCAGCAAAGAATAGCCAATACGGGGACAAACCCATGGAAAATCATGGAACGTCACCTGCAAACCTAAAGGAAAACGCCCTTTTTAGATTCAAGCCCTAATTCAAAGGAAGTCTATAATCAACATTCAAGGTGGGAGGAGCATGACCAATGTGACACCCCCAAAAGGCATTGAAGAATACTCCAATGTGAAGGAAAAGGCAAAGCACACTAACGGCCACAACACTCCAAGAAGATTAGCACAGCCCGGTCAGACCCCCCCCCCATGCACGAGCAAAGAGCATGGAATAGATTGACTAGTCTGAAACACACCTACGAGATTAACAACTCAAGACACCATTATATGAGAGAGCTTTTCAACCTAAAACACAAAGAAGGGGGGGAAAGAATTTACAAGCACCCCTAGGATACAAACACAGCCGCATCCTGGTTATCAAGAGAATGAAAACCACCCCCACCCACCCAAAACAAAAGCTCTCCACCCAACCTCTAAAGATACATCCGACAAAGGCATTATCCAAACCATGCCTATGACTGAAACAAGCAAGCATGAGAAAGAGTAAATCCTACAAGGTACACTCATCGCATTCAACCAAGCAGACAAGGGAGCCCCGAGCATAAGGGGTACCCAACCAAGAAAATGAACGGGGGGGCTTTAACGGCCAAACAAGAAAGACGGTATGACCACCAAGCAACTTGGGGGGCACCAAACGAATAAGTGCTTGGTAGTCCACCTAAGTGCAAAAGAAGAGATTAGAGGCAGAGGATCACAAGAACATGGAATACCACTTCTCCTAGAAGAGGTCACATAAGAGGAAAACATCTTCAACTCCCTATACGGACTCGTCCTAAGTTGGCAACACACAAACATCGACCTCGAAAGGTGATCCCCCACATTGAAGAAAACACGTGGTAACAGGCAATAGCATGGAAAGAAAACTCAAGTAAAGATCTAAAAGGCGTATCAAAACCGCACCCTACATGAGAAGGAACACAAGGTAAAGTAATATTCTGAGCCCTCCGGGAGCCAATCCCGCGAACACATTCGACGCCCCCAAGAGCGTATCTTGAGAGTAGTTCTAAAACTACGAACCCTGTGCCCTCCGGGAGCCTACCGCGAACAGATTCGACGCCCCCAAGAGCGTATCTTGAGAGTAGTTTTTATACTACGACCTTCGACGCCCCCAAGAGCGTATCTTGAGAGTAGTGTTCATACTACGACCTTCGACGCCCCCAAGAGCGTATCTTGAGAGTAGTGTTCATACTACGACTTTCGACGCCCCCAAGAGCGTATCTTGAGAGTAGTTTCTAAAAATACGACCTTCGACGCCCCCAGGAGCGTATCTTGAGGTAGATTTGCAACCTACCAGATTCGACGCCCCCAAGAGCGTATCTTGAGGTAGAAAAAACACTACCAGATTCGACGCCCCCAAGAGCGTATCTTGAGGTAGATTTCAAACTACCAGTTCGACGCCCACCTAGAGCGTATCTTTGGTCTAACTACTGGTGCCCTCCGGGAGCGTATCTCGTGAACAGTTTCGACGCCCTCCGGGAGCGTATCTCGCGAACAGTTTCAACGGCCACCTAGAGCGTATCTTTGGTCTAACTTGTGCCCTCCGGGAGCCTATCCTGTGAAACGTTAAGTGCCCTCCGAGAGCCTGTCTCGTGAACAGTTTTCGACGCCAACCAGGAGCGTATCTTTGGTCTAACTTGCGCCCTCCGGGAGCCTATCCTGTGAAACGTTTAGTGCCCTCCGAGAGCCTGTCTCGTGAACAGATTTCGACGCCCACCAAGAGCGTATCTTTGGGCTAACAGTACCATATATACCATTTAAAGGGTATCAGAAGAGATCATCGCACCATACTGAGAAGGATTCCATGAGAAAATAATTGCAAAGTAAAGTTGTATAAAGAACACATAATGTTTTTTCTTGATGAGATAGCAGGTATGATGTGAAGAAAAGCACAAAAGAAAGATAAAGAAAGGAAAGCATATACAAAGGAGAAGTCCATGACCAAAGGATCATACACAGAAGCACAAGAGGTTATCATGAAATCCAACACCACCAAGGAGGATAGCAAAGACATGAAATCCAAAGTTCAAGGCTCTCAAAATAAACTCGACCCATCAAAAGAGAATTGCCTTACAAGTCGCACAAATCAACCTCCGACAAACGTTATTGTCTTGCATGTCGCCCTCGCGTGACCTATGCTCGTATCAGACTTGAACATCGTCAAGCACAACTCATGAAGGGGACATCTAAAGAGCATAAAGGATACAACATCCGACAAGACGAGACATCGGGACCTAACCCAACAAACATAGCCTAAACAAAAGGCAACTATAGCAATGAAGGCTCTCCAATGAGAAAGGAATACTAAAGCACAACTCCATACATCGTGATGTGGCTATCATGTCCACATACACTGAAGTGGCTATCATGTCCACACACACTGAAGTGGCTATCATGTCCACATATCTTGAAGTGGCTATCATGTCCACATACCTTGAAGTGGCTATCATGTCCACATACCCTGAACTGGCTATCATGTCCACACACTACAGAAGGGCTATCACTCCGACACATCACGAAGTGGCTATCACGTCCACATACCCCGAAGTGATTATCATGGCAGCACATCATAAAACATTTGTCAAAAACATGCATTGTAAAGACACCATCCCGACCACGAACATCAAAAGGCTACGCCTAGCCTTAGGAGGAGGTTCAAGAAAAAGGAAAAACAATACCCTTTGTACGCTCATCAAAGGTAGGCACTTATATTTCAACCTACTGGGTGATACCAGGAAGGAGACGTCCTTATTATGAAGACAACCTCCATATCTCACGAAATCAACCATGAAGCAAAGAATCACGACAAGCACTATTGAGGGCATATAACAAAACGACCCCCACAACGATCACAACTACGATACTAGTAGAGGCTAACTCAAGAGCAGTCTCCACCAAACTCCAAAGCAAGAATTTGCTATCTTAATCAGAGCCATGGCAAGAGAAAGGAACCTCAATGAAAGGTGATGATCACACCCATCACCAAAAGAAAAATCTTCAACGCAGGGGTTAATAACATAACCCATAGGAAAGACAAAAACACCTTCAAAAGTCGTCAAATCTACATGAAGATGAAATAAACTTGAGACTCGGCCCCTCGGCTGGGGGGCAGGGGATAGAGAAGAGACATCAAGACCTATGATCACCCCATCGCCAGCCACAGGTTGTTTCCTTTTGTTAAGCAAAGAGGGCGCCTCTCCAACCACTACCTCCTTATCATGGGAGGGAGTCAGCAAGGGAGCACTTGAAGGAGGGCCTCTCGCGGTTTCCTTCTCCTTGGCAGCCGAGGGCCCGACCTCAGAGTCAGGTTTCCGTGCCTTGGATTTAGATTGACTTGAACTCTCACCCACCACAAGAACCATTCGGTAACCAGGGAAGAACGCTCTAACAACAAGAAGGAAGCAGCATGAGAACAATCATAAGTATATCACAAAGAAAAGAGAATGGAATGAGAACATACTGGAAGCATTAGCAGCCTTCCCTGACTTAGAAAATTTCTGGGCCTGATAAGCAGAATTAGAGGGTTCTTCCCTCTCATCCGATTCAACGGACAGTCAGATTTGGTCTGACTACCTTGGAAAACGATCTTCAAGGTCTCCCTGTCTGAAGAAGAAAGCTTCCCAAAAATGAGTCATCTATACGAGCAACCAACGCAAAGATCGACCCTTACTCATGGAGGGGCGAGATACGCCTACTACGGGGGCAACCTTAACACCAAGGGAAGAGGGAGAACTTTTAGTTTCCCCAAATGGAGCAACGCTCCAACACATCCGAAGGAAGGGTCAACCCTTAACACATGTCAATAGACCCCTTCGCTCGCGGCGGTAAGAAGAAAGCTTGTAAGCATTTTCACCCTCACTTTTATGGGGAACAAATTGCAGGGTAAAGGTCAGGAGCTATACACACGCTCCAACGAATGAAGGAAAAATGTTACACATGCCGAAGGTCGAGGTTAATGGACAATGCTCACGCTAGTACGAGGAAGGCGGAACGTTATGTCCCATTGAGTGGCAGAGTTACCACCCTCAGGTAAAGGAGAGGTCTATGCTCTCACCTTTGCACTTATGCTCATATTCATGATTAACATCTATAGGTACATCAATATCATCACTCATGCTTATACTCACAACCCGTCCATACATACATACATGTTCATGCTTACACTCATATGCATGCCCACGTACACACTCCCATGTGTTCAAACATTTAGACGTCCATGCACATGGCCGCCATATATTTATGCATACATTCATGACTACAATCGCAGCATGTCTATACTCACTCCCATCCTTATGTTCCTACTTGCATGTATGCTAGTACACATCCTCATGTTCATGATATGTCCATGTTCACTCCTAGTTAACATCCTATAGGCATATTTTCTAGTATCCCATACTTAGAAAAATTTCGGACCAAAATTGAAATTTTTCTCCACTTAGGCAAAATCCCGGCATGAAATTGAAGCATAAGTCACTTATTTGTATTCGTATTGCATCCTTATGCAAGCGTGTATTTTTCGAGTATACGCCTGTAGCAAGGAAAGATTTATTATTCCCACTTCAGACGGACGCGTGCTCAGGCACGTGTCCGTACTGCTCTGACGTTTACACTTCCTCTATCTTATAAGGCAGGGGGCAGAGTCAGAGGCACGCATCCATGGGTAAGTAAGCATTCAGATAAAAGGTAAAACCCCGGTTTCAAATTGCGCGTGTCATACCATCCTAAAATAGAGTCAATCAAGGGTTAGGCCATTGGTTGACTCGGGGGCATGTGATGGATATACGCCCAATTTGAACCCGTTGACTTCCGAATCGTTTTATTTTTATCACCCCGTTAATGATTGTAAATCGAAACTTCAACCCGAACACTTCGCGAGAACACCAACGGCCCGGACGAGGCCGAAGCGCTCGTCCGGCCGAGTCAAACTCACCTAGGTGAGGTTGGGTGGCCACAACCGACCTCCCCTAGGGGAGATCGGGTCAGCCGACCCCATCTCCCCTAGGGGAGATCGGGTGGACCAACCCGATCTCTCCTAGGAGAGATCGGGTCCACCAACCCGATCTCTCCTAGGAGAGATCGGGTCGGCCAACCCGATCTCCCCTAGGGGGGATAGGGTTGGCAAACCCTATCCCCCCTAGGAGGGGTTGGGTGGCCTCACCCAACCCCTACCCTTGGGGGTCGGATTTCCCTTCCCCCAAGGGCCCCGACACCATCCTTGGACTCCCATACTCGGTTTATTCCGCCAACCTTCTCCGTATCCTAAGGTCTTAATTATGTGCTTAAAGGTTAATTAACTGTGTTTAAAGGTTAACGATGTCATTAAGCCACCTTAATGACACCATTGCCTATAAATACCACACCTCCACTATTCATTTGATCATCTTGGCAAGTTGCATAATTTTGCTCTGACATCTCTCTAGCTTTATCTCTCTAAAACCGTACTGACTTAGGCATCGGAGAGGGTTCATCAGGCACCACCCCCCCCTCCGTGCCTGGTATTGCCCCTCTTGCAGGGTGGCAAGGAGAAGAGAGCCAAGGAAGCAGAAGAGCATAGAGCGGAAGCACAAGCCCCAGGGGGTAAGAAGTACAAGCCTCAGGAGGTCAGAAGGAGAGAAGGAAAGGAGGTCAGAAGGAGAGAAGGAAAGGAGGTCAGAAGGAGAAAAGGAAAAGAGGTCAGAAGGAGAGAAGGAAAGGAGGTCAGAAGGAGAGAAGAGAAGGACATATATCAGAACAACTACCCCAAGGGAGCAGAAGGGCATGGATCAGAACGACTAGCCCTAGGAACACTGAACCCGACATTTCATTAGTGGGAGATAAATTCTAGATTCACGATCCGTTGACCTAGACTTTATAACCTAACACTTGGCGCCGTCTGTGGGCTTCGAACAGAAAGTCTGGCAATAACAAGAGCGATGACGAACAACTTAGTATCTAGACATCACCGCCCACCTGGGGGCAATAGGCGAAGGAAACAGCCTATACCTCCAGCAAGGCAGCCTAACCAAGAGAAACTGCCTGCACACCCAGAGCCTCAGGTAGCCCCACAGGCACCCCAGCCTAACAAGCAGGGAGGAGGACCTTCACGCCCAGCTGGCTAGGAGGCTTCTACAGCTTCAACTCCATTGACTAGGAAGCCACAGGGAGAGAGGGAGCAACAGGGAGTGCCATCCCAATACACGGCACCTCCTGATGGATACTACTATGAGGCGCAACCTCAAGGATATCCATATGGAATACTGACCCAAAGGAATGACAACCGCGCCCACACAACATACACACAGGGAGCACATACAGTGACTCCAGAGCTGATGAACACCTCGGACGAGCTACTAGCTTACAGAGAGACCCTAAGGAATAGGCAGGAAAGGCAACACCGACAGGAAGGAGAAGAAGCTCATGAAGAGGAGCAAATCCCAACGGAAGAACGCCACTCGCACCCTCGAACAGGGCAGCGAGGAGAACAAAGAAGAGACAACCAAAGGCCACACCCAGGGGGAAGGCAGCAATCTGTGCCTCCAAGGCAGCAACAGACACAACAGGATGCTAGGGCATACACCCCTCTGGGGGCAGATAGACAGGCAAGACCTCCAAGGAGGCATGAATTCAACCAAGTACCCCAACAGGGACATACACCACACTAAGGGAGGACATACATGCCAGACCAACAAGGATATAGGAGTTCCAACATCTACCCTGACAATGTACACATACAGTACGTATCACCACAAACATGACCAAGGGGCATACCAAGGAAAGCTCAAAGGGAGGACATAGTCCCAACAGCACAACAAGGCAACCACCTACCCATGATACAGCACGACAGGTCCAAACCCCTCATGCATTACAAACCTTGGCACACATCCCCCAGGACAGGGGAGAAGTGGAAAAGACAAGAATTTGAACAGGGGACTCATAGAGTACCACACCATGTTAGTACATAGCTACTACAATGGGAAGTCTCATGGAGAGACATAGTGAAGTGAGATCACACATAGCATACATGAAGGATACACCTCCACCTAGTCCGCCTTGCAAGGATGCGACCTTATATTCCTCAAGTTGAAGGAATACACACAGACTACTGGAGGAAGACAGCTACATTACCGAGGAAGCAAGGGGTATCAACACCCCACACTCATATCCTTCCCATATCCTCTTATTTAATTTAAATGCATAACAAGTCAACTCCCTAAAAGGGGTATATTTTGATACTTGATATCAACATGTTTTCCAAGAAAGACCATACTGGACGCCTTCGGGCTCCGTGGTATATATATACACAGGTGGACCACTAGAAGAATCCGTATAAGGCCGTCGCCAATCAAGAGATGCACAAGCAAAAGATTCCTCAATCCCAAAGAACACCTATAAAGTCAAGTTTCTGGGAAAGATCACAAGATGGAAGGCTCACTTACAAAAATAAGTTGAGCACTCCCAACATCCTATAAAGGAACTACCATGAAGGTCACAAAGGATTACCCCTACTATAACCTTCCACTAAACATCCTAGGGCCAAGTCCGTCAAAGAATCCCATCTGGCATTGGTATGCAAGGGGGGCACCAGTCACAACATGCCCTCCCCACAAATGCCCGTTAGAATAAGAGGGGGTAGCCGCGAACTCACCCCTCCAAAAATGGAGGAAACCATATCACATGGGCAACGCTCACCATCAGAGGCAAACACCTCCAGCGGATATTTATGATTTCACGAAATAGCCAGGAGATACAACTACACCTAGTAAGCTCATCCGAGGTAATGGAATACACTTCCATCAAAAAATCTCAAGGACACCAAACCTAGCAAAGGAAGAATGGCGACACCATCATCAAGCTTTTAAAAAGGGAGAACCATACTGCATAAAGGCAGTCCGTGAGACATCTCCCATGACCAACCATTGATGATACTAGAGAAGAGTCAGGCATACCTAATACCAAAGGACCCCCTACTAGCAAAGATGGTCAGAACATCAACACACCCATTAGGGACACGGCACTGCAAATGAACCAGGAATAAGGATGGAACACATATCCTTACAAGTATACTTACAAGTATCCTTGCATTTATTCTTGCAAAAATAAACTCCGTAGATAAAGAGGTTATCTAATAGATGACTATGTCTCTGTTCTCAAACTATGATCCTAACCCGGAGATCCTTGGACTCCGCACTATATATGTTATGAATAACATGTTCATCAAAGATAGGTACACGAAGATTCAAGACAACGCCATAAAAATTAAGGTGCATACCTCTACCAAGTACGACACATTGGAGTGTTCACAAACACTCCTTCGCCATTTCACAAGAAAGGAAGGCAACCAAGGGTACAAGTCCTAATAGAATAAACATCGGTAGAAAATCCTGTCATTGAAGTCATGCACCAAGAGAGAAACTCTAGAGATGCAACATTAGCAAAAGAGACAGTGCAACAACTAGAGTATGAAAATGAGATACATCACCTATCAAGAGCCTTAGGGCAGGATAATAGTTCTACAAGATCAACCAAAGAAGAGCTCAAAAGCTTGGGGAGTAAGGTTTCAAGATCGACCCTCACACTAGACGCACATCCCGATCAACCACCTTGTCTGCGAATGATAAGACATTTGACTCTGGCATCCCATCAAGAGGAGAACCCCGATAAAAGGGGCACCAGAAAAATCTCCCGCCTTTAAGGCCATACGCCGAATACATGATGAATGAAGGTTATGACAAAACAAAAAAAGAGGGACTTGTCAGCTCAACACACTTCAAACACGTATACGTACGCAATACAAATGCAGCCTCTAATGAAGCTATCCAGCAAAGAATAGCCAATACGGGGACAAACCCATGGAAAATCATGGAACATCACCTACAAACCTAAAGGAGATCGCCCTTTTAAAATTCAAGCCCTAATTCAAAGGAAGTCTATAATCAACATTCAAGGTGGGAGGAGCATGACCAATGTGACACCCCCAAAAGGCATTGAAGAATACTCCAATGTGAAGGAAAAGGCAAAGCACACTAACGGCCACAACACTCCAAGAAGATTAGCACAGCCCGGTCAGACCCCCCCCCCATGCACGAGCAAAGAGCATGGAATAGATTGACTAGTCTGAAACACACCTACGAGATTAACAACTCAAGACACCATTATATGAGAGAGCTTTTCAACCTAAAACACAAAGAAGGGGGGGAAAGAATTTACAAGCACCCCTAGGATACAAACACAGCCGCATCCTGGTTATCAAGAGAATGAAAACCACCCCCACCCACCCAAAACAAAAGCTCTCCACCCAACCTCTAAAGATACATCCGACAAAGGCATTATCCAAACCATGCCTATGACTGAAACAAGCAAGCATGAGAAAGAGTAAATCCTACAAGGGACACTCATCGCATTCAACCAAGCAGACAAGGGAGCCCCGAGCATAAGGGGTACCCAACCAAGAAAATGAACGGGGGGGCCTTTAACGGCCAAACAAGAAAGACGGTATGACCACCAAGCAACTTGGGGGGCACCAAACGAATAAGTGCTTGGTAGTCCACCTAAGTGCAAAAGAAGAGATTAGAGGCAGAGGATCATAAGAACATGAAATACCACTTCTCCTAGAAGAGGTCACATAAGAGGAAAACATCCTCAACTCCCTATACGGACTCATCCTAAGTTGGCAACACACAAACATCGACCTCGAAAGGTGATCCCCCACATTGAAGAAAACACGTGGTAACAGGCAATAGCATGGAAAGAAAACTCAAGTAAAGATCTAAAAGGCGTATCAAAACCGCACCCTACATGAGAAGGAACATAAGGTAAAGTAATATTCTGAGCCCTCCGGGAGCCAATCCCGCGAACACATTCGACGCCCCCAAGAGCGTATCTTGAGAGTAGTTCTAAAACTACGAACCCTGTGCCCTCCGGGAGCCTATCCCGCGAACAGATTCGACGCCCCGAAGAGCATATCTTGAGAGTAGTTTTTATACTACGACCTTCGACGCCCCCAAGAGCGTATCTTGAGAGTAGTGTTCATACTACGACCTTCGACGCCCCCAAGAGCGTATCTTGAGAGTAGTGTTCATACTACGACTTTCGACGCCCCCAAGAGCGTATCTTGAGAGTAGTTTCTAAAACTACGACCTTTGACGCCCCCAGGAGCGTATCTTGAGGTAGATTTGCAACCTACCAGATTCGACGCCCCCAAGAGCGTATCTTGAGGTAGAAAAAACACTACCAGATTCGACGCCCCTAAGAGCGTATCTTGAGGTAGATTTCAAACTACCAGTTCGACGCCCACCTAGAGCGTATCTTTGGTCTAACTACTGGTGCCCTCCGGGAGCGTATATCGTGAACAGTTTTGACGCCCTCCGGGAGCGTATCTCGCGAACAGTTTCAACGCCCACCTAGAGCGTATCTTTGGTCTAACTTGTGCCCTCCGGGAGCCTATCCTGTGAAACGTTAAGTGCCCTCCGAGAGCCTGTCTCGTGAACAGTTTTCGACGCCAACCAGGAGCGTATCTTTGGTCTAACTTGCGCCCTCCGGGAGCCTATCCTGTGAAACGTTAAGTGCCCTCCGAGAGCCTGTCTCGTGAACAGATTTCGACGCCCACCAAGAGCGTATCTTTGGGCTAACAGTACCATATATACCATTTAAAGGGTATCAGAAGAGATCATCGCACCATACTGAGAAGGATTCCATGAGAAAATAATTGCAAAGTAAAGTTGTATAAAGAACACATAATGTTTTTTCTTGATGAGATAGCAGGTATGATGTGAAGAAAAGCACAAAAGAAAGATAAATAAAGGAAAGCGTATACAAAGGAGAAGTCCATGACCAAAGGATCATACACAGAAGCACAAGAGGTTATCATGAAAAGTAGCGAGTTATCCTACCATCCATAGCACAAGTCAAGAGAAGTATCTCAAAGGAACCCAACACCACCAAGGAGGATAGCAAAGACATGAAATCCAAAGTTCAAGGCTCTCAAAATAAACTCGACCCATCAAAAAGAGAATTGCCTTACAATTCGCACAAATCAACCTCCGACAAACGTTATTGTCTTGCATGTCGCCCTCGCGTGACCTATGCTCGTATCAGACTTGAACATCGTCAAGCACAACTCATGCAGGAGACATCTAAAGAGCATAAAGGATACAACATCCGACAAGACGAGACATCGGGACCTAACCCAACAAACATAGCCTAAACAAAAGGCAACTATAGCAATGAAGGCTCTCCAATGAGAAAGGAATACTAAAGCACAACTCCATACATCGTGATGTGGCTATCATGTCCACTTACACTGAAGTGGCTATCATGTCCACATACACTGAAGTGGCTATCATGTCTACATATCTTGAAGTGGCTATCATGTCCACATACCTTGAAGTGGCTATCATGTCCACATACCCTGAACTGGCTAGTGTTAGGTTATGAGATCTAGGTCAATGGGTGGTCGGCTTTGATCTCGCTCCTTACTGGGGATGTGTGTGATCCGGTATTCCTGAGTTGCCCTGTCTTAGCCTACGTTTTTCCCTCCTTCCTTCCTTCCTTTGCTTCTTCTCTCCTTCTACCCTGCAGAAGGGGCAGTACCAGACACGGAGGGGGGGTGGTGCCTGGTGAACCCTCTCCGATGCCTAAGTCAGTATTCTTCTTAGAGAGATAAACTAGAGAGATGTCAGAGCAAAATAATCCAAATTGCCAAGATGATCAAATGAGTTGTGAAGGTGGGGTATTTATAGGCAACGGTGTCATTAAGGTGGCTTAATGACATCGTTAACCTTTAAACACAATTAATTAACCTTTAAGCGCATAATTAAGACCTTAGGATACGGAGAAGGTAGGCGACGTGGACCGAGTGTGGGAGTCCGAAAATGGTGCCGGGGCCCTTGGGGGGAGGAGAAATCCGACCCCTAAGGGTAGGGTTGGGTGAGGGCACCCAACCCCTCCTAGGGAGGATGGGGTTGGCCAACCCCATCCCTCCTAGGGCAGATCGGGTTGGCCGACCCGATCTCTCCTAGGAGAGATCGGGTTGGTCCACCCGATCTCCCCTAGGAGAGATCGGGTTGGCTGACCCGATCTCTCCTAGGGGAGGTCGGGTGTGGCCACCCAATCTCACCTAGGTGAGTTCGCCTCGGCCGGACGAGCGCTCCGGCCTCGTCCGAGCCGTTGATGTGTTCGCGAAGTGTTCGGGTTGAAGTTTCGATTTACAATCGTTAATGGGACGATAAAAATATAACGGTTTGGAAGTCAACGGGTTCAAATTGGGCGTATATCCATCACATGCCCCCGAGTCAACCAATGGCCTAACCCTTGATTGACTCTATTTTAGGATGGTATGACACGCGCAATTTGAAACCGGGATTTTACCTTCTTGTCTGAATGCTCGCTTACCCTTAGATGCGTGCCTCTGACTCTGCCCCCTGCCTTATGAGATAGAGGAATTGTAAACGTCAGAGTAGCACGGACGTGTGCCTAGGCACGCGTCCGTCTGCGGTAGGAGTAATAAACTTATCTTTGCTACAGGTGCATACTCAAATAATACACACTTGCACAGGGGTGTGATACGAATGCGACTAAATAACTTATGCGTCAATTTCGTGCCGGGATTCTATCTAAGTGAGGAAGAATTTAATTTTGGCCAAAATTTTTCCTAAGTATGGAATGCTCAAAAATAAAACTAACTTGATAGTTTTTCTAAGTATGGGGATATACTTAGCCATAGTTGAAAGGGATAAAAATGATGGTTTTTCCTTGACCCTTATATCTCATTTAAAGATAGATGGAGGGTGGTGATTAAAACCCCTTAAAAAACCCTATCATCTTTTCAAAATAGAGGAGAGTTAGAAAATACCTCAAGGAGTCACCATAGCCACCATCTTCCCTCTTCACTCACCCTTGGAGAGCAAGAAAAATTGGAGAGCACCCCCAAGGTAAGGGCCGGCCGAAATTTTCACCAAGGGGCAAAAATCCGGCCAGCAGCTCCGGCGGGAAGTGGTCACCAGCGCGGACGAAGGCAACTGGTGGACCAGCATCTCGAGACGGCGGCTTGATTCCCGGCGGCTGACGGACGGCGACGCGGCAGGTTCTTGGCAGGTGGGGAACGGCGACCAGACGAGCAGGGCGTCCGGAGCTTTCGACGGCGAGCTCGTCTCCGGCGGTGGCAGCGTCAGGTCCGGCCAGGATCGTCGATAGCGGGACCAGGCAGCTCCGGCGTGGTCTGGGACGGATTCCGGCGACGGAGAGACGACTGGAAACGACTCCGGCGACGACGGGATTGAAGCTCCGGCGAGGGGCTGATTCCGACCGACTTTGAAATTTGAATTCCGGACCCGTTTATCACATCGGGTCGGGTTTTCCAAAGGTCCGCTCTTTTCCTTTCCGTTACCGCGTAAAACGTTGATTTTTGAATCGTTGATATTTGATTGCCGATGCTTGATTGCCGATATTTAATTGCCGAAATTTGATTGAATGTGGGATTGCCGTGGATAGCCGTTGATAGTTGTGGATTTGGGGAAAAATGTTTGCCGGTCGTCCGGATATGGTTTCTTGTCCGATCGGGCTATTCCGGTCTTGAATTTGATGTCGTACCGCCGTTGGTGTGTTAATCTTTTCCAAAACCCGACCTTAGGCTCGGATAAAATATTCAACTTGGTTGTCGTGGTGTCCTTGGCTCATGTTGACTATCTTTGCTGAGTGTCTTTGGATCTTTGATTGTTGTCGTTGGTCGGGTGTCGGAGTATTTCCGGTTCTTCAGAAATTTTTCTTGTCTTGATATTTGTCGTGTCGTGGCAGGTGCTATACTCCTGGTGGTGTCCGCGCACACAGACTCTTCAGAGGCGTCGTATCCTCCGAAGGATGAGTGAGTTTCTTTCCTCTTCCTTTTCGGTCGCATTACTTCCTTTCCTATTGCTAGCTTAGTACCGCGGCCTTCATTGGGGTGTTAGTCGAAATTTGATTCGAACTTTGGGATTTCCTGCTACCTTTGCCTTAGGTCTCGCTATCCTGTCAGAGAATCATCTCACTAGGTCCGATTACAACGAACACGTTACCCTAGGAGATATCTGTCCCCTAGATGAGCCTCTGTATCCTTTTCTCCCCTCCTTGGGGAATACTCGTGAGACGGTGACGGAGCCTCCTATAGGGAAGGTCGCCGTGTACCCCTCCCAGATCCGATGTGGGTTGAGGTTGCCTTACTGTGATGACCTCATAGAGTTGAGCAGGTTTTTCAGGATTTCTCCTGTGAACCTTGCCCCCAATGCCCTCCGTGTCTGGGTGGGCTTCCGGGTATTGTGCCATTGGTACTCCTGGAAGTATTCCCTCGTTCTATTCCGATGCTTCTACCGGTTCCAGTACCAGACGAAGATGGGGTTTGCGAGTTTCGTAACTCGCCATCCGACCTTCAAGGATCCCCGATTTACTGATTTCGGGTTGAGTGGGATCGAGTGGGATACCTCCCTCCGTTTCGTGGCCCGGAGTGACAATTCGGCCAGTCACTGGGCTAAGCATTACTTCTTCATTACGGATCGATACGTCACTTGGTCGGTCTTGAATGAGGATCGGTCCGATGGTTGGCCTGCTTTCGGAGAGTTCTCTTCAGTTGATTTAGAGACTATGAAGATCATTCACGAGAGCAACAGGACTCGGTCATACTGCCCCGTGTCCTTAGTGACTGAGACGGATCTTTACGAGGCCGGGATCAGTTTGACTCCTGACTCCGGGGGTTCGGTATGTCACTTGGTCTTTCCATCTTTATTTACCTTCTGCTCTTCCTTTGTAGGTTGGTTTCATGGAAAAACCTATAACATGCAGGGAGCCCCTGTTGATCTGAGCAAGAGGAAGGCTCCTTCTGGTTCTGCTCTGAAGAAATCCCCCCTGCCTGGGAAGAAGGCTGGGGCCTCTGGTATGCTTTCTCCTATTTGCTTCTTTATGGTATGACTTGTGCTTTCCTTATCTTGCTTTTATTACATTGCTAGGGCGCTCCCCCTTGGTGACTGAGAGGGTCGTCTCCGTTGGCAGAGATTCTGGACCTTCCAAGTCTAAGCCGCGGAGATCTGATTCTGAGGCCGGGGCCTCGGCTGCTAAGAGAAAGAAAGCTGCAGATCCTGCTTCGCCTACTGCTCGTCCTCCGACCCTATCTCGTGATAAGGAGATGGTGGTCGAAGAGGTGCCTTCCCTGGCTGACAAAGGGAAGCGACCTGCTGGTGGTGGTTCCCCTGCCCCCCAGCCGAGGGCACGGTCCTCAGGTATGATCTCTACCTTGTTGCTGATCCTTCTATGTTTATATTTTCCTTTGACTTGCTTTGCTTGTGTAGGTGGGCCTCCGACTTTAAGTCGGAGGGATTTCGCACGTCTTACTGATGAAGATGTTATTGGGTCTGAGTGGACTCCTTTCGCTGGTCTGAAGGAGTTCCACCTCGATAGCACCTCCTCTTTGCGGACTCCTGAGGTTGGCGTCCGCGTACTCCGCGGCGCCATCCCCCCTGGCGATCGTGTTGCTCCGCCCAAGTCTCCTGGGGAGACTCGGCGCTTTGTTCAGGGGGTACTTTCTCGTTATGCACCTGTGAGTTGTTCCTTTCTTTCCTCTTATTACTTTCATAATGGCTATCTTTCGGTTACTCATCCCTTGTTTGAATTGTTAGGGTATGTCTGACATGGTGAACATGTCCTCGCTCGTGCTCGAGTTATCTGACGAGAGGAAGACCCTTGAGGACAGCCAGGTCTCTCTCAAGGCGGAGGTCGCCACTGCTGCTGAGAAGGCGCGATTATCTGATTTGAGGATGCAGGAGCTCCGGGACCAGGTGTCCTTGCTTGAGACTACTGTGGGCAGTTTGCGCCGGGAAGCTGAGGTTGCAGCGTCGCTCCATTCTGAGGAGTTGCGGAAGTTGGAGGCTAAGTGTCGGGCGGAGGAGAGGACTGTCGCGGTGTCTGAGTACAAGGCCTCCTCTGCCTTCACTGCCGATTATAGCGCGCGTCTCACTCAGGAGATGAACCAGTTCGGTGAGTATCTGGTTGATCACATTTTCCGCATTAATCCTCATTTCCCAGTTGGTGACCTTGGTGACTTCGGGCCATATGCCACTGGTTACATGGCTGTTTTGAGGGGTCAGGCTGCTGTTGCAGACGAGCCTGCCCCTGCCCAGGTGGATGCTACACCAGTGGAGATTGGTACCTCAGATTCCTCCTCATCATCCATCTCTGCCGGTGGTTCAGCTTCAGGGGGTGAGGGTGACTCCCCCGAAGGTTCTGACTGATGTGTTTATCTCATGTTATCCTTGTATATAACTACACTCCTTCTCCCCTTTAATGGGTTGAGTGTCTTTTGAAATTGTGGTGGTGTTTGTTGTTACTTTCTTTTGCCGTATTGTGCTGTTGACTACGTGGTTCGCTTGCCTTTACATTAGTGCTTCTCATGCTTTTGTATATATCCCTTTGGTTATGGGCTCTTCTCTTGGTGTGTTTCCTTTACTTGTCTTTCTTTCGTGTTTTCCTTCATGTCATACCTGCCATTTCATAAAGAAAAAACATTACTTGTTCTTCACATTACTTTTCTTAGAAATTTCTTTCTCATGGTATCCTTCTGAGCATGGTGTGATGATCTCTTCTGATACCCCTTACACGGTATACGTTGTACTGTTAGACCAAAGATACGCTCTTGGTGGGCGTCGAAATCTGTTCACGAGACAGGCTCTCGGACGGCACTTAACGTTTCACAGGATAGGCTCCCGGAGGGCTCAGGTTAGACCAAAGATACGCTCCTGGTGGGCGTCGAACTGGTAGTTTGAAATCTACCTCAAGATACGCTCTTGGGGGCGTCGAACTGGTAGTGTTTTTTCTACCTCAAGATACGCTCTTGGGGGCGTCGAATCTGGTAGGTTGCAAATCTACCTCAAGATACGCTCCTGGGGGCGTCGAATTCGTAGTTTTTGGAAACCACTCTCAAGATACGCTCTTGGTGCGTCGAATTCGTAGTGTAATAACTATTCTCAAGATACGCTCTTGGGGGCGTCGAAGGTCGTAGTATGAACACTACTCTCAAGATACGCTCCTGGGGGCGTCGAAGTTCGTAGTTTTTGGAAACCACTCTCAAGATACGCTCTTGGTGCGTCGAATTCGTAGTGTAATAACTACTCTCAAGATACGCTCTTGGGGGCGTCGAAGGTCGTAGTATGAACACTACTCTCAAGATACGCTCTTGGGGGCGTCGAATGTCGTAGTATGAAAACTACTCTCAAGATACGCTCTTGGGGGCGTCGAATGTCGTAGTATAAGAACTACTCTCAAGATACGCTCTTGGGGGCGTCGAACCTGTCATTGACTTGAAGTCATGTCTGTGTAAGGATAACTTCGTGACTATACCACTACATTCACTGGAAAATACTTTTGAGTAACTACTACTCCCTTAGGAGCATTCATGTTTTTGTACAATTGGGATGCCTTGGTGCACCAAGACATCCTTTGTAGGAATAAAAGATAGTTGTAGAGTTGGAGTAACTTCGTGAGTTCTCCTTCTCAAAAGTTGTTTTTTGAAAAGCTTGTAAAGCTGAAAAATGCAAAATGCTAAATATGAAACTAAGGATATGGGGTGGTCACTGTGTCTGTTGCCACGTACTCCTTGAAGTCTCCATTGTAAATTATTTCTTCCACTTCCACCTTCAACACCATGCAGTTGTTGGTTTGATGCCCCCAGGTCCCATGGTACTCACACCAACCCTGTGCATCTCTTCCTAGGAAGGCCTTACCTTCCTCCCTGCATGTTGGTAGCTCTTGCTTGAGGTGCTTGTGGAAAATTTCTTCTATGCTGAGTGTGAGGGGTGTGAATGTGAAATTGACACTTCTTCCCAATGTGTCCATTTCTCTTCCTCTCATCGGAACTTCATCCAACTGCTCCGCTTCCTGTGCAAATGCCTTGTCCAGCCTTGCCTTGAGCTCTCTCATTGTGCTCGTCATGACCATCTCATAGAGCCCTCCATAGGTCCCGAATGAGTTTGGATGCATGTTTCTAATGAATGCCCTTACTGCTTCTCCCCTTGTGATGTCCATGTTGGCACCATAATTGAAGAATCTCTGGAAATAGCTTGATATAGACTCCCGCGGCATTTGCTTGATATCATCTATGTAGCGAAGCCTTTTAGGATGGAGTTCCTTGTTCTGTTCCCTATTATGGTGTCTGGCTGCCAAGGTATGGATGTCACCTTCACAGCCTTGCTCCTGTGTCTCCTTGTAGGCACTGTTTGAAAAAACTGCCTGCTCAGACGGAGTGTCACTCCACTCCTCCTCCTTCCTTGCCTTTGTCTCTCTCCCCTCCTTCTTCTATCCTGGTTGGCTCCTACCATGACCACAGCCACTGTGTTGTCCCGTGTGATCCACGTCTCATTGAGTTGACGTAGCATTGCCTTGCAGTGCGTTGATCACCCAGGACCTCTCCAACCCCGTTCTCCGTGATGTACTTCAGCTTCTGGTGAACAGTGGATGGCACTATTTCATATGGGTTTATGGTTGTCCTTCCTAGGATCCCATTGTAGGCTCCCAGGCTTTCAACCACCAAGAAATTGACATTTACCTTCAGCTGGGTCCATCCTTGGCCCATGGTTACTGGTAGGGTTATCATTCCCAGGGGGTAACTTGTTGCCCCTGAGAAGCCAACTAGAGGGAAGTTGACCGGTTTGATGTCTGCTTTGGTTTTCCCTATTCCTCTAACACTCTCAAGCTTAGGAGGTCAGCTGAGCTGCCCCCATCCACCAAAATTCTCTTTACATCAAAATTGTCAATATCTAAAGTAATAACTAGAGCATCGTCATGTGGAAAGACGATGTGGCTCTTGTCCTTCTCCGAGAACTCGATCTTCACTTCTTCCCCTTCTCTTGGCCTTTTTCTCCACCTTGGCACTGAGCTTAGCTTGGATGCATAGACCTCTCTTGCATTAGCAGTTGGGCCACCCGATGCTACTCCTCCATGTATCATATTTATGACTCCTTTTTTGTTGGGTGGAGGGTTGTAGTCTATCTTTCCCTTGCCCTTGTCTTTCTGTGATGGCCCTGGTTGCATACTGTTGCCCCCATGGTCTATGAATTGCTTCAGTTCTCCTCTCTGGACGATGTTGTTTATGCTTAGCTTTAGGCTAAAGCATTCATTTGTGTCGTGACCATAAGCCTCATGGTTGTCACACCATCTATCCTTGTGATTTCCCACCATTGGGGCTCTCCACCTTGCAGGGGGTGACCAAAGCTTTTGGTTCCGCATCTCTCTAAGTACAGTGGCTGGAGTGGCGTTCAGTGGGATGAACTTAATGACGTTTATTTCTCTAGCCTTTAAGGGTTCACCCATTTGGTTTCTTTGCTGTGGCGGACGCCATTCCTGCTGCCTTGCATGGTGCGGTGCCTGGGGTGGTTCCTCCAAGGTGCCTTGCATGGTACATTTTAACTCTTCCTGCAAGCTCCTCCAAGGTGCTTGCTGGCTTTTTGGCCATCTTTTCAGCCAATGTTGACCCAAAGCGACCTAAGTTTCTGATGAAGGCTCGTATAATCTCCCCTTCAGTGATGTCTCCCTGGATGTCTGCAATATTCTGGTTGAACCTAGTTTAGTAGCTGGCCAGGGATTCATCGTATTCTTGTTTCACATCATCAATGGAGCCTGTTCCCTTGAGGAGTTTCCTCTCCCCTAGGTATCTCTGCAGAAACTTAGCTTTTAGCTGCTCCCATGAGTGGATGCTTTCAGAGGGTAGACTGAAGAACCAATGTGAGGCCACCCCTGATAGGGTGTTTGGGAACAAGAGTGCCTTGTACCTTTCATCAGTGGTCCTCCCAAATAGGGAGGCCTCATGCTGTTGGATATGCTCTAGGGGGTCTCCCTTCCCATTGTACTTTGCAATTTGCACTGTGTGCAGGGAGTCTGGCACCCTGTTCATCTCCAGTTCCCTTGTGAAAGGGTGGTTTGTCTTGTCACTTAGACAATGCAGGCTGGGTTTCTTTGACTCATTCAATTTCCGGGTTATCATGGCTTCTATCTCCTCCGGGGTGATCATCACCTGCGCCGGAGTATAATCCCTCTGATACCCACTGTAGTTGTAGACTGGGCTTACTGGGTTCCCTTGTCCATGCTGGTATGGACTATAGGTGTACCCTTGGTACGCCTGCTGGGGTGTTTCATGGAAGTCTTGCCTCCTTGGAGGTCTTGCTTGTCTTTCCTCCCCAAGCGGGGTGTAAGCCCTGTTGCTCTGCTGTTGCCTAGGAGGCACGAATTGTTGCCTTCCCTCTGGGGGTGGCTCCTGGTAATATCTTCTTTGTTCCTCTCGCTGCCCTGCTCGAGGGTGCGAGTAGTGCTCTTCTGTTGGGATCTGCTCCTCTTCATGAGCTTCAGTGTAAGTCCCTTGGGTGTATGCCGGCCTTGCATATGCTGTGTGGGCGCGGTTGCCATCTCTCTGTGCCGGCATCCCATACGGGTACCTTTGGGGTTGCTCTTCATAATAGTATCCCTCAGGGGGTGCCGTGTTGTGGGAAGGCACTCCCTGTTGTTCTCTTTCTCTCTGTGGCCTTCTTGCCCGGGGGGTGGAGGCTGTGGAGGACTCAGCCCCAGCTGGGCGTGAAGGTCCTCCCTCCTGGTTGTTCTGTTGTTGAGGAGGCTGTGGTATTTCTTGGGGCTCTGGATGCATTGGTTGCTTCCCAGGGTTAGGCTGCCTCCCTGGGGTTATGGGTTCTCTTCTCCGCCCATTGCCCCCGGGTGGGCGTTGGTGCCTAGACACCCTACTGTTCGTCATAGCTCGTGTAATAGCCAGGCTTTCTGTCCGAAGCCCACAGACGGCGCCAAGTGTTAGGTTATGAGATCTAGGTCAATGGGTGGTCGGCTTTGATCTCGCTCCTTACTGGGGATGTGTGTGATCCGGTATTCCTGAGTTGCCCTGTCTTAGCCTACGTTTTTCCCTCCTTCCTTCCTTCCTTTGCTTCTTCTCTCCTTCTACCCTGCAGAAGGGGCAGTACCAGACACGGAGGGGGGGGTGGTGCCTGGTGAACCCTCTCCGATGCCTAAGTCAGTATTCTTCTTAGAGAGATAAACTAGAGAGATGTCAGAGCAAAATAATCCAAATTGCCAAGATGATCAAATGAGTTGTGAAGGTGGGGTATTTATAGGTAACGGTGTCATTAAGGTGGCTTAATGACATCGTTAACCTTTAAACACAATTAATTAACCTTTAAGCGCATAATTAAGACCTTAGGATACGGAGAAGGTAGGCGACGTGGACCGAGTGTGGGAGTCCGAAAATGGTGCCGGGGCCCTTGGGGGGAGGAGAAATCCGACCCCTAAGGGTAGGGGTTGGGTGAGGGCACCCAACCCATCCTAGGGAGGATGGGGTTGGCCAACCCCATCCCTCCTAGGGGAGATCGGGTTGGCCGACCCGATCTCTCCTAGGAGAGATCGGGTTGGTCCACCCGATCTCCCCTAGGAGAGATCGGGTTGGCTGACCCGATCTCTCCTAGGGGAGGTCGGGTGTGGCCACCCAACCTCACCTAGGTGAGTTCGCCTCGGCCGGACGAGCGCTCCGGCCTCGTCCGAGCCGTTGATGTGTTCGCGAAGTGTTCGGGTTGAAGTTTCGATTTACAATCGTTAATGGGACGATAAAAATATAACGGTTTGGAAGTCAACGGGTTCAAATTGGGCGTATATCCATCAGCTATCATGTCCACACACTACAGAAGGGCTATCACTCCGACACATCACGAAGTGGCTATCACGTCCACATACCCCGAAGTGATTATCATGGCAGCACATCATAAAACATCTGTCAAAGACATGCATTGTAAAGACACCATCCCGACCACGGACATCAAAAGGCTACGCCTAGCCTTAGGAGGAGGTTCAAGAAAAAGGAAAAACAATACCCTTCGTACGCTCATCAAAGGTAGGCACTTATATTTCAACCCACTGGGTGATACCAGGAAGGAGACGTCCTTATTATGAAGACAACCTCCATATCTCACGAAATCAACCATGAAGCAAAGAATCACGACAAGCACTATTGAGGGCATATAACAAAACGACCCCCACAACGATCACAACTACGATACTAGTAGAGGCTAACTCAAGAGCAGTCTCCACCAAACTCCAAAGCAAGAATTTGTTATCTTAATCAGAGCCATGGCAAGAGAAAGGAACCTCAATGAAAGGTGATGATCACACCATCACCAAAAGAAAAATCTTCAACGCAGGGGTTAATAACATAACCCATAGGAAAGACAAAAACACCTTCAAAAGTCGTCAAATCTACATGAAGATGAAATAAACTTGAGACTCGGCCCCTCGGCTGGGGGGCAGGGGATAGAGAAGAGACATCAAGACCTATGATCACCCCATCGCCAGCCACAGGTTGTTTCCTTTTGTTAAGCAAAGAGGGCGCCTCTCCAACCACTACCTCCTTATCATGGGAGGGAGTCAGCAAGGGAGCACTTGAAGGAGGGCCTCTCGCGGTTTCCTTCTCCTTGGCAGCCGAGGGCCCGACCTCAGAGTCAGGTTTCCGTGCCTTGGATTTAGATTGACTTGAACTCTCACCCACCACAAGAACCATTCGGTAACCAGGGAAGAACGCTCTAACAACAAGAAGGAAGCAGCATGAGAACAATCATAAGTATATCACAAAGAAAAGAGAATGGAATGAGAACATACTGGAAGCATTAGCAGCCTTCCCTGACTTAGAAAATTTCTGGGCCTGATAAGCAGAACTAGAGGGTTCTTCCCTCTCATCCGATTCAACGGACAGTTTGGTCTGACTACCTTGGAAAACGATCTTCAAGGTCTCCCTGTCTGAAGAAGAAAGCTTCCCAAAAATGAGTCATCTATACGAGCAACCAACGCAAAGATCGACCCTTACTCATGGAGGGGCGAGATACGCCTACTACGGGGGAAACCTTAACACCAAGGGAAGAGGGAGAACTTTTAGTTTCCCCAAATGGAGCAACGCTCCAACACATCCGAAGGAAGGGTCAACCCTTAACACATGTCAATAGACCCCTTCGCTCGCGGCGGTAAGAAGAAAGCTTGTAAGCATTTTCACCCTCACTTTTACGGGGAACAAATTGCAGGGTAAAGGTTAGGAGCTATACACACGCTCCAACGAATGAAGGAAAAATTTTAAACATGCCGAAGGTCGAGGTTAATGGACAATGCTCACGCTAGTACGAGGAAGGCGAAACGTTATGTCCCATTGAGTGGCAGAGTTCCCACCCTCAGGTAAAGGAGAGGTCTATGCTCTCACCTTTGCACTTATGCTCATATTCATGATTAACATCTATAGGTACATCAATATCATCACTCATGCTTATACTCACAACCCGTCCATACATACATACATGTTCATGCTTGCACTCATATGCATGCCCACGTACACACTCCCATGTGTTCAAACATTTAGACGTCCATGCACATGGCCGCCATATATTTATGCATACATTCATGACTACAATCGCAGCATGTCTATACTCACTCCCATCCTTATGTTCCTACTTGCATGTATGCTAGTACACATCCTCATGTTCATGATATGTCCATGTTCACTCCTAGTTAACATCCTATAGGCATATTTTCTAGTATCCCATACATAGAAAAATTTCGGACCAAAATTGAAAATTTTCTCCACTTAGGCAAAATCCCGGCATGAAATTGAAGCATAAGTCACTTATTTGTATTCGTATTACATCCTTATGCAAGCGTGTATTTTTCGAGTATACGCCTGTAGCAAGGAAAGATTTATTATTCCCACTTCAGACGGACGCGTGCTCAGGCACGCGTCCGTACTGCTCTGACGTTTACACTTCCTCTATCTTATAAGGCAGGGGGCAGAGTCAGAGGCACGCATCCATGGGTAAGTAAGCATTCAGATAAAAGGTAAAACCCCGGTTTCGAATTGCGTGTGTCATACCATCCTAAAATAGAGTCAATCAAGGGTTAGGCCATTGGTTGACTCGGGGGCATGTGATGGATATACGCCCAACTTGAACCCGTTGACTTCCGAATCGTTTTATTTTTATCACCCCGTTAATGATTGTAAATCGAAACTTCAACCCGAACACTTCGCGAGAACACCAACGGCCCGGACGAGGCCGAAGCGCTCGTCCGGCCGAGTCAAACTCACCTAGGTGAGGTTGGGTGGCCACAACCGACCTCCCCTAGGGGAGATCGGGTCAGCCGACCCCATCTCCCCTAGGGGAGATCGGGTGGACCAACCCGATCTCTCCTAGGAGAGATTGGGTCCGCCAACCCGATCTCTCCTAGGAGAGATCGGGTCGGCCAACCCGATCTCCCCTAGGGGGGATAGGGTTGGCCAACCCTATCCCCCCTAGGAGGGGTTGGGTGGCCTCACCCAACCCCTACCCTTGGGGGTCGGATTTCCCTTCCCCCCAAGGGCCCCGACACCATCCTTGGACTCCCATACTCGGTTTATTCCGCCAACCTTCTCCGTATCCTAAGGTCTTAATTATGTGCTTAAAGGTTAATTAACTGTGTTTAAAGGTTAACGATGTCATTAAGCCACCTTAATGACACCATTGCCTATAAATACCACACCTCCACTATTCATTTGATCATCTTGGCAAGTTGCATAATTTTGCTCTGACATCTCTCTAGCTTTATCTCTCTAAAACCGTACTGACTTAGGCATCGGAGAGGGTTCATCAGGCACCACCCCCCCCCCCCCTCCGTGCCTGGTATTGCCCCTCTTGCAGGGTGGCAAGGAGAAGTGAGCCAAGGAAGCAGAAGAGCATAGAGCGGAAGGACAAGCCCCAGGGGGTAAGAAGTACAAGCCTCAGGAGGTCAGAAGGAGAGAAGGAAAGGAGGTCAGAAGGAGAGAAGGAAAGGAGGTCAGAAGGAGAGAAGGAAAAGAGGTCAGAAGGAGAGAAGGAAAGGAGGTCAGAAGGAGAGAAGAGAAGGACATATATCAGAACAACTACCCCAAGGTAGCAGAAGGGCATGGATCAGAACGACTAGCCCTAGGAACACTGAACCCGACATTTCATTAGTGGGAGATAAATTCCAGATTGACGATCCGTTGACCTAGACTTTATAACCTAACAGACTCAATCACCCGAGTCATTCTCAAGAAGATGTTTTGAATTAAAAATTTTCAATTTGCCACTAGGGGCATGTACATAATAATCGTTTTCAAAAAAAAAAAGGAACAAAAGAGCAAACAAAAAAAAGCCAAAAAAAAGCCAAAAAAAAGCAAGAAAAATAGCAAGCAAAAAAGAAAAATGCAAAAAGCAAAAAAATCATTTTCTTTAGGGTCACAGCCGCCCTTTAATCGGCTACAGAAAAAAATAAAGAGAGTTTTAATTCAAATTTTGTGAGAGAACTGAAGAAATAAAAGGGTCGCAGTTGTCCCTAAATCAACTACAGATAAAAAGGGCCACAACCACCCTTCAAATGGCTACAGATAAAGAGCGCTCCTGCAACATCAAAAGCGGGAAATAGGTGAAAGGGCCACAGCCAGTGTTATCAGAACCGGACCGGGCATCGAACCAGTCAAGGGTCCGGTTCCCGGTTCGGCCGGTCGGACCCGGTTCGAACCCGGGCCGACCGGTTTAACAAGAAAATTGATATATAGGGTGCACAGAGGCAAACCACAGCTTTCATTAAAAAAAAATAATAAAAAAAAAAAAAATACAAGAGACTTTTCATCTCCCCTTTTATCTCCTTTCCCCTTCCCATTACTATCTCCTTTCCTTTCCTCCCTTCGTCTCTCTTTTCTCTCCTTCTCTATCATCTCCCCCAAACCTCCCTTCCCTATTCCGATCTTCCCTCACCTCCCCTCCCCTTCCCTTCCCTCCCTCCCTTGTAGTTTTAGCTCGATATAAATACTCGTCGTCACGCTGGGTGCTCTGGATTTGAGCCGTACCACCACCTCTTCGTCACTCGTAACCTTCTCTCAAGGGTTGTAACCATGTTCGTTTCCAGAATATTCCTATAGCACAGGATCTCGCTATACACACTTTGACTAGTTCGGGAATGCAAATATGAATGAGACCCTCGCTCTCCACGATCGAGTACCACCAGCCCCTCGCCCACGACTCTCCGGCTCCTACTTCTATAACAGCCCGGTTCGTTTGGCCTACTCGCACCTACCAGACGACGAGGCAGATGTGGGAGGCTACTCGCAACAAGCAACGAAGAGTACTAGGAACAAGCAAGAGTTAGGGTTGAGAACGAACAAAGAATCACACTGACCACAGAAAGAATCTTTTGTGAAACAAGCAAATAGGATTGACAGCAACTCTTTTTTCATGCGGATTTTCTTGACAACAAGCCCGGTAAAAACAAGACTTTTGTTCTCTTCCCTCACCTCCCCTCCCTCCCTCCCCCCCATGTATGTTCCCTCACCACCCCTCCTCACACCACCCATCAATTGAGTTTTCAAATCAAAAGCAATGGCTGCATCTTCTGCATCTATCCAGGTAAAATCTTACGAAAGAGTTGTCATCGGATGTTGTTGACGTGCACCATGGCTCTTCTTCGGTAAAACGGCTCTATCTGTCTTCCGGTTGAGGTTGAGATCAGTGGCGGCGCTGACTCAAAAATTAGGGTTTCACCATTTTTTATTTTTTTTTTATTTTAGTGCTGAACCGGTGGGCCGGTGAACCGGCCGGTTCACTCAAAACCGGTCGGTTCGCAAAAAAACCAGAAAACGAACCGGATTCGCTTACATCCTCCAGAATTTTTCGAACCGGACCGTTGGAGGCTCCGGTTCGAACCCGGTCGAACCGCCGGTCCGGTCCGGTTCTGATAACACTGGCCACAGCCACACTCCAAACGGCTACGAATAAAAAAGTGACACTGCGAACCCTGTGAGGGTGGGAGAATAAAAAGGGTCACAGCCACCCTTAAAATGGTTACACAAAAATAGTGATCTCGTGAACCCGGTGAGGGCGGGAAAATAAAAGAACGGGACACAGTCGTCCCTCTAAACGGCTACAATCAAAAGAGCGCTCCAGGAGCATCAACAGCGGTATTAAGTGAAAGGGCCACAACCACCTTCAAAATGGTTACATACAGAGAGTGTTTCCCGGATTAGAGACGAGGAATGAAGGGCCACAACCACCCTCCAAATGGCTAAAATCAAAAGAGCTCCCGCAACATTGAAGACGGTGAGAAAAGGGTCACAGCCACCTGATGGGTTCCGCTATGGCCGTTAGGCCCTTTAACGGCAAGGAAACGGCGAATAGGCCCACTGGGCCCTTAAATGGAGGTCAAGATGATCCAGGCGAAGGGTCCCGACAGAGGGAGTCCCGATGATGAAAGGTCCCGACAGAGTCCGTCCCGATAGGTGAGCTGGACGCTCCCGATGAGATGCCTTTAAGTAGGCCCCGATGATGAATCCCTGAGAATGACTGGCCCTGTCAAGATGATGAGGGGCCCCGAGCGGTGACACAACGAAATAACTCTGGAGTCCCCGAAGTTAGTCGGGACATGCTATCAGAGGTTGAGGCCGGGATACGCGGGGCGTGGCCGAGATACGCGGAGCGTGATTGAGATACGCGGAGCGTGGCCGAGATACGCGGGTCGTGGCCGAGATAAGCGATATCATGGCCTAGATAGGCGGGATCGTGCCCGAGATACGCGGAATACGGGCTAACCACCCCAGCGGTTCACCAGGTAACTGAGGTACCTCTTCGCCTATAAAAGGGCAGAGGTTACCTCAGAGCACAGTACGTTTTGATATACGATACTTGAGATTACTGCTTGCCAGTCCACACGAGATACTCATTTAAGCATCGGAGAGGGATTTTGGGTCACCGCCCAGTCTATCCCCTCTCGCAGGATTACGTGGAGCGAAGGAGCTAGAATCGTCGTCAAAGATCGTGCCGGAGTTCTACCGTGATCCAACATTGGTGCCGTCTGTGGGAACCTAACAAAAAGCTGATATGCCTTCTACTCGTTTTGTTGTTGGCTGGTAAGCAAAGAAGACAAGGACAATCTGGTGGTTCCCGTCATCCTGCTGGGACGACTCTGAATTCACCACCAGAGCATGCTGAGGACCAGAATCTCCCCGCGGAGGTCTCTCGGACAGGGGGGCATAATGAAGCTCCTGAAGACACTGCTGCTCAACACCAGGGGAATAGGGATCAGGAGGCTCCTCCAAACGCGGACCTGACGAGGGCTGTGACGGAGGCCATGCCAATGTTTTTGGCAGCCTTGGAGGCTCTCTTAGATCGGAGAGAGGCTGCGAGGAGGCAAGAGGAGATGCCTCCGCTAGAACAGGAAGCGCCCCCGCCAGCAGAGGTTCAGCCCCGGAACCTGGGCAGGAGTAAGGAGTCCACCCAACCAGAACGATTTGTGGTCGATGGACCAGGACCAGTGCAGCACAGGACCATTCCCCTTAATGGTCCCATCACCCCCGATCAGGTGGTGAAGATCGTGAACATCTGCATGGGAGAGCAGAAGCCACTGGTGTCGGAGCTGAGGGATCGATCCACCCATCCCTTTGTTCCTCGACTCATAGACACCCTTGCCCCGCCAGTGCTGGGTATCCCCACGATTAAGGAGTATGATGGCGAGGGAGATCCGGTTCGTCATGTCCAGAAGCACTTCATGGCGTGTCTGGGCAGAGCCCCGAATGAAGATATTGTGTGTACGTTGTTCCCGAACACACTGGGCGAGAGAGCCCTAACCTGGTTCTTCAGTCTGCCCCCATGCTGCATCACCTACTGGGCTGATATGCACGACCGCTTCATTCAGCAGTACCAGGGTCGCAGACGTCTGCTGAAGAGTGTGAGGTCCCTGACCCAGGTGGTACAGAGGCCCGACGAGTCGCTGGCGCACTATTACTAGCGGTACACTGCTAGCGTGGCAGAGATTGATGAGGAGATTTCGGAAGGTGAAACCATCCGTACCTTCATTCGGAACCTAACAACCCCCTACGGTTCCGACTTGATGCACAGCGTGGCTGAGAAGGCTGTGTGGAATATGGAGGTACTGCAGAAGAGGGTGAAGCAGCAAATCGATGTCCAGGAATCAAAGATAGCCGCTGGAGAGCTTGAGCCCCCGAAGTCAAATAAGGGAAAGCAGTCGGTCAAACCCTTAGACGAGCGCAAGTCGAAGGATAAAACCGAGGGCAGTCGGGGTCGAGGTCGCTCCGATCGGAGGGATGACAGACGTTCCTCAAAAAAAGACAGGCGGGAGGATCATGACATTCCTCTCAACAGCTCTATGGCGGAGGTGTTGACGGTCATGGAGCGACAGGGTATCTCTAGGTACCCCCCCCGAAGAAGGAAGGAGAGTTTTTGGGATCCCGCACCGACCGCTACTGTCGATTCCATCGTGCGAATGGCCACGACACCAATCATTGTCGGAAGATGAAGAAGGAGATCGAAAAGCTGATCCAGAAGGGGAAGCTTAAAGAGTTTGTCGGGGAGAAGCGGTGTCGATCCCGTTCTCGATCCCGATCACGGTCCCGTTCCCGATCCCGCGATCGGTCCCCAAAGAAGAAGAGGTCTGACCCGGAGTCTTCTGGTGCTCGTAAGGAGAAACGGGGCACTATCAATGTGATTCACGGAGGGTTTGCCGCGGGAGGTGATACCTCGTCCTCCCGGGAGGTTTATGCCTCTAGAATTCCCACTGCTGTGGTGCTGGGTAAGAGGTCCCGATCCTGGACCCTGAAGGAAGAGATGGTGATCTCCTTTTCGTCGGAGGATCTCGTAGGCGTGGAGACTCCGCACGATGACGCTCTGATCGTGACCTTAGATGTGGATGGATACGAGATGAAGCGGATTCTGATCGATGGAGGGAGCTCCTCGGATATCCTATTCATGGATGCGCTGGAGGCCATGGGAAAAACGAAGAAAGATCTAAAGGAGGCGAACTTCCCGATGGTCGGATTCTCTGGTTTTACCTCCTATCCGCTAGGAGTGATCACCTTACCAGTGGAATTTGATAGCGGGTGGAAATCGGAGAGGAGGAACGTAGAGTTCGTGGTAGTTGAGTCCGCGGGGACCTACAACGCAATTATTGGGAGAACTACCATCAACCCCCTGATGGCAGTTGCCTCGACTGTTCACCAGAAGATGAAGTTCCCGACCGATCATGGAGTCGGAGAGGTCAAGGGCGACCAGGTGGCGTCCAGGAAATGTTATGTTAACGCCACCCGAAGGAGAAGACGGGAGGCTATGACTGTCCTTCAGACAGATACTGATCCCAGAGAAGAGTTTGGGCGTCCCGCCCCCGTAGAGGATTTGAAGTAGGTCGAGATTGATGGGCCTCAGAGGAAGGTGAAAATTGGGTCTGCTCTGACCGAGGAGACAGCCCGAAAATTGATCGATCTACTGAAAGAGTTCAAGGAGCTGTTTGCCTGGTCCCCGAGTGACATGCCAGGAATCACCCCCGACGTGATCGTGCATGAGTTGAAGATTGATCCCGCGATCAAGCCTATCGCACAGAAAAGGCGTCCGATGGGCACAGACAAGAGGATTGCGATCCAGCAGGAGGTGGGCAGGTTGCTCGATGCTGGGTTTATCAAGGAACTCCGATCCCAGACTTGGGTTGCTAACCCGGTGCTGGTGAAGAAGAGCAATGGGAAATGGCGGATGTGCGTTGATTTCCGCGACATGAATAAGGCTTGCCCGAAGGATTGTTACCCGCTCCCGAGAATCGACCAGGTGGTGGATGCCACGTCGGGGCATGAGCTGTTGAGCTTCACGGATGCGTACTCGGGCTATAACCAGATCAAGATGGCTAAGGAAGACGCTCCTCACAGAGCATTTTATGTAGACACTGACATCTATCACTACGATGTCATGCCCTTCGGGTTGATCAATGCCGGGGCAACCTACCAGCGGATGGTGAACAAGATGTTTGGAGATATGCTGGGGAAAACAATGGAGGCTTACGTGGACGATATGCTGGTGAAGTCCCGACAAGCTGAGGATCATGTGCACAACCTAGCCACAGCGTTTGAGTGGATGAGGCTTCATCAGGTTCGCTTGAACCCGACAAAATGCGCCTTCGGAGTCCACTCGGGGAAGTTTCTGGGTTTTATGGTGAGTTAGAGAGGAATTGAGGTGAACCCCGAGAAGCTGAGAGCGATTGAGGAGATGCAGTCTCCGATAAACCATCGGGAGGTGCAAGTGCTGAATGGTCGACTAGCTGCAATGAATCGCTTCCTGTCTAAGGCAAGTGACCGGTCAATGCCATTTTTTGAAGTCCTGAGGGCCAACAAGAAGTTCGAATAGACCACCAAGTGTGAAGAAGCGTTCCAGGAACTCAAGCAGCACCTTCGCACCCTCCCGCCGTTGGCGAAACCGGTTCCAGGCGAGCCGCTCTACCTTTATTTGGATGTTTCTGAATTTGCCATTAGCTGTGTGTTAGTGAAGGTTGTCGAGGGTAATCAAGTCCCCGTCTATTATGTAAGCAAGGAGTTTGCCAAGTCTGAATTGAATTATCCTGCCGTTAAGAAGTATCTCTTTGCGTTGATTATAACTGCTCGGAAGCTGAGGCCTTATTTCCATGCACACGAGATTACTGTGTTGACGAACCAGCCTCTAAAGCATTTTTTGAACCGACCGGATGCGTCGGGGAGATTAGTGAAATGGGTAGTCGAGCTTAGTGAGTTTCGCATACACTTTGCTCCGAGAACGGCTATTAAGGGCCAGGCATTGGCGGATTTCATAGCAGAGTCTAAAGCCCCCGATCTGGAAGAAGCGGGCCCTGTAGAGGGGGCAACCATGGAGGTCCCGATGGCAGAACAACCAGAGATGGCAGAGCAATCAGAACAGCCAAACGAGGAAAATACCTGGGAGATGTACACGGATGGCTCCTCGAGTTCAGATGGATCAGGAGCAGGGTTTGTATTAATACCACCAGGCAGAGGTTAGCCGCTTCGATATGCTTTGGCCTTAACGTTTAGGGCCATGAACAACGAAGCTGAGTACGAGGCTCTTATCATGGGCCTGAAAATTGCCAAAGGTACGGGAGTTGCTCACTTGAGAGTAAAGTGTGATGCGGCCCTGATTTCGAACCAGGCTCAAGGGCGATACGAGGCGAAGAGCCCGATAATGAGGAAGTACCTTCGCGAGGTGAAAATCTTGAAGGAGAGCTTTAAAAGCTTCGACATCGAGGCGATCCCAAGGGAGGAAAACGAGGAGGCAGATGCCTTGAGTAAATTTGCCATGGGGGCACCCTTGGAGGAAAATCGGAAGGTGCACTTCTTGGAGAAGGTGATCTTGTCGACCACTGACCCGACACAGGTGTGTGCTATTGAAGCAAGACCGGAGGAGGAACCCACTTGGATGACCCCGATAGTCGCGTACCTGACTACGGGGGCAGTCCCTGGCAATCAAGTAGTAGCTGACAGGATACGTCGGATCGCTGTTAACTACGTGATGCTGGACGATCAGCTATACAAAGAAGGGCTGGTTCTCGACACCGTACTTGAAATGTGTGGCTGAGCCCGACACAAGTCGAATCCTGAAGGAGGTGCACGAAGGGGTCGCGGCTTGCCACGAAGGAGCCCGATCCATTATGAGGAAGGTGCTGAACTTGGGCTATTATTGGCCTACAATGAGCAAGGAGGCGACGGCGTTGGTCCGACCCTGTGACGCGTGCCCGAGGTACGCCCCGAGTATTGTGGCTCCGGCTGCTAATCTGACACCCATCAAGAGCGCTTGGCCCTTCTCGCAGTGGGGCATCGACTTGGTGGGACCTCTTCCGCAAGCACAAGGTTAGTGTAAATATTTGCTTGTAGCTATCGATTATTTTTCGAAATGGATAGAGGCAAAGGCGTTGGCCAGGACGACGGGGAACCAGATCGTCAAGTTCCTCCAGACCCATATTGTATCCAGATACGGGATTCCTAAGGTGGTGATCAGCGACAATGGTCAACCGTTTAACGGGTCTCAGGTGAAGGAGTATTTGGAGGAGTTGAACATCGAGCATCGGACAGCCTCTGTCCGCCATGCTCAGACTAATGGCCAGGTGGAATCGGCCAACAAAATCGTGATGGATGGCCTGAAGAAAAGGGTCAATGCATTGAAGGGAAAATGGCTGAACGAGCTGGAAAACGTGCTATGGGCTGTCAGAACGACACCCAAACGATCAACTGGGGATACTCTGTTTGGCATTGTTTATGGCACGGAGGCTGTTGCTCCCGTGGAGGTAGCTGTGGCGTCCCATCGGATGAGATATTACGAGCCTTTGACGAATGATGAGATGAGACGTCTGGATTTGGACTTGCTCGAAGAGAAGAGGCGGGAAGCCGACGAAGTCCAGGCTCGGATGCGTTTGGCGACGGCCATGTATTACAATCGGCGAGTTAAGTCCCGAAAATTCTTCGTCGGGGAGCTGGTTTGGCGTCGCAACGAGTTTACCCTTTTGGATCGAATCAGCAAGATGTCACCAAAATGGGTAGGACCTTACAAGGTCGTGGGGATGCCAGCTCCGAATGCGTATGTTGGATCACGGTGGAACTCCGGTACGGACTTTGACGGCAATCCTAGCTCCTTTGCTCCACGCAATCCTGCAAGAGGGGATAGACCGGGCGGTGACCCAGAATCCCTCTCCGATGCTTAAATGAGTGCCCAATACGAACTGGCAAGCAATAATCTCAGAGTATGTAATTCAACGTAAGTGTTCTGAGGTGACCTCTTGCCTTTTTATAGGTAAAGAGATGCCTCAAGTACCTGGTGAACCGTTAGGGGTGGTTAGCCCGTATCCCGCGTATCTCGGGTGTGATCCCGCCTATCCAGGCCATGATCTCGCGTATCTCAGCCATGCCCCGCGTATCTCGGCCACGCTCCGTGTATCTTAACCACGTTCCGCGTATCTCGCCCACGCCCCGCATATCTTGGCCTTATCCTCTGATAACGAGTCCCGACTCCTGTCGGGGACTCCAGAGTTATCTCGTTGTGTCACCGCTCGGGGCCCCTCGTCATCGTGACAGGGCAAATCATTCTCAGGGATTCATCATCGGGGCCTACTTAAAGGCTTCTCATCGGGAGCTTCCAGCTCAACTGTCGGGACCGACTCTGTCGGGACCTTGACTCGTCGGGACTCCCTTCGTCGGGACCCTTCTCCTAGGTCATCTTGACCTTCATTTTGGGCCTGGTGGGCCTGTTTGCCGTTTCCTCCCCGTTAAAGGGCCTGACGGCTGTAATCGAACCCATCATTTGCCCCCAAGACATGAGGGACTTTTAGTTCGTCGTGTCTTCCAACTCCCGATCTTCCGATACTGGAATCGGGGATCTTTCCCTTAGTTCAGTTACTCAATTATCAGACGTTTCCTCAATGTTTTGTAGATAACTGTTAAATCCTAGGGGTCCCCTCGGTTCCAGTTCATTAAATGCAGTGAATAGTGAAGCGACGTTTTCAGCCCACGTGCCTGATTTTTCGCGCCTGTCTTTTTCTGAAAAGTGCTTTTCAGGCCGTTTCATCATTACGTCTGTTGTCCTTCTGCACGTTTCATCTCAACGGTCCAGACTAAGACTCTTCGATTTCGATGACTCGGATCGAAGTGTCCCTTCAACTGTCTTCTGCGTCTATAAAACCCTAGCCGTGGTCATAATTTAACTTTTACCGTTTCCGAATTCTCAAAAGCTCTCTGCGATCTCTCTGCGATTCCAAGCTCTGTGATTTCGAAGGTCTTTGGAGTTTCTCCGATCATCTTTCCGGCAACGCTTCGTTCATCTCCTCAACCTCTACTTCATCATGTCTGGTAAGGGATTCCCCTTTGTTGCTTGTTCGTCTTTTCCTTGTTTATAGCTTTCCAAGAGTCCCACTGTATTTTTCTTGCCATGGTTGCTTTTCAGACAGCGGTTCCAGCTCTGAGGGGAGAAAACCTTTTAACTTTGACTATGCTCTGAATGAGATCTCCAATACTGCTTATGATGCAGCCCTCCGAGAGGGTTGTATCACTATTACCAGGGAACCCCGATTCCCATATCCTTGGCCTTGCCCCTCGAGTAACCCTGAGGTTACTCGTCCCCAAGAAGGGGAGGTATTTGTCTCTACGGGACAGGTATCAGCGGGGATCAGATTCCCCTTTTGTGGTAATCTGGTCGAGCTGTGCCATCATTACAAAACGCACCCCACTACCTTTTCTCCCCATGCCATCCGCCTCTGGAACGCCTTTCAAGTTCTCTGCTTCCGACAGAAGTGGGTCTACAGCCTCCAGCTCTTCAGAACCTTCTATGGGATGAAGTGCAATGAGGCGGGGGTTTGCGCCTTCTACCCTCGGATGCCCAAGTGGAGTAAGCAGCAGCTTGCCCGATGTGGTTGGACCAATGACACCTGGAAGGTGGTCAAGGGTCGGGGACTCTTGGTTGATATAGGGTCCGACAATAGTAGCTGGAAGAGGAGCTACTTCTTCATCCGACACTCTTCGATTCCCTGGCCTCGGTGGGAGGTGGCAGCGGACCCTCCGCCTGCTTTCCATACTTATACCGACGAGGATTTTGAAACTCTCCAACTTATCCAGCTTTATCGATGGGGGGAGTCTTACACTCCCCTCAACGCCAACTCACTTGTGGAGCGGGACCTGGTGCACGCCGGGATCCGACTCCTTGATATTGTCTCTGGGGGGCAGCTCTTCGACGGCCCTTCTAATATGGTCCCTTGGGTAAACTTCTATCTCTTCTTTGTTTACTGTTTGCAGCCAAGAAGGTATCTGTGCTGACCGATCTATTCCTTAAGCAGGGGGAGACTGATGCTGTCCGCCCCTCGCGGAAGAGGAAGTCCGCCAAGAAGGCTGCTGCTCGGTCGGGGTCTCCTTCAGCGGAGCAACCCAAGCGGAAGCGGGTGGATCTGGACCAGCTCTTTGATGTCCAGAATGCTGAAGAAGGTAAAAAACTCCGACTTGCTATTAAATCATACAAGAGGATGGTCCCAAAGGATTTGATTTCTTCGACCAAGGAGGCCCGTATCGCTGACGTCAAACGAATCCTTCGAGGCGAAACTCCTCGTGTCTTGAAGGCGGGCTACTATCATTATCGCGGGAAGGATCAATACGTCTCCCGACGTATCATTTGGTGTAAGAATCCCGATGAACTTCCTGACTACATTTCTGAAGCTTCTCATCCTCCAGGTGCAGGTCGCTCGGGAGCTCCATCAGGTGCCGCAGCTTCCGCGGACACACCGTCTTCAGCGGGGGTGCCTTCCTCAGCTGGAGAGAAGGCTCCGACTGGCGAACAATTTCGTCAGGTGGAAACCTTGGACTCCTCCGAGGAGACTGACGAGGGTGGCTCCCTTCGTCAGCGTCGGAAGACGGGGCAATCCCCCTTGAAACCAACCCCTCAGGGGCCGCCTCCTTCATCTTCTCCGCAGCAGCGGCAGCCCTCGCCCATCCATGACTTCCACTCATCTTCCTCTTTCTCCTCTTGCTCTCGATGGGAACTTCTACAGGCCCTTCGATCCTTCACAAGAGAATGCCCCCTGGACTCCTATCCAGACGCTTCAAGGAGTCCCGCTTACACAAGGGGAGCAGGACCGGGAGCTGGCCCTGCATCTGTTGTCAGGCTCGATCCTGCCTACTATGCGGTATCCGATTTGCCTCAATCGGACGCACATGCATCGGGATGTCAGGGATATGGCCATGCGCCGTATAGAGGTAGGACTTCGCTTCTTTCTTTTTGATGATAAATCAGGTCGTTTGTCCATTAACACTTTTCCTTCTTATTGCAGGAGCTCGGGGACTTCAACCGCCTCATCGTGTATGTAATTGCCTACGATGAGTCCCGGGAGCGGGACCGAGGGATCCGCGAGCAGCTCCAGGAGGATCTTAAGGCCTCCCAGTCTTCGCGGGGAAAGCTTGTCAAGGAACAGGCTGTCCTCGATCAGAAGGTTCGGGACCTCCAGAAGCAGATCGGGGACTTCGAGGGGCTCTTGAGGCAAGAGCGGCAGGAGCGGGAGACGGCTGTGGACAAGCTGGTTCAGGAGAAGAAGGCTGCCGAGGACAAACTGGTCCTCGAGAAGAAGGCTCTGGAGGAGCAAATCGCGGGGTTTCCTGCGCAGCTGGCCGAGGCGGAGGTAAAGGGTCGGGAGGACTATTGGAGGTCCGAGAACTTCCAGGCCGATGCCATGAAGTTCTTTGGCGCGGAGGTGGAGAACACTCTCTTCAATGCGGTTGAGGAGCTCCACCTGGAGTACGGGGACGCCATCAATTCGACAAGTCTCCTTCCCTCGCTCCCTTTGCGAAGAAGTATATTGCTCTTTCCGAGGAGAGTGATGGGGGGAGTACCCCCGTAATTGTCGAAGACGCTTCTGAACTTCCAAGTGCGGACGTCCCGATAGTCGATCCTCCCGAAGCCAACCCTGTGGATCCTTCTGCTACCGACTCCGCGGACCCAGCTGCTGCCAACGCTGCCGACAAGGACCAAGCTTGAATGTTTACTTTTAGAGTCCTTGTATCTTCTTCTCTTTTGTCGTCGTCGGGCCCTTGAGCCCTTATCAATATCAGACTTTCTTAGTTCCGATTCTTTCGTTGCACTTCTCCGAGTGACTTTACTATACGTGCTTAGGTCGAAACCTCGACACTTAAGACATTCTCGTACGTCCTTCCTGACGATTTAATAACTTGCACCACTTAAGGCGACTTATCATCATGCACCGCTCAAGGCGACTTTTTCCGTGCACCACTTAAGGCGACTTTTTCCGTGCACCACTTAAGGCGACTTAATATTACTTAGAGTAAATCTAAGAATCACGCATCACTTAAGACGACTTAATATTGTGCACCACTCAAGGCGACTTTTCTCGACTTAGAGTAAATCCAAACACATGCATCACTTAAGACGACTTAACACTCAGAATAAATCTAAGGATCGTGCACCACTCAAGGCGACTTAGTATCGTGCACCACTCAAGGCGACTTTTTCCGTGCACCACTTAAGGCGACTTAATATTACTTAGAGTAAATCTAAGAATCACGCATCACTTAAGACGACTTAATATTGTGCACCACTCAAGGCGACTTTTCTCGACTTAGAGTAAATCCAAACACATGCATCACTTAAGACGACTTAATTCCGCGCACCACTTAAGGTGACTTAGTTCCGTGCATCACTTAAGACGACTTAACACTTAGAATAAATCTAAGGATCGTGCACCACTCAAGGCGACTTAGTATCGTGCACCACTCAAGGCGACTTTTTGATACTTATATCGTGCACCACTTAAGGCGACTTTTTGATACTTAGAATAAATCTAAGGATTGTGCGCCCCTCAAGGCGACTTAGTATCGTGCACCACTCAAGGCGACTTTTTGATACTTAGAATAAATCTAAGGATTGTGCACCACTCAAGGCGACTTTATCGGGCACCACTGAAGGCGAATTTTCTCGTGCACCACTGAAGGCGACTTTGACACTTAGCATAAATCTAAGGACAACTCTTATTGGAAGCAACCTCTTTATTTATTGACGGCACAAAATTGGCTTACATCGAGCTAAACGATAAACAGCATACACCACTTAAGGCGATTTTACATCGGGCACCACTTAAGGCGACTTTATCGGGCACCACTTAAGGCGACTTTTTTCAAGCATGGTGTCTCTTCAAGTGTTCGCCACTAAAAGAATGCTTTAACGTTCTGCCATCGAGGTCTTCCAACTTATACGCATTTGGAGCGGGCATCCCCACGAGCTTATAAGGCCCTTCCCATTTTGGTGACATCTTGTTGATTTGATCCAAAAGGGTGAACTCGTTGCGACGCCAAACCAGCTCCCCGACGAAGAACTGTCGGGACTTCACTCGCCGATTGTAGTACCTGGCCGTCGCCAATCGCATTCGAGCCTGGACTTCATCGGCTTCCCGCCTCTTCTCTTCGAGTAAGTCCAAGTCCAGACGTCTCACTTCATCGTTCGTCAGGGGCTCGTAATATCTCATTCGATGGGACGCCACAGCTACCTCTACGGGGGCGACAGCTTCCGTGCCATAAACGAGGCCAAACGGAGTCTCCCCCGTTGATCGTTTGGGTGTCGTTCTAACAGCCCAAAGCACATTTTCCAGTTCGTTCAGCCACTTGCCCTTCAAGGCATAGACCCTCTTCTTCAGGCCGTCCATCACGATTTTATTGGCTGACTTCACCTGGCCATTAGTCTGAGCATGGCGTACAGAGGCGGTCCGATGCTCAATGTTCAATTCTTCCAGGTACTCCCTCACCTGAGAGCCGTTAAACGGTGGACCATTGTCGCTGATCACCACCTTAGGAATCCCGTATCTGGATACGATGTGGGTCTGGAGGAACTTGACGATCTGGTTCCCCGTTGTTCTGGCCAACGCCTTTGCCTCTATCCATTTCGAAAAATAATCGATAGCTACAAGTAAATACTTACATTGACCTTGTGCTTATGGAAGAGGTCCCACCAAGTCGATGCCCCACTGCGCGAAGGGCCACGCGCTCTTGATGGATGTCAGATTAGCGGCCGGAGCCACGATACTCGGGGCGTACCTCTGGCACGCGTCGCAGGATCGGACCATCGCCGTCGCTTCTTTGTTCATTGTGGGCCAATAATAGCCTAAGTTTAGCACTTTTCTCATGATGGATCGGGTCCCTTCATGACAAGCCGCGACCCATTCATGTACCTCCTTCAGGATTCGATTGGTGTCAGGTTCTGCCACACACTTCAAGTACGGAGTCGAGAACCAGCCCTTCTTGTATAGCTGATTGTCCACCATCACATAATTGGCCGCGATCCGACGTATCCTGTCCGCTGCCACTTGATCATCGGGGACTGCCCCCGTAGTCAGGTACGCGACTATCGGGGTCATCCAAGTTGGCTCCTCCTCCGATCTCGCTTCAATGGCGCACACCTGTGTTGGGTCGATGTTTGATAAGATCACCTTCTCCAAGAAGTGCACCTTCCGATTTTCTTCTAAGGGTGCCCCCAGGGAAAATTTGCTTAAGGCATCTGCCTCTACATTCTCCTCCCTTGGAATTGCCTCGATATCGAAGCTTTTGAAGCTCTCTTTCAGGGCTTGTACCTCTCGCAGATATTTCTTCATTATTGGACTCCTTGCTTCGTATCGCCCTTGAACCTGGTTCACGATTAAAGCTGCGTCGCACTTCACTCTTAAGTGATCGATTCCAGTGCCTTTAGCAATTTTTAGGCCCGTGATAAGAGCTTCATACTCCGCTTCGTTTTTTGTGGCCTTGAATGTTAAAGCCAAGGCGTATCGGAGCGGTTCACCTTCGCCCGGTGGTATCAACAAAAAGCCCGCTCCTGATCCGTCCTAACTCGCGGAGCCATCCGTGTACATCTCCCAGTTATTTTCCTTGTTTGGCTGTTCTGATTGCTCCGCCCTCTCTGGTTGTTCTTCTATCGGGACCTTAATGGTTGCCCCCTCTACAGGGCCCGCTTCTTCCAGATCGGGGGCTGTAGATTCTGCTATAAAACCCGCCAATGCCTGGCCTTTAATGGCTGTTCATGGAGCGAAGTGTATGCGAAACTCACTAAGCTCTACTGCCCATTTCACTAATCTTCCCGACGCATCCGGTCGGTTCAAAAAATGCTTCAAAGGCTGGTTCGTCAGCACAGTAATCTCGTGTGCGTGGAAATAAGGCCTTAGCTTCCGAGCAGTAATAATCAACGCAAAGAGGTACTTTTCAATGGCGGGATAGTTTAATTCAGACTTGGCAAACGCCTTGCTTACATAATAAACGGGGACTTGATTACCCTCGACGATCTTTACTAACACAGAGCTAATGGCAAATTCAGAAACAGCCAAATAAAGGTAGAGCGGCTCGCCTGGAACCGGTTTCGCCAACGGCGGGAGGGTGCGAAGGTGCTGCTTGAGTGCTTGGAACGCCTCTTCACACTTGGCGCTCCATTCAAATTTCTTGTTGGCCCTCAGGACTTCAAAAAACGGCATTGATCGGTCGCTGGCTTTGGATAAGAAGCGATTCATTGCAGCTAGTAGGCCATTCAGCACTTTTACCTCCCGATGGTTTATCGGAGACTGCATCTCCTCGATTGCCCTCAGCTTCTCAGGATTCACCTCAATTCCTCAATGACTCACTATAAAGCCCAAAAACTTCCCTGAGTGGACTCCGAAGGCGCATTTCGTCGGGTTTAAGTGAACTTGATGGAGCCTCATCCGCTCAAATGCCATGGTAAGGTTGTGCACATGATCCTCGGCTTGTCGGGACTTCACCAGCATATCATCCACATAAGCTTCCATGGTTTCTCCCAACATATCTCCAAACAGTTTGTTCACCATCCGTTGGTAGGTGGCCCCAGCATTGATCAACCCGAAAGGCATGACATCGTAGTGATAGATGTCACTGTCCGCATAGAACGCTGTATGGGGAGCGTCTTCCTTGGCCATCTTGATCTGGTTGTAGCCTGAATACGCATCCATGAAACTCAACAGCTCATGTCCCGACGTGGCATCCACCAACTGCTCGATTCTCGGGAGTAGGGAAACAGTCCTTTGGGAAAGCTTTGTTCAAGTCGCGGAAGTCCACACACATTCGCCATTTCCCGTTAGTTTTCTTCACCAGCACTGGATTAGCAACCCAAGTCTGGAATCGGAGCTCCTTAATAAACCCAGCATCGAGCAACCTGCCCACCTCCTGCTGGATCGCGATCTTCTTGTCCGTGCCCATCGGACGCCTTTTCTGCGTGATAGGCTTGATCGCGGGGTCTATCTTCAGCTCGTGTACGATCACATCGGGGCTGATTCCTGGCATATAGCTTGGGGACCAGGCAAACAGCTCCTTGAACTCCTTCAATAATTCAATCAATTTCTGGGCTGTCTCTTCAATCAGGGCGGACCCGATTTTCACCTTCCTCTGGGGTCCGTCGATCTCGACTTCTTTCAGATCTTCTACGGGGGGCGGGATGCCCAAACTCTTCTCTAGGATCCGTGTCTATATGAAGGACAGTCATGGCCTCTCGTCTCCTCCTTCGGGTGGCGTTAACATAACATTTTCGAGAAGCCACCTGGTTGCCTTTAACCTCTCCGACTCCATGGTCGGTCGGGAACTTCATCTTCTGTTGCACTGTCGAGGCAACCGCCATCAGGGGATTAATGGTGGTTCTCCCGATAATCGCGTTGTAGGTCCCCGCGGAATCAACCACGAAAAATTCCACGTTTCTCCTTTCTGATTTCCACCCGCTACCAAACTCCACTGGTAAGGTGATTACTCCTAGCGGATAGGAGGTTGAGCCAGAGAACCAGACCATCGGGAAGTTTGCCTCCTTTAGATCTTTCTTCGTCTTCCCCATAGCCTCCAGCGCGTCCATGAATAGGATGTCGGAGGAGCTCCCCCCGTCGATTAGAATTCTCTTCATTTCAAACCCATCTACATCCAAGGTTACCACCAAGGCATAGTCGTGCGGAGTCTCCACGCCTATGAGGTCTTCCGACGAGAAGGAGATTACCATCTCTTCTTTCAAGGTCCAGGATCGGGACCTCTTACCCAACACCACTGCCGTAGGGATTCTAGAGGCATAGACCTCTCGGGCGGATGAGGTATCACCTCTAGCAGCAAACCCTCCATGAATCACGTTGATAGTGCCCAGTCTCTCCTTGCGAGCACCGGATGACTCTGGATCGGTTCTCTTCTTTTTTGGGGACCGATCACGGGATCGGGAACGGGACCGCGATCGGGACTGAGAGCGGGATCGACACCGCTTATCCCCGACGAATTCCTTGAGCTTCCCCTTCTGGATCAGCTTTTCGATCTCCTTCTTCAATTCTTGACAGTGGTTGGTGTCGTGGCCATTTGCGCGGTGAAATCAGCAGTAGCGATCCGTACGAGATCCCAAGAATTCTCCATCCTTCTTTGGAGGGTACCTGGAGATACCTTGTCGTTCCATGACTGTCAGCACTTCCGCCATGGAGCAGTTGAGAGGAATGTCGAGATCCTCCCGCTTATCCTTCCTTGAAGAACGTCTATCGTCCCTTCGATCAGGTCGGCCTCGATTCCTACTATTGTCAGGTTTACCCTTTGACTTGCGATCGTCAGAAGGTTTAACCGGCTGCTTCCCTTTGTTTGACTTTGGGGGCTCCAACTCTCCTGCGGCTATCTTCGACTCTTGGACATCGATTTGCCGTTTCACCCTCTTCTGTAGTGCCTCCATATTCCACACAACTTTCTCAGCCACGCTGTGCATCAGGTCGGAACCATAGAGGCCGTTAAGTTCCGAATGAAGGTACGGATGGTCTCACCTTCCGAGATCTCTTCGTCGATCACTGCCACACTGGCCGTGTACCGCTGGTAATAATGAGCCAGTGATTCGTCGGGCCTCTGCACCACCTGGGTTAGGGACCTCACGCTCTTCAATAAACGTCTCCGACCCTGGTACTGCTGAATGAATCGATCATGCATGTCTGCCCAGCAAGTGATGCAGCCTGGGGGCAGACTAAAGAACCAGGTCAGGGCTCTTTCTCCCAGTGTGTTCGGGAACAGCGTACACACTATGTCTTCACTCGGGGCTCTTTCCAGACAAGCCATGAGGTGTTTCTGGACATGGCGAACTGGATCTCCTTCGCCATCATACTCCTTTATCGTGGGGATGCCTAGCCCAGGCGGGGCTAGGGTGTCGATGAGTCGGGGGACGAAGGGATGAGTGGATCGATCCCTTAGCTCCGACACCAGCGGCTTCTGCTCTCCCATACAGATGTTTACAATCTTTACCACCTGGTCGAGAGTGATGGGACCATTCAGAGGAATGGTCCTGTGCTGTACTGGTCCTGGCCCATCAACCACGAACCTCTCCGGCTGACCGGTTGCCCTACTCCCGTCCTGGCCTCGGGGCGGGGCTTCCTGTGCGTTCCGACCCTCTGTTGGCGGGGCCACTTCCTCCAACGGGGGCATCTCCTCCTGCCTCCTTGCAGCCTCTCTCCGATCCAAGAGAGCCTCTACGGCCGCCAGAAACATGGGCATGGCTTCCGCCACGGCCCTTGTCAAGTCTGTAGCTGGGGGAGCCTCCTGCCCCCTGTTGCCCTGATGCTGAGGAGCAATATCTTCGGGATCTCCATTGTGCCCCGCTGTCTGGGAGAGCTCAGCCGGGGGATGGTTCTGGTTTTCCTCCTGTTCCGGTACTGAATCCAGATTTGTTGCAGCGGGGTGACGGGAACCACCGGATTGTCCCTGTCTTCGGTGCTTGCCAGCCGCCATTGATCGAGTAGAAGGCATATCAGCTTTTTGTTTGATTCCCACAGACGGCGCCAATGTTGGATCACGGTGGAACTCCGGTACGGACTTTGACGGCAATCCTAGCTCCTTTGCTCCACACAATTCTGCAAGAGGGGATAGACCGGGCGGTGACCCAGAATCCCTCTCCGATGCTTAAATGAGTGCCCAATACGAACTGGCAAGCAATAATCTTAGAGTATGTAATTCAACGTAAGTGTTCTGAGGTGACCTCTTGCCTTTTTATAGGCAAAGAGACGCCTCAGGTACCTGGTGAACCGTTAGGGGTGGTTTGCCCGTATCTCGCGTATCTCGGGTGTGATCCCGCCTATCCAGGCCATGATCTCGCGTATCTCAGCCATGCCCCGCATATCTCGGCCACGCTCCGTGTATCTTAACCACGTTCCGCGTATCTCGGCCACGCCCCGCATATCTTGGCCTTATCCTCTGATAACGAGTCCCGACTCCTGTCGGGGACTCCAGAGTTATCTCGTTGTGTCACCGCTCGGGGCCCCTCGTCATCGTGACAGGGCCAATCATTCTCAGGGATTCATCATCGGGGCCTACTTAAAGGCTTCTCATCGGGAGCTTCCAGCTCAACTGTCGGGACCTTGACTCGTCGGGACTCCCTTCGTCGGGACCCTTCTCCTAGGTCATCTTGACCTTCAATTTGGGCCTGGTGGGCCTGTTTGCCGTTTCCTCCCCGTTAAAGGGCCTGACGGCTGTAATCGAACCCATCAGCGTACAAGTTGGAAGACCTCGATGGCAGAACAATGAAGCATTCTTTTAGTGGCGAACACTTGAAGAAACACCATGCTTGATGAAAAGTCGCCTTAAGTGGTGCCCGATGAAAAGTCGCCTTAAGTGGTGCCCGATGAAAAGTCGTCTTAAGTGATGCATGATTCATAGATCTATGCCAAGTGTTGTTAAAACCGTCTTAAGTGATGCATGAGATTAAGTCGTCTTAAATGATGCACGATTCTTGGATTTATTCTAAGTATTGGAAAGTCGCCTTAAGTGGTGCGTGATGGTGAGTCACCTTAAGTGGTGCAAGTTGGTAAGTTGTCTTAAGTGATGCATGATTCTTAGATTTACTCTAAGTGTTGTTAAAGTCGTCTTAAGTGATGCACGAGATTAAGTTGTCTTAAGTGATGCATGATTCTTGGATTTATTCTAAGTATTGGAAAGTCGCCTTAAGTGGTGCGTGATGGTAAGTCACCTTAAGTGGTGCAAGTTGGTAAATCGTCTTAAGTGATGTGTGAGAATATCTTAAGTGTCGAGGTTTTGACTTAAGTAAGTATAGTAAAGTCGCTTTAAGAAGTGCAAGGGAAAATCGGAACTAAGAAAGTCTGATATTCATAAGGGATCAAAGGCCCGAGGATTACAAAAATGAGGAGAATACAAGGACTCTAAAGATAAGCAGTTAGGCTTGGTCCTTGTCGGCGGCATCGACGGGAGCTGGGTCCACGAGGTCGGTGGCAGAAGGCTCCACAGGTTCAGCCGCTGGAGGGTCGATTATCAGAGTATCAGTACTTGGAGGCTCCCCTGTGTCTTCAACAATCGCGGGAGTGCTCCCCCCATCACTCTCCTCCGAGAGAGCAAAGTATTTCTTCGCGAAGGGAGCGAGAGAAGGAGACTTGTCGAAGTTAATGGCGTCGCCATACTCCAGGTGGAGTTCCTCGACCGCGTTGAAGAGGGTGTTCTCCACATCCGCGTTGCAGAACTTCACAGCATCAGCCTGGAAGTCTTCAGACCTCCGATAATCCTCCCGGACCTTGGTCTCGGCCGCGACCAGCTGCGCGGGAACCCCCGCAACTTGCTCCTCCAGAGCCTTCTTCTCAAGGACCAGCTTGTCCTCAGCAACCTTCCGCTCCCGCTTCAGGAGCCCCTCGAAGTCATGGACCTGCTTTTGGAGGTCCCGAGTCTTGCGGTCGAAGATGGCCTGCTCCTTGGTCAGTTTTCCCCGCGAAGACTCGGAGGCCGCGAGATCCTCCTTAAGTTTGGCCATGACCGCCCGCTCTTGCTCCAGGGCCTCCTCATAGGCGAGGAGGTACCCGATGGAACGGTTGATGTCCCCCATCTCCTGTGAAGAAAGGAAAAGAAGTATTAGAAGATGAGCAATCGGTCTTATTGATGAAGAAAAGAAGGGGAAAGGCTTACCTCTATCCGACGGATGCACGTCTCCTTTACATCCCGGCGCATCTCCTCCTGATCTATGGTAATCGGATACCTCATAGAAGGCAGGATTGAGCCTGCTACCAAGTGTAGAGCCAGCTCCGGATATGTGTCCCTTTGTCGGAGCTGGACCCCTTGCAGCGTTTGGATCGGGGTCCAGGGAGCATCCTCCTGGTCGGAGTCGAAGGCCTTGTAGAAGCTCCCGTCGAGGGGAAGAGGAGAAGGGCCGACTGGGGACGTGGAGGGGTGTGCCTCCGACCCACCCCGGGTTGGGGAAGGAATGAAGTCAAGGGCGGGCGACGGTTGTCGCTGCGGTCGTGAAGAAGGCGAGGGGGGCAGCCCCTTGGAGGTTGGTTTCAGCGGGGACTGCCCCGTCCTCCGACGATGGCGAAGGGAGCCACCCTCATCAGTCTCCTCGGAGGAGTCCAGGCTATCCACCCGACGAAATTGTTCGTCGGTCGGGGTCCCACCGCTGGAGAAAAGTGGTGCCCCCGCAGAAGGAGGCGCCCCTGCGGAAGGTGGTGCGCCTGCCGAGGCTCCAGCACCCGACGGAGTCTCCGAGTGACCTGCACCTAGAGGACGAGAGGAGGCTTTAGAAACGTAATCAGGAAGTTCACTAGAGCCCTTACACCGAACAATACGTCGGGAGACGTATTGGTCCTTCCCGCGGTAGTTGTAGTAGCCCGCCTTCAGGACACGAGGAGTTTCCCCTCGGAGGACTCGTTTGACATCGGCGATGCGGGCCTCCATGGTCGAAGGAATCAACTCCTTCGAAACCAACCTCCTGTACGATTTAATAGCGAGGCAGAGCTTTTTACCTTCTTCAGCGTTCTGGACGTCGAAGAGCTTATCCACCTCCACACGGCTCCGCTTGGGCCTCTCCGCGGAAGGAGACCCCGATGGAACAGCAGCCTTCTTGGCTGACTTCCTCTTCCGCGTGGGGCGGACAGCATCGGTCTCCCCCTGCTTAAGGATCAGATTGGTCAGCACGGATACCTTCTTAGCTGCAAACAGTAAAAAACAAAGGTTAGAGATTTACCCAGGGAACCATATTGGAGGGGCCGTCGCATTCACCAGGTCCCGCTCCACGAGAGAATTGGCGTCGAGGGGAGTGTAGGACTCCCCCCACCGGTAGAGCTGGATGAGCTGAAGAGTCTGGAAGTCTTCGTCGGTATAGGTGTGGAAAGCGGGAGGAGAATCCGCTTCCACCTCCCATCGGGGCCACGGGATCGAGGAGTTTTGGATGAAGAAGTAGCTCCTCTTCCACCCGCTGTTGTCGGACCCCGTGTCGACCAGGAGTCCCCGACCCTTGACAACCTTCCAGGTGTCACTAGTCCAGTTGCACAACCCGAGTTGCGTCTTGTTCCACTTTGGCATCCGGGGGTAGAAGGCGCAAACCCCCCCCCCCCCTCGTTGCACTTCATCCCGTAGAAGGTCCTGAAGAGCTTGAGGCTGTATACCCACTTCTGTCGGAAGCAGAGGACCTGGAAGGCGTTCCACAGGCGTATGGCGTGCGGAGAGAAGGTGGTCGGATGCGTCTTGTAATGCTGGGACATCTCGACCAGATTACCACAGAAGGGGAATCTGATCCCCGCTGATATTTGCCCCGTAGAGACAAATACCTCCCCTTTTCGGGGACGAGTAACCTCAAGGTTACCCGAGGGGCGGAGCCAGGGATACGGGAAACGAGGTTCCCAGGTAGAGGTGATGCATCCCTCCCGGAGAGCTGCATCATACGCAGTGCTGGAAATCTTGTTCAGAGCATAGTCGAAGTTGAAGGGCTTCCTTCCCTCGGAACTAGATCCGCTGTCTGAAATCAGCCATGGAAAGGCACGTTGGGTTTTCCAGAAAACTGCAAACAAGGAAAAAATGTACAAGCAACGAAGAAGAAACCCTTACCAGACATGATGGTTGAAGGCTGAAAGGATGAACTTGACGTTGTCGGAAAAGTTGCTTGGAAGAACAGGAGGCCGGAGGAGCACTGGGGTCTTCGGAATTGCAGAAGCTTGAATTCTCAGAGAAGTTGCAGAGAGCTTTTGAAATTTCGGAGACGGTAAAAGGGAAACTGTACCCAGGGTGAGGGTTTTATAGGCGAAGAAGACAGTCGAAAGGACGTTCTGATCTGGATCGTCGAAGTTGAAGCGTTCTGATCTGGACCGTTGAGATGAAACGTGCAGAATGGCAACGGGTGTAATGATGAAACGGCCTGAAAAGCACTTTTCAGAAAAAGCAGGCGCGAAAAATCAGGCACGGGTGCCAAAGACGTCGCTTCGTTATCTGCTGCATTTAATGGCAGGGGAACCGAGGAGTCTCCTCGGATTTGGTGGTTATCCTCAAGGCATCGAGGAAGCGCGAACAAGAAGACTTGTACTAAGTGACTATGCCAAGGGAAAGATCCCCGACTCCAACGTCGGGAGGTCGGGAGTTAAAAGACACGACGAACTGTAAGTCCCTCATGTCTTGGGGGCAAATGATGGGTTCTGCTATAGCCGTTAGGCCCTTTAACGGCAAGGAAACGACGAATAGGCTCACTGGGCCCTGATGGGTTCGACTACAGCCGTTAGGCCCTATTAACGGTGAGGAAACGGAAAATAGGCCCGGTGGGCCCTAAACGAAGGCCAAGATGGCCCAGGCTAAGGATCCTGACGAAGGGAGTCCGAGGATGAGAGGTCCCGACAGAGTCGGACCTGACAAGCGAGCTGAACGCTCCCGACGAGATGCCTCTGAGTAGGCCCCGATGACGAATCCCTGAGAACAATAGGCCCTGTCACGATGACGAGGGGCCCCGAGCGGTGACACAATGAGATAACTCTGGAGCCCCCGACGTTAGTCGGGACTCATTATCAGGGGATAAGGACGAGATACGCGGGGCGTGGCCGAGATAAGCGAGATCATGGCCTAGATAGGCGGGATCACACCCGAGATACGCGGGATACGGGCTAACCACCCCCAACGGTTCACCAGGTAACTGAGGTACCTCTTCGCCAATAAAAGGGCAAGAGGTCACCTCAGATCGATTACGTTGAATTACATTACTTGAGATTACTGCTTGCCAGTCCGTACAAGAGACTCATTTAAGCATCGGAGAGGGATTCTGGGTCACCGCCCGGTCTATCCCCTCTTGCAGGATTGTGTGGAGCGAAGGAGCTAGGATCGCCGTCAAAGATCGTACCGGAGTTCCGCCGTGATCCAACATTGGCGCCTTCTGTGGGAATCTAACAAAAAGCTGAGATGCCTTCTACTCGTTCAATGGCGGCTGGCAAGCAAAGAAGGCAAGGACAATCTGGTGGTTCCCGTCATCCCGCTGCGACGACTCTGAACTCCCTACCTGAACAGGAGGAAAACCAGAACCATCCCGCTACTGAGCTTTCCCAGACAGGGAGGCATAATGAAGGTCCCGAAGATGTTGCTGCTCAGCACCAGGGGAATAGGGAGCAGGAGGCTCCCCCAGTTGCGGACCTGACGAGGGCTGTGGCAGAAGCCATGCCGATGTTTTTGGCAGCCGTGGAGGCTCTCTTGGATCGACGAGAAGCTGCGAGGAGGCAAGAGGAGATGCCCCCGTTAGAAGAAGCGCCCCCACCAGCAGAGGTTCGGAACGTACCGGAGGCTCAGCCCCGAGGCCGGAGCAGGAATGGAGAGTCCGTTCAGCCAGAGAGATTCGTGGTTGATGGGCCAGGACTAATACAGCACAGGACCATTCCCCTTAATGGTCCCATCACCTCCGATCAGGTGGTAAAGATCGTGAATATCTGCATGGGAGAGCAGAAACCGTTGGTGTCGGAGCTGAGGGATCGATCTACTCATCCCTTCGTCCCTCGACTCATAGACACCCTAGCCCCGCTAGGATTAGGTATCCCCACAATAAAGGAATACGATGGTGAAGGAGATCCGGTTCGTCATGTCCAGAAGCACCTCATGGCGTGTCTGGGAAGAGCCCCGAATGAAGATATAGCGTGTACGCTGTTCCCGAACACACTTGGGGAAAGAGCCCTGACCTGGTTCTTTAGTCTGCCCCCAGGCTGCATCACATGTTGGGCAGATATGCACGGCCGGTTCATTCAGCAGTACCAGGGTCGTAGACGTTTGCTGAAGAGTGTGAGGTCCCTGACCCAAGTGGTACAGAGGCCCGACGAATCGCTGGCGCACTATTACCAGCGGTACACTGCCAGTGTGGCGGAGATTGATGAGGAGATCTCGGAGGGTGAGACCATCCGTACCTTCATTCGAAACCTAACGGCCCCCTACGTTTCCGATCTAATGCACAGCGTGGCTGAGAAGGCCGTGTGCAATATGGAGGCACTACAGAAGAGGGTGAAACGGCAAATCTATGTCCAGGAATCGAAGATAGCCGCTGGAGAACTGGAGCCCCCGAAGTCGAATAAAGGGAAACAGTCGGTTAAACCTTTCGACGATCGTAATTCAAAGGGTAAACCTGAGAGCAGTCGGAATCGAGGCCGCTCTGATCGGAGAGATGATAGGTGTTCCTCAAGGAAGGACAAGCGGGAGGATCTCGACATTCCTCTAAATTGTTCCATGGCGGAGGTACTAACGGTCATGGAACGACAGGGTATCTCCAGGTATCTCCCAAAGAAGGATGGAGAATTCTTGGGATCCCGCACAGATCGCTACTGCCGATTTCACCGCGCAAATGGTCACGACACCAACCATTGTCGGGAGCTGAAGAAGGAGATCGAAAAGCTGATCCAGAAGGGGAAGCTCAAGGAGTTCGTCGGGGATAAGCGGTGTCGATCCCGCTCTCGGTCCCGATCGCGGTCCCGTCCTCGATCCCGCGATCGGTCCCCAAAGAAGAAGAGGTCCGACCCGGAGCCGTCTGGTGCCCGCAAAGAACGACGGGGCACCATCAACGTGATTCACGGAGGATTTGCTGCTGGAGGTGATACCTCGTCCTCTCGAGAGGTTTACGCCTCTAGAATTCCTACGGCTGAGGTGCTGGGTAAGAGGTCCCGATCCTGGACCCTGAAAGAAGAGATGGTGATCTCCTTTTCGTCGGAGGATCTCATAGGCGTGGAGACTCCGCACGATAACACCTTGGTTGTGACCTTGGATGTAGACGGGTACGAGATGAAGCGAATTCTGATCGACGGAGGGAGCTCCTCCGATATTCTATTCATGGACGCGCTGGAGGCTATGGGAAAAACGAAGAAAGACCTGAAGGAGGCGAATTTCCCGATGATCGGCTTCTCTGGCTCCACCTCCTATCCGCTAGGGGTGATCACCTTACCAGTGGAGTTTGGCAGCGGGTGGAAATCAGAAAGAAGGAACGTCGAGTTTGTGGTAGTTGATTCCGCAGGGACTTACAACGCAATCATCGGGAGAACTACCATCGACCCCCTGATGGCAGTTGCCTCGACTGTTCACCAAAAAATGAAGTTCCCGACCAACCACGGAGTCGGAGAGGTCAAGGGCGACCAGGTGGCTTCCCGAAAATGTTATGTTAACGCCACCCGAAGGAGGAGGCGAGAGGCCATGACTGTCCTCCAGACAGATACAGATCCTAGAGAGGAGTTTGGGCGTCCCGCCCCCATAGAAGATCTAAAAGAAGTTGAGATCGACGGACCCCAGAGGAAGGTGAAAATCGGGTCTGCTTTGACCGAAGAGACAGCCTGAGAGTTGATCGACCTGCTGAAAAAGTTCAAGGAGCTGTTTGCCTGGTCCCCGAGCGATATGCCAGGAATCAGCCCCGATGTGATCGTACACGAGCTGAAGATAGATCCCGCGATCAAACCTATCACGCAGAAAAGGCGTCCGATGGGCACACACAAGAAGATCGCGATCCAACATGAGGTGGGCAGGTTGCTCGATGCCGGGTTTATTAAAGAGCTCCGATTCCAGAATTGGGTCGCAAATCCGGTACTGGTGAAGAAGACTAATGGGAAATGGCGGATGTGTGTAGATTTCCGCGACCTGAATAAGTCTTGCCCGAAGGAATGTTACCCGCTCCCGAGAATCGACCAGCTGGTGGATGCCACACGGGACATGAGCTGTTGAGCTTCATGGATGCGTATTCGGGCTACAACCAGATTAATATGACTAAGGAGGACGCTCCTCACACAGCGTTTTATGCAGACAGTGACATCTATCACTACGATGTCATGCCTTTCGGGTTGATCAATGCCGGGGCAACCTATCAGCGGATGGTGAATAAGCTGTTCCGAGATATGCTGGGGGAGACCATGGAGGCTTACGTGGATTATATGCTGGTGAAGTCCCGACAAGCTGAGAATCATGTGCACAACCTAGCCATGGCGTTTGAGCGGATTAGGCTTCATCAAGTTCGCTTAAACCCGACGAAATGCGCCTTCGGAGTCCACTCAGGGAAATTTTTGGGCTTTATGGTGACCCAGAGAGGAATTGAGGTGAATCCCGAGAAGCTGAGGGCGATTGAGGAGATGCAGTCTCCGATAAACCATCGGGAGGTTCAAGTGCTGAATGGCCGACTAGCTGCAATGAATCGCTTCCTGTCCAAAGCCAGTGACCGATCAATGCCATTTTTTGAAGTCCTGAGGGCCAACAAGAAGTTTGAGTGGACCGCCAAGTGTGAAGAAGCGTTCCAAGCACTCAAGCAGCACCTTCGCACCCTCCCGCCGTTGGCGAAACCGGTTCCAGGCGAGCCGCTCTATCTTTACTTGGCTGTTTCTGAATTTGCCATTAGCTCTGTGTTAGTGAAGGTTGTCGAGGGTAATCAAGTCCCCGTCTATTATGCAAGCAAGGTGTTTGCCAAGTCTGAATTGAATTATCCTGCCGTTGAGAAGTATCTCTTTGCGTTGATTATTACTGCTCGGAAGCTAAGGCCTTATTTCCATGCACACGAGATTACTGTGTTGACGAACCAGCCTTTGAAGCATTTTTTGAACCGACCGGATGCGTCGAGAAGATTAGTGAAGTGGGCAGTAGAGCTTAGTGAGTTCGCATACACTTTGCTCCAAGAACGGCCATTAAGGGCCAGGCATTGGTGGATTTCATAGCAGAATCTACAGCCCCCGATCTAGAAGAAGCGGGCCCTGTAGAGGGGGCAACCATGGAGGTCCCGACGGAAGAACAACCAGAGAGGACAGAGCAATCAGAACAGCCAAATAAGGAAAATACCTGGGAAATGTACACGGATGGCTCCTCGAGTTCGAACGGATCAGGAGCAGGTTTTTGTTGATACCACCGGGTGGAGGTGAGCCGCTTCGATATGCCTTGGCTTTAACGTTTAAGGCCACGAACAACGAAGCGGAATACGAGGCTCTTATCACGGGCCTGAAAATCGCTAAAGGCACTGGAGTCGATCACTTGAGAGTGAAGTGTGACGCAGCTTTAATCGTAAACCAGGTTCAAGGGCGATACGAAGCGAGGAGCCCGATAATGAAGAAGTATCTACACGAGGTACAAACCTTGAAGGAGAGCTTTAAAAGCTTCGACATCGAGGCAATCCCGAGGGAGGAAAACGTAGAGGCAGACGCTTTGAGCAAATTTGCCCTGGGGCACCCTTGGAAGAAAATCAGAAGGTGCACTTCTTGGAGAAGGTGATCTTATCGACCACCGACCCGACACAGGTGTGTGCCATTGAGGCAAGATCGGAGGAGGAGCCCACTTGGATGACCCCGATAGTCGCATACCTGACTACGGGGACAGTCCTCGATGATAAAGTAGTAGCCGATAGGATACGTCGGATCGCGGCTAACTACGTAATGCTGGACAATCAGCTATACAAGAAGGGTTGGTTCTCGACTCCGTACTTGAAGTGTGTGGCAGAGCCCGACACAGACCGAATCCTGAAGGAAATGCGTGAAGGGGTCGCGGCTTGTCATGAAGGGGCCCGATCCATTATGAAGAAAGTGCTAAACTTGGGCTATTATTGGCCTACGATGAGCAAGGAAGCGACGACGTTGGTTCAATCCTGTGACGCGTGCCAGAGGTACGCCCCGAGCATCATGGCTCCGGCCGCCAATCTGACATCCATCAAGAGCGCTTGGCCTTTCGCGCAATGGGGCATCGACTTGGTGGGACCTCTTCCACAAGCACAAGGTCAATGTAAGTATTTACTTGTAGCTATCGATTATTTTTCGAAATGGATAGAGGCAAAGGCGCTGGCCAGAACGACGGGGAACCAGATCGTCAAGTTCCTCCAGACCCATATTGTGTCCAGATACGGGATTCCTAAGGTGGTGATCAGCGACAATGGTCCACCGTTTAACGGCTCTCAGGTGAGGGAGTATCTGGAGGAATTGAACATCGAGCATCAGACAGCTTCCGTGCGCCATGCTCAGACTAATGGCCAGGTGGAATCAGCCAACAAAATCGTGATGGATGGCCTGAAGAAGAGGGTCTATTCCTTGAAGGGCAAGTGGCTGAACGAACTGGAAAATGTGATTTGGGCTGCTAGAACGACACCCAAACGATCAACGGGGGAGACTCCGTTTGGCCTCGTTTATGGCACGGAGGCTGTCGCCCCCGTGGTGGTAGCTGTGGCGTCCCATCGGATGAGATATTACGAGCCTCTGACGAACGATGAGATGAGACGGCTGGACTTGGACTTGCTCGAAGAGAAGAGGCGGGAAGCCGATGAAGTCCAAGCTCGAATACGTTTGGCGACGGCCAGGTATTACAATCGGCGAGTTAAGTCCCGACAATTCTTCGTCGGGGAGCTGGTTTGGCGTCGCAACGAGTTTACCCTTTTGGATCGAATAAAAAAGATGTCACCAAAATGGGAAGGACCTTATAAGGTCGTGGGGATGCCAGCTCCAAATGCGTACAAATTGGAAGACCTCGATGGCAGAGTATTGAAGCATTCTTTTAGTGGCGAACACTTGAAGAAACACCATTCTTGATAAAAGTCGCCTTAAGTGGTGCCCGATGAAAGTCGCCTTAAGTGGTGCCCGATGAAAATCGCCTTAAGTGGTGTATGCTGTTTATCGTTTAATTCGATGTAAGCCAATTTTGTGCCATCAATAAATAAAGAGGTTGCTTCCGATCAGAATTGTCCTTAAGATTTACTCTAGGTGATATAAAGTCGCCTTAGGTGGTGCACGATATAAAGTCGCCTTGAGTGGTGCACGAGAAAAGTCGCCTTAAGTGGTGCACAATTCTTAGATTTATTTCTAAGTACTGAAAAGTCGCCTTAGGTGGTGCACGATACCAAGTCGCCTTGAGTGGTGCATAAGAATTAAGTCGTCTTAAGTGATGCACGAAAAAGTTGTCTTAAGTGATGTACGAGATTAAGTCGTCTTAAGTGATGCATGTTTTTTAGATTTATTCTAAAGTATTGAAAAGTCGCCTTAAGTGGTGCATGATGATAAGTCACCTTAATTGGTGCAAGTTAGTAAATCGTCTTGAGTGATGTACGAGAATGTCTTAAGTGTCGAAGTATCGACCTAAGCAAGTATAGTAAAGCCACTCAAAGAAGTGCATCGAAAAAATCGGGACTAAGAAAGTCTGATAATTGATAAGGGCTCAAAGGCCCGACGATTACAAAAGCGAGGAAGATACAAGGATTTTAAAGATAAGCAGTTAGGCTTGGTCCTTGTCAGCGGCATCTACAGGAGTTGGGTCCACGAGGTCGGCGGCAAAAGGCTCCACAGGGTCAGCCGCGGGAGGATCGACTATCGGAGCATCAGCACTTGGAAGCTCTGCTGCGTCTTCGACAATTGCGGGAGTACTCCCCCCATCACTCTCCTCCGAAAGGGCAAAGTATTTCTTCACGAAGGGAGCGAGAGAAGGAGACTTGTCGAAGTTGATGGCGTCGCCATACTCCAGGTGGAGCTCCTCAACCGCATTGAAGAAAGTGTCGTCCACCTCCGCGCCGAAGAACTTCACAGCATCAGCCTGGAAGTCTTCAGACCTCCGATAATCCTCCCGGCCCTTGACCTCGGCCGCGACCAGCTGCGCGGGAACCCCCGCGACTTGCTCCTCCAGAGCCTTCATCTCGAGGACCAGCTTGTCCTCAGCAGTCTGCCGCTCCTATCGCTCCCGCCTCAGGAGCTCCTCGAAGTCGCCAACCTGCTTTTGGAGGTCCTGAACCTTTCGGTCGAGGATGGCCTGCTCCTTGGCAAGTTTCCCGTGCGAAGATTTGGAGGCCGCAAGATCCTCCTTAAGCTTGGAAATGGTCGCCCGGTCCCGCTCCCGGGACTCATCATAGGCAAAGAGGTACCCAAAAAGACGATTGAAGTCCCCGAGCTCCTACGATAGAAGAAAGAAAAGTGTTAATGAACAAGCAACCAGCCTTACCAATGAAGAGGGAGAAGCGAAGTTTTACCTCTATCCGACGCAGGGACATCTCTCGAACATCCCGACGCATCGCCTCCCGATTCAGGGAAATCGGATACCGCATGGTGGGCAGAATCGAGCCTGCCAGCAGATGCAGAGCCAGTTCTTCATGGGCATCCCCTTGTCGAAGCTGGACCCCTTGCAGTGTTTGGATTGGGGTCCAGGGAGCATCCACCTGCGCGGGGTCGAAGGCCCTGTAGAAACTCCCGTCGAGAGGGAGAGGAGGAGGGCTAGCACGAGTCGTGGAGGGGCGCGCCTCCGGCTCGACCCGGGTGGGGGAAGGAGTGAAGTCGTGGATGGGCTACGGCTCTCGCTGCTGCGGAGAAGATGAGGGGGGCACCCCCTGAGAGGTTGGTTTCAAGGGGACTGCCCCGTCCTCCGACGATGACGAAGGGAGCCACCCTCATCAGTCTCCTCGGAGGAGTCCAAGGTTTCCACCCGAGGAAATTGTTCGCCGGTCATGGTTTTCTCCCCAGTTGAGGGAGGCGCCCCTGTTGAGGGTGGTGCACCCGCGGAGGCTTCAGCGCCCGATGGAGCTCCTGAGCGACCTGCACCTAGAGTACGAGAGGCTTCAGAAATGTAATCAGGGAGTTCATCAGGATTCTTACACCAAACAATACGTCAGGAGACATATTGGTCCTTCCCGTGGTAATTGTAGTAGCCCGCCTTCAAGACACGAGGAATTTCCCCTCGAAGGACTCGTTTGACGTCAGCAATGCGGGCCTCCATGGTGAAGGAATCAACTCCTTCGGGACCATCCTCCTATACGATTTAATAGCGAGACGGAGCTTTTTACCTTCTTCAGCGTTCTGGACGTCGAAGAGCTGGTCCACCTCCACACGCTTCCGCTTCGGCTGCTCCGCAGAAGGAGATCCCGACGGAGCAGCAGCCTTCTTGGCGGACTTCCTCTTCCGCGAAGGGCGGACAGCGTCGGTCTCCCCCTGCTTAAGGAACAGATTGGTCAGCCTGGATACCTTCTTGGCTGCAAACAGTAGAAGAAAAAGAGTCAGAGATGTACCCAAGGAACCACATTGGAGGGGCCGTCAAAAAGATGCCCCCCAGAGATTATATCGAGGAGTCGGATCCCGGCGTTCACCAGGTCCCGCTCCACGAGAGAAATTGGCGTCGAGGGGAGTGTAGGACTCCTCCCATCGGTAGAGCTGGATGAGTTGAAGAGTTTGGAAATCTTCGTCAGTATAGGTGTGGAAGGCAGGAGGAGAGTCTGCTTCCACCTCCCATCGGGGCCATGGGATCGAAGAGTTTTGAATGAAGAAGTAGCTCCTTTTCCATCCGCTGTTGTCGGACCCCGTGTCGACCAGGAGTCCCCGACCCTTGACCACCTTCCAGGTGTCAGTGGTCCAGTTACACAACCCGAGTTGCGTCTTGTTCCACTTCGGCATCCGGGGTAGAAGGCGCAAACCCCCGCCTCGTTGCACTTCATCCCGTAGAAGGTCCTGAAGAGCTTGAGGCTGTACACCCACTTTTGATGGAAGCAGAGGACCTGGAAGGCGTTCCACAGACGTATGGCGTGGGGAGAGAAGGTGGTCGGATGCTTCTTATAATGCTGACACATCTCGACCAAACTGCCACAGAAAGGGAACCTAATCCCCGCTGATACTTGCCTCGTAGAGACAAATACCTCCCCTTTTCGGGGACGAGTAACCTCAAGGTTACCCGAGGGGCGAGGCCAGGGATACGGGAAACGAGGTTCCCAAGTAGAAGTGATGCATCCCTCCCGGAGAGCTGCATCATAAGCGGTGCTGGAGATTTCATTCAGAGCATAATCAAAGTTGAAAAGCTTTCTTCCCTCAGAGCTAGATCCACTGTCTGAAAAGTAGCAATGGCAAGGAAGGCACATTGGGATTTTCGGAAAGCTGCAAACAAGAAAAAGATGAGCAAGCAACGAAGAAGAAATCCTTACCAGACATTACGATTGGAGGTTGAAGGAATGAACTGGGCGTTGCCGGGAAGATGATCGGAAAAGCACTAAGGTCTTCGGAATCGCAAGAGCTTGAATTCGCAAAAGTTGTAGAGAGCTCCTGAAAATTCGAAGACGGTAAAAGTGATCCAACACCCACGGTTAGGGTTTTATAGGCGAAGAGGACAGTGGAAGGGACACTTCGATCTGAGTCGTCGAAGTTGAAGCGTTCTAATCTGGACCGTTGAGATGGAACGTGCAGAATGGCAACGGGCGTAATGATGAAACGGCATGAAAAGCACTTTTTAGAAAAAACAGGCGCGAAAAACCAGGCACGAGTGCCGAAGACGTCGCTTCATTATCTGCTGCATTTAATGACTGGGGAGCCGGGGAGTCCCCTCGGATTTGGCAGTTATCCACAAGGCATCGAGGAAACGTGAATGAGAAGATTAGTATTGAGTGACTATGCCAAGGGAAAGATCCCCGATTTCGATGTCGAGAGGTCGGGAGTTAAAAGACACGACGAACTAAAAGTCCCTCATGTCTTGGGGGCAAATGATGGGTTCGACTACAGCCGTTAGGCCCTATTAACGGTGAGGAAACGGCAAATAGGCCCGGTGGGCCCTAAACGAACGCCAAGATGGCCCAGGATAAGGATCCCGACGAAGGGAGTCCGAGGATGAGAGGTCCCGACAGAGTCGGACCTGACAAGCGAGCTGAACGCTCCCGACGAGATGCCTCTGAGTAAGCCCCGGTGACGAATCCCTGAGAACAATAGGCCCTGTCATGATGACGAGGGGCCCCGAGCGGTGGCACAATGAGATAACTCTGGAGTCCCCGACGTTAGTCGGGACTCATTATCAGGGGATAAGGCCGAGATACGCGGGGCGTGGCCGAGATAAGCGAGATCATGGCCTAGATAGGCGGGATCACACCCGAGATATGCGGGATACGGGCTAACCACCCCCAACGGTTCACCAGGTAACTGAGGTACCTCTTTGCCTATAAAAGGGCAAGAGGTCACCTCAGATCGATTACGTTGAATTACATTACTTGAGATTACTGCTTGCCAGTCCGTACAAGAGACTCATTTAAGCATCGGAGAGGGATTCTGGGTCACCGCCCGGTCTATCCCCTCTTGCAGGATTGCGTGGAGCGAAGGAGCTAGGATCGCCGTCAAAGATCGTACCGGAGTTCCGCCGTGATCCAACAAGCCCTAAAATGGAGGTCAAGATAACCCAGGCGAAGGGTCCCGACAGAGGGAGTCCCGATGATGAAAGGTCCCGACAGAGTCGGTCCCGATAGGTGAGCTGGACGCTCTTGATGAGATGCCTTTAAGTAGGCCCCGATGATGAATCCCTGAGAATGATTGGCCCTGTCACGATGACGAGGGGCCCGAGCGGTGACACAACGAAATAACTCTGGAGTCCCCGATGTTAGTCGGGACTTGCTATCAGAGGTTGAGGCCGGGATACGCGGGGCGTGGCCGAGATACGCGGAGCGTGATTGAGATACGCGAAGCGTGGCCGAGATACGCGGGGCGTGGGCGAGATAAGCGAGATCATGGCCTAGATAGGCGGGATCGTGCCCGAGATACGCGGAATACGGGCTAACCACCCCAATGGTTCACAAGGTAACTGAGGTACCTCTTCGCCTATAAAAGGGCAGAGGTTAAATCAGAGCACATTACGTTTTGATATACGATACTTGAGATTACTGCTTGCCAGTCCACACGAGATACTCATTTAAGCATCGGAGAGGGATTCTGGGTCACCGCCCGGTCTATCCCCTCTTGCAGGATTACGTGGAGCGAAGGAGCTAGGATCGCCGTCAAAGATCGTGCCGGAGTTCTACCTTGATCCAACACCACCCTCCGAAGGGCTACAAATAATCCCGCATCGAGGCGGAAAATAAAGTACGGGTCACAGCCACCGTTTAATCGGCTACCAAATAAAGAGTGCTTCCGCTAGGTTGAAAACCCAAAAGGGCGACCTAGGCAAAATCAGGAAATGAGAGGCATGGTTGCAAGTTCAGAAATTGCAATCATGGCAAAAGGAGAGAAAATAAAAAAATCGAGGGGCACGATCGGAAATCTCTCAATCGACCGTGGCAAAAAGAGAGAAAAAATAGAAATTCTCAAAAAAAAAAAATAATAATAAAAGAGAAAGATCCCGCTAAGTTGTCGCACCATGCGCAACTTAGGCAAAAATTAGGGACAAAAATTCGTGCGCCTGTGTATTATCTAACGGTACAGCATTTTCCAAGTAAACATCACCGCAAGCGGGACGGTTACAGTATGCTCTCGCGAGTCACCATTCAAGGATAAGTAGGGATGTTACAGTCTGTTCCTACAAATCAATCGACGATCGCGATCTGAAGTGGTCCAGCTTTCTGGGAGTCACTCCCGACGAACGAAGTCTTAGTCATGCCACTAGAGGCTCTTCTCCGACATATGCCGCTACAGGCATCGCCAAAGGGTCTCCGGTACTGTCTGACGTAGAGGTCTTCCGCCACCAGAGATATCACCAGAGGTTTTCCGGTACGGTCTGACGTAGAGGTCTTCCGTTACCACTCGCCACTAGAGTCATCATCAAAGGTTCTCCGGTACGGTCTGACGTAGAGGTCTTTCGCCACCAGAGATATCCCTAGAGGTTTTCCGGTACGGTCTCACGTAGAGGATTTTCCGTTACCACTCGCCACTAGAGGCATCACCGGAGGTTGTTGGTACTGTCTGACATAGAGGTCTTCTGTCACCAATCATCACCAAAGGTTTTACTTTATTGCACGCCACTGGAGGCTTTTCCTTTTCGCTCGCCACTGGAGGCAACGTCGATTGAGGTTTTACTTTACTGCACGCCACTGGAGGCTTTACTTTTCCGCATGCCACTGGAGGCTTTACTTTTCTGCACGCCACTGGAGGCTTTACTTTTTCGTGCGCCACTGGAGGCATTACTTTCTGCACTACCAATGGAGGCACCGCCAACAGGGGCACCGCCGACGGAGGTTCTTTTTTCTGCACTACCAATGGAGGCACCGCCAACAGGGGCCCGCCGACGGAGGTTCTATTTTCCGCACTACCAATGGAGGCACCGCCAACAGGGGCACCGCCGACGGATGTTCTATTTTCTGCACTACCAATGGAGGCACCGCCAACAGGGGCACCGCCGACGGAGGTTCTATTTTCCACACGCCAACAGAGGCACCGCCAACAGGGGCACCGCCGACCGAGGCTTTACTTTTCTGCGATACCAATGGAGGCACTGTCAATAGGGGCACTGCCGACAGAAGTTTAACTTTTTCGCATCGTTAATAAAGCCAAAGGCCACCTTGGAGACTTGAAGACCCTGAAGAAGATATACTTCCTAGCCAAAATTAGTGTTTACTCGTCTTTGGGCAAACCCCTTCGAATGCATTCTACAGGAGACCGTCCAAAGAGGGGCAAGCTGTAAACACCTAATTTTGGTACGCGCAACACGTATATAACACGTTCAAAAATGTATGTGTAACGCGTTTAAAAATGGAAATATTTAAATATTGAAGGTCACGGGGTTGGTAAAAATAGGCTTAGTTTAAATTTGGATAGTGTAGATGCATTTATTATTTTGTAATATTCAGAAAATATATAATATATATTTATGGCAATATGCAATAAATATATATTCATAATTTTCAGAATTAATTAGTATATATTAGGGAAAATATTGTTTTCCTAATTTTAGGTGTTAATCTAACTATAAAAGGACCCATTGTCAATGTAAAAGACACACATCAATAATAATACATCAGTTCTCGAAAAACGTACTATTTTGTCTACTAGTGAATAAAGTTTTTTTTTTTTCCGTCTTCTCTCTCATGGCAGCCATGGAATCCGGCCATCCTTCCCAGCCAGCCACCGCGCCGGCCTCGTCTCGCCCAGCCACCTCCGGAGTCGTCACTGCCGTAGCCGGCCACCTCGACCAGCCCACTCCGATTCCGCCAGCCACCAGCCCACTCCGTTTCCGTCGTCTTCCCCAGTGGTAGGTTCCCGCCGGTGACCGCCGCCCCTGTCCCGGCGAGCCCCAAGTCCTCCCGACGTGCCTTTCGAGCCGACGCCTTCGCCCGCCGTCCCCGAGTCGATCTGCGCCTTCGCCCGACGTCCCCGGCCCGACCAAGACCGCCTGCTACTCCCTGGCTCCCTGCCCAGCATCGTCGGTCCGTGCTGCTGCTGATTCCGGTCGGCCTTCCATCGCGGAATCCGATCTGCCGCCGCGGAGTTCGTCCGTCCCTGCTGCTGTCCGTCCCAGTTGATCCGCCGTCGCCGGAGGTGTGTCCCGCCGGAGCTCCGTCGCTGGCGTGTCCTTGCTGCTGGTTCTTCACACTTCTGCGCAAGTAATTTTTAAGTTTTTTTTTTATTATTATTATTGTTATTATTTAATAATTTGTTTTTTTTTTTTAAATTTTCTGTTTATTCTTTATTATTATTATATTATGTTGGCTAGGTAATTAAAATGTAAATATAATTAGATTACATGTTTTTGTGAATATATGTGTATGATATATAATTACTAAATTATATCATGTTTGGAGCATGTTTAGTTTTGTTTAGATTTTGTTTCAATTAGGAGAATTAGACGCTTAATAGTTTTTTTTTTAGGTTTATATTTATTGTTAATAATAGTTTTCGCGTAAAAATTAGTTTAGTTTTTTTTTATAATGTTAGATTAATTTGACGTAATGAATGTTTAAATTTTAAAAGTGGCAACTAAGTGAATTGAGTACCGAAAGGGCGTAATTAAATATCTATATTTTTAATTCGTAATAGAACCCCCGAACTTGAATTTCTGATCGAAGACCGATTTTATACCTAGGTGTTTAATTCGTTATTCGCTTGGGTGATTTAGCATTCTAGTTAGCCTAATAATTAACTAGTGACGACTCTTTTCAAAATCCACGTTTTCAAAACGTAAATCGCCTTAGCTCAGATTTTAGGTCCGACAATATTTGGAACGGGTAATCAACTGCTGTGCAGCTATTGGACTACAGATTACTACTATATGACATTATATATTTAATAATAAATTATAATAATAACATTAAAAGAAAATAAGAATAAAAAACCAATAGAATGGATGGAAGGCTTTTTGCGAAGGGTCTGTATATAAGCCACTATCAGGTTGATGAGTAAGTAGCTAGGACCAATCGATGTCACGGACTCCACGGTTTCAGTTTTTTAATTTTTTTTTTAACTTATTCGGTCCTGGACTTCACGGTCCAAACGGTCCCAGCCAGAAATTAAGTCTGAGACCGTTAAGGGCCGAAAAGGGAGGACCATTAGTGCTGGACTCAAACGGTCCTGAACTTTTCGGTTTGGTCCTGGACCGGTCCCTGACCGGTCTCAGACTTTATGGACTTTTTTATCACTCCTACTAAAGGCAATGGTCTCCATAATAAAGCATCCTTCAATCTAGTTGCTGGATGGAAATATGGGGTGAATTACTTGAAGTAATTATTCGGCACCTACTTTAGGTAGTATATGGTTCGGGCGAACCATAGTGTCTCTAAGGAGAGGGTATTTCTTTGTAACTACTAGAAAAGAGAGAATGAACAATCCCAAGAAATCCCTAACAACTCTTATTTATAAGAGTAGATGAGCAAAACCTTTGGTAGGTTTGCTCATTATTTCGGCCGAATTTTTTAGCTCAATTGGGTCGACCCACACATGGGCCGCGTATGTCCTATAGGGATTTCGGCCTGACCCGAAATTCCCTGTATGTCATAACAAAATTGTGCTTAACATGTTTGACTTATATTGATGAGCTCTTATTACGGCGGCCTATTTACTCTAAATGCCAACAAGTCTTGCATGTTACATATGTATATAATTATAATTATAATGATGCATGCAACATAACTAATTTAGGACATAATTAAAATATTGCACATGAACCGAAAATTATTATTTGTCCATTCAGACAATTTTTCATGTAATTGAACATAAGTTAATAGTACTATTAATATAAGTATATTTTTCTTAATATTATTTATTTATTTACGGTTACAAATATATTTATTCAATATTATATTCTATATCAATATAAAATGATCTTAAAAATATAAATTGACATTATATTAGTGATAGCTGATAATTATTATTATCGATTCATGTATTTTTTTCAGTTTATTTTATCAATCATATATACTTAATTTTTTTATTTTATAATTGAAATAAAAATGAAAAATACTATTAAAATATATTAATAATTTGGATATTTTATAAGAAATATAATTAATTTTTATACTAATATGTATACTCAATTAGTTGAATTGATTTAATAAAAAAACAATACAATAAATAGATAACTATGTATAGTATGGTCAATACCTTTATATGTATATATTATTTATATAGAGTTTTATTTATTATTAGTTAATATACAAAAAAATTATTATATCGCGTAAAGCGCGAGTCCATTCACTAGTATGTCATTGTTGCACAATGTATGCTGACCCCAGTAAATGTTAAATGTCACGGGTTTGTGGTGCACAATAAATGGGTAACAATGTAAATATATGTTAATATAAGGACTTAATTACAGTATTGGAAAAAAACTGGATTTATAAATTTTAGATAACCATGTATATTATGTTCATAATAAGACGTGTGCCTTAAACAACTGTCCCATAAGTCTGAACTTGCGGGTGAAAGTATTCAGGCTATGAGCTACACTCTTATACTATATCAACATCCTCCCGGCCACCTCGGCCGACCTCAATTGGGTCTTTAACAATATAATGAGATTTAAATTCTATTTAAAGAAGGTAACATTTTTTTTCATTTAAAAGGACGTTACCAGGAATCGGACCCGCATGCTCTGATACCATTTTCATAATAAGACATGCGCCTTAACCAACTGTCTCATAACTTATGGGACAGTTGATTAAGGCACACATCTTGAATGTAGCAGATACATTCACCCACAAGTTTGGACTTATGGGCCATAAGTCCGAACTTGTAGGTGAATGTGTCTGCTACACTCTTATACTATATCAACATATTCGTGTCTTAACTTTGGAACTGTGTCTAATATTCATGTCTTAGCATTGGACATCAAGCTCTAAAATACACAAACATACTTACGAACCATGTTTATTCGTGTTAAAGACTTTGTTTAGACATTAAATTTTTTATGTTAATTAGGAATGTGAAAAAATAGCCTTATTGTAGCTTGTTTATTCGCGTCTCATACTACAATAATAATACATTCTATATATGCAACATTTAAGAATAACAAATCTAATCTCCATCATGAACAAGATATGTGCACCAACAATATATGATTCATTTGTTATATACTATACAATTACGCTAACTTCTAACTTTAATCAACAGTTTTTGTGGAAAGGAATTATATGGATGCCTATATTGATGACTGGTTCGCGTGATGCTTTTGTTAAGTGCAAGGAAAGGAGAAGTGATGATGGCAGTAAGAAAGTGGTATTCATAATGTCATCTTTGTGTAAAAGCCAAACTCTATACTTCCCTAATCATAATATCTACTTCATTTGTGCAATCCTTCCGTTCCACTCTATACCTTCAATGATGATAACTTATTAAAAAAAAAAAAAAAATGATAACCACAACCCTGCACAACTCACTCTTCTTCTACATTTTCTTTTTCAAAATTATTATATATATATATATATATATGTATGTATGTAATTTATGTAAAAGTAGCGAATTGTACAATTATACCACAAATTACACCGCTCGATATTATACAATTTACATTATATTATATGGTATCAGAGTCTTCATAACTCCAACGAGTACAACTTACAAGCCGCCGCCCGCCATCGTCGCTGTCCAGGGGCGGTTGGCATGGCCATCAGCTTTGCAGTTGTCATGCCGGCCGCCCCCTGGCCAATTGATTTGGGTCTTATTTTTCTTTTCTAATAAGACAATAAATTTATGCTTTCGTGTTGACGACTTCTGCGCCGATCCTCTGATTTAGCGCCAACTGACGAAACCACCACACCGATGGTCCCTACTATCGTCATGTCCGCCACAGTTATTCTCTGTCGACGCTGACTGGATCTCTCCTGGCTTCCACCGATGCCGACTAGATTCCGGGCTTCCGTCATTGCCAACTGTACCTTCGGGCTACCGCTGTTCCGACTGAACATCTCCGGGCTACCACCGTGCCGACTGTACATCTCCGGGTTTTCGCCGTTGCCGAATGAACATCTCTGAGCTTCCGTCGTTGCTGACTGGACTTCGGGCATCCGCTGATGACAACTAGACTATTCAGGCATTCATGAATATTCAAGATCGGCCTTCTTGTCAGAACGTCCATCTTGCGGGAGCATACAAGGGAATAAGATATATTAGAGATAAATATATTTTATTATATTAAGATAAATCTAGATTAGGAATAGATATATTCTTAGTATATTTTAAGATTATGTTTTCCTTATTATATTGTTATGGATATAGTATTTGTTATAGATACAAACTTTTATCTATATTTATAGGTACATGTACTCAACTCTAACAAGATCAATAATATAATTCTCATTCTTCTATAGACATATATTTAGCCGTTTGGAGGGTGGTTGTGGCCCTTTCACTTATTCTCCGCTTTTGATGTTGCGGGAGCGCTCTTTATCTGTAGCCATTTGAAGAGTGGCCGTGGCCCTTTTTTTATAGTCATTTTAGGGATGACTGTGACCCTTTTATTTGTAGTTGATTTAGGAACAACTATGACCCTTTTATTGCTTCATTGCTCTCACAAGATTTGTACGAAAGCTTTCTTTATTTTTCTATAGCCAATTAAATGGCATCTGTGACCCTAAATTTGTTTTTTTTTTTTGCTTCTTTTTTCATCTCACCTTTTGCCATGACTGCCCCTGTGGGTTTTCGATCATGCCCCTCTCCATGACTTTTGCCTAGGTCGCCTTTACAGGTTTTCAACCTAGCGGGAATTCATTTTTTTCTCTTTTTTTTAAAGAAAATTTACCGCAAATAATTAACAACAATTATTTATATGCCCATAGTGGCAGATTTGAGATTTCTAATTCAAAGCATCTTCTAGAGAATGACTCAGTTGATTGGTCAAAATACGTCGGTCGTGTCGACGCCCTGGATGGATCCTACGATCAATGGATGACATAGACAATGACTTCTTCTCTCGGTTTCTTAAATGCCCTGACTATTGCTCGATCTCGTCTGAGGATGCCCCATGGCTAACACCTGTCGAGTTAGGCTCGTCGCATGCTGGACGAATGGCCTGATTAACGAACACACATGGATGGTGTTGAGTTTGGTACAGTAGTCCGCAAATGGTAAACTTAGGCATAGATATCGTCCGAGGTATCTGGGATAAATTCGATAGCTGGCATAAAAATGGTCGGCGAGCGAAGGGCCGTACACGAGATGTGCTCTTCAGGATTTTTGATTTGGATGATTATCCAAGCTGCACAATGAGTAAGGAAAAACTCAAATTTCGGGGATAAAAATGATCACGGCTTCTCTTACCTAGAAGTTGGATTTTTCAGTGGGCAATGTTCTCGCTATGCGACTGGACCTGCTGCATGTCCTGATTCTCCTACTCCACAACTTGTATATGTACACCTGCTGAAAAGTACATGCCCCTAGTGGCAGACTGAAAATTTCAGAACTTTTTTCGGAAATGGATTCGGTTGATCGAGTCAAGCTACATTGACCGGCACATTGAATCTTCACGGGATTCTCGATGATCTCTTGAAATTTTCTCATCTCCTGACATGTCCGATCTCAATGGGAGATGCCCCATGGTTACTGCCGAATTGTTTAAACCTGGTCACATAACGGTTGTATACCTCGTCTTGGAAAGCGTATGAATTTCACACATGGTAGGTGAAATTTTTCATAGAAACTTTTCGAAGCGCTCACGTTTCACACGGTTGCGGCATTGGCTGAAGTGGTCATCCGACCTGCAAAAGAGTAGGGACACTCAAATCTCAATTAAGTGCAATACACCTTGGATAAAAACGAACGACACTTTGAATTTTATTTTTAAAAAATGCTCATGCATGCTCGAAAGTTAAAATTATACTGTTAAGAAAGTTACAACTTACAACATATTACCTGAATGACGCATATGAGATGCATTTTTTAAAGTTAAAATTCTATTCTAAGAAATTCACAACTTACAACAGTTTACCTGAATAATGCATATGAAATGCATATTTTGAAATGAAAATTTCAGGTGGATTTTTTTTTAAAATAATGCAATTGAGATGCATGCGTGAATTTGAAAGCTCTATAGCTAAAAAAAAACTCACAATTTACCTGAAATGTTTTTTTATAAAAAAAAAATAATGCATATTGAATGCCTGCTTAAAAAAAATCAGGTAAAAAGTTTTTTTGAAAATGATGCATATGCAATTCATGTTTGAATTTAAAAAACTCTAAGAGCCAAAAGGAATTACAAATTTTCCTTATTTTTAAAAAAATGATCCACATTGAATGCACTAACAGAATTTTACAACTTACATGAAAAAAAATTTCCAAAAAATAATGCCTATGAAACACATGCTTGAAATAAAAAATTATGGTAAGTAGTTTTTAAAACAACACATAGAATACATGTTTGAAACTAAAAGTTCTACGACTAAGAATGTGTATAGTCTATCAACAGATTATTTTTCCTAAAACAATGTACATGAGATGCATACTTGAGATGAAAGTTCTACAGTCAAGATAATTTACAAGTTATCTAAAAAGATTTATTATTATTTTTTTTAATGAGGGAAAAAAAACAATGCATCTTGGTTGCTCAAAATTTAGAATCAGGCGAAAAGTTTTTTGTTTAAAAAGGATGCATATGAGATGCACAAAAATAAATATAAGATGCAAACTTAAAAATAAAAGTTCTACAACTGAGAAAAATTACAATTTACCTGAATGATTTTTCGAAAATAATGCATATGATATGCACGTTTTTTGATTAAAAATTCAGATAAAATTTTTTTTAAACAAAGAACCCTAACACTAAGAGAGGTTACGGTTTATCTAACAAGTTTTTTTTAAAATTAATACATATTGGATGCATTATTAAAAATAAAACAATTCAGTTAAAAAGTTTTTTTTTTTTAAATGATGCATATGGAATGCGCGTTCGAAATTAGAAGCTCTAAAATTAAAGCGGAATTACAAATTTTCCATAAATTTTTTTTTTTTTTTTTTTTGCATACGCATCGCACTAACCAAAATTACAACTTACTTAAAGAGTTTTTTTTTTTTAAATAATGTGTATGAAACACATGTTTAAAAATTAAAAAAAAAAAATTCAGGCAAGAGGTTTTTTTAAAATGGTGCATACAGAATGCACGTTTGAAATTAGAAGCTCCAGTAGCTAAAGAAAAATTATAATTTTTCCTAAAATGTTTTTTTTTAAGGTAATACATACGTAACGCACTAACCAAAATTACAACTTACCTGAAGAGTTTTTTTTTTTTTTTTTTTTAAATAATGCGCCTGAAACGCATATTTAGAATAAATTTAGGTAAGAGTTTATTTTAAAAAAGAATGTATCTGAAACACATGTTTAAAAATAAAAATCTACAACTAAGAGATTAACTACTTAACTAAAAATGTTTTTGTTTTTTTTTTTTTAAAATAATGTATACAAAATGCATTTTGAAATTAGAAACTCTAATAGCTAAAAATGAGTTAAATTTCTCATAATTTTTTTTTTTGAAAATAATGTGCAAATGATGCGTTAATTATGAATTTCAACTTACCTGGTTTTTCCAATAATGCGCATGAGATGAAATGCATATTTAGAACAAAAATTTAGGTAAGAGATTTTTTTGAAAACCATGCATAAGGAACATACGTTTGAAAATGGAAATTCTACCTAAGTGACCTAATGCAAATATGACTTTTTTGTTTTTTTTTTTTTAATAAAAAAAAAATGCAATTGGATGCATGCTTAAAAATAAAAGTTATACAAAAAAACTTATAATTTACCTAATTACCTTTTTACAACAAATAACATGGATAAAACACGACATGTTAGGGGGTAGAAATGTGTGGCTTTGTTCTATAAGGTAGGTTCCACTGATAGGCTCCCGACAAAGTGGTTTCTTCCCCCAATCATAGGGATCACAAGACATTCACAAGCGAGTAGAGTTTTTCGGAGTCGTACCGGCGGCCCAGCCGCTCCGGTCATACCGTACTAAACCTCCGGGGTTGCTAGTCGCCCTGGGTTTTAGGCGTTTTGGAGATTAGACTAAAGTGTGCGTGTCCGAATTCAAATAACACATATCATCAAAAACGTCAGTCATAAAAAAAATTAATTTCACACCTGAAATCACACAAAAATAACCAAGTTAAAATAACAAAGTCAAATATATATAAAAAAAACTGAAACTTGGCAAACAAGCAAATAGAAAGAGTCCAAACCCTCAAATTTCCCCAGCAGAGTCGCCAAATTGTCAGACCTAAATCTAACATACGGCGAATTACGTTTGGAAAACGCGAATTTGAAAGAGTCGCCGCTAGTTAATTATAGGCTAACTAGAATCCTAAATTACCTAAGAGAATAATGAATTAAACACCTAGGTATAAAATCTGTCTACGATTGAAATTCGAGTTCGGGGGTTCGATTACGAATTAAAAAATTATAATTTTTAATTACGCACTTTCGGTACTCGGTTCACTTGTTTGCCAATTTTACTCGTTAATACATGTTATACTAGATTATTCTAGCGATTTCAAATTTTACTTAAATTTATCGTATGCAAAAATATTGCAAATTATTAACCTAAGTCTAAAAACACCAAAATTATCAAACATGTCTAAAATCCATATATAACCTAATATAAAGTTAACATACATACATAATTCAGTTAATTAAATCTAACTAATTACATTTAAACTACTTAATTAAATATATAATATGATAATATAAAAACAGAATATAACAAATAAATGGAAAAACAAAAAAAGGGAAAAGAAAAGGAGAGGCACGGGATTACCTGCAGCGGAGGAGGTCAAGACGACAACATAGGATGGCTAGGCACGGAGGAGGGATCAACGGCGAGAGGGAGGCGGTCGAAGATGGCTACGGGGCGGAATCTGGGCTGGTGAGGTCGAGTTGAGCTGGAGCGGAGGAAGGCGGTGGTTTGAGCAGCAGATCCGGCGGCACAGTCTTGGAGGTGGTGGCGAGTTGCGGAGGTCCGGGGCGGCGGACCGGTCAGGAGCGGGGCTGGCTGAAGGCACGGCGGAGGTCATGGTCGATGGTCTTCTTGCTGCGGGAAGAAGAAGAAGGAGAGAGAGAGAGAGAGAGAGAGAGAGAGAGAGAGAGAGAGAGAGAGAGAGAGAGAGAGAGAGAGAGAGAGAGAGAGAGAGAGAGTGAGAGAGAGAGAGAGAGTTCGCCGGCGGGAGGTGGTCTGGCTAGTCAGGCCGACGGCGAAGTGGCGATGTGGCGTTGTGGCCGGGGCGAGGCGGACGCCGGCGGGACTGGTCAGGCTCGGATGGGCACGACGGGAAAACAGCCAGAGATTAAAAAAAAAAATTTACTCTATAGGACAAAAATCGCACGGACCCCAAGGAAATAATGTATTATTATTTTTGTGGTGTTTTTCAGTCCCTTTACAATGTAACCCTAGACCCCTATTTGTACAAAAAAACCTAGCCTAGTAACAGATAAAATTTAAATAAAAAATTGCTAACTGATAATTATTCTAGAGAATATTCCTAAGGATATATATCTTTACAGATAATTATTTTTTGAATAATAAATAATATCTAGAGATAAATATCTTATAGATAAATATCTTATAGATAATTTTCTAAAAAAAAAAAAAAAACTAATTATTATATGTTGCGTCCTGGATGAACTGGGTCGTGGGGACGCGTCTTTCTGGATGGTTGAGCGGGTTTTCGGGCTGTAACCCTTCGTCTGAAAGAGGTTTGTGCCACTGACGAGTGTTCGGTTGAGTCCCGGAAAGGTCTGTGTCTCAAAAGGCGGTTGTGTCTTCGGAAACGTCTAAGTCTCAAAAGGCGGTGGTTTGTGCACGAGTCTGATCGTCTGGAGCGCCGATTCCTGCACAAAGGGCCGGTACTAGCACGGAGAGTGGGGGGGGGGGGGGGGGTTGTGCTAGTGGAGCCCTCTCCGATGCTTAAGTCACTATAAGGGTAAAAAGGTAATTCTAGAGAGAGAAATTTTTTCTAGAGAGAAGTCAGAGCTCAAAATACCAAAGTTGGGCAAATGAGAGGATGTGTGAAAATGGGTGGCCAAGGCCTCCTATTTATAGGCTTCCTTGGGACCGGAACCGGTTTTAAAGTGGTTTGATGACGGTTCAAAAGCAAGCTGTAACCGTCATCAACATTGGCAATGCGCGAACTTGACTTCTCTACACGTAACGATAATCACGTAAACGGTAATCGCGTAAACGGTAATCGCGCAATACCTGAAGTGCAATCCGGACCTCGTCGAACTTGGGCAATTCGGCGAGGTCCGGATTGCAAAGCAACCCGGACGCGCGTAAATGCGCTTCCGGACCGTTTTGACCCCTTGGGAGACGTTTTTCAAGTCGTGATGTGATTTTCGGCGTGTTTACGAGGCCCGAAATGTAAATACGAACCCGAATTGGACACATATCCATCACTTTCCCCCGAGACAAGTAACGGTTTAAAACCTTTCTTGACTCTATTTTTAAGTTAAGATACGCGTCCAATTTGAGCTTGACGCTAACCTTCCGATTTTGGTCATTGGTTGGACGTAGAAGTCTTGATTTCGTCCATCCTTTGATTTTCTGACCGAATGACTTTATTTCCTGTCATCACGGTTAGTGCAATAGAGCATGCGCGCATGTAGCATGCAAGTATGGTTACCGTTAGGGATATAAGCAATTAGTAATACGTCATGCGGACATTCTTTTATCGACATGTATGTACAAGTAACGGTCATGGCAAGTTCGTACTTACGTGATGCAAGAAATATAATCCGTATACTTCTAAAACGACTTAGTGATTATCAAATCATGAATCATGCGATATGAAAACACACGTGTAGAATGACGGGTTTGATACGTGCAATACCAAAATAATCATGTACGTAGGAGTAGATATTTAGAAGAGAGGGTGGAGTATACTGTAAGTACTTGGGCGTGAGTGTAGATGAGTTACTCCTTTAATCCTTATCACCAAGGCATCTTTTTGGGATATGTAATTACACAAATCCCCAATCATTCTTCCAGCACTTTGGGAATTCATTATTCCTTCTTCTTTGCAGGTAATCCCTTCATCATTTCCAGAAATTATTTGTGTGTTCATAGTTTCTTCACCGTCGTAAAGCTTAGGCGCATCCCGAAAGTTTCGTGCTTGATCCTTGACTTGTTTTCAGAAATTGACACCACCAATCGACTCAGATTGTCACGAGGATTCCAACGCCGCCTTCGGAACCACCAGACGATGCCGGACGCGCCCTCACGCGCCGCCGCGTGAGCTCCCCCTTGCCGGCGCGTGTAACCCACGCGCCGCCTTCCCTTGCTCCGTTCGCCGCGGTCCTTACCTTTCTGAAATCGTCTCGACGTGGGGAGTCCATTGTGATACTTTTCGTCACGTTTTGAGGTGATCTGAAAACTCGAATTTACAGGACAGCTTCGACTTGATTTCGAATGTCGCCGTATTGTTGTTCGTTTGAGCTATTTGTCGTTGTTGTCGTATGGAACTGCTTATTGGTGTTTGTAGGTCGAGTAATTGCTGATTGGTTGTCGTTACTATCGCCGTTAGTTCATGCCTTAGACGATTTTTCACTTCCGTGGATAGTTGAAGTAGAATTCCCCGATTGGGCATATTGCCCCCGTGTCTTTGCGTAGAGGCTTTTTGGACGGTATGCATAATTTTTTCCTTTGACGGGTTTGTTGGTCGGCGGGAGTTGCCAAACGTCTTTAGGAGTAACCGTTGGTTGTCTTTGAAGCCTTAGAAAAATATTTTTCCTAAATGTCGCCGAATTTGATCCTCGCGGTTCGTCACGTTAGACTCGCCGTTTGCATGTAGTTTTCTTAAGATGTTGATCCCTTTTACTACACGCACCCACTTTGCTATATGCGTTTACTTTGGCTTTACGCGTTGACGTGGTTAGACTTTGCTACGCGCGTTGACTTTTGCTATGCGCGTTGACTTTTGCTATGCGCGTTGACTTTTGCTATGCGCGTTGACTTCTGCTACGCGCATTGACTTCTGCTTGGTTCATGCAGAGTGTGAAGTCGTAGTAACCTCTTGCGGAACTTCTTTCTTTTGGATCAAACTGTCGCAATGAGTAAGTCCTTCATTCTTACTTTGAAAATTTTTGAGCATCTTGACACTCATGATGGATAGCTTTTTAAACGGCTATATGTCCCTTGTGAATTCACCTTGCAGGTTGGTTTGACGGGAAGAGTTCGTCTCTCCATGCAGCGGCTTCACGTATTGCTTCTCGCGCCGATCAGGCTTTGGTGGCCCCTGCCCCCATCACTCCTGCCAATTCGGGGTGTGATCCTGGCAAAGGGTCTTCTGCTCATGTGACCGGGGATAATCCCCCAGTGTCTGATTCTCGCGTTTCTTCCAAGCGGACTGACACAGTGGCGCGTGGTTCGATTGATCCCAAAAGCTTGAAGCCAAATATGACTACTTCCACTCGTAAAGGCAAGGAAGTCGCGAGTCACAATGTGGCGCCATCTGCCCCCCAGTCGTGAAACCGACCTGTGGAAGTCCGCGGACTCTGTTAGTATACTTTTTGTTGAATGTATTCCGTGGTTTTGTTATTTGTTGTTAACCGCTTTCCTTCTTTGTTGTAGCGGTTCCTCCTCTTAGGCGTGACCATCTGGTCTGCCCAGTTGGATTGGACATTGCTGGGGACACTTGGGCACCTTTTGGTAATGGTGGAGTTTATTTTCCCAAGGAGTCCTCACTTCGCACTCCAGAGGTTGGAGTTCGCCTATTGCGCAGATGTGTTCCACCAGGTGATAGGCATTCTTGTCCATCGACTGATGAGGAGGCTGAGGCTTATGCGCAGAGTGCCTTATCCCGGTTTGCTCCCGTAAGTATCTTGATTCTTTTACCAAGTTTGTTGTTCTTGAGATTTATGTTTGGCTTATCGCGTTGATGTGTGCAGGTTGTTGCTGACATGGTAAACATGTCGTCTTTTGTTATGGAGCTGGTAAGCGCGAAGCAGGCAGCTATGGATAAGTGTGATGCTCTATGTCAAGAGTTGTCACGAACCAAGGAGGAGGCTCGCGTGATGAGTTCGAAGGTCACTGCTTCCGAGAGCCGCTATGAGGCACGTCATACTCGCTTATCAAAGCTTGAGTCTGAGGTGATCGCTCTTGAGAAGATGGTTACAGATGATCTTCGTTCTCAAGGAGCGGAATTGCTTGCTCTCGGTAAGGAGAGTCGGGAGAAAGGCGTACAAGTGGGTTATACCAAGTACTTGGGAACTTCTGATTTTGAAGCTGCTGTTGAGGAGAAAGTGAACCACTTGATGAGCAAGCGTTCCGTAGATTACTTCACTCGCGTGAAGTATCTTGACCCTGGGTTTCCTTTTGGCGAGTTAGGGCCATATGCGAGTTATGCCCTTTCTCACATTGAGGCGTTGAACCTTTTGGAGTGTGGCCTTCCCAACTACGAGATGCTGGTTGATGATAGCGGAGATGTAAACGTCATTGTTACGTCTCCTGAGTTTATGGAGGTTGCCCCCGGGCCTTCTGGAGGTGGTGCCGCTATTTGAACTGCTCGTTTTATTTTGAACATGTTGGGCACGTTTCCACATTGCTTCTGTTTGTGTTTGGAACTTTGTTGGAGTTGTTCCCTGGTTGTTGTTTGTGACTTGTTCGCTTTGAACTATGTCGTTTGAACCTGCTTTATACATAGCAGCTTGCATGATAACTTGTTAGTAATATTTCATACCGTTATCACTTACTGTGTTTATTGAATATAGATGACTAGTAACGTAGACATAGTCCCTGCAGTCGTGACCGATAGCCACTTTTGATTCAAGATTGCTTGCATGATGCGTTGTGCATATTTCCCGTCTTTCCTGAATAGCTTGCTGCTATATGTGTTGCAACCTGTCAAGTGATTCGCGTATAGCGACTTAACAAGTAGTATATTTGAAAGGTGTTATCTTGGCTAAGCAAGATACTAGTTTGTACCGTCTCTTAGTTCCACTCTAAGGCGACGTTGTACAAGACTCGACTTGTAAATTTTATGAGTTTTAAACAGGGTGCGCACCTGCCAGCGTGTATCAACCCGCGTTGGGGAAGCATACGTAAAAGCATTTTGGTTTTTGAAGAAGTATTTTGTGAACTCTAAAAAGCTTGTTGATAAAATATTTGGAAAGGTGTTTGATATATAAAATATTTGATAAAATATTTGACAAAATATTTGGTAAAATATATGTGATACATGATTCCTGCGTCCAGGGACCATGTAACACTTTTTGAAAATATGAATTGTGATGCATGTTTTCTGCGTCCAGGAACCATGCAACACGTTTTGAAAATCTGTAGTACGGAATTGTCATCTAACAAGAGGACATTTTCCGTATAGAGTGAACCCTAAACAGGAATTCGTAATATGGGATTGTCATCTAACAAGAGGACATTCGCCTTGAAGGGTGAACCCTAAACAGGAATTCGTAATATGGGATTGTCATCAAACAAGAGGACATTCGCCATGAAGAGTGAACCCTAAACAGGAATTCGTAATATGGGATTGTCATCTAATCAAGAGGACATTCGCCATGAAGAGTGAACCCTAAACAGGAATTCACACTTGTTGTAGCGTGGGGTCGTTGTCTAACAAGAGAACTTCCGCCACTTATGGGGTGATCAGTCCCGTATTGTATTTGCCCATCCTGTTCTGAATCCAGGGAATGGCTATGAACATGAGGATTTGCCTCTAACAAGAGATGTCACAGCATGTTATTTTTTAGAAGTAAACATGGGGTTTGTCTTTACAAAGAGGATACCTCAATCATGCCACTTTTGATAGTAGGTTTTGGTGTTAATCCAAGATATTGCTTGTAGTTGACGCCTTTAGCATAATCGTCATTTTGATAGTAGACCTTGATGTTATTCCAAGGAATTGTTTGTAGATGACGCCTCTTGAATAGTCGTCATTTTGATTGATAATCCGCTGGTTGTCATTGCGGCATATAAGTTGACTGTGTTAATAGTGCAATGGCTTTGTGTTGTCGACACCTTCTTGAGATAGATGCCCATTTATGGATGGAGAAATAAACTCCTTGTTGGTGTAGAGATGCAAGTATCATCCGTTATATGTAGTCGCAGCATGCTGTCTTTGAAAATATCTTGGTTTTAACTCCAAGTTTTTGATTCTATGATGACGCCTTTTGATGTAGTCATCAATATGAGTAAATTGTTGTTGATGATAAGCGTTGTCATAACGCGTAATAGATTTTTGCTTGTTGATAGCATAATATCTTGGATTGTTGATGTAGATAATAATTGTTGTAGTTACTTTGTTTTGCTTCCAAGTAACGTACATAGAGTAGAGATGTTCCTACGAAGATAGAACAACTTCATTAGGTTCATGAGATTATTACAAAGATGCCACTTTATATGAGGGAGTGGTCTTTTCAACAAGTAGATGCGTTATTGAAATAAGAGCAAAAGGGCTTGATACAACAGCTCCTTTTGTGATAGAAGATAATCCTTTCATCCATGGCATTTCTTCAAGTGTCCTCCACTAAACGTGTTTGTAGATGCATTGCCATTTGCATCTTCAAGGCGATATGCGTTGATATACGGGATGGATATGACCTTGTAAGGGCCTTCCCATTTTGGAGACATCTTGTTGATTTGATCGAGATGTGAGAACTCATTCCTTCTCCACACCATTTCTCCGACATGGAATTGTCTTTCTTTCACCTTCCTGTTGTAATATCTTGCAGTTATCAAACGCATGCGTGCCTGATTATGTTCGGAGTTACGCCTTCTTTATTCAGCCAAGTCTAAGTCTAGACGCATGTCTACTTCATTGGCTTGGGCGTTGAAATGGGTTGTGCGGTAGGATGAAACAGCAATTTCGATGGGAGCGACTGCTTCCGTTCCATACACCAGACTGAATGGTGTTTCTCCGGTTGACTCCTTTGGAGTTGTCCGTAGTGCCCACAGTACACTGCTAAGCTCTTCTGCCCATCCTCCTTTTAATGCATGCACTCTTTTCTTGAGACCGTCTAGGACGGTCTTGTTGGCGGCTTCGACTTGTCCGTTGGTTTGAGCATGGCGGACTGATGCGAAACGGTGGTTAATGTTGAGTCTTTCGCAAAATGTTTGAAGCCTTGAGCTCTTGAATTGTGGTCCGTTGTCGCTGATTAGCACCTTCGGAACTCCGTATCGTGCGATGATGTGATTTCGGATGAAATCCATTATTTGTGTATCGGTTGTTCGTGCCAATCCCTTTGCCTCGATCAACTTTGAAAAGTAGTCGATTGCCACGACAATGTACTTGGTTTGGCCTTTTGATTTTGGAAGTGGGCCTATCAAATCGATCCCCCATTGTGCGAATGGCTAGGAACTTGCAATTGGGCTTAGCTCCGCGGCTGGTGCCATGATACTTCTTGAATAAAGTTGGCAAGATTCGCATTCTGTGACCAAGTGTGTAGCTTGGTTCTTCATGGTTGGCCAATAGTATCCCAAGCTCAATGTCTTGTGTATTAGAGATCTCGCACCTTCATGGCAGGCTGCTTGGCCTTTATGCAAATCTTCTAACACTTTCTGGCCTTCCCGGAAGGTGATGCACTTTAGGTATGGCGTTAAAAATCCTTTTTTGTAGAGTTCGTCATCTATCAACGCGTAATTGACAGTTTGTCTCTGGATTTTTTGGGCTTGAACTTTGTCTTCGGGGAGCTTGTGGTCTTTGAGATATGCCAATATTGGGGTCCTCCAATCTGGGTCTGGAATGATGTACAAGACTTCGGATTTGTCAATTACTGACAAAATTCTGTTTTCCACGAAATGTGTTTCTTTGCCTTGTTCATTGCCTTGTGCGAATTTGCTCAAGGCATCAGCTTCTTGATTTTCTTCCCTGGGCACTGCGATGATGTCAAAGGTATCGAAGCTTGTGATGATGTCTTTTGCTTGCCCCAGGTACTTTTGCATATTTTCTGACTTTGCCGCGTATTCGCCTTTGACTTGATTGACAACTAACTGCGAATCGCACTTCACTCGTAGATGTTTAACTCCAACACCTTTTGCAACTCTTAAGCCAGTTATCAATGTCTCGTACTCCGCCTCGTTGTTTGTTGCTCTAAATGTTAAGTTTAGAGCATACTTCAACGGATTAGATCCATTGGGTGGTATTAGGAGGAATCTGGCACCTGATCCTCCTACATTTGTAGATCCGTCGGTGTACATTTGCCATACTTCGGTATGTTCTTAAATTTGTTGAGGTCCGACTTGGGCATCTGTGTCAGGTGTTCTCCCGGTGAATTCTGCAATGAAGTCTGCCAATGCTTGCCCCTTGATCGCCGTTCGAGGAGCAAAGTGAATGCGGAATTCACTTAACTCCACCGACCACTTTGTTAGCTTTCCCGACATGTTTGGCTTTGACAGGATGTGCTTCAGGGGTTGGTCTGTTATGACTGTTACTTCGTGTACGTGGAAGTATGGCCTCAGTTTCCTTGCTGCTATTATAAGCGCGTACAGGTATTTCTCGATTGGCATGTAGTTTATCTCGTATTTTGCGAGTATCTTGCTTACGTAGTATACTGGGAGTTGGGTAGTCCCTTTTTGTTTGACAAGAACTGAGCTAACTGCCGTGTTGCTCACCGATATGTACAGGAAGAGGGGCTCGCCTTGTATTGGTTTTGCCAATGCTGGCAATGTGCGCAAGTGTTGTTTTAATTGCTGAAAGGCCTCTTCGCACACTGGTGTCCATTCAAACTTCTTGTTTGCACGCAAGACATCAAAGAAAGGGAGTGCCTTGTCGCCTATCCTGGCAAGGAATCTGTTTAAGGCTGCTAGGCGGCCATTTAGTTGTTGGACTTCCTTATGTTTCCTTGGGGACTCCATTCCTTCAATTGCCCTCACCTTCTCTGGATTAGCCTCTATCTCCCTCTGGCTCACCATGAATCCCAGGATTTTTCTGATTGTACGCCGAAAGCGCATTTTGTTGGATTTATGCGGACTTGATATTCGTGCATTCTTTTGAAGATTGCTCGCAGGTCGTCAACATGGTTGCGCCTTTTGGTTGATTTCACGACCATGTCGTCCACGTATGCCTCCATTTTGGTTCCGATTTGATCGCCAAAGATGGTATTGACCATTCGCTGGTATGTTGCTCCCGCATTGATTAGGCCGAATGGCATCACCGTGTAGTTGTATATTTCGCTATCTGCATAGAATGCAGTATGCGGTGCATCATCTTTGAACATCGGGATCTGGTTGTATCCTGAGTATGCATCCATTACGGACATTAATTCATGGCCGGCGGTTGCATCGACTAGTTGGTCGATTCTTGGGAGAGGATATGAATCCTTGGGGCATGCGTTGTTGAGATCTCTGTAATCGATGCACATTCTTAACTTGCCACTTGATTTAGGAACCAACACCGGGTTTGCTACCCATGTTTGGTATCTTGATTCCTCGATGAATCCTGCGTCAAGTAGTTTTCCCACTTCTTCTCTGATTGCCAGTTTCTTGTTGCCCCCGAGGGGTCGAAGTTTTTGGGCTATTGCTCGAGTTCCCGGCTTGATGTTGAGCTTATGGGAAATGACGTCTGCGCTTATTCCGGGCATGTCGCTTGGTGACCATGCAAATAACTCTTTGTACTCTTTGAGGAGTGCTATGATTTCTATCACTTCATCTTCTGACAGGGATGCTCTGATTTGGACCATTCTGTCTGGCTCTTCGATCTTTATTTGTTTTAACTCTTCTACTGGGGCTGGTCGGGCACGGCCTTCTCTTGGATCATCATCAATGATGGGCATGTCATCCTTGTCTGGCTTGACGTTATTTTGGATTGCCACATTGTAACAATCCTTTAATAACAGTTGGTCTCCTTTGACTTCACCGATTCCGGTTGCGGTTGGGAATTTGATCTTCTGGTGTGCCGTGGATGGCACCATTCCCCACGCATTCATGGTTGAGTATCCTAAGATACCGTTGTATGCGTCAAGCTTTTGTACTACCACAAATGTTACTACTATTTGGAGACGTGAGTTGCCTTCTCCCAGTATAACTGGCAGTGTTATGGATCCCAATGGTTAACTTGCATCTTCCATGAATCCCACTTAGGGTGAATTCATTCTGTTGACATCCTTCTTTCTCCCCAGAGCTAGGATGACGTCTTTTGTGATGATGTTGGGCGAACTTCCTCCACCGACCAAGATACGCTTGATGTCCATGTCGTCGACTGTCATGGTTATGACTAAGGCGTCATTATGCGGAAATGTTATGTGCGTCTTGTCTTTTGAAGAAAAACCAATGGCGTCTTCTAGGATAACGTCTCTTTGTTGACTGCCTCTGGGCTCATGGATCATTAGGGAAGCGTATATTTCTCTTTCGTATGACGTTTCGCCTCCTGCTCCAAAGCCTCCATGTATCACGTGGATGCCTGGAAATTTTGGGCCGTGCTGTGCGGATGGCACACTGCTAGCTGGCAGGGGAGAAATTATAGACCTTTTACGCAGTCTAAAGCGCTTCCTGGTTTCTGACGGATTGGCCTTATTGAGAGCGTTGTGATCACTCGTCATAATTTTGCGGTATGATGGCTTTTTGTTCGAATCCCGTAGACGGCGCCAATGTTGCGTCCTGGATGAACTGGGTCGTGGGGACGCGTCTGTCTGGATGGTTGAGCGGGTTTTCGGGCTGTAACCCTTCGTCTGAAAGAGGTTTGTGCCAGTGACGATTGTTCGGTTGAGTCCCGGAAAGGTCTGTGTCTCAAAAGGCGGTTGTGTCTCCGGAAACGTCTGAGTCTCAAAAGGCGGTGGTTTGTGCACGAGTCTGATCGTCTGGAGCGCCGATTCCTGCACAAAGGGCCGGTACTAGCACGGAGAGGGGGGGGGGGGGTGGTGCTAGTGGAGCCATCTCCGATGCTTAAGTCACTATAAGGGTAAAAAGGTAATTCTAGAGAGAGAAAGTTTTTCTAGAGAGAAGTCAGAGCTCAAAATACCAAAGTTGGGCAAATGAGAGGATGTGTGAAAATGGGTGGCCAAGGCCTCCTATTTATAGGCTTCCTTGGGACCGGACCCGGTTTTAAAGTGGTTTGATGACGGTTCAAAAGAAAGCGGTAACCGTCATCAACATTGGCAATGCGCGAACTTGACTTCTCTGCACGTAACGTTAATCGCGTAAACGGTAATCGCGCAATACCCGAAGTGCAATCCGGACCTCGTCGAACTTGGGCAATTCGGCGAGGTCCAGATTGCAAGCAACCCGGAGGTCCGGTCCGGACGCGCGTAAATGCGCTTCCGGACCGTTTTGACCCCTTGGGAGACGTTTTTCAAGTCGTGATGTGATTTTCGGCGTGTTTACGAGGCCCGAAATGTAAATACGAACCCGAATCGGACACCTATCCATCATTATATATATACATATATATTTTAAATATTCTGAAAATATTAAAGATATTCGAAATAATTTAAAATATATCTTATAATAATTTATCTAATGTGCCCTTAAGCATTTTTGGAGACTTTATGGCTTGATGCGTCCGGAATTTGACGTATCATGTGTAACGTCGTTACATCCGGGTCAAAATCGAGTGTTTACAATGCCTTATAACGAAGCTTGTGGTCGACTTGTTTAGAAGAGATCTGAGTATTATAATGAATTGTACATGCGATCAACGTTGCAATGCTGAGTGCAACAATCAGCACTGCAAGAAACCTTCAACTTCATGGAGATAATTCTAATACACGGATGGAGGTTCCCTGCCAAATTTATGTGCCCCAATCCATGCCACACCTAGGATTTTGACACATGTACTTTCTCTATGATATTTAATTTATTTTTATTTTTAAAACAATCAATTATTAATGTTTATCTCTCTTAAAAGCCAATAAATAGAACTACTTTTTTTGCCAACAATAAACAAAACATCAATATCTATCTTCTTTTAGTTTTTTTTGGTGAAACTTATTTTAGTTTAAACTTTAAAAGATTATATTTTAAACCATAGGGAACCTGCGTCCGTATATATATATTACAATAACATTCTTTTTAATCGTTCAATATCTAATATTAATAGTAACAAAAAAATATATTTAATAAGTTGAGAGAAATAATAATAACATAAATAAATATGTGTTTTTAGATTTTTAGTAATTTTATGGTTTAAATTTGTTTAATTTTTTTTTCTTTCTAAAACTTTATTAGATTAAGTGAACAGTTTAGCTGGGTGAACTCTAGAGGGCTAAAATTAGACGAACAGTTTGGCCAGATGAATCCTAGAAGACTAAATTTAGGTTCACCCAACCTCCAATTTTAACCGTTTAGAGTTCACCCGGCTAAACTGTTCGTCTAATTTAGCCCTATAGGGTTTACACAACCAAACTGTTCACTCAATCTAATAGTGTTTTAGAAAGAAAAAAAGTTAAAACTACTCAATAAGTTTTGTTAGTAATTAATGGAGATAATTTTAATCTTAATTATTTAAAAAGTTTGATGATTAGAGATTTTTTTAAATATCACACTCCCATTAATTTGTGGCTTCACGTGGCATTGATGACGTGATATACATTCACAAAATATTTTCTCATAAAAATATAATATTATAGAACTATTGTCTCTTTGAGAGAAAAGCACAAAATTTTTTTTGGCCATCATCACATATTTATTTTTGTTATTATTATTTCTGTCAGTTTATTATATTATATTATTTTGCTACTATTATATTATATATTGAATGATTACAAAAAAAAATGTGGTATATACTAATAATGAATTAATTTGTGGAAAAAAAGAAAAGAGAATAATTTATTTAACGTTCTAATTTCTATCACATTAAATTTTTAGTTGAGAAAGAATAGTATGTGATTTAAACTAAGAGAGAGTTGAGGCATGATTAAAATGTTTGGAAAAAAAAAATATGTTATCAATAAAGTACATGTGTCACAATTCCAAGTGTATGGCATGGAGTAATGCAGAGTAGTGTGGTAGAGAACCCGCGTCCCAAATACACACTTAATACAAGATCAAGCTGCAGATAATTATTTATCGTGACTTAACATAAATAGGCGCCGAACAAATTTACTCATATGGTGCAGAAGGTAAAACTCAAATATCAATTAAGATCAAAATTTAAAGGAATACAATGTTTTATACTATGTAATAGATAAGTTTAATAGGTCTACTAATGGAAAAAAGAGTAATAGGAATGAAACACTAATTTTTTTACAGTACAATTTTTTTTACAGTTCACTCTTTCAGATGCTGGCGTGTTATGAAATACTAATTTTTTTACAGTTCACTCTTTCATATGCTGGCGTGGAGAATGCATTTGGATCAAGAAAATTGGATGCATGTAACACTTATATTATCTACAATTTATTACGTGAATTGATATAGTTAATAACATAGTCTTATCCGTCCATCCTCCATTCTAAAATAATATTTATAGTCGTCTTTTTATATTCATTGATTTCTTTTCAATTGTCTTATATAATACATAATATAATTTTTTTCAATTGTATGATTTACCATCTACTAATTTCTATATGAAATATTTAATTGTAGGTTAGAGATAATAAAAACATTTTTAGAGAGCCGTGGAGTTACTACACTAAAAAATTATATAGCGGGTGAGTTAATGAGTTGATATATTTGGCAAAAAAAAAAAAAATATATGATTTGGCAAAAAAAAAATTATATGATATTTCTAAATTAATTATTGAGTACAATAATATTGTAACATATACTTCATAGTTACAATCCTGGTTATCTACGGAATAATAATTCTCAAATTATTGAACTAGTTCGGTGATTAAGCAAGATCCACATTCATTAACGTTTAGTGAATTACTACTTAATAAAGGTACTATTTTTTTTTTTTTTGCTAATGGTATTGGGTGTGTATGTAGATCGAAACAAGACAACCCACTTGACTTAAATTTGACTAGGTAATTAATTTTTTTAAAACAAATCTTATAGTTTAGTCTTCATAATAGAATGTATAATGAAATATCTAAGGATGACCACTTGTGATCTTTAATACATTTTTTACATTAGTAAGTTATGTACTTCACATAATTAAGAGTTTTTGGTAGCTAATAATATTAATGCATGTAAATAGTTTTTGGTTGTCAAAACTTGCCATGACCATATTTAAGTAATTTGTTTATATATTTTCTTCTCGAGTCTATATTTGAAAAGTAATATTAAATTTTAAAATTTTGGTGTTTGATTTGGGAGTTTTAGTTTTTCGTTTTTCAAGCATAGGAATAAGCTTGGACCAAATATTACATAAAATTCCTTTTTTTTTTTGGCCAAACATAAAATTCTAATTGGATGGCGCATTTTCGTATTTAATGTTTAGCTATATGGATAATAAATTTTTAACATTCATTTAATATATGATATATGTATAGACTAATACCTTAAATTTAGTAAATGCTTAAGCATCTCAAATATTTCCACCTAAGCACTTGACCACTTCATCAATTAACTTTTTTAAAGGAAAAAAATCATTATATCGAAAATTATATATACTTATACTATTATATATATATATATAAGAATTTGAAGTTTAATATTTTAGTTTGAAATTATATTAAATTAGACTTTATTATTTAATGAATTATTAGTATTTTATTTACTATATTATAACTAATACCATAAATATATACTCATAAATGACATAAAATTATTTTTATTTTAATGTGAAGTTTTTTATTACTTTAATTTGGATCACCTGCACGGTGCGCGGGTTTAGTGGCTAGTATTAATCAATTTTTGTTTCTTGACCTTCAAAATTCTAACTGCATTTAACAATAGTTCAATTTGGTTCTATTTGTGTCGCATGCTACGCGTGCAACGTACACGCTTTAATCTATTTCAATAAAAAGAATATATTTAATAGTAAAGAAGTCTCAAAATTAAGTTTAAAATAATTAATGTAAAAGAATAAGAAAATCTAAAATTTATTTTAAGAAAAGGTATCTATCTATTAAAAAATGTAGTTATTATTGGAAACAACATGGTAAAAAAGAAAAAAAAAATCGTTAGTGTTCCTAGGATAAAATAGTTCATGTACGGACCTGACTCACGCGAGTTGTCGAGTCCTTAATAGATTGCGTAGAGGTCTTGTCAGAGTTCTCTTGTGTTGTCCGAGCGCGCTCCTCCTAACACCTGCACAAGGGGCGATATCGAGACCAAAGGGGGGTGGATGGTACTCGATGTTCCCTCTCTAATGCATAAATGAGAAGCGATTCAAGAGAGATAAAGCTTGAGAGAAGTGAGAGCTCCCAAGCCAACATGAATTATGAAATGGGTGACCATGGTTCCTATTTATAGGGAACTTTGGACTCGAACCCTTTTTTGAACGGTCCGACCCAGGTTTAGTAAAAAAATGTTGTTGGATCACGGTGGAACTTCGGTACGGATCTTGACGGCAATCCTAGCTCCTTTGCTCCACGCAATCCTGCAAGAGGGGATAAACCGGGCGGTGACCCAGAATCCCTCTCCGATGCTTAAATGAGTACTTCGTCTGACTGGCAAGTAACAGATATCAAAGTGTATTCAACTCAACGTAAGTAATCTGAGGTGACCTCCTGCCCTTTTATAGGCAAAGAGATGCCTCAGGTACCTGGCGAACCGTTAGGGGTGGTTAGCCCGTATCCCGCATATCTCGTACGTGATCTCGCGTATCTTAGCCATGCCCCGCGTATCTCGGCCACGCTCCGTGTATCTTAACCACGTTCCGTGTATCCCGGCCACGCCCCGCATATCTTGGCTTTATCCTCTGATAACGAGTCCCGACTCCCGTCGGGGACTCCAGAGTTATCTCGTTGTGTCACCGCTCGGGGCCCCTCGTCATCGTGACAGGGCCAATCATTCTCAGGGATTCATCATCGGGGCCTACTTTAAGGCTTCTCATCGGGAGCTTCCAGCTCCATTGTCGGGACCGACTCTGTCGGGACCTTGCTTCGTCGAGACTCCCTTCATCGGGACCCTCCTCCTAGGTCATCTTGACCCTTACTCTGGTCCTGGTGGGCCTGTTTGCCGTTTCCTCGCCGTTAAAGGGCCTGACGGCTGTAGTCGGACCCATCATTTGCCCCCAAGACATGAGGGACTTTTAGTTCGTCGTGTCTTCCAACTCCCGATTTTCCAATACTAGAGTCGGGGATCTGTTCCTTGGTTCAGTTACTTAATTTATCAGTCTTCTCCTCTACGTTTCCTCAGGGTTTTGTAGATAACTGCTATATCCCAAAGGTCTCTTCGGTTTTCTAGTGCATTAAATGCAGCAGATAATGGAGTGACGTTTTCGACCCACGTGCCTGATTTTTCGCGCTTGTCCTTTTCTGAAAAGTGCTTTTCAGGCCGTTTCATCATTGCGCCCGTTGTCCTTCTGCACGTTTCATCTCAACGGTCCAGATTAAGACTCTTCGACTTCGACGACTCGGATCGAAGTGTCCTTTCAACCGTCTTCTTCGACTATAAAACCCTAGCCACAGTCATAATTTAACTTTTACCGTCTTCGAATTCTCAAAAGCTCTCTGCGATTCCTCTGCAATTCCAAGCTCTGTGATTTCGAAGGTCTTTGGAGTCTCTCCGATCATCTTTCTGGCGACATCTTGTTCATCTCCTTCAACCTCTACTTCATTATGTCTGGTAAGGAAACCCTCTTCGTTGCTTGTTCGTCTTTTTCTTTCTAATTTTTCCCAGAGTCCCACTGTATTTTCTTGCCCTGGTTGCTTTTCAGACAGCGGTTCCAGCTCCGAGGGGAGAAAACCCTTTAAATTTGACTATGCTCCAAATGAGATTTCCACTACTGCTTATGATGCAGCTCTCCGAGAGGGTTGCATCACCATCACCTGGGAACCTCGTTTCCCGTATCCTCGACATCGTCCCTCGAGTGACCCTGAGGTTACTCGTCCCCAGAAAGGGGAGGTATTTGTCTCTACGGGACAAATATCGGCGGGGATCAGGTTCCCCTTTTGTGGTAGCCTGGTCGAGCTGTGCCATCATTACAGAACACACCCCACTACCTTCTCTCCTCATGCCATCCGTATCTGGAACGCCTTTCAAGTCCTCTGTCTTCGACAGAAATGGGTCTACAGCCTCCAACTCTTCCGGACCTTCTATGGGCTGAAATGCAACGAGGCGGGGGTTTGCGCCTTCTACCCTCGGATGCCCAAGTGGAGTAAGCAGCAGCTTGCCCGGCACGGTTGGACCAGTGACACCTGGAAGGTGGTCAAGGGTCGGGGACTCTTGATCGATACAGGGTCCGACAACAGTAGCTGGAAGAAGAGCTACTTCTTTATCCAACATTCTTCTATTCCTTGGCCTCGGTGGGAGGTGGCAGCAGATCCTCCGCCTGCTTTCCATACTTATGCCGATGAGGACTTCGAGACTCTCCAACTAATCCAGCTTTATCGTTGGGGGGAGTCTTACACTCCTCTCAATGCTAACTCTCTAGTGGAGCGGGACCTGGTGCAGGCCGGGTCCGACTCCTCAGTATTGTCTCTGGGGGGCAGCTCTTCGACGGCCCTTCCAACGTGGTCTCTTGGGTAACCTTCTAACTTTTCTTTGTTTATTGTTTGCAGCCAAGAAGGTATCTGTGCTGACCGATCTATTCCTTAAGCAGGGGGAGACTGATGCTGTCCGCCCCTCGCGGAAGAGGAAGTCTGCCAAGAAGGCTGCTGCCAGGTCGGGGTCTCCTTCAGCGGAGCAGCCCAATCGGACGAGGGTGGATCTGGACCAGCTCTTTGATGTCCAGAATGCTGAAGAAGGTAAACAACTCCGACTTGCTATTAAATCGTATAAAAGGATGGTCCCGTCGGACTTGATTTCCTCGACCAAGAAAGGCCGCATTGCTGATGTCAAAAGAATCCTTCGAGGCGAAACTCCCCGAGTCTTGAAGGCAGGCTACTATCATTACCGCGGGAAGGATCAATACGTCTCCCGACGTATCATTTGGTGTAAGAATCCCGATGAACTTCCTGACTACCTTTCTGAAGCTCTTCATCCTCCAGGTGCAGGTCGCTCGGGAGCTTCCTCGGGTACTGCAGCTTCCGCAGATGCACCGCCTCGAGCGGGGGTGCCTTCCTCAGCTGGAGAGAAGGCACCATCTGGCGAACAGTTTCGTCAGGTGGAGACTCTGGACTCCTCCGAGGAGACTGGCGGGGCTGACCCCCCTCAACAGCGTCGGAAGGCGGGGCAATCCCCCTTGAAACCAACCCCTCAGGGGCCGCCTCCCTCGTCTTCTCCGCAGCAGCGGGAGCTCTCGCCTATCCACGAATTCTCTCCCTCCCCTGTTCGGGCCGAGACGGAGACGTGCCCTTCTCTTCCTCGTCCTATCTCTCCCCTTGCTCTCGATGGGGACTTCTACAGGCCTTTCAACTCTTCACAGGCGAATGCCCGCTGGACTCCTATCCAGACGCTCCAGGGAGTCCCGCTCACGCAAGGAGAACAGGACCAAGAGCTGGCCCTGCATCTGCTGGCGGGTTCCATCCTGCCTTCTATGCGGCATCCGATTTACCTTAATCGGACGCATATGCAGCGGGATGTCAGGGAGATGGCTGTGCGCCGCATAGAGGTGAAACTTCGCTTCTCTATCTTGATGATAAATCGGGTCGGTTGTCCTTCTAACATTTTTCCTTTTTATTGCAGGAGCTCGGGGACTACAACCGCCTCATCGGGTATGTCATTGCCTATGATGAGGCCCGAGAGCGGGACCGAGGAGTCCGCGAGCAGCTTCAGGCGGATCTCAAGGCCTCCCAGTCTTCGCGGGGGAAGCTTGCCAAAGAGCTGGCTGTCCTCAATGAGAAGATTCGGGGCCTTCAGCAGCAGATCGCGGACTTCGAGGGGCTCTTGAGGCAAGAGCGGCAGGAGCGGGGGGTAATCGTGGACAGGCTGACCCAGGAGAAGAAGGCTGCCGAGGACCAACTGGTTCTTGAGAAGAAGGCTTTGGAGGAGCTAATCGCGGGGTTTCCTGCGCAGCTGGCTGAAGAGGAGGAAAAGGGTCGGGAGGACTATCGGAGGTCGGCGGGTTTTCAAGCTGATGCCATGAAGTTCTTTGGCGCAGAGGTGGAGAACACTCTCTTCAACGTGGTTGAGGAGCTCCACCTGGAGTATGGCGACGCCATCAACTTCGACAAGTCTCCTTCCCTTGCTCCCTTCGTGAAGAAGTATTTTACTCTTTCCGAGGAGAGTGACGGGGGGAATACTCCCGTAATTGTCGAAGACGCTTCTGAACTTCCAAGTGCGGACGCCCCGATAACTAATCCTCCCGAAGCCAATCCTGTGGATCCCTCTGCTACTGACTCCGCGGACCCAGCTGCTGCCGATGCTGCCGACAAGGACCAAGCTTGAATATTTTTATCTTTTAGGGTCCTTGTATCTTCTTCTCTTTTGTCATCATCGGGCCTTTGAGCCCTTTATCAATATTAGACTCCTTTAATTCCGATCTTTTGTTGTCTTCCGTCTTTCCCGACGATTTAACAACCTGCACCACTTAAGGCGACTTAGCATCGAGTGCATCACTTAAGACGACTTAGTTCTTAGCAGTCGAAACTTCGATACTTAAGAATTTCTCATACGTCCTTCCCGACGATTTAATAACTTGCACCACTTAAGGCGACTTAATATCGAGTGCGTCACTTAAGACGACTTAATCGTTACTTAGGATAAACCTAAAGATCGTGCACCACTTAAGGCGACTTAGTCCCACACATCACTTAAGGCGACTTTTGGAAACTTAGAATAAATCTAAGTATTGTGCAACACTTAAGGCGACTTTCATCGTGCACCACTGAAGGCGACTTTCATCGTGCACCACTGAAGGCGACTTTCATCGTGCACCACTGAAGGCGACTTTCATCGTGCACCACTGAAGGCGACTTTCGGATACTTAGAATAAATCTAAGTATTGTGCACCACTTAGGGCGGCTTTCATCGTGCACCACTGAAGGCGACTTTCATCGTGCACCACTGAAGGCGACTTTCATCGTGCACCACTGAAGGCGACTTTTGGATACTTAGAATAAATCTAAGTATTGTGCACCACTTAGGGCGGCTTTCATCGTGCACCACTGAAGGCGACTTTCATCGTGCACCACTGAAGGCGACTTTCATTGTGCACCACTGAAGGCGACTTTCATCGTGCACCACTGAAGGCGACTTTCATCGTGCACCACTGAAGGCGACTTTCATCGTGCACCACTGAAGGCGACTTTTGGATACTAAGAATAAATCTAAGTATTGTGCACCACTTAGGGCGACTTTCATCGTGCACCACTGAAGGCGACTTTCATCGTGCACCACTGAAGGCGACTTTCATCGTGCACCACTGAAGGCGACTTTCATCGTGCACCACTGAAGGCGACTTTCATCGTGCACCACTGAAGGCGACTTTTGGATACTTAGAATAAATCTAAGTATTGTGCACCACTTAGGGCGGCTTTCATCGTGCACCACTGAAGGCGACTTTCATCGTGCACCACTGAAGGCGACTTTCATCGTGCACCACTGAAGGCGACTTTTGGATACTTAGAATAAATCTAAGTATTGTGCACCACTTAGGGCGGCTTTCATCGTGCACCACTGAAGGCGACTTTCATCGTGCACCACTGAAGGCGACTTTTACACTTAGCATAAATCTAAGGACAACTCTTATTTGGAAGCGACCTCTTTATTTATTGGCATAAGATAGGCTTACATCGAATTAAACGATAAACAGCATACACCACTTAAGGCAATTTTACATCGGCACCACTTAAGGCGACTTTCTTCAAGCATGGTGTTTCTTCAAGTGTTCGCCACTGAAAGAATGCTTTAACGTTCTGCCATCGAGGTCTTCCAACTTGTATGCATTCGGAGCTGGCATCCCCTCGACCTTATAAGGTCCTTCCCATTTTGGTGACATCTTGTTGATTCGATCCAAAAGGGTGAACTCGTTGCGACGCCAAACCAGCTCCCCGACAAAGAATTGTCGGGACTTCACTCGCCGATTGTAGTATCTGGCTGTCGCTAAGCGCATTCGAGCTTGGACTTCATCGGCTTCCCGCCTTTTCTCTTCGAGTAGGTCCAAGTCCAGACGTCTTACTTCATCGTTCGTTAGGGGCTCGTAATATCTCATCCGATGGGACGCCACAGCTACCTCCACAGGGGCGACAGCTTCCGTGCCATATACGAGGCCAAACGGAGTCTCCCCTGTTGATCGTTTGGGTGTCGTTCTAACAGCCCAAAGTACATTTTCCAGTTCGTTCAGCCATTTGCCCTTCAAGGCATAGACCCTCTTCTTCAGGCCATCCATCACGATTTTGTTGGCTGACTCCACCTGGCCATTAGTCTGAGCATGGCGTACGGAGGCGGTCCGATGCTCAACGTTCAGTTCTTCCAGATACTCCCTCACCTGAGAGCCGTTAAACGGTGGGCCATTGTCGCTGATCACCACCTTAGGAATCCCGTATCTGGACACGATGTGGGTTTGGAGGAACTTGACGATCTGGTTCCCCGTTGTTCTGGCCAATGCCTTCGCCTCTATCCATTTCGAAAAATAATCGATAGCTACAAGTAAATACTTACATTGTCCTTGTGCTTGTGGAAGAGGTCCCACCAAGTCGATGCCCCACTGCGCGAAGGGCCAAGCGCTCTTGATGGATGTCAGGTTAGCAGCCGGAGCCACGATACTCGGGGCGTACCTCTGGCACGCGTCGCATGATCGGACCAACGCCGTTGCTTCTTTGTTCATCGTGGGCCAATAGTAGCCTAAGTTCAACACCTTCCTCAAAATGGATCGGGTCCCTTCGTGACAAGCCGCGATACCCTCATGCATTTCTTTCAGGATCCGGTTGGTGTCGGGTTCTGATACACACTTCAGGTACGGAGTCGAGAACCAGCCCTTCTTGTACAGCTGATTGTCCAACATCACATAATTAGACGCGGTCCGACATACCCTGTCTGGTGCTACCTTATCCTCGGGGACTGCCCCCGTAGCCAGATACGCGACTATCGGGGTCATCCAAGTGGGCTCCTCCTCCGATTTTGCTTCAACAGTGCACACCTCCTCGATATCGAAGCTTTTGAAGCTCTCTCTCAGGGCTTGTACCTCTCGCAGATACTTCTTCATTATCGGACTCCTTGCTTCGTATCGCCCTTGAACTTGGTTCACGATTAACGCTGCGTCGCACTTCACTCTCAAGTGATTGATTCCAGTGCGTTTAGCAATTTTTAGGCCCGTGATAAGAGCTTCATACTCTGCTTCGTTGTTTGTGGCCTTGAATGTTAAAGCCAAGGCGTATCGGAGAGGTTCATCTTCACCTGGTGGTATCAACAAAAAGCCCGCTCCTGACCCGTCTGAACTCGCGGAGCCATCCGTGTACATCTCCCAGGTATTTTCTTTGTTTGGTTGTTCTGATTGCTCTGCCCTCTCTGGTTGTTCTTCTGTCGGGACCTCCATGGTTGCCCCCTCTACAGGGCCCGTTTCTTCTAGATCGGGGGCTGTAGATTCTGCTATAAAGTCCGCCAATGCCTGGCCCTTGATGGCCGTTCTTGGAGCAAAGTGTATTCGAAACTCACTGAGCTCTACTGCCCATTTCACCAATCTCCCCGACGCATCCGGTCGGTTCAAAAAATGCTTCAAAGGCTGGTTCGTTAGCACAGTGATCTCGTGTGCGTGGAAATATGGCCTTAGCTTCCGAGCAGTAATTATCAACGCAAAGAGGTACTTCTCAACGGCGGGATAGTTCAATTCAGATTTGGCAAATGCCTTGCTTACATAATAGACGGGGACTTGATTACCCTCGACAACCTTTACTAACACAGAGCTAATGGCAAATTCAGAAACAGCCAAATAAAGGAAGAGCGGCTCGCCTGGAACCGGTTTTGCCAGCGGCGGGAGTGTGCGAAGGTGCTGCTTTAGTGCTTGGAATGCCTCTTCACATTTGGCGGTCCATTCGAGTTTTTTGTTGGCCTTCAAGACTTCAAAAAACGGCATTGATCGGTCGCTGGCTTTGGACAGGAAGCGGTTCATTGCAGCTAGTCGGCCATTCAGTACTTGCACCTCCCGATGGTTTATCGGAGACTTCATCTCCTCGATTGCCCTCAGCTTCTCAGGGTTCACTTCAATTCCTCTTTGGCTTACCATGAAGCCCAAAAATTTCCCTGAGTGGACTCCGAAGGCGCATTTCGTCGGGTTCAGACGAACTTGATGGAGCCTCATCCGCTCAAATGCCATGGTTAGGTTGTGCACGTGATCCTCGGCTTGTCGGGACTTCACCAGCATATCATCCACGTAGGCTTCCATGGTTTCTCCCAGCATATCTCCAAACAGCTTATTCACCATCCGCTGGTAGGTTGCCCCGGCATTGATCAACCCGAAAGGCATGACATCGTAGTGATAGATGTCGCTCTCTGCATAGAACGCTGTGTGGGGGGCGTCTTCTTTGGCCATCTTGATCTGGTTGTAGCCTGAATACGCATCAATGAAACTTAACAGCTCATGTCCCGATGTAGCATCCACCAGCTGGTCAATCCTCGGGAGTGGATAGCAATCTTTTGGACAAGCCTTGTTCAAGTCGCGGAAGTCCACGCACATTCGCCACTTCCCGTTAGTCTTCTTCACCAGTACTGGGTTGGCAACCCAAGTCTGGAATCGGAGCTCCTTAATGAAACCAGCATCGAGCAACCTGCCCACCTCCTGTTGGATCGCGATCTTCTTATCCGTGCCCATCGGACGCGTTTTCTGTGTGATAGGCTTGATCGCGGGGTCTATTTTCAGCTCGTGTACGATCACGTCGGGGCTGATTCCTGGCATATCGCTGGGGGACCAGGCAAACAGCTCTTTGAACTCTTTCAGCAACTCCACCAATTTTTGGGCTGTCTCCTCAGTTAGAGCAGACCCGATTTTCACCTTCCTCTGGGGTTCGTCGATCTCGACTTCTTTCAGATCTTCTACGGGGGCGGGACGCCCAAACTCTTCTCTGGGATCTGTGTCTGTCTGGAGGACAGTCATGGCCTCTCGCCTCCTCCTCCGGGTGGCATTAACATAGCATTTTCGGGAAGCCACCTGGTCGCCCTTGACCTCTCCGACCCCGTGGTCAGTCGGGAACTTCATCTTCTGGTGCACAGTCGAGGCAACCGCCATCAGGGGATTGATGGTGGTTCTCCTGATAATTGCGTTGTAGGTCCCCGCGGAATCAACCACGACAAACTCCACGTTCCTCCTTTCTGATTTCCACCCGCTACCAAACTCCACTGGTAAGGTGATCACTCCTAGCGGGTAGGAGGTTGAGCCAGAGAACCCGACCATCGGGAAGTTTGCCTCCTTTAGATCTTTCTTCGTCTTCCCCATAGCTTCCAGCGCGTCCATGGATAGAATGTCGGAGGAGCTCCCTCCGTCAATTAGAATTCTCTTCATCTCGAACACGTCTACGTCCAAAGTTACTACTAAGGCATCGTCGTGCGGGGTCTCCACGCCTATGAGGTCTTCCGACGAGAAGGAGATTACCATCTCTTCTTTCAAGGTCCAAGATCGAGACCTCTTACCTAGCACCACCGCCGTAGGAATCCTAGAGGCGTAAACCTCTCGGGCGGATGAGGTATCACCTCCAGCAGCAAATCCTCCATGAATCACGTTGATGACTCGTCTTTCTTTGCGAACACCGGATGACTCTGGATCATTTCTCTTCTTCTTCGGGGACCGATCGCGGGATCGGGAACGGGACCGCGATCGGGACCGAGAGCGGGACCGGCATCGTTTGTCCCCAACGAACTCCTTGAGCTTTCCCTTCTGGATTAGCTTTTCAATCTCCTTCTTCAGCTCCCGACAGTGATTGGTGTCGTGGCCATTTGCGCGGTGAAACCGACAATAGCGATCTGTGCGGGAACCCAGGAATTCTCCATCTTTCTTCGGGGGGTACCTGGAGATACCTTGTCGTTCCATGACTGTCAGCACCTCCGCCATGGAGCAGTTGAGAGGAATGTCAAAATCCTCCCGCTTGTCTTTTCTTGAAGAACGTCTCTCATCCTTCCGACCAGAGCGACCTCGGTCCCGACTGCCCTCAGGTTTGCCCTTTGACTTACGATCGTCGAAAGGCTTGCTCGCCTGCTTCCCTTTATTCGATTTTGGGGGCTCCAATTCTCCCGCGGCTATCTTTGACTCCTGGACATCGATCTGCCGCTTCACCCTCTTCTGTAATGCTTCCATATTCCACACAGCTTTCTCAGCCACGCTGTGCATCAGGTCGGAGCCATAGGGGGCTGTCAGGTTCCGAATAAAGGTGCGGATGGTCTCGCCCTCCGAGATTTCCTCGTCTATCTCTGCTACGCTGGCGGTGTACCGCTGGTAATAGTGTGCCAGCGACTCGTCGGGCCTCTGCACCACCTGGGTTAGGGACCTCACGCTCTTCAACAAACGTCTGCGGCCCTGGTATTGTCGAATGAAGCGGTCGTGCATGTCCGCCCAACAGGTAATGCAGCCTGGGGGCAGGCTAAAGAACCAGGTCAGGGCTCTTTCTCCAAGGGTGTTTGGGAACAATGTACACACTATATCTTCATTCGGGGCTCTACCCAGACACGCCATAAGATGCTTCTGGACATGACGGACTGGATCTCCTTCGCCATCATATTCCTTAATCTCGGGGATACCCAGCCCAGGCGGGGCGAGGGTGTCTATTAGTCGGGGAACGAAGGGATGAGTGGATCGATCCCTCAGCTCCGACACCAGCGGCTTCTGTTCTCCCATACAGATGTTCACGATCTTTACCAACTGGTCGGGAGTGATGGGACCATTCAGGGGAATGGTCCTGTGTTGTACTGGTCCTGGCCCGTCAACCACGAACCTCTCCGGCTGACTAGTTGCCCTGCCTCTGTCTTGGCCTTGGGGTGGGGCTTCCTGCGCGTTCCGACCCTCTGTTGGTAGGGTTGCTTCCTCCAGCGGAGGCATCTCCTCCTGCCTCCTCGCAGCCTCTCTTCGGTCCAAGAGAGCCTCTACAGCCGCCAGAAACATGGGCATGGCCTCTGCCACGGCCCTCGTCAAATCTGCAGCTGGGGGAGCCTCCTGCCCCCTGTTATCCTGGTGTTGAGGGGCAACATCTTCGGGATGCGATCCATTGTGCCCCCCTGTCTGGGAGAGCTCAGCCGGGGGATGGTTCTGGTTTTCCCCTTGTTCTGGTACTGAATTCAGGTTCGTTGCAGCGGGGTGACGGGAACCACCGGATTGTCCTCTTCTGTTCTTGCCAGCCGCCATCGATCGAGTAGAAGGCATATCAGCTTTTTGTTTGATTCCCACAGACGGCTCCAATGTTGGATCACGGTGGAACTCCGGTACGGATCTTGACGGCAATCCTAGCTCCTTTGCTCCACGCAATCCTGCAAGAGGGGATAAACCGGGCGGTGACCCAGAATCCCTCTCCGATGCTTAAATGAGTACTTCGTCTGACTGGCAAGTAACAGATATCAAAGTGTATTCAACTCAACGTAAGTAATCTGAGGTGACCTCCTGCCCTTTTATAGGCAAAGAGATGCCTCAGGTACCTGGCGAACCGTTAGGGGTGGTTAGCCCGTATCCCGCATATCTCGTACGTGATCTCGCGTATCTTAGCCATGCCCCGCGTATCTCGGCCACGCTCCGTGTATCTTAACCACGTTCCGCGTATCCAGGCCACGCCCCGCATATCTTGGCTTTATCCTCTGATAACGAGTCCCAACTCCCGTCGGGGACTCCAGAGTTATCTCGTTGTGTCACCGCTCGGGGCCCCTCGTCATCGTGACAGGGCCAATCATTCTCAGGGATTCATCATCGGGGCCTACTTAAAGGCTTCTCATCGGGAGCTTCCAGCTCCATTGTCGGGACCGACTCTGTCGGGACCTTGCTTCGTCGGGACTCCCTTCATCGGGACCCTCCTCCTAGGTCATCTTGACCCTTACTCTGGGCCTGGTGGGCCTGTTTGCCGTTTCCTCGCCGTTAAAGGGCCTGACGGCTGTAGTCGGACCCATCAAATGTGAACCAGGATTGGATTTGAGCAAGGTTGGCAGTGGGAAGACTCGCACATAGTGTAAAACACGTAAGGGTACGCGCGTCGTAGGGCGACAATTCGGACCAGTCCAGATTGTCTCGAAAAGTGCGTGTTGCGCGATCAGACCGTTCCAACTCGCTGGTAAGCGTTCTTGAGCCGTTAGTGGGCCTGACGTGTCAACGAGGCCCGAATGTAAAAAAAACCCATATCGGGCGAATATCTTTTATTTTCCCTCGAGTAAAGTAATGGCTTAACCCTTGCTTGACTCTACTTTACGATAGGATAGGCGTCCGATTCGGGTTCGGTAATTACCTCATGGTGAACTTACTGTCGGTTGGCGCGTGGGCCTCAATGTCATTTTTCCCTTCCTCTTATCGGTAAATGAAAATATAACTACTGAAATGGTTAGGAAAGCAAGTATATGTATACAATAAATATATATGTAATGATATGAATGTCTGTACGTAACGTGGACACAAATATCGACATGTATATAAAACGCGATATACGAGTAAACGTAAATCAACGAATAATATTCCATGACGTGCAATCAATGATGTAAGTTTAGAAATGGATATATGATTACATGAGTATGAGTATATACTAGCAATGATATAATCATAAATATATGTCATGAGTAATGTAAGCATGCATGAGGGTGTGCTAAGGACTCAAAAGAGTTAGAAAAAATAAAGATGAGTAACATCTTTAATCATGACCATTAGATAACACCATTGTCATCCAAGGGTTGTGATAAAAGATGGGGATGTAAAAACTCTATCATCATTTTTATAAATGGAGAGAGAGTAGTTACCCAAACACATAGCCTCCACTCCCAAAGTTAGCATCTTTTCTATTCTTGGAGAGCAAGAAACTTGAAGACCAAGACACATGGCCTTCAAGCACCTAGGCCGGCCATCCACATCACACGGCGGCGAGCTCTCCAGGCGGCAGCAAGCTTCTTGGGCGACGAAGGCCACGACGAGTCTTGGCGACAATGGTGGTGAGGCGAATTCCGGTGGTAACAGCGACGGTGAGTGGCGGCGAGCGGCGGCAGTCACGGCGGCGCACGGCGGCGATCAGGGCGGGAGCTTCGGCAGTCGACTACGGACCACTTTTCAGCATGGTTGTTACTTTGGCCAGCTCTATTTCGCCAATCTTTGGTTTTGTGCATGTTCAATTTTTATGCCCACCATGTGTTTGCTTTAATTCCTAACAAACATTGACATGATGTAGGAAACATAAAAAATGGCTAAGTGTTTTGAACCATTTTATGTATAATAGAAGGTGTTACTTCCCTTATATATCGTAATGGTTTGTCGATCGAGATCCTGTCATGTTTGGATTGCCCATTTGATCACCCATTGATTGTGATCATTGACTGAGTAGCCTTGTATCATAGTTGTTTGGTCAGAATTGTTGATTAGTAAAGTCCATGTCGTGACTTGTATTGCATTAAGCCTTGTATGTATATGCTCGCTTGTATGATAGTATAGATAGCTTTAATTGGGCCTTGTATTTCTCTTGTTGAGTATACAAGTAAACATGTATGACCTGCACTCCTTGAATGATATATACATATAGGTTTTAGTTCTATAATCGTGTTTGCACCATTACTGAGTTGTTGTGTTGGGCCGAGTGGGCACGCGTAGGGCCGTATAGGCTGTATAGGTTGTGTACGTATTGGGACGAGGCCCTTAATTGTTAGGTTATAAAGTCTAGGTCAATGGGTCGTCAATCTAGAATTTATCTCCCACTAATGAAATGTCGGGTTCACTGTTCCTAGGACTAGTCATTCTGATACATGCCCTTCTGCTCCCTTGGGGTAGTCGTTCTGATATATGTCCTTCTCTTCTCTCCTTCTGACCTCCTTTCCTTCTCTCCTTCTGACCTCCCGAGGCTTGTACTTCTTACCCCTGGGGCTTGTCCTACTGCTCTATGCTCTTCTGCTTCCTTGGCTCTCTTCTCCTTGCTACCCTGCAAGAGGGGCAATACCAGGCACAGAGGGGGGGGGGGGGGGGTGGTGCCTGATGAACCCTCTCCGATGCCTAAGTCAGTACGGTTTTAGAGAGATAAAGCTAGAGAGATGTCAGAGCAAAATTGTGCAACTTGCCAAGATGATCGAATGAATTGTGAAGGTGGGGTATTTATAGGCAACTGTGTCATTAAGGTGGCTTAATGACATTGTTAACCTTTAAACACAATTAATTAACCTTTAAGCACATAATAAAGACCTTAGGATACGGAGAAGGTAGGCGGAGTAAGCCGAGTATGGGAGTCCAAAAATGGTGCCGGGGCCCTTGGGGGGAGGAGAAATCCGACCCCCAAGGGTAGGGGTTGGGTGAGGGCACCCAACCCCTCCTAGGGAGGATGGGGTTGGCCAACCCCATCCCTCCTAGGAGAGATCGGGTTGGCCGACCCGATCTCTCCTAGGGGAGGTCGGGTGTGGCCACCCAACCTCACCTAGGTGAGTTTGCCTTGGCCGGACGAGCGCTCCGGCCTCGTCCGAGCCGTTGATGTGTTCGCGAAGTGTTCGGGTTGAAGTTTCGATTTACAATCGTTAATGGGACGATAAAAATACAACGGTTCGGAAGTCAACGGGTTCAAATTGGGCGTATATCCATCACATGCCCCCGAGTCAACCAATGGCTTAACCCTTGATTGACTCTATTTCAGGATGGTATGACACGCGCAATTTGAAACCGGGGTTTTACCTTTCGTCTGAATGTTTGCTTACCCATGGATGCGTGTCTTCGACTCTGCCCCCCTGCCTTATGAGATAGAGGAGTTGTAAACGTTAGAGTAGCGCGGACGTATGCCTAAGCATGCGTCCGTCTGAGGTGGGAGCAATAAATCTATCTTTGCTACCGGCGTATACTTAAAAAATGCATACTCTTACAAGGATGCAGTACGAATGCAACTAAGTGACTTATGCTTCAAATTCGTGCCGGGATTCTATCTAAGTGAGGAAAAATTTAATTTTGGCCCAAATTTTTTTCTAAGTATGGGATACTAGAAAACATGCCTATAGGATGTTAACTAGGAGTGAACATGGACATATCATGAACATGAGGATGTGTACTAGCATACATGCAAGTAGGAACATAAGGATGGGAGTGAGTGGAGACATGCTACGATTGTAGTCATGAATGTATGCATGAATATATGGTGGCCACGTGCATGGACGCCTAAATGTTTGAACACATGGGAGTGTGTATGTGGGCATGCGTATGAGTGCAAGCATGAACATGTATGTATGCATGGACGGGTTGTGAGTATAAGCATGAGTGATGACATTGATGTACCTGTAGATGTTAATCATGAATATGAGCATAAGTGCAAAGGTGAGAGCATAGACCTCTCCTTTACTTGAGGGTGGGAACTCTGCCACTCAATGGGACACAATGTTCTGCCTCCCTCGTACTAGCGTGAGCATTGTCCATTAATCTCGACCTTCGGCACGTGTAACATTTTTCCTTCATTCGTTGGAGCGTGTGTATAGCTCTTGACCTTTACCCTGCAATTTGTTCCCCATAAAAGTGAGGGTGAAAAAGCTTACAAGCTTTCTTCTTACCGCCGCGAGCGAAAGGGTCTATTGACATGTGTTAAGGGTTGACCCTTCCTTTGGATGTGCTGGAGCGTTGCTCCATTTGGGGAAACTAAAAGTTCGCCCTCTTCCCTTGGTGTTAAGGTTGCCCCCGTAGTAGGCGTATCTCGCCCCTCCATGAGTAAGGGTCGATCTTTGCGTTGGTTGCTCGTATAGATGACTTACTTTTTGGGAAGCTTTCTTCTTCAAACAGGGAGACCTTGAAGATCGTTTTCCAAGGTAGTCAGACCAAATCTGACCGTCCGTTGAATCAGATGAGAGGGAAGAACCCTCTAGTTCTGCTTATCAGGCCTAGGAATTTTCTAAGTCAGGGATGGCTGCTAATGCTTCCAGTATGTTCTTTTTCCCTTCTCTTTTCTTTGTGATATACTTATGATTGTTCTCATGCTGCTTCCTTCTTGTTGTTAGAGCGTTCTTCCTTGGTTACCGAATGGTTCTTGTGGTGGGTGAGAGTTCAAGTCAATCTAAATCCGAGGCGCGGAAACCTGACTCTGAGGTCGGGCCATCGGCTGCCAAGGAGAAGGAAACCGCGAGAGGCTCTCCTTCAAGTGCCCCCTTGCTGACTCCCTCCCCTGATAAGGAGGTAGTGGTTGAAGAGGCGACCTCTTTGCTAGACAAAAGGAAACAACCTGTGGCTGGCGATGGGGTGATCATAGGTCTTGATGTCTCTTCTATATCCCCTGCCCCCCAGCCGAGGGGCCGAGTCTCAAGTTTATTTCATCTTCATGTAGATTTGACGACTTTTGAAGGTGTTTTTGTCTTTCCTATGGGTTATGTTATTAACCCCTGCGTTGAAGATTTTTCTTATGGTGATGGGTGTGATCATCACCTTTCATTGAGGTTCCTTTCTTTTGCCATGGCTCTGATTAAGATAGCAAATTCTTGCTTTGGAGTTTGGTGGAGACTGCTCTTGAGTTAGCCTCTACTAGTATCGTAGTTGTGATCGTTGTGGGGATCGTTTTGTTATATGCCCTCAATAGTGCTTGTCGTGATTCTTTGCTTCATGGTTGATTTCGTGAGATATGGAGGTTGTCTTCATAATGAGGACGTCTCCTTCCTGATATCACCGAGTGGGTTGAAATATAAGTGCCTACCTTTGATGAGCGTACGAAGGGTGTTGTTTTTCCTTTTTCTTGAACCTCCTCCTAAGGCTAGGCGTAGCCTTTTGATGTTCGTGGTCGGGATGGTGTCTTTACAATGCATGTCTTTGACAGATGTTTTATGATGTGCTGCCATGATAATCACTTCGGGGTATGTGGACGTGATAGCCACTTCGTGATGTGTCGGAGTGATAGCCCTTCTGTAGTGTGTGGACATGATAGCCAGTTCAGGGTATGTGGACGTGATAGCCACTTCAAGGTATGTGGACGTGATAGCCACTTCAAGGTATGTGGACATGATAGCCACTTCAAGGTATGTGGACATGATAGCCACTTCAGTGTATGTGGACATGATAGCCACTTCAGTGTATGTGGACATGATAGCCACATCACGATGTATGGAGTTGTGCTTTAGTATTCCTTTCTCATTGGAGAGCCTTCATTGCTATAGTTGCCTTTTGTGTAGGCTATGTTTGTTGGGTTAGGTCCCGATGTCTCGTCTTGTCGGATGTTGTATCTTTTATGCTCTTTAGATGTCTCCTTCATGAGTTGTGCTTGACGATGTTCAAGTCTGATACGAGCATAGGTCACGCGAGGGCGACATGTATGACAATAATATTTGTCGGAGGTTGATTTGTGTGACTTGTAAGGCAATTCTCTTCTTGATGGGTCGAGCTTATTTTGAGAGCTTTGACCTTCGGATTTCATGTCTTTGCTATCCTTCTTGGTGGTGTTGGGTTCCTTTGAGATACTTCTCTTGACTTGTGATATGGGTGGTAGGATAACTCGTTACTTTTCATGATAACCTCTTGTGCTTCTGTATATGATCCTTTGGTCATGGACTTCTCCTTTGAATATGCTTTCCTTTCTTTATCTTTCTTTTGTGCTTTCCTTTACATCATACCTGCTATCTCATCAAGAAATAACATTATGTGTTCTTTATACAACTTTACTTAGAAATTCTTTCTCATGGTATCCTTCTGAGCATGGTGTGATGATCTCTTCTGATACCCCTTACACGGTATACGTTGTACTGTTAGACCAAAGATACGCTCTTGGTGGGCGTCGAAAACTGTTCACGAGACAGGCTCTCGGACGGCACTTAACGTTTCACAGGATAGGCTCCCGGAGGGCTCAGGTTAGACCAAAGATACGCTCCTGGTGGGCGTCGAACTGGTAGTTTGAAATCTACCTCAAGATACGCTCTTGGGGGCGTCGAACTGGTAGTGTTTTTTCTACCTCAAGATACGCTCTTGGGGGCGTCGAATCTGGTAGGTTGCAAATCTACCTCAAGATACGCTCCTGGGGGCGTCGAATTCGTAGTTTTTGGAAACCACTCTCAAGATACGCTCTTGGTGCGTCGAAGTTCGTAGTGTAATAAATACTCTCAAGATACGCTCTTGGGGGCGTCGAAGGTCGTAGTATGAACACTACTCTCAAGATACGCTCCTGGGGGCGTCGAAGTTCGTAGTTTTTGGAAACCACTCTCAAGATACGCTCTTGGTGCGTCGAAGGTCGTAGTGTAATAACTACTCTCAAGATACGCTCTTGGGGGCGTCGAAGGTCGTAGTATGAACACTACTCTCAAGATACGCTCCTGGGGGCGTCGAAGTTCGTAGTTTTTGGAAACCACTCTCAAGATACGCTCTTGGTGCGTCGAAGGTCGTAGTGTAATAACTACTCTCAAGATACGCTCTTGGGGGCGTCGAAGGTCGTAGTATGAACACTACTCTCAAGATACGCTCTTGGGGGCGTCGAATCTGTTCGCGGGATAGGCTCCCGGAGGGCACAGGGTTCGTAGTTTTAGAACTACTCTCAAGATACGCTCTTGGGGGCGTCGAATGTGTTCGCGGGATAGGCTCCCGGAGGGCTCATAATGTTACCTTATCTTGTGTCCTTTCTTATGTAGTGTGCGTCTTTGGTATGCTTTTCGAGTCTTTACTTGACTTTTCTTTCTATGATATTGCATGCTACCACGCTTTTCCTTCAATATGGGAGATCACCTCTCGAGGGCGATGTTTGTGTGTTGCCAACTTAGGACGAGTTCGTATAGGGAGTTGATGATGTTTTCCTCTTATGTGACCTCTTCTAGGAAAAGTGGTATTGGATGTTCTTGTGATCTTCTGCCTCTAATCTCTTCTTTTACACTTAGGTGGATACCCTTGAGGTTGCGCCTCATAGTAGTACCCCTGTGGAGGTGTCGTGTATTGGGATGGCACTCCTTGTTGCCCCCCTGTCCCTGTGGCTTCCTAGTCAATGGAGTTGGAGCTGTGGAAGCCTCCTCCCTGCTTGTTAGGCTGGGGTGCCTGTGGGGCTACCTGAGGCTCTGGTGTGTAGGCTGTTTCTCTGGGTTAGGCTGCCTTGCTGGAGGTATAGGCTGTCTCTTTCGCCTATTGCCCCCAGGTGGGCGGTGATGCCTAGATACTAAGCTGTTCGTCATCGCTCTTGTTATTGCCAGGCTTTCTGTTCGAAGCCCACGGACGGCGCCAAGTGTTAGGTTATAAAGTCTAGGTCAATGGGTCGTCAATCTAGAATTTATCTCCCACTAATGAAATGTCGGTTTCACTGTTCCTAGGACTAGTCATTCTGATACATGCCCTTCTGCTCCCTTGGGGTAGTCGTTCTGATATATGTCCTTCTCTTCTCTCCTTCTGACCTCCTTTCCTTCTCTCCTTCTGACCTCCTTTCCTTCTCTCCTTCTGACCTCCTGAGGCTTGTACTTCTTACCCCTGGGGCTTGTCCTACTGCTCTATGCTCTTCTGCTTCCTTGGCTCTCTTCTCCTTGCTACCCTGCAAGAGGGGCAATACCAGGCACAGAGGGGGGGGGGGGTGGTGCCTGATGAACCCTCTCCGATGCCTAAGTCAGTACGGTTTTAGAGAGATAAAGCTAGAGAGATGTCAGAGCAAAATTGTGCAACTTGCCAAGATGATCGAATGAATTGTGAAGGTGGGGTATTTATAGGCAACGGTGTCATTAAGGTGGCTTAATGACATTGTTAACCTTTAAACACAATTAATTAACCTTTAAGCACATAATTAAGACCTTAGGATACGGAGAAGGTAGGCGGAGTAAGCCGAGTATGGGAGTCCAAAAATGGTGCCGGGGCCCTTGGGGGGAAGAGAAATCCGACCCCCAAGGGTAGGGGTTGGGTGAGGGCACCCAACCCCTCCTAGGGAGGATGGGGTTGGCCAACCCCATCCCTCCTAAGAGAGATCGGGTTGGCCGACCCGATCCCTCCTAGGAGAGATCGGGTTGGCCGACCCGATCTCTCCTAGGAGAGATCGGGTTGGTCCACCCGATCTCCCCTAGGAGAGATCGGGTTGGCTGACCCGATCTCTCCTAGGGGAGGTCGGGTGTGGCCACCCAACCTCACCTAGGTGAGTTTGCCTTGGCCGGACGAGCGCTCCGGCCTCGTCCGAGCCGTTGATGTGTTCGCGAAGTGTTCGGGTTGAAGTTTCGATTTACAATCGTTAATGGGACGATAAAAATACAACGGTTCGGAAGTCAACGGGTTCAAATTGGGCGTATATCCATCATTAATGACATAGAGTTGCCCCCGTATAGAGGATGTTCGCTATGTAGTGATTTGAACTTATAAGTTTGTTGGTGTGGAGTTGCCCCCATATAGAGGATGTTCGCCACATAATGATTAGTAACACGACTATCACATGTATACTTGTTGAGTGAATTGTCGTTTACCATTGCAGGCTTTGTAGCTTAGGTATTGCAGAGCAGTTTAGTGACTCAGTACGTTATAGCTGGCGCGTCCCTCACTAGGACTTCCTTCCCGACTTACAAGATACAGAAAAATGAGTAAGTTTTTCATTCCTACTCATGGCGTTACATACTGTCCGGACTCGGGTTCTGAGTCCGAGTCGGACTCCTTGGCATCCCACGAATCGGGATCTTTTTCTGGTTCAGACTCTTCCTCCGAGTCGAGGTCTGATTCAGAGTCAGAAGACATGCTTTAGACCTTTCCCGACAATCAGCTGCGTCGGAAGGAGTATAAGAGTTATGTCGAGCTGTCTGGACTCTGTCCTCTTTTGGAAGCCGCGTATCCTTTTGATGTACTTACAGACGCTGTTCGGGGCTCGCCTACCATGCCCCCCACTGAGATGGTGGCAGTGTATACTGCCCAGGTGCAGGAAGGGTTGCGCTTCCCTTATTGTCGCGACTTGGTTAGATTATGTCGTTATTACAGGATTTCTCCGACCGACCTTGCGCCTGATAGAATAAGATCTTGGATTTTTTTTCGCGTGTTGTGTCACCGGGAGTCATGACATTACTCGACTTTGCTTTCCCAATGTTTCTTTCGACTCCAACGTCAAGATGCGTCTGGCTTATCTTCTATAGCCATTAGGTTGCCTTCACTAAGGGAGAAGTGATGTGGGATGCTACTCTTCGGTTTGTGGCAGCTTCTGAGCGTTCTGGAATTCATTGGAGGAATCTCTATTTCAACATCTATGATGCCGGGGTGACTAGGCTGGTCGCGCATGTCACTCATACTGACCCCGTGCCCAATTACTCTGAGTTTTCTACTTCAAATAAGGAAACTGTGAAGTTGATATACCGGAGTCACAAGGCTCGCGCCTATCGCCCTGTGTCTCGCGTGTCCGAAGCGGAACGGGATTTGCGCGAAGCTGGAATTCGTATAACTTCTTCGAGAGGCTCTTTGGCATGTTATGAACCTTTGAAACTTCTATTATTTTGTGATGTAGGTTGGTTTCATGGAAAAATCTCGCACTTGCAGGCAGGTCTTTCGGGCAATGTTGCTGCCCCCGAGCGGAGTACTCCTCATGTTGCCCCGGCGACACTTGGAGTTTCGAAGCCTGGCCGAGGGAAGAAATCTCTGGGTAAGCCGCTTTCCTGCAACTTTGTTCTTCTTAATGCCACTGAGTGTTATTGTTCTTACTTTTCCTTGCTTTTATATTCAGGTCTTCGCCTAACGTGACCAATCGTGTTGTCTCCGTTGACGACATCAGACCTTGCCGAGTATGAAGATGTCTGACTTCGTGGTTTGTCCCTCAAGAAATCCCAAGCAATCCAAGTCTATTCCAGGTGGTGAGTCATCGAGGTCTCCTTTCCGTGACAAGGGAAGGATGTTGAGATTCAGACTCGAGCATCTACCATTTCTGCCCCCGGCTTGAGGGACCGGACCTCGGAGGATGAACTGACTGACAAGGGTGCGTTGTTCGCGTTGTTGATCTTTTGTTAAACTTATGTTAATTTATCCTTCTTATTTGTCTATGTTTGTTGTTGTAGGAGTTGTGCCACTCCCTACGCTTTGTCGCACTGATTTGGTTCGTCCCCTTGAAGATGACGTTATGGGATCCGAATGGGTACCCTTTTCCTCTGCTGGTGGACATCGCTTTGTGAAAGAGTCTTGTCTGGGAACTCCCGAGGTAGGCGTGCGTCTACTACACAGGGTTGTTCTTCCTGAGGATCGAAGGGTTCGACCAAGTGAGCCGGAGGATGCGCACGCATATCCTGAGGGTGCGCTGACTCATTTCGTGCCTATGAGTGTTATTCTTTATTCTTTTTATAGCTTGGTTGTGCAGCTATACTTTCGTGCAGCTTGTTCCTTGTTGAATGTGGAATTGTGCCTCAAGTTGTTGCTGATGTTGTGAACCTTTCATCCTTCGTGATTGAACTCACTGAGGAGAAGAAGGTCTTCCAGGAGAAGTGTGACGTTGTTTGCCACGAGCTTGCTGGAGTGAAGGAGAAAGCTCGTTTCTTGGATGTGAAGGTCATTGATTTGGAGGCCGATGCCTCTGGTCGTCAGATTCGAGTTGCTACTCTCGAGTACGAGATAGCTGCCTTTCACAAGAAGATTGCAGATGATGGTGAGGCGCATGTTCTTGCCCTGCAGGCTGTGCAGGAATGTGCCTACAAGGAAGGGAAAGACACCTCTATTGCCGAGTACAAGGATTCTCTGTGCTTTCATGATGATATCCAGGCGGGCTGCGAGAAGGTGATGTATGACTTTGTTGAGGAGTTTATCGAGCAAGTTCACAATCTCGCACCTGGTTTTCCTTATGACCGGCTTGGTGCCTTTGCCCCATTTGCTACCGGACATTTGGCAGCGCTGCAAGCTCGGGATGGAGCTGTTACTCGAGTTGATGTTGTGTTTGATCATGATAGTGACTTCAGTGTGGTTGTGGAATCTACTGTCTAGGACGAGAGTTTTGTGGAACCATCCGGAGATGTGGCGATTCCTCCTGTTGCATCCGGTTGACAGGCGTATGTTTGTTCGAATTTTGTAGATAGCCTTGCTTCCCTTGGTGGGTTGATCTTTTCCTGTTCGGGTTGTTTCCCTTGAACTCTTTTCATTATGCTTGTCGCTTGTCGTTATGACAATCGACCAGTTATGAATGATTTCATTATGCATGATAACTATTAGTAATATTTCATACCTTTGTTATCGTGGTTGTCCATACTGTGTGAACTATAGGTTAGAGTTGAGACTCCTAATCTGATTGGATGTAGTATCCGTAGTTGTAGTGATAGGACGTAAGTCGCTATAGGTCGTGCACCCCTCTTGGTTGTCCCAAGGCATAGCGTAATATATAAGTGTGAGATAAACACATAGGTCGTATGCTTGCCGTATTTCAGGGGTAGTAACGCGCAAGACATTGAATCGGTACTTTCCATTTTTTCATGGGTAGTAATGCACAAGACCTTTACTCGTACGTAGTTATCGTCTCGACGAATCGAGATATTAGTTTTTACCATCTCTTAGTCCACTCTAAGGCGACGTTGTGACAGTACGCTACTCGTTAATTTGGTGGTTTTTTCCATCCGTTAGTTGGGAACACCCCGTGTAACGTTGTTGCAAGGCGTTCCGTTGGCAAATCCATTTACTTACCATTCGATGTTACTACGCCTCCACATGGCTATTCCAAAGGGCGGAACATAGGTCATGCAATACGCCTTGTAGTTTTTACCGTCTCTTGGATCATTCCAAGGCGACGTTGTGGCAAGACACGACTTGCTTATTTGGATGGGATTTTCTTCCGCTACTTGGGCAACCCCAATGTAACGGCGTGGCAAGATGTTCATTGGCTATTTGCGTACTTGTCTTGCGGTTTTACTACACCTCTTATTGGTTATTCCAAGGGGCTGAACAAGACCGTGTTGTACAACTTGCAGTTTTTACCATCTCTTGGTCCATTCCAAGGCGACGTTGTGGCAAGACTCGACTTGCTAATTTGGCGAGTTTCATTTCCGTTATTTTTTCACCTCCAAGATAACTTTTTACAAGACTCGACTTGTAGGGTTTGCGAGTTTTTCGATGCATTGCGTATAGCGATGATCTCAGGATACGCTCCTGCCGACGTAGAAATTTATTTATCACAGGATACGCTCCTGAATGCGTAGAAAAGAACTCTACTGGTCTTGATAGTCCTCGGTAGGTTTACATGGGGTTGCCCTCGTATAGAGGATGTCGCGCCATGTTTCATGGGTTTGCCCTTGTATAGAGGATATCGCCCGTGCTATAGTTAGATTTCTATTGAGCTTGATAGTCCGCAGTAGGTTGACATGGGGTTGCCCTCGTATAGAGGATGTCGCGCCATGTTTCATGGTGTTGCCCTCGTATAGAGGATGTCGCACCATATTGTAGATGACCGTGTCTTGGTTAATAATCCAAGGTATTGTCGTTTTAATCATGGGGATGCCCCCGAGCTGGGGATGTCGCGCCATGTTACTTATAAATAATCCTTGGTGAAATTTCCAGGATGTGGTATGTTGTCGTCGTTGTTTTTAATAGACATAATAGATGTCCAGAGAAAGAGCATATTATTTGCTCATTGTTGACGTCGATTGTTGACGTGTTGGCGACTATAATATAGGCTGTTTGGTGTGTTCAACTTAATAGCTTGTATTTTTGATGCAAGTTATATACATATAGTACGCTACGTGATGTGATTCCAGAGTCGGGTGTATAAGTGGGTTGTGTACCTACGAGAATACATTCATTTTATTAGAATGCAAATATTTAGAGTTTTTAAATCTCCTTCAAGTAATGCATATAATAAGTAGGATAAAGGAGCTTGATACGGGGTCTCCTTAGTTATGTAGGAGGTATTCTCAGGAGTGGAACTTTTTCAAGTGTCCTCCGCTGAATGTATTCGTGGATATGTTGCCATTTGCATCTTCAAGGCGATATGCATTGACGTATGGTACATAGGCTATCTTGCATGGTCCATCCCACTTTGGTGATAGTTTGTTGATTTGATCCAGGTGTGAGAACTCGTTCCTCCTCCACATCATTTCTCCTACATGGAACTGTCTTCCTTTGACTTTTAGGTTGTAGTATCTTGAAGTGATTAAACCCATCCTTGCTTGAAGCTTCTCTGATTTCCATCACCTCTCGCCTGCTAAATCTAGATCGAGTCGTCTTTCCTCATCGTTAGTTTTGGTATTGAAATGAGTTGTTCTGTAAGATGCGACGACTATCTCTATCGGGGCGATTGCTTATGTTCCATAGACCATGCTGAATGGCGTTTCTCCCGTTGTTTGTTTAGGCATTGTGCGCACCGCCCATACAACGCTGCTGAGTTCCTCGGCCCATCCTCCTTTTAACGCGTGGACTCTTTTCTTGAGACCGTCGAGGACGATCTTGTTGGCTGACTCCACTTGGCCGTTAGTCTGTGCGTGGTGCACTAACGCAAAGTAGTGGTCTATGTTCAGTTTTTTGCAATAGGTTTTTAGTCTACCACTTTTTAACTGTGGACCATTGTCGCTTATGAGCACCCTCGAGACACCGTATCAGATAAAATCGAGGATTTGGGCATCTGTCGTTCATGTTAAGGTCTTGGCTTCTAACCACTTGGAGAAGTACTCAATGACCACTAATATGAATTTAATTTGTCCCTTGGATCTTGGGAGGGGACCTATCAGGTTGATACCCCATTGTGCGAAAGGTCACGAGCTCGTAATCGGGCTCAATTCCGATGCTGGTGTTGTTATGTTCCTTGAGTATTGTTGGCAAGAGTCGCATTCGATGACCATGTTTGTGGCTTCGCTTTTCATAGTTGGCCAATAGTACCCTAGACTTAAAGCCTTACGGATTATGGATCTTGCCCCCTCATGACAAGCTTCTTGCCCTTCTTGTAGTTCGCTCAGCACCTTCCTCATTTCAGGATATGCGATGCATTTCAAGTATGGGGTTGAGAAGCCCTTCTTGTACAATTTGCCTTCTATTATCGCGTGGTTGACAGCGATCCTTTGTATTTTGTTTGCCTGTGTCGAATCGTCTGGTAGCGTGCCATTTGTGATGTACGCTTGAATTGGTGTCATCCATGTTGGCGCTGAGTAATTGGTTAATACCTCGATCTAGTCGATCACTGACAAGATTCTATGTTCGAAGAAGTGTGTTTCTTTGCCTTGCTTGATACCTTGTGCGAACTTGCTTAAAGTGTCTGCCTCTTGGATTTGGTCTCTTGGGACCGACGTTATGTCGATGGTTTCGAAACTGGCAATGAGTTCTTTTGCTTGTCTTAAGTATTTCTACATATTTTCAGATTTTTCCATGTATTTACCTTTTACTTGATTGACGACGAGCTGTGCGTCGCATTGTACCCTTAGGTGTTTGACACCCACACCATTGGCAATCTTCAAGCCTGTTATTAAGGCTTCGACTCTGCCTCATTGTCCGTTTCTCTAAACACTATAGTTAGAGCATACTTCAAAGGATATGACCTGTCTAGCGGTATTAGGAGGAATCATGCTCCAGATCCTCCTAGGTTCGACGACCCATCTGTATACATCTCCCATATGTTAGTGGGCTCTACGTTTTATGGTGCGTCTTCCTTAGTTGTGGTTTCAGGGGTGATCCCTGTGAATTCTGCAATGAAATCGGCTAAGGCCTGACCCTTGATTGCAGTCCAAGGATCGAAGTGGATGCGAAATTTGCTCAACTCGACTGACCACTTTGTCAACTTTCCCGACATGTTTGGTTTCGCCAGTATGTGTTTCAGCGGCTGATCAGTGAGTACCGTTATCTCGTGCGCGTGGAAGTACAGTCTCAGCTTTCTTGCCGCCACAATGAGGGCATATAAGTGTTTCTCTATTGGCATGTAGTTAACTTCATACTTTTCCAAGGTCTTGCTCATGTAGTATACTGGTAATTGAGTGGTCCCTTCTTGTCTAACAAGCACAAAACTGACCGCAGTGTTGATCACTGATATATAGAGGAAAAAAAGGCTCTCCTTAGACTGGTTTTGCCAATGTCGGCAGTGTTCGCAAATGCTGTTTTAACTGTTGGAAAGCCTCTTCGCATATTGGTGTCCATTCGAAATTCTTGTTGGCACACAAGATTTCGGAGAAAGGGAGTGCTCTATCACCGATCCTGGCAAGGAATCTGTTCAAGGCTGCTAGACGGCCGTTCAGCAGTTGCACTTCCTTATGTTTTGTTGGAGATTCCATCTCTTCAATTTCCTTTACCTTCTTCAGGGTTGCTTCTATTCCTTTTTGGCTAACCATGAAGCCCAGTATTTTCCCTGACTGTACGCCGAAAGCGCATTTTTCTGGGTTCAGGCGAACTTGGAATTGGCGCATCCTTTGGAATGTTGCACGCAGGTCTTCGACATAATTGTATCTCTTTATTGATTTCACTACTATGCCGTCGACGTATGCTTCCATTTTCTTTCCAATCATGTCTCCAAATATTATGTTTATCATCCGTTGGTGATGTTGCACCCGCGTTGATTAGACCAAATGGCATCACCTTATAATTTTATATATCGATGTCCGCGTAGAATGCTGTGTGTGGTGACTCATCTTGAGACATTAGAATCTGGTTATAGCCGGAGTATGCATGCATTACAGACATCAACTCGTTGCCTGCAGTGGCGTAGACTAGTTGGTCAATTCTTGGTAAAATATATGAATCCTTAAGAAATGCATTGTTGAGGTTTCTTTAGTCAATACACATCCTCCACTTGCCGTTAGGCTTTGGTACCAAGACTGGGTTTGCAACCAACGTTTGGAACCTTGCCTCCTCAATGAAGCCCGCATCTATTAGCATTCCTACTTCCTCCGGGATAGCTATCTTTTTGTTTCCCCCCAGTGGCCGTACCTTTTGTGTGATAGCTCAAGCTATTAGGTCAATGTTGAGCTTATGAGAGATTACGTCGGGGATTATCCCAGGCATGTTGCTCGGGGACCATGCGAATAGCTCCTTATACTCTATCAAGAGTGTTGTGAGCTCTGTTGCTTCCTCTTCCGATAATGACACGCCTATTCGAATCATCTGATATGGCTGATCTATCTTTACTTTCAGCTCTACCATTGGAGTTGGACGAGCGTGATCTTTTCTGGGGTCCTCATCAACGGAAGGGATGTCACTGTTGTCTTCCTTGATGTTGTGTTTGAGTGCTATGTTGTAGCAACCCTTTGACAGTTGTTGGTCTCCTTTAACTTCTCAAATTCATGCGATGGTTGGGAATTTCATCTTTCGGTGGGCTATTGAAGCTATTATACCCCATGTGTCCATAGTTGTGTAACCTAGAATGTCGTTGTATGCGTCTAGCTTTTCCACCACTAAGAATGGTATCTCCATATGTAGTTTTTTCTCCGGCCCCCAAGGTGACTGGTAATGTGATTGTTCCCACTGAATAGTTGGCATCGCCCATGAAGCCTACTAGTGGTAAGTACAGTTGCTTGATGTTCTTTTTCTTTTCCAAGGCAAGGACAACCTCTCTGGTCAGTATGCTGGGAGAGCTTCCTCCATCTACCAGTATGCGTTTGACATCCATGTTGTCTACTTCCATTGTTATGACTAGAGCGTCTTCGTGTGCGTACAGTATATGCTCGTCTTTTGTTGAGAAGTATATGGCGTCTTCCATTGGTTCGTCATCATGTTGGTGTTCGTCGGCCTTTTGCACCATCTGGGATGCGTAAGCTTCCCTTGCATAAGATGTTTCACCTCCGGCTCCAAAACCCCCATGTATGACATATGTGTTCGCCATGTAGCTACCGCTGGTTGGCGAGTGCGTGTTTTGTTCGAATCTTGCAGATGGCGCCAATGTTGGGACCTGACTCGCGGGAGTTGTCGGCTCCTTAGATTGCGTAGAGGTCTTGTCGGGTTGTCGGAGTTCGCTTGTGTTGTCCGCGCACGCTCGTCCTAACTCCTGCACAAAGAGAGATATCGAGACCAAAGGGGAGGGGGTGGTACTCGATTTGTCCCTCTCCGATGCTTAAATGAGAAACTATTCTAGAGAGATAAAGCTAGAGAAAAGTGAGAGCTCCCAAGCCAACTTGAATTATGAAATGGGTGACCAAGATTCCTATCTATAGGGAACTTGGACTCGAACCCGGTTTTGAACGGTCTAACCCCGGTTTAGTAAGAACACGTGAACCAGGATTGGATTTGAGCAAGATTGGCAGTGGGAAGACTCGCACATAGTGTAAGACACGTAAGGGTACGCGCATTGCAGGGCGACAATACGGACGAGTCTCTGTCCGAACTTGTATGTTGCGTGTTCGGACCGTTCCAACAGGCGGGTAAGCATTCGTGAGCCGTCAGTGGGTCTAACGTGTAAACGAGGCCCGAATGTAAAACGAACCCATGTCGGGCGAATATCTATCCGTTCAGAAAATAAAAAATCAGTTGGAGTTGATGTGAGTTGAACCTAGGATCTCTTCCTTAGTGCATGAGGAAAAAATAGTTTAAAAAAAATTATTTGAGCAAATTGGAATCGAACACATGATATCTTCTTCAGTGTTTTGAAAACCGGACCTGACTGTCAGACAGATCTGGTTGGACCGTAACCAGTCATAGCACCTGTCCGGTTTGAGAAAAGGATAAGAATATAGTTGAAACCGGCAAAATGAAAAAAACCGGGTTGGACCAGGTTAGACCGTTAAAACACACCTGTCCGATCGTGAAAATCCTGATCTCTGTTACTGCTTCAAGAAACTCTGCCCGTATTACATAGAACTTACAAGAAAATAGAAAATCAGAGTACGAAAGTCCGACAGCCTCGCCGGAAAATGCTATTCAATGAAGTGGACTTTTGAACTCCACAGAGCTCTAAATATCGAAGATATCGTACGACTCCGACTTTACTCCGGGGTTTCAGGCCCAGACAGGGAACAAAAGTTGACATCCTATCATCCATGGTCCAAGGTATCATGAATCCGTTACCGGAGATAGCTTCCAGACCCCTTTTGTACTCCGGGATGGCATCTCCTCGTTGGAGATGGAGATAGGGTCGGCACGTGATGAGCTTGGTGGAAGTGAGGAGAGGAGTAGTCTCACTTGAGGAAAGATTGATAAAGAACGACAGTGTAACTGTGTAAGAGAGAGATCGAACTTGAAGAGGGTTTATGGTTATGTCTTTGGGTTGGGCTTTGTTTGTACACGAGTTTACTTCGTGGGCTTGTCCTTCCGTTCTCTCCATCTTCCTGGGCTTCTCCTTCTAGTATTCCCGCTTCGTGGGCTTCTTCTTGTCGTATGCTCGCTCTGTGGGCTTCTTCTTCTCATAAACCTGTAGATGGGCACCGGGGAGGGGGTTCTCGGTAGGCCCATTGTTTGCACGTGATGTCCGGAGTGCCTTCTTGCCTCAGACCTCCGTTCTTCCTTCTCCTCGAGATACCTGCAAAAGGGGCGATACCGAGACCATAGGGGGGTGGTGCTCGGTGTGCCCTCTCTGATGCTTAAATGAGTATAGGCTCTTAGAGAGATAAAGTAGAGAGAAGGCAGAGCTTGAATGAGAGATAACAAGATTGTTCTTAAATGAGGAGAAGAGGCCTCTATTTATAAAGTTCCTATCGGACCGCCTCGGTTCCAGTAGTTTCCTAGTCCGGTTGTGGCAGGTTCCTAATATAAATTGGTCTTGACCATAAATATGGTGCACTAGACCTCGGTTCAACCGTAGAAGAGCATAATGTGTTTAAGTGTGTGGGAATGGCCTCCAAAGGTGAGCCCCGGGCGATATCGTCCGGACGGATGGGGGGTACCTGGAGGGGTACTCCCAAGGTCTTGCTCGGGTTGTTCCCCCCCCCCCCCCCGAGTGGTCTTTCCACTCGGGATCTTCCCGGGTGGATTTCCCCACTCGGGGTGTTTTCAGGGCCAATGTGCTAGGCCTCGGGTGTCCGTGTTCCAGGTTTCGAATTATATTCGGTTATGGCCCAATTATCGGGGCCAATTATAATAGCTTGGACGTATATCCAACATTTGCCCCCATGTCAAGCAATCGTTTAACCTTTACTTGACTCTATTTTTGTGGAGTATCGCCCAAGCGAGTTGCGAACATTTGTGACGATCCCGACCTTTATTGAGTGCTCAAGGAATGTCGTGATTTTCCTTGCCCCGTGTTTAAAGGAGCTTTAAGACGGTCCCGAACTTCGTTGCGTGCCCGAGGAACGTCGTGATTTTCCTTGCCCCCTGTTCAAGGAAGCTGGATACACAAAATGCTATTGCTGATTTAAGAAAATTTATGTTATGTACAGATATTGGATAAGGGTAAAAGTGGCACGAGCCTTGGTCTCATTTCACTTAGCCTTATGTGTCCTTTTTGGAGGAACCTCCTTTTCAGGCTCTTATAGCTGGTAGGGCGCTTTGGAAGCGGTGTTATGCTTCGTTTGCGAGAGTGCGAGTATGATCTTCTAGCTTTGGCCTTCAATGGGCATGGCATTTTTCTCCCCGTTTGTCGGAGTGTGGGCATAGTCCTTTAACCTTATCCCTGCAATTCACTCTATATAGATGGAGGTGAGAGTGGTTAAAATTCTTCCTCTTACCCTTCGTATAAAAGAGTTTTTATAAATATATGTAGAAGGTTGTTCACTTCATATATGTTGGAGCGTTACTCCCTTTGTGTAGGTTTAGGGGCTTCCCGGACGGTGATTTTGACTTTGTGGCTACGTGCTGATGCTACCTCCGCGGTATGCACACCTTGCACATCCTCAAGTGGGGGCTTGGCCCTTGTGTTAATCATGCTCTGTGACTCGAGCATATAGAGTTGTATAGATATGGTTTCCCGCGTAGTGGGCATGCTTCAGACGCTGGGGGCTTAGCCCTTGTGTTAATTGCGAAACCTGCATGTATGAGATTGTATATATATAGTTGTCCCTTACAGTTGATGTGTTTGACGTTTTGGACGCGGGGTGGTTTACCCTTGAAGTGACTACGCTTGGTAGCCCATCTACGCGTGCCCCCGTAGTGGACACGTTGTTGTATGTAGATGTTGTCTGGGTGCCTTAGTTCCATGCCTAGGTCCCTTTGTTTGTATAGATGATATATGCTCTCATGGAGGATATTTGGTTCCACCTTTCATTACCTTAGGTAGTATTGAGATGATTTTATTTGTCCCTCCTTGTAGGAGTATTCTACATGCTTTATCCATTATAGTCCCCCCTTTAACAAGTATTATCGTCCATTCACGTGTCTTTTGCCCCCGTAGTAAGCACTTGATCTTTATGCACTTTGGGACGTATCCTTGGTTAGGTTGGTCTTGATGGATTTATATGGTGTCGTGACGGACTTATGTCTTTTCCTGACGGACCGTTATTTTTTCCCGATGGACCGCTTGTTTTTTCCTGACGGACCGCTGTTTTTTCCTGACGGACTGCTGTTTATACATAGCTTGTTGTAGGTGTTTGGTCCCTCCCCCGACTACCTTGGGTAGTTTTGGGATGGTTTTGCTTATCTCCCCTTTAGGGATCCTTGTGATGTTTGTTTATCCACCATAGTCCTTCCTTTAGCAAGTAGTATCATCCATGCACATGTCTTAGCCCATGTATTAAGCATTAGGTCTTTGTGCACTTTGGGACGTACTTCTGGGTAGGTTGGCGTTGATGGCTTAGCATAGTGCGTCGTGGCAGGGTTAATTGTAACTGACGTGTTATTGCTCCTCCTCCTGGAAGACTTTTTTCTATGTCCTTCGTCACCCTGGTTTGCTATGGTTGACGGTCTCCTTGTGTTTGATTGCTACTTCCTTGAAGTTTCCTTACTTGCTTTTGAGGTGGGCTAGAGGATGTCTGTTGCTTAATTGGGGTGTATCCCGCTTTTTCCCCCTAGTTAAGCAATGGCCCTAACCTTTGCTTGACTCTATGATGGTCGGATAGGCGTCCGATTAAGCTATTGATAGTTGTTTGAAAGCTTGGTGGAGGCTATCTCCTTAGTTTTTCCCTTCAACCACCGAACTTGCGGTTGTTGGACTTGGAATAAGGAGGATGCCTTCATGGTGATGGAGCCTCATGCTTGGCTAACCCGAGTATTGTTGGATCTAGGGTACGAGCCTTTTTATGACCATTTATATTGTACTGGTTTTCTATATATTTTGAACCTTTTTCCGTGGACATGATAGCTACCTTTTTGATATAGGGGTATGGTTTCCTCCTTTGAGATATCTAGGCATGATAACCTCAGTTGAGGTATAGGGGGGATGGTATCCTTCTTTGATAAATGGACATGATAGCCATTGTTGATGAAATATATGGGGATGGTACCTTCCTTTGATGTATGGACATGGTAGCCATTTGATGAAGTATAGGGGGATGGTTCCCTCGGTTGTAAGGGTTGTCCTTATAGATCTTCTTCTTTCCATATGAAAGGGTTGTCGATCGCCTTATCATATTTCAGAGTTGTCTTTTTGGATCTTCCGCTTTTCGGTTGGAATGGTGGTCGTCCACTAGTTGATGCCTCGACATAGTGTTGTTGGCAAGACGCTACTTGCATTGTGTTGACACGTTTTGTGACCTCATATCCGATGCCTCGAGATAGCATTGTGAACAAGACGCTACTTGTTAGTTTGACACGTTTTAACCACTTACCCAATGCCTCGTGTTAGTGTTAAGGTAGGACGTTACTTGCGTGATTTGGTACGTTTTATTCCGCTTACTCAATGCCTTGAGATAGCGTTGGAGCGAGACGCAACTCGTGATATGCACTTTACCGCCCACTTGAGGACTCAAGGTGGCGTTTGAGGCAAGACTTTACTAGGTTAATTTGGTACGTTTTATTTCGCTTACCCAATGCCTTGAGGTAGCGTTGTGGGGAGACGCGACTCGCAATCCTAATTACTAAAGTTAGCGCGTTTTCCGTCGCTTTGAGTTCCAAGATGTGACTTTATGGCAAGACGTTACTTGCTTGGATTGGTACATTTTATTCCGCTTACTCGATGCCTCGAGATATCGTATTGGCAAGGTGCTACTTGCAAATGCGTTTTTCCGCCGCTTGGAGTTCCAAGATTTGGCGTTGGTGCAAGACGCTTCCTGCAAATTTTGAATGCGTTGTAGATGACGCCTCCTCTTTTGTGAGTGATGGTGTCTTTCTTCTTTTCCTTGTGTCCTGAAAATCATTTGACTTATTTAGTGTTATTTTCATTTCTTACAGAAAACAAAGTTTAAGTGGAGTCCGTAGATTTCTTTTTGGTAATTATAAATTATGTAATGGAAGTGGATATTCCCTTCGGGCGTAGAACTTCTTCAAATGTTCTCCACTAAAAGTATTAGTTGATATCTGCCCTTCCGCATCCTCCACTCGGTATAAGTTGTGGATGTCTCCTTATGAAGGCGGTCACTGTTGCCTCCCACACAGGAGCTAGTCCTTGTAGTGGGTTTATGTTGTATCCTTCCTTTGTGGTTTCCATTTGAAGCAGTGATGCCACGTATTCGTGTGGCCTTCTATTTCCGGGTGGACTATCAAGCACTAGCTCTCATGATGCCCCCTAGTTGCTTGTTAGTTGCACCGTTTGTTGTTGTTTAGCATGTTAAGGCTTATCCTCCTGTTTCTCGGTTGGGTGCCTAGCACTTGTTCGTTTGGTGCCCCCAAGTTGCTCAGTCTCCTTACTCTATAGTGCTCTTTGAGCATGCCTTTCTTATATGCACCTTCCAGAATTGGCGAGGTGGGTGGGGGTGGAGGGAGGATTCAATTTTGATCTTCGTTACTGTTTCTTCCCTTTATTCTTTGTAGGTGTTGGTTTGGCGTGGTGCCCCTAACCCTGTGCTCTTAGCAAACTTGTGTGTAGAATATTTTTTTTGCAAATCCAATATCCTTTTAACGTTAGAGTTAGTGATGGTCCTTGCGATGAGAATAGGTTTGGTGCTGCCCCTTCATTTAGTGCTACCCCTTCTTGGATGTAGAAGCGGCTTTTGTCTCAAAAATCAGCATTGTAATGTGAAGGGGGAGAGGGAGGTGTTTGCTTTGCAGGCTGGGTTGGAGTGGAATTCCCTACTTTCACAGCGTGTTGTTCCGTCCTATGGTCGGGCGATGGTGGGTGTAACTTCTGTACATAGATATATTGTAGGATGGGATTCTATATGATGGCACTCCATATGGTTCTCCATGAAAATTCATATCGTATTGGAAGCCCTTGTATGGCATTTTGTCAAGGTAGGCGATGTAGGCCCTGCTGGTTGTAGTGGCCCTCTTTGTTTGGGGTTATCCTTTTGCTCATATACATGCACCCTCCTTGGTATTATTGGCGATGCTTGCCGCCCCACTGTATGTGGTTGCTCTTACTAATGCCATATTTTTATGGGGATGGAGTTATTGATCATCTCTCCCCTAGAGTTGCCATATTCTTCACAGAATGGCTGCTTTTCAGTCGTAACCTCCAGTTGCCTCCTATAGATGTGCTCTGGAAGAGCTACTATAAGTGGATTCATTAAGGGATGGAAGGGTGGTGCTCATCCTTGTGGAGAGGTTTTTGTTCTGCTCCATCCTCATCTTTCCCTCTATTGGTATACTCTGGAGGAGCTACCATTGGTGCATTTTGTTGTAGCCACTTCTTTGGTCTTCTGCCCTTTTCCTTGGTATTTAAATGTTGCCCCACTAGGGGCTTGTCTTTTATTAGGGGTAAGGGAGGTAGTTGTTGATTGACTACTGACCGTGGTATCTTGTAGCTTGATGGAGTGTTATCCAAGGAGTGTTGTTCTCCCTTGGACAACAGTTGCTTAGGATCATTTGGTTTTTGCCCCCGGATGCTAGGCTCCTAGAGATCCGCGGTAGGTACCTTATTATGCCGCCCCCTTGTTCTCTTGGACGCCCTATTATTTCCATCGAGCACAAGTAGTAGGCTACGTGCTTTTTTGCTCGAATCCCCAGATGGCGCCTGTTAAGTTATGAGATCTAGGTCAACGGGGTGTCGGCTTTGATCTCACTCCTTACGGGGGATGTGTATGATCCGGTCTTCTCGAGTTGCCTTGTCTTTGTCTATGTCCTTCTTCCTTTTCTTCTTCCCTTGGTTCCTTCTCTTCTTCTCTCCCTTTGCCCTGCAAAAGGGGCAATACCAGACACGGAGGAGGGGGGGGTGGTGCCTGGTGAACCCTCTCCGATGCCTAAGTCAGAACTATATTTCTAGAGAGATAAAGCTAGAGAGATGTCAGAGCTAAATTGTTCAAATGACCAAGATGTTCAAATGAGTTGTGAAGGTGGGGTATTTATAGGCAACGGTGTCATTAAGGTGGCTTAATGACATCGTTAACCTTTAAACACAATTAATTAACCTTTCAGCACATAATTAAGACCTTAGGATTCGGAGGAGGTAGGCGGAGTGGACCGAGCATGGGCGTCTGAAAGGGGTGCCGGGGCCCTTGGGGGGGAGAAATCCGACCCCCAAGGGTAGGGGTTGGGTGAGGACACCCAACCCCTCCTAGGGAGGGTGGGGTTGGCCAACCCCATCCCTCCTAGGAGGGATCGGGTTGGCCGACCCGATCTCTCCTAGGGGAGATCGGGTTGGCCAACCCGATCTCTCCTAGGAGAGATCGGGTTGGCTGACCCAACCTCACCTAGGTGAGTTCGCCTCTGTCGGACGGGCGCTTCGGCCCCGTCCGAGCCGTCGATGTTTTCGCGAAGTGTCCGGGTTGAAGTTTCGATTTGCAATCATAAATGGGACGATAAAAATACAATGGTTCGGAAGTCAACGGGTTCAAATTGGGCGTATATCCATCACATGCCCCCGAGTCAACAAATGGCCTAACCCTTGATTGACTCTATTTTAGGATGGTATGACACGCGCAATTTGAAACCGGGATTTTACCTTCTTTGTCTGAATGCCTGCTTACCCATGGATGCGTGCCTCTGACTCTGCCCCCTGTCTAATGAGATAGAGGAATTGTAAACGTCAGAGTAGCACGGACGTGTGCCTAGGCATGCGTCCGTCTGAGGCGGGAGTAATAAACTTATCTCTGCTACAGGTGTATACTCAAAAAATACAAACTTGCACAGGGATGTGATACGAATACAACTAAATAACTTATGCTTCAAATTCGTGCCGGGATTCCATCTAAGTAAGGAGAAATTAATTTTGGCCAAAAATTTTCCTAAGTATGGAATGCTCAAAAATGAAACTATCTTGATAATTTTTCTAAGTATGGGAATATACTTAGCTATAGGTGAAAGGGATAAAAATAATGGTTTTTCCTTGGCCCTTAGATTTTACTTAAGGATAGATGGATGGTGGTGATTAAAAACCCTCTAAAAAACCCTACCATCTTTTAATATAGAAAGGAGTTAGAAAAATACCTCCAAAAGTCACCTTAGCCACCATCTTCCTTCTTCACTTACCCTTGGAGAGCAAGAAAGGTTGGAGAGCACCCCCAAGGTAAGGGCCGGCCGGAATTTCCACCAAGGAGCAGAAATCCGACCAGCAATTCAGCCGGGACCAGCGACGGGAGGGAGTTTGGCCGGAGGGGACGACACAGCTCCAGGCGGGAGGCGGCCCACAGCGACGCGGAGGCGGCCAGGGGCTTGATCGACGACGACGACGGCGGCGTGGCTCTGGACGGACGGCTGTGGTCAACGACAGGCTCGCCTCTGACGACGACGACGACACCAAATCCGGCGGGGGTTGTCGACGGCGAAGGGAGACGACTCCGGTGTGGTGTGCAGGGCCCTCCGTCGACGGCGAGGCGAGCGATATCATCTCCGGCGGCAGCGAGGCTCAAATTCCGGCGAGGGACTGATTCCCGGCAACGTTCAAATTCGAATTCCGGGCCCGTTTATCATATCGGGTCGGGTTTTCCGAAGGTCCGCTCTTTTCCTTTCCGTTACCGTATAAAATGTCGATTTTTGAATCGTTGATATTTGATTGCCGATGCTTGATTGCCGATGCTTGATTGCCGAAATTTGATTGAATGTGGGATTGCCGTAGATAGCCGTTGGTAGTTGTGGATTTTGGGGAAAAATGTTTGTCGGTTGTCCGGATATGGTTTCTTGTCCGATTGGGCTATCCCGGTCTTGAATTTGATGTCGTGCCGCCGTTGGTGTGTTAATCTTTGTTGGAGGGTATAATGGTAATTTTTTCCAAAACTCGACCTTAGGCTTGGATAAAACTGTTTGGCTCGGTTGTTGTGGTTGGTTGAGTGTCGGGGTATTTCCGGTTCCTCGGAAATTTCTCTTATCTTGATATTTGTCGTGTCGTGGCAGGTACTATACTCCTGGTGGTGTCCACGTACGCAGACTCTTCAGAGACGCCGTATTCTCCGAAGGATGAGTGAGTTCCTTTTTCTCTTCCTTTTCGGTTGCGTTACTTCCTTTCCTATTGCTAGCTTAGTATCGTGACCTTCACTGGGGTGTTAGTCGAAATTTGATTCGTGCTTTGGGGTTTCTTGCTATCTTTGCCTTAGGTCTTGCTATTCTGTCAGAGAACCATATCACTAGGTCCGATTACAACGAACATGTCACCCTAGGAGATATCAGTCCCCTAGATGAGCCTCTGTATCCTTTTCTCCCCTCCTTGGGGAATACTCGCGGGACGGCGACGGAGCCTCCTATAGGGAAGGTCGCCGTGTACCCCTCTCAGATCCGATTCGGGCTGAGACTGCCTTACTGTGACGAGCTTATAGAGTTGAGCAGGTTTTTCAGGATTTCTCCTGTGAACCTTGCCCCCAGTGCCCTCCGCGTCTGGGTGGGCTTCCGGGTATTGTGCCATTGGTACTCCTGGAAGTACTCTCTCGTTCTATTCCGATGTTTCTATCGGTTCCAGTACCGGACGAGGGTGGGGTTTGCGAGTTTCGTAACTCGCCATCCGACCTTCAAAGATCCTCGATTCTCTGATTTCGGGTTGAGTGGGGTCGAGTGGGATACCTCCCTCCGTTTTGTGACCCAGATTGACAATTCGGCCAGTCACTGGGCTAAGCACTACTTCTTCATTACGGACCGATACGTCACCTGGTCGGTCCTGAATGAGGATCGGTCCGATGGTTGGCCTGCTTTTGGAGAGTTCTCTTCGGATGATTTGAAGACTATGAAGATCATTCACGAGAGCAACAGGACCCGGTCTTACTGCCCCGTGTCTTTAATAACTGAGACGGATCTTTACGAGGCCGGGATCAGTCTGACTCCTGACTCCGGGGGTTCGGTATGTCACTTGGTCTTTCCATCTTTATTTACCTTCTGCTCTTCCTTTGTAGGTTGGTTTCATGGAAAAACCTATAACATGTAGGGAGCCCCTGTTGACCTGAGCAAGAGGAAGGCTCCTTCTAGTTCTGCTTTGAAGAAATCCCCCCTGCCTGGGAAGAAGGCTGGGGCCTCTGGTATGCTTTCTCCTATTTGCTTCTTTATGATGTAACTTATGTTTTCCTTACCTTGTTTTTCTTACCTTGCTAGTGCGCTCCCCCTTGGTGACTGAGAGGGTCGTCTCCGTTGGCAGAGATTCTGGACCTTCCAAGTCCAAGCCGCGGCGATCTGATTCTGAGGCCGGGGCCTCGGCTGCTAAGAGGAAGAAGGCTGTGGATCCTGCTTCGCCTACTGCTCGTCCTCCGACCCTATCTCGTGATAAGGAGATGGTGGTCGAAGAGGTGCCTTCCCTGGCTGACAAAGGGAAGCGACCTGCTGGTGGTGGTTCCCCTGCCCCCCAGCCGAGGGCACGGTCCTCAGGTATGATCTCTACCTTGTACTGATTCTTGTATGTTTATACTCTCCTTTGACTTGCTTTGCTTGTGTAGGTGGGCCTCCGACTTTAAGTCGGAAGGATTTCGCACGGCTCACTGATGAAGATGTTATTGGGTCTGAGTGGACTCCCTTCGCTGGTCTGAAGGAGTTCCACCTCGATAGCACTTCCTCTTTGCGGACTCCTGAGGTTGGTGTCCGCGTCCTCCGCGGTGCCGTTCCCCTGGGGATCGTGTTGCTCCGCCCAAGTCTCCTGGGGAGACTCGGCGCTTTGTTCAAGGGGTACTCTCTCGTTATGCACCTGTAAGTTGTTCTCTGCTTTCCTCTTATTTCTTTCATAATGTCTATCTTTCGGTTATTCATCCCTTGTTTGAATTGTTAGGGCATATCTGACATGGTGAACATGTCCTCGCTCGTACTCGAGTTATCTGACGAGAGGAAGACCCTTGAGGACAGCCAGGTTTCTCTCAAGGCGGAGGTCGCCACTGCTGCCGAGAAGGCGCGTATATCTGATTTGAGGCTGCAGGAGCTCCAGGACCAGGTGTCCTTGCTTGAGACCACTGTGGGAAGTTTGCGCCGGGAAGCTGAGGTTGCCACGTCTGTCCATTCTGAGGAACTGCGGAGGTTGGAGACTAAGTGTCGGGCGGAGGAGAGGGCTGTCGCGGTATCTGAGTACAAGGCCTCCTCTGCCTTCACCGCCGACTATAGCACGCGTCTCACCCAGGAGATGAACCAGTTCGGTGAGTATCTGGTTGATCACATATACCGGATTGATCCTCAGTTCCCGTTTGGTGACCTTGGTGACTTTGGGCCATATGCCACTGGCAACGCGACTGTTCTGATGGGTCAGGCTGCCGTTGCAGACGAGCCTGCCCCTGCCCAGGTGGATGCTACACCTGTGGAGATTGGTACCTCAGACTCCTCCTCTTCATCCATTTCCGCTGGCGGTTCAGCTTCAGGGGGTTAGGGTGACTCCCCCGAGGGTTCTGACTGACTTGTTTATCTCATACTATCCTTGTATATAATTACACTCCTTCTCCCATTGCATGGGTTGAGTGTCCTTTGAGATTGTGATGGTGTTTGTTGTTACTTTCCTTTGCCGCATTATGTTGTTGACTACGTGGTTTGTTTGCCTTTACATTAGTGCTTCTCATGCTTTTGTATATATCTCTTCTCATGATGGCTCCCTATGCCTTGTGTATGGCTCTTTGGGTATGGACTCTTTACTTGGTGTGTTTCCTTTACTTGTCCTTCTTTCGTGTTTTCCTTCATGTCTTACCTTTCATTTCATAAAGAAAAAACATTACTTGTTCTTCACATTACTTTACTTAGAAATTTCTTTCTCATGTTACCCTTCCGAGCATGGTATCCTTCTAAGCATGGTATCCTTCTAAGCATGGTACCTTCTTAAACATGGTATCCTTCTAAGCATGGGGTGATGATCTCTTCTGATACCCCTTACACGGTATACGTTGTACTGTTAGACCAAAGATACGCTCTTGGTGGGCGTCGAAATCTTTTCACGAGACAGGCTCTCGGACGGCACTTAACGTTTCACAGGATAGGCTCCCGGAGGTCACAGGTTAGTCCACCGATACCTTCTTGACGGGTGTCAAACTGTTCACGAGACAGGCTCTCGGACGGCACTTAACGTTTCGCAGGATAGGCTCCCGGAGGGCACAGGTTAGTCCACCGATACCTTCTTGACGGGTGTCAAACTGTTCACGAGACAGGCTCTCGGACGGCACTTAACGTTTCGCAGGATAGGCTCCCGGAGGGCTCAGGTTAGACCAAAGATACGCTCCTGGTGGGCGTCGAACTGGTAGTTTGAAATCTACCTCAAGATACGCTCTTGGGGGCGTCGAACTGGTAGTGTTTTTTCTACCTCAAGATACGCTCTTGGGGGCGTCGAATCTGGTAGGTTGCAAATCTACCTCAAGATACGCTCCTGGGGGCGTCGAATTCGTAGTTTTTGGAAACCACTCTCAAGATACGCTCTTGGTGCGTCGAAGTCGTAGTGTAATAACTACTCTCAAGATACGCTCTTGGGGGCGTCGAAGGTTGTAGTATGAACACTACTCTCAAGATACGCTCTTGGGGGCGTCGAAGTTCGTAGTTTTTGGAAACCACTCTCAAGATACGCTCTTGGTGCGTCGAAGGTCGTAGTATAATAACTACTCTCAAGATACGCTCTTGGGGGCGTCGAAGGTCGTAGTATGAACACTACTCTCAAGATACGCTCTTGGGGGCGTCGAAGGTCGTAGTATGAACACTACTCTCAAGATACGCTCTTGGGGGCGTCGAATGTCGTAGTACGAAGACTACTCTCAAGATACGCTCTTGGGGGCGTCGAAGGTTGTTGACTTGAAGTCATATCTGTGTAAGGATAACTTGGTGATTGTAACATCACATTCACTGGTAAATACTTTTGAATAACTACTACTCTCTTAGGAGCATTCATGTTTTTGTACACTCGGGATGCCTTGGTGCACCAAGACATCCTTTGTAGGAAATTGAAGATAGTTGTAGAGTTGGAGTAACTTCGTAAGTTCTCCTTCTCAAGAGTTGTTTTTTGAAAAGCTTGTAAAGCTAAAACATGCGAAATGCTAGATATGAAACTAAGGATATGGGGTGGTCACTGTGTCTGTTGCCACGTACTCCTTGAAGCTTCCATTGTAGATCATTTCTTTCACTTCCACCTTCAACACCATGCAGTTGTTGGTTTTATGCCCCCAGGTCCGATGGTACTCACACCAACCCTGTGCATCTCTACCTAGGAAGGCCTTGCCTTCCTCCCTGCATGCTGGCAGCTCTTGCTTGAGGCGCTTGTGGAAAATTTCTTCTATGCTGAGCGTGAGGGGTGTGAATGTGAAATTGACACCTCCTCCCAATGTGTCTGCTTCTCTTCTTTTCTCTGGAACTTCATCCAACTGTTCCGCCTCTTGTTCAAATGCCCTGTCCAGTTTCGCCTTGAGCTCTCTCATTGTGCTCGTCATGACCATCTCATAGAGCCCTCCATAGGCCTCGAATGAGCTTGGATGCATGTGTCTGATGAATGCTCTGACTGCTTCTCCCCCTGTGATGTCCATGTTGGCACCATAATTGAAGAATCTCTGGAAATAGCTTGATATGGGCTCCTGCGGCATTTGCTTGATATCATCTATGTGGCGGAAGCCTCTTAGGATGGAGTCCCTTGTCCTGCTCCCTATTATGGTGTCCGGCTGCCAAGGTATGGATGTCACCTTCACAACCTTGCTCCTGTGTTTCCTTGTAGGCACTGTTTGAAAAAGCTGCCTGCTCAAACGGAGTGTCACTCCACTCCTCCTCCTTCCTTGCCTTTGTCTCCTTCCCCTCCTTCTTCTGTCCTGGTTGGCCCCTACCATGACTACGGCCACTGTATCTGTCCCGTGTGATCCACGTCTCATTGAGTTGACGTAGCATTGCCTTGCGGTGCGTTGATCACCCAGGACCTCTCCAACCCCGTTCTCCGTGATATACTTCAACTTCTGGTGAACAGTGGATGGCACTATTTCATATGGATTTATGGTTGTCCTTCCTAGGATCCCATTGTAGGCTCCCAGGCTTTCAACCACCAAGAAATTGACATTTACCTTCAGCTGGGTCCATCCTTGGCCCATGGTCACTGGCAATGTTATCATCCCCAGGGGGTAACTTTTTGCCCCTGAGAAGCCAACTAGGGGGAAGTTGACCGGATTGATGTCTGCTTTGGTTTTCCCTATCTCTTCCAACACTCTCAGGCTTAGGAGGTCAGCTGAGCTGCCCCCATCCACCAAAATTCTCTTTACATCAAAATTATCAATATCTAAAGTAATAACTAGAGCATCGTCATGTGGAAAGACGATGTGGCTCTTGTCCTTCTCCGAGAACTCTATCTTCACTTCTTCTCCTTCTCTTGGTCTTTTTCTCCACCTTGGCACTGAGCTTAGCTTGGATGCATAGACCTCTCTTGCATTAGCAGTTGGGCCTCCTGATGCTGCTCCTCCATGTATCATGTTGATGACTCCTCTTTTGTTGGGTGGAGGGTTATGGTCTACCTTTCCCTTGCCCTTGTCTTTCTGTGGTGGCCCCAGTTGCATACTATTGCCCCCATGGTCTACGAATTGCTTCAGTTCTCCCCTCTGGACGATGTTGTTTATGCTTAGCTTTAAGCTAAAGCATTCATTTGTGTCGTGACCATAAGCCTCGTGGTTGTCACACCATCTATCCTTGTGATTTCCTACCATTGGGGCTCTCCACCTTGCAGGGGGTGACCAAAGCTTTTGGTTCCGCATCTCTCTAAGTACGATGGCTGGAGTGGCGTTCAGTGGGATGAACTTAATGACGTTTATTTCTCTGGCCTTTAAGGGTTCACCCATTTGGTTTCTTTGCTGTGGTGGACGCCACTCCTGCTGTGGCGGACGCCACTCCTGCTGCCTTGCATGCTGTGGTGCCTGGGGTGGCTTGCCTTTGTTTGGCCTTTGATTATCCTCCTTGGCTGCCTGGATTTTGGCCTTCTTGCTCGCCCTGTGCCTCTCAAGGTCAATATGCGTTTTAACTCTCCCTGCAAGCTCCTCCAAGGTGCTTGCTGGCTTTTTGGCCATCTTTTCAGCCAATGTTGACCCGAAGCGACCTAAGTTTCTGATAAAGGCTCGGATTATCTCCCCTTCAGTCCCTTGGGTGTATGCCTGCCTTGCATATGCTGTGTGGGCGCGGTTGCCACCTCTCTGTGCTGGCATCCCATACGGGTACCCTTGGGGTTGCTCTTCATAATAGTATCCCTCAGGGGGTGCCGTGTTGTGGGAAGGCACTCCCTGTTGTCCTCTTGCTCTCTGTGGCCTTCTTGCCCGGGGGGTGGAGGCTGTGGAGGACTCAGCCCCAGCTGGGCGTGAAGGTCCTCCCTCCTGGTTGTTCTGTTGCTGAGGAGGTTGTGGTGTTTCTTGGGGCTCTGGATGCATTGGCTGCTTCCCAGGGTCAGGCCGCCTCCCTGGGGGTATGGGTTCTCTTCTCCGCCCATTGCCCCCGGGTGGGTGTTGGGGCCTGGACACCCTACTGTTCGTCATAGCTCGTGTGATAGCCAGGCTTTCTGTCCGAAGCCCACAGACGGCGCCAAGTGTTAAGTTATGAGATCTAGGTCAACGGGGTGTCGGCTTTGATCTCACTCCTTACGGGGGATGTGTATGATCCGGTCTTCTCGAGTTGCCTTGTCTTTGTCTATGTCCTTCTTCCTTTTCTTCTTCCCTTGGTTCCTTCTCTTCTTCTCTCCCTTTGCCCTGCAAAAGGGGCAATACCAAACACGGAGGAGGGGGGGGTGGTGCCTGGTGAACCCTCTCCGATGCCTAAGTCAGAACTATATTTCTAGAGAGATAAAGCTAGAGAGATGTCAGAGCTAAATTGTTCAAATGACCAAGATGTTCAAATGAGTTGTGAAGGTGGGGTATTTATAGGCAACGGTGTCATTAAGGTGGCTTAATGACATCGTTAACCTTTAAACACAATTAATTAACCTTTCAGCACATAATTAAGACCTTAGGATTCGGAGGAGGTAGGCGGAGTGGACCGAGCATGGGCGTCTGAAAGGGGTGCCGGGACCCTTGGGGGGGAGAAATCCGACCCCCAAGGGTAGGGGTTGGGTGAGGACACCCAACCCCTCCTAGGGAGGGTGGGGTTGGCCAACCCCATCCCTCCTAGGAGGGATCGGGTTGGCCGACCCGATCTCTCCTAGGGGAGATCGGGTTGGCCAACCCGATCTCTTCTAGGAGAGATCGGGTTGGCTGACCCGATCTCTCCTAGGAGAGATCGGGTTGGCCAACCCGATCTCTCCTAGGAGAGATCGGGTTGGCCAACCCGATCTCCCCTAGGGGAGGTCGGGTGTGGCCACCCAACCTCACCTAGGTGAGTTCGCCTCTGTCGGACGGGCGCTTCGGCCCCGTCCGAGCCGTCGATGTTTTCGCGAAGTGTCCGGGTTGAAGTTTCGATTTGCAATCATAAATGGGACGATAAAAATACAATGGTTCGGAAGTCAACGGGTTCAAATTGGGCGTATATCCATCAGCGCCAGTGTTTGCACACGAGTTTACTTCATGGGCTTCTCCTTTTGTTCTCTCCTTCTTCATGGGCTTCTCCATCTAGTATTCCCGCTCCGTGGGATTCTTCTTGTCGTATGCTCGCCCCATGGGTTTCTTCTTCTCATATACCTGTAGATGGGCACCGGGGAGGGGGTTCCCGGTAGGCCCATTGTTTGGACTTGATGTCCTGAGTGCCTTCTTGCATCGGACCTCCGTTCTTCCTTCTCCTCGAGATACCTGCAAAAGAGGCGACACCGAGAGCACAGGGGGGTGGTCTTCTGTGTGCCCTCTCTGATGTTTAAATGAGTATAGGCTCTTAGAGAGATAAAGTAGAGAGAAGGCAGAGCTTGAATGAAAGATAACAAGATTGTTCTTAAATGAGGAGAAGAGGCCTCTATTTATTGAATTCCTATCGGACCGCCCCGGTTCCAGTGGTTTCCTGGTCCGGTTGTGGCAGGTTCGTAATATAAGTTGACCTTGATCGTAAATATGGTGCACTTGACCTCGGTTAGACCGTAGAAGAGCATAATGTGTTTAAGTGTGTGGGAATCGCCTCCAAGTGCATGCCCCGGGCGATATATCGCCTGGCGGTGAGGGTCCGGACGAGGGGGCTCGTCCGGACGGATGGGGGTACCCGGAGGGGTACCCCCAAGGTCTTGCTCGGGTTACTCGAGCAAGGGCCTTGCACGGGTTACCCTTGCAAGGGACCCTTGCTTGGGTTGCCCCCCTCCGGGTGGTCTTTCCACTTGGGGTCTTCCCGAGTGGATTTTTTCCACTCAAGGTGTTATCCGGGCCTACGTGCTGGGCCTCGGGTGTCCGTGTTCCAAGTTTCAGATTATATTCGGTTATGGCCCAACTATCAGGGGCCAATTTATAATAGCTTGAGCGTATATCCAACAAACTTGGCTTTTGTTAAGAAAAATTATTTGGTCAAGATGTGCTGGTCTTAATAACTTTTAGAAAAAAATAGATAGTATAACGTAGATAAGAGGTCGAACCGGTCTAATTTTGGTTGGACCAGTCGGACCGTGAACTGGCAGTATGTCCGCTCCGATTTTTAAAACACTGATCTTCTTAAAAATGCAGAGCACAACAAGCAAGCTACAACTAAAAGTATATAAAGTCGGTTCCTTTTATAAATTTCGGTACATTCCTCAATAAAATTATTCGATATATATATATATATAATTGCAAAAAAAAAATATCAAATCAAGTGGTGTCCCAGGAATCTGGCTACTACAAGAAATACATTTGGATTAAAATATTCCTACGAAGGGACAAAACAAATTTAATGACCATAAATATATATAATTAGAAAGAGAAGAATGTGGTTTGACTGAAATGATATGGTTTCTGTTCATTTAATTAAAGGGGAAACATTTCGGCGTAAAAGGCTAAAACCATATTTATTAGTTGTAGCCTTTAAGGAAGGGATCATTGTTGACAAACAAGGAATTAGATAGACCGTAAATCTCGGGGATCTTGAGTAATATATGTTTGCCACTTAACCATGGAAATTTCATGAAGTGTAAAAAAACTACGTACACATTGGTACCTTACGATGATTTGAAGATGAACAGAAATATGTTTGAGCATATGATATTCATTCTTAAAATTAGACTAGTATTTGAGATGAATCATGTTGATAAGTTAGTATTCGAGATAATTTTTGTAATTTTAGGTATCTGATCAGAAGTCTAAATTAATGCACTTTCACTATACACTACAAGAAAAATTGGTTTTTCCTACAAGCCAAATCGGTCGGAACGTGAATGAAGATGGCATGTTCCGGTTGGTTTCCGTCTGATACCGTCTCTCGTAAAAACGATAGTAGGGATTCGGCAGGAAACGTTCCTGACGAGAAAAAAACAGACGGAAATATTTGCTGACGGTAAACTTCGGTCGGAAATATGAAGTCGGTCGTTAAATTTTCCGGCCGAAATCCTTCCTCTCACAGGGTTTGGGAGGTTGTCCGGGTGGATACTAAATGTGCATCGTTTGTACCTACCTATTGATTTCCAAAGAGTTCAATCATAATTGGATTGCCATAACACAAATTACGCAGTTTTAGTGCTTGAGTAGAGTGACTGCAGAAGCGTGAATTGGCTTCAAGCTGCCAATTAGTTTGATCATTTTTTGTCCATTAAAGATCAATTCCAAATATCTGTTTTTACAAGTTCATTGATGGTTTGTTGATATGAGTCTTCATTCGGATTGGCCGGTGCTAAAGGTATGCATTTGATTCTTTTGAGATTGATACCAGAAGGTTCTTTCAAGACCTCAGCCTGCGTTTCCGACGCATTCCTTATGTATTCGAATACTCAGACTGCATTTATAATCAATGGAATTGAAAGGAGGCAATTCTTTAAGTTTCCTTTGGCTACGTTTAGGAAGTTGTTGTTTCAATCGTTTAGTTATGCCCCTGTCGTTTCGAAATACTTCTTTGTTAGATTTCCTGTACATTATTGGCAATCACTACCATCCCCTAAGCCGATGCTAAAGTTATTATCTAGACTTGTTTACTGTAATTGCAAATTCAACGTTTTTGTACTTAAATACCGTGACACCTACGTTGGCCTTTAGGAGTGGCTTCCTCTGTTGCCGTAGCGACTTTATTGTAGTCCACATCATTGGATCCATTTGTTCTTATCGGTTACTTTAAAATTCATGTGTATTCCACATTATCAGTTCCGTGTCCTTGTCCTTGTGTTTCCACATGTCAGTTGGTGTATTTGCCATCTTAATTTGTGTTCCAATGTTTTGGCATTCCGATTTGAAGAGAGTGATGAACATGCTTTGCCTCGTACATATCATTTTTAAATACAATATTCCGTGTTTGCATTCCCACTTTTAATACACGTCTACAAGGATTGCTTCTTTCATATCTGTATGATATCAGTTGGCTTGGGTAAATCCAGTCATGTTGACAAGATTTTGTACTGCTTACAGAGTGTTTCTACAAACAGCCATTAGAGCTGGCTGTCTTAAATTGTAAAAGACGGTTTGTGCAATAGTATTTACGGTGGCATTTCACCCGCAAGGGAAAAAATCTGTGTAATCGATATGGTGAAATTTGATTCAAGATGGTGAACATGCTTCGCCTCGTACATGTCATTTTTAAATACAATGTTCTGTGTTTGCATTCCCACTTTTAATACACGTTTACAAGGATTGCTTCTTTCATATCTGTATGATATCAGTTGGCTTGGGTAAATCCAATCATGTTGACAAGATTTTGTGCTGCTTACATAGTGTTTCTATAGACAGCCATTAGAGCTGGCTGTCTTAAATTGTAAAAGACGGTTTGTGCAATAGTATTTACGGTGGCATTTCACCCGCAAGGGAAAAAATCTGTGTAATCGATATGGTGAAATTTGATTCAAGATGGAAAGACAGTCATTCATTCAAAGGATCATCTATGTCAACATTAGTGTTATGAGTAATTATATCAAAAGTACAGTAGGTTCCCAGTAAGGCAATAACAGTGATGCCAAAAACATGTTCCAGCAAATGCAGCTAATGATAAAGACAGCAACTTATGACGTCGTCTGGCAGTTGGGTCGACCGTGTCACTCTGCACACAAATACATCATGTAGGAACATAACGCAAAATTAATAACAACGTCCGGTACGAGTCGTGTGTCAATGAAATGAAATGTGTTGTGCACTCAACTAAATGGAATACCTGTTTCGCTTTCTGTCTGCGTATGTAGGTCAGAATGAGTAGACTTGGGGTGGCCTACTGATGTGTTCTGCATTTGGGACATTGACTTGTAGAAGGCGCTTGTTTCCTGAAGGGCTTCGGACAACTCGTGACGAGCTTCTGCCTCTGAGTCTCGCGCGACGGCAGCGTCTTTAGCCAACTGTATCTTTTATTCCCTTAACTTGGCAAGTTCGAAATCAGCTTCTTTCCTCATTGTATCGTGCTGTACAGCTAATTGTTAGGATTTGTGCGCTTGTGCTTGTGCAGCTGCAGACCTCTCTTCTGCAATCCTTGCCGTATCCTCGGCGCATCGCCTGCATATCGCTTGGAAGATCAACATGCGCGCCATCTACGTGTATCGGAAAAACTTGCATCGGCTTACCGTTTTTCCTGGGCAGCAGCTGTTGAAAACTCAATTCCTTACTGATACCTAGTTGAGCAGACCTCAACGCAATGTTGTCCTAAAGCGAAGGGTCATACATGACATACAATAAAATAAATTAGAGTTAAGTTTATCTTCACCCTTAAAGGAAGAGAGTTTTGATGCTACCATTATTGCTTTGGCATGCTCATCCACTGGTTCACCGTTTGCTTTTATATGGATTTTTTCGTAAACGCTGTAAGACCCTGAGTCAACACCATACTTCTTCTTTGCCTGGTAAAGACGACAGGTAAGAGGAGAGGCATTGAGTTCAGCCATAAAATACGTGAAACGCAGGACAAGTTTATACATAGGTAATGTTTAAACCCTACCATGGCTCTCAGCCTGGCTGAACTTCTGCCTCGCTGCAATGCTTCCTCTTGGTCTGCTTACCAGCCTTCACTTTGCTTCGCCTGCTTGCCACCTAGACATGAACCATATTAATACCCCCAACCTTAAGTGGCATCGGTATATATCAACTCTAAGATGTTTGAAGGACCTCAATATCATCCGATGTGAAAAGTCGTATCAGATACTCCCAGACTCCTGCAGTAAGTAGAGGGTGTCGATTTTGTATCCTCTCCTCATCCGTAGCGAACTTGTCGTAATATTTCTTCTTAAGAGATGTGCGGAAACGTCTGTACTTCGAGCCCATATCAATCCAAATGAGCTTTTGGATCTTCCCATCTTAAGGTATGTGGTACGTTTCCTACATTAGCAATTACAGAATTAAACTTGTGCAGTGCATTGGAACATACCAAATGACAAATTGTATATTTCACAACACTTTAGTCCACTCGCATGTGGATATAACACTGCCTTTGTTGATGACAATGTTTCGAAACATAAACCTAATGACAAATTTAGTCCCACTATTCAATGTTGCGGTGTTCATCCCACTTTCCCAACCAAGCAAAACCAACAAACATCACAACCAAATACTACATCAGGACACGGTTGTGTGCCTGCATTGTGTCCACGCATAGGTATAAACAATATCGATTTATCCTAACAAGTTGTGTCACCACAACAAAAAATCGTTTACCAACCTATGTTTTCTTCCATCCTAGTTAATCAAAGACAGAAATTGTTTAAAAACCCTAACTTTTTGTGCAACATTGACCGTTACAGCACAATTCGATTCCGGTGGCTAGGTAAAAATGGTCGAATAAAACGAACCGATTCACGTACTCCGTCATCTCAATCGGGACAACAGAACTGAACATACACATTGATTGCGTAGCTAGATCGAAAGATTTAGTATTTCTTAATTATTAGTATTCCATTGAATGAAATAATCTGTAATGTTGATCATGTGCGAAACTGATTGGATTAAATTGAATTAAATTCAGAAATGAAACGATTCAACCTAGAATTAAAACTAAGGTGAATAGCGCTACGCGCAAGTGGACCTCGATAGACGGAACACATTGTTTCAAAATACGAATTTATGATGAAGTGTCTGAATGATGATGTGCTGAATTTTCGTTTGCATTCCCTTGGAAACAACTTATTGATACCATTTACATCGGTACGAAATAGGCTTCGGAAAGCTACCATGACCTTGTAAAAGTATCAACTGACGCATAGGGTAAAAACCCAAGATGCTCAGTTCGGAGATGGGATAAAATCTTTGAGATAAGTTTGTAAACGAAGAAGGATGAAGTCGGTTAAACGATTTTCCTTCCGTAAGCCTTGAACGATAAGTTAGGCTAGGCATTCAAATCAAATCACACACACTTCTGGAAGCATAGTTTATAAACATAATGTTAGAGTCACTTAATCAGCTGTTCCCTAATGGATGATGAGAAGTGATTCACATTCATCTAAAACTGTGTTTCACTGAAATCGGTATGACACGCCACCATAAAAAGGCTGAAGAGTGATAATGAATTAAATCATATCACCATGCGACATTAATTTGTGCATTAAACACGTATTTAAGACAATAGTATGTTAACTACTCTTTGAAAATACATGTTTACAGCTAAAAGACATGGTACCATGGTCGAACATGTGACATTACATACTTGAGAATGAATTTTCCAATGCAATGACAGTTCATAATAATGAGTTTTGACATAATCAGGAGCAAGATATAACAGAGAACAGGTCCCACTTAATTCGAGTGTGAGAGATTTGAACCAGCAACTCAAGTGAATGACATGGTAAATGATAATGGGAACATTCTCATAATAAATCTAGTGGGAGGTCTAAACACATACCTCAAGTAATCACTGTTGCTGTCTAGATGAATCAAGTTGAACTTGATTATCGTAACGCTAAACCGGGGATGCCACAACTACCTATACTACCCATTGTTCCCAGTGGGAGTGATCCGACAAACTTGGTTCCAGATCCTAGTTATCAAGGAATTCATCTTGGAAGTAAAATTCCGAGACCAAGAAGTCGTATAAGGAATGTTGTCGGTTATGGTTAAAGCACTCCTCTTGTACCCAATAGAAGTGATGCTCCGATGAGAAGCATCATCTCGAGTGGGAGAATTGATCCCAATTGGAAGAAATGCTCCGATAAGAGGCATTATTCCGAGTGGGAGAGACGTTAAGACTCAAAGACGGAATAATCAAGCTTAGACGAAAGTCAAAGGCGTCGAACTTCTCGAAAGAAGTACCCCATCTAGAAGAGTGATGTTCTCACTCTAACAACTTTTGCACTACATTGGAAAGATCTCAAGTTGAGAAATGGAAGAAAATAATAAATGAGAGAGATCGCCTAAATGAAAGCCATTATAGTCTGTAGTTTATTTACCTGCTAACCACAGGGGCATAAGGATACGGTGAGTCATGAAAGAAGGCCCACCACTGCTGGAAAAGGTCGAAAGATACAAAGCTCGACTTATTGCGAAAGGCTTTACCCAACTTCACGGAGTGGACTTTGACGAAACATACTCACCAACTATGCGTAAAACCACGGTAATGGCCATTTATGGTCCTGGTCGCAGGTCTCGATTTTGAACCTCACCTAACGAGTATTAAGACCGCATTCCTTCTCGGAAACCTGGAGGAAGAGATCTATATGGAGCAACCATAGGTTTTCATTATTCCTGGTAACGAACGTAAAGTTTGTAAACTCCAAAGGTCCATTTACGGTCTTAAACAGTCGTCTCGGCAATGGTACCGCAGATTCCACGAGAAAATCGTAGGAAACAGATTTTTGAATCTTCACGAGGATCCGTGCGGGATCCGTGCGTGTATTATAAGACCTCGGGGTCTAAGTATGTCATCTTAACTTTATACGTGGACAACATACTCATTGCCGCAAATGACAAGAGTTTTATGAACAAGTCAAAGTTCTAGTTGGCATCTGTATTTGAGATGAAGGGAATGGGAGAGGCCACGTACATCTTGGGCATTAAAATTGCTAGATTATGGGTTTCGCTATGGCCGTTAGGCCCTTCAACGGCGAGGAAACGGTGGATAGGCCCACTGGGCCCTAAAAGAGGTCAAGAAGACCAATGTGAAGGGTCCCGACAGAGGGAGTCCCGATGACGAAAGGTCCCGACATAGTCGGTCCCGATAGGCGAGCTGGGCGATCCCGACGAGATGCCTTTAAGTAGGCCCCGATGATGAATCCCTGAGAATGATTGGCCCTGTCACGACGACGAGGGGCCCCGAGCGGTGACACAATGAGATAACTCTGGAGTCCCCAATATTAATCAGGACCTGCTATCAGAGGTTGAGGCCGAGATACGTGGGGTGTGGCCGAGATACGCGGAGCGTGGCTGAGATACGCGGAGCGTGGCCGATATACGCGGAGCATGGCCGAGATACGCGGGGCGTGGCCGAGATAAGCGAGATCATGGCCTAGATAGGCGGAATCGTGCCCGAGATACGCGGAATATGGGCTAACCACCCCAACGGTTCACCAGGTAACTGAGGTACCTCTCCGCCTATAAAAGGGCAGAGGTAACCTCAGATCACATTACGTTTGAAGATACACACTTTGAGTTTGCTGCTTGCCATATCATACGAGATACTTATTTAAGCATCGGAGAGGGATTCTGGGTCACCGCACGGTCTATCCCCTCTTGCAGGAATACGTGGAGCAAAGGAGCTCGGATTGCCGTCAAGACCGTACCGGAGTTCCACCGTGATCCAACATTGGCGCCGTCTGTGGGAAATGTGACAAAAAGCTAATATGACTTCTACTCGTTCAATGGCGGCTGACAAGCAAAGAAGACAAGGACAATCTGGTGGTTCCCGTCAACCTGCTGGGACGACTCTGAATTCACCACCGGAGCGTGCTGAGGACCAGAATCTCCCTGGTGAGGTCTCCCAGACAGGGGGCACAACGAAGTCCCCGAAGATGCTGCTCAGCACCAAGAGAATAGGGAGCAGGAGGCTGCTCCAAATGCGGACTTGACGAAGGCTGTGGCGGAGGCCATGCCGATGTTTTTGGCGGCCGTGGAGGCTCTCTTAGATAGGAGAGAGGCTGTGAGGAGACAGGAGGAAGTGCCCCCACCAGCAGAGGTTCAGAATGTGCAGGAGGCCCAACCTCGGAGCCAGGACAAGGGTAAGGAGCCCGCTCAGCCAGAGCGATTTGTGGTCGATGGGCCAGGACCCGTACAGCATAGGACCATTCCCCTTAATGGTCCTATTACCCCCGATCAGGTGGTGAAGATCGTGAACATCTGCATGGGAGAGCAGAAGCCGCTGCTGTCGGAACTGAGGGATCGATCCTCTCATCCCTTTTTCCCGACTGATAGACACCCTCGCCCCGCCAGGGCTGGGTATCCCCACGATTAAGGAGTATGATGGCGAGGGAGATCCGGTTCGTCATGTCCAGAAGCACCTCATGGAATGTCTGGGCAGAGCCCCTAATGAAGATATCGTGTGTACATTGTTCCCGAACACACTTGGTGAGAGAGCCCTGACCTGGTTCTTCAGCCTGCCTCCAGGGTGCATCACTTGCTGGGCTGATATGCACGACCGCTTTATTCAGCAGTACCAGGGTCGCCGACGTCTGTTGAAGAGTGTGAGGTCCCTGGCCCAGGTGGTACAGAGGCCCGATGAGTCGCTGGCACACTATTACCAGCGATACACTACCAGCGTGGCGGAGATTGACGAAGAGATTTCGGAGGGTGAGACCATCCGTACCTTCATTCGGAACCTAACAGCCCCCTACGGTTCCGACTTGATGCACAGCGTGGCTGAGAAGGCTGTGTGGAATATGGAAGCATTGCAGAAAAGGGTGAAGCGACAAATCGACGTCCAGGAGTCAAAAATAGCCGCTGGAGAGCTTGAGCCCCCGAAGTCAAATAAGGGAAAGCAGTCGTCCAAACCCTTGGACGACCGTAAGTCGAAGGATAAATCCGAGAGCAGTCGGAGTCGAGGGCGCTCTGATCGAAGGGAGGATAGGCGTTCCTCGAGGAAGGATAGGCGGGAGGATCATAACATTCCTCTCAACAGCTCTATGGCGGAGGTGTTAACGGTCATGGAACGACAGGGTATCTCCAGGTACCCCACGAAGAAGGAAGGAGAATTTTTGGGATCCCGCACCGATCTTTACAGTCGGTTCCACCGCGCAAATGGTCACAACACTAATCATTGTCGGGAGTTGAAGAAGGAGATCGAAAAGCTGATCCAGAAGGGAAAGCTTAAGGATTTTGTCGGGGAGAAGCGGTGTCGATCCCGTTCTCGATCCCGATCGCGGTCCCGTTCTCGATCCCGCGATCGGTCCCCAAAGAAGAAGAGGTCTGAGCCGGAGTCTTCTGGTGCTCGTAAGGAGAAGCGGGACACTATCAATGTGATTCATGGAGGATTTGCCGCGGGAGGTGACACCACAGCCTCTCGGGAGGTCTATGCCTCCCGAATTTTTGCTGCTATGGTGCTGGGCAAGAGGTCCCGATCCTGGACTGCGAAGGAAGAAATGGTGATTTCCTTTTCCGCGGAGGACCTGATTGGAGTGGAGACTCCGCATGATGACGCTCTGGTCGTGACCCTCGACGTGGATGGGTACGAGATGAAGCGGATTTTGATCGACGGAGGGAGCTCCTCCGATATTCTGTTTCTGGATGCACTAGAAGCCATGGGGAAAACGAAGAAGGATCTCAAGGAGGTGAACTTCCCGATGGTCGGGTTCTCTGGTATTACCTCCTATCCGCTGGGAATGATCACCTTACCAGTGGAGTTTGGTAGCGGGTGGAAGGCGGAGAGGAGAAATGTGGACTTCGTGGTGGTTGAGTCCGCGGGGACGTACAACGCGATTATCGGGAGAACCACCATCAACCCTCTGATGGCAGTCGCCTCGACTGTGCACCAGAAGATGAAGTTTCCGACTGACCACGGAGTCGGGGAGGACAAGGGCGACCAGGTGGCTTCCAGAAAGTGCTATGTTAATGCCACCCGACGGAAGAGACGAGAGGCCATGGCTATCCTCCAGACCGATGCCGATCCGAGAGAGGAGTTTGGGTGTCCCGCCCCCATGGAGGATTTGAAGGAGGTCGAGATTGATGGACCTCAGAGGAAGGTGAAAATCGGGTCCGCCCTGTCTAACGAGAGGGCCCGAGAATTGATTGAGCTGCTGAAAGAGTTCAAGGAGCTATTTGCCTGGTCCCCGAGTGACATGCCAGGAATCAACCCCGACGTGATTGTGCACGAGTTGAAGATTGATCCCGCGATCAAGCCTATCGCGCAGAAAAGGCGTCTGATGGGCGCGGACATGAGGATCGCGATCCAGCAGGAGGTGGGCAGGCTGCTCGATGCTGGGTTTATCAAGGAGCTCCTATTCCAGACTTGGGTCGCTAACCCGGTGCTGGTGAAGAAGAGCAATGGGAAGTGGCAGATGTGTGTTGATTTCCGCGACCTAAATAAGGCTTGCCCGAAGGAATGTTACCCGCTCCCGAGAATTGACCAGTTGGTGGATGCCACGTCGGGACATGAGTTGTTGAGCTTCATGGATGCGTATTCGGGCTATAATCAGATCAAGATGGCTAAGGAGGATGCCCCTCACACAGCATTTTATGCTGACAGTGACATCTATCATTACGATGTCATGCCTTTCAGACTGAGTAACGTCGGGGCAACCTACCAGCGGATGGTGAAGAAGCTATTCGGAGATATGCTGGGGTAAACCATGGAGGCTTACGTGGACGATATGCTGGTGAAGTCCCGACAAGCTGAGGATCATGTGCACAACCTAGCTACGGCGTTTGAGCGAATGAGGCTTCATCAGGTTCGCTTGAACCCGACAAAGTGCGCCTTCGGAGTCCACTCGGGGAAGTTTTTGGGCTTTATGGTGAGTCAAAGAGGAATTGAGGTGAACCCCGAGAAGCTGAGGGCGATCGAGGAGATGCAGTCTCCGGTAAATCATCGGGAGGTGCAAGTGCTGAATGGCCGACTGGCTGCAATGAACCGCTTCCTGTCTAAGGCAAGTGACCGATCCATGCCATTTTTTGAAGTACTGAGGGCCAACAAGAAGTTTGAGTGGACTACCAAGTGTGAAGAGGCGTTCCAGGCACTCAAGCAGCACCTTCGCACCCTCCCACCGTTGGCGAAATCGGTCACAGGCGAGCCGCTCTATCTATACTTGGTTGTTTCTGAATTTTCCATTAGCTCTGTGTTAGTGAAGGTTGTTGAGGGTAACCAAGTCGCCGTTTATTATGTAAGCAAGGCGTTTGCCAAATCTGAAATGAATTATCCCGCCGTTGAGAAGTATCTCTTTGCGTTGATTATTATTGCTCGGAAGCTGAGGCCTTACTTCCATGCGCATGAGGCCTTACTTCCATGCTCTGAAACATTTCTTGAACCGACCTGATGTGTCGGGGAGATTAGTCAAATGGGCAGTCGAGCTTAGTGAGTTTCGCATACACTTTGCTCTGAGAACGGCTATTAAGGGCCAGGTGTTGGCGGATTTCATAGCAGAATCTATAGCCCCCGATCTGGAAGAAGCGCGTCCTGTAGAGGGGGCAACCATGGAGGTCTCAATAGCAGAACAACCAGCGATGGCAGAGCAATCAGAACAGCCAAACGAGGAAAATACCTGGGAGATGTATATGTATGGCTCCTCGAGTTCAGACGGGTCAGGAGCAGGCTTTGTATTGATACCACCAGGCGGGGGTGAGCCTCTTCGATATGCCTTGGCTTTAACGTTCAGAGGCACGAACAACGAAGCTGAGTACGAGGCTCTTATCACAGGCCTGAAAATTGCCAAAGGTACGGGAGTTGCTCACTTGAGAGTGAAGTGTGACGCGGGCCTGTTTGTGAATCAAGTCCAAGGACGATATGAGGCGAAGAGCCCGATGATGAGAAAGTACCTTCATGAGGTGCAAGTCTTGAAAGAGAGCTTCAAAAGTTTCGACATTGAGGCGATCCTGAGGGAAGAGAACGTGGAAGCGGACGCCTTGAGCAAATTTGCCTTGGGGGCACCCCTGGAGGAAAATCGGAAGGTGCACTTTCTGGAGAAGGTGATCTTGTCGACCACCGACCCGTCGGAGGTGTGTGCTATTGAAACAGGATCGGAGGAGGAGCCCACTTGGATGACCCCGATAGTCACCTACCTGACTACGGGGGCAGTCCCCGATAATGAAGTGGTAGCTGACAGGATACGTCGGATCGCGGTTAACTACGTGATGATGGACAATCAGCTATACAAGAAGGGCTGGTTCTCGACTCCTTACTTGAAGTGTGTGGCTGAGCCCGACACAAGTCGAATCCTGAGGGAGGTGCATGAAGGGGTCGCGGCTTGTCATGAAGGGGCCCGATCCATTATGAGGAAAGTGTTGAATCTGGGCTATTATTGGTCTACGATGAGCAAGGAGGCGACGGCGTTGGTCCGATCCTGTGACGCGTGCCAGAGGTATGCCCCGAATATCGTGGCTCCGGCCGCTAATCTGACGTCCATCCAGAGTGCTTGGCCCTTCGCGCAGTGGGGGATCGACTTGGTGGGACCTCTCCCGCAAGCACAAGGTCAGTGTAAGTATTTGCTTGTGGCTATCGATTATTTTTCGAAATGGATAGAAGCTAAGGCGTTGGCCAAGACGACGGGGAACCAGATCGTCAAGTTTCTCCAGACTCATATTGTATCCAGATACGGGATTCCTATGGTGCTGATCAGCGACAATGGTCCACCGTTTAACGGGGCTCAAGTGAAGGAGTATATGGAGGAGTTGAATATCGAGCATCGGACAGCTTCTGTCCACCATGCTCAGACTAATGGCCAGGTGGAATCAGCCAACAAAATCGTGATGGATGGCCTGAAAAGAAGGGTCTATGCCTTGAAGGGCAAATGGCTGAACGAGCTGGAAAACGTGCTTTGGGCTGTTAGAACGACACCCAAACGGTCAACTGGGGAGACTCCGTTTGGCCTTGTTTATGGCACGGAGGCAACTGCTCCCGTGGAGGTAGCTGTTGATGGATATACGCCCAATTTGAACCCGTTGACTTCCGAACCGTTGTATTTTTATCGTCCCATTAACGTTTGTAAATCGAAACTTCAACCCGAATACTTCGCGAACACATCAACGGCTCGGACGAGGCCGGAGCGCTCGTCCGGCCGAGACAAACTCACCTAGGTGAGGTTGGGTGGCCACACCCGACCTCCCCTAGGAGAGATCGGGTCAGCCAACCCGATCTCTCCTAGGGGAGATCGGGTGGACCAACCCGATCTCTCCTAGGAGAGATCGGGTCGGCCAACCCGATCTCTCCTAGGAGGGATGGGGTTGGGTGCCCTCACCCAACCCCTACCCTTGGGGGTCGGATTTCTCCCCCCCCAAGGGCCCCGGCACCATTTTTGGACTCCCACACTCGGTTTACTCCGCCTACCTTCTCCGTATCCTAAGGTCCTAATTACGCGTATAAAGGTTAATTAATTGTGTTTAAAGGTTAACGATGTCATTAAGCCACCTTAATGACACCGTTACCTATAAATACCCCACCTTCACAACTCATTTGGACATCTTCTGGGAAAGTTGCACAATTTTGCTCTGACATCTCTCTAGCTTTATCTCTCTAAAACCGTACTGACTTAGGCATCGGAGAGGGTTCATCAGGCACCACCCCCCCCCCCCCCCCTCTGTGCCTGGTATTGCCCCTCTTGCAGGGTAGCAAGGAGAAGAGAGCCAAGGAAGCAGAAGAGCATAGAGCAGTAGGACAAGCCCCAGGGGTAAGAAGTACAAGCCTCAGGAGGTCAGAAGGAGAGAAGAAAAGGAGGTCAGAAGGAGAGAAGGAAAGGAGGTCAGAAGGATAGAAGAGAAGGACATATATCAGAACGACTACCCCAAGGGAGCAGAAGGGCATGTATCAGAATGACTAGTCCTAGGAACAGTGAACCCGACATTTCATTAGTGGGAGATAAATTCTAGATTGACGACCCGTTGACCTAGACTTTATAACCTAACACTTGGCGCCGTCTGTGGGCTTCGAACAGAAATCCTGGCAATAACAAGAGCGATGACGAACAGCTTAGTATCTAGGCATCACCGCCCACCTGGGGGCAATAGGCGAGGGAGACAGCCTATACCTCCAGCAAGGCAGCCTAACCCAGAGAAACAGCCTGCACACCAGAGCCTCAGGTAGCCCCACAGGCACCCCAGCCCAACAAGCAGGGAGGAGGCTTCCACAGCTCCAACTCCATTGACTAGGAAGCCACAGGGACAGGAGGGCAACAAGGAGTGCCATCCCAATACACGGCACCTCCACAGGGGTACTACTATGAGGCACAACCTCAAGGGTATCCATATGGAATACTAACTCAAAGGAACGACAATCGTGCCCACACAACCAACATAAGGCCCGCATACTCGCAAGAGGCACAGACAGTGACTCCGAGGTTGATGAACGTATTGGATGAGCTGCTAGCCCATATAGAGACTCTGAGGAACAGGCAGAGAAGGAATACACACAGACTACTGGAGGAAGACAGCTACATTACCAAGGAAGCAAGGGGTATCAACACCCCACACTCATATCCTTCCCATATCCTCTTATTTAATTTAACTGCATAACAAGTCAACCCCCTAAAAGGGGTAAATTTTGATACTTGATATCAACATGTTTTCCAAGAATGACCATACCGGACGCCTTCGGGCGCCGTGATATATATATACACAGGTGTACTACTAGAAGAGTCCATAAAACGCCGCCGCCATCCAAGAGATACACAAGGAACAGATTTCTCAATCTCAAAAGGCACCTATAAGGTCAAGTTTCTGGGAAAGATCACAAGATGGAAGGCTCACTTACAAAAATAAGTTGAGCACTCTCAACATCCTATAGAGGAACTACCATGAAGGTCACAAAGGATTACCCCTACTATAACCTTCCACTAAGCATCCTAGGGCCAAGTCCGTCAAAGGATCCCATCGGGCATTTGTATGCAAGGGGGGCACCAGTCACAACATGCCCTCCCCACAAACGCCCATTAGCACAAGAGGGGGTAGCCGCGAACACATCCCTCCAAAAATAGAGGAAACCATATCACATGGGTAACGCCCACCATCAGAGGCAAACACCTCCAGCGGATCTTTATGATTTCACAAAATAGGCAGGAGATACAACTACACTTAGAAAGCTCATCCCAGGTAATGGAATACACTTCCATCAAAAACCCTCAAGGACACCAAGCCTAGCAAAGGAGGAACGGTGACACCATCATCAAGCTTTTAAAAAGGGATATGGAAAACATAGTATTTCCACACAATGATATGTTAGTCATAAGAGAGGGAATCACCAACTTTGACATGAAGAGAACCATAGTACAGGAAGGAAGTCCGTCAGACATCTCCCATGACCAACCATTGATGATACTAGAGAAGAGTCAGGCATACCTAATACCAAAGGACCCCCTACTAGTAAAGATGGTCAGAACACCAACACACCCATTAGGGACACGGCACTGCAAATGAACCAGGAACAGGATGGAACACATATCCTTACAAGTATCCTTACAAGTATCCTTACAAGTATCCTTACAAGTATCCTTGCATTTATTCTTGCAAAAATAAACTCCGTAGATAAAGAGGTTATCTAATAGATGACTATGTCTCTGTTCTCAAACTATGATCCTAACCCGGAGATCCTTAGACTCCGCACTATATATGTAATGAATAACATGTTCATCAGAGATAGGTACACGAAGATTCAAGACAACGCCATAAAGATTAAGGCGCATACCTCTACCAAGTACGACACATTGGAGTGTTCACAAACACTCCTTCGCCATCTCACAAGAAAAAAAGGCAGCCAAGGATACAAGTCCTAATAGAATAAACATCGGTAGAAAATCCTGTCATTGAAGTCATGCACCAAGAGAGAAACTCTAGAGATACAAGATTAGCAAAAGAGATAGTGCAACAACTAGAGTATGAAAAAGGAGATACATCTCCTATCAAGAGCCTTAGGGCAGGATAATAGTTCTACAAGATCAACCAAAGAAGAGCTCAAAAGCTTGGGGAGTAAGGTTTCAAGATTGACCCTCACACTAGACGCACATCCCGATCAATCACCTTGTCTGCAAATGATAAGACATTTGACTCTGGCATCCCATCAAGAGGAGAACCCCGATAAAAGGGGCACTAGAAAAATATCCCGCCTTTAAGGCCATACGCCGAATACATGATGAATAAAGGTTATGACAAAACAAAAAAGGAGGGACTTGTCAGCTCAACACACCTCAAACACGTATACGTACGCAATACAAGCGCAGCCTCTAATGAAGTTATCCAACAAGGAATAGCCAATACGGGGACAAACCCATGGAAAATCATGGAACATCACCTTCAAACCTAGAGGAAGACATCCTTTTTAAGTTCAAGTCCTAATTCAAAGAAAGTCTATACACAAGATTCAAGGTGGGAGGAGCATGACCAATGTGACACCCCCTAAAGGCATTGAAGAATACTCCAATGGGAAGGAAAAGGCAAAACCTCACTAAGTGCCACAACACTCCAAGAAGACTATCACAGCCCGGTCAGACCCCCCCATGCACGAGCAAAGAGCATGGATTAGATTGACTAGTCTGAAACACACTTACGAGATTAACAACTCAAGACGCCATTCTATGAGAGAGCTTTTCAACCTAAAACACAAGGAAGGGGGGTAAAGAATTTACAAGCACCCCTAGGATACAAACAATGCCACATCCTACTTATCAAGAGAATGAAATCCACCCCCACCCACCCAAAGCAAAAGCTCTTCCACCCAACCTCCAAAGACACATCCGACAAAGGCACCATCCAAACCATGCCTATGACTGAAACAAGCAAGCATGAGAAAGAGTAAATCCTACAAAGGACACTCATCGCATTCAAAGAAGCAGACAAGGGAGCCCCGAGCATAAGGGGTACCCAACCAAGAAAATGAACGAGGGGCCTTCAACGGCCAAATATGAAAGGCGGTGTGACCACCAAGCAACTTGGGGGGCACCAAACGAATAAGTGCTTGGTAGTCCACCTAAGTGTAAAAGAAGAGATTAGAGGCAGAAGATCACAAGAACATGCAATACCACTTCTCCTAGAAGAGGTCACATAAGAGGAAAACATCATCAACTCCCTATACGAACTCGTCCTAAGTTGGCAACACACAAACATCGCCCTCGAGAGGTGATCTCCCATATTGAAGGAAAAGCGTGGTAGCATGCAATATCATAGAAGGAAAAGTCAAGTAAAGACTCGAAAAACATACCAAAGACGCAAACTACATGAGTAAGGACACAAGATAAGGTAATATTATGAGCCCTCCGGGAGCCTATCCTGCGAACACATTCGACGCCCCCAAGAGCGTATCTTGAGAGTAGCTCTAAAACTACGAACCCTGTGCCCTCCGGGAGCCTATCCCGCGAACAGATTCGACGCCCCCAAGAGCGTATCTTGAGAGTAGTTTTTATACTACGACCTTCGACGCCCCCAAGAGCGTATCTTGAGAGTAGTGTTCATACTACGACCTTCGACGCCCCCAATAGCGTATCTTGAGAGTAGTTATTACACTACGACCTTCGACGCACCAAGAGCGTATCTTGAGAGTGGTTTCCAAAAACTACGAACTTCGACGCCCCCAGGAGCGTATCTTGAGAGTAGTGTTCATACTACGACCTTCGACGCCCCCAAGAGCGTATCTTGAGAGTAGTTATTACACTACGAACTTCGACGCACCAAGAGCGTATCTTGAGAGTGGTTTCCAAAAACTACGAATTCGACGCCCCCAGGAGCGTATCTTGAGGTAGATTTGCAACCTACCAGATTCGACGCCCCCAAGAGCGTATCTTGAGGTAGAAAAAACACTACCAGTTCGACGCCCCCAAGAGCGTATCTTGAGGTAGATTTCAAACTACCAGTTCGACGCCCACCAGGAGCGTATCTTTGGTCTAACCTGAGCCCTCCGGGAGCCTATCCTGTGAAACGTTAAGTGCCGTCCGAGAGCCTGTCTCGTGAACAGATTTCGACGCCAATTAGGAACGTATCTTTGGACTAACCTGAGCCCTCCGGGAGCCTATCCTGTGAAACGTTAAGTGCCATCCGAGAGCCTGTCTCGTGAACAGTTTTCGACGCCCACCAAGAGCGTATCTTTGGTCTAACAGTACAACGTATACCGTGTAAGGGGTATCAGAAGAGATCATCACACCATGCTCAGAAGGATACCATGAGAAAGAAATTTCTAAGTAAAGTAATGTGAAGAACAAGTAATGTTTTTTCTTTATGAGATAGCAGGTATGATGTAAAGGAAAGCACAAAAGAAAGATAAAGAAAGGAAAGCATATTCAAAGGAGAAGTCCATGACCAAAGGATCATATACAGAAGCACAAGAGGTTATCATGAAAAGTAACGAGTTATCCTACCACCCATATCACAAGTTAAGAGAAGTATCTCAAAGGAACCCAACACCACCAAGAAGGATAGCAAAGACATGAAATCCGAAGGTCAAAGCTCTCAAAATAAGCTCGACCCATCAAGAAGAGAATTGCCTTACAAGTCACACAAATCAACCTCCGACAAATATTATTGTCATACATGTCGCCCTCGCGTGACCTATGCTCGTATCAGACTTGAACATCGTCAAGTACAACTCATGAAGGAGACATCTAAAGAGCATAAAAGATACAACATCCGACAAGACGAGACATCGGGACCTAACCCAACAAACATAGCCTACACAAAAGGCAACTATAGCAATGAAGGCTCTCCAATGAGAAAGGAATACTAAAGCACAACTCCATACATCGTGATGTGGCTATCATGTCCACATACACTGAAGTGGCTATCATGTCCACATACCTTGAAGTGGCTATCATGTCCACATACACTGAAGTGGCTATCATGTCCACATACACTGAAGTGGCTATCATGTCCACATACCTTGAAGTGGCTATCATGTCCACATACCTTGAAGTGGCTATCACGTCCACATACCTTGAAGTGGCTATCACGTCCACATACCCTGAACTGGCTATCATGTCCACACACTACAGAAGGGCTATCACTCCGACACATCACGAAGTGGCTATCACGTCCACATACCCCGAAGTGATTATCATGGCAGCACATCATAAAACATCTGTCAAAGACATGCATTGTAAAGACACCATCCCGACCACGAACATCAAAAGGCTACGCCTAGCCTTAGGAGGAGGTTCAAGAAAAAGGAAAAACAACACCCTTCGTACGCTCATCAAAGGTAGGCACTTATATTTCAACCCACTCGGTGATATCAGGAAGGAGACGTCCTCATTATGAAGACAACCTCCATATCTCACGAAATCAACCATGAAGCAAAGAATCACGACAAGCACTATTGAGGGCATATAACAAAACGATCCCCACAACGATCACAACTACGATACTAGTAGAGGCTAACTCAAGAGCAGTCTCCACCAAACTCCAAAGCAAGAATTTGCTATCTTAATCAGAGCCATGGCAAAAGAAAGGAACCTCAATGAAAGGTGATGATCACACCCATCACCATAAGAAAAATCTTCAACGCAGGGGTTAATAACATAACCCATAGGAAAGACAAAAACACCTTCAAAAGTCGTCAAATCTACATGAAGATGAAATAAACTTGAGACTCGGCCCCTCGGCTGGGGGGCAGGGGATATAGAAGAGACATCAAGACCTATGATCACCCCATCGCCAGCCACAGGTTGTTTCCTTTTGTCTAGCAAAGAGGTCGCCTCTTCAACCACTACCTCCTTATCAGGGGAGGGAGTCAGCAAGGGGGCACTTGAAGGAGAGCCTCTCGCGGTTTCCTTCTCCTTGGCAGCCGAGGGCCCGACCTCAGAGTCAGGTTTCCGCGCCTCGGATTTAGATTGACTTGAACTCTCACCCACCACAAGAACCATTCGGTAACCAGGGAAGAACGCTCTAACAACAAGAAGGAAGCAGCATGAGAACAATCATAAGTATATCACAAAGAAAAGAGAAGGGAAAAAGAACATACTGGAAGCATTAGCAGCCATCCCTGACTTAGAAAATTCCTAGGCCTGATAAGCAGAACTAGAGGGTTCTTCCCTCTCATCTGATTCAACGGACGGTCAGATTTGGTCTGACTACCTTGGAAAACGATCTTCAAGGTCTCCCTGTTTGAAGAAGAAAGCTTCCCAAAAGTGAGTCATCTATACGAGCAACCAACGCAAAGATCGACCCTTACTCATGGAGGGGCGAGATACGCCTACTACGGGGGAAACCTTAACACCAAGGGAAGAGGGCGAACTTTTAGTTTCCCCAAATGGAGCAACGCTCCAGCACATCCGAAGGAAGGGTCAACCCTTAACACATGTCAATAGACCCCTTCGCTCGCGGCGGTAAGAAGAAAGCTTGTAAGCTTTTTCACCCTCACTTTTATGGGGAACAAATTGCAGGGTAAAGGTCAAGAGCTATACACACGCTCCAACGAATGAAGGAAAAATGTTACACGTGCCGAAGGTCGAGATTAATGGACAATGCTCACGCTAGTACGAGGGAGGCAGAACATTGTGTCCCATTGAGTGGCAGAGTTCCCACCCTCAAGTAAAGGAGAGGTCTATGCTCTCACCTTTGCACTTATGCTCATATTCATGATTAACATCTATAGGTACATCAATGTCATCACTCATGCTTATACTCACAACCCGTCCATGCATACGTACATGTTCATGCTTGCACTCATACGCATGCCCACATACACACTCCCATGTGTTCAAACATTTAGACGTCCATGCACGTGGCCACCATATATTCATGCATACATTCATGACTACAATCGTAGCATGTCTCCACTCACTCCCATCCTTATGTTCCTACTTGCATGTATGCTAGTACACATCCTCATGTTCATGATATGTCCATGTTCACTCCTAGTTAACATCCTATAGGCATGTTTTCTAGTATCCCATACTTAGAAAAAAATTTGGGCCAAAATTAAATTTTTCCTCACTTAGATAGAATCCCGGCACGAATTTGAAGCATAAGTCACTTAGTTGCATTCGTACTGCATCCTTGTAAGAGTATGCATTTTTTAAGTATACGCCGGTAGCAAAGATAGATTTATTGCTCCCACCTCAGACGGACGCATGCTTAGGCATACGTCCGCGCTACTCTAACGTTTACAACTCCTCTATCTCATAAGGCAGGGGGCAGAGTCGAAGACACGCATCCATGGGTAAGCAAATATTCAGACGAAAGGTAAAACCCCGGTTTCAAATTGCGCGTGTCATACCATCCTGAAATAGAGTCAATCAAGGGTTAAGCCATTGGTTGACTCGGGGGCATGTGATAGATATACGCCCAATTTGAACCCGTTGACTTCCGAACCGTTGTATTTTTATCGTCCCATTAACGTTTGTAAATCGAAACTTCAACCCGAATACTTCGCGAACACATCAACGGCTCGGACGAGGCCGGAGCGCTCGTCCGGCCGAGACAAACTCACCTAGGTGAGGTTGGGTGGCCACACCCGACCTCCCCTAGGAGAGATCGGGTCAGCCAACCCGATCTCTCCTAGGGGAGATCGGGTGGACCAACCCGATCTCTCCTAGGAGAGACCGGGTCGGCGACCCGATCTCTCCTAGGAGAGATCGGGTTGGTCCACCCGATCTCCCCTAGGAGAGATCGGGTTGGCTGACCCGATCTCTCCTAGGGGAGGTCGGGTCGGCCAACTCGATCTCTCCTAGGAGGGATGGGGTTGGCCAACCCCATCCTCCCTAGGAGGGGTTGGGTGCCCTCACCCAACTCCTACCCTTGGGGGTCGGATTTCTCCCCCCCCCAAGGGCCCCGGCACCATTTTTGGACTCCCACACTCGGTTTACTCCGCCTACCTTCTCCGTATCCTAAGGTCCTAATTACGCGTATAAAGGTTAATTAATTGTATTTAAAGGTTAACGATGTCATTAAGCCACCTTAATGACACCGTTACCTATAAATACCCCACCTTCACAACTCATTTGGACATCTTCTGGGAAAGTTGCACAATTTTGCTCTGACATCTCTCTAGCTTTATCTCTCTAAAACCGTACTGACTTAGGCATCGGAGAGGGTTCATCAGGCACCACCCTTCCCTCTGTGCCTGGTATTGCCCCTCTTGCAGGGTAGCAAGGAGAAGAGAGCCAAGGAAGCAGAAGAGCATAGAGCAGTAGGACAAGCCCCAGGGGTAAGAAGTACAAGCCTCAGGAGGTCAGAAGGAGAGAAGGAAAGGAGGTCAGAAGGAGAAGGAAAGGAGGTCAGAAGGAGAGAAGAGAAGGACATATATCAGAACGACTACCCCAAGGGAGCAGAAGGGCATGTATCAGAATGACTAGTCCTAGGAACAGTGAACCCGACATTTCATTAGTGGGAGATAAATTCTAGATTGACGACCCGTTGACCTAGACTTTATAACCTAACAGCTGTGGCGTCCCATCAGATGAGATATTATGAGCCTTTGACGAATGATGAAATGAGACGTCTGGATTTGGACTTGCTCGAAGAGAAGAGGCGGGAAGCCGATGAAGTCCAGGCTCGAATGCGTTTGGCGACGGCCAGGTATTACAATCGGCGAGTTAAGTCCCGAAAATTCTTCGTCGGGGAGCTGGTTTGGCGTCTGAATGAGTTTACCCTTTTGGATCGAATCAACAAGATGTCACCAAAATGGGAAGGACCTTACAAGGTCGTGGGGATGCCAGCTCCGAATGCGTACAAGTTGGAAAACCTCGATGGCAGAGTATTGAAGCATTCTTTTGGTGGTGAACACTTGAAGAAATGTCATGCTTGATAAAAGTCGCCTTAAGTGGTGCCCGATGAAAAGTCGCCTTAAGTGGTGCCCGATGGAAATATCGCCTTAAGTGGTGTAAGTTATTTATCGTTTGATTCAATGTAAGCAGATTTTGTGCCATCAATAAATAAAGAGGTTACTTCCGATCAGATTATTCTTAGATTTATTCTAAGTGTTGTTGAGTCGCCTTAAGTGGTGCACGAGGAAAAGTCGCCTTAAGTGGTGCGCGAGGAAAGTCGCCTTAAGTAATGCACGAGATTAAGTCGCCTTAAGTGGTGCACGAGATTAAGTCGCCTTAAGTGGTGCACGATAAAAGTCGCCTTAAGTGGTGCACGAGATTAAGTCACCTTAAGTGGTGCACGAGATTAAGTCGCCTTAAGTGGTGCACGAGATTAAGTCGCCTTAAGTGGTGCACGAGAAAAGTCGCCTTAAGTGGTGCACGAGATTAGGTCGCCTTAAGTGGTGCACGAGATTAAGTCTCCTTAAGTGGTGCACGAGATTAAGTCGCCTTAAGTGGTGCACGGGATTAAATCGTCTTAAGTGATGTGGGCTAAATCGTCTTAAGTGATGTGTTGAAATGTCTTAAGTGGCGAGGTTTCGCCTTAAGGGGCGTAATGATGAAACGGCCGGAAAAGCACTTTTTCAGATAAAGCAGGCGTGAAAAATCAGGCACGGGTGCCAAAAACGTCACTTCGTCATCTGCTGCATCTAATAGCTGAGGAACCGAGGAGTCTTCTCGGATTTGGTGACTATCCTTGAGGTATCGAGGAAACGTGAACGAGAAGATCCGTATCAAGTGACTTTATCAAGGGAAAGGTCCCCGACTCCGATACCCCGAGGTCGGGAGTTGAAAGACACGACGAACTGTAAGTCCCTCATGTCTTGGGGGCAAATGATGGGTTTCGCTATGGCCGTTAGGCCCTTCAATGGCGAGGAAACGGTGGATAGGCCCACTGGGCCCTAAAAGAGGTCAAGAAGACCAATGCGAAGGGTCCCGACAGAGGGAGTTGCGATGACGAAAGGTCCCGACAGAGTCGGTCCCGATAGGCGAGCTGGGCGCTCCCGACGAGATGCCTTTAAGTAGGCCCCGATGATGAATCCCTGAGAATGATTAGCCCTGTCACGACGACGAGGGGCCCCGAGCGGTGACACAATGAGATAACTCTGGAGTCCCCGATATTAATCGGGACTTGCTATCAGACGTTGAGGCCGAGATACGCGGAGCGTGGCCGAGATACGTGGAGCGTGGCCGAGATACGCGGGGCGTGGCCCAGATAAGCGAGATCAAGGACTAGATAGGCGGAATCGTGCCCGAGATACGCGGAATATGGGCTAACCACCCCAACGGTTCACCAGGTAACTGAGGTACCTCTCCGCCTATAAAAGGGCAGAGGTTACCTCAGATCACATTACGTTTGGAGATACACACTTTGAGTTTGCTGCTTGCCAGTTCATACGAGATACTCATTTAAGCATCGGAGAGGGATTCTGGGTCACCGCCCGGTCTATCCCCTCTTGCAGGATTACGTGGAGCAAAGGGGCTCAGATCGCCGTCAAGACCGTACCGGAGTTCCACCGTGATCCAACACTAGAGATCGGGTTACCCGGGAAATTGTGTCTGTCTCAAGAAGCCTATATCGACAAGCTGTTGAAAAGGTTTAGATTACAGGATGCCAAACCCATGGATATGCCGGTGGTGTTTGGGTGCGTACTATCAAAACGTGACGGCCCCAAGAACCTGGCAGAGCGTGAACAGATGAATGGTGCAGAGTATTTAAGCATGGTTGGTAGTTTGATGTACGCCATGCAATGCACCCGTCCGGATATCTGTTACGCCGTGGGCCTAGTAGCACGTTTCCTGTCAGATCCTGTCCATCAACATTTAAATACTATAAAACAAGTAACTCGTTATCTGAAAAGGTACTGCCGACTACGAATTGTGCTATGATGGTAGGAAGTTAGAATTGATCAATGTAAACGCCGACCGTGGTGGCAGTCCGGATGATCATACGTCCACCACAGGAGGAGCATTCCTCCTTGCTAAAGCCGCCATTTCATGGACGAGCAAGAAGCAAACCTAAGTCGCGCTGTCCACAATGGATCGAAATTTGTAGCTCTCTCTAAGGAAGCACATGAAGCAGTCTGGCTCAAAAGAATTCTAACTGCACTGCTTGATGGTGATGTTGAGAATAAACCTGTGAAGGTCTTCTTTGACAGTCAAGCAGCCATTGCGGTAGTTAAGAATCCGAAGTACCGTAGTAGGACCAAACACATTGATGAGAAATAATTTCATGCTAAATTTTAATAATAGTAGACAATATAATCACAATGTAATACTTGTCCACCAATAACTTCGTAACAGACCAATTAACAAAACCACTACGCAGGGAGATATTCGAAAAGCATGTAAAACTGCTTGGATTGCGTAGGGTTTAGAAATGAAATGTATCTGTGATAACATTTTGATATTAGAAAGTTACATTTTGTAAGCGAAAGAATTGCAACTGAGTTTATGATCAATCGACGTCATAATGTTTTGATTACATCAGACTTACGGTCTATAAACTAAGTAGTAGGAGGACGCAATCCTCTGCAAAACTATGTCGAATGTGGGCCTTACCTAGTCACACAGGTACGGTAGTCTTGCGGTGGAGGGAGGCCTCTACCAAGCAAGACTGGCTAACAGTCAGGGGATAAACCGGATTAAGCAAGATGATTATCTAGTTTCGTAGTAACTCGACTTGATCTTCGTTTTGCATATCGCCGTGATGAATTTCGTTCATTATTTAACCACATTCTGGGCCATATGAGAATATGTGATAGCATGATTGACATATTCCTTTCATGTCAACCCAAAGGTTCAGGTATGCTAACAACGCGTGCTTTATACTGCGCGTGCCACGTTCGACCACGGGGTCACAGCTCTGTTGTGCTAGAAAAGAATCCTAGTGATTCTGGCAGGCGCAAACTTCTTCACCTTGAGCGTGTGATTGATCCCAGGAGCCTTATGAAGAGGCACCTAAAGTATCCTCACGGACTCAGAACTCATATCTAAGGTCAGGATCAATGCTCGCTTCCCGGCGTACGAGCGTAGTGCTGAACATAAAGGCCCAGTGACCACGTCTTTGGAAACCGGTTGGGTCTGACTAAGGATATGAGCGATGGGGATGATCGAGTTCACCTGTAATTCACCGACTCTTGAATTCACTAGGTGGCCTCTAACCGGATATTAGTTGAAGGTTGTGAATACTTGTACGGATGCCTTGGAGAAGTGTTCCTATGTGGAAACTAAGCAAAAAGAGAATTAACAGTTGACTTAGGATACAACGCGGTACAATATAAATGTTGTTTATAATAGGTTTATTGGGGAAAAGGGAATCAGCGTTCCGCGGACGCTACAATACTCCTAACAGATGAGTAGCACGATGTCTGTCGTATCCGTCGGTCGCACGGCAAACCTCATATGAACTATTCGGAAGCAAGGAGCAGATCGAATGAGTGAAATGTTGATGCAGATTTGGACGAAAATACATTAACAGACACCCTCCCATTCCTGCGAGTGGGAGCTGTAAGCATATGGTGATGGGCGAAGTAATTGGTAGTCCATAATATGTATACTTTACCTAGTGAACTTAGGTAAATGTCACAATAGGGTAATTGGGCTAGACCAAATCCCAATTTACATGAGAGGCCCAAAATTGGGCCTCCCTATACTAATGGCCGGCCGAAATTATAACGAGGGTAAAGTGGACTTTTGCCCACTTTAGTCCTATAAATAAGAGGTGTTAGGGGATTTTTAGGGTTAATCACAATTCCCTCATTAGAGTGTTTTAGAGAGAAAAACCCTCAACCCCACAACACCTAGTTTCGGCCGAACCCTTCACTACATCAAGGGTGTGCCAATTTTATTTCCAAGCAAACACTCCATAGATCTATCCCCGTGCCAAGAATCGATCAGAGGCTTTGCTGTGGAGCTTGCACCACGTAGGGCTTCCCTGACAAGAACCTCTACGGGTCCCGACCGGAGGATCGTGAACTCCCTCCAGAGAAGATCTTGGGTCTACGGATCATCTTAAAGGTATATGTGAAACTTCCGCTACGTAATTCCGATTACTAGCATGTACTTTGTTTAAGTATCTGTAGTGATTACTCTCTGTAATCTAAAAGTTTTACATGTGGTGAATATGCATATAGTATACATATTTATATTACATATATTATCTTTATGTAACGCTGATGTATTTTATATTTATATATTGTTTGATTTTAAAGAGAAACGCCTAGGTACCTACCAGTAGCGGAGCTAGGATGTTTAAAATAGGGGTAAACTATGCAAAAACAAAATGCAAAAAATTAACTTACTTTCTTAGGAAAATTATATAAAATATACAATTATGTTTGAATAATGTTATTTTTTATACTGATATGCTTTCAAATATGCTTGTTTCATAGCTATGATAATTGGTACTTTCTTTATTTATCTATCAGAAGTTTCATTAAATACATTTTAAACATACAAACTTAATTGAGTAGTTTTTAGTTGAGTCCCAATGGAGTCAGAGCACGTATAAGTGACTGGGTCTTGATGTTAATATTTAGAAAATTATTAAGTAAATTTAAAATGTATTTGACGGTAATTTTGGACGGGACATTGAAAAAATTATCAATTGCCAATATTTTGAAACATTTGTACATTTTAAAACAAACTGGTATAAAAAAAAATATATTTTTCAAACATATTGTATGATTTACATACTTTTCTCTATTGAACATTCCGTTTACTAGCATGTACTTTGTTTAAGTATCCGTAGTGATTACTCCCCGTAATCTAACAGGTTTACATGTGGTGAATGTTGGATCACGGGCGAAGCTCCGTTACGTTCTTGATGGAAAGGCTTGAACTCCTGGCCTCCGCGTAATCCTGCAAAAGGGGATGACCTGGGTGGTGACCCAGAATCCCTCTCCGATGCTTAAATGAGTATATGAGTGATGGGGTGGTAAGCAATAATCTAAGCTCGTATTAGAATCTCTCTTTTCTGAGGTAACTTCCTCCTTTATATAGGAGGGGAAGTTACTCAGTTACCTGTAACCGCGCCCGGCAGTTTTACCCACGATTCCGCATATCTCGTTCGGGATTCCATATATCTCGCCCCACGCTCCGCGTATCTCGCCCATACTCCGTGTATCTCGGGCACGCCCTGCGTATCTCGGGGGAGGTTATCTGTATCTTAACCGTCTCCCCAATACTCTATCTAGTAGGCAGGTTTCTCGGCCTTATCCTCTGATCACAAGTCCCAATTCATATCGGGGACTCCAGAGTTATCTCATTCTAGGTCACCACCCAGGACCCCTTGTCTCACGAGACAGGTCCAGCTCTCTCGGGGCTTTATTATCGGGGCCTTCTCAAAGGCATATCGGGGCCTACTCAGAGGCTTACGGTCAGGAGCATTCAGCTCATATATCGGGACTGATCTCGTCGGAACCCTTCATACTGGGCTTCTGGACCTTCCAGGTCTTTTACAAGGCCCACTGGGCTTACTCGCTGATGGATATACGCCCAATTTGAACCCGTTGACTTCCGAACCGTTGTATTTTTATCATCCCATTATTGATTGTAAATCGAAACTTCAACCCGAACACTTCGCGAGAACAACAACGGCACGGACGAGGCCGAAGCGCTCGTCCGGCCGAGTCAAACTCACCTAGGTGAGGTTGGGTGGCCACACCCGACCTCCCCTAGGGGAGATCGGGTCAGCCAACCCGATCTCCCCTAAGGGAGATCGGGTGGACCAACCCGATCTCTCCTAGGAGGGATGGGGTTGGCCAACCCCATCCTCCCTAGGAGGGGTTGGGTGCCCTCACCCAACCCCTACCCTTGGAAGACGGATTTCCCTCCCCCCCCAAGGGCCCCGGCACCATTTTTGGACTCCCATGCTCGGTTTATTCCGCCTACCTTCTCCGTATCCTAAGGTCTTAATTACGTGTTTAAAGGTTAATTAACTGTGTTTTAGGGTTAACGATGTCATTAAGCCACCTTAATGACACCGTTGCCTATAAATACCCCACCTCCACTATTCATTTGAACATCTTGGCAATTTGGATAATTTTGCTCTGACATCTCTCTAGCTTTATCTCTCTAAAAACGATACTGACTTAGGCATCGGAGAGGGTTCATCAGGCACCACCCCCCCCCCCCCTCTGTGCCTGGTACTGCCCCTTCTGCAGGGCGACAGGAGAAGAGAAGTTAAGGAAGGAAGGAAGGAAGGAAGGACGTAAGCTAAGACAGTGCAACCCGAGAGTACCGGATCACCCACATCTCCAGTGAGGAACGAGATTCGAGCCGACCACCTGTTGACCCTGATCTCGGAACCTAACACTTGGCGCCGTCAGTGGGCTTCGGACAGAAAGCCTGGCTATAACACGAGCAATGACGAACAGCGGGGTGTCTAGGCACCACCGCCCACCTGGGGGCAACGGGCGAAGGAGAGAGTCTATACCCCCAGGAAGGCAGCCTAACCCGGGAAAGCAGCCAATGCAACCAGAACCACAAGAAATCCCACAGCCTCCTCAACAGGACAACCAGGAGGGAGGACCCTCACGCCCAGCTGGGCTGAGTCCTCCACAGCCTCCACACCTCTGGCAAGAAGGCCACAGAGAGAAAGAGAACAACAGGGAATGCCGTCCCAACACACGGCACCCCCTGAGGGATATTATTATGAGGCGCAACCCCAAGGGTACCCGTATGGGATGCCGGCCCAAAGAAATGGCAACCGCGCCCATACAACATACGAAAGGCCGGCATACACCCAGGGGACACACATTGAAGCTCATGAAGAGGAACAGATCCCAACGGAAGGGCACCACTCGCACCCTCAGGCAAGGCAGCAAGAGGAGCAAAGAAGAAATTACCAGGAGCCACCCCCAGAGGGAAGGCAACAATTCGTGCCTCCTAGGCAACAGCAGGGCGCAAGGGCTTACACCCCACTGGGGAGGAAAGACAAGCAAGACCTCCAAGGAGGCAAGAATTCTATGAAGCACCTCAGCAGGGACACCAAGGATACACCTACAGTCCGTATCAATACGGACAAGGGATCCCTGCAAGCCCTATCTACAACTACGGAGGCTATCAAAGGAATTACACTCCAACACCGATATTGATCACTCCGGAAGAAATAGAGGCAATGATAACCCGGAAGATGAATGAGTCAAAGAAAACCAGCTTGCATTGTCTAAGTGACAAAACGAACCACCCTTTCACAAAGGAATTGGAGATGAACAGGGTGCCAGACTCCCTACACACAGTGCAAATTGTAAAGTACAATGGCAAGGGAGACCCCCTAGAGCATATCCAACAGCATGAGGCCTCTCAATTTGGGAGGACAACTGATGAAAGGTACAAGGCGCTCTTGTTCCCAAACACCCTATCAGGGGTGGCCTCACACTAGTTCTTCAGCCTACCCTCTGAAAGCATCCACTCATGGGAGCAGCTAAAGGCGAAGTTTCTGCAGAGATATCTAGGGGAGAGGAAACTCCTCAAAGGCACAGGCTCCATCGATGATGTGAAACAAGAATATGATGAATCTCTGGCCAGTTACTACACAAGGTTCAATCAAAATATCGCAGACATCCAGGGCGACATCACTGAGGGTGAGATAATACGAGCCTTCATCAGAAACCTAGGCCGCTTCGGGTCCACACTGGCAGAAAAGATGGCCAAGAAGCCAGCAAGCACCTTAGAGGAGCTTGCAGGTAGAGTCAAAACTCATATAGACCTGGAGAGGCACAGGGCAAGTAAGAAAGCCAAGATTCAAGCAGCCAAAGAAGACAATGCAAAGCCGAACAAAGGAAAGCCACCACAGGCACCTCAGCACACAAGGCAGCAGGAATGGCGTCCGCCCCAGCAAAGAAACCAAATGGGCGAACCACTAAAGCCCAGAGAAATAAATGTCATCAAGTTCGTTCCATTGAACGCCACTCCAGCTACTGTCCTCAAAGAGATGCGGAATCAGAAGCTCTGGTCACCCCCTGCAAGGTGGAGAGCCCCAATGGTGGGGAATCACAAGGATAGATGGTGCGACAACCATGAAGCTTACGGGCACGACACGAACGTATGCTTCAGCCTAAAGCTAAGCATCAACAATGCCATCCAAAGGGGAGACCTAAAGCAGTTCGTGGATCATGGGGGCAACAGCATGCAGCTAGGGCCATCACACAAAGACAAGGGCAAAAGCAAAGTAGACTACAACCCTCCACCAAACAAGAGAGGGACCATAAACATGATACACGGGGGAGTAGCGTCAGGTGGCCCAACTGCTAATGCAAGGGAGGTTTATGCATCAAAACTGAGTTCAGTGCCGAGGTGGAAGAAAAGGCCACGAGAAGGAGAGGAGATGAAGATTGAATTCTCTGAGAAGGACAAGAGCCACATTGTCTTCCCACATGACGATGCGTTAGTCATCACAATAGACATTGATAATTTTGATGTAAAGCGAATATTGGTGGATGGGGGCAGCTCAGCTGACCTCCTAAGCTTGAGAGTCCTAGAAGAAATAGGGAAAACCAAGGCAGATATCAAACCAGTCAACTTCCCTTTAGTTGGCTTCTCAGGGCCAACAAGTTACCCCCTGGGAATTGATGGGTCCAACTATAGCCGTCAGGCCCTTTAAACGGCGAGGAAACGGCAAACAGGCCCACCAGGCCCAGAGTAAGGGTCAAGATGACCTAGGAGAAGGGTCCCGATGAAGGGAGTCCCGACGAAGCAGGGTCCCGACAGAGTCGGTCCCGACAGTGGAGCTAAAAGCTCCCGACGAGAAGCCTTTAAGTAGGCCCCGATGATGAATCCTTGAGAATGATTGGCCCTGTCACGATGACGAGGGGCCCCGAGCGGTGACACAACGAGATAACTCTGGAGTCCCCGACGGGAGTCGGGACTCGTTACCAGAGGATAAAGCCAAGATATGCGGGGCGTGGCCGAGATATACGGAACGTGGTTAAGATACACGGATCGTGGCCGAGATACGCGGGGCATGGCTAAGATACGCGAGATCGTGTACGAGATAAGCGGGATACGGGCTAACCACCCCTAACGGTTCGCCAGGTACCTGAGGCACCTCTTTGCCTATAAAAGGGCAGGAGGTCACCTCAGATCACTTACGTTGAAATTCAATACTTTTGATATCTGTTGCTTGCCAGTCAGACGAGGTACTCATTTAAGCATCGGAGAGGGATTCTGGGTCACCGCCCAGTCTATCCCCTCTTGCAGGATTGCGTGGAGCGAAGGAGCTAGGATTGCCGTCAAGATCCGTGCCGGAGTTCCACCGTGATCCAACATTGGCGCCGTCTGTGGGAAACTAACAAAAAGCTGATATGCCTTCTACTCGCTCGATGGTGGCTGGCAAGAACAGAAGGGGACAATCTGGTGGTTCTCGTCACCCTGCTGCAACAAACCTGAATTCAGTACCAGAACAAGGAGAAAACCAGAATCATCCCCCGGCTGAACTCTCCCAGACAGGGGGGCACAATGGATCGCATCCCGAAGAAGTTGCCCCTCGACACCAGGATAACAAGGGGCAGGAGGCCCCCCCGACTGCAGATTTGACAAGGGCCGTGGCGGAGGCCATGCCCATGTTCCTGGCGGCTGTAGAGGCTCTCTTAGACCGAAGGGAGGCTACAAGGAGGCAGGAGGAGATGCCCCCGCTGGAAGAAGCAACCCTACCAACAGAGGGTTGGAACGTACAGGAAGCCCCACCCCAGGGCCAGGAAGGAGGTAAGATGATCGGTCAGCCGGAAAGGTTCGTGGTTGATGGGCCAGGACCAGTTCAGCACAGGACCATTCCCCTGAATGGCCCCATCACTCCCGACCAAGTGGTAAAGATCGTGAACATCTGTATGGGAGAACAGAAGCCGCAGGTGACGGAGTTGAGGGATCGATCCACTCATCCCTTCGTTCCCCGCCTAATAGACACCCTCGCCCCGCCAGGGCTGGGTATCCCTGAGATCAAAGAGTATGATGGAGAAGGAGATCCAGTCCGTCATGTCCAGAAGCATCTTATGGCGTGTCTGGGTAGAGCCCCGACAGAGGACATCGTGTGTACCCTGTTCCCTAATACACTGGGAGAAAGAGCCCTGACCTGGTTCTTTAGTCTGCCCCCAGGCTGCATCACCTGTTGGGCTGACATGCAAGACCGTTTCATTCGACAGTACCAGGGTCGCCGACGTCTGCTGAAGAGTGTGAGGTCCCTCACCCTGGTGGTACAGAGGCCCGATGAATCACTGGCACATTACTACCAGCAGTACACGGCCAGTGTGGCAGAGATAGACGAGGAGATCTCGGAGGGCGAAACACTTCGTACCTTCATTCGGAACCTGACGGCCCCCTATGGTTCCGACCTAATGCACAGCGTGGCTGAGAAACCTGTGTGGAATATGGAAGCATTACAGAAGAGAGTGAAGCGGCAGATCGATGTCCAGGAGTCAAAGATAGCCGCAGGAGAACTGGAGCCCCCAAAATCGAACAAAGGGAAGCAGTCGAGCAAGCCTTTCGACGATCGTAAGTCAAAAGGCAAACCTGAAGATAGTCGGACCGAGGTCGCTCTGGTCGGGGGAATGATAGACGTCCTCCAAGGAAGGATAAGAGGGAAGATCTCGACATTCCTCTCAACTGCTCCATGGCGGAAGTGCTGACAGTCATGGAACGACAAGGTATCTCCAGATACCCCCCGAAGAAAGATGGAGAATTCCTGGGGTCCCGCACAGATCGCTATTGTCGGTTTCACCGCGCAAATGGCCATGACACTAATCACTGTCGAGAGCTGAAGAAGGAGATTGAAAAGCTAATCCAGAAGGGAAAGCTCAAGGAGTTTGTTGGAGACAAACGATGCAGGTCCCGCTCTCGGTCCCGATCGCGGTCCCGCTCCCGATCCCGCGATCGGTCCCCGAAGAAAAATAGAACTGATCCAGAGTCATCCGGTGTTCACAAAGAAAGACGAGTCATCAATGTGATTCATGGAGGATTTGCTGCTGGAGGTGATACCTCATCCGCTCGAGAGGTTTACGCCTCTAGGATTCCTACTGCGGTGGTACTGGCTAAGAGGTCTCGATCTTGGACCTTGAAAGAAGAGATGGTGATCTCCTTCTCGTCGGAAGACCTCATAGGTGTGGAGACCCCGCACGACGATGCCTTAGTAGTAACTCTGGATGTAGACGGGTTCGAGATGAAGAGAATTCTGATTGACGGAGGAAGCTCCTCCGACATTCTATTCATGGACGCGTTGGAAGCCATGGGGGAAGACGAAGAAAGATCTAAAGGAGGCAAACTTCCCGATGGTCAGGTTCTCTGGCTCAACTTCCTACCCGTTGGGAGTAATCACCTTACCAGTAAAGTTTGGTAACGGGTGGAAGTCAGAAAGGAGGAACGTGGAATTTGTCGTGGTCGATTCTGCTGGGACCTACAACGCAATTATCGGGAGAACAACCATCAATCCACTAATGGCAGTTGCCTCGACTGTGCACCAGAAGATGAAGTTCCCAACCGACCACGGAGTCGGGGAGGTCAAAGGTGACCAGGTGGCTTCCCGAAAATGCTATGTTAATGCCACCCGGAGGAGGAGGCGAGAGGCCATGACTGTCCTCCAGACTGTCCTCCAGACAGACACAGATCCCAGAGAAGAGTTTGGACGTTCCGTCCCCATAAAAGACCTGAAAGATATGTTGGGAGAAACCGTGGAAGCCTACGTGGATGATATGTTGGTGAAGTCCCGACAAACTGAGGATCACGTGCACAACCTCACCATGGCGTTTGGGCGGATAAAGCTCCGTCAAGTTCGCTTGAACCCGACAAAGTACGCCTTTAAAGTCCATTCAGGGAAGTGTTTGGGCTCCAGGATGAACCAAAGAGGAATTGAAGTAAACCCAGAGAAACTGAGGGCAATCAAGGAAATGCAGTCTCCGATAAACCATCGGAAGATGCACTTCCTGGAAAAGGCTTCTCGTATGTTGAACTTGGGCTATTACTGGCCCACGATGAGAAAAGAAGCAACGGCGTTGGTCCGATCATGCGACGCGTGCCAGAAGTACGCCCCGAGTATTGTGGCCCCAACTGCCAACCTGACATCCATCAAGAGCGCTGGGCCCTTCGCGCAGTGGGGCATCGACTTGGTGGGACCTCTTCCACAAGCACAAGGACAATGTAAGTATTTACTGGTAGTTATCGGTTATTTTTCAAAATGGATAGAGGCGAAGGCATTAGCCAGAATAACGGGGAATCAGATCGTCAAGTTCCTCCAAACCCACATCGTGTCCAAATATGGGATTCCTAAGGTGGTGACCAGTGACAATGGCCCACCGTTTAACGGCTCTCAGGAGAAGAAGTATCTGGAAGACCTCGATGGCAGGGCGATAAAGCATTCTCAGTGGCGAACACTTGAAGAAACACCATGCTTGAAGAAAGTCGCCTTAAGTGGTGCCCAATAAAGTCGCCTTAGGTGGTGCCCGATGTAAAATCGCCTTAGGTGGTGTATGCCGTTTATCGTTTAATTCGATGTAAACCTATTTTATGCCAATAAATAAAGAGGTTGCCTCCAAACAAGAGTTGTCCTTAGATTTATGTTAAGTATGAAAGTCGCCTTCAGTGATGCACGACGAAAGTCGCCTTCAGTGGTGCACGACGAAAGTCGCCTTCAGTGGTGCATGACGAAAGTCGCCTTCAGTGGTGCACGACGAAAGTCGCCTTCAGTGGTGCACGACGAAAGTCGCCTTCAGTGGTGCACGACGAAAGTCGCCTTCAGTGGTGCACGATGAAAGTCGCCTTCAGTGGTGCACGACGAAAGTCGCCTTCAGTGGTGCACGACGAAAGTCGCCTTCAGTGGTGCACGATGAAAGTCGCCTTCAGTGGTGCACGACGAAAGTCGCCTTCAGTGGTGCACGATGAAAGTCGCCTTCAGTGGTGCACGACGAAAGTCGCCTTCAGTGGTGCACAACGAAAGTCGCCTTCAGTGGTGCACGATGAAAGTCGCCTTTAGTGGTGCACGATTCTTAGATTTACTCTAAGTAATATAAAGTTGTCTCAAGTGATGCCCGAGAAAAGACGCCTTAAGTGGTGCACAATACTTAGGTTTATTCTAAGTATCCGAAAGTCGCCTTCAAGGGTGCACAATATTAAGTCGCCTTAAGTGGTGCGTGATCTTTAGGTCTATCCTAAGTAACTATTAAAGTCGTCTTAAGTGATGCATTCGATGTTAAGTCGCCTTAAGTGGTGCAAGTTATTAATCGTCGGGAAGGACGTACAAGAATGTCTTAAGTGTCGAGGTTTCGACCTAAGCACGTATAGTAAAGTCACTCGGAGAAGTGCAACAATAGATCGGAACTAAAAGAGTCTAATATTGATAAAGGGCTCGAAGGCCCGACAACAACGCAAAAGAAGAGGATACAAGGACTTTAAAAAGATAAAAGCATTCAAGCTTGGTCCTTGTCAGCAACAGCAGAGGGGTCCGCAGGATTGGCCTCGGGAGGATTGGCTATCGGGGCGTCTGCACTTGGAAGCTCAGAGGCATCCTCGACAACTACCGGAGTACTCCCCCCATCACTCTCCTCGGAAAGAGCAAAGTACTTCTTCGCAAAGGGAGCGAGGGAAGGAGACTTGTCAAAATTGATGGCGTCCCCGTACTCCAGGTGGAGCTCCTCAACGGCGTTGAAGAGAGTGTTCTCCACCTCCGCGCTGAAGAACTTCAGGGCATCAGCTTGGAAGCTCTCCGACTTCCGATAGTCCTCCCGACCCTTGGCCTCCGCTTCGGCCAGCCGTGCCGGGAACCCCGCGATCAGCTCCTCCAGAGCCTTCTTTTCGAGGACCAGCTGGTCCTCGGCAGCCTTCTTCTCCTGGGTCAGCCGATCCACGACTGCCCCCCGTTCCTGCCGCTCCTGCCTCAAGAGCCCCTCGAAGTCCGCGATCTGCTGCTGAAGGCCCCGAATCTTCTCATTGAGGACAGCCAGCTCCTTGGCCAGCTTCCCCCGCGAAGACTGGGAGGCCTTGAGATCCGCCTGAAGCTGCTCGCGAACTCCTCGGTCCCGCTCCCGGGCCTCATCATAGGCAATGACATACCCGATGAGGCGGTTGTAATCCCCGAGCTCCTGCAGTCAAAAGGAAAAAGTGTTAGGACAAAAGACTCGATTTATTGATCAATAAGGAAAAAGTGAAGTTTCACCTCGATGCGGCGCACAGCCATATCCCTGACGTCCCGCTCCATATACGTCCGATTGAGGTGAATCGGATGTCGCATAGAAGGCAGGATGGAACCCGCCAGAAGATGCAGGGCCAGCTCTTGGTCCTGTTCCCCTTGTGTGAGCGGGACTCCCTGAAGCGTCTGGATCGGAGCCCAGGGGGCATCGGCCTGCGAAGGGTTGAAGGGCCTATAGAAGTCCCTGTCGAGAGCCATGGGAGAGATGGGACGGGGAAGAGAAGGGCACATCTCCGTCTCAGCCCGGACAGGAGAGGGAGAAAAGTCATGAATGGGAGAGAGCTCCCGCTGCTGTGGAGAAGACGAGGGAAGCGGCCCCTGAGGGGTTGGTTTCAAGGGGGATTGCCCCGCCTTCCGACGCTGCTGAGGGGGATCAACCCCGCCGGTCTCCTCGGAGGAGTCCAGGGTCTCCACCTGGCGAAACTGTTCACCAGATGGTGCCTTCTCTCCAGCTGAGGGAGGCACCCCCGCTGAAGGCGGTGCATCTGTAGAAGCTGCAGCACCCGAGGAAGCTCCCGAGCGACCTGCACCTGGAGGATGAAGAGCTTCAGATAGGTAGTCAGGAAGTTCATCGGGATTCTTACACCAAACGATACGTCGGGAGACGTATTGATCCTTCCCGCGGAAGTGATAGTAGCCTGCCTTCAAGACCCGGGGAGTTTCACCTCGAAGGATCCTCTTGATATCAGCAATTCGGCCCTCCTTGGTCGAGGAAATCAAGTCCGACGGAACCATCCTTTTATATGATTTAATAGCGAGTCGGAGTTGTTTACCTTCTTCAGCATTCTGGACCTCGAAGAGTTGGTCCAGATCCACCCGCGGTCGCTTGGGTTGCTCCGTTGAAGGAGACCCCGACCTGGCAACAGCAGCCTTCTTGGCAGACTTCCTCTTCCGCGAGGGGCGGACAGCATCGGTCTCCCCCTGCTTAAGGAAGAAATCGGTCAGCACAGACACCTTCTTGGCTGCAAACAATAAACGAAGAAAAAGTTAGAAATTTTACCCAAGGGACCATGCTAGAAGGGCCGTCGAAGAGCTGCCCCCCAGAGACGATACTGAGGAGTCGGACCCCAGTATGCACCAGGTCCCGCTCCACCAGAGAGTTAGCATTGAGAGGAGTGTAGGACTCCCCCCAACGATAAAGCTGGATCAATTGAAGGGTCTCGAAGTCCTCATCAGCATAGGAGTGGAAAGCAGGCGGAGGGTCTGCTGCCACCTCCCACCGAGGCCAAGGGATAGAAGAATGTTGGATGAAGAAGTAGCTCCTCTTCCAGCTACTGTTATCAGACCCCGTATCAATCAAGAGTCCCCGACCCTTGACCACCTTCCAGGTGTCACTGGTCCAACCGTGCCGGGCAAGCTGCTGCTTACTCCATTTGGGCATCCGAGGGTAGAAGGCGCAAACCCCCGCCTCGTTGCATTTCAGCCCGTAAAAAGTCCGAAAAAGCTGGAGGCTGTAGACCCACTTCTGCCGGAGACAGAGGACTTGAAAGGCGTTCCAAATGCGGATGGCATGAGGAGAGAAGGTAGTAGGGTGTGTTTGGTAATGTTGGCACAGCTCGACCAGGTTACCGCAGAAGGGGAACCTGATCCCCGCTGATATTTGTCCCGTAGAGACAAATACCTCCCCTTTCTGGGGACGAGTAACCTCAGGGTCACTCGAGGGACGATGTCGATCATACGGGAAGCGAGGTTCCCAGGTGAGGGTGACGCAACCCTCTCGGAGAGCTGCATCGTAAGCAGTGGTGGAAATTTCATTCGGAGCATAGTCAAATTTAAAAGGTTTTCTCCCCTCAGAGCTGGAACCGCTGTCTGAAAAGCAACCAGGGCAAGAAAATACAGTGGGATTCTGGAAGAAATTAAAAAGGAAAAGACGAACGAGCAACGAAGAGTGTTTCCTTACCAGACATGGTGGAGTAGAGGTTGAAAGAGATGAACGAAGTGTCGCCGGAAAGATGATCAGAGAAGATTCCAAGGATCTTCGAAAGCACAGAGCTGGGAATTGCAGAAGAATCGCAGAGAGCTTTTGAGAATTCGAAGACGGTAAAAGTTAAATTGTGACTGTGGCTAGGGTTTTATAGTCGAAGAAGACAGTTGAAAGGACACTTCGATCCGAGTCGTCAAATTCGAAAGGTCTTAATCTGGACCGTCGAGATGAAACGTGCAGAAGGACAACGGGCGTAATGATGAAACGGCCTGAAAAGCACTTTTCAGAAAAGGACAGGCGCGAAAAATCAGGCACGTGGGTCGAAAACGTCACTCCATCATCTGCTGCATTTAATGCACTAGAAAACCGAAGAGACCCTTGGGATATAGCAGTTATCCATAAAACCCTGAGGAAACGTAGAGGAGAAGACTGATAACTGAACCAAGGAGTAGATCCCCGACTCTAGTATTGGAAAATTCAGGAGTTGGAAGACACGACGAACTAAAAGTCCCTCATGTCTTGGGGGCAAATGATGGGTCCAACTATAGCCGTCAGGCCCTTTAAACGGCGAGGAAACGTCAAACAGGCCCACCAGGCCCAGAGTAAGGGTCAAGATGACCTAGGAGAAGGGTCCCGATGAAGGGAGTCCCGACGAAGCAGGGTCCCGACAGAGTCGGTCCCGACAGTGGAGCTAAAAGCTCCCGACGAGAAGCCTTTAAGTAGGCCCCGATGATGAATCCCTGAGAATGATTGGCCCTGTCACGATGACGAGGGGCCCCGAGCGGTGACACAACGAGATAACTCTGGAGTCCCCGACGGGAGTCGGGACTCGTTACCAGAGGATAAAGCCAAGATATGCGGGGCGTGGCCGAGATATACGGAACGTGGTTAAGATACACGGATCGTGGCCGAGATACGCGGGGCATGGCTAAGATACGCGAGATCGTGTACGAGATAAGCGGGATACGGGCTAACCACCCCTAATGGTTCGCCAGGTACCTGAGGCACCTCTTTTCCTATAAAAGGGCAGGAGGTCACCTCAGATCACTTACGTTGAAATTCAATACTTTTGATATCTGTTGCTTGCCAGTCAGACGAGGTACTCATTTAAGCATCGGAGAGGGATTCTGGGTCACCGCCCGGTCTATCCCCTCTTGCAGGATTGCGTGGAGCGAAGGAGCTAGGATTGCCGTCAAGATCCGTGCCGGAGTTCCACCGTGATCCAACAGGAATGATAACCCTGCCGGTGACCATGGGCCAAGGATGGACACAGCTGAAGGTGAATGTTAACTTCTTGGTGGTTGAAAGTCTGGGAGCCTACAATGGGATCCTAGGAAGGACAACCATAAACCCATATGAAATCGTGCCATCCACCGTACACCAGAAGCTGAAGTACATCACTGAGAATGGAGTCTGAGAAGTCCTGGGTGATCAACGCACTGCAAGGCAGTGCTACGTCAACTCCATGAGACGTGGATCACACGGGACAGACACAGTGGCTGTGGTCATGGTAGGAGCCAACCAAGATAGAAAGAAGAGGAGAAGGGGACAAAGGCAAGAAAAGATGAAGAAGGGAGTGGCACTCCGTGAGCAGGCAGTTTTTTCAAACAATGCCTACAAGGAGACACATGAGCAAGGCTGTGAAGGTGACAGCCATACCTTGGCAGCCAGTAACCATAGAGGGGAAGAGAACAAGGGACTCCATCATAAGAGGCTTTCGGTACATTGATGATATCAAGCAAATGCCGCGGTAGCCAATATCAAGCTATTTCCAGAGATTCTCCAGTTATGGTGCCAATATGGACATCACAAGAGGAGAAGCCGTCAAAGCATTCATTAGAAATAAGCATCCAAACTCATTTGAGGCCTATGGAGGGCTTTATGAGATGGTCATGACGAGCACGATGAGAGAGCTCAAGGAAAAGCTAGACAACGCGTTTGCAAAGGAGATGGAGCAACTGGATGAAGTCCCGGAGAAGGAAAGAGAGACTGACACACTGGGAAGAGGTGTAAACTTCACATTCACACCCCTTACAGTGAGCATAGAAGAAATTTTTCAGAAGTACCTCAAGGAAGAGCTACCCACATGCAGGGAGGAGGGCAAGGCCTTCCTAGGAAGAGATGCACAGGGATGGTGTGAATACCATGGGACCTGGGGGCATCAAACCAACAACTGCATGGTGCTGAAGATAGAAGTGGAGGAAATGATTCACAATGGAGGCCTGAAGGAGTACGTGGCAACAGACAAATTGACCACCCCATATCCTTAGTTTCGTATTTAGTACTTAGCATGTTCAAGATTTCCAAGTTTTTCAAAAACAACTTTTGAGAAGGAGAACTCAAGAAGTTACTCCAACTCTAAAACTATCTTTGATTTCCTCCAAAGGGTGTCTTGACCCATCCAAGGCACCCCATCTGTACAAAAAACATAAATTCTCTTAAAGGAGTAGGATTTCCTTCAAAGGTATTTTCCAATGAATGTGATGATATAATCATGAAGTTATCCAAACGATACGTCGGGAGACGTATTGATCCTTCCCGCGGAAGTGATAGTAGCCTGCCTTCAAGACCCGGGGAGTTTCACCTCGAAGGATCCTCTTGATATCAGCAATTCGGCCCTCCTTGGTCGAGGAAATCAAGTCCGACGGAACCATCCTTTTATATGATTTAATAGCGAGTCGGAGTTGTTTACCTTCTTCAGCATTCTGGACCTCGAAGAGTTGGTCCAGATCCACCCGCGGTCGCTTGGGTTGCTCCGTTGAAGGAGACCCCGACCTGGCAACAGCAGCCTTCTTGGCAGACTTCCTCTTCCGCGAGGGGCGGACAGCATCGGTCTCCCCCTGCTTAAGGAAGAAATCGGTCAGCACAGACACCTTCTTGGCTGCAAACAATAAACGAAGAAAAAGTTAGAAATTTTACCCAAGGGACCATGCTAGAAGGGCCGTCGAAGAGCTGCCCCCCAGAGACGATACTGAGGAGTCGGACCCCAGTATGCACCAGGTCCCGCTCCACCAGAGAGTTAGCATTGAGAGGAGTGTAGGACTCCCCCCAACGATAAAGCTGGATCAATTGAAGGGTCTCGAAGTCCTCATCAGCATAGGAGTGGAAAGCAGGCGGAGGGTCTGCTGCCACCTCCCACCGAGGCCAAGGGATAGAAGAATGTTGGATGAAGAAGTAGCTCCTCTTCCAGCTACTGTTATCAGACCCCGTATCAATCAAGACTCCCCGACCCTTGACCACCTTCCAGGTGTCACTGGTCCAACCGTGCCGGGCAAGCTGCTGCTTACTCCATTTGGGCATCCGAGGGTAGAAGGCGCAAACCCCCGCCTCGTTGCATTTCAGCCCGTAAAAAGTCCGAAAAAGCTGGAGGCTGTAGACCCACTTCTGCCGGAGACAGAGGACTTGAAAGGCGTTCCAAATGCGGATGGCATGAGGAGAGAAGGTAGTAGGGTGTGTTTGGTAATGTTGGCACAGCTCGACCAGGTTACCGCAGAAGGGGAACCTGATCCCCGCTGATATTTGTCCCGTAGAGACAAATACCTCCCCTTTCTGGGGACGAGTAACCTCAGGGTCACTCGAGGGACGATGTCGATCATACGGGAAGCGAGGTTCCCAGGTGAGGGTGACGCAACCCTCTCGGAGAGCTGCATCGTAAGCAGTGGTGGAAATTTCATTCGGAGCATAGTCAAATTTAAAAGGTTTTCTCCCCTCAGAGCTGGAACCGCTGTCTGAAAAGCAACCAGGGCAAGAAAATACAGTGGGATTCTGGAAGAAATTAAAAAGGAAAAGACGAACGAGCAACGAAGAGTGTTTCCTTACCAGACATGGTGGAGTAGAGGTTGAAAGAGATGAACGAAGTGTCGCCGGAAAGATGATCAGAGAAGATTCCAAGGATCTTCGAAAGCACAGAGCTGGGAATTGCAGAAGAATCGCAGAGAGCTTTTGAGAATTCGAAGACGGTAAAAGTTAAATTGTGACTGTGGCTAGGGTTTTATAGTCGAAGAAGACAGTTGAAAGGACACTTCGATCCGAGTCGTCAAATTCGAAAGGTCTTAATCTGGACCGTCGAGATGAAACGTGCAGAAGGACAACGGGCGTAATGATGAAACGGCCTGAAAAGCACTTTTCAGAAAAGGACAGGCGCGAAAAATCAGGCACGTGGGTCGAAAACGTCACTCCATCATCTGCTGCATTTAATGCACTAGAAAACCGAAGAGACCCTTGGGATATAGCAGTTATCCATAAAACCCTGAGGAAACGTAGAGGAGAAGACTGATAACTGAACCAAGGAGTAGATCCCCGACTCTAGTATTGGAAAAATCAGGAGTTGGAAGACACGACGAACTAAAAGTCCCTCATGTCTTGGGGGCAAATGATGGGTCCAACTATAGCCGTCAGGCCCTTTAAACGGCGAGGAAACGTCAAACAGGCCCACCAGGCCCAGAGTAAGGGTCAAGATGACCTAGGAGAAAGGTCCCGATGAAGGGAGTCCCGACGAAGCAGGGTCCCGACAGAGTCGGTCCCGACAGTGGAGCTAAAAGCTCCCGACGAGAAGCCTTTAAGTAGGCCCCGATGATGAATCCCTGAGAATGATTGGCCCTGTCACGATGACGAGGGGCCCCGAGCGGTGACACAACGAGATAACTCTGGAGTCCCCGACGGGAGTCGGGACTCGTTACCAGAGGATAAAGCCAAGATATGCGGGGCGTGGCCGAGATATACGGAACGTGGTTAAGATACACGGATCGTGGTCGAGATACGCGGGGCATGGCTAAGATACGCGAGATCGTGTACGAGATAAGCGGGATACGGGCTAACCACCCCTAACGGTTCGCCAGGTACCTGAGGCACCTCTTTTCCTATAAAAGGGCAGGAGGTCACCTCAGATCACTTACGTTGAAATTCAATACTTTTGATATCTGTTGCTTGCCAGTCAGACGAGGTACTCATTTAAGCATCGGAGAGGGATTCTGGGTCACCGCCCGGTCTATCCCCTCTTGCAGGATTGCGTGGAGCGAAGGAGCTAGGATTGCCGTCAAGATCCGTGCCGGAGTTCCACCGTGATCCAACAGGAATGATAACCCTGCCGGTGACCATGGGCCAAGGATGGACACAGCTGAAGGTGAATGTTAACTTCTTGGTGGTTGAAAGTCTGGGAGCCTACAATGGGATCCTAGGAAGGACAACCATAAACCCATATGAAATCGTGCCATCCACCGTACACCAGAAGCTGAAGTACATCACTGAGAATGGAGTCTGAGAAGTCCTGGGTGATCAACGCACTGCAAGGCAGTGCTACGTCAACTCCATGAGACGTGGATCACACGGGATAGACACAGTGGCTGTGGTCATGGTAGGAGCCAACCAAGATAGAAAGAAGAGGAGAAGGGGACAAAGGCAAGAAAAGATGAAGAAGGGAGTGGCACTCCGTGAGCAGGCAGTTTTTTCAAACAATGCCTACAAGGAGACACATGAGCAAGGCTGTGAAGGTGACAGCCATACCTTGGCAGCCAGTAACCATAGAGGGGAAGAGAACAAGGGACTCCATCATAAGAGGCTTTCGGTACATTGATGATATCAAGCAAATGCCGCGGTAGCCAATATCAAGCTATTTCCAGAGATTCTCCAGTTATGGTGCCAATATGGACATCACAAGAGGAGAAGCCGTCAAAGCATTCATTAGAAATAAGCATCCAAACTCATTTGAGGCCTATGGAGGGCTTTATGAGATGGTCATGACGAGCACGATGAGAGAGCTCAAGGAAAAGCTAGACAACGCGTTTGCAAAGGAGATGGAGCAACTGGATGAAGTCCCGGAGAAGGAAAGAGAGACTGACACACTGGGAAGAGGTGTAAACTTCACATTCACACCCCTTACAGTGAGCATAGAAGAAATTTTTCAGAAGTACCTCAAGGAAGAGCTACCCACATGCAGGGAGGAGGGCAAGGCCTTCCTAGGAAGAGATGCACAGGGATGGTGTGAATACCATGGGACCTGGGGGCATCAAACCAACAACTGCATGGTGCTGAAGATAGAAGTGGAGGAAATGATTCACAATGGAGGCCTGAAGGAGTACGTGGCAACAGACAAATTGACCACCCCATATCCTTAGTTTCGTATTTAGTACTTAGCATGTTCAAGATTTCCAAGTTTTTCAAAAACAACTTTTGAGAAGGAGAACTCAAGAAGTTACTCCAACTCTACAACTATCTTTGATTTCCTCCAAAGGGTGTCTTGACCCATCCAAGGCACCCCATCTGTACAAAAAACATAAATTCTCTTAAAGGAGTAGGATTTCCTTCAAAGGTATTTTCCAATGAATGTGATGATATAATCATGAAGTTATCCTCACACAGATATGACGTCAAGTCAACGACAGGTTCGACGCCCCCAAGAGCGTATCTTGAGAGTAGTTCTTATACTACGACACTCGACGCCCCCAAGAGCGTATCTTGAGAGTAGTTTTTATACTACGACACTCGACGCCCCCAAGAGCGTATCTTGAGAGTAGTATTCATACTACGACCCTCGACGCCCCCAAGAGCGTATCTTGAGAGTGGTTTCCAAAAACTACGAATTTCGACGCCCCCAAGAGCGTATCTTGAGAGTAGTGTTCATACTACGACCTTCGACGCCCCCAAGAGCGTATCTTGAGAGTAGTTATTACACTACGACCTTCGACGCACCAAGAGCGTATCTTGAGAGTGGTTTCCAAAAACTACGAATTTCGACGCCCCCAGGAGCGTATCTTGAGGTAGATTTGCAATCTACCAGATTCGACGCCACCAAGAGCGTATCTTGAGGTAGAAAAAACACAACCAGATTCGACGCCCCCAAGAGCGTATCTTGAGGTAGATTTCAAACTACCAGCTTTGACGCCAACCAGGAGCGTATCTTTGGTCTAACCTGTGCCCTCCAGGAGCCTATCCTGTGAAACGTTAAGCGCCCTCCGAGAGCCTGTCTCGTGAACAGTTTTCGACGCCAACCAGGAGCGTATCTTTGGTCTAACCTGTGCCCTCCAGGAGCCTATCCTGTGAAACGTTAAGCGCCCTCCGAGAGCCTGTCTCGTGAACAGTTTTCGACGCCAACCAGGAGCGTATCTTTGGTCTAACCTGTGCCCTCCAGGAGCCTATCCTGTGAAACGTTAAGCGCCCTCCGAGAGCCTGTCTCGTGAACAGTTTTCGACGCCAACCAGGAGCGTATCTTTGGTCTAACCTGTGCCCTCCAGGAGCCTATCCTGTGAAACGTTAAGCGCCCTCCGAGAGCCTGTCTCGTGAACAGTTTTCGACACCAACCAAGAGTATATCCCTGGTCTCACCCAACCCCTACCCTTGGGGGACGGATTTCCCTCCCCCCCAAGGGCCCCAGCACCATTTTTGGACTCCCATGCTCGGTTTATTCCGCCTACCTTCTCCGTATCCTAAGTTCTTAATTACGTGTTTAAAGGTTAATTAACTATGTTTTAGGGTTAACGATGTCATTAAGCCACCTTAATGACACCGTTGCCTATAAATACCCCACCTCCACTATTCATTTGAACATCTTGGCAATTTGGATAATTTTGCTCTGACATATCTCTAGCTTTATCTCTCTAAAAACGATACTGACTTAGGCATCGGAGAGGGTTCATCAGGCACCACCCCCCCCCCCCCTCTGTGCCTGGTACTTCCCCTTCTGCAGGGCGAAAGGAGAAGAGAAGTTAAGGAAGGAAGGAAGGACGTAAGCTAAGACAGTGCAACCCGAGAGTACCGGATCACCCACATCTCCAGTGAGGAACGAGATTCGAGCCGACCACCTGTTGACCCTGATCTCGGAACCTAACACTCGCCGTTTGTTGGCCGTTAACGGGGCTAACGATTACATCGGAACCTATCATTTGCCCCCAAGACATGGGGGACTTGCAGTCCGTCGTGTCTTCCAATTCTAGACCTCCCGACCTCATCGTCGAAGGGTTTTATCTTCAGACCTCCTGATATCGCCATCGAAGGCTTTTGTTTCAAGACCTCTCGACCTCGTCGTCGAAGGCTTTTATCTTCAGACCTCCCGATATCGCCATCGGAGGCTTTTGCCTTAGGCACAACTCTTGAATAACAGGGCTCCTCACTTGTAATTTCTCAGACTTTAAGGACAGTTGCCAAATCTGAGGAGACTTCTCGGTTACTGCAGCATTAAATGCTAGGGATAATGAAACGACGCCTAAACCGGCGTGACTGCTGCTTTCTGGAAAAGCACTCATTACGTCACTAACGTCTCTTCCGTACCGTCCCTATAATTTCGGCGATCAAGATCGAGTCGTTTCATCTTCAACGGCCCAGATTTGAGGCTGGCCAACTGTCCTTTTGCCTATAAAAGCCAAAACTCTGGCACTATTCACTTCTTCCCTAACGTTTTGATTTCTAGAAATTCTGCCATTTTCAAACCTCGAAGCTTCTTCTCCAAGTTTCATCTACTCTTCCAGTGATCCAAGGCCTTCAGCCCCCAGATCTTTCTTCATCTTTTCCGAGCAACCATCAACAATGTCTGGTAAGGTTTTCCTTCTTCGCTTCTATGGTTTACTGACATTACCTTCTCCTCCTTTCTTAAGTTTTCCTGTTTGTGGCCGTTTTTAGACGAGGCCAGTTCCGGGGAAAGGACCCCTTTTATCTTTGAGCTTGCCATTAACGAAATTTCTGAGACCTCGTATGAGGCTGCTCTCCGAGAAGGCTGTGTTACTTCGGACTGGGAACCCCGCTTCCCTTACGAGTCTCACCCAACCACCAGGAGAAAGCATATCGTCACGCGTCCTCGAGAGGGAGAGGTGTTCGTCTCCACCGGGCAGATAAACGCTGGGATTCGATTCCCTTTTTGCGGGAACCTGGTGGAGATGTTCAACTTCTACCAGACGCATCCCTGCACCTTCTCTCCACATGCTATCCGCGTGTGGAACGCTTTCCAGGTTCTGTGCCTCCGCCAGCGGTGGACGTACAGTTTGCTACTCTTCCGCACCTTCTACGGGATGAAGTGTAATAAGGCTGGTGTTTGCTCCTTCTCTCCCCGACTCCCCAAATGGACAAAGGAGCAACTTTCACGGTTCGGCTGGGATGCTGAGACCTGGAAGTTCAATAAGGATCGGGTGCTCATTCGTGACTCAGGGTCCGACAATAGCGGATGGAAGAAGTATTACTTCTTCGTCCAGAACAGCTCTATCCCATGGCCCCGATGGGATGTTGTGGCGGACCCTGCCCCCAAACTCAAAGTCTACACCGAGGATGACTTCAACACTCTCCAGCTGGTCCAGCTTTACCGTTGGGGGGGAATCCCCTCGACGCCAACAAGCTCGTGGAGGGGGATTTGATCCAGATCGGAGTCCAGCTCCTCGATTCCCCTTCCAAGAATTTGGTTGTCTGGGTAACACTTCTAACCACTTTGTATTTTCAGTTTTGCAGCCAAGAAGGCATCTCTGCTGACCCATCTCGTGTTGAAGCAGGGGGAGACCGATGTCGTCCAGGGTGGCTCCAAGCGGAAGCGAAAGTCTTTGAAGAAGGGAGCTTCCTCTTCTGCTGCTCCTCCGACTGAAGAGCAGATCGGGACGGCCAAGCGGGCCAGAAGGGAGGAAATAGACCAAGACTTCGGTGTCACCACTGCTGAGGAAGGTAAGCGCGTTCGCCTCGCTATTAAGAAATATAGGAGGTTGGTTCCCAAGGAGTTTATCCCGCTGATCGGGAGTCGCGGGTCCGAGAAATTAAGTATATACTTCGAGGAGAAACCCCCCGCGTCCTCAAGGCGGGATACTACAACTTCTTTGGAAAGGACCAACATCTCGCGCGCCAAATCATCTGGCGCCCCCATAATACTCTGCCTGATTTCATTCGTCCCGCAACCGCAGGTCCATCGGAGGCTCTCACTCTGAGGAAGGCTGCTACTCCAGCAAGGGCCGCGACTCCACAGGAGCCGATGATGGAGGATGCCCCGACGGAATCTCAGTTCCGTCAGGTGACCAACTTGGAGGCTCCCCCTCCTCCGAGGAGCCAAATGAAGGCGGCCTGCTTCCCCGCCAAAGGCCAGGTCGAAGCATCCTGAGGCCAACAGTGGAGGACGTGTCCCGGAGTCCTCCTCCGGAGTTCCACTCTCCGACTCCCGAGCCTCCGACCGAGGTGGCTCCTTCGACTGAGGCTTCCAGGGTCATCCCTCCTCTCCCCGTGGATGAGAATCTTTACAAGGTTTTCACCCCCGACCAGGAGACGGTTCCCTGGAACCCGATCGAGTCTCTCCAGGGGGTTTCACTCCATCGGGGAGACCTTCAGCCTGAATTGTCCCTGCATCTGCTGGCAGGGTCAATTCCACCAGCCTTGAGGCGTCCAATCTCCTTGGCGCGGGAGGACATCGAGGAAGAGCTCCGCAACATGGCTATCCGTCGGATGGAGGTAAGACTTTACTCTCGCTTTTATTCTTCCCTTCATTGTTCTTGCCTTCGATTATCGGATTTTAATCCTTTTTCCCTTTCGTCTTAGGAAACCGCGGACCAGCAGCGCTGCTTTGGCTTCATCCTGGCTCTGAAGGGTTCTTTGGAGGAGGCACAAGCCAAGTCGGACCCCGACGCGTTGGCCAAGCTCCAAGGGGACCTCGACGAGGCTGTAGCAGCACGGAACAAGATAGCCAAGGAGCAGGCCCTCCTCGGCGAGAAGGCTCTGGGCCTGCACAAGCAGGTCCAGGATCATGAGGTCGTGCTGCGTCGGGAGCGGAGGATGCTCCAGGAGGAACAGCAGCGGCACGAGGCGGAGAAGAGGCAGCTCGTCCACGAAAAGAACGTTCTCGCGGAAGCCAAGGCGGGACTTGAGGAAGCTAAGGCGAAGCTCGAGGCCGAGAAGGCTGAGTTTCTTGCCAAGCTGGCTGAGGCGAAGGCTCAAAGCCGCGAGGAGGGTCACCAAGAGGGTCGCGAGGAGTATCGGAACTCCGATGATTTCCAGGCAGATGCCGTGGGGTTCTGCAAAACCGAGGTGGAGAACATTATGTTCAATGCCGTCGAAGAGCTCTACACGGCATACGAGGATTCCATCGACTTCAAGAAGTCCGAGACCCTAGCCCCTATCGCGGAGAAGTACTTCAGCCTCCCCGTGGAGAGTGATGAAGCCGATCCCCCTTCAGGTGCCGCGGACCCGACTCCGCGGACTGCAGAGCCTTCTGCCCAGGCCCCCTCGATTCCTGCTCCCTCCGAAGCTGCTGAGGACCCAACTTCCAACAAGGACCAAGCTTAATGCTCTATTCTTTAAGTCCTTGTAATTTTCCTCCTTGTATCCTCCTTATCTTTTGTATCGGAACCTTTAGGCCTTTGAGCCTTTATAAGAAATTCCTTTCATCTTTTTTGGTCTCGATAATCATTGCACTATTTAAAGCGACTTTAGATTCGTTACTTAGAACGTTCTGATGCATCACTCAAGATGACTTCATACATCCTTCCGATGCTTTACTCGGGACTTCACCACTTAAGGTTTCTCGTCCATATTATTTAACGTAACTTCGTATGTCCTTCATGACATTTTCCTCGGGACTTTACCACTTAAGGTTTCTCATCCCTGCCATTCAAGGCAATTTCACACATCACTTAAGATGATTTTTTCGCACCCTTTCAGGCTTTTATCACGCCATTCTAGACGACTTAATCGTACCCCTTAGGGCTTTTATCGCGTCATTTCAGACGACTTAATCAAACCCTTTAAGGCTTTTTTCTGCATCATATAGACTACTTATGCGGACCCGTTAGGGCTTTTTCATACCTAGGCTTTTGGTTGCATCATAAAGACGACTTACTCATACCCCGTAGGGCTTTTGTCCGTACCTCGAAAGGCTTTTTATCACGCCATAAAGGCGACTTACTCGTACCTCGTAAGGCTTTTAATCGTACCTCGGAAGGCTTTTATCGCGTCCTTCAGGACGTCTTTCTCGTACCTCGGAAGGCTTTTATCGCGTCCTTCAGGACGTCTTACTCGTACCTCAGAAGGCTTTTATCGCGTTCTTTCAGGACGTCTTACTAACAGTTAGAATAAATCTAAACGCAATTTGATCGGAAGCAACTTCTTTTATTCATTAATAACTCAAAGCTTTGCTTACATCGGATCGATAGGTAACTTGCGCCATTCGCGGCGACTTAATATCAAACTTAATACTTCTTCAAGTGTGCGCCACTGAAGGAATGTTTCAACGTCTTACCATCAAGGTCTTCTAGCTTGTACGCATTCGGGGCTGGCATCCCTACAATCTTGTAAGGTCCCTCCCATTTCGGTGATAGCTTGTTGATCCGATCTTGATGAACGAACTCGTTCCTCCGCCAGACAAGTTCTCCAACGAAGAATTGTCGGGACTTGACACGCCGGTTATAATACCGGGCTGTTGCCAGACGCATCCGAGCCTGAACTTCATCAGCCTTCCACCTTTTCTCTTCGAGCAAGTCTAAGTCCAGACGTCTCATTTCCTCGTTTGTTAGAGGCTCATAATACCTCCTACGATGGGACGCCACCGCTATCTCCACGGGAGCAACTGCCTCTGTGCCATAAACAAGGCCAAACGGAGTCTCCCCAGTCGACTGCTTGGGTGTTGTTCTAACAGCCCACAGCACATTTTCAAGCTCATCTAGCCAATGACCTTGCAAGGCGTAGACTCTCTTCTTCAAGCCATCCATCACGATCTTGTTGGCTGATTCGAGTCTGAGCATGGTGGACGGAAGCTGTCCGATGCTCAATGTTCAATTCCTCCAGGTACTCCTTACACTGAGCCCCATTAAATGGAGGGCCATTATCGCTAATCAGCACTCGAGGAACCCCATACCGGGATATGATCTGAGTTTAGAGAAACTTGAGGATTTGTTGCCCCGTCGTCTTGGCCAACGCCTTAGCCTCTATCCACTTCGAAAAGTAATCGATGGCTACGAGTAAATACTTGCACTGTCCTTTCGCCTGTGGAAGAGGTCCCACCAAGTCAATGACCCACTGCGCGAAGGGCCAAGCACTTCTGATGGACATCAAGTCCGCTGCAGGAGCCACGATATTCGGAGCGTTCCTCTGACACGCATCACAGGATTGGACCATCGCTGTCGCTTCCTTGTTCATCGAAGGCCAATAATAGCCTAGATTCAACGCTTTCCTCACAATGGATCGGGCCCCTTCATGACAGGCCGCGACTCCTTCGTGCAACTCTCTCAAGATCCGATTCGTATCAGGCTCCGCCACACATTTCAGAAAAGGCTTTACATGCCCCCTCTTGTATAACTGGTTGTCCACCATCACGTAGTTGCTCACGATTCGACGCAACCTAACAATTGCCACTTCATCATCGGGGAGTGCCCCCGTAGTCAGGTATGTGACTATCGGGGTCATCCAGGTGGGTCTCTCTTCTTCCTCCGATCCTGCCTCAATAGCGCAAACCTCCGACGGATCGATGGTTGAGATAATTACTCTCTCCAGAAAGTGTACCTTCCGATTCTCCTCGGGGACCACTCCCAGGGCAAACTTGCTTAAGGCGTCTGCCTCCGCATTTTCTTCCCTCGGGATGGCCTCAATGTTGAAGCTTTTGAAGCTTCCTTTCAAAGTCTGCACCTCGTGCAAATACTTCCTCATTGTCGGGCTCTTGGCTTCATAGTTCCCTTGGACTTGATTCACGATCAAGCTAGCATCACACTTCACTTTTAAATGATCGACTCCCGTTCCTTTGGCGATTTTAAGGCCCGTGATGAGAGCCTCATACTCAGCTTCATTGTTGGTGGCCCTAAACGTCAAGGCCAAGGCATATCGCAGGGGCTCGCCTCCATCGGGCGGTATCAATACAAATCCTGCCCCCGATCCTTCTACACTTGATGAACCATCAGTGTACATCTCCCAGGTGTTCTCCTCATTTGGCTGTTCTGGTTGTTCTGCTATCAGGACCTCCATGGTTGCCCCCTCTACAGGACCTGCTTCTTCCAGATCGGGTGCTGTAGACTCTGCTATAAAATCTGCCAATGCCTGGCCCTTAATAGCTGTCCTCGGAGCAAAGTGGATACGGAACTCCGTAAGCTCGATGGCCCATTTCACCAATCTCCCTGACGCCTCCGGTCGGTTCAAAAAGTGCTTCAAGGGCTGATTAGTTAACACCGTAACTTCGTGGGCATGGAAGTAAGGCCGTAGCTTTCGAGCAGCAACAATCAACGCAAAGAGATACTTCTCAATAGCGGGATAATTCATTTCAGATATGGCAAACGCCTTGCTTACATAATAAACAGGAACTTGGTTGCCCTTGACAATCCTTATTAAAACAGAACTAACAGCAACTTCAGAGACAGCCAAATAGAGATAAAGTGGCTCGCCTGGAACCGGTTTCGCCAACGGCGGGAGGGTACGGAGGTGTTGCTTGAGTGCCTGGAATGCCTCCTCGCACTTGTCGGACCATTCAAACTTCTTGTGGGCCCTTAGCACATCAAAAAATGGCATGGCTCGGTCACTCGCCTTGGATAGGAAACGATTCATCGCGGCCAATCGTCCATTCAGCACCTAGACCTCCCGATGGGTTTTCGGAGACTGCATCTCCTCGATTGCTCTCAGCTTTTCAGGATTCACCTCGATTCCTCTTTGGCACACCATAAATCCCAGGAATTTCCCCGAGTTCACTCCGAAAGCGCACTTGTCCGGGTTCAAACGAACTTGATGAAACTTCATCCGCTCAAACGCCGCCGCCAAGTTGCGGACATGGTCTCCTGCCTGTCGGGACTTCACCAGCATGTCATCCACATAAGCCTCCATGGTCTTTCCCAGCATGTCCCCGAACAACTTTTTCACCATCCTCTGGTAAGTTGCTCCAGCATTGATCAACCCGAAGGGCATAACGTCGTAGTGATAGACGTCACTATCAGCATAGAAGGCTGTATGGGGGGCATCCTCCTTCGCCATCTTGATCTAGTTGTAACCAGAATAAGCATCCATGAAGCTCGGCAGCTCATGTCTCGATGTGGCATCCGCCAACTGGTCAATCCATGGGAGCGGATAACAATCCTTCGGGCAAGCTTTGTTCAAGTCGCGGAAATCGACACACATCCGCCACTTCCCATTACTCTTCCTCACTAGGACCGGGTTCGCAACCCAAGTCTGGAATCGGAGCTCCTTGATGAATCCAGCGTCGAGCAACCTGCCCACCTCCTGCTGGATCGCGATCCTCTTATCCGCGCCTATCGGACGCCTCCTCTACGCGATAGGCTTGATCGCGGGATCAATCTTCAGCTCGTGCACTATCACGTCGGGGCTGATTCCTGGCATATCGCTCGGGGACCAGGCAAACAGCTCCTTAAACTCCTTCAGGAGCTCGATCAATTCTCGGGCTCTTTTCTCCGACAAAGCAGACCCGATCTTCACCTTCCTTTGAGGTCCGTCAATCCCGACCTCTTTCAGATCCTCCATGGGGGCGGGACGCCCAAACTCCTCTCGAGGATCGGCATCAGTCTGCAGGACAGCCATGGCTTCCCTCCTTCTCCTTCGGGTGGCGTTAACATAACACCTTCTTGACGCCACCTGGTCACCCTTGACCTCTCCGACCCCATTATCAGTCGGGAACTTCATCTTTTGGTGGACGGTCGAGGCGACTACCATGAGAGGGTTGATGGTGGTCCTCCCGATGATAGCGTTATACGTCCCCGCAGACTCTACCACGACGAAATCCACGTTCCGCCTTTCCATCTTCCAGCCACTACCGAACTCCACCGGTAAGGTAATCATCCCCAATGGATAGGAAGTAGAACCAGAGAATCCCACCATCGGGAAGTTCACCTGTGTCAGGTCCTTCTTCGTCTTTCCCATGGCTTCTAAGGCGTCCATGAAAAGAATGTCGGAGGAGCTCCCTCCGTCTATCAGGATCCGCTTCATCTCGAATCCATCTACGTCCAGGGTCACGAACAAGGCGTCGTCGTGGGGGCTCTCCACGCCTATCAAATCCTCCGCTGAGAAAGAAACCACCATTTCTTCCTTTACAGTCCACGACCGGGACCTCTTTCCTAACACCACAGCAGCAGAGATGCGGGAAGCATAATTCTCCCGAGATGCGGAGGTATCACCTCCGCCGCCATTCCTCCATGAATGACGTTAATGGTTCCCCGCCTCTCCTTACGGGCAGCAGAGGATTCCGGCTCTACCTTCTTCTTCTTTGGGGACCGGTCGCGGGACTTGGAACGAGACCGTGACCGAGTTTTGGAACGGGATCGACACCTTCCCCTTCCGACGAACTCCTTAAGCTTCCCCTACTGGATCAGCTTCTCTATCTCCTTCTTCAGCTCCCGACAGTTATCTGTGTCGTGACCATTGGCTCGATGGTACCGACAGTAACGATCAGAGCGACCTCCTAATAACTCACCTTCCTTCCTCGGGGGGTATCGGGCGAGACCCTACCGATCCATCACAGCTAGCATGGAGGTCATCGAACTGTTGAGGGGAACGTTACGACCCTCGCGGTTATCCTTCCTCGGAGGACGCTGGTCCTCCCTTCTCTCGGGGCGACCACGACTCCTACTTCCCTCCGATTTATCGCTCCCTTTGCGATCATCCGACAGCTTGGACGATGGATTTCCTCTTCCTGACTTCGGAGGATCAAGCTCTCCGGCAGCAATCTTTGACTCCTGCACGTCGATTTGCTGCTTCACCCTCGCTTGCAAGGCCTCCATGCTCCACACAGCCTTCGCGGCTACACTGTGCATCAGATCGGAGCCATACGGAGCAGTCAGGTTTTGAAGGAATGTGTGGATAGTCTCTCCCTCCGATATCTCCTCATCGATCTCCGCGGCACTGGAAGTGAACCGTTGGTAGTAGTATGCCAACGATTCATCAGATCTCTGCACCACCTGGGTCAAAGACCTCACACTCTTCAAGAGACGCCTACGACCTTGGTACTGCTTGATGAAGCGGTCGTGCATATCGGCCCAGCACGTAATGCTTCCCGGCGGTAGGCTGAAAAACCATGTCATGGCCCTTTCTCCCAAGGTGATTGGGAACAATGAACACACGAGGTCATACCCATACAGGCCTGGACATGCCTCTGAACATGGCGGACCGGGTCTCCTTCACCGTCATACTCCTTGATGGTTGGGATGCCTAGCCCTGGCTGGGCGACAGTATCCAGCAGCCGTGGAACAAAAGGATGAGTGGATCGATCCCTCAGCTCCGATGTCATATGCTTCTGATCGCCCATGCATATGTTGACGATTTTCACCACCTGGTCGGGGGTGATGGGGCCATTCAGGGGAATGGTCCTGTGTTGCACCGGTCCAGGACCATCAACCACGAACTTCTCCGAGTGCGCGGGTTCCTTACCCGTATTCCTGGGTTGAACCTCCTGGGCCTCCTGTTCTTCATGAACCTCCCTTGGAGGAGGTGGAGGCAACTCTTCCCGAGAAGGCAACTCCTCTGTCCTCCTGGCAGCCTCTCTTTTGTCCAGCAGAGACTCCATGGCCGCCAAGAACATAGGCATAGCATCTGCTACTGTCTTAGCCAACTCCGAGTTTGAGGAAGCACCTACCTCCCTCCGCGGGATTTCTTCTCTGTGCACCACCGGATTTGGAGGAGCATCCACCTCCCTTCGCGGGATATTTTTCCTGTTCACCAACGTGTCTCGGACAGAGACCTCATAATCTTCACCATGCCCCCCTGTCTGAGAAACAACAGGGTGCTCACCATGTTCAGCAGCATGTTCCAGCAACGGGGAATTCACAGTTCCAGCAGGGCGAGAACTGCCGGCCTGGACTTGCTTCTTCTTGCCACCACCAGCCATCGATCTAGTAGAAAATATTTTGGCTTTTCGTAAGACTCCCACAGACGGCGCCAATGTTGGATCACGGGCGAAGCTCCGTTACGTTCTTGACGGAAAGGCTTGAACTCCTGGGCTCCGCGTAATCCTGCAAAAGGGGATGACCTGGGTGGTGACCCAGAATCCCTCTCCGATGCTTAAATGATTATATGAGTGATGGGGTGGTAAGCAATAATCTAAGCTCGTATTAGAATGTCTCTTTTCTGAGGTAACTTCCTCCTTTATATAGGAGGGGAAGTTACTCAGTTACCTGTAACCGCGCCCGGCAGTTTTACCCACGATTCCGCATATCTCGTTCGGGATTCCATATATCTCGCCCCACGCTCCGCGTATCTCGCCCATACTCCGCGTATCTAGGGCACGCCCTGCGTATCTCGGGGGAGGTTATCTGTATCTTAACCGTCTCCCCACTACTCTATCTAGTAGGCAGGTTTCTCGGCCTTATCCTCTGATCACAAGTCCCAATTCATATCGGGGACTCCAGAGTTATCTCATTCTAGGTCACCACCCAGGACCCCTTGTCTCACGAGACAGGTCCAGCTCTCTCGGGGCTTTATTATCAGGGCCTTCTCAAAGGCATATTGGGGCCTACTCAGAGGCTTACGGTCGGGAGCATTCAGCTCATATATCGGGACCGATCTCGTCGGAACCCTTCAAACTGGGCTTCTGGACCTTCCAGGTCTTTTACAAGGCCCACTGGGCTTACTCGCCGTTTGTTGGCCGTTAACGGGGCTAACGATTACATCGGAACCCATAAGTGAATATGCATATAATATATATATTTATATTACATATATTATCTTTATGTAACGATGTTGTATTTTATATTTATATATATTGTTTGATTTTAAAGAGAAACGCCTAGGTACCTACCAGTAGCGGAGCTAGGATGTTTAAAATAGGGGTAAACTATACAAAAACAAAATGCAAAAATTTAACATACTTTCTTAGGAAAATTATATAAAATATAAAAGGGTTAAAGGTACTTTTCATACCACATGTTTGGCCGAATGTGGCTTTTAGTACCGGATGTTTGGTTTTGTATACTTTTGGTACCAAACGTTTGAAAAAATGTGGTTTTTGGTACATCCGTTAATTGACCGTTAGTTTTTTCCGTTAAATGACATGTGCAAGTCACGTGACCGACCCTAAACTTTCGAATTTGTTCAATTTAGTCCCTCAAATATATTCATAACTTTTAATTTGTTTAATTTAGTCCCAAAACTTCAAAATCAATTCCAATTTAATCATCAAACCCAATTGACCTAGCCGGACCTAGCCTAGGGCTTGGTCCGACCCTGGGTTGGGGTCGCCGGACCCAGCCGACCCTGACCCAGCCGACCCTGACCTAGGGTCGGACCTAGCCCTAGGCTAGGTCCGGTTAGGTCAATTGGGACCTAGCCCAATTTGGGTCGAATTTGGGCTAGGTCCCAATTGACCTAGCCAGACCTAGCCAAGGGCTAAGTCCGACCCTGGGTCAGGGTCGGCTGGGTCAGGCGACCCCAACCTAGGTTCGGACCTAGCCCTAGGCTAGGTCCGGCTAGGTCAATTGGGTTCGATGATTCAATTGGAATTGATTTTGAAGTTTTTGGACTAAATTAAACAAATTAAAAGTTATGAATATATTTGATGGACTAAATTGAACAAATTCGAAAGTTTAGGGTCGGTCACGTGACTTGCACATGTCACTTAACGGAAAAAATTAACGGCCAACTAACGGATGTACCAAAAGCCACATTTTTTTAAACGTTTGGTACCAAAAGTATACAAAACCAAACATCCGGTACTAAAAGCCAGATTCGGCCAAACATGTGGTATGAAAAGTACCTTTAACCCAATATACAATTATGTTTGAAAAATGTTATTTTTTATACTAATATGCTTTCAAATATGCTTGTTTCATAGTTATGATAATTGGTACTTTCTTTATTTATCTATCAAAAGTTTCGTTAAATACATTTTAAACATACAAATTTAACTGAGTAGTTTTTAAAGTACCATAACAAACTCCTAATTGCTTATAAAAATGTTACAGTTGAGTCAAATTGGACAAGTACCGATTCTAGATTAGTTGAGTCTCAATGGAGTCAGAGCACGTATAAGTGATTGGGTCTTGATGTTAATATTTAGAAAAATATTAAGTAAATTTGTAAATTTAAAATGTATTTGACGTTAATTTTGGACGGGACATTGAAAAAATTATCAATTACCAATATTTTGAAACATTTGTACATTTTAAAGCATACTGGTATAAAAAATATATTTTTCAAACATATTGTCTGATTTACATACTTTTCTCTATTGAACCTCATGTATGACATTATATTAACGTTACTACAATTCATAGTCTAGAAATAGAGATGTGAATAATAAAATTTACAACTGTACTCTTCACGTCAGAAGTCTCAAAACTTAAAATTGATAATTTGTTTCCCGGATGAATTGAATGAGTATGTTACGATATAATAATGTGATCTTACAAAATTATATTTGGATCTTACTGTCTTACACAAAATAATGGGGTCTAAGACTAAAATAATGGGGATTAAGGTATCTTTTACTCCATGAATTAACCTAATGTCCTAATAAAATTACTCGATAATGGGGTGGCGTTTTCATCCGATTATTGTTAATCCTCCGCCACAGGTGCCTACCTTAGAAGAATTCACTATCAAAATGTATGGATGTATCATTTAAATATAAACTTTAACTTTTTGTTTTTATATTTATGTAAAGATTTTTTATATTTTATCTAGAGCCTATAATATGAGATAAAAATTTCTTCTAATTTTCACTTACCCAATATTTTATATATAAATTTATAGAGATGCGATAATGATTAATAGAGAAAAACATACACATGTCATTCAAAGAATATCCATCTTTCGAATTAATATATTATATATTATAATAGAATTGATTTAAAAAAAAATTGCTTAATTTGGGAAAAAAATATATATATAAAGAATGGGGGAGATTGGGTATGGCTGATGAGGTTGATTATGTATTGTGTGTGGGGCTTGAAATACCTTCTCATCATCATGATGAATAATAAATAATAATAAATGAAATGTTAATTTATACATGATTTCTCCAATTAATTAATTAACTTGAGATATATATATATATATATATGTAGGTAGGTTGGGTGAATGTAAAAAATATTGAAGAATAAGTGGAAATTAAGAATGGAGATGGAAGATGAATCAGTAGAAGGAGGAGGAGGTGTATACTACGTTCAAAGTCCATCAACAATCTCGCATGCAAACAGCTGCAGCGTTGTGGATCTTCATCATCCATCAAACAACAACAATCTGTCTCGCAGCTCTTCCCGTGGTTCCAACAACAATAATAACATGATGAGTATTAATATTGCAGCACCCACCCGCTTTGACAATGCAGCAGCAGCAGCAGGAGGTGATGATGAGATCAAACGATTGATCAACAGCAACAGCAGCAGCAGCAGCAGCAGCATAACTAATGATGGGTGGACGCACTACTACGGCGGAGGATGGTGCAAGTATTTATACTTTAGCTATTCACCCAATTCCACTTCATGGATTTTACTACAAGTAAGCTGGAGATTTCTGCTGAGTTTAGGGATTGCGTTGCTCGTTTTCTACATGGCAACCAAGCCTCAAAAACCCAACATCTCTATCAAGGTATTTTATTTTAATTAATTATCTCCCTACCTAATAATTATTATAAAAAAAGAAATTAAATCATGAATGAATGAATGCAGGTATCAAAGGTAAGGGAGTATGAAATAGGTGAAGGAGTGGATGGAACAGGGGTATCAACCAAAATACTAAACTGCAACATCTCCCTTCATCTCTTCATTCACAATCCCTCCAACCTCTTTCCCCTTCACATCCAACCCCCTCTCCTCCAACTCTCTTTCGCTACCCTCTCTCTAGCATCCACTCCAATTCATGTAAGTCCTCATCTCCCTCAATTAGATATGCTAATCAACCAAATGTTGATAAAATATAAATTTACAAAAACTAATGTATCCAATAACGAATCTAAAACTCTGCAATTCCCATGGTTTGCTAGCGGATTCTCCTTCCTGATTCTACATAACTCAAGTTTATGCATTCTCATACTCTTGTTGATGTTCTTCACCAGACTTAAATTCAAGCCTTTACATATCTATACATATTTTGGCAAGACAATATCTATACATATATTTCTTTCTAAATTGACGTAGATAGGGTCCGCCACATGGCTGGGTCAGACCCTGGTTAGGTCGCCGGACCTGAATGACCCTAATCAGGGTCCGACCAGCTATGGGTCAAATCAATGTTAGGTCTATTTGGACACATGCTCCGACTGGACTAAATTAACCTAGCTAGGTTCCGACAATAGCTGGGTCATACCTTGATTAGTGTTGCAAGACCTGAGCGACCCTAATCAGGGTTTGAACCCAACCATGGGACGGACATTAGCTAGATCAATTTAGGTATAGGATCCGATTGGACTCAGTTAGACCCTATGTCTAAATTGACTTACTCAGGTCCGACCCATGGGTGGTTGGACCCTAGTTAGGGTCACCCAGGTCCGGAGAGCCTAAGTAGGGTCCGACCCAGCTATAGATTGAACTTCGTCTAAGTCAATTTGGACCTATGGTTCGATTAAAGTTGTCTATAGACTAATTTATAAAATTAAAGTTAAGAATTTAAATTTAAGGATTAAAGTAAACAAAATGAAAATTAGAGGGCAATTGACGTGTTACTTAATTCTCAAATTGTGTAAGTTTTGTAATTGTTTTGCTGTAAAAAAAAATATTTTCATGTTTAGTTGCTCAAATAATAGTATTTTAATTAACGAAAAAAATTGTATTATTTGTAGTCTGTACCTATTACTTTATTTTGGGGGCGCGAGAGGAGAGAGTATCTTTTGCAGCTCGCTGTACAATTATTGAAGGAGCTTTAGATCGAACCCAGGCATTTTGGGCTAGGCCGAAGAAACTGAAAGCAACTCTTTTGGGTAGGCCTTGTCGAAGAAGAATCACATATTACCAAATAAAATAGATTTGTTGAGATACTAAAAGGTCAAAGTTAAATAGTTGAGGTGATTAAAATGTAATTTTCTCTAAATATAGTTATGGATATTAAAATAATATAATTAGTTAATGACGTGCATTCTAAAATTAAGAATTGTCGGCTATCTAATGTGACACATTAATAAGAACTCGGGAGAAAAACTTTAAAATTATTTTTAAATATTAGAATTTCTAATTTTGTTGTATGCAATTTTCTAATTTGATTACGCTGAAATATAATTATATAGGTTTATAAATATACTAGTGAACAACCCTCATTTTTGCAAAATTCAATTGAGATAAAAATTTATGTTAATAATATCATTGAAATTTATTATTTAGAATAATAATAATAATAATAATATATTAAAAAAATTACCTATCATATTGATTAATTTTTTTAAAGTGATGTATGTAAGTTAAAATATATGATATGATATTCATTCAAAATGTATTTACCACTACTTTCACATGAAAAAAAAAGTATTAGTAAATTCAAATGACAGAGAACAATTTATAATTATTTAATAATGATATTAAATAAACAATATTATTTTATTTAAAATAAAGAAATATATATTTGTAGACATTAAACTTCTATAATATTATTTTTGACCAATGTTCTTTTGGTGCATTTTTAAAACTCAAATCACTGATTATACTATGTGACATGGTAATACTTTTTGAGGTTTATAGCTCGAAAATTGATTTTACACTTTTAATTTAATAATTATTTATTAATTTAACACGTATTATTATCTAATTTAACCAAGGGTTAAGGGTCCACTTCAGACCATATATTTGCACGAAATACACTGTTCATACCATATATTTTTTTGTACCAATTTAGTACCAAAAGTTTCTATTTTGTACCGTTTTCATACCTCCGTTAAAGTTCCGTCCATTTTGGCCGTAAAAAGTCATGTGTCGTGCACGTGAGTGACCCTAAACTTTTGATTTTGTTCAATTTAGTCCCTCTAATACATTCCTAACTTTTAATTTGTACAATTTAAAATTTCAATATCGAACACTTGAACCAAATTGACCTAGCCGGACCTAGCCTAGGGCTAGGTCCGACCCTGGATCTGAGTCGCCTGGGTCTTAGAATACGTGCATATGCTAGAATGCACGTATTGTCTAAATTAGGATTCCGGGTTATGAAGGCCATTTCAAATGCTCGTCAAGTCACACAATGTAGGGATTTAGACTTCACTCACTTAAATCGACTAAGCCTCTCTGATGTATATGAGACTGATTGAAACGAAAACACACAAAGAAATTAACAAGAACACTCAGTAGCTTAATGAACACACAATATCGTAGAAGAAAATATTGTATTTCTTGATGATAACGAAACAAATTACATGACATAAATAGCTGCGAAATTACAATGGGAGGAAACCGAAAATCAACTAACTAACCTATAAACCAGTGCCCACTAATTATCTAGTTACAAAACCTAGAGAATTCGCGAATCGAAATCGAAAATATCTTCTCGCGTATCTTCGTTTCGTTTCCCGCAGTTTGGACCGGATTTGAATCGTCGAAGACTGGACCGGAGAAGAACCGTCTGCAGCTGAGCCGACCGGTTCGGAACTTACCTACCTTATCTAACATCTTCTTCTGCTTCTTCTTCAAGTAATAATCATCACTCTCCCTTAACTGAACTTCGACATTTCAACTCAGTTTAACAACTTCAATCTTCGATCTTAACTCCACAAATGAGCTTCTCTTCAACCCTTTAGTTAAGATATCTGCTCCTTAATATCTGAGAGTCGATTGAGTTTCTGCTCATATATAATTAAAGAGCTTTGTAGCTCATATAGGAACAAAGAATCAATGTCCTTTAATTTTTCAATCGCAACAATCACGAAGTTGAATTTTTGAGTCAATGATCTCAATATCTTCTCCACGATTTGCTTGTCAATCATGGTTTCTCCTATGACTCTCATTTTGCTGCAGGTTTACATAGTTTTTGAGAAATAGTCTAAGACTTTCTCACATTCTCTCATTTGTAAGAGGTCAAACTCTCTTCTCAAAGTTTGCAACTGAGTTCTCTATACTCTAGCTCAGCCTATTCCCACTTTCTTCATAGAATCCTATATATATATATATATATATATATATATATATATATATATATATATATATATCCTTTGTAGTGTTCTTGCAGAGAACTGTTGAGATTGTAGCCTTGTCAATGGCCTGCAACAACACGTTTTTGGCCTTCAGATCAAGCAACTTCCTCTTCTTGTAGTACGGATCATTTGAGTCTTCAATTTTCAATCGCCTCCCAATACTCTTTGACTCTCAAGAGATTCTCCGTTATGGTACTGCAGTATCCATAATCTCTTTCTTATCTGGGAACCATCAATCTCACAAAGTTGCTACTGTTGCCTTTGTCCATCTCATAGGAATGCATAATAATTTTACATTTTTTTTCTAAGCTTGAGGTCTGATACCACTTGTAGGGATTTAGACTTCACTCGCCTAAATCGACTAAGCCTCTCTAATATATATGAGATTGATTGAAACGAAAAAAAGTCGAAAAGCAGTTAACAAGAACACTCGGTTACTTAATGAAATCGCAATATTGAAAAAGAAAAAAATTGTATTGCTTAAAGATAGAAACAGATTACACGACTTTAATAGCTACGAAATTACAACGGGAAGAAAGATAAAATTAGCTAACTAACCTATAAGAAAGTGCCACTACGTATCTAGTTACAAAACCTACAGAATTCAGCAATCAAAATCGAGAACATCTTGTTGCGTATCTTTGTCTGTTTGCTGTTGTCTGGACCATATATGAACTGCTTGCTGAAGACTGAACCAGAGAATAACCGTCTGAAGCTGAGCCGGCCGGTTCAAAACTTAACTTACTATTTCAACTATTTCTTCTTCAAGTAATCTTCAGCAGCACACAGACCCATGATTGTACAAATGAAACCATAGTGTAAATAGTTGATTTGTACGTATTTTATTGCCAAGCCGTAGATCATCCACATCATTGAGAAATGGAATCATCTGTAAGGTGATTTTTCTTTTGTTACGAAGACTCGCAATTACGTCATATTATACATACTCTTTAGAGAAGAGCGTTGTTTTAATCATGAGAGAGATATATATCTGGATAAATATCTCTTTGCTCGACCGGTAGCTAGTAATGCTAATTCTTACTAGAACTAGCTAGCTATATATGTGATGATGAAATTCATTCTATTTATGCGAGTTCATTCCTAGGTGTTTACTTCGGCGCAAAACACCAAAAATTGATAATAATGATTTATTTTTATTTATTTGGTTGCAATTTAAATCCGCATTACCTTTCTATTACACCTCCATCCATATTAGTAAATCTTACATATACCCTAAGAATAGTGACTACATATGGATTCAAATTAACTTATGGACAAATTTTCTGTAAAAAAAATATTATTTTTTTGAAACAGAAATAATAAATTTAAATACTAATAAATTAGTTAGTTTTAAAATATAAAATTTAAAATGAAAGGGGGAGATTAACAGGTCCAGCCTTCATTAGAATCCGATCCAGTCTACATCTGTACCAATACCACGTCTGAGTTGCAGGTTTAGACCCTAGCTAATTCCAATTCGACAAAGAGTCTCTCTCTCCCTTTATTTATTTTTTTTAATTTATAAATATTTATAATTTTTTAATAAATTATAGATTTTTTCTAATTTTTTTTAAAAAATATTTTTACATTTGCAATATTTTCAGAATTTAATAACTTTTGAATTTTAATTTACTCAAATTTTAATTTATTTTTAAATTTGTTCTTTACTTTTAAAAATTATATATTTGGCTAATGTATACATTTTTTTTTATAATGAAAGTTAAAATAGTGAAGGCATTTATGTCAATTTTTCTCATTTCATTCATATTGCCTATGTTTTTACATTAATTCAAATAATGTGTTTATAGTTAGCTTGTCAACCAAATAAAGCATATCCCTTCGTATTCATCATTCACCATTCCTAATCCCTTCTTCTATCTCAATAATTTTCATGTGAACCAAATGTATTGTTATATATATATATATAGGAGTAAAGTAGCATGTAACAAGTCTCATATATATATGCTAGTCAATGGCTAGTCTTTTGCGCATGATTTGTACAAATATATATCATTTAATTGCAATATTTTTAAAAAAAAAATTAATATATTAAAATGACATAATGATATTATCGTTGATTAATTTGTTACAACGGTGTATGTAAGTTCGAAATATACAATGTCATATGTCTTTCATAATATTTTTATCTAAACTTTCAGATAGAAAACTATGTTTGTAAATTAAAGTACTGTTCTGATATTCGAGAATAAATAATATTATAGTAAATTAAATGAAAAAAATATAGTTCGTTGATATCAAAATTATAAAATATTATTTAATGACATCGAAGCTAACATGTCATAATTATTGATTCTGGTGTGTTAGATTTAACTAGTGTTGCCGAAAAGCTCGATAATTTATTTTTAAAATTTAATTTCATCGGTTTCGGAAAATGATATTTTCTAATTAATTGAGTAGAATCATGATTTTTTAGATACACGTACATTACATGGAAAATATTCTTAATTTTTTTATTAAAAATTTGGAAAATAATTAATTAGTACGATGTGTGTTTTTTTAGTACCTTAATATTTTTTTTAATACTTGGTAATTTAGTTATCCAAAATGTTAATCAACAGTATTTTACAAATATGTTTTGGTCAATTCACCTAATTAGGGTGCTTACTTTGGCCCATGTCAGATCTGATAACTTAATGCTGTGAGATCAGGTCTGACTCGAGCCTATGCCTGGTCGAGGTCCATGATTGAACCAATAAATTCATGACTGATCTACATGTTTTGATTGATCAAGGTGAAATAAGGAATTCGCATTTGCCCGAGAATGGCAAACATCGCAGACCAGACAACCATATCAGATTGAGCCATAGGTCCTATTAATCAACACTTTATATAAGTGTTATACCAAATATTAACAATATTTATATATAAAAGGTACCGAAAAGATAAACCCCTATAATAAGTGAAGTATTAATCATGTAATATGTGTAGTTGTTCAGGATTGCATCTCTTAATCAGAGGTCAGAGGTTCAAACCCCGCAGGTGATCATGAGAATGACAGAATATTCATAGGCAATATCTTACCCTTTACGGACTGACACCGATGCGAGTGTGGATTAGTATAGGTGTGGAGTGAGTATATTAAGGGTGTTGCCCTCCTGTGGGGGGTCACCTATGACCGTCTTGTGGGAAAAAAAGAAAAGTGAAGTACAAATTAGGTTGATTTCCCAATTGATGCATATATATTGTTTTATTATATTAATTTTTTTTTAAAAATGTTTGGGGGGTAATACAACACATTTAGTTTTGTTTAGGTAGCTATAATGAGGGCCATGTGAATGAATTAAAAAAGTAATATTGGATTTAAGGAATGCAGGGAAAACATGATGAGGAAGTACAAGTGGAGAGGTTGGAGAGGAAGGTGGTGGAAGTGGAGATAGGAAGCAAGGACAGGCTAATGTACGGAGGTGGAAGAGCGATGGAGGATATGGTGGAGTCTGGACAGGGACTCACATTGTCCATCCGTGCGAGCCTGCATTCAAGCTATCACGTTGTCGGCAGTCTTGTCGTTGCTAAATACCACCACCAACTCCTCTGCTTATTGGTCCTTTTCCGTGGTGGAGCATCTACACTACCTTCTACTACTACTACTACTACTCATCCTAGTTTTTACGATAAGAAACACCGCACAATTGTCTATAACACCACATGTCTCTTCATTCCTACCTAAATATTTTTTAATATTTCTGTATCAACATTGATCCAAAAGCTATGACTACCTGCGTACGTAATACTTAAAGAGGGAAGAAGGAAGCAGGTGAGAAAGGAGCGTATTCGGATAAAGCAATATTACAAAATGAAGTTCTATCCGGAAACTATTTATTACTTTATATACACTACTATCTATATTCTTCACCAATTTGATATGTTTTGTTCTCTCGTAGAATATTGAATCCTTCGCAATCTTAATTACTCCTTCACTGTCAGTGAATAGAGAAATTAACTTTTGAATTATCAATCCCAGTTCCTGCAGAAGTCTTCAAATCCAAAGAGACAGTAATCTGAAAATTTCTATACTAAGTTTCAGCACTTGATAATTGAATAGTATATTGCTTCTTGACTTTCCATGCAACCATAGAATTCTCAAGATTAACACAGTAAGCATTGAGTGATTTCCTGTTATTAGGACATGAAGCTCAATCTGAATCACATAATAAAGAGACGTGCAAAGAATTATGTACATGATAGAGCATTACTCCTTTGATCCTTTGATCGTCAAGGAATCTCTTGGAAGTAGTCGTTTGTTTCCTTGATGCCTTAGAGAAATATTTTTCCTAAGTGTTGTCGTGTTTGCTCTTCGCGGTTCGTCACGTTAGTCGCACCGTTTGCATGATGGCTTCTTGAGACGTTGGTCAATTTCGTTGCACGTATCAACTTTGCTATGCGCGTTGACTTTGCTATGCGTGTTGACTTTGCTATGCGCGTTGACTTTGCCATGCGCGTTGACTTTGCCATGCGCGTTGACTTTGCTATGCGCGTTGACTTTGCTATGCGCATTGACTTTTCTAGGCTCATAGGTGTGCTTAGGAGGCATAGCTACTTGTTGTATGCAATCTATCTTTGTCGACATGTATGTACGTACATGGAAACACTTAGAAAATATTCTACCCTTGTCGACATGCATCCTTGTCGAAATGTATGTACGTACATGGAAACACTTAGAAAATATTTTCTCCTTGTCGACATGCATCCTTGTCGACATGTATGTACGTACATGGAAACACTTAGAAAATATTTTCTCCTTGTCGACATGCATCCTTGTCGACATGTATATACGTACATGGAAACACTTAGAAAATATTTTCTCCTTTTCGACATGCATCCTTGTCGACATGTATATACGTACACTATGTGTGCGTATTTGCCCCCGCACTTAGAATCTTTTCACCATCCCTGGCTATGTATGCTGTATCTGTATGCTTGATGCGAACACAGGTTATATGCCAACTCCTGATAATATGCTGACACGTGGTTGTATGCTGACAGCTTGCAATATGCTGACTATCATCCTAAGCAAAGTACTTAGAGAATATTCCACCATTGTAATCTTGTATGCTGCGAGTATGAGCTCGGTGTTGTCATGCAAGGTTAATGTGTTGAAGAGGTTGCCCCCCATGCGTGATGCTTGTTACTTGTTGCACGAAGACTAACGAGTCTTGTACGTCCATGGTTGTCTCACATGGAGCATCTGTTGCATAAATGCTTGCATAAGTGTTGGTGCGTGTTTACGCACTGACTGGATTGTTGGCTGCATTTTCCAGGATATCAGATCTTGCTGTCTTCTTGTCAGAATTAGTCTTCCCACAGCTGTTACCATGAGTAAGTCCACTATCTCCATCTTGATGGGAAAAAGCTTGTCTTTGCAGATAACTGATGTGTACAGGAATCCATTTGTTGGGAGGAATGTCCATACAAGTGCCCCCGCTACTCTGGAGTCTTCGGACACGGTCGCGGTAAAGGGCTTGTGAGTAAGACGTCTCATTGTATCTTCTTTGAACTTGTTAATTTTCCAAGTTATTGCTGGCTGCAGCTTCTGTTTTTAGCATAATTCTCGAAAGATCCGACGCAGGGGCGCGTTCCTCGAGCGATTCTTAGTTCTTTATGCCGAGCATGACCGTGCTAATTCCTTCTTGTGATAAAGGAAATAGATTTGAGGGTTGTGCAGTGGTGTCATCTGCCCCCCGGTCGAGGGACCGGCCCAAGGAGGAGCGTTACTCCTATTGAGGTAAGTATTTGTTGATTGCTGATTTTGATGCCAATGTTGCTGATTGTCGCCCTTATGTTGAAGAGCTATGTTGTGTTGAATGTTGAAACAATCATTCTTGTCGTGTCATTTGTGTGGATGACGACATTGCATTTGATGTTATGAATTCTTTGCCATAGGTCCTTAGAGATGATGTTAACTCTTGGTTGGTGTCGGGTTGTCTGCTTCCAGCATGTTGAACCCTTTGATGTTGTGTTGATAATTCTTTGTTCATGCATTTGCTTGCATGATATTTCGTCACCTGGACCTGTTTTCAATAATAATCATGTGATAACTTGTTAGTAATATTCCATACCTTGAGTTATCTATGCCGTCCATATGCTTTGGACTTGGAAGATATGATAGATATCCTTAGATGATGAACATGATTTCCGTAGTTGCGACAGTATATCGCTAATTGTTGAGTGTTATGATCGCCCCTCTTGGTTAGATTCCAAGGCATGGCAAGATGGATAGAGCATAGGATGTTGCGACTTGCGCATTGTAGGTTTTTGTTTGATGTGGATGACTAGTAATCATAGATGTAGTCTTCGCAGCCGTGACCATTAGCCACTTCTTCATAACTTGAGATGCTCTCCTGATTGCTTGCATGATGCATTATACATGTTGCCCTTCTTTCCTAAATAGCTTGCCGCTATATATGTTGTAACCTGCCAAGTATTTTGCGTATAGCAATATTTCTTAACAAGTAGTGCATTTGAAAGGTATTATCTTGGCTAAGAAAGATACTAGTTTATACCGTCTCTTAGTTCCACTCTAAGGCGACGTTGCACAAGACTCGACTTGTAAATTTTATGAGTTTTAAACAGGGTGCGCACCTGCCAGCGCGTATCAACCCGCGTTGGGGAAGCATACGTAAAAACATTTTGGTTTTTGAAAAGATGTTTGTGAACCCTAAAAAAGCTCGTGATACACGCAAAAACCGTGTTGATAAAATATTTGAAAAAATATTTGATACATAAGATATTTGATAAAGTATTTGAAAAAATATTTGTGATACATGATTCCTGCGTCCAGGGACCACGTAACACTTTTTGAAAATATGAATTGTGATGCATGCTTTCTGCGTCCAGGAACCATGCAACACGGTTTGAAAATCTGTAATATGGAATTGTCATCTAACAAGAGGACTTTTGCCGTAAAGAGTGAACCCTCAAGCAGGAATTCATAGTACGGGATTGTCATCTAATAAGAGGACGTTCGCCGTATAGAGTGAACCCTTTTTTAAATAGGAATTCATAGTATGGGATTGTCATCTAACAAGAGGACATTTGCCATAAAGAGTGAACCCTTTAAACAGGAATTCGCACTTGTTGTAGCGTGGGGTCATTGTCTAACAAGAGAACTTCCGCCACTTATGGGTTGATGAGTCCCGTATTGTATTTGCCCATCCTGTTCTGAATCCAGGGAATGGCCATGAACATGAGGATTTTCCTCTAACAAGAGATGTCACAGCATGTCATTTTTTAGAAGTAAACATGGGGTTTGTCTTTACAAAGAGGATACCTCAACATGCTACTTTTGATAGTAGATCTTGGTGTTAATCCAAGATATTGCTTGTATTTGACGCCTTTGGAATAGTCGTCATTTTGATAGTAGACCTTGGTGTTATTCCAAGGTATTGCTTGTAGTTGACGCCTCTGGAATAGTCGTCATTTTTTAGATAATCCGCAAGTTGTCATTGCGATATATAAGTTGACTGTGCACATAGCGCGATGGCTTTGTGTTGCCGGCACCTTCTTGAGATAGACGCCAATGTTATGAATGGAGAAATAAACTCCCTGTTGGTGTAGATAATTGATATGTTGGCGTTGTATACCATAAATCCCTCCTTGAACACAATGCTTAGCTTGTATTGTTGAAGTAGATTTTTGCGCATAGGTTACTACTTGGCGTTATTCCCATGTAGTAATCGTAGTGTAGCATGTACCTATGAACAGAGTTGCTTTTGTCAGATAATCGCAATTTTTATAAGTTTGCAAAAGTATGAAGTCATGAAATTTTTTTTTTAGTCATGCATAAATAAAGTAAAGGAATCTGATACAAGGATTCCTTGTTTGTGTAGGAAACTTCCCTGAGTGTGGACGCGAAGGTGCGGATCATGATAGGTATGTGTATATGTTAGGTAAAATGCCGAGCACTTGTCAGCTTGGTGCCCCCCAAGTCGCTTGGCAGTTGTATCGCTGTTTCCTGATGGTTTTTATTGTTTCATCTTCTAATAGTGCATGATCTGCCATTGGGTAATGCCCACGCCTTATTTATTATTGTGACACGATTTTTAGTCTTGCGCGTATAGAATGTTTGAGGCTTTGTGTTGTTGACGCGATTAATATGTGCGTAGTTGCTACTTGGCTTTATTCCAAGGTAATATGCGTCATAATAATGTACCTACGAAAGTAGATTTAACCTTTATTAGATATTTGGAATTCGCACAACGGATTACAAGAAAGCGTCTACTGCTCACTTCTTTTGAACAGTACTGAGGCTAATAAGCATAAGTTGTACTTAATCTAAGAAGATTTAAAATAGATATGCGAAAAAGGAGATAAGGAAGATAAAGGGATTGCTGATGTGTTTGACGTCCTCATAGGTGATTTGTTGGCCAGTTGACTCTGCCACGTGCCACATAGTTTCTCAATGCATCTAGCGTGTTGAGCTCTTCAATCTCCACCTTTGGGGATGAACAAATGTTGATGTCATGCCCCCCATTTTTACGTTGCTTGTGTTGTTCTTCAACATTTTTGCCAAGGAAGGCAGTCGTTGGCTCAAGTTGGCGGTGAAGTTTGTTTTCCGGGAGTTTGAAATTTGTTTCTTCCGTATTCATGTTCCAAGGATTGTATAAGTCGTCACAATTGGTTCCATAAGTGACGTTGTTTTTCTGGCGTTTGGCGATAAGTGGATTATCATCCGCCTTTTCTTTTCCCTTGCCTTTTTCTGAAGATTTCACACGAGGCTTCCTTTGATGCTTATTTCCTTAGTCGATATACTTCTTCATTTTTCCTTCTAAGATCAAGCTGTTTACATGAAATCTTAAGCTGACACAACTGTCCGTCTCATGGCCGTATACTTCGTGATTTTCGCACCATTTGCTTTCATCTTTTCCCAATGGGCCGTTGCGGAATTTAGAGGGATTTTTCCATAGCTGGTCTCCTTCATTTCTTTCAGGATGACAGACAGCGGTGTGTTCAAAGGAACACATATGGCGAGATTGGTCTCTTTGAGCCTTTGGGCATCTGACTGGAACGGCCTCTTTTGTTGCGGTTGTCTCTTTTCCCAGGAAACATGTATCTCTTTTTCAATTATTGCCTTCAAGGTTCTTGTTGTCAATCCCGTGATTGGGACGTCATCGTTACTAACAGGTTTTTCCCGTCCCTCCTTGTGACAGATGTCAGCATCGTCTTGGCTTGTCCTTGTGGAAGGACCTTCCTTGTGTATTTTGATGACTCTCCTTGAGTCTTCTTTGGAGGGCTGTCGCCTTGATCGACGAATTGCTTTAATTTGCCTTTGAGGACGAAGCTGTTAATGCGGGAACGTAGGCTGACACAGCTGTCCGTTTCGTGGCCGAAGACTTCGTGGTTTTCACACCACTTGTCTTTGTTTTTCCCCAGCAGACCTTTTCTGAAATTGTTCGGCTCTTTCCACATGTTCGCATCCTTCATTTTCTTCATTAGCACGGATAGCGGTGCATTCAATGGAATGCAGTCTGTGATATCTTCTTGGAAAGGCCTTTTGGCTGAGGCTGCCAATTGTTTCCTTTTTGACCGCTCGAGGGCGGTTTTGTTTGATTCTGCTTTGGAGGTTGTTTTTTTACGTACGGGTTGCATGAGCGTGAAGCTTCGTGCCTTGGTTGTTGGTACTGAAAGGTACCTTCCGTACATTGCCCCTCTATTCATTGGTGCAGTGTGTCTTGATGACTTGTGACTTGAGACTTTGTCCTTGTCGCCTCGACTTGTCCGTTGATTGGAGGCAGAGGGGGTGACGGGTTGACACCTTTGTATTGGAGGGCTCCTTGGTCTCATTGTGCGAAGGATTCATTTCTTGTTGGCGTGAAGAAAGCATTGGATGTGGCAACAGGGATGTGGAAGGATCCAAGTTGTCTTCTTATCGGCTTCTGCGAGGTTATGGGCAAGGCGTTGTGGTATGCAACGTGCTCCTTGTCCTTTAATGAGAAATTCATGACATCTTTAAAGGCGACATCCTTTATGTGAAAATACTCCAAGTTGGTGTCATCGGTCTTGTGCATTGTCTTTGCAACGTACACTTCTTGGTTGTATGAATTCTCACTTTCAGCGTCAAAGTCTCTTGCATTCCTCCAATGACGGGCTCCTTGGGAAGGAGTGTATGAATGTGCGGCTTCATATCTTGTATGCTGGAAGGCATTTTCTGCATGTTGGATCTTGCCTTGGAATGGACGGCCTTAGAGGGTAGTGTCTTGCGACATTTCTCTTGTCGGTGCAGCGTGTTCCTGGGCGGTTAGAGGTGGTTGGGCCGCATATCCTTGATTTTTCAGTAACTCGCGGAATGCGAGTAAGTCTTCCAGCGCCGCCATCATTGCTGGAGTAACTGAAGGCATCGGGTTTGCTCCCGTTCCTTGTTGTTCGCCTTGCGGCATTTCTGACTGAAATTCATCATTATCATGCATCTCTGGTTCGAAACCAGGTGGGGGTGAACGGTGCTCGTCATTTGGTTTTTGGAGGTTGTGCTGTGCGTCGGGCACATCCTCGGTTGGCATGGATGAAACTACGGAAGTAGTTTTCGGTATGTCGGAAGGCCCCGGCTGGCTTCCGGGTGGTTTCTGACCTCCTGATTTTTTGCTTGCCGGAGACATCTTAGGATGTCCAGGCCTTTTCCATGTACTTCTCGCGTTAACCTCTTCGGGAGGGTTGCGATCACTCGTCATGAATTTGCGGTATGATAGCTTTTTGTTCGAATCACGGAGACGGCGCCAATATTGCGTCCTGGATGAACTGGGTCGTGGGGACGCGTCTGTTTGAATGGTTGAGCGGGTTTTCGGGCTTTAACCCTTCGTCTGAAAGAGGTTTTCGCCTTGTGCCACTGACGAGTGTTCGGTTTTAACTCTGAGTCTCGGAAAGGTCTGTGTCTCGAAAGGCGGTTGCGTCTCAAGAGGCGTCTGTGTCTCAAAAGGCGGTTGCGTCTTAAGAGGCGTCTGTGTCTCAAAAGGCGGTTGCGTCTCAAGAGGAGTCTGTGTCTCAAAAGGCTGATGTGTCTCAGGAGAGTGGACGGCAGTCTGTGCACACGTCTGAACGTCTGGAGCCCCGGTTCCTGCACGAAGGGCCAATACTAGCACGGAGAGGGGGGGGGGGGATGGTGCTAGTGGAGCCCTTTCCGATGCCTAAGTCACAATAGGGCTAAAAAGGTAATTCTAGAGAGAGAAAGTATTTCTAGAGAGAAGTCAGAGCTCAAAATACCAAAGTTTGGCAAATGAGAGGATGTGTGAAAATGGGTGGCCAAGGCCTCCTATTTATAGGCTTCCTTGGGACCGGACCCTGTTTTAAAGCGGTTTGATGACGGTTCAAAAGCAAGCGGTAACCGTCATCAATATTGGCAATGCGCGAACTTGACTTCTCTACATGTAATGGTAATCGCGTAATCGGTAATCGCGCAATACCCGTAGTGCAATCCGGAGGTCCGGTCCGGATGCGCGTAACGCGCTTCCGGACCGTTTTGACCCTTTGGGAGACGTTTTTCAAGTCGAGATGTAATTTTTACGTGTTTACGAGGCCCGAAATATAAATACGAACTCGAATTCGGCACATATCCATCACTTACACGAACATTCAAGACAGCGCCCTAAAGATTAGGCGCATACCTCTACCAAGTACGACACATTTGAGTGTTCATAAACACTCCTTCGCCATCTCACAAGAAAGGAAGGCAACCAAGGATACAAGTCCTAACAGAACAAACATCGGTAGAAAATCCTGTCATTGAAGTCATGCACCAAGAGAGAAACTCTAAAGATGCAAGATTAGCAAAAGAGATAGTGCAACAACTAGAATATGAAAAATGAGATACATCTCCTATCAAGAGCCTTAGGGCATGATAATAGTTCTACAAGATCAAACAAAGAAGAGCTCAAAAGCTTGGGGAGTAAGGATTCAAGATCGACCCTCACACTAGACGCACATCCTGATCAAACACCTTGTCTGCGAATGATAAGACATTTGACTCTGGCATCCCATCAAGAGGAGAACCTCGATAAAAGGGGGCACTAGAAAAATATCCCGCCTTTAAGGCCATACGCCGAACACATGATGAATGAAGGTTATGACAAAATGAAAAAGGAGGGACTTGTCAGCTCAACACACCTCAAACACGTATACGTACGCAATACAAATGCAGCCTCTAATGAAGCTATCCAACAAGGAATAGCCAACACGGGGGCAAACCCATGGAAAATCATGGAGCATCACCTGCAAACCTAAAGGAAAACATCCTTTTTAGGTTCAAGTCCTAATTCAAAGGAAGTCTATAATCAAGATTCAAGGTGGGAGGAGCATGACCAATGTGACACTCCCTAAAGGCATTGAAGAATACTCCAATGTAAAGGAAAATGCAAAGCACGCTAAGTACCACAACACTTCAAGAAGATTATCACATCCCGGTCAGACCCCCCCCCCCCCCCCCATGCCCGAGCAAGGAGCATGGATCAGATTGACTAGTCTGAAACACACCTTCGAGATTAACAACTCAAGACACCATTATATGAGAAAGATTTTCAACCTAAATACAATCCCTTCCAAGATACGTTACTCCTACTCTATCATCACCGCAAAAGTGTTTTTTCTAAAAAACACAAGGAAGGGGGGGAAAGAATTTACAAGCACCCCTAGGATACAAACACTGCCACATCCTAGTTATCAAGAGAATGAAAATCACCCCCACCCACCCAAAGCAAAAGCTCTCCACCCAACCTCTAAAGATACATCCGACAAAGGCATTATCCAAACCATGCCTATGACTGAAACAAGCAAGCATGAGAAAGAGTAAATCCTACAAGGGACACTCATCGCATTCAAACAAGCAGACAAGGGAGCCCCGAGCATAAGGGGTACCCAACCAAGAAAATGAACGAGGGGCCTTCAACGGCCAAATATGAAAGGCGGTATGACCACCAAGCAACTTGGGGGGAACCAAACGAATAAGTGCTTGGTAGTCCACCTAAGTGTAAAAGAAGAGATTAGAGGCAGAAGATCACAAGAACATGCAATACCACTTCTCCAATAAGAAGTCATATAAGAGGGAAAACAACCTCAACTCCCTGTACAAACATGCCCTAAGTCGGCAACAAACAAACACTCGACCTATCAAGGGAAGGAAAAGTAAAGAGATATATACAAAGATAGGATACTAAAGCAACCAACCAGATGCCATTGGGAAGTCCTCATGATACTGACCCTCTAAAGATGAACCACTGATAGAGCTCGAGGAAGAAGAAGAAGAGCCTGAACTAACAATATCAACAGGGTTACCATTCTCCTGCAAAGGTGATCTCCCACACTTAAGAAAAGCGTGGTAACATGGAATATCATAGAAGGAAAAGTCAAGTAAAGACTCGAAAAGCGTGTAAAAAACGCACCCTACATGAGAAGGGACACAAGGTAAGGTAATATTCTGAGCCCTCCGGAAGCAAATCCCGCGAACACATTCGACGCCCCCAAGAGCGTATCTTAAGAGTAGTTCTAAAACAACGAACCATGTGCCCTCCGGGAGCCTATCCCGCGAACAGATTCGACGCCCCCAAGAGCGTATCTTGAGAGTAGTTTTCATACTACGACCTTCGACGCCCCCAAGAGCGTATCTTGAGAGTAGCTTCCAAAAACTACGACCTTCGACGCCCCCAAGAGCGTATCTTGAGAGTGGTTTCCAAAAACTATGACCTTCAACGCCCCCAAGAGCGTATCTTGAGAGTGGTTTCCAAAAACTACGACCTTCGACGCCCCCAAGAGCGTATCTTGAGGTAGATTTCAAACTACCAGATTCGACGCCCCCAAGAGCGTATCTTGAGGTAGATTTCAAACTACCAGATTCGACGCCCCCAAGAGCATATCTTGAGGTAGATTTCAAACTACCAGATTCGACGCCCCCAAGAGCGTATCTTGAGGTAGATTTCAAGCTACCAGATTCGACGCCCACCAGGAGCGTATCTTTGGTCTAACTACTGGTGCCCTCCGAGAGCGTATCTCGTGAACAGTTTCGACGCCCACCAAGAGCGTATCTTTGGTCTAACTACTGGTGCCCTCCGAGAGCCTGTCTCGTGAACAGATTCGACGCCCACCAAGAGCGTATCTTTGGTCTAACAGTACCATATATACCATTTAAAGGGTATAAGAAGAGATCATTGCACCATACTAAGAAGGATTCCATGAGAAAATAATTGCAAAGCAAAGTTGTATGAAGAACACATAAAGTTTGTTCTTGATGAGATAGCAGGTGATGTGAAGGAAAACACAAAAGAAAGATAAGTAAAGGAAAGCATATACAAGGGAGAAGTCCATGACCAAAGGATCATATACAGAAGCACAAGAGGTTATCATGAAAAGTAACGAGTTATCCTACCATCCATATCACAAGTCAAGAGAAGTATCTCAAAGGAACCCAACACCACCAAGAAGGATAGCAAAGACATGAAATCCAAAGTTCAAGGCTCTCAAAATAAACTCGACCCATCAAGAAGAGGAATTGCCTTACAAGTCGCACAAAGCAACCTCCGACAAACGTTATTGTCTTGCATGTCGCCCTCGCGTGACCTATGCTCGTATCAGACTTGAACATCGTCAAGCACAACTCATGAAAGAGACATCTAAAAAGCATGAAGGATACAACATCCGGCAAGACGAGACATCAGGACCTAACCCAACAAACATACCCTAAACAAAAGGCAACTATAGCAATGAAGGCTCTCCAATGAGAAAGGAATACTAATGCACAACTCCATACATCATGATGTGGCTATCATGTCCACATAACACGAGGTGGCTATCACGTCCACATACCCTGAAGTGGCTATCATGTCCACATACCCTGAAGTGGCTATCATGTCCACATAACCTGAAGTGGCTATCATGTCCACATACCTTGAAGTGGCTATCATGTCCACACACTGCGAAGTGGCTATCATGTCCACACACCAAGAGGTGGTTATCATATCCACACAAAACAAAAAGACCATCAAGTCCACCACAAACCTAAAGAGCCAACACCTAACCTCAAAAGGAGATTCAAGAAAAAGGGAAAAACAACACCCTTCATACGCTCATCAAAGGTATGCACTTATATTTCAACCCCCTAGATGATACTAGGTAGGAGACGTCCTCATTATGAAGACAACCTCCATATCTCATGAAATCAACCATAAAGCAAAGAATCACGACAAGCACTATTGGGGGCATATAACAAAACGATCCCCACAACAATCACAACTACAATACTAGTAGAGGCTAACTCAAGAGCAGTCTCCACCAAACTCCCAAGCAAGAATTTGCTATCTTAATCAGAGCCATGGCAAGAGAAAGGAACCTCAATGTAAGGCGATGATCACACCCATCACCAAAAGAAAAATCTTCAAACGCAAGGGTTAATAACATAACCCATAGGAAAGCCAAAGACACCTTCAAAAGTCGTCAAATCTACATGAAGATGAAATAAACCTGAAACTCGGCCCCTCGACTGGGGGGCAGAGGATAGAGAAGAGACATCAAGACCTATGATCACCCCCATCGCCATCCACAGGTTGTTTCCCTTTTTCAAGCAAATAGGGCGCCTCTTCAACCACTACCTCCTTATAATGAGAGGGAGTCAGCAAGAGGGCACTTGAAAGAGAGCCTCTCGCGGTTTCCTTCTCCTTGGCAGCCGAGGGCCCGACCTCAGAGTCAGGTTTCCGCGCCTTGGATTTAGATTGACTTGAACTCTCGCCTGTTGGATCACGGTGGAACTCCGGTACGGTCTTTGACGGCGATCCTAGCTCCTTCGCTCCACGCAATCCTGTAAGAGGGGATAGACCGGGCGGTGACCCAGAATCCCTCTCCGATGCTTAAATGAGTATCTCGTACGGACTGGCAAGCAGTAATCTCAAGTAATGTATTTCAACGTAAGTGATCTGAGGTGACCTCTTGCCCTTTTATAGGCGAAGAGATACCTCAGTTACCTGGTGAACCGTTGGGGGTGGTTAGCCCGTATCCCGCGTATCTCGGGTGTGATCCCGCCTATCTAGGCCATGATCTCGCTTATCCCGGCCACGCCCCGCGTATCTCGGCCACGCTCCGTGTATCTTAACCACGTTCCGCGTATCTCGGCCATGCCCCGCGTATCTCGGCCTTATCCTCTGATAACGAGTCCCGACTCCCGTCGGGGACTCCAGAGTTATCTCGTTGTGTCACCGCTCGCGGCCCCTCGTCATCGTGACAGGGCCTATTGTTCTCAGGGATTCGTCATCGGGGCCTACTCAGAGGCATCTCGTCGGGAGCGTTCAGCTCGCCTGTCAGGTCCGACTCTGTCGGGACCTCTCATCCTCGGACTTCCTTCGTCGGGATCCTTAGCCTGGGCCATCTTGGCCTTCGTTTAGGGCCCACCGGGCCTATTTGCCATTTCCTCACTGTTAATGGGGCCTAACGGCTGTAGTCGAACCCATCATTTGCCCCCAAGACATGAGGGACTTTTAGTTCGTCGTGTCTTTCAACTCCCGACCTCCCGACATTGGAATCGGGGATCTTTCCCTTGGCATTGTCACTCAATACTAGTATTCTCCTTCACGTTTCCTCGATGCTTTGTGGATAACTGCCAAATCCGAGGGGACTCCTCGATTCCCTAGTTCATTAAATGCAGCAGCTAGTGAAGCGACGTCTTCGGCACTCGTGCCTGGTTTTTCGCGCCTGTTTTTTTTCTTCTGAAAAGTGCTTTTCAGGCCGTTTCATCATTACGCCCGTTGCCCTTCTGCACGTTCCATCTCAACGGTCCAGATTAAAACTCTTCAACTTCGACGACTCGGATCGAAGTGTCCCTTCAACTGTCCTCTTCGCCTATAAAACCCTAACCGTGGGTGTTGGATGACTTTTACCGTCTTCGAATTTTCAGGAGCTCTCTACAACCTTTGTGAATTCAAGCTTTTGCGATTCCGAAGACCATTAGTGCTTTTCCGACCATCTTTCCGGCAACGCCCAGTTCATTCCTTCAACCTCCAATTCGTCATGTCTGGTAAGGATTTCTTCTTCGTTGCTTGCTCATCTTTTCCTTGTTTGCAACTTTCCGAAAATCCCACTGTGCCTTCCTTGCCATTGCTACTTTTCAGACAGTGGATCCAGCTCTGAGGGAAGAAAGCCCTTTAACTTTGATTATGCTCTGAATGAAATCTCTAGCACCGCTTATGATGCAGCTCTCCGGGAGGGATGCATCACTTCTACTTAAGAACCTCGTTTCCCGTATCCCTGGCCTCGCCCCTCGGGTAACCTTGAGGTTACTCGTCCCCGAAAAGGGGAGGTATTTGTCTCCACGGGGCAAGTATCAGCGGGGATCAGATTCCCCTTCTGTGGTAATCTGGTCGAGATGTGCCAGCATTACAAAACTCATCCGACCACCTTCTCTCCGCACGCTATTCGCCTGTGGAACGCTTTCCAGGTCCTCTGCTTCCGACAGCGGTGGGTATACAGCCTCAAGCTCTTCAGGACCTTCTACGGGATGAAGTGCAACGAGGCGGGGGTTTGCGCCTTCTACCCCCGAATGCCGAAGTGGAACAAGGCACAACTTGGACGGTGTAACTGGACCAATGACACCTGGAAGGTGGTCAAGGGTCGGGGACTCCTGGTTGATACGGGGTCCGACAACAGCGGTTGGAAAAGGAGCTAATTCATCATTCAACACTCTTCGATCCCATGGCCCCGATGGGAGGTGGAAGCAGACTCTCCGCCTGCCTTCCACACCTATACCGACGAAGATTTCCAAACTCTTCAACTCATCCAGCTCTACCGATGGGGGGAGTCCTACACTCCCCTCGACGCCAATTCTCTCGTGGAGCGGGACTGGTGAACGCCGGGATCCGACTCCTCGATATAATCTCTGGGGGCAGCTTTTCGACGGCCCCTCCAATGTGGTTCCCTGGGTAAACCTCTAACTCTTTTTCTTTTACTGTTTGCAGCCAAGAAGGTATCTGTGCTGACCGATCTGTTCCTTAAGCAGGGGGAGACCGATGCCGTCCGCCCTTCGCGGAAGAGGAAGTCCGCCAAGAAGGCTGCTGCGCCGTCGGGGTCTCCTTCTGCGGAGCAACCTAAGCGGAAGCGCGTGGAGCTGGACCAACTCTTCGACGTCCAGAACGCTGAAGAAGGTAAAAAGCTCCGTCTCGCTATTAAATCGTATAGGAGGATGGTCCCGAGGGATTTGATTCCTTCGACCAGGGAGGCCCGTATTGCTGACGTTAGACGAATCCTTCGAGGTGAAACTCCTCGTGTCCTGAAGGCGGGCTACTACCACTACCACGGGAAGGATCAATATGTCTCCCGACGTATTGTTTGGTGTAAGAATCCTGATGAACTCCCTGATTACATTTCTGAAGCCTCTCGTCCTCTAGGTGCAGGTCGCTCAGGAGCTCCGTCGGGCGCTGAAGCTTCCGCGGGTGCACCGTCTTCAACAGGGGTGCCTCCCTCAACTGCGGAGAAAACCCCGACCGGCGAACAATTTCGTCGGGTGGAAACCTTGGACTCCTCCGAGGAGACTGATGAGGGTGGCTCCCTTCGTCATCGTCGGAGGACGGGGCAGTCCCCCTTGAAACCAACCTCTCAGGGGCTGCCCCCTTCATCTTCTCCGCAGCAGCGACAACCGTCGCCCATCCAAAACTTCACTCCTTCCCCCGCCCGGGTCGAGCCAGAGGCGCGCCCCTCCACGACTCGCGCTGGCCCTCCTCCTGTCCCTCTCGACGGGAGTTTCTACAGGGCCTTCGACCCCACGCAGGTGGATGCTCCCTGGACTCCAATCCAAACACTGCAAGGGGTCCAACTTCGACAAGGGGACCAGCATGAAGATCTGGCTCTGCATCTGCTGGCAGGCTCGATCCTGCCCACCATGCGGTTCCCGATCTCCCTGAATCGGACGGCGATGCATCGGGATGTTCGAGAGATGTCCCTGCGTCGGATAGAGGTAAAACTTCGCTTCTCCTTCTTCATTGGTAAGGCTGGTTGTTTGTCCATTAATACTTTTCTTTCTTCTATCGTAGGAGCTCGGGGACTTCAACCGTCTTTTTGGGTACCTCATTGCCTATGATGAGTCCCGGGAGCGGGACCGGGCGGCCATCGCCAAGCTCCAGGAGGATCTTGCGGCCTCCAAATCTTCGCGGGGGAAACTAGCCAAGGAGCAGGCCATCCTCGACCAAAAGGTTCAGGACCTCCAAAAGCAGGTCGGAGATTTTGAGGGGCTCCTGAGGCGGGAGCGACAGGAGCGGCAGACTGCCGAGGACAAGCTGGTCCTCGAGAAGAAGGCTCTGGAGGAGCAAGTCGCGGGGGTTCCTGCGCAGCTGGTCGTGGCTGAGGCCAAGGGCCGGGAGGATTATCGGGGGTCTGAAGACTTTCAGGCTGATGCTATGAAGTTCTTCGGCGCGGAGGTGGAGAACACTCTCTTCAATGCGGTTGAGGAGCTCCACCTGGAGTATGGCGACGCCATCAACTTCGACAAGTCTCCTTCTCTCGCTCCCTTCTCGAAGAAATAGTTTGCTCTTTCTGAGGAGAGTGATGGGGGGAGTACCCCCGCAATTGTCGAAGACGCAGCAGAGCTTCCAAGTGCGGATGCCCCGATAATCGATCCTCCCGCGGCCGACCCTGTGGAGCCTTCCGCCGCCGACCTCGTGGACCCAGCTTCCACAGATGCCGCTGACAAGGACCAAGCCTAACTGCTTATCTTTAGAGTCCTTACATTTTCTTCGCTTTTGTAATCGTCGGGCCTTTGAGCCCTTATCAATTATCAGACTTTCTTAGTTCCGATTTTTTCGATGCACTTCTCCATGTGGCTTTACTACACTTGCTTAGGTCGATACTTCGACACTTAAGACATTCTCGTACATCACTCAAGACGATTTACTAATTTGCACCACTTAAGGTGACTTATCATCATGCACCACTTAGGGCGACTTTTCAATACTTAGAATAAATCTAAAAAACATGCATCACTTAAGACGACTTAATCTCGTGCATCACTTAAGACGACTTTTCAATACTTAGAATAAATCTAAGAATCACGCATCACTTAAGACGACTTAATCTCGTGCACCACTTAAGGCGACTTTTCTCGTGCACCACTCAAGGCGACTTTTCTCGTGCACCACTCAAGGCGACTTAATAAAGCTTAGAGTAAATATAAGAATAATTCTGATCGGAAGCAACCTTTTTATTTATTGATGGCACAAAATTGGCTTACATCGAATTAAACGATAAACAGCATACACCACTTAAGGCGATTTTACATCGGGCACCACTTAAGGCGACTTTCTTTGGGCACCACTTAAGGCGACTTTCTTTGGGCACCACTTAAGGCGACTTTCATCAAGCATGGTGTTTCTTCAAGTGTTCGCCACTAAAAGAATGCTTCAATACTCTGCCATCGAGGTCTTCCAATTTGTACGCATTTGGAGCTGGCATCCCCACGACCTTATAAGGTCCTTCCCATTTTGGTGACATCTTGTTGATTCGATCCAAAAGGGTGAACTCGTTGCGACGCCAAACCAGCTCCCCGACGAAGAACTGTCGGGACTTAACTCGCCGATTGTAGTACCTGGCCGTCGCCAAACGCATTCGAGCTTGGACTTCATCGGCTTCCCGCCTCTTCTCTTCGAGCAACTCCAAGTCCAGACGTCTCATCTCATCATTCGTCAGAGGCTCGTCTCATCTCATCATTCGTCACAGCTACCTCCACGGTGGCGACAGCCTCCGTGCATTAAACGAGGCCAAACGGAGTCTCCCCCGTTGATCGTTTGGGTGTCGTTCTAACAGCCTAAAGCACGTTTTCCAGTTCGTTCAGCCATTTGCCCTTCAAGGCATAGACCCTCTTCTTCAGGCCACCCATCACGATTTTGTTGGCTGATTCCACCTGACCGTTAGTTTGAGCATGGCGTACGGAAGCTGTCCGATGCTCAATGTTCAACTCCTCCAGATACTCCCTCACCTGAGAGCCGTTAAACGGTGGACCATTGTCGCTGATCACCACCTTAGGAATCCCGTATCTGGACACAATATGGGTCTGGAGGAATTTGACGATCTGGTTCCCCGTCGTTCTGGCCAGTGCCTTTGCCTCTATCCATTTTGAGAAATAATCGATAGCTACCAGTAAGTACTTACATTGACCTTGTGCCTGTGGAAGAGGTCCCACCAAGTCGATGCCCCATTGCGCGAAGGGCCAAGCGCTCTTGATGGATGTCAGATTAGCGGCCGGAGCCACGATACTCGGGGCGTACCTCTGGCACGCGTCACAGGATCGGACCAACGCTGTCGCGTCCTTGCTCATCGTAGGCCAATAATAGCCCAAGTTCAGCACTTTCCTCAAAATGGATCGGGCCCCTTCATGACAAGCCGCGACCCCTTCATGCACCTCCTTCAGGATTCGATTTGTATCGGGTTCTGCCACACACTTCAAGTACGGAGTCGAGAACCAGCCCTTCTTGTACAGCTGATCGTCTAGCATCACGTAATTAGCCGCGATCCGACGTATCCTGTCAGCTACTACCTTATCATCGGGGACTGCCCCCGTAGTCAGGTATGCGACTATCGGGGTCATCCAAGTGGGCTCCTCCTCCGATCCTGCTTCAATAGCACATACCTGTGTCGGGTCGGTGGTTGACAAGATCACCTTCTCCAAGAAGTGTACCTTCCGATTTTCTTCCAAGGGTGCCCCCAGGGCAAATTTGCTCAGAGCATCTGCCTCTACGTTTTCCTCCCTCGGGATTGCCTCAATGTCAAAGCTTTTAAAGCTCTCCTTCAAGGTTTGTACCTCGCGCAGGTATTTCTTCATTATCGGGCTCCTCGCTTCATATCGCCCTTGAACCTGGTTTACGATTAAAGCTGCGTCGCACTTCACTCTCAAGTGATCGACTCCCGTGCCTCTAGCAATTTTCAGGCCCGTGATAAGAGCCTCATACTCCGCTTCGTTGTTCGTGGCCTTAAATGTTAAAGCCAGGGCATATCGGAGCGGCTCACCTCCACCCGGTGGTATTAACAAAAAGCCTGCTCCTGATACGTCTCAACTCGAGGAGCCATCCGTGTACATCTCCCAGGTATTTCCCTCGTTTGGCTGTTCTGATTGCTCTGCCCTCTCTGGTTTCTCTTCTGTCGGGACCTCTATGGTTGCCCCCTCTACAGGGCCCGCTTCTTCCAGATCGGGGGTTGTAGATTCTGCTATGAAATCCGCCAACGCCTGGCCCTTAATAGCCGTTCTCGGAGCAAAGTGTATGGGAAACTCACTAAGCTCTACTGCCCATTTTACTAATTTCCCCGACGCATCTGGTCGGTTCAAAAAATGCTTCAAAGGCTGGCTCGTCAACACAGTAATCTCGTGTGCGTGGAAATAAGGCCTTAGCTTCCGAGCAGTAATAATCAACGCAAAGAGATACTTCTCAACGACAGGATAATTTAATTCAGACTTGGCAAACGCCTTGCTTACATAATAGACGGGGACTTGATTACCCTCGACAACCTTCACTAACACAGAGCTAATGGCAAATTCAGAAACAGCCAAGTAAAGATAGAGCGGCTCGCCTGGAACCGGTTTCGCCAACGGCGGGAGGGTGCGAAGGTGTTGCTTGAGTGCTTGGAACGCTTCTTCACACTTGGCGGTCCACTCAAACTTCTTGTTGGCCCTCAGGACTTCAAAAAATGGCATTGATCGGTCGCTGGCTTTGGATAGGAAGCGATTCATTGCAGCCAGTCGGCCATTCAGCACTTGTACTTCCCGATGGTTTATCGGAGACTGCATCTCTTCAATCGCCCTCAGCTTCTCGGGATTCACCTCAATTCCTCTCTGGCTCACCATAAAGCCCAAAAATTTCCCTGAGTGGACTCCGAAGGCGCATTTCGTCGGGTTTAGGCGAACCTGATGAAGCCTCATCCGCTCAAACGCCATGGCTAGGTTGTGCACATGATCCTCAGCTTGTCGGGATTTCACCAGCATGTCATCCACGTAAGCCTCCATGGTCTCCCCAAGCATATCTCCGAATAGCTTGTTCACCATCCGCTGGTAGGTTGCCCCAGCATTGATTAACCCGAAAGGCATGACATCGTAGTGATAGATGTCGTTGTCTGCATAAAACGCTGTGTGAGGCGCGTCTTCTTTAGCCATCTTGATCTGGTTGTAGCCCGAATACGCATCCATGAAGCTCAACAGCTCATGTCCCGATGTGGCATCCACCAACTGGTCAATTCTCGAGAGTGGGTAACAGTCCTTTGGGCAAGCCTTATTTAGGTCGCGGAAATCCACACACATCCGCCATTTCCCATTAGTCTTCTTCACCAGTACCGGATTAGCGACCCAAGTCTGGAATCGGAGCTCTTTAATAAACCCAGCATCGAGCAACCTGCCCACCTCCTGCTGGATCGCGATCTTCTTGTCTGTGCCCATCGGACGCCTTTTCTGCGTGATAGGTTTGATTGCGGGATCTATCTTCAGCTCGTGTACGATCACATCGGGGCTGATTCCTGGCATATCGCTCGGGGACCAGGCAAACAACTCCTTGAACTCCTTCAGCAACTCAATCAATTTTTGGGCTGTCTCCTCAGTCAGAGCAGACCCGATTTTCACCTTCCTCTGGGGTCCGTCGATCTCAACTTCTTTTAGATCTTCTATGGGGGCGGGACACCCAAGCTCCTCTCTAGGATCTGTATCTGTCTGAAGGACAGTCATGGCCTCTCGCCTACTCCTCCGGGTGGCGTTAACATAACATTTTCGGGAAGCTACCTGGTCACCCTTGACTTCTCCGACTCCGTGGTCGGTCCGGAACTTCATCTTCTGGTGTACTGTCGAGGCAACTGCCATCAGGGGGTTGATGGTGGTTCTCCCGATAATCGCGTTGTAAGTCCCCGCGGAATCAACTACCACGAATTCCACGTTCCTCCTTTCTGATTTCCACCCACTACCAAACTCCACTGGTAAGGTGATTACTCCTAGCGGAAGGAGGTTGAACCAGAGAACCCGACCATCGGGAAGTTTGCCTCCTTCAGATCTTTCTTCGTTTTTCCCATAGCCTCCAGCGCGTCCATAAATTGAATATCGGAGGAGCTTCCTCCGTCGATCAGAATTCGCTTCATCTCGTACCCGTCTACATCTAAGGTTACAACCAAGGCGTCATCGTGCGGAGTCTCCACGCCTATGAGATCCTCCGACGAAAAGGAGATCACCATTTCTTCCTTCAGGGTCCAGGATCGAGACCTCTTACCTAGCACCACAGCCGTAGGAATTCTAGAGGCATGAACCTCCCGGGAGGACGAGGTATCACCATCAGCAGCAAATCCTCCGTGAATCACATTAATGGTGCCCCGTCGTTCTTTGCGGGCACCGGACGGCTCCGGATCGGACCTCTTCTTCTTTGGGGACCGATCGCGGGATCGAGAACGGGACCGCGATCGGGACCGAGAGAGGGATCGACACCGCTTATCCCCGACGAACTCCTTGAGCTTCCACTTCTGGATCAGTTTCTCGATCTCCTTCTTCAGCTCCCGACAATGGTTGGTGTCATGACCATTTGCGCGGTGAAATCGGCAGTAGCGATCCGTGCGGGATCCTAAGAATTCTCCATCCTTCTTTGGGGGGTACCTGGAGATACCTTGTTGTTCCATGACCGTTAGTACCTCCGCCATGGAGCAGTTGAGAGGAATGTCGAGATCCTCCCGCTTGTCCTTCCTTAAAGAACGCCTATCATCCCTCCGACCAGAGCCTCCTCGATCCCGACTGCCCTCGGGTTTACCCTTTGACTTACGATCGTCGAAAGGTTTAACCGACTGCTTCCCTTTATTCGACTTCGGGGGCTCCAGCTCTCCAGCGGCTATCTTCGACTCCTGGACATCGATTTGTCGTTTCACCCTCTTCTGTAGTGCCTCCATATTCCACACGGCTTTCTCAGCCACGCTGTGCATTAGGTCGGAACCGTAGGGGGCCGTTAGGTTCTGAATGAATGTACGGATGGTTTCACCCTCCGAGATCTCCTCATCAATCTCCGCCACACTGGCAGTGTACCGCTGGTAATAGTGTGCCAGTGATTCTTCGGGCCTCTGAACCACCTGGGTCAGGAACCTCACACTCTTCAGCAAACGTCTACGGCCCTAGTACTGCTGAATGAATCGGTCGTGCATATCTGCCCAGCAAGTGATGCAGCCTGGGGGCAGGCTAAAGAACCAGGTCAGGGCTCTTTCCCCAAGTGTGTTCGGGAACAGCGTACACGCTATATCTTCATTCGGGGCTCTTCCCAGACACGCCATGAGGTGCTTCTGGACATGACGAACCGGATCTCCTTTGCCATCGTATTCCTTTATCGTGGGGATACCCAGCCCTGGCGGGGCTAGGGTGTCTATGAGTCGAGGAACGAAGGGATGAGTAGATCAATCCCTCAGCTCCGACACCAGCGGCTTCTGCTCTCCCGCGCAGATGTTCACGATCTTTACCACCTGATCGGGGGTGATGGGACCATTCAGGGGAATGGTCCTGTGCTGTACTGGTTCTGGCCCATCAACCACGAATCTCTCTAGCTGAATGGACACCCTACTCCTGTCCTGGCCTCGGGGCGGAGCCTCCTGTACGTTCCGAACCACTGCTGGTGGGGGCGCTTCTTCTAACGGGGGAATCTCCTCCTGCCTCCTCGCGGCCTGTCTCCGATCTAAGAGAGCCTCCACGGCTGCCAAAAACATGGGCATGGCTTCTGCCACAGCCCTCGTCAGGTCCGTAGCTGGGGGAGCCTCCTGCTCCCTATTGCCCTGGTGCTGAGCAGCAATCTCTTCGGGACCTTCATTATGCCCTCCTGTCTGGGAGTGCTCAGCAGCGGGATGGTTCTGGTTTTCCTCCTGTTCTGGTAGTGAATTCAGAGTTGTTGCAGCGGGGTGACGAGAACTACCAGATTGTCCTTGCCTTCTTTGCTTGCCAGCCGCCATTGAACGAGTAGAAGGCATATCAGCTTTTTGTTTGCTTCCCACAGACGGCGCCAATGTTGGATCACGGTGGAACTCCGGTACGGTCTTTGACGGCGATCCTAGCTCCTTCGTCCACGCAATCCTGCAAGAGGGGATAGACCGGGCGGTGACCCAGAATCCCTCTCCGATGCTTAAATGAGTATCTCGTACGGACTGGCAAGCAGTAATCTCAAGTAATGTATTTCAACGTAAGTGATCTGAGGTGACCTCTTGCCCTTTTATAGGCGAAGAGATACCTCAGTTACCTGGTGAACCGTTGGGGGTGGTTAGCCCCTATCCCGCGTATCTCGGGTGTGATCCCGCCTATCTATGCCATGATCTCGCTTATCTCGGCCACGCCCCGCGTATCTCGGCCACGCTCCGTGTATCTTAACCACGTTCCGCGTATCTCAGCCACGCCCCGCGTATCTCGGCCTTATCCTCTGATAACGAGTCCCGACTCCCGTCGGGGACTCCAGAGTTATCTCGTTGTGTCACCGCTCGCGGCCCCTCGTCATCGTGACAGGGCCTATTGTTCTCAGGGATTCGTCATCGGGGCCTACTCAGAGGCATCTTGTCGGGAGCGTTCAGCTCGCCTGTCAGGTCCGACTCTGTCGGGACCTCTCATCCTCGGACTTCCTTCGTCGCGATCCTTAGCCTGGGCCATCTTGGCCTTCGTTTATGGCCCACCGGGCCTATTTGCCGTTTCCTCACTGTTAATGGGGCCTAACGGCTGTAGTCGAACCCATCATCGCCCACCGCAAGAACCCATTCGGTAACCAGGGGCGAACGCTCTAACAACAAGAAGGAAGCAACATGAGAACAATCATAAGTATATCACAAAGAAAAGAGAATGGAAAAAGAACATGCCGGAAGCCTCTGCAGCTTTCCCTAACTTAGAAGATTTCTTGGCCTGATGAGAAGAACTAGTGGGTTCTTCCCTCTCATTCGATTCAACGGTACGTTCGGAACGCTCCGCCTACACCTTATACGTTTCTCCATGAAACCAACCTACAAGGGGTCATACGAGTCCCCGCCTCATACGAGTCCACCTCGGACACCCAAGACACAGGACAGTCAGATTTGGTCTGACTGATCTTCAAGGTCTCCCTGTCCGAAGAAGAAAGCTTCCCAAAAGTGAGTCATCTATACGAGCGACCGACGCAAAGATCGACCCTTACTCATGGAGGGGCGAGATACGCCTACTACGGGGGCAACCTTAACATCAATCAAGTTACGGAAACAAAACCACAACCCAAGAGACCTATCCAAGGGAACAAATCCCAGAGCGTCACAAAGAGGGCGAACCTTTAGCTTCCCCAAATGGAGAAACGCTCCGACACATCCGAAGGAAGGGTCAACCCGTAACACATGTCAATAAATCCCTTCGCTCGCGGCGGGTAAGAAGAAAGCTCGTAAGCATTTTCACCCTCACTTTTATGGGGAACAAATTGCAGGGTAAGGGTCAAGAGTTATACACACACTCCAACGAATGAAGGAAAAATGTTACGCATATCGAAGGTCGCGGTTAAAAGACAATGCTCGCGCTAGTACGAGGGAGGCGGAATGTTGTGTCCCATTGAGTGGTAGAGTTCCCATTCTCAAGTAAAGGAGAGGTCTATGCTCTCACCCTTGCACTTATGCTCATATTCATGATTTACATCTACAAGTACACCAATTCCATCACTCATGCTTATACTCACAACCCATCCATACAAACATACATGTTTATGCTTGCACTCACATGCATGCCCACGCGCACACTCCCGTGTGTTCAAACATTTAGACGTCCATGCACATAGCCGCCATACATCCACGCATACATTCATGACTACAACCGCAGCATGTCTACACCCACTTCCATACTTGTGTTCCTACTTGCATGTATGCTAGTACACACTTTCATGTTCATGATACATCCATGTTCACTCAAGGTAACATCCTATAGACATATTTTCTAGTATCACATACTTAGAAAAAATTTGGACCAAATTCAGAATTTTTCCCCACATAGGCCCACCCCATCATGAAATTGAAGTATAAACTCGCGCAACCGTGTTCATTTTGCATCCCCATGCATCCGTATATTTTCCGAGTATGAGCTCGGGACAATATTGAATTTATTATTTCCATCTCAGACGGAAACGTGCTTGGACGCGTGTCCACGCTATACTGACGTTTGCAATTCCTCTATCTTAGAAGACAGGGGGCAGAGTCAGAGACGGACACCCAGGGGTAAGTAAGGATTCTGACAAAAGGTAAAATCCCGGTTTCAAATTGTGCGTGTCATACCATCCTAAAATAGAGTCAATCAAGGGTCAAGCCATTGGTTGACTCGGGGGCATGTGATGGATATACGCCCAATTTGAACCCGTTGACCTACAAACCGTGTTATTTTTATCACCCCGTTAATGATTATAAATTGAAACTTTGACCCGAACACCCCGCCGAAACACCAACGGTCCGGACGAGGCGAAAATACTCGTCCGGGCCACGCGTCGAATTCACCTAGGTGAGATCGGGTGGCCACACCCGACCTCCCCTAGGGGAGATCGGGTGGGCAAACCCGATCTCCTCTAGGGGAGATCGGGTTGGCCAACCCAATCTCCCTTAGGGAGGGGTTGGGTGGCCACACCCAACCCCTACCCTTAGGGGTCGGATTTCTCTCCGCCCACAAGGGCCCCGGCACCATTTCGCGACTCCTGCACTTAGATTATTTCCGTCAACCTCTCCATGCTTTAAGGTTTTAATTATGTGATTAAGGACTAATTAAATGGGTTTAAAGGTTAACGATGTCCTTAAGTCACCTTAATGACACCTTTGCCTATAAATACAACCCCTTCACCATTCATTTGGGGGATCTGGATTACTGGCACATTTTTAGCTCTGACTTCTGTCTACATTTTATCTCTCTAGAAGTATTCTGAATTAAGCATCAGAGAGGGTTCATCAAGCACCACCCCCCCTCCGTGCTTGATACTGCCCCTCTTGCAGGGTAGCAAGGAGCAGAGAGACAAGGAAGCGGAAGAGTAGGAAACGGTACAAAAGACCCCGAGGAGCACGTAACCCGACATCACATTAGTGGGAGATAAGCTCTAAGTTAGCGATCCGTTGACTCAGACCTTATAACCTAACACTGCTGAAGAATGCACTTTGTTGGCAATTGGGGAATTTAGGCCGCCCTTCATTGTAGTCCATTAACCTATCTCAATTGAGGTGTTAGTTAACTAGAGCATTTAACCATAATTAATTAGGTTAGGGTCAATTAATTAAGGGTAAGGAAGGGGTCATATTGGCTTGTTCATTAACTATAAGGATTAAGGTCCACTAATAGTCGATCTCTTGCATAATTCGACCGAACCTACCTATACTTGAAGAATAAGTTTTCTTAACCTCTTTAATTATAGATTATAAATATGTATATTATATATATATATATATATATATATATATATATATGGTAATTAAATATATATATATAATTGTCTAGAATAATTATATATATATATATATATATATTGAATTCTATTTTAGGTAATAGATATATATATTCTCGTGAGTATATTATCTATATCTTAAGAGTCAAATATTCCCCCTGTATAAGGGCAAGTTTTGGCCAGCCTATGTACCACCATTAGAGTGATTGTGCAGTTAATCATTCACACCACCAATAGATAGGAAACCCTATTACCTAGACCCCTAGTTTACATATTCCTTACCGTGAGGTTTAGTTCGTGAAGAATTGAGCCTTCCTTTCCGCAAAGTGCGAGATTCAACGACCCCGGTCGGTGAACAGCGAAGTAACCTTGTTGAAGACACTTGGAAGTTAAGGAGCTTGAAGATCAAGAACGTGGGAACGACCATGTACGAGGGCCTGATCATCAAGCTAGAGACGACTTTGGTTAGGTCGGAGAATGAGTTAAGTTTCATTCCTATTCACTTATGTTGAAATGCTTTAGAAAGATCGATATAGGTGGGGATTACGAAAACTTTAGGGAGTTTACTATAATTTATTTAATTTTATTAGGCTCACTAGTGACTTTGGTAAGAAGCATTAAACAAACTTTAGTGATCTTAATCCATCGCCTAGATATTCAATGCATGTAGTTATTCATTCAAATGTTTTAACTTGCGAACTTGAACATGATTACAAATTGTTAGTGTGATTAGAATGGCTGCAACAAGAAATTTTATTGCTATGCTAAGTTAGGGGATAAAATTGAACGGATGAGAATTATAAGATATGGAATGTACGAGCCTGTATTGTCGTAGATGAACTAAAATGCGGACTCCAAATGAAAACGGTTCAAGTAAGGCCCGAGGGAGATGTTAACTCACATAAAGTAGCCTTTATGATCTGTAGGATGCCAAGGATAGAGAATTTCTTGCAACTTTGCTAGCAATGGTGGATGATGACATCTTGTATGCATTTTCGCGATATGCGACTGCGATGCAACTATTGAAGGCGTTAATAAACATATTTGGTGTTTATACCCAAGTCCATATCCGCTCCCTGAAGATATCACTTGAATCACTCAAGATGAACTCTCAGCACACTAGAAGGCAACATATGTCAAATTTGTTGACCGAGCTGTAAGAGGAAAGTCAAATTTTGATCGAAGAACAGAAAATCAGTGCAATCCTGTGATCTCTTCCAGACTCATGGGAACCCATGAGGATGCAGTTGGCCCATTCTGACAATCTAAATACATTAGACGATGTGCGTCAGCACATTGAGTTTTGGGATGATTGATCAATTGACTAGTAAGACTGTGGTTAAGACCCAGTCGCAAGCATTGATAACATCACCCTCACAGAAGAAAGGGAACGAGGGAATAGAGGAAAGGGGAAAAACTCAAGTTTAAGGATCTCCAGGATTCAAATGTTGTAAAGAAAAATAAGATGATCCCATATTCGGGTAAGAGCAAGAAGCAAAAATTCTGAAAACTTGAAACCCGAAGGTGTTTTAGGTGTGGCTTGAGAGGACAATTGGATTCTTCTTGCACTAATTCTCCTAAGGTAATTAAATGATAAGGTATAGCTTTTTATTGCATGTTTTAACATCTGTTAGACTGATCTGATTCCGCAATTTCACAATTGCAGAATCGAGATCGTCAACAGGAACATAACTAAGAGAGCGGATCCATATTTGGAATGTTAATAAGATGGAGATAAAAAAAATATAGTTCTACTATTTATTTATGAACTATTCGTAATAAATGCTTGAATGATAATAAACATAAACTCGTTAAGCAGTACATGGTTTATATAGTTCATTTTATGATATCAGTGCATGGACAAGTACATGTTTTCTCTATATTCACATGGTTTTTGGGTTTTTTTAGTTAATCTTAAATATTGAATTTTTAGATGTATGTAACTTAACAAATTTTAGGCACAAATGAGCAATATGTTCGGCACCTATGTGGGTTCGACACTAGAGGTGAGAAACTGTATATAATATGAATTATAGACGTAACTAAAGTTACATGTGTAAAATTAAATCACGGAGCTTACGCTCTCGCTGGGTTAAATTGATAAGTCTAGGAAGTAAAAGAAGCTTAATGGAGCATTTAGAATTTCGAAGAAGAATCAATTAGACCGGACAGTTGAAAAGACCTTCCAAACTAAAAGTCAACTTGGAAACACTTTAATTAAAAGTTTGGCGATACATGTAAGGAAAAAGGTTGTTGTAAGCATATGGTGATGGGCGCCGTTAATGAAAGCCCATTATATGTATAAGATACCTAAGACAATTGGGTAAATGTCACATTAGGACATTGGGCCAGACCCAAATCCCAATATACATGAGAGGCCGAAAATATGGGCCTCCCTTATGCATAGGCCGGCCGAACATATTAGGTGGGCAAAGTGGACTTTTGTCCACTTTGCTCCTCCTATAAATAAGAGGTGTTAGGGGTTTTATTAGGTTAATCCTTAATCCCTCATTGAAGTGTTTTTGAGAGAAAAAACTCTCCTCCTTATAACACACATCGGCTGAACCTCACTTCACCAAAGGGTGTGCCAATTTGCCTTCGAGCAAACACTCCAGAGATCCATCCCTGTCAAGAATTGATCAGAGGATTTGTTGTGGAGAATATACCGCGTAGGGCTTCCTTGATAAGAACCTCTACTGGTGCCGACCGATGACCGTGAACTCCCTGCTACAGGATATTGGGACTACGAATTACTTTTGAGGAATGTGCGAATCTTCCGCTGCGTAATATCGATTACTAGCATGTACCATGTTTATAGTATCTGTAGTGATTACTCCCCGTAATCTAACAGTGGTATCAGAGCATGTGTTAGGAGTTCATGATTTTGATAAATTGGTATTCTTGAAAATTTTAAAATTTGGACCGAAAATTTTAAAGAGATAAAATTAAAATTTTCCGAATTTTATGTTGTTAGTGGTCCAAAATTTTCATGATGTTCTTAGGAAAATTTGATGTTCATGATCTTCAAGAAAAAGCGTAATTTTTTTTTTTTTATCAAAATCGAACATTGGATTATAGATTGTTAGATATCTGTCCAATTCGGGTTCGTGTTTACATTTCGGGCCTCGCAAAATACTCTAAAACCCGTAAAAGAACTCTTCCGTGGACACCCAAGTCCAAAAACGGTCTGGAATACGCGCAGTACCCGGACCGGGGGACTTCCGGATTGCAACAAGGCAATCCGGACGTCCGGATTGCTAAACAATCCGGAGGTCCGAATTACCGACGTTCTCCGCGCTCATCCCGATTATTTTGCCAATTGCGAGAAGTCGGTGCACGCATAGTCCACCTTGATGACGGTATACGTTTTCCTTCATACCGACATCAAGCCGTTCAAAACTTGGCATGATCCTTAGGTTCCCTTTAAATAGGGGCCTACGTCTCTCATTTTAGATAACTCCATCATTTTGTACTCTGGATGCTCTGACTTCTCTCTACAAGGCATTCTCTCTCTAGAAATTCCGACTTGAGCGTCGGAGAGGGCCCAACCAGCATTCCCCCCTCTCCCACGCTGGTTACTGCCCCTCGTGCAGGAATCGAAGTTCGAGAGTTCTAGGTCGAGGACTTGAAGATTAGTTCGTGGATTTTTTTCAAGGATCGCGGCGTACCCGTCCTTGTACACACATCCCGAGCCCGTTCGTGAAAAAGAAGCCTGAACCTACCCAAGTGGAAGCAGACTTAACATTTGACGCCGTCTGGGGGATTCAAACAAAAAGTCGTTCCGTACCGCGAGCTATGACTGGAAGACGACCAAAGAAGGCGGGGGCAAGCAATCCGAAGCCGAAGCCAACAAGAAAACAACCAGCACGTTCTCACGTTCTAGATGCAGGGTCTACCGCCTCGTTCGTGCCAACAGAAAACGTGCCTTCCGCACAGCACGGTCCCGAAATTCAGAATAATGCATCAGCACACGAGTTCGAGCGAAGGACGGGGATCAATGAAGAGTTCCCATACGGGATGGAAGCCAACAAATAGAAGCAGGCAACAAGTCAGCATTATCATTTGCACGTGCATAAAGACATGTTCGCTGCATCCTCCAATCCAACAAGCAGCGTGAAGCATGGCCTTAAAGTCCAGAATACAGCATACATGGCATCCAATCCGGAAAAGATGGCAAACATACATATGATACATGGAGACTTTGATGTTGAAAGCGAGATGTCGTACGAGAAAGAAGTGTACGTTGTAAAGACAATGCACAAGTCCCATGATACCAACATGGAGTATGTCGACATAAAGGATGCCGCCTTTGAAGATGTCATTGGTTTTCATCAAAGGACAAAGAGCACATTGTGCACTACGACGCCTTGGTCATAACCACGCAGAAGCCGACAAGAAGTCGACTTGGATCCTCCCACATTCCTGTTGCCACATCCAATGCTTTCTTCATGCCAACAAGAAGTGCATCCTTCGCACAGTTTGACCAAGGAGTCCTCCAATACAAAGGTGTCAACCCTCCATCACCTGTCACTCCTACCATGACGACCGCGCTTGATGAGTTGCTTGCATTCCGAAAGATGTTAACGAACCAAGGATATTTCCCGCCACCACCACCTCTGCCTCCAATCAACGGAAAAGTCAAGGAGACAAGAACAAAGTCCCGAGTCACAAGTCATCAAGACACTCCGCACCAAAGAATAGGGGGCAATACAAGGAAGATACCTTCAAGTACCAACAACCAAGGCAAGGAGCTGCGCGCTCATACAACCCGTATGTGATAGCACAACACCAAGAAGGGGCATGGAAACAACCTCCAACCTCCTGCTAAAAAATAGACAAGGAAGGTTCTTCCACGAGGAAAAGACAAGACGATGATGAATTCCGTCACAAGGAAGGACGGAAAAAGCTTGTTAATGACGATGATGTCCCAATCACAGGACATACAACAAGAACCTTGAAGGCAATAATTGAGGAAAAGATAGTCGCTTCCTGGGAAAAGAGACAACCGCAACAAAAGAGGCCATTCCAGTCAGACGTCCAAAGGCTCAAAAAGACCAATCTTGCCAAATGTGTTCCATTGAACACACCGCTGTCCGTCATCTTGAAAGAAATAAAGAAGACCAAGTTGTGGAAAAAGCCCTCTAATTTCCGCAAGGGCTCATTGGGAAAAGATGAAAGCAAATGGTGTGAAAATCACGAAGTGTATGGCCACGAGACGGAAAGCTGTGTTGGATTAAGGTTTCACATAAACAGCTTAATCTTAAAAGGAGAAATGAAGAAGTATATCGACCATGGCAATAAGCATCAAAAGAAGTCTCATGTGGAGTCTTCAGGAAAAGGGAAAGGAAAAGAAAGGGCGAATGATAATCCACCTATTGCCAAGCGCCGGAAAAACAACGTCACTCATGGAACCAATTATAACGACTTATACAATCCTTGGAGCACGAAGGTGGAGGAAACAAATTTCAAACTCCCGGAAAACAAACTTCCCCGTCCACTTGAGCCAATGACTGCCTTCCTTGACAAGAACGTTGAAGAATGGTACAAGCACCATAAACTGGGGGGGAATGACACCAACATTTTTTCATCCCCAAAGGAGGAGATTGAAGAGCTCAACACGCTAGATGCACTGAGGAACTATGTGGCACGTGGCAGAATCAACTTGCCGACAAATCACCTATGAAGACGTCAAACACATCATCAATCCCTTTTATCTTTATTTTTGCATATCTACTTTAAGTCTTCTTAGATTAAGTACAACTTATGTTTATTAGCCTTAGTACTTTTCAAAAGGAGCAATCAGTAGACGCCTTCCTGTAATCCGTTGTACGAACTCAAAATATCTAATGAAGGTTAAATCTACTTTTGTAGGTACATTACTATATCATGCATACTACCTTGGAATAACGCAAAGAAACAACTACGCACATATTAATTGCGTCAACAACACAAGCTAACGCACTAGGAACAACAAACGGTTTAGGCCATATAACATCCCCCATGCAACGGAGCCTCAAGCATTCTATACGCACAAGACTAAAAATCGCGATGCAATAATAATATGGGGGCATCACTAAAGTGACAACGTCATCAACATTGTGGAAGATAGGAATTCAGGATACGCTCCTATATTATATGCACGCCTGTGCCAAACCCATCACGAGAAAAGAGTTAGAGAATTATTTCCAACATCCAGCAAGTTTACCCTTGTTAAGAACACAAGAAGGATCGTACCACTCAAAACGTACGCCGACAGCGAAACCTAATCTTCGGCCAAAGCAAAGGAGAAGATGAGGATTCCACCAGTATAACATCTCTCTACCATGTGCACAATCGTCATACAGACACAACCTCGGGAAGAGTCGCAAGTGTATGAAGAAACACATCAAATAAACCCAGACCCCTTGAAAGTGAATACATGAAGCATACATTGCAAAACCGGCACATTAAATTCAACACCGCGCAATGCGCAATAGAAGAAGGAGAGCAACAACTCCAAATCGGCGTTCCGTTTGTGATCGTAGAAAAAGCTTGACGCATATAAAGGAATCCTAGGGTATACAACCATGAACAAGTGGGGTATGATAGAGTCAACATCACACCAAAAGATCAAGTTTCCAACAAAGGTAGGAATCGGTGAAATAAAGGAAGATCAGCAGCTATCAAAAGACTGCTACAAGGTTGCACTCCAACATAATGCCAGGACAAACAATAGCGGAATTCCCGTCATTGATGAAAACCCAAGGGTAGATCATGCACGTCCTGCTTTCGTTGAAGCATTACAAGAAATAAAGATAGATGAGCAAAAAAGGATGGTCCAAGTAGGCGCATCACGGTCAGAAGATGAAGTAATAGAAACCATCAGGAGACAGCGGTACGACTGCCAAGCGACTTGGGGGGCACCAAGCTGACAAGTGCTCGGCATTCCACCGAAGTGAAGAAACGAATAGTTGCAAGAACACATGGTACCATTCTTCTATGAAGGAAACACCAAGCAATGATCATATATAGGCATCATTCTAAGGAGTCATCAACGCGAATCAACTAGAGGACGCATACAATAATGCATAGTCGCTGTTCATACATACATATTCACAATCACATATAGCGGGTGATACTTGGAAAAGCTCCGCTCCCGACATATGCACACCTGTCACGATCCGCACCTATCGCGTCCGCTCTTAGGGAAGTTTCCTGCACAACCAAGGAGTCCTCGTATCAGACTCCTTTACTTTATCTATTATATGCATTACTAAAAAGAAAAATTTCATTACTCCATATTTTTGCGAACTTGTAAACATTGCAACTATCTGACAAAGAGCAACTCTGTTCATAGGTACATGCTAGACTATGATTACTACATTGGAATTATGCCAAGTAGTAACCGATGCAGATAATATATACTTCAACAATACAAGATAAGCATTATGTTCAAGGGAGGATTTATGGCATACAACACCAACATATCTATTAACTACACCAACAGGGAGTTTATTTCTCCATCCATAACAGCGGCTATATCAAGAAGATGTCGGCAACACAAAGCCATCGCGCTATGTGCACAGTCAACTTATATGTGGCAATGACAACTTGCGGGTTATCTACAAAAAGGGTTATAAAATTCTCTACTCAAAGTGACGACTATTCCAAAGGCGTCAACAACAAGCAATATCATGGATAAACACCAAGATTTACTATCAAAAGTAGCATGCTGTGGTGTCCTCTTTGTAAGGGCAAACCCCATGTTTACTTCTAAAAAATGGCATGCTGCGAAATGCTCTTAGAAGCAAATCCTCATGTTTATAGCAATTCCCTGCATACAAACCAGGATGCGGCACTTAGGTGGGACTGATCACCCCATCGTGGCGGAAGTCCTCTTGTTAGACGACAACCCCACACACTAAAAGTATGCATACTCTCTTAAGGGTTCATACACCATGAAGACTTAGACCTGAAAAAGGATAGCTTCATGTTATACGCTTTTTAAAGCAAACCTTGTACATAACTCATCAAACTTACAAGTTGAGTCTTGTATAACGTTATCTTGCTCTCTAGCATTTAACGCAAAAACAGAAAAATAAGCAAGAAATATCTTGCAACAACGTCGCCTTAGAGTGGAACTAAGAGACGGTATAAACTTAAGTCTTGCTACGTCAAGACGACACTGCTACATGTCAAAGGCCAAGTGCCAAGAACATTACTACCTGCAATGCTACAAGTACCAAGTGTACATAACACCCTGCAATGCGCAAGTCGCAACATCGTATGTTCTATCCATCACAACAAGGAGTTCAATCCTATCATGCAAGTCCAATACATACGGACAATGAAGATAACGCAAGGTATGAAATATTACAAACAAGTTATCACATGTTTATTATTATTGAAAACAGGTCCAAGTGATGAAATACCATGCAAGCAAAGGCGTAAACAAAGATTTATCGAAAACCTCAAAACAACATCAACCCATTCACAAAGGGTTTAACATGCTGGAAATAGACAACCTGACACCAACCAAGAGATAGCATCATCTCCAAGGATCTATGGCAAAGAGTTCATAATGTCAACATCAAAGGCAATGTCGTCATCCGCACAAAAGACACGGCAATGATGGTCGCTTTAACTTCAATACGACATAGCTCTTCAACATAAGCGCCACAATCAGCAATACGCGCATCAAAATCAGTCGTCTTCAAAATCAAGTTTCAAGTGTGAAGAAGTAAACATTAAGTCATGCATTAAGTCATGCATTAAGCGTGACAAGGTTATCGTCTCGTTTAACCAGGTTTATCCCCCTGGTTCTTAGCCAATCTTGTTGTGTAGAGTTTCCCCTCTCCTTGCAAGATGACCGTGCATGTGTGACGAGACATGGTTCACATTCGACATAATTTTGGTGGAAGAATTTTACCTCTTCCTACGACTTAGTTTATAGACCGTAAAATCCTATGTTATATTTCATTATGACATCGATAGATCATATACTCAGTTTGCAATTCTTTTATTCAATCGAAATAATATTATTTCAAATGTCAAAATGTTATCGCTTATACAAGTCACTTAGTTAAGCCCTACGTAGTCCAAGCAGTTTTACGTGCTTTTCGAAAATCTCTCTACGTAATGGCTTAGTTAATGGATCTGCAACCATTTTATCCATGGAAAAGTATTCTAAAGCGATTATGTTGTCTTCCATAAAGATTTAGCATAATTGTATTTCATATCAATGTGTTTGGTCCTACTATGGTACTTTGGATTCTTAACTGCTGCAATAGTTGCCTGACTATCAGAGTATACCTTTACGGGATTAGTCTCTTTGCCAGCGCCAATCAATGCAGTAAGAAGCCTTTTCAGCTAGACTGCTTCTTGTGAGTTTTTAGAAAGAGGGCAAGAAATTCTGATTCCAAAGTGGAAAGCGCGACACATAATTGCTTCTTGCTTACCCATGATATGGCAGCATTAGCAAGAAGGATAACTCCTCCTGTGGTGGACTTACGACCATCCGGATCGCCACCGTGGTCGGCGTCACTATAAACGGTCAATTATATTTGTCTGCCCTTATAGCACAGAACATAGTCGGCAATACCTTTCAGACACCTTATAATTCGTTTCACGGCCTTTTGATGTTGATAACTAGAATTTTGGTTGGAATCTTGCTACTAGGCCCATGACGTAACAGATGTCCAGCCGAGTACAGAGCATGGCATACTTTAAACTTGCTACCATGCTCAGATACTCTGCATTCTTTATCTGTTCACGCTCTTGCTAGTTATTCGGGCCATCACGCTTTGACAGCGTGCACCCGAACATAACTGGCGTATCCACGGGTTTAGCATCGAGCATTCTGAATCTTTTCAACAGTTTGTTGATATAAGATTCTTGAGACAGACATAATGTCCGGGCGGCACGATCTCGGGCAATCTCAATGTTTAAGATGTACGTGGCCTCTCCCATGTCTTTCATCTCAAATGCTGATGCTAAACAGGACTTTGATTTGTTCATGAAACTCACGTCTTTCGCAGAAATGAGTATGTCATCTACGTATAGTGTTATGATGACATACTTAGACTCAGAGGTCTTAGTGTATACGCAAGGATCCTCGTTGTAAACACTCGATTTTGACCCGAACGTAACGACGTTACACATAATACGTCAAATTCCGGACGCGTCAAGCCACAAAGTCTCCAAAAATGCTCAAGGGCACATTAGGGAAATTATAATAAAATATATTTTAAATTATTTTGAATTTATTTAATATTTTTGAAATATTTAAATATATATATATAATAATAATTTTTTATTTTAGAAAATTATCTGTAAGATATTTATCTCCTGATATTATTTTTTATTCAAAGAAAGTAATTATCTGTAAAGATAAATATCCTTAGGAATATTCTCTAGAATAATTATCTGTTAGCATTTTTTATTTAAATTTTATCTGTAATCTAGACTAGGTTTTTAGTATAAATAGGGGTTTAGATTTACATTGTAAAGGGACAGAAAAAACACCACAATAAACAATATGAATGAGAATGCTTCATTAATCAACTAGGTATTACAAAGCAAGTGTTACAATATATATAATAGGCAAAACTAGGATCACCAACTAAGGCTATACAATAAACTATGAACCGGGTGCATGCATAGTGAACCAGGTGCATACATAGTCTAGTGTGTATGCATTGTGTAATTAGGTGCATACATAGAGTGTGGAATACACTTTTATATTCTCCCATCCTTTTCTTCTTCTTCTTTTCCTTCTTGAAACACATCCTTGATTCCATAGAGCTTCAATAAGGCAAGATGTTGATTCTTAACTAATGCCTTGGTGAGTAAGTCAGCCATTTGAACTTTTGAAGAAATATGATAGACACCAATCATCCCTGAGTTGATATGGTGTCTTGTGAAGTGGCAGTCAAGTTCAATATGCTTGGTGCGCTCATGGAACATGGGGTTTTTGGCAATCTTTAAAGCTGCCTCGCTATTTGTGTAGATTGGGATTGGCAAGGTAACTTGCAATCCAAGTTCCTTGAGGATTCTGTTCACCCAAAGCGCTTCTTGAATAGCAACCCTCAAGCATCTATATTCAGCTTCAGCACTTGAAAGGGAAATGGTGTCTTGTTTCTTGACCTTCCATCCTATCATAGCTGATCCAAGCTTCACACAATATGCACTCACTGACTTTCTACTGAAAGGGCAAGCTGCCCAATCTGAGTCACAAAAGATACTGAACTTGAGAGAATTGTTGGACGGATAGATCAAGCCTTGACCTGGAGTGCCTTTGATGTATTTAACCACCCTCATTGCTGCTTCATAATGGGACTTCTTGGGCTTGTCCACAAATTGACTAAGCCTTTGAACTGAGAAACTTTTGTCTGGTCTTGTCATGGTAAGATATAGAAATTTACCAATGACCCTTCTATAAGAAGTGGCATCTTCCAAGAGTATGTCATCAGGATTGGAGTTGGTGGCTTTGTCATACTCATGTGTGGTGAGCTTGATGTTGAATTCCATTGGAGTTTCAGCTGGCCTAGCACCTCCCAAGCCTGCATCCTCTATAAGCTCCATAGCATACTTCCTTTGATTGATGACAAGGCCTTGTGTTGATCTTGCAACTTCCAAGCCTAAAAAGTATCTCAAGTCTCCCAAATCCTTTAACTTGAAGTGTGTTTGGAGTGTGCACTTCAATTGATTGATTAGCTTGGCATTTGAACCAGTGATTAGGAGATCATCAACATAGATGAGGATGAACACCTTTGTCATTACCTTGTATCTTGCTAAACAAGGAATGATCTGAGGCACATTGCTTGTAGCCAGTCTTCAACAATGTTTGGGTGAGCTTGATGTTCCATTGCCTTGATGCTTGTTTGAGCCCATATAAAGACTTGTTGAGCTTGCATACTCTCTTGGGGAATGCTTCAATGGACCTAGATGTATCAAATCCTTGAGGAATGTCCATATATACTTCCTCAGATAGATCACCTTGGAGGAATGCATTGTTTACATCCATGTGATACAATCCCCATGATTTGGCAGCTGCCAATGCCAAGACAATCCTCACAGTGTCCATCTTGACTACAGGTGAGAATGTCTCATTGAAATCAGTACCTTCCACCTGATTGAATCCTTTGGCAACCAATCTTGCCTTGTATCTTTCAATAGATCCATCAGAGTTGTACTTGATTTTGAAGACCCATTTGCAACCAATTGAGGATTTTCCTTGAGGTAGGTCTACTATCTTCCATGTGTTGTTGTCTTGGAGAGCTTGTATCTCCTCCTTCATAGCCTCAATCCAGTTTGGATCTTTGATGGCTTGCTTGTAAGTGCTTGGTTCTTTAATCTTGTCAATGGCAGTCAAGAAACATTTGAATTGGGGGCCTAGAGTATCATAAGATATATATCTTTCCATTCCAAAAGTGGCATTGAAACTAGGCTTGTTTTGAAGAGCAGCAAGCCTTGCACTCCTCCTTATTTGTGGAGAGTTTCTTTGGGCAAGTCTGAGGCTTCTTCTTATGGAAGGAGGTTGTGGGACTTCCTCTACCACTTCCTCTGTTGGTTGGGGAGGTTGGGAAGAAGAACTTTGTTGAGGAGATGCAAGTTGTTGTGGTGATGCACCTCTTGCTCCTTGTAATGAGACTACCTCTTCTTCTATTGATTGGGGAGGTTGTGAATGTTCAGTATTAGAAGCATTAGTCTCAATAATGGGAGCATGGCTTGGAGTAAGTTCATCAAGAAGCATTGGCAACTCTGGTGAGGAGTCAAGCGTAGGTGGCTTGGGTGCCAAGCAAGAAGGTATCAAGGCTCTTAGGGCCTCTTTGGACATGCCAAATGGAAAGATATCTTCATGGAAGAGTATATCTCTTGAAACATGAAAGGCTGAATCAAAAATATTCATTACAAGGTACCCTTTTTGTGAAGTGGAGTACCCCATAAGTATGCATGGTTCAGCTCTTGGACCAAACTTGTCATGGTTGTTTAACTTTGTTGTGAAGCAAAGACAACCAATAACTCTTAAATGTTGAAGAGAAGGCACCTTCCCATATAACACTTCCATAGGTGACTTGAACTTCAAGATTGAGGATGGTAGCCTATTGAGTACGTAACAAGCATTTAGAATGCAATATCCCCAGTGTCTCAAAGGCATTGATGCTTGAAACCTAATTGCTCTAGCAATGTTTAGGATGTCTCTATGCTTGCGTTCCACTCATCCATTTTGTTGTGGTGTATGCACACAACTAGTTTGGTGATGGATGCCAAATTGGAGAAGCAACTCCTTGCATACTGAGTTAGTGAACTCAGTGCCATTGTCACTCCTTAAGGTCTTAACCATAGTACCAAACTGATTCTTCACCATGAGTAGGTAGTTCTTGATGTGCAAGAAAGTGTCACTTTTGAACTTCATTAAGTACACCCAAGTTGCTCTTGAACAATCATCTACTAATGTCAAGAAATATTGATTGCCCTTGAAGGTTGGCACTTTGTAGGGACCCCATAAGTCCATGTGAATAAGATCAAAAGGCTTAGAAGCAATAGAGTCACTTATTGGAAATGAAAATCTAAATGGCTTGGCAAGAGGGCAAATTGTGCATTGTTTGATACAACCATAAGATTTATTCAAATTCAAAACATCTAAATGGTTGAGGTAAGTCTCAGAGACATGGCCCAAACGCCTATGCCATCTCAACACCTCTTCCTTATTCCCCAAGCAAGTGGCTGCAATCTTCCTTGAGCTTGAAGGCACCACATCCTTCAAGGTGTATAGACCTCTATTCCATTCCCCAATCACCATGGACTTGCCACTCTGGTCCTGGAGTAACACATGATCAGAAGTAAAGATCACCTCACAATTCAATTGGCTAGGAAGCCTAGATACTGAGATCAAATTGAATTTGAAATCAGGGACCAATAAGATGTTGGTCAGAGTGAATCCACTTGAGAAAGAGCAAGAACCAATATGAGTTACTTTGCATTTGTGACCATTTGGTAAATGAACATATTGATGATCAGAGTCACACTTTTTCAAATCAAATAACCACTCAATTTGATGTGTGATGTGATTAGTTGCACCTGAGTCAACTATCCAAACCATAGGGTCACTAGATATACCTGCCATATTGACATGAGCTTGTTCAACATCTTCAAAGCTCAAAGGTGAATGCTCAAAGTAATCATCATGAGCAGCTACATGTTGGATTCTCTTGTTGGCTGTGCCATGAAAAATCCTCTTGTCCTTGGCTGCCACATGCTCAATGGTACTTGAGCTTCCACCATCTTCAACAATGTTGGCTGAGTTCCAATTCCTCTTAGGAGCATTTAGGTTGTTCATTGGATGACCTTGTGGATATCCATGCTTGCTATAACATTGATCCTCTATGTGGCCTCTCTTGCCACAATAGGTGCAAATAGGAGGGGGAGGTCTCTCATTGGAACCATTTGGAATGCCTCTGCCCCTGCCATTGCCATTGCCATTGCCATTGCCTCTTCCATAGCCTCTTCCATTACCTCTTCCACCATAAGATGGATTGTTTCTTGTGTATAAGGCAGTTGCCTCACCTACATCTCCAATAGAACCAGAAATGGTCCTTTGACTTTCTTCTTGTACTAAAACAGAGAAGGCAATGCTAAGAGATGGAAGTGGTTGCCTCATGAGCAAGCTACTCCTAATGTGTCCATAAGACTCATTTAGTCCTAAGAGAAAAGCCATCAACTTTTGCTTCTCCTTGTGTTCATTGACAATAGCAATGTCTCCAGCACATTGAAGATTCAAGTCATCAACTGAAGCAAGAGCATCCCAAAGTTTTTTCATCTTTGCAAAGTATTCAGTGATGGATAGAACCCCTTGAGATGTTTGGTAGATCTCCCTGGTCAGTTGGAAGATTTGAGTACCATCCACCTTGTCAAACATTTCCTTAAGGTCATCCCAAATGGAAGAAGCAGTGGGATTGTAGATCAAACTAGTGACCAAGTCTTTGGATACACAATTCCTCAACCAAGCCTTGACTATTGCATTGGCCCTATCCCATTTCACCCTGTCTGCCACACCAACACTTGTTCTTGTGAATGTGCCATCAATGAAGCCCAACTTATTCTTCACTAACAAGCCTTCTTTGATTGAGGTACTCCAAACATGATAGTTGGAGGTACCTTGCAGCTGAAAAGGTATGAGCATATGACCAGTGGTGTCAGATGGGTGTATGTAGAGAGGATCATCCACATTGAATTCATGAGCCATTTTGCAAGTCAGTCAAGTAGAATGAGCTTGTTGAAAGGGATGTGAACTTGATTCCCAAGAGATCACTAGAAGAAATGGTAAAGAAACCCCACGGAAATAGCTGATGATATAGATAAGACTGGCACACCAAATCTGTTAAGAATAGGACAAATCCAGCTAGTAGATAATACAATCCGTACCACTACGCATCAAAATGAGCGAAACCAATGATTGAAAATCATCAAAAACTTGATAATAATCAGTTCTCCATTAATAGAAGCACGAAATTCTTCAATAGAATCAAAGAATATGCTGAAGAATACCCAAGAACTCACAATGGTCACTCAGCCGAGTAAGGATGAAGTAATCCACTAAACGGGTAATATCCAAGTGTTATAATCAATGAGACTAGTTCAAACAATCTCAGAATCAATCAATGATGCTAGAGGAATGACACACACTTCAGGGAATACCAAAATCAAGCACGCAAATAGCTCAATCTGAGCTAGAACAAGTAGAACAAGGCAAATCAAGTGCTATGGCCTATGAGCAATACTAGCACTGTCCTCAGTTCCTTGTGTGCGTGAATGAGCATGAAATGAGACTTACTAAGAGTTCATTGTTGAATGTAAAGTGAGAATTCAAGCTGAGTTGATGAATCTTGAAGCGTAATGAGGTAAATCCACACAAGACTAGGCTGGCAGATTGAAGCAAATGGGGAAAACTTCAAGTTCCTTGATCCATTGCATACGCCGCTATGAATGTCCTTGTGCTCTGATACCATATGAATGAGAATGCTTCATTAATCAACTAGGTATTACAAAGCAAGTGTTACAATATATATACTAGGCAAAACTAGGATCACCAACTAAGGCTATACAATAAACTATGAACTAGGTGCATGCATAGTGAACCAGGTGCATACATAGTCTAGTGTGTATGCATTGTGTAATTAGGTGCATACATAGAGTGTGGAATACACTTCTATAAACAATAATACATTATTCCTCGAGTTCTGCGCGATTTCGTCTTCTAGTGTCAAATAAAGTTTTTTTTTTTTCATTGGCCGCTCCTCCCACCTTCCTGGCACCCCGTGAACCACTTTCAAGCCATCCAACCTCCACCGGCGACAGCATCACCGCCAGCTCCGGCCCCGTCGCCCGCCGTCCCTGCCGGTGACCACGCCGGTGGCCACACCTTCGCAGCTCTCTCTCTCTCTCTCTCTTCTCGGTGACCCCTGCAACCCGTACGTCGCCGCCTGCTGTCCCGGTGTCCTCGACCGCTCCTGGTATCGCCACCGTCCAGCCCAGGTCCACCCGACCTCCGGTGCTTCCTCTTCGGCCCGCCCGACCGGCAGCTCTTCAGACCTCCGCCATGTCTGACCACCACCCACTGCTGTCATTTCGGACCCGGTTTCCAAGACCAAGCCCGGCAACGCTCAGCCCAGTCAGCCCGAGTCATCTCGTCGTCCCGTTCCCGACCTCACCTGGCCGCCTGCTGTGCCGCCCGGATCTGAGCCAGCAACAAGGAACACCGTCCATGGCACTTCCGGCCAGACCCCCGCCCCGACCGCCGTTCATCGCCCACGCCACTGCAGCACCGCCCGCCTGAGCCCCGCGCCGTCCCGAGCTCCGTCACGCCGTCCAAGTGCCGCCCGATCAAGCCCTCCGTTTGTCCCCCAGTGGCCTGGCAGGTACGCTCATTCTCTGTTGTTTTTACTTTTTCATATTTTTTTTTTACTTTTTAGATTTTTAGTTTATTATTTACTGATTATCTGATTATTTGTTTTTTTATTTTATTATCACTAGATTAAAATAATTAGATTGATTTTAACTTAGTTATAGGTCAATAAATCACATGTTGTAATATTGCTTATTTTATTATATTTTCTAGATTTAATTTGACACAAATAATCCGAATATCGATTAATTTAGATTGGTTCAATGATAAATTGTGTGTATTTCACCGTTTTTTATTAGATTAATTAAAACGTAGTTAATTGTATGTGTTCTTCATGTTAGTTCGCGTCATTCATATGCATAACTAATTCATAATTAATTAACGATGAAAATTGGCAAATTTTTGTAATTAAGTACCGAAAGGGCGTAATTAAAATTTATTTTAATTCGTAACAGAACCCCCGAACCCGAATTTCTAATCGCAGACTGATTTTACACCTAGGTGGTTAATTCGTTATTCGCTTAGGCAATTTAGGATTCTCGTTAACCTTAATTAACTAGTGGCGACTCTTTTCAAAATTGCGCGTTTTAAAAAAACGTAATTCGCCGTAGGTCAGATTTTAGGTCTGAAAATTTGGCGACTCTGCTGGGGACACTTGAGGGTTCGGGCTCTTTGTATTTGCTAATTTGCCATGTTTTAGTTTTTATATATATATTTGACTTTGTTATTCTAACTTGGTTATTTTTGTTATTTCAGGCGTGGAATTATTTTTTTTATGATTGACTATTTTTCTTTGTTGATATGTGTTATTTGAATTCGCACACACACACTTTAGTCTAATGTCCAAAACGCCTAAAACCCAGGGCAACTAGGAACCCCGGAGGTTTAGTACGGTACGACCGGAGCGGCTGGGCCGCCGGTACGGCTCGGAAAAACTCTACTCGCTTGCGAAGGTCTTATGATCCCTATAATGGGGTGAGGAAACCACCTTGTCGGGAACCTATCAGTGGAACCTTGTAGAGCAAAGCCACACATTTTTTTTACCCCCCTAACATGATCTGTTTTTGTTGTAAATGTTATCATGCGACTGTTTGTATAGCTTTTATTTCTCATGCATTCATCTCATTGCATATTTTTTTAAAAAAACCTCTTACCTAAATTTTCGTGCTAAATATGTGTTTCATGCGCATTATTAAAAAAAAAAAACATCCAGGTAAGTTGTAACTCAAGATTAGCGCATCTTTTATACATTATTTTCAAAAAAATATTTTCACGAGAAATTGAACTCTCTTTTTGCTATTAGAGCTTCTAATTTTAAAATGCATTTTGTATACGTTATTTTCAGAAAAAACCAAATTTTTTTTTTTAGTTAAGTAGCTAATCCCTTAGTTGTAGATTTTTATTTCTAAACATGTGTTTCAGAAGCATTGTTTTTAAAAAAGAAAAGAACCCTTACCTAAATTTTTATTCTAAATATGCGTCTCATGCGCATTATTTAAAAAAAAAACTCTCAGGTAAGTTGTAATTTTGTTAGTGCGTTACGTATGCATTACTTAAAAAAAAAAATTTCAGAAAATTTAATTTCTTTAGCTATTAGAGCTTCCTTTCGAACATGCATTTCATATGCATTTTTTCTAAAAAAACCTCTTACCTGAATTTTTATTTTTAACATGTGTTTTGTACGCATTATTTTTGAAAAAACTTTTCAGGTAAGTTGTAATTTTGGTCAGTGTATTGTATGCATTGCTAAAAATACAAAAAAAAAAAAAAAAACAAATTTTTTTTTCCGCTTTAACTGTTAGGGCTTCCTTTCGAACATGCATTTCATATGCATTTTTTTCTAAAAAAACCTCTTACCTGAATTTTCATTTTTTAACATGTGTTTTGTACGCATTATTTTTGAATAAAACTTTTCAGGTAAGCTGTAATTTTGGTTAGTGTATTGTATATGCATTGCTAAAAAAACAAAAAAAAATATTTAGGAAAATTTGTAATTCCGCTTTAACTGTTAGAGCTTCTAATTTCGAACGTGCATTCCATATGCATCATTTTAAAAAAACTTTTTACTGAATTGTTTTATTTTTAATAATGCATCCAATATGCATTAATTTTTTAAAAAAACTTTTTAGATAAACCGTAAGCTCTCTTAGTTTTAGGGCTCGTTGTTTAAAAAACATTTTTTCTGAATTTTTTAAATAAAAAAAAAACCGTGCATGTCATATGCATTATATTCGAAAAAAAACCTTTCGGGTAAATTGTAATTTTTCTCAGTTGTAGAACTTTTATTTTTAAGTTTGCATCTTGTTATTATTTTTGTGCAACTCATATGCATCATTTAAATTAAAAAAACTTTTCGCCTGATTCCAAGCAAGAGGAAGGACCGCGTGTTCGAGTTCATGAAGAACGCGTTGGTCACTGCCACTTTAGTTGCCTTCAGAAAAGCTGCATTTAGCGCAAAGCGCCTGAAGTATTCCAGAGTTGGCTCATCTTCTTCCTGCTTGATGATCCAAATACTATGCGGTTTTGGGACTTGTTGATGGTTTCTCGGTCGTCTAGACTCGAAGAGTTGTTCAAGACGCACTTCTACCACTTGCTTGTCTTCTTCCTGCTTGGGAATACCCTGCCTTATCATGGCGATGGAGAGTTGTTGTTTACGGCTTAGAGCGTTTACAAAGCACTATCGTGCTGCAGTTTGATCTCCTAGGATTTCTCCAACTCCATTTATTGTTAGGATTTTCAGCTTCTGGTGCATTGTGGATGTCACTATTTCATGGGTTTATGGTTTTTTTTTTCCAATATCCCATTATATGCACCCAAGGTTTCAACCACCATAAATTTGAAATTAATGTCCAACTTTTTCCATCATTCTCCCAGTGTTACTGGGAGTGTGATTGTACCTAGGGGGTATGTCGCAGCGCCCGCAAAGCTGGTTAGTGGGAACGTTCTGTGGCTCAAGTTTGCCTTTGTGCGACCAATCTGTTCTATCACCTTGATAGTTAAGATGTCTGAGGAGCTTCTTCCGTCAACGAGAATTCATTTGACGTCGTACTCCGCGATAGGCATGGTGATGACGAGTGCATCGTCATGGGGGTATACGATATGTCTCATATCTTATTTAGAAAACATGATGACGAAATCTTCCTGCTCACCCCTTTGTCGCTTTCCGTACTTGGGATGTGTCTCTGCCTGTGAGGCATAGACTTTTCTTGAGTCTGAGCCTTAGCCGCCGGCAGCTGGTCCTCCATGTATGACGTTTATCACACCCCGTTTAAGAGGAGGTGGATATTCATACATCTTTTCTTTTTCTTTTCTTTTCTTGGAGGGTTCTCCTTGATGCTTTGTAGGGGTGTTGTCACCTTGGTCAACATAGTGTTTTAACACCCCATGCAGGATAACATTGTTGATGTGCATTCATAGGCTGAAACAGCTGTCTGTGTCGTGCCCATTGACTTCGTGGTTTTCACACCAGGTTTCCATTTCTTTTCCAAAAGAGCCTTTTTGCCAATTGTTTGGCTCTCTCCAGAGATTTGTTTATGTTGGATCACGGTGGAACTCCGGTACGATCTTTGACGATCCTAGCTCCTTTGCTCCCCGCAATCCTTCAAGAGGGGATAGACCGGGCGGTGACCCAGAATCCCTCTCCGATGCTTAAATGAGTATCTCGTATACGGTGGCAAGTAAGAATCTCAAAGTGTGTATCTCAAACGTAATTGATCTGAGGTAACCTCTGCCCTTTTATAGGCGGAGAGGTACCTCAGTTACCTGGTGAACCGTTGGGGTGGTTAGCCCATATTCCGCGTATCTCGGGCACGATCCCGCCTATCTAAGCCATGATCTCGCTTATCTCGGCCACGCCCCGCGTATCTCGGCCACGCTCCGCGTATCTCAATCACGCTCCGCGTATCTCGGCCACGCCCCGCGTATTCCGGCCTCAACCTCTGATAGCAAGTTCCGACTAACATCGGGGACTCCAGAGTTATCTCATTGTGTCACCGCTCGGGGCCCCGCTCATCATCGTGACAGCGCTAATCATTTTCAGGGATTCATCATCGGGGCCTACTTAAAGGCATCTCATCGGGAGCATCCAGCTCGCCTATCTGGTCCGACTCTGTCGGGACCTCTCATCCTCAGGACTCCCTCTGTCGGGACCCTTCGCCTGGGTCATCCTGAACTCCATTTAGGGCCCAGTGGGCCTATTCACCGTTTCCTTGTCGTTAAAGGGCCTAATGGCTATAGTGGAACCCATCATTTGCCCCCAAGACATGAGGGACTTACAGTTCGTCGTGTATTTCCATTCCCGACCTCCCGACATCGGAGTCGGGGACCTTTCCCTTGATACAGTCACTTGGTACAAGTCTTCTCGTTCACGTTTCCTCAATGCCTGCCAAACCCGAGAAGACTCCTCGGTTCCCTAGCCATTAAATGCAGCAGATAACGAAGCGACGTCTTCAGCACCCGTGCCTGATATTTCGCGCCTGCTTTTTCTGAAAAGTGCTTTTCAGGCCGTTTCATCACTGCACCCGTTGCCATTCTGCACGTTTCATCTCAACGGTCCAGATCAGAACGCTTCAACTTCGACGATTCAGATCAAAGGGTCCCTTCGACTGTCCTCTTCGCCTATAAAACCCTAACAGGGGGCACAGTTTCACTTTTACCGTTTCTGAAATTTTGAAAGCTCTCTGCAACTTCTGAGAACTTCAAGCTCTGCGATTCCGAAGATCCAAGTGTTTCTCCGATCAACTTTCCGGCAAGCTTCAGATCATCCTTCCTTCCTCAAGTTATCATGTCTGGTAAGGATTTCTTCCTTCTTACTTGTGTGTCTTTTCCTCTTTGCTTAGTTCGTTCGTAATTTCCCGGAAAACCCAACGTGCCTTTCCTTGCCATGGCTGATTTTAGACAGTGGATCTAGTTCTGAGGGAAGAAAGCCTTTCAACTTCGACTATGCTCTGAACGAGATTTCCAGCACTGCGTACGATGCAGCTCTCCGGGAGGGATGCATCACCTCTACCTGGGAACCTCGTTTCTCGTATACCTGGCCCCACCCCTAGGGTAACCTTGAGGTTACTCGTCCCCGAAAAGGGGAGGTGTTTGTCTCTACGGGGCAAATATCAGCGCGGATTAGATTCCCCTTCTGTGGTAATCTGGTCGAGATGTGCCAGCACTACAAGACGCATCCGACCACCTTCTCTCCCCACGCCATACGTTTGTGGAACGCCTTCCAGGTCCTCTGCTTCCGACAGAAGTGGGTGTACAGCCTCAAGCTTTTCAGGACCTTCTACGGGATGAAGTGCAACGAGGCGGGGGTCTGTGCCTTCTACCCCCAGATGCCGAAGTGGAACAAGACACGGGGTCCGATAACAGTGGGTGGAAGAGGAGCTACTTCTTCATCCAAAACTCCTCGATCCCGTGGCCCCGATGGGAGGTGGAAGCGGACTCTCCTCCCGCTTTCCACACCTACACCGATGAAGACTTCCAGACTCTTCAACTCATCCAGCTCTACCGGTGGGGGGAGTCCTACACTCCCCTCGACGCCAATTCTCTCGTGGAGCGGGACCTGGTGAATGCCGGGATCCGACTCCTCGACATAGTCTTCGGGGGGCAGCTCTTCGACAGCCCCTCCAATATGGTTCCCTGGGTAAATCTCTAACCTCTGTTTTTTACTGTTTGCAGCTAAGATGGTATCCGTGCTGACCAATCTGATCCTTAAGTAGGGGGAGACCGATGCTGTCCGCCCCACGCGGAAGAGGAAGTCAGCCAAGAAGGCTGCTGCTCCATCGGGATCTCCTTCCGCGGAGAGGCCAAAGCGGAGTCGGGTGGAGGTGGAGAAGCTCTTCGACGTCCAGAACGCTGAAGAAGGTAAAAAGCTCCGCCTCGCTATTAAATCGTATAGGAAGCTGGTTCCGAAGGAGTTGATTCCTTCGACCATGGAGGCCCGCATCTCCGATGTCAAACGTGTCCTCCGAGGTGAAACTCCTCGTGTCCTGAAGGCGGGCTACTACAACTACAGCGGGAAGGACCAATATGTCTCCCGACGCATTGTTTGGTGTAAGGGCTCTAATGAACTTCCTGATTACGTTTCTAAAGCCTCCTCTCGTCCTCTAGGTGCAGGTCACTCGGGGTCCAAACGCTGCAAGGGGTCCAGCTCCGACAAGGGGACACATATCCGGAGCTGGCTCTACACCTGGTAGCAGGCTCAATCTTGCCTTCTATGAGGTATCCGATCACCTTAGATCGGGAGGATATGCGCCGGGATGTACAGGAGATGTGCATTCGTCGGATAGAGGTAAGACTTTCACTTTTCTTTTCTTCATCAATGAGACCGGTTGCTCATCTACTAATACTTCTTTTCCTTCCTTCGCAGGAGATGGGGGACATCAACCGTTCCATCGGGTACCCCTTCACCTTCGAGGAGGCCCTGGAGTGAGAACGGGCGGTCACGGCCAAGCTTAAGGAGGATCTCGCGGCCTCCGAGTCTTCGCTGGGAAAACTGGCCAAGGAGCAGGCCATCCTCGACCGAAAGACTCGGGACCTCCAAAAGCAGGTCCGTGACTTCAAGGGGCTCCTAAAGCGGGAGCGGAAGGAGCGGCAGGTTGCTGAGGACAAGCTGGTCCTTGAGAAGAAGGCTCTGGAGGAGCAAGTTGCGGGGGTTCCCGCGCAGCTGGTCGCGGCCGAGACCAAGGGCCGGGAGGATTATCGGAGGTCCGAAGACTTCCAGGCTGATGCTGTAAAGTTCTGCAGTGCGGAGGTGGAGAACACCCTCTTCAACGCAGTTGAGGAACTCCACCTGGAGTATGGCGACGCCATCAACTTCGAAAAGTCTCCTTCTCTCGCCCCCTTCGCGAAGAAATATTTTGCTCTCTCGGAGGAGAGTGATGGGGGGAGCACTCCCGCGATTGTTGAAGACACAGCAGAGCCTCCAAGTGCTGACGCCCCGATAATCGACCCTCCAGCGGCTGAACCTGTGGAGCCTTCTACCACAGACCTCGTGGACCCTGCTCCCGTTGATGCCGCTGACAAGGACCAAGCCTAGCTGCTTATCTTTAAAGTCCTTGTATTTCCCTCATTTTTGTAATCCTCGGGCCTTCGAGCCCTTATGAATATCAGACTTTCTTAGTTCCGATTTTCCATTGCACTTCTTAAAGCGACTTTACTTATACTTACTTAAGTCGAAACCTCGACACTTAAGATATTCTCACACATCACTTAAGACGATTTACCAACTTGCACCACTTAAGGTGACTTACTATCACGCACCACTTAAGGCGACTTACTATCACGCACCACTTAAGGCGACTTTCCAATACTTAGAATAAATCCAAGAATCATGCATCACTTAAGACGACTTAATCTCGTGCATCACTTAAGACGACTTTAACAACACTTAGAGTAAATATAAGAATCACGCATCACTTAAGACGATTTAATCTCATGCATCACTTAAGACGACTTTTCTCGTGCGCCACTGAAGGCGACTTTTCCTGTGAACCACTCAAGGCGATTTTTCTCATGCACCACTCAAGGCGACTAAGTAACGCTTAGAATAAATCTAAGAATAATTCTGATCGGAAGTAACCTCTTTATTCATTGATGGCACAAAATTTGCTTACATCGAATCAAACGATAAATAACTTACACCACTTAAGGCGATTTTACATCGGGCACCACTTAAGGCGACTTTTCATCGGGCACCACTTAAGGCGACTTTTCATCGGGCACCACCTAAGGCGACTTTTCATCGGGCACCACTTAAGGCGACTTTTCATCAAGCATGGTGTTTCTTCAAGTGTTCGCCACTAAAAGAATGCTTCAATACTTTGCCATCTAGGTCTTCCAACTTGTACGCATTCGGAGCTGGCATCCCCACGACTTTATAAGGTCCTTCCCATTTTGGTGACATCTTGCTGATCCGATCCAAAAGGGTGAACTCGTTGCGACGCCAAACCAGCTCCCTGACGAAAAATTGTCAGGACTTAAATCGCCGATTGTAATACCTGGCCGTCGCCAAACGCATTCGAGCCTGGACTTCATCGGCTTCCCGCCTCTTCTCTTCGAGCAAGTCCAAATCCAGACGTCTCATCTCATCATTCGTCAAAGGCACATAATATCTCATCCAATGGGACGCCACAGCTACCTCCACGGGAGCAACAGCCTCCGTGCCATAAACAAGGCCAAATGTCTCCCCAGTTGATCGTTTGGGCGTCGTTCGGACAGCCCAAAGCACGTTTTCCAGCTCGTTCAGCCATTTGCTCTTCAAGGCATAGACCCTCTTCTTCAGGCCATCCATCACGATTTTGTTGGCTGATTCCACCTGGCCATTAGTCTGAGCATGGCGTACAGAAGCTGTCCGATGCTCGATATTCAACTCCTCCAGATACTCCTTCACTTGAGCTCTGTTAAACGGTGGACCATTATCGCTGATCACCACCTTAGGAATCCCGTATCTGGATACACTATGGGTCTGGAGAAACTTGACGATCTGGTTCCCCGTCGTCTTGGCCAACGCCTTTGCTTCTATCCATTTCGAAAAATAATCGATAGCCACAAGCAAATATTTACACTGATCTTGTGCCTACGGGAGAGGTCCCACCAAGTCGATACCCCACTGCGCGAAGGGCCAAGCACTCTTGATGGACGTCAGATTAGCAGCCGGAGCCACGATACTCGGGGCGTACCTCTGGCACGCATCACAGGATCGGACCAACACCGTCGCCTCCTTGCTCATCGTAGGCCAACAATAGCCCAAGTTCAGCACTTTCCTCATAATGGATCAGGCCCCTTCATGACAAGCCGCAACCCCTTCATGCACCTCCTTCAGGATTCGACTTGTGTCGGGCTCAGCCACACACTTCAAGTACGGAGTCGAGAACCAGCCCTTCTTGTATAGCTGATTGTCCAACATCACGTAATTAGCCGCGATCCGACGTATCCTGTCAGCTACTACTTGATTATCGGGGACTGCCCCCGTAGTCAGGTACGCGTTTATCGGGGTCATCCAAGTGGGCTCCTCCTCCAATCTTGCTTCAATGGCACACACAACAGAGCTCAAGTGAAGGAGTATCTGGAGGAGTTGAATATCGAGCATCGGACAGCTTCTGTACGCCATGCTCAGACTAATGGCCAGGTGGAATCAGCCAACAAAATCGTGATGGATGGCCTGAAGAAGAGGGTCTATGCCTTGAAGAGCAAATGGATGAACGAGCTGGAAAACGTGTTTTGGGCTGTCCGAACGACGCCCAAACGATCAACTGGGGAGACTCTATTTGGCCTTGTTTATGGCACGGAGGCTGTTGCTCCCGTGGAGGTAGCTGTGGCGTCCCATTGGATGAAATATTATGTGCCTTTGACGAATGATGAGATGAGACGTCTGGATTTGGACTTGCTCGAAGAGAAGAGGCGGGAAGCCGATGAAGTCCAGGCTCGAATGCGTTTGGCGACGGCCAGGTATTACAATCGGCGAGTTAAGTCCCGACAATTTTTCGTCAGGGAGCTGGTTTGGCGTCGCAACGAGTTCACCCTTTTGGATCGGATCTGCAAGATGTCACCAAAATGGGAAGGACCTTATAAATTCGTGGGGATGCCAGCTCCGAATGCGTATAAGTTGGAAGACCTCGATGGCAAAGTATTGAAGCATTCTTTTAGTGGCGAACACTTGAAGAAACACCATGCCTGATGAAAAGTCGCCTTAAGTGGTGCCCGATGAAAAGTCGCCTTAGGTGGTGCCCGATGAAAAGTCGCCTTAAGTGGTGCCCGATGAAAAGTAGCCTTAAGTGGTGCCCGATGTAAAATCGCCTTAAGTAGTGTAAGTTATTTATCGTTTGATTCGATGTAAGCAAATTTTGTGCCATCAATGAATAAAGAGGTTACTTCCGATCAGAATTATTCTTAGATTTATTCTAAGCGTTACTTAGTCGCCTTGAGTGGTGCATGAGAAAAGTCGCCTTGAGTGGTGCACGGGAAAAGTCGCCTTCAGTGGCGCACAAGAAAAGTCGTCTTAAGTGATGCATGAGATTAAGTCGTCTTAAGTGATGCGTGATTCTTAGATTTACTCTAAGTGTTGTTAAAGTCGTCTTAAGTGATGCACGAGATTAAGTCGTCTTAAGTGATGCATGATTCTTGGATTTATTCTAAGTATTGGAAAGTCGCCTTAAGTGGTGCGTGATAGTATGTCACCTTAAGTGGTGCAAGTTGGTAAATCGTCTTAAGTAATGTGTGAGAATATCTTAAGTGTCGAGGTTTCGACTTAAGTAAGTATAAGTAAAGTCGCTTTAAGAAGTGCAATGGAAAATCGGAACTAAGAAAGTCTGATATTCATAAGGGCTCGAAGGCCCGAGGATTACAAAAATGAGGGAAATACAAGGACTTTAAAGATAAGAAGTTAGGCTTGGTCCTTGTCGGCGGCATCAACGGGAGCAGGGTCCACGAGGTCTGTGGCAGAAGGCTCCACAGGTTCAGCCGCTGGAGGGTCGATTATCGGGGCGTCAGCACTTGGAGGCTCTGCTGTGTCTTCAACAATCACGGGAGTGCTCCTCCCATCACTCTCCTCCGAGAGAGCAAAATATTTCTTCGCGAAGGGGGCGAGAGAAGGAGACTTGTCGAAGTTGATGGCGTCGCCATACTCCAGGTGGAGTTCCTCAACTGCGTTGAAGAGGGTGTTCTCCACCTCCGCACAGCAGAACTTTAGAACATCAGCCTGGAAGTCTTCGGACCTCCGATAATCCTCCCGGCCCTTGGTCTCGGCCGCGACCAGATGCGCGGGAACCCCCGCAACTTGCTCCTCCAGTGCCTTCTTCTCAAGGACCAGCTTGTCCTCAGCAACCTGCCGCTCCTGCCGCTCCCGCTTTAGGAGCCCCTCGAAGTCACGGACCAGCTTTTGGAGGTCCCGAGTCTTTCGGTCGAGGATGGCCTGCTCCTTGGCCAGTTTTCCCCGCGAAGACTCGGAGGCCGCGAGATCCTCCTTAAGCTTGGCCGTGACCGCTCGTTCTCGCTCCAGGGCCTCCTCGAAGGCGAAGAGGTACCCGATGGAACGGTTGATGTCCCCCATCTCCTGCGAAGGAAGGTAAAGAAGTATTAGTAGATGAGCAACCGGTCTCATTGATGAAGAAAAGAAAAGTGAAAGTCTTACCTCTATCCGACGCATGCACATCTCCTGTACATCCCGGCGCATATCCTCCCGATCTAAGGTGATCAGATACCTCATAGAAGGCAAGATTGAGCCTGCTACCAGGTGTAGAGCCAGCTCCGGATATGTGTCCCCTTGTCGGAGCTGGACCCCTTGCAACGTTTGGATCGGGGTCCAGGGAGCATCCTCCTGTGCGGGGTCGAAGGCCTTGTAAAAACTCCCGTCGAGGGGAAGAGGAGGAGGGCCGACTTGGGTCGGGGAGGGGCGTGCCTCCGACCCACCCCGGGCTGGGGAAGGAATGAAGTCGTTGACGGGCGACGGTTGTCGCTGCTGTCGTGAAGAAGGCGAGGGGGTCAGCCCCTTGGAGGTCGGTTTCAGCGGGAACTGCCCCGTCCTCCGACGATGGCGAAGGGAGCCACCCTCATCAGTCTCCTCGGAGGAGTCCAGGCTCTCCACCCGACGAAATTGTTCGCCAGTCGGGGTCCCACCACTGGAGAAAAGTGGTGCCCCTGCAGAAGGAGGCGCCCCTGCTAAAGGTGGTGCGCCTGCTGAGGCTCCAACACCTGACAGAGTCCCCGAGTGACCTGCACCTAGAGGACGAGAGGAGGCTTTAGAAATGTAATCAGGAAGTTCATTAGAGCCCTTACACCAAACAATGCATCGGGAGACATATTGGTCCTTCGCGCGGTAGTTGTAGTAGCCCGCCTTCAGGACACGAGGAGTTTCACCTCGGAGGACACGTTTGACATCGGCGATGCGGGCCTCCATGGTCGAAGGAATCAACTCCTTCGGAACCAGCTTCCTATACGATTTAATAGCGAGGCGGAGCTTTTTACCTTCTTCAGCGTTCTGGACGTCGAAGAGCTTATCCATCTCCACCCGACTCCACTTTGGCCTCTCCGCGGAAGGAGATCCCGATGGAGCAGCAGCCTTCTTGGCTGACTTCCTCTTCCGCGTGGGGCGGACAACATCGGTCTCCCCATGCTTAAGGATCAGATTGTTCAGCACAGATAGCTTCTTAGCTGCAAACAGTAAAAAACAGAGGTTATGACTCCCCCAGGGAACCATATTGGAGGGGCCGTCGAAGAGCTGCCCCCCGGAGACTATGTCGAGGAGTCGGATCCCGGCATTCACCAGGTCCCGCTCCACGAGAGAATTGGCGTCGAGGGGAGTGTAGGACTCCCCCCACCGGTAGAGCTGGATGAGTTGAAGAGTCTGGAAGTCTTCATCGGTGTAAGTGTGGAAAGCGGGAGGAGAGTCCGCTTCCACCTCCCATCGGGGCCACGAGATCGAGGAGTTTTGGATGAAGAAGTAACTCCTCTTCCACCCACTGTTATCGGACCCCGTGTCGACCAGGAGTCCCCGAACCTTGACCACCTTCCAGGTGTCATTGGTCCAGTTGCACAACCCGAGTTGCGTCTTGTTCCATTTCAGCATCCGGGGGTAGAAGGCACAGACCCCCGCCTCGTTGCACTTCATCCCGTAGAAGGTCCTGAAGAGCTTGAGGCTGTACACCCACTTCTGTCGAAAGCAGAGGACCTGGAAGGCGTTCCACAAACGTATGGCGTGGCGAGAGAAGGTGGTCGGATGCGTCTTGTAGTGCTGGCACATCTCGACCATATTACCACAGAAGCGGAATCTAATCCCCGCTGATATTTGCCCCGTAGATACAAACACCTCCCCTTTCCGTGGACGAGTAACCTCAAGGTTACCCGAGGGGTGGGGCCAGGGATACGGGAAACGAGGTTCCCAGGTAGAGGTGATGCATCCCTCCCGGAGAGCTGCATCGTACGCAGTGCTCAAAATCTCGTTCAGAGCATAGTCGAAGTTGAAGGGATTTCTTCCCTCGGAACTAGATCCACTTTCTGAAATCAGCCATGGAAAGGAAAGGCACGTTGGGTTTTCCGGGAAATTACGAACGAACTAAGCAAAGAGGAAAAGACACACAAGTAAGAAGGAAAAAATCCTTACCAGACATGATAACTTGAGGAAGGAAGGATGATTTGAAGCTTGCCGGAAAGTTGATCGGAGAAACACTTGGATCTTCGGAATCGCAGAGCTTGAAGTTCTCAGAAGTTGCAGAGAGCTTTCGAAATTTCAGAAACGGTAAAAGTGAAACTGTGCTCCCGGTTAGGGTTTTATAGGCGAAGAGGACAGTCGAAGGGACGCTTTGATTTGAATCGTCGAAGTTGAAGCGTTCTGATCTGGACCATTGAGATGAAACGTGCAGAATGGCAACGGGTGCAATGATGAAACGGCCTGAAAAGCACTTTTCAGAAAAAGCAGGCGCGAAAAATCAGGCACGGGTGCTGAAGACGTCGCTTCGTTATCTGCTGCATTTAATGGCTGGGGAACCGAGGAGTCTTCTCGGATTTGGCAGTTATCCACAGGGCATTGAGGAAACGTGAACGAGAAGACTTGTACCAAGTGACTGTATCAAGGGAAAGGTCCCCGACTCCGATGTCGGGAGGTCGGGAATGGAAAGACACGACGAACTATAAGTCCCTCATGTCTTGGGGGCAAATGATGGGTTTCGCTATAGCCGTTAGGCCCTTTAACGACAAGGAAACGGTGAATAGGCCCATTGGGCCCTAAATGGAGGTCAGGATGACCCAGGCGAAGGGTCCCGACAGAGGGAGTCCCGAGGATGAGAGGTCCCGACAGAGTCAGACCAGATAGGCGAGCTGGATGCTCCCGATGAGATGCCTTTAAGTAGGCCCCGATGATGAATCCCTGAAAATGATTGGCCCTGTCACGATGACGAGGGGCCCCGAGCGGTGACACAATGAGATAACTCTGGAGTCCCTGATGTTAGTCGGGACTTGCTATCAGAGGTTGAGGCCGGAATACGCGGGGCGTGGCCGAGATACGCGGAGCGTGATTGAGATACGCGGAGCGTGGCCGAGATACGCGGGGCGTGGCCGAGATAAGCGAGATCATGGCCTAGATAGGCGGGATCGTGCCCGAGATACGCGGAATATGGGCTAACCACCCCAACGGTTCACCAGGTAACTGAGGTACCTCTCCGCCTATAAAAGGGTAGAGGTTACCTCAGATCAATTACGTTTTGAGATACACACTTTGAGATTCTTACTTGCCACCGTATACGAGATACTCATTTAAGCATCGGAGAGGGATTCTGGGTCACCGCCCGGTCTATCCCCTCTTGCAGGATTGCGGGGAGCGAAGGAGCTAGGATCGCCGTCAAAGATCATACCGGAGTTCCACCGTGATCCAACACACCCCATGCAGGAAAACATTGTTGATGTGCATTCTTAGGCTGAAACAGCTGTCTGTGTCGTGCCCATTGACTTCGTGGTTTTCACACCAGGTTTCCATTTCTTTTCCTAGAGAGCCTTTTTGCCAATTGTTTGGCTCTCTCCAGAAATTTTTTTCCTTCATCTCTTTTAAGATCACCGACAGGGGTGCATTCAGCGGAATGAGGTTTGCGGCATTTAGCTCCTTCGATTTCTGGAAGCCTTCTTGGGTGTGTCACATGGGTTGTGGTTGCCACTTCCTTTGCTGTTGATTTCCTTGGGGATGCTTGGCTTGCCCGACCTTGTTGTTATTGTCTTTGTTGCGCTCCTCGTTTAGTTTTGCTTTAGCTCTGGCTTTGAACCTTTCAAGGTCCATGAATTCTTTGACGCACAAGGCTATCTTATCCAGAGTTTCTGCCGGTCGTTTTGACATTAATATCCCAAAGAGAATCCTAGGCAACCCAAATTTCTTATGAATGCCTTGATTATCTCGTCCCCAAACAGGTTTGTCTGGATGTCAGCAATGCTCTATTAAAGCGGATGTAATAATCCGCTAGAGATTCATCATACTGTTGTTTCAAGTTATCTGGTGCGCTTGAGTCCTTGAGCAAATTGCCTTCACCCATGTACCTCTTGATGAACTTTCGTTTTAAGTATGGCTAGGAGCCAACACTTTCCTTAGGAAGGGAGAAAAACTAGTGTGCCGCTGAACATGTCAAGGTTTGGGTTCGTTGTTCTCCCCATAAGTGAAGCCTCATCCTGTTGCACGTGCTCGATAGGATCACCCTTTCTAGCGTACTTCTCAATTCTTATGCTGTTTAGGATTCCCGGAACCCGGTCATACAACATCTCCTTGGTAAATGGGTGACTTGCGCTATCAGTTAAGACATGCATTGGTCTGAATTTTAATTGCTTCAGCTTTTGCTCTATGAAAACCTCCAAGGCCTTGGCGGTTAGTCCCGTGATGGTGACGTTGTCGTTCCACTCTGGCATCCCCCGAATGCTATTTGGGTTTCCGCTGTTGTCATGCCCCCGGCTTTGTTGGTAATGAGAATCCTCCTTGCCCGGTTGATCGTTCCTGAAACTTGGTTGTTTTCATGATTCAGCTAGGTGTGGCCTCTCATAGTAAGTCGCGCTGGAGCTGGATCCTTCCAGTCCTGCATTATAGTGATGTTGGTTGGTAGCTGGAGGCTGTCTTCCCTGTGGCATTAGAGCCTCTCTTCGGGGAGTGTCGTGAGACATTGTCCCCGGTGGAGGGTACGCTTGAGCAGGTGGTGGCGGTGGTGGAGGGGGCGGTGGTGGTGGAGGGGCATAGCCTTGATTCCTTAGGTTTTCTCTAAAGGCCAGAAGTTCTTGAATCACTGCCATCATTGCAGGCGTTATGGTGGGAGCGGTCTGAGCACCTTGAGTGCCTCTGCCTTGAGGTTGTTCCTCTTTTGTGTTTGCTCTACATTTGAACCCTGGTGGTGGCTCATTGGTTTTGGTGGTATGCTCATGTGCGTTTAGAGTCGACATAGAGGTGGATGTGTATAAGGCCTCGGGGACTTAGGAAGGGCCTGTCTGAGTCCTTCTTGGTGGTGCTTGCTTAGATGCTCCCGCAGTAGCCTTCCTTTTTGATCGTCTTAGACCTTCTTCTCTTGCTATTTCCGGAGGCGGAGGGTTGCTCGTCATCGCTGTCGATATTTTATGACTTGTTATGTTCGTGTCTCGCACACAACGCCCAATTGTTGGATCCTTCACTCGATGGTGTGTCGGGTACGGGTATGTGTTTCGGGTTGCCTGGTACGTCGGGTCTTCGCACGTGCTTGGGCGTGTAAGTCTCTGAACACCTGCACGAGGGGCGATATCGCACTCCACGCAGAGGGGAGGGGTGGAGTGCGATAAACCCTCTCCGAAGCTTAAATTAAAAATTGTAGAGAGAAAAAGCTTAGAGAGAGGTCAGAGCTTCCGCGTCAACTGAATTTTGAAATGAATGATCAAGGCTTCTATTTATAGGGAACCTTGGAATTAGACCGGGTTTTGAACGGACCAACGCCGGTTTAATTGTAAAATGCAAACCAGACGTGAACGAGCTTGAAGTTGATGTCGGGGAGCCCGACATGTGTTTTGTACACATATATAGGAATTTACGCGTATTCATAGGCGCAATCCGGAGGTCGGGATTGTTAGATAATCCGGACCTCAGTCCGGATTGTTAGATAATCCGGACCTTAGTCCGGATTGTTGGACAATCTGTACTTCGGTCCGAATTGTCGGACAATCCAGACGAGTCTTTCGTCCGCGATACGTGCATGCGTACCCGTGCCATTTTGGACTCATGGGTGATTATTTTAGAACCGTTGGTGGGTTTGACGTGTAAACGAAGTCCGAATAGTATAAAACCAACCTGAATTGGACGTATACCCATCAGACGGTTACCCCTATTGCCTTGCTCGGGCAACCCGAGCAAGGGTTCCTCGCTCGAGTAACCCGAGCAAGGGTCCCTTTCTTGGGTTACTTTCGAGTGGTCTATACACTTGGGGCCTTCCCGAATGGTTTTCGCCACTCAGGGTGTTTCTTGCGCCTACATGCTGGGCCTCGGGTGTCCGTGTTCCAATTTTTGAATTATATTCGGTTATGGAACATTTACCGTGTCCAATTCATGATAGCTTGGGCGTATATCCAACAAAACACACATTGTACCAAAAACTGCGAAAGCAAAGTTGGAACCTAGAGTACTGAAAAGTAACTCTACAACATGCATGAGTGTGGTAAAAAGGGAGATTGGTGGTGTGGTCGAACATGAAACGTTACATTCCTTGAGGTTGAATTTTCCATTGCTTTGCAACATCATAACGAACGAAGTCTTGATTGAACTAGAGCACGATGTCGATGACCAGGTCCCACTTACTTCGAGTGGGAGATTTGAGGCAGAAACGCAAGTGAACGACGTGGTAAATGAAAATGGAGACATTTTCATAATGAATCCAGTGGGAGGAGTCAATCCAACCACTTAGATCACTGTTGCTGAAGGTGCGAATCAAGTCGAACCTGATAATCACATTCCTGAACCGATGGATGAAAATCCAATAATACCTCAACTACCTACTAGTAACAATGGGACTGATACTTCCAGCTTGGTTCTTGCTCCTAGTGACCGTGGAATTCATCTCGGAGGTGGAATCCCGAGACCAAAAGGTCGTCCAAGAAAAGTTGTTGGTGAAGGTTCAAGCAACGCTCTTCTTCCCAGTGGGAGTATTACCCCGATAACGAGCAGTATTCCTAGTGGGAGCGATGTTCAAGTTCAAGATGGGACAAACGAGCCTGACGTAGTCAACATCGAACTTGTCCCAAGAAGTATCCCATCGAAAAAGGTGAATTATGCACTCTGACTTCGGTTGATGAGCCGGTAATGGTTAAGGAAGCTATGGATGGACCTCAAGCGAGAGAATGGAGGATGAGATCGCCTCTATGAAAGCTAATTCATTGTGGTCTTTAGTTGATTTGCCTGCTGACCGCAGAGCAATAGGGGCAACGAGGGTTTCCGAAACTGAAACTCTAAACTGATTGACCCATCGAGCGGCATAAAGCTCAACTTGTTGAGAAAGTATATACCCAACTTCACAAAGTGGACTTTGATGAAACATACTCACCGACTGTGTGTTACACCACAGCCCAGGCCATTTTGGATTTGGTTGCAAACCTGGATCTAGAGCTGCACCAAATGGATGTTAAGACTGCATTCCTCCACAAAAAGCTTGAGGAAGAGATCTATATGGAGCAGACCGAGGGTTTCATTACTCCAGGTAATGAACGTAAGGTTTGTAAACTCCAAAGATCGATTTACGGTCTTAAACAATCGTCATGGCAATGGTATCGCAGGTTCCACGAGAATAACTTAGTATGGTTCGCAGCTTGATATATCCCTTCCAATGCACTCTTCCAGACATCTGTTACGTTGTGGGCCTAGTAGCACGATTCCAATCAGACCCCTGACATCAACATCTAAAGGCCGTGAAACAAATTATTCGATACCTGGAAGGTACTGCCGACTAAGGACTGTGCTATGAGGGTGGAAAATTAGAATTGACAGGATTCAGTGACGCCGACCACGGTGGCGATCCGGATGATCGTAAGTCCACCTCAGGAGGAGTATTCGTGCTGTCTACGATGGAATTCGAATTCTTGGCCCTCTCTAAGAGCGCACATGAAGTATTCTGGCTTAAAAGTCTCTTAACTGCGTTGATTGGCATCGAGGACGGAGGTAAGTCTGTAAAGGTATACTCTGAAAGTCAAGCGGCATTTGCAGCAGTTAAGAATCCTAAGTACCATAACAGGCAAAGCACATTGATATAAAATATAATTATGCTAAGAATATGGTCGAGGACAAATTAATCACATTGGAATACTTGTCCACTGAGAGTATGATGGTGGATCCATTAACCAAACCTTTACGCAGGGATATTTTCAAAAAGTATGTTAGAATGCTGGGACTGCATAAGGTTTAAGTGGTATGTATTAGGATGATAACATTTTGAGATTTAAAGTAACATTTGAATGAAATGAATTGCAATTTGATTTTATGATTTTTACGATTTTATAATGTTTGAATTACATCAGATTTTTAGGTCTATAAACTAGTCGTAGGAGGGACAACCTCCCAGTTAAAATAATGTCGAATGTGGACCAAGCCTCGTCACACAGGCTCGGTTGTCTTGACGGAGAGGAGGAACTCTACCATATCAAGAACGACTAAGAACCATGGTGGCAAACCTGGTTAAGCAAAACGATCATTTGGTTTCGGGGTAACATGACGTGATCTAAATTTTTCAAATCGTCGTGACGAACTTTCTCCGTCAAATACTCACATTCTGGGCCAGATGACAAATCTGCGATAGCATATGACATTACCCACTCCTGATTAAATTCAGGTTATGCTATAAATGCGCGCATCATACTATGCGTGCCATTTTGAAATACGGGATTAGGCTCGACTGTGCTAGACAGAATCCACGAGATTCGGATGGGCACAAAATTCTTCACCTTGAGCGTGTTACGTATCCCGGATGCTATATGAAGAAGCATCCAAAGTTTCCTCACGGACTCAGAACTCATACCTAAGGTCAACCTCAATGTTTGCTTCCCGGCGAGCGTAGTGCCTAACAAAAAGGCCAAGTGACCACGTCTTTGGAAACCAGTTGAGTTTTACTAAGGGTATGAGCGATGGGGATGGTAAAGTACACCTGAAATTCTCTGACTCTTGTATTCACTTGCTGGCCACCAGCCTTATATTAGTTGAAGGTTGTGAATACTTGTATACATGCCCTGAAGGAGTATGTGGAAACTGGGCAATTGGAGAATGACAGTTGACATAGGATACAACGCGGTACAGTGTTGTGTTAACATGTTGATTAAAGATGGGAATCAACGTTCTACGGGCACTACAACAATCCTAACAGATGAGTAGCATGAAGCTCGTCGTATCCGTCGTCGCACGGAAAACATCGTACGACCTATTCCGAAGAAGGGCTGGATCGAAGACAAATGTTGATGTGTTGGTCGACAAAATATTAACAGGCACCCTCTCATTGCGGCGACTGGGAGCTGTTAGCATATGGAAATTGGGCCGCCGTAATAAGGAGCCCATTAATATAACCCTATAACCTAAGACAATTCGGTTATATCACATTAGGGGTTTTGGGCTAGGGCTAAAATCCCAATTGACATGACGCTCAAAATTGGGCCTCTCTAGCTTATATGGCCAGTCGAATTCTATGGAGGGAAAAGTGGACTTTTGTCCACTTTGCGCCTCTTATAAATGAGCTAATTCTCTATTCCTTTGTGGTGAGTTTGAAATAAATCCCTCTTCCCTAATATCATAGTGGTTCGGCCGAACCTAGCTAATCCATAGAAGGTGCCAAATTGTGTCAAGCAATTTACTCCGGCGACCCATCTTGCTGAAGAATCGAAAGAGGCTTTGCTGTGGAGCATAATCCGCGTAGGGTTTCCTTAACCAGAACCTCTATGGGACCGTCTGGCGGATCGAGAACTCCCTCAGTGATCTTGTGACTACAGGAAATATTGTAGCTATGTGTATTATCTTCCGCCGCGTATTAGTTACCATGCACGTATCTAGGGTTTTGCTTCTGTAGTATTTATCCCCGTAATCTTACAAATGTTTGATCATGTCCCTGATAATGAAAGGGATATGTGGGTAAGGATTTATCCTATCATGAAAAAGTTTCCTTTGTCGTGGTTCACCGATGAAAATGGACTCAAACATCTAATCAGATCGATCAAGAAGATTATGAGACTATTTGAAGGTGAAAACGCTAAGGAAATTTATGAGACGGAGGACGACTTCGCTCATATGCTCAAACTGCTAGAATAGAGCGGTAAAAGGTTCAAACGAAAATCCGGTGGGTCATGACACCGTTTATGAAAGCGTGTCTCAGGTACGCCTCGTTTACCATGTATATAAAGTTGTAAAATGTTTTATACAACACAAATCTGATGTGATTCACTTGTGAATTCTTTTTATGTGTGATGTTCGACATGGCTTGAAGATTCGCTAAACAATCTATCTTTGTTAATCCTTGTTCTTGTCACTTTAACCATCGTTGTTCTAATTATTTTGGTGATCGATATTTTTTGGATTACTGAATAAAGTGATTGTTATTGAAATCAATTCAATTCGGAATACAGTTCACTTATCAATTTATCGACCCGGTCAACGGGCTCGTTTCAAATCCGATAATTAAGAATAATACCAAAATTCTTTTCGGCTAGGTCGACTAGCCGAAATATAACACACACACATATTCCAATTCATCTGTGCTCCATCGATCGTATACTTAGAATAAATTTTCTTCCTTATTTGTTAGTACTCCGTTAAAATTAAATTAATAAATCGTAACATCGAATATGTGCGAAACCGATTATATTAAATTTTGGAAACGAAAAGATTACACCACGGGTAACAGCTCGTGACACTCGCGCAACGCGCAAATCCTTCAATAGATAGGACACATCGATTCTAAGTAAAAATTTAAAGTGAAGTATTTGATCTAATGCTCGAAAATAAAATTTTGACTGCACATATATCCATTTCGGGTTTCATACTAATACAACTTCTCATAAAGAATTGTAAACGAGCAAAGAGTGAAAACCTAATGCACGAACTGAGGTAGACAAAACCTCCGAGTATAAGTATGAAATGAATTTCTAGTTAAGGCGATTATGGATACGCCTCTAGCGAATCAGATTGGCGGAGCATCTTAAATCAAACTTCAAGGACATGGTCAAGACTGTGATGTCGCAAATTCAACTTCCGATCTCTTTCATATATGATGTGTAGTTGACTGTCACTCATGTAGTAAACCTTGTTCCTACAAAATTGATGATCGCGACACCATATGAGCTGTAGACTAGTAAACAGATGGATCTTACCGGGCTGCGACCTTGAGGTTGCGCAGCATACACGCATCAGACCGACAGCCTATTCGGCAAGTTGGAACCTAGAGGTTTGAAAAGTATCTTTATAACATAGTCTGAGAACTCTAAGGGATACATGTCTGTGGCAGCTCAGGAGAATGGTGTTATGGTCGAACATGAGTCCAGAGACGTTACGTTCCTTAAGGACGAATTTCCAACGCTTGGTATCATCGAAACGAATGAAGTCTTAATTGAACTAGAACAGACTAATGATGTTCAGGTCGCACTTACTTCGAGTGTGAGATTTAAGGCGGCAACACCAGTGAATCACATGGTAAATGAGAATGGGGACATTTTCATACTAAATACAGTGGAAGGAGTCAATCCAACTGTAGGATTACGGGGGTTAGATACAACAGAAACAATATCAAGATATGTGCTAGGTAACTAATACCAGCGGAAGATAGTGCACATACCTACTTTGCTTCCGTGTACCTTAGATCGCTTGAAGGGAAGTTCACGATCCGCCGAACGGTTCACATAGAGGTTCCTATTAGAGAATCCCTACGCGGATTATGCCTCATAGCAAAGCCTCAATCGATTCTTCGCGGGATTGATCTCCAGAGTAAATTCCTTGACCAATTTGGCACCTCCTAGGTGTGTGGGTAGTTCGGCCGAAACTAGGAGTTAATAGGTAGGAGGGATTTCTTTTAATCTCACCATAAAGAAGGGGAGGATTAGCACTTATAAACCCTCCTAGAACTCCCTATTTATAAGAGGAGCACAGTGGACAAAAGTCAACCTTTTCCCTAGTGAAATTCGGCCGGCCACTTAGCTAGGGAGGCCCAATTTGGGCCTCTCATTTCAATTGGGATTTTAGGCATAGCCTAAAATCCCTAATATGACATTACCTAATTATTTAGGTGACTAGCTTATATTTATAAGCTCACAATTACGGCGCCCCATTATCCAAATGCTAACAGCTCCCACTCGCTGGAATGACAGGGTTCCTATTAATATGTTGTTTTCCAGCACATCTGCAATTGTTCTTCGATCCAAACCCTGCTCTGAATAGTTCATACGATGTTTTCCGTGCAGCCGGCGGACACGACGGCCATCGTGCTACTCATCTGTTAGGAGTGCTGTAGCGCCCGTGGAACGTTGATTCCCCATGTCTAATAAACCAGTGGAAAAATAATAAAGTGTCGCATTGTATCCAAGGTATACTGTCATTCTCCAATTTCCCAGTTTATACTCCTTCAGGGCATCCGTAAAAGTATTCACAACCTTCAACTAATATCAAGTTGTTGGCCACCTAGTGAATGCAAGAGTCGGATAATTACAGGTGTACTTGACCATCCCCATCGCTCATACCCTTAGTCAAACCCAACCGGTTTCAAAAGACGTGGTCACATGGCCTTTTTGTTCAACACTACGCTCGTATGCCGGGAAGCGAACATTGAGCCTAAACTTAGGTATGAGTTCTTAGTCCGTGAGGATACTTTGGATGCTCCTTCATATAGCATCCCGGATCAGTCACATGCTCAAGGTGAAGAAGTTTAAGGCAATTCGAATTTCCTAGATTCTATCTAGCAAAACCGAGCCTAACCCCGTGGTCGAACATGGCACGTGTAGTTTGAAGTGCACGTCAATAACCTAAATTTAGAAATGAGTGGGAAATGTCATACGCTATCACATATTCGTCATCTGGCCCACTATGTTGATATTTAACGAACAAAGTTCGTTACGACGATTTGTAGAACTGTGATCATGTCGTGTTACCCAAAAACCAAATGATCATTCTGTTACCCTGAAACCAAATGATCGTTCTGCTTAACCAGGTTTGCCACCATGGTTCTTAGTCGGTCTTATATGGTAGAGGTCCCCCTCTCCGTCAAGACGGCCGAGCCTGTGTGACTAGGCTTAGCCACATTCGACATTATTTCATTTCAGAAGTTGACCCTCCTACGACTGTTAGAGTACACCTTTACAAGCTTACTCCCATCCTGGACGCCAAGCAATTCAATTAAGAGCCTATTAAGCCAGACCGCTTCCTGTGTTTTCTTAGAGATGGCTACGAATTCGGATTCCATCGTAGACATCGCGACACATGATTTCTTCTTGCTCATCCATAAAATTGCGGCATTATCAAGGAGGAATACTCCTCCTGAGGTGGACTTACGATCATCCGGATCGCCAATGTGGTCGGCATCACTGAACCCAGTTAATTATAGTTTTCCACCCTCATAGCACATTCCATAGGTAGTACCTTTCAGGTATCGAGTAATTCGTTTTACGGCCTTTAAATGTTGATAGCCAAGGTCTTATTGGAATTGTGCTACTAGGCCCACTGCGTCACAGATGTCCAGACGAGTGCATTGCATGGCATACATTAAGCTGCTAACCATACTCAGGTATTCGATATTTTTCATATGTTCACGCCCAACCAGGTCTTTTGGGTCATCACGTTTCGACAACGTGCACCCAAACAAAACCGGCGTAACCACGGGTTTGGCATCTTGTAATCTGAACATTTTCAACAATTTGTTGTAATCTCAGAGAGGCATAGTTTGCGAGCATCCCGATCCCTAGTAATCTTAATGCCTAGCATGTACGTGGCTTCTCCCATATCCTTCATCTCGAATACAGATGCTAACGAGGACTTTATTCATTCATGTAACTCACAACGTTCACGGCAATTAGTATGTCATCTACATATAATGTCAATATGATTTTCTTTGACCCAGAGGTCTTGGTGTACAAGCATGGATCCTCGTGAAGATTCACGAATCCGTTTCCGACGATTTCCTCATGGAATCTGCGGTACCATTATCGAGACGATTGTTTAAGACCATAGATAGATCATTGGAGTTTACAAACTTTACATTCGTTACCAGGAGTAATGAAACCCTCCAGGTAGATCTCTTCCTCTAGGTTTCCGTGGAGGAATGCAGTCTTAAAGTCCATTTGGTGCAGCTCTCGATCGATCTTGCAACCAAATCCAAAATGGCCCATACTGTGGTGTAACGCACTGTCGGTGAATGTGTCTCATCAAATTCAACTCCTTGAAGTTGGGTATATCCTTTCGCAACGAGTCGAGTTTTGAATCGCTCTATGGCTCCATCAACAATGATTTTCAATTTCCGAACCCACATAGCACCTATGGCTCTGCGGTTAGCAGGTAAATCAATAAAAGAAAAACCGAATTAGCTTTCATAGAGGCGATCTCATCCTCCATTCATTCGCTTGAAGTCCATCCATGGCTTGCTTAACCGTTACCGGTTCATCAACTGAAGTCAGAGCGAATAACTCCCCTATTTCAATGGGATACTTATTGGGAGAAGTTCGATATTTTGAATGCGTCTAGGCTCGTTAATCCCATCTTGAACTTGAACACCGCTCCCACTCAGAATAATGCTCGTTATTGGGGGCATTACTCACACTTGGAACAAGAGCGTTACTTAAACCTTTGCCAACAACTTTTCTAGGACGACCACTTGGTCTCGGATTTCTACCTCCGAGATTAATTCCATGGTTACTAAGACCAGGAACCAAGTTGGTTGTACTATTCCTACTGTTACCAGTAGGTAGTTGTAGCATCATAGGATTTTCATCCAACAGTTCAGGAACATGATTATAATGTTTGACTTGATTCGCACCTGCAGCAACAGTGATTTGGGTGGTTGGATTGACTCCTCCCACTAGATTTACTATGAAAATTTCTCCATCTTCATTTACCATATCGTTCACTGGTGTTGCTTCCTCAAATCTCCCACTCGAATCAAGTTGGACCTAATCATCATCATCCTGCTCTAGTTCAATCAAGACTTCGTTCGATTGATGTATATATAGCAATGGAAATTCACCTTCAAGTGTCGTAACGTCTCATGTTCGACCACACCACTATTCTCCTGAGCTATTGTACACATGCATGCCATAGAGATACTTTTCAGTATTCTAGGTTCCAACTATGCTTTCGCAGTTGTTGGTACAATGTGTGTTTATGTTTGCAACTGGAATGTCTCATTTGGTAAGATCCCTCTCATTACCAGTTAATAGCTCAAGTGGTGTTGTGATAACCGATTTTATAGGAACAAAGTTCTACATGTGTGGAAGTCAACATCATATCATCCTTTGAGGAGATCGGAAGTTGGGTTAAATAATTCATGTTTCAGACTTTGTCCTATAAGTGTATGATCTTTATTTATGCTTGAGCCAATCTTATCGTTAGAAGCGTATAGTGGGAGTGGTCACTAAAACGGACGTTCCTTTTCATTGCATACTCATTTTCAAGGTTTTTGTCCACCCTTGAATTAAGCATTCGGTTTTCACGTATTGCAACATTTGATTCTTTACGAGATCGTGGTAGCTTTTAAAGAATAATTCTTCTCGATTTACGAGAAATCAATGAGCAAAACCCGAAATAGGTCTTAAATGCAAATGAAAGTATATAACACGCATTAACTTAATAATACACTTCGTATTGAATTTGTATTTCGAATCGACGAGTTCCATCTTTCGAGGAACCTCGCGCTTCGCGCGCGCAACTCACCAGCTTTTACCTGTGCCGAAGTTGTTTCGTTTCCGTAATACAATTTAATCAGTTTCGCACATGTTCATCATGACGATTTTAAATATTTCAAGGAGTACTCAAAAATAAGAAATAATTTAAAACGATCACACTCATATTAGCAATGTTTTGAATAGTGACTCATAAGATCAAGCGGCTCGAGGTGAATAATAATAGAAATGATTGATACTCAATCCAAGCATTCAACACATGCTCGATGTAAAGGTTCCTGCTTGTCGCAAGGAAACTCATAATTCAAGAGTATTCATTAACTGAAAATTGAAAGGAAAAAGTTCATGCAAGTAATGATGATATCCATATTCAATCCTTATTTATTCGGGGGCGTTTCCTCCAACTCTACACTCCTTCCTCTTCTCGGGTCTGTAATTCAAAAAGAGGAAATTGAATTACTCTCCAGGAAGTAGTAACTTGTTGAGAACATATGACTTTCATCATTCGTCCTCAGAACGTATCCTGGGAGGATTGGTACAGGCTGCAGCCAGGTGGCCTTTCACGCCGCACCTGAAGCAAGTTCGAGATTCCTCTATACGTGTGCTTTTTCTGTCTGTTCTTGCCACCAACTTGCTTAGGTTCGAACTTTCTTAATGTGTTTGGACCAGGCGACTTGTTAGCCTTCTTTTGAAGATCTTTACCCTTTCTCTTGCGCTTACCCTTTTGCATAGCTGGAGAGTGATGGGTTTTGATATAGCCGTTAGGCCCATTAACGGTGACTAAACGGCAAAGTAGGCCCACTGGGCCCCAAACGAGGTTTAGAAGACCAATACGAAGGGTCCCGACAAGGTCGGTCCCGATATATGAGCTGAACGCTCCCGATGTTACGCCTTTAAGTAGGCCCGATGATATGCCTTTAAGTAGGCCCCGATAATATGCCTTTGAGTAGTCCCCGATATTAAATCCCTGAGAATGCTGGCCCTGTCCCGATGACGAGGGGCCCCGAGTGGTGACCAAACGAGATAACTCTGGAGTCCCCGACTTCTGTCGGGACTTGCCACCAGAGCACGAGGCCGAGAAACACATCCACTATCAACATAGTGGGGAAGTGGCCGGAAAAGACGGAACGTGGGCTACTTGCCGAGATAAACGGAACGTGGCAGTTATCCCAACAGGTAACTGAGGTAACCCCTCCCCTATATAAAGGAAGGAGTTACCTCAGGATTGATACGTTTACATACTTACATACTGATACTTGCTTGCCTGCCTCGAGATACTCATTTAAGCATCGGAGAGGGATTTTAGGTCACCGCCCGGTCTATCCCCTTCTTGTAGGATTACTTGGAGCGAAGGAGTTCGAATTTCCGTCAAGGACGTACCGGAGTTCCAACCGTGATCCAACATTGGCGCCGTCTGTGGGAACGAAGAAAAATGCAAAAGTGAATTCTACCCGTTCGATGGCTGGCAAGCAAAAGAAGAGCAAGGACAATCTGGCGGTTCCTGCCACCCTGCTGGAACTCTGAATTCAGGGCCGCCAGAGCGCACTGTTGATCAGAATGATCTTCCCCCTGCTGTTTCCCAAACAAGGGGGCATCATGATGATCGCGAGGATTCTATTCGAAACTCGTCGGAGAGCCGGGAAGAGATCCCAAGGAGGGACCAGGATGCACCTGCAAAACCGGACTTGGCAAAGGCTGTGATGGATGCCATGCCAGTATTTTTGGAAGCTATGGAGGCTCTCTTGGACAGAAGGGAGGCCGCCAAAAAGAAGGAGGAGGAGTTGCCTCCGCCTCCGCTGATGGAGAATCGGGACGGGCAGGAGGCCCAACCCGAGCACCAGGACAAGGGCAAGGAGCCTGCCTTATCGGAGCAGTTCGTGGTCGATGGGCCTGGGCCTGTGCAGCATAGGACCATTCCTCTCAATGGCCCTATCACCCCCGATCAAGTGGTGAAGATCGTGAACATTTGCATGGGCGACCAGAAGAAGATGATGTCGGAGCTGAGGGACCGATCCACTCATCCCTTCGTCCCCCGATTGGTGAACACCACTGCCCCGCCTGGACTGGGCATCCCGAAAATTAAGGAGTATGATGGCGAGGGAGATCCCGTCCGTCATGTCCAGAAGCATGTCATGGCTTGTCTAGGCAGAGCCCCGAATGATGATATAGTGTGCGTTTTATTCCCAGGCACACTCGGTGAGAGGGCCCTGACGTGGTTCTTCAGGCTTCCCCCAGGATGCATCTCTAGCTGGACCCAGATGCATGATCGTTTCATCCAGCAGTACCAGGGCCGTCGGCGCCTCCTGAAAAGCGCGAGATCCCTGGCTGTGGTGGTACAGAGGCCCGACGAATATCTGGTGCATTACTACCAGAGGTACACTGCTAGCGTGGCCGAGATTGATGAGGAAATGTCGGAGGGAGAGACCATCCGCACTTTCATTCGGAACCTGACAGCACCATACGGTTCCGACCTGATGCACAGCGTGGCTGAGAAGGCTGTGTGGAACATGGAGGCGTTGCAGAAGAGGGTGAAGCAGCAAATCGACGTCCATGAGTCGAAGATAGCTGCAGGAGACCTTGACCCTCCGAAATCAAACAAAGGGAAGCAGTCGTTCAAACCCTCGGACGATCGTAGGAGGAAAGATAAACCCGAGAGCAGTCGGGGTCGAGGCCGTCCCGATCGGTGGGAAGACAAGCGTTCCACGAAATCAGACAAGCGGGAGGACCACTATACCCCTCTCATTTGTTCCATGGGTGCTGTGTTGGCGGTGATGGACCGACAGGGTATCTCCAGGTATCCCCCGAAAAAAGATGGAGAGTCCATGGGAGCCCGCACGGATCGTTATTGTCGCTTTCATCGTGCCAACGGTCACGACACTAACCATTGTCGGGAGTTGAAGAAAGAGATGGAGAAGCTGATCCAGAAGGGGAAGCTCAAGGAATTTGTGGCTGGACAACGGGGCCGATCCCGTTCCCGATCCCGATCGCAGTCTCGTTCCCGATCCCGTGGTCGATCCCCGAAGAAGGATAAGCCCGAGTCTTCTAATTCCCGCAAGGAGAAGCGGGGTACTATTAATGTGATTCACGGAGGACTTGCTGCAGGAGGAGATACCACAGCAGCTCGGGAGGTCTATGCTTCTCAGATTCCCATTGATGTGGTGCTGGCCAAGAGGGCCCGAAATTGGACTCCGAAAGAAGAAATGGTGATTCCCTTCTCAGCGGAGGACCTGATAGGTGTGGAGACCCCGCGTGATGATGCTTTGGTCGTGACCCTGAACGTGGACGGGTACGAGATGAAGCGAATCCTGATTGATGGACGGAGCTCCTCTGATATTCTGTTCATGGACTCCCTGCAAGCCATGGGGAAAACCAAGAAGGACGTGAAGCCTACGGATTTCCCTATGGTCGGATTTTCTGGCTCTACCTCTTACCCGGTCAGGATAATTACCTTACCGGTCGAGTTCGAGAGTTGTTGGAAGTCGGAGAAGAGGAACGTAGAGTTCGTGGTGGTCGAGTCTGCGGGGACCTACAATGCCATTATCGGGAGGACTACCATCAACCCGCTAGGGGCAATTGCCTCAACTGTCCATCAGAAACTGAAGTTCCCGACTGACCACGGAATCGGGGAGGTCTAGGGCGATCAGATAGCTTCCAGGAGGTGCTATGTCAATGCCACTCGAAGGAGGAATCGGGAGGCTATGAATGTTTTCCAGACTGACGCTGATCCTCGAGAGGAGTTCGGGCGTCCCACCCCGATGGAAGATTTGAAGGAGGTCGAGATTGATGGACCTCAGAGGAAGGTGAAAATCGGGTCCGCTCTGACTGAGGATACGGCCCGAGAATTGATTGATCTGTTGAAGTAGTTCAAGGAGCTGTTCGCCTGGTCCCCGAGTGACATGCCAGGAATCAGCCCCGATATGATTACTCACGAGCTGAAGATTGATCCCGCGATCAAGCCGATCACATAGAGAAGGCGCTCGATGGGTGCCGACAAGAAGATCGCGATCCAGCAAGAGGTGGGCAGGTTGCTCGATGCTGGATTCATTAAGGAGCTCCGATTCCAGACCTGGGTCGCCCACCCAGTCCTGGTGAAGAAGAGCAATGGCAAATGGCAGATGTGCGTTGATTTCCGCGACCTGAACAAGGCATGCCCGAAGGATTGCTATCCGCTCCCGAGGATCGACCAGCTGGTAGATGCCACATCGGGACATGAGTTGCTGAGCTTTATGGATGCTTACTCTGGCTACAATCAGATCAACATGTTCAAGGAGGATGCCCCCCATACTGCCTTCTATGCTGATAGTGACATCTATCATTATGATGTTATGCCCTTTGGACTGATCAATGCAGGTGCAACTTACCAGAGGATGGTGAATAAGCTGTTCGGGGATATGCTGGGGAAAACAATGGAGGCCTATGTGGACGACATGCTGGTGAAGTCCCGACAGGCCGAGGATCATGTGCACAACTTGGCCACAGCATTCGAGCGGATGAGGCTTCATCAAGTTCGCTTGAACCCGACCAAGTGTGCCTTCGGAGTGCACTCAGGGAAGTTCCTGGGCTTTATGGTGAGCCAGAGGGGAATCGAAGTCAACCCTGAGAAGCTGAACGCGATCGAAGAGATGAAGTCCCCGACAAATCATCGGGAGGTGCAGGTGCTGAACGGCCGATTGGCCGCGATGAATCGCTTCCTGTCCAAGGCAAGCGACCGATCCATGCCACTTTTTGAAGTGTAATAAGAAGTTTGATTGGACTGCCAAGTGTGAAGAGGCGTTCCAGGCACTCAAGCAGCACCTCCGCACCCTCCCGCCATTGGCGAAGCCTATCCAGGCGAGCCACTCTATCTGTATGTGGTTGTTTCTGAATTTGCAGTTAGCTCTGTCTTAGTGAAAGTTGTAGAAGGTAGCCAAGTCCCTGTCTATTATGTAAGCAAGGCACTCGCCAAGTCTGAAATGAATTATCCTGCCGTTGAGAAGTATCTCTATGCGTTGATTGTTACTGCTCGGAAGCTGAGGCCTTACTTCCACGCGCATGAAATTAATGTTTTGATGAATCAGCCCTTGAAACATTTTTTGAACCGACCTGATGCGTCGGGGAGATTAGTGAAATGGGCAGTCGAGCTTAGCGAGTTCCGCATTCACTTTGCTCCGAGAACGGCTATTAAGGGCCAGGCGTTGGCGGATTTCATAGCAGAGTCTACAGCCCCCGATCTAGAAGAAGCGGGCCCTGTAGAGGGGTCAACCACGGAGGTCCCGATAACAGAGCAGTCAGAACAGACCGACGCCGAAAATACTTGGTAGATATACACCGATGGCTCCTCAAATTCAGAAGGATCGGGAGCAGGCTTCGTACTGATACCACCAGACGGAGGCGAGCCCCTCCGATATGCCTTGGCCATGACATTTAGGGCCACCAACAATGAAGCTGAATATGAGGCTCTCATCACTGGCCTCAAGATTGCTAAAGGAACGGGAGTTGGTCACTTAAAGGTGAAGTGCGACGCTAGCCTGATCGTGAACCAAGTCCAGGGGCGATACGAAGCAAAGAGCCCGATGATGAAGAAATACCTTGGGGAGGTACAAACCCTGAAGGAGAGTTTCAAGAGCTTCGATATTGAGGCGATCCCGAGGGAGGATAACGCGAAAGCAGATGCCTTGCGCAAGTTCGCCTTGGGGGCACCCCTCGATGAAACTCGGAAGGTGCATTTCTTGGAGAAGGTGATCCTGTCAACCACCGATCAGTCGGAGGTATGTGCCATTGAGGTCGGATCGGAGGAACCCACTTGGATGACCCCGGTAGCCGCGTATCTGACTACGGGGGCAGTCCCCGATGATGAAGTAGCTGCTGGCAAAATACGCCGAATCGCGCCCAATTATGTGATGGTGGATAATCAGCTGTACAAAAAGGGGTATTTAACTCCTTATCTGATATGCGTGGCCAAGCCCGACACAGGTCGGATCCTTAAGGAGGTGCACAAAGGATATTTGGCCTTTCATGAAGGTGCCCGATCCATCGTGAGGAAAGTGCTGAACCTGGGCTATTACTGGCCCTCGATGAACAAGGAGGCAACGATGCTAGTCTGATCCTGTGACGCTTGCCAGAAGTATGCCCCGAATATCGTGGCTCCAACTGCCGATTTGACGTCCATCAAGAGTGCTTGGCCCTTCGCGCAGTGGGGAATCGACTTGGTGGGACCCCTTCCAGTTGCAAAAGGTCAGTGTCGATATTTAGTCGTGGCTATTGATTATTTTTCGAAATGGATCTAAGCCAAGGCATTGGCCAAGACAACGGGGAACCATATCCTCAAATTCCTCCAAACCCATATCATATCCCGATACGGGATCCCCAAGGTGGTGATTAGCGATAATGGCCCTCCGTTAACGGGGCCCAGTGGAAGGAGTACTTGGAGGAACTGAAAATTGAGAATCGGTCAGCCTCTGTCTGTAATGCTCAAACCAATGGACAGGTGGAATCAGCCAACAAGATCGTGATGGATGGCCTGAAGAAGAGGGTCCATGCATTGAAGGGCAAATGGCTGGATGAGCTGGAAAATGTGCTTTGGGCTGTTAGAACGACGCCCAAACGATCGACTGGGGAGACTCCGTTTGGCCTTGTTTATGGCACAGAAGCAGTTGCTCCCGTCGAAATAGTTGTGGCATCCCATCGGACGAGGTATTATGAACCTCTCTCGAATGATGAAATGAGGCGCCTGAACTTGGACTTGGTCGAAGAAAAGAGGCGGAGTGCCGAGGAGGCCCAGGCCTGGATGCGCTTGGCAACAACCCGATATTATAAATGACGAGTCAAGTCTCGACAGTTCTTTGTCGGGGAACTGGTCTGGCGTCGGAACGAATTTACCCTTTTGGATCGGATCAACAAGATGTCACCAAAATGGGAAGGGCCTTATAAGGTCGTGGGGATGCCAGCTCGGAATGCGTACAAGTTGGAAGACCTCGATGGCAACGTGTTGAAGCATTCTTTTAGTGGTGAACACTTAAAGAAATGTCATGTTTGATATTAAGTCGCCTTCAGTGGTGCAAGTTGTCTGTTAAGTCGCCTTCAGTGGTGCAAGTTATTTATTAAGTCGCCTTCAGTGGTGCAAGTTATTTATTAAGTCGCCTTCAGTGGTGCAAGTTGTTTATTAAGTCGCCTTCAGTGGTGCAAGTTGTTTATTAAGTCGCCTTCAGTGGTGCAAGTTGAGCCATCAATGAATAAAGAGGTTGCTTCCCACCAGACTATGCTAAGACTTATCATTCTAAGCATGCCTAAATCGCCTTAAGTGGTGTAGTTAAATCGCCTTAAGTGGCGTGGTTTCGCCTTAAGTGGCGTGGTTTCGCCTTAAGTGGCGTGGTTTCGCCTTAAGTGGCACGATTAAATCGCCTTAAGTGGTGTGGATAAGTTGCCTTAAGGGGCACGATTAAATCGCCTTAAGTGGTGTGGATAAGTTGCCTTAAGGGGCACGATTAAATCGCCTTAAGTGGTGTGGGTAAAACGTCTGAATGACGCGTCGAAATTACTCTAAGTAATATAATCGAATTGCCTTAAGTGGCGTAGTTAATTCACCTTAAGTGGTGTAGTGATGATCGGAACCAAAAAAGATTGATATTATAAAGATCTAGGAGGTTCGCGACAAAGAAGGAAATTACAAGGATTCGAAAATAAAGCAATCAAGCTTGATCCTTGGCAGCGTCGAGGGGATCAAGGTCCACGAGGTCCGTGGCAGAAGGCTCCGTGGCCGGAGGATCGGACCCTGGAAGATTGGTCGCGGGAGGATCGGACTCTGGGAAGTCAGTCGGTGAAGTGTCGATCATCGGGGGCTCAGTTGTCGGGAGTTCTGCACTTGGAGGTTCCACCGTGCCTTCAGCACCCGCAGCCCCCTCGGGGGTGTTGGCCCCGTCGCTCTCCTCAGAAAGGTTGAGGTACCTCTCCGCGAAGGGGGCGAGGGTCTGAGACTTGGTGAAATCGATGGCACCACCATACTCCAGATGGATCTCCTCGACAGCGTTAAGCAGGGTGGTCTCCACCTCAGCTGTACAGAACTTCACTGCATCCAGTTGGAAAGCCTCGGAGCCCCGATAATCTTCCCGTCCCTTGGCCTCAGCCTCGGCCAGCTTGGTGGGAAACTCAGCAAGTTCCCGCTCCATCTATCGGGACCGATTGGCGAGAAGGACTTTCTCTGCCTCCAGCCCCGCCTTGGCATCCTCGAGGGCCTTCTTCTCAGCTTCCAGCCCCGTCTTGGCTTCCTCGAGGGCCTTCTTCTCGAGGAAAAGCCTGTCCCGATCCTCCGCGCTCCCCTGCTGCTCTTCCTGGAGCCTCTGCCGCTCCTGCTTCAACAGCCTCTCAAAGTCGTGGACCTGCCTCAGGAGGTCCCGAGTCTTCTGGTTAAGGAGGGCCTGCTCCTTAACCAACTTCCCCTTTAACGACTCGGAGGCAGCCAAATCCTCCTTGAGCTTGGCCAAGAACTCGGGGGCCGCCTTGGCACGCTCCTGCTCCAGGGCCTCCTCCAAGGCCAGGACATACCTGAAACAGCGGTGTTGGTCCGCCATTTCCTGTGAAGAAGAAGAGAAGAGGTCAGTACACAAAAATATTTTGCCTTATATATACTAAGTGTAAAGACAGGAAACCTTACCTCCACGCGACGAACGGCCATGGCGCGAATATCAGCGTGGATGTCCTCTCGAGCCAGGAAGAGCGGGAGCTTCATATATGGTGGAACTGAGCCTGCCAGCAGGTGCAGACCCAGTACTGTGGACACATCATCCCGACGCAGCGGGACCCCCCCCCCCCCCCCCCCGCAACGACTCGATCGGAGTCCAAGGAGCCGCCGCCTGTTCGGGGGAGTAAAGCTTGTAGAAGCTCCCGTCCAAGGGGAGAGGGGGAACGGCGCCCTGAGGTGCGGGCCTCCGAGCCGCCATGAGAACCCGCCGTCCCCTCGGGAGTCAGGCTCAAGACTGGCAACAGCTGCTGTGCAGGAGAAGACGGAGGCGGCCCTTCGGGAGTCGGCTCCGGCGGGGTCTATCTCGCCCCCCGACGGCGAATCAGGGGCTGGCCCCCGCTCGCCTCCTCAGAAGAGTGAGAGACGTCCAGGTCAAGCACCCGACGGAACTGGCCGTCCGTCGGGACATCTTTATTCCCCGATCCTCCGGGGGCAGGAAGAGAAAGTAGGGGCTCCCCGACCCGTGCGTCGGAGGGAGGCTCCCCCGCCGAAGCTCCAGCTCCCGACCGACCTGCAGCTGGAGGACGAGAAGCTTCAGAAATAAAGTCAGGAAGAGGATCCTTACACCAAATGACTCGACAGGAGAGGTATTGGTCCTTCCCGTAATAATTGTAGTAACCCGCTTTGAGGACGCGGGGAGTTTCTCCTTGCAGGATACGCTTAATCCCTTCGATCCTGGCTCCTTTATCGGAGGGGATTAATTCCTTAGGAATACGCCTCCTGTACAATTGAATTGCTAAGCGGAGCTGTTTACTTTCCTCGGGAGTCTTGGTGTTGAAGATCTGCTCCATCTTCTCCACCCGGGCCCGTTTGATTTGCTCCAAGGTGGGAGGTGCCGATGAGGAGGCAGCCCTCTTTGAAGACTTCCTCTTCCTCGCGGGGCGTGGGACAGCATCAGTCTCCGCCTGCTTAAGCACGAGATTGGTCAGCAATGATATAGCTGCAAAGACGAAAACGACAAGTTTAGTTAGAATATTACCCAAGGAACGAGGTTAGAAGGGCCGTCGAAGAGTTGACCCCCCGGACACGATATCAAGGAGTCGGATCCCGGTCAGAACCAGGTCCCGCTCCCCGATGGAGTTAGCGTTGAGGGGAGCGAAAGAGTCCCCCCAACGATAAAGCTGGATGCAGTGGAGAATCTGGAAATCCTCCTCGGAGAAAGTGTGGAAAGCGGGAGTAGGGTCCGCCTCAACCTCCCATCAGGGCCATGGGATGGAGCTGTTTCGGATGAAGAAATAACTCCTCTTCCAGCCACTGTTGTCGGGCCCCGAGTCAGTGATGAGCCCCCGACCCTTGGCGACCTTCCAGGTGTCACCATTCCAGCTGTACCGAGAGAGCTGCGCCTTGCTCCACTTAGGCATCCGCGGGTAGAAGGCACAGACTCCGGCATCATTGCACTTCAGTCCATAGAAGGTCCGGAAGAGTCGGAGGCTATAAGGCCATTGTTGATGGAAGCAAAGGATGCGGAAAGCATTCCACACGCGGATGGCGTGGGGGGAGAAAGTAGTCGGATGTGTTTTGTAATATGTACACATCTCGACTATGTCCCCACAGAAGGGGAATCGGATCCCTGCCGATATTTGCCCGGTGGAGACAAATACCTCCCCTTCCCGGGGACGAGTGGCCACAGGGTCACCCGGGACGTGGGGCCAAGGAAAAGGGAAGCGAGGCTCCCAGGTGGAAGTAATGCACCCCTCCCGGAGAGCTGCGTCATAGGCAGTGTCGGAAATCTCATTGCAAGCATAATCGAACTTGAAGGGCTTCCTCCCCCCAGAACTGGACTCACCGTCTGGAAAGTAATCAGAGCAAGAAAAAGCACAGTCGATTTCCGCGAAAGTTCGGGTAAGTTAATTGAGATAAAAGAAAAACTATGCTAACAAGTCTCTTCGGAATCGAAGGAGAAAATTTTACCGGGCATGTTGAATCGGAGAAGAAAGGATGATCTTGATGGTCGGAGATTCTGGTCGCCGGAGTGTTGATCAGAGAAAGAAAGGAGAGCTCGAGCTTTTGAAAACGTAGAGAATGAAACGGTAAAGAAGAACTGAATAGTGCCAAGATTTGGGGTTTTATAGGAGAGAGGATAGCCAAAGAGACGTTGCAATCTGAACCGTTTAAGATTAAACGCCTGAATCTGAATCGTCGAAGCACTAGAGACAAAACGGCTATAAAGTGCTTTTTCAGAAAAAACAGGCACGGGTACCCAAACTGTCGCTTCGTCACCTGCTGCATTTAATAGTTGAGTGACCGAGAAATCTTTTCGGATTCGGTGGTTATCCTCGGAATATCGAGGAATCTTGGAGGAGGAGATCTGCTTCAGAAGATTTTTTGGAAAGTCAAAACCCTCCGATGCCGATATCTGGAGGCCCGGAACTGGAAGACACGACGAACTATAAGTCCCTCATGTCTTGGGGGCAAATGATGGGTTTTGATATAGCCGTTATGCCCATTAATGGTAACTAAACGGCGAAGTAGGCCCACTGGGCCCCAAACGAGGTTTAGAAGACCAATACGAAGGGTCCCGACAAGGTCGGTCCCGATATATGAGCTGAACGCTCCCGATGTTACTCCTTTAAGTAGGCCCCGATGTTACTCCTTTAAGTAGGCCCCGATGATATGCCTTTAAGTAGGCCCCGATAATATGCCTTTGAGTAGGCCCCGATATTAAATCCCTGAGAATGCTGGCCCTGTCCCGATGACGAGGGGCCCCGAGCGGTGACCAAACGAGATAACTCTGGAGTCCCCGACTTCTGTCGGGACTTGCCACCAGAGCACGAGGCCGAGAAACACGTCCACTATCAACATAGTGGGGAAGTGGCCGGAAAAGACGGAACGTGGGCTACTGGCCGAGATAAACGAACGTTGCAGTTATCCCAACAGGTAACTGAGGTAACCCCTCCCCTATATAAAGGAAGGAGTTACCTCAGTATTGATACGTTCACATACTTACATACTGATACTTGCTTGCCTGCCTCGAGATACTCATTTAAGCATCGGAGAGGGATTCTGGGTCACCGCCCGGTCTATCCCCTTCTTGCAGGATTACTTGGAGCGAAGGAGTTCGGATTTCCGTCAAGGATGTACCGGAGTTCCAACCATGATCCAACATAGAGGATGATGCAACATGCATCTCAGCTCTAGGCTTCTCAGCCTTGTGTCGATCCTCTTCCAGCTCGAGATGAGATTGCACCTTCTCGAGAGTATCAAGATAAGTAGCATGGGTAAGGTGCATTTTCATGCTGTTCCAAGAGTGCGGTAAAGAGCGGATGAAGCACTGTACTTTCTGTTCCTCAGACATGGTCTCCTCTGCCTCCTTGAGTTCAGCAACCATTTTAGACATTTGTTTAATATGCTCCTGCATCGTATGCTTATGGTTCATCTTATTTGATTCTAAAGCGATGTTTAACGATCGCTTATATATTGTGGTGTAAACACAAAACCTCACTTTAAGACCGTCCCATGGGTCCTTAGCAGACTCAAGGTGATCAAACTCATAGAGTATGTCATCCTCCAACATCGACATCAAGGCGGAATGAATTTCCAGGTCCTGAGCACTCCATTCGTCATGGAATGCATTTTCATCATCCGTGAGGTCTCACTCAGGCCGAACATTCTTTGTAGTCAAATGGTACAAACCTTTAAATTCAGTATTTACCATCTTTGCTCGCTTATTCCAGATCTCATAGTTCTTACCATTCAGTCTCACTCCGTTATTCAATTGGGAGATGACATTGCTAATCGCTTCCATTGTAACTAACACATCGACAACTATGAATAAGCAATGGAGACAATAGCATTTTGGAAATAGAATTGCGTACATTGGATATCTATGAGATAGAAGGCGACAAATAATAATTCCTCGGACATCTAACCCAACCGACCGCCAGTAAACCTAGGGAAGGGGTGTTATGAAAGAGTTCACATTACCGTCGTATTCTTTCTAATAGATCAGTCTTTTAAAACGGTTTATTCGCTTTTACCGGAACAGGAGGTTTTAAAACACTCGATCTTGACTTTCCCAAGGCACTTTTTAAAACGTTTTCGAGGATTTATAGTCTGCACACATAATTCTACCACACAAGTAAATCATCATGCGCTTATCATATCCACAAAAAAAAACCACTTATCATGCACACGCGTCATGTGTCTAGTGTTCCGAGGAACTCATGCTCGCATATATAATTCTACTACTTAGGTAAAATATCACATGCTCATACATCCTCAACAATTGAAAACCAGGGCTCGGCCCACAACATGCAATATCCAGCTAGGTTGACATAGTCAAGACGACAATGTTAATCATGCAATAACATCAGTTAAATAACAATTGCAATTTAGCCGAATTACCGATCGAGTCCCGAAATCATGCATTTCCGAGATCCATCCCCATAATCGAAACTAGGCATCAGGTTTAATTAAAATGTGAATAAATTAAACCCTTTAAGCACTGTGTAGGTAATTTTAAAGTTAAAAAACATTTGGATTTTAAAAATTTTACCATCCAATTTTAAATTGACACGGTTCGGTCCGGTTTTAAGGGTCCGGTTAAGCCAATACTGGTTCGGTTCATTCCGGTTCGGCCCGGTCCGGTTCGATTCGATCGGACCGGTTCGGTTTTAAAATAGGAATTCAGTTCGGTGCGACACTCAAACCGGGTCGGTTCGAGTCATATTAGTTGCCCCGACCCGACAGACCCGAATGGGTCGGATCGATTGAGAAAACCTGGTTTGGTTGACCCGCACCGGTTACCATTGAATCAAACCTAGTTCAGTTCGGTTTAACCCGTTCGGCGTTTCGGTTCCCAAGGTTTTCCGGGTTGGTTGACCCGACCCGGATGTGCTAAATTGGACTGGTTAATTACCCATAGGGTTCGGCCAAATTTTTTTACTTGTGGGCTAAGTAAGGTTTTCAAGTCAACAGAAACTTAACTCAACCAAGTAACAATTAATTATAAAATAATTTCCATTTTTCTGCATATATATGTATATATCTATATAATTCGGCACAAACATATATATATATATCGTCAAGATTCTTTATTTAGAGATATATAATCAATCAACAATATATATATTTGGCAACACTATATATATATATATATATATATATATATATATATATATATTATCAATATTTAATATTAGGGATATATAATCTATCAATAATATTTATTTTCTCAATCTTTTAGGCAACTATATTTTTCAATAATATCTACATCCCTAAAATGGTGCTATATATATTGATAGTTACTATCCACAATTATCTTGTGAATCAAGCCCTAATTTTGGCCTAATCCCTAGGCATGAAAATTTCGGCCAAAACATGTAAGATAATTTTCTAAAAAATTTCGGTCAATTTAGGGTTACTTGTGGACTAAGAAATAAAAAAATTCACCTTGAACACCAAAAGGAGGTTCGGCTGAAACACATAAATTAGGGTTTGTGGTCAAATTTCAAGATCAAATCCTGTAAAGATCAAGAATATGATGTTTAATTTTGATAAAAGTCTTGTTTTTCTTGTCATGAACATCAAATTTTACTATGAACACCATGAAAAATATCGGCCAACAAGATTGTAAAAATTGAAAATTTTAAAACTCCCATCTTTTAAATTTTCGGCCGGACATAAAGAAAACCAAGAACACCAATTTTATCAAAATCATGAACCCCCTAACACAGGCTCTGATACCACTGAAGGATTACGGGGGTAGATACAACAGAAAAAATATCAAGATATGTGCTAGGTAAATAATACGCAGTGGAAGATAGTACACATACCTACTTTTCTTCCGTGTACGTTACATCGCTTTAAGGGGGGTTCTTGATCCGCCAAATGCTTCCCGTAGAGGTTCCTGTTAGAGAATTCCTACACGTATTATGCATCACAGCAAAGCCTCAGTCGATTCTTCGCGGGATGGATCTCTGGAGTAAATTGCTTGACACAGTTTGGCACCTCCTTAGTGTGTGGATGTGGTTCGGCTGAAACTAAGAGTAAATAGGGAGGAGGGATATCTTTTTATCTCACCACAAATGAAGAGAGTATTAGCACTAACAAACCCTCCTAGCACTCCGTATTTATAAGAGGAGCAAAGTGGAAAAGATTCCACTTTCCCCCTAGTGAAATTCTGCCGGCGACTTAGTTTGGGAGGCCCAATTTTGGGCCTCTAATGTCAATTGAGATTTTAGGCCTCGCCCAAAATCTCAGATGTGACATTACCTAATTACTTAGGTTGCTAGCTTATATTAATGGGCTCCCAATTACGGCGGCCCATTATCCAAATGCTATCACCAACAACACAAATCACTGTTTCTGCATATGCGAATCAAGTAGAACCTGACAATCACGTTGCTGAACTACAGGATGAGAATCCTATAATACCTCAACTACCTGTTGGAAACAGTGGGAGTGGGATAACTATCATGGTTCCTGGCCCTAATAACCCTGGAATTCATCTCGGAGGTATAATTCCGAGACCCAGAGGTCGTCCAAGAAAACTTGTAGGTGAAGGTTCAAGCAACGCCCTTGTTATCAGTGGGAGTGTTGTCCCGAGTGGGAGGATTATTCCTATTGGGAGTGTAGTTCAAATTCTAGATGGGAATATTGAGCCTAGACGTGTCAAAGGCACCGAACTTCTCCTATGATGTATCCCATCGAGAAGGGTGAATTTTCACCCCGAATTCGGTTGATGAACCGATAACGGTTAAACAAGCGTTGGATGGACCTCATGCGAAGGAATGAAGGAAAACAATGGATGAAGAGATCGCCTCTATGAAATCCAATTTAGTGTGGTCGTTAGTTGATTCGCTTACTAACCGCAGAGCAATAGGGGCTAAGTGGGTTCTGAAATTGAAACTCACTGCAAATGGAAACGTTGAGCGTTATAAAGGTCGATTAGTTGCGAAGGATATACACAATTCCACGGATTGGACTTTGATGAGACATACTCACCAAATGTGTGTTATACCACAGTCCGGGCTATTTTGGCCCTGGTTAGAAGCCTCGAACTCGAGCTGCACCAAATGGATTTTAAGAACGCATTCCTTCACGGAAACCCGAAGGAAGTGATCTATATAGAGCAACTGGAGAGTTTCGTTAACCCTTGAAATGAACATAAAGTTTGTAAACTCCAAAGATCGATCTATGGTCTTAAACAATCGTACCGGCTATTGGGTTATGATTAATTAAACTCGCCACTAAGCGTAAAAGTCGAGTATGTACAAAGGACAGGGAAAGAAGAGTCGTCGACCTTTCTAACTCGTCTTAACGAGATAGGGATGAAAAGTCGACGACAACTTATGAAAAAGTCGACTTCCAAAGTACGACCACCTTCCATCAGAAGAAACCTTCCTTCGAAGGTAAAGACAGGTGGCGACCAGCATGTCACTATCATCAGAAGAAACCTTCCTCCGGAAGTAAAGACAGGTGGCGACCTGCTTGTCACTATCACCAGAGGAAACCTTCCTCCGGAAGTAAACACAGGTGGCGACCTGCTTCAACCGTCATCAGGGGAAACCTTCCTCTAGAAGTAAAGATGAGGTGGTGACCTGCTTGTCACCTGCTTGGCCAACTCTGAAGAGAAACCAACCTAGGAGGGTAACCACCATATAAAGTCGGTAACTTATCCCTATAAATAGGGACTATTTCTATTTTATCTATTTACATTCAATTAGTTCTAAATACGTTCATATATTATTACTCTCAAATCCATTACTGACTTAAGTTTCGGAGTGGAATCAGGGGCCATCCCCACCCCTTTTTCAGGTTCTCGCCCCACACAACTTCTTAGAGGAAAACTTAGCATTCGAGAGTTAAGTCTGAGGTGATACTTGGAAGTCCATTTTCCGAAGTTCAAGGCCACGTCATTTTGATCCCAACATCTGGCGCCGTCTGTGGGAACTCTGATAAAAAGTCGTGACCTCTAAGAAAAGCAACAAGATGTCCAACCTCCCAGAGGAAGGAAATAATTCCCCAGCGGATCCTACCACCTCGAGGCCAATCACCAGAGAAGATCCGCCCATTCTACAAGCTAATGGCGGAGGTAATGATGGAAATCTCGTTCCAAGTCATTAACAAATCCAGAAAAAGTAAGGACAGTCCCCCAGACTGTCCCCCAAGAAGTATTGGCGGCCTTCATAACCTTTTGGAGTCAAGCCTAGGCAGGTGCCATCCCCGAAAAGGCACCCGCTCAAGAAACTTCCCAAAAGGAAGAGGTGGCGTCTAGCGTGAAGATCCTGGAGAAAGAAATTCCTAAGGCTCCTGAAGGAGAAATGGCAAGCAAAGAGCCTGTCTTATTCACTATGGGACAGGTGGAAGAATTGTTAGAGAAAAAGAGAAGGGGGACGGACGATTTGCTGATTGTTCGCGATCATACCTCCCATCCTTTCTCTAAAAGGTTGTTCAACACTCGAGTCCCTCCACAAGTCTTTGCGAGGAACATTGACGACTACACAGGAGAAGGAGATCCTGTTGGCCACATCAACGCCCATAAATCTTCCCTCCTGGGGAGAGGGGCAACCTCGGATCACTATGCGACCCTCTTCCCAACTACCTTGAAAAAAGAGGTGTCTACTTGGTTCTATGGCCTCCCCGACAACTCGATCGATTCACGGGAGGAACTGAAGGCTAAATTCATCGAAGGCCTTATAGGCCAGAGACAACGCCTGAAGAGTATGGATTTCCTAGATAAAATTGAACAAGGTTCTGATGAAACCTTGGCCAATTATTACACTAGGTTCCATAAGATACTCCAATAATTAAATGAATACGCCACGGATGGCGAGTTGATCAGGACCTTCTGGAGAGGTCTTAGGACACAGAGCCAAGCTCTGAAGGACAACATGGTGATGAAGCCGGTTAGAAAGATCGAGGCCCTCGCCACGAAGGTAAAGAAGTACATAGATCTGGAAATATCACACGAGAAGTCGCCTCGAGAAATCAAGCGCCCAGTCGTGCCAACAAAAGCCGAAGAAGGCTCCGCTTCTCGACCACCTAGGAGGGAAGAAAAATGAGAGGGAAACTTCCGATCCGGAAACCGTCCCGGAATGAGAAATCCTAACCCCTATCCAGGAAAGTTCACTCCTCTTACACACAATGTAGCGGTGGTACTCCAAGAAATGGAAAAGCTTCGCCTTAACCACCCGCCACCCTAAAAGAAGAACCTGATGGGCCACCAAATTAGCGCCTATTGTCGTTACTGTCAAACACGGGGGCACGATACAAAAGAGTGTATCATCCTAAAACAAGATATAGAAGCCCTTATACAAAGGGGCAAACTGTTGAAATTTGTCGAGAAGGCCTCCAATATTCCAAAAAAACGGGATCGAAGCCCAAGGGAAGATTCTCGATCCCCTCCACCTGACCATCCCGCTCCAAGAGGAACGATAAATTTCATTGCCGGGGGTTTCGCTGCAGGAGGAGGAACAAATTCAGCTCGGGAAGTGTACGCTGCACAAATATCCACAGCGGCAGTAATGGGGAAGAGACCTCGGGAACCCATCCTCGAGACCATTAGTTTTACGATCAACGATCTTGCAAAAATAGATCAACCACATAAAGATGCTCTGGTGGTCACCTTACTGATCGCCACTTATAAAGTCAAAAGGATCCTCATCGATAGTGGAAGCTCGACGGACATCCTCTTTTTACCAAGCATTCTTACAACTAGGTTTCTCCAAAAAGAATCTGAAGAAAGTCGATTTTCCTTTGACAGGCTTCGCAGGAAAAACTATTTATCCTTTGGGCGCCATTCGACTAACCACCATCTTGGGAGGAGACAAGACCTTACAAGTGGATATACTTTTCGTAGTGGTTGATGCAGTTTCATCCTACAACGCCATCATTGGGAAAACTACCCTCAATCCTTACCGCATCATCCCTTCAACGGCGCATCAAATAATGAAATTCTCGACGCCTCGGGGAATCGGTGAAGTTCGAGGAGATCAGGCCATAGCGCGATACTGCTATCACACGACGAAACAACGATCAGAGAAGTCACAATAACTTTTGTGATAGATACCTATTTTTGTTATAACTAATGTCAAGCTTTCCTTTTCGATGTAATATTCAGGAAATGATGAATGAAAGGGTCCCCCGAGATCCATTTTCTTTATAAATAAATCATTTCGTTAATTATCATCCTCGACTTGCTCCCTCCAAATCGGTTGTCGACCATTATGTGCCCAAAATGGCGATCGAAGATCTCCAAATCGGTTGTCGACCATTATGTGCCCAAAATGGCGACTAAAGCCTAGGTGCGGCGACAATTCAATCGAAGACCTCCAAATTGGTTGTCGACCATTATGTGCCCAAAATAGCGACTAAAGCCTAGGTGCGACGACAATTCGATCGAAAACCACCAAATCGGTTGTCGACCATTACGTGCACAAAATGGCGACTAAAGCCTAGGTGCGGCGACATTTGATCGAAGACCTCCAAATCGGTTGTGGACCATTATGTGCCCAAAATGGCGACTAAAGCCTAGGTGCGGCGACAATTCGATCGAAGACCTCCAAATCGGTTGTCGACCATTATGTGCCCAAAATGGCGACTAAAGCCTAGGTGTAGCGACAATTCGATCGAAGACCTCCAAATCGGTTGTCGACCATTATGTGCCCAAAATGGCGACTAAAGTCTAGGTGCGGCGAAAATTCGATCGAAGAACTCCAAATCGGTTGTCGACCATTATTTTCCCAAAATGGCGACTAAAGCCTAGGTGCGGCGACAATTCGATCGAAGACCTCCAAATCGGTTGTCGACCATTATGTGCCCTAAATGGTGACTAAAGTGCGGCGACAATTTATAGAAGTGTATATGAAGACTACATTCACTACACTATGCATACACCTAGTTACACTATGCATACACCCTGCACTATGTATGCACCCGATTATACTATGCATGCATCCTGCACTATGTATGCACCTGGTTCATAGTTTACTGTATAGTCTTATTTGGTGAGCCTAGTTCTACTAAGTATATATATTGTATCATATTGCTTGTAATACCTAGTGATCAATGAAGTAAATTTCCAGCTTATATGGTATCAGAGCTATGTAGTGGCGGCGCAAACTTGGAGATGAAGCAACCTAGTTCTTCTTCATTTCTACTTGTGATTTCCCATTGATCCAACTTTGATTCAGCTTGGATTACTTCTTGGTTACTCAATTTAGCTTGTATTAACCTTTCTTTTGCTTAAGAAAGGCTTTGGGTAAGTCTCATTTCAAGATCTGAGTTGCGTAGGAATCATCTTGGTGATTTGAACTAGTCTTCAAGCTGATTTGCCTAGTTCTTCCTGGATTGAGCTATGGATTGCTATTTGCGTGGATTCTTTTGTTGAATTCTTGGGTTTGCACTTATTTTCTGGTTATTATAGTGGATATATTTCACAATTGAGCTGTGCTTATAGCTTGATCCACATTGTTTCTCTGCGTTTTGAGCTTTGATAGTTCATTGCTCGACTGAGGTGTTCTTCCAGCTGGTTGAAGAATTTTGCATTGATATTGTGGAATTCTGCTTCCACAATCATTGGAGATTGTTCAGATTTGATTGTTGGTGGCTTCTCTTGATTGGTCTGCTCAGATTTGTGGGCGGAATTGTACGAATTCAGTTGGATATTGCTAGCTGATTCTTTGTCCTATTGCAAGTTTGTTTGTGTGCCAGTTTTGTCACTTTGTGGTGGCTGCTTCATTTCGGTTTTCTTGGAAATCTACTGAATATATTCCTTGAATTCTCCCTGTTTGAATTAATTTCCTGAATTGCAAGATGGCTAATGAGTATAGCATTGATGATCCCCTTTACATTCATCCCTCAGATACAACTGGCCACCTCCTTATCCCTTTTCAATTGCAAGGCACTTCCAACTACCATGCTTGGAGCACTTCAATCAAAGAAGGCTTAAAAAAAAGTTGGGTTTCATTGATGGAACCTTCACAAGGCTCAATGTTCCACTTGATCAAAGGGTGAAATGGGATAGAGCCAATGTCATTGTAAAGGCCTGGCTCAGAAACACAGTGGCAAAGGAATTGGTTTCTGGATTGATTTATAACCCAACTGCTGCTTCAATTTGGAATGATTTGAGGGAAATGTATGACAAGGTGGATGGAACTCAAATCTTTCAACTGACAAGAGAGATTTACCAAACTTCTCAAGGCACACATTCCATCACCAAGTATTTTGCCAAGATGAAGCAACTTTGGGATGCTCTTGCTTCCATTGATGACTTGGAACTTGAATGTGCTGGAGACATTGCCATTTTAAATGAACACAAAGAGAAGCAAAAGCTAATGGCATTCCTCTTGGGACTGAATGACTCATATGGCCACATTAGGAGTAGCTTGTTGATGAGGCAACCACTTCCTTCCTTAAGCATTGCCTTCTCTGTTTTGGTTCAAGAGGAGAGTCAGAGATCAATCTCTGGTTCTATTGGAGATATTGGTGAGACTACTGCCTTATATACAAGAAAGTATCAATCATTTGGAGCTGGAAGGGGCAATGGTGGCCCTGGCAGGGGCAATGGAAGGAATGGTGGAAATTCTGGTAGGGGCTATGGAAGATCTAATGACACAAGGTTTTGTAACTATTGTGGAAAAAAGGGTCATTTGGAAGATACTTGCTTCATCAAGAATGGTGTACCACCTCATCTTCAACCATCCAAGAAGCATAGGGCCAATGTTGTTGAAAATGGTTGAAGCTCAAATGCAATCATGCATGTGGCAGCTGGGGACAAAAGGACTGTACATGGCACAACTGAGAAGAGAATTCAACATGTAGCTGTTCATGATGATCACTTTGATCATTTAACCTTTGAAGATGTTGATCAAGCTCATGTCAATATGGAAGGTACCACTAATGAGTCTATTTGATTCAGGTGCAACTAACCACATCACTCACCAAATTGATTGGCTACATGACTTGAGAAGAAGTGATTCAGATCATCAATTTGTTCATTTACCAAATGGTCACAAGTGCAAAGTGACTCATATTGGTTCTTGCTCTTTCTCAAGTGGATTCACATTGACCAACATACTTTTGGTCCCTGATTTCAAATTCAACTTGATCTCAGTTTCTAGGCTTCCTAATCAATTGAATTGCAAAGTGATCTTTACTTGTGATCATGTGTTGCTCCAGGGCCAGAGTGGCAAGTCCATGGTGATCGGGGAATGGAATAAAGGACTCTACACCTTGAAGGATGTGGTGCCTTCAGACTCAAGAAAGATAGCTAATGCTTGCTTGGGAAATAAGGAGGATGTTTTGAAATGGCACAAACGTTTGTGTCATGTGTCAGAAACTTATTTGAATCATTTGGATGTTTTAGGTTTGAATAAGTCTTATGGTTGTATCAAACAATGCACTATTTGCCCCCTTGCAAAGCAATCTAGATTTTCATTCCCAATCAGTGATTCAATTGCTTCTAGACCTTTTGATTTGATTCACATGGACTTATGGGGTCCCTACAAGGTGCCTACATTCAAGAACAATCAATACTTCTTGACTATTATTGATGATTACTCAAGAGCAACTTGGGTCTCTTTGATGAAGCACAAGAGTGATACTTTCTTGCAAATCAAGAATTTCTTGATCATGGTAAAGAATCAGTTTGCAACTATGGTGAAGACTTCGAGGAGTGATAATGAGACTGAGTTCATCAACTAAATTTGCAAGGATTTACTTCACCAATTTGGCATCCATCATCAAACTAGTTGTGTGCATACACCACAACAAAATGGAAGCGTGGAACGCAAGCATAGGGATATCCTAAACATTGCTAGAGCAATAAGGTTCCAAGCTTCCATGCCTTGAGACATTGGGCTACTCTACATCTCAAAAAAGGGTACCTTCTAATGAACTTAACCAACTCAGTCTTTCATGTATGTAGGGATGTTACATTCCATGAGGACATTTTCCCAATCAGTATGTCAAAGGAGGCCTTGAGAGTTTTGATCCCCTCTTGCTTGGATGCCAAGCAACATCTTGAGGAGTTTCCAACTGAGACTCCAATATACTTTGATGACCCTTTACCTCAACATGTTGATCAAGCTCAGAATCAAATACCAATTGATGATGCTCCACAGCCACCTACCTTGAGGAGAAGTGCTAGAATTGCCCAACTACATCCACCACCTCTTAGGAGGAGTGCAAGGATTGCTGAACTACAAAACAAGGCTACTTCCAATGCTACTTTTGGCATGGAGAAATTTGTGTCTTATGACACTTTGGGGCCTCAATACAAGTGTTTCTTGACTTCCATTGACAAAGTCAAGGAACCAAATACTTATAAGCAAGCCATCAAGGATCCTAACTGGATTATGGCAATGAAGGAGGAGATACAAGCTCTTCAAGACAACAAAACATGGGAATTGGTGGATCTTCCTGTAAATAAGTCATCAATTGGGTGCAAATGGGTCTTCAAAGTAAATTACAATTCAGATGGATCAATTGAGAGATACAAGGCTAGATTGGTTGCCAAGGGATTTACTCAAATTGAAGGGACTGATTTCAATGAGACATTCTCACCTGTGGTCAAGATGGACACAGTGAGGATTGTCTTAGCATTGGCAGCTTCCAAATCATGGGGTCTATATCACATGGATGTTAACAATGCATTTCTTCAAGGTGATCTAACTGAAGAGGTGTATATGGATATTCCCCAAGGTTTTGATCATTCCAAACCCAATGATGGGTCTCCTAAACGTGTGTGCAAGCTTATCAAGTCATTATATGGCCTCAAAAAAGCATCAAGACAATGGAATATCAAACTCACACAAACCTTGGTGAAGAATGGATATAAGCAATGTGCCTCTGATCATTCCTTGTTCACCAAGATACAAGGTGTTGACAAAGTCTTCTTGCTCATTTATGTTGATGATTTGCTAATCACAGGTTCCAATGCCAAGATGATCAATCAATTGAAGTGTATTCTACAAACACACTTCAAGTTGAAGGATTTTGGGGAATTGGATATTCTTTGGGGTTGAAAATTGCAAGATCCAATCAAGGACTTGTGATTAACCAAAGAAAGTATGCTATGGAATTGATTGAAGATGCTAGCCTAGGAGCAGCTAGGCCTATTGATACACCAATGGAATTCAATGTCAAACTCACAACATATGAGTATGACAAGGCCACCAACTCAAATTCAGATGATCCCCTTTTAGAGGATGCCACTTCTTTTAGAAGATTGGTTGGTAAGTTACTATACCTTACCATGACAAGGCCTGACATTAGTTTTTCAGTGCAAAGGCTTAGTCAATTTGTGGACAAGCCTAAGAGATCACACTACAATGCAACCATTAGAGTGATCAAATAGATCAAGGGCACCCCTGGCCAAGGGTTGATCTATCCTTCAGACAACAACCTCAATTTGAGCTTGTTTTGTGATTCTGATTGGGCTGCTTGTCCTTTTAGTAGAAAATCAGTGAGTGCCTATTGTGTAAAACTTGGAGCAGCTATGATAGGTTGGAAGGTCAAGAAACAGGATACCATTACACTATCAAGTACTGATGCAGAGTATAGGTGCCTAAGAGTTGCAATTCAAGAGGCACTTTGGGTAGGCAGAATTCTCAAAGAACTTGGTTTGCAAGTCACCCTTCCTATTCCCATATACACAGATAGTCAAGCAGCTGTGAAGATTGCCAAAAATCCAATGTTTCATGAGCTTACAAAGCACATTGAATTGGATTGTCACTTCACAAGGCACCACATTGAACTAGGGATGATTGGTGTCCACTACATTCCTTCAAAGGATCAACTAGTTGTTGCTTACCAAGGCTTTAGTGAAAAATCAGCATTTAGCCTTGTTGAGACTATATGGAATTAAGGATGTCTTCCAAGAAAGAAAAGAAGAGGAAGAAAAGGATGGGAGAATATAGAAGTGTATATGAAGACTACATTCACTACACTATGCATAAACCTAGTTACACTATGCATACACCCTGCACTATGTATGCACCCGGTTATACTATGCATGCACCCTGCACTATGTATGCACCCGGTTATACTATGCATGCACCCTGCACTATGTATGCACTGGTTCATAGTTTATTGTATAGTCTTAGTTGGTGAGCCTAGTTCTACTTAGTATATATATTGTATCATCTTGCTTGTAATACCTAGTGATCAATGAAGTAAATTTCCAGCTTACACAATTCGATTGAAGACCTCCAAATCGGTTGTCGACCATTATGTGCCCAAAATGGCGACTAAAGTCTAGGTGCGGCGACAATTCGATCGAAGACCTCCAAATCGGTTGTCGACCATTATTTTCCCAAAATGGCGACTAAAGCCTAGGTGTGGCGACAATTCGATCGAAGACCTCCAAATCGGTTGTCGACCATTATGTGCCCTAAATGGTGACTAAAGCCTAGGTGCGGCGACAATTTGATCGAAGACATCCAAATCGGTTGTCGACCATTATGTGCCCAAACTGGCGACTAAAGCCTAGGTGCGGCGACAATTCGATCGAAGACCACCAAATTGGTTGTCGACCATTATGTGCCTTAAATGGCGACTAAAGCCTAGGTGCGGCGACAATTCGATCGAAGACCTCCAAATCGGTTGTCGACCATTATGTGCCCAAAATGGCGACTAAAGCCTAGGTACGACGACAATTCGATCGAAGACCTCCAAATCGCTTGTCGCCCATTGATGGATATACGCCCAATTTGAACCCGTTGACTTCCGAACCGTTACATTTTTATCGTCCCATTTATAATTGTAAATCGAAACTTCAACCCGAACCCTTCGCGAAAACACCAACGGCTCGGACGAGGCCGAAGCGCTCGTCCGGCCGAGTCAGACTCGCCTAGGTGAGGTTGGGTGGCCACACCCGACCTCCCCTAGGGGAGATCGGGTCAGCCAACCCGATCTCCCCTAGGGGAGATCGGGTGGACCAACCCGATCTCTCCTAGGAGAGATCGGGTCAGCCAACCCGATCTCTCCTAGGAGAGATCGGGTCGGCCAACCCGATCTCTCCTAGGAGAGATCGGGTCAGCCAACCCGATCTCTCCTAGGAGAGATCGGGTCAGCCAACCCGATCTCTCCTAGGAGAGATCGGGTCGGCCAACCCGATCTCCCCTAGGGGGGATGGGGTTGGCCAACCCCATCCTCCCTAGGAGGGGTTGGGTGCCCTCACCCAACCCCTACCCCTGGGGGTCAGATTTCTCCTCCCCCCAAGGGCCCCGGCACCATTTTCGGACTCCCACACTCGGTCCACTCCGCCTACCTTCTCCGAATCCTAAGGTCTTAATTATGTTCTTAAAGGTTAATTAATTGTGTTTAAAGGTTAACGATGTCATTAAGCCACCTTAATGACACCGTTGCCTATAAATACCCCACCTTCACAACTCATTGGGGGATCTTGGCAAGTTGCACAATTTTGCTCTGACATCTCTCTAGCTTTATCTCTCTAAAACCGTACTGACTTAGGCATCGGAGAGGGTTCATCAGGCACCACCCCCCCCTCTGTGCCTGGTATTGCCCCTCTTGCAGGGTGGCAAGGAGAAGAGAACCAAGGAAGCAGAAGAGCATAGAGCAGTAGGACAAGCCCCAGGGGTAAGAAGTACAAGCCTTAGGAGGTCAGACGGAGAGAAGAGAAGGACACATATCAGAACGACTACCCCAAGAGAGTATAAGGGCAGGTATCAGAACGACTACCCCAAGAGAGTATAAGGGCAGGGATCAGAACGACTACCCCAAGGGAGTATAAGGGCACGGATCAGAACGACTAGTCCTAGGAGCACTGAACCCGACATTTCACTAGTGGGAGATAAATTCTAGATTGACGACCCGTTGACCTAGACTTTATAACCTAACACTTGGCGCCGTCCGTGGGCTTCGAGCAGAAAGCCTGACAATCACGAGAGCGAAGACGAACAACTTAGTGTCTAGAGATAATCACCCACCTGGGAGCAATAGGCAAGAAAGACAGCCTATACTTCCAACAAGGCTGCCTAACCCAGAGAAACAGCCTGCACACCCAGAGTCTCAGGTAACCCCACAGGCACCCCAGCCTAACAAGCAGGAAGGAGAACCTTCACGCCCAGCTGGCTAGGAGGCTTCCACAGCTTCAACTCCACTGACTAGGAAGCAACAGGGACAGGGGGGCAACAAGAAGTGCCATCCCAATACATGGCACCTCCACAGGGATACCACTATGAGGCACCACTAGCTTACAGAGAGACCCTAAGGAATAGGCAGGAAAGGCAACACCGACAGGAAGGAGAAGAAACTCATGAAGAGGAGCAAATTCCAACGTAAGAACGCCACTCGCACCCTTGAACAGGGCAACGAGGAGAACATAGGAGAGACAACCAAAGGCCACCCCCAGGGGGAAGGCAGCAGTCTGTGCCTCCAAGGCAGCAACAGACACAGTAGGATGCCAGGGCATACACCCCTCTGGGGGCAGATAGACAGGTAAGACCTCCAAGGAGGCATGGATTCAACCAAGTACCCCAACAGGGACATACACCGCATTAAGGGAGGACATACACGCCATACCAACAAGGATATAGGAGTTCCAACATCCACCCTGGCAATGTACACATACAGTCCGTATCACTACAGACATGACTAAGGGACATATCAAGGAAAGCTAAAAGAGAGGGACATAGTCCCAACAACACAACAAGGCAACCACCTACCCATGATACAGCACGACAGGTCAAAACCCCTCGTGCATGACAACCCTTGGCACACATCCCCCTAGGACAGGGGAGGAGTTGAAAAGACAAGGATTTGAACAGGGGACTCATAGAGTACCACACCACCTTAGCACATACCTACTACAATGGGAAGTCTCATGGAGAGACGTAGTAGAGTGAGATCGCACATAGCATACATGAAGGATACACCTCCACCTAGTCCGCCTTGCAAGGATGCGACCTTATACTCCTCAAGTGGAAGAAATACACACAGACTAACGGAGGAAAACAGTTACATTACCAAGGAAGCAGGGGATATCAACACCCTACACCCATATCCTTCCCATATCCTCTTATTTAATTTAACTGCATAACAAGCCAACTCCCTAAAAGGAGTAGATTTTGATACTTGATATCAACATGTTTTCCAAGAATGACCATACCGGACGCCTTCGGGCTCCGTGATATATATATACACAGGTGGACCACTAAAAGAATACGTAAAAGGCCATCGCCAATCAAGAGATGCACAAGCAACAGATTCCTCAATCCCAAAGAACACCTATAAGGTCAAGCTTCTGGGAAAGATCACAAGATGGAAGGCTCACTTACAAAAATAAGTTGAGCACTCCCAACATCCTATAGAGGAACTACCATGAAGGTCACAAAGGATTACCCCTACTACAACCTTCCACTAAGCATCCTAGGGCCAAGCCCGTCAAAGGATCCCATCTGGCATGGGTATGCAAGGGGGGCACCAGTCACAACATGCCCTCCCCACAAACGCCCATTAGCACAAGAGGGAGTAGCCGCGAACACATCCCTCAAAAAATGGAGGAAACCATATCACATGGGTAACGCCCACCATCAAAGGCAAACACCTCCAGCGGATCTTTATGATTTCACAAAATAGCCAGGAGACACAACTACACTTAGAAAGCTCATCCAAGGTAATGGAATACACTTCCATCAAAAACCCTCAAGGACACCAAGCCTAGCAAAGGAAGAACGGTGACCCATCATCAAGCTTTTAAAAAGGGACATGGAAAACATAGTATTTCCACACAAGGATATGTTAGTCATAAGAGAGGGAATCACCAACTTTGACATGAACAGAACCATAGTACATGAGGGGAGTCCGTCAGACATCTCCCATGACCAACCATTAATGATACTAGAGAAGAGTCAGGCATACCTAATACCAAGGGACCCCCTACTAGTAAAAGTGGTCAGAACATCAACACACCCATTAGGGACACGCACTGCAAATGAACCAGGAAAAGGATGGGACACATATCCTTACAAGTATCCTTACAAGTATCCTTACAAGTATCCTTGCATTTATCCTTGCAAAAATTAACTCCGTAGATAAAGAGGTCATCTAATAGATGACTATGTCTCTGTTCTCGAAATATGATCCTAACCCGGAGATCCTTGAACTCCGTATCATATATGCAATGAATAACATGTTCATCAGAGATAGGTACACGAAGATTCAAGACAGCGCCATAAAGATTAGGCGCATACCTCTACCAAGTACGACACATTAGAGTGTTCACAAACACTCCTTCGCCATCTCACAAGAAAGGAAGGCAACCAAGGATACAAGTCCTAATAGAATAAACATCGGTAGAAAATCCTGTAATTGAAGTCATGCACCAAGAGAGAAACTCTAGAGATGCAAGATTAGCAAAAGAGATAGTGCAACAACTAGAGTGTAAAAAAGGAGATACATCTCCTACCAAGAGCCTTATGGCAGGATAATAGTTCTACAAGATCAACCAAAGAAGAGCTCAAAAGCTTGGGGAGTATGGTTTCAAGATCGACCCTCACACTAGACGCACATCCCGATCAACCACCTTGTCTGCAAATGATAAGACATTTGACTTTGGCATCCCATCAAGAGGAGAACCCCGATAAAAGGGGCACTAGAAAAACATCCCGCCTTTAAGGCCATAAGCCGAATACATGATGAATGAAGGTTACGACAAAACAAAAAAGGAGGGACTTGTCAGCTCAACACACCTCAAACACGTATACGTACGCAACACAAATGCAGCCTCTAATGAAGCTATCCAGCAAGGAATAGCCAATACGGGGACAAACCCATAGAAAATCATGGAGCATCACTTGCAAACCTAAAGGAAAACATCATTTTTAGGTTCGAGTCCTAATTCAAAGGAAGTCTATAATCAAGATTCAAGGTGGGAGGAGCATGACCAATGTGACACTCCCTAAAAGCATTGAAGAATACTCCAACCTACGAGATTAACAACTCAAGACGCCATTCTATGAGAGAGCTTTTCAACCTAAAACACAGGGAAGGGGGGAAAGAATTTACAAGCACCCCTAGGATACAAACATTGCCACATCCTGGTTATCAAGAGAATGAAAATCACCCCCACCCACCCAAAGCAAAAGCTCTCCACCCAATCCCTAAAGGTACATCCGACAAAGGCATTATCCAAACCATGCCTATGACTGAAGCAAGCAAGCATGAGAAAGAGTAAATCCTACAAGGGACACTCATCGCATTCAAACAAGCAGACAAGGGAGCCCCGAGCATAAGGGGTACCCAACCAAGAAAATGAACGAGGGGCCTTCAACGGCCAAATATGAAAGGCGGCGTGACCACCAAGCAACTTGGGGGGCACCAAACTAATAAGTGCTTGGTAGTCCACCTAAGTGTAAAAGAAGAGATTAGAGGCAGAAGATCACAAGAACATGCAATACCACTTTTCCTAGAAGAGGTCACATAAGAGGAAAACATCATCAACTCCCTATACGAACTCGTCCTGAGTTGGCAACACACAAACATCGCCCTCGAGAGGTGATCTCCCACATTGAAGGAAAAGCGTGATAGCATGCAATATCATAGAAGGAAAAGTCAAGTAAAGACTCGAAAAGCATACCAAAGACGCACCCTACATGAGAAAGGACACAAGATACGGTAACATTATGAGCCCTCCGGGAGCCTATCTCGCGAACAGATTCGACGCCCCCAAGAGCGTATCTTGAGAGTAGTTCTTACACTACGACATTCGACGCCCCCAAGAGCGTATCTTGAGAGTAGTTTTCATACTACGACATTCGACGCCCCCAAGAGCGTATCTTGAGAGTAGTTTTCATACTACGACATTCGACGCCCCCAAGAGCGTATCTTGAGAGTAGTGTTCATACTACGACCTTCGACGCCCGCAAGAGCGTATCTTGAGAGTAGTTATTACACTACGACTTCGACGCACCAAGAGCGTATCTTGAGAGTGGTTTCCAAAAACTACGAATTCGACGCCCCCAGGAGCGTATCTTGAGGTAGATTTGCAACCTACCAGATTCGACGCCCCCAAGAGCGTATCTTGAGGTAGAAAAAACACTACCAGTTCGACGCCCCCAAGAGCGTATCTTGAGGTAGATTTCAAACTACCAGTTCGACGCCTACCAGGAGCGTATCTTTGGTCTAACCTGAGCCCTCCGGGAGCCTATCCTGTGAAACGCTAAGTGCCGTCCGAGAGCCTGTCTCGTGAACAGATTTTGACGCCCGTAAAGAACGTATCGGTGGACTAACCTGTGCCCTCCGGGAGCCTATCCTGTGAAACGTTAAGTGCCGTCCGAGAGCCTGTCTCGTGAACAGATTTCGACGCCCACCAAGAGCGTATCTTTGGTCTAACAGTACAACGTATACCGTGTAAGGGGTATCAGAAGAGATCATCACACCATGCTCAGAAGGATACCATGCTCAGAAGGATACCATGAGAAAGAAATTTCTAAGTAAAGTAATGTGAAGAACAAGTAATGTTTTTTCTTTATGAAATGGCAGGTATGACATGAAGGAAAGCACGAAAGAAAGACAAGTAAAGGAAACACACCAAGAGAAGAGTCCATGACCAAAGGATCATATACAGAAGCACAAGAGGTTATCATGAAAAGTAACGAGTTATCCTATCACCCATATCACAAGTCAAGAGAAGTATCTCAAAGGAACCCAACACCACCAAGAAGGATAGCAAAGACATGAAATCCAAAGTTCAAGGCCCTCAAAATAAGCTCGACCCATCAAGAAGAGAATTGCCTTACAAGTCACACAAAGCAACCTCCGACAAATATTAATGTCTTGCATGTCACTCTCGCATGACCTATGCCCGTATAAGACTTGAACATCATCAAGCACAACTCATGAAGGAGACATCTAAAAAGCATGAAGGATACAACATCGGGCAAGACGAGACATCGGGACCTAACCCAACAAACATAGCCTAAACAAAAGGCAAGTATAGCAATGAGGCTCTCCAATGAGAAAGGAATACTAAAGCACAACTCCATACATCGTGATGTGGCTATCATGTCCACATACACTGAAGTGGCTATCATGTCCACATATCTTGAAGTGGCTATCACGTCCACATACCTTGAAGTGGCTATCATGTCCACATACCCTGAAGTGGCTATCATGTCCACACACTACAAAAGGGCTATCACTCCCACACATCATGAAGTGGCTATCATGTCCACATACCTCGAAGTGATTATCATGGCAGCACATCATAAAACATATGCATTGTAAAGACACCATCCCGACCACGAACATCAAAAGGCTACGCCTAGCCCTAGGAGGAGGTTCAAGAAGAAGGGAAAAACAACACCATTCGTACGCTCATCAAAGGTAGGCACTTATATTTCAACCCACTGGGCGATACTAGGAAGGAGACGTCCTCATTATGAAGACAACCTCCATATCTGACGAAACCAACCATGAAGCAAAGAATCACGACAAGCACCATTGAGGACATATAACAAAACGATCCCCACAACGATCACAACTACGATACTAGTAGAGGCTAACTCAGAGCCATGGCAAAAGAAAGGAACCTCAATGAAAGGTGATGATCACACCCATCACCAAAAGAAATATCTTCAACGCAGGGGTTAATAACATAACCCATAGGAAAGACAAAAACACCTTCAAAAGTCGTCAAATCTACATGAAGATGAAATAAACTTGAGACTCGGCCCCTCGGCTGGGGGGCAAGGGATAGAGAAGAGACATCAAGACCTATGATCACCCCATCGCCAGCCACAGGTTGTTTCCTTTTGTCAAGCATAGAGGGCGCCTCTTCAACCACTACCTCCTTATCATGAGAGGGAGTCAGCAAGGGGGTACTGGAAGGAGAGCCTCTCGCGGTTTCCTTCTCCTTGGCAGCCGAGGGCCCGACCTCAGAGTCAGGTTTCCGTGCCTTGGATTTAGATTGACTTGAACTCTCACCCACCACAAGAACCATTCGGTAACCAGGGAAGAACGCTCTAACAACAAGAAGGAAACAGCATGAGAACAATCATAAATATATCACAAAGAAAAGAGAAGGGAAAAAGAACATACTGGAAGCATTAGCAGCCATCCCTGACTTAGAAAAATTCTTGGCCTGATAAGCAGAACTAGAGGGTTCTTCCCTCTCATCCGATTCAACGGTCTCCTTGTCTGAAGAAGAAAGCTCCCCGAAAATGAGTCATCTATATGAGCAACCAACGCAAAGATCGACCCTTACTCATGGAGGGGCGAGATACGCCTACTACGGGGGCAACCTTAACACCAAGGGAAGATGGCGAACTTTTTGTTTCCCCAAATAGAACAACGCTCCAACACATCCGAAGGAAGGGTCAACCCTCAACACATGTCAATAGACCCCTTCGCTCGCGGCGGTAAGAAGAAAGCTTGTAAGAATTTTCACCCCCACTTTTATGGGGAACAAATTGCAGGGTAAAGGTCAAGAGCTATACGCATGCTCCAACGGATGAAAGAAAAATGACACACATGCCGAAGGTCGAGGTAAATGGACAATGCTCGCGCTAGTACGAGGAAGGCGGGACGTTGTGTCCCATTGAGTGGCAGAGTTCCCACCCTCAAGTAAAGGAGAGGTCTATGCTCTCACCTTTGCACTTATGCTCATATTCATGATTAACATCTACAGGTACATCAATGTCATCACTCATGCTCATACTCACAACCCGTCCATGCATACATACATGTGCATGCTTGCACTCATATGCATGCTCACATACACACTCCCATGTGTTCAAACATTTAGACGTCCATGCACGTGGCCGCCATATATTCATGCATACATTCATGACTACAATCGCAGCATGTCTCCACTCACTCTCATCCTTATGTTCCTATTTGCATGTATGCTAGTACACATCCTCATGTTCATGATATGTCCATGTTCACTCCTAGTTAACATCCTATAGGCATATTTTCTAGTATCCCATACTTAGAAAAATTTCGGACCAAAATTGAAATTTTTCTTCACTTAGACTTATCCCGGCATGAAATTGAAGCATAAGTCACTTAGTTGCATTCATATTGCATTCCTATGTGAACATGTATTCTTTGAGTATACGCCTACGGCAAAGATAGGTTTATTACTCCCACCTCAGACGGACACGTGCCTAGGCACACGTCCGTACTACTCTGACGTTTACAATTCCTCTATCTCATAAGACAGGGGGCAGAGTCAGAGGCACGCATCCATGGGTAAGCAAGCATTCAGACAAAGAAGGTAAAAACCCCGGTTTCAAATTGCGCGTGTCATACCATCCTAAAATAGAGTCAATCAAGGGTTAGGCCATTGGTTGACTCGGGGGCATGTGATGGATATACGCCCAATTTGAACCCGTTGACTTCCGAACCGTTACATTTTTATCGTCCCATTTATAATTGTAAATCGAAACTTCAACCCGAACCCTTCGCGAAAACACCAACGGCTCGGACGAGGCCGAAGCGCTCGTCCGGCCGAGTCAGACTCGCCTAGGTGAGGTTGGGTGGCCACACCCGACCTCCCCTAGGGGAGATCGGGTCAGCCAACCCGATCTCCCCTAGGGGAGATCGGGTGGACCAACCCGATCTCTCCTAGGAGAGATCGGGTCGGCCAACCCGATCTCTCCTAGGAGAGATCGGGTCGGCCAACCCGATCTCCCCTAGGGGGGATGGGGTTGGCCAACCCCATCCTCCCTAGGAGGGGTTGGGTGCCCTCACCCAACCCCTACCCCTGGGGGTCAGATTTCTCCTCCCCCCAAGGGCCCCGGCACCATTTTCGGACTCCCACACTCGGTCCACTCCGCCTACCTTCTCCGAATCCTAAGGTCTTAATTATGTTCTTAAAGGTTAATTAATTGTGTTTAAAGGTTAACGATGTCATTAAGCCACCTTAATGACACCGTTGCCTATAAATACCCCACCTTCACAACTCATTGGGGGATCTTGGCAAGTTGCACAATTTTGCTCTGACATCTCTCTAGCTTTATCTCTCTAAAACCGTACTGACTTAGGCATCGGAGAGGGTTCATCAGGCACCACCCCCCCCTCTGTGCCTGGTATTGCCCCTCTTGCAGGGTGGCAAGGAGAAGAGAACCAAGGAAGCAGAAGAGCATAGAGCAGTAGGACAAGCCCCAGGGGTAAGAAGTACAAGCCTCAGGAGGTCAGACGGAGAGAAGAGAAGGACACATATCAGAACGACTACCCCAAGAGAGTATAAGGGCAGGTATCAGAACGACTACCCCAAGAGAGTATAAGGGCAGGGATCAGAACGACTACCCCAAGGGAGTATAAGGGCACGGATCAGAACGACTAGTCCTAGGAGCACTGAACCCGACATTTCACTAGTGGGAGATAAATTCTAGATTGACGACCCGTTGACCTAGACTTTATAACCTAACACCCATTATGTGCCCAAAATGGCGACTAAAGCCTAGGTGCGGCGACAATTCGATCGAAGACCTCCAAATCGGTTGTCGACCATTATGTGCCCAAAATGGCGATCAAAGCATAGGAACGGCGACAACTCGATCAAAATCACCACGTCTCGACAGGTGATACCCCCCCCCCCCCCACCGACGGCGAAGGTCGAGGTATGTCCTATGTTTATCAAAAGGGATATAATTATTAACGATTCTTAAATCGATAAAATATAACAAAGAACGACAGAAGCTAAAAATCCTTTATTAAAGAAATTTATTACAAACAGAGTCACCCTCAAAAGAAGAACATTCTAGATGAGTAAAAACTCTCATAAAGTTTTCTTCCCTTTAGAGAACGAGGTTACAAAATCATTACTTTCCTTAGTAACTTCTAAGTATTGCTGGAGAAGAGGAACTCGAGAGAAAGGAAAGTCAGCTTGATATGCTCTTAAGTTAGCAACCATCTCCTTTAAAGATGAGAAGAGCAAGTCTGAAGCTGCCACGGTAATATCAGAGGTCAAAGCCGAACTCGCCTTATATTGTTCCACGGCCATAGCTTCAGATTTTCTCAAGGCCAACACCTCCTTTAGAAACACGTCGACTCTCGCCCCCAATACCGTGTTCTCGACTTGAAGGTTATCCTTTTCCTTTTTCTTTCTCTCCAATAAATAATGATGCTCCTTCATCAAAGCGATGGAACTCTGTAAGGATTCCACGCACTTATGAAGATCACGCCGCAAAAGGGAAGAGGTCTCATCTGCTAGTTTGAGGTCCTCCTTCAACTTAACATTCTCCTCTCTGAGGCTTTGAACTTATGTCACAATTGCTGGGGGCACAGAAGTCTTATTTTTCTTAGACGACTGTAACTGCTCGAGAAGATCGATTATCAAGCGAGAAACATGAAGGGAGTCTCGGGAGATCTATGAAAAAGAAACGGATGAACTATTTAATGAAGAAAATAAAGAGTAAATATGACGAGCTTATTAGAGGGTCGCCCTTACCTTAGCCTGTTTTGAGAGAAAAAGGCGAGCAGCTTTTTCAACGTCCTCAGGATCCGTTCCCAGACGAAGACGATCTCGAGGGGGAACAGAAGCATTCAACAAGTTAAGTGCCAAATCGGAGCCAACGAATGAATGTCCCTCTTTGAGGGAATATCCCTGCAAAGATCAGAGAGGATCCCAATTCTTGTTTGGATCCACAGCTGGATTCAACAACATATCCCAGTTGAAGGGACGACCCTCGTAACTTGGAAAACCACCGGAATATACCTCAGGAGGAAAAGATAACGAAGTTGGCTTATAACCTTGAGGTGAAGATTTTGAAGTCGAGGAAGAAAAGGAACTTCCTCCTTGTCTCTTCCTTCGCCAAGAATCGCCGCCCCTGTCCCGACTCAGCGGCTTGCAATACTTTTTGCCTTACCGCATCATCCCTTCAACGAAGCATCAAGTAATGAAATTCTAGACGCCTCGGGAAATCGGTGAAGTTCGAGGAGATCAGGCCATAGCGTGATACTGCTATCACACGACGACACAACGATCAGAGAAGTCACAGTAACTTTTGTGATAGATACCTATTTTTGTTATAACTATTGTCGAGCTTTCATTTTGATGTAATATTCAGGAAATAATGAATGAAAGGGTCCCCCGATATCCATTTTCTTTATAAAGAAATCATTTCGATATTATCATTATCGACTTGCGCCCTCCAAATCGATTGTCGACCATTATGTGCCTAAAAGGGCGACTAAAGCCGAGCTGCGGCGACAATTCGATCGAAGACCTCCAAATCGGTTGTTGACCATTTTGTGCCCAAAATGGCGACTAAAGCCTAGGTGCGGCGACAATTCGATCGAAGACCTCCAAATCGGTTGTCGACCATTACGTGCCCAAAATGGCGACTAATTCCTAGGTGCGGCGACAATTCGATCGAAGACCTCCAAATCGGTTGTCGACCATTACGTGCCCAAAATGGCGACTAAAGCCTAGGTGCGGCGACAATTCGATCGAAGACCTCCAAATCGGTTGTCGACCATTATGTGCCTAAAATGGCGATTAAAGCCTAGGTACGGCGACAATTTGATCGAAAACCTCCAAATCGGTTGTCGACCATTATGTTCCCAAAATGGCGACTAAAGCCTAGGTGCGGCGACAATTCGATCGAAGACCTCCAAATCGGTTGTCGACCATTATGTGCCCAAAATGGCGATCAAAGCTTAGGAACGGCGACAACTCGATCAAAATCACCACGTCTCGACAGGTGATACCCCCCCCCCCCCCCCGACCGCGAAGTTCGAGGTATGTCCTATGTTTATCAAAAGGGATATAATTATTAACGATTCTTAAATCGATAAAATCTAGCAAAGACCGACAGAAGCTAGAAATCCTTTATTAAGAAAATTTATTACAAACAGAGTCATCCTAAAAAGAAGAAAATTCTAGATGAGTAAAAACTCTCATAAAGTTTTCTTCTCCTTAAAAGACGAGGTTACAAAATCATCACTTTCTTTAGTAACTTCTAAGTATTGCTGGAGAAGAGGAACTCGAGAGAAGGGAAAGTCAGGTTGTTATGCTCTTAAGTTAGAATCCATCTCCTTTAAAGATGAGAAGAGCAAGTCCGAAGATGCCACGGTAATATCAGAGGTCAAAGCCGAACTCGCCTTATATTGTTCCACGGCCATAGCTTCAGATTTTCTCAAGGCCAACACTTCCTTTAGCAACACGTCGACTCTCGCCCCCAATACCGTGTTCTCGACTTGAATGTTATCCTTCTCCTTTTTCTTTCTCTCCAATAAATAATGATGCTCCTTCAACAAAGCAATGGAACTCTGTAAGGATTTCTCGCACTTATGAAGATCACGCCGCAAAAGGGAAGAGGTCTCATCTGCTAGTTTGAGGTCCTCATTCAACTTATCATTCTCCTCTCGGACGCTTTGAACTTCAGTCACAATTGCTGGGGGCACAGAAGTCTTATTTTTCTTAGACGCCTGTAACTCCTCGAGAAGATCGATTATCAAGCGAGAAACCTGAAGGGAGTCTCGGGAGATCTATGAAAAAGAAACGGATGAACTATTTAATGAAGCAAATAAACAGTAAACAGGACGAGCTTATTAGATGGTCGCCCTTACCTCAGCCTGTTTTAAGAGAAAAAGGTGAGCAGCTTTTTCCACGTCCTCAGGATCCGTTCCCAGACGAAGATGATCTCGAGGGGGAACGGAAGCATTCAACAAGTGAAGTGCAAGATCGGAGCCAACGAATGAATGTCCCTCTTTGAAGGAATATCCCTGCAAAGATCGGAGAGGATCCCAATTCTTATTTGTATCCACAGCAGGATTCACCAACATATCCTAGTTGAAGGGTGGACCCTCGTAACTCGGAAAAACACCGGAAGATTCCTCAGGAGGAGAAGATAACGAATTTGGCTTATCAACTTGAGGTGAAGACTTTGAAGTCGAGGAAGAAGAGGAACTTCCTCCTTGTCTCTTCCTTCGCTAAGAATCGCCGCCCCTGTCCCGCTCGAGCAGCGAGCATTACTTTTTAACTTACCGCATCATCCCTTCAACGACGCATCAAGTTATGAAATTCTAGACGCCTCGGGGAATCGGTGAAGTTCGAGGAGATCAGGCCATAGCGTGATACTGCTATCACACGAAGACACAACGATCAGAGAAGTCACAGTAACTTTTGTGACTGATACCTATTTTTGTTATAACTAATGTCAAGCTTTCCTTTTTGATGTAATTCAGGAAATGATGAATGAAAGGGTCCCCCGAGATCCATTTTCTTTATAAAGAAATCATTTCGATATTATCATTCTCGACTTGCGCCCTCCAAATCGGTTGTCTACCATTATGTGCCCAAAATGGCGACTAAAGCCTAGGTGCGGCGACAATTCGATCGAAGACCTCCAAATCGGTTGTCGACCATTATGTGCCCAAAATGGCGACTAAAGCCTAGGTGCGGCGACAATTCGATCGAAGACCTCCAAATCGGTTGTCGACCATTATGTGCCCAAAAAGTCGACTAAAGCCTAGGTGCGGCGACAATTCGATCGAAGACCTCCAAATCGGTTGTCGACCTTTATGTGCCCAAAATGGTGACTATAGCCAAGGCGCGGCGACAATTCGATCGAAGACCTCCAAATCGGTTGTCGATCATTATATGCCCAAAATGGCGACTAAATCCTAGGTGCGGCGACAATTCTATCGAAGACCTCGAAATCGGTTGTCGACCATTATGTGCCCAAAATGGCGGCTAAAGCATAGGTGCGGCGACAATTCTATCGAAGACCTCCAAATCGGTTGTCGACAATTATGTGCCCAAAATGGCGACTAAAGCCTAGGTACGGCGACAATTTGATCGAAGACCTCCAAATCGGTTGTCGACCATTATGTTCCTAAAATGGCGACTAAAGCCTAGGTGCGGCGACCATTCGATCGAAGACCACCAAATCGGTTTTCGACCATTATGTGCTCAAAATGGCGATCAAAGCTTAGGAACGGCGAGAACTCGATCAAAATCACCACGTTTCGACAGGTAATACCCCCCCTCCCCCCGACGGCGAAGGTCGAGGTATGTCCTATGTTTATCAAAATGGATATATTTATTAACGATTCTTAAATTGATAAAATCTAGCAAAACCGACAGAAACTAGAAATCCTTATTAAGGAAATTTATTACAAACAGTGTCACCCTCAAAAGAAGAACATTCTAGATGAGTAAGAACTCTCATAAAGTTTTCTTCCCCTTAGAGGACGAGGTTACAAAATCATCACATTCTTTAGTGACTACTAAGTATTGCTGGAGAAGAGGAATTCGAGAGAAAGGAAAGTTAGGTTGATATGCTCTTAAGTTAGCAACCATCTCCTTTAAAGATGAGAAGAGCAAGTCCGATGCTGCCACGGTAATATCAGAGGTAAAAGCCGAACTCGCCTTATATTGTTCCACGACCATAGCTTCAGATTTTCTCAAGGCCAACACTTCCTTTAGCAACACGTCGACTCTCGCCCCCAATACCGTGTTCTCGACTTGAAGGTTATCCTTCTCCTTTTTCTTTATCTCCAATAAATAATGATGCTCCTTCATCAAAGCGATGGAACTCTGTAAGGATTCGTCGCACTTATGAAGATCACTCCGCAAAAGGGAAGAGGTCTCATCTGCTAGTTTGAGGTCCTCCTTCAACTTAGCATTCTCCTCTCGGAGGATTTGAACTTCAGTCACAATTGCTGGGGGCACAGAAGTCTTATTTTTCTAAGATGCCTGTAACTCCTCGAGAAGATCGATTATCAAGCGAGAAACCTGAAGGGAGTCTCGGGAGATCTATGAAAAAGAAACGGATGAACTATTTAATGAATAAAATAAATAGTAAATATGACGAGCTTATTAGAGGGTCGCCCTTACCTCAGCCTGATTTGAGAGAAAAAGGCGAGCAACGAATGAATGTCCCTCTTTGAGGGAATATCCCTGCAAAGATTGGAGAGTATCCCAATTCTTGTTTGGATCCACAGCAGGATTCAACAACATATCCCAGTTAAATGGAGGACCCTCGTAAATCGGAAAACCACCGGAAGATACCTCAGGAGGAGAAGATAGCGAAGTTGGCTTATCAACTTGAGGTGAAGATTTTGAAGTCGAGGAAGAAAAGGAACTTCCTCCTTGTCTCTTCCTTCGCCAAGAATCGCCGCCCCTGTCCCGACTCAAGCGGCGAGCAATACTTTTTGCCTTACCGCATCATCCCTTCAACGAAGCATCAAGTAATGAAATTCTAGACGCCTCGGGAAATCGGTGAAGTTCGAGGAGATCAGGCCATAGCGTAATACTGCTATCACACGACGACACAACGATCAGAGAAGTCAAAGTAACTTTTGTGATAGATACCTATTTTTGTTATAACTAATGTCAAGCTTTCCTTTTTGATGTAATATTCAGGAAATGATGAATGAAAGGGTCCCCCGAGATCCATTATCTTTATAAAGAAATCATTTCGATATTATCATTATCGACTTGCGCCCTCCAAATCGGTTGTCGACCATTATGTGCCCAAAATGGCGACTAAAGACTAGGTGCGGCGACAATTCGATCGAAGACCTCCAAATCGGTTGTTGACCATTATGTGCCCAAAATGGCGACTAAAGCCTAGGTACGGCGACAATTCGATCGAAGACCTCCAAATCGGTTGTCGACCATTATGTGCCCAAAATGGCGACTAAAGCCTAGGTGCGGCGACAATTCGATCGAAGACCTCCAAATCGGTTGTCGACCATTACGTGCCCAAAATGGCGACTAAAGCCTAGGTGCGGCGACAATTCGATCGAAGACCTCCAAATCGATTGTCGACCATTATGTGCCCAAAATGGCGACTAGAGCCTAGGTGCTGAGACAATTCGATCGAAGACCTCCAAATCGGTTGTCGACCATTGTGTGCCTAAAATGGCGACTAAAGCCTAGGTACGGCGACAATTTGATCGAAAACTTCCAAATCAGTCGTCGACCATTATGTGCCCAAAATGGCGACTAAAGCCTAGGTACGGCGACAATTCGATCGAAGACCTCCAAATCGGTTGTCGACCATTATGTGCCCAAAATGGCGACTAAAGCCTAGGTGCGGCGACAATTCGATCGAAGACCTCCAAATCGGTTGTCGACCATTACGTGCCCAAAATGGCGACTAAAGCCTAGGTGCGGCGACAATTCGATCGAAGACCTCCAAATCGGTTGCCGACCATTATGTGCCCAAAATGGCGTCTAAAGCCTAGGTGCGGCGACAATTCGATCGAAGACCTCCAAATCGGTTGTCGACCATTATGTGCCTAAAATGGCGACTAAAGCCTAGGTACGGCGACAATTTGATCGAAGACCTCCAAATCGGTTGTCGACCATTATGTTCCCAAAATGGCAACTAAAGCCTAGGTGCGGCGACAATTCGATCGAAGACCTCAAAATCGGTTGCCGACCATTATGTGCCCAAAATGGCGATCAAAGCTTAGGAACGGCGACAACTCGATCAAAATCACCACGTCTCGACAGGTGATACCCCCCCCCCCCCCCCGACCGCGAAGGTCGATGTATGTCCTATGTTTATCAAAAGGGATATAATTATTAACTATTCTTAAATCGATAAAATCTAGCAAAGACCGACAGAAGCTAGAAATCCTTTATTAAGAAAATTTATTAAAACAGAGTCACCCTCAAAAGAAGAAAATTCTAGATGAGTAAAAACTCTTATAAAGTTTTCTTCCTCTTAAAGGACGAGGTTACAAAATCATCACTTTCTTTAGTAACTTCTAAGTATTGCTGGAGAAGAGGAACTCGAGAGAAAGGAAAGTCAGGTTGATATGCTCTTAAGTTAGCAACCATCTCCTTTAAAGATGAGAAGAGCAAGTCCGAAGATGCCACGGTAATATCAGAGGTCAAAGCCGAACTCGCCTTATATTGTTCCACGGCCATAGCTTCAGATTTTCTCAAGGCCAGCACTTCCTTTAGAAACACGTCGACTCTCGCCCCAATACCGTGTTCTCGACTTGAATGTTATCCTTCTCCTTTTTCTTTCTCTCCAATAAATAATGATGCTCCTTCATCAAAGCAATGGAACTCTGTAAGGATTCCTCGCACTTATGAAGATCACGCCGCAAAAGGGAAGAGGTCTCATATGCTAGTTTGAGGTCCTCATTCAACTTAGCATTCTCCTCTCGGAGGCTTTGAACTTCAGTCACAATTGCTGAGGGCACAGAAGTCTCATTTTTCTTAGACGCTTGTAACTCCTCGAGAAGATCGATTATCAAGCGAGAAACCTGAAGGGAGTCTCGGGAGATCTATGAAAAAGAAACGGATGAACTATTTAATGAAGCAAATAAACAGTAAACAGGACGAGCTTATTAGATGGACGCCCTTACCTCAGCCTGTTTTAAGAGAAAAAGGCGAGCAGCTTTTTCCACGTCCTCAGGATCTGTTCCCAGACGAAGACGATCTCGAGGGGGAACGGAAGCATTCAACAAGTGAAGTGCCAGATCAGAGCCAACGAATGAATGTCCCTCTTTGAAGGAATATCCCTGCAAAGATCGGAGAGGATCCCAATTCTTGTTTCGATCCACTGCAGGATTCACCAACATATCCTAGTTGAAGGGTGGATCCTCGTAACTCGGAAAAACACCGGAAGATGCCTCAGGATGAGAAGATAACGAATTTGGCTTATCAACTTGAGGTGAAGACTTTGAAGTCGAGGAAGAAGAGGAACTTCCTCCTTGTCTCTTCCTTCGCTAAGAATCGCCGCCCCTGTCCCGACTCGAGCGGCGAGCATTACTTTTTGCCTTACCGCATCATCCCTTCAACGACGCATCAAGTAATGAAATTCTAGACGCCTCGGGGAATCGGTGAAGTTCGAGGAGATCAGGCCATAACGTGATACAGCTATCACACGAAGACACAACGATAAGAGAAGTCACAGTAACTTTTGTGACTGATACCTATTTTTGTTATAACTAATGTCAAGCTTTCCTTTTTGATGTAATTCGGGAAGTGATGAATGAAAGGGTCCCCCGAGATCCATTTTCTTTATAAAGAAATCATTTCGATATTATCATTCTCGACTTGCGCCCTCCAAATCGGTTGTCTACCATTATGTGCCCAAAATGGCCACTAAAGCCTAGGTGCGGCGACAATTCGATCGAAGACCTCCAAATCGGTTGTCGACCTTTATGTGCCCAAAATGGTGACTATAGCCAAGGCGCGGCGACAATTCGATCGAAGACCTCCAAATCGGTTGTCGACCATTATGTGCCCAAAAAGTCGACTAAAGCCTAGGTGCGGCGACAATTCGATCGAAGACCTCCAAATCAGTTGTCGACCATTACTTCCCCAAAATGGCGACTAAATCCTAGGTGCGGCAACAATTCGATCGAAGACCTCGAAATTTGTCGACCATTATGTGCCCAAAATGGCGGCTAAAGCCTAGGTGCGGCGACAATTCGATCGAAGACCTCCAAACCGGTTGTCGACATGGCGACTAAAGCCTAGGTACGGCAACAATTTGATCGAAGACCTCCAAATCGGTTGTCGACCATTATGTTCCCAAAATGGCGACTAAAGCCTAGGTGCGGCGACCATTCGATCGAAGACCACCAAATCGGTTTTCGACCATTATGTGCTCAAAATGGCGATCAAAGCTTAGGAACGGCGAGAACTCGATCAAAATCACCACGTCTCGACAGGTGATACCCCCACCTCCCCGCGACGGCGAAGGTCGAGGTATGTCCTATGTTTATCAAAATGGATATAATTATTAACGATTCTTAAATCGATAAAATCTAGCAAAGACCGACAGAAGCTAGAAATCCTTTATTAAGGAAATTTATTACAAACAGTGTCACCCCCAAAAGAAGAACATTCTAGATGAGTAAAAACTCTCATAAAGTTTTCTTCCCCTTAGAGGACGAGGTTACAAAATCATCACATTCTTTAGTAACTTCTAAGTATTGCTGGAGAAGAGGAACTCAAGAGAAAGGAAAGTTAGGTTGATATGCTCTTAAGTTAGCAACCATCTCCTTTAAAGATGAGAAGAGCAAGTCCGATGCTGCCACGGTAATATTAGAGGTAAAAGCCGAACTAGCCTTATATTGTTCCGCGGCCATAGCTTCAGATTTTCTCAAGGCCAACACTTCCTTTAGCAACACGTCGACTCTCGCCCCCAATACCGTGTTCTCGACTTGAAGGTTATCCTTCTCCTTTTTCTTTCTCTCCAATAAATAATGATGCTCCTTCATCAAAGCGATGGAACTCTGTAAGGATTCCTCGCACTTATGAAGATCACTCCGCAAAAGGGAAGAGGTCTCATCTGCTAGTTTGAGGTCCTCCTTCAACTTAGCATTCTCCTCTCGGAGGATTTGAACTTCAGTCACAATTGCTGGGGGCACAAAAGTCTTATTTTTCTAAGATTCCTGTAACTCTTCGAGAAGATCGATTATCAAGCGAGAAACTTGAAGGGAGTCTCGGGAGATCATGAAAAAGAAACGGATGAACTATTTAATGAAGAAAATAAATAGTAAATATGACGAGCTTATTAGAGGGTCGCCCTTACCTCAGGATCCGTTCCCAGACGAAGACGATCTTGAGGGGGAACATAAGAATTCAACAAGTGAAGTGCCAGATCGGAGCCAACGAATGAATGTCCCTCTTTGAGGGAATATCCCTGCAAAGATTGGAGAGTATCCCAATTCTTGTTTGGATCCACAGCAGGATTCAACAACATATCCCAGTTAAATGGAGGACCCTCCAAAATCGGAAAACCACCGGAAGATACCTCAGGAGGAGAAGATAACGAAGTTGGCTTATCAACTTGAGGTGAAGATTTCGAAGTCGAGGAAGAAAAGGAACTTCCTCCTTATCTCTTCCTTTGCCGAGAATCGCCGCCCCTGTCCCGACTCGAGCGCCGAGCAATACTTTTTGCCTTACCGCATTATCCCTTCAACGAAGCATCAAGTAATGAAATTTTAGACGCCTCGGGAAATCGGTGAAGTTCGAGGAGATCAGGCCATAGCGTGATACTGCTATCACACGACGACACAACGATCAGAGAAGTCACAGTAACTTTTGTGATAGATACCTATTTTTGTTATAACTAATGTCAAGCTTTCCTTTTTGATGTAATATTCAGGAAATGATGAATGAAAGGGTCCCCCGAGATCCATTTTCTTTATAAAGAAATCATTTCGATATTATCATTATTGACTTGCGCCCTCCAAATCGGTTGTCGACCATTATGTGCCCAAAATGGCGACTAAAGCCTAGGTGCGGCGACAATTCGATCGAAGACCTCCAAATCGGTTGTCGACCATTACGTGCCCAAAATGGCGACTAAAGCCTAGGTACGGCGACAATTCGATCGAAGACCTCCAAATCGGTTGTCGACCATTATGTGCCCAAAATGGCGACTAAAGCCTAGGTGCGGCGACAATTCGATCGAAGACCTCCAAATCGGTTGTCGACCATTACGTGCCCAAAATGGTGACTAAAGCCTAGGTGCGACGACAATTCGATCGAAGACCTCCAAATCAGTTGTCGACCATTACTTGCCCAAAATGGCGACTAAATCCTAGGTGCGGCGACAATTCGATCGATGACCTCGAAATCGGTTGTCGACCATTATGTGCCCAAAATGGCGGCTAAAGCCTAGGTGCGGCGACAATTCGATCGAAAACTTCCAAATCGGTCGTCGACCATTATGTGCCCAAAATGGAGACTAAAGCCTAGGTACGGCGACAATTCGATCGAAGACCTCCAAATCGGTTGTCGACCATTATGTGCCCAAAATGGCGACTAAAGCCTAGGTGCGGCGACAATTCGATCGAAGACCTCCAAATCGGTTGTCGACCATTACGTGCCCAGAATGGCGACTAAGGCCTAGCTGCGGCGACAATTCGATCGAAGACCTCCAAATCGGTTGTCGACCATTATGTGCCCAAAATGGCGACTAAAGCCTAGGTGCGGCGACAATTCGATCGAAGACCTCCAAATCAGTTGTCGACCATTATGTGCCTAAAAAGGCGACTAAAGCCTAGGTACGGCGACAATTTGATCGAAGACCTCCAAATTGGTTGGCGACCATTATGTTCCCAAAATAGCGACTAAAGCCTAGGTGCGGCGACAATTCGATCGAAGACCTCCAAATCAGTTGCCGACCATTATGTGCCCTAAATGGCGATCAAAGCTTAGGAACGGCGACAACTCGATCAAAATCACCACATCTCGACAGGTGATACCCCCCCCCACCCCGACCGCGAAGGTCGAGGTATGTCCTATGTTTATCAAAAGGGATATAATTATTAACGATTCTTAAATCGATAAAATCTAGCAAAGACCGACAGAAGCTAGAAATCCTTTATTAAGAAAATTTATTACAAACAGAGTCACCCTCAAAAGAAGAAAATTCTAGATGAGTAAAGACTCTCATAAAGTTTTCTTCCCCTTAAAGGACGAGGTTACAAAATCATCACTTTCTTTAGTAACTTCTAAGTATTGCTGGAGAAGAGGAACTCGAGAGAAAGGAAAGTCAGGTTGATATGCTCTTAAGTTAGCAACCATCTCCTTTAATGATGAGAAGAGCAAGTTCGAAGATGCCACGGTAATATCAGAGGTCAAAGCCGAACTCGCCTTATATTATTCCACGGCCATAGCCTCAGATTTTCTCAAGGCCAACACTTCCTTTAGAAACACGTCGACTCTCGCCCCCAATACCGTGTTCTCGACTTGAATGTTATCCTTCTCCTTTTTCTTTCTCTCCAATAAATAATGATGCTCCTTCATCAAAGCAATGGAACTCTGTAAGGATTCCTCGCACTTATGAAGATCACGCCGCAAAAGGGAAGAGGTCTCATCTGCTAGTTTGAGGTCCTCATTCAACTTAGCATTCTCCTCTCGGAGGCTTTGAACTTCAGTCACAATTGCTGGTGGCACAAAAGTCTTATTTTTCTTAGACGCCTGTAACTCCTCGAGAAGATCGATTATCAAGCGAGAAACCTGAAGGGAGTCTCGGGAGATCTATGAAAAAGAAACGTATGAACTATTTAATGAAGCAAATAAACAGTAAACAAGACGAGCTTATTAGATGGTCGCCCTTGCCTCAGCCTGTTTTAAGAGAAAAAGGCGAGCAGCTTTTTCCACGTCCTCAGGATCCGTTCCCAGACGAAGACGATCTCGAGGGGGAACAGAAGCATTCAACAAGTGAAGTTCCAGATCGGAGCCAACGAATGAGTGTCCCTCTTTGAAGGAATATCCCTGCAAAGATAAGAGAGGATCCCAATTCTTGTTTGGATCCACAGCAGGATTCACCAACATATCCCAGTTGAAGGGTGGACCATCGTAACTCGGAAAAACACCGAAAGATGCCTCAGGAGGAGAAGATAACGAAGTTGCCTTATCAACTTGAGGTGAAGATTTTGAAGTCGAGGAAGAAGAGGTACTTCCTCCTTGTCTCTTCCTTCGCTAAGAATCGCCGCCCCTGTCCCGACTCGAGCGGCGAGCAATACTTTTTGCGTTACCGCATCATCCCTTCAACGACGCATCAAGTAATGAAATTCTAGACGCCTTGGAGAATCGGTGAAGTTCGAGGAGATCAGGCCATAGCGTGATACTACTATCACACGAAGACACAACGATCAGAGAAGTCACAGTAACTTTTGTGACAGATACCTATTTTTGTTATAACTAATGTCAAGCTTTCCTTTTTGATGTAATTCAGGAAATGATGAATGAAAGGGTCCCCCGAGATCCATTTTCTTTATAAAGAAATCATTTCGATATTATCATTCTCGACTTGCGCCCTCCAAATCGGTTGTCTACCATTATGTGCCCAAAATGGCCACTAAAGCCTAGGTGCGGCGACAATTCGATCGAAGACCTCCAAATCGGTTGTCGACCTTTATGTGCCCAAAATGGTGACTATAGCCAAGGCGCGGCGACAATTCGATCGAAGACCTCCAAATCGGTTGTCGATCATTATATGCCCAAAAAGTCGACTAAAGCCTAGGTGTGGCGACAATTCGATCGAAGACCTCCAAATCAGTTGTCGACCATTACGTGCCCAAAATAGCGACTAAATCCTAGGTGTGGCGACAATTCGATCGAAGACCTCGAAATCGTTTGTCGACCATTATGTGCCCAAAATGGCGACTAAAGCCTAGGTGCGGCGACAATTCGATCGAAGACATCCAAATCGGTTGTCGACCATTATGTGCCCAAAATGGCGACTAAAGCCTAGGTACGGCGACAATTTGATCGAAGACCTCCAAATCGGTTGTCGAACATTATGTTCCCAAAATGGAGACTAAAGCCTAGGTGCGGCGACAATTCGATCGAAGACCACCAAATCGGTTTTCGACCATTATGTGCCCAAAATGGCGATCAAAGCTTAGGAACGGCGACAACTCGATCAAAATCACCACGTCTCGACAGGTGATACCCCCCTCCCCCCGACGGCGAAGGTCGAGGTATGTCCTATGTTTATCAAAATGGATATAATTATTAACGATTCTTAAATCGATAAAATCTAGCAAAGACCGACAGAAGCTAGAAATCCTTTATTAAGGAAATTTATTACAAACAAAGTAACCCTCAAAAGAAGAACATTCTAGATGAGTAAAAACTCTCATAAAATTTTCTTCCCCTTAGAGGACGACGTTACAAAATCATCACATTCTTTAGTAACTACTAAGTATTGCTGGAGAAGAGGAACTCGAGAGAAAGGAAAGTCAGGTTGATATGCTCTTAAGTTAGCAACCATCTCCTTTAAAGATGAGAAGAGCAAGTCCGATGTTGCCACTGTAATATAAGAGGTTAAAGACGAACTCGCCTTATATTGTTCCATGGCCATAGCTTCAGATTTTCTCAAGGCCAACACTTCCTTTAGCAACACGTCGACTCTCGCCCCCAATACCGTGTTCTCACTTGAAGGTTATCATTCTCCTTTTTCTTTCTCTCCAATAAATAATGATGCTCCTTCATCAAAGCGATGGAACTCTGTAAGGATTCCTCGCACTTATGAAGATCACTCTGCAAAAGGGAAGAGGTCTCATCTGCTAGTTTGAGGTCCTCCTTCAACTTAGCATTCTCCTCTCGGAGGATTTGAACTTCAGTCACAATTGTTGGGGGCACAGAAGTCTTATTTTTCTAAGACGCCTGTAACTCCTCGAGAAGATCGATTATCAAGCGAGAAACCTGAAGGGAGTCTTGGGATATCTATGAAAAAGAAACGGATGAACTATTTAATGAAGAAAATAAAGAGTAAATATGACGAGCTTATTAGAGGGTCGCCCTTACCTCAGCCTGTTTTGAGAGAAAAAGGCGAGCAACTTTTTCCACGTCCTCAGGATCCGTTCCCAGACGAACACGATCTCGAGGGGGAACATAAGCATTCAACAAGTGAAGTGCCAGATCGGAGCCAACAAATGAATGTCCCTCTTTGAGGGAATATCCCTGCAAATATTGGAGAGTATCCCAATTCTTGTTTGGATCCATAGCAGGATTCAACAACATATCCCAGTTGAATGGAGGACCCTCGTAAATCGGAAAACCACCGGAAGATACCTCAGGAGGAGAAGATAACGAAGTTGGCTTATCAACTTGAGGTGAAGATTTTGAAGTCGAGGAAGAAGAGGAACTTCCTCCCTGTCTCTTCCTTCGCCAAGAATCGCCGCCCCTGTCCCGACTCGAGCGGCGAGCAATACTTTTTGCCTTACCTTGGGAGGAGTATGGCGGTGAAGGTTCAACAGGAATATTGGCGTCAACATCAATAGGAGTATCGAAAGAAGCCCCCCGGTTAACTACTGGATCAGGAGATGAGGAGGTACTCGCCATAACTGAAGAGATTGGGACCTCCTCCTTAGCTCGAAGGTGGTTCCGAAGTATCATCTTTATAAAGTCTGGAGAGAATAATCCACGTTTCTAAAAAGTCTTCGAAAAAAGGGTATTCAATAAAAATAAAAATAAGAATCCCCTCAAAAGTACCTGAAGAAGGGGAATCAGCCATGGTCACCGGAGCTTACAGAAGACTTACAGAAGTTAACTCTAAGATGGAGTCAAAAATTAGACACTAAAAAAGGAGGCAATGGTGGTATTTATACTAGAGCCTCTCCCCCAAAAGGAACAACTTCCCAAGGAAGCCTTCCCGAGGTCAGCCATCTATTGATGCACTTACTGACAGCTCCACCATTGCCGTACATCTGTCAAAAGATTAGTAGAACAACCCCCTCGCTTCACAAGAAACCCTCAATGGTCGAAATTACAAAGTCAGACTCGCCTCGATTGGGGGATCCCAAAACTTTTGCGAGCCCAAGTACTATAAAGATCAACAATATTCTCCCCAAGGATCAGAGGTAATACTCAACTCAAGACATCCCCTTTATAAATAAAGTTGACGACTTAAGTCTCGGGGGCAAGTGTTGGGTTGTGATTAATTAAACTCGCCATTAAGCATAAAAGTCGAGTATGTACAAAGGACAAGGAAAGAAGAGTCATCTACCTTTCTAACTCGTCTTAACGAGATAGGGATGAAAGGTCGACGACAACTTATGAAAAAGTCGACTTCCAAAGTACGACCACCTACCATCAGAAGAAACCTTCCTTCGAAGGTAAAGACAGGTGGCGACCTGCTGGTCACTATCATCAGAAGAAACCTTCCTCCGGAAGTAAAGACGGGTGGTGACCTGCTTATCACTATCACCAGAGGAAACCATCCTCCGGAAGTAAACACAGGTGGTGACCTGCTTCAACTGTCATTAGGGGAAACCTTCCTCTAGAAGTAAAGATGAGGTGGCGACCTGCTTGTCACCTGCTTGGCCGACTCTGAAGAGAAACCCACCTAGGAGGTTAACCATCATATAAAGTCAGTAACTTATCCCTATAAATAGGGACTATTTCTATTTTATCTATATACGTTCAATCATTTCTAAATACGTTCATATATTATTACTCTCAAATCCATTACTGACTTAAGCTTCAGAGTGGAATCAGCGGCCATCCCCACCCCTTTTTCAGGTTCTCGCCCCACACAACCTCTTAGAGGAAAACTTAGCACTCGAGAGTTAAGTTTGAGGCAATACTTGGAAGTCCATTTCCCGAAGTTCAAGACCACGTCATTTTGATCCCAACACCGATAATGGTACCGCAGGTTCCACGAGGAAATTGCTGGCAACAGATTCATGAATCTTCATGAGGATCCCTGTGTGTACACTAAGACCTCAGAATCGAAGTATGTCGCAAACGACATGATTTATTTGAATGAATCAATGTCCTAGGTGGCATCTGTTTTCGGAATGAAGGACATGGGAGAAGCCACGTACATCCAAGGCATTAAGATCGCTAGGGATATGGCTGCTCGTAATCAATGTCTTTCTATAGAAGCCTATATCAACAAACTGTTTGAGAAGGTTCAATCTCCAAGATGCCAAACCTGTGAATACGCCGGTCGTGTATGGGTTTGCGGTGTCGAAGCGTGATAGCCCGAAAGACCGGGCAGAGCGTGAACAGATGAAAAGTGCAGAGTACCTCAGTATGGTTGGTAGTCTGATTAACGCCATGGAATGCACTCATCAGAATATCTATTACGATGTGGGCCTGGTAATACGTTTCCAATCAGACCATGGATATCAACATTTACGATCTGTTAAACGAGTTATTCAATACCTAAAGGATACTGCCGACTAGAGACTGTGTTATGAGGGTAGAAATATAAAATTGTATGGGTTCAGTGACACTGACCATGATAGCGATCTGGATGATCGTAAATCCACCTTAGGATGAGTATTTCTCCTTGCTAATGCTGCCAATTCATGGATGAGCAAAAAGAAATTCTATGTCACGCTGTCCACGATGGAATCTGAATTCGTGGCCCTCTCTAAGAATGCATAGGAAGCTGTCTGGCTAAGGAGATTCTTGACTGCTCTGCTTGACGTCGAGGACGGGAGTAAAACTATGAGGGTTTATTCTGACATTCAAGCAGCAATAGCAGCATTTAAGAATCCTAAGTACCATAATAGGACGAAACACATTGATAAATATAATTACTTGTAGAGTATAGTAGAAGACAAATAGAACACATTAGAATACTTATCCTCTGAGAGTATGGTGGCAGACCCATTGACCAAACCCTTACGCAGGGATGTTTTCGAAAAGCATGTTAAAATGCTTGGACTACGTAAGGTTTAGAAGATTGTATTATGTCAATAAAGTTTTGAGTTTCAATGTAATATTTGAATAGAAAGATTTGTAATTCGAGTTTATGATCTTACGACGTTATTATGTTTGAATTACACCGGATTTTATGGTCTATAAACTAGTAGTTGGAGTGTAAAACCTCCAAATAAAAAAGGTCAAATGTGGGCCAGCCTCGTCACACAGGCTCGACCGTCTTAACGGAGGAGGAACATCCACCATGTCAAGACCGTCTATGAACCATGGTTTTTTCTGAAAGAGAAACCTGGTTAAGCAAAACGATCATTTGGTTTCGGGGTAACACGACATGATCTTTGTTTTGCGTATCGCCGTGATGAACTCAGTTCATCAGAAACCACATTCCGGGCCAGATAAAAATACGCGATAGCATATGACATTTACCACTCATTACAATATGTAAGTTCAAGTTATGTTATCGACGTGCACTTCACACTGTGCGTGCCACGTTTAACCACGGGGTCAGGCACGGTTGCGCTAGATAGAATCCTAGCGATTCGAACGGGCGCAAACTTCTTCACTGTTGAGATCATTTTCCACTTGGGATATGTCGAACTGTTTTTCAGACACCTCGAACCTCGATCCACGAACTAACTGGCTCTCACCTCGATCCTTGAACTGACTTTGATTTCTGTCTCTGTCTTCTAAACACCGAGTCCTGCAGAGCGGGCGAAAACCAGCATTGAGAGGAGGGGGTGGTGCTGGTTGTGCCCTCACCGATGCTAAAGTTAGTATTTTAGAGAGAGAAAATTCTAGAGAGAGGTCAGAGCACAAATAGTCAATTCTCCAGAGTTTTGAGTTAACTTGTTGAAATGGGAGATCTAGGCCCCTATTTATAGGAAAGCCGAGAACCTTGCCCGATTTGATGTCGGCTTACAGGAAGACGCTTACCGACATCAAGGTTGGCTATACATGCAGTAACTTCTCGTACTTAGTAAAAAAAATCGGGGTATACGCGCAGTACCAGTCGGTAACCCGGACCATGTCGACATTCGACATGGTCCGGATTGCCGAACGATTCGGACGTCCCGATTGCTGAGGCAATCCGGAGGTCCCCGGTTCGAGTGCGACGCGCATCTGAACCGTTTTGACCAAGGGTGACTGCGAAAAGGTCCGTTTAATGGTTTTAGCGTGTTTGGGAGGTCCGAAACATAAATACGAACCCGAATTGGACAGATATTCAACACTTGCCCCCGAGTCAAGTTGTTATTCAAAACCCATGCTTGACTCTATTTAAGATAGGATATTCGTCCAATTTAGGTTCGGCACTGACCTCAGGGGTGGCCTGTTTGTCAATCGAGTGCGCGGAGCACAGATTCTTCCATTTCTACTTTTCCGATGTATGTACATAATCTATTCACAGGGTTAGCATAACAAACGGTATATATATAACAATGTGCAGTTAACGACTTATTCATAATAACATGCGATAATCGAAATACTTGTGATAATAAATAATCATGCAACGCGGTGTCATCATGGTACGTGATTTAAATGTGTAACATGATGTTAACATGGAAATGACAACATAACACATGGATGACGTAATCACGCAATATGCAAAATACTTAGAGCATTATAAAATTGGAGAACATGCTTGTCAATGTGAAGTATGATGTAAACATAGAAAATGATGTAAGTATGTAATACGGTGTAAACATGCAATTCATACTTAGATCATAAAAATAATCATGTAGCAATCATAAGTTAAAACTACGCACACATAAAAATAATAACATGCATAATAGCCTACACGTACGCAACATGTGATAATGATCGTACGTAGCACGTCATGCAACATTAGGGAGCATATATGTAATGCAAGCTTAAGAGAGATGCAAACATGCTCATATATGATGCTAGGAACTTATGCGAAAATAGATATGAGTTTAGTCCTTAGCACGTGGTGTAGACACTACTATTAGCTTACATCCTCCTTTGATGGTTTTCCAAGAAGCTCTCATAGTTTGATGAAGAAGGAGCCTATGGAGGTGTAAATTTGGAGTGGATCTTAACATGCATACAAGGTGTTCGATGAAATGCATTAGGATACTTAGCCTCCAATCGGCGAAATTTTTTCTAAGTGCTGAAAAATTTTAGAAAAGTGAAAATTAATCGTTATACTTCCCTTATGCATAGTATTCATTGCCGACATGTTGCTCCATTCCTTAGCCGTTGTTTTAGTATGCTCGATATTGATGATCGGTAGTTGTACGTACATGGCTGTCAATGGTTGTATGTTGGTGATGATAGCTTAGGCAATGTATATTGAGCATCATGTATTGATCATTGGTCCCTGTCTGCAAGCATGCTAAAACACTTAGAAAATATTTCAATATTATCTAGTGCTTGTTACCATTGATGTAGTCATATGATTCTTGTCCACTACCGGCATAGAAACACTTAGGAAATATTCCATGCCGCTTGTTGATTGTTGACATCAAGAAAATACTTAGACAATATTTTATGACAGTTGATTTCTTGTCGCATATAGTCCCATGCCGTAAGTGAAATACTTAGAAAATATTTTTGCCATGTCTTGCTGCATGCCGGCACCTTGTCGTTCATAAATATTTGATAGTATGCTGACGGCTTGTTGTATGTTGACACGTAGTAGCATGTTGACACTTAGTAGCATGTTGACACTTAGTAGCATGTTGACACTTAGTAGCATGCTGACCGCTTGCAATATGCTGACTGTCATCCTGAGCAAAACACTTAGAAAATATTCATTGATGGTCGACACCTTGTTATGTGTCGATTGCTGACATAGTGGAACATTTAGAACATATCACTTGATAGTCGACACCATTCCATATGTCGACAACTGTATGCGCGTGCTCGTATGTACACGCTCGTATGCGTGCACTTGCGCCCATACTTAGAATCATTTCTATATCCATTGCTATGCGCGCTGTATCCATACACTTGATGGAGAGATATGGTGCATGTCGTCGGCTGTCATAATAAAACACTTAGAAAATATTTCGTCCTAGTTATCATGAGTAAGTCCACTATTCCCATTCTGCGAGTAACTCTATGTGCAAATGTCGATATGGTTGAACAGCTAAACAATACACCAAGTGTAGATGTTGACGTCCTTGCTTGATTAATTGATGTCGGTATTCATATACTTCCTTCTGAATATTTGGTATGTTGATGATCTTTATAACTTGTATCATGCTACAATGTAGGTTGTACTGATGGAGAAAGCTCATCTTTGCAGACAGTCGATGTTCATGGTAATCCACTTATTGGAAAAGATGTCCGCCCCTTTGCCCCCGCTATTTTGGAGTCTCCAGACATGGTTGCAGTAAAGAACTTGTGAGTAAGGAACCTCCATGTATCTTCTTTGAACTTGTTAATTTTCCAAGTTGTTGCTTTCATGTTGCTTTTGTTTGCAAGTTGCTCCGTACACACGACTGAACGGGTGGTTGCAATTCCTGGCTTTATCACAATTCCAAAGATCCGTCGCAGGGCCGCGTTCCTCGAGCGATTCTTAGTTTTCTATGTCGAGTGCGACCGTGCCAACTCCTTCTTACGATAAAGGGAATATAGTTGAGGGTTGCGCGGTGGCGCCTTCTGCCCCCGGTCGAGGGACCGGCCCAAGGAGCAGCGTTCCTCCCATTGAGGTAAGTGTTGTTTACTTCTTCACACTTGAAGCTTAAACTTGAAGATGGCTTATTTTGATGCATACATTGCTGCTTGTCGCGCCCATATTGAAGAGTTATGTCGCACTCCTGGTTGGTATTAAGTTGTCTGCTTTCATCATGTTGAACCCTTGAGTTATCCTCACTGTCCGTATGTACTGGACTTGCATAATAAGATATATATTCTTAGATGATGAGCATGATGTCCGTAGTTGCGACTGTACGTCGCACATTGTTGAGTGTTATGAGCGCCCCTCTTGGTTAGATTCCAAGGCATGGCAAGATATGTACACTTGGTTCTTGTAGCATTGTAGATAGTAATATACTCTGCACGGGCACTTGGCACAGGCACTTGACATGTAGCAGAGTCATCTTGACGAAGCGAGATTTAAGTTTATACCGTCTCTTTGTTCCACTCTAAGGCGATGTTGTACAAGACTCGGTTTGTAAGTTTAATAAGTCTTTCAAACAGGGTACGCTGCTGCTTGTGTTTGTGAATGAAGCCTACCCATTTAAGGAGGTCTTCCTTATGTCTAAATCCTTAAGAGGATATGTATAGTTTGAGTGTACATCAAGCCATCCTAACAAGGAATGTAACTTCATGTCGTATGAACCCTTAAGAGGGATATACATACTTTGTAGATATGTGGGGTTGTCGTCTAGCAAGAGGACTTCTGCCACGATGGGGTGATCAGTCCAACCTAAGTGCCGCATCATGGTTTGTATGCAGGGAATGGCTATGAACATGAGGATTTGCTTCTAAGAACATTTCGCAGCATGCCATTTTTTAGAAGTAAACATGGGGTTTGCCCTTACAAAGAGAATACCACAGTATGCTACTTTAGATAGTAAATCCTTGTGTTCATCCAAGATATTGCTTGTTGTTGACGCCTTTGGAATAGTCGTCACTTGAATAGAGAATTTTTATAAGTCCCTTTTTGTAGATAATCTGCAAGTTGTCATCGCCACATATAAGTTGACTGTTCGCATAGCGCGATGGCTTTGTGTTGCCGACATTTTCTTGATATAGACGCCGTTATAGATGGAGAAATAAACTCCTTGTTGGTGTAGATATTAGGTATGTCAGCGTTGTATCCAACAATTCTTTCATTGACCATAATGCTTAGCTTGTATTGTTGAAGTAGATATTATGCGCATAGATTGCTACCTGGCGTTATTCCAATGTAGTAATCATAGTGTAGTTTGTACCTACGAACAATGTTACACTTTGTCTGGTAGTTATAATGTTTGTAAGTTTGTAAAAATATGGAGTTATGAATTTCTTTTTAACTAATGCATATAATAAATAGAGTAAAGGAATCTGATGCGAGGACCCCTTCGTTATGTAGGAAACTTCCCTTAGTGCAGATGTGATAGGTGCGGACATAGCGGGAGTGGAGCTTTTCAAGGACCACTCACTGTATGTGTTTGTGAATATGTACGTACAAAGAGAGACTATGCATTGCTGTATGCATCCTTTAATCGATACGCGTCGACGCTTCCTTAGTATGATGCACATACATATTTATGATCGTTGATTGGTATTGTTTCCAAGGGAAGAACAGATGTTTGAGTAGAACATTCTCTAAGATGTCGCGAGTTAGAGACTTGTTGTGATGATGCAAATGATATATACGCGAACATTACTTGGCTTAGATTCCTAAGTAGAATGTCCATAGATAGAGAATTCCAGAGAGTGTTGCATACAGCTCCTCCTAGTGTTGTTCTCCAGATAAGATGTGTCATTGAGATATCTCTTGGATGTACATATAACCTGTCTCAAATTAGTCGCAATACTTTGAGATATATATTGGTTAAGGAATAGAATGGAGTTATAAATCTCTTCATATGGCTCTATCACCTGTAATGCCAATATGACTGGATCATACTATTCGCGACTAGTCTGTTCCGTTCAGCTTGGATTTTGTTTTGACTAAATCAGGCTACCCTGAGTAGTTGTCCTACTTGAGTGGTCTGCTTTATTCATAGTACTACTGTTGTGAAGTTGTTATCTCATACCTGAGTTTACCTTTAGCAATAACGCGTGTTGCCTGAACCTTGTTTTAGTTGAAGATATCGTCTTTTGAGGGGGATGCTTGGTGTTGATAACAAACATATGGGTGTTATATGGCCTAAGACGTTTGTTGTTCCTAGTGCGATAGCTTGTGTTGTCGACGCGATTAATATGTGTGTTGCTTTTGGTTTTATTCCAAAGTAATGAGCATAATGCAATAAGGTACCTACGAAAGTAGATTTAACCTTCATTAGATATTTTGGAGTTCATACAACGGATTACAGGAAGGCGTCAACTGATCGCTCTTTTTGAAAAATACCAAGGCTAATAAACATAAGTTGTACATAATCTAAAAAGACTTAAAGTAGATATGCAAAAAAGGAGGTAAGGAAATTGATGATGTGTTTGACGTCTTCATGGGTGACTTGTCGGCAAGTTGATTCTGCCACGTGCCACATAGTTCCTCAGTGCATCTAGCGTGTTGAGCTCTTCAACTTCCTCCCTTGGGGATGAACAAATGTTTGTGTTATGCCCCTCAGTTTTGCATCGTTCTTCAACGTTCTTGCCAAGGAAGGCAGTCATTGGCTCAAGTAGACGGGGAAGCTTGCTTTCCGGGAGTTTGAGATTTGTTTCTTCCACCTTCATGCTCCAAGGACTGTAGAAGCCGTCATAATTGGTTCCTATAATGACGTTGATTTTTCCACGCTTCAAGAGAGGTGGAATATTTTTCGCCTTTCTTTTCCTTTGCCCTTTCCTGAAGGCTCCACGTGAGACTTATTTTGATGCTTATTGCTTTGGTCGATATACTTCTTCATTTCTCCTTTTAAGATGAAGCTGTTTACATGGAACCTTAGGCTGAAACATCTGTCCGTATGGTGGCCATACACTTCGTGATTTTCACACCATTTGCTTTCATCTTTTCCCAATGAGCCTTTGCGGAATTTAGAGGGCTTTTTCCAAAGCATGGTCTCCTTATTTCTTTCAAGATGACAGACAACGGTGTGTTCAATAGGACACATTTGGCGAGATTGGTCTCTTTGAGCCTTTGGACGTCTGACTGGAATGGCCTTTTTTGTTTTTGTTGTCTATTTTCCCAGGAAGTGTCCATCTTTTCCTCAATTATTTCTTTCAAGGTTCTTGTTGTAAGTCTCGCGATTGGGATATCACCGTCATCAACAGGTTTTCTCCATCCTTCCTTGTGACGGATGTCAACGTCGTCTTGGCTTGTCATCGTGTAGGAACCTTCCTTATGCATTTTTGAGCAAGAGGTTGTAGGTTGTCTCCAAGTCCCTCCTTGGCGTTGTGCTATCATATACGGGTTGTATGAGCGCGCAACTCCTTGCCTTGCTTGTCTGTACTGGAAGGTACCTTCCGTGTATTGCCCCCACTACTCCTTGGTGCGGTATGTCTTGATGATTTGTGTTTCGGGACATTGCTCTTTTCCCCTCGGTTTGTCCGTTGTTTGGAGACGAAGGTGGTGGTGACGGGGCATATCCTTGGTTCCTTTGCATTCTTCGGAATACAAGCAGCTCTTCGAGCGCGGCCATCATGGTAGGAGTAATAGGTAGTGGCGGGTTGACACCTTCATATCGGGGTACTCACTCTTCTGGCATCCCGTAAGGAAATTCTTCATTGATGTGCTTCTTAGGCTCAAATCCCAATGGGGGTGTAACGTTTTTTTCATTGAGGACTCCTTGGTCATACTGTGTGAAGGGCGCACTTCTTGTTGGTATGAAGAAGGCATTGGATGCGGCACCGGGCATGTGGGAGCATCCAAGTTGACTTCTTGTCGACTTCTGCGTGGTTATTACCAAGGCATCGTGGTGCTCACTATGCTCTTTCTCCTTTGATGATACACCAATGACAGCATCCTTCATGACAGCATCCTTTATGTCGGCATACTTCATGTCAGCATCCTGGGACTTGTGCACTGTCTTTGCAACGTACTCTGCTTGCTCGTATGACTTCTCGTCTCCAGCATCAAAGTCTTCATGGATCGCATGTGCGTTTTCCATCTTTTCCGAATAGGATGTAATGTACATCGTACTTTGGACTTCAAGGCCATGCTGTGCGGAAGGCACACTGCTTGTTGGCATGGAGGATACGGCGTATCCTAGATTCTTTAGAGTCTCCCTGAATGCGATAAGTTCTTCATGCGCATCCATCATGCCTGATGTGACTGATGGCATGCTGCTTGAGCCTCTTGCTTGCTGCTGCACTCCGTTAGTTGGCATCCCGTATGGGAACTCTTCGTTCCTTTCCGTCCTTTGCTCGAACTCGTTCACTGGTACCTCGTTTTGGACGTCGGGACCATGCTGCGCGGAAGGCGCATTTGCGATTGACATGGAGGAGGCGGTAGACTCTGCATCTGGAATGTGAGAAGGTCCTTGTTGGCTTCTCGTCGGCTTCGGCTTGTCTGCCCCCGCCTTCTTCGTACGTCTGCCTGTCATAGCTTGCGGTATGGAACGGCTTCTTGTTCGAATCTTGCTGACGGCGCCAAGTGTTGAGATCGTTTCCACTTGGGATATCTCGAACTTTTTTTCAGGGACCTAGAACCTCGATCCACGAGCTAAATTTGGCTCTCACCCCGATCCTCGAACTTACTTTGATTTCTGTCTCTGTCTTCTAAACACCAGGTTCTGCAGAGTGGGCGATAACCAGCATGGAGAGGGGAGGTCAGAGCAAATTCTAGAGAGAGGTCAGAGCACAAATAGCCAATTCTCCAGAGTTTTGAGTTAACTTGTTGAAATGGGAGATCTAGGCCCCTATTTATTTGCCCGGTTTGATGTCGGCTTACAGGAAGACGCTTACAGACATCAAGGTTGGCTATACGTGCAGTAACTTCTCGTACTTAGTAAAAAAATCGGGGTATACGCGCAGTACCAGTCGGTAACCCGGACCATCTACATTCGACATGATCCGAATTGCCGGACAATCCGGAGGTCCCTGGTTCGGTTGCGACGCGCATCCGAACTTTTTTGACCCAGGGTGACTACGGTAAGGTCCGTTTTATGGTTTTAGCGTGTTTGCGAGGTCCGAAACGTAAATACGAACCCGAATTGGACAGTTATCCAACATTCACTTAGAGAGTGTGATTGATCTCGGGTGCTTAATGAAGGAGCACCTGAAGTATCCTTACGGACTCAGAACTCATAACTGAGGTCAAGCTCAATGGTCGCTTCACGGTAGGGGTGTAAACGAGTCAAGCTACTCGTGAGCTACTCGAGATCGGCTCGGTCGTTATTCTAATTCGACTCGCTCAATTTCGAGTCGAGTCAAGCTCGAGTCGATATTTTCTGATACCGAGTCTAGTTCGAGATAACTGGTACTAAACTCGAGAGGCTCGCGAGCCTAATCGAGCTTTTTTGTTTGGCCTATTCTAGTCGAGTTCGAGTTTGAGGTTTCTGAGGTTTACGTAATAATATAATATATGTATATATTGAGTTCAAGTTGAGTTCGATCTCGAGTTCGAGCCAAAGTCCTAAGCGAGTCGAGTTCTAGCTCGAGTTAATGTGTACCATTTATAATTTAATTGAAAATTTTCAAACTTGTTAAGCCGAGTCGATCCGAGCTCGAACTCGTCGAATATTTAATCGAGTCTAGCTCGAGCATGAAAAATTAAGGCTCGGTTGAGTTCGAGTTCAAGCTCGAGCTCAGGTAAACTGAGTCGAGTCGAGCTTGTCAGATACTCGGCTCGACTCAGCTCATTTACAGTTTTCAAAAGATAAACCTGGTTAAGCAAAACGATCATTTGGTTTCGGGGTTACACAACATGATCTTTTTTTTGCGTATTGCCGTGATGAACTCAGTTCATCGGAAACTACATTTTGGGCTAGATGAAAATTCGTGATAGCGTATGAAATTTCCCACTCTGGACAATATGTAAGTTCAAGTTATGCTATTGACGCGCACTTCATACTGCGTTTGCCACGTCTGACAATGGGGTCAAGCTCGGTTGCGCTAGATAGAATCTTCGCGATTCAAACGGGCACAATATTCTTCACCTAGAGCGCGTGACTAATCTCGGGTGTTTAATGAAGGAGCCCCCTGAAGTATCCTTACGGACTTAGAACTCAAATCTAAGGTCAAGCTCAATGGTCACTTCCATGCGTATGGACACAGTGCTGAAAAAAGAAGTCTAGTGACCACGTTTTGGGAACCGATTGAGGTTGACAAAGGGTATGAGCAATGGGGATGGTCAAGTTCACCTGTAATCTTCCAACATTTGTATTCACTAGGTGGCCACCAGTCGGATATTAGTTGAAGGTTGTGAATACTTGCGCGGATGCCTTGGAGAAGTGATCTTATGTGGAAACTAGGCAATTGAAGAATGACACTTGACCAAGGATATAACGCGGCAAAAATATGTTTACAGGTTGATAACTTGTTTGGAATCAACGTTCCGCAGACTCTAACACATTGTTAACCAATGAGTAGCACGATGTCCGTTGTGTCTGCCGGTCGCACAGAAAACCTCGTATGTTCAATTTCGAAGCAGGTCTAGATCGAAGAAGAAATGTTGATGTGTTGGTTGAAAACATATTAATAGTCACCCTCCCATTCTGGCGTGTGGGAGTTGTTGGCATTTGGGGAATGGGCCGCCATAATAGGAGCCCTTTAATATTTTCCCAACACCTAGGTAATTGCTTAATGTCACATTATGGATTTTGGGCTAGGCCTAGAATCCCAATGGACATGAGAGACCCAAAATTGGGCCTTTCTTTTACATAATAGGCCGGCCAAACTTTAAGAGTGGTGAGGTGTGAGGATTTCTTTAGGGTAAATGAATTAATCACTCTTTCTCCTAAGTATTGAGACAAATAAATCACTCCTCCCTAAACTACCTAGTTCGGTCGAACCCTAGTGCTTGGAGGTGCTAAAATTGCTTTGAGCAAGTACCCCAGAGATCCATCCCTACGAGGAATCAACAAGAGGTTTTGCTGTGGAGACCATTCCGTGCAGGCGATTCCTTAACAAGAATCCTTACAAGATGTGTTAGGCGGACTGCGAACTCCCCTCGATATCTTGGGTCTACAGAAATCAAGAACTAGTATGTGTCCCTATTAAGCTGCGTAATTAGTTTACCTTGTACTCGTGTTTTTGTCTGTAGTAACTATTCCCTAAATCCACATGCCAGGGGTACAGCACGGCATGAAGAAGTAATAGGTTGATAACATATAAGGAATCAACGTTCCGCGAACGCTACAACACTCTTAACCGATGAGTAACATATTGGATTGGATCATTGAATGGATATTGATGTGTTTGTCGACAACATATTAATAGGCACCCTCCCATTCCGGCGAGTGTGAGATGTTAGCATTTGGTGTATATAGGCGTTCGTAATAAGAATCCTATTAATATAAGCCCAACACAATAAAAAGAATTGTGGTTAGGCACATAAGGGATTTTGGTTCATGCCAAACTTCCTATGAGCCACAATTGGCCCAAAATGGGCCAAGCCCGATTCTCTATAGGTTCAACCAAATATGTGAGGTAAAGCTCTAGGTGGGCTTTGCTCACCTCCTCTTATAAATAGGATGTGTTATGGAATAAATTCGGGTTAATCACTTTCTACCTTTTAGTTGACAAGACAAGAAATCCCTCTCCCTATATTCATGGTGGTTCGGCCGACCTAGTCCCTCACAAGGAGGTGCCAAAATTGTGTCAATAATTTACCCCAGATTTCCATCATGTCTCCGTATTGAAGAGGCTTTTCTATGGAGACCATTGCCTGCAGATTGCTCTCCAACAAAGGGTTCCCGCAGGACACCGTCCAGTATATCGCGAACTCCCTCGTGACGATCTTGGGCTATGGAAAGTAAAACACGTATGTACTCATTCTTCCGCGGCGTAATTACTTTACCATGCACGTATAGTGTTTTAATACATATTTATATCCCCTAAATCAAACACTTCGGTTGTCCTCGATCTCAACGAGAGATGCCCCTTGGTTACACTGACCGGTTTAGACATGGCCATATAACGGTTGTCTGCATCGGCTTGGGAAAGCGCATGAATTTCTAAATGGTAGGTGAAATGGAGACTCCTCGAAGCGGTCACATATCAGATGGTTGTGGCCTTGGTCTAAGTGGTCGTTTGATCTGCAAAAAGAAGAGGGTGTTTGAAATAGGGGATAGTTACTACGGAACAAAACGCGTGTACATGCCAGGTAAACTAATTACACGGCAGAATAGGGACACATACCAGTTTCTTGCTTTCCGTAGACCCAATATCTTGAGGGGAGTTCTCGGTCCACCGGACGGCTCCTGTAAAGATTCTTGTTAAGGAATAACCTACAGGGAATGGTCTCACAGCAAAGCCTCTTTCAATTCTTCTACGGGATGGATCTCCGAGATGATTTCTCGAAGCAATTCGGCACCTCCTTGTGGTAGGGTTCGGCCGAAATATGGTGTCTAGGGAGGAGGGATTTCTTTTGTCTCAACAATCAAAGAGGAAGAATGATAACCCTAAATAAATCCCAGACACTCCCTATTTATATGAGGAGGTGAGCAAAACCCACTTCATCCTAATTACATATTTCGGCCGTCCACATAGAGTAAAGAGGAGGCCCAATTTTGGGCCTCTCATGTCAATTGGAATTTTAGGCAAGGCCCAAAATCCCTAATGTGACATTACCCAATTACTTAGGTGTTGGGCTTATATTAAAGGGCTCCTATTACAGCGACCCATTCACAAAATGCCAACCACTCGCCGGAATGGGAGGGTGCCTGTTAATATGTTGTCGACCAACACATTAAAAATTAATCTTCGATCCAGTCCAGCTTCTGATTTGTTCATACGAGGTTTTCCGTGCGACCAGAAGACACAACGGACATCGTGCTACTAATCTATTAAGAGCGTTGTAGCGTCCGCGAGTTGATTCCTAACCTATTATCAACATGTTACTTTTCTATGCCGCGCTCTATCCATGGTCCACTGTTATTCTCCAATTTTCTAGTTTCCACATAGGAACACTTCTCCAAGGCATCCGTATAAGTATTCACAAACTTCAACTAATAACTGGTTTATGGCCACCTAGTGAATACAAGAGTCGGAGAATTACAGGTGTATATGACCATCCGCATTGCTCATATCCTCGGTTAAACTCAACCGATTTCCATTACGTGGTCTCTGGACCTTATTGATCGGGCACTGCGTTCGTACGTCTAGGGGCAAACATTGAGCCCAACCATAGATACAAGTTCTAAGTGGTAAGGATACTTCGGGTGTTCCTTCAGTAAGCACCCGGGATCAGTCACACGCTCAAGGTGAAGAAGTTTGCGCCCATCAGAACCTCGGAAGATTCCACTTAGCACAACCGAGCATGATCCCGTGTTCAAACATGGTAACTGCAGTATGAAGTGCGCGTCGATGGAATAACCTAAATCTACATATTGTCAGGACTGGGAAATGAAATATGCTATAGCCGATCTTCATCAGGCCCAGAATGTGGTTTCCGATAAACAGAGTTCATCACAGTGATAAACAAAACAATTATCATGTTGTGTTACCCCGAAACCAAATGATCATTTTGCTTAACCAGGTTTATCTTTCGAAACACCGCGGTTCCTTGCCAGTCTTGACATAGTAGAGGTTCCCCCTCCAGCCTGACGACCGTGCCTATGTGACGAGGCAAGACCCATGTTAGATATCTGTCCAATTAGGGTTTGTATTTACATTTCGGGCCTCGTAAAATATCCCAAAACCCGTAAAAAAAACCCTTTCACGGACACCCAAGTCTAAAAACGGTCCGCGATACGCGCAATTCCCGGGCCGAAGGACTTCCGGATTGCCCTAAGGCGATCCGGACCGGTCTGGATTGCCCAAGACAATCCGGACCCGTCCCGGATTGATTACTGTCTTTCTCCGCGCTCATCCCGATTATTTTTGCAGATTGCGAGAAGTCGGTGTACGCATAGTCCACCTTGGTGACGGTATACGCATTTCCACATACCGACATCAAGCCATTCAAATTTGAGCATGATCCTTAGGTTCCCTATAAATAGGGGCTGATGGGTCCGACTATAGCCGTCAGGCCCTTTAACGGCGAGGAAATGGCAAACAGGCCCACCAGGCCCCAAAATGAAGGTCAAGATGACCTAAGAGAAGGGTCCCGACCAAGGGAGTCCCGACGAGGCAAGGTCCCGACAGAGTCGGTTCCGACAGTGGAGCTGGAAGCTCCCGATAAGAAGCCTTTAAGTAGGCCCCGATGATGAATCCCTGAGAATGATTGGCCCTGTCACGATGACGAGGGGCCCCGAGCGGTGACACAACGAGATAACTCTGGAGTCCCCGACGGGAGTCGGGACTCGTTATCAGAGGATAAAGCCAAGATATGCGGGGCGTGGCCGAGATACGCGGAATGTGGTTAAGATACATGGAGCGTGGCCGAGATACGCGGGGCATGGCTAAGATACGCGAGATCACGTCCGAGATATGCGGGATACGGGCTAACCACCCCTAACGGTTCGCCAGGTACCTGAGGCATCTCTTTGCCTATAAAAGGGCAGGAGATCACCTCAGAAAGACTTACGTAGAGTTGAATACACTCTGAGTTTATTACTTGCCAGTCATACGAGATACTCATTTAAGCATCGGAGAGGGATTCTGGGTCACCGCCCGGTCTATCCCCTCTTGCAGGATTGCGTGGAGCAAAGGAGCTGGGATTTCCGTCAAAGTCCGTACCAGAGTTCCACCGTGATCCAACATTGGCGCCGTCTGTGGGAATCAAACAAAAAGCTGATATGCCTTCTACTCGATCAATGGCGGCTGGCAAGAACAGAAGACAGGGACAATCCGGTGGTTCCCGTCACCCCGATGCAACGAATCTGAATTCAGTACCGGAACAAGAAGAAAACCAGAACCATCCCCCGGCTGAGCTCTCCCAGACAGGGGGCACAATGGATCGCATCCCGAAGATGTTGCCCCTCAGCACAAGGGTAACAGGGGGCAGGAGGCTCCCCCAGTTGCAGATTTGACAAGGGCCGTGGCGGAGGCCATGCCCATGTTTCTGGCGGCTGTAGAGGCTCTCTTGGATCGGAGAGAGGCTGCGAGGAGGCAGGAGGAGATGCCCCCGTTGGAGGAAGCGACCCCGCCAACGGAGGGTCGGGACGCACAGGAAGCCCCGCCCCGAGGCCAGGACAGAGGTAGGGCAATTGGTCAGCCGGAAAGGTTCGTGGTTGATGGGCCAGGACCTGTACAGCACAGGACCATTCCCCTGAATGGTCCCATCACTCCCGACCAGGTGGTGAAGATCATGAACATCTGTATGGGAGAACAGAAGCCGCTGGTGTCGGAGCTGAGGGATCGATCCACTCATCTCTTCGTCCCCCGACTCATTGACACCCTAGCCCCGCCTGGGCTAGGCATCCCCACGATAAAGGAGTATGATGGCGAAGGAGATCCAGTTCGCCACGTCCAGAAGCACCTCATGGCGTGTCTGGGAAGAGCCCCAAGTGAAGACATAGTGTGTACGTTGTTCCCGAACACACTGGGAGAAAGGGCCCTGACTTGGTTCTTTAGTCTGCCCCCAGGTTGCATCACTTGCTGGGCAGACATGCACGATCGGTTCATTCAGCAGTACCAGGGTCGGAGGCGTTTATTGAAGAGCGTGAGGTCCCTGACCCAGGTGGTGAAGAGGCCCGACGAATCGCTGGCTCATTATTACCAGCGGTACACAGCCAGCGTAGCAGAGATAGACGAAGAAATCTCGGAGGGCGAAACCATCCGCACCTTCATTCGGAACCTGACAGCCCCCTATGGCTCCGACCTGATGCACAGCGTGGCTGAGAAGGCTGTGTGGAATATGGAGGCATTGCAGAAGAGGGTGAAGCGGCAGATCGATGTCCAGGAGTCAAAGATAGCCGCGGGAGAACTGGAGCCCCCAAAGTCGAACAAAGGGAAACAGTCAAGTAAACCCTTCGACGATCGTAAGTCAAAAGGTAAACCCGACAGTGGCAAGAATCGAGGACGTCCGGATCGGAGGGACGACAGACGTTCTTCAAGGAAGGATAAGCGGGAGGATTTTGACATTCCTCTCAACTGCTCCATGGCAGAAGTGCTGACAGTCATGGAACGACAAGGTATCTCCAAGTACCCCCCGAAGAAAGATGGAGAATTCTTGGGATCCCGCACGGATCGCTACTGTCGATTTCACCGCGCAAATGGTCACGACACCAATCACTGTCGGGAACTGAAGAAGGAGATTGAAAAGCTAATCCAGAAGGGGAAGCTCAAGGAATTCGTCGGGGATAAGCGGTGTCGATCCCGCTCTCGGTCCCGATCGCGGTCCCGTTCCCGATCCCGCGATGGATCCCCGAAGAAGAATAGAACCGATCCAAAGTCATCCAGTGCTCGCAAGGAGAGACGAGTTATCAACGTGATTCATGGAGGATTTGCTGCTGGAGGTGATACCTCATCCGCCCGAGAGGTCTATGCCTCTAGGATCCCTACGGCGGTGGTACTGGGTAAGAGGTCCCGATCCTGGACCTTGAAAGAAGAGATGGTGATCTCCTTCTCGTCGGAGGACCTCATAGGCGTAGAGACTCCGCATGACGATGCCTTGGTGGTAACCTTGGATGTAGACGGGTTCGAAATGAAGAGGATTCTAATCGACGGGGGGAGCTCCTCCGACATCCTATTCATGGACGCGCTGGAGGCTATGGGGAAGACGAAGAAAGACCTAAAGGAGGCAAACTTTCCGATGGTCGGGTTCTCTGGCTCAACCTCCTATCCGCTAGGAGTAATCACCCTACCAGTGGAGTTTGGTAGTGGGTGGAAATCAGAAAGGAGGAACGTGGAGTTTGTCGTGGTTGATTCCGCGGGGACCTACAATGCAATTATCGGGAGAACCACCATTAATCCTCTAATGGCGGTTGCCTCGACTGTGCACCAGAAGATGAAGTTCCCGACCGACCACGGCGTCGGAGAGGTCAAGGGCGACCAGGTGGCTTCCTGAAAATGTTATGTTAATGCCACCCGGAGGAGGAGGCGAGAGGCCATGACTGTCCTCCAGACAGACACAGATCCCAGAGAAGAGTTTGGGCGTCCCGCCCCCGTAGAAGATCTGAAAGAAGTCGAGATCGACGGACCCTAGAGGAAGGTGAAAATCGGGTCTGCTCTGACGGAGGAGACAGCCCAAAAATTGGTGGAGTTGTTGAAGGAGTTCAAGGAGCTGTTTGCCTGGTCCCCCAGCGATATGCCAGGAATCAGCCCCGGTGTGATCGTACACGAGCTAAAGATAGACCCCGCGATCAAGCCTATCACACAGAAAAGGCGTCCGATGGGCACGGATAAGAAGATCGCGATCCAGCAGGAGGTGGGCAGGTTGCTCGATGCTGGGTTCATTAGGGAGCTTCGATTCAAGACTTGGGTTGCCAATCCAGTACTGGTGAAGAGGACTAACGGGAAATGGCGAATGTGTGTGGACTTCCGCGACTTGAACAAGGCTTGCCCTAAGGATTGCTATCCACTCCCGAGGATCGACCAGCTGGTGGATGCCACGTCGGGACACGAGCTGTTGAGTTTCATGGATGCGTACTCAGGATACAACCAGATCAAAATGGCCAAGGAAGACGCTCCCCAAACAGCGTTCTACGCGGACAGTGACATCTACCACTACGATGTCATGCCTTTCGAGTTGATCAATGCTGGGGCCACCTACCAACGGATGGTGAACAAACTGTTTGGAGATATGCTGGGAGAAACCATGGAAGCTTACGTGGACGATATGCTGGTGAAATCCCGACAAGCCGAGGACCACGTACACAACCTTACCATGGCATTTGAGCGGATGAGGCTCCATCAAGTCCGCTTGAACCCGACGAAATGCGCCTTCGGAGTCCACTCAGGGAAATTCTTGGGCTTCATGGTGAGTCAGAGAGGAATTGAAGTGAATCCTGAGAAGTTGAGGGCAATCGAGGAGATGCAGTCTCCGATAAATCATCGGGAGGTGCAAGTGCTGAATGGCCGACTAGCTGCAATGAATCGCTTCTTGTCCAAAGCCAGCGACCGATCAATGCCGTTTTTTGAAGTCTTGAGGGCCAACAAAAAATTCGAATGGACCGCCAAATGTGAAGAGGCGTTCCAAGCACTCAAGCAGCACCTTCGCACACTCCCGCCGCTGGCAAAACCGGTTCCAGGCGAGCCGCTCTTTCTTTATTTGGCTGTTTCTGAATTTGCCATTAGCTCTGTGTTAGTAAAGATTGTCGAGGGTAATCAAGTCCCCGTCTATTATGTAAGCAAGGCATTTGCCAAATCTGAATTGAACTACCCCGCCGTTGAGAAGTACCTCTTTGCGTTGATTATTACCGCTCGGAAGCTAAGGCCATATTTCCACGCGCACGAGATCACTGTGCTAACGAACCAGCCTTTGAAGCATTTCTTGAACCGACCGGATGCGTCGGGGAGATTAGTGAAATGGGCAGTAGAGCTAAGCGAATTTCGCATACACTTCGCTCCGAGGACAGCCATTAAGGGCCAAGCATTAGCAGACTTCATAGCAGAATCTACAGCCCCCGATCTGGAAGAAGCGGGCCCTGTAGAGGGGGCAACCACGGAGGTCCCGACAGAAGAACAACCAGAGAGGGCAGAGCAACAGAACAGCCAAATGAAGAAAATACCTGGAAGATGTACACAGATGGCTCCGCGAGTTCAGACGGATCAGGAGCGGGCTTCTTGTTGATACCACCGGGTGAAGGTGAACCGCTCCGATATGCTTTGGCTTTAACATTCAAGGCCACAAACAACGAAGCGGAGTACGAAGCTCTTATCACGGGCCTAAAAATCGCCAAAGGCACTGGAATCGATCACTTGAGAGTGAAGTGCGACGCAGCTTTAATCGTGAACCAGGTTCAAGGGCGATACGAAGCAAGGAGTCCGATAATGAAAAAGTATCTGCGAGAGGTACAAGCCCTAAGAGAGAGCTTCAAAAGCTTCGATATCGAGGCTATCCCGAGGGAGGAGAACGTAGAGGCAGACGCCTTGAGCAAATTTGCCCTGGGGGCACCTTTGGAAGAAAATCGGAAGGTACACTTCCTGGAGAAGGTGATCTTATCAAACATCGACCCAACGCAGGTGTGCACCATTGAGACAGGATCGGAGGAAGAGCCCACCTGGATGACCCCGATAGTCGCGTATCTGACTACGGGGGCAGTCCCCGAGGATAAGGTAGCAGCAGACAGGATATGTCGGATCGCGTCTAATTATGTGATGCTGGACAATCAGCTGTACAAGAAGGGCTGGTTCTCGACTCCGTACCTGAAGTGTGTAGCAGAACCCGACACCAATCGAATCCTGAAGGAAATGCATGAGGGGGTCGCGGCTTGTCACGAAGGGGCCCAATCCATTTTGAGGAAGGTGTTGAACTTAGGCTACTATTGGCCCACGATGAACAAAGAAGCAACGACGTTGGTCCGATCATGCGACGCGTGCCAGAGGTACGCCCCGAGTATCGTGGCTCCGGCCGCCAACCTGACATCCATCAAGAGCGCTTGGCCCTTCGCGCAGTGGGGCATCGACTTGGTGGGACCTCTTCCACAAGCACAAGGACAATGTAAGTATTTACTTGTAGCTATCGATTATTTTTTGAAATGGATAGAGGCGAAGGCATTGGCCAGAACAACGGGGAACCAGATCGTCAAGTTCCTCCAAACCCACATCGTGTCCAGATACGGGATTCCTAAGGTGGTGATCAGCGACAATGGCCCACCGTTTAACGGCTCTCAGGTGAGGGAGTATCTGGAAGAATTGAACTTTGAGCATCGGACCGCCTCCGTACGCCATGCTCAGACTAATGGCCAGGTGGAGTCAGCCAACAAAATCGTGATGGATGGCCTAAAGAAGAGGGTCTATGCCTTGAAGGGCAAGTGGCTGAACGAACTGGAAAATGTACTTTGGGCTGTTAGAACGACACCCAAACGATCAACAGGGGAGACTCCGTTTGGCCTCGTTTATGGCACGGAAGCTGTCGCACCTGTGGAGGTAGCTGTGGCGTTCCATCGGATGAGATATTACGAGCCCCTAACGAACGATGAAATGAGACGTCTGGACTTGGACCTACTCGAAGAGAAAAGGCGGGAAGCCGATGAAGTCCAAGCTCGAATGCGCTTAGCGACGGCCAGATACTACAATCGGCGAGTGAAGTCCCGACAATTCTTTGTCGGGGATCTGGTTTGGCGTCGCAACGAGTTCACCCTTTTGGATCGAATCAACAAGATGTCACCAAAATGGGAAGGACCTTATAAGGTCGTGGGGATGCCAGTTCCGAACGCATACAAGTTGGAAGACCTCGATGGCAGAACGTTAAAGCATTCTTTTAGTGGCGAACACTTGAAGAAACACCATGCTTGAAGAAAGTCGCCTTAAGTGGTGCCCGATAAAGTCGCCTTAAGTGGTGCCCGATGTAAAATCGCCTTAAGTGGTGTATGCTATTTATCGTTTAATTCGATGTAAGCCAATCTTATGCCGTCAATAAATAAAGAGGTTGCTTCCAAATAAGAGTTGTCCTTAGATTTATGCTAAGTGTAAAAGACGCCTTCAGTGGTGCACGAAAAAAGTCGCCTTCAGTGGTGCATGAGAAAAGTCGCCTTCAGTGGTGCACGAGAAAAGTCGCCTTCAGTGGTGCACGAGAAAAGTCGCCTTCAGTGGTGCACGAGGAAAGACGCCTTCAGTGGTGCACAAAAAAAGTCGCCTTCAGTGGTGCACGAGAAAAGTCGCCTTCAGTGGTGCACGAGAAAAGTCGCCTTCAGTGGTGCACGAGGAAAGTCGCCTTAAGTGGTGCACAATACTTAGATTTATTCTAAGTATCCGAAAGTCGCCTTAAGTGGTGCACAATACTTAGATTTATTCTAAGTATCCGAAAGTCGTCTTAAGTGATGCCCTAGAAAAGACGCCTTAAGTGGTGCACAATACTTAGATTTATTCTAAGTATCCGAAAGTCGTCTTAAGTGATGCACGATTCTTAGATTTACTCTAAGTAATATAAAGTCGTCTTAAGTGTCGAGGTTTCGACTGCTAAGAATTAAGTCGCCTTGAGTGGTGCACAATCTTTAGGTTTATCCTAAGTAGTAATTAAAGTCGTCTTAAGTGATGCACTCGATATTAAGTCGCCTTAAGTGGTGCAAGTTATTAAATCGTCGGGAAGGACGTACGAGAATGTCTTAAGTGTCGAAGTTTCGACTTAAGCACGTATAAGTAAAGTCACTCGGAGAAGTGCAACAAAAGATCGGAACTAGAGAAGTTTGATATTGATAAGGGCTCAAGGGCCCGACGACAACACAAGAGAAGAAGATACAAGGACTCTAAAAGATAAAAATATTCAAGCTTGGTCCTTGTCGGCAGCATTGGCAGCAGCTGGGTCCGCGGAGTCGGTAGCAGAGGGATCCGCAGGATTGGCTTCGGGAGGATTGACTATCGGGGCGTCCGTACTTGGAAGTTCAGAAGCATCTTCGACAATTACGGGGGTACTCCCCCCATCACTCTCCTCGGAAAGAGCAAAGTACTTCTTCGCAAAGGGAGCGAGGGAAGGAGACTTGTCGAAGTTGATAGCGTCCCCGTACTCCAGGTGGAGCTCCTCAACCGCATTGAAGAGAGTGTTCTCCACCTCCGCGCCAAAGAACTTCATGGCATCAGCTTGGAAGCCTTCAGACCTCCGATAGTCCTCCCGGCCCTTTGCCTCCGCTTCAGCCAGCTGCGCAGGAAACCCCGCGATTAGCTCCTCCAAAGCCTTCTTCTCAAGGACCAGTTGGTCCTCGGTAGCCTTCTTCTCCTGGGTCAGCCGATCCACAACTGCTCCCCGCTCCTGCCGCTCTTGCCTCAAGAGCCCCTCGAAGTCCGCGATCTGCTGCTGAAGGTCCCGAATCTTCTGATTGAGGGCAGCTAGCTCTTTGGCAAGCTTCCCCTGTGAAGACTGGGAGGCCTTTAAATCCGCCTGAAGCTGCTCGCGGACCCCTCGGTCCCGCTCCCGGCCCTCATCATAGGCAATAACATACCCGATGAGGCGATTGTAGTCCCCGAGCTCCTGCAATAAGAAGGAAAAGTGTTAATGAACAAACGACCCGATCTATCATCAACAGGAAAAAAGCAAAGTCTCACCTCTATGCGGCGCACAGCCATATCCCTGATGTCCCGCTGCATATGCGTCCGATTGAGGTAAATCGGATGCCGCATAGAAGGCAGAATAGAACCCGCCAGCAGATGCAGGGCCAGCTCCTGGTCCTGTTCCCCTTGTGTGAGCGGGACTTCCTGAAGCGTCTGAATAGGAGTCCAGGGGGCATTCGCCTGTGAAGAATTGAAGGGCCAGTAGAAGTCCCCATCAAGATCAAGGGGAGAGATAGGACGAGGAATGAGAGGGCACGCCTCCGTCTCGGCCCGAACAGGGGAAGGAGAGAAGTCGTGGATAGGTGAGAGCTGCCGCTGCTGCAGAGAAGACGAAGGAGGCGGCCCTTGAGGGGTTGGTTTCAAGGGGGATTGCCCCGCCTTCCGACGCTGTTGAGGGGGGTCAACCCCGCCAGTCTCCTCGGAGGAGTCCAGAGTTTCCACCTGACGAAACTGTTCGCCAGTTGGAGCCTTCTCTCCAGCTGAGGAAGGCACCCCCGCTGAAGGCGGTGCGTCTGCGGAAGCTGCAGCACCCGCGGAAGCTCCCGAGCGACCTGCACCTGGAGGATGAGAAGCTTCAGAAAGGTAGTCAGGAATTTCATCGGGATTCTTACACCAGATGATACGTCGGGAGACGTATTGATCCTTCCCACGATAATGATAATAGCCTGCCTTCAAGACTCGGGGAGTTTCGCCTCGAAGGATTCTTTTGACATCAGTAATGCGGCCTTCCTTGGTCGAGGAAATCAAATCCGACGGGACCATCCTCTTGTACGATTTAATAGCAAGTCGAAGTTGTTTACCTTCTTCAGCGTTCTGGACATCGAAGAGCTGGTCCAGATCCACCCGCTTCCGCTTGGGCTGCTCCGCTGAAGGAGACCCCGACCTAGCAGCAGCCTTCTTGGCAGACTTCCTCTTCCGCGAGGGGCGGACAGCATCAGTCTCCCCCTGCTTAAGGAATAGATCAGTCTGCACAGATACCTTCTTGGCTGCAAACAATAAACAAAGAAAAGTTAGAAATTTACCCAAGAGACCATGTTAGAAGGGCCGTCGAAGAGCTGCCCCCCAGAAACAATATCGAGGAGTCGGATCCCGGCGTGCACCAGGTCCCGCTCCACGAGTGAGTTGGCGTTGAGAGGAGTGTAAGACTCCTCCCACCGATAGAGCTGGATAAGTTGGAGAGTCTCGAAATCCTCGTCAGCATAAGTGTGGAAAGCAGGCGGAGGGTCTGCTACCACCTCCCAGCGAGGCCAGGGGATTGAGGAGTGACGGATAAAGAAGTAGCTCTTCTTCCAGCTACTATTGTCGGACCCTGTATCGATCAAGAGTCCCCGACCCTTGACCACCTTCCAGGTTTCACTGGTCCAACCGTACCGGGCAAGCTGCTGCTTACTCCACTTGGGCATCCGGGGGTAGAAGGCGCAAACCCCCGCCTCGTTGCACTTCATCCCATAAAAGGTTCTGAAGAGTTGGAGGCTGTAGACCCACTTCTGTCGGAGACAGAGGACTTGAAAGGCGTTCCAGAGGCGGATGGCATGGGGAGAAAAGGTGGTGGGGTGTGTTCTGTAATGATGGCACAGCTCGACCAGATTACCGCAAAAGGGGAACCTGATCCCCGCTGATATTTGTCCCGTAGAGACAAACACCTCCCTTTCTGGGGGCGAGTAACCTCAGAGTCACTCGAGGGACGATGCCTAGGATATAGGAAACGAGGTTCCCAGGTGATGGTGATGCAACCCTCTCGGAGAGCTGCATCATAGGCAGTATTGGAAATCTCATTTGGAGCATAATCAAAATTAAAGGGTTTTCTCCCCTCAGAGCTGGAACCGCTGTCTGAAAAGCAACCAGGGCAAGAAAATACAGTGGGACTCTTGGAAAAATTAGAAAGAAAAAGACGAACAAGCAACGAAGAAGGATTCCTTACCAGACATGATGAAGTGGAGGTTGAAGGAGATGAACGAAACGTCGCCGGAAAGATGATCGGGAAGACTCCAAAGACCTTCGAAATCGCAGAGCTTGGAATTGCAGAGGAATCGCAGAGAGCTTTTGAGAATTCGAAGACGGTAAAAATTAAATTGTGACTGTGGCTAGGATTTTATAGTCGAAGAAGACGGTTGAAAGGACACTTCGATCCGAGTCGTCGAAGTCGAAGAGTCTTAATCTGGACCGTTGAGATGAAACGTGCTGAAGGACAACGGGCGTAATGATGAAACGGCCTAAAAAGCACTTTTTCAGAAAAGGACAGGCGCGAAAAATCAGGCACGTGGGTCGAAAACGTCACTCCATTATCTACTGCATTTAATGCACTAGGAAACCGAGAAGACCCTTGGGATATAACAGTTATCCAAAAACCCTGAGGAAACGTAGAGGAGAAGACTGATAAACTGAGTAACTGAACCAAGGAAAATATCCCCGACTCTAGTATTGAAAGATCGGGAGTTGAAAGACACGACGAACTAAAAGTCCCTCATGTCTTGGGGGCAAATGATGGGTCCGACTATAGCCGTCAGGCCCTTTAACGGCGAGGAAACGGCAAACAGGCCCACCAGGCCCCAATATGAAGGTCAAGATGACCTAAGAGAAGGGTCCCGACGAAGGGTGTCCCGACGAGGCTAGGTCCCGACAGAGTCGGTTCCGACAGTGGAGCTGGAAGCTCCCGATAAGAAGCCTTTAAGTAGGCCCCGATGATGAATCCATGAGAATGATTGGCCCTGTCACGATGACGAGGGGCCCCGAGCGGTGACACAACGAGATAACTCTGGAGTCCCCGACGGGAGTCGGGACTCGTTATCAGAGGGTAAAGCCAAGATATGCGGGGCGTGGCCGAGATACGCGGAATGTGGTTAAGATACACGGAGCGTGGCCGAGATACGCTGGGCATGGCTAAGATACGCGAGATCACGTCCGAGATATGCGGGATACGGGCTAACCACCCCTAACGGTTCGCCAGGTACCTGAGGCATCTCTTTGCCTATAAAAGGGCAGGAGATCACCTTAGAAAGACTTACGTAGAGTTGAATACACTCTGAGTTTATTACTTGCCAGTCATACGAGATACTCATTTAAGCATCGGAGAGGGATTCTGGGTCACCGCCCGGTCTATCCCCTCTTGCAGGATTGCGTGGAGCAAAGGAGCTAGGATTGCCGTCAAAGTCCGTACCGGAGTTCCACCGTGATCCAACAGGGGCCTAGGTCTCTCATTTGAAAAATTCCCTCACTTTTGGACTTGAAATGTTCTGACTTCTCTCTAAGGCTTTCTCTCTCTAAAAGTGCTAACTTGAGCGTCGGAGTGGGCCCAACCAGCATCCCCCCCCATGCTGGTTACTGCCCTTCGTGCAGGACCCGAAGATCAAAACTCCAAGGTTGAGGATTGAAGTCTAGCTCGGTGATTGTGTATTAAGGATCGCGGCGTTCCTGTCCTTATACATATATCTCGAGCCCGATCGTGAAGGAAGAAGCTCGTTCGTGAAGGAAAAAGCCCGAAGAAGCCAAAGTGGTGAAGCGAACCCAACATTTGGCGCCGTAGGTGTGATTCAAACAAAAAGCCATTCCGCACCGCGAGCTATGACTGGAAGATGACCAAAGAAGGCGGGTGCAGACAAGCCAAAGCCGACAAGAAACCAACCAGGACGTTCTCACGTTCCAGATATAGGATCAACCGCCTCATCCATGCCAACCGCAAACGTGCCTTCCGCACAGCACGGTCCCGAAGTTCAGAATAATGCATTACCACATGAGTTTGAGCAAAGGACGGGGATCAATGAAGAATTCCCATACGGGATGCCAGCCAACAAAGAGAAGCAGGCAACGAGACAGCAGAATATTTTGCACATGCATAAAGACATGTTCGCTGCATCCTCCATGCCAACAAGCAGTGGGCCTTCCGCACAGCATGGCCTTAAAGTCCAGAATACAACATAAATTGCATCCTATCCGAAAAAGATGGCAAACGAACATATGATCCATGGAGACTTCAATGTTGAAAGCGAGAAGTCGTACGAGCTAGAAGTGTACGTTTCAAAGGTAATGCACAAGTTCCATGATACCAACATGGAGTATGTCGACATAAAGAATGCCGCCATTGAAAATTTCATTGGCTTTTTATCAAAGGACAATGAACACGTTGCATACCACGACGCCTTGGCCATAACCACGTAGAAGCCGACAAGAAGTCGACTTGGATCCTCCCACATCCCTGTTGCCACATCCAATGCTTTCATCATGCCAACAAGAAGCGCATCATTCGCACAGTACGACCAAGGAGTCCTCCAATACAAAGGTGTCAACCCGCCATCACCTGTCACTCCTACCATGATGACCGCGCTCGAAGAGTTGCTTACATTCCGAAGGATGTTAACGAACCAAGGATATACCCCGCCACCACCACCTATGCCTCCAATCAACGGACAAGTCGAGGGGACAAGAATAAAGTCCCAAGTCACAAGTCATCAAGACATACCGCACCAAGGAATAAGGGGGCAATGCACGGAAGGTACCTTCCAGTACCAACAACCAAGGCAAGGAGCCGCACGCTCATACAACCCGTATGTGATAGCACAACACCAAGAGGGGGTATGGAAACAACCTCCAACCTCCCGCTCAAAAGTTCACAAGGAAGGTTCTTCCACGAGGACAAGCCAAGACGATGCTGACATCCGTCACAAGGAGGGACGGAAAAAACCTGTTAATGACGATGATGTCCCAATCACGGGACTTAAAACAAGAACCTTGAAGGCAATAATTGAGGAAAAGATAGACGCTTCCTGGGAAAAGAGACAACCGCAACAAAAGAAGCCATTCCAGTCAGACGTCCAAAGACTCAAAAACACCAATCTCGCCAAATGTGTTCCGTTGAACACACCGCTGTCCGTCATCTTGAAAGAGATAAAGAAGACCAAGCTGTGGAAAAAGCCCTCCAATTTCCGCAAGGGCCCATTGGGAAAAGATGAAAGCAAATGGTGTGAAAATCACGAAGTGTATGGCCACGAGACGGAGAGCTGTGTTGGATTAAGGTTTCATGTAAACAGCTTAATCTTAAAAGGAGAAGTGAAGAAGTATATCGACCAAGGCAATAGGCATCAAAGGAAGTCTCATGTGAAGTCTTCAGGAAAAGGCAAGGGAAAAGAAAAGGCAAATGATAATCCACCTATTGCAAAGCGTCGGAAAAACAACGTCACTCATGGAACCAATTATGACGACTTATACAACCCTTGGAGTTTGAAGGTGGAGGAAACAAATTTCAAACTCCCAGAAAGCAAGCTTCACCGTCCATTTGAGCCAATGATTGCCTTCCTTTGCAAGAATGTTGAAGAACGATGCAAGCACCATAAAACTGGGGGGCATGGCACCAACATTTGTTCATCCCCAAAGGAGGAAATTGAAGAGCTCAACACGCTAGATGCATTGAGGAACTATGTGGCATGTAGCAGAATCAACTTGCCGACAAATCACCTATGAAGACGTCAAACACATCATCAATCCCTTTATCTTTATTATTGCATATCTACTTTTAACTCTTCTTAGATTAAGTACAACTTATGTTTATTAGCGTTAGTACTTTTCAAAAGGAACGATCAATAGACGCCTTCCTATAATCCGTTGTACGAACTCCAAATATCTAAAGAAGGTTAAATCTACTTTCGTAGGTACATTATTATATTATGCATACTACCTTGGAATAATGCCAAGTAACAACTACGCACATATTAATTGCGTCAACAACACAAGCTATCACACTAGGAACAACAAATGGTTAGGCCATACAACATCCCCCATGCAACGAAGCCTAAAGCATTATATATGCACAAGACTAAAAATCGCGCTGCAATAATAAACAAGACGGGGGCATTACCCAAGTGATAACGTCATCAACATTGTGGAAGATAGGAATTCAGGAGACACTCCTATGTTATACGCACGCCTGTGCCAAACCCATCATGAAAAAAGAGTTAGAGAATTATTTCCAACATTCAGCAAGTTTTCCCTTGTTAAGAACACAAGAAGAATCGTACCACTCAAAACGTACGCCGACAGGGAAACCTAATCTTCGGACAAAACAAAGGAGAAGATGAGGATTCCACCAGAATAACATCTCTCAACCATATGTACAATCGTCAAACAAACATAACCTCAGAAAGAGTCACAAGTGTATGAAGAAACACATCAAATAAACCAAGGCCTCTTGAAAGTGAACACATGAATCATGCATTGCAAAGCTAGCACATTAATTCAACACCGCGCAATGCGCAATAGGAGAAGGAGAGCAACAACTCCAAATCGGCTTTCCGTTCGTGATTGCAGAAAAGCTTGACGCATATAATGGAATCCTAGGGTATACAACCGTGAACAAGTGGGTATGATAAGTGGAATCAAGTTTCCAACAAAGATAGGAATTGGTGAAATAAATGGAGATCAGAAACTATCAAAAGACTGCTACAAGGTTGCACTCCAACATAATGTCTAGACAAACAATAGCGGAATTCCCGTCATTGATGAAAAACCCAAGGGTAGATCAGGCACGCCCTGCTTTCGTTAAAGCATTAAAAGAAATCAAGATAGATGAACCAGAAAGGATGGTCCAAGTAGACGCATCACGGTCAGAAGATAAAGTAATAGAAACCATCAGGAAACAGCGGTACGACTGCCAAGCGACTTGGGGGGCACCAAGCTGACAAGTGCTCGGTATTCCACCGAAGTGAACAAACGGATAATTGCAAGAACGCGCGGTACCTTTCTTCTAAGAAGGAAACACCAAGCAATGATCATGTATAGGCATGTTCATCATGCTAAGGAGGCATCAACACGTATCAACTAGAGGACGCATACAATAATACATAGTCGTTGTTCATACCGACATATTCACAATCACATATAGCGGGTGATACTTGGAAAAGCTCCGCTCCCGACATAAGCGCACCTGTCACGATCCGCACCTACCGCGTCCGCACTTAGGGAAGTTTCTTTCACAAACAAGTAGTCCTCGTATCAGACTCCTTTACTTTATCTATTATATGCATTACTAAAAACAAAATTTCATAACTCCATATTTTTTCAAACTTGTAAACATTGCAACTATCTGACAAAGAGCAACTCTGTTCGTAGGTACATGCTACACTACGATTACTACATGGGAATTATGCCAAGTAGTAACCTATGCACATAATATCTACTTCAACAATACAAGCTAAGCATTATGTTCAAGAAGGGATTTATGGCATACAACGCCAATATATCTATTATCTACACCAACAGGGAGTTTATTTCTCCATCCATAACAGCGGGTATATCAAGAAGATGTCGGCAACACAAAGCCATCACGCTATGTGCACAGTCAACTTATATATGGCAATGACAACTTGCGGCTTACCTACAAAAAGGGACTTGCAAAATTCTCTACTCAAGGTGACGACTATTGCGAAGGCGTCAACAACAAGAAATATCTTGGATAAACACAAAGATTCACTATCAAACGTAGCATGCTGTGGTATCCTTTTTGTAAGGGCAAACCCCATGTTTACTTCTAAAAAATGGCATGCTGCGAAATGCTCTTAGAAGCAAATCCTCATGTTCATAGCCATTCCCTGAATAGAAACAGGATGCGGCAAATGCAGTGATGGGACTGATCACCCCATCGTGGCGGAAGTCCTCTTTTTAGATGACAACCCCACACACTAAAAGTATGCATACTCTCTTAGGGGTTCATACACCATGAAGACTTATGCCTGAAAAAGGATAGCTTCATGTTATACGCTTTTTAAAGCAAACCTTGTACAAAACTCATCAAACTTACAAGTCGAGTCTTGTATAACGTTATCTTGCTATTTAGAATTTAACGCCAAAACAACAAAATCAGCAAGAAGTATCTTGCAACAACGTCTCCTTAGAGTGGAACTAAGAAACGGTATAAACTTAAGTCTTGCTTCGCCAAGACGACACTGCTACATATCAAAGGCCAAGTGCCAAGTACATTACTACCTGCAATGCTACAAGTACCAGGTGTACATAACACCCTGCAATGCGCAAGTCGCAACATTCTATGTTCTATCCATCACAACAAGGAGTTCAATCCTGTCATGCAAGTCCAATACATACGGACAATAAAGATAGCTCAAGGTATGAAATATTACTAACAAGTTATCATATGTTTATTATTATTGAAAACAGGTCCAAGTGACGAAATATCATGCAAGAAAAGGTATAAACAAAGAATTATCAAAACAACATCAACCCATTCACAAAGGGTTCAACATGCTGGAAGCGGACAACCTGACACCAACCAAGAGATAACATCATCTCTAAGGATCTATGGCAAAGAGTTCATACTGTCAACATCAAATGCAATGTCGTCATCAACACAAAGGACACGACAAGAATGGTCGCTTCAACTTCAACACGACATAGTTCTTCAACATAAGCGCGACAATCAGCAATACGTGCATCAAAATCAGACGTCAACAAATGCTTACCTCAATAGGAGGAACGCTCCTCCTTGGGCCGGTCCCCCGACCGGGGGCAGAAGACACCACCGCACGACCCTCAACTCTATTCCCTTTATCACAAGAAGAAGTTAGCACGGTCGTACTCGGCATAAAGAACTAAGAATCGCTCGAGGAACGCGCCCCTGCGTCGGATCTTTTGAGAATTGTGCTAAAGCCGGGAACTGCAACCACACGTTCAGCAACATGAAAACAAAAACTTGGAAAATTAACAAGTTCCAAGAAGATACAAAGAGGTGCCTTACTCACAAGTTCTTTACCGCGACCATATCCGGAGACTCCAGAGTAGCGGGCGCAATTGTACGGACATTCCTTCCAACGAACGGATTACTGTACACATCAGACTATCTGCAAAGACGAGCTTTTTCCATCAAAGTCCAACCTACATTACAACATGATACAAGTCATAAAGGACATCGACATCTACACTTGGTGTATTATTTAGCTGCTCTACCATGTCAACATACCAAATCTTCAGAAGGACGTATATGTGTACCGACATCAATTAATCAAGCTAATACTCACAACATACATGCTTACAAGGGTGAAATATTTTCTAAGTGTTTTGCTCAGGATGATAATCAGCATATTGCAAGATGTCAGCATACTACTATGTGTCAGCATATTACCAAGTGTTAGCATACAACAAGGTGTTGGCATACAACCTGTGTTTACATCAAGCATATGGATATAGCGTACATAGCCAGAGATAGAGAAAAGACTCTAAGTGTGGGGGCAAGTGCGCACATACGTGTACGTACATACATGTCGACAAGGATGCATGTCGACAAAAGAAGAATAATTTCTAAGTGTTTCCATGTACGTACATACATATCGACAAGGATGCATGTCGACAAGTGAAAAATATTTTCTAAGTGTTTCCATGTACGTACATACATGTCGAAAAGGATGCATGTCGACAAGTGAAGAATATTTTCTAAGTGTTTCCATGTACGTACATACATGTCGACAAGGAGAAAATATTTTCTAAGTGTTTCCATGTACGTACATACATGTCGACAAGGATGCATGTCGACAAGAGAACAATATTTTCTAAGTGTTTCCATGTACGTACATACATGTCGACAAGGATGCATGTCGACAAGTGAAGAATATTTTCTAAGTGTTTCCGTGTATGTACATACATATCGACAAGGATGCATGTCGACAAGTGAATATATTTTCTAAGTGTTTTTTATGTACGTACATACATTTCGACAAGGAGAAAATATTTTCTAAGTGTTTCCATGTACGTACATACATGTCGACAAGGATGCATATCGACAAGAGAAGAATATTTTCTAAGTGTTTCCATGTACGTACATACATGTCGATAAGGATGCATGTCGACTAGTGAAGAATATTTTCTAAGTGTTTCCACGTATGTACATACTTATCGACAAGGATGCATGTCAACAAGTGAAGAGTATTTTCTAAGTGTTTCCATGTACGTACATACATGTCGACAAGGAGAAAATATTTTCTAAGTGTTTCCATTTACGTACATACATGTCGACAAGAATGCATGTCGACAAGAGAAGAATATTTTCTAAGCGTTTCCATGTACGTACATGCATGTCGACAAGGAGAAAATATTTTCTAAGTGTTTCCATGTACGTACATACATGTTGACAAGGAGAAAATATTTTCTAAGTGCATCCATGTACGTACATACATGTCGACAAGGATGCATGTCGACAAGAGAAGAATATTTTCTAAGTGTTTCCATGTACGTACATACATGTCGATAAGGAGAAAATATTTTCTAAGTGTTTCCATGTACGTACATTCATATCGACAAGGATGCATGTCGACAAGAGAAGAATATTTCCTATGTGTTTCCATGTACGTACATACATGTCGACAAGGAGAAAATATTTTCTAAGTGTTTCCATGTACGTACATACATGTCGACAAGAGAAGAATATTTTCTAAGCATTTCCATGTACGTACATACATGTCGAGAAGGATGCATGTCGACAAGAGAAGAATATTTTCTAAGTGTTTCCATGTACGTACATGGAAACACTTAGACAATATTTTCTCCTTGTCGACATGTATGTACATACATAGAATTTATCATACGCGTTTATTATTTGTGATCATTACATGATTATTTTTATAATCTAAATATGAATCTCATGTTTATATCATGTCTCATATTAGCACCAACTTCATGTTTGCATCATACTCGTTGACAAGCATGCTTTCCAATTTCATATTATTCTAAGTGTTTTGCTTATGACATGATTACATCATACGTTAACTATATCATCATTTATATGTTGACAACATGTTATGTGTTTACATCATGTACCATGATATCATCACGTTGCATGATTCTTTATTATTACAAATATTTCCTCTATTATATGATATTAAGAATATAGTTGCATGTCGTTGTATGCATATTGTCCGTTATGCTAACCTTGTAAACAGATTACGTACGTACGGCGGAAAATTAAAAGTTGGTCGAATTTATGATCTCAACATTCGAACTGACAAATAGGCCACCCCTGAGGTCAGTACCGAACCTAAATTGGACGAATAACTTGTCTTTGAAAAGAGTCAAGCACGGGTTTTGAACCACTACTTGACTCGGGGGCAAGTGTTAGATATTTGTCCAATTTGGGTTCGTATTTACATTTTGGGCCTCGTAAAATATCCCAAAACCCGTAAAAAAAACCCTTTTGCGGACACCTAAGTCTAAAAATGGTCCGGGATACGCGCAATTCCCGGGCCGAAGGACTTCCGGATTGCCTTAAGGCGATCCGGACCGGTCCGGATAAGCTTAGCAATCCGGACCGGTCCGGATTATCAAGTGCAATACGGATGTCCGGATTACCGTCTTTCTCCGCGCTCATCCCGATTATTTTTGTCGATTGCGAGAAGTCGGTGCACGCATAGTCCACCTTGGTGACGGTATGCGTATTTCCACATACCGACATCAAGCCATTCATAATTGAGCATGATCCTTAGGTTCCCTATAAATAGAGGCCTAGGTCTCTCATTTGAAAAATTCCCTCACTTTTGGACTTGAAATGCTCTGACTTCTCTCTTAGGCTTTCTCTCTCTAAAAGTGCTAACTTGATCGTCGGAGTGGGCCCAACCAGCATCCCCCCCCCCCCCACGCTGGTTACTGCCCTTCATGCAGGACCCGAAGATCAAAAGTCCAAGGTTGAGGATTGAAGTCTAGCTCGGTGATTGTGTATTAAGGATCGCGGCGTTCCCGTCCTTATACATATATATCAAGCCCGATCGTGAAGGAAGAAGCTCGTTCGTGAAGGAAAAAGCCCGAAGCAGCCCAAGTGTTGAAGCGAACCCAACAACCCACATTCGACATATTTTATTGGGAGGTTTTACACTCCAACGACTAGTATATAGACTGTAAATCCGATGTAATTCAGTCATCAAGACGTGGTAAAAATCATAAACTCAAATTTCAATTCTTTTATTTTAAAGCTCAAAATGTTAATGACACAATACAAGCTTTTTAAACCTACGCAGTCCAAGCACTTTGACATGCTTTTCGAAAATTTCTCTGCGTAAAGGTTTGGTCAATGGTTCTACCACCATACTCTTAGAGGAAAAGTATTTTAATGTGATTATTTTGTATTCTACCATAATTTCACATAATTATCTTTAACGTCAATGTATTTCGTCCTACTATGGTACTTTGGATTCTTAACTACCGCTATAACTCTTTAACTGTCAGAGTAAATTCTTACCGGTTTACTCCCGTCTCGACCTCAAGCAGAGCAGTCAAGATTCCCTTTAGCCAGGCAGCCTAATGTGCATTCTTAAAGAGGGCCACGAATTTGTATTCCATCGTAGATAGCGCGACACAGGATTGCTTCTTGCTCATCCATGAAATGGCGGCATTAGCAAAGAGAAATAATCCTCCTGAGGTGGACTTACGATCATCTGGATCGCCACCATGATCGGTGTTACTGAACACAAACATTTCAAGCTTAGTACCCTAGTAGCACAGTCCGTAGTTGGCAGTGCCTTTCAGATATCGAATAAATCATTTTATGGCTCGTAAATGTTGATATCAAGGATCTGATTAGAAACATGTTACTAAGCCCACAACGTAACAGATATCTGGACGAGTGCATTGCATGGCGAACATCATACTGCCAACCATACTAAGGTACTCTGCACTTTTCATCTGTTCACGCTCGACCTGGTCCTTTGGGCCCTCACGCTTCGACATCGCGTACCCAAACACGACCGGCGTATCCACAGGTTTGGCATCTAGGTAATTTGTTGATATAGGCTTATTGGGAAAGACATAGTTTACGAGCAGCGTGATCCCTAGAAATCTTAATGCCTAGGATGTACGTGACTTCTCCCATGTCCTTCATCTCGAATACAGATGCCAGCCAGGACTTTGATTCTATCAAATAACTCACGTCGTTCGTGGCAATGAGCATGTCGTCGACGTATTACATCAAGATAACATACTTAGACTCAGAGGTCTTGGTGTACACGCAGGGATCCTCGTGAAGATTCACGAATCTGTTGCCACTATTTCCTCGTGGAACATGCGGTACTATTGCCGAGACGATTGTTTAAGACCATAGATCGATCTTTGGAGTTTACAAACTTTACAATCATTCCCAGAGGTTACGAAACCCTTCGGTTGCTTCATGTAGATCTCTTACTCCAAGTTTCCATGATGGAATGCAGTCTTAACATCCATTTGGTGCAGTTCCAGATTGAGTCTAGCAACCAGGGACAGAATGGCCCAAACTGTTGTGTAACGCACAGTCGGTGAGTATGTCTCATCAAAGTCCACTCCGTGGAGTTGTGTATATCCTTTCGCAACCAGTTGAGCTTTGTATCGCTCAACGTTTCCATCAGCAGTGAGTTTGAATTTCAGAACCGACTTAGCCCTTATGGCTCTGCGGTTAGTAGGCAAATCAACTAACGGCCATACCGAATGGTCTTTCATAGAGGCGATCTCTTCCTCCATTGCTTTCCTCAATTCCTTCCCTTGAGGTCCTTCCAAAGCGTGTTTAACTGTTAGGTTCATCAACTGAAGTCATGGTGAAAATTCACCCTTCTCGATGGGTATCTTCTTTGGAGAAGTTCGCTCCATTTGACTACGTCTAGGCTCAACATTCCCATATTGAAATTGAACTATACTCTCACTAGGAAGAATACTCCCACTACGAATGGTGCTCCCACTAGGATCAATACTCCCACTGGGAACAAGGGCGTTGCTTGAACCTTCACCTATAACTTTTCTTGGGCGACCTCTTAGTCTCGATATTCTACCTCTAAGATGAATTCCACGGTCACTAGGACCAAGAACCAAGTTGGTTGTCCCTGTTGGATCACGGTGGAACTCCGGTACGGTCCTTGACGGCGATCCTAGCTCCTTCGCTCCACGTGGTCCTGCAAATAGGGGATAGACCGGGCGGTGACCTAGAATCCCTCTCCGATGCTTAAATGAGTATCTTGTAAAAGTGGCAAGCAGGAATCTCAAAGTGTATATCACAACGTAATTGATCTGAGGTGACCTCTGCCCTTTTATAGGCGGAGAGGTACCTCAGTTACTTGGTGAACCGTTGGGGGTGGTTAGCCCGTATTCCGCGTATCTCGGGCACGATCCCGCCTATCTAGGCCATGATCTCGCTTATCTCGGCCACGCCCCACGTATCTCGGCCACGCTCCGCATATCTTAACTACGCTCCGCGTATCTCGGCCACGCCCCGCGTATCTTGGCCTTAACCTCTGATAGCAAGTCCCGACTAACATCGGGGACTCCAGAGTTATCTCGTTGTGTTACCGCTCGGGGCCCCTCGTCATCGTGACAGGGCCAATCATTCTCAGGGATTCATCATCGGGGCCTACTTAAAGGCTTCTCTTCGGGAGCATCCAGCTCAACTGTCGGGACCGACTCTGTCGGGACCCTTCATCATCGGGACTCCCTACGTCGGGACCCTTCACCTTGGTCTTCTTGACCTCTATTTTAGGGCCCAGTGGGCCTGCTCGCCGTTTCCTTACCGTTAAAGGCCCTAACGGCTGTAGCGAAACCCATCATTTGCCCCCAAGACATGAGGGACTTTCAGTTAGTCGTGTCTTTTCAACTCCCGATCTCCCCACATCAAAGTCGGGGATCTTACCCTTGGCATAGTTACTCAGTATGAGTCTTCTCGTTCGCGTTTCCTCAATATCTTGTGGTAACTGCCAAATCCGAGAGGACTCCTCGGTTCCCCAGCCATTTAATGCAGCAGTTAACGAAGCGACGTCTTCAGTACTCGTGCCTGATTTTTCGCGCCTGCTTTTTCTGAAGAATGCTTTTCAGGCTGTTTCATCATTGCGTCCGTTGCCATTCTGCACGTTTCATCTCAACGGTTCAGATCAGAACGCTTCAACTTCGAAGATTCAGATCGAAGCGTCCCTTCGACTGTCCTCTTCGTCTATAAAACCCTAACCGTGGGCACAGTTTCACTTTTACCGTCTCCGAATTTTCAAAAGCTCTCTGCAATTTCTCTGCAAATTCAAGCTCTGCGTTTTCGAAGACCTTAGTGTCCCTCCGATCGTCTTTTCTGGCAACCTCAAGTTCATTCCTTCAACCTTCAATCATCATGTCTGGTAAGGGTTTCTTCTTTGTTGTTTGCTTATCATCTCCCTTTATTTATGCTTGATTTGTTCGCAATTTTCCGGAAAACCCAATGTCCCTTTCCATGGCTGATTTCAGACAGTGAATCCGGTTCCGAGGGAAGGAAGCCCTTTAACTTCGATTATGGTCTGAACGAAATTTCCAGCACCGCCTACGATGCAGCTCTCCGGGAGGGATGTATCACCTCCACTTGGGAACCTCGTTTCCCCTATCCCTGGCCCCGTCCCTCGGGTAACCTTGAGGTTACTCGTCCCCAGAAAGGGGAGGTATTTGTCTCTACGGGACAAGTATCCGCGGGGATCAGATTTCCCTTCTGCGGTAATCTGGTCGAGATGTGCCAGCACTACAAAACACATCCGACCACTTTCTCTCCGCACGCCATACGCTTGTGGAACGCCTTCCAAGTCCTCTGCTTCCGACAGCAGTGGGTATACAGCCTCAAGCTCTTCAGGACCTTCTATGGGATGAAGTGCAACGAGGCAGGGGTTTGCGCCTTCTACCCCCGGATGCCGAAGTGGAACAAGACGCAACTCGGGTTGTGCAACTGGACCTCTGACACCTGGAAGGTGGTCAAGGGTCGGGGACTCCTGGTCGATACGGGGTCCGACAATAGTGGGTGGAAGAGGAGCTACTTCTTCATAAAAAACTCCTCGATCCCGTGGCCCCGATGGGAGGTGGAAGCAGATTCTCCTCCCGCCTTCAACACCTACACCAACGAGGACTTCCAAAATCTTCAGCTCATCCAGCTTTACCGGTGGGGGGAGTCCTACACTCCTCTTGATGCCAATTCTCTCGTGGAGCGGGACCTGGTGAATGCCGGGATCCGACTCCTCGACATAATCTCCGGGGGGCAGCTCTTCGACGGCCCCTCCAATATGGTTTCGTGGGTAAATCTCTAATCCTTTTTCTTTTACCTGTTTGCAGCCAAGAAGATATCCGTGCTGACCAATCTGATCCTTAAGCAGGGGGAGACCGATGCTGTCTGCCCACGCGGAAGAGGAAGTCAGCCAAGAAGGCTGCTGCGTCAGTGGGATCTCCTTCCCAGAGCAACCAAAACGGAGCCGCATGGAGGTGGACAAGCTCTTCGACGTCCAAAACGCTGAAGAAGGTAAAAAGCTCCGCCTCGCTATTAAATCGTACAGGAGGATGGTCCCGAAGGAGTTGATTCCTTCGACCATGGAGGCCCGCATTGCTGACGTCAAACGAGTCCTTCGAGGGGAAATTCCTCGTGTCCTGAAGGCGGGCTACTACAATTGCCACGGGAAGGACCAATATGTCTCCCGACGTATTGTTTGGTGTAAGAATCCTGATGAACTCCCTGATTAAATTTCTGAAGCCTCTCGTCCTCTAGGTGCAGGTCGCTCAGGAGCTCCGTCGGGCGCTGAAGCTTCCGCGGGTGCACCACCCTCAGCAGGGGCGCCTCCCTCAACTCGGGAGGAAACCCCGACCGGCGAACAATTTCGCCGGGTGAAAACCTTGGACTCTTCCGAGGAGACTGATGAGGGTGGCTCCCTTCGTCATCGTCGGAGGACGGGGCAGTCCCCCTTGAAACCAACCTCTCAGGGGCTGCCCCCCTCATCTTCTCCGCAGCAGCGACAGCCGTCGCCCATCCACGACTTCACTCCTTCCCCCGCCCGGGTTGAGCCGGAGGTGCGCCCCTCCAGGACTCGTGCTGGGCCTCCTCCTCTCCCTCTCGACGGGAGTTTCTACATGGCCTTAGACCCCGCGCAGGTGGATGCTCCCTGGGCCCCAATCCCAACGCTGCAAGGGGTCCAGCTTCGACAAGGGGATGCCCATGAAGAGCTGGCTCTGCATCTGCTGGCAGGCTCGATCCTGCCCACCATGCGGTATCCGATTTCCCTGAATCGGGAGGCGATGCGTCGGGATGTTCGAGAGATGTCCCTGCGTTGGATAGAGGTAAAACTTCGCTTCTCCCTTTTCATCGGTAAGACTGGTTGCTTGTCCGTTAACACTTTTCTTTCTTCTATCGTAGGAGCTCGGGGACTTCAACCGTCTCTTTGGGTACCTCTTTGCCTATGAGGAGTCCCGGGAGCGGGACCGGGCGGCCATCGCCAAGCTTAAGGAGGATCTTGCAGCCACCGACCTCGTGGATTCAGCTCCCGCAGATGCCACTGACAAGGACCAAGCCTAAATGCTTATCTATGGAGTCCTTGTATTCTCCTCCTTTTGTAACCGTCGGGCCTTTGAACCCTTATCAATTATCAGACTTTCTTAGTTCCGATTTTTTCCATGCACTTCTCCAAGTGGCTTTGCTATATTTGCTTAAGTCGAAACCTCGACACTTAAGACGTTCTCATACATCACTTAAGAAGATTTACTAACTCGCACCACTTAAGGTGACGTACCATCATGCACCACTTAAGGCGACTTTTCAATACTTCGAATAAATCTAAGAATCATGCGTCACTTAAGACGACTTAATCTCGTGCATCACTTAAGACGACTTAATCTCGTGCATCACTTAAGACGACTTAATCTTGTGCATCACTTAAGACGACTTAATATCGTGCATCACTTAAGACGACTTAATCTTGTGCATCACTTAAGACGACTTTTCAACACTTAGAATAAATCTAAGAATCATGCGCCACTTAAGACGACTTTTCTCGTGCATCACTTAAGATGACTTAATCTCGTGCACCACTTAAGGCGACTTTTCTCGTGCACCACTTAAGGCGACTTTATTCATGCATCACTTAAGACGACTTTTTTCGGGCACCACTCAAGGCGACTTTTTTCGTGCACCACTCAAGGCGGCTTTTTAATGCTTAGAATAAATCTAAGAATAATTCTTACTGGAAGCAATCTCTTTATTAATTGATGGCACAAAATTGGCTTTACATCGAACCAAACGACAAATAACTTACACCACTTAAGGCGATTTTACATCGGGCACCACTTAAGGCGACTTTTCATCGGGCACCACTTAAGGCAACTTTTCATCGGGCACCACTTAAGGCGACTTTTCATCAAGCACGGTGTTTCTTCAAGTGTTCGCCACTAAAAGAATGCTTCAATACTCTGCCATCGAGGTCTTCCAACTTGTATGCATTCGGGGATGGCATCCCCACGACCTTGTAAGGTCCTTCCCATTTTGGCGACAACTTGCCGATCCGATCCAAAAGGGTGAACTCGTTGCGACGCCAAACCAGCTCCCCGACGAAGAATTTTCGGGACTTAACTCGCCGATTGTAATACCTAGCCATCGCCAAACGCATTCGAGCCTGGACTTCGTCGGCTTCCCGCCTCTTCTCTTCGAGTAGGTCCAAGTCCAGACGTCTCATTTCATCATTCGTCAGAGCCTCGTAATATCTCATCCGATGTGACGCTACGGCCACCTCCACGGGAGCAACAGCCTCCGTGCCATAAACAAGGCCAAACGGAGTCTCCCCAGTTGCTTGTTTGGGCGTCGTTCTAACGGCCCAAAGCACGTTTTCCAGCTCGTTCAGCCATTTGCCCTTCAAGGCATAGACCCTCTTCTTCAGGCCATCCATCACGATTTTGTTGGCTGATTCCACCTGACCATTAGTCTGAGCATGGCGTACAGAAGCTGTCCGATGCTCGATACTCAACTCCTCCAGATACTCTTTCACCTGGGACCCGTTAAATGGCGGACCATTGAAGCTGATCACCACCTTAGGAATCCCATATCTAGACACGATATGGGTCTGGAGGAACTTGACGATCTGGTTCCCCATCGTTCTGGCCAATGCCTTTGCCTCTATCCATTTCGAAAAATAATCGATAGCTACCAGTAAGTACTTACATTGACCTTGTGCTTGTGGAAGAGGTCCCACCAAGTCGATGCCCCACTGTGCGAAGGGCCAAGCGCTCTTGATGGATGTCAGATTAGCGGCCGAAGCCACGATACTCGGGGCGTACCTTTGGCACGCGTCACAGGATCGGACCAACGCCGTCGCCTCCTTGCTCATCGTAGGCCAATAATAGCCCAAGTTCAGCACTTTCCTCATAATGGATCGGGCCCCTTCATGACAAGCCGCGATCCCTTCATGCACCTCCTTCAGGATTCAACTTGTGTCGGGCTCAGCCACACACTTCAAATACGGAGTCGAGAACCAGCCCTTCTTGTATAGCTGATTGTCCAGCATTACGTAATTAGCCGCGATCCGACGTATCCTGTTAGCTGCTACCTTATCATCGGGGGCTGCCCCCGTAGTCAGGTACGCGACTATCGGGGTCATCCAAGTAGGCTCCTCCTCCGGTCCTACTTCAATGGCACACACCTGTGTCGGGTCGATGGTCGACAAGATCACCTTCTCCAAGAAGTGCACCTTCCGATTTTCCTCCAAGAGTGCCCCCAGGGCAAATTTGCTCAAGGCGTCTGCCTCCACGTTTTCCTCCCTCGGGATCGCCTCGATGTCGAAGCTTTTAAAGCTTTCCTTCAAGGCTTGTACCTCGCGCAGGTACTTCTTCATTATCGGGCTCTTTGCATCGTATCGCCCTTGAACCTGGTTCACGATCAAAGCCGCGTCACACTTCACTCTCAAGTGAGCGACTCCCGTACCTCTGGCAATTTTCAGGCCCGTGATAAGAGCCTCATACTCCGCTTCGTTGTTCGTGCCTTAAACGTTAAAGCCAAGGCATATCGAAGCGGCTCACCTCCACCTGGTGGTATAAAAAAAAGCCTGCTCCTGATCCGTCCGAACTCGAGGAGCCATCCGTGTACATCTCCCAGGTATTTTCCTCATTTGGCTGTTCTGATTGCTCTGCCCTCTCTGGTTGTTCTTCTGTAGGGACCTCCATGGTTGCCCCCTCTACAGGTCCCGCTTCTTCTAGATCGGGGGCTGTAGAGTCTTCTATGAAATCCGCCAATGCCTGGCCCTTAATAGCCGTTCTTGGAGCAAAGTGTATGTGAAACTCACTAAGCTCTACTGCCCATTTCACTAATCTCCCCGACGCATCCGGTCGGTTCAAAAAATGCTTCAGAGGCTGATTTGTTAACACAGTAATCTCGTGTGCATGGAAATAAGGCCTTAGCTTCCGAGCAGTAATAATCGACGCAAAGTGATACTTCTCAATGGCAGGATAATTCAATTCAGACTTGGCAAACGCCTTGCTTACATAATAGACGGGGACTTGATTACCCTCGACAACCTTCACTAACACAGAGCTAATGGCAAATTCAGAAACAGCCAAGTAAAGATAGAGCGGCTCGCCTGGAACCGGTTTCGCCAACGGTGGGAGGGTGCGAAGGTGCTGCTTGAGTGCTTGGAACGCTTCTTCACACTTGGCGGTCCACTCAAACTTCTTGTTGGCCCTCAGGACTTCAAAAAATGGCATTGATCGGTCGCTTGCTTTGGACAGGAAGCGATTCATTACAGCTAGTCGGCCATTCAGCACTTGCACCTCCCGATGGTTTATCGGAGACTGCATCTCCTCAATCGCCCTCAGCTTCTCGGGATTCACCTCAATTCCTCTCTGGCTCACCATAAAGCCCAGAAATTTCCCTGAGTGGACTCCGAAGGCGCATTTCGTCGGGTTTAAGCGAACTTGATAAAGCCTCATCCGCTCAAACGCCATGGCTAGGTTGTGCACATGATCCTCAGCTTGTCGGGACTTCACCAGCATATCGTCCACGTAAGCCTCCATGGTCTCCCCCAGCATATCTCCAAACAACTTATTCACCATCCGCTGGTAGGTTGCCCCGGCATTGATCAACCCGAAAGGCATGACATCGTAGTGATAGATGTCACTGTCTGCATAAAACGCTGTGTGAGGAGCGTCCTCCTTAGCCATATTGATCTGGTTGTAGCCCGAATACGCATCCATGAAGCTCAACAGCTCATGTCCCGATGTGGCATCCACCAGCTGGTCGATTCTCGGGAGCGGGTAATACTCCTTCGGGCAAGCCTTATTCAGGTCGCGGAAATCAACACACATCCGCCATTTCCCATTAGTCTTCTTCACCAGTACCGGATTAGCGACCCAAGTCTGGAATCGGAGCTCTTTAATAAATCCAGCATCGAGCAACCTGCCCACCTCCTGCTGGATCGCGATCTTCTTGTCTGTGCCCATCGGACGCCTTTTCTGCGTGATAGGTTTGATCGCGGGATCTATCTTCAGCTCGTGTACGATCACATCGGGGCTGATTCCTGGCATATCGCTCGGGGACTAGGCAAACAGCTCCTTGAACTTTTTCAGCAGGTCGATCAACTCTCGGGCTGTCTCTTCGGCCAAAGCAGACCCGATTTTCACCTTCCTCTGAGGTCCGTCGATCTCGACTTCTTTTAGATCTTCTATGGGGGCGGGACGCCCAAACTCCTCTCTGAGATCTGTATCTGTCTGGAGGACAGTCATGTCCTCTCGTCTCCTCCTTCGGGTGGCGTTAACATAACATTTTCGGGAAGCCACCAGGTCGCGCTTGACCTCTCCGACTCCGTGGTCAGTCGAAAACTTCATCTTTTGGTGAACAGTCGAGGCAACTGCCATCAGGGGGTTGATGGTAGTTCTCCCGATGATTGCGTTGTAAGTCCCCGCTGAATCAACTACCACAAACTCGACGTTCCTTCTTTCTGATTTCCACCCGCTACCAAACTCCACTGGTAAGGTGATCACCCCTAGCGGATAGGAGATGGAGCCAGAGAAGCCGACCATCGGGAAATTCGCCTCCCTCAGGTCTTTCTTTGTTTTTCCATAGCCTCCAGCGCGTCCATGAATAGAATATCGGAGGAGCTCCCTCCGTCGATCAGAATTCGCTTCATCTCGTACCCGTCTACATCCAAGGTCACAACCAAGGCGTCATCGTGCGGAGTCTCCACGCCTATGAGATCCTCCGACGAAAAGGAGATCACCATCTCTTCCTTCAAGGTCCAGGATCGGGACCTCTTACCCAGCACCACAGCCGTAGGAATTCTAGAGGCGTAAACCTCCTGAGAGGACGAGGTATCCCCTCCGGCCGCGAATCCTCCGTGAATCACATTGATAGTGCCCCGTCTCTCCTTACGGGCACCGGACGACTCCGGGTCGGATCTCTTCTTCTTTGGGGACCGATCGCGGGATCGGGAACGAGACCGTGATCGGGATCGGGAACGGGATCGGCACCGTTTCTCCCCGACAAACTCCTTAAGCTTCCCCTTCTGGATCAGCTTTTGGATCTCCTTCTTCAGCTCCCGACAATGGTTAGTGTCGTGACCGTTCGCACGGTGAAATTGACAGTAACGATCGGTGCGGGATCCCAGGAATTCTCCTTCTTTCTTCGAGGGGTATCTGGAAATACCATGTCGTTCCATGACCGTTAGTACCTCCGCCATGGAGCAGTTGAGAGGAATGTCATGGTCATCCCGCTTGTCCTTCTTCGAGGAACGCCTATCATCCCTCCGATCAGGGCGGCCTCGATTCCGGCTGCTCTCGGATTTATCCTTCAACTTACGATCGTCCAAAGGCTTAACTGACTGCTTCCCCTTATTCTACTTCGGGGGCTCAAGCTCTCCAGCGGTTATCTTCGACTCCTGGACATCGATTTGCCGCTTCACCCTTTTCTGCAATGCCTCCATATTCCACACAGCCTTCTCAGCCACGCTGTGCATCAGGTCGGAACCGTAGGGGGCCGTTAGGTTCCCAATGAAGGTACGGATGGTTTCACCCTCCGAAATCTCCTCATCAATCTCCGCCACACTGGCAGTGTACCGCTGGTAGTAGTGCGCCAGCGATTCGTCGGGCCTCTGTACCACCTGGGTCAGGGACCTCACACTCTTCAGCAAACGTCTACGGCCCTGGTATTGCTGAATGAACCGGTCGTGCATATCAGCCCAGCAGGTGATGCAGCCTGGGGGCAGACTAAAGAACCAGGTCAGGGCTCTTTCACCAAGTGTGTTCGGGAACAGCGTACACACGATATCTTCATTCGGGGCTCTTCCCAGACACTCCATAAGGTGCTTCTGGACATGACGAACCGGATCTCCCTCGCCATCGTATTCCTTTATCGTGGGGATACCCAGCCCTGGCGGGGCTAGGGTGTCCATGAGTCGAGGAACGAAGGGATGAGTAGATCGATCCCTCAGCTCCGACACCAGCGGCTTCTGCTCTCCCATGCAGATGTTCACGATCTTAACCACCTGATCGGGGGTAATGGGACCATTAAGGGGGATGGTCCTGTGCTGTACTGGTCCTGGCCCATCAACCACGAATCTCTCTGGCTGAACGAACTCCCTACTCCTGTCCTGGCCTCGGGGCGGAGCCTCCCGTACGTTCCGAACCTCTGCTGGTGGGGGCGCTTCTTCTAACGGGGGCATCTCCTCTTGCCTCCTCGCAGCTTCTCTTCGATCTAAGAGAGCCTCCACGGCTGCCAAAAACATCGGCATGGCTTCTGCCACAGCCCTCGTCAGATCCGCAGCTGGAGGAGCCTCCTACTCCCTATTCCCCTGGTGCTGAGCAGCAACATCTTCGGGACCTTCATTATGCCCCCCTGTCTTGGAGAGCTCAGCAGCGGGAAGGTTCTGATTTTCATTCTGTTCCGGTGGTGAATTCAGGGACGTCGCAGCAGGATGACGGGAACCACCAAATTGTCATTGTCTTCTTTGCTTGCCAGCCACCATTGAACGAGTAGAAGGCATATTAGCTTTTTGTTACGTTTCCCACAGACGGCGCCAATGTTGGATCACGGTGGAACTCCGGTACGGTCCTTGACGGCGATCCTAGCTCCTTCGTTCCACGTGGTCCAGCAAATAGAGGATAGACCGGGCGGTGACCCAGAATCCCTCTCCTATGCTTAAATGAGTATCTTGTAAACAGTGGCAAGCAGGAATCTCAAAGTGTATATCACAACGTAATTGATCAGAGGTGACCTCTGCCCTTTTATAGGCAGAGAGGTACCTCAGTTACCTGGTGAACCGTTGGGGGTGGTTAGCCCGTATTCCGCGTATCTCGGGCACGATCCCGCCTATCTAGGCCATGATCTCGCTTATCTCGGCCACGCCCCGCGTATCTCGGCCACGCTACGCGTATCTTAACTACGCTCCGCGTATCTCGGCCACGCCCCGCGTATCTTGGCCTTAACCTCTGATAGCAAGTCCCGACTAACATCGGGGACTCCAGAGTTATCTCGTTGTGTCACCGCTCGGGGCCCCTCGTCATCGTGACAGGGCCAATCATTCTCAGGGATTCATCATCGGGGCCTACTTAAAGGCTTCTCTTTGGGAGCTTCCAGCTCACCTATCGGGACCGACTCTGTCGGGACCCTTCATCATCGGGACTCCCTACGTCGGGACCCTTCACCTTGGTCTTCTTGACCTCTATTTTAGGGCCCAGTGGGCCTGCTCGCCGTTTCCTCACCGTTAAAGGCCCTAACGGCTGTAGCGAAACCCATCAGTCCCAATCCCACTATTACCAGCAGGTATTCGAGGAATTATAGGATTCTCATAAAACAGTTCAGCAACATGATGATCAAGTTCCAGTTGATTCGAATCTGCAGCAACAGTGATCTGAGTGGTTGTATTGACCCCTCCCACTGGATTTATTATGAAAATGTCTCATTTCTCATTTACCATGTCATTCACTGGTGTTGCCACCTCAAATCTCCCACTCAAAGTAAGTGGGACCTCAAATATTCCAATCAAGACTTCATTCGATTTTATGTTACCAAGCTTAGGAAATTCGTCCTCTAGGAACGTAGCGTCTCTAGACTCATATTCAACCACGCCACCATTCTCCTGAGCTTCCACAAAAACGTATCCTTATAAAGATGCTTCTCAGACCTCTAGGTCCCAACTTGCCGAATCGGCTGTCGGTTTGATGAGTGTATGCTGCGCAACCCCAAGGTCGCAGCCTGGTAAGATCCATCTTTTTACTAGTCCACAGCTCATATGGTGTCGTGTCCACCGATTTTGAAGGAACAAGGTTTACTACATGATTGGCAGTCAACAACGCATCACCCCGGAAGGAGATCGGAAGTTGGGCTTGCGACATCTTGGTTCTATCCATGTCCAAGAGTGTACGATTACATCGTTCCGCCACATCATTTTTTTGTCGCGTATTAGGGATCTTCGTTTGAGGATAATCCCTCTTTCTTTGCATAAATTGTTGAACCCATTAGAGAGATATTCTACACCTCTATCAGTGCGTAGGTTTTTCACCTTTCGCTTATGTTGGAGGTTGAGAAAGCTTTTAAAGCACTCAATAGCCTCGGATTTACGAGTAATCAAATGAGTAAACCCTTAAAAGGTGAAGTACATCAGTGAAAGTTAAGAAATAACGTTTACCACACCTAGCGGTGACATTCATAGGTCCACATACGTCAGAATTAATTATATGCAATGGGTACTCGGCTCGAAGTGCTTCACCGAATGGTTAGCGTGTAAACTTTTCGGCAAGACAGTCCCTACAAATGGCTTTCACCACATGAGTTGCTCCGGGCAGAAGCCCTCTTTGAGCTAGAGTCTGAATTCGGTCGTAGCCTATATGTCCCAACCTCACATGCCATCCAGCCGCATCAGTTCCTCCTTCCCTAGATGATATTGAATACATTCTATTCGAATATACATTTCCCAAAACAATGAGAACAGTAGAGGAAAATGCATGCCCGTAAAGACATCGTCTTTACTAATCCGGACAAGGGAGTTCTCAAATGATAAAGCAAATCCATTATTCATAAGAGAAGTAACGGAAATAACATTCCCTCGAATTATAGGAGCAAAAAGGAAATTTTCAAGAAGTAAGGTCCTGCCATTGCGCATAGACAATTTACAGTTCCTTACTCCTTCAAATTCAACATGTGAGTTGTATCCAATGTATATCATTTCTGAATCCTTCGTTATAAGTCTGAACATGGAAAATGTTGGATCACGGTTGGAACTCCGGTACGTTCTTGACGGAAGTCCGAACTCCTTCGCTCCAAGTAATCCTGCAAGAAGGGGATAGACCGGGCGGTGACCCAGAATCCCTCTCCGATGCTTAAATGAGTATCTCGATGCAGGCAAGCAAGTATCGGTATGTAAGTGTGTGAACGTATCAATCCTGAGGTAACTCCTTCCTTTATATAGGGGAGGGGTCACCTCAGTTACCTGTTGAGATAACTGCCACGTTCCGTTTATCTCGGCCAGTAGCCCACGTTCCGTCTTTTCAGGCCACTTCCCCACTATGTTGATAGTGGGCGTGTTTCTCGGCCTCGTTCTCTGGTGGCAAATCCCGACGGATGTCGGGGACTCCAGAGTTATATCCTTTGGTCACCGCTCGGGGCACCTCGTCATCGGGACAGGGCCAGCATTCTCAGGGATTCAATATCGGGGCCTACTTAAAGGCATATCATCAGGGCCTACTTAAATGCATATCATCGGGGCCTACTTAAAGGCATATCATCAGGAGCGTTCAGCTCATATATCGGGACCGACCTTGTCGGGTCCCCTCGTATAGGTCTTCTAAGCCTCTTTTGGGGCCCAGTGGGCCTACTTCGCCGTTTAGTCGCCGTTAATGGGCCTAACGGCTATATCAAAACCCATCATTTGCCCCCAAGACATGAGGGACTTACAGTTCGCCGTGTCTTTCAGTTCCGGACCTCCCGATATCGGCATCGGAGGCTTTTGACTTTACGAAAAATCTTCCGAAGCAGATCTCCTCCTCCAAGATTCCCCGATATTCCGAGGATAACCACCGAATCCGAAAAGATTTCTCGGTCACTCAACTATTAAATGCAGCAGGTGACGAAGCGACGGCTTGGGTACCCGTGCCTGTTTTTTCTGAAAAAGCACTTTCTAGCCGTTTTGTCTCTAGTGTTTCGACGATTCAGGTTGAGGCGTTTCATCTTCAACGGTCCGGATTGCAACGTCTCTTTGGCTGTCCTCTCTCCTATAAAACCCCAAATCTTGGCACTATTCAGTTCTCCTCTACCGTTTCATTCTCTATGTTTTCAAAAGCTCAAGCTCTTCTTTCTATTTCTGATCAACACTCCGGCGACCAGGATCTCCGACCATCAAGATCATCTTTTCTTCTCCGATTCAACATGTGTGGTAAGATTTCCTCCTTCGATTCCGAAAAAACTTGTTAGCATAGTTTTTCCTTTTATCTCAATCAACTTACCCGAACTTTTGCGGAAATCAACTGTGCCTTTTCTTTCCATGATTCTTTTCCAGACGGTGAGTCCAGTTCCGGGGGGAGGAAGCCCTTCATGTTCAATTATGCTTGTAATGAGATTTCCGAAACCGCCTATGATGCAGCTCTCCGGGAGAGATGTATTACTTCCACCTGGGAGCCTCGCTTCCCTTTTCCTCACCCTCGCCTCCCGGGTGACCCTGTAGTCACTCGTCCCTGGGAAGGGGAGGTGTTTGTCTCCGCCGGGCAAGTATCGGCGGGGATCCGATTCCCCTTCTGCGGGAATTTAGTCGAGATGTGTGAATATTATAAAACACATCCGACTACTTTTTCCCCCCACGCCATCCGTGTGTGGAATGCCTTCCTTGTTCTCTGCCTTCGCCAACAGTGGACCTACAACCTCCGACATTTCCGGACCTTCTACGGGATGAAATGCAATGATGCCGGGGTCTGTGCCTTCTACCCGTGGATGCCTAAATGGAGCAAGGCGCAGCTCTCTCGGTACAGCTGGAATGGTGACAACTGGAAGGTCGCCAAAGGTCAAGGGCTCATCACTAACTCGGGGCCCGACAACAGCGGCTGGAAGAAGAATTACTTCTTCATCCGGAACAGCTCTATTCCGTGGCCCCGATGGGAGGTTGAAGCAGACCCTGCTCCCGCTTTTCACACTTACTCCAAGGAGGATTTCCAGATTCTCCACTGCATCCAACTTTATCGTTTGGGGGACTCTTTCGCTCCCCTCGATGCCAACTCCATCGAGGAGCGGGACCTGGTTCTGACCGAGATCCGACTCCTTGATGTCGCCTCCGGGGGTCAACTCTTCGATGGCCCTTCCAACCTCGTTCCTTGGGTAATATTCTAATTGCACTTTCGTTTTCGTCTTTGCAGCTAAGAAAGTATCATTGCTGATCAATCTCGTGCTTAAGCAGGCGGAGACCGATGCTGTCCAACGCCCCGCGAGGAAGAGGAAGTCTTCGAAGAGGGCCGCCTCCTCATCGGCACCTCCAACTTCGGAGCAGATCAAGCGGGCCCGGGTGGAGAAGATGGAGCAGATCTTCAACACCAAAACTCCCGAAGAAGGTAAACAGCTCCGCTTAGCAATTCGATTATACAGGAGGCGTATTCCCGAGGAGTTAATCCCCTCCAATAAGGGAGCCCGGATCGAAGGGAACAAACGCATCCTGCAAGGAGAAACTCCCCGCATCCTTAAAGCGGGTTATTACAGTTATTACGGGAAGGACCAGTATCTCTCCCGTCGCGTCATTTGGTGTAAGGATCCCGATCAACTTCCTGACTATCTTTCTGAAGCTTCTCGTCCTCCAGCTGCAGGTCAATCGGGAGGAGCTTCGGCGGGGGTGCCACCCTCCGATGCCCGGGTCGGAGAGCCCCTCCTTTCTCTTCCAGTCCCAGGAGGATCGGGGAATGAAGACGCCCCGACGGACGGTCAGTTCCTTCTGAGGAGGCGAGCGAGGGTCAGCCCCTGATTCGTCGTCGGGGGGCGAGGCAGACCCCGCTGGAGCCGACTCCCGAAGGGCTGCCTCCATCTTCTCCGGCACAGCAGCTTTCGCCGGTCTTGAGCCTGACTCCTGAGGGGACGACGGGTTCTCATGGTGGCTCGGAGGCCCGCACCTCCGACACTCAGGGCATCGTTCCACCTCTCCTCTTAGACGGGAGTTTCTACCAGGTTTACACCCCCGACCAGGCGGCGGCTCCCTGGACTCCGATCCAGTCATTGAGGGGGGTCCCGCTGCGTCGGGATGATGTATCATCGGAACTGGGTCTGCACCTGCTGGCAGGTTCAGTTCCGCCATCTATGAAGCTTCCGCTCTCCTTGGCTCGAGAGGACATCCACGCGGACATTCGCAACATGGCCGTTCGTCGTGTGGAGGTAAGGTTTCCTGTTTTTACACTTAATACATATAAGGCAGAATATTCTCGTGTACTGACCTCTTCCTTTCTTCTTCACAGGAAATAGCGGAACAACACCGCTGTTTCGGGTACATCCTGGCCCTGGAGGAGGCCCTGGAACAGGAGCGAGCTAAGGCGGCCCCCGAGGTCTTGGCCAAGCTCAAGGAGGATCTGGCTGCCTCCGAATCGTCGAGGGGGAAGCTGGTTAAGGAGCAGGCCCTCCTTAATCAGAAGACTCGGGACCTCCTGAGGCAGGTTCATGACTTTGAGCGGTTGTTGAAGCAGGAGCGATAAAAGCTCCAGGAAGAGCAGCATGGGCCCGTGGAGGATCGGGACATGCTTGTCCTCGAGAAGAAGGCCCTTGAAGACGCCAAGGCGGGGCTGGAGGCTGAGAGAGTACTTCTCGCCAATCGGTCTCAACAGATGGAGCGGGAACTCGCTGAGTTTCCCACCAAGCTGGCCGAGGCTGAGGCCAAGGGACGGGAAGATTATCGAGGCTCCGAGGCTTTCCAAGTGGACACGGTAAAGTTCTGCACGGCGGAGGTGGAGACCACCTTGCTTAATGCTGTCGAGGAGCTCCATCTGGAGTATGGTGGTGCCATCGACTTCACCAAGTCTCAGACTCTCGCCCCCTTCGCGGAGAGGTATTTCAGCCTTTCCGAGGAGAGTGACGGGGCCAACACCCCCGAGGGGGCTGCGGGTGCTGAAGGCACGGTGGAGCCTCTAAGTGCATACCTCCCGACAACTGATCCCCCGATGATCGACCCTTCACTGCTGACCTCTAAGAGTCCGAACCTCCGCGGCCAATCTTCCAGGATCCGATCCTCCGACCACGGAGCCTTCTGCCACAGACCTCGTGGACCCTGCTCCCCTCGACGCTGCCAAGGATCAAGCTTAATCGCTTTATTTTCGAATCCTTGTAATTTCCTTCTTTTGTCGTGAACCTTTTAGATCTTTATAATATCAATCTCTTTTGGTTCCGATTATCGCCGCACCACCTAAGGTGAATTAATCCACGCCACTTAAGGCAATTCGATCATACCACTTAGAGTGATTTCGACGCGTCACTTAAGACATTTTACTCACACCACTTAAGGCGATTTAAACGTGCCACTTAAGGAAATTTATCCACACCACTTAAGGCGATTTAATAGTGCCACTTAAGGCGAAACTACGCCACTTAAGGCGAAACCCTACCACTTAAGGCGAAACCACGCCACTTAAGACGAAGCCATGCCACTTAAGGCGGTTTAGCTACACCACTTAAGGCGATTTAAGCATACTTAGAATGATAGGTCTAAGCACAATCTGGTCGGAAGCAACCTCTTTATTAATTGATGGCTCAAAACCTGTCTATATCGACTCAACACGATAAACAACTTGCACCACTGAAGGCGACTTCGATAAACAACTTGCACCACTGAAGGCGACTTAATAAACAACTTGCACCACTGAAGGCGACTTAATAAACAACTTGCACCACTGAAGGCGACTTAATATCAAGCATGACATTTCTTTAAGTGTTCGCCACTAAAAGAATGCTTCAACACATTGCCATCGAGGTCTTCAAACTTATACGCGTTTCGAGCTGGCATCCCACGACCTTATAAGGCCCTTCCCATTTTGGTGACATCTTATTGATCCGATCCAAAAGGGTAAATTGGTTCCGACGCCAGACCAGTTCCCCGACAAAGAACTGTCTAGACTTGACTCGTCGATTATAATATCGGGCTGTTGCCAAGCGCATCCGAGCCTGGGCCTCCTCGGCACTCCGCCTCTTCTCTTCGACCAAGTCCAAGTCCAGACGCCTCATTTCATCATTCGACAGAGGTTCGTAATACCTTGTCCGATGGGATGCCACAGCTATTTCGACGGGAGCAATTGCCTCCGTGCCATAAACAAGGCCAAACGGAGTCTCCCCGGTCGATCGTTTGGGTGTTGTTCTAACAGCCCAAATCACATTTTCCAGCTCGTCCAGCCATTTTCCCTTCAAGGCGTGGACCCTCTTCTTCAGGCCGTCCATCACGATCTTGTTGGCTGACTCCACTTGTCCATTGGTTTGAGCATGATGGACAGAGGCTGTCCGATGCTCAATTTTCAGTTCCTCCAAGTACTACTTCCACTGGGCCCCGTTAAACGGAGGGCCATTATCACTGATCACCACCTTGGGGATCCCGTATCGGGATATGATATGGGTCTGGAGGAATTTGAGGATATGGTTCCCCGTTGTCTTGGCCAATGCCTTAGCTTCTATCCACTTCGAGAAATAATCAATAGCCACGACTAAATATCGGCACTGACCTTTTGCCACTAGAAGGGGTCCCACCAAATCGATTCCCCATTGCGCGAAGGGCCAAGCACTCTTGATGGACGTCAGATCGGCAGCTGGAGCCACGATATTCGGGGCGTACCTCTGGCAAGCGTCACAGGATCGGACTAGCATCGTTGCCTCCTTATTCATCGAGAGCCAGTAATAGCCCAGGTTCAGCACTTTCCTCACGATGGATCGGGCACCTTCATGACAAGCCAAGTGTTCTTCGTGCACCTCCCTAAGGATCCGATCTGTGTTGGGCTCAGCCACACATTTCAAGTAGGGAGTTACATACCCCTTTTTGTACAGTTGATTGTCCACCATCACATAATTGGGCGCTATACGGCGTATTTTGCCGGTTGCTACTTCATCATCGGGGACTGCCCCCGTAGTCAGATACGGCTAACAGGGTCATCCAAGTGGGCTCCTCCGATCCGATCTCAATGGCACATACCTCTGATTGATCGGTGGTTGACAGGATCACCTTCTCCAAGAAATACACCTTACGACTTTCATCAAGGGGTGCCCCCAAGGCGAACTTGCTCAAGGTATCTGCTTCCACATTATCCTCCCTCGGGATCGCCTCAATATCGAAGCTCTTGAAACTCTCCTTCAGGGTTTGCACCTCGCGAAGATACTTTTTCATCATCGGGCTCTTTGCTTCGTATCGCCCCTGGACTTGGTTCACGATCAGGCTAGCATCACACTTCACCTTTAAGTGACCAAATCCTGTTCCTTTAGCAATCTTAAGGCTAGTGATGAGAGCCTCATATTCAGCTTCATTGTTGGTGGCCCTAAATGTCAAGGCCAAGGCATGTCGGAGGGGCTTGCCTCCGTCTGGTGGTATCAGTACGAAACCTGCTCCCGATCATTCTGAATTTGAGGAGCCATCGGTATACATCTCCCAAGTATTTTCGGCGTCGGGCTGTTCTGGCTGCTCTGTTATCGGGACTTCCATAGTTTCCCCCTCTACAGGGCCCGCTTCTTCTAGATCGGGGGCTGTAGATTCTGCTATGAAATCCGCCAACGCCTGGCCCTTAATAGCCGTTCTCGGAGCAAAGTGAATGCGGAACTCACTAAGCTCGACTGCCCATTTCACTAATCTCCCCGACGCATCAGGTCGGTTCAAAAAATGTTTCAAGGGCTGATTCGTCAAAACGGTAATCTCATGCGCATGGAAGTAAGGTCTCATCTTCCGAGCAGTAACAATCAACGCATAAAGATACTTCTCAACGGCGGGATAATTCATTTCAGACTTGGCGAGTGCCTTGCTTACATAATAGACAGGGACTTGGCTACCCTCTACAACTTTCACTAAGACAGAGCTAACAGCAAATTCAGAAACAGCCAAATACAGATAGAGTGGCTCGCCTTGGATGGGCTTCGCCAATGGCGGGAGGGTACGAAGGTGCAACTTGAGTGCCTGGAACGCGTCTTCGCACTTGGCAATCCACTCAAACTTCTTGTTGGCCCTCAGCACTTCAAAGAACGGCATGGATCGATCACTTGCATCAGGGCTGATTCCTGGCATGTCACACGGGGACCAGGCAAACAGCTCCTTGAACTCCTTCAACAGATCAATCACTTCTCGGGCCGTCTCCTCAGTTAGAGCGGACCCGATTTTCACCTTCCTTTGAGGTCCATCAATCTCGACCTCGTTCAAGTCCTCCATTGGGGCGGGACGCCCAAACTCCTCTCGGGGATCAGCATCAGTCTGGAGAACAGTCATAGCCTTCCGATTCTTCCTTCGAGTGGCATTGACATAGCATTTCCTGGAGGCCACCTGATCGCCCTGGACCTCCCCGACTCCGTGGTCTGTCGGGAACTTCATCTTCTGATGGACAGTTGAGGCAATTGCCCCCAACGGGTTGATGGTGGTCCTCCCGATAATTGCATTGTAGGTCCCCGCAGACTCGACCACCACAAACTCCACGTTCTTCTTCTCCGACTTCCAACCACTACCGAACTCAACCGGTAAGGTAATCACCCCACCGGGTAAGAGGTAGACCCGGAAAATCCGACCATCGGGAAGTCCGCAGGCTTCAAGTCCTTCTTGGTTTTCCCCATGGCCCGCAGTGCATCCATGAACAAAATGTCGGAGGAGCTCCCTCCATCTCTCAAGATTCGCTTCATCTCGTACCCATCCACATTCAGGGTCACGACCAAAGCATCATCGTGCGGGGTCTCCACACCTATCAGGTCCTCTGCTGAGAAGGGAATCACCATTTCTTCTTTCGGAGTCCAAGTTCGGGCCCTCTTGCCCAGCACCACAGCAATAGGAATTCGAGAAGCATAGACCTCCCGAGATGCTGTGGTATCTCCCGCCGCAGCAAGTCCCCCATGAATCACATTAATGGTCCCCCGCTTCTCCTTGTGGGCATTGGAAGATTCATACTTATCCTTCTTCGGGGATCGACCGCGGGATCGGGAACGGGACCGCGATCGGGACCGGGAACGGGATTGGCTCCGTCGGCCAGCCACAAATTCCTTGAGCTTTCCCTTCTGGATCAGCTTCTCAATCTCCTTCTTCAACTCCCGGCAATGGTTAGTGTCGTGACCGCTGGCACGATGAAAGCGACAATAACGATCGGTGCAGGCTCCCATGGACTCTCCATCCTTCTTCGGGGGGTACCTAGTGATACCATGTCGGTCCATCACCGCCAACACAGCACCCATGGAGCAAATGAGAGGAGTGTAACGGTCCTCCCATTTGTCCAACCTCAAGGGACGCTTGTCTTCCCTTCGATCGGGACGGCCTCGACCCCGACTGCTCTCGTGTTTATCTTTCCTCCTTCGATCGTCTGAGGGTTTGAACGACTGCTTCCCCTTGTTCAATTTTGGAGGATCGAGGTCTCCGGCAGCTATCTTCGACTCCTAGACGTCGATTTTCTGCTTCACCCTCTTTTGCAGCCCCTCCATGTTCCACACAGCCTTCTCAGCCACGTTGTGCATCAGGTCGGAACCATACGGTGCAGTCAGGTTCCGAATGAAGGTGCGGATGGTCTCTCCCTCCGACATCACCTCATCAATCTCGGCCACGCTGGCAATGTACCTTTGATAGTAATGCATCAGCGACTCGTCGGGCCTCTGTACCACTTCAGCCAGGGACCTCGCGCTTTTCAGGAGACGTCCACGGCCCTGGTACTGCTGGATGAAGCGGTCATGCATCTGGGTCCAGGTAGAGATGCATCCTGGAGGAAGGCTGAAGAACCACGTCAGGGCTCTTTCACCAAGTGTGCCCGGGAACAGAAAGCACACTATATCGTCATTCGGGGCTCTGCCTAGACAAGCCATGACATGCTTCTGGACATGGCGAACTGGATCTCCTTCGCCATCATACTCCTTGATTTTCGGGATACCAAGTCCTGGCGGGGCAGTGGTGTTCACCAATCGGGGGACAAAGGGATCAGTGGATCGATCCCTCAGCTCCGACAACATCTTCTTCTGGTCTCCCATACAGATGTTCACAATCTTCACCACCTGGTTAGGGGTGATAGGACCATTAAGTGGGATGGTCCTGTGTTGCACCGGTCCAGGCCCATCAATAACGAACTTCTCTGACTGAGCGGGCTCCTTGCCCTAGTCCTGGTGCTCGGGTTGGGCCTCATGCCCGTCCCGATTCTCTCTCGGCGGAGGTGGAGGAAACTCCTCCTCCTTCTTCTTGGCGGCCTCCCTTTGGTCCAGGAGAGCCTCCATAGCCTCCAGGAATATTGGCATGGCATCCATCACAGCCTTTGCTAAGTCTGGCTTTGTAGGTGCATCCTGGTCCCTCCTCGGGATCTCTTCCCTATCCTCCGACGAGTTTCGAACGGAATCCTCGCGATTGTCATGGTGCCCCCCTGTTTGGGAACCAGCAGGAAGAGGATCATTCCGATCAACACTACGTTCCGGCAGCTCTGAATTCAGAGTTCCAGCAGGATGACGGGAACCGGCGGATTGTCCTTGTCTCTTTTTTTGCTTGCCAGCCATCGATTTGGTAGATGCTATCTTTGCTTTTTGTTACGTTTCCCACAGACGGCGCCAATGTTGGATCACGGTTGGAACTCCGGTACGTTCTTGACCGAAGTCCGAACTCCTTCGCTCCAAGTAATCCTGCAAGAAGGGGATAGACCGGGCGGTGATCCAGAATCCCTCTCCGATGCTTAAATGAGTATCTCGATGCAGGCAAGCAAGTATTGGTATGTAAGTGTGTGAACGTATCAATCCTGAGGTAACTCCTTCCTTTATATAGGGGAGGGGTCACCTTAGTTACCTGTTGAGATAACTGCCACGTTCCGTTTATCTCGGCCAGTAGCCCACGTTCCGTCTTTTCAGGCCACTTCCCCACTATGTTGATAGTGGGCGTGTTTCTCGGCCTCGTTCTCTGGTGGAAAGTCCCGACGGATGTCGGGGACTCCAGAGTTATCTCCTTTATTCACCGCTCGGGGCCCATCGTCATCGGGACAGGGCCAGCATTCTCAGGGATTCAATATCGGGGCCTACTTAAAGGCATATCATCGGGAGCGTTCAGCTCATATATCGGGACCGACCTTGTCGGGTCCCCTCGTATTGGTCTTCTAAGCCTCTTTTGGGGCCCAGTGGGCCTACTTCGCCGTTTAGTCGCCGTTAATGGGCCTAACGGCTATATCGAAACCCATTAGAAAATAATCCCTTTTTACTGGTTATGTGGTCCATCGCATCTAAGTCAATAATCCAAGAAGGATTTGAATCAGTTAACATGACAGTTGAGGAAACAAAAGCTTCCATAACATATCTAATATCGCATACCTTGAAAGAAAGCGGTTTGCTAGAACTAGCTCTGTCACCGATACGGCGAAGGCTGGAGTCCCTGCAAACTATTTCCGATTTTAACTGGAGATTTCCTTGTTTAGACTTTGTCGACGTTTTACGGTCAGCAACCTATTGTTTCTTTCCAATGTTCCTCTATTTCCTCTTTTGTCCAGCAGGTTGTCCTAGAACTTTGGTTCTTCTTGTAAACATTGCCAATCGAGCTTCTTCCATCTCTATTAATTTTAGGATTGATGCAAGATCCAGCATGGAATTACTGACAGTCAGCAGTGTGCTGGTTGCTCTCCAGAACTTCGGGAGAATCCCAATTATTGCTTGAATTTTGTCCCATTCAGCCATCTAACCCTCATCCTCAAGTGGTCTGATCATGTTGAGGAGTTGATATACTTTTTCATATACACTGATGCTATCACTATTTAGACATTCATCCAAATAGGTTATAAGTGGGTGAAAGTGAACTGCAATGTCGTTCCATATTCCATGAACAATACATCCCAGATGTCCTTTGTAACCGGAACATCCTTATACACATCCTTAATGTCCGAAAACATTTCAGATAGCAAAATTCCTTAGCTCTCTTGTCATCCTACTCCCACTTGAAGTGGGAATATGCTAGCCATTTGGTCAGGCCTGCATCTGGACAACTCATCATCTTCTGAATGTGGTCTATCCGACCCTTATCATTAAGCAACTCATTGATGCGTTTGCACCACGAGTCATAATTCGTCTAATTCAAAAGCCCATTAGCACATGATGAATGCACCGGTGCCATTCGATACTAACACATTGATAATCATGCGACAGTCAGAGAGACGACAAAATTTTGAAAAAGAATAGCATACATTGGATATCTATGAGATAGAAGGCGAACAACAATGATTCCTCACTCATCTAGCCAACTTGACCACCAGTAATCCAATGGAAGGAGGCCGTGAAAGAGTTCACATTGCCGACGTCTTCTTTCTAATAGATTAGTCTTTTATAACTGTTTAATCTCTTTCACCGGAACGGGGAGTTGTTACATACATTTTATCTTGCCTTTCCCAAGGCCCTTTTTAAAACGTTTCGAGGAATTCATGCAACCACATAAATTATCACATGCGGCCACATCCTCAAACACATCATGCATACGTGTCATGCGTCTAATGTTCCGAGGAACTCATGCTTGCATATATAATTCTACTACATAAGTAAATTATCACATGCGGCTACATCCTCAACACTCATGCATACGCATCATGCGTGATCACACCACATCAATCATGAATATTTGGTGACTGAATATCGATTTTATACATTTGGGGCTGACTTGCTATTCATGCTAACAGTCAATCATGCAACACCCAGCTCACTACATGCAATATCCAACTAGCTTGACATATCAATTCTAATCATGAAATAATATTAATTAATATATCACTAGGTTTCCCGCGCATCACGCGGGGTTACATACCAAATATATATAATTAACAAACTAATATTCGATGAAATTTATACTGACTATTTGTAATATGTTGAAAAACTATTTTAAATAAATTATCAGTCTAAAATTTGAAAAAGTAAACGAAAGACTGAAAAATTTGAACAATAAAATACCATTGCGAAAATTCACAAATAAATTTTAGATACCCGTACCGCATGCTACCTTTGATCGTCGGATCAGAGTCAAGCGTCTGTTCTTCAACAAATATGGCTTCGACGACCACCGGTGATATCTCGTCGGAGATAGAGATGGCTCTGCCACTAAGACTCTCAGCCGCCCGTACCGCCTGGTATCTTCGTTACCAGCTCTGCGTCAAACGTCTGTTAAAAATCAGCGAAATTTTAATTTTGATTAATTACATACATTGAATCTTGAACGGTCATAAATTTTAATTGCGATTAATTATATACAGTGAATCTTGAACAATTCGAAATCAGTGAAAATTTAATTGCGAATAATTGTAACTTACAAACTCACAGCTCCCTAGTGCAATCAATGCTACAGAGTTAATGACTACAAAACCCTTAGCTCAATTGTCATAAATGCATCGATTAACGTAAAAAACATAATTATCAGCTCCACATTCACTTTGTTATTATCTTTCCTTCAGAATTTATAATATAAATAGATTTTCAATTCAGCCCTCTAAATGATCTAGTCTTACAATCATGCAATTTCCGAGATCTATCCCCATAATCGAAAATAAGCATCATGTTTGATTAAAACGTGCAAATTTCAAACCTATTAGCGCTGTGTTGGTAATTTTAAAAGTTCAAAAACATTTTGATTTTAAAATTTGACTATCCTATTTTTAGTTGACTCAGATTGGTCCGACCAAAACAGTGAGGTTGAGTCAAATTCAGTCCGACCGGTCTGGTCCTGTGAAATCGGTCCGACTTGTCCAGTAAAACCAGTCCGACCAGTCCGGTTTGGTATAAATAGGAATTCGGTTCGGTTCTTCACGCAAACCGGGTCAGTTTGGTTCGACCCATTTACTACCTGGTCCGACCCGACCCGGATGGGTCAGACCGATTGTGAAAATACGGTTCGGTTGACTCGATCGGTTTTGACCCGTGGAACCCGACCCGGTTCGTTGTGTCACCGCTCGGGGCCCCTCGTCATCGTGACAGGGCCAATCATTCTCAGGGATTCATCATCGGGGCCTACTTAAAGGCTTCTCTTTGGGAGCTTCCAGCTCACCTATCGGGACCGACTCTGTCGGGACCCTTCATCATCGGGACTCCCTACGTCGGGACCCTTCACCTTGGTCTTCTTGACCTCTATTTTAGGGCCCAGTGGGCCTGCTCGCCGTTTCCTCACCGTTAAAGGCCCTAACGGCTGTAGCGAAACCCATCAGTCCCAATCCCACTATTACCAGCAGGTATTCGAGGAATTATAGGATTCTCATAAAACAGTTCAGCAACATGATGATCAAGTTCCAGTTGATTCGAATCTGCAGCAACAGTGATCTGAGTGGTTGTATTGACCCCTCCCACTGGATTTATTATGAAAATGTCTCATTTCTCATTTACCATGTCATTCACTGGTGTTGCCACCTCAAATCTCCCACTCAAAGTAAGTGGGACCTCAAATATTCCAATCAAGACTTCATTCGATTTTATGTTACCAAGCTTAGGAAATTTGTCCTCTAGGAACGTAGCGTCTCTAGACTCATATTCAACCACGCCACCATTCTCCTGAGCTTCCACAAAAACGTATCCTTATAAAGATGCTTCTCAGACCTCTAGGTCCCAACTTGCCGAATCGGCTGTCGGTTTGATGAGTGTATGCTGCGCAACCCCAAGGTCGCAGCCTGGTAAGATCCATCTTTTTACTAGTCCACAGCTCATATGGTGTCGTGTCCACCGATTTTGAAGGAACAAGGTTTACTACATGATTGGAAGTCAACAACGCATCACCCCGGAAGGAGATCGGAAGTTGGGCTTGCGACATCTTGGTTCTATCCATGTCCAAGAGTGTACGATTACATCGTTCCGCCACATCATTTTTTTGTCGCGTATTAGGGATCTTCGTTTGAGGATAATCCCTCTTTCTTTGCATAAATTGTTGAACCCATTAGAGAGATATTCTACACCTCTATCAGTGCGTAGGTTTTTCACCTTTCGCTTATGTTGGAGGTTGAGAAAGCTTTTAAAGCACTCAATAGCCTCGGATTTACGAGTAATCAAATGAGTAAACCCTTAAAAGGTGAAGTACATCAGTGAAAGTTAAGAAATAACGTTTACCACACCTAGCGGTGACATTCATAGGTCCACATACGTCAGAATTAATTATATGCAATGGGTACTCGGCTCGAAGTGCTTCACCGAATGGTTAGCGTGTAAACTTTTCGGCAAGACAGTCCCTACAAATGGCTTTCACCACATGAGTTGCTCCGGGCAGAAGCCCTCTTTGAGCTAGAGTCTGAATTCGGTCGTAGCCTATATGTCCCAACCTCACATGCCATCCAGCCGCATCAGTTCCTCCTTCCCTAGATGATATTGAATACATTCTATTCGAATATACATTTCCCAAAACAATGAGAACAGTAGAGGAAAATGCATGCCCGTAAAGACATCGTCTTTACTAATCCGGACAAGGGAGTTCTCAAATGATAAAGCAAATCCATTATTCATAAGAGAAGTAACGGAAATAACATTCCCTCGAATTCTAGGAGCAAAAAGGAAATTTTCAAGAAGTAAGGTCCTGCCATTGCGCATAGACAATTTACAGTTCCTTACTCCTTCAAATTCAACATGTGAGTTGTATCCAATGTATATCATTTCTGAATCCTTCGTTATAAGTCTGAACATGGAAAATGTTGGATCACGGTTGGAACTCCGGTACGTTCTTGACGGAAGTCCGAACTCCTTCGCTCCAAGTAATCCTGCAAGAAGGGGATAGACCGGGCGGTGACCCAGAATCCCTCTCCGATGCTTAAATGAGTATCTCGATGCAGGCAAGCAAGTATCGGTATGTAAGTGTGTGAACGTATCAATCCTGAGGTAACTCCTTCCTTTATATAGGGGAGGGGTCACCTCAGTTACCTGTTGAGATAACTGCCACGTTCCGTTTATCTCGGCCAGTAGCCCACGTTCCGTCTTTTCAGGCCACTTCCCCACTATGTTGATAGTGGGCGTGTTTCTCGGCCTCGTTCTCTGGTGGCAAATCCCGACGGATGTCGGGGACTCCAGAGTTATATCCTTTGGTCACCGCTCGGGGCACCTCGTCATCGGGACAGGGCCAGCATTCTCAGGGATTCAATATCGGGGCCTACTTAAAGGCATATCATCAGGGCCTACTTAAATGCATATCATCGGGGCCTACTTAAAGGCATATCATCAGGAGCGTTCAGCTCATATATCGGGACCGACCTTGTCGGGTCCCCTCGTATAGGTCTTCTAAGCCTCTTTTGGGGCCCAGTGGGCCTACTTCGCCGTTTAGTCGCCGTTAATGGGCCTAACGGCTATATCAAAACCCATCATTTGCCCCCAAGACATGAGGGACTTACAGTTCGCCGTGTCTTTCAGTTCCGGACCTCCCGATATCGGCATCGGAGGCTTTTGACTTTACGAAAAATCTTCCGAAGCAGATCTCCTCCTCCAAGATTCCCCGATATTCCGAGGATAACCACCGAATCCGAAAAGATTTCTCGGTCACTCAACTATTAAATGCAGCAGGTGACGAAGCGACGGCTTGGGTACCCGTGCCTGTTTTTTCTGAAAAAGCACTTTCTAGCCGTTTTGTCTCTAGTGTTTCGACGATTCAGGTTGAGGCGTTTCATCTTCAACGGTCCGGATTGCAACGTCTCTTTGGCTGTCCTCTCTCCTATAAAACCCCAAATCTTGGCACTATTCAGTTCTCCTCTACCGTTTCATTCTCTATGTTTTCAAAAGCTCAAGCTCTTCTTTCTATTTCTGATCAACACTCCGGCGACCAGGATCTCCGACCATCAAGATCATCTTTTCTTCTCCGATTCAACATGTGTGGTAAGATTTCCTCCTTCGATTCCGAAAAAACTTGTTAGCATAGTTTTTCCTTTTATCTCAATCAACTTACCCGAACTTTTGCGGAAATCAACTGTGCCTTTTCTTTCCATGATTCTTTTCCAGACGGTGAGTCCAGTTCCGGGGGGAGGAAGCCCTTCATGTTCAATTATGCTTGTAATGAGATTTCCGAAACCGCCTATGATGCAGCTCTCCGGGAGAGATGTATTACTTCCACCTGGGAGCCTCGCTTCCCTTTTCCTCACCCTCGCCTCCCGGGTGACCCTGTAGTCACTCGTCCCTGGGAAGGGGAGGTGTTTGTCTCCGCCGGGCAAGTATCGGCGGGGATCCGATTCCCCTTCTGCGGGAATTTAGTCGAGATGTGTGAATATTATAAAACACATCCGACTACTTTTTCCCCCCACGCCATCCGTGTGTGGAATGCCTTCCTTGTTCTCTGCCTTCGCCAACAGTGGACCTACAACCTCCGACATTTCCGGACCTTCTACGGGATGAAATGCAATGATGCCGGGGTCTGTGCCTTCTACCCGTGGATGCCTAAATGGAGCAAGGCGCAGCTCTCTCGGTACAGCTGGAATGGTGACAACTGGAAGGTCGCCAAAGGTCAAGGGCTCATCACTAACTCGGGGCCCGACAACAGCGGCTGGAAGAAGAATTACTTCTTCATCCGGAACAGCTCTATTCCGTGGCCCCGATGGGAGGTTGAAGCAGACCCTGCTCCCGCTTTTCACACTTACTCCAAGGAGGATTTCCAGATTCTCCACTGCATCCAACTTTATCGTTTGGGGGACTCTTTCGCTCCCCTCGATGCCAACTCCATCGAGGAGCGGGACCTGGTTCTGACCGAGATCCGACTCCTTGATGTCGCCTCCGGGGGTCAACTCTTCGATGGCCCTTCCAACCTCGTTCCTTGGGTAATATTCTAATTGCACTTTCGTTTTCGTCTTTGCAGCTAAGAAAGTATCATTGCTGACCAATCTCGTGCTTAAGCAGGCGGAGACCGATGCTGTCCAACGCCCCGCGAGGAAGAGGAAGTCTTCGAAGAGGGCCGCCTCCTCATCGGCACCTCCAACTTCGGAGCAGATCAAGCGGGCCCGGGTGGAGAAGATGGAGCAGATCTTCAACACCAAAACTCCCGAAGAAGGTAAACAGCTCCGCTTAGCAATTCGATTATACAGGAGGCGTATTCCCGAGGAGTTAATCCCCTCCAATAAGGGAGCCCGGATCGAAGGGAACAAACGCATCCTGCAAGGAGAAACTCCCCGCATCCTTAAAGCGGGTTATTACAGTTATTACGGGAAGGACCAGTATCTCTCCCGTCGCGTCATTTGGTGTAAGGATCCCGATCAACTTCCTGACTATCTTTCTGAAGCTTCTCGTCCTCCAGCTGCAGGTCAATCGGGAGGAGCTTCGGCGGGGGTGCCACCCTCCGATGCCCGGGTCGGAGAGCCCCTCCTTTCTCTTCCAGTCCCAGGAGGATCGGGGAATGAAGACGCCCCGACGGACGGTCAGTTCCTTCTGAGGAGGCGAGCGAGGGTCAGCCCCTGATTCGTCGTCGGGGGGCGAGGCAGACCCCGCTGGAGCCGACTCCCGAAGGGCTGCCTCCATCTTCTCCGGCACAGCAGCTTTCGCCGGTCTTGAGCCTGACTCCTGAGGGGACGACGGGTTCTCATGGTGGCTCGGAGGCCCGCACCTCCGACACTCAGGGCATCGTTCCACCTCTCCTCTTAGACGGGAGTTTCTACCAGGTTTACACCCCCGACCAGGCGGCGGCTCCCTGGACTCCGATCCAGTCATTGAGGGGGGTCCCGCTGCGTCGGGATGATGTATCATCGGAACTGGGTCTGCACCTGCTGGCAGGTTCAGTTCCGCCATCTATGAAGCTTCCGCTCTCCTTGGCTCGAGAGGACATCCACGCGGACATTCGCAACATGGCCGTTCGTCGTGTGGAGGTAAGGTTTCCTGTTTTTACACTTAATACATATAAGGCAGAATATTCTCGTGTACTGACCTCTTCCTTTCTTCTTCACAGGAAATAGCGGAACAACACCGCTGTTTCGGGTACATCCTGGCCCTGGAGGAGGCCCTGGAACAGGAGCGAGCTAAGGCGGCCCCCGAGGTCTTGGCCAAGCTCAAGGAGGATCTGGCTGCCTCCGAATCGTCGAGGGGGAAGCTGGTTAAGGAGCAGGCCCTCCTTAATCAGAAGACTCGGGACCTCCTGAGGCAGGTTCATGACTTTGAGCGGTTGTTGAAGCAGGAGCGATAAAAGCTCCAGGAAGAGCAGCATGGGCCCGTGGAGGATCGGGACATGCTTGTCCTCGAGAAGAAGGCCCTTGAAGACGCCAAGGCGGGGCTGGAGGCTGAGAGAGTACTTCTCGCCAATCGGTCTCAACAGATGGAGCGGGAACTCGCTGAGTTTCCCACCAAGCTGGCCGAGGCTGAGGCCAAGGGACGGGAAGATTATCGAGGCTCCGAGGCTTTCCAAGTGGACACGGTAAAGTTCTGCACGGCGGAGGTGGAGACCACCTTGCTTAATGCTGTCGAGGAGCTCCATCTGGAGTATGGTGGTGCCATCGACTTCACCAAGTCTCAGACTCTCGCCCCCTTCGCGGAGAGGTATTTCAGCCTTTCCGAGGAGAGTGACGGGGCCAACACCCCCGAGGGGGCTGCGGGTGCTGAAGGCACGGTGGAGCCTCTAAGTGCATACCTCCCGACAACTGATCCCCCGATGATCGACCCTTCACTGCTGACCTCTAAGAGTCCGAACCTCCGCGGCCAATCTTCCAGGATCCGATCCTCCGACCACGGAGCCTTCTGCCACAGACCTCGTGGACCCTGCTCCCCTCGACGCTGCCAAGGATCAAGCTTAATCGCTTTATTTTCGAATCCTTGTAATTTCCTTCTTTTGTCGTGAACCTTTTAGATCTTTATAATATCAATCTCTTTTGGTTCCGATTATCGCCGCACCACCTAAGGTGAATTAATCCACGCCACTTAAGGCAATTCGATCATACCACTTAGAGTGATTTCGACGCGTCACTTAAGACATTTTACTCACACCACTTAAGGCGATTTAAACGTGCCACTTAAGGAAATTTATCCACACCACTTAAGGCGATTTAATAGTGCCACTTAAGGCGAAACTACGCCACTTAAGGCGAAACCCTACCACTTAAGGCGAAACCACGCCACTTAAGACGAAGCCATGCCACTTAAGGCGGTTTAGCTACACCACTTAAGGCGATTTAAGCATACTTAGAATGATAGGTCTAAGCACAATCTGGTCGGAAGCAACCTCTTTATTAATTGATGGCTCAAAACCTGTCTATATCGACTCAACACGATAAACAACTTGCACCACTGAAGGCGACTTCGATAAACAACTTGCACCACTGAAGGCGACTTAATAAACAACTTGCACCACTGAAGGCGACTTAATAAACAACTTGCACCACTGAAGGCGACTTAATATCAAGCATGACATTTCTTTAAGTGTTCGCCACTAAAAGAATGCTTCAACACATTGCCATCGAGGTCTTCAAACTTATACGCGTTTCGAGCTGGCATCCCACGACCTTATAAGGCCCTTCCCATTTTGGTGACATCTTATTGATCCGATCCAAAAGGGTAAATTGGTTCCGACGCCAGACCAGTTCCCCGACAAAGAACTGTCTAGACTTGACTCGTCGATTATAATATCGGGCTGTTGCCAAGCGCATCCGAGCCTGGGCCTCCTCGGCACTCCGCCTCTTCTCTTCGACCAAGTCCAAGTCCAGACGCCTCATTTCATCATTCGACAGAGGTTCGTAATACCTTGTCCGATGGGATGCCACAGCTATTTCGACGGGAGCAACTGCCTCCGTGCCATAAACAAGGCCAAACGGAGTCTCCCCGGTCGATCGTTTGGGTGTTGTTCTAACAGCCCAAATCACATTTTCCAGCTCGTCCAGCCATTTGCCCTTCAAGGCGTGGACCCTCTTCTTCAGGCCGTCCATCACGATCTTGTTGGCTGACTCCACTTGTCCATTGGTTTGAGCATGATGGACAGAGGCTGTCCGATGCTCAATTTTCAGTTCCTCCAAGTACTACTTCCACTGGGCCCCGTTAAACGGAGGGCCATTATCACTGATCACCACCTTGGGGATCCCGTATCGGGATATGATATGGGTCTGGAGGAATTTGAGGATATGGTTCCCCGTTGTCTTGGCCAATGCCTTAGCTTCTATCCACTTCGAGAAATAATCAATAGCCACGACTAAATATCGGCACTGACCTTTTGCCACTAGAAGGGGTCCCACCAAATCGATTCCCCATTGCGCGAAGGGCCAAGCACTCTTGATGGACGTCAGATCGGCAGCTGGAGCCACGATATTCGGGGCGTACCTCTGGCAAGCGTCACAGGATCGGACTAGCATCGTTGCCTCCTTATTCATCGAGAGCCAGTAATAGCCCAGGTTCAGCACTTTCCTCACGATGGATCGGGCACCTTCATGACAAGCCAAGTGTTCTTCGTGCACCTCCCTAAGGATCCGATCTGTGTTGGGCTCAGCCACACATTTCAAGTAGGGAGTTACATACCCCTTTTTGTACAGTTGATTGTCCACCATCACATAATTGGGCGCTATTCGGCGTATTTTGCCGGTTGCTACTTCATCATCGGGGACTGCCCCCGTAGTCAGATACGGCTAACAGGGTCATCCAAATGGGCTCCTCCGATCCGATCTCAATGGCACATACCTCTGATTGATCGGTGGTTGACAGGATCACCTTCTCCAAGAAATACACCTTCCGACTTTCATCAAGGGGTGCCCCCAAGGCGAACTTGCTCAAGGCATCTGCTTCCACATTATCCTCCCTCGGGATCGCCTCAATATCGAAGCTCTTGAAACTCTCCTTCAGGGTTTGCACCTCGCGAAGATACTTTTTCATCATCGGGCTCTTTGCTTCGTATCGCCCCTGGACTTGGTTCACGATCAGGCTAGCATCACACTTCACCTTTAAGTGACCAAATCCTGTTCCTTTAGCAATCTTAAGGCTAGTGATGAGAGCCTCATATTCAGCTTCATTGTTGGTGGCCCTAAATGTCAAGGCCAAGGCATGTCGGAGGGGCTTGCCTCCGTCTGGTGGTATCAGTACGAAACCTGCTCCCGATCCTTCTGAATTTGAGGAGCCATCGGTATACATCTCCCAAGTATTTTCGGCGTCGGGCTGTTCTGGCTGCTCTGTTATCGGGACTTCCATAGTTTCCCCCTCTACAGGGCCCGCTTCTTCTAGATCGGGGGCTGTAGATTCTGCTATGAAATCCGCCAACGCCTGGCCCTTAATAGCCGTTCTCGGAGCAAAGTGAATGCGGAACTCACTAAGCTCGACTGCCCATTTCACTAATCTCCCCGACGCATCAGGTCGGTTCAAAAAATGTTTCAAGGGCTGATTCGTCAAAACGGTAATCTCATGCGCATGGAAGTAAGGTCTCATCTTCCGAGCAGTAACAATCAACGCATAAAGATACTTCTCAACGGCGGGATAATTCATTTCAGACTTGGCGAGTGCCTTGCTTACATAATAGACAGGGACTTGGCTACCCTCTACAACTTTCACTAAGACAGAGCTAACAGCAAATTCAGAAACAGCCAAATACAGATAGAGTGGCTCGCCTTGGATGGGCTTCGCCAATGGCGGGAGGGTACGAAGGTGCAACTTGAGTGCCTGGAACGCGTCTTCGCACTTGGCAATCCACTCAAACTTCTTGTTGGCCCTCAGCACTTCAAAGAACGGCATGGATCGATCACTTGCATCAGGGCTGATTCCTGGCATGTCACACGGGGACCAGGCAAACAGCTCCTTGAACTCCTTCAACAGATCAATCACTTCTCGGGCCGTCTCCTCAGTTAGAGCGGACCCGATTTTCACCTTGCTTTGAGGTCCATCAATCTCGACCTCGTTCAAGTCCTCCATTGGGGCGGGACGCCCAAACTCCTCTCGGGGATCAGCATCAGTCTGGAGAACAGTCATAGCCTTCCGATTCTTCCTTCGAGTGGCATTGACATAGCATTTCCTGGAGGCCACCTGATCGCCCTGGACCTCCCCGACTCCGTGGTCTGTCGGGAACTTCATCTTCTGATGGACAGTTGAGGCAATTGCCCCCAACGGGTTGATGGTGGTCCTCCCGATAATTGCATTGTAGGTCCCCGCAGACTCGACCACCACAAACTCCACGTTCTTCTTCTCCGACTTCCAACCACTACCGAACTCAACCGGTAAGGTAATCACCCCACCGGGTAAGAGGTAGACCCGGAAAATCCGACCATCGGGAAGTCCGCAGGCTTCAAGTCCTTCTTGGTTTTCCCCATGGCCCGCAGTGCATCCATGAACAAAATGTCGGAGGAGCTCCCTCCATCTCTCAAGATTCGCTTCATCTCGTACCCATCCACATTCAGGGTCACGACCAAAGCATCATCGTGCGGGGTCTCCACACCTATCAGGTCCTCTGCTGAGAAGGGAATCACCATTTCTTCTTTCGGAGTCCAAGTTCGGGCCCTCTTGCCCAGCACCACAGCAATAGGAATTCGAGAAGCATAGACCTCCCGAGATGCTGTGGTATCTCCCGCCGCAGCAAGTCCCCCATGAATCACATTAATGGTCCCCCGCTTCTCCTTGTGGGCATTGGAAGATTCATACTTATCCTTCTTCGGGGATCGACCGCGGGATCGGGAACGGGACCGCGATCGGGACCGGGAACGGGATTGGCTCCGTCGGCCAGCCACAAATTCCTTGAGCTTTCCCTTCTGGATCAGCTTCTCAATCTCCTTCTTCAACTCCCGACAATGGTTAGTGTCGTGACCGCTGGCACGATGAAAGCGACAATAACGATCGGTGCAGGCTCCCATGGACTCTCCATCCTTCTTCGGGGGGTACCTAGTGATACCATGTCGGTCCATCACCGCCAACACAGCACCCATGGAGCAAATGAGAGGAGTGTAACGGTCCTCCCATTTGTCCAACCTCAAGGGACGCTTGTCTTCCCTTCGATCGGGACGGCCTCGACCCCGACTGCTCTCGTGTTTATCTTTCCTCCTTCGATCGTCTGAGGGTTTGAACGACTGCTTCCCCTTGTTCAATTTTGGAGGATCGAGGTCTCCGGCAGCTATCTTCGACTCCTAGACGTCGATTTTCTGCTTCACCCTCTTTTGCAGCCCCTCCATGTTCCACACAGCCTTCTCAGCCACGTTGTGCATCAGGTCGGAACCATACGCTGCAGTCAGGTTCCGAATGAAGGTGCGGATGGTCTCTCCCTCCGACATCACCTCATCAATCTCGGCCACGCTGGCAATGTACCTTTGATAGTAATGCATCAGCGACTCGTCGGGCCTCTTTACCACTTCAGCCAGGGACCTCGCGCTTTTCAGGAGACGTCCACGGCCCTGGTACTGCTGGATGAAGCGGTCATGCATCTGGGTCCAGGTAGAGATGCATCCTGGAGGAAGGCTGAAGAACCACGTCAGGGCTCTTTCACCAAGTGTGCCCGGGAACAGAAAGCACACTATATCGTCATTCGGGGCTCTGCCTAGACAAGCCATGACATGCTTCTGGACATGGCGAACTGGATCTCCTTCGCCATCATACTCCTTGATTTTCGGGATACCAAGTCCTGGCGGGGCAGTGGTGTTCACCAATCGGGGGACAAAGGGATCAGTGGATCGATCCCTCAGCTCCGACAACATCTTCTTCTGGTCTCCCATACAGATGTTCACAATCTTCACCACCTGGTTAGGGGTGATAGGACCATTAAGTGGGATGGTCCTGTGTTGCACCGGTCCAGGCCCATCAATAACGAACTTCTCTGACTGAGCGGGCTCCTTGCCCTAGTCCTGGTGCTCGGGTTGGGCCTCATGCCCGTCCCGATTCTCTCTCGGCGGAGGTGGAGGAAACTCCTCCTCCTTCTTCTTGGCGGCCTCCCTTTGGTCCAGGAGAGCCTCCATAGCCTCCAGGAATATTGGCATGGCATCCATCACAGCCTTTGCTAAGTCTGGCTTTGTAGGTGCATCCTGGTCCCTCCTCGGGATCTCTTCCCTATCCTCCGACGAGTTTCGAACGGAATCCTCGCGATTGTCATGGTGCCCCCCTGTTTGGGAACCAGCAGGAAGAGGATCATTCCGATCAACACTACGTTCCGGCAGCTCTGAATTCAGAGTTCCAGCAGGATGACGGGAACCGGCGGATTGTCCTTGTCTCTTTTTTTGCTTGCCAGCCATCGATTTGGTAGATGCTATCTTTGCTTTTTGTTACGTTTCCCACAGACGGCGCCAATGTTGGATCACGGTTGGAACTCCGGTACGTTCTTGACCGAAGTCCGAACTCCTTCGCTCCAAGTAATCCTGCAAGAAGGGGATAGACCGGGCGGTGATCCAGAATCCCTCTCCGATGCTTAAATGAGTATCTCGATGCAGGCAAGCAAGTATTGGTATGTAAGTGTGTGAACGTATCAATCCTGAGGTAACTCCTTCCTTTATATAGGGGAGGGGTCACCTTAGTTACCTGTTGAGATAACTGCCACGTTCCGTTTATCTCGGCCAGTAGCCCACGTTCCGTCTTTTCAGGCCACTTCCCCACTATGTTGATAGTGGGCGTGTTTCTCGGCCTCGTTCTCTGGTGGAAAGTCCCGACGGATGTCGGGGACTCCAGAGTTATCTCCTTTATTCACCGCTCGGGGCCCATCGTCATCGGGACAGGGCCAGCATTCTCAGGGATTCAATATCGGGGCCTACTTAAAGGCATATCATCGGGAGCGTTCAGCTCATATATCGGGACCGACCTTGTCGGGTCCCCTCGTATTGGTCTTCTAAGCCTCTTTTGGGGCCCAGTGGGCCTACTTCGCCGTTTAGTCGCCGTTAATGGGCCTAACGGCTATATCGAAACCCATTAGAAAATAATCCCTTTTTACTGGTTATGTGGTCCATCGCATCTAAGTCAATAATCCAAGAAGGATTTGAATCAGTTAACATGACAGTTGAGGAAACAAAAGCTTCCATAACATATCTAATATCGCATACCTTGAAAGAAAGCGGTTTGCTAGAACTAGCTCTGTCACCGATACGGCGAAGGCTGGAGTCCCTGCAAACTATTTCCGATTTTAACTGGAGATTTCCTTGTTTAGACTTTGTCGACGTTTTACGGTCAGCAACCTATTGTTTCTTTCCAATGTTCCTCTATTTCCTCTTTTGTCCAGCAGGTTGTCCTAGAACTTTGGTTCTTCTTGTAAACATTGCCAATCGAGCTTCTTCCATCTCTATTAATTTTAGGATTGATGCAAGATCCAGCATGGAATTACTGACAGTCAGCAGTGTGCTGGTTGCTCTCCAGAACTTCGGGAGAATCCCAATTATTGCTTGAATTTTGTCCCATTCAGCCATCTAACCCTCATCCTCAAGTGGTCTGATCATGTTGAGGAGTTGATATACTTTTTCATATACACTGATGCTATCACTATTTAGACATTCATCCAAATAGGTTATAAGTGGGTGAAAGTGAACTGCAATGTCGTTCCATATTCCATGAACAATACATCCCAGATGTCCTTTGTAACCGGAACATCCTTATACACATCCTTAATGTCCGAAAACATTTCAGATAGCAAAATTCCTTAGCTCTCTTGTCATCCTACTCCCACTTGAAGTGGGAATATGCTAGCCATTTGGTCAGGCCTGCATCTGGACAACTCATCATCTTCTGAATGTGGTCTATCCGACCCTTATCATTAAGCAACTCATTGATGCGTTTGCACCACGAGTCATAATTCGTCTAATTCAAAAGCCCATTAGCACATGATGAATGCACCGGTGCCATTCGATACTAACACATTGATAATCATGCGACAGTCAGAGAGACGACAAAATTTTGAAAAAGAATAGCATACATTGGATATCTATGAGATAGAAGGCGAACAACAATGATTCCTCACTCATCTAGCCAACTTGACCACCAGTAATCCAATGGAAGGAGGCCGTGAAAGAGTTCACATTGCCGACGTCTTCTTTCTAATAGATTAGTCTTTTATAACTGTTTAATCTCTTTCACCGGAACGGGGAGTTGTTACATACATTTTATCTTGCCTTTCCCAAGGCCCTTTTTAAAACGTTTCGAGGAATTCATGCAACCACATAAATTATCACATGCGGCCACATCCTCAAACACATCATGCATACGTGTCATGCGTCTAATGTTCCGAGGAACTCATGCTTGCATATATAATTCTACTACATAAGTAAATTATCACATGCGGCTACATCCTCAACACTCATGCATACGCATCATGCGTGATCACACCACATCAATCATGAATATTTGGTGACTGAATATCGATTTTATACATTTGGGGCTGACTTGCTATTCATGCTAACAGTCAATCATGCAACACCCAGCTCACTACATGCAATATCCAACTAGCTTGACATATCAATTCTAATCATGAAATAATATTAATTAATATATCACTAGGTTTCACGCGCATCACGCGGGGTTACATACCAAATATATATAATTAACAAACTAATATTCGATGAAATTTATACTGACTATTTGTAATATGTTGAAAAACTATTTTAAATAAATTATCAGTCTAAAATTTGAAAAAGTAAACGAAAGACTGAAAAATTTGAACAATAAAATACCATTGCGAAAATTCACAAATAAATTTTAGATACCCGTACCGCATGCTACCTTTGATCGTCGGATCAGAGTCAAGCGTCTGTTCTTCAACAAATATGGCTTCGACGACCACCGGTGATATCTCGTCGGAGATAGAGATGGCTCTGCCACTAAGACTCTCAGCCGCCCGTACCGCCTGGTATCTTCGTTACCAGCTCTGCGTCAAACGTCTGTTAAAAATCAGCGAAATTTTAATTTTGATTAATTACATACATTGAATCTTGAACGGTCATAAATTTTAATTGCGATTAATTATATACAGTGAATCTTGAACAATTCGAAATCAGTGAAAATTTAATTGCGAATAATTGTAACTTACAAACTCACAGCTCCCTAGTGCAATCAATGCTACAGAGTTAATGACTACAAAACCCTTAGCTCAATTGTCATAAATGCATCGATTAACGTAAAAAACATAATTATCAGCTCCACATTCACTTTGTTATTATCTTTCCTTCAGAATTTATAATATAAATAGATTTTCAATTCAGCCCTCTAAATGATCTAGTCTTACAATCATGCAATTTCCGAGATCTATCCCCATAATCGAAACTAAGCATCATGTTTGATTAAAACGTGCAAATTTCAAACCTATTAGCGCTGTGTTGGTAATTTTAAAAGTTCAAAAACATTTTGATTTTAAAATTTGACTATCCTATTTTTAGTTGACTCAGATTGGTCCGACCAAAACAGTGAGGTTGAGTCAAATTCAGTCCGACCGGTCTGGTCCTGTGAAATCGGTCCGACTGGTCCAGTAAAACCAGTCCGACCAGTCCGGTTTGGTATAAATAGGAATTCGGTTCGGTTCTTCACGCAAACCGGGTCAGTTTGGTTCGACCCATTTATTACCTGGTCCGACCCGACCCGGATGGGTCAGACCGATTGTGAAAATACGGTTTGGTTGACTCGATCGGTTTTGACCCGTGGAACCCGACCCGGTTCGGTTCGGTTGACCCGGTTTGGCCGGTTCCGGTTCACATTGTTATCCGGGTCAGTCGACCCGACCCTGATGTGCAACTTGGATAGGCCCATGACCCACAATAGGGTGCGGCTGAAATGTTTACTTCACGGATAACTAGGGTTTTAAAATCCACCAAAAACTTAACTTAGTCTCCAGCTAACAGTAATTATAGATATAATGTCCAATATTTGCACAATATATATGTTCATATTTAGGCCCAATTATATATATATATATATATATATATATATATATATATATATATATATATATATATATATATATATATATATATATATTTATTGCCAAGATTCTATATTAGGAATATAAATCTATCAACAATATATTTTCTCAATCTTTAAGCAACTAATGTTTATCAATAATATCTAGGGTTAAGAACACAATAGGGGCCTGAATGTTTGCCCATGTTGCCAAAAGGGGTCTGAATTGAAAAAACGTATTATTTAGGGCCTGAATTTTGAGTTTTGTGTATAAGTGAGGTCTCCGTCTATTTTTTCTGTTAAAAGTGACGGAAAGTGGTCACATGCCAAGCATGTGACCGAAAATAATTTGAAAACCCGAAAATGCCCTTTGACCAGAGTGTGTCCCTCACATGTTTGACCTAAAAAGACCAAAATACCCTTTAAGCCACCACAGCTCCGACGACCACCACCACCCGACTCCGGCTACCACCCCCGGCCTCCGGCGACCACCACCGACCTCCGGCGACGACCGAAAAGCTCCGATCGGAGCTTTTCGGTCGTCGCCGGAGGTCGATGGTGGTAGCCGGAGGCCGGTGGTGGTCGGTGGTGGTTGTCGGAGCCGGGTGGTGGTCGCCGGGCGGTGGCCGGAGCGTGGTGGCCTTAAGGTGCTACAGTATATCTATAGTTAATATCACAATTATTATGTAAATCTAAACCTAATTGTGGCTTAATTCATCATATAATTTCGGCCGAAATTTTAATTAAACATTTTTAATAGGTTCGGCCGGAACTTAGATTCATTGGGATCTAAGAAATTAAAAAATTTACTCTGTAAACCCTAGGTATAGGTTCGGCAGAAACAGGCAATTAGGGTTAGGGGTCAAATTTTAATATCAAATTTTACTACGATCAATAATCGAATGTTCAATTTTGATAAAGGTCAAGCTTTTCTTAATGATCGTGAAAATCAGTTTTACCAAAAAAATTCAATTTCATGAATATACGTTTTACTAAAAACTTAAGAACAAATATTTTATCAAAATCATGTACTCCCTACACATGATCTGATACCACTGTTGGAAATAAGTGACAGTTATTACTGGAAAAAACACGTGTATATGCCATGTAAACTAATTACGTATCGGAATAGGGACACATACCGATTTCTTGCTTTCCGTAGACTCAAGATCTTGAGGGGAGTTCGCGGTCCGCCGTACCCCTCCTGTAAAGATTTTTGTTAAGGAATCACCTACACAGAATGGTCTCCACAGCAAAGCCTATTTCAATTCTTCTACAGGATGGATCTCCAAGATGATTGCTCGAAGCAATTTGGCATCTCCTTGTGGTATAGAGTTCGACCGAAATATGGTGTCTAGGGAGGAGGGATTTCTTTTATCTCAAAACTTAAGGAGGAAGAATTATGAACCCTAAGTAAATCCTTGACACTCGTTGGGCAAAACTCATCTGACCCTAATTTCATATTTCGGTCGGCCACGTAGTAAAGGGGAGACCCAATTTTGGGCCTCTCATGTCAATTGGAATTTTAAGCAAGGCCCAAAATTCCTAATCCTACATTACCCAATTACTTATGTGTTTGGCTTATATTAAAGGGCTCCTATTACGTCGGCCCATTCACCAAATGCCAACGTAGGGACACTCTAATTTCAAGGAAAAATTTGATTACGGATTATCCCACCTGAGTGTTTAATATCTCGTGTGGGAAATTTATTCTTCGTGCAACTGAATGGCTGCATGTTCTTTTTATGTTACCCCATCTAGCCGACACCACATGTATGCACAAGATACTTAACCAAGGGTACCTGAAAAGATCGAATGACAAATCAGTATAGAGAATATGAGAAATCATGCCTGATTTTTTAAAAATTCTAATATCATTTATTTCATAATTTTGATTGCATTTCATAAAGGATCAAATTTTATGATCTAAGGTGTTTTGCACCATCACAGCGTTCAACAAGCTTGCCGAATGCTTACTGTCGGGCCTGGACGAATGACAAGCTCTTAAAACAATTTTTTTTAAATAAATTTTTTATTGTCCGTAGTTTAGACTTGTACAGTCACACTCAACTGAACGATTAAACTAATTTTTTTTTTTCAAAAATTAGAATCAAATCTCTCCTTTTTTAAATGTTTGCTTATGCGAATGTTGAAATGACGATCTTGCTGAAAAAGTGTAATACACCTTGGATAAAAACAAATGCCAGTTTGATTCTTTTTAAAATGCTCATGCATACTCGAACGTTAAAATTCTAACGCTAAGAAACCTACAACTTACAACAAGGTTACCTGAATAATGCATATGGAATGCATATTTTGCAATGATAATTTCAGGTGGCTTTTTAAAAAATAATGCAAAGCGATGCAAGTTTGAATTTAAAAGTTCTATAGCTAAGAATGTATACAATCTATCTACATATCATTTTTCCTAAAACAATGCATATGAGATGCATACTTAAAATGAAAGTTATACAGTTAATAAAACTTAGAAGATACCGGGAAAGTTTTTTTTGTTTTTTTTTTTTTAAAGAGGGAACAAAATCAAAGCATCTTGGTTGCTCAAAGTTAAAAATTGAAGTGTTTTTTTTAAATAATACATATGACATGCACAAAAATAAATAAGATTCAAACTTAAAAATAAAAGTTCTACAACTAAGAAAATTGACAATTTACCTTAAATGTTTTTTTTTCCGAAAATAATGCATATGAGATGCATGTCTTTAATTAAAATTCAGGTAAATTTTTTTTTTTTTAAAAAAAAAAAGAGCCCTAAAATTAGGAGAGCCTACGACTTATCTAAATTTTTTTAAAAAAAATTAATGCATACTGTATGCATTATTTAAAATTATATAATTCAGGTAAAAAGTTTTAAAATGATGCATATGGAATACATGTTCAAAATTAGAAGCTCTAAGGCGATCATGAGTTGAAGAGGGACGGATAAACAAGACAAGAAGATCAAAGACGCTTTCCAAGACTTATGTTATTTATATTCGTTGTATTTAGTATGATGAAGTGTTTTTCTATAATTACTTAGTTGAACTTATGTGTTGGGCATTTAGTCCATGGGTTAATTATTTGTATTAGTTTAATTAGGTCATTTAAAGGTCTAATGGGTTGAAAAACACCAATCCACATTAGATAAGTCCATTAAGGTTTCTTTTAGTCTATTCTAGGTGTCATTAGGGTTAGTTTGCAACCTTTAAATAGCCACTTTAAGAGTTGGCCAAATTTTTACTCAACGAAGTTAGATTTCAGTTTTTTGAAGAGTGTTTCTTCTCCTTACGAACTTATCAAGGATCCCTTGTGGCGTTCAACTCCGACTTATCGAACGGATTATCCATCCCCGTTTGTGGCGTCTTCGACATCCCCCTCAACCTGAATTAGAAACGGTCCAACGACATCAGATTGCAAGGGTTTTCGTCTCAAGTTGACGAGAATCACATCAATTTGTATCAGAGCTCAGCTTCTAGCTTTAAGTTACCTATCTGTTTTTAGTTCTTGTTATTGCATCCGCAATTCTGCTGAAAAAAAAAATGAAATATAGATAAAAAAAAAATATATATATAGAACAACATGTTTGACAGTTCCAACTACAACCTATTATCATCTAGTGATTTTCAATCTTCTGCACAATCACTTCTTCTACAGTTGCACAACTTCAACAGTGAATTGATAGAACGAAAATATGATAACTTTGATTGTGGTAATGGGCTGAGAAGTAAAAAGATGAGAATTCCATCGTTCTATGGGAAAAGTGATCCTGTAGCATATCTTGAATGGGAGAAGAAGGCAGATCTAATTTTCGATTGTTATACTTTCTATGAGAACAAGAAAGTAAGAATAGCTGCCTTTGAATTTTATGATTATGCTAGTACTTGGTGGGATCAGCTATGCATAGTTAGGAGGCAGAATGGAGAAGGTACGATTGTAACATGGGCTGAGATGAAAAGGGTGATGAGGCGACGATTTGTGCCGAGTCATTACTACCGCAATCTATACTTGCAAGGGTTTCATAAAGACGACGTTTCAATCATTGCTCCTGATTGATATCTGCCAATTAAGGTTCGTATTTATATTTTGGACTTCGCAAAACATGTCAAAATCCTATAAACGATTCAAAAACACCTCCCGCGAGTCAAAACGGTCTGGACGCACGACACACGCATTCGGACCAGAGTCGTCGGGTTTGCTCAACAATCCGGACCAGTCCGGACTACTCTAAGAAGTCCGTACCGGCCCGGATTGCCAGACAATCCGGAGGGGTCCTGGTTGCTCTCGGCAACCCGGATCGGTCCGGATTGCCCAAATCCGATGTGGTCCGGACCGCTTTCTGTAGCATGCTTGTTATTCCCTTTGTGTTCTTACACTAAGTTAGAGTTTCCAATAGCCAAACTTGATCAAACTAGACGACGGTTCACACTTTCTTTTAAAACGGCGTCGAACCGCGTAAAAACCAGGGTCGGTTTTAAGGTTTCCTATAAAGGAGCCTAGGCCACTAATTTTACATTTTATCTTCACTTGAGATTGACTTAGGAGCTCTGACTTTTCTCTAGCTTTATATCTCTAGAATTCTTATTTAAGCATCGGTAAGGGCTTAACTAGAACCACTCCCCCCCCCCCCCCATCTCTGTGCTATTTACTGTCCCGTGTGCAGGTTCGGACAGCCAGCTCGGATCAAGGAGGGCGAATAAGTGAACCTGACACGGCGATCAACCCGAAGATTCGACAGTCCGTTACATCAAGCGGGTCTGGACAAAACATTTGGCGCCGTCTGCGAGATTCGAACAAATAGTCATTGCTCGCCTTCAAGAACTAAGCAACCAACTCAAGAATAAGCACACGCGGGAGCTTACCAAGGAGAGGTGCATTGCTCTACCCAAGAGACATGCACAGACCAACACTGGAATGATGCGTTGTGTTACTACGTCACTAGAACTGTCACCATCGCGATTGCGCGTACAGCTGCTGCAATAATCACTGCTACCACCGCTCTTGTGGCAGTTTTCGCCACTATAGTAGCAACCGCTGCTACCGCTGCCATGGACGTCATTGTAACCGCTGTCACTGTCAACCTTTGGCATTCGTCTACAAGTGTTCACTATCGTTACTACAGTACGCGCACACAGGGCAGGTGTGTACGTCTGCCGCACAGCGGTCATGAACACAAGGAGAAATTAAGGGAAATACGAAGCAAGGGAAGGAAGACCCCTCATAAACTCAATCTAATTCAAAAACAACCTGACAAGGACCATCGTCGCCAACAGAGAATCACTACATATTACATACGCTCCGCCCGAGCTGACCGCTCTATGAGCATACGTCGATTGACACGATCATTGACTTCCGAGGACTCCTTTACTATCATCAAATTGGTCGCATTTGTACTGATCTATAAACCAAGCAACGCTGACGTGCACAGACACGCGCATTTCCAAAGTGCGCACATTTCAAGGGTGCGTACACTTCCAAAGCGCACGCAGCTCCAACTTGCGGTGTCCCCTGATCAATAGTTGTCAAACGCGCACACCGATGGCAAGAGCGCGCACCCGCGTCCTTACAACACACCCAAGTCATGGGTATACGAGAGTTGACCTCTAACGACGCGCAAGTAGGAAACCAAATTGCAACACTTCCTACGAGGGATGTTCCAACACTCGGCAATCAAGGGAAGCCTCAACACTGAGAGAAGGAGATTGTGACACAACAACGCGCTATATCGCGCCCGATGCATTCACACCCGACGCGTCCGCACTTGACGCGTCCGTGCGCGACGCGTCCTCACAAATCCCGGATTTTTCCATAAATCCCAAACGAGGGCATGCGCTGACTACACCCATCCGACGTAGCCTCAAGGGTTTAAAATATCGCGCCGCGGTAATAAACAAGAAGGGGGCACCACTCAAGTGACAACGCCACCACCATTGCGGAAGATAAAAGCTCAGGATGGATCCCTGTGCTATACGCACGCCTTTGCCAGACCCATCACGTGAGAAATGTGAGAGAATTATCTCCAACACCCAGCAAGTTTACCTTCGTCGAGCACATATGAGGTTCGTACCACTCAGAACGTACGCTGCAGCAAAACAATATCTTCGGCTACAACAAAGAAAAATAAGAGGACTCCACCAGTCTAACATCCCTCAATAGTGTATACAGTCGTCACACAGACACAACACCGTGAAGAGTCATGAGTGTATGAAGAAATACATCAAGTAAACCAAGGCTTCATGGAAGTGAACACGTGAAGCGTACAACGCAAAGCGTACAACGCAAAGCGTACAACACAAAGCGTACAACGCAAAGCGTACACACTCTACTCAACAGTGTGCGACGCGCGTCTGAGAAGGGAAGGGGTACTCTTACCCACTCCTAGCAACAAACACACTTGCATCAAAATGCAAGAAGAGAGGAGAGCGAATTTACAAGTCTTCCTCAAGTATGGGAATTGCAGCATGAAAGTCTCCGAAAGACACTCTCAATACTCGACACAAGAGTGGGGGAATCTTGCTGAAACCCCGCATACAGGATGCAACATCCCCCGTACATGATACAATCACTATACTCTATCAAGAAACAATGGTGCGACTACCAAGCGACTTAGGGGGCACCAAGCAGACAAGCGCTTGGCATTCCACTGAAGTGAAGAAGCGAATCATTGCAAGACCACGTGGTACCGCTCCTCTAAGAAAATGCACAAACAAGGAATACAACCTCAACATCCTATACGGATTGGCCCCAAGAGGGAAACACCAAGCATCACCCGCGAAGGACGATCTCTTCTACTTGAACAAGGTCTAGGTAACACACGTTACTGCCAAGGGTAAACTCAGGTATGAGGTGACAACTCCACAATAGTACTGTTATGTATAAAGCAGACCACTCGAGTAGGATACCTACTCATGGTAGCCTGATTTAGTCAAGGCCAAATCCAAGCTGAACGAAACAGACTAGTCACGAATAGTTTGATCAAGTCATATGGGCATTGCAGGCGATAGATCCATATTAGGAGACTTATAACTCCATTTTATTCCCTAACCAATATATATTTCGAAGTATTGTGACTAGTTTGAGACGGGTTATATGTACATCCAAGAGATGTCTCAACAATACACCCTATCTAGGGAACAACACTAGGTGGAGTTGTATGCAACACTCTCTGGAATTCTCTATCTAAGAACATTCTACTTAGGCATCTAAGCCAAGTAATGGTCATGTTTATATTATTTGAATCATCGCAACAAGTCTCCAAACATCATCTCTTTCCAACACAACCAAGGAGTCCTCGTATCAGGCTCATTTACTCTATCTATTACATGCATTACTTGAAGGAGATTTATAACTCCATATATTTGCAACTTTGTAATTGCAACAACTATCTAAAGAAATCAATGTATTTTCGTAGGTACATCACTACATCATACATACCACATTGGAATTACGCAAAGTAACAAACTACGCACATATTACTCGCATCAACAATACAAGGCATCGCGCTATGTACAACAATCGAATTATATTATACAACGTCGACATATCCATTATCATCATCAACAATGAGCATATAAACGCTCTCTATCTATAACAATGACTACTCCAAATAGCGTCTGTAAACACTAATTTTGGTACGCGCGACACGTACGTAACATGTCAAAAATGTTATGTGTAACGCGTTTAAAAAAGGAAGTATTTAAATATGGAAGGTCGCGGGATTGCCAAAAATAGGCTCAGTTTAAATTAGGACAACATATATGCAATAAATATGATGTAAAAATCAGAAAATATATAATATATATATTTTCGGATTTAATAGGGTGAATATTGAGGGAATATTGATTTTCCAATTTTTGGGTGTCAATTTACCTATAAATAGGTACCTATTCTATGTAAAAAAGGGGGACGGAAAAAAGACCAGAATAAAATATTATTTTTGTGGAAATTCGTGCAAAAGTTTTTTTTTTTTTTTTTTAAAAAAAACTCCCTCTCCCTCCTCTGCAAGTCACCGGCGCCGCACCACCTCAGCTCGCCGGAAGGGAGCTTCCCGACGTCTCCATCCTGCTGCCACCTCGAATCGCGCCGCCCCGACCGTCCAGGTCAACCGGTCGATCGCTGCCGCCGTCGCGAAGCTCCGATCACGTGGCTTGTCTCACATCTGCCGGACCGCTGCTGCTGCTGGAACTGCCTGGAACTCGTCGGACCCGCCGCTGCTCGCCGCCCCGTTCGCCGAAACGCCGTGACGAACCCGAAGCCTGCTGGACTGCCGCTGCTGTCGTCGCCATAAGTAGAGCTGCTGTGGCCATCTTCTTCTCCGGCAGGTATCCCGCTGCTGTTCTTCATTTTTTTTTTTATATATTAATTATTTATTAATATTATTTTTCTGTTATTTTTCTATTTTTTTATTATTATTATTGTTATTAGAACATGTTAATTAGATAATTTAGATGTAGTTTAATTAGGAGTTTTAGATGTGTAATAGTTTTTTTTTAGAGCTTATATTTGTCGTTGATAATATTTTTTCGCATGAGAGTTAGTTTAGTTTTTGATATCGTTAGATTAATTCGACGTAATGCATATTTAAATTTTAAAATTGGCAAATAGTTTAATTAAGTACCGAAAGGGCGTAATTAGAAAAACATTTTTCTTAATTCGTAACTAAACCCCCGAACTCAAATATTGGGTCGTAGACCGATTAATGTGCTTAGTTATTTGATTCGTTATTTACCTAGGTAATTTAGGATTCTAGTTAGCCTTTATTAACTAGTGGCGACTCTCTTTCAAAATCCGCGTTTTCAAAACGTAATTCGCCGTAGGTCGGATTTTTTAGGGTCCTACAATTTGGCGACTCTGCTGGGGACAACTTAGAGGGTTCGGGCTTGGTGTATTTTCTTGTTTGCCATTTTTTTAGTTTATTTGTGTATAACTCTGTTATTCTAACTTTGGGTTTTTATGTGCTAGGTGCGGAACATTTTATTTTACTAACTTATGTTTCTTTGTTTAACCCGCGCACACACCACTCTAGAATAATCTCAAAAATGCCTAAAACCCAGGGCAACTAGGAACCCCGGAGAGTTAGTAAGGGTACGACTGCGCGGCCGGGCCGCCGGATCGACTCAGAACAACTCCACTCGCTTGTGAAGGTCCTGTGATCTCTGTGACGGGGTGAGGAAACCACCTTGTCGGGAACATATCAGTGGAGCCTACCTTGTAGAACAAAGCAAAAAAACACACCTGAAACTTCGATCCCGCCGCTATGCGTACTTGCGTGTGTTCTTTTCCTAATTGTTCTCGACCCCTAGAATTTTTCATATATAGGACATGGGTCTCGATGTAATCGTTATTTTTTGTACCATATGTAATTGTATAATGCGTATTAATGGAAATTTACGTTACAAGCATGCATCATATTTTCTCAAAAAACGTGTCATTCAAATTGTCGTTTCTAAAACGCTTTACACACCATTTTCGGAAAAAATGAAACGAGTGCACAATTGCCCTTGTATCATGGCCCTACCATTTTTCAAGACTGGCGTTGACCAGATTTGGACAGCATGACGGATGCAGAGCGAAACTATTGAAGAAATACCGCGTAAAGTGGAGTGCTATAATCGTTCAAAATAGAAACGTCAGGGTTAAGTGCTCGTTCCAAAATCCGAAAAAGTGGTAAAAATCAGATCCATTTTGGAAAACCTTGTTACATTACCGTCGCTCGGATTATGGGGCAAGTACTCGACACGTTTTGACCAAGTTTCGCAGTTGTGTAAAACGTCTTAGAAACGTGTTTTAGTTACAAAACATTTTTTTCAAAAGATGATGAGTTGAATGACACATTACTTTGTAAATGATCATGCATGATATCTTGTGTTCCATATTCTGAATATTACATTTTGCGTTGCAGGTATTACTGGCCATCACGCGACAAACCACTAACATGGAGGACGCTCAGAAGATCCAGCAACAAGAGGAACGAATAGCCGAGATCGAGACGGCTAATGCTAAAATGCATCAGGATATGGCATCCATGTCGGAAAACATGGAGCGCATCATGGAACTCCTCGGGGCTCGATCAACCAACGATACTCTAAAACCGGCCTTGCTGACAGCGACCTCGAATCCAGAATCCTCCACAACACCTGTGGCGAACACTGGACCTCCAATGCCAGTTACAACTGTGCTTCCCGACGCCACGGTAGAACCCCCTCATGACCAACCCCCTGTTTTGTTCATTCCTGATCAATCTGCATCAAAGCCGCGTGTCCTTCCGAAACCGAGGGTAATGTATGGGCATGTTAACCAAGGAGGTGCAATCGGCACAAATGCAGCCACATCGTCACCTGTCATCGAATCCGAACAGGATCGCCGCTTGAAGAAAATGGAGGAAAAGATGAAGGTTTTGTCCGGACTAGTATGGAGGCATTGGCTACTCTGACCTATGCCTTTTCCCCGACATGTCAAGACCAGAGAAGTTCAAAGTCCCCGACTTTGAGAAGTATGATGGCACCGGTAATCCCATTGTCCACCTGAGGATTTATCCTGCAAAGATGGCCCCTTATCGGTAGTATGAGAAGTTCTTGATCCAGACGTTCCAGGAGCAGCTTTGGTTTGGTTCGTCAGCTTGAAGGCCGGTGATATCTCAACGTGGGAAGAGATGGCTAACACCTTCGTTCGCCAGTATAAGTTCAACTTGGATACAGCTCCGACCCGCATGGACCTCCAAAGCATGGAGATGGAAGGGGGGCAATCATTTAGAAGCTATATGCAGGCTTGGAGAGAGAAAGCCGCTGGAGTCCGACCACCACTGGAAGACGCAGAAGCGGTGTCCATGTTCATCGGCACTCTTAAAGGGGCATATTACTCCCATTTGTTAGGGCATGTTTCAGCCAACTTCGCTGATTTAGTGAAATCAGGAGAAATGGTAGAGCATCGTATTCGAACTGGAAAACTTGAAGACCCCTCCAGGAGTCAACAAGAGGATATAACCAAAAAGGGAGGCTCCAAGAACTGGTCATCCAAAGACGCAACGGTAGGTGCAATCTACCAGACCCAAGCTCCGCAAACCCCCGTTGTGAGTGGACCTGAAAACCGGACTATGAACAAGACACGGGAGTCTAGAAAATTCACACCTTTACCAGTGTCGGCCACCGAAGTATATCAGAAAGCACTTGCTCAGGGTCTCATTGGTCCTGAGGTTTGGAAGAACACTTCAAGGATACCCGGCAATGATTCAAACTCGAAGTGTGAGTTTCACAAGGGGATAATTGGTCATTCAACCGAGGATTGCTCGCGTCTGAGGCACAGGATCCAGGATCTCATTGACCATAAGCTTTTGATTCTTAACGCAGTTCCGTCGGCCGACGCCAACACCCCTTCAGCTTCGTCCATATGATTTCTCTCAGCGTTACATCCTTTTTTTTTAGCAATGAATAAACTTTTCAGTGATGTACTCCTTGCGCGGCAAGATCATGAGCCCCGCATAGGAAAGAGGGATATTATCATGATCTAATCAATATAAATAAATCCCTATATTTGAGTTTGTTTAATTGGTTTTCTTTTTTAGGAATGAGGCAAGTCGATTGACAGTTCAGTCTTTTCTTGAGACGATGTTCCTAAGTCATGGATTACCAAGCCCGTCAAGACGGCCGATAAAGGATTCAAATCACCCAGTGATCAAAATCTCCATATAGGGAATACACGCGCCTTCCTGAACCAAGCCGTACATCCATTATACGGTGACGTCTAAACTGGTCAACCAAATGGCATATCCCCGTTCAGATCGAGCACAACCGCTATATGAAGGAAAAACGGAAGATGCAACAGATCCATTCATATATTGAGCAAATTTCCATTAAAGATGTCGGGCACCCAGGTAAGGGAAGTCGTGATCAATTATATCCCCGAAATTTATTTTTTTTCCTTACTCATTTTGCAGCTCGGGTAATCATCCAAATTAAAGCTCGTGAAAATCATATCTCGTGCATGACCATTTGCGACGAGTCTAACCCAATAGTGCTAGCCATGGGGCATCCCCAGACGTGATTGAGCAATAGCTGGGGCACTTGAGAAGCCGAGATTAGAAATCACTGGTTATGTCATTCATCGGACGTAGGGTCCATCCAGGGCGTCGACACGACCGAAGTTTAGACTCAATTAACTGAGTCGTTCTCTATAAGATTTTTTCAATCTGCCACTAGGGGGCATGTACGTAATTGTTGTTGATTATTTTCGTTACATTTTCTTTTTCAAAAAAGAAGCAAAAAAAAAAAAGCAAAAAAAAAAAAAGCAAGCAAAAAAGGCAAAAAAAAAAAAAAACTTTTTTTAGGGTCACAGCCGCCCTTTAATTGGCTACCGATAGAAATAAAGAGAGTGCTCATGCATATTTTGTGAGAGCAGTGGAAAAATAAAAGGGCCTCAGTCGTCCCTAAAACGACTACAAAGAAAGGGCCACAACCACCCTTCAAATGGCTACAGATAAAGAGCGCTCCTGCAAATCAAAAGCGGGAAATAGGTGAAAGGGCCACAGCCACCCTCCAAACGGCTACGAATAAAAGAGTCACCCCGCGAACCCTGTGAGAGCGGGAGAATAAAAAGGGCCACAGCCACCCTTAAAATGGCTACATAAAAAGAGTGATCCCGAAACGTCAATGGCGGATATTAAGTGAAAGGGCCACAACCACCCTCAAAATGGTTACGAACAGAGAGTGTTTCCCGAATCAGAGACAAGGAATAAAGGGCCACAGCCACACTCCCAATGGCTACAATCAAAAGAGCTCCCGCAAAATTGAAGACGGTGAGAAAAGGGTCACAGTCACCCTCCAAATGTCTACAAATACTCCCGCATCAAGGCGGAAAATAAAGTACGGGTCACAGCCACCGTTTAATCGGCTATCAAATAAAGAGTGCTTCCACTAGGTTGAAAACCCGAAAGGGCAGCCTAGGCAAAATCAGGAAATGAGAGACATGGTTGCAAGTTCAGAAATTGCAATCATGGCAAAAGGAGAGAAAATAAAAAGCTGAGGGGCACGGTCGGAAATCTCTCAATCGGCCGTGGCAAAAGGAGAGAAAAAGAGAAATTCTCAAAAAAAAAAAAAAAGGAATAAAGAAGAAAAAAGAAAAAAGAAAAAAGAAAAAGAAAAAGAAAAAGAAAAAGAAAAAGAAAAAGAAAAAGAAAAAGAAAAAGAAAAAGATCCCGCTAGGTTGTCGCATCATGCACAATTTAGGCAAAAATTAGGGACAAACACTCATTCGCAAGCGTATTTTCTACGACACAGCATCTTCCAGACGGCAAGCGGGACGGTTACAGTCTGTTATCGCGAGTCACCATTCAAGGACGGGTAAGACTGTTACAGTCTGTTCCTACAAGTCACAAACAACAATCGGGATCTGAAGTTTTCCACCTTTCTGAGAGTCAACCCCGACGAACGAAGCCTTAATATTCAGCCTTCGCAAGTCACGCCACTAGAGGCACTTCTCCAAAGGACGCCACTAGAGGCTCTTCTCCGACATACGCCGCTAGAGGCATCGCCAAAGGGTCTCCGGTACGGTCTGACGTAGAGGTCTTCCGCCACCAGAGATATCACCAGAGGTTTTCCGGTACGGTCTGACGTAGAGGTCTTCCGCTACCGCTCGCCACTAGAGGCATCACCAAAGGTTCTCCGGTACGGTCTGACGTAGAGGTCTTTCGCCACCAGAGATATCACCAGAGGTTTTCCGGTACGGTCTGACGTAGAGGTTTTTCCGTTACCACTCGCCACTTGAGGCGTCACCAGAGGTTGTTGGTACTGTCTGACGTAGAGGTCTTCTGTTACCAATCATCACCAAAGGTTTTACTTTATTGCACGCCACTGGAGGCTTTTTCTGGTCGTCGCTCGCCACTAGAGGCATCATCGATCAAGATTTTACTTTTTCCGAACGCCGCTGGAGGCTTTACTTTCTGCACCGCCAACAGGGTCACCGCCGACCGAGGCTTTACTTTTTGCAGCTCCAACGGAGGCACCGCCAACAGGGGCACCGCCGACCGAGGCTTTACTTTTCCGCACGCCACTGGAGGCTTTACTTTATGCACCGCCAACGGAGGCACCGCCAACCGAGGCTTTACTTTTCCGCACTACCAATGGAAGCACCGCCAACAGAGGCACCGCCAACAGAGGTTCTACTTTCTGCACTACCAATGGAGGCACCGCCAACAGGGGCACTGCCGACAGAGGTTCTACTTTTTCGCACCATCAATAAAGCCAAAGGCCGTCTTTAAGACTTGAAGACCCGGAAGAAGATATACTTCCTAGCCAAAATTAGTGTTTACTCGTCTTTGGACAAACCCCCTCGAATGCATTCTACAGGAGTCCGTCCAAAGAGGGGCAAGCTGTAAACACCTAATTTTGGTACGCGCGACACGTACGTAACATGTAAAAAATGTTATGTGTAACGCGTTTAAAAAAGGAAGTATTTAAATATGGAAGGTCGCGGGATTGCCAAAAATAGGCTCAGTTTAAATTAGGACAATATATATGCAATAAATATGATGTAAAAATCAGAAAATATATAATATATATATTTTCGGATTTAATAGGGTGAATATTAAGGGATTATTGATTTTCCAATTTTTGGGTGTCAATTTACCTATAAATAGGTACCTATTCTATGTAAAAAAGGGGGGACGGAAAAAAGACCAGAATAAAATATTATTATTTGTCGAAATTCGTGCAAAAGTTTTTTTTTTTTTTTTTTATAAAAAAATTCTCCCTCACCCTCCTCTGCAAGTCACCGGCGCCGCCCCACCTCAGCTCGCCGGAAGGGAGCTTCCCGGCGTCTCCATCCTGCTGCCACCTCGAATCGCGCCGCCCCGACCGTCCAGGTCCACCGGTCGATCGCTGCCGCCGTCGCGAAGCTCCGGTCACGTCGCTCGTCTCACATCTTTCGGACCACTGCTGCTGCTGGATCTGCCCGGAACTCGTCGGACCCGCCGCTGCTCGCCGCCCCGTTCGCCGGAACGCCGTGCCGAACACAGAGCCTGCTGGATTGCCGCTGCTGTCGTTGCCGGAAGTAGAGCTGCTGTGGCCATCTTCTTCTCCGGCAGATATCCCGCTGCTGTTCTTCATTTTTTTTCATATTAATTATTTATTAATATTATTTTTCTGTTTTTTTTTATTTGTTATTTTTATTATCATTATTATTATTGTTATTAGAACATGTTAATTAGTTAATTTAGATGTAGATTAATTATAGCAACCACAATGGTTTTACATAAATTGTATTCTTTATAGTTGCCACGTAGACATTTATGTACACTTTAAGTAATACGTAAATTTAAGACACACGTAAAAAATATTTTCTCTGCAATCGTATTACTTAAACATATTCCTTAAATATATTTTATTATTAAATTTTCCAACAATCACCAATAAGATATTAGCATTAATTATAAAATGAATCAATTTATAATAAAAAATTGGTTACGTAATACATAGTGTATTACTTAAATTTAAGGAATGCTTTATGTAAAAACATAAATTTACGTGTGGGTCCCATCTTTAAGGAATGCTATGTAAAACCACTGTAGATAGTTTTTGTTGTTTTACTTAAATAAACATGTAGGACCCACGTTTACGTAATACCACTGTGGATGCTCTTAGGTAACGTGTTTTACTGTATGTATATATGCGTAGGACGTATTATTATTAAATTATATCATGATTTGAGCATGCTTGATTTTATTAGATTTTATCTCAATTAGGAGTTTTAGATGTGTAATAGTTTTTTTTTAGAGCTTATATTTGTCGTTGATAATATTTTTCGCATGAGAGTTAGTTTAGTTTTTGATATCGTTAGATTAATTCGACGTAATGCATATTTAAATTTAAAATTGGCAAATAGGTTAATTAAGTACCGAAAGGGCGTAATTAGAAAAACATTTTTCTTAATTCGTAACTGAACCCCCGAACTCAAATCTTGGGTCGTAGACCGATTAATGTGCTTAGGTATTTGATTCGTTATTTACCTAGGTAATTTAGGATTCTAGTTAGCCTTTATTAACTAGCGGCGACTCTCTTTCAAAATCCGCGTTTTCAAAACGTAATTCGTCGTAGGTCAGATTTTTTAGGGTCCGACAGCGTCAACTACACTTTACATCTTGGGTTCAAACCAGGATTTATCTACAAGTGACATGCTACAACATCCTCCTTGCGAGGGCAACCCCCATGCTCATAACTAAAAAATGGCATACTGCGAAATCCTCTCGTTAGAGGCCAATCCTCATGTTCATAGCCATTCCCTGAGTTTAAAACAGGATGCGGCAACATTCAAAGGGACTGATCACGCCGTCATGGTGGGCGTCCTCTTGTTAGATGACAACCCCATGCTACTACAAAGTATGCTTCCCCATCGCGGGATGATACATCATGGCACGACATCTTCTCATTAGAGGGAAACCCCATGCTATTACAAAGTATGCTTCCCCATCGCGGGATAATACATCATGGCGCGACATCCTCTCATTAGAGGGCAACCCCATGCTATTACAAATTATGCTTCCCCATCGCGGGTTTATCACGCTAGCAAGAACGCACCCTATTTGAAAAACTCAACAACCATACAAGTCGAGTCTTGTACAATGCTATTTTGCTCGTGAGCATATAACGAAATAAAGACACAAAATTCAGCAAGTAGTGTCTTGCCACAACGTCGCCTTGGAGTGGACCAAGAGACGGAAAAAACTGCAAGTCACTCTAACGCGGTCTTGTACAGCCCTGCTGCACTAACCGTGGAGAGGTGCAGTAGCATCACAGGGTAAGTACTAGATTAGCCACGGAAAGCCTTGCAATAACGTCACGCGGGGTGTGCCCAACTGACGGATGGAAAAACGCATAGCATAGAGCAAGTAGCATCTTGCCACAACGTCGCCTTGAAATGGTTCAAGAGACGGTAAAAACTACAATGCGTATTGATACGAACTTCTCCCGTCCCTTGGGATAACCAAGTTAAACGTAGTAGCATCGTAGGATAAGTACTGGATTAGCCATGGAAAGCCTTGCAACAACGTCACGCAGGGCGTGCCCAACCGATGGATGGAAAAACGGATAGTATAAAACAAGTAGCGTCTTGTCACAACGTCGCCTTAGAGTGGAACTAAGAGACGGTATAAATTATTGTCTTGCCTCGTCAAGACGACTCTACTACGTGCTAAGTGCCAGTGCCAAGCGCCAGCGCCAAGTGCATTACTATCCTCTGGTCTTGCGTGTTACTACCTATAAACACGGCAAGTACTCAACACACTAATCATGCTATTCCTTGGGTTTAAAACAATATGGGCACTCATGACACTTAGCGACGCACGTCTTATTGTTGCAGCTACAGATGCTATATCGACTACAACAAGGATTCTTATCCTATCATGCAAGTCCAATGTATACGAACAACTATGGTAACGCAAGGTATGAAATACTACTAACGAGTTATCATGCATTTCTACTATGATCATGACAGGTCTATTCGACAACGTCAATCGTATATATAAAAGGTTCAGGGAAGAACACTCGGCGTAACCTCAACCCAGTCATGGGGAACAACAACTATGTACAAAGCTTGGTAGAGTAAACACAATCAACCTAGTACAGCATGCAAGTGGTATACTCGACTACACGTCTACATAGCCTATACGGCCGTTACGTACGCGCCCACGCGACCTTTATATACACGCCTAAACAGTATCTACACGCATGACCAACATGACAATGCGCGACGGTACATATATAATTATGGTACTAACACCTTTACATGTATATTAGTCAATGCTTGCAGGACATACATGTCTATTAACAAACTCCATGAAGAGTTTCAAGGTTCGACCATTGTCGCGAACAATTCCACAATACCAAGCCTATATAAACAAGGGCTAACATCATACAAGTTGCGGTTCAAATATCATCGTCAACGAACACAATATCAGTACAATGTAAACCCACACCTTGAGTGCGCAAGGGTGCCACACGTTTGGTGACTGATTTAGCAAATATACCTAGTTGACCAAACGGAAACACGGGGGCAAGAGTATACACACCCTCTGAAAATCATACATCAAGACGGCAGCTCCTATCTGGACATCATCACGGAATAACTGCGAACTCTGGAACACGGCAAGGGAAGTTTCTTCCTTCTTTTTTATAAGCAGACTCCAGCACATCCTGTAGGACAAGTACGCGCACCTCGTTATCATCAACAACCTTCTAGTGAAGGGTAGTCATCTCAGATTCAACGATAACAACTTGGGCATATCAAACAATGGAAGATATCTCCAATTCAACAACCTTAGCATCCAAGCATTGAGCTTTCTTGTTCCTGTTGGATCACGGTCGAAGCTCCGTTACGTCCTTGACGGAATGCTCTGGACTCCTGAGCTCCGCGTAATCCTGCAAAAGGGGATGACCTGGGTGGTGACCCAGAATCCCTCTCCGATGCTTAAATGAGTATAGTGATCAATGGGGTGGTAAGCAAAAGTCTAAGTTCGTATTAGATTATCTTTTCTGAGGTAACTTCCTCCTTTATATAGGAGGGGAAGTTACTCAGTTACCTGTTACCGCGCCTGGCAGTTTTGCCCATGATTCCGTGTATCTCGCCACGATCCCGCATATCTCGGTTGGGATTCCATATATCTCGCCCCACGCTCCGCGTATCTTACCCGTACTCCACGTATCTCGGGCACGCCCTGCGTATCTCGGGGAGTTTATCTCTAATCGTCTCCCACTACTCTATCTAGTAGGTGGGTTTCTCGGTCTTTATTCTCTGATCACAAGTCCCGACTCCTGTCGGAGACTCCAGAGTTGTCTCATTCTAGATCACCACCCAGGACCTTCAGTCTCTACGGGACAAGTCCAGCCTCTACGGGGCTTTATTATCGGGGCCTTTACTAAGGCATATCGGGGCCTACTCAGAGGCTTCTCATCGAGAGCATTCAGCTCATACATCGGGACCGCTAAAGTCGGGACCCTTCGTGCTGGGCCTCTGGGCCTTCCAAGCTTTTCACGAGGCCCACTGGACCTACTCGCCGTCCATTGGCTGTTAACGGGGCTAACGATTACATCGGAACCCATCATTTGCCCCCAAGACATGGGGGACTTTTAGTTCGTCGTGTCTTCCAGTCTAGATCTTTTGACCTCTTTGTCGGAGGCTTTTGTTTTCATACCTCCCGATACCGCCGTCGGGGTTTTTTTCCTTGCGTGCAATTGTTGTATAACAGAGTCTCTCACTCATGATTGCCTTAGGGCCCACCAGACCCCATGGGCAATTGCCAAATCCGAGGAGACTCCTCAGGTACTGTAGCATTAAATGCCTAGGGATAAGGAAACGACGCCTGAACCAGCGTGACTGTTATTTTCTGAAAAAGCAACTGTGACGTCACGCACGTCCCTTCCGTGCCTATGATCTCGGCGATTAAGATCGTGTCGTTTCTTCTTCAACGGTGTAGATCAAGCCCATCCAGCTGTCTCCACCGTACCGTCTCCCTAATTTCAACGATTGTGATTGAATCGTTTCATCTTCAATGGTCAAGATTGAGTCCCTCCATTTATCCTTTTGCTTATAAAAGCTAAAACCCTGGTGCTATTCACTTCTTCTGCACCCTCTCGATTTCAGCCATCTTTGCATTCAAAGCTTCCTCTCCAAACTCCTCCTGGTGTTCAAGTGATCCAAGGCTTTCAACCCTTCCGATCTTCCTTTACCTTACCTCTTCGACCACCGATCATGTCTGGTAAGGACTTTCTTTTAATTTTTCATGATTTACTTGCTGTTTATTCTTCTTTTCTCAAATCCTTTCGTTTGCAATCGTTCTAGACGAAGCTAGTTCTGAGGTTAGGGCTCCTTTCGTTTTCGAGTTTGCTGTCAATGAGATATCTGAGGCTTCGTATGAGGCTGCCCTCAGAGAGGGGTCTATTACCTCGGATTGGGAGCCTCGCTTCCCATATGAGTCCCAAGCTGCTGTTAGAAGGAAGCACATTATTACGCCTCCTCGGGCAGGGGAGGTGTTCGTCTCCACTGGACAAATAAGCGCGGGGATTCGGTTCCCCTTCTGCGGAAATATGGTGGAGATGTGCAACTTCTACAAAACGCATCCCTGTACTTTCTCTCCACACGCCATCCGCGTGTGGAATGCCTTCCAGCTCTTGTGTCACCGCCAGCAATGGACGTACAGTCTTCTGCTGTTCCGCACTTTCTACGGCATGAAGTGCAACAAAGCCGGTGTTTGCTCCTTCTCCCCCCGACTCCCCAAGTGGACAAAGGAGCAACTTTCACGTTTCGGCTGGGATAGCGAAACTTGGAAGTTCCACAAAGATCGAGTGCTGATCCGTGACTCTGGGTCCGACAACAGCGGATGGAAGAAGTACTACTTCTTCGTCCAGCACAGCTCTGTTTCATGGCCCCGATGGGAGGTCGTGGCGGACCCTGCCCCCAAGCTCCAGGACTACACTGAGGATGACCTCAACACCCTCCAGATGGTTCAACTCTACCGCTGGGGAGACAACTTCATACCCCTTGATGCTAACAAGCTCCAGGAGAAGAACCTGATTACTATCGGAGTCCGACTCCTTGACTCTGTTTCCAAAGATTTAGTCATCTGGGTAATATTTCTAACTATTTTATTTTTACCTTTGCAACCAAGAAGGCTTCTCTGTTGACTCATCTCATTCTGAAGCAGGGCGAGACTGATGCCGTCCAGAGTGGCTCCAAGCGGAAGCGCAAACTGGTGAAGAAGGGTACTTCCTCCTCCACTCCTTTATCTGCTGCTCCTCCTACCGACGAGCAAGTCGGGGCCAAGAAGGCCAGGCGGGAGGAGATAGACCGGGCCTTCGGGGCCACCACCGTCGAGGAAGGTAAGCGCGTTCGTCGTGCAATTAAACAATATAAAAAATTAGTCCCCAAGGAGTTTATCCCCGCTGATCGGAAAACACGAGTCCAAGAGATCAAGTATATCCTTCGAGGAGAAATTCCCCACGTCCTTGAGGCGGGATATTACAACGTCCTTGGGAAGAATAGACATTTCGATCGTCAAATCATCTGGTGCCCTGAAGGTACTCTTCCTAACCTTATTCGTCCCGCCACCGCAGGTCCATCGGAGGCTGTCACTCCGGGGCATGCTGATACTCCAGCCCGGGCCGCGACTCCACCGGCGCCGGAGACAGAAGAAACCCCGACGGAAGCCCAGTTCCGTCAGGTGACTAATTTGGTGGCTTCTCCCTCCTCTGAGGAGCCCGCTGAAGGTGGCCTGCTCCCTCGTAGGCGTGGTCGGAGCACCTTGAGGCCCGTCGTGGAGGATGTGTCCCGGAGTCCTCCTCCCGAGTTCCGCACTCCGACTCCTGAGCCACCAGCTGAGGTGGCTCTTCCGGCTGAAGGTTCTGGGGTCATCCCCCCTCTCCCCGTGGACGAAAACCTTTACAAGGTTTTTACTCCCGACCAGGGGACGATGCCTTGGAACCCGATCGAGTCTCTCCGGGGAGTTCCCCTCCGGCGGGGAAACCTTGATCCTGGATTGGCCCTGCATCTGCTGGCGGGGTCAATCCCTCCAGCCTTGAGGCGACCCCTGTCCTTGGCGCGGGAGGACCTTGAAGAGGAGATCCGCGACATGGCCATTCGTCGGATGGAGGTGAAACTTCTATCTTGGTTTTATTTTCTTCGTCACACTTGTCTCCGATTGTTGTATCTTGATCTTTTCCTTCCTTCTTTCAGGACACCGCGAAACCAACAGCGCTGCTTCGGCCTTATCCTGGCTCTGAAGGGTGCTTTGGAGGCGGCGGAGGCCCAGTCGAACCCTGATGCTTTAGCCAAGCTTCAGGTGGAACTCGACGAGGCGGTAGCGGCCAAGAACAAGATGGCCAAGGAGAAGGCTCTCCTCGATGATTTGTCCTCCAACCTGTTCAAGAAGGTTCACGATCATGAGGCTGTCATGCGTCGGGAGCGGAAGATGGTCCAGGCTGACCAGCAGTGGAATGAGGAGGAGAAGAAGCAGCTCATTCATGAGAAAAACGTCTTCGCAGATCTCCTCGCGGAGGCCAAGGCAAAGTTTGAGGCGGAGAGGGCTGAGTTTTCTGCCAAGCTGGCTGAGGCCAAGGCTCAGGGCCTAGAGGAAGGCCGCCTGCAGGGCCGCGAGGAAGGTCTCCTGCAAGGTCGCGAGGAAGGTCGCGGGGAGTATCGGAACTCTGAAGAATTCAAGCTGGCTGCTGTGGAGTTCTGCAAGTCCGAGGTGGAGGACGTTTTGTTCAACGCTGTCGAGGAACTCTACACAGCCTACGCGGATTCCATTGACTTCACGAAGTCCGAGACTCTTGCCCCTGTTGCGGAGAAGTACTTCAACCTCCCCGCGGAGAGTGAAGGAGCTGCTGCTGTGGACCCGACTCCGCCAACCGTGGAGCCTTCTGTCCAGGCCCCTCCAAACCTTGCTCCCTCCGACGCTGCTGAGGATCCTTCTTCCAACAAGGACCAAGTTTAATGCTTACATCTTTTTAGTCCTTGTTGTCTTTCTCCTTTGTCTCTTTGTAACGGACCTCTTTGGCCTTCTGGCCTTTATATGAGTAGTTTTCTTTCCATCTGTTTTGGCACCGATACTCGTTTGCACTTTTTCTAAAGCGGTTTTAAATTCGTTACTCAGAACGTTCCGATGCACCCTTTAAGATGACTTCATACGTCCTTCCGACGTTTTACTCGAGACTTTACCATTTAAGGTTTCTTATCTAATCGGGACTTTACCACTTAAGGTTTCTCGTCCAAAATCGGGACTTCACCACTTAAGGCTTCTCGTCCTAAGTCGGGACTTCACCACTTAAGGCTTCTCGTCCAAAATCGGGACTTCACCACTTAAGGCTTCTCGTCCAAAATCGGGACTTCACCACTTAAGGCTTCTTATCCCTGCCTTTCAAGGCCATTTTCACACCCCTTAGGGCTTTTGCTGCATCTCTACCGGACGGCTTAATCGTACCCTTTAAGGCTTTTTGCCGCGTCATATAGACGACTTACGCGGACCTGTTAAGGCTTTTTTCGTACCCGTTAAGGCTTTTGGCCGCATCATATAGACGACTTACGCGGACCCATCAGGGCCTTTTCGTACCTAGGCTTTTGGTTGCATCATATAGACGACTTACGTGTACCCCGTAGGGCTTTTGTCCGTACCTGTTAAGGCTTTTGGCCGCGTCATATAGACGACTTACGCATCCCTCGCGGGGCTTCCAACGTACCTCGGAAGGCTTTTGTCGCGTCACTCAGGACGTCTTACTAACAGTTAGAATAAATTTGAAAGCAATTTGATTGGAAGGCAACTTCTTTTATTCATAAATAACTCAAAATAGGCTTACATCGGATCTTATTGATAGACAATTTGCGCCCTTCACGGCGGCTTAATATCAAACATGATACTTCTTAAAGTGTTCGCCACTGAAGGAATGCTTCAACGACTTGCCATCGAGATCCTCTAACTTGTATGCATTGGGCACTGGCATCCCTACGATCTTGTAAGGTCCTTCCCATTTTTGTGACAGCTTGTTGATCCGATCTTGATGAACAAACTCATTCCTCCGCCAGACAAGTTCTCCCACGAAGAATTGTCGGGACTTGACACGCCGATTATAATATCGGGCTGTTGCAAGACGCATTCGGGCCTAGACTTCATCAGCCTTCCACCTCTTTTCCTCGAGTAGGTCTAAGTCCAGACGTCTCATTTCCTCGTTTGTCAGAGGCTCGTAATATTTCGCGCGGTGGGACGCCACCGCTATCTCCACGGGAGCAACTGCCTCTGTGCCATAAACCAGGCCAAACGGAGTCTCTCCTGTTGATTGCTTGGGTGTTGTTCTCACAGCCCATAGCACATTCTCGAGCTCATCCAGCCAGTGGCCCTGCAAGGCATAGACTCTCTTCTTCAAGCCATCCATCACGATCTTGTTGGCTGATTCTACCTGGCCATTGGTCTGAGCGTGGCGGACTGAAGCGGTCCGATGTTCGATGTTCAACTCCTCCAGGTACTCCTTCAACTGAGCCCCATTGAACGGAGGGCCGTTGTCGCTGATCAACACTCGAGGAACCCCGTACCGGGATATGATCTGAGTCTGAAGGAACTTGAGGATCTGCTGCCCCGTCTTTCTAGCCAAAGCTTTAGCCTCTATCCACTTTGAGAAGTAGTCGATAGCTACGAGCAAGTACTTGCACTGACCTCTCGCTTGGGGAAGAGGTCCCACCAAGTCAATCCCCCATTGCGCGAAGGGCCATGCACTCCTGATGGGCATTAGGTCCGCGGCGGGAGCCACGATATTTGGGGCGTACCTCTGGCATGCATCACAGGATCGGACCATCGCGGTCGCTTCCTTGTTCATCGAGGGCCAATAGTAGCCTAAGTTCAATGCCTTCCTCACTAGAGATCGAGCCCCTTCATGGCAGGCCGCGACTCCTTCGTGTAGCTCCCTCAGGATCCGATTTGTGTCAGGCTCTGCTACGCATTTTAGAAAAGGCTTTACATACCCTTTTTTGTACAACTGGTTGTCCACCATTGCATAGTTGTCCTCGATCCGCCTCAACCTGACAGCTGCCACCTTATCATCGGGGAGTGTCCCCGTAGTCAGATACGTGACCATCGGGGTCATCCACGTGGGCTTTTCTTCCTCCTTCGATCCTGTCTCAATAGCACAGACCTCCACCGGATCGATGTTTGAGATAATTACTTTCTCTAGGAAATGCACCTTTTGATTCTCCTCGGGGGCCATTCCCAGAGCGAACTTGCTCAAGGCATCTGCTTCCGCGTTTTCTTCCCTCGGGATTTCCTCGATATCTAAGCTTTTGAAGCTTCCCTTCAAAGTCTGCACCTCGTGCAAATATTTCTTCATTGTCGGGCTCTTAGCTTCATAGTTCCCCTGGACTTGGTTTACAACCAAGCTGGCATCACACTTCGCTCTTAAATGATCGACCCCCGTACCCTTGGCAATCTTGAGGCCCGTGATGAGAGCCTCATACTCCGCTTCGTTGTTGGTGGCTTTGAATGTCAACGCCAAGGCTTATCGCAGGGGCTCACCTTCGCCGGGCGGTATCAATACGAATCCTGCCCCCGAGCCTTCTACACTCGATGAACCATCAGTGTACATCTCCCAAGTATTCTCCTCATTTGGCTGTTCTGGCTGCTGTTCTGTTATCGGGACTTCCTCCATGGCTGCCCCCTCTGCGGGACCCGTTACTTCCAGATCGGGTGCCGTAGACTCAGCTATAAAATCTGCCAATGCCTGGCCCTTAATAGCGGTTCTCGGAGCAAAATGAATGCGGAACTCCGTCAACTCGATGGCCCATTTCACCAATCTCCCCAACGCCTCCGGTCGGTTCAAAAAGTGTTTCAAGGGCTGATTAGTCAGTACCGTGACTTCATGGGCATGGAAGTAAGGTCGCAGTTTTCGAGCGGCAATAATCAACACGAAGAGATACTTCTCAATAGCGGGATAGTTTATTTCTGACTTGGCAAACGCCTTGCTTACATAATAGATAGGCACTTGGTTGCCCTTGACAATTTTAATCAATACAGAACTAACAGCCACATCAGAAACAGCCAAATAGAGATAGAGCGGCTCGCCTGGAACTGGTTTCGCCAACGGCGGGAGGGTACGGAGGTGCTGCATGAGTGCCTGGAATGCCTCCTCGCACTTGTCGGTCCATTCGAACTTCTTGTGGGACCTCAATACGTCAAAAAATGGCATGGCTCGGTTACTTGCCTTGGATAGGAAGCGATTCATCGCGGCCAACCGGCCATTCAGCACCTGGACCTCCCGATGAGTCTTCGGGGACTGCATCTCCTCGATTGCTCGCAGCTTCTCGGGGTTCACCTCAATTCCTCTCTCGCTCACCATGAACCCTAGGAACTTCCCCGAGTTCACCCCAAAAGCACACTTGTCAGGGTTCAGCCGAACCTGATGGAACTTCATCCGCTCAAATGCTGCCGCCAAATTCTGGACATGGTCTCCTGCCTGTCGGGACTTCACCAGCATGTCATCCACATACGCCTCCATGGTTTTCCCCAACATGTCTCCGAACAACTTGTTCACCATCCGCTGGTAAGTTGCTCCGGCGTTGATCAATCCAAAGGGCATCACGTTGTAATGGTAGACGTCACTGTCGGCATAGAAAGCCGTATGGGGGGCATCCTCCTTCGCCATCTTGATCTGGTTGTACCCGGAATAGGCATCCATGAAGCTCAGGAGCTCATGTCCCGATGTGGCATCCACCAGCTGGTCAATCCTCGGGAGCGGGTAGCAATCCTTCAGGCAAGCTTTGTTCAAGTCGCGGAAATCGACACACATCCGCCACTTCCCGTTACTCTTTCGTACCAGGACTGTGTTAGCCACCCAAGTCTGGAATCGGAGCTCCTTGATGAATCCAGCATCGAGCAATCTGCCCACCTCTTGCTGGATCGCGATCCTCTTGTCTGCGCCCATCGGACGCCTTCTCTGCGCGATAGGCTTGATTACGGGGTCTATCTTGAGCTCGTGCACTATCACGTCGGGGCTGATTCCTGGCATATCACTCGGGGACCAGGCAAACAGCTCCTTGAACTCCTTCAAGAGCTCGATCAACTCTTTGGCTCTCTCCTCCGATAGGGCAGACCCGATATTCACCTTCCTCTGAGGCCCATCAATCTCAACTTCCTTTAAATCCTCCATGGGGGCGGGACGCCCATACTCCTCTCGAGGATCAGCATCAGTCTGAAGGACAGTCATGGTCTCCCTCCTCCGTCGGGTGGCGTTAACGTAGCACTTCCGCGATGCCACTTGGTCACCCTTGACCTCTCCGACCCCATTGTCAGTCGGGAACTTCATCTTCTGGTGGACTGTTGAGGCGACTGCCATGAGAGGGTTGATGGTGGTTCTCCCGATGATCGCGTTGTATGCCCCCGCGGACTCCACTACGATGAAATCCATGTTTCGCTTCTCCATTTTCCAGCCACTACCAAACTCTATTGGTAAGGTAATCATTCCCAATGGGTAGGAAGTGGAGCCAGAGAATCCCACCATCGGGAAGTCCACCTGCGTCAGGTCCTTCTTCGTCTTTCCCATGGCTTCCAGAGCGTCCATGAAGAGAATATCGGAGGAGCTCCCTCCGTCTATTAGGATCCGCTTCATCTCGAATCCGTCCACGTCCAGGGTTACGACCAAGGCGTCGTCGTGAGGGCTCTCCACGCCTACTAGATCCTCCGCCGAGAAGGAAATAACCATTTCCTCCTTTAGAGTCCACGACCGGGACCTCTTGCCTAGCACCACAGCAGCGGATATGCGGGAAGCATAGTTCTTCCTAGAAGCAGAGGTATCACCTCCTGCCGCCATTCCTCCGTGGATGACGTTGATAGTTCCGCGCCTCTCCTTACGGGCACCTGATCCTGAAGCCTCATGCTCGACCTTCTTCTTCTTTGGGGATCGGTCACGGGATTTGGAGCGGGATCGTGACCGACTTTTGGAACGAGATCGGCACCGTCCCCTCCCGACGAACTCTTTCAGCTTTCCCTTCTGGATCAGCTTTTCAATCTCCTTCTTCAGCTCCCGACAGTTCTCAGTGTCGTGACCATTGGCTCGATGGTAGCGACAGTAACGGTCAGGGCGGCCTCCTAGGAATTCGCCTTCTTTCCTCGGGGGATATCGAGCGAGACCCTGTCTCTCCATCACAGCTAACACGGAGGTCATCGAGCTATTGATGGGAACAGCCCGACCTTCTCGGTTGTCCTTCCTCGGAGGACGCTTGTCTTCTCTTTTATCGGGACGACCACGGTTCCTACTTCCCTCCGACTTGTCACCCCCTTTGCGATCATCCGACAGCTTGGACGATGGCTTCCCTCTTCCCGATTTCGGGGGATCGAGCTCTCCAGCAGCAATCTTCGACTCCTGGACGTCGATTTGCTGTTTCACCCTCGCTTGCAGGGCCTCCATACTCCACACGGCCTTCGCGGCTACGCTGTGCATCAGATCGGAGCCGTACGGAGCGCTCAAGTTCCGCAGGAAAGTACGGATGGTCTCTCCCTCCGAGATTTCTTCATCAATCTCCGCAGCACTGGCAGTGAACTGTTGGTAGTAGTATGCCAACGATTCATCGGGTCTCTGCACCACCTGGGTCAAGGACCTCACACTCTTCAGAAGACGCCTCCGACCTTGGTACTTCTTGATGAAGCGATCGTGCATATCAGCCCAGCACGTGATGCATCCTGGCGGGAGGCTGAAGAACCAAGTCATGGCCCTTTCTCCCAGGGTTATCGGGAACAATGAACAGATAAGGTCATCATTCGAAGTTCGACCCATGCAGGCTTGAACATGCCTCTGAACATGACGAACTGGGTCCCCTTCACCATCGTACTCCTTGATGGTTGGGATACCTAGCCCAGGCGGGGCTACGGTATCTATCAGCCGCGGAACGAAAGGATGGCTAGACCGATCCCTTAGCTCCGATGTCATCTGCTTCTGATCACCCATGCAGATGCTAACGATCTTCACCACCTGATCGGGGGTGATGGGGCCATTCAAGGGAATGGTCCTATTTTGCACCGGTCCCGGGCCGTCGACCACGAACTTCTCCGGGTGTGCTGGTTCCTTACCTTTGCTCCTGGGCGGAACCTCCTGTTCCTCTGGATCCACCCTCGGCGGGGGTGGTGGTAATTCTTCGCGCGGAGGCAACTCCTCTGCCCTCCTGGCGGCCTCTCTTTTGTCCAGCAAGACCTCCATTGCGACCAAGAACATGGGCATAGCATCTGCTACTGCCTTGGCCAACTCCGAGTTTGAAGACGACCCTTCTTCCCTTCGCGGGACTCCTTCTCTTCCATGGTCCACCGGGTTTGGGGGAGCCTGGTCTTCCTCCCTACGCGGGACATCCTGCCTGTTCCTCTCAGCGTCTCGGACTGAGACCTCATAGCCATCACCCTGCCCCCCTGTCTGGGAAAGAGCGGGGTTCTCACCTTGTTCAGCAACACGTTCTGGCAACGGGGAATTCACAGTTCCTGCGGGACGAGAACTGCCAGCCTGAACTTGCTTCTTCTTGCCACCACCGGCCATTGATCTAGTAGAAGCTATCTTGACTTTTTGTAGGTTTCCCACAGACGGCGCCAATGTTGGATCACGGTCGAAGCTCCGTTACGTCCTTGACGGAATGCTCTGGACTCCTGAGCTCCGCGTAATCCTGCAAAAGGGGATGACCTGGGTGGTGACCCAGAATCCCTCTCTGATGCTTAAATGAGTATAGTGATCAATGGGGTGGTAAGCAAAAGTCTAAGTTCGTATTAGATTATCTTTTCTGAGGTAACGTCCTCCTATATATAGGAGGGGAAGTTACTCAGTTACCTGTTACTGCGCCTGGCAGTTTTGCCCATGATTCCGTGTATCTCGCCACGATCCCGCATATCTCGGTTGGGATTCCATATATCTCGCCCCACGCTCCGCGTATCTTACCCGTACTCCGCGTATCTCGGGCACGCCCTGCGTATCTCGGGGAATTTATCTCTAACCGTCTCCCACTACTCTATCTAGTAGGCGGGTTTCTCGGTCTTTATTCTCTGATCACAAGTCCCGACTCCTGTCGGAGAATCCAGAGTTGTCTCATTCTAGATCACCACCCAGGACCTTCAGTCTCTACGGGACAAGTCCAGCCTCTACGGGGCTTTATTATCGGGGCCTTTACTAAGGCATATCGGGGCCTACTCAGAGGCTTCTCATCGGGAGCATTCAGCTCATACATCGGGACCGCTAAAGTCGGGACCCTTCGTGCTGGGCCTCTGGGCCTTCCAGGCTTTTCACGAGGCCCACTGGACCTACTCGCCGTCCATTGGCTGTTAACGGGGCTAACGATTACATCGGAACCCATCAGTTCCCTCCAGCCATTAAATAACAAGCAATATCATGCTTCTTGTGGAAAAAATACAAAGGAGAAGAGGGTGGTAATACCCACCACGATTTAAAAATAGTTCCATTTTCAACAAGGAACGAGGACCGAAGAGCGCGCGAACAACCCATAATAGAAGTAAACAATGATACTCACAAGGGTGAAGCAAACAAGACGCACAGGGGCAAAGCGAACCAGTACGCGCGCGCACCTTCAGCATGCGCGCGACCTTCAACACGCGTCCCTCAGCACACACGCGACCCCTCACCAATACTACAATCAAACAAGTAAACAAGAAGGATAGATGCAACAAGTTCAACGGAAGAGCAGCAACATAAACAATATACTCATTTCAAACGGCTCCTCCGCGAGATCCGGTCCCTCGACACGGGGGCAGAAAGTGCAGATGGGCGAGTCAAAACCTCAATATCTTTCCCTTTTTTGTGGGAAAAATCCTTCAACGACTTGCCACTTGCAGTAAACTCAAATCACTCAGAGTTGCTCGAGGGACGAATCTCGAAGTCGGATAGTTTTATTCCTGATCAAGTAAGAGTATTGTTGACAGTGGCGACACTAAGTCGACCTCGACCCTGACCTGGACACAGAAAGGCGAGAAGGTCATTATCTTAGCGGATTCCGAAAAGTATCACTTCCAAGGGCAGCGCGTACGCGTCAACTCCCTAGGAGGTGGGCGACACATTGTTCAAAAACTAAATATGGAGACGTCAAAGCGCAACACGCGTGTGCCGATGCATTGAGAGAGAAGACAACACCTCTCGTTCAGAAACTAAAGATAGTAGCAACAAACATGGCATAGTGCGCTCATGTTTCGACACGTCGATAGGAGGCGTAACAGCTCATTTCCAAATGCTAGGTATAACTTCCATGATCGCGAGGACGCGTACGCGCGTGTCGATATACCAGTGTGAGATCTACTACTTCAAGATTAAGCGGCTATTATGTCCGCACATCTCTAAGCGGCTGTCATGTCCACACGTCTCCAAGCGGCTATCATATCCGCGCATCTCGAAGTGGCTATCACGTCCACATATCGCCGAACGTCCCTTATGTTGGCGCGACACACCAGCATATATACAACCAAGTAGTGGTCGCAAAACGCGTTATATATTGAAAGCTCTGGGTAGTGACAACGACATGGATAAGCACGTTGACTCGTCGACCCTTGTCTCATTCTCCAACAAGGCATGTGGCGTCGTCGACCTCTGACCTACATAACAAGAAGCATCGCCTCGTCGACCACTAATCTGTGCCCTATTTTGAAAACAACAAGTAGCAGTCGATTGAATACACTCTACCATGGAAAGACTTAGGGACGATCTCGAGGCATACCTTACTTCGGAAAATGTAAGTAAAAGTTAACACGAGACTCGACACCTTATGTCTGAAAAATCAGCTAAGTCCGGATGTGTACTCTGGAAGATACGCTTTGACAACTCAACTTACAAGGATGAACAACAACTTGATCAGCGCGTGTATACGCGACAGTCATCAATGCAAGGACTAATCAACGAACACTCTCCCGATGGAGATAACTACATACCTACAGAAGTTTTAGTCTATATACATCACATAGCAAACATCCCCTATGGGGGGCAACTCTATGTCGACAAGGGCCTCGTCCCGACGCCTACGTTTTCTACACAGCTACCTATGCGTCTACACGAACAACGCGCGTCTACATGATACTACACCTTTATCTAAGGTAACAAGTGCGAATATGATTATGGCACTAAAGTTTATACTTGCATATATCTTCTAATTAATGCAGGACTACAACATATATGTTGACGTTCAAGTGGATATAACATGCGCGACGAGTGCGCACGCGTCCAGCACGTACGTGACAAGTGACACGCTTACATAATGCTACATCATTGTTTAAATACTACAATATATGCTTTAACATGCTTGGGAAATTCTAATTGTTCAAGATACTATATCACGCACGCAACAATCATGTGTGAAATAAGCGACGCGCGCAACGAACACGCGTGCAAATGTCACGTCCACGGCGTATGTTCCTATTAGTCAAGAGAAGATTGAATTCGACTTCTACAATAATCATGTTTAAGATATCAAGTGGACGCGTGCATGGGTTGATGACATGCTAGTCACTATACTTGTATGGTCATGGAGTTAAGCTGAGCAAAGAAATATGTTCTAAGTGTCTCACCATGATAGCAGACGTAAGTAGCAAGCGTCAACTATCAAGAAATATATTCTAAGTGTTTCACCATGATAGCAGACGTAAGTAGCAAGCGTCAACTATCAGGATATATTTTCTAAGTGTTTCACCATGATAGCAGACGACAGACGACATATGTCAAGTAGGAAGAGTCGACTACCAGGAAATATTTTCTAAGTGTTTCATCATGATGGAGATAACAATGATCAACTATCAACTATCAACAATCAACGTCAAGCATGTTTGAACACTAACTACATCATGATGCAACATGTCAACATAATGATCACCATACATGAGGGGAGTATTACAACTTACAATCATGTTTATAAATTTTCAGCTCTTAGCCAAATTTTGGCCTATCTTGTTGAACTAACTTGTTGTAGCCATTTAATCAAAAACCTTGTGGGTGTTGGATCACGGTTGGAACTCCGGTACGTCCTTGACGGAAATCCGAACTCCTTCGCTCCAAGTAATCCTGCAAGAAGGGGATAGACCGGGCGGTGACCCAGAATCCCTCTCCGGTGCTTAAATGAGTATCTCGAGGAAGGCAAGCAAGTATCAGTATGTAATTATGTGAACATATCAATCCTGAGGTAACTCCTTCCATTATATAGGGGAGGGGTTACCTCAGTTACCTGTTGGGATAACTGCCACGTTCCGCTTATCTCGGCCATTAACCCACGTTCCGTCTTTTCTGGCCACTTCCCCACTATGTCGATAGTGGGCGTATTTCTCGGCCTCATGCTCTGGTGGCAAGTCTCGAGGGAAGTCGGGGACTCTAGAGTTATCTCCTTTGGTCACCGCTCGGGGCACCTCGTCATCGGGACAGGGCCAATCTTCTCAGGGATTCAATATCGGGGCCTACTTAAAGGCATATCATCGGGGCCTACTGAAAGACATATCATTGGGGCCTACTCAAAGGCATAATATCGGGAGCGTTCAGCTCATATATCGGGACCGACCTTGTCGGGACTCTTCGTATTGGTCTTCTAAGCCTCGTTTGGGGCCCAGTGGGCCTACTTCGCCGTTTAGTCACCGTTAATGGGCCTAACGGCTATATCAAAACCCATCATTTGCCCCCAAGACATATAGTTCGTCGTGTCTTCCAGTTCCGGGCCTCCCGATATCGGTATCGGAGGGTTTTGACTTTCCGAAAAATCTTCTGAAGCAGATCTCCTCCTCCAGGATTCCCCGATATTCCGAGGATAACCACCGAATCCGAAAAGATTTGTCGGTCACTCAACTATTAAATGCAGCAGATGACGCAGCGACGGTTTAGGTACCCGTGCCTGTTTTTTCTAAAAAAGCACTTTATAGCCGTTTTGTCTCTAGTGCTTCGACGATTCAGATTGAGGCGTTTAATCTTCAACGGTTCAGATTGCAACGTCTCTTGGGCTGTCCTCTCTCATATAAAACCCCAAATCTTGGCACTATTCAGTTCTCCTTTACCGTTTCATTCTCTGTATTTTCAAAAGCTCGAGCTCTCCTTTCTTTCTCTGATCAACACTCCGGCGACCGGAAGCTCCGACCATCAAGATCACCCTTTCTTCTCTGATTCAACATGTCTGGTAAGATTTTCTCCTTCGATTCCGAAGAGACTTGTTAGCATAGTTTTTCTTTTTATCTCAATAAACTTACCCGAACTTTTGCGGAAATCGACTGTGCCTTTTCTGGACGGTGAGTCCAGTTCCGGGGGGAGGAAGCCCTTCAAGTTCGATTATGCTTGCAATGAGATTTCCGACACTGCCTATGATGCAGCTCTCCGGGAGGGGTGCATTACTTCCACCTGGGAGCCTCGCTTCCCTTTTCCTTGGCCCCGCGTCCCGGGTGACTCTGTGGCCACTCATCCCCGGGAAGGGGAGGTATTTGTCTCCACCGGGCAAATATCGGCAGGGATCCGATTCCCCTTTTGTGGGGACATAGTCGAGATGTGTACACATTACAAAACACATCCGACTACTTTCTCCCCCCACGCCATCCGCGTGTGGAATGCTTTCCGCGTCCTTTGCTTCCGTCAACAATGGCCCTACAGCCTCCGACTCTTCCGGACCTTCTACGGGCTAAAATGTAATGATGCCGGGGTCTGCGCCTTCTACCCGCGGATGCCTAAGTGGAGCAAGGCGCAACTCTTGACACCTGGAAGGTCGCCAAGGGTCGGGGGCTCATCACCGACTCGGGGCCCGATAACAGTGGCTGGAAGAGGAGCTATTTCTTCATCCGAAACAGCTCCATCCCATGGCCCTGATGGGAGGTTGAGGCGGACCCTGCTCCCGCTTTCCACACTTACTCCGAGGAGGATTTCCAGATTCTCCACTGCATCCAGCTTTATCGTTGGGGGGACTCTTTCGCTCACCTCGACGCCAACTCCATCGGGGAGCGGGACTTGGTTCTGACCGGGATCCGACTCCTTGATATCGTGTCCGGGGTCAACTCTTCGACGGCCCTTCTAACCTCGTTCCTTGGGTAATATTCTAACTGTCTTTTCGTTTTCGTCTTTGCAGCTAAGAAGGTATCATTGCTGACCAATCTCGTGCTTAAGCAGGCGGAGACTGATACTGTCCCACGCCCCGCGAGGAAGAGGAAGTCTTCAAAGAGGGCCGCCTCCTCGTCGGCACCTCCCACCTCGGAGCAAATCAAACGGGCCCGGGTGGAGAAGATGGAGCAGATATTCAACACCAAGACTCCGGAGGAAGGTAAACAACTCCGCTTAGCAATTCAATTGTACAGGAGGCATATTCCTAAGGAGTTAATCCCCTCCGATAAAGGAGCCAGGATCGAAGGGATCAAACGCATCCTGCAAGGAAAAGTCCCCGCGTCCTCAAAGCGGGATACTACAATTATTACGGGAAGGACCAGTACCTCTCCCGTCGCGTCATTTGGTGTAAGGAACCTGATCAACTTCCTGACTTTATTTCTGAAGCTTCTCGTCATCCAGCTGCAGGTCAATCGGGAGCTGGAGCTTCGGCGGAGGTGCCACCCTCCAACGCCCAGGTCGGAGAGCCCCTCATTTCTCTTCCAGCCCCAGGAGGATCGGGGACTGAAGACGCCCCGACGGACGGTCAGTTCCGTCGGGTTCTTGACCTGGACGTCTCTCACTCTTCTGAGGAGGCGAGCGGGGGCCAGCCCCTGATTCGTCGTCGGGGGGCGAGGCAAACCCCGCCGGAGCCGACTCCCGAAGGGCCGCCTCCGTCTTCTCCAGCACAGCAGCTGTCGCCGGTCTTGAGCCTAACTCCCGAGGAGCTGGCGGGTTCTCATGGCGGCTCGGAGGCCCGCACCTCCGATACTCAGGGCGTCGTTCCCCCTCTCTCCTTGGACGGGAGCTTCTACCAGCTTTACTCCCCCGACCAGGCGGCGGCTCCTTGGACTCCGATCGAGTCGTTGCGGGGGGTCCCGCTGCGTCGGGATGATGTGTCCACGGAACTGGGTCTGCACCTACTGGCAGGCTCAGTTCCACCATCTATGAAGCTCCCGCTCTCCCTGGCTCGAGAGGACATCCACGCGGATATTCGCGCCATGGCCGTTCGTCGCGTGGAGGTAAGGTTTCCTGTCTTTACACTTAGTATATATAAGGCAAAATATTTTCGTGTACTGACCTCTTATCTTCTTCTTCACAGGAAATGGCGGACCAACATCGCTGTTTCGGGTATGTCGTGGCCTTGGAGGAGGCCCTGGAGCAGGAGCGTGCCAAGGCGGCCCCCAAGGTCTTGGCCAAGCTCAAGGAGGATTTGGCTGCCTCCGAGTCGTCAAAGGGGAAGTTGGTTAAGGAGCAGGCCCTCCTTAACCAGAAGACTCGGGACCTCCTGAGGCAGGTCCACGACTTTGAGAGGCTGCTGAAGCAGGAGCGGCAGAGGCTCCAGGAAGAGCAGCAGGGGCGCGCGGAGGATCGGGACAGGCTTGTCCTCGAGAAGAAGGCCCTCGAGGACGCCAAGACGGGGCTGGAAGCTGAGAAGAAAGCCCTCGAGGATGTCAAGGCGGAGCTGGAGGCTGAGAAAGTCCTTCTCGCCAGTCGGTCCCGACAGATGGAGCGGGAACTTGCTGAGTTTCCCACCAAGCTGGCCGAGGCTGAGGCCAAGGGACGGGAAGATTATCGGGGCTCCGAGGCTTTCCAACTGGATGCAGTGAAGTTCTGTACAGCGGAGGTGGAGACCACCCTGCTTAACGCTGTCGAGGAGCTCCATCTGGAGTATGGTGGTGCCATCGATTTCACCAAGTCTCAGACCCTCGCCCCCTTCGCGGAGAGGTACTTCAACCTTTCTGTTGAGAGCGACGGGGCCAACACCCCCGGGGGGGCTGCGGGTGCTGAAGGCACGGTGGAACCTCCAAGTGCAGAACTCCCGACAACTGAGCCCCCGATGATCGACCCTTCACCGGCTGACTTCCCAGAGTCCGATCCTCCCGCGGCCAATCTTCCAGGGTCCGATACTCCGACCACGGAGCCTTCTGCCACGGACCTCGTGGACCCTGCTTCCCTCGACGCTGCCAAGGATCAAGCTTGGTTGCTTTATTTTCGAATCCTTGTAATTTCCTTTTTTGTTGCGAACCTCCTAGATCTTTATAAAATCAATCTTTTTTGGTTCTGATCATCACTGCACCACTTAAGGTGAATTAACTACGCCACTTAAGGCAATTCGATCATATCACATAGAGTAATTTCGACGCGTCACTTGAGACATTTTACCCACACCACTTAAGGCGATTTAATCGTGCCCCTTAGGCAACTTATCCACACCACTTAAGGCGATTTAATCGTGCCCCTTAAGGCAACTTATCCATACCACTTAAGGCGATTTAATCGTGCCCCTTAAGGCAACTTATCCACACCACTTAAGGCGATTTAATCGTGCCCCTTAAGGCGAAACCACGCCACTTAAGGCGATTTAATCATGCCATTTAAGGCAGAACCACGCCACTTAAGGCGATTTAATCATGCCGTTTAAGGCGGAACCACGCCACTTAAGGCGATTTAATCATGCCGTTTAAGGCGGAACCACGCCACTTAAGGCGATTTAATCATGCCATTTAAGGCGGAACCACGCCACTTAAGGCGATTTAACCATGCCATTTAAGGCGGAACCACGCCACTTAAGGCGATTTGACTACACCACTTAAGGCGATTTAAGCATACTTAGAATGATAAGTCTTAGCATAGTCTTGTCGGAAGCAACCTCCTTATTCATTGATGGCTCAACTTGCACCACTGAAAGCGACTTAATACACAACTTGCACCACTGAAGGCGACTTAATAAACAACTTGCACCACTGAAGGCGACTTAATAAATAACTTGCACCACTGAAGGCGACTTAATAAACAACTTGCACCACTGAAGGCGACTTAATATCAAACATGGCATTTCTTCAAGTGTTCTCCACTAAAATAATGCTTCAACACAATGCCATCGAGGTCTTCCAAATTGTACGCATTCCGAGCTGGCATCCCCACGACCTTATAAGGCCCTTCCAATTTTGGTGACATCTTGTTGATCCGATCCAAAAAGGTAAACTCGTTCCGACGCCAGACCAGTTCCCCGACAAAGAACTGTCGAGACTTGACTCGTCGATTATAATATCGGGCTGTTGCCAAGCGCATCCGGGCTTGGGCCTCCTCGGCACTCCGCCTCTTTTCTTCGACCAAGTCCAAGTCCAGAAGCCTCATTTCATCATTCGAGAGAGGTTCGTAATAGCTCGTCCGATGGGATGCCACAGCTATTACGACGGGAGCTACTGCTTCCGTGCCACAAACAAGGCCAAACGGAGTCTCCCCAGTCGATCGTTTGGGTGTCGTTCTAACAGCCGAAAGCACATTTTCCAGCTCATCCAGCCATTTGCCCTTCAATGCATGGACCCTCTTCTTCAGGACATCCATCACGATCTTGTTGGCTGATTCCACCTGTCCATTGGTTTGAGCATGACGGACAGAGGCTGTCCGATTCTCAATTTTCAGTTCCTCCAAGTACTCCTTCCACTGGGCCCCGTTAAACGCGGAACCATTATCGCTGATCACCACCTTGGGGATCCCGTATCGAGATATGATATGGGTCTGGAGGAATTTGAGGATATGGTTCCCCGTTGTCTTGGCCAATGCCTTAGCTTCTATCCATTTCGAGAAATAATCAATAGCCACGACTAAATATAGACACTGACCTTTTTCAACTGGAAGGGGTCCCACCAAGTCGATTCCCCATTGCGCGAAGGGCCAAGCACTCTTGATGGACGTCAAATCGGCAGCTGGAGCCACGATATTCGGGGCATACTTCTGGCAAGCGTCACAGGATCGGACTAGCATCGTTGCCTCCTTGTTCATCGAGGGCCAGTAATAGCCCAGGTTCAGCACTTTCCTCACGATGGATCGGGCACCTTCATGACAGGCCAAATATCCTTCGTGCACCTCCTTAAGGATCCGACCTGTGTCGGGCTCGGCCACGCATTTCAGATAAGGAGTTAAATACCCCTTTTTATACAGCTGATTGTCAACCATCACATAATTGAGCGCGATTCGGCGTATTTTGCCAGCTGCTACTTCATCATCGGGGCCTGCCCCCGTAGTCAGATACGCGGCTATCGGGGTCATCCAAGTGGGCTCCTCCGATCCGACCTCAATGGCACATACCTCCGACTGATCGGTGGTTGACAGGACCACCTTCTCCAAGAAATGCACCTTCCGACTTTCATCGAGGGGTGCCCCCAAGGCAAACTTGCTCAAGGCATCTGCTTCTGCGTTATCCTCCCTCGGGATCGCCTCAATATCGAAGCTATTGAAACTCTCCTTCAGGTTTTGTACCTCCCGAAGGTATTTCTTCATTATCGGGCTCTTTGCTTCCTATCGCCCCTGGACTTGGTTCACGATCAGGCTAGCGTCGCACTTCACCTTTAAGTGACCAACTCCCGTTCCTTTAGTAATCTTGAGGCCAGTGATGAGAGCCTCATATTCAGCTTCATTGTTGGTGGCCCTAAATGTCAAGGCCAAGGCATATCAGAGGGGCTCGCCTCCGTCTGGTGGTATCAGTACGAAGCCTGCTCCCGATCCTTCTGAATTTGAGGAGCCATCGGTATACATCTCCCAAGTATTTTCGGCGTCGGGCTGTTCTGACTGCTCTGTTATCGGGACCTCCGTGGTTGCCCCCTCTACAGGGCCCGCTACTTCTAGATCGGGGGCTGTAGACTCTGCTATGAAATCCGCCAACGCCTGGCCCTTAATAGCCGTTCTCGGAGCAAAGTGAATGCGGAACTCACTAGTGGTGAGCGTGGTCTGGTCCTGGTCAGGACCAGACCAAGACCATGCAAGACCATTTATAAATGGTCCTCCTCCAAATGGTCTAGGACCAAACCAGGACCATTTGGACCATTTACAAATGGTCTTGGTCTTTTTGGTTGTGGTTTTGGTCTAGACCATTAGGACCATTTAGGACCATTTTTATTTTTTTTATGTTTTTTAATATAATTTAATTTTTAAAATTTGTCGAATATTATTTTGTAATAATTTTAAATTGAAAATATGTTTATTAGAATTATATATAATAGTTGAGATTGTTGCAATCAATACCTGATAAAGTGTTCAAATAAGTTTTATGGTTATACGATCCATAAATAACAAATAAGACACTTATCAAATTACGTAATGGTGTAACAAAGTTACAATTTCCCTGATATTAGACATAAAATAAATCAAACACGAAAATGTAGTATTTTGGCACTTTGCACTTTACAAACATAAGATTTTCATCTCTTTGTAGCAAGCAACTTCATAAACTAATTATTGAGTTTTTGACCAAAATAGGGTTACATGGACAACCAAATACCAATATAGGCTAGAAAAAAAACCAATTACAAATATAGGGCTGGCCGGGTTGAGGGAACCCGACCAAGTGAGTTCCAAAATTAGACTTCACTTGGCCGAGTTCCCCCAACCCGGCCAACTGATTTTTTTTTTTTTTTTTCTCGGAAAACTGAAAAAAAAAAAAAAAAAAAAAAAAAAAAGGATCTCACTTGGCCGGGTCGCCCCAACCCGGCTAAATATGTATTTTTTTTTCTGTTTTTTTAATAGATATTGTAAAAATTAATGGTTTTGTAAAAAAATTTCTATTAAAAAAGCAAAAAAAAAAAAAAAAATCAGAAAAAAACAGAAAAAAAAAACGAAAAAAAAAACATATTTTGCCGGGTTGGGGGAACCCGGCAAAATGAGTTACATGTTTTTTTTTTCCGAAAAAAAAAAAATCAGTGTGCCAGGTTCCCCCAACCCAGCCAGCCCTATATTTGTAATTAGTTTTTTTTTTCTAGCCTGTATTTGTATTTAGTTGTCCATGTAAATCTATTTTGGTCAAAAACTCCTAAATATTCAGCTAATCTAATGTTTCTCAAGTTTGCTCACAACGCTCAGCGGAGGTTTTAACTTTTATTATAAATTATTATTTCCAGTTTTTTTTTTTTTAATAATACAATGGTCTTAATGGTCCTAAATGGTCTCAAATGGTCTTAATGGTCTTGGACCGAAATTAAGACCAGGACCAATTAAGACCAATAAAAGAAGACCATTGGTCTTGGTCCTAAACGGTCTTGGGCTAATGGTCTTGGTCTTGGGTGGTCTTGGGCTCTGTTATGGTCTTGCTAGACCATTGCTCACCCCTAGAACTCACTAAGCTCGACTGCCCATTTCACTAATCTCCCCGACGCATCAGGTCAGTTCAAAAAATGTTTCAAGGGCTGATTCGTCCAAACAGTAATTTCATGCGCATGGAAGTAAGGCCTCAGCTTTCGAGCAGTAACAATCAACGCATAAAGATACTGGGATGGGCTTCGCCAATGGCGGGAGGGTGCGGAGGTGCTGCTTGAGTGCCTGAAACGCCTCTTCACACTTGGCAGTCCACTCAAACTTCTTATTGGCCCTCAACACTTCAAAAAATGGCATGGATCGGTCGCTTGCCTTGGACAGGAAGCGATTCATCGCATCCAATCGGTCGTTCAGCACCTGCACCTCCCGATGGTTCGTCGGGGACTTCATCTCTTCGATCGCGTTCAGCTTCTCAGGGTTGACTTTGATTCCCCTCTGGCTCACCATAAAGCCCAGGAACTTCCCAGAGTGCACTCCGAAGGCACACTTGGTCGGGTTCAAGCGAACTTGATGAAGCCTCATCCGCTCGAATGCTGTGGCCAAGTTGTGAACATGATCCTCGGCCTGTCGGGACTTCACCAGCATGTCGTCCACATAGGCCTCCATTGTTTTCCCCAACATGTCCCTGAACAGCTTGTTCACCATTCTCTGATAAGTTGCACCTGCATTGATCAGTCCAAAGGGCATAACATCATAGTGATAGATGTCGCTATCAGCATAGAAGGCGGTATGGGGGGCATCCTCCTTGGACATCTTGATCTGATTGTAGACGGAGTAGGCATCCATAAAGCTCAACAGCTCATGTCCCGATGTGGCATCCACTAGCTGGTCGATCCTCGGGAGCGGGTAGCAATCCTTCGGGCATGCCTATTTCAGGTCGCGGAAATCGACACACATCCGCCATTTGCCATTGCTCTTCTTCACCAGGACTGGGTTGGCAACCCAGGTCTGGAATCGGAGCTCCTTAATGAATCCAGCATCGAGCAACCTGCCCACCTCTTGCTGGATCGCGATCTTCTTGTCGGCACCCATCGAGCGCCTTCTCTATGTGATCGGCTTGATCGCGGGATCAATCTTCAGCTCGTGAGTAATCACATCGGGGCTGATTCCTGGCATGTCACTCAGGGACCAGGCAAACAACTCCTTGAATTCCTTCAATAGATCGATCAATTCTCGGGCCAACTCCTCGGTCAGAGCGGACCCGATTTTCACCTTCCTCTGAGGTCCATCAATCTCGACCTCCTTCAAATCTTCCATCGGGGCGGGACGCCCGAACTCCTCTTGAGGATCAGCGTCAGTCTGGAAAACAGTCATAGCCTCCCGATTTCTCCTTCGGGTGGCATTGACATAGCACCTCCTGGAAGCTATATGATCGCCCTGGACCTCCCCGATTCTGTGGTCAGTCGGGAACTTCAGTTTCTGATGAACAATTGAGGCAATTGCCCCCAGCGGGTTGATGGTAGTCCTCCTGATAATGGCATTGTAGGTCCCCGCAGACTCGACCACCACGAACTCTACGTTCCTCTTCTCCGACTTCCAACCACTCCCGAACTCGACCGGTAAGGTAATCACTCCGACCGGGTAAGAGGTAGAGCCAGAAAATCCGACCATCGGGAAGTCCGCAGGCTTCAAGTCCTTCTTGGTTTTCCCCATGGCCTGCAGTGCGTCCAAGAACAAAATATCGGAGGAGCTTCCTCCATCGATCAGGATCCATTTCATCTAGTACCCATCCACGTTCAGGGTCACGACCAAGGCATCATCGTGCGGGGTCTCCACACCTATCAGGTCCTCCGCTGAGAAGGGAATCACCATTTCTTCGTTCGGAGTCCAATTTCGGGCCCTCTTGCCCAGCACCACAGCAATGGGAATCCGAGAAGCATAAACCTCCTGAGCTGCCGTAGTATCTCCTCCTGCAGCAAGTCCTCCGTGAATCACATTAATAGTTCCCCGCTTCTCCTTGCGGGCATTGGAAGACTCGGGCTTATCCTTCTTCGGGGATCGACCACGGGATCGTGAACGGGACCGCGATCGGGACCGGGAGCAGGATCGGCCCCGTTGTCCGGCCACAAATTCCTTGAGCTTCCCCTTCTGGATCAGCTTCTCAATCTCTTTCTTCAACTCCCGAAAATGGTTAGTGTCGTGACCATTGGCACGATGAAAACGACAATAACTATCAGTGCGGGCTCCCATGGACTCTCCATCTTTTTTCGGGGGATATCTGGCGATACCCTGTCGGTCCATCACCGCCAATACCGCACCCATGGAATAAATAAGAGGGGTGTAGTGGTCCTCCCGCTTGTCCGAATTCGAGGAACGCTTGTCTTCCCTCCGATCAGGACGGCCTCGACCCCGACTACTCTCGGGTTTATCTTTCCTCCTGCGATCGTTCGAGGGTTTGAACGACTGCTTCCCCTTGTTTGATTTCGGAGGGTCAAGGTCTCCGGCAGCTATCTTCGACTCCTGGACGTCGATTTGCTGCTTCACCCTCTTCTGCAGCGCCTCCATGTTCCACACAGCCTTCTCAGCCACGCTGTGCATCAGGTCGGAACCATATGGTGCTGTTAGGTTCCGAATGAAAGTGCGGATGGTCTCTCCTTCGGACATTTCCTCATCAATCTCGGCCACGCTGGCAGTGTACCTCTGGTAGTAATGCGTCAGAGATTCGTCGGGCCTCTGTACCACCTCAGTCGGGGATCTCGCGCTTTTCAGGAGGCGTCGACGGCCCTGGTACTGCTGGATGAAACGATCATGCATCTGGGTCCAGCTAGAGATGCATCCTGGGGGAAGGCTGAAGAACCACGTCAGGGCCCTCTCACCGAGTGTGCCTGGGAATAAAACGCACACTATATCATCATTCGGGGCTCTGCCTAGACAAGCCATGACATGCTTCTGGACATGACGAACGGGATCTCCCTCGTCATCATACTCCTTAATTGTCGGGATGCCCAGTCCCGGCGGGGCAGTAGTGTTCACCAATCGGGGGACGAAGGGATGAGTGAATCGGTCCCTCAGCTCCGACATCATCTTCTTCTGGTCGCCCATGCAAATGTTCACGATCTTCACCACTTGATCGGGGGTGATAGGGCCATTGAGAGGAATGGTCCTATGCTGCACAGGCCCAGGCCCATCGACCACGAACTACTCCGATAGGGCAGGCTCCTTGCCCTTGTCCTGGTGCTCGGGTTGGGCCTCCTGCCCGTCCTGATTCTCCATCGGCGGAGGCGGAGGCAACTCCTCCTCCTTCTTCTTGGTGGCCTCCCTTCGATCCAAGAGAGCTTCCATAGCTTCCAAAAATACTGGCATGGCATCCATCACAGCCTTTGCCAAGTCCGGTTTTGCAGTGCATCCTGGTCCCTCCTTGGAATCTCTTCCCGGCTCTCCGACGAGTTTCGAATGGAATCCTCGTGATCATCATGATGCCCCCTTGTTTGGGAAACAGCAGGGGGAGGATCATTCCGATTAGCAGTGCGCTCCGGCGGCCCTGAATTCAGAGTTCCAACAGGGTGGCGGGAACCGCCGGATTGTCCTTGTCTCTTCTTTTGCTTGCCAGCCATCGAACGGGTAGAAGTCATTTTTTCTTTTTGCTTCGTTCCCACAGACGGCGCCAATGTTGGATCACGGTTGGAACTCCGGTACGTCTTTGACGGAAATCCGAACTCCTTCGCTCCAAGTAATCCTGCAAGAAGGGGATAGACCGGGCGGTGACCCAGAATCCCTCTCCGATGCTTAAATGAGTATCTCGAGGCAGGCAAGCAAGTATCAGTATGTAAGTATGTGAACGTATCAATCCTGAGGTAACTCCTTCCTTTATATAGGGGAGGGGTTACCTCAGTTACCTGTTGGGATAACTGCCACGTTCCGCTTATCTCGGCCAGTAACCCACGTTCCGTCTTTTCTGGCCACTTCCCCACTATGTCGATAGTGGGCGTATTTCTCGGCCTCGTGCTCTGGTGGCAAGTCCCGACGGAAGTCGGGGATTTCAGAGTTATCTCCTTTGGTCACCGCTCGGGGCCCCTCGTCATCGGGACAGGGCCAATCTTCTCAGGGATTCAATATCGGGGCCTACTTAAAGGCATATCATCGGGGCCTACTCAAAGGCATAACATCGGGAGCGTTCAGCTCATATATCGGGACCGACCATGTCGGGACCCTTCGTATTGGTCTTCTAAGCCTCGTTTGGGGCCCAGTGGGCCTACTTCGCCGTTTAGTCACCGTTAATGGGCCTAACGGCTATATCAAAACCCATCAGTGGGCATGCTAGTAAAAGCAATTTCAAGAGACAATCAAGATCAAATTGGACCTAAACAAGGTTGCAAATGATTTAGCCATACCCAAAATCAGACCCACAACCACGAGCCAATGCCGGAGAGCCGTCCGCTTCCGTAAAAAACGCCCGCCACCGTTGGAAGCCACGCACGCCACGCTGCCGTTGTCACGCGCCGCTGCCGTTGTCACGCGCCGCTGCCGCTGTCACGCGCCGCCGTGGACTCCTCAGGCTGCTAACGCCGTGCCTGGCTGCGCCGCCCTCGCCACCTACTGGAGATTTCACTGCCGAGAATGGTGGTTAGCCGGAATTTGCTTGGTCTCCAAGATTGCTAACCCCAAGATGTCTTCTTCTTCAAGAAACTAAGGGTAGCCCTAAAATTACTAAGTGGGGAGACTTGACAAGTAAATGCTCTCTCTCATTTTAACTAATAGTATTTGTACCTATGGGTAACCCTTGATCCCTCTCTGTTTTTTACAAGTCCCTAATTGCATGACTAAGTGTTTTTACACCATTGTTACAACATACATCATTTTTAACTTGACGAACGCAATCATGCTCGTGTGTTACATGTCTGTGATTTATTTGTGATCATGTCATCTGTGTTAATTCATGATTCATATTTTCATTATTGCATAATCAATTGCATGATTTTATTATCAATCACACGTCATTGCATCATGCATGTGCATATTACTTTAAACGCGACAGTCGCGCCCGCGTCTGACACATCCATGTCTAACGCGTCTGCGACCAATGCATCCTTATACATGTCAACCTCCATAAATGTGATTGCATATATTTATAACTCTTTGCATATATCTATTGTATATATGCATGTATGCTACACTAACCCTGTCAGCAGATATCAAAATACTCGCCAAGAAAAATTAAAGTTAGGCGAAATCAAGGCCTGCATGCCCAATTGACTATCAATGAACCTCTGAGGTCAGCACCGAACCTAAATTGGGCATTTATCCTATCTTAAAATAGATTCAAGCAAGGTTTTAACCATTACATGACTCAAGGGAAAGTGATGGATATCTACCCAATTCGAGTTCGTATTTATATTTCGGACTTCGCAAACATGTCAAAATTACATAAACAATTCAAAAACACCTCCGCGAGTCAAAACAATCCGGACGCGCAACACACGCGCTCGGACCGGACTTTTTCGGATTGCTCAACAATCGGGACCAGTCGGACTGCTGTCTGTAGCATGCGTGTTATTCCCTTTGTGTTCTTACACTAAGTTAGATTTTTCCAATAACCAACATTGATCAAACTAGACGACGATTCACACTTCTTTTAAACCGGCTTCGAACCGCGCAAAAACCGGGGTCGGTTTTAAGGTTTCCTATAAAAGGAGCCTAGGCCACTCATTTTACATTTTATCTTCACTTGAGATTGGCTTAGGAGCTCAGACTTCTCTCTAGCTTTATCTGTCTAGAATTCTTATTTAAGCATCGGAGAGGGCTCAACTAGCACCCCCCTTCTCCATGCTAGTTACTGCCATGTGTGCAGGTTTGGACAGCGAGCTCGGATCAAGGAGCGCGAATAGGAGATCCTGACATGGTGATCAACCCGAAGATTCGATAGTCCGTTATATCAAGCGGGTCTGGACGAAACAACTCCCAAGGCCAAACCAGAATATAAGACAACCACCACTATCAAGGCTTCCCAAGGAAGCTCAAACACCTGTTCAATTCCAAGTGAAGTTAAGTTAGCTGAAAAAGTTGAGCAAGTAGAGATGATATGTTCCCAAATGGGTTAACAGGTCTTTTGGCCCATGATGTTTGAAAACTTTTGGGTTTTGGTGAATGATATTTTTTTAACCTAGTTTTGGTACTATATGTTTGCAGATTTTTTCTAGTTTTGGTCTAACCGTTACATTCCGTCCATTTTTTGACATGTTCAAGTCACGAGATCCACTCGAAAATTTAAATTTAGTCCCTCTAATACTTTCTTAACCTTTTTTGTGTTCAATTTAGTCCCGAAGTTTCAAAATTGACCCCAATTGGACAATAGGTCCAATTGAATTTTTGAAACTTCGGGACTAAATTGAACAAAAAAAAAATGTTAGGAAAGTATTAGAGGGACTAAATTGAACAAAATTGAAAGTTTAGGGTGGATCACGTGACTTGTAAATGTCAAAAAATGGACGGAATGTAACGGTCGGACTAAAACTAGAAAAAATCTACAAACATATGGTACTTAAACTAGGGAAAAAAAACATCATAGACCAAAACCCAAAAATGGTCAAGCATCATAGACAACAAGACCTGTTAACCCTTCCCAAATTGAACATAAGGAAAAAGTAGAGATCAATGATACAATGCCTTCTCTATGCAATAATATTGAGGATGACACCGAAGATGCAAACCACATTGATTCTATTCTAGATGCAGAACATCCTTCAATAGATTGCATGACATTGAATGTACAAATGAATACACGATCTACTATAATGTTAGAGCAACACTCAGAGCATATTTGCTTGAAAGACATTAATGAATATGGGGGTCTTCAGATTAAAATCCTGAATGATATGTTGCTGCATGATGATGTCAATGAAGATCATTTCTTTAAAAATGCTCCAAATGGATCGCCTTTACTTCAAGGAATTGATCATCAAGTCAAGATTGTTTTTGACCCTGGAGACCGGTCGCCTCTACTTACAAGGATTTCATATTTCCCTATTCACCGGAAGGCAAGATTAGATTCTTGAGGAAAGATTCGGGACGAATCTTCTTGAAGAAGGGGAGAATGATGTGAGCAGCTCTAAGGCGAACATCAGTTGAAGAGGGACGAATAAACAAGACAAGGAGAGCAAAGACACTTTGCAAGACTTACGTTATTTATATTCGTTGTATTTAGTATGATGAAGTGTTTTTCTATAATTACTTAGCTGAACTTATGTGTTGGGCGTTTAGCCCATGGGTTAATTATTTGTATTAGTTTAATTAGGTCATTTAAGGGTCTAAAGGGCTGAAAAACACCAAGCCTCATTAGATAAGTCCATTAGGGTTTCTTTTAGTCAACTAGGTGTCATCAGGGTTAGTTTGCAACCTTTAAATAGCCACTTTAAGAGTTGGCCGAATTTTTACACAATGAATTTATATTTCAGTTTTGTGAAGAGTGTTTCTTCTCCTTACGAACTTATCAAGGCTCCCTTGTGGCGTTCAACCCCGACTTATCGAACGGATTATCCATCTTCGTTTGTGGAGTCTTCGACATCAAACTAGAAACGGTCCAGCGACATCATATTGCAAGGGTTTTCGTCTCACGTCGGCGAGAATCACATCACTAACCAAAATTACAATTTACCTGAAGAGGTTTTTTTAAAAAATAAAAATAAAAATATAATGCGTATAAAACGCATGTTTGAAATTAAAAACTCAAGTAAGAGTTTTTTTTATAAAAATAATGCATATGAAATGCATGATTGAAAAGAATATTTCTACAACTAATTGACTAATTACTTAGCTGGATTTTTTTTTAAATGCAATGACATGCATGCTTGAGTATAAAAGTTATACAAACTGAAAACTTAATATTTACATGTTAAGCTTTAACAATAAAAAATATGGACAAAAATGACATGTGACGGTCTCAAAATAAAGTGTGATTTTGCTATACAATGTAGGTGTAAGCATATGGTAATTGGCGCCGTAATTGGTAACCAATAATATGTATAGTTTACCTAATGAACTTGGGTAAATGTCACATTATTGTAATTGGGCTAGAGCCAAATCCCAATTGACTTAGGAGGCCCAAAATTGGGCCTCCCCAAATACATAGTCCGGCCGAAATATATAAAGGGGTTAAAGTGGACAAAAGTCCACTTTACTCCTCCTATAAATAAGAGGTGTTAGAGGATTTTTAGGGTTAATCAAAATTCCTTCATTAGAGTATTTTAGAGAGAACCCCCCCCCCCCCCATAATACCTTAGTTCGGCTGAACCATATCCCTCTCCAAGGGTGTGCCAAATTGCCTTCGAGCAAACTCTCTAGAGATCTGTCCCTGTGCTAAGAATCGATCAGAGGCATTGCTGTGGAGCTTGCAACCTCTACGGGTACCGACCGGTGGATCGTGAACTCTCCTTAGAAGATCATGGGCCTACCGATCATCTTAAAGGTATGTGCGAAACTTCCGCTGCGTAATTCCAATTACTATCATATACCTTGTTTAAGTATCTGTAGTGATTACTCCCCGTGGTGATAAATTGGTGATCTTGAAAATTTAAATTGAAAACTAAAAATTTTAAATTTAAATTTCAAAATTTGCGATATTTATGGTTGTTGGTAAAACCGAAATTTTCATGATGTTCTTGGTAAATTTGATGTTCATGATCTTCAAGAAAAGTGTAATATTTATCAAAATCAAACGTTGGATTGTAGATCTTATTAAAATTTGATCTTGAAACTTGACAACTTGTTTCTAATTATGTGTTAATTTCGGCTAACCCTAAGGAATTGTAAGGTAATTTTTTTAATTTCTTAGGCACCAAGAAAATTAAATTGGCCCAAATTAATTATTTTATTGTTTACCATATTTTAATTTTTAATCTAGGTAACAATATATCTATAATTAGAAACATAAGGATAGATTCACATAAATATATAGAAATATATATCACTATCAATATATCTAAATATTCAATAGGGTTAAAGATATTATTGATATATTTTATTGCCTAAAAGTTTGAGAAAATATATTGTCAGTATATTTGTTACCCTATTTAAGATATTGACAATAAATAAATAGATAAATATATTATATATTGTGTCGAATTATACATATATATATATATATATATATATATTGTTGATTGGCTTAATCTTATAGATAGAATCTTAGCAATAAATATATATATGTTTTTAAATGGTCCGAAATTTATATATATGTATATATTTAATATTGGAAATTATTTTTAAATAGTTAGTGTTTACTTGGGCTAAGTTAGATATTTTTGGACTTTAAATACCTACTTGGGCCATAAGAAACAATTTCAGCCCAACCTTTTGAATCTTTTTTTAATTATTGGGCCGTTCCAATATATTAAACTGGGACGGATTCAAATCGAACCGGGTTTTCTCAATCGGTTCGACCTAATCGGTTTTGGTCGAACCGGGGTAATTAAGTGGATCTAACCGAACCGGTTTTGTGTGTTGAACCGAACCAAACCCTATTTTATTGGACCGGTTCAGACCGAACCAGATTTTTAAAATTTAAAACAGGACCGAACTGAACCGGATTTACCGGACCGAACCAAATTTGCCGGACCGAGCTGAACCGGATTTTCTGAACTGGATTTTAAGAACCGAATTTTCTTAATCGGACCAAACTCAACCGAAATTGACTGAACCGAAATGGTTTTAAAAACCGAATTCAAGTCAATTAAATAAAATAGGGTGGTCAAGTTTTAAAATCCAAATGTTTTTGAACCTCTAAATAGACTACACAATGCTTATAGGGTTGGTAACCTTTATGCCTAGTTTCGATTATGGGGATGGATCTCGGAGATGAATTGCAATTGTTTATTAATCAATATATATATTAATGCATGATTAGAAATGTTGTCTTGACAAAGTTAAGCTACCTGGACATTGCATGTTGTGGGCGGAGCCCTGGTTATATATATGGAATGCGCACTAGGATAGACATGCTGTGATGGTTGTAATGCCTAGGATTCATGTCTAGAATGTTGCGTAATAGAATATAAGCATGAATTGCAAATCAGCCTCTAATGTTTAAACTTATTTTAAAATTGAAAACAAGTCGCCAAATATGTATGATTGATGTGAATGATTCATGTTTGACATGTATGCCAAGATATTGAGGATGTAGACGCATTTGATAATTTACTTGGAAGTAGAATTATGTATGCAAGCATGAGTTCCTCGGAATATTAGATGCATGACACGTAAGCATGAGTGTGGTTTGTTTGATGAATGTTACTTGCGTATGATAATTTACATGGTTAGTAGAATTATATATGCATGAGTGAATTCATCGAATATTTTTCAAAATACAAAAGGGCCTTGGGAAAGCCAAGATCGGGTATGGTTGTTTTAAAATTCCTGTTCTGGTAATTTGCAATTAAAACCTTTTTAAAAGACTGATCTATTGAATTGAAAACAGCGGTAATGTGAACTCTTTCACAACCATCTTCCATTGGTTTACTAGTTTTCGGTTGGTTTAGATGACTGAGGAATCATTATTTGTCGGATTCAATCTTAATAGATATTTGATGTATGCAATTCTTTCTCAAAATGTTATTGTCTCCCTGATTTTTGCATAATCATCAATGTGTTAGTATTAATTGGTTTATTTAGTTCGATTCGATATTCCTCGCAATCTTGATGGTGTGAATCATTACGAATAAAAGAAGTACATGTTGAACTCTCTACTATGATTCCGAAAAGTAGAAATGACAACTAAAGATGAATATAAGGATTCTGTATGATTTTGACAATGAGAGACGAATGTAATGATTTGTTTCACCAAGCATGGGAGTAGGTTCTTTGATGATCTGAACGCATATGTGGTGACACATTCAACCGTGGTAAAAGGGGGTTGAAGAAGACTTCAATTACAACCAGTCAATGTTGCAACTTAGTATCCCTTTGCATCCGCCTCGGTAGAAGCAAGGATGCAAAAGCTAAACGTTTCAGTTAAACGTAATGGTCTTCTCTCATTTCATGGATGTTGGCGTAAAACCCGCATCGGATCTTCAGACTGAAAGGTCAACATGGAAAAGATGTATATGGTTGTCTGATATTGACAGGACTCAATGACCTTGAGCCTAATCAAGTACAGTAACCACAGCAGTAAAAAGAAAACCTTATCTGCTCGCCATACTTGGTTCGAAAGAAGTCAACCAAGATTCGCATATCATAGAGAGAACTGGATCATAAAGGTCTTATACGATAATCAGGTGGGTTAAACCATGTTGATTAAGTGAGTCTCATGTACGGCTCCTAGGTCATGTGTATGAAGCGGTAAAATGTTTTATACAGATAAAAAATCATTTGGCGTGGTTCACTCATGAATTTACTCAGATGTGATGTTCAACATGGCTTAAAGTTCTCGACTATTTATGCGACAATCATGGATCAAATACATGAACTTCAGATCAAGAACCCTACCTTTGTCATTTATCGTTCGTTTGAGTTACTAAAATTTAGGTTATTTCGAGATTCAGATTTATTGAATAAAGTAGATTCTGTTCGATTCAAAATGTGATCTACTTGTCAAAATTAATCTACCCGTTTTAGAGGGATCGATCCGAAACGACATTTCGGCAAGGTAAAAGTGGTCGAATAAAATGAAACGATTCACGTACTCCGTCATCTCAGTCGGGACAACTGAACTGAACATACACATCGATTGCGTAGCTAGATCGAAAGATTTAGTATTTCTTAATTATTAAGTACTCCATTGAATGAAATAAACTATAATGATAATCATGTGAGAAACCGATTGGATTAAATTGTATTAAATTCAGACATGAAACAATTTGACCGAAGGTTAAACTAAGGTAGATTGGGCCTTGCACAAGTGGACCTCGAAAGAGGAACACATCGTTTCAAAGTATGAGTTTAATACAAAAGTGTTTAAAATGATGACGTGCTGAAGTTTCTTTTGCATTCCTTCGGAAATAACTTATTGATAACGTTTACATAGATAGAAAGTAGGCGTCGAAAGCTACTACGACCTTGTAAAAGTATCAACTGACGCATAAGGTGAAAACTCGAAATGCTCAGTTCGGAGATGGGATAAAATCTCTGTAATAATTTAGCAAACAAAGAAGGATTAAGTCGGTTAAACGATTTTCCTTCCATACGCCTTGAACGATAAGTCAAGCTAAGCATTCAAATCAAATGACACACTTCTATAGGCATAGTTTGAAAACATAAATGTTGTAGTCATTTCGTCACTCGTTCCCTATGGGATGATGAGAAAAATGATTCATATTAATGTAAAACTATTTTCCATTGTAATCTGTAAGACACGCCGCCATAAAAGGTGAAGAATGAAATGAGCTACTCATATCATCATGCAACATTAATTAGCGGATTAAACAAGTTTTTAGGAAAAGAGTATGCGACTACTCTTTGAAAATACATGTTTACAGCTTAAAGACATGGTATCGTGGTCAAACATATGATATTACATACTTGAGGAAGAATTTTCCGATGCATTGACAGTTCAGTATAATGAGTCTTTGATTAGATAAAAGAGGATATTACTGACATCAGGTCCCACTTAATTCAAGTGGGAGGTATTTGAACCAGCAACTCAAGTGAATGACATGGTAAATGATGATCAGAACATTTTCATAATAAATCCAGTGGGAGGTCTAAACACCGACCACAAGTAATCACTGTTGTTGTTCGGACGAATCAAGTAGAACCTGATTATCGTAATGCTAAACAGAGGATACCACAACTACCTATACTACCTATTTTTCCCTGTGGGAGTGATCCGACAAACTTGGTTCTAGATCCTATTGATCAAGGAATTCATCTTGGAAGTAAAATTCTGAGACAAAGAAGTCGTACAAGGAAAGTTGTCGATTATTGGTAAAGCACTCCTCTTGTAACCAATAGAAGTGATGCTCCGTTGAGAAGCTTCATCTCGAGTGGGAGAATTGATTCCAATTGGAATAAATGCTCTGATTTGAGGCATTATTCCGAGTGGGAGAGACATTAAGACTCAAAGACGGGATAATCAAGCCTAGACGAAAGTTAAAGGCTTCGAACCCATCGAGCAAGGTGAAAACCTCGCTCTAACAACTGTTGGCAAGCATTGGAAAGACCTCAACTGGAGAAATAGTGGAAAAAAATAAATGAGAGAGATCGCCTAAATGAAAACCATTATAGTCTATAGTTGATTTACTTGCTAACCACAGGAGCACAGGATACGGTGAGTCCTGAAAGAAGGCTCACCACTGATGGAAAAGGTCGGGTGATACAAAACCCGACTTGTTGCGAAAGGATGTACCCAAATTCACGGAGTGGACTTTGAAAAAACATACTCACCAATTGTGCGTAAAACCACGGTACAGGCCATTCATGGTCCTGGTCGCGGATCTCGATTTTGAACCTCACCAAATGAGTATTAAGACTGCATTCCTCCTCGGAAACCTGGAGGAAGAGATCTACATGGAGCAACTAGAGGGTTTCATTACTCTTGGTAACGAACGTAAAGTTTGTAAACTCCAAAGGTCCATTTACATTCTTAAATAGTCGTCTCGGCAATGGTACCGCAGATTCTACGAGTAAATCGTAGGAAACGGATTTGTGAATCTTCATGAGGATCCGTGTGTGTATTATAAGACCTCCAGGTCTAAGTATGTCATCTTAACCTTCTGCGTGGACGACGTACTTATTGCTGTAAACGACATGAGATTAATGAATAAGTCAAAGTCCTGAATGGCATCTGTATTTGAGATGAAAAACATAGGAGAGGCCACGTACATCTTGGGCATTAAAATTGCTAGAGATCGGGCTACCCAGAAATTGTGTCTGTCTCAAGAAGCCTATATCAACAAGCTGTTGAAAAGGATTCAGATTACAGGATGCCAAAATCTGTAGAAACACCAATGTTGTTTGGGTGCGCACTGTCAGAACGTGACGGCCCCCCAAGAACCTGGCAAAGCGTGAATATATAAAGGGTGCATGATGTTTCAGCATGGTCGGTAGTTTGTTCTACACCATGTAATTCACCGATCCGGATATCTGTTACGCCGTAGGCCTAATAGCACATTTCCTATAAGATCTCGGTCATCAACATTTAAAGACTATAAAACGAGGAACTCGTTATCCGAAAAGGTACTGGCGACTACGAACTGTGCAATGAGGGCAGGAAGTTAGAATTGACCGATTACATTAACGCCAACCGTGGTGGCAATCTAGATGATCGTAAGTCCAACACAGGAGGAACATTCATCCTTGATTATGCAGCCATTTCATGGATTAGCAAGAAGCAAACCTAAGTCGCGTTGTCCACAATGGAGTCAGAGTTCATAGTTCTCTCTAAGAATGCACAGGAAGTGGTCTGGGTCAAATAGGCTTCTAACTGCACTGCTTGATGATGATGTTGAGAATAAACCTGTGAAGGTCTTCTCTGACAGTCAAGCAGCCATTGTGGCAGTTAAGAATCTGAAGTACCGTAGTAGGACCAAACACATTGATGAGAAATAATTTCATGCTAAACTTTAATAGTAGTAGACAATATAATCACTATGGAATACTTTTCCACCGATAACTTGGTAACGGACCCATTAACTAAACCTCTACGCAGGAACATATTCGAAAAACATGTAAAACTTCTTGGATTGCGTAGGGTTTAGAAATGGCATGTATCTGTGATAACATTTTGATATTAGAAAGTTACATTTTGTAAGTGAAATAATTGCAACTGAGTTTATGATCAATCGACGTCATAATGTTTTGATTACATCAGATTTACGGTCTATAAACTAAGTCGTAGGAGGACACAATCCTCTGCAAAACTATGTCAAATGTGGGCCTTACCTAGTCACATAGGTACCTTAGTCTTGCGGTGGATGGAGGCCTCTACCAAGCAAGTCTGACTAAAAGTCAAGGGGATAAACTTGATTAAGCAAGACGATTATCTAGTTTCGAAGTAACTCGACGTGATCTTCGTTTTGCATATCGTCGTGATGAAGTTCGTTCGTCATTTAACCACATTCTGGGCCAGATGAGAATCTGTGATAGCATGATTGACATATCCCTTTCCTGTCAACCCAAAAGGTTCAGGTATGCTATCAACGCGTGCTTCATACTACGCTTGCCACGTTCTACCATGGGGTCACAACTCGGTTGTGCTAGGAAGAAATCCTTGTGATTCTGGCGGGCGCAAACTTCTTCACCTCGAGCGTGTGATTGATCCCAGGAGCGTTATGAAGAGGCACCTAAAGTATCCTCACGGACTCGGAACTTATATCTAAGGTCAGGCCCAATGCTCGCTTCCCGGCGTACGAGCGTAGTGCTGAACAAAAAGGCCTAGTGACCACATCTTTGGAAACCGGTTGGGTCTGACTAAGGATATGAGCGATGTTGATGTTCAAGTTCACATATTATTCACCGACTCTTGTATTCACTAGGTGGCCACCAACCGGATATTAGTTGAAGGTTGTGAATACTTGTATGTATGCCTTGGAGAAGTGTTCCTATGTGGAAACTAGGCAAAAGAGAATTAATAGTTGACCTAGGATACAGCGTGGTACAATATAAATGTTGTTTATAACAGGTTGATTGGAGAAAAGGGAATCAACGTTCCGCGGGCGCTACAATACTCCTAACAGATGAGTAGCTCGATGCCCATTGTATCCGTCGATCGCACGGCAAACCTCATTTGAACTATTTCGGAAGTAAGGAGCAGATCAAAGGAGATAAATATTGATGAATATTTGGACGAAAATACATTAACAGGCACCCTCCCATTCCGGCAAGTGGGAGCTGTAAGCATATGGTAATAGGCGCCGTAATTAGTAGCCCATAATATGAATAGTTTACCTAATGAACTTGGGTAAATGTCACATTAGGGTAATTGGGCTATACCCAAATCCCAATTGTCATGGGAGGCCCAAAATTGGGCCTCCCCAAATACATAGGCCAGCCGAAATATATAAGGGGGTTAAAGTGGACTTTTGTCCACTTTACTCAGCTTATAAATAATAGGTGTAAGGGGATTTTTAGGGTTAATCACAATTCCCTCATTAGTGTGTTTTAGAGAGAAAAACCATCCCCCCATAACACCCTAGTTCGGCCGAACCATATCCCTCACCAAGGGTGTGCCAAATTGCCTTCGAGCAAACTCTCTAAAGATATGTCCCCGTGCCAAGAATCGATCAGAGTCTTTGCTGTGGAGCTTGCACCACGTAGAGCTTCTCTAACAAGAACCTCTACGGGTCGCGACGCGATGATCGCGAAATCCCTCCCGAGAAGATCTTGGGTCTACAGATCATCTTAAAGGTATGTGCGAAACTTTCGCTGCCTAATTCTAATTACTAGCATGTACCTTGTTTTAGTATCCGCAGTGATTACTCCCCGTAATCCTACAGTAGGTTCCACTGATAGGCTCACGACAAGGTGGTTTCCTCCTCCCCCCCCCCCCCCATAATAGGGATCATTAGACATTCACAAGCCAATGGATTTTTTCGGAGTCGTACCGGCGGCTCAGTCGCTCCGGTCGTACCTTACTAAACCTCCGGGGTTCCTAGTCGCCCTGAGATTTTGGCGTTTTGGAGTTTATTCTAAAGTGGTGTGTGTGCAAATTCAAACAATGCCACAAAAAAAAGTTAGTTAAAATTCTACACTTTGCACCTATAAAGAAGAAAAACAAAGTTATATTAATCAAGAGAAAAAAAAATAAATTAAACTAAAAAAATTGGAAATAATTGAATATAATGAGCCCGAACCCTCTACATTCCCAACAGAGTCGCCAAATTGTCAGGCCTAAATCTAACCTAAGAATATATACGTTTTGAAAACGTGCATTTGAAAAAGAGTTGCCACTTGCCACTAGTTAATTATAAGGCTAACTAGAATCCTACATTATATAAGCGAATAACGAATTAGAAACCTAGGTATAAAATCGGTTTATGATCAGAAATTCGAGTTTGGGGTTCTGTTACGAATTTAAAATATAATTTTTAACTACGCCATTTCTGTACTCAATTCACTTAATTTTCCAATTTCATCATTAATCAACTATAAATCAATTTTACGTATGACTGACAATAAAACATAATAATATTAACGATTATCATATATAATTAAATTGACACAATCTAACATGATGCATATACATAATTAACCATTTATAATTTAATTAATCTAAACTAATCAAAATTTAACACTATTTATGTCGAGTTAATTCTACTAATATAACATGTGCTTAAAAATAATAAAATAGACAATGTTGCAACATGTAATTAGAATTATTTGCTCATAGCTAAATTAACATCAACATAGTTATTATAATTTAACAATAATAAAATAAAAAAAATATTGAAAATAAATAAATAATTAGTTAATTAATTAAATAAATAAAAGAAAAGAAGAGGAAAATGAAGAACTCACCTACGGGTAGATTAAGTCCACAGTGGGAAGTAGCAATACGGGCGAGAGATCACGGCGCGACATCAGAGAGGGACCACAGGGGCAGCGGGCGCGGTTACGGCAGGGCAGAGGATGCTAGAGCTCCAGTGAGTCACATGGGGACACAGAAGTTGCGCGGTCGGGGTCGTGGTAAGGCGGCGTGAATGACGTATTAACGTGACGGGATCGAGGAGCGCGACGAATGCGGAGCAGGGCAGAGCCGAGGTGGCCATCGGAGGGCAGAGTGGACACCGACGAGCAAAGGAGTAGTGGCGGAAAAAATAAAAAACTGGAGCACAAGAATGCAAAAATCGTACGGATCCCGAGAAAAATATTGTATTATTCTTGTTGTGTATATTTTACATGTATTAAAACCCTATTTATAGCTAAACTAGGTACCTAAATTTTGACAATAAAATTTGAAAAATATGCTACTTAAGTATTCCGAAAATATTATATATATATATATATATATATATTCATGAATAATACCATAAATATATATAATATATTTTTTTTGAATATTTTATAATATTTAATGCATACACACTATCATATTTTAAGCTAAACCTATCTTTATCAACTTCGCGACCTTCAATATATAGATACTTCCTTTATTAAACACGTTACACACAACATTTTTAACGTGTTTCACACGTGTAACGCGTATCAAAATTAGGTGTTCACAAAGTGCATTGAATGCAACTTATTTCTCTTTGCTTTTATCTAGTCAATTCTATGAGTTCCTTCCAATGCTCCTATGACAATTACTTATTCTTGAACAAATATAAGATAGTTCATATTACCCCATACGATTCATAAACGTTTTGGGTATAGATCTTCATCAGAAACTACTTTACAGGTTTAGAGAGTTGGTAGCTTTCGACTTTTACACTCCCACTGGCCAAAGTAGAATTACTCCCTCTTAGTACATGAGAATTTCGGCTCCTACTAAACATTACAAGATTACTCCCACTCGCTTTTGGAGTCTGAGTCAACCACCTATACTTCGGGTGGTAGCATTTGAAGCGCGCGTTCCAATGTTTGGGGTCAAATTTCTGTTATTAGTAAAAAAAATTAAAAAAAGTGACAAATATTGGTTGATACGTACCTGTAAGCATATGGTAATGGGCGTCGTAATTGGTAGCCCATAATATTTTTAGTTTACCTAATGAACTTGGATAAATCTCACATTAGAGTAATTGGCCTAGACCCAAATCCCAATTGACATGGTAGGCCCAAAATTGGGCCTCCCCAAATACATAGGCCGGCCGAAATATGTAAGGAGGATAAAGTGGAGTTTTGTCCACTTTACTCCTCCTATAAATAAGAGGTGTTAGGGGATTTTTAGGGTTAATCATAATTCCCTCACAAGAGTGTTTTAGAAAGAAAAACCCTCCCCCCATAACAGCCTTGTTCGGCCGAACCACACCCCTCACCAAGGGTGTGCCAAATTGCCTTCGAGCAAATTCTTCAGAGATCTGTCCCCGTGCCAAGAATCGATCAGAGGCTTTGCTCTGGGGCTTGCACCACGTAGGGCTTCTATAACAAGAACCTCTATGGGTCCCGACCGGAAGATCGTGAACTCCCTCCTGAGAAGATCATGGGTCTACGGATCATATTAAATGTATGTGCGAAACTTACGATGTGTATTTCAATTACTAACATGTGCCTTGTTTAAGTATCCTAGTGATTACTCCCCGTAATCTAACACTGGTTTCAGAGCTTGTGTTAAGAGTTCAATATTTTGATAAATTGGTGTTCTTGAAGTTTAAATTTGAAAACCGAAATTTTTAAAAGGAAAATAAAAAAAAAAAAATTAATTTTTGAGGTTATAGGTGAATCTGAAATTTTCATGATATTCTTGGTTAATTTGATGATCATGATCTTCAAAAAAAGTGTAATATTTATCAAAACCAAATATTGGATTGTAGATCTTATTAAAATTTGATCTTGAACTTTGACCAATTGTTCCCAATTTGATGTTCTTGGTCGAAACTTTAGTGATTTACAAGGTAAAATTTTTTAATTTTCTTGGTCTCCAAGCAAGAAAATTTCGGCCATTATTAAAATAATATTCTTTACCATATTTTAATTTTTAATTAAGGTAACAATATATCTATAATTGGGAACATAAGGATAGATTCACATAAAAATATAGAAATATATATTACTATTAATATATCTAAATATTTCATAGGGTTAAAGATATTATTGCCTAAAAGATTGAGAAATATATTGTTAGTATATTTGTTATTATCCTATTTAAGATATTGACACTAAATAAATATATATATATATATATATATATATTGTGCCGATTTTTACATATATATATATATGTTTTAATATGGTCTGAAATTTAAATATGTATTTAATATTAGAAATTATTTTTAAATAATTAATGTTTCTTGGTGGCTAAGTTAAATATTTTTGGAATTTAAAACCATGCTTGGGCCACAAGTAAACATTTCGGCCCAACTTTTGAAATTTTTAATTATTGTGCGGTCTAATATATTAAACCGGGACGGATTTAAATCGAACCGGGTTTTCTCAATCGGTTCGACCTAATCGGGTCGGGTCGAACCAGGGTAATTAAGTGGATCTAACCGAACCGATTTTTTGTGTTGAACCGAACAAAACCCTATTTTTATTAGACCGGTTCGGACCGAACTAGATTTTAAAATTAAAACCGGACCGAATCGAGCCATATTTTAAATCGAACGGGACCTGAACCGGATTTTCTGAACCGGACCAAACCGAACCGAATCTAATTGAACCGAAATATTTTTCAAAAACCGAATTCAAGTCAATTAAATAAAATAGGGTGGTCATGTTTTAAAATCCAAATGTTTTTGAACCTCTATATGGACTACACAATGCTCATAGGGTTGCTAACCTTTATGCCTTGTTTCGATTATGACGATGGATCTTGGAGATACATGTTTTTGGGACTGTATTAATTAGATGGCTGAATTGCAATTGTTTATTATTCAATATATATTAATGCATGATTAGAAATGTTGTCTTGACATAGTCAAGCTATTTGGACATTGCATGTTGTGGGCGGAGCCCTGGTTAAATATATGGAATGCACACTAGGATAGACATGTTGTGATTGTTGGAAATGCCTAGGATTCATGTCTAGAATGTTGCGTAATTGAATATCAGCATGAATTGCAAATCAGCCCCTAATGTTTAAAATTATTTTAAAACCGAAAAACAGTCGCCAATATGTATGATTGTTGTGGAAATTTCATGTTTGACAAGTATGCTAGAATGTTGAGGATGTAGTTGCATTTGATAATTTACTTGTAAGTAGTATTATATATGCAAGCATGAGTTCATCGGAATATTAGATGCTTGACTCGTAAGCATGAGTGTGATTTGTTTGATAAATGATACTTGTGTATGATAATTTACATGGTTAGTAAAATTATATAAGCATGAGGAAATTCGTCGGAATATTTTCCAAAATACAAAGTGCCTTGGGAAAGCCAAGATCGGGTATGCTTGTTTTAAAATTCCCGTTCCGGTAATTTGCGATTAAAACCGTTTTAAAAAGACTGATCTATTGGATTGAAAACGGCGATAAAGTGAACTCTTTCACAGCCATCTTCCATTGGTTTATTGGTGGTCGTTTGATTTAGACGACTGAGGAATCATTATTTGTTGGATCAAATCTTAATAGATATCTGATGTATGCAATTCTTTCTCAAATTTTATTGTCAACCTAATATTTCCATGATTATCAAAGTGTTAGTTTTTCATGGCTGGATCGGTTCCCTTCTACACGCTTCACAATCTGGATGGTATGGATTATGATTCATGGAGTGAATATGTAAGAGAACTCATTTTAGCTGAAAATATACATAAGTGTATTGACGTGAACAAAGGGAGAACATTGGTGAATGAAAAAGGCGTCCTTATATACCCTAACAAGTTAATGAGCTTTATGGATCAGAGAGCTTGCGAGGTGATACTGGCAACCTTGGACAGAGAGGTTGCGGAGGATTTCAAACTCAACCGTAGTGCTCCTCAACTTTGGTGCGCTGTTAGACTCCGCTTTAGTGGAGGTAAGGCAGCTGAAGCCAGAGGAGTGCTATTTGAGTATGTTGCCTTTATTTCTCAAGATGAAGGTGTAAAATCCACATCAGATCTCACGAACGAGAGATCAAATTGGAGAAAGATACTCAGTATTGTGCAAAGGTACCCTCTATCTTGGTTAGCATTGAATCAATCAAATTCATCACGGCCCTGTTTATTGGTAGCAAACGAGATCAACCAGAGGGGCCCTCTGCGCTTCACCGCAAGAGATCAAGGGAAGATGCAGAGGAATCAGGATCATCTTGTTGGTGCTCAAACGATCATCCGGTGTGATGAACGCAAGTGATAAAAGTACATTAAATTGTCTCATTTAAATCCTCTCAATGCTCTACCTTATCTTTTAAAAGCTTCGTGGATGATCCATATTTTGCCATTGTGGTTATTTCTCATACTGTTCAATTTTATGTTTGAATTTTGGTTATTGATATTTCAGAAGTTTTGAATAAAGTAGTTACCATTCAATTTGAAATGAGTTCTACTTATCAAGATAAATCGACTCGGCTAGAAACGAGATCGATCCGAAAAGTAAGAAAACCGAAACAATAAGGCTATTGAACATGGCCAAATCAAACAACTCCATACATCTTAATCACACATTTGAGTAACTACAATATGCCATTAAATCCATTGATTGTGTCGCTCTAAGAATTAACCGATTAAAACCCTTTTTTTATTATTATTACTCCATTGAATGAAATAAACTGTAATAATAATCATATGCGAAACCGATTGGATTAAATTGTATTAAATTCAGACTTGAAACCATTTGACCGAAGGTTAAACGAGGGTAAATTGCGCCTCGCGCAAGTGGACCTCGAAAGAGGACCACATCGTTTCAAAATTATGAGTTTAATACAGGAGTGTTTAAAATGATGATGTGCTTTATTTTCGTTTGCATTCCTTCGAAAATAACTTATTGATAACGTTTACATAGGTACAAAGTAGGCTTCGAAAGCTACTACGACCTTGTAAAAGTATCAACTGACGCATAAGGTGAAAACCTGAAATGCTCAGTTCGAAGATGGGATAAAATCTCTGAAATAAGTTAGCAAACGAAGAAGGATTAAGTCGGTTAAACGATTTTCCTTCCATACTCCTTGAACTATAAGTCAGGCTAAGCATTCAAATCAAATGACACACTTATATAGGTATAGTTTGAAAAAATAAATGTTGTAGTCATTTCGTCACTCGTTCCATATGGGATGATGAGAAAATGATTCACATTAATGTAAAACTATGTTCCATTGTAATCGGTAAGACAGGCCGCCATAAAAGCTGAAGAATATTACTGAGCTACTCATATCATCATGCGGCATTAATTTGTGCATTAAACACGTATTTAGGACAAGAGTATGTTACTACTCTTTGAAAATACATGTTTACAGCTTAAAGACATGGTATCGTGGTCGAAAATATGACATTACATACTTGAGGACGAATTTTCCGATGCATTTTCAGTTCAGAATAATGAGTCTTGATCAGACAAAAGAGGATATTACTGACATCAGGTCCCACTCAATTCGAGTGGGAGAGATTTGAACCAGCAACTCAAGTGAATGACATGGTAAATGATAATGGGAACATTTTCATAATGAATCCAGTGGGAAGTCTAAACACCTACCACAAGTAATCACTGTTGCTGTTTGGACGAATCAAGTAGAACCTGATTATCGTAATGCTAAACCGAGGATGCCACAAATACCTATACTACCCATTGTTCCTAGTGGGAGTGATCCGACAAACTTGGTTCCAGATCCTAGTGATCAAAGAATTCATATTGGAAGTAAAAGTCTGAGACCAAGAAGTCGTATAAGGAAAGTTGTCGGTTATGGTTAAAGCACTCCTCTTATAACCAATAGAAGTGATGCTTCGATGAGAAGCATCATCTCGAATGGGAGAATCGATCCCAATTGGAAGAAATGCTCCGATAAGAGGCATTATTCCGAGTGAGATAGACATTAAGACTCAAAGACGGGATAATCAAGCCTAGACGAAAGTCAAAGGCATCCAACTTCTCTAAAGAAGTATTACATTGGGAATAGTGATAACCACTCTCTATCGACAGTCGACATGCATTGGAAAGACCTCAAGTAGAGAAATGGAAGAAAATAATAAATGAGAGAGATTTCCTGAATGAAAGCTATTAAAGTCAATAGTTGATTTACATACTAACTACGGCGGCATAAGGATAACGTAAGTCCTGAAAGAAGGCTCACCACTGATGGAAAAGGTAGAGCGATACACAACTCAACTCGTTGCGAAAGGCTATACCTAACTTCACGGAGTGGACTTTGACGAAACATACTCAACACCTGTGCGTAAAACCACGGTGCAGGGCCATTCATGGTCGTGGTTGCAGGTTTCGATTACGAACCTCACCAAATGAGTATAAAGACTGTATTCCTCCTCGGAAACCTAGAGGAAGAAATCTACATGGAGCAACCGGAGCGTTTTATTACTCCTGGTAACGAACGTAAAAGTTTGTAAACTCCATAGGTCCAACCACGGTCTTGAACAGTCGTCTCGGCAATGTTACCGCAAATTCCACGAGGAAATCGTAGGAAACAGATTTCTGAATTTTCATGAGGATCCGTGCGTGTATTATAAGACCTCCAGGACTAAGTATGTCATCTTAACCTTATGCGTGGACGACATACTTATTGCTGTAAACGACATGAGATTAATGAATAAGTCAAAGTCCTTGTTGGCATCTTTATTTGAGATGAAAGACATGGGAGAGGCCACGTACATCTTGGGCATTGAAATTGCTAGAGATCGGGCTACTCGGAAATTTTGTCTGTCTCAAGAGGCTTATATAAACAAGCTGTTGAAAAGGATTCAGATTATAGGATACCAAATTCCGTGGAAACGCCAATGTTGTTTGGGTGCGCACTGTCAGAACGTGACGGCCCCAAGAACCTGGCAGAGAGTTAATAGATAAAGGGTGAAGGATGTTTTCTCATGGTCGGTAGTTTGTTCTACGCCATGTAATGCACCCGTCCGGATATCTCTTACGCCGTAGGACTAGTAGCACGTTTCCTTTCAGATCTTGGTCATCAAAATTTAAAGACTATAAAACGAGGAACTCGTTATCCGAAAAGGTACTGCCGACTACGAATTGTGCTATTAGGGCAGAAAATTAGAATTGACCTATTACAATGATGCCGACCTTGGTGGCTATCCGGATGATCGTAAGTCCACCACATGAGGAGCATTCCTCCTTTCTAATGCCGCCATTTCATGGATTAGCAAGAAGCAAAGCTAGGTCGCGTTGTCCACAATGGAATCAGAATTCAAAGCTCTCTCTAAGAATGCACAGGAAGAGGTCTGGCTTAAAAGGATTCTAACTGCAGTGCTTGATGGTGATGTTGAGAATATAAACCCATTAAGATCTTCTCTGACAGTCAAGCAGCCATTGCGGCATTTAAGAATCCGAAGTACCGTAGTAGGACCAAACACATTGATGAGAAATAATTTCATGCTAAATTTTAATAGTATTAGACAATATAATCACTATGGAATACTTGTCCATTAATAACTTGGTAACGGACCCATTAACTAAACCACTACGCATGGACATATTCGAAAAGCATGTAAAACTGCTTGGATTGCGTAGGGTTTAGAAATGGAATGTATCTGTGATAGCATTTTGATATTAGAAAGTTACATTTTGTAAGCGAAAGAATTTCAACTGAGTTTATGATCAATCGACGTCATAATATTTTAATTACGTCATATTTGCGGTCTATAAACTAAGTCGTAGGAGGACGCAATCCTCTGCCAAACTATGTCGAATGTGAGTTTTACCTAGTCACACAGGTACGATAGTCTTGCGGTGGAGGGAGGCCTCTACCAAGAAAGACTGGCTAAGAGTCACGGGGATAAACCTGATTAAGCAGGACGATTATCTAGTTTCGAAGTAACTCGACATGATCTTCATTTGCATATCGCCGTGATGGACTTAGTTCGTCATTTAACCACATTCTGGGGCAGATGAGAATCTGTGATAACATGATTTACACAACCCTTTTCCAGTCACAACTCGGTTGTGCTAGGAAGGAATCCTCGTAATTCTGGCGGGCGTAAACTTCTTCACCTCGAGCGTGTCATTGATCCCAGGAGCCTTATGAAGAGGTACCTAAAGTATCCTCACAGACTCAGAACTCATATCTAAGGTCAGGCTCAATGCTCGCTTCCCGACGTACGAGCGTAGTGCTGAACAAAAAGGCCCAGTGACCACGTCTTTGTAAACCGGTTGGGTCTGACTAAGGATATGAGCGATGGGGATGGTCAAGTTCACCTGTAATTAACTGACTCTTGTATTCACTAGGTTGCCACCAACCAGATATTAGTTGAAAGTTGTAAATACTTGTACGGATGCCTAGGAGAAGTGTTCCTATGTGGAAACTAGGCAAAAAAAAAAGATAATTAACAGTTGACCTAGGATACAGCGCGGTACAATATAAATGTTGTTTATAACAGACTGATTGGAGAAAAGGGAATCAACGTTCCGCGGGCGCTACAATACTCCTAACAGATGAGTAGCATGATGCTCGTCGTATCCGTCGGTAGCACGGCATACCTCGTATGAACTATTCGGAAGCAAGGAGCAGATCAAAGGAGAGAATTGTTGATCAAGATTTGGTCGACAATACATTAACATGCACCCTCCTATTCCGGCGAGTGGGAGCTGTAAGCATATGGTAATGGGCGCCGTAATTGGTAGCCCATAATATGTATAGTTTACCTAATGAACTTGGGTAAATGTCACATTAGGGTAATTGGTCTAGACCCAAATCCCAATTGACATGGGAGGCCCAAAATTGGGCCTCCCAAAATACATAGGCCGACAGAAATACGTAATTGTCCACTTTACTCCTCCTATAAATAAGAGGTGTTAGGGTATTTTTAGGGTTAATCATAACTCCCTCACAAGAGTGTTTTAGAGAGAAATACACCCTCCCCCCATAACAGCCTAGTTCGGCCGAACCATATCACTCACCAAGGGTGTGCCAAATTGCTTTCGAGCAAACTCTCCAGATATCTGTCCCCGTGCCAAGAATCGATCAGAGGCTTTGCTGTGGGGCTTGTACCATGTAGGGCTTCTCTAACAAGAACCTCTACAGGTCCCGACCGGAGGATCGTGAACTCCCTCCTGAGAAGATCTTGGGTCTACGGATCATCCTAAAGGTATGTGCGAAACTTCCGCTGCGTAATTCCAATTACTAGCATGTTCCTTGTTTAAGTATCCGTAGTGATTACTCCCCGTAATCTAACACTTCCAGCATATTATATATTCACTCTAGCATTAAAAATGACGTTGGTTAATACATTTAAGTTCGGTCCTAGACCAGCAACTAAATCGTCAGTACCTCAATCAAACTGTATTTATTTGTTATATCATCAAATTCAGCTCCGATTTCGTTTCTCCCGCTAAGATTAACTGGGACCTGCTGATCGAAGTATTAAATTAATATATATACGCTTATCATCAAATCATACCAAACATATTTATAAATAAAAAAAAATATATATATATATATATATAACATTCAAAGCCAAAAATAAAATAAAACTATTTAGAATAAAACTACTAGATGAATAGTTAAAATCAAACTGAATTGAATTTTGAATAATTAATATATCTCTATTTGCTTATAGAAAAGATTATATATATATAATTATTTTTATAGATATACAATTTTATGATTTATGAAAGAAGCTGGAAGTTATAATACAAATAAAAACTATATATTAATAAGAATATTTATTTATAATGAGTAGTAAGTAAATATAATTTTATAATATATATTCAGTATATACAATACAATTGAAAATAATATATAATATATAAAAGCGTGAACATATATATATATTTTGTATATTATATAAAAATATTATTTTATTTAAAATAGTGTTTTATATAGACATATTTTATATGAATATAGATGTAATGTATTTTATATATATAATATATACTTAAATAAAGTTTACAAATATTTAAAAAAAAATGTTTAGTTTAGTTTTATTTAAATTAAATGTAACTAAATGTAAATGTTTAGTTTAGTTTAGTTTAGTTTAGTTTAGTTTAGTTTAGTTTAGTAGCTAGTATAGTAAATAAATGTAACTGTAGATTAGAGGTGCAAGGTTTTTTTTTATCTCAAGTGTGCCGATTTTATTGAATTAAAAAGATTATTACAATCTACCAATGAGACCTAACTGCTCCGGAGGTATTGGTTGACGTCCAATACCCGAACAAGTAGAATAGATGCGGCCCAATCAAAGAAGACAAAAATAACAAAGCAGGAAATAGAATTACAGCTAATGATGAATAAACTAAAACAGCAGATCGACTTATTGATGGATATGACCCCAGGCAACGGATAGAAGATTGGAGAGGAGGGATCGTCTGAAATAGCAGAGTATGCAATCCTTCGGAAGGTAAGAGAACCTCCCTTAAGACTGACATAGCCAACAGATGACCTGCACACAAAGCGATACCAAACCGGACCCATAGTATATCCCAAACGCAAACAGCTTTGAACATAAACGACGTTTACCGCATGAGTGGTGTAGAGTATTTCTGTAAGGCGCCCCAACCATAGGAACATCCACGAAGGACTTGAGCAAGGGGGGTACCAAAGAAAAACTCTGATTCTCCGCGAGGAGAGGAGGGAAATGAAATATGACCGCAGTCATATCTTGGATACCCCGAAGAGTATAAGTCATGCAGTGGGACGTTCGATGTACATAGTGTTGGTTCTGACAAACTATGAGTTTGACCAGAAGGGGTTAGAGGGGCGGAAGTAGTGGGCTGTACCGCCAAGATGAAGTCATGTTTGAGCTTAAAATGGTGAATAGCATCCACGATATTGCGTGGAGGGGCGTAGGCAACCGGCGCACGGCATTGGGGCAGTACAGGTGGGCCGTGTCGGCAGGTGGAGACGCGTGCTAGCGCGTACGCCCGCACGTTAGCGCGCAAGGCGGCGCGTGGATGGCACGCGCCGCTGTAGTGAGCGCGTGAGTGTTTGGTGGAAGGCGCGTGGGAGCGCGTGGGGCGCGTGTGGAGGGGCGTGTGTCGCGCGTGTCGGCGCGTGACGGCGCGTGTACGCGTGTGCTGGTGCTGGGACCCAATGGAGGTGGTTGTACTGGTGGTGGGGGGTCCTTGTGCAGTCTCGGGGGTGGTGGTGGTGGTGAGGGTGTGCGGGAGTTCGGGGGTGGTGGTGGTGGTGCCGAGGCGTATGCGGAGAGTTGGATGAATGCGAGGATGAACAAAGCCATCCGTTATGGTGGGGTTCCGGCTTAGGCTTAGGGGGCGTTGATGCTCGTGTGGTGGGTGGAATGGCCCGATTGGGGTTGGTGAGAGTGGTTGCGTTGCTCGTGGTGGTGGTTGAGGGGGTATCGGGGAGTTCTTGTGCGGGCTCGGGGGAGGTGGCTGTGTTGATGTTGGGGCAGTGCAGAGGAAGAGGGAGTAGTAGGTTCCTCGGTTTGAGGCGACGACGGCAGAAGATGGGGTTAACGCGAGGTAAAGCAAGACCATCTTTGGTGGGAAGACTTCGGGCTTTGGCTTTGGTGTAGGCTTCGCTTTGGCCGGAGATGGAGCTCCGCAATTGACCCGGACTGACTGTGCCGAGGCAGTGACTTTAGTCCGTGGCTCTTCCAGTTAAGAGCATCCAAAATAGTGTCATCTATTTGGCTCCCTTCAAATTATCAAGGTGCAAGTTTATAACCATTTATTACATACTTTTTATGGATATGAAATAATATGTAATTTAGGGAAAATATATTATGATAATAGTTTGATAAATGAATGATTTTAGTGAAAAAAAAATTAAGATATATGTAGAAACTAATTATTCACTCTTTTTAGCAATATATATATATATATGATTGGGCAAAAAAGTGTAATATATATATGATTTAATAAAATAATAAATTTTGACGGAACGTTTAACTTATATATATATGATGGTTTTAGAAGGTTTAATTTTGGTAGGAAAGAGCAGTATTGTTCAATTTTTTATAGACATTTTTCCGCTTCCTATAATTTTAATAGTGTTTTCTCTTACAACTAGTGGGTACAACACCACGATTTTCAAAGTTAATTTTTTATCTTAAAAGTTAATTAGGTCAATTAAAATCTTGTTCCAATAAATAAGTATTAGTCGTGTGCCTTGTGCGTGGTTAGCAACACATATCAATATTAAAGTTGAATTCAAATAATAATAGAATAATAATAACTTTTATGTGTAGTATTATTGTATCGATATGCACCGATCACTTATAAACTTTATGGATATACACCCGATTGGACCTCAAAATAGCTCGATATGGTCGCACCGTCGACCCCGAACATGTTACGGGACTAAGGCTTTTATATTTTTGCACGCAAGACCAGTATCACGTTACTGGACTAGTCTAGTATCATTGGTACCTGACTAGTCCGGTGACACCGGACCGGTCAGTACCATCGGTACCGGACCTGTCCGGTAACTCCAGACCTGTACCGGCCAGGTCCAGTGTCACGGGGTCGACGCGTCCCGCGTCTGACCCAGAATCCTTGGTTATCTGACACCTGGGTCTCTACATATTTACGAAATTACCCTCCACCTACTTACGGAACTACCATTTTTACACGGGTCCCACCCGTACAATACTCAAACTCTATAAATAGGAGGAGGCATTCTTAATTTTATACATCTTGGCAACATTGCTCTGTATTCTCTCTACTTTATCTCTCTAGAATCCAGCTCTGACTTTAGCATCAGAGAGGGTTCGCCAGAGACACCCCCCCTCTGGCGCAATCTTTCTTGCAGGTAATCGATAACTTGGAAAGTGATCGACGATAACATCAAGGAGACGGGAAACACGTAGAGTATAGGAACTCGACACGACGCACGACCGCCTAGTCCGGAACCCCCAACGAGCTTGTTCCATCATTGACGCCGTTTTGTGTGATTGAACAAAAAACCAGACGATTATGAGATGGATGACTGCTAGTGGAAACTCGGAGGGTCACGAGCATCCCTGGAGGGTTCGACACCACCGCTACACCCGAACACTCAAGTGCCAAGAATGAAACAACTAATGGAGGAGTCACCGGTTCACGTCTAGAATGAAGTGCCACCTACCCCCGGTACCCGTTGCTCAAGAGGTATCCTCGAATGCGCCAACGCCGACAAGGCGTAGATACCTGTTGGATATCTGTCCAATTCGGGTTTGTATTTACGTTTCGGACCTCGCAAACACGCTAAAACCATAAAATGGACCTTACCGCAGTCACCCTGGTTCAAAACGGTTCGGATGCGCGTCGCACCCGGACCAGGGACCTCTAGATTGCTAAGGCAATCCGGACCATGTCGGATATCGACATGGTCCGGGTTACCGACTGGTACTGCGCGTATACCCTGATTTTTTTTACTAAGTACGAGAAGTTACTGCACGTATAGCCAACCTTGATGTCGGTAAGCGTCTTCCTGTAAGCCGACATCAAACCGGGCAAAGTTCTCAAGTTTCTTATAAATAGGGGCCTAGATCTCCCATTTCAACAAGTTGACTCAAAACTCTGGAGAATTGGCTATTTGTGCTCTGACCTCTCTCTAAAATTTTCTCTCTCTAAAATACTAACTTTAGCATCGGAGAGGGCACAACCAGCACCCCCCCCCTCTCCATGCTGGTTATCGCCCGCTCTGCAGGACCCGGTGTTTAGAAGATAGAGATAGAAATCAAAGTCAGTTCGAGGATCGGGGTGAGAGACAAAGTTAGTTCGTGGATCGAGGTTCGAGGTCCCTGAAAAACAGTTCGAGATATCCCAAGTGGAAAACGATCTCAACACTTGGCGCCGTAAGCATGATTCAAACAAGAAGCTGTTCCATACCGCAAGCTATCATAGGCAGACGTACGAAGAAGGCGGGGGCAGACAAGCAGAAGCCGACGAGAATCCAACAAGGACCTTCTCACATTCCAGATGCAGAGTCTACCGCCTCCTCCATGTTAACCGCAAATGCGCCTTCCACGCAGCATGGTCCCGACGTCCAGAACGAGGTACTAGTGAACGAGTTCGAGCAAAGGACGGAAAGGAACGAAGAGTTCCCATACGAGATGCCAGCTGACGGAGTGCAGTAGCAAGCAAGAGGCACAAGCAGCATGTCACCAGTCACACCAGCCATGATGGATGCGCTTGAAGAACTTATCGCATCCAGGGAGACTCTAAAGAATCTAGGATACGCCGTATTCTCCATGCCAATAAGCAGTGTGCCTTCCGCACAGCATGGCCTTGAAGTTCAAAGTACGATGTACATTGCATCCTATTCGGAAAAGATGGAAAACGCACATGCGGTCCATGAAGATTTTGATGTTGGAGGCGAGAAGTCATACGAGCAAGCAGGGTATGTTGCAAAGACAGTGCTCGAGTCCCAGTATGCTGACATGAAGTATGCCGACATAAAGGATGTTGTCATGAAGGATGCTGTCATTGGTGTATAATCAAAGGACAAAGAGCACAGTGTGCACCACGATGCCTTGGTCATAACCATGCAGAATTCGACAAGAAGTCAACTTGGATCCTCCCACATGCCTGGTGCCACATCCAATGCCTTCTTCATACCAACAAGAAGTGCGCCCTTCGCACAGTTTGACCAAGGAGTCCACAATGCAAAAAACGTTACACCCCCATTGGGATTTGAGCCTAAGAAGCACATCAATGAAGAATTTCCTTACAGGATGCCAGAAGAGGGAGTCTCCCGATATGAAGGTGTCAACCCGCCACTACCTATTACTCCTACCATGATGGCCGCGCTCGAAGAGCTGCTTGCATTCCGAAGAATGAAAAGAAACCAAGGATATGCCCCGCCACTACCACCTCCGCCTCCAAACAACTGACAAACCGAGGGGAAAAGAGCAATGTCCCGAAACACAAGTCATCAAGACATACCGCACCAAGGAGTAGGGGCAATACACGGAAGGTACCTTCCAGTACCGACAAGCAAGGCAAGGAGTTGCTCGCTCATACAACCCGTATATGATAGCACAACGCCAAGGAGGGACTTGGAGACAACCTCCAACCTGTCGCTCAAAAATGCACAAGGAAGGTTCCTCCACGATGACAAGCCAAGACGACGTTGACATCCGTCACAAGGAGGGATGGAGAAAACCTGTTGATGACGGTGATATCCCAATCGCGGGACTTACAACAAGAACCTTGAAGGCAATAATTGAGGAAAAGATGGACGCTTCCTGGGAAAAGAGACAACAAAAACAAAAAAGGCCATTCCAGTCAGACGTCCAAAGGCTCAAAGAGACCAATCTCGCCAAATGTGTCCCATTGAACACACCGCTGTCTGTCATCTTGAAAGAAATAAAGGAGACCAAGCTTTGGAAAAATCCCTCTAAATCCGCAAAGGCCCATTGGGAAAAGATGAAAGCAAATGGTGTGAAAATCACGAAGTGTATGGCCACGATACGGACAGCTGTGTCTGCCTAAGGTTCCATGTAAAAAGCTTCATCTTAAAAGGAGAAATGAAGAAGTATATCGACCAAAGCAATAAGCATCAAAAGTAGTCTCACGTGGAGCCTTCAGGAAAGGGCAAAGGAAAAGAAAAGGCGAAAAATATTCCACCTCTCGCGAATCGTGGAAAAAACAACGTCATTCAGGGAACCAATTATGACGGCTTCTACAGTCTTTAGAGCATGAAGTTGGAAGAAACAAATGTCAAACTCCCGGAAAGCAAGCTTCCCCGACTACTTGAGCCAATGACTGCCTTCCTTGGCAAGAACGTTGAAGAACGATGCAAAACTGGGGGGCATAACACCAACATTTGTTCATCCCCAAGGGAGGAAGTTGAAGAGCTCAACACGCTAGATGCACTGAGGAACTATGTGGCACGTGGAAAAATCAACTTGCCGACAAGTCACCCATGAAGACGTCAAACACATCATCAATCCCTTTACCTCCTTTTTTGCATATCTACTTTATGTCTTTTTAGATTAAGTGCAACTTATGTTTATTAGCCTTAGTATTATTCAAAAAGAGTGATCAGTTGACGCCTTCCTGTAATCCGTTGTATGAACTCCAAAATATCTAATGAAGGTTAAATCTACTTTCGTAGGTACCTTATTGCACTATGCTCATTACTTTGGAATAAAACCAAAAGCAACACACATATTAATCGCGTCAACAACACAAGCTATCGCACTAGGAACAACAAACATTTTAGGCCATATAACACCCATATGTTTGTTATCATCACCAAGCATCGCCCTCAAAAGACGATATCTTTAACTAAAACAAAGTCCAGGTAACACGCTTTATTGCTAAAGGTAAACTCAGGTATGAGATAACAACTTCACAAAAGTAGTACTATAAATAAAGCAGACCACTCAAATAGGACAACTACTCAGGGTAGCCTGATTTAGTCAAAACAAAATCCAAGCTGAACGGAACAGACTAGTCGCGAATAGTCTGATTCAGTCATATTGGCATTACAGACGATAGAGCCATATAAGGAGATATATAACTCCATTCTATTCCTTAACCAATATATATCTCAAAGTATTGCGACTAATTTGAGACAGGTTATATGTACGTCCAAGAGATATCTCAATGACACATCTTATCTGGAGAACAACACTAGGAGGAGCTGTATGCAACACTCTCTGGAATTCTCTATCTATGGACATTCTACTAAGGCATCTAAGCCAAGTATTGGTCGCGTATATATCATTTGCATCATCACAACAAGTCTCTAACTCGCGACATCTCATCGAATATTCTACTCAAACATCTGCTCTTCCCTTGGAAACAATACCAATCAACGATCATATATATGTATGTGCATCATACCAAGGAAGCGTCGGCGCGTATCGATTAAAGGATGCATACAGCAATGCATAGTCTCTCTTTGTACGTACATATTCACAAACACATACAGTGAGTGGTCCTTGAAAAGCTCCGCTCCCGGCATGTCCGCACCTATCACATCTGCACTAAGGGAAGTTTCCTACATAACGAAGGGATCCTCGTATCAGATTCTTTAACTCTATTTATTATATGCATTAGTTAAAAAGAAATTCATAACTCCATATTTTTACAAACTTACAAACATTACAACTATCTGACAAAGTGTAACATTGTTCGTAGGTACATACTACACTATGATTACTACATTGGAATAACGCCAGGTAGCAATATATGCGCATAGCTAAGCATTATGGTCAAGGAAAGACTTATGGCATACAACGGCGACATACCTATTATCTACATCAACAAGGAGTTTATTTCTCCATCTATAACGGCGTCTATATCAAGAAGATATCGGCAACACAAAGTCATCGCGCTATACGCATAGTCAACTTATATGTGGCGATGACAACTTGCAGATTATCTACAAAATGGGACTTATAAAAATTCTCTATTCAAAGTGACGACTATTCCAAAGGCGTCAACAACAAGCAATATCTTGGATGAACACCAAGATTTACTATCTAAAGTAGCATGCAGTGGTATTCTCTTTGTAAGGGCGAACCCCATGTTTACTTCTAAAAAATGGCATGCTTCGAAATGCTCTTAGAAGCAAATCCTCATGTTGATAACCATTCCCTGCATATAAACCAGGATGCGGCACTTAGGTGGGTTTGATCACCCCATCGTGGCGGAAGTCCTCTTGTTAGACGACAACCCCACATATCTACAAAGTTTGTATATCCTCTTAAGGGTTCACACACCATGAAGTTACATTCCTTGTTAGGATGGCTTCATGTACACTCAAACTATACATATCCTCTTAAGGATGCAGACATAAGGAAGACCCCTTAAATGGGTAGGCTTCATTCAAAAACGCTAGCAGGAGCGCACCCTGTTTGAAAAACTCATCAAACTTACAAGTCGAGTCTTGTACAACGTCGCCTTAGAGTGGAACTAAGAGACGGTATAAACTTAAATCTTGCTTCGTCAAGATGACTCTGCTACATGCAAAGTGCCTGTGCCAAGTGGCCGTGCAGAGTACATTACTAATGCTACAGGTACCAAGTGTACATATCTTACCATGCCTTGGAATCTAACCAAGAGGGGCGCTCATAACACTAAAAAATGTGCGACGTACAGTCGCAAATACGGACATCATGCTCATCATCTAAGAATATATATCTTATTATGCAAGTCCAGTACATACGGACAGCGAGGATAACTCAAGGGTTCAACATGCTGGAAGCAGACAACTTAATACCAACTAGGAGTGCGACATAACTCTTCAATATGGGCGCGACAAGCAGCAATGCATGCATCAAAATAAGCCATCTTCAAGTTCAAGCTTCAAGTGTGAAGAAGTAAACAACGCTTACCTCAATGGGAGGAACGCTCCTCCTTGGGCCGGTCCTCGACCGGGGGGGCATAAGGCGCCACCGCACGACCCTCAACTCTATTCCCTTTATCGCAAGAAGGAGTTGGCACGACCGCACTCAGCATAGAGAACTAAGAATCGCTCGAGGAACGCGCCCCTGCGACGGATCTTTGAAATTGTGCTAAAGCCAGGAATTGCAACCACGCGTTCAGTCGTGTGTACGGAGCAACTTACAAACAAAAGCAACATGAAAGCAACAACTTGGAAAATTAACAAGTTCAAAGAAGATACAAGGAGGTGCCTTACTCACATGTTCTTTACTGCAACCATGTCTGAAGACTCCATAATAGCGGGGGCAATGGGGCGGACATCTTTTCCAATAAGTGGATTACCATGAACCTCGGCTGTCTGCAAAGATGAGCTTTCTCCATCAGTCTGACCTACATTGCAACATGATACAAGTTATAAAGATCATCAACATATCAAATCTTCAGAAGGAAGTATATGCATACCGACAACAAGCAAGGACGTCAACATCTACACTTGGTGTATTGTTTAGCTACTCAACCATATCGACATCCGGACATAGAGTTACTCGCAGAATGAGAATAGTGGACTTACTCATGATAACAACGACGAAATATTTTCTAAGTGTTTTACTATGACAGCCGACGACATGCACCATATCTCTACATCAAGTCTATGGATACAGCGCGCATAGAAATGGATATAGAAAAGAGTCTAAGTATGGGGGCAAGTGCACGCATACGAGCGTGTACATACGAGCACGCGCATACAGTTGTCGACATATTGCAAGGTGTCGACAATCAAGTGATATGTTCTAAATGTTCCACTATGTCAGCAATCGACACATAACAAGGTGTCCACCATCAAGGAATATTTTCTAAGTTTTTTGCTCAGGATGACAGTCAGCATATTGCAAGCGGTCAGCATGCTACTAAGTGTCAACATGCTACTAAGTGTCAACATGCTACTACGTGTCAACATACAACAAGCCGTCGGCATACTATCAAATATTTATGAACGACAAGGTGCCGGCATGCAGCAAGACATGGCTGGAATATTTTCTAAGTATTTCACTTACGACATGGGACTATATGCGACAAGAAATCAACTGTCAGAAAATATTGTCTAAGTATTTTCTTGATGTCAACAATCAACAAGCGGCATGGAATCAACTATCTAGGAGCATTCTCCGAGTATACTAGCATGACGATGGATAATGTACATCAAGTGGCAAACATCAACTACTACGAAATATTTCCTAAGTGTTTCTATGCCGGCGGTCGATAAGAATCATATGACTACATCAATGGTAACAAGCACTAGATATTATTGAAATATTTTCTAAGTGTTTTAGCATGCTTGCAGACAGGGACCAATGATCAATACATGATGCTCAACATACATTGCCTAAGCTATCATCACCAACATACAACCATTGACGGCCATGTACGTACAACTACCGATCATCAATATCGAGCATACTAAAATAACGGCTAAGGCATGGAGCAACATGTCGGCAATGAATACTATGCATAAGGGAAGTATAACGATTCATTTGCACTTTTCTAAAAAAATTTAACACTTAGAAAAAATTTCGCCGATTGGAGGCTAAGGACTAAACTCATATCTATTTTCGCATAAGTTCCTAGCATCATGTATGAGCATGTTTACATCTCTCTTAAGCTTGCATTACATACATGCTCCCTAATGTTGCATGACGTGCTACGTATGATCATTATCACATGTTGCGTATGTGTAGGCTATTATGCATTTTATTATTTTTATGTGTGCGTAATTTTAACTTATGATTGCTACATTATTATTTTTATGATCTAAGTATGAATTGCATGTTTACATCGTTACATACTTACATCATTTTCTATGTTTACATCATACTTCACATTGACAAGCATGTTCTCCAATTTTATATTGCTCTAAGTATTTTGCTTATTGCGCGATTACGTCATCCATGTGCTATGTTGTCATTTCCATATTAACATCATGTTACACGTTTACATCATGTACCATGATGACACCGCGTTGCATGATTATTTATTATCACAAGTATTTCGCTTATCGCATGTTATTATGAATAAGTCGTTAACTGCACATTGTTATATATATACCGTCTATTATGCTAACCCTGTGAATAGATTATGTACATACATCGGAAAATTAGAAATGGACGAATTTGTGCTCCGCGCACTCGATTGACAAACAGACCACCCTTGAGGTCAGTGCCGAACCTCAATTGGACGAATATCATATCTTAAATAGAGTCAAGCATGGGTTTTGAACCGCAACTTGACTCGGGGGCAAGTGTTGGATATGTGTCCAATTCGGGTTCGTATTTACATTTCGGACCTCGCAAACACGCTAAAACCATAAAATGAACCTTACCGCAGTCACCCTGGGTCAAAACGGTTCGGATGCGCGTCGCACCCAAACCGGGGACCTCCGGATTGCCTAAGTACGAGAAGTTACTGCACGTATAGCCAACCTTGATGCGGTAAGCGTCTTCCTGTAAGCCGATATCAAACCGGGCAAAGTTCTTAGGTTTCCTATAGTAAATAGAGGCCTAGATCTCCCATTTCAACAAGTTGACTCAAAACTCTAGAGAATTGGCTATTTGTGCTCTGACCTCTCTCTAGAATTTTATCTTTCTAAAATACTAACTTTAGCATCGGAGAGGGCACAACCAGCACCACCCCCCCCTCTCCATGCTTGTTATCGCCCGCTCTACAGGACCCGGTGTTTAGAAGACAGAGACAGAAATCAAAGTCAGTTCGAGGATTGAGAGCCAAAGTTAGTTCGTGGATCGAGGTTCGAGGTCCCTGAAAAAAAGTTCGAGATATCTAAAGTGGAAAACAATCTCAACAATACCCAAGCAAAGCTGTCGAGGTGAGTGCTCAGGTTGAGTCACAAAGAACCCATCACAGGAATCCCCTGCAAGGATTTCCTCATGGCATGCCTTATCAAGGATAGCCGCATGGAATGTCGTATGGAATTCCATACAATGCAGTAACATCACACGACTTCCCATCTTATGATATGTGACATACCAACGCGGCACTTGGCCGCCCATTGTTTTCTCATGAAGTCACGCCAGTCACAGAGGGGTTCATGTCAGCAATCAATGATCTAGTGGCGTACAAGAACGCCATGAGAGTTAGGGGTCATGGACCATCGCAGTTTAGCTCAAGCTACCAAGTCCCTCCAAGATAGGGTGAAAGAATTGCAAGGTCGGAAGGATTCAATCCACAAAGACAAGAGCCTACCCCAAGAAATGCAAGGCAACCGCCAAGGCAGAACGATGCAAGCTAGGTGCAGGCACCTACACCTGATACACAAAGGCCAATGCATCATAATGCAAGGAAGTTGTCAATGCCACCGCCGCAACCATACTATCAGTATGCCCCAGGAGAAGCAGACTATGAAAGATAGAGGCAAGAGCGCATGCCAACGCCCCAAGCATGGAGGCGACAACCCGCACCTCCATATGAACACCAGTACTACCAAAATCCCCACCAACATCCTTATCAGGCAGAATACCAACAAGCCAATGGCGACATGGACGTCACCCCTCCAAGGGCACCCATGTCTACTGAAGAGATAGAGAAATTGATTGCAAAGAATATGAAAGAGTTTAAGGGCAAGGCCCTACACTACCTTAGCGACAAAGCGTCGCACCCATTAGTGCAGGAACATATACAAATTTGTTTCCCTGACGGGGTATCCCCAGTAAAAATCGACAAGTATAGCGGCAAGGGAGACCCAATGGAGCATCTGCAACAACATGAAGTTATACTGTTGGAGCGCACTACTGATGAAAGATTGATGGTTGTATCGTTTCCATCAACATTAATGGGGGCAGCCTCGAACTAGTTCTTCGATCTCCCGAAGGCGTCGATAATCTCCTGGCCGCAGTTAAAAGCTAAGTTTATCCAAAGGTACCGGGGAGAAAGACAACTCCCGAAAGCTTCGAACGTTATTGATGACGTCCGTCAGGGGCATGACAAGACATAAGCAAGCTAATATACCCGCCTCAATCAAAACCTGGCGGATATTGACATAAAAATGTCAGATGGAGAAATCATAAGAGCTTTCATAAGAAACATCGGACGATGGGGAGCGCAAATAGAAGATAGCTTGACGATCGACATGGTCAGCACAGTCGAAGAACTGTAAGAGAGGGTGAAAACACATACTGACCTAGAAAGAACTAGAGCCATAAGAAGGGCAAAGAAAACGAACCAACAAGGTAAAGCAAATGGGAGCAAACCCAGGAGGCCGAAGCTCCAGCAGGGACAGCAAAGCCAAAGAACAAGAGACTGGATGCCTCAACAAAAAAGGAGGCAGTTCAATGAGAAAAGAAGAAACGATGGCGTCAACGCTATCAAATACGTCCCTTTGAACGCACCACTCGCCGTCATCTTAAAAGAGATGAAGGAGACTGGTATGTAGAAGCGAACAGCAAGGAAGCCAGACCACCAAATGGGCCCGGATGGCAATAGGTACTGCTCATTCCAGGAGCCCAAGGGGCATCATACCAATGACTGCAGCACTCTAAGAGACAAGATTTAAAATGAAGTCCAACAAGGACGCCTCTAGCATTATGTTAATGCAGGTTACAAGAGAGAGCGATCACCGCCTCAAAAACCTTTGACTATTGACTAAGGAAAAGCAAAGGTCGATGACTATGCTCCCCCACCAAAGAAGGGTACTATCAACGTCTTACAAGGCAGCATCGCCGCCAGGGGGCAATTATCGAATGTGAGGGATGTGTACGCCGCACAACCTCAAAGCATCACCACTTGGGGCAAAAGGCTAAGAGAGGAGGATAACATGGTCATCCAATTCTCTAAAAAAGACATGGAACACATAGTGTTCCCGCATGATGATGCCCTGGTCATAACGACATATATCGCCGGTTTTGACGTAAAGAGAATCTTTAATAGATGGAGGGAGTTCTGCAAACATCCTCCATCTAGGTGTGTTGAAAGAGCTTGGGATGAAACTGACTGACTTGACACCCGTGAACTTCCCATTGGTAAGTTTCGCGAGAACATCGACGTACCCTCTTGGGAGGATAACACTCCCGCTAAGGCTGGTTGAAGGATTGAAGCAAATAAGAATCAATGTCAAGTTTGTCGTAGTAGAGCACCTAGGTGCCCACAACGGTATTCTGGGAAGGAAATCCATCAACCCAAGCATAATGGTGCCATCCACCGCGCACCAAAAACTGAAGTTTAACACTGCGCATGGAGTAGGTGAAGTGCTCGGCGACCAAGCGTCGACAAGGAAATGTTATGTGAACGCCATGAGGCGAGGATCACAACAAGGCCCTAGTATTGCAATGGTAATGACACCAAGAAAGAACTGGAGACCCTCTTGGGTATGTAGAAAGTGAGGCGCAATGAAGAAATGGTTAGGAAGGAAGTCTCTAAGCTTAGTAAAAAGCTATTGTCAACAACGCCGGATAGAGACACGACAACACATAGGGTTTCGACCCATGACACCAATGACAGAAAGTAAGAATCATCTGAGCATAAGGATAGGACGAGCATCGACTCGTTGAATGAGGAATGAGTCAGGCAAGAATGAATCAAAGGCTCGAGTGGGGAATCCACTACATAGATGATGTCCGCCACCTGCCAGGTGAGATAATAAGAAGCTACTTCAAGCGGTTCTCAAGAAATGATACCCCACTGCAACCACAACAGGAAGAGACCATTAGATACTTCTTTAGGCACTTGAGGAAATCTCATGAAAAATACTTTTGAGGTGCATATGCGATCATGGTGATAACAACGATGAGAGAGCTGCGAGGACAGCTAGACGAGGCGATATTGAAGGAGGAAGATGAACTAAGAGCCAAGGGCCTCTTAAGATGTGAACCTGCGATTAATATGGTGGATGACAACCAACACAAAGATGAACATGGTTCAGAAATCAACAACTTGGAAGGATGTAGATTCGGACGCACACCTTTGAACAGATGTTTGGAACACCTACATGAGGAGTGTCTATGGTACATGTTAACACCACCAAGCAATGACAAGAGAAACTTCATCGGAAATAGCACAACCATGTGGTGCAGATACCACGAGACATGGGGGCATCATACGAACGACTGCATGGTCTTGCAAATTGAAGTGGAATGCCTTGTTCGCCAAGGTCGTGTAGATGAATTCGTGGTGCCTCTCTCTTAAAGAGGGCAGTCCTTGAAAAAGGCCATGGTAACCATATCCTTCCCAGTATCCTTAATTTCACTTACCAAGAAGTGAACTCCCCATGAGAAGAAACTTTCATTTATTTGACTATGATCTTATTTGAATTGGCATGAACCTTAATCGGAGATTTGCGGACACCGTATTGTAATGATGATTAATGACCATGTCTTATGAATGTAATTAAGCGACAGGCCATATGCAGTGTATACCCTACATTGGAAGCAACCATGTAGAGGTACATACATAGAAGGCGCACGCGTCATCAAGCTACATACAACATAAAAGGTCATACGCAACCTCTGACGAGTTACATGCAATGGGTTAATACACAACTTATGAAAAATTGCATGAATGCGTTATTACACAACCTCTGACAAATTACATGCAGTGATTTATTACACAACCTCTGACAAGTTGTATGAATGAGTTATTACACAACCTCTGAGCTGCTTTGGGTTGATCACCCGACAGTAATATTGAAGTGTCGTGGTTGGAACCAACACCAACTTCACGTTCACTATACCCCTGGTAAAACACTGTCAGGTCGGTATTGACAATTTATGTCGAATACCTTGGAATAAACACCAGGTATGACGACATAATTTGGGAATTCACACTATGTCAGGGTATCTTTATAAAGCACCGCAGTCGACTTATGTGATGCAACTGCTACATGACTCAGGAGCTAACTCCGAGGAGATATTTGAACATCATTATGTCCAGCCTACTATGTAGCAGCGACTTACCACGGATAGAATGTCATAGCGTCCTCTGCTAGGCCGATGAAGAGGTAGGTCGCAATAGCGAACTTTGGCCTACAAGTTTAAAAACGCACAAAACTTTGCAAGTAGCGTCTTGCCATAACTTAAGCTTGAAGCCATTTAGTAACGGATATTGCACCGCTGCATAGCTAATCATGTCGCGGCCATTACTTCGAAAAAGCCAAGTAACGGTCATACAATGAAAAACGCATTCAAAATTTGCAAGTACCGTCTTGCACCAACGCCACATCTTGGAATCCCAAACGGCGGAAAAATGCATTTGCAAATAGAATTTTTTTCAAAAATTTATCTCGAGGCATCGAGTAAGCGGAATAAAACATACCAAACCAAGCAAGTAACGTCTTGTCATAACGTCACACCTTGGAATACCAAGCGACGGAAAACGCGCTACCTTTTGTAGTGCCATGATAGGATCGCGGGTTGCGTCTCGCCACAACGCTACCTCAAGGCATTGGGTAAGCGGCTTAAAACGTAAATCAAGCAAGTAACTTCTTGCCACAACGCTACCTTGTGTCATCAAGTAGGTGGTAAAGTGCATATCGTGAGTTGCATCTCGCTCCAACGCTATCTCAAGGCATTGAGTAAGCGGCTTAAAAAGTACCAAATCATGCAGGTAACGTCTTTCCTTAACACTACCGCGAGGCATCAGGTAAGTGGTTAAAACGCGACAAACCAACAAGTAACTTCTTGTTTACAATGCTATTTCAAGGCATCAGATATGCGGTCACAAAACGTGTCAACACAACGCAAGTAGCGTCTTGCCAACAACACTACGTCAAGGCATCGACTAGTAGATGAACGTCATGTAACATTTACGATGAACAACTTCGCACAATGCCATGCCTATGTAACATCCAAAAGGGGCGCATACATTTCTAGCACCTACATACCATCGACAATGAATGCAATGACGCCAAGACCGGTATACAACCGACAAGGCATACGTGACAATGCCTCATGAAATAGAGGAATGATTGACAAGTATATGACACATACATGATATCAAGCCAAACATCGACATACAACCGGCACGGCATCAACGACCTCAAGTATAACAGGATGTGACAAGTTGTGCAGACACACAAAACCAAGCAACCATGATCCAAAGCAATGAGACAATCATGACAAAAAGGGTATAAAATACTACTCACAATCATATAGTCATAATGCATATATATGTTTCAAACAGGTCCAAAGAAAAGGATAGATGGATGGCATACACACCTAAACCCCAAAATACGTTTTTCTACATAAAGAACACGTCAAGCATGATAACACAAAAGAAGCTATCAATAATCATGATAGACGAGTAAAGATAATCAGTTGGAGGTGGTATCACCACTGCAATCTCCTGGAGTCGAGGGACTGACACCGGCATCATCACCTACGGGGGCAGAATCCTCACCTAAGAGTTGTGACACATACGTGGAAGCAGAGCCGACAAAGTCACCATGTTTGCTGAAGTCGAAAATTGGCTCAATGTCATAAATAGACGCAGCAAGCTGCATACCATAGTCATGAATGATATCGTCACACTTCTTCTTGGCATCCTCCTCAAACTCGGGAGACGCCTTGTACTGAGCAAGCGCACGACAAACTGACACGCCAGAGACCTTCTGGAGAGCCTTAGTTAGATGTGCCCGCAATGCATTATCCCCATCCTTTTCTCCTTGCTCAGTCGAGCGACTTCGTCTTCAAGGGACGCAATGAGACCCTGGTAGACAACCTCAGATGAGTCAACGGTGGAAGTCTTCGCACGCATAACGCGTATCTTCTCATCGGCCTCCTCTAGCTTAGACTTCGGGAGGTCCACAATCTCAGTCAACTGCACCACGGAATGCTAGGTTCGCCACATCTCCAAACACCTGAAAACAAAAAGCCTGAATTTAGGAAATACAGATATAACAAAGAAAGAGCAAAGTAAAAGAATGCTTACGGGGCAAATCAGGATAGAGTATCTCGTGCAAGCTCAAGCCTAGACGAAGTAGAGTCAGGAATCGGTCTTCGATCAACAGGGGGCACAAATGCATTGATCAAGGGAACCCCAACCTCAGGGGTCGCCAAGGTCGACCAATGATCAAACTGATAACTACCCGAAGAGGAAAATGGCACCCACAAGGGACCGGAGACGTCGCACTGAGGAGGACGGACAAAGTCCTCTTGAGAGAGAACAGGAAGCCGCATTCGACCTGCATGAACAAAAAGTAAGAAATATGCAATATGAAGGAGAATAGTCAACATATAAGATACGCACCTCTCAGGCTTAATAGAGGATCCACAGGAGAAATATTAGACAAGACATCAACATTCGTTGTCATCTCCTAGACAATAGCATGGGCCTTCCCCTTCCCAATAACAGGGTCTGGCTCAACGACCTCCTTCTCTTTGATGGGTTCCGATGTAATCGTTAGCCCTGTTAACAGCCAATGGACGGCGAGTAGGTCCAGTGGGCCTCGTGAAAAGCCTGGAAGGCTTAGAGGCCCAGTACGAAGGGTCCCGACTTCAGCGGTCCCGACGCATGAGCTGAATGCTCCCGACAAGAAGCCTCTGAGTAGGCCCCGATATGCCTTAGTAAAGGCCCCGATAATAAAGCCCCGCGGAGGCTAGACCTCTCTCGTGAGACAAAGGGTCCTGGATGGTGACCTAGAATGAAGATAACTCTGGAGTCCCCGACAAGAGTTGGGACTTGTGATCAGAGGATAAGACCGAGAAACCCGCCTACTAGATAGAGTAGTGGGAAGACGGTTAAAGATATAGATAAACTCCCCCGAGATACGCAGGGTGTGCCCAAGATACTCGGAGAGTGGGCAAGATACGCGGAGCGTGGGGCGAGATATATGGAATCCTGAACGAGATATACGGAATCGTAGCGAGATATGCGGAATCATGGGCAAAACGGCCAATCACGGTCACAGGTAACTGAGTAACTTCCCCTCCTATATAAAGGAGGAAGTTACCTCAGAAAGCACATCATCTAATACACACTTAGATTACTGCTGCCACCCCATTGATCATATACTCATTTAAGCATCGGAGAGGGATTCTGGGTCACCACCTAGGTCATCCCCTTTTGCAGGATTACGCGGAGCCCAGGAGTCCAAGCTTGCCGTCAAGGACGTAACGGAGCTTCCCCTGTGATCCAACATTGGCGCCGTCTGTGGGAAGCATAATAAAAGGCCAAAATAGTTTCTACCAGATCAATGGCCGGTGGTGGCAAGAAGAAACAAGTTCAGGCCGGCAGCTCTCGCCCCGCTGGAACTGTGAATTCCCCGTTGCCGGAGCATGTTGCCGAACAAGGTGAGAACCCTGCTGTTTCTCAGACAGGGGGGCATGGTGATGAGGAGGTCTCAGTCCGAGACACGATGCGGAACAGGCAGGATATCCCGCGAAGGGAAGTGGATGCTCCCCCAAACCCGGTGGGGCACGGAGAGGAAGTCCCGCGAAGGGAAGTAGGCTCTTCCTCAAATTCGGAGTTGGCAAAGGCAGTAGCAGATGCCATGCCTATGTTCTTGGCGGCCATGGAGGCTCTGTTGGATAAGAGAGAGGCTGCCAGGAGAGCAGAGGAGTTACCTCCACGAGAAGAGCTGCCCCCACCTCCTCCGAGGGTGGTTCCAGAAGAACAGGAGGTTCGGGAGGTTCAGCCCAGGAATAGGGGCAAGGAACCCGCGCACTTGGAGAAGTTCGTGGTCGACGGCCCGGGACCAGTGCAAAACAGGACCATTCCCCTGAATGGCCCCATCACCCCCGATCAGGTGGTGAAAATCGTCAGCATCTGCATGGGCGATCAGAAGCAAATGACATCGGAGCTGAGGGATCGATCCAGCCATCCTTTCGTTCCGCGACTAATAGATACTGTCGCCCCGCCCGGGCTAGGTATACCAACCATCAAGGAGTATGATGGTGAAGGAGACCCGGTTCGCCATGTTCAGAGACATGTCCAGGCCTGTATGGGTAGGACTTCGAATGACGATCTTATTTGTTTGCTGTTCCCGATCACCTTGGGAGAAAGGGCCATGACATGGTTCTTCAGCCTACCGCCGGGAAGCATTACCTGCTGGGCCGATATGCACGACCGCTTCATCAAGCAGTACCAAGGTCGAAGGCGTCTCTTGAAGAGTGTAAGGTTTCTGACCCAGGTGGTTCAGAGGTCCGACGAGTCGTTGGCATACTACTACCAACGGTTCACTGCCAGTGCCGCGGAGATTGACGAAGAGATATCGGAGGGGGAGACCATCCGAACTTTCCTTCGGAACTTGACTGCTCCTTATGGTTCCGATTTGATGCATAGTGTGGCCGCGAAGGCTGTGTGGAGCATGGAGGCCCTGCAAGCAAGGGTGAAGCAGCAAATCGACGTGCAGGAGTCGAAGATTGCTGCTGGAGAGCTGGATCCTCCGAAGTCAGCAAGAAGAAAGCCATCGTCCAAGCTATCGGATGATCGCAAAGGGAGCGACAAGTCGGAGGGGAGTAGGAACCGCGGTCGACCCGAGAGAAGGGAGGACAGGCGTCCTCCGAAGAAGGATAACCGCGATGGTCGTAGTGTTCCCATCAACAGCTCGATGACCTCCGTGCTAGCCGTGATGGATCGGCAGGGTCTCGCCCGATACCCCCCGAGGAAGGAAGGAGAGTTTCTGGGAGGCCGCTCAGATCGTTATTGTCGGTACCATCGAGCCAATGGTCACGACACGGATAACTGTCGGGAGATGAAGAAGGAGATAGAAAAGCTGATCCAGAAGGGGAAGCTTAAGGAGATCATCGAAAGAGGAAGGTGCCGGTCCCGTTCCAAAAGTCGGTCACGGTCCCGTTCCAAGTCCCGTGATCGATCCCCGAAGAAGAAGAAGGTCGAGTCGGAGCCCTCTGGTTCCGGTACCCGTAAGGAGAGACGGGGGACCATTAACGTCATTCACGGAGGAATGGCAGCGGGAGGTGACACCACCGCTTCTCGGGAGAATTATGCTTCTCGCATCTCCGCTGCCGTGGTGCTAGGCAAGAGGTCCCGGTCGTGGACTCTAAAGGAGGAAATGGTGATTTCTTTCTCGGCGGAAGATTTGATAGGCGTGGAGAGCCCCCACGATGACGCCTTGGTTGTAACCCTGGACGTGGACGGATTCGAGATGAAGCGGATCCTCATAGACGGAGGGAGCTCCTCCGACATTCTTTTTATGGATGCCCTGGAAGCCATGGGTAAGACGAAAAAGGACCTGACACAGGTGAACTTTCCTATGGTGGGCTTCTCCGGATCGACCTCCTATCCGCTGGGGATGATTACCTTACCGGTTGAGTTTGGTAGTGGCTGGAAGATGGAACGGTGGAACGTGGACTTCGTCGTGGTAGAATCCGCGGGAACATACAATGCTATTATCGGGAGGACCACCATCAACCCTCTCATGGCAGTGGCTTCAACCGTACACCAGAAGATGAAGTTCCCGACTGACCACGGTGTCGGAGAAGTTAAGGGCGACCAGGTGGCGTCATTAAAGTGCTATGTTAATGCCACTCGAAGGAGAAGAAGGGAAGCCATGACTGTCCTGCAAACCGATGCCGATCCTCGAGAGGAGTTTGGGCGGCCTGCCCCCATGGAAGATTTGAAGGAGGTTGAGATTGATGGACCTCGAAGGAAGGTGAAGATCGGGTCTGCTTTGTCGGAGGAAAGAGCCCGAGAGTTGATCAAGCTCCTGAAGGAGTTCAAGGAGCTGTTTGCCTGGTCCCCGAGTGATATGCCAAGAATCAGCCCCAACGTGATAGTGCACGAGCTGAAGATTGATCCCGCAACCAAGCCTATCGCGCAGAGGAGGCGTCCAATGGGCGCAGATAAGAGGATCGCGATCCAGCAGAAGGTGGGCAGACTGCTCGACGCTGGATTCATCAAGGAGCTCCGATTCCAGACATGGGTTGCTAACCCAGTCCTGGTGCGAAAGAGTAATGGGAAGTGGCGGATGTGTGTCGATTTCCGCGACTTGAACAAGGCCTGCCCGAAGGATTGCTACCCACTCCCGAAGATCGACCAGTTGGTGGATGCAACAGCGGGACATGAGCTGTTGAGCTTCATGGATGCCTACTCTGGATACAACCAGATCAAGATGGCGAAGGAGGATGCCCCCCACACAGCTTTTTACGCTGACAACGACGTCTACCACTACGACGTGATGCCCTTCGGATTAATCAATGCCGGAGCAACTTACCAGCGGATGGTAAACAAGTTGTTCGGAGACATGTTGGGGAAGACCATGGAGGCTTATGTGGATGACATGCTCGTGAATTCCCGACAGGCAGGAGACCACATCCAAAACTTGGTGGCGGAGTTTGAACGGATGAGGTTTCATCAGGTTCGGCTAAACCAAGACAAATATGCTTTCGGGGTGAACTCGGGGAAGTTCCTAGGGTTCATGGTGAGCCAGAGAGGAATCGAGGTGAATCCTGAGAAGCTGCGTGCAATCGAAGAGATGCAGTCCCCGAAGACTCATCAGGAGGTTCAAGTGCTGAACGGCCGGTTGGCCGCGATGAATCGATTCTTATCCAAGGCGAGTGACAGAGCCATGCCATTTTTTGATGTGCTAAGGGCTCACAAGAAGTTTGAATGGTCTGACAAGTGCGAGGAGGTATTCCAAGCACTCAAGCAGCATCTCCGTACCCTCCCGCCGTTGGCGAAACCGGCTCCAGGCGAGCCGCTTTATCTCTATTTGGCTGTTTCTGATGTTGCTGTTAGTTCTGTTTTGATTAAGATTGTCAAGGGCAACCAAGTGCCTGTCTATTATGTAAGCAAGGCATTTTCCAAATCAGAAATGAACTATCCCACCATTGAGAAGTATCTCTTTGCGTTAATTATTGCCGCTCGGAAGCTCCGACCTTACTTCCATGCCCACGAGGTTACAGTGTTGACAAATCAGCCCTTGAAGCACTTTTTGAACCGACCGGAGGCGTCGGGGAGATTGGTGAAATGGGCTATCGAGCTTACGGAGTTCCGTATACATTTTGCTCTGCGAACTGCCATTAAGGGCCAGGCATTGGCGGATTTCATAGCTGAGTCTACGGCACCTGATCTAGAAGCAACGGGTCCCGCAGAGGGGGCAACCACGGAGGTCCCGATTCCGATAATAGAACAGCCAGAACAGCCAAATCAGGAGAATACTTGGGAGATGTACACTGATGGTTCATCAAGTGTAGAAGGATCGGGGGCAGGATTCGTATTGATACCGCCCGGTGGAGGCGAGCCCCTGCGATATGCTTTGGCCTTGACATTAAAGGCCACCAACAATGAAGCGAAGTATGATGCTCTCATCACGGGCCTCAAGATTGCCAAGGCTACGGGGGTCAACATTTGAAAGTAAAGTGCGATGCCAGCTTGATCGTGAATCAGGTCCAGGGAAACTATGAAGCCAAGAGCCCGACAATGAGGAAGTATTTGCACGAGGTGCAGACTTTGAAGGGAAGCTTCAAAAGCTTCGATATCGAGGCGATCCCGAGGGAAGAAAACGCGGAGGCAGATGCCTTAAGCAAGTTTTCTCTAGGAGTGGCCCCTGAGGAGAATCGGAAGGTGCATTTCCTGGAAAGAGTGATTCTCCCAACCATCGATCCGTCGGAGGTTTGCGCTATTGAAGCAGGATCGGAGGAAGAGGAGAAACCCACCTGGATGACCCCGATGGTCACATACCTGACTACCGGGGCACTCCCCGATGACGAAGTGGCAGCTATCAGGCTGCGTCGAATTGCGAACGATTACGTGATGGTGGACAACCAGTTATACAAGAGGGGGCATGTGAAGCCTTTTCTGAAATGTGTGGCGGAGCCTGATACGAATCGGATCCTGAGAGAGCTACACGAGGGAGTCGCGGCCTGTCATGAAGGGGCCTGATCTATCGTGAGGAAGGCGTTGAACCTAGGCTACTATTGGCCTTCGATGAACAAGGAAGCGACAGCGATGGTCCAATCCTGTGATGCATGCCAGAGGTACGCTCCAAATATCGTGGCTCCCGCTGCGGACTTGATGCCCATCAGGATGCTTGGCCCTTCGCGCAATGGGGCATTGATTTGGTGGGACCTCTTCCCCAAGCGAAAGGTCAGTGCAAGTATCTACTCGTGGCTATCGATTATTTCTCAAAGTGGATAGAGGCAAAAGCGTTAGCCAAAATGACAGGACAGCAGATCCTCAAGTTCCTTCAAACTCAGATCATATCCCGGTATGGGGTTCCTCGAGTGTTGATCAGTGACAATGGCCCTCCGTTCAATGGGGCCCAGTTGAAGGAGTACCTAGAGGAGTTGAACATTGAGCATCGGACAGCTTCAGTCCGCCATGCTCAGACCAATGGCCAAGTAGAATCAGCCAACAAGATCGTGATGGATGGCTTGAAGAAGAGAGTCTACGCCTTGAAGGGCCATTGGCTGGATGAGCTCGAAAATGTGCTGTGGGCTGTTAGAACAACACCCAAACAATCGACGGGGGAGACTCCGTTCGGCCTGGTCTATGGCACGGAGGCAGTCGCTCCCGTGGAGATAGCGGTGGCGTCCCATCGTGCGAAATATTACGAGCCTCTGAAAAACGAGGAAATCAGACGTCTAGACTTGGACTTACTCGAGGAGAAGAGGTGGAAGGCTGACGAAGTCCAGGCTCGGATGCGTCTGGCAACAGCCCGATATTAAAATCGACGTGTCAGGTCCCGACAATTCTTCGTTGGAGAACTTGTCTGGCGGAGGAACGAGTTCGTTCACCAAGATCGGATCAACAAGCTATCACCGAAATGGGAAGGACCTTACAAAATCGTAGGGATGCCAGCACCCAATGCATACAAATTAGAGGACCTTGATGGCAAGACGTTGAAGCATTCCTTCAGTGGCGCACACTTGAAGAAGTATCATGTTTGATATTAAGTCGCCGCGAATGGCGCAAGTTATCTATCAATCCGATGTAAGCAAAGCTTTGAATTATCAATAAACGAAGTTGCTTCCGATCAAATAGTTTTTAGATTTATTCTAATTATTAGTAAGACGTCCCGAAGGTCGTGACAAAAGCCTTCTGAGGTACGATAAAAAGCCTTCCGAGGTACGAGAAAATCCTTACGAGGTACGAGTAAGTCGTCTTTATGGCGCGATAAAAAGCCTTTTGGGGTACGGACAAAAGCCCTACGGGGTACGAGTAAGTCGTCTTTATGATGCAACCAAAAGCCTAGGTACGAAAAGGCCCTAATGGGTCCGCGTGAGTCGTCTATATGATGCGGCCAAAAGCCTTAACGGGTATGAAAAATCCCTAACGGGTCCGCATAAGTCGTCTATATGACGCGGCCAAAAGCCTTAAAGGGTACGATTAAGCCGTCTAGAAGGGCGCGATAAAAGCCCTTAAGGGGTACGATCAAAAGTCGTCTGATTTGGCGCTGTAAAATGACGTGGTCTCGGAAGGCAGGGATGAGAAACGTTAAGTGGTAAAGTCCCGATTGGATGAGAAACCTTAAGTGGTGAAGTCCCGATTGGATGAGAAACCTTAAGTGGTGAAGTCCCGATTGGATGAGAAACCTTAAGTGGTGAAGTCCCGATTGGATGAGAAACCTTAAGTTGTGAAGTCCCGATTGGATGAGAAACCTTAAGTGGTGAAGTCCCGATTGGATGAGAAACCTTAAGTGGTGAAGTCCCGATTGGATGAGAAACCTTAAATGGTAAAATCCCGATAGGACGAGAAACCTTAAGTGGTAAAGTCTCGAGTAAAGCGTCGGAAGGACATATGAAGTCATCTTAAATGGTGCATCAGAACGTTCTGAGTAACGAGTCTAAAGTTGCTTTAAATAGCGCAGATGATTACCGGAACCAAAATAGTTGGAAGAAATTTCTTATATAAGGGCGCAAAGGCCTAGGAGTTCCAATACAAAAGATAAAGGAGAAAAACTACAAGGACTAAAAGATAGAGTATTAAGCTCGGTCCTTGTTGGAAGTCGGGTCATCAGCGGCGTTGGAGGGAGCAAGGTTCGGAGGGGCCTGGGCAGAAGGCTCCGCAGTCCGCGAAGTCGGGTCCACGACATCAGTCTCTTCACTCTCCGCTGGGAGGTTGAAGTACTTCTCCGCGAAAGGAGCGAGAGTCTCGGACTTCTTGAAGTCGATGGAATCCTCATAGGCTGTGTAGAGTTCTTCGACGGCATTGAACAGGACGTTCTCCACCTCGGACTTGCAGAACCCTACAGCATCCACCTTGAAGTCTTCAGAATTCCGGTACTCCTCGCGGCCTTGTAGACGACCCTCCTCGCGACCCTGCAGGCGACCTTCCTCGTGGCCCTGGGCCTTGGCCTCCGCGAGGGCTGCCGCGAGAACACCCTTCTCGCGGATTAGCTGCCTCCTCTCCGACTCGTTCCGCTGCTGATCCGCCTGGACAATCTTCCGCTCCCGACGCATGACAGCCTCGTGATCCTGAACCTGCTTGAGCAGGCCCGAAGCTATCTCGTCATGGAGAGTTTTCTCCTTGGCCATCTTATTCTTGGCCGCCACAGCCTCGTCGAGGTCCACCTGGAGCTTGGCCAGCGCGTCGGGGTCCGACTTAGCTTGAGCTTCCTCCAAAGCACCCTTGAGAGCCAGGATGAAGCCGAAGCAGCGCTGCTGGTCCGCGGTTTCCTAAGATGGAAAGGAAAAAGGATTAGAATCCGATGGTCAAAGGCAAAGAACGATGACGAAAATAAAGCAAAGGTAAAGTTTTACCTCCATCCGGCGGATGGCCATAGCACGGAGCTCCTCCTCGATGTCCTCCCGCGCCAAGGATATGGGCCGCCTCAAGGCTGGAGGAATTGACCCCGCCAGCAGATGCAGGGCCAATTCAGGATCAAGGTTTCCCCGCTGGAGTGGAACCCCTCGGAGAGACTCGATCGGGTCCCAAGGCATCGTCCCCTGGTCGGGGGTGAAAATCTTGTAAAGATTTTCATCCACGGGGAGAGGGGGGATGACCCCGGAACTTTCAGCCGGAGGAGCCACCTCGGCCGGTGGCTCGGGAGTCGGAGTCCGGAACTCGGGAGGAGGACTCTGGGACACATCCTCCACGACGGGCCTCAGGCTGCTTTGACCTGACTTTCGGCGGAAAAGCAGGCCACCTTCAGCGGGCTCCTCGGAGGAAGGAGAAGCCTCCAGATCAGTCACCTGACGGAACTGAGTTTCCGTCGGGGTTTCCTCCGTCGCCGGCGCTGGTGGAGTCGCGGCCCAGGCTGGAGTAGCAGCTCGCCTCGGAGTGACAGCCTCCGATGGACCTGCGGTGGCGGGACGAATAAAGTCAGGAAGAGTATCCTTAGGGCACCAGATGATTTGACGATCGAAGTGTTGGTTCTTCCCAAAGACGTTGTAATATCCCGCCTTGAGAACGCGGGGGGTTTCTCCTCGAAGGATGTACTTTATTTCTCGGACCCGCGATTCCCGATCAGCGGGGATAAACTCCTTGGGAACCAGTTTCATATATCTTTTAATAGCACGACGGACACGCTTACCTTCCTCGGCGGTCTTTCTCATTGAACGAAGGTACGAAATAGATTTATCAGTATACTACATGTAGATTGTATACAGGGATGATCCAAACCATTGCATAGAAATATCAGTATTTGAGTGATTGAAAGACCCCAAAGGCTTGGTCAATTTCCTCCCTCCTGGCACGCTTGGCCACGGCCTGCTCCTCGGACGGAGGGGCAGCAGAAGGAGTGGCGGAAGAAGAAGCTCCCTTCTTCAGCGACTTTCGCTTCCTCTTGGAGCCACCTGGGACGGCATCAGTCTCGCCCTGCTTCAACATGAGATGAGTCAGCAGAGAAGCCTTCTTGGCTGCAAAAATAAAAGACAAAGTGGTTAGAAGAATTACCCAGATGACTAAATCTTTGGAAGCAGAGTCGAGGAGCCGGACTCCGATATGAATCAGATCCTTCTCCATGAGTTTGTTGGCGTCGAGGGGTATGAAGGAGTCCCCCCAACGGTAAAGCTGGACCAGTTGGAGGGTGTTGAGGTCATCCTCGCGGTAGGCCTCGAGCTTGGGGGCAGGGTCCGCCACGACCTCCCATCAGGGCCATGGGACAGAGCTGTTTTGGACGAAGAAGTAATACTTCTTCAATCCGCTATTATCCGACCCCGAGTCGCGAATCAGCACCCGATCCTTGTGGAACTTCCAGGTCTCGCTGTCCCAGCCGAAACGTGAGAGTTGTTCCTTTGTCCACTTGGGAAGTCAGGGGGAGAAGGAGCAGACACCAGCCTTATTGCACTTCATTCCGTAGAAGGTGCGGAAGAGCAGTAGACTATACGTCCACTGCTGGCGGAGACATAAAAGCTGGAAGGCATTCCACACGCGGATGGCGTGTGGAGAGAAGGTACAAGGGTGAGTCTTGTAGAAGTTGCACATCTCCACCAGGTTCCCGTAGAAGGGGAATCGAATCCCCGCGCTTATCTGTCCGGCGGAGACGAACACTTTACCCTCTCGAGGACGCGTGACGATATGCTTCCTCTTGACAGCAGGCTGAGACTCATAGGGGAAACGAGGTTCCCAATCCGAGGTAATGCACCCCTCTCGAAGAGCAACCTCATATGAGGTCTCAGAAATCTCATTGACAGCGAGTTCAAAGGTGAAAGGGGTCCTAGCCTCAGAACTAGCTTCGTCTAAAAACGGTTACAGACAGAAAAATTCAAGAAAGGAAGAGAGGATAATATCAGCAAATCACAAGAATAAAAAAGGGAAACCTTACCAGACATTGTCGTTAGATGCTTAGTGAAGATGAAGAAAGATCGAGGAGATCAAAGGCCTTAGATCACTCGAAGCGCAGAAAAACTCTGGAGAAGAAAGCTTCGAACTCAAGAATGGTGGAATTTCCAGAAACAGAGAGAGTGAAGAAGAAGTGAATAATGCCAGGGTTTTAGCTTTTATAAGCAAGAAGGCAACTGGAGGGACTTAATCTTGACCGTAGAAGATGAAACGATTCTATCCTGATCGTCGAGATTAAGAAGACGGTACGGAAGAGACGTGGTGACGTAATAAGTGCTTTTTCAGAAAGCAACAGTCACGCCGAGTTAAGCGTCGTTTCATAATCCCTAGCATTTAATGCTACAGCAACCGAGGAGTCTCCTCGGATTTGGCAACTGCCCATAGAGTCCAGTGGGCCCAAGGCAGTCATGAGTGACAAACTCTGCCATTCGACAATTGCGCGTAAGGTAAAAGCCTCCGATCGAGATATCAAGAGACCTGAAGATGAAAGCCTCCGACGGCGGTATCGAGAGGTATGAAGACAAAAGCCTCCGACGGCAGTATCGGGAGGTATAGAGACAAAAGCCTCCGACGATGAAGTCAGGATGCTTGGAATTGGAAGCCACGACGGACTAAAAGTCCTCATGTCTTGGGGGAAAATGATGGGTTCCGATGTAATCGTTAGCCCCGTTAACAGCCAATGGACGGCGAGTAGGTCCAGTGGGCCTCGTGAAAAGCCTGGAAGGCTCAGAGGCCCAGTACGAAGGGTCCCGACTTCAGCGGTCCCGACGCATGAGCTGAATGCTCCCGACAAGAAGCCTCTGAGTAAGCCCCGATATGCCTTAGTAAAGGCCCCGATAATAAAGCCCCGCGGAGGCTAGACCTCTCTCGTGAGACAAAGGGTCCTGGATGGTGACCTAGAATGAAGATAACTCTGGAGTCCCCGACAAGAGTTGGGACTTGTGATCAGAGGATAAGACCGAGAAACCCGCCTACTAGATAGAGTAGTGGGAAGACGGTTAAAGATATAGATAAACTCCCCCGAGATACGCAGGGCGTGCCCAAGATACTCGGAGAGTGGGCAAGATACGCGGAGCGTGGGGCGAGATATATGGAATCCTGAACTAGATATACGGAATCGTAGCGAGATATGCGGAATCATGGGCAAAACGGCCAATCACGGTCACAGGTAACTGAGTAACTTCCCCTCCTATATAAAGGAGGAAGTTACCTCAGAAAACACATCATCTAATACGCACTTAGACTACTGCTGTCACCCCATTGATCATATACTCATTTAAGCATCGGAGAGGGATTCTGGGTCACCACCCAGGTCATCCCCTTTTGCAGGATTACGCGGAGCCCAGGAGTCCAAGCTTGCCGTCAAGGATGTAACGGAGCTTCGCCTGTGATCCAACACTCTTTAGCACAAGAAGTAGTGTGAAGAAAATCTTCAAGCTCAATGACTTTCCTCTTCCGAGTAGAGGAATCCTTCGAGCTGCCAATCTCAAGGATAACATTCTTCGGCCTCGAAGATATAGCAGCCTTGTCAATAACAACAGACTTGTCGATAGGGGCGGCAGACCTTGAAATGACTTGGAAGATGAGATACGAGAAATTATAAATAAAGAATACAACAGTGATAGCAATCAAACATACATACCTGAGGTGACAACAGCTTTAGGAAACTTAAAATATTTGTGCACTTTGGAAACAGGGGGAGAGGGAACAACCCCTCCATCTCGGGCACGGCCCCTCACATCCTCTGACCTACCGACGCCATTAAGGACGGTTCCACCTACCTGCAACCATGGTTTTTTTTCATCAAACAACCCTACAAGAAGAAAAACAATAAAACATAAAGAATAATAAGATAACATCATACCAAGGGAGAAGCCACTATCACACCGGCTTCACATAGCTTATACTCTGAAAAAAGCCGTACAGGCTCAGAACTTCGATCTCGATGAGCAGCATAAATAGTTCGACTAGTGGAGCGATCAGAGGATGACAATTTTGAAGAAGCAGAAACATCGTCCTTAACACCACAAAGGGTGACATGCCATGTAACCTGATGATCCTTCACAAAGAGATAATGCGTCTTACAGTGAGATTTTAACCAATCAATGGTCACGACAAATTTGAACTACAAATACCATACAACTTCTATACCCTTGGAAGAAAAAGCAGGATACCAGAAAACGAGTCCATACATAGCATTCGGCTTCTGATACTGAATTCGATAAAAGCATCAGAAAAGAGAGATAGAATACGTCCAACCCTGACGAAGGAAAAGTACCCGAAAACCAACCCAATAGCGAATAGCATTGGGGGCAAGATCCAAGGGAGATATTCCATAATAAATATAAAGCTCAAGAAGAGCCGGACAATATGGAAAGCGCAAGCCACCCCGCACCAATGCGGTGTAAAGGGCGGAAAGACCAGCGAAGGGCAAGGTAACACTGCCCATATCATCCTTCGGATAGCGATCGAAGGGGAAAACGACATCATCCATATCACTCAAACTAGCAAGGGTTAGAATGGATGCATAATCTTTCAACCGCAGTTGATTCCTGATAAACTTACGACCCTCAAGCTCCACGTCCAACTCGGGCGCCACCTCCACCACCGGTGCCCCGACGTCCTCCTCATCAGCATACTCATCATCCAGCTCGTCTGGCCAAAAAAATTCATCTGAAGCATATCTCTCAAAAGACCTCGGGTCGAGAGATGACTCTAAATACAACTCAGAATCAGAAGACTCTACTAAGTCGATCAAGTCCCTAGGCTCGGAACTCGAAATGGGTAATAACCCAGATACTGACTCAGACTCAGCAGAACCCTCCCAATCCTCATTGCGACACCAAATAATAAGGGGCAGGAAATTCAGGAATCATATTATTTCGAGAATGAGAAGACTTATGCATTGCAAAAATATGCAAAGATAGACGAGTGCAATCCCAACTCCACGCCTAAGAGTCGGAGCCTTGGAGAACAAGTAGACGCAAATAGCCTGCAACACAAATAAGAAGAGTTAGTAATACTCTAACGATTCAAGGCCTCATACACAACAAATGACTATTCCGCCTACTTCAGGGGCAACTAAACAGACGCGCACCATAAAGGCGCGATACTGATGAAGGATGACAACCTATATCAATGACTATGACAATGCCTAGTGCGAGGGCACCACGATGAATGTATGCGATAAAGGATAGAAATCCTACGTCAACATCAACGTCGACACCTACATCAATACCTACGTCGACATCAACGTCGACACCTACGTCGACATCAACGTTGACACGTTCAAAAGTACCTATGTCGACACCAACGTCGACACCTACGTCGACATTAACGTCGACACCTACATCAATACCTAAGTCGACATCAACGTCGATACCTACTTCAACATCAACGTCGAAACGTACGACAGTACCTACGTCGACACCAATGTCGATATCAATGTTGACAGCTACTTCAATACCTACGTCTATACCTACGTCGACACCAATGTCGACACATACGTCGACATCAACGTCGACGCCTACGTCGACATCAACGTCAACGCCTACGTCGACACCAACGTCAACACATGCGCCAGTACCTACGTCAACACCAACGTCGACACCTACGTCGACATCGACGTCGAAACCTACGTCGACACCAACGTCGACACCTACGTCAATACCAAAATCCACATCTACGTCGACATCTACGTCGACACCTACGTCGACATCTACGTCGACGTCGACACCTACATCGACTTCAACGTCGACACCTACAACGACATCAATGTCGACATATACATCGGCATCTACGACAGCACCCTATGACAAATGCAGGTCTACTACGGGGGCAACATGATATTGTACCAATGACGATGACTATGACAATGCGAAGGGAAAGCCCTAAGCATATGATGATCACTTAGCCTACTTTCGGGACACTACGACACCTATGGTGTAATACGTAAAGGACACGCGGGGTGACACCCCATGTCCTAAATGATGATACATGATGAGTGAAAAATGTATCCCCCCTATGATCAACTTACTATGTCAAGGCAAACATAGCCACCGACATCGTCGACGCAAGATCAACAACTCACGTCTAAGGTACGTATAAGCTCACTACGGGGGGAAAATCATTACATGTCTATACTATCATTTGCAAGTCACATTTAAGATGACCATTATGAATGACAACCAGAATGGAAGCAATGAAATCCTCACTCGGGTAAAAGGCTAAGTTTTCAGTAAAAATCTAATTTTTTTTTCAAAATCGGAGTAAACGTAACCCCTTTCAAATTACATGCAAATATTCAATAATTTTTACATGAAAACATATTGCAAGTATTTTCTTAGTCTATGAATGAAAATCGGACACGAAAAGGAAAAGAACGGACCTTAAAAGTCGGAACCAAGCAAGGAACCGGCTCGGTTAGATCAAACAGAATCAGACCAATCCAGAGTGAACCGGTCCAGCAAAACCGGTCCAGACCGGAGGAAAGACTCCCAGCTCCGCGCCGTTGCCGGAGAAGACCTCCGTCGTCCGCCAACCACTCCACCAGCGTTGCCTGGCCTAAGTGACACGATCCTAGCCACCACCGGCCTCGATTAAGGCCTCGTCGTGGTCGGATTAAGGACCAAAGAACCCGCTGCCGGAAATTAGACCTAGCACACCGAGATTTGCCCGAAAACGCCTCCGCCTCGTGCAATGAAGGCCACCGGAAGCAATGCAGCCTTCGTTTACCCCCACAAGGACAGACCCACCACCACCCTGCCAGCGTGTACAGAGAATTTGGCCAAGGAATCTCAGCCCGCCTACGTCCCGCGCCGGAATGCCGCGGGAATTGTGGAGCCACCTCCGGACCGAACCACTCGACCGGTTTGGTTCAAATTTCAAACCACTCGACCGAACCAACACCATATTAACACCAAACCATCTCAAAAACCGAACCAAAGAGTTTTTTTGGTGACTAAGCAAGGAAAAATGGTAAGTTTTGAAAGATGAACGTGAATGCTGGCTATGGTTGTGGTGAAATGGTAAGGACCTTTATATAAAGGTATTACCCTAGGGTTAAAAGGGAGACCCAATCCCAACCCCCTATTTCAAAATTGCACGATCCAATGGTCATAAGAAAAGATGACCATTATTTACAAGTTTGCCATTAGCAAGTCATTTTTTACTAAGGCATATATGTATTACATATCCATATTAATTGTTGGATCCTTTCCGAGCTGGGGAGTCGGATCTTGGTAGTGATGACGGAAGAATGCTCTGGGTCGCTCCTATTTCTGGTCTTCGCACGTGCCGAACTCGTGCATCTCCGTATACATGTAAGAGGGCAGTATAGCACACCACCCAAGGGGGGGGGGTGGAGTGCGATGAACCCTCTCTGAAGCTCAAGTCAGGTATTTTAGAGAGAGAATGTAAGAGAGAAGGTAGAGCTTCCGCTGTAAACTTCCGAATTAGTCTTGAAATGAATGATCAAGGCCCCTATTTATAGGAAAACTTGGAATCAAACCGGGTTTTGAACAGTCCGACGTCGGTTCAATGCAAAGTATGAACCGAGCATAGATGGGAGTAAAGCTGGCATCGGGAGGGTCTACACGTGTGGTGTTTGCGTAGGGGTTCACATGTCAATAATAGGAGGAATTTGGACCGTCCCGAGGTATCGCGAGTATCCCGGGAGGTTCGAAATAACGGGACAATCTAGAGGGCCGGATTGTCCCACAATCCGAAGGGCCAGATTATCCCACAATCTGGACCGGGCCGGCTCCGGATTGTCTTGCAATCCGGACCCGGTCCGGATTGTGATGACAATCCGGACCCGGTCCGGATTGTGATGACAATCCGGACGCGGTGTAAGTCCGGGGCGTGTACGCGCGTGTCCCGGATTTTTAAGTACCTGCGGGTGAACATTTCGAAACCGTTTAGTGAGTCCAACGTGTATACGAAGTCCGAAAAATATAAAACGAACCCAAATCGGACGTATACCCATCATTTACCCCCGAGTCAAGTGGTGGCATGGCCCCGTCCTTACTCTATTTTCTATAGAGTATACGTTCAATTTAAGTTCGGGTGTTACCTCGAGATGGATTTATTACCCGTTGGCGCGTGGACCTTATTACGATGTATCCCTCCTTGGACTTGGACGGGAGTAGTCATATATGTCGGCATGATTAGTGTAGCAAGCATATATATGGCATATACGTATACGACAATCCTAGTCCGTGTATGTGGTCATGGATATGAATGCTAACACACGTATGACTATGACGCGCATGTATACGAGAGTCGGCGTACGATATGCAATGCTATGAAATTAAATCATATAAGTACGGGCATGTATATATGCGATAACATGGATAAGAGTATATGCACGTCGGGGTTGTAATTGCAAACATGTGACATGGATATGTAAACGTGCGTGCATTAATGTATGCGTGTATGCATGGATATGTAAACATGCATAGGTGTTAGGAATTCTTTCGAAAGGAGATAGAAAAAATATGAAAGGGGCAAGATGTTACCTATAGGTGTATATAAATGAGTGAATTCAAATATCACCACACTTTGTCTTCCCCCTTTTTAGAGTTGTCTTCTCCAATTATTAAAGGGTAAGTGACTTAGCATCCAATCCATCTAACCACCCACATCCCCCTAGCACCTGCCAACCACTACTCACTGGAGGACCAGCTTGTGGCGGCGAGTACGGCGACAGCAGGGGCGGCGGGCGGAGAAGCACACGGCGGCGCAGCGGGCGGGTCATCGGATGGAGCTTCCGGCGACGATCTTGGGTACGTAACCTCGTTTTTTGAGGTGATTTGGTTTTTTGGGGTTGATTAGAACCATTTCCAAGTATGCCAATTCCTTTACTTGCATCAATATGGTCAATCTTTTCTTTGATTTTGAACTTGATCATCCATGCCCACCAATTGTTTGATGAAATGCCTAGCATAGTTAAGCATAGCAAAAAAGAGCATAAAAATGGTTAAGTGTTTTACCACTTGTATGTATAGAGTAGGAGTGATACTTCCCTATTGATTGTCCTCTTTGATTGTTGCTAAAGGAATTGTTGTGACATGTATGTACACACTTGGTTGTATGGAGATGCTTGTAGCTATAGCTAAGCTTTGTATTCCCAAAGGGGATGTACGTATGTATCCATATCCTACACAAGTTAGATAAGCACACGCATATAGGTGTTAGCACTATGAGTATATTAGCACTTGTTACCTTGGGGGATTTGCCTTAGGCCACATAGGTGAGCATAGACGCATGTAAGCATTCGTAGACACACATGAGCATGTGTCAGTGCATGTATGCACGTGTTGGCACACATAGGTACATGTACGTGCATGTATACACATATAGTTGCATATAGGCGCGTAGAGTGGTGCATGAACACATATTAGTGTATACAAACACATATAGTTAAGCGTGGATGTACGTAGATACTCCCGTAGGCGTGCATAGACGTGCGTAGCCATGCATACACGTGCGTATATCATGTAAGTGTTGGGACGAGGCCCTTACTAGCATAGAGTTGCCCCCGTATAGAGGATGTTCGCTATGTAGTTGTCGAACACTTAATAGATTTGTGAGCATGATGTTGCCCTCGAGCGGGGGATGTTCACTGCATAGAGGTTGTTAACATGTTGGGTGTATGCGTATGTATTGAACGGGTTGTAGTTGTATCCTTGTAGGAGTTGTGTTGTGAGAAGCTGGGGCGTCCATCCTTTGGATTACCTTCTCGACTTGCTGGCTTTGTGAACATGAGTAAGTCTCATATTCCTACCCCTTCCATTAGATTTCTTTCTGATTCGGATTTAGATTCCGAGTCAGGGTCTTCTGAGTGTACGGATTCTTCCGAGACGGAAACTATGGACGATATACCTTCTTCCTCCGAGCTGGAGCCTCGCGTGGTGTGGAAGGACTTGGTATAAACCTTTTTGGGCAACAAGTTGTATTATGATGAGTACCAGCGCCTTGTCGTTCGTTCAGCGCCTTGTCGTTCGTTCTGGGATTTGTCCTTTGGGAGAGGCATTCTTCCGTTTAATGTTATTCCTGATGCTCGTCCGGGAATGCCCATTGTGCCTCCTGATGATTTGTCTGCTATTTAGGCCTCCCATATTCGGATGGGACTGCGCTTCCCTTACTGTTCGGACTTGCAGAAGTTGTGTTGTTATTATAGGATCTCTCCTCTTGATCTTGCGCCTGCTGCTATACGGTACTGGGTTTGCTTCCAAGTACTATGCCATCAACAGTCCTGGACTTATTCGTCCTTGCTCTTCCGATGCTTCTTCCAACTCCAACGTCCTGATGTATCTAGGTTATGTTCCATTTCTATCCGCTAGCCTTTGATGAGTGGAAAATAGTTTGTTGATCTTGGATTGGGCGAAGTTAAGTGGGATAACACTTTTCGCTTTGTTACTGTTGTAGACCGTTCGAAGAGTCATTGGCAAAAACACTATTTCTTCACTGACGATCCCGGGATGGATTGGCATATTATTCAGGTTACAAAACCTGATCCCGTGCCCGCTTTTCATGAATTCTCCGAGTCTGACAAAGCAGCGATAAAGAAGGTGTATCGGGCGCACAAGGCGCGTGCATACACAACCTTGTCTTGTGGGAAGGAGCGAGATTAGCGCAGGGCTGGGATTTGCACTCCTCCTTCGGGAGGTACTTCGGTATATTATGAACGTTTATAACTTCCTTGTGTTGTGATGTAGGCTGGTGTCATGGAAACACTTCCCGCTTGCAGGCGGGCTCTCAGGGAGGTGTTGCTCTTGCTGCACGAAGCGGACGCACGGACATATCTGCTGTTCTCCAGGGCATGAGGCCTGGACGTGGCAAAGGGAGTGCTAGTAAGTTGTATATTTGTGCAATAATTTTACTTGTTTGTGTCCCATGCCTTTTTTTTTTTTATCTTGCTTTGTTCTTGTTTGTAGGTCGATCCCCACTCGTGGCAGAGCGAGCTGTTACGACTGTCGACACTCCGCCTTAGGCCAAGGCAAAGCGTCCCGAATCCAAGGTACGGCCCTCGAGCGACCCTAAGCGCTCCAAGTCTGGCAGTGACGAGGGGTTGGGACTCCACTTAAAGGGGAAGGGAATTGAAGCCCGCGCACCTGCCGTACCCATGATGTCTGCCCCTCGGTCGAGGGACCGGGCTTTGGAGGAGGGGCCTACCCGCACAGGTATATTGGTTTTCTTGTATTGTTTCTATACTTAGTGTATTTGGATCGTCTCGTTTATCTCTGCATATGTTTATAGTTGTTCCGCCAGTGGCCGCCCTTACAAGGGCCGAGCTGGTTTGTCCCTCTAAGGATTCTGTTGTGGGTGATGAGTGGGTACCCTTCTCTGCCGGAGGGCCTCCCTTTGCGAAGGAGGTTAGCTTGACCATTCCCGAGGTTGGATTTCGTGTTCTTCAGCAGATTATACGTCCTAGGGATCGGAGGATTCGCCCCAGTGACCCCGAGGGTGCGCAAGCATGTGCTGAGGGTGCACTGTCGTGCCTTGCACCTGTGAGTATCTATCCTTATTCCTTCATGCCTTGTATGTATGCTTGTCTTTGTTGATGCAACTTACTTGTTGTTTATTATTGTAGGTTGCCATTCAGATGGCCAATCTCCCCTCCTTCGTGATTGAACTTGCAGAGGAGAAGAAGATGTTTATGGAGAAGTCTGAGATTGCCTGTCTCGAGGTTGAGGGTGCTAAGGAGAGGGCGCGTATCTTGGATACGAGGGTTGTCGACCTACAAGCGGATAGTTTCGCTCGTCAGGCTCGAGTTGCGGCGCTTGAGTCTGATATTGCTGCCCTTCAGGCGAAGGTCGTTGCAGATAGCGTCGATCATGATCTCGCCTTGCGGGCCATGAAGGAGAAGTCCCTTGCGGATGGAAAGGTTATGGGCATCCCTGAATACAAGGCTTTCGATTCTTACCATGCTGAAGTCCCGGTGGCTGCGGATGATATGCTTTATGACTCTATTGAGGGTCTTATCGACCATGTGTATGCTCTTGCTCCGAACTTGCAGTTTGATCAGCTCGGTTCGTATTCCAAGTTTAACACTGAGTATGTGGCAGCCTTGAGAGTTAGAGATGGGACGGTTGCCCCGCCTGTTGTGGCGGATGCCCCCCTACTGTTGAGGAGTATGTCCCTGCCATGGTTGTTAGGAATGCCCTCGAGGATAATGAAGCCGCACCCGTGAGTACGAGTTGATGTTCAATGATACTAGATATCCGATTATCGTGGAGGGTACCACGTTTGAAGGGGATGAATCTGGGGCATGCAGCAATTTTATTGATGGTCGTGCTCCTGACGTGGCATCAGGTTGAGTGTTTGCTTTCATAAACTCTTTGTATATAGTTTTGGCTTCCCATGTTTGGGTTGAGGTTGCTTGTTGGGGTGTTATCCCGTTGAACCATTTATGTTTATGTTTCTATGCTTTGACGTTGTCATACGAGACCTGTCATGAATGGTTTAGTAATGCATGGTAATATGGTAGTAATATTTCATACCTTTGTGTTTTGAGATTGTCCATGTGGTGTGGACTATACAGTAGAGCTGAGACTCGTCCTCTTTGTGGATGAACGCATCCGTAGTTGTTGTTAGGAGACATACATCCCTACAGTGCGTGCCCCTCTTGGATATACCAAGGCATGGCGAGATGTATGAGCCATGGACACATATGTTGTATGCTTGATATATTCCATGAGTAGTAATGTGCAAGACTTAAGAGTGACACTAAGCATTTGTGGCTAGTAACGCATAAGGTCGATGTCCCGGCACTTGGCATTTGTGCGTAGTAATGCGCAAGTCCTTAGAGTGACCCTTGGCATTTATGGGTAGTAATGCACAAGATCGTTTTCCCAGTACTTGGCATTTGTGTGTGGTAATGCACAAGACCATCGTATACACGCGAGCGTGCCGTTTCGACGAGGCGAAACCTTAGTTTTTACCGTCTCTTAGTCCACTCTAAGGCGACATTGTTACAAGACGCTACTTGTTAGTTTGGTGCGTTTTTCCATTCGTTAGTTGGGAACTCCCCGCGTAACGTTGTTACAAGGCGTTCTGTTGGCTAATCCAATTACTTTCCTTGTGATGCTAGTACGCCGCCACTTTGTTAGTCAAAGGGACGTGACGAAGGTCGTGTGATACGCCTTGTAGTTTATCCCGTCTTTCGAACCATTCTGAAGCGACGTTGTAGCAAGACACGACTTGCCACTTTTTGAATGTGTTTTAATCCGCTATGTGGGCACCCCCGTTATAGCATTAAGGTGAGGTGTTCATTTGCTAGTCCTTGTACTGACATTGCGATGCTCTACTACACCCCATCCTGGCTATTCCAGGGGGCTGTACAAGTTTGTTTTCACAACTTGGTAGTTTTTCCGTCTCTTGGGCCATTCCAAGGCGACGTTGTGGCAAGACACTACTTGCTTGATTGGAGTGTTTTATTTCCGTTATTTGTTCACGGACAAGATAACGTTTTACAAGAATAGACTTGTATGTTTGGTGAGTTTTTTGCTGCGTTGAGTATCGCGGCGATTGTTGTCTACGCACCTCCCGGCGTAGAGTGTTGGTACGTAATAATGAACGCTATTTGTGGGTAGTAGTAGGTTCCCATAGGGTTTCCCTCATATAGAGGTTGTCGCGCCATGTATATGTTTAGTAATCTATACTGGGTGTCTTGTTCCTCAGTAAGATGTCATGGGGTTGCCCTCATATAGAGGATGTCGCGCCATGCATTTGTTTAGTAATCTATACTGGGTTGCTCGTTCTTCAGTAAGATATCATGGGGTTGCCCTCGTATAGAGGATGTCACGCCATGTAATTGTGTGGGGTTGCCCTCGTGTAGAGGATGTCGCGCCACTTAATAGATGAGAACCTCTTGGTTGAAAAAATCCAAGGTATGAGTGTTGTAATCATGGGGTTGCCCCCGAGCGGGGATGTCGCGCCATGTTGTATGTAGATAATCCTTAGGAAAATATCCAGGATGCAGTAGACATAATAGATGTTGTGGAAGAGAGCGTATTGCGAGCTCGTTGTTGATATTAAGTATTGACAGGTTGGTGGCGTGTGATATAAGCCTCTTGTTGTATTAAGCGTTTTAAGCTTGAAGTGTTGTTGCAAGGTTAATGAATAGAGTCCACTACTTGGCGTTATTCCAGAGCGTGGATTGTATGAGAGTAATATACCTACGAGAATACATTAACTTCATTAGTTAGGCAATATTTACAATGTTGGATAGATGGGATCAATTGATCACCCATTTGAAAATAGACTACTAGAAGCATAAGCACTTAAAAAGGTAAAGCTTGAAAGTAGATGGATGCATAAAGCTGTGCGTAACGCAGAGATGTGGGAGGGATGTGGTTGTCTCCTCCCAACATGTTGTGATGGAAGATTTCTGTTCACACGGTGTGATGGCTACATGCCACGCGGTGCTGCAAGGCCCCGAGGGCTATCATCTCTTCGATTTCAACTCGCAGGGTGAGGCAGTCGTTGGTGTGGTGACCCCAAGTGTTGTGGAATTTACACAAATGGGTGATGTCGGCTCCCAAGAACGCATGTGGTGTTTCCCTTGTGTAGGGCAGCTTGTTCTGCAGGATGCTCATGAATATCTCTTCGACCTCTGTGTTCAGAGGCGCGAATGCATATTCTGGGCCATCAAGTGTGCTCCTGCTGTCGTGTTGTTGAAAAAGCGCTCCTCCCTCACCTACGGGTGGTTTGTGGATTTACAGGGACGTAATACTACGGAATGCTAAACGTGTACTAACAAGAAATCTAATCTACGCAACGGAATTGGTACACATACCTTTTAGCCTTCATGCCCAAGAACGATGTGGAGGGAGTTCTGATCCTCCGGTCGGAACCACGTGCAAGTTCTTCGTTAGAAGAACTCCCACGCGATGTAGCTCCACAACAAGACCTCTGATCGATTCTTCAACGTAGATGGAACCTCAGACCAGATGTGATGGTGCCGAAATTTAACTAAGGGGAAACAAGTGTTCTTAATGGAGATCCTTGTTATTATGAATGAGTGAATAAACCCTTAGAAGACACCCCTATATATAGTATTGGTGGAGTTGCAACTCCAACCAATGTGGTATAGGGTGGCCGGCCGAATTGCATGTATAAGGGGGAGGCCCAATTTTGGGCCTCCCTTGTCAGTAACTAATTGGATTTGGCCCAATTAGCCCAAATTGACAATGACCTAATTAACTTAGGTAATTCCCTTAATTAACGGGCTCCTATTACGACGCCACGTCACCATACGCTAACAGCTCCAACTTGCCGGAATGGGAGGGTGCTCGTTAATCAATACGGTTACGCAATAGTATCAACATCTCAGTCTTTAGTCTTCGTCTCCGTCTCCGAATAGTTCATACGAGGCTTGCCATGCGACCAGTGGATACGACGGGCATCGTGCTACTTGTTGCGTTCTGGATGAATTGGGTCGTGGGGACGCGTCTGTTCGTATGGTTGAGCGGGTTTTCGGGCAGTAACCCTTCGTCTGAAAGAGGTTTGCGCCACTGACGAGTGTTCGGTTGAGTCCCGGAAAGGTCTGTGTCTCAAAGCGCGGTTGTGTCTCAGGGGGCGTCTGAGCCTCAGAAGGCGGTGGTCTGTGCACGAGTTCGGACGTCTGGGCGTCGATTCCTGCACAAAGGACCGGTGCTAGCACGGAGAGGGGGGGTGGTGCTAGCGGAGCCCTCTCCGAAGCTTAAGTCACTATAGGGCTAAAAGAGTAATTCTAGAGAGAGAAAATATTTCTAGAGAGAAGTCAGAGCTCAAAATACCAAAGTTGGGCAAATGAGAGGATGTGTGAAAATGGGTGGCCAAGGCCTCCTATTTATAGGCTTCCTTGGGACCGGACCCAGTTTTAAAGCGGTTTGATGACGGTTCAAAAGCAAGCGGTAAGCGTCATCAATATTGTCAATGCGCGAACTTGACTTCTCTACACGTAACGGTAATCGCGGAAACGGTAATCGCACAATACCCGTAATGCAATCCGGACCTCGTCGAATTTGGGCAATTCGGCGAGGTCCGGATTGCAATGCAATCCGGAGGTTCGGTCCGGACGCGCGTAACGCGCTTCCAGACCGTTTTGATCCTTCAGGAGACGTTTTTTAAGTCGAGATGTAATTTTGACGTGTTTACGAGGCCCGGAATATAAATACGAACTCGAATTGGGCAGATATCCATCACTTGCCCCCCGAGTCAAGTAACGGTTTAAAACCTTTCTTGACTCTATCTTAAGTTAGGATACGTGTCCAATTTGAGTTTGACGCTAACCTTCCGGTTTTGATTGGTTGTTGGACGTAGGAGTCTCGATTTCGTCCGTCCTTTGATTTTCCGACCGAGTGACTTTATTTCCTGTCATCACGGTTAGTGCAATAGAGAATGTGCATATATAACGTGCAAACATGATTATCTATTAGGGACATAAGCTATTAGTAATGCGTCATGTGGACATGTTTTCATCAACGTGCGTGCATAAGTAACGATCATGGCAAGAACGTAACTACGCGATGTTAGAAATATAATCCGTATACTTCTCAAACGACTTAGCGATTATTAAATCATGAACCATGCGATATGCAAACTTGCATGTAAAATGACGGATTCGATACGTGTAATACCAAAACAATCATGCATGTAGAGATAAATACTTAGAAGAGGGTGGAGTATACCGTAAGTACTTGTAGGTGCATTACTCCTTTGATCCTTATCATCAAGGAGTCTCTTGGAAGTAGTCGTTTGTTGCTTTGATACCTTAGAGAAATATTTCCTTAAGTGTTGTCGTATTTGCTCTTTGCGGTTCGTCACATTAGTCGCACCGCTTGCATGATAGCTTCTTGAGATGTTGGTCACTTTTGTTGCACATATCAACTTTGCTATGCGCGTTGACTTTGCTATGCGCGTTGACTTTGCTATGCGCGTTGACTTTGCTATGCGCGTTGACTTTGCTATGCGCGTTGACTTTGCTATGCACGTTGACTTTGCTACGCGCGTTGACTTTTGCTATGCGCGTTGACTTTGCTACGCGCATTGACTCTAATGGTTGTGCATCAGGTATAGACTGTCGGTCATTGCCTGCAAGTATGCTAAAAAACTTAGAAAATATTTAAACGATATCTAATGCTTGTTACTATAGATGTCGTCGTATGAGCTTTTTCGATGAGCGTCGTATGTGTGATTAGGAGGCATAGCTACTTGTTGTATGCAATCCATCTTTGTCGACATGTACGTACGTACGTGGAAACACTTAGAAAATATTTTCTCCTTGTCGATATGCATCCTTGTCGACATGTATGTACGTATATGGAAACACTTAGAAAATATTTTCTCCTTGTCGACATGCATCCTTGTCGACATGTATGTACGTACATGGAAACACTTAGAAAATATTTTCTCCTTGTCGACATGCATCCTAGTCGACATGTATGTACGTACATGGAAACACTTAGAAAATATTTTTCTCCTTGTCGACATGCATCCTTGTCGACATGTATGTACGTACATGGAAACACTTAGAAAATATTTTCTCCTTGTCGACATGCATTCTTGTCAACATGTATGTACGTACATGGAAACACTTAGAAAACATTTTCTCCTTGTCGACATGCATCCTTGTCGACATGTATGTACGTACATGGAAACACTTAGAAAATATTTTCTCCTTGTCGACATGTATGTACGTACATGGAAACACTTAGAAAATATTTTTTCTTGTCGACATGCATCCTTGTCGACATGTATGTACATACACTGTGTGTGCGTATTTGCCCCCGCACTTAGAATCTTTTCACCATCTCTGGCTATGTATGCTGTATCCGTATGCTTGATGCGAACACAGGTTATATGCCAACTCCTGATAATATGCTGACACGTGGTTGTATGCTGACAGCTTGCAATATGCTGACTGTCATCCTGAGCCAAGTACTTAGAAAATATTCCACCATTGTAATCTTGTACGCTGCGAGTATGAGCTCGGTGTTGTCATGCAAGGTTAATGTGTTGAAGAGGTTGCCCCTCTTGTGTGATGCTTGTTACTTGTTGCATGAAGACTAACAAGTCTTGTACGTACATGGTTGTTTCACATGTAGCGTCTGTTGCACAAATGCTTGCATAAGTGTTGGTGCGTGTTTACGCACTGACTGGATTGTTGGTAGCATCTTCCAGGATATCAGATCTTGATGTCCTCTTTATCAGAATTAGTCTTTCCACGGCTGTTACCGTGAGTAAGTTCATTATCTCCATTTTGATGGGAAAAAGCTTGTCTTTGCGGATAGCTGATGTGTACAGAAATCCATTTGTTGAGAGGAATGTCCATACAAGTGCCCCCGCTACTCAGGAGTCTTTGGATACGGTGGCGGTAAAGGGCTTGTGAGTAAGACGTCTCATTGTATTTTCTTTGAACTTGATAATTTTTCAAGTTATCGCTGGCTGCAGTTTCTGTTTATAGCATAATTCTCGAAAGATCCGACGCAATGGCGCGTTCCTCGAGCGATTCTTAGTTCTTTATGCCGAGCATGACCGTGCTAATTCCTTCTTGTGGTAAAGTAAATAGAGTTTAGGGTTGTGCAGTGGTGTCTTCTGCCCCCCGGTCGAGGGACCGGCCCAAGGAGGAGCGTTACTCCTACTGAGGTAAGTATTTGTTGATTGCTGATCGTCGCCTTTATGTTGAAGAGCTATGTTGTGCTGAATGTTGAAACAATCATTCTTGTCGTGTCTGCTGTGTGGATGACGACATTGCATTTGATGTTGACATTATGAACTCTTTGCCATAAGTCCTTAGAGATGATGTTAACTCTTGGTTGTTGTTGGGCTATCTGCTTCCAGCATGTTGAACCCTTTGTGAATGGGTTGATGTTGATAATTCTTTGTTCATGCCTTTGCTTGCATGATATTTCGTCACCTGGACCTGTTTTCAATAATAATCATGTGATAACTTGTTAGTAATATTTCATACCTTGAGTTATCTATGCTGTCCATATGTTTTGGACTTGTAAGATAGGATATATATCCTTAGATGATGATCATGATGTCCGTAGTTGCGACTGTATATCGCTCATTGTTAAGTGTTATGATCGCCCCTCTTGGTTAGATTCCAAGGCATGGCGAGATGGGTAGAGCATAGGATGTTGCGACTTGCGCATTATAGGTTTTTGTTTGGAGAAGACGGTGGCGACACTAATGTGCAACTTCTGCCTGTTCCGCCCAGTTCTGTCAGAGATGATGGCATTCTTTAATCTGTGCCATCTTTTGGATATGTTGAACTCGTTTCTGAGTCTGTTTGCCCCCCGGCTTCTATGTTTGGACACTTGTTGTAGTTGTTCCTTATTTGTTGCTTACGACTTATTCGCTTTGAACTACGTCGTTTGATCCTGCTTTATACATAGTAGTTTGCATGATAACTTGTTAGTAATATTTCATACCGTTATCACTTACTGTGTTTATTGAATGTGGATGACTAGTAACGTAGACATAGTCCCCGCAGTCGTGACCGATAGCCACTTCTTGATTGATAAGTTGAGATGCTCTCCTGATTGCTTGCATGATGCATTATGCATATTGCCCTTCTTTCCTGAATAGCTTGCCGTTATATGTGTTGCAACCTGCCAAGTATTTTGCGTATAGAAATATTTCTCAACAAGTTGTGTATTTGAAAGGTGTTATCTTGGCTAAGCAAGATATTAGTTTATACCGTCTCTTAGTTCCACTCTAAGGCGACGTTGTACAAGACTCGACTTGTAAATTTTATGAGTTTTAAACAGGGTGGGCACCTGCCAGCGTGTATCAACCCGCGTTGGGGAAGCATACGTAAAAACATTTTAGTATTTGAAAGGTGTTATCTTGGCTAAGCAAGATACTAGTTTATACCGTCTCTTAGTTCCACTCTAAGGCGACGTTGTACAAGACTCGACTTGTAAATTTTATGATTTTTAAACAGGGTGCGCACCTGCCAGCGTGTATCAACCCGCGTTGGGGAAGCATACGTAAAAACATTTTAGTTTTTGAAAAGGTATTTTGTGATCCCTAAAAAACTTGTTGATAAAATATTTGAAAAAATATTTTGGCATTGAATGTGATACACCCAAAAAACCGTGTTGATAAAATATTTGGAAAGGTGTTTGATACATAAAATATTTGATAAAATGTTTGACAAAATATTTGGTAAAATATTTGAAAAACTATTTGTGATACATGATTCCTGCGTCCAAGGACCATGTAACACTTTTGAAAATATGAATTGTGATGCATGCTTTCTGCGTCCAGGAACCATGCAACACGGTTTGAAAATCTGTAGTACGGAATTGTCATTTAACAAGAGGACTTTTGCCGTAAAGAGTGAACCCTTTAAACATGAATTTATAATATGGGATTGTCGTCTATCAAGAGGACATTCGCCATAAAGAGTGAACCCTTTAAATAGGAATTCACACTTGTTATAGTGTGGGGTCGTTGTCTAACCAGAGAACTTTAAAAAAGAGGATACCTCATCATGCTATTTTTTATAGTAGGCCTTGGTGTTAATCCAAGATATTGCTTGCAGTTGACGCCTTTTGAATAGCCGTCATTTTGATAGATAATCCGCAGGTTGTCATTGCGGCATATAAGTTGATTGTGCACATAGCTTGATGGCTTTGTGTTGCCGGCATCTTCTTGAGATAGACGCCTATGTTATGAATGGAGAAATAAACTCCATGTTGGTGTAGATAATAGATATGTTGGTGTTGTATACCATAAATCCCTCCTTGAACACAATGCTTAGTTTGTATTGTTGAAGTATATTTTTGTGCATAGGTTACTACTTGGCGTAATTCCTGTGTAGTAATCGTAGTGTAGCATGTACCTACGAGCAGAGTTACTTTTGTCAGATAATCGTAATTTTTATAAGTTTGCAAAAGTATGAAGTCATGAAATTTTCTTTTTAGTCATGCATATAATAAATAAAGTAAAGGAATCTGATACAAGAATCCCTTGTTTGTGTAGGAAACTTCCCTGAGTGCTGACGCGATAGGTGCAGATCATGATAGGTATGTATATATGTTAGGTAGAATGCCGAGCACTTGTTAGCTTGGTGCCCCCCAAGTCACTTGGCAGTTGTATCACTGTTTCCTAATTGTTTATATTGTTTCATCTTCTAATAGTGCATGATCTGTTCTTGTGTAATGCCTCCGCCTTGTTTATTATTGCGACACGATTTTTAGTTTTGCGCGTATAAAATGCTTGAGGCTTTGTGTTGTTGACGCGAGTAATATGTGCGTAGTTGTTACTTAGAGTTATTCCAAGGTAATATGCGTCATAATAATGTACCTACGAAAGTAGATTTAACCTTTATTAGATATTTAGAGTTCGCGCAACGGATTACAAGAAAGCGTCTACTGATCACTTCTTTTGAAAATTACTGAGGCTAATAAGCATGAGTTGTACTTAATCTTAAAAAGATTTAAAATAGATATGCGAAAAAGGAGATAAGGAAGATAAAGGGATTGCTGATGTGTTTGACGTCCTCATAGGTGATTTTTGGCTAGTTGACTCTGCCACGTGCCACATAGTTTCTCAATGCATCTAGCGTGTTGATCTCTTCAATCTCCACCTTTAGGGATGGACAAAAGTTGATGTCATGCCCCCAAGTTTTACTTTGCTTGTGTTGTTCTTCAACATCTTTGCCAAGGAAGGCAGTCGTTGACTCAAGTGGGCGGTGAAGTTTGTTTTCTGGGAGTTTGAGAATTGCTTCTTCTGCATTCATACTCCAAAGATTGTACAAGTCGTCACAATTGGTTCCACAAGTGACATTGTTTTTCTGGTGTTTGGCGATAGGTGGATTATCATCCGCCTTTTCTTTTCCCTTGCCTTTTTCTGAAGACTTCACACGAGGCTTCCTTTGATGCTTATTTCCATGGTCGTTATACTTCTTCATTTTTCCTTCTAAGATCAAGCTGTTTATGTGAAATCTTAGTCCAACACAGCTTTCGGTTTCGTGGCCGTATAGTTCATGATTTTCACACCATTTGCTTTCATCTTTTCCCAATGGTCCCTTGTGGAATTTTGAGGGCTTTTTCCACATTTTGGTTTCTTTCATTTCTTTCAAGATGACAGATAACGGTGTGTTCAATGGAACACATTTGGCGAGTTTGGACTCTTTGATCCTTTGGTCATCTGACTGGAATGGCCTCTTTTGTTGCGGTTGTCTCTTTTCCCAGGAAACGTGTATCTCTTTTTCAATTATTGCCTTCAAGGTTCTTGTTGTCAATCCCGTGATTGGGACGTCGTCGTCACTAGCAGGTTTTTTCCGTCCCTCCTTGTGACAGATGTCAGCATCGTCTTGGCTTGTCCTTGTGGAAGAACCTTCTATGTATATTTTGGATGACTCTGCTTGAGTCTTCTTTGGAGGGCTGTCGCCTTGATCGGTGAATTGCTTTAATTTTCCTTTGAGGACGAAGCTGTTAATGCGGAAACGTAGGCTGGCACAACTGTTCGTCTTGTGGCCGAAGACCTCGTGGTATTCACACCACTTGTTTTTGTCTTTCCCCAACGAGCCTTTTCTGAAATTGCTCGGCGCTTTCCACATTTTCGCATCCTTCATCTCTTTCAATATTACGGACGGCGGGGCTTTCAAAGGAATGCAGTCGGTGAGGTTTACTCCTTTTGGCTTCTGGAAATTTCCTTGAAGAGGTCTTCTTGGCTGAGGCTGCCAATTTCTTCCTTGCTGACCGCTTGAGGGCGGTTTTGCTTGATTCTGCTTTGGGGGTTGTTTCCATGCCTCTTTTTGGTGTTGTGCTATCACGTACAGGTTGCATGAGCGTGCAGCTTCGTGCCTTGGCTGTTGGTACTGGAAGGTACCTTCCGTGCATTGCCCCTCTATTCTTTGGTGCAGTGTGTCTTGATGACTTGTGACTCAAGACTTTGTCCCTATCGTCTCAACTTGTTCGTTAAATGGAGGCAAAAGAGGTGACGGGTTGACACCTTTGTATTGGAAGGCTCCTTGGTCGCATTGTGCGGAGAATGCATTTCTTGTTGGAGTGAAGAAAGCATTGGATGTGGCAACAGGGATTTGGAAGGATCCAAGTTGTCTTTTTATCGGCTTCTGCGAGGTTATAGGCAAGGCGTTGTGGTATGCGATGTGCTCCTTGTCTTTTGATGAGAAATCAATGACATCTTCAAAGGCGGCATCCTTTATGTCAACATACTCCAAGTTGGTGTCATCGGTCTCGTGCATTGTCTTTGCGGTATGGTAGCTTTTTGTTCGAATCACGGAGACAGCGCCAATGTTGCGTCCTGGATGAACTGGGTCGTGGGGACGCGTCTGTTCGTATGGTTGAGCGGGTTTTCGGGCAGTAACCCTTCGTCTGAAAGAGGATTGCGCCACTGACGAGTGTTCGGTTGAGTCCCGGAAAGGTTTGTGTCTCAAAGCGCGGTTGTGTCTCAGGGGGCGTCTGAGCATCAGAAGGCGGTGGTCCGTGCACGAGTTCGGACGTCTGGGCGTCGATTCCTGCACAAAGGACCGGTGCTAGCACGGAGAGGGGGGGTGGTGCTAGCGGAGCCCTCTCCGAAGCTTAAGTCACTATAGGGCTAAAAGAGTAATTCTAGAGAGAGAAAATATTTCTAGAGAGAAGTCAGCGCTCAAAATACCAAAGTTGGGCAAATGAGAGGATGTTTGAAAATGGGTGGCCAAGGCCTCCTATTTATAGGCTTCCTTGGGACCGGACCCGGTTTTAAAGCGGTTTGATGATGGTTCAAAAGCAGGCGGTAACCGTCATCAATATTGGCAATGCGCGAAATTGACTTCTCTACACGTAACGGTAATCGCGGAAACGGTAATCGCACAATACCCGTAATGCAATCCGGACCTCGTCGACTTTGGGCAATTCGACGAGATCCGGATTGCTGCAATCCGGAGGTTCGGTCAGGACGCGCGTAACGCGCTTCCGGACCGTTTTGACCCTTCATGAGACGTTTTTTAAGTCGAGATGTAATTTCGACGTGTTTACGAGGCCCAAAATATAAATACGAACTCGAATTGGGCACATATCCATCACTACTCATATGTTATGAGTATTGTAGCGCTCGCAGAACGTTGATTCCCTTTTATGAACCAAACTTGTTTGGAATAAAACTATGTACCGCACTGTATCCTTGGTCAACTGTTAATTCTCCAATTGCCCAGTTTTTCACAAAGGAATACTTCTCCAGGGCATCCGTACAAGTGTTCACAACCTTCAACTAATATCTGGTTGGCGGCCACCTAGTGAACACGAGAGTCGGTGAATTAAAGGTGAACTTGACAATCCCATCGCTTATACCCTTAGTCTGACTCAACCGGTTTTCAAGACGTGGTCACTTGGCAGTTTTCTTTGGCACTACGTTCCTATGCCGGGAAGCGAGCATTGTGCCAGACCTTAGGTATAAGTTCTGATTCCATTAGGATACTTTGGATGCCTCTTCATAAGACATCCGGGGTCAATCACACGCTCAAGGTGAAGAAGTATGCGCCCTTTGAATCACAAGGATTATAGCTAGCACAACCGAGCATGACCCCGTGGTCGTATATGGCACGCACAGTATGAAGCACGCGTCGATAGCACGCCTGGTAAAGCCAGGGATGGGATATGTCAATAATGCTATCACAGAATCTCTCATCTGGCCTTGAATGTGATATAGTGATGGACAAAGTCCAACTTGGCGATTTACAAAACGAAGATTAAGTCATGCTGTTAAGCGTGACAATGTTATCGTTTTGCTTAATCAGGGTTACCCCCCTGATTCTTAGCCAATCTTGTTATGGTAGAGGTCCCTCTCTTCTTACAAGATGACCGTGCCTGTGTGACGAGGCAAAGTTCACATTCGACATAATTTTGGTGGAAGAATTTTACTTCTTCCTACGACTTAGTTTATAGACTGTAAAATCCGATGTTGTTAATCATTATGACGTCGATAAATCATAAAATCAAATTGCAATTCTTTTATTCAATTGAAACATAATTTCAAATGTCAAAATGTTATCACTTTTACAAGCCACACAGTTTAAGCCCTACATAATCCAAGTAGTTTTACGTGCTTTTCAAAAATTTCCCTACGTAACGGCTTAGTTAAAGGGTCTGCGACCATATTGTCTGTAGGCAAGTATTCTAAAGTGATTATGTTGTCTTCCAGAACCGACCTAGCATAATTGTATTTCACATCAATGTGTTTAGTCCTACTATAGTACTTTGGATTCTTAACTGCCGCAATGGCCGCCTGACTGCCGGAGTACACCTTCACGGGTTACTCTTCTTATCGGTGCCAATTAATGCCGTAAGAAGCCTTTTCAGCCAGACCGCTTCCTTGTGCGTTTTTGGAGAGGGCAACGAATTCTGATTCCATAGTGTAAAGTGCGACACAAGATTGCTTCTTGCTTACCCATGGTATGGCAGCATTAGCAAGGAGGAAAACTCCTCCTGTTGTGGACTTACGATCATCTGGATCGCCACCGTGGTCGGTGTCACTATAACCGGTCCATTCGAGTCGATCACCCTCATAGCACAGAACGTAGTTGGCTGTACCTTTCAGATATCTGATAATTTGTTTTACGACCTTTGATAACTAGGATCTGATTGGAATCTTGCTACAAGGCCCACAGCGTAACAGATGTCTGGCCGAGTACAGAGCATGCCGTACATTAGACTCCCTACCATGCTCAGATACTCTGCATTCCTCATCTGTTCACACTCCTGCTGGTTTTTCGGGCCATCACGCTTTGATAGCGCGCACCCGGACACAACCGGCGTATCCACAGGTTTAGCATCCAGCATTCTGAATCTTTTCAACAGTTTGTTGATATATAATTCCTGAGATAGACATAATCTCCGGGCGGTACGATCTCGGGCAATTTTGATGCCTAAGATGTACGTGGCCTCTCCCATGTCTTTCATCTCGAATGCTGATGCTAACCAGGACTTTGATTTATTCATGAAACTCATATCGTTCGCAGGAATGAGTATATCATCCACGTATAGTGTTATGATGACATACTTAGACCCGGAGGTTTTAGTGTATACGCAGGGATCCTTGTGAAGATTCACGAATCCGTTTCCAACGATTTCCTCGTGGAATCTGCGATACCATTGCCGAGATGATTGTTTAAGACCGTATATAGATCTTTGGAGATTGCAAATTTTGCGTTCTTTGCCAGGAGTAATGAAACTCTCCGGCTGCTCCATATAGATCTCTTTCTCCAGTTTTACTTGGAGAGGTTTGGTCTTAATGTCCATTTGATGCATGCTCGAGTTCGAAACTTGCAGTCATGGGCAAGCACGGCCCTGACTATGGTGTAACGCATAGTTGATGAGTCCGCCTTTATCAAATTTCACTCCTGAATTTGGGTATATCCTTTTGCATTTATTCGAGTTTTGCACCACTCGAAATTTCCACCAGAAGTGAATTCTAAGATTTCACTTTCTAGTTCTGTGGTTAACAGATAAATCAACTAAAGACTAAAACTGAATTAGTTCTTATCTAGGCAATTTCATCCTCCATTGTTTTCTTCCATTCCCTCGTTTTGAGGTCCTTCCTTTGCTTGCTGAACCGTCACTGGTTCAAGAACGAACATCAAGATGTTTAACACATCTCGTTTGAAGGGATACTTCTCGAAAGAAGTTCGTTTCCTTTGACTATATCGAGGCACGTTAATCCCATGTTTTCGTCTGATCGTTACTCCCACTCGGAATAATGTTTCTTATTGGGGCATTACTCCCACTGGGAACAATGGTGGTGGTTGAACTTACTTGGAATATCCTCTCGGTCTCGGGATTCTACCTCCGAGATGTATTCCTCGATCACTAGGATCTGGAACCAAGTTGGTTGTTCCACTCCCACTAAGAAAAATGGGTAGTTGAAATAGTTCATTATCATGATTATCAGGTCCAACTTGATTCGCATTTTGAAATTTAGTGATGATTATGTGTGTGGGGGAGTGAGCCCTCTCACCGGATTTATTATGAAGACGTTTCCATCATCATTTACCAAATCAATCACTTATGCTATATCAATTCTCCCACTCGAAGTAAGTGGGACCTGAGAATCTCCATCAACCATCTGTTAACTCAATCAGTACTAGCTTGTTTCGTTCTGCAAAGCGTTGGAAATTCATCCTCAAACCTTTACAATGTGTCATGTTTATCCATGAAACCATTGTTCCATGCTAATTTTAAAACTCGTATTCTTCGCGAGTTGTGAGTACTCTTAATGAATACTCGTTTTAATGCGCAAATTAATGCGTCTTTGTGATAAGGTTTTACCCGAATCATTCATTAGCTTTTATGGTAACGTGTTAACCGATTCTGTTAGAACATAGTGTTTTACATTAATGTGAGTTAAATTAATCTCATCCCGCAGGAACAATTAATGTGTAACTCTAACATTTTGTAATTCTAAGCTATGTTTATTGAAGTGTTTTAATGAATGCCCAAACTCTTCGTTTAAGGCTAAGGGTGGGAGACTCGTTTTACTGACTGCTTCTTTTCGTTTATTTAACTCATCTATAGATTTATCTATCTTATGGACCATGCATTTAAGCTGTCGCTTTTAATGTCATGGTTGATATTCTAATTAGATTGTACTAGCTGGAAGGCTTACATAAAATCTAAGTAGTTATCAATGAGTTATATCTGAAGAATTACAAACGAAAATTCCGCATTCATAAAAATACTTGATTATTAAATTCGTATTCTAAAACGATGTGTCCCGTCTTTCGAGGTGACTTCCGCCACGTGCATACCCGGTTAAAAACCATGGTTTTGAGAATCGTTTTAGTTTCCAAATTTAAAAGCAAATCGGTTTTAACATGCATATTATTTTGGGATATAATTTATAATGGAGTATTTTAACAAATAAGAATGAATATCGATCGGTTCGTTTTACTTTTGTTATGCGTGTTATGGATGTCTTTAAAATGATGATATGAGTTCGGATAAATGTTTAATCCAATCATTCTACTGATGGAATTTTAGTTACTTGTTCCGGATCGATCCCGTTTAACCGGGCCGATTAATTTCAAAAGGCAGACCATTTCAAAAAAAAAAAATTAATGGTTACTACCTCATTCAATAATTCCGAATTACGTTCAACAAATAGACGAGAAATAAGGATCCCAACAAAAACAACGACAGATTTCACGGATCAATAATTACAACTAAGCAAAGAAAGTCACATATATATATGGCAGGAAGTCTTCACCACTTTGAGCAGTCCACCTGAAAATTAATTCAAGAATTGAATTATGTCAGATGTTTTTGCATCAATTAAAACATGTAACCGTATTATGTATTTTAGTAAACGAGGCGTACCTTTTACGGCACATGAATCACCAATGATTGTCGCACTGGATCATCGTTTAGACCTTTTGTTGGGTTTAGCCAAACAATTCTGAAGTCCAGCAAATCTGGTCTCCGATACATCAGGAAGTTTGGAGATATTTCTATCTTTATGGTCGGCATCATACAAGTGTATTGCCGTTTTAATTGCTGTGATCAGACGTGTAAGTCCGCTATCATCAGCAAACCATGAAAGAGGAAACATGTCCATCACCTTCCGAATTTCTGCCCATTTATCCGCGGAGTCTAGAACGGTTTCTATCCCATTCTCCTTGCATAGAAATTCATGGTACGAGGCCATCAATTCTCTTGCTTCAGCCGCCTTTCCCTTGCCGTAGCGAAGGTGTAAGGTGCACCAAAGATGCAATGCGCTACTTTTGACGATGCTTTCTTCCGTTTCAGTTGTGATATGCGAGAAAATAATCTCGCGTGCTTTTTGATCCCTCCATAACCTGTTTGCACCGTTGTATCTGTAGGGCTCCCAATTCTCGTCCACATATATCCGTTTGTCCTTGGGATCAACGCGATCCTCAACTCCCGCGGGAATTAGATCATTTTTAACTCTAGTTTTCCAATCATCAAAATTAATGTTATCCAGTTTGCATAGTTTCTTAAAACTATCCGACCGAGCCATTTAGAACTGTTATGATGAAAATCATGTAAAGTTAGGAAGAGAACAACATTTTTGACAGAATTGCAAACATCGGATTATCTATTATGATGGAATACGACGAATAGTGATTCTTCAGTCACAAAACCAAACCAACCTTCAGTAAACCGAGGAAGGGGGTGTCGTGAAAGAATTCACACTATTGTCGTTTTCAATCTAATAGATCAGTCTTTTGAAAACGGTTATTCTATTGCAAATTACCGGAACGGGAATTTTCAAATAAGCATACCCGATCTTGGCTTTCCCAAGACCCTTATGATTTTGTAAAATTATCCAATAATTTACGCATGCATATTTATAATTAAACTACATTTAGAAAATCATCATACCATGCCATAAATATAGAATACAACATGCTTACGCGTCATGCGTCTAATGTTCCTAGCATATATAATTCTACGTAAAGTAAATTATCACAAGCGTTCTATCATGAACATCCTAGCATACACGTCAAAACATGCAACATCCGCACAAATCATGCATAATTGGCGACTGAAATTTTCGGTTTTATAAAACGCTTTGAAAATGTTAGAGGTTGTTTTGCAATTCATGCTTACAATCAATCATGCGAATTTCTAGACATGGATTCTAGGCACTTTCAATCAGCATAGCTTGTCTATCCTACTGCGCAAACCATATATTTAAATCCCAGAGCTCAATGCTCGCAATATAATATCCAGCTAGCTTGACTAAGTCAAGACGACAGTTCTAATTATATCAAAATATATGATGTAGAAAGTAAACAATTGCAAATCAGCCCACTTATTTAATCCAGTCCCAAAAACATGTAAGTCTGAGATCCATCCCCATAATCGAAAACAGGCATTAGGGTTTTGATTGAAACCGTGTATTAAAACACAAACCCTAAGAGCACTGCTTAGGCTAATTTTAAAGTTCGAAAACATTTTTTGGATTTAAAATTTGACATCCTATTTTATTGAACAATTTAAAATTTTCGAAAAATTTTAAAGAGGTTCGGTCCAAATTTTAAAATCCGGTTCAACTCGGTCTGCTTTTAAAAATTCCGGTTTGGTCCGAAACGGTTCAATAAAAGAAGATAGTGGTTCGGTTTATCACTCAAAACCGGTTAGGTTAGGTTCAATTTAGTTACTATGGTCTGACCCGACCCGATTAAGAAAACCCGGATAGGTTTATCCCGATCCGGTTTAGCAATTGGACCGGCCCATGAACCCTAGGGTTCGGCCGAAATAATTCTATAGGCTAAGTAGGGTTTTAAAATCCACCATAAAACTTAACTTAGCCATCAAGTATTATTAATTATATAAAATAATTTCCAGTAATGCTTATATATATATATAAAAATTCGGCATATTTATATATATATATATATATATATATATATATATAAATATATATATATATATTGTCAAGATTCTATCTTTGAGATGTAAATCAATCAACAATATAATTATATATTAATATACAATTTTCGGCCTAATTATATATATATATAAATTCGGTACTTATATATATTTATATATATATATATATTAACCCTATTTTTATCCATATATATTGATAGTTAATATCTTTTACAATATTATATTAGAACCTATCCTTATTTCCAACTTCTAGATATAGTTACCGATTAATAAAATTTAAAAATGGCAACCTATATCTATTATAGATTGTGCCGAATTTTTAATTGCTTGATGGCCAAGAAAATTAAAATTTTTACCTAAAACACCCCAAAGAATTTTCGGCACTAACAAAAAAATTGGAAAAGTTGTCAAATTTTAAGATCAAACTCTAACTTGATCATGAATCCAAAACATGTTCTTGATAAAACTCATGGTGTTCTTTGAAGATCATGAACATCAAACTTAAATTGATCATGAAAAATTCGGTTTTGATCTAGAAAAACATGTAAATTTGAAAATTTTAAGTTTTTAAAGATCAAACAAATGAAATCTACTTAAAAATTTCGGATTCTTCATGGTGTTCATGAACATCAAAAATTCGGTTTTTATGAACATCAAGAACATCAGTTTATCAAAATTTTAAGAACTCCTAACACAGGCTCTGATACCACTGTGGATTTACGGGGACGTAATACTACGGAATGCTAAACGTGTACTAGCAAGAAATCTAATCTACGCAGCGGAATTAGTACACATACCTTTTAGCTTTCCTGCCCAAGAACGATGTGGATGGAGTTATGATCCTCCGGTCGGAACCATGTGCAAGTTCTTCGTTAGAAGAAGTCCCACGCGATGTAGCTCCACAACAAGACCTCTAATCGATTCTTCAACAGAGATGGAACCTCAGACCAGATGTGATTGTGCCGAAATTTAACTTAGCGAAAAAAGTGTTCTCAATGGAGATCCTTGTTATTTTGAATGAGTGAATAAACCCTTGGCAGACACCCCTATATATAGTATTGGTGGAGTTGCCAAAAGGAAACTCCAACCAATGTGGTATAGGGTGGCCGGCCGAATTGCATGTATAAGGGGGAGGCCCAATTTTGGGCCTCCCTTGTCAATTACTAATTGGATTTGGCCCAATTAGCCCAGATTGACAATTACCTAATTAACTTAAGTAATTTCCTTAATTAACGGGCTCTTATTACGGCGCCACGTCACCATATGCTAACATGGTTTGCTCCACCCGAGCTCCTGCTCACAAGCGACTACTCTTTCGAGTTTCTTTTTGAGGTCATTCATTGACTGAGTGTTCCTCCAACCATACTCTCTTCCAAGTAGAAGGAAGGATCGCGCATTCGAGTTCATGAAGAACGCGTTGATCACTGCCTCCTTTGTGGCCTTTAGCCAAGCTGCGTTTAGCACAAAGCGCTTGAAATACTCGAGAGTTGGTTCCCTTTCTCCTTGCTTGATGTCCTAAACACTTTGCAGTGTTGGGGTATGTTGCTAGTTGGATGGCCGTATAGGCGCAGAGAGTTGTTCAAGACGTATCTCTTCCACTTGCTTCACCTCTTCTTGTTCGGGGAATCCCGATCTGATCATGGCAATGGAGAGTTGTTGTTTACGCCTTAAAGTGTTCACATAGCACTGTCGTGCTGCCGTTGATCTCCTAGGATCTCTCCAATTCCATTCTTGGATGGGAATTCCAACTTCTGATGTGCTGTGGATGGCACTATCTCCAAGGGTTTTATGGTTGTTCTTCCGAGGATTCCGTTGTAGGATCCCAAGGTTTCGACCACAATAAAGTTGACATTAATGTCAAGCTTTGTCCAGCCTTCTCCCAGTGTTACCGGGAGTGTGATCGTACCGAGTGCGTATGTTGCAGCTCCGGCAAAGCTTATTAGAGGGAATGTTCTGAGACTCAAATCTGCCTTTGTACGACCAAGTTGTTCGATTACCTTGATAGTCATGATATCTGCAGAAATTCCTCCGTTAACGAGGATTCATTTTACGTCGCAGTTCATTATGGGCATGGTAATGATGTGTGTGTCGTCATGAGGATATACGATGTGTCTCATATTTTCCTTAGAAAACATGATGACCAGATCCTCCTCTTCCCCTCTTGGTCGTTTCACATACTTGGGGTGCGTCTCTGCCTGTGAGGTGTAGACATTTTTGGAGTGCGAGCCTTGGCCCCCTGCAGTTGGTCCTCCATGTATAACATTGTTGCATCTCCGGCGAAGCTTATTAGAGGGAATGTTCCGGGACTCAAATCTGCATTTGTACGACCAAGTTGTTCGATTACCTTGATAGTCAGGATATCAGCAGAAATTCCTCTGTCAAGGAGGATTTGTTTTACGTCGTAGTTCGCTTTGGGCATGGTAATGTTGAGTGCGTCGTCATGGGGATATACGATGTGTCTCATATCTTCCTTAGAAAACATGATGACCAGATCCTCCTCTTCCCCTCTTGGTCGTTTCCCATACTTGGGGTGTGTCTCTGCCTGTGAGGCGTAGACATTTCTGGAGTGCGAGACCTGGCCCCCTGCAGTTGGTCCTCCATGTAAAACATTGATTAAACCCCTCCTCGGAGGAGGTGGATTGTTATACATCTTCTCTTTGCCTTTATTTTTCTTGGAGGTATTTCCTTGTGTCTTTGTAAGGGTGTTTTCCCCTTGTCAACGTAGTGCTTTAACTCGCCCCGCAGAATGATGTTGTTTATGCGCATCCTTAGGCTGAAGCAGTTGCTCGTGTCGTGTCCCTTGACCTCGTGGTTTTCACACAACTTGTCATCTTCCTTTCCCAAGGGGCCCTTCCGCCATTGTTTGTTTCTCTCCAGTTATTCGTTTCCTTCATCTCTTTCAAGATTGCCGACATAGGGGCGTTTAGTGGAATGAGGTTCGCGGTGTTGACCTCCCTTGTTTGGAAACCGACCTGGACGGGGCGTTTAGGCTGTGGTTGCCACTACTTCTGTTGCCGGTTTCCTTGGGGTTGTTTTGCCTGTGCGGCCTTGTCTTTGTTGCATTCAGCGTTCAGCTTTGCTCTTGCATTGTTCCTGAACCTTTCCAGGTCCACGTATTACTTCACGCGCGAGGCTAACTCCTCCAAATTTTCAGCCGGGAGTTTGGATATCTTTTCCCCAGGGAGAAACCTAAGCGTCCCAAGTTCCTTATTAATGCCTTGACTATTTCGTCTTCATACATGTTTTTTTGAATGTCGGCTATGTTCTGATTAAAACGGATGTAAAAATCAGCCAAAGACTCATCATATTGTTGCTTCACATCATCTAATGCGCGGGAGTCTTTAAGCAGCCTTCGTTCGCCCATGTATCTCTGGATAAACTTTCCCTTCAGGTATGCTCAGAAAGTCACGCTTTCCTTTGGAAGTGAGAAAAACCAATGTGCCGCAGAACCTAGTAAGGTTTGCGGGAACGTGACCGCCACATGATCTGGATTTGTGGCTTTTCCCAGTAGCGAAGCCTCGTGCTGCTGCACGTGCTCAATGGGATCCTCATTTCCAGTGTACTTCTTGATTTGTATGTTTTTTAGGATTGCCGGAACCCTTTAATACAACATTTCCTTGGTTAAAGGATGACTTGCGCTGTCTGTTAAGACGTGTATTGGTCTGGTCTTTTTCTGCTTTAGCTTTTGCTCAACGAGCTACTCCAAAGTCTTAGCGGTTAACCTTGTGAGGGGAACGTCGTTGTTTCTCTCGGGTATTCCCCAAACATTTTTTGGGTTTCCTCTATCCTACCCCCAGCTATGTTGGTAATGAGAGGCCTCCCTGCCTTGTATCTCATTGAGGTTACTTGGTTGCTTCCATGATTCGGCCGGGTATGGCCTTTCATAGTGAGTTGCACTAGAGTAGGATCCTTAAGGTCCTGCATTGTAGTATTGAGGGTTGGCAGTCGGGGCTGCCTTCTCTGTTGTCTTGGGGTTTCTCCACGGGTTGTGCCATGGGACACTGTTTCTCCTGCCGGGTATGCTTGAGCCGGTGGTGGGGGGGGGGGGGGAGGCGGTGGAGGCGCGTACCCTTGGTTTCTTAGAGTATCCCTGAAGGCCAGGAGTTCCTCTATTGCTTGCATCATTGCGGGAGTTACTGTTGGGGCAGCATGTGCACCTGCATCCTGAGGTTGCTGGTTGTTAGCCAACATTCCGAAAGGTTGTTCTTCTTCAATGTGCGCTCTTCACTCAAAACCTAGCGGGGGTTCGTTGGTTTGAGTTGTATACTATGGTTGAGCATTAGTAGCTTCTTCTGAGAAAGCTGTGGATACTACCTCTGGGATGTTCTCAGGACCTGGCTGATTCCTCTTGGGTTGCGCCCTGCTAGGCTCTCCTAAAGTGTTCTTTCTCTTTGCCATTTAGCTTTGCTGGTATGCTAGTGCTTGTTCGTTCAGAATCTCGCGGACGGCGCCAAAATGTTGAATCCTTTCCGAGCTCGGGAGTTTGGTGCTGGTAGTGACGACGGAAGAATGCCTCGGGTCGCTCCTATTTCGGGTCTTCGCACGTGCCGAACTCGTGCGTCTCCGTATACCTGCAAGAGGGGCAGTATCGTACACAATGCAAGGGGGGGGGGGAGGTGGAGTGCGATGAACCCTCTCTGAAGCTCAAGTCAGTTATTTTAGAGAGAGAAAGTAAGAGAGAGGGCAGAGCTTCCACTGTCAACTTCCGAATTAGTCTTGAAATGAATGATCAAGGCCCCTATTTATAGGAAACCTTGGAATCAAACCGGGTTTTGAACGGTCCGACGTCGCTTCAATGCAAAGTATGAGCCGAGCGTAGACGGGAGTAAAGCTAACATCGAGAAGGTCTGCACGTGTGGTTTTTGCGTAGGGGTTCACATGTCAATAATAGGAGGAATCCGGACCGTCCCGAGGTATCGCGAGGATCCCGGGAGGTCCGGAATAACGGGACAATCCGGACGCGGTGTAAGTCCGGGGCGCGTACGCGCGTGTCCCGTACTTTTTAGTACCAGCGGGTGAACATTTAGAAACAGTTTAGTTAGTTCGACGTGTATACGAAGTCCGAATAATATAAAACGAACCCGAATCGGACGTATACCCGTCATTAATCATAGCATGAAGTGTTTCATATTACTTTGAATTTTTTTAGCACATCACCATGATCATATTTATATGCATCACTACTAATGTTATCGAAACACTCATGAACATCATATGTACATCCATGTACATTATAGCTAGTGTTTTCAAAACACTTTAGAAATTTTTTCTTCAGCAAGCATTACAGCGTGCATACACGTTAACAACGCCGTTGACAAACACGTAAATATTTCTTCAAGACTAATGCAAAAGCACACTCATTTGCACGATATAAAGCAATTTCGTCATACCCAGACATATATATTAACATGTTCATATACACGTACTCATATTGATACGATATCATTCATTTGAATTATCAAGCACGTGAAATCATACCCATGATTATATACGCAAATTTACATGCTAACCTCACCGACACGGACAATGAAAAACTTCTTAACACGGAAGAAATGACCGTCGAACACCGTCAATTGCAATAACAAAATCATGAAAAGAGGTAAAATGAAAGCTGATATACAATTAGGTGTAAATCCTTCTAAAAAAAGTCGATTAAAGGATAAACATATGCTTGACTCGGGGGCAAATGATGGATATACACGCGACTGGACCTCATCAAGGCTCGACATGGTCGCACCGTCGACCCCAAACATGGTAAGGGGCTAAGGCCTTTATATTTTCGCACGCAAGTCCGGTATCGCGTTACAGAACTAGTCCGGTATCATTTGTAGCGGAGTAGTCCGGTGACACCGGACTAGTCAGGTATCAGTGGTACCGGACTAGTCCGGTGACATCGGACCGGTCCGGACCATAGGACTTGGTCCATACCAATGGTATGATCCGGTACCAGCAGTACGGACCGATCTGGTGTCACGGGGTCGACGCGTCCCGTGTCCGACCCCGAATCATTGGGTATCTGACACCCGGGTCTCTACCTATTTACCAAATTACGCTCCACCTATTTACGGATCTACCATTTTTATACGAGTCCCACACGTACAATTCTCAAACTTTATAAATAGGAGGAGTCATTTTTCATTTTACACAACTTAACAACATTGCTCCGCATTCTCTCTACTTTATCTCTCTAGAATCCAGCTCTGACTTTAGCATCGGAGAGGGTTCGCCAGAGACACAGCCCCCCCCCCCCCCCCCCTCTGGTGCAATCCTTCTTGCAGGTAATCGACGGCTTAGCAAGTAATCGACGGTAACATCAAGGAAACGGGAAACACAAAGGGTATAGGAACTCGACTCGACGTAAGGCCGCCTAGTCCGGAACCCTGACAAGCTTGGTCCATCATATTCATATATCTTAATCCTTTAATAAATAAATAAATACATACAAACAATAGAAAGCTGAAAATATTAAGTGCAGAATAATCGGGAGTGCTTAACTATTTATTTAGTTTAAAAGGTTAAGGACAGCGTACAATACAAATTATACAAATTATAGGATATAATATATATATATATAAAAAAACGAAAAGAAGATACTGATATCATCCATCATACTCCCGTTGAAATGAGGTCATTTGCAAAAGTGATAATTATTAATCGAAATTCATTGTATTGCCTTCTATTATTTCATATGATTATTGATTCTCAATCAAGGTGCTTCTGAAATAATGAAGGCAAGTAAAAATTTCGTTCATTAAAAAAGATAAATAATCTAGATATTAGAAAATAATGATATTATAAGAACATATTTTTAATAAAGCTTGTTAGGAATAAATATGCTTTCATAATATATTATTCTCTATTACTTTATTCCACAAAAGTATGATGGATACTATAATTTTTTTCGTTTGTATATATATTTTGTATTTTGTGCTTTATTTATGCATTCAATTAAAACAAAAGTATACTAATTTATGAAATATGTCTTATAAAACATAATGTAACAATTGAACATTTTATTATTTATATTAATTAAAAAAATTGGACTTAATTTTAAGAATAAAAAAATATTCATATTTAATATTTTACTTATTATTATAGCCTAACCTAGTGCGACTAAAAACTATTTTAAGCATAGAATAAACATGTATTTCTAATTCTTTCCTCGGTAAGAAAAAAAAATTGTTTAATATATATTTGGCGGCATTAGTAATTATAAAAACAGATGTCTAGAGATGAGAGTTTTTTATTGAGACTTTTTTGTGCACTTTATGTCCTCATTCTTTTTTTTTGGTGAAAATATGTCCTCATTCATTTATTCTATAGAAATATAATAGTAGATTATTTTAATAAATAATTCCATCTACCTATTGATTGGGCGCATGTAATTGCTTTCGTGTACGTGTCCCTATACTCCAATTCCAACAATTATTAAACGAAGATCTACAATAATCGTTAAATTATTGGGCTTGACAGTAAGAGCATCCACAATGCACAACCTCAACTCCCATCCCATTAAATGCCACATCAGCGCCACATAATCAATATATTATTAAAAAAATAAGTATCTTAAAGTTGTCTATCACTACTCCAATGGTGTCAACCAAGTTGGCCCTACATATTCTTTTAATATTAATAAAATTAACAATTTTTTCTTCTATACTACATCACCGTATTAATGGTTGGATGTGAGAGAGTGGATCTCTCCTTGGAGGGATTTGACAATAAATCTTGTCCATCTCCAATGCAAAGTGACAACCCACCTTGCCACATGGAGGAGTTGTCCTCCATTTTTTTCTTGCATTGTGGATGCTCTAACTCAATAGTCGTACTGAATGACATTTAGGTTATTATATAAGTTTTGAAAAATAATCTATGTACCTCGGGCGGGTCTGGTATCCCTAAATAGGAAATTAATTGTTGTCAAACCAATATTTGGAAAATTAATATTCTCTAATTATGCAAATTGATATTATATCTTCTAGTTGTGTCTAGATACATTGCATAGTTTCAATTTGTTCAATTATATATTTATATATGCATAATATATTTTATGCATTTATGGACATATAATCCTACTATATAAATTTTTTTTATTTGTTATATTATATATGTTCAAATTTTTCAGTCTATCGATTACTTTTTCAAATTTTAGACTGATATTTTATTTAACAATAGTACAATAGTGTTTCGACATATTACAAATAGTCAGTATAATTTTCATCGAATTTTAGTTTGTTAATTATATATATTTAGTTATTCACCACGGGCGATGCGCGGGAAATACACCTAGTAATATACTGATGGGTTTCGCTACAGCCGTTAGGCCCTTTAACGGTGAGGTAACGGCGAACAGGCCCACTGGGCCCTAAAATAGAGGTCAAGAAGACCAAGGTGAAGGGTCCCGACGTAGGGAGTCCCGATGATGAAAGGTCACGACAGAGTCGGTCCCGATAGGCGAGTTGGAAGCTCCCGATGAGAAGCCTTTAAGTAGGCCCTGATGATGAATCCCTGAGAATGATTGGCCCTGTCACGATGACGAGGGGCCCCGAGCGGTGACACAACGAGATAACTCTGGAGTCCCCGATGTTAGTCGGGACTTGCTATCAGAGGTTAAGGCCGAGATACGCGGGGCGTGGCCGAGATACGTAGAGCGTAGCTAAGATACGCGGAGCGTGGCCGAGATACGCGGGGCGTGGCCGAGATAAACGAGATCATGGCCTAGATAGGCGGGATCGTGCCCGAGATACGCGGAATACGGGCTAACCACCCCCAACGGTTCACCAGGTAACTGAGGTACCTCTCCGCCTATAAAAAGGCAGTGGTCACCTCAGACCAATTACGTTGTGATATACACTTTGAGATTACTTCTTGCCAGTCCATACGAGATACTCATTTAAGCATCGGAGAGGGATTCTGGGTCACCGCCCGGTCTATCCCCTCTTTGCAGGACCACGTGGAGCGAAGGAGCAAGGATCGCCGTCAAAGACCGTACCGGAGTTCCACCGTGATCCAACATTGGCGCCGTCTGTGGGAACGTAGAAAAAAGCTGATATGCCTTCTACTCGTTCAATGGTGGCTGGCAAGCAAAGAAGACAAGGACAATCTGGTGGTTCCCGTCATCCTGCTGCGACGACCCTGAATTCACCACCGGAACAGGAGGAAAACCAGAACCTTCCCTCTGCTGAGGTCTCCCAGACAGGGGGGCATAATGAAGGTCCCGAAGATGCTGGTGCCCAGCACCAGGGGAATAGGGAGCAGGAGGCTCCTCCAGCTGCGGACCTGACGAGAGCTGTGGCAGAAGCCATGCCGATGTTTTTGGCAGCCGTGGAGGCTCTCTTGGATCGAAGAGAAGCTGCGAGGAGGCAAGAGGAGATGCCCCCGTTAGAAGAAGCGCCCCCACCAGCAGAGGTTCGGAACGTGCGGGAGGCTCAGCCCCGAGGCCAGGGCAGGAATGAGGAGTCTGTTCAGCCAGAGAGATTCGTGGTTGATGGGCCAGGACCAGTGCAGCACAGGACCATTCCCCTTAATGGTCCCATCACCCCCGATCAGGTGGTAAAGATCGTGAACATCTGCATGGGAGAGCAGAAGCCGCTGGTGTCGGAGCTGAGGGATCGATCTACTCATCCCTTCGTTCCTCGACTCATAGACACCCTAGCCCCGCCAGGGCTGGGTATCCCCTTGATAAAGGAGTACGATGGCGAGGGAGATCCGGTTCGTCATGTCCAGAAGCACCTCATGGCATGTCTGGGAAGAACCCCGAATGAAGATATCGTGTGTACGCTGTTCCCGAACACACTTGGTGAAAGAGCCCTGACCTGGTTCTTCAGTCTGCCCCCAGGCTGCATCACCTGCTGGGCTGATATGCACGACCGGTTCATTCAGCAATACCAGGGTCGTTGACGTTTGCTGAAGAGTGTGAGGTCCCTGACCCAGGTGGTACAGAGGCCCGACGAATCGCTGGCGCACTACTACCAGCGGTACACCGCTAGCGTGGCGGAGATTGACGGACCTCAGAGGAAGGTGAAAATCGGGTCTGCTTTGACCGAAGAGACAGCCCGAGAGTTGATAAATGTGATTCATGGAGGATTTGCCGCGGGGGGTGATACCTCGTCCTCCCGGGAGGTTTACGCCTCTAGAATTCCTGCTGCTGTGGTGCTGGGTAAGAGGTCCCGATCCTGGACCCTGAAGGAAGAGATGGTGATCTCCTTTTCGTCTGAGGATCTCGTAGGCGTGGAGACTCCGCACGATGATGCCTTGGTTGTGACCTTGAATGTAGACGGGTATGAGATGAAGCGAATTCTGATCGACAGAGGGAGCTCCTCTGATATTCTGTTCATGGACGCGCTGGATGCCATGGGAAAAACGAAGAAAGACCTGAAGGAGGCGAATTTCCCGATGGTCGGATTCTCTGGCTCCACCTCCTATCCGCCAGGGGTGATCACCTTACCAGTGGAGTTTGGTAGCGGGTGGAAATCAGAGAGGAGGAACGTGGAGTTTGTGGTTGTTGACTCCGCGGGGACTTACAACGCAATCATTGGGAGAACTACCATCAACCCCCTGATGGCAGTTGCCTCGACTGTTCACCAGAAGATGAAGTTCCCGACCGACCATGGAGTCGGAGAGGTCAAGGGCGACCAGGTGGCTTCCAGAAAATGTTATGTCAACGCCACCCGAAGGAGGAGACGAGAGGCCATGACTGTCCTCCAGACAGATACTGATCCCAGAGAGGAGTTTGGACGTCCCGCCCCCGTGGAGGATCTAAAAGATGTTGAGATTGACGGACCTCAGAGGAAGGTGAAAATCGGGTCTGCTTTGACCGAAGAGACAGCCCGAGAGTTGATCGATTTGCTGAAAAAGTTCAAAGAGCTGTTTGCCTGGTCCCCGAGCGACATGTCAGGAATCAGCCCCGATGTGATCGTACACGAGCTGAAGATAGATCCCGCGATCAAACCTATCACGCAGAAAAGGCGTCCGATGGGCACAGACAAGAAGATCGCGATCCAGCAGGAGGTGGGCGGTTGCTCGATGCTGGGTTTATCAAAGAGCTCTGATTCCAGACTTGGGTCGCTAATCCGGTATTGGTGAAGAAGACCAACGGGAAATGGCGGATGTGTGTTGATTTCCGCGACCTGAATAAGCCTTGCCCGAAGGACTGTTACCCGCTCCCGAGAATCGACCAGCTAGTGGATGCCACATCGGGACATGAGCTGTTGAGCTTCATGGATGCGTACTCGGGCTACAACCAGATCAAGATGACTAAGGAGGACGCTCCTCACACAGCATTTTATGCAGACAATGACATCTATCACTACGATGTCATGCCTTTCGGATTGATCAATGCCGGGGCAACCTACCAGCGAATGGTGAACAAGTTGTTTGGAGATATGCTAGGGGAGACCAGTGAGGCTTACATGGACGATATGCTGGTGAAGTCCCGACAAGCTAAGGATCATGTGCACAACCTAGCCATGGCGTTTGAGCGGATGAGGCTTCATCAGGTTCGCTTAAACCCGACAAAATGCGCCTTCGGAGTCCACTCAGGGAAATTTCTGGGCTTTATGGTGAGCCAGAGAGGAATTGAGGTGAATCCCGAGAAGCTGAGGGTGATCGAGGAGATGCAGTCTCCGATAAACCATCGGGAGGTGCAAGTGCTGAATGGCCGACTAGCTGCGATGAATCGCTTCCTGTCCAAGGCAAGTGACCGATCAATGCCATTTTTTGAAGTCCTGAGGGCCAACAAGAAGTTTGAGTGGACCGCCAAGTGTGAAGAAGCGTTCCAGGCACTCAAGCAGCACCTCCGCACCCTCCCACCGTTGGCGAAACCGGTTCCAGGCGAGCTTCTCTATCTCTACTTGGCTGTTTCTGAATTTGCCATTAGCTCTGTGTAAGTGAAGGTTGTCGAGGGTAATCAAGTCCCCGTCTATTATGTAAGCAAGGCGTTTGCCAAGTCTGAATTAAATTATCTTGCCGTTGAGAAGTATCTTTTTGCGTTGATTATTACTGCTCGGAAGCTAAGGCCTTATTTCCACGCACACGAGATTACTGTGTTGACGAACCAGCCTTTGAAGCATTTTTTGAACCGACCCGACGCGTCGGGGAGATTAGTTAAATGGGCAGTAGAGCTTAGTGAGTTTCGCATACACTTTGCTCCAGGAACGGCTATTAAGGGCTAGGCGTTGACAGATTTCATAGCAGAATCTACAGCCCCCGATCTAGAAGAAGCGGGCCCTGTAGAGGGGGCAACCATGGAGGTCCCGACAGAAGAACAACCAGGGAGGACAGAGCAATCAGAACAGCCAAACAAGGAAAATACCTGGGAGATGTACACGGATGGCTCCTCGAGTTCGGACGGATCAGGAGCAGGCTTTTTGTTGATACCACCAGGTGGAGGTGAGCCGCTTCGATATGCCTTGGCTTATCGTTTAAGGCCACGAACAACGAAGCGGAGTATGAGGCTCTTATCACGGGCCTAAAAATTGCCAGAGGTACGTGAGTCGCTCACTTGAGAGTGAAGTGTGACGCGGCCTTGATCGTGAACCAGGTTCAAGGGCGATACGAAGCGAAGAGCCCGATAATGAAGAAGTACCTGCGCGAGGTACAAGCCTTGAAGGAGAGCTTTAAAAGCTTCGATATCGAGGCGATCCCGAGGGAAGAGAACGTAGAAGCAGATGCTCTGAGCAAATTCGCCTTGGGGGCACCCTCGGAGGAAAATCGGAAGGTGCACTTCTTGGAGAAGGTGATCTTGTCGACCACCGACCCGACACAGGTGTGTGCTATTGAAGCAAGATCGGAGGAGGAGCCCACTTGGATGACCCCGATAGTCGCGTACCTGACTACGGGGGCAGTCCCCGATAGTCGCGTACCTGACTACGGGGGCAGTCCCCGATGATAAAGTAGTAGCTGACAGAATACGTCGGATCGCGGCTAGTTACGTGATGCTGGACAATCAGCTATACAAGAAGGGCTAGTTCTCGACTCCATACTTGAAGTGTGTGGCTGAGCCCGACACAAGTCGAATCCTGAAAGAGGTGCATGAAGGGATCGCGGCTTGTCATGAAGGGGCCCGATCCATTATGAGGAAAGTGCTGAACTTGGGCTATTATTGGCCTACGATGAACAAGGATGCGACAGCGTTGGTCCGATCCTGTGACGCGTGCCAGAGGTACGCCCCGAGCATTGTGGCTCCGGCTGCTAACCTGACATCCATCAAGAGCGATTGGCCCTTCGCGCAGTGGGGCATCGACTTGGTGGGACCTCTTCCACAAGCACAAGGTCAATGTAAGTACTTACTTGTAGCTATCGATTATTTTTCGAAATGGATAGAGGCAAAGGCATTGGCCAGAACGACGGGGAACCAGATCGTCAAGTTCCTCCAGACCCATATTGTGTCCAGATACGGGATTCCTAAGGTGGTTATCAGCGACAATGGTCCACCGTTTAATGGGTCTCAAGTGAAGGAGTATCTGGAAGAGTGGAATATCGAGCATCAGACAGCTTCTATACGCCATGCTCAAACTAATGGCCATGTGGAATCAGCCAACAAAATCGTGATGGATGGCCTGAAGAAGAGGGTCTATTCCTTGAAGGGCAAATGGCTGAACGAGCTGGAAAACGTGCTTTGGGCCGTTAGAATGACGCCCAAACGAGCAACTGGGGAGACTCCGTTTGGCCTTATTTATGGCACGGAGGCTGTTGCTCCCGTGGAGGTGGCCGTAGCATCACATCGGATGAGATATTACGAGCCTCTGACGAACGATGAAATGAGACGTCTGGACTTGGACTTACTCGAAGAGAAGAGGCGGGAAGCCGACGAAGTCCAGGCTCGAATACGTTTGGCGACAGCCAGGTATTACAATCGGCGAGTTAAGTCCCGACAATTCTTCGTCGGGGAGCTGGTTTGGCGTCGCAACGAGTTCACCCTTTTGGATCGGATCGGCAAGATTTCACCAAAATGGGAAGGACCTTACAAGGTCGTGGGGATGCCAGCCCCGAATGCATACAAGTTGGAAGACCTCAATGGCAGAGTATTAAAGCATTCTTTTAGTGGCGAACACTTGAAGAAACACCATGCTTGATGAAAAGTCGCCTTAAGTGGTGCCCGATGAAAAGTCGCCTTAAGTGGTGCCCGATGAAAAGTCTCCTTAAGTGGTGCCCGATGAAAAGTCGCCTTAAGTGGTGCCCGATGTAAAATCGCCTTAAGTGGTGTAAGTTATTTGTCATTTGATTCGATGTAAGCAAATTTTTGTGCCATCAATTAATAAAGAGGTTGCTTCCAGCCAGAATTATTCTTGGATTTATTCTAAGCATTATAAAGTCGCCTTAAGTGGTGCACGAGAAAAGTCGCCTTGAGTGGTGCACGAGAAAAGTCGCCTTAAGTGGTGCACGAGAAAAGTCGCCTTGAGTGGTGCACGAGAAAAGTCGCCTTGAGTGGTGCACGAGATTAAGTCGTCTTAAGTGATGCATGATTCTTAGATTTATTCTAAGTGTTGAAAAGTCGTCTTAAGTGATGCACGAGATTAAGTCGTCTTAAGTGATGCACGAGATTAAGTCGTCTTAAGTGACGCGTGATTCTTAGATTTATTCTAAGTATTGGAAAGCCGCCTTAAGTGGTGCAAGTTAGTAAATCGTCTTAAGTGATGTATGAGAATGTCTTAAGTGTCGAGGTTTCAACTTAAGCAAATATAGCAAAGCTACTTGGGAAAGTGCACAGAAAAATCGGAACTAAGAATGTTTGATATTAACGGGGCTCAAAAGCCCGACGATTACAAAATGAAGAGAATACAAGAACTCCAAAGATAAGCAGTTAGGCTTAGTCCTTGTTGGCGGCATCAACGGTAACAGGGTCCACGAGGTCTGTGGCAGAAGGCTCCACAGGGTCAGCAGCTGGAGGGTTGACTATCAAGGTCATGGGATCGAGGAGTTTTCGATGAAGAAGTAGCTCCTCTTCACTCTGAACTTGTGGTATGCATTTCCTGCCTTGAACATCGGCTTCTCCGGTGGAGATGATGCATCCCTCCTGGAAAGCTACATCATAAGCAGTGCTGAAAATCTCGTTCAGAGCATAGTCGAAGTTGAAAGGCTTCCTTCCCTCGGAACCAAATTCACCGTCTGAAATCAGCCATGGAAAGGGACATTAGGTTTTTCCGGGAAATTACGAACAAACTAAGCAGAGATAAAGGCGAACAACAGAGAAGAAACCCTTACCTGACATGATAATTGGAGGTTGGAAGAATGAACTTGACATTGCCAGAAAGATGACCGGAGGAACACTAAGGTCTCAGGAGTTACAGAGAGCTTTTGAAAATTCGTAGATGGCAAAAGGAAACTGTACCCTGGGTGAGGGTTTTATAGGCGAAGAGGACAGTCGAAGGGGCGCTTTAATCTGAGCCGTCGAAGTTGAAGCATTCTGATCAGGACCGTTGAGATGAAACGTGCGGAATGGCAGCAGGTGCAATGATGAAATAGCCTGAAAAGCACTTTTCAGGAAAAAGTAAACACAGATAATCAGACACGAGGAAATCGTAGGAAACGGATTTGTGAATCTTCACGAGGATCCGTGCGTGTATTATAAGACCTCCGGGTCTAATTATGTCATCTTAACCTTATACATGGACGACATACTCATTGCCGCAAACGACGTGAGTTTTATGAACAAGTCAAAGTCATGGTTGGCATCTGTATTTGAGATGAAAGACATGGGAGAGGCCATCTACATCTTGGGAATTAAAATTGCTAGAGATCGGGTTACCCGGAAATTATGTCTATCTCAAGAAGCTTATATCAACAAACAGTTGAAAAGATTCAGATTACAGGATGCCAAACCTGTGGATACGCTGGTGGTGTTTGGGTGCGCACTGTCAAAATGAGACGGCCCCAGGAACCTGGTAAAGCTAGAACAAATGAAGGGTGCAGAGTATTTGAGCATGGTCGGTAGTTTGATGTACGCCATCCAATGTACCCGTCCGAATATCTGTTACGTTGTGGGCCTAGTAGCGCGTATCCAATTAGATCCTGGCTATCAACATTTAAAAGGCTGTAAAACGAATTATTCGTTATCAGAAAGGTACTGCCGACTACGCACAGTGCTATGAGGGCGGGAACTTTGAATTGACCGGTTACAGTGACGCCGACCATGGTGGAGATCCGTATGATCGTAAGTCCACCATAGGAGGAGTGTTTCTCCTTGCTAATGCCGCCATTTCATGAACGAGCAAGAAGCAAACCAGTGTCGCGCTGTCCACGATGGAATCGAAATTCGTAGCCCTCTCCAAGAACGCACAGGAAGCGGTCTGGCTGAAAAGGCTTCTTACCGCGCTGCTTGATCGTGACGTCGGGAGTAAACCTGTGAAGGTCTTCTCTGACAGTCAGGCAGCCATTTCGGCAGTAAAGAATCTGAAGTGCCATAGTAGGACCAAACACAAAGATGTGAAATATTTTTATGCTAAATCTATGGTAGAAGACAATATAATCACTATGGAATACTTGTCCACTTATAACATGATTGCGGACCCATTAACTAAACCACTACGCAGGGAGATATTCGAAAAGCATGTAAAACTACTGGATTTCGTAGGGTTTAGAAGTGGCGTGTATATGTGATAACATTTTGATATTAGAAAGTTACATTTTTTTAAGCGAAAGAATTGCAACTGATTTTATGATCAACCGCATCATTATGTTTTGATTACATCAAATTTTCGGTCTATAAAATAAGTCGTAGGAGGATGCAATCCTCTGCTAAAACTATGTCGAATGTGGGCCTTACCTCGTCACACATGTACGGTCGTCTTGCGTTGGAGGGAGGCCTCTACTAAGCAAGGATGGCTAAGAATCATGGGGATAAACCCAATCGACGTGATGAACTTTGTTCTTCATTAATCAACATTCTGGGCCAGATGAAAATCTACGATAGCATGATTTGACATATCCCATTTCGTTGAACTTAAACGTTCAGATACGCTATCGACGCGTGCTTCATACTACGCGTGCCACGTTCGACCACGGGGTCACAACTCGGTTGTGCTAGGAAAGAATCCTCGGGCGTAAACTTCTTCACCTCGAGCGTGTGACTGATCCCGGGAGCCTTATGAAGAGGTACCCAAAGTATCCTCACGGACTCGGAACTCATATCTAAGGTCAGGCCCAATGTTCGCTTCCCGGCGTACGAGCGTAGTGCTGAACAAAAAGGCCCAGTGACCACGTCCTTGGAAATCGGTTGGGCTTGACTAAGGATATGAGCGATGGGGATGGTCAAGTTCACCTGTAATTCACCGAATCTTGTATTCACTAGGTGACCACCAACCGGATATTAGTTGAAGGTTGTGAATACTTATACGGATGCCTTGGAGAAGTGTTCCTATGGGGAAACTAGGCAAAAGGAGAATTATCAGTTGACCTAGGAAATAGTGCGATACTATATAAATGTTTTTTATAACAGGTTGATTGGAGAAAAGGGAATCAACGTTCTGTGGACACTACAACACTCTTAACAGATGAGTAGCACGTTTCCCGTCGTGTCCGCCGGTCGCACGGCAAACCTCGTATGAACTATTCAGAAGCAAAGGACCAGATCGAAGGAGTGAAATGTTGATGCAAATTTGGACAACAATACATTAACAGGCACCCTCCCATTCCGGAGAGTGGGATTTGTAAGCATATGGTGTTGGGCGCCGAAATGGAAGCCCATTATATATGTTACCTAAGTTAATTGGGTACAAGTCACATTAGGGTAATGGGCCAGACCCAACTTGCAATTGAATGAGAGGCCCATAATTGGGCCTCCCAATACTCGCATGGCCGGCCGAAATTAATGAGGGGGTAAAGTGGACTTTTGTCCACCTTATTCCTCCTATATATATGGGGAGTTAGGGGTTTCATTAGGGTTAATCACAATTCCCTTTAAGTGGTGCTATGAAAGAAAATCGTTCCCCCAAGAACACCATACTTCGGCCGAACCTAGCAAACACCAAGGGTGTGCCAATTTGCCTTCGAGCAAACACTCCGGAGATCTGTCACTTGCCAAGAATCGATCAGAGGCTTTGCTGTGAAGAATATACCACGTAGGGCTTCCTTCACAAGAACCCCTATGGGTACCAACCGGAGGATCGTGAACTTCCTCTTGTAAAGATCTTGGGACTACGGACTACTGTAGAGGTATGTGCGAATCTTCCGCTGCGTACTTTCGATTACTTGAATGTACCATGGTTTTAGTATGCGTAGTGATTACTCCCCGTAATCTAACACCTAGTGCGCAACTCATTAATTGGAAACCAGGGCTCCGCCCACAACATGCATAATCCAGCTAGCTTGACATAGTCAAGATGGCAGTTCTGATCATGCAATAATATCAAGTAAATAGCAATTGCAATTCATACGACTAAATGACTCAGTCCCAAAATCATGCATTTTTTAGATCCATCACCATAATCGATACTAGGCATTAGGTTTAATTAAAATGCGAATAAATTAAACCCTTTTGGCGTTGTATAGGTAATTTAAAGTTCGAAAACATTTGGATTAAAAAAATTGACCATCCTATTTTATTTCATTAATTCGGTTCGAATTAATTAATTGGTTCGGTTTAGACCGGTTCGGTAAAATAGTTCGGCCGGACCGGTTCGGTTTAAAATAAGTATTCGATTCGATTTATCAGTCAATACGGGTCGGTTCGACACATATTAGTTGCCCCGGTCTGACCCGACCCAAATTGGTTTGACCGATTGAGAAAATCCGGCTTTTGATCCGCTCCGGTTTGGACCCTTGGAACCCGACCCGGTTCGGGTTCCCTTACCCGGGTTGGTTGACTGGACCCGGTTGTGCTAAATTGGACCGGCCCGTTACCCTATAGGTCCGGCCGAAATTGATACTTGTGGGTCAAGTAAGGTTTTAAAGTCCACTAAAAACTTAACCTGGTCAAGTAGTGCGAAAAATAGAACCTCCGTCGGCGGTGCCCCTGTTGGCGGTGCCTCCGTTGGTGTGCCCCCGTTGGCGTGTGGTACCCCTGTTGGCGTGACTTGCGAAGGCTGAATACTAAGTCTTCGTTCGTCGGGTTGTAACTCTCAAAAAGCTGGAAAACTACAGGTTCTGATTGTCGGTTTGTGACTCGTTGGAACATATTGTAACAGTCCTACTCATCCTTGAATGGTGACTCGTGAGAGCAGAATGTTACTATCCAGCTTGTTGTGAACTTGACTTGTAGGAACAGACTATGACAGTTCTACTCGTCCTTGAAAAGCGACCTACGAGAGCAGACTGTAACTATCCCGCTTGCCATAAAGTAGATTTATATGAACATACTGTAACAGTCCTACTCATCCTTGAATGGTGACTCGCGAGAACAGACTGTAACTGTCTCGTTTGCCGGGAAATTGACTCGTAGGAACAGACTGTAACTGTCCAACTCATCCTTGAATGGTGACTCGCGAGAGTAAACTGTAACTGTCACGCTTAACGTTAAATTGACTCGTAAGAACAGACTGTAAAAGTCTTACTCATCCTTGAAATGCGACTTGCGAGAGCAGACTGTAACTGTCTCGCTTGCCGTGAAGTTGACTTGTAGAAACAAACTGTAACAGTCTCTCTTGTAGTGAAGTTGACTCGTAAGAACAGACTGTAACAGTCCTACTCATCCTTGAATAGTGACTTCCGAGAGAAGCCTCTAACCGTCCCGCTTGCCGTGAAGTTGACTCATAAGAACAGACTGTAACAGTCCTACTTATCCTTGAAATGCGACCTACGAGAGCAGACTGTAACCATCCCGCTTGCCGTGAAGTTGTCTTTGGAAGACGCTGTGTCGTAGACAATGCATAGGCGCATGAATTTTGTTCCCTAATTTTTGCCTAAATTGCGCATGGTGCGACAACTTAGCGGGATCTTTTTTTTTTTTTTTTGAGAATTTCTATCTTATTTTCTACTTTTGCCACGGTCGATTGAGAGATTTCTGACCGTGTCCCTCGGTTTTTTTTTATTTTCTCTTATTTGCTATGATTGCAATTTGCGAATTTGCAATCATGCCCCTCATTTTCTCATTTTGACTAGGCCGCCCTTTCAGGTTTTCAACATAGCGGAAGCACCCTTTATTTGGTAGCCGATTAAAAGTTGGTTGTGACATGTACTTTATTTACCGTCTCGATGCGAGAGTATTTGTAGCCGTTTGGAGGGTGGCTGTGGCCCTTTCCTCACCGTCTTCAATGTCGCCGGAGCTCTTTTATTTGTAGCCATTTGGAGAGTGGCTGTGGCCCTTTCATTTATTTTCCGTCGTCGATGTTCGGGGAACACTCTTTTGATTCGTTTCCATATTAAGGGTGGCTGTGGCCCTTTCAATGATTTCCCAGCCTCACAAGATTCACGGGAGTACTCTTTATATCTAGCCATTTTGTGGGTAGCTGTGGCCCTTTCAACAATCTCCCCTCCTCTCAGGATTCGGGGAACACTCTTTGTGTGTAGCCATTTTAAGGGTGACTGTGGCCCTTTCACTCCTTTCCTGCCTTTGATGTTGCGAGAGTACTCTAATCTGTAGCTGTTTGATGGGTGGTTATGGCCCTTTCCAAACACAGGCTTCTTCGAAAATTGCACAGAACATTTCGACGCACGAAATCAAATTATGGTTTCAAAATCACAGGTAAATAGTAGGATGTGTTATGAAACTTGTCGCCATCGCTATTTAAAGCCCTGATTTATTTTTTTTATTTTTATTATATATATATTTTATTTTATTTTTTGCTCTCCTTTTGCTACAACTGCCCTTGCGAGTTTTCAATTGTGCCTCTCTCCCTAACTTCTGCCTAGGTCGCCTTTATAGGTTTTCAACCTAGCGGGAATTTAAATTTTTCTCTTTCTCGTAGCTTCATCAAGGCGAAACTATTCTTCTTAGGCATAGTACCTTTTAAGCGCGTCCGCATTGACTGGACTAGGGAGATCCTGTCCGTCCATATTTGTGACGATCAGCTTACCTTCTTTAAACACCTTGTTGACCACGTTGGGTCCTTCGTACCTTGGCGTGGATTTGCCTCGCGAATTAGGATTGATGCGGAGTACTCTACCCAACACCAAGTCCCCGACTTGAAAACTACGTGGTCGCAGTTTCTTGTCGAAGGCCCTGGCCATTCGTTGCTGATAACATTACCCATGGCATAATTCCACGAGTCTCTTCTCATCGATGAGGTTAAGTTTTTCATATCTTTGCCTAGCCCATTCTGCCTCGTCTAGTCCTGACTCTGCTAAGATTCTGGCCGAAGGAATCCCCACTTCCACGGGTAAAACGGCTTCGGTTCCGTATACGAGGGAAAACGGAGTTGCCCCAGTTGAAGTCTGGATTGAAGTTCTGTATGCCAGGAATGCCCAAGGTAACATGTTATGCCAATCCTTGTAGGTGATCGTCATTTTCTCGATGATCTTCTTTATGTTCTTGTTCGCCGCTTCCACTGCACCATTCATCTGAGGCCGGTACGGGGATGTATTTTTGCTTTATCTTGAGTTGGCCACATAACACCCATATCATCATGTTGTTAAGGTTCTTGGCATTGTCTGTGATTATTGTCTCGGGTACTCCGTAACGGGCAATAATGTCTCTCCTTACGAAACGCTCGAATGCTTTTGTTGTAACTGATGCGAGTGTCACAGCCTCTACCCATTTGGTGAAATAATCAATTGCTACCAAAACGAATCAGTGGTCGTTAGACGCATTCGGTGAGATGGGGCCAATCACATCGATTCCCCACATTGCAAAGGGTCATGGGGAGGACATCAGGTGCAACTCGTTTGGTGGCGCATGAATTTGACTAGAGTAAACCTAGCATAGGTGGCATCGTTGGACGTGTTTAATGCAGCCTAACATCAGGGTGGTCCAAAAATAACCCATTCATATGATCTTTCTTGCGAGCATGTGACCGCTCATGTGTTGTCCACAACTTCCTTCATGGACTTCTTCCATCAAGCGCTCTGCTTCTTTCGCACCTACACATCTTAGAAGGGTGGTATCAAAAGATTTTCTATAAAGCATCTCTTTAAGAAAGTAGTTGCATGCCATCCTGCGAATGGTTTTCCGATCCTTACTACTTGCACCATCAGGGAACTCGAGTGAGTGTAAGTATCTCTTTATGTCGGCGAACCAGGGCTCGCCATCTGATTCTTCGAGTGTGCAACAATAAGCAGGACGTTCATTCACTTCGATTTCAAGGGGTTCCACGGAACTTCCGCCTGAAATATTAACCATTGATACGAGGGTTGCCAGCGCGTCTGCGAATTTGTTCTTGCTCCTAGGCATGTGCGTGAATGTTATTTCTTCAAAATTCATGCTCAACTCTTCAATATGCTGATGGTATGGTTGTAGCTTGGGGTCTCTCGGTATGGTTGTAGCTTGGGGTCTCTCGTTTTCCATTCTCCCAGGGTTTGGAGGATGATCAGCATGGAATCCCGATAGACCTCCAGTTCATGTATCTTGAAGTCAATCGCCGCTCGCAATCTGGAGATACATGCTTCGTATTCCGACACGTTGTTGGTTTATGGAAAAATGACTTTAGCCTCTTCTGCGAAGTGTTGGCCTTTTGTACATATGAGAACTGCCCCTATGCCGTTTCCGGTGGCGTTCGCAGCGCCGTCGAATTACATTCTCCATATGCTATTGTTTCCTTCGTCTACCTCTACATTCAGTATGTCACTATCTGGAAGCTCGTTACGCACTTGATAATCATCATCGATAGGAAATTCAGCTAGATGGTCTGCAATGGCCTACCCTTTTATCGCGGTACGCGGAATGAACAGTATATCATACTTGGCAAGTTGCACCTGCCATTTGGCGACATTCTTCATTAACGCCGGCTTTTCCAATTTGTACTTCAAGGGGTCCAACTTGTAAATGAGGTGTATGGTGTAATACAATGTATATTGTCGGAGTCGTTGCATCACCCATACCAACGCACAACCTGTCTTTTCAACCTCGGGATACTTGGCTTCTCCTTCGGTGATTTCTCGTTGAGATAATAAATGGCGTGCTCCGTCTGGACTTCTTCGTCTAGTTTCCCCAACATGCATCCTAATGAGCTCTTCCAAACGGCTAGATACAAAATAAGGGGCCGACCTGGACCAGGTGGGACCAATATAGGATGCTTGATTAGATACTCTTTGATTGAATCAGAAGCTTGCTAGCACTCTTCATCCCACAGAACTGTTGCGTTCTTGCATGAGGCGAAAGAATGGCTGGCATTTGTTTGTCATATTGGCGATAAATCTTGCAATGTAATTCAAGCGTCCTACTAGGCTTCTGACCTCCTTGACGGTTGATGGTGTTGGAAGATCCAAGATTGCTTTTAATTTGTCGGGATCCATTTCTATGCCCCTCTTGCTGAGTATAAAGCCTAACAGCTTGCCAGATGCTACTCCGAATGTGCACTTTGCTGGATTCAATCTGAGCTTGAACTTCTTGAGCTGTTCAAATAGCATACGCAGATTGACAAGGCGATCTTCATCTTCGCGGGACTTCTCGATCATATCGTCAACGTATACTTCTATTTGCTTATGTATCATGGCATGGAATAATGTTACCATTGCTCTTTGGTAGGTTGCCCCAGCATTCTTGAGTCCGAACGGCATGACCTTGTAGCAAAATGTGCCCTATATTGTGACAAAAGTGGTTTTTGACTTATCCTCTTCCGTCATTTTGATTTGATTGTATCCATAGAATCCGTCCATGTACGAAAAAATGTCAGGTCGCGCAGTGTTATCGATCAACATGTCGATATGGGGGAAAGGAAAGTTGTCTTTCAGACTAGCCTTGTAGACATCTCGGTTGTCGACACAGACTCGAACGCGACCATCTTTCTCCGGTACTGGAACTATGTTCGTGACCCACTCGGAGTAATTGCACACTTCAAGGAATCCAGCGTTAATCTGCTTGATGATTTCTTCCTTAATCTTAAGGAGTAGCTCTAGACTTTGCCGCCTTAAGTGCTGTCTTTTAGGCTTGAACTTCTCGGTATCTATGGACAGAGTATGTAGCACAATTGATGTGTCCAATCCTGGCATGTCAGCACATGACCAGGCAAATATCTCTTTATACTCGCCTAACATCTTAATCATTTGAGCCTTTTGAGAAGGACTAAGATTCGTGCAGATCTTTAGCTCTCGGGGTTCTTCATTTGTACCGACGTTAACTGTCTCGGTGGCTTTGACAATCGACGGTTTCTTTCCTTCAAATCTTTCGAGATTTTCCCTTATTTTGCTCGCAACGTGGTCGTCATCAGATTCCCCTGATGAAATCATATCAACATGATTCCCACATTTCCTTTCATTATTCCTACAGTAAAGAAGTAACAGAAATTAATGCGAACCTATCCAGAATAAAAAAAAATTAATAAATAAGGGATTTATTTATATTGAAATATATCATGACAATATCCGTCTTTCCTCTATGGGGCTCATGATCTTGCCGCGTAAGGAATACAACATAAATCCTAAATCTTACTCATCACTAAGGGAGAGTGCATAAACCGGAACTGAAATCCAATTGGTGGATTCTTCTCCTTCGGCGAGTGATCGGATATAGCTACTGGGTGGGGCTTCTCTGGGGATGGCTCCGTCTGTGGTGTCAGAGATGAACAGACCGGCTAAGGCTTGCAGCGTTTCCTCTTCATCTGTTTGAATGACATGAGCCGGTCCTGGGAAAGTGACTGACAGCGGTGGAATGCTCATAGGTCTCCATTTTCTAGCGAACCGTCCCCTCTGGAAGTTCATCAGTTGTTGATCTTCATGTGTACTCCGGTTATCTTCTTGACAAGGGGAATATCCCAACCCGTATCTGCATACACTTTCTTTCAGCTTAAGTGGGCGCAGGATTCCTTGGCTCCTGATACCCAGGCCTTGACCTGGGACAAAATTATTATTCTGCATGAACTTTCCCACCATCTCTGCTTTTCTTGGTGTCGACTCTCCCCAATCCTTGATGACAGAAACCAATTCGAATGAATGGTATTCTGATGGCTCAGCTTCACTGGTGTTGATGACAGGCACTGCCGTTTCTTGATAGATGTTGGGGTCGTCTTCTCCCATTAATGCTACGAGGCGGTTGTCAATCACGTACTTCAACACTTGGTGTAGGGTGGATGGAACTGCCCCGGCTGCATGGATCCATGTTCTTCCCAGAAGAAGACTGAAAAAGTTTGGGATATCCATGACCCTGAAAGTTACATTGAAAATTTTTGGGCCAATTTCGAGTGGTAGTTAGATCTCTCCGTAGACATCCTTCCTCATACCATCGAAAGCTCGAACTGCTGACCTGCTTGTACGAACACGGGACAAATCTATCTTCATTTGTTTGAGTATGGATAAAGGGAAACATCAACTGCCGAGCCATTGTTAATCATAACCTTCGAAAGCATGAACTCCTCGCATTTGCAGACGATGTGGAGGGCTTTCGAAAGCATCGAAAGCTCCCAGTTCATCTTCCCCGAAATAGATTGGGTTTGAGAATATAGAGTCAATAACATTGCCCATCTGGTAGGCAGAAATCTCCCTCGGCACTAACACTTCTTCGAACACATTCATTAAAGCGTCACGATGAATTTCTGAGCTTAGGAGGAGGGCAAGCAAAGAAATACGATCCGGAGTTTTGCGGAGCTGATCAATCACTTTGTCTTCCCCTCTTTTATAGACTTTACAAATTCCACAATTTCTCCTCAGTCACCTTCTTGTTTGGTGTTGCCTCTACAGTTTTGTCTTTAACAACATCTTCCATGTATGATCGACCTGAATGCGTCATGATCATGACATGATCATCCTGTTTGCTTCCCTATCTACTCGAGCCTCATAGATCCAAGGGACCCTCTTGTCGCTCTCGTACTTAAAAGGGGTTGGCCCTTGTATCATTAAATGCACCCTGATCGACTGCTTGGGCACATAGTCGAGCATGAATGGCGTGATTACCACAACAACAACATCTTTTGATGACTCATCTTCGAGACAAATCATGTTGATGGACGGTGCTGAACTTGCATTGTGATGCGGTAAAGGATTCGTTTTGACATTTGGTGGAGGGATTGGGTTGAGAATGAGGAGCTTGTTCTCAATGAGATCTTGAATCCTGTGCCTCAGACGGGTGCATTTTTCTATTGAGTGAACTGCCATCCCCATGTGGAATTCACACCTTGAGTTTGGTTCGTCATTGTGTACATTTGAATTTGTCCTTATGAACTCAGGACCAAGGAGACCCTCGCTTAACATTTTCTTATATATATCGGCTATTGGCACTGGTAAAGGTGTTAACGCCCTAGTCTCCCTTTGGTTATAATTGGCTTGATTTCCTTGTCCACTTGTGGGGGGAAATTAGGAAGTTGGGTGCACTTGTGCCATTTGCTGGGCCACAGGTGCTTCATACTGCATAGGGTAAACTGCACTGATAGTTGCTTCTTTCATATATGGTTTCTTGGCACTTCCCTTCTTTAGGTCGTCTCCTTGGTAACTTTTGAAGGGGTCTTCGATCTTTCCCAGTGTTTGCCACAGGTGTTGTTGAGGTTCTTGGACTCGATGCCCTTGTTAGTTTGGCCAGGTTCAGAGCACTGAGGTTTGACTGAGCTTCGAGGAGGGCCATGATGCGCTCCATGTTGGATGAAATTACAGCCATATCAAAATGCATATTTTCATTGGCTTCCTCAATCTCGGCCATTCGTTCATCGTGTTGCTGGATCTTCTCGGCGTTCTCCATAATAGTCATCAATCGCGTCTGTGTCAGTACTAGCTAATTTTATTCTGAAGGAAAAAAAAATGACGACTCAAAATACGAACAGAAAAAGAAAAATCATGCATGGTTTTTTTGGAAACAATGTGTCATTCAATTTAATTTTATCCATCAAATGGATAGTTTTACAAATAAGCTCTAAGCTCTAAAATGCTTTACACGACTACGCATCTCGTCAAGTGCGTCGAGTGCCTGCTCTTTGGTTTTAACGAAGTCAAGAGACAAGTGTTTTGAAAAGAATTTTAAGTTTCTTGCTCTTCGTTTAGACCTTCGGAGGTTAGCACTTAACTGGGACACTTCACGTTCCTTTTCCTCCAAGGCCAACTGCTGGTGTACGGCAATAGTCCTAGCTTCAGACAGGTCTTCTTGTAGTCGTCCGATCTTCCTTTTTTACCTTGTCCGATCTTGGGCCCAAACGTTTCTTTGAATCTCTACTCGAGCAGCTAAAGTCTCGTAGATGTCTTCATGGGAAGATTTTGGAACTTGTGGTCTATGTCTGATAATCTCAACAGGGTCGATGATTGCCCCGTTTGAGGTTTTATTAAACCGGGGGATGTATTCCTTGGTGGAACGATTTAACTGCTCATATTCAGTAAGATCGAATGGCAACTGTGCCTCTTCTTCGACCAGATTTTCACATGCCTCATGTATTCGTTGAACGACCTCTTTAAGCGTAGCCTGTGTGACTTTGTTGTCATGCCAATCGAATATGAGAAGATGCCCATTTGTTATTGTTGGTATGCCTTGGAGCTCTCCGAGTTGCCGGACAACCCGATTTGGATAGGTGACCGTCGAGCTTAGGTGGCTAATAAAAGGGACGCCCTTGAAATTTTTACACCTTACTATTGCGGACCTTGGTGAAAACCATCTGGCCACCCATAGTCTTTAGTGAAAATTTTAAAAAATGTTGCTTCCATTCAAGGGTGTTCCATCCTCTAACTACATGTGGAGTATGTTGGATCACGACTGGAACTCCGACACGTTCTTGACGGAAGTTTGAACTCCTTGGCTCCAAGTAATCCTGTAAAAAGGGATAGACCGGGCGGTGACCCAGAATCCCTCTCTGATGCTTAAATGAGTATCTCGATGTAGGCAAGTATGTATGAGAGTATGAGTGTACGAGTATGTATCAGTTCTGAGGTAATTCCTTCCTTTATATAGGGGAGGAGTTACCCCAGTTACCTGTTGAGATAACTGCCAGGGGCAGTTAGCCCATGTTCCATTTATCTCGGCCACTTGCCCACGTTCCGTCTTTTCAGGCTACTTCCCCACTACGCTGATAGTGGGCGTGTTTCTCGGCCTCATCCTCTGGTGGCAAGTCCCGACGGAAGTCGGGGACTCCAGAGTTATCTCCTTTGGTCACCGCTCGGGGCCCCTCGTCATCGGGACAGGGCCAACATCCTCAGGGATTCAACATCGGGGCCTACTCAAAGGATTCCATCGGGAGCGTCCAGCTCATACATCGAGACCGACCTTGTCGGGACCCTTCATATTGGTCCTCTAGGCCTCTTTTAGAGCCCAGTGGGCCTACTCACCGTTTACTCGTTGTTAATGGGCCTAACGGCTATATCAAAACCCATCACTTGCCCCCAAGACATGAGGGACTTATAGTTCGTCGTGTCTTCCAACTCCGAACCTCCCGATATTGGCATCGGAGGCTTTTGACTTTACAAAAAATCTTCTGACGTGGATCTTCTCATCCCTGATTCCCCGATATTTCGAGGATAACCACCAAATCCGAAAAGATTTCTTGGTTACTCAACTATTAAATGTCGTGGGTAATGAAGCGACGGCTTGGGTACCCGTGTCTGCTTTTCTGAAAAAGCACTTTTTAGCCGTTTTATCGTTATCGTATCAACGACCCAGGTTGAAGCGTTTCATCTTCAACGTCTCTTCGGTTATTTTCTCTCCTATAAAACCTCCAAATCTTGGCACTATTCACTTCTCCTTCACTGCTTCATCCTCTGCAATTTCAAAAGCTCAAGCTCTCCTTTCTGATTTCCGATCAGCACTCCGACAACCAAGATCTTCGACCGTCAGGATCATCTCTTCTTCGCCAATTCAGTATGTCCGGTAAGATTTCCTCCTTCGATTTCGAAAAAACTGTTAGCATAGTTTTTCTGTTATCTCAATCAACTTACCCGTACTTTCCTAAAACCAACCATGCCTTTTCTTGCCATGGTCAATTTCCAGACGGTGAATCCAGTTCTGGGGGGAGAAAACCCTTCAGGTTTGATTACGGTCATAATGAAATCTCGGAAAACGCTTATGACGAAGCTCTCCGGGAAGGATGTATCACTTCCACCTGGGAGCCTCGCTACTCTTATCCTCGCCCTCGCGTCCCGGGCGACCCTGTGGTCACTCGTCCCCGGGAAGGGGAGGTATTTGTCTCCACTGGGCAAGTATCACCGGGGATCCGATTCCATTTCTGTGGGGATCCAGTCGAGATGTGTGATTATTACAAAACACATCCGACTACTTTTGCCCCCCACGCCATCCGTGTGTGGAACGCCTTCCAGGTCCTTTGCCTCCGCCAGAAGTGGACCTATAGCCTCCGACTTTTCCGGACCTTCTACGGGATGAAGTGCAACGATGTCGGGGTCTGTGCCTTCTATCCACGGATGGATGCCCAAGTGGAGCAAGACGCAGCTTTCCCGATATAGCTGGACCGGTGACACCTGGAAGGTCGCCAAAGGTCGGGGGCTCATCACTGACTCGAGGCCTGACAACAGCGGTTGGAAGAAGAATTACTTCTTCATCTGGAACAGTTCCATCCCATGGCCCCGATGGGAGGTTGAAGCAGACCCTCCTCCCGCTTATCACACCTGGTGGGTTTCGCTATGGCCGTTAGGCCGTTTAACGGCGAGGAAACGGTGAACAGGCCCACTGGGCCCTAAAAAGGAGGTCAAGAAGACCAAGGCGAAGGGTCCCGACAGAGGGAGTCCCGATGATGAAAGGTCCCGACAGAGTCGGTCCCGATAGGTGAGTTGGACGCTCCCGATGAGATGCCTTTAAGTAGGCCCTGATGATGAATCCCTGAGAACGATTGGCCCTGTCACGATGAAGAGGGGCCCCGAGCGGTGACACAATGAGATAACTCTGGAGTCCCCGATATTAGTCGGGACTTGCTATCAGAGGTTGAGGCCGAGATACGCGGAGCGTGGCCGAGATAAGCGAGATCATGGCCTAGATAGGCGGGATCGTGGCCAAGATACGCGGAGCGTGGCCGAGATAGGCGAGATCATGGCCTAGATAGGCGGGATCGTGGCCGAGATACGCGGAATATAGGCTAACCACCCCAACGGTTCACCAGGTAACTGAGGTACTTCTTCGCCTATAAAAGGGCAGAGGTTACCTCAGATCACATACTTTTTTTGACGATTACATACTGAGACTCTTGCTTATCAGTTTATACGAGATACTCATTTAAGCATCGGAGAGGGATTCTGGGTCACCGCCCGGTCTATCCCCTCTTGCAGGATTACGTGGAGCGAAGGAGCTCGGATCGCCGTCAAGACCGTACCGGAGTTCCACCGTGATCCAAAATTGGCGCCGTCTGTGGGAAACGTGACAAAAAGCTAGTATGACTTCTACTCGTTCAATGGCGGCTGGTAAACAGAGGAGACAAGGACAATCTGGTGGTTCCCGTCATCCTACTGGGACGACTCTGAATTCGCCACCGGAGCTTGCCGAGGACCAGAATCTCCCTGCTGAGGTCTCCCAGACAGGGGGGCACAACGAAGTCCCCGAAGATGCTGCTCAGTACCAAGAGAATAGGGAGGAGGAGGCTCCTCGGAACGCGGAACTGACGAAGGCTGTGGCGGATGCCATGCCGATGTTTTTGGCGGCTGTGGAAGCTCTCCTAGAGCGAAGAGAGGTTGCCAGGAGGCAGGAGGAGATACCCCCACCAGTGGAGGTTCAGAATGTGCAGGAGGCCCAACCTAGAAGCCAGGATAAGGGTAATGAGCCCGCTCAATCAGAGCGATTTGTGGTCGACGGACCAGGACCAGTGCAGCACAGGACCATTCCCCTCAATGGTCCCATCACCCCCGATCAGGTGGTGAAGATCGTGAACATCTGCCTGGGGGAGCAGAAGCCAATGATGTCAGAACTGAGGGATCGATCCACTCATAACTTCGTTCCCCGATTAATAGATACCCTCGCCCCGCCAGGGCTGGGTATCCCCACAGTAAAGGAGTATGATGGCGAAGGAGATCCAGTTCGTCATGTCCAGAAGCACCTCATGGCATGTCTCGGTAGAGCCCCAAACGACGATATCGTGTGTGTCCTGTTCCCGAATACACTGGGTGAGAGGGCCCTGACCTGGTTCTTCAGCCTACCCCCAGGGTGAATCACCTGCGGGGCTGACATGCACGACCGCTTCATTCAGCAGTATCAGGGTCGTCGGTGTCTCCTGAAGAGTGTGAGGTCCCTGGCCCAGGTGGTGCAGAGGCCCGACGAATCGCTGGCGCACTATTACCAGCGATATACTGCCAGCGTGGCGGAGATTGATGAAGATATATCGGAGGGTGAGACCATTCACACCTTCCTTCGGAACCTGACAGCCCCCTATGGTTCCGACCTGATGCACAGCGTGGCCGAGAAGGCTGTGTGGAACATGGAGGCACTGCAGAAGAGGGTGAAGCAGCAAATCGACGTGCAAGAGTCGAAGATAGCTGCCGGAGAGCTTGAGCCCCCGAAGTCGAACAGGGGGAAGCAGTCGCTCAAGCCAGTGGACGACCATAAGCGGAAGGATAAGTCCGAGGGCAGTCGGACTCGAGGTCGTTCTGATCGAAGGGAGGACAGGCGTCCCCCGAGGAAGGATAAGCGGGAGGACAATAGCATCCCTCTGAATAGCTCCATGGCGGAGGTGCTAGCGGTCATGGATCGACAGGGTATCTCTAGGTACCCCCCGAAGAAGGAATGAGAGTTCATGGGATCCCGTACCGATCGTTACTGTCGGTTCCACCGCGCCAGCGGTCACGACACTAACCATTGTCGGGAGTTGAAGAAGGAGATCGAGAAGCTGATCCAGAAGGGGAAGCTCAAGGAGTTTGTAGCTGAAAGGCGGTGTCGGTTCCGCTCCCGATCTCGATCGCGGTCCCGTTCCCGATCCCGCGATCGGTCCCCGAAGAAGAAGAAGTCTGAGCAAGAGTCCTCTGGTGCCCGTAAGGAGAAGCGGGGCACCATCAATGTGATTTACGGAGGATTCGCCGCAGGAGGTGACACCACAGCCTCTCGGGAGGTCTATGCCTCTAGAATTTCTGCTGCCGTGGTGCTAAGCAAGAGGTCCCGATCCTGGACCGCAAAGGAAGAGATGGTGATTTCCTTTTCAGCGGAGGACTTGAAAGGAGTGGAGACTCCACATGATGACGCTTTGGTCGTGACCCTTGACGTGGATGGGTACGAGATGAAACGAATTCTGATCGACGGAGGGAGCTCCTCCGACATTCTGTTTATGGACGCACTGGAAGCCATGGAGAAAACGAAGAAGGATCTGAAGGAGGTGACCTTCCCGATGGTTGGGTTCTCTGGTATTACCTCCTATCCGCTGGGAATGATCACCTTACCAGTGGAGTTTGGTAGCGGGTGGAAGGCGGAGAGGAGAAACGTGGACTTTGTGGTGTATGAGTCCGCGGGGACGTACAATGCGATTATCGGGAGAACCACCATCAACCCCCTGATGGCAGTTACCTCGACTGTGCACCAGAAGATGGAAGTTCCCGACTGACCACGGAGACGGGGTGTTCAAGGGTGACTAGGTGGCTTACAGGAGGTGCTACGTTAATGCCACCCGACGGAAGAGACAGGAGGCCATGGCTATCCTCCAGACCGATGCCGATCCGAGAGAGGAGTTTGGGCGTCCCACCCCCATGGAGGATTTTAAGGAGGTCGAGATTGACGGACCTCAGAGGAAGGTGAAAATCGGGTCCGCCCTGTCTGGCGAGAGGGCCCGAGAATTGATTGAGTTGATGAAAGAGTTCAAGGAGCTATTCGCCTGGTCCCCGAGTGATATGCCAGGAATCAGCCCCGATGTGATCGTGCACGAGCTAAGGATTTATCCTGCGATCAAGCCTAACGCGCAGAAGAGGCGTCTGATGGGCGCAGACAAGAGGATTGCGATCCAGCAGGAGGTGGGCAGGTTGCTCGATGCTGGGTTTATCAAGGAGCTCCGATTCCAGACTTGGGTCGCTAACCCAGTGCTGGTGAAGAAGAGCAATGGAAAATGGCGGATGTGTGTTGATTTCCGCGATCTGAATAAGGCTTGCCCGAAGGACTGTTACCCGCTCCCGAGAATCGACCAGTTGGTTGATGCCACGTCGGGACATGAGTTGTTGAGCTTCATGGATGCGTACTCGGGCTATAATCAGATCAAGATGGCTAAGGAGTATGCCCCCCACACTGCCTTTTATGCCGACAGTGACATTAATCATTACGATGTCATGCCTTTCGGATTGATCAATGCTGGGGCAACCTACCAGCGGATGGTGAACAAGTTGTTCGGAGATATGCTAGGGAAAACCATGGAGGCTTACGTGGACGATATGCCGGTAAAGTCCCGACAAGATGAGGATCATGTGCACAACCTAGCTACGGCGTTTGAGCGGATGAGGCTTCATCAGGTTCGCTTGAACCCGGCCAAGTGCGCTTTCGGAGTCCACTCGGGGAAGTTTTTGGGTTTTATGGTGAGTCAAAGAGGAATTGAGGTGAACCCCGAGAAGCTGAGGGCGATTGAGGAGATGCAGTCTCCGGTAAATCACCGGGAGGTGCAAAGGCTGAATGGCCGACTAGCTGCAATGAATCGCTTCCTGTCCAAGGCAAGTGACCGATCCATGCCGTTTTTTGAAGTATTGAGGGCCAACAAGAAGTTTGAGTGGACTGCCAAGTGTGAAGAGGCATTCCAGGCACTCAAGCAGCACCTCGCACCCTCCCGCCGTTGGCGAAACCGATCCCAGGCGAGCCGCGCTATCTATATTTGGATGTTTTTGAATTTTCCATTAGCTCTGTGTTAGTGAAGGTTGTCGAGGGTAATCAAGTCCCCGTTTATTATGTAAGCAAGGTGTTTTCCAAATCTGAAATGAATTATCCCGCCGTTGAGAAGTATCTCTTTGCGTTGATTATTACTGCTCGGAAACTGAGGCCTTACTTCCATGCGCATGAGATTACTGTGCTGACGAATCTGCCTCTGAAGCATTTTTTGAACCGACCTGATGCGTCGGGGAGATTAGTAAAATGGGCAGTCGAGCTTAGTGAGTTTTGCATACACTTTGCTCCGAGGACGGCTATTAAGGGTCAGGCGTTGGCGGATTTCATAGCAGAGTCTACAGCCCCCGATCTGGAAGAAGCGGGCCCTGTAGAGGGGGCAACCATGGAGGTCCCGATAGCAGAGCAACCAGAGGTGGCAGAGCAATCAGAACAGCCAAATGAGGAAAATACTTGGGAAATGTACACGGATGGCTCCTCGAGTTCAGATGGATCAAGAGCAGGGTTCGTATTGATAGCACCAGGCAGGGGTGAGCCCCTTCGATATGCTTTGGCCCTAACGTTTAGGGCCACGAACAACGAAGCTGAGTATGAGGCTCTTATCACAGGCCTGATAATTTCCAAAGGTACGGGAGTTGCTCACTTGGATGACCCCGAGGGCGATTGAAGTGTGACGCGGGCCTAATTGTGAATCAAGTCCAAGGGCGATACGAGGCGAAGAGCCCGATGATGAGGAAGTACCTTCGTGAGGTGCAAGTCTTGAAGGAGAGCTTCAAAAGCTTCGATATTGAGGCGATCCCGAGGGAAGAAAACGTGGAAGCGGATGCCTTGAGCAAATTCGCCTTGGGGGCACCCCTGGAGGAAAATCGGAATGTGCACTTCTTGGAGAAGCTGATCCTGTCGACCACCGACCCGTCGAAGGTGTGTGCTATTGAAGCAGGATCAGAGGAGGAGCCCACTTGGATGACCCCGATAGTCGCGTACCTGACTACGGGGGCAGTCCCCGATAATGAAGTGGTAGCTGACAGGATACGTCGGATCGCGGTTAACTACGTGATGCTGGACAATCAGCTATACAAGAAGGGCTGGTTCTCGACTCCGTACTTGAAATGTGTGGCTGAGCCTAACACAAGTCGAATCCTGAGGGAGGTGCATGAAGGGGTCGCGGCTTGTCATGAAGGGGCCCGATCCATTATGAGGAAAGTGCTGAATCTGGGCTATTACTGGCCTACGATGAGCAAGGAGGCGACGGCGTTGGTCCGATCCTGTGATGCATGCCAGAGGTATGCCCCGAATATCGTGGCTCCGGCCGCTAATCTGACATCCATCAAGAGTTCTTGGCCCTTCGCGCAGTGGGGGATCGACTTGGTTGGACCTCTACCGCAGGCACAAGGTCAGTGTAAGTATTTGCTCGTGGCTATCGATTATTTTTCGAAATGGATAGAAGCTAAGGCGTTGACCAAGATGACGGGGAACCAGATCGTCAAGTTTCTCCAGACTCATATTATATCCAGATACGGGATTCCTAAGGTGGTGATCAGCGATAATGGTCCACCGTTTAACGGGGCTCGAGTGAAGGAGTATCTGGAGGAGTTGAACATCGAGCATCGGACAGCCTCTGTCCATCATGCTCAGACTAATGGCCAGGTGAAATCAGCCAACAAAATCGTGATGGATGGCCTGAAGAAGAGGGTCTATGCCTTGAAGGGAAAATGGCTGAACGAGCTGGAAAACGTGCTTTGGGCTATTAGAACGACACCCAAACGATCAACTGGGGAGACTCCGTTTGGCCTTGTTTATGGCACGGAGACTGTTGCTCCCGTGGAGGTAGCTGTGGCATCCCATCGGATGAGATATTATGAGCCTTTGACAAATGATGAAATGAGGCGTCTGGATTTGGACTTGCTCGAAGAGAAGAGGCGGGAAGCCAATGAAGTCCAGGCTCAAATGCGTTTGGCGACGGCCAGGTATTACAATCGGCGAGTTAAGTCCCGACAATTCTTCGTCGGGGAGCTGGTTTGGCGTCGGAACGTGTTTACCCTTTTGGATCGGATCAATAAGATGTCACCAAAATGGGAAGGACCTTACAAGGTCGTGGGGATGCCAGCCCCGAATGCGTACAAGTTGGAAGACCACGATGGCAGAGTATTGAAGCATTCTTTCAGTGGCGAACACTTGAAGAAATGTCATGCTTGATGAAAAGTCGCCTTAAGTGGTGCCCGATGAAAAGTCGCCTTAAGTGATGCCCGATGAAAAGTCGCCTTAAGTGGTGCCCGATGTAAAGTCGCCTTAAGTGGTGCCCGATGTAAAATCGCCTAAGTGGTGTAAGTTATTTATCGTTTGATTCGATGTAAGCAGATTTTGTGCCATCAATGAATAAAGAGGTTGCTTCCGATTAGATTATTCTTAGATTTATTCTAAGTGTTGTTTAAAAGTCGACTTAAGTGGTGAACGAGATTAAGTCGTCTTAAGTGATGCACGAGATTAAGTCGTCTTAAGTGATGCATGATTCTTGGATTTATTCTAAGTATTGGAAAGTCGCCTTAAGTGGTGCACGAGATTAAGTCGCCTTAGGTGGCGCAAGTGGTTAAGTCATCTTAAGTGATGCGGATTGAATTGCCTTAGTTGGCACGATTAAATCGTCTTAAGAGATGTGTTGAAAGTCGCTTTGAGAAGTGCAATGGAAAATCGGAACTTAAGATAGTCTGATATTAATGAGGGCTCAAAGGCCCGAGGATTACAAAAATGAGGAAAAATACAAGGACTCTAAAGATAAAGCGTTTAGTCTTGGTCCTTGTCGGCGGCATCAGCGGGAGCAGGGTCCACAAGATCTGTGGCAGAAGGCTCCACAAGTTCAGCTGCTGGAGGGTCGATTATCGGGGCGTCGGCACTTGGAGGCTCCGCCATGTCTTCAACAACCGCGGGGGGTGCTCCCCTCATCACTTTCCTCCGAGAGAGCAAAGTATTTCTTCGCGAAGGGAGCGAGGGACGGAGACTTGTCGAAGTTGATGGCATCGCCATACTCCAGGTGGAGTTCCTCAACTGTGTTGAAGAGAGTGTTCTCCACCTCCGCGCTGCACAACTTCACCGCATCAGCTTGGAAGTCCTCGGACCCTCGATAATCCTCTCGACCCTTGGTCTCGGCCGCGACCAGCTGCGCAGGAACCTCAGCGATTTGCTCCTCCAGAACCTTCTTTTCAAGGACGAGTTTGTCCTCAGCAATCCGCCGCTCCTGCCGCTCCCGCTTCAGGAGCCCCTCGAAGTCACGAACCTGCTTTTGGAGGTCCCGAGTCTTTCGGTCGAGGATGGCCTGCTCCTTGGCCAGTTTTCCCCGCGAAGACTCGGAGGCCGCGAGATCCTCCTCAAGCTTAGCTATGACCGCAAGAGCCCCCTTTGCCCGCTCCTGCTCCAGGGCTTCCTCGAAGGCGAAGATTTACCCGAAGCAGCGGTTGATGTCCCCCATCTCCTGCGAAGGAAGGAAGAGAAGTGTTAGCAGATGAGCAACCTGTTTTATTGGTGAAGGAGCGAAAAGTAGAAGTCTTACCTCTATCCGACGGATGGACATCTCTTGGACATCCCGACGGATGTCCTCCCGATCCAAGGAAATTAGATACCTCAGAGTGGGCAGGATTGAGCCTGCTAGCAGATGTGGAGCCAGCTCTGGGTATGCGTCCCCTTGTCGGAGCTGGACCCCTTGCAGCGTTTGGATCGGGGTCCAGGGAGCCTCCTTCTGTGCGGGGTCGAAGGCCTTGTAAAAACTCCCGTCGAGGGGGAGAGGAGAAGGACCGACTCGAGTCGTGGAGGGGCGCACCTCCGACTCGCCCCGGGCTAGAGAAGGAGTGAAGTCGTGGATGGGCGAAGGTTGTCGCTGTTGTGAAGAAGGTGAGGGGGGCAGCCCTTGGAGGTTGGTTTCAGTGGGGACTGCCCTGCCCTCCGACGAGGAATCAAGGAGCCACCCTCATCAGTCTCCTCGGAGGAGTCCAGATTCTCCACCCGACGAAATTGATCGTCGGTCGGGGTCTCTCCAGCCCCGAAAAGTGGCGCCCCTGCTGAAGGTGGTGCACCTGCTGAAGCTCCAGCACCCGATGGAGCTCCCGAGTGACCTGCACCTAGAGGACGAGAGGCTTCAGAAACATAATCAGGAAGTTCGTTAGGGCCCTTACACCAAACGACGCACCGAGAAACATATTGGTCCTTCCCGCGGTAGTTGTAGTAGCCCGCCTTCAGGACACGAGGATTTTCTCCTCGGAGGACACGTTTGACATCTGCGATGCGGGCCTCCATGGTCGAAGGGACCAACTCCTTAGGAACTAGCTTCCTGTACGATTTAATAGCTAGGCGGAGCTTTTTACCTTCTTCAGCAGTCTGGACATCGAAGAGTTTGTCCACCTCCACACGGCTCCGCTTTGGCCTCTCCGCGGAAGGAGATCCCGATGGAGCAGCAGCTTTCTTGGCCGACTTCCTCTTCCGCGCGGGGCGGACAGCGTCGGTCTCCCCCTGCTTAAGGATCAGATTGGTCAGCACGGATACCTTCTTAGCTGCAAACAATGAAAGACGGAGATTAGAAGCGTTACCCAAGAAACCATATTGGAGGGGTCGTCGAAGAGTTGACCCCCAGAGACTATGTCGAGGAGTCGGATCCCGGCATTCACCAGGTCCCGCTCCACTAAAGAATTGGCATCAAGGGGAGTATAGGACTCCCCCTAGCGGTAAAGTTGGATGAGATGGAGGGTCTGGAAGTCTTCGTCAGAATAAGTGTGGTAAGCGGGAGGAGAGTCCGCTTCCACCTCCCATCGGGGCCAGGGGATCGAAGAGTTTTTGATGAAGAAGTAGCTCCTCTTCCACCCACTATTATTGGACCCTGTGTCGACCAGGAGTCCCCGACCCTTGACCACCTTCCAGGTGTCATTGGTCCAGCTGCACAACGCGAGTTGCGTCTTGTTCCACTTGGGCATCCGGGGGTAAAAGGCACAGACCCCCGCCTCGTTGCACTTCATCCCGTAGAAGGTTCTGAAGAGCTGGAGGCTGTAAACCCACTTCTGTCGGAGGCAGAGAACCTGGAAGGTGTTCCATAGGCGGATGGCATGGGGAGAGAAACTGGTTGGATGCGTCTTGTAGTGTTGGCACATCTCAACCAGAGTGCCGCAGAAGGGGAATCGAATCCCTGCTGATATTTGCCCCGTAGAAACAAATACCTCCCCTTTCCGAGGACGGGTAACCTCAAGGTTACTCGAGAGGCGGGGCCAAGGATATGGGAAACGAGGTTCCCTGGTAGAGGTGATGCATCCCTCCCGGAGAGCTGCATTGTAAGCAGTGCTGGAAATCTCGTTGAGTGCATAGTCGAAATTGAAGGGCTTTCTCCCCTCGGAACTAGATCCACTGTCTGAAAATCAGCCACGGCAAGGAAAGGCACATTGGGTTTTTCGGAAAATTGCCAACGAACTAAGCAAAGATGAAGGAAAAGATATACAAGCAACAAGGAAGAAATCCTTACCAGACATGATGATTCGAAGTAGGAAGGATGAACTTGATGTTGCCGGAAAAGTTGTTCGGAGAACAGGAGGTCGGAAAAGTGAGTCTTCGAAATCGCAGAGCTTGAGTTCTCAGAGTTGCAGAGAGCTTTTGGAATTTCAGAAATGGTAAAAGGGAAACTGTGCCCAGAGTTAGGGTTTTATAGGAGAAGAGGACAGTAGAAAGGACGTTCCAATCTGAATCGTCGAAGTCGAAGCGTTTTAATCTGAGCCGTTGAGATGAAACGTACAGAATGGCAACAGACGTAATGATGAAACGGCCTGAAAAGCACTTTTCAGAAAAAGCAGGCGCGAGAAATCAGGCACGGGTGCCAAAGACGTCGCTTCGTTATCTGCTGCATTTAATGGCTAGGGAACCGAGGAGTCTTCTCGGATTTGGTGGTTATCCTCAAGGTATCGAGGAAACGTGCACGAGAAGATTTGTATCAAGTGACTGTATCAAGGGAAAGGTCCCCGACTCCGATGTCGGGAGGTCGGGAATTGAAAGACACGACAAACTGTAAGTCCCTCATGTCTTGGGGGCAAATGATGGGTTTCGCTATGGCCGTTAGGCCCTTTAACGGCGAGGAAACGGTGAACAGGCCCACTGGGCCCTAAAAAGGAGGTCAAGAAGACCAAGGCGAAGGGTCCCGACAGAGGGAGTCCCGATGATGAAAGGTCCCGACAGAGTCGGTCCCGATAGGTGAGCTGGACGCTCCCGATGAGATGCCTTTAAGTAGGCCTTGATGATGAATCCCTGAGAACGATTGGCCCTCTCACGATGACGAGGGGCCCCGAGCGGTGACACAATGAGATAACTCTGGAGTCCCCGATATTAGTCGGGACTTGCTATTAGAAGTTGAGGCCGAGATACGCGTAGCATGGCCGAGAAAAGCGAGATCATGGCCTAGATAGGCGGGATCGTGGCCGAGATACGCGGAGCGTGGCCGAGATAGGCGAGATCATGGCCTAGATAGGCGGGATCGTGGCCGAGATACGCGGAATATGGGCTAACCACCCCAACGGTTCACCAGGTAACTGAGGTACTTCTTCGCCTATAAAAGGGCAGAGGTTACCTCAGATCACATACGTTTTTTGACAATTACATACTGAGACTCTTGCTTACCAGTTTATAGGAGATACTCATTTAAGCATCGGGGAGGGATTCTGGGTCACCGCCCGGTCTATCCCCTCTTGTAGGATTACGTGGAGCGAAGGAGCTCGGATCGCCGTCAAGACCGTACCGGAGTTCCACCGTGATGCAACAACACCTACTCCGCGGAGGATTTTCAAATTCTCCACTGCATCCAACTCTATCTTTGGGGGCATTCCTTCGCTCCCCTCGATGCCAACTCCATCGTGGGGCGGGATCTGGTTCTGGCCGGGATCCGTCTCCTCGATGCTGCCTCCGGGGGTCAACTCTACGACGGCCCCTCCAATGTCGTTCCTTGGGTAATATTCTAATTGCACCTTTGTTTTCGTCTTTGCAGCTAAGAATGTATCAATGCTGACCAATATCATGCTTAAGCAGGCGGAGACCGATGCCGTCCAACGTCCCGCGCGGAAGCGGAAGTCCTCGAAGAAGGCCGCCTCCTCATCGGCACCTCCATCTGCGGAGAAGGCCAAGCGGGCCGGGTGGACGAGATGGAGAGGATCTTCAACACCCAGACTCCCGAAGAAGGTAAGCAGCTCCGATTAGCCATCCGATTATACAAAAAGCGTATTCCCAAGGAGTTAATCCCCTCCGATAAGAAAACCAGAATCGAAGGGATCAACCGCATCCTGCAAGGAGAAACTCCCCCGCATCCTCAAAGCGGGTGTAAGGATCCCGATCAACTCCATGTTATCTTTCTAAAGCTTCTCGTCCTCCAGCTGTAGGTCAATCGGGAGCTGGAGCTCCGGCGGGGGTGCCACCCTCCGACGCTCGGGTCGGAGAGCCCCTCCTTCCACTTCCTGCCCCGAGAGGATCGGGGACTGAAGATGCCCCGACGGACGGTCAGTTCCGTTGGGTGGTTGACCTGGACATTTCTCATTCTTCCGAGGAGGTGAGCGAAGGTCAAGCCCTGATTCGTCGTCATGGGGTGAGGCAGACCCCGTTGGAGCCAACTCCCGAGGGGCTGCTTCCATCTTCCCCAACACAACAGCATTCGCCAGTTTTGAGCCTAACTCCTGAAGGGACGACTGGGTCTCATGGCGGCTGGAGGCACGCACCTCCGATACTCAGGTCGAACTTCCCCCTCTCTCCTTAGACGGGAGTTTCTATCAGCTCTACACCCCCGACCAAGTGGCGGCTCCCTGGACCCCGATCGAGTCATTGCGAGGGGTCCCGCTCCGTCGGGGCGATGCACCACCGGAACTGGGTCTGCACTTGCTAGCAGGTTCGGTTCCGCCATCTCTAAAGCTTCCGCTCTACTTGGCTCGGGCGGACATCCACACGGACATTCGCGAAATGGCCATTCGCCGCGTGGAGGTAAGGTTTCCTGTTTTTACACTTAGTATATAAGGCAAAATATTCTCACGTACTAACCTCTTCCTTTCTTTTTCACAGGAAATGGCGGACCAACACCGCTGTTTCGGGTACATCCTAGCCCTTGAGGAGGCCCTTGAGCGGGAGCGAGCCAAGGCGGCCCCCGAGGTCTTGGCCAAGCTTGAGGAGGATTTGGCTGCCTCCGAATCGTCGAAGAGCAAACTGGTTAAGGAGCAGGCCCTCCTTAGCCAGAAGACTCGGGACCTCCTGAAGCGGGTCCACGACTTCGAGCGATTGCTGAAGCAGGAGCAGCAAAAGCTCAAGGAAGAGCAGCAGAAGCACGCGGAGGATCGGGACAGGCTCGTCCTCGAGAAGAAGGCTCTCAAGGACGTCAAGGCGGGACTGGAGGCGGAGAAGGTCCTTCTCACCAATCGGTCCCAACAGATGGAGCGGGAAATCGCTGAGTTTCCCACCAAGATGGCTGAGGCTGAGGCCAAGGTTCGGGAAGATTACCGGGGCTCCGAGGATTTCAAGGTGGACGCGATGAGGTTCTGCAACGCGGAAATGGAGACCACCTTGCTCAATGCTGTTGAGGAACTCCATCTGGAGTATGGCAATGTCATTGACTTCACCAAGTCTCAGACTCTCGCCCCTTTCGCGGAGAGGTATTTCAGCCTTTCAGAGGAGAGCGATGAGGCCAACACCCCAGAGGGAATTGCGGGTGCCGAAGGCACGGTGGAGCCTCCAAGTGCAGACCTCCCGACAGCTGATCCCCCGACAATCGAACCTTCACTGGCTGACCTCCAAGGGTCCGATCCTCCCCCGACCAATCTTCCGGGAACCGATCCTCCGATCGCGGAGCCTTCTGCCACGGACCTCGTGGACTCTGCTCCCCTCGATGCTGCCAAGGACCAAGCTTAACGCTTTATTTTTGGAATCCTTGTAATTTCCTTCTCCTGTCATGAACCTTCAGGCCTTTATAATATCAATTTATTTTGGTTTCGATTATTGTTGCACCACTTAAGGTAAATTAACCACGCCACTAAAGGCGATTTGACCATACCACTTAGAGTGATTCAACACGTCACTTAAGACGTTTTAACTACACCACTTAAGGCGATTTAACTACGCCACTTAAGGCGATTTAACCACACCACTTAAGGAGATTTAGCCATGCCACTTAAGGCAATTTAACCACACCACTTAAGGCGATTTAACCACACCAGTTAAGGCGATTTAACCACACCACTTAAGGCGATTTAACCACACCACTTAAGGCAATTTAACCACACCACTTAAGGCGATTTAACTACACTTAGAATGATAAATCTAAGAACAATCTAATCGAAAGCAACCTCTTTATTCATTGATGGCTCAAAACCTGTTTATATCGATCAAAACGATAAACAACTTGCACCACTAAAGGCGACTAATATCAGGCATGACATTTCTTCAAGTGTTCACCACTAAAAGAATGCTTCAACACATTGCCATCGAGGTCTTCCAACTTATACGCCTTTCGAGCTGGCATCCCCACGACCTTATAAGGTCCTTCCCATTTTGGTGACATCTTGTTGATCCGATCCAAAAGGGTAAATTCGTTCCGACGCCAGACTTGTTCCCCGACAAAGAACTGTCGAGACTTGACTCGCCGATTGTAATATCTTGTCGTTGCCAAGCGTATCCGAGCCTGGGCCTCCTCGGCATTCCGCCTCTTCTCTTCGACCAAGTCCAAGTCCAGACGCCTCATTTCATCATTCGACAGAGGTTCATAATGTCTCGTCCGATGGGATGCCACAGCTATTTCAACGGGAGCGACTGCTTCCGTGCCATAAACAAGGCCAAACGGAGTCTCCCCAGTCGATCGTTTGGGCGTTGTTCTAACACCTCAAAGCACATTTTCTAGCTCATCCAGCCATTTGCCCTTTTAAGGCATGGACCCTCTTCTTCAGGCCATCCATCACGATCTTGTTGGCTGACTCCACCTGTCCATTGGTTTGAGCATGATGGACAGAGGCTGTCCGATGCTCAATTTTCAGTTCCTCCAGGTACTCCTTCCACTGGACCCCGTTAAACGGAGGGCCATTATCACTGATCAACACCTTAGGGATCTCGTATCTAGATATAATATGGGTCTGAAGGAATTTGAGGATATGATTCCCCGTTGTCTTGGCCAATGCCTTAGCTTCTATCCACTTTGAGAAATAATCAATAGACACAATCAAATATCGGCACTGACCTTTTGCAATTGGAAGGGGTTCCACCAAATCGATTCCCCATTGCGCGAAGGGCCAAGCACTCTTGATGGACGTCAGATCGGCTGCTGGAGCCACGATATTCGGGGCATACCTCTGGCAAGCGTCACAGGATCGGACTAGCATCGTTGCCACCTTATTCATCGAGGGCTAGTAATAGCCAAGGTTCAGCACTTTCCTCACGATGGATTGGGCACCTTCATGACAAGCCGAGTATCCTTCGTGCACCTCCCTAAGGATCCGATCTGTATCGGGCTCAGCCACACATTTCAAGTAAGGAGTTGAATACCCCTTTTTATACAGCTGATGGTCCACCATCACATAATTGACCGCGACTCGGCGTAATTTGCCGGCATCTACTTCATCATCGGGGACTGCCCCCGTAGTCAGGTACGCGGCTATCGGGGTCATCCAAGTGGGCTCCTCCGATCCGGTCTCGATGGCACATACCTCTGATTGATCGGTGGCTGACAGGATCACCTTCTCCAAGAAGTGCACCTTCCGATTTTCATCGAGGGGTGCCCCCAAGGCGAACTTGCTCAAGGCATCTGCTTCCACGTTATCCTCCCTCGGGATCGCCTCAATATCGAAGCTCTTGAAACTCTCCTTCAAGGTTTGCACCTCACGAAGGTACTTTTTCATCATCGGGCTCTTTGCTTCGTATCGCCCCTGGACTTGGTTCACAATCAGGCTAGCATCACACTTCACCTTTAAGTGACCAAATCCCGTTCCTTTGGCAATCTTGTGGCCGGTGATGAGAGCCTCATATTCAGCTTCATTGTTGGTGGCCCTAAACGACAAGGCCAAGGCATATCGAAGGGGCTCGCCTCCACCTGGCGGTATCAGTACGAACCCTGCTCCCGATCCTTCTGAACTTGAGGAGCCATCGGTATACATCTCCCAAGTGTCTTCGTAATCGGGCTGTTCTGACTGCTCTGCCATCGGGACTTTGATGGTTGCCCCCTCTACAGGGCCCGCTTCTTCTAGATCGGGGGCTGTAGACTCTGCTATGAAATCCGCCAACGCCTGGCCCTTAATAGCCGTTCTCGGAGCAAAGTGAATGCGGAACTCACTAAGCTCGACTGCCCATTTCACTAATCTCCCCGACGCATCAGGTCGGTTCAAAAAATGTTTCAAGGGCTGATTCGTCAAAACAGTAATCTCATGCGCATGGAAGTAAGGTCTCAGCTTCCGAGCAGTAACAATCAACGCATAAAGATACTTCTCAACGGCGGGATAATTCATTTCAGACTTGGCGAGTGCCTGGAATGGGCTTCGCCAACGGCGGGAGGGTGCGGAGGTGCTGCTTGAGTGCCTGGAACGCCTCTTCGCACTTGGGAGTCCACTCAAACTTCTTGTTGGCCCTCAGCACTTCAAAGAACGGCATGGATCGGTCGCTTGCCTTGGACAGGAAGCGATTCATCGCTGCCAATCGGCCATTCAGCACCTGCACCTCCCGATGGTTCGTCGGGGACTTCATCTCCTCGATCGCCTTCAGCTTCTCAGGGTTCACCTCGATTCCCCTCCGGCTCACCATGAAGTCCAGAAACTTCCCTGAGTGCACTCCGAAGGCACACTTGGTCGGGTTCAAGCGAACTTAATGAAGCCTCATCCGCTCAAACGCCGTGGCCAAGTTGTGAACATGATCCTTGGCCTGTCGGGACTTCACCAGCATATCGTCCACATAGGCCTTCATCGTTTTCCCCAGCATGTCCCCGAACAGCTTGTTCACCATCCTCTGATAAGTTGCACCTGCATTGATCAGTCCAAAGGGCATGACATCATAGTGATAGATGTCACTATCAGCATAAAAAGCGGTGTGGGGGGCATCCTCCTTGGACATCTTGATCTGATTGTAGCTGGAGTAGGCATCCATAAAGCTCAGCAACTCATGTCCCGATGTGGCATCCACCAGCTGGTCGATCCTTGGGAGCAGATAGCAATCCTTCGGGCATGCTTTGTTCAGGTCGCGGAAATCAACACACATCCGCCACTTGCCATTGCTCTTCTTTACCAGGACTGGGTTTGCGACCCAGGTCTGGAATCGGAGCTCCTTAATAAATCCAGCATCGAGCAACCTGCCCACCTCTTGCTGGATCACGATCTTCTTGTCTGCACCCATCGGGCGCCTTCTCTGTGCAATCGGCTTGATCGCGGGGTCAATCTTCAGCTCATGAGTAATCACATCGGGGCTGATTCCTGGCATGTCACTCGGGAACCAGGCAAACAGCTCCTTGAACTCCTTCAACAAATCAATCAGCTCTTGGGCCCTCTCCTCCGACAGAGCGGACCCGATTTTCACCTTCCTCTAAGGTCCATCGATCTCGACCTCCTTCAAATCCTCCATCGGGGCGGGACGCCCAAACTCCTCTCTAGGATCAGCATCAATCTGGAAAATAGTCATAGCCTCCCGATTCTTCCTTCGAGTGGCATTGACATAACACTTCATGGAGGCCACCTGATCGCCCCTGACCTCCCCTACTCCATGGTCGGTCGGAAACTTCATCTTCTGATGGACAGTTGAGGCAATTGCCCCCATCGGGTTGATGGTGGTCCTCCCGATAATTGCATAGAAAGTCCCCGCAGACTCGACCACCACGAACTCCACGTCCCTCTTCTCCGACTTCCAACCACTACCGAACACAGCCGGTAAGGTAATCATCCCCACCGGGTAAGAGGTAGAGCCAGAAAATCCGACCATCGGGAAGTCCGCATGCTTCAAATCCTTCTTGGTTTTTCCCATGGCCTCCAGCGCATCAATGAACAAAATATCGGAGGAGCTCCCTCCATCAATCAAGATTCGCTTCATCTCGTACCCATCCACGTTCAGGGTCACGACCAAAGCATCATCGTGCGGGGTCTCCACACCTATCAGGTCCTCCGCTGAGAAGGAAATCACCATCTCTTCCTTCGGGGTCCAAGATCGGGCCCTCTTGCCCAGCACCACAGCAACAGGAATTCGAGAAGCATAGACCTCTCAAGATGCCGTGGTATCACCTCCTGCAGCAAATCCCCCATAGATCACATTAAGGGTTAAGGGTCTTTTTGGTACCATATGTTTGCAAAAAATACATTGTTCATACCATTAGTATTTTTTTTTTTTTGTACCAAATTGGTACCACATGTTTCCATTTTGTACCGTTTGCATACCACCGTTAGTGTTCCGTCAAAAATGGCCGTTAAATGGCATGTGCCATGCACGTGAACAGACCAAAACTTTCAATTTTGTTACAATTTAGTCCCTCTAATACATCCCTAACTCTTATTTTGTTCAATTTATTCCTAAAATTTCAAAACCAAACAATTTTTCCAAATTGACCTAGCCGGACCTAGCCATGGGCTAAGTCCGACACTGGATCTGGGTCACCGGACCCAGGCGACCCTGACCCAGGGTCGGACCTAGCCCTAGGCTAGGTCTCAATTGACCTAGCCGGATCTAGCCTAGGGCTAGGTCCGACCCTGGGTCAGGGTCGCCTGGGTCCGGTGACCCCGACCCAGGCTCGGACATAGCCCATGGCTAGGTCCGGCTAGGTCAATTTGGAAAAATGGTTTGGTTTTGAAATTTTAGGACTAAATTGAACAAAATAAAAGTTAGGGATGTATTAGAGGGACTAAATTGTAACAAAACTGAAAGTTTTGGGCTGTTCACGTGCATGGCACATGCCATATAACGACCATTTTTGACGGAACACTAACGGTGGTATGCAAACGGTACAAAATGGAAACATGTTGTACCAATTTGGTACAAAAAAATACTAATGGTATGAACAGTGTATTTTTTGCAAACATGTGGTAACAAAAGGACCTTTAACCCTCACATTAATGGTCCCCCGCTTCTCTTTGCGGGTATCGGAAGACTCGGACTTCTTCTTGTTCGGGGACCGATCGCGGGATCGGGAACGGGACCGCGATCGGGACCAGGAACGGGATCGGCTCCGTCGCCCAGCCACAAATTCCTTGAGCTTCCCCTTCTGGATCAGCTTCTCAATCTCCTTCTTAAACTCCCGACAGTGCTTAGTGTCGTGACCGCTGGCGCGATGGAAACGACAATAACGATCGGTGCGGGCTCCCATGAACTCTCCATCCTTCTTTGGGGGGTACCTGGTGATACCATGTCGATCCATCACCGCCAACACAGCACCCATGGAGCAAATGAGAGGAGTGTAACGGTCCTCCCGCTTGTCCGACTTCGAGGGACGCTTGTCTTCCCTCCGATCAGAGCGGCCTCGACCCTGCGATCGTCCGATGGCTTGGACGACTGCTTCCCCTTGTTCGATTTCGGAGGATCGAGCTCTCCGGCAGCTATCTTCGACTCATGTACATCGATTCGCTGCTTCACCCTCTTCTGCAGCGCCTCCATGTTCCACACAGCCTTCTCAGCCACGCTGTGCATCAGGTGGGAACCATATGGTGCTGTCAGGTTCCGAATGAAGGTGCAGATGGTCTCTCCCTCCGACATCTCCTCATCAATCTCGGCCACGCTGGCGGTGTACCTCTGGTAATAATGCGCCAGCGACACATCGGGCCTCTGTACCACCTCAGCCAGGGACCTCGCGCTTTTCAGGAGACGCCGACAGCCCTAGTACTGCTGGATGAAACGGTCATGCATCTGGGTCCAGGTAGAGATGCACCCTGGAGGAAGGCTGAAGAACCACGTCAGGGCCCTCTCACCAAGTGTGGCCGGGAACAGAACGCCCACTATATCATCATCCTTGGCTCTGCCTAGACAAGCCATAACATGCTTCTGGACATGGCGAACTGGATCTCCTTCGTCATCATACTCCTTGATTGTCTGGATACCAAGTCCTGGCGGGACAATGGTGTTCAGCAATCGGGGAACAAAGGGATGAGTGGATCGATCCCTCAGCTCCGACATCATCTTCTTCTGGTCCCCCATACAGATGTTCACGATCTTCACCACCTGGTCGGGGGTGATAGGACCATTAAGAGGGATGGTCCTATGCTGCACCGGTCCAGGCCCATCAACCACGAACTGCTCCGACTGAGCGGGCTCCTTGCCCTTTTCCTGGTGCTCGGATTGGGCCTCCTGCCCGTCCCGATTCTCCCTCGGCGGAGGCAACTCTTCCTCCTTCTTCATGGCAGCCTCCCTTCGGTCCAGGAGAGCCTCCATAATCTCCAGGAATGTCGGCATGGAATCCATCACATCCTTCGCCTAGTCCACTTTTGTAGGAGCATCCAGGCCCCTCCTCGGGGTCTCCTCCCTGTCCTCCAACGAGTCTTGAACGGAATCCTCGTGATCGTCATGATGCCCCCCTGTTTGGGAACCAGCAGGGGGAGGATCATTCCGCGGCAGCCCCGAATTCAAAGTTCCAGCAGGATGGCGGGAACCGCCGGATTGCCCCTGCTTCTTCTTCTGCTTGCCAGCCATCGATCGGGTAGAAGCTATCTTTGCTTTTTGTTACGTTCCCACAGACGGCGCCAATGTTGGATCACAATTGGAACTCCGGCACGTTCTTGACGGAAGTCTGAACTCCTTGGCTCCAAGTAATCCTGCAAAAAGGGATAGACTGGGCGGTGACCCAGAATCTCTCTCCGATGCTTAAATGAGTATCTCGATGTAGGCAAGTATGTATGAGAGTATGAGTGTACGAGTATGTATCAGTTCTGAGGTAATTCCTTCCTTTATATAGGGGAGGAGTTACCTCAGTTACCTGTTGAGATAACTGCCAGGGGCAGTTAGCCCATGTTCCATTTATCTCGGCCACTTGCCCACGTTCCGTCTTTTCAGGCTACTTCCCCACTACGCTGATAGTGGGCATGTTTCTCGGCCTCATCCTCTAGTGGAAAGTCCCGACGGATGTCGGGGACTCCAGAGTTATCTCCTTTGGTCACCGCTCGGGGCCCCTCGTCATCGGGACAGGACCAACATCCTCAGGGATTCAACATCGGGGCCTACTCAAAGGCATTCCATCGGGAGCGTCCAGCTCATACATCGGGACCGACCTTGTCGGGACCCTTCATTTTGGTCCTCTAGGCCTCTTTTGGAGCCCGGTGGGCCTACTCATCGTTTACTCGTTGTTAATGGGCCTAACGGCTATATCGAAACCCATCGGAGTACAATATATCATTCTTAAAAAAAAAATCATTTTTATGAGAAAACGAACCTTAGGGAAACCTGCGCCAATCTCGGTTAGGTTACTAAAAACCAGATTTGTAACATAGTTGGACTCGTTCTTAGTTCCCATTTTCCTTTTGCCTTTATGAGGTTTAGTGACATGATTGTTTCGATAAGAAACACTACTACAAAACCCATGCCTTTGACCATTTGAAGGACAACGTGGGCTAATGCCGCGTCTAAATGGCTTTTGGATCGAGGGAATAAGAGAGTTCCAAAAATTAGTAAGAGATAGGCATGAGTTGCTCCTCGGATTGTTCTATCATTTTTCATTCTAAAATCAATCCATTTTATTAAAAGTTTGATAGATATACCATGCTCCACATTCATTTTAAGCTCGTCGGCTACCTTAGATTCTTTGGTTTGGAGAAGCATAGAAAGGATACATCTCTCCGGAACATCAAACTGAGGCAGGATAATCCCCTAATCTCGTTCAGCACCCTACACCATCTGGCGATACTCCTCAAGCGTAGGGGTGAGCTCCATGCCATTTATGACAAACACTGCCTTTTCCGGGTTCCAGAACTCGATCAAGGCTTGCAACAGAAGCCACTCCACTTGATAATCAGCGAGTCGTAGAATTTCCCCCAATAAGCTTGAAGACATAGTCACGTTCCATTTTTTACATGGCGATCTAGATTTGGTTGAGGTCGGCCTTAGGAGCGTGGATGATAGGAATTCGATGATACTTGTGCGATTTTTCCATCCTATCCAAAGGTGAAGTGTAATGAATTTTAGAAGCCATAAATCGAATGACACATGATTTTTTTTTAAATGATGATGCATGCTTGTAAGTAAATTTTCAATAATGCACAGTTACATTATGGATGGAAATAAACTTTTACAAGAGGACCCACATCCTATACACAATGAAATCAGCGGGTCAGGGAGAAAAGGTAAACACATACATGTATCTGCAACGCATTTAATTGAAGGCTTTGATGGCGTGTTTGGATTTTTTCTAATAGGAGGGTTCAACTGATAGCTTCCCGACACGATGGTTTTCTCCCCATGAAATGGGATCTTAGGACCTACACGAGCGAGTGAGTTTTTTCGAGTCGTACCGGCGGAACTACCGCTCCGGTCGTATCGTACTAAACCTCAAGGGTTCCTAATTGTCTTGGGTTTGAGGCGTTTTGCACGTTACACTAGAGTTAGTATGTGTGGTTTCAAACAACTCAAAACAAAATATGTCAATGAAATTATTTAAAAAAAAAACTTTGTACGTATAAAAAAAGAAAATAGTTAGAATAATGACGAGGAAGGATATATCTAAACTAAACATGGAAAATAAGCAATATGACAAACCCGAACCCTCTAAACATGAAGTCCCCAGTAGAGTCGCAAAATTGTCAGACTTGAATCTAACCTAAGGCAATTTACGTTTTGAAAACGTGGATTTTGAATAGAGTCGTCACTAGTTAATTAAGGCTAAATAGAATCCAAAATTAACCAAGTAAATAACGAATTAAACACCTAAGTATAAAAATCGGTCTACGATCGGAAATTCGAGTTCGGGGGTTCTATTACGAATTTTTAAAAAAATGTATTTTTTAACTACGCCCTGTCGGTACTTAATTTCACAAATTTTCCAATTTTATCATTAATCCTATTAATAATTAAACACCTGAAAGACGATAAAACATAATAATATTAACGATTATCATACATAATTAAATCGACGCAAATTAACATGGTGAATATGCACAATTAACTATTTATCATTTTTAATTAGTCTAAAATAACCAAAATATGATGAAATTATTCATGATTACCCCTTTTATCTCTAAATTAATCAGTATTGGAGTTAGTTATGTCAAATTAAGTCTATTAATACAGTATAGTAAAATAAATAATATTATAGTATGTGATTATTATTATTTACTTGTAAAGTAAATTAAGATCAACCTAATTATTTTAATATGTTTATATAACAACAAATAAATTAATAAACAGTAATTAAAATAAATGAATAAAATTAATAAAAAATAAATAAACAAAAATTAAAATTAAAATTAAAAAAAGCGTAGAAAATCTGGAGCTGGCTCCTTACCTCCTAGACTGGAAGAGACACCAGAGGGATCACGGGAGTTGGCAGGTCAGAGCTCTGGACGGCGGCGATGGCAGCAGCAGGGGCTCCGGCAGGGACAGTCGACGGAATAACAGCAGCGCGGGTCCACGAACGGCGGCCGGTTGAAGGACAGGGAACTCCGACGAGATCATAGCAGAGGCGGGCTGGGCAGGGGACCGGCGATTTAATACGGCAGGAGGGTGGCACGGAGGTGGGCGGTCGGTGCGGAGCGATGGGGAGGAGGCAAGGCAGCAGTGGCGGACTGGATGAAAGTGTCGCAGTCACTGGCGGCCGATTGCTTATGGCGGGGAAAAAAATTCAGATGTACTAGAAGACGAAATAGTGGGAATTTCAAGAAAAAAAATGATTTACAATTACTGCTTGTGTTTTCTGGTGTGTTTACAGTGTAGAATTGGACCCCTATTTATAGTAGAACTAGCCTAGATTACAGATAAGATCTCCTAAATTTTAAAATAATAAAATAACTGACAGATAAATATCTTCTGATAATTATCCCTAAATAATAGGAGATAAATCCCTATAGATAACTATCTTACAGATAAATAACTACGGATAAATATCTTATGGATAATTTCTGTAGATAATTATCTTACAGATAAATAACTATTACATATAAATGTATACTTTTATATATTTCGAATATATTCGAGATATATTGAATATATCCAAGATATTTTAAAAATATATATTTACGCTAATATGCAAGTGAGCATTTTGAACACTTCGTAACGTGACATAACTGAAAATAAGACGTCACATATGACGACGTTACGTCCGGGTCAAAATCGAGTGTTTACAGTGGGAGTACAGTTCAAAATCAAGATGGGAATATTGAGCCTAGACGTAGTCAACGGCACCGAACTTCTCCGAAGAAGTATTTCATCGAGAAATGTGAATTATTTATTCTAACTTCGGTTGATAAACCGGGAACGGTTAAACAAGCTTTGGAAGGAACTCAATGGAAGGAATGGAGGAAAGCAATTGAGGAAGAGATCGCCTCTATGAAAGCCAATTCGGTATGGTCGTTAGTTGATTTACCTGCTAACCGCAGAGCTATAGGGGCAATGTGGGTTCTAAAATTGAAACTCACTACAGATGGAAACATTGAGCGCTACAAAGCTCGATTGGTTACGAAAGGATTTATCCAACTCCACGAAGTGGACTTTGATAAGACATACTTACCGACTGTGTGTTACACCATAGTCTGGGCCATCCTGGCCCTGGTTGCTATCCTCGATCTGGGGCTGCACCAAATAGATGTCAATACAGCATTCCTTCATGGGAACTTGGAGGAAGAGACCTACATAGAGCAGCCAGAGGGTTTCATAACCCCTGGGAACGAACGTAAAGTTTGTAAACTCCAAAGATCAACCTATTGCCTTAAACAATCGTCTAGGCAATGGTACCGCAGGTTCCAAGAGGAAATCGTTGGTAACAGATTCGTGAATCTTCACGAGGATCCCTGCGTGTTCACGAAGACCTCTAAGTCGAAGTATGTTATCTTGACGTTATACGTCGATGACATACTGATTGCCGCGAACGACGTGAGTTATTTGAATGAATCAAAGTCCAGGTTGGCATCTTTGTTCGATCTGAAGGACATGTGAGGAGCCACGTACATCCTAGGAATTAAGATTGCTAGGGTTCGGGCTGCTCGCAAACTATGTCTTTCTCAAGAAACCTATATAAACAAATTGATGAAAAGGTTCAATCTCCGAGATGCCAAACCTATGGATACGCCGATAGTGTTTGGGTGCGCGTTATCGAAACGTGAGGACCCAAAAGACCAGGCGAAGCGTGAACAGATGAAAAGTGCAGAGTACCTCAGTATGGTTGGCAGTCTGATATACGCAATGAAATGTACTCGTCAAGATATCTGTTATGTTGTGGGCTTAGTAGCACGTTTTCAATCAGACCCTGGATATCAACATTTACGAGCCGTAAAACGAATTATTCGATATATGAAAAGTACTATCTACCACAGACTGTGCTAGGAGGGTAGTCAGCTTGAATTGTCTGGCTTAAGTGACGCCGACCATGGTGGCGATCCGGATGATCGTTTGTCCACATCAGGGGGAGTATTTCTCCTTGCTAAAGCCACCATTTCATGGATGAGCAAGAAGAAATCCTGTGTCGCGCTGTCTACTATAGAATATGGATTCGTAGCCTTCTTTAAGAATGCACAGGAGGCTATCTGGCTAAAGAGACTCTTGACTGCTCTGCTTGATGTCGAGGATGGGAGTAAGCATGTGAGGATTTTCTCTGACATACAAGCAACGATAGCAGCAGTTAAGAATCCAAAGTACCATAGTAGGATGAAACACATTGACGTTAAATATAACTATGTGAAAATTATGGTAGAAGACAAACTGATCATATTAGAATACCTGTCCTCTAAGAGTATCGTAGCAGACCCATTGACAAAACAATTTATTACTGCGTAGGGTTTAAGAGGTTTGTGTTGTGTCAATAACTTTTTTTAGATTTTAAATAAAAGAATTACAATTTGATTTTATGATTCTACGACATCATGATGGCTTAATTACATCGGATTTAAAGTCTATAAACTAGTCGTTGAAGTGAAAATACTCCCAATAAAATATTCCGAATGTGGGCAATGCCTCGTCACACAGGCACAATCGTCTTGATGGAGGGGAAACCTCTACCATGTCAAGTCCGGCTAATAACCACGGTGTTTCGAAAGATTAACATGTTCAAGCAAAACGATCATTTGGTTTCGGGGTAACATGACATGATCATTGTTTTGCGAATCGTCGTGATGAACTATATTCGTTGGAAACCACATTCTTGGCTAGATGAAAATCTACGATAGCGTATGACATTTCCCACTTCTGACAATATGTAATTTCAGGTTATGCTATCGACGCGCACATCATAATGCGCGTGCCACGTTCGACCACGGGGTCAGGCTCGGTTGTGCTAGGTGGAATCTTTCGAGATTCTTATGGGCACAAACTTCTTCACCTTGAGCGTGTGACTGATCTCGGGTGCTTAATGAAGGAGCACCCTAATTATCATTACCACTCAGAACTCGTATCTAAGGTTGGGCTCAATGTCCTCCTCCAGACGTACGAACGCAGTGCTGAACAAAGAGGACCAGTGACCACATACTAGAAACCAGTTGATTTCGACTAAGGATATGAGTTATAGGGATGGTCATGTACACCTGTAATTCTCCGAATTTTGTGTTCACTAGGTGGCCACCAACCTGATATTAGTTGAAGGTCGTGAATACTTGTACGGATGCCTTGGAGAAGTGTTCCGATGTGGAAACTAGGCAATTGGAATAACAGTTGACAAGGGATACAGCGTAGCACAAAGAAGTAACAGGCTGATAACAGTTTAGGAATCAACGTTCCGCGGACGCTATGACACTCTTAACCAATGAGTAGCATGATGTCTGTTGTGTCTGGCGGTCGCACGACAAACCTCGTATGAACAATTCAGAAGCCGGACTGGATTAAAGAATAAATATTGATGTGTTGGTCGACAACATATTAATAGGCACCCTCCCATTCTGGCGAGTGGGAGCTGTTGGCATTTGGTGAATAGGACGCCGTAATAGGAGCCCTTTAATATACGCCCAACATCCTAAGTAAAAAGGTAATGTCATATTAGCAATTTTGGGCTAGGCCTAAAATCTCAATTGATATGAGAGGCCTAAAAATTCGGGCCTCTCAAATCACTTGATGGCCAGCCTATACTAGGGTATTAACCCTAGATGGGTTTTTCCCACCTCATCTATAAATAGAGAGTGTTAGAGATTTATTTAAGGTTAATCATTCTTCCTCCTAAGTGTTGAGACAAAAGAAACCACACCTCTTTAACACCTTAGTTTCGGCCGAACCTATACAAGCAAAGAGGTGTCAAATTGCTTCGAGCAATCATCCCGGAGATCCATCCTACTGACGAATTGAAAAGAGGCTTTTTTGTGGAGACCATTCCGTGTAGGTGATTCCTTAACCAGAATCCTTACAGGAGGCGTCCGGCGGACCGCAAACTCCCGTCAAGATCTTGGGTCTACATAAAGCTTGAAACTGGTATGTGTCCCTTTCCGTTGCGTAATTAGTTTACCTGGGATGTACACGTGTTTTAATCCGTAGTAAATCCCCTAATTTTCAACAAATTGGTGGTAAACGTTCCTGACCGATAAAATCAGTGGGGAAACTTTGCTTACGGGAAATATTTGTCAGGATTAGGTATTAAGATTACATCGGTATTTAAATTTCCCGACTGATGGCTTACCGAGGTATGGCTTTCAGCAGAGTCTAAGAGGTTGTGCTGGGGACAAGTCGAATTTAACTGGCCTATGCTAAAGGTGTTCTAGGGATTTGTAAACACGTGAATACTAAATATGCTTGTTTAGAAGCTTTTTAATTTCCAATTAAAGTCTTTGCAATACCATTTACCAAACGGTAAATAAGTAGCTTTAGTTATCCACTGCGTTAGTAATGAAACATTGCTTTGTAGCTACATAAGGTCATTGCAATTTGTCTTGTTTAGTTGTTCATATTCGTTTACGACATTTAGCATCCCAGCAGCTGATACCTGAGGTATTCTGGTGAGTCAATGTCAGACCTAAAATATGACCTAAGGCGAATACGTTTTGAAAACGTGCATTTCGAAAAGAGTCGCCACTAGTTAATTAAGGCTAACTAGAATCCTAATTAGCTAAGCGAATAAAGGATTATTTAGATATAAAATCGGCCCACGATAAAAAATTCGAGTTCGGTGGTTCTGTTACGAATTAATTAAAAGAAACAATTTTAACTACGCCATTCCGGTACTCTATTTCACAAATTTTCAGTCTTTGAGAATATACGACTTCGAATTAGTAAAATAAAGATTAAATCAAATCAATTAGAAATTATCAACTACAAAACAATTTTACATTAGTAAAATCACAATTCGATACCTAGAGGAGATCTAAAAACATAAATGAAACCAATTTAAATCAAAGCATAACATGTCTAGTATATATGTAATTTAGATAACTAAAACTATCAAATTATACTTGAATCAGATTAATTTTAAACTATCTTACTAAAAGTTTCTTGTATTTTATATAATAATAATAATAATAATAATAATAATAATAAAACAATAATCAAATAATAAACAAAAAAACGTAGCTTTTCTAGTTACCTGCAACAGAGTGGATCTGAACTCACCACGGAGAGAGAGCACGGGACGTCACAGAATTGACCAACAAAATAAATTGAAGCTTCGACGGCGTCTGGGATAGGATCGCGACGGCTATAATCTGCAACAACGATGGACGTCGGCTCAACCTATGGAATTCGTCGAGTCACGGGGAGAAGTCACTGTAACAGCGAAAGAGCGAGGGGGGAAGGCTGAAGGTCGAGCTGCGGTGGCCAGAGCTTGAAGCGCGGACATGCGGTTGTGGCTTGGATGGTGTAGCATCTCCGACGGGGAAGGTGGTTCGGCGAGAAGGGGTTTTCGGGGTGAACGAGAGAGAGAGAGAGGGAGAGGGAGAGGGAGATAGAGAGAGAAAGAGATATAGAGAGAGAGAGAGAGAGTGACTAGCATACCTAGGGCAGCGCAACATCATTGAAGGGAAAGTTGTGATGCCTAGCGTACCTGAGACAGCGCAGCATCGTTGTGGTGACTAACAAATCTAGGACAGTGCAACACTGGTTGCGGTGACTTGCATACCTGGGTCCACGCAACACCGTTGAAGGGATAGTTGTGATGACTAGCATATATGGGTTAGCGCAACATCGTTGTGGTGACTAGCATATCGGGGACAGCGCAACACCGGTTGTGGCGACTAGTATACCTGGGGTAGCGCAACACCGTTGAAGGGATAGTTATAATAACTAGCATATCTGGGACAACTCAACATCTGTTGGAGAGGAGCCACTAGTCGCATCTATTTGAGAAGAGCCTCTACAGCGTTTGTTGGAGAATAGCATGTAGTGGCTTGACGGCTTGAATGTTTGTCCCTAATTTTTGCCTAAACTGCGCATGGCACGACAACTTAGCGGGATCCTTGTTTTTATTTTTTATTTTTTACCTCTCATATTCACTCCTTTTGCCGCAGTTGAATTTGAGAGATTTTAACCGTGCCCCTCGGTTTCCCTAATTTTTGCATGAAATGCCCCTTAAAGTTTTCATTTCATCGGGATTTTATTTCTCTCATTTTCCCATGGTTACTATTTCTGAATTTACGATCATGCCACTCATTTCCTAATTTTGCCTAGGCAGCCCTCTCGGGTTTTCAACATAGCGGAAGCACTCTTTATTTGGTAGTCAATTAAAGGGTGGTTGTGTCCCTCTCAATTGTTTTATGCATTCTCCATTATGGAGGCTCTTCTTTTTTAGTAGTCAATACTATGGCTCGTTTATTTATTGCTATCCTTCGATGCGGGAGCTCTAATTTATAGCCGTTTAGAGGATGGCTGAGACCCTTTCCTCATCGTCTTCAATATTTTGGGAACTCTTTTTTTTTTTAGCCCTTTTAGGGACAACTATGACCCTTTCATTTATTTTCCCGCCCTCAGAGGGTTCGCGAGATCATTCTTTATGTGTAGCCATTTTAAGGGTGGTTGTGACTCTATCAACAATTTTCCCACCCTCACAGGGTTCACAATATCACTCTTTTTTGGTAGCCGTTTTATGGGTGGCTGTTGCCCTTTCAAATATTTTCCCGACCTCAGAAAATTCATAGGAACACTCCATATTTATAGCCATTTTAAGAGTGTTTGTGGTCATTCATTTGCAGGCGATTTAGGGACGACTGTGACCTTGCAGGAAACGCTTTGTTTAAATTTTTGGTAGCCAATTAAAGAGTAGCTGTGACCCTAAGAAAAAAAAAATTTGCAGCTCCACTTTTGCCATGACTGCCCCTGCGGGTTTTCAGTCATGCCCCTCAATCCCTAACTTTTGCCTAGGTCACCTTTAAGGGTTTTCAACCTAGTGGGAATATATTTTTTTCTCCTTTTTTATTTTTTCTTCTTTAATTGCAGAAAGTAATCAACAACAACTTACATGCCCCTAGTGGCAGATTAAAAATTTAAAATTCCCAGAACTTCTTCTGAAGAAGGACTCAGCTGATCGAGTCAGAATTTGCCAATCGTGTCGATGTCTTGGGTTGAGTACCCTCTGATGGAAGATACTGACGATAATGTTTTCTTCACTTGACTTCTTAGATGCTCATTCATCGGTACATTCAATCTTTGTGGGATTGTCGATCCTTTTGAATGATCCCTTCATCTCTTAACATTTTCCTTATCTCCGGTCGTGCTTTATCTCAACGGGAGGTGCCCCATGGTTAGCATTCATTGGGTTGGGATAGTCGCATGCTAGATGTATGACTTGGTTGAGAATCACTCATGGATGACGTGGAGTTTGGCCAGGATGGCCGCAGATGGTAAGCAGAGGTTAGTGGTCATGGATTTTGCCTGATGTATTTGGGACAAACTTGACGGTTGACATTAGAACGGTCGACGAGCAAATAACCTTGTGCGGGATATGCACAACAAGGGCCTTGATTGATATTATTATCCGAGCCGTAATAAAAGTAGGGGAAACGTTTAAATTTTGAGAATAAAGATAATAACAATTTCTTAAACCTGGGTATTGTATATCTCGAGTGGGCAATTTGTTCCTTGTGCAACCTGACATGCTCAATATTTCGAGATCTCTGCTCCATCTGGCGGACGCATCTTGTATATGTGAGACAACAAATTGAAGGTACCTGAATGACTCATATGAAATGCATGTATGAGAAAAAAAAGTAGGTAGCCTTTTTATTAAAAAAGAAATGCATATACGATGCACATTTGAAGTTAAATATCAAAAACTAAGAGAGTTTACAATCTTAAAAAAAAAAAAAATTTAAACAATGCACATGGGATACACACTTTTTTGAAATTAATGAATTTGACATTCACTTAAAAAATAAAATTACTACAACTAAAGGAACTTACAAGTCACCTGAATTTTTTTTTCTAAGAGGAAAAAAGTCAATTCATATTGATTGCTTAAAATTAAAAATTCAGGTGATTTTTTTTAAAATAATGCATATGAGATGCACAAAATTAAATAAGATGCAAACTTAAAAATAAGAGTTTTACAACTAAGAAAAATTACAATATACCTGAAATGTTTTTTCGGAAATAATGCATATGAGATGCATGTCTTTAATTAAAAATTCATGTAAAAGTTTTTTCGAAAGCAATGCATGTATGATGCAAGTTTGAACCTAAGAGATCTAAAACTAAGAGAGTTTACGATTTACCTAAATATTTTTTTTTTTTTAAACTAATGCATACTGGATGCATTGTTAAGAATAAAACAATATAGGCAAAAAGTTTTTTAAATGATGCGCATGCGATGCGTGCTTGAACTTAAAAGCTCTAATAGCCAAAGAGGAGTACAATTTTTTGAAAAGTTTTTTTTTTAAGTATTTCCATCAAATGCACTAACAAAATTTACAAATTACATAAAAAGTCTTTTTTTTTTCAAAAAGATAATGCATATGAAACACCACGTTTTCTTAAATAAAATATATGGTAAGAGGTTTTGAACACAATGCATATGTAATGCATGTTTGAAATGAAAATTACAAAACTAAGGACTAACTACCTAACTGAATTGTTTTTAATTTTTTTTTTAATGCAATGGGGTGCATATTTAGAATTAAAAGCTCTACAACTAAAATAAGTTTCAATTTACCTATAAATTTTTTTTAAGTGCATATCAGATGCATAATTGAAATAAAAAAATTCAGGTAAAAGCTTTTGAAAATAATGCATATAGAATGCATGTGACAACTAAAACGACTAGCTATAAGCGTTTTTTTTTTTTTTTTTTTTTTGCAACGAGATGCATGTTTGAGAATAAAAGTCATACAAACATAAAATTTACTATTTACCTGATAACATTTAATGACAAGAAAACGACATGTTAGGGGTCTTAAAAAAGTGTGGCTTTGCTCTACAAGGTAGGTTTCACTGATAGGTTCCAGACACAGTGGTTCCTCCCCCTAAAAAGGGATCTCGTGACCTACACCAGCGAGTGGAGTTTTTCGGAGTCGTACCGGCAGAACTACCGCTCCGGTCGTACCGTACAAAACCTACGGGGTTCCTAATCGCCCTGTGTTTTAGGCGTTTTGGATACTATTCTAAAATTGGTGTGTGTGCGAATTCAAACATAGCCACAAAAATAAAATGTTAGTTTAAATTTTAACCTGTGTACCTGTCAAAAAGGGAAAAAAGTAAGAATATTCAAGATAAAAATAATAACTAAAAAACGTGGCAATAAGTGAAATAATGAGCCCGAACCCTCTAAGTCCCCATCAGAGTCGCCAAATTTTCAGTCCTAAAATCTGACTAAGGCAAATACGTTTTAAAAACGTGCATTTGGAAAAGAGTCGGCACTAGTTAATTAATGCTAGCTAGAATCCTAAATTACCTAAGCGAATAATAAATTAAACATCTAGATATAAAATCATTCCGCGATCAGAAATTCGAGTTCTGGGGTTCTGTTATGAATTAAAAGAAACAATTTTAACTACGCACTTTTGGTACCCTGTTCACAAACTTGCCGATCTTTGAATATATATAAATTCGAATTAGTAAAATAAAGATTAAATAAAATCAATTAGAAATTATCAACTATATAAACAAAAAAAAAAGGTTTACATTAGTAAAATCACAATTCATTACCTAGAGGAGATCTAAAAACATTAATGAAACTAAATTAAATCAAAACATAACATGTGTATTAAATATGTAATTTAGATAACTAAAACTATTGAATTATACTTGAATCAGATTAAGTTTAAGCTATTTTACTAAAAGTTGCTTGCATTGTTTATATTAATAAAAAATATAATAAAATAATAAACAAAAAAACGTAGCTTTCCTAGTTACCTACAACAGAGTGGATCTGCACTCACCATGGAGAGAGTGCTCGGGACGTCAAGGGATTGACCGGCAGAAGAATTTGAAGCTTCGACGACGTCTGGGATTGGATCACGGAGACGAGAATCTGCAGCAGCGCTGGACGTCGACTCAACCTCTGGAATCCGTCGAATCACGGGGAGAAGTCACGGTAACAGCGTAGGAGCGAGGGAGAGGTAGAGCTGCGGTGGTCAGAGCGTGGAGGGCGGACATGCAGTCGTGGCATGGATGGTGTAGCAACTCCGACGGGGAAGGTGGTCCGGCGAGAAGGGGTTGACTGGATGAACGACGGAGAGAGAGAGAGAAGGGGTTGACTGGATGAACGACGGAGAGAGAGAGAGAGAGAGAGAGAGAGAGAGAGAGAGAGAGAGAGAGAGAGAGAGAGAGAGAGAGAGAGAGAGAGAGAGAGAGAGAGAGAGAGAGAGAGAGAGAGAGAGAGAGAGAGAGAGAGATGTAGGATAACGGGGTTAAATACTACGGAAACATAACCCTAGATAAGTGCAGGGTAACTAATACGTAGTGGAAGATAGTGCACATAATTAAAAAATATTTCTTGTAGTCCCAAGATCACTGAGGGAGTCCTCGATCCGCCAGACGGTTCCCGTAGAGGTTCTTGTTAAGGAAGCCCTACGTAGATCATGCTCCACAGCAAAACCTCTATCGATTCTTCAGCGGGATGGATCACCAGAGTAAATTGTTTGACACAATTTGGCACCTCCTATAGAGACAAGGGTTTCGGTCGAACCACTAGGTTTATAGGGAGGAGGGATTTCTTTTAATCTCACCACAAAGGAATAGAGAATCAGCTCTTAATAAATCTCATAGCACTCCCTATTTATAAGAGGAGCAAAATGGAAAAAAGTCCACTTTACCCTCCTGTTGAGGTCGATTCCACCTGGGACACCTCGGGTTGCTCTTCGCGAACGGGTTGGATGTGCATGCAGGTACGGTCTCCTGTCAGCACGTCACGATCCACGATCCACGAACCTCGATCCTCGAACCCCGAACTTGGCTTTGGCACAAATCTCGGTCTCCTACACGTCGGGTCCTGCAAAACGGGCAATAACCAGCATGGAGAGGGGGGTGGTGCTGGTTGAGCCCTCTCTGATGCTTAAGTCACAATCTAGAGAGAGAAAGTATGTAGAGAGAGGTCAGAGCACAAATAGCCAATTTGAGAGAGTTTCGAGTTCAGTTGTCAAATGGGAGGTCTAGGTCCCTATTTATAGGAAACCCGAGAACCGTACCCGGTTTTATGCGGTTCAATGCCGATTTAAAGGAAAACGCTTACCGACATCGAGGTTAGCTATGTACGCACTGACTTCTCATACTTAGTAAAAATAATAGGGTTAAGCGCGTGATGCCAGTCGACAGTCCGGACAATGTCGGATGTCCGACATGGTCCGGATTGCCTTGTGGCAATCCGGAGGTCCGGGTTGCCTTGTGGCAATCCGGAGGTCCGGGTTGCCTTGTGGCAATCCGGAGGTCCGGGTTGCCTTGTGGCAATCCGGAGGTCCGGGTTGCCTTGTGGCAATCCGGAAGTCCCGGTCCGGGTGCTGCGCGCATCCAGACCGTTTTGGACTCGGGGTGTCCGCGGTAAAATCCGTTTGTGGGTTTCGTCGTGTTTGCGAGGTCCGAAACGTAAATACGAACCCGAATTGGACAGATATCCATCACTTGCCCCCGAGTCAAGTAGCGGTTCAAAACCCATGCTTGACTCTATTTAAGATAGGATATTCGTCCAATTTAGGCTCGGTACTGACCTCAGGGGTGGCCTGTTTGTCAATTGAATGCGTGGAGTACGAATTCGTCCATCTTTACATTTTCGACGAATGTGCGTAATCTGTTCACGGGGTTAGCGTAACAGACGGTATACATACAACAGCGTGCAATTAACGACATATTCGTAATAACATGCAATAAGCGAAATACTTGTAATAATAAATAATCATGCAACGTGGTGTCATCATGGTACATGACGTAAACGTGTAACATGATGTTAACATGGAGATGACGACATAGCATATGGATGACGTAATCGCGCAATAAGCAAAATACTTAGAGAAATATAAAATTGGAGAGCATGCTTGTCCACATGAAGCATGATGTAAACATAGAATATGATGTAAGCATGTAATATGATGTAAACATGCAATATGATGTAAACATGAAATTCATGCTTAGATTATAAAACAATCATGTAGCAATCATAAGTTAGAATCATGCATATATAAAAATAATATCATGCATAAGCCTATGTGTACGTAATATGCAATAATAATTGTATGTAGCGCGTCATGCAACATTATGGAGAATGTATGTAATGTAAGCATAGGAGAGATGTAAACATGCTCAAACATGATGCTAGGGACTTGTGCAAAAATAGATATGAGTTTAGCCCTTAGCACATGGTGTAGACACTATTAGTGAAAATTAGGAGAGAGAATAGTCATTAGCTTACATCCTCCCTTGATAGTTTTCCAAGAAGCTCTCATTGCTTGTTGAAGAAGGAGCTTATGGAGGTGTAAATTTGGAGTAGTCACATCATACTTGACATCAATTAAATTTCGGCCAAGCTAGAGGTGGAAGTCGACGGCGCGTGGAGTGCAGAACAGCGGCGCGTGGAAATCAGCGGAGGCGCGTGGCAGAAACGGCTGCGGCGTGTGCGGCGTCTCTAGGTGGCGCGTGGAGCTCCGGTGACGGCGTGTGACAATTCGGACTCGCTTCATGTTGGTGAGTCCAATTCCGTACATGGCTGGACATTTTGTGACTTCATTTGGCCTTTATTCAATCTTGAAATCACTATGACTTAGTCACCTTAACTTGCATACAAGGTGTTTGATGAAATGCATTAGGATACTTAGCCCCAAATCGGCCAAAAATTTTCTAAGTGCTGAAAATTTAAGAAAAATGCAAATGAATTGTTACACTTCCCTTATGCATATAATTCATTGCCGACATGTTGCTCCATGCCTTAGCCGTTGTTTTAGTATGCTCGATGTTGACGATCGGTAGTTGTTCGTACATGATCGTCAATGGTTGTATGTTGGTAGTGATAACTTAGGCAATGTGCGTTGAGCATCATGTATTGATCGTTGGTCACTGTCTGCAAACATGCTAAAACACTTAGAAAATATTTCTATAATAACTAGTGCTTGTTACCATTGATGTCGTCATATGATTCTTGTCGACCGCCTGCATAGAAACACTTAGAAAATATTTTGTAGTAGTTGATGTTTGCCACTTGATGTATGTTATCGGTCATCATGCTATTATACTTGGAGAATGCTCCTAGATAGTTGATTCCATGCCGCTTGTTGATTGTTGACATCAAGGAAATACTAAGACAATATTTTCTGACGGTTGGTTTCTTGTCGCGTATAGTCCCATGTCGTAAGCGAAATACTTAGAAAATATTTCAGCCATATTTTGTTGCATGCCGACACCTTGTTGTACGCTGATACTTGATAGTATGCTGACAGCTTGTTGTATGTCGACACGTAGTTGCATGTTGACACTTAGTAATATGCTGACACTTAGTAGCATGCTGACAGCTTGTAATATGTTGTCTGCCATCCTTAGCAAAACACTTAGAAAATATTTCGTCCTTGTAATCATGTATGCTACGAGTATGAGCTTGATGTCGACATGTAAGTCGATGTGTTGAGAGGTTTGCCCCCCTTGCATGATGGTTGTTACTTGTTGCACGAAGACTATTAAGTCATTGCGTACATAGTTATCTCACATTGAGCGTTCATTGCATAGATGTTTGCATAAGTGTTTGATGCGTCCTTGTGCACTGATTGGATTGTCGGTTGTACTTTTCAGGAGACCACATCTCGCTTTCATCTTCGTAGACTTAGCCTTTTCACTGATGTTAATATGAGTGAGTCTTCTATCCCTGTTCCGAGAGTGACACTATGTTCGGATATCGATGATGAGTTGGATGTCGACATGGTTGAGCAGCTAAATAATACACCAAGTGTAGATATTGACGTCCTTGCTTGATTAATTGATGTCGGTATACATATACTTCCTTCTGAAGATTTGGTATGTTGATGATCTTTATGACTTGTATCATGTTGCAATGTAAGTCGGACTGATGGAAAAAGCTCGTCTTTGCAGACAGCCGATGTGTACGGTAATCCGCTTGTTGGAAGGAATGTCCGCACCATTGCCCCCGCTACTCTGGAGTCTCCAGACATGGTTGCGGTAAAGGACTTGTGAGTAAGGCACCTCCTTGTATCTTCTTTGAACTTGTTAATTTTCTAAGTTGTTGCTTTCTTGTTGCTTTTGTTTGCAAGTTGCTTCGTACATGTGACTGAACGCGTGGTTGCAGTTCCTGGCTTTAGCACAATTCTCAAAAGATCCGTCGCATGGGCGCGTTCCTCGAGCGATTCTAAGTTCTCTATGCCGAGTGCGACCGTGCCAACTCCTTCTTGCGATAAAGGGAATAGAGTTGAGGGTCGTGCGGTGGCGCCTTCTGCCCCCCGGTTGAGGGACCGGCCCAAGGAGGAGCGTTCCTCCCATTGAGGTAAGCGTTGTTTTACTTCTTCACACTTGAAGCTTGAACTTGAAGATGGCTGATTCTTGCCGTGTTTTTTGTGAGGATGACGACATTGCATTTGATGTCGACATTATGAACTCTTTACCTTAGTTCCTTGGAGATGACGTTACCTCTTGGTTGGTATCAGGTTGTCTGCTTCCAGCATGTTGAACCATTTGTGAACGGGTTGATGTTGTTTTGAGGTTTTCAATAAATCTTTGTTTATGCCTTTGCTTGCATGGTATTTCGTCACTTGGACCTGCTTTTAATAATAGTACAATTGCATGATAACTTGTTAGTAATATTTCATACCTTGCGTTATCTTTGTTGTCCGTGTGTATTGGACTTGCATGATAGTATTGATCTCCTTGTTATAATGGATAAAACATCCAATGTTGCGACTTGTGCCTTGCAGGGTGTTATCAACGCCCCTCTTGAAAAAATTTCCAAGGCATGGCGTGGTATGTACACTTGGTACTTGTAGCATTGCAGGTAGTAATGTACTTGGCACTTGGCCCTTGACATGTAGCAGCGTCGTCTTGATGAAGCAAGACTTAAGTTTATACCGTCTCTTAGTTCCACTCTAAGGCGACGTTGTACAAGACTTGACTTGTAAGTTTGGTGATTTTTTCAAACAAGGTGCGCTCCTGCTAGAGTTTTTGAATTAAGCCTACCCACTTAAGGTATAGGTCTTCATTATGTCTGCATCCTTAAGAGGATATGCATAGTTTGAGTGTACATGAAGCTATCCTATCAAGGAATGTATCTTCATGGCGTATGGACCCTTAAGAGGGATGTACATACTTTGTAGATGTGTGGGGTTGTCGTCTAACAAGAGGACTTCCGCCACGATGGGGTGATCAGTCCCACCTAAGTGCCGTATCCTGGTTTGTATGCAAGGAATGGCTTTGAACATGAGGATTTGCCTCTAATAGGGTTTCACAGCATGCCATTTTTTAGAAGTAAGCATGGGGTTTTCCCTTGCAAGGAGGATGTTGCAGCATGCTACTTTGATAGATGTGAACATGAGGTTTGCCCTTGCAAGGAGGATGTCGCAGCATGTCACTTTTTAGAATAAGTCTTGGTTTTTATCCAAGGCATTGTATGTTGTTGAAGTTGTTCTTGAGTGAACGCCTTTTGAATAGAGAACCTTTATAGGTCCCTTGTTGTTGATAATGCGCAAGTTGTCATTGCGTGATGTAAGCTGATTGTGTACATAGCGCAACGGATTTGTGATGCCGACATCTTCTTGAGATAGACGCCGTTATAGATGGAGAAATAAACTTCCTTGTTGGTGTAGATAATAGGTATGTCGGCGTTGTATGCCATAAGTCCCTCCTTGAACATAGTGCTTAGCTTGTATTGTTGAAGTAGATATTATGCGCATAGGTTGCTACTTGGCGCAATTTCAATGTAGTAATCACAGTGTAGTATGTACCTACGAACAGGGTTGCGCTTTGTCAGATAGTTGTAATGTTTGCAAGTTTGTAAAAATATGGAGTTATTAATTTCCTTTTAACTAATGCATATAATAAATAGAGTGAAGGAATTTGATACGAGGATCCCTTCGTTGTGCAGTAAACTTCACTTAGTGCAGATGTGATAGGTGCGGACGCAACAGGTGCGGACGCAACAGGTGCGCACATGTCGGGAGCGGGGCTTTTCAAGTACCACCCAGTGTATGTGTTTGTGAATATGTACGTACAAAGAGAGTCTATGCATCCTTTAGTTGATACGCGTCGATGCTTCATTAGCATGATGCACATACGTATATATGATCGTTGATTGGTATTGTTTCCAAGGAAAGAAGTGATGTTTGAGTAGAATATTCGCTGAGATGTCGCGAGTTATAATTAACTTGGAGACTTGTTGTGATGATGCAAATGATATATACGCGACCATTACTTGGCTTAGATGCCTAAGTAGAATGTCCATATATAGAGAATTCCAGAGAGTGTTGCATACAGCTCTTAGTGTTGTTCTCTAGATAAGGTGTGTCATTTGAGACATCTCTTGGATGTACATACAACTTGTCTCAAATTAGTCGCAATACTTTGAGATATATATTGGTTAGAGAATAGAATGGAGTTATGAGTCTCCTCATATGGCTCTATCGCCTGCAATGCCAATATGACTGGATCAAACTATTCGCGACTAGTCTGTTCCGTTCAGCTTGGATTTTGTTTGGATTAAATCAGGCTATCCTGAGTAGATGTCCTACTCGAGTGGTCTGCTTTATTCATAGTAGTGTTGTTGTGGAGTTGTTACCTCATACATGAGTTTACCTTTGGCAGTAACGCGTGTTACCTGGACCTTGTTCAAGTAGAAGAGATCGTCTTTTGAGGGCGATGCTTGGTGTTGATAATAGACATATGGGTGTTGCATGGCCTAAGCCGTTTGTTGTTCCTAGTGCGATAGCTTGTGTTGTTGACGCGGTTAACATGTGCGTTGCTTTTGGTTTTATTCCAAAGTAATGAGCATAGTGCAATAAGGTACCTACGAAAGTAGATTTAACCTTCATTAGATACTTGGAGTTCGTACAACGGATTACAGTAAGGCGTCAACTGATCGCTCTTTTCGAAAAGTACTAAGGCTAATAAGCATAAGTTGTACTTAATCTAAGAAGACTTAAAGTAGATATGGAAAAATGGAGATAAAGGGATTGATGATGTGTTTGACGTCTTCATATGTGACTTGTCAGTAAGTTGATTCTGCCACGTGCCACATAGTTCCTCAGTGCATCTAGCGTGTTAAGCTCTTCAATCTCCACCTTTGGGGATGAACAAATGTTGGTGTTATGCCCCCCATTTTTATGGTACTTGCACCGTTCTTCAATGTTCTTGCCAATGAAGGCAGTCATTGGCTCAAGTGGACGGGGAAGCTTGTTTTCCGGGAGATTGACATTTGTTTCTTCCACCTTCGTGCTCCAAGGACTGTAGAAGTCATCATAATTGGTTCCATGAATGACGTTGTTTTTCCCACGCTTCGCGAGAGGTGGATTATCATTCGCCTTTTCTTTTCTTTTGCATTTTCCTGAAGACTCCACATGAGACTTCTTTTGATGCTTATTGCTTTGGTCGATATACTTCTTCATTTCTCCTTTTAAGATGAAGCTGTTTACATGGAACCTTAATCCAACACATCTTTCCGCCTCGTGGCCATACACTTCGTTTCACACCATTTGCTTTCATCTTTTCCCAATGGGCCCTTGCAGAAATTAGAGGGCTTTTTCCAAAGCTTGGTCTCCTTCATCTCTTTCAAGATGACAGCCAGCGATGTGTTCAATGGAACACATTTTGCGGGATTGGTATCTTTGAGCCTTTAGACGTCTGACTGGAATGGCCTCTTTTGTTTTTGTTGTCTCTTTTTCCAGGAAGCGTCTATCTTTTCCTCAATTACTGCCTTCAAGGTTCTTGTTGTAAGTCCGGCGATTGGGACATCATCGTCATCTATAGGTTTTCTCCATCGCTCCTTGTGACGGATGTCAGCGTCATCTTGGCTTGTCATCGTGGAGGAACCTTCCCTTGTTCATTTTTGAGCGAGAGGTTGGAGGTTGTCTCCATGTCCCTTCTTGGTGTTGTGCTATCATATACGGGTTGTATGAGCGCGCAACTCCTTGCCTTGTTTGTCGGTACTGGAAGGTACCTTCCGTGTATTGCCCCCCTACTCCTTGGTGCTGTGTGTCTTGATGGCTTGTGTCTCGGGACATTGCTCTTGTCTCCTCGGTTTGTCCGTTGTTTGGAGACGGAGGTGGTGGTGGCGAGGACTACCCTTGGTTCCTTTGCATCTTTCGGAATGCAAGCAGCTCTTCGAGCGCGGCCATCATGGTAGTAGTGACAGGTGGTGGCGGGTTGTCACCTTCGTATTGGGGGACTCCTTCTTCTGGCATCCCGTAAGGAAACTCTTCATTGATGTGCTTCTTAGGCTCAAATACCAGCGGGGTGTAACGTGCTTTGCATTGTGGACTCCTTGGTCGTACTGTGCGAAGGTCGCACTACTTGTTGGCATGAAGAAGGCATTGGATGTGGCAACAGGCATGTGGGAGGATCCAAGTTGACTTCTTGTCGGCTTCTGCGTGGTTATGACCAAGGCGTCGTGGTGCACATTGTGCTCTTTGTCCTTTGATGAGAAACCAGTGACATCTTTTATGGCGGCATCCTTCATGACAACATCCTTTATGTCGGCATACTTTATCTCAGCATACTTCGTGTCGGCATACTTCATGAAGGCATCCTGGGATTTGTGCACTGTCTTTGCAACGTACCCTTCTTGCTCGAATGACTTCTCGCCTCCAGCATCAAAGTCTCCATGGATCACATGTACGTTTACCATCTTTTCCGAATGGGATGCAATGTACGTCGTATTCTGGACTTCAAGGCCATGCTATGCGGAAGGCACACTGCTTATTGGCATGGAGGATGCAGCGGACATGTCTTTTATGCATGTGCGAAAGATCCTGCTGACTTGTTGGCTGCGGTTTTCTTCCAACGAACATTATTTCTTCTTTCTTCCGGTGAACTGACGTCATCAGGAAGAGGTTGATTGCGTGCCATATCTTGTAGCTGCGTCAGCTGGCATACCGTATGGGAACTCTTCATTGATCTCCGTACTTCGCTCGAACTCGTGCACTGGTGCATTGTTCTGAACTTCGGGACCGTTTTGTGCGGAAGGTACATTTACGGTTGGCACGGATGAGGCGGTAGATTCTGCATCTGGAATATGAGAAGGTCTTGGTTGGCTTCTCGTCGGCTTTGGCTTGCTTGCCCCCGCCTTCTTCGTACGTCTTCCTGTCATAGCTTGTGGTATGTGTTGCGTCCTGGATGAACTAGGTCGTAGGGACGCGTCTGTCTGAGTGGTTTAGCGGGTTTTTGGGCTGTCACCCTTCGTCTGAAAGAAGTTTTCGCCTTGTGCCACTGACGAGTGTTCGGTTTTATCGCTGAGTCTCGGAAAGGTCTGTGTCTCGAAAGATGGTTGTGTCTCAGGAGGCGTCCGAGTCTCGAAAGGTGGTTGTGTCTCAGAAGGCGTCTGAGTCTCGGGAAATGATGGTATGTGCACAAGTTTGAGCGTTCCGAGCGCTGGATCCTGCACGAAGGGCCAGTACTAGCACGCAGAGGGGGGTGGTGCTAGTGGAGCCCTCTCCGATGCCTAAGTCACTATAGGGCTAAAAAGGTAATCTTAGAGAGAGAAAGTATTTCTAGAGAGAAGTCAGAGCTCAAAATACCAAAGTTGGGTAAATGAGAGGATGTGTGAAAATGGGTGGCCAAGGCCTCCTATTTATAGGCTTCCTTGGGACCGGACCCGGTTTTAAAGCGGTTTGATGACGGTTCAAAAGCAAGCGGTAACCGTCATCAATATTGGCAATGCGCAAACTTGACTTCTCTACACGTAACGGTAATCGCGTAAACGGTAATCGCGCAATACCCGTAATGCAATCCGGACCTCGTCGAATTTGGGCAATTCGGCGAGATCCGGATTGCATTGCAATTCGGACGTCCGGGTTGTTGTTACCGCCCTATATCTATATCGTAGCTAGATAATATTAGAGTAATCATATTGGTAGAGATTTGAATAATATATATATCTAGATTTAGTAATTAGTATATTTTATCATTAGCGATATGTTAAGATATATCTTTAGGGTTTTGTAATCCTATATATAGGGCATTCTTATTAATGAAATAACAAGCTTCCAACAATTAATCTTAGTCTCAATTAGAGATTAGGGTTGATTAGGAAGTAAGCTTTCTTATTTACGTGTTCTTCGTTCTATCAATATTTGGGGCACGTATCATATTTGGTATCAGAGCGGACGACCCGACCCGACGCGATGGCTGAACCCACCACCAATGACTTGCTCCAGAAACTCATACGGAAGTTTGAAAAGCATGAAGAAAAATTTAAAGAGCTGCTGAACCATGTGAATCACACTGACGCTGCTGTAACAAGGATAACAACTGAGCATGAAGTGCTGCGAGCAGATCTGGTCGAGCTGGCGGCCAAAGTCGATGTCTTGATTCAGGGCCAGCCAATAGCGACAGCAAGCAACGACAGGGGGAAATCACCTATGACCCACGACGACGAGACAGCTCCGGCGAAGTCGCCAACGACTCTCCCCGACGGGACAACTCCGGCAAAGTCGCCCACAACTCTCGCCGACATGACAGCTCCAGCGAAGCCCCCCATGATCCACGCTGCCGACGAGACAGATCCGACGAAGTCAGGCACACACGGAGAAGTCAATTTTGCTGGTAATCTGGCAAGCCCATGGCCATGTCCGTCAAACACCGGTGCACAAGGCCATCGTAGGAAGGAAGAGGGCAACAGCTGGCTTATTAGAGATTTTGGAGCAGGAACGGGACAGAGTACAGGAAAAGAGGCCCATATCTTGGAGCTGCAAAGTAGAGGTGCTCCTCCGGCCAAGATGGAGTTTCCGACCTACGATGGGACCACCCACACGGTTGAATGGCTGCAACGTTGCGAGGACTATTTCTTCGATCAACGGGTGACAGACGAGGGGGCCAAGGTCCGACAAGCAAGTTTCGTGTTGACCGGTGCAGCACGACAGTGGTGGAGAAACCTGCGGCGCCTAGCCCCGCACCGAATTGGATGGGAGGAGTTCAAGAAGCATTGCAAAAGTCGGTTCGGGCGGGCCGACGCGGTCAACCCCGTGGGGGAATTGTCTAACCTGCGTCAAACTGGGAGTGTGGATGATTACTGCGAGCAGTTCGAGGCATGTCTGGGGCGCCAATATCGGCTCACCGGGGCACAACAAATATGGCAGTTCTGTGTTGGACTGACTGACCCCCTACGGAAGGAGGTGGAGTACCTGCGTCCGGAAACAATTTTTGAAGCCATGGAATTTGCACGTGACAATGAGTATAAGATCGAGGGTGACCACCGTGGCAGGACGTTTGGAGGGCACTTAGCCCCGGTAGCACGAGTTGTGACTTCGAATGGACGAGGCCTCCCACTCGGGAATCAGGTTGAGGGAGGTGGTGGGGACACATGGTCTACTGGTCCCAAGGCCGTCAGAGGGCTTGGTCCGAAAGAAGCAGGACAAAAACCTGGACCGCCAGATAAGTATGTTAAGAAGCTGACAAGCGCAGAGATGGCGGAGCGGAGGTTGAAGGGGCTCTGCTTCAATTGTGACGAACTTTATGTACCAGGGCACCAATGCAAACCGATACTATTTTACATCATGCCGATTTTGGAGAGCGAAGACCAGGTGGGCGAGCCATTCGAGGAAGGCGGCCAAGAGGTTTTCCAAACTAGAGCTTGAGGACAAGCTCTAAGTCGAGGAGGGGAGTAATGTTACCGCCCTATATCTATATCGTAGCTAGATAATATTAGAGTAATCATATTGGTAGAGATTTGAATAATATATATATATCTAGATTTAGTAATTAGTATATTTTATCATTAGCGATATGTTAAGATATATCTTTAGGGTTTTGTAATCCTATATATAGGGCATTCTTATTAATGAAATAACAAGCTTCCAACAATTAATCTTAGTCTCAATTAGAGATTAGGGTTGATTAGGAAGTAAGCTTTCTTATTTACGTGTTCTTCGTTCTATCAATATTTGGGGCACGTATCAGTTTTTGCAATTCGGACGTCCGGGTTGCAATGCAATCCGGAGGTACGGTCCGGACGCGCGTAACGCGCTTCCGGACCGTTTTGACCCTTTGGGAGACGTCTTTCAAGCCGTGATGTAATTTTGACGTGTTTACGGGGCCCGAAACATAAATACGAACTCGCATTGGACACATATCCATCACTTGCCCCCGAGTCAAGTAACGGTTTAAAACCTTTCTTGACTCTATTTTTAAGTTAGGATACGCGTCCAATTTGAGCTTGACGCTAACCTTCCGATTTTTGTCGTTGGTTGGACGTAGAAGTCTTGGTTTCGTCCGTGCTTTGGTTTTCCGACCGAGTGACTTTATTTCCTGTCATCACGGTTAGTGCAATAGAGAATGCGCATATGTAACGTGCAAATATGATTACCGTTAGAGATATAGGCAATTAGTAATATGTCATGCGGACATGCTTTTATTATAGTGCATGTACAAGTAACGGTCATTGCAAGAACGTAATTACGTGATGTTAGAAATATAATCCGTATACTTCTAAAACGACTTAGCGATTATTAAATCATGAATCACGCGATATGAAAACATGCATGTAGAAAGACGAGTTTGATACGCGTAATACCAAAACAATCATGTATGTAGAAGCAAATACTTAGAAGAGGATGGAGTATACCGTAAGCACTTAGGCGTGGGTGTAGATGAATTACTCCTTTAATCCTTATCACCAAGGAATCTTTTAGGATATGTCATTACACTAATCCCCAATCATTCTTCCAAATCTTTGGGAATTCATTCTTCCTTCTTCTTTGCAGGTAATTACTTCACCATTTCTAGAAACCATTTGTGTGTTCATAGTTTCTTCACCGTCGTAAACCTTAGGTGCATCCCGATAGTTTCGTGTTAGATCCTTGACTTGTTTTCAGAAATTGACACCACCAATCGACTCAGATCATCGCGAGGATTCCAGCGCCGCCTTCGGAATTGCCAGACGACGCCGGACGCGCCCTCACGCGCCGTCGCGTGAGCATTGCCTTGCCGGCGCGTGTAACCCACGCGCCGCCTTCCCGTGCTCCGTTCGCCGCGGTCCTTACCTTTCCGAAATCGTCTCGATGAGTGGAGTCCATTGTGATACTTTTTGTCACGTTTTGAGGTAGTCTGAAAACTTGATTTTACAGGACAGCTTCGACTTGATTTTTGAATGTTGCCGAATTGTTGTTCGTTTGAACTATTTGTCGTTGCTGTCGTATAGAGCTGCTCATTGGTGTTTGTATGTTGAATAATTGCTGGTTGGTTGTCGTTGCTATCGTTGTTAGTTCATGCCTTAGACGATTTTTCACTTCCGTGGATAGTTGTGGTAAAATTCCCCAATTTGGACATATTGCCCCCATGCCTTTCGCGTAAAGGCCTTTTGGTTGGTGCGTGTGGTTTTTCGCTTAACGGGTTCGTTTGTTGACGGGAATTGCCAAACGTCCTTGGGAGTAGCCGTTTGTTGTCTTGATGCCTTAGAAAAATATTTTTCCTAAGTGTTGTCGTGTTTTCTCCTCGCGGTTCATCACGTTAGTCCCACCGTTTGCATGATAGCTTCTTAGGATGTTGGCCACTTTTGTTATACGTACCAACTTTGCTATGCGCGTTGACTTTTGCTACGCGCGTTGACTTTTGCTATGCGCGTTGACTTTTGCTACGCGCGTTGACTTTTGTTTGGTTCTTGCAGATTGTGAAGTCGTAGTAACCTCTTGCGGAACTCCTTTCTTTTTGATTGAATTGCCGCTATGAGTAAGTCCTTCATACTTACTTTGAAAATTTTGAGCATCTTGCTACTCATGATGGATAGCCTATTTAACGGATCTATGTCTTTTATGGAATTCATATTGCAGGTTGGTTTGCCGGAAAGAGTTCGTCTCTCCACGCAGCGGCTTCGCGTGTTGCTTCTCGCGCCGATCAGGCTTTGGCGGCCCCTGCCCCCATCACTCCTGCCAATTCGGGGCGTGGTCCCGGCAAAGGGTCTTCTACACATGTGACCGGGGATACTCCCCCAGTGTCTGTTTCTCGCGTTTCTTCCAAGCGGACTGACACAGTGGCGCGTGGCCCGACTGATCCCAAGCGCTTGAAGCCAAATGCGGCTACTTCAACTCATAAAGGCAAGGAAGTCGCGAGTCGCAATGTAGCGCCATCTACCCCCCAGTCGGGAAACCGACTTGTGGAAGTCCGCGGACTCTGTTAGTATACTTTTGATGAATGTATTCCGTAGTTTTTTTATTTGTTGTTAACCGCTTTACTTCTTTGTTGTAGCGGTTCCTCCTCTTAGGCGTGACCATCTGGTCTGCCCAGTTGGATTGGATATTACTGGGGACACTTGGGCACCTTTTGGTAATGGTGGAGTCTATTTTCCCAAGGAGTCTTCACTTCGCACTCCAGAGGTTGGAGTTCGCGTATTGCGCAGATGTGTTCCCCCGGTGATAGGCATTCTTGTCCATCGACTGATGAGGAGGCTGAGGCTTATGCGCAGAGCGCCTTATCCCGGTTTTCTCCCGTAAGTATCTTGATTCTTTTACCAAGTTTGTTGTTTTTGCGATTTATGTTTGGCTTATCGCATTGATGTGTGCAGGTTGTTGCCGAAATGGTGAACATGTCGTCTTTTGTTATGGAGCTGGTAAGCGCGAAGTAGGCTGCTATGGATAAGTGTGATGCTCTTTGTCAAGAGTTGTCACGAACCAAGGAGGAGGCTCGTTTGATGAGTTCGAAGGTCACTGCTTCTGAGGGCCGTTATGAGGCGCGCCATACTCGCTTATCAAAGCTTGAGTCTGAGATGATCGCTCTTGAGAAGAAGGTCACAGACGATTTTCTTGCGCAAGGAGCAGAATTACTTGCTCTCGGTAAGGAGAGTCGGGAGAAAGGTGTACAAGTGGGTTTTACCAAGTACTTGGGAACTTCTGAATTTGAAGCTGCTGTTGAGGAGAAAGTGAACCAGTTGATGAGCGAGCGTTCCGAAGATTACTTCACTCAGGTGAAGGATCTTGACCCTGATTTCCCTTTTGGCGAGTTAGAGCCATATGCGAGTTATGCCCTTTCTCACATTGAGGCGTTAAGCCTTTTGGAGCGTGGACTTCTTAACTATGAGATGTTGGTTGATGATAGCGGAGATGTAAACGTCATTGTTACTTCTCCTGAGTTTATCGAGGTTGCCCCCGGGCCTTCTGCAGGTGGTGTCGCTATTTGAACTGCTCGTTGATGTTTTATTTTGAGCATGTTGGGCTCGTTTCCACTTTGCTTCTGTTTGTGTTTGGAACTTTGTTGGAGTTGTTCCTTGGTTGTTGTTTGTGACTTGTTCGCTTTGAACTACGTCGTTTGAACCTGCTTTACACATAGCAATTTGCATGATAACTTGTTAGTAATATTTCATACCGTTATCACTTATTGTGTTTATTGAACGTGGATGACTAGTAACGTAGACGTAGTCCCCGCAATCGTGACCGATAGCCACTTTTTGATTCAAGATTGCTTGCATGATGCGTTACACAAGTTGCCCGTCTTTCCTGAATAGCTTGCCGCTATATATGTTGTAACTTGTCAAGTGGTTCGCGTATAGCGACTTTTCTTAACAAGTAGTATATTTGAAAGGTGTTATCTTGGCTAAGCAAGATACTAATTTATACCGTCTCTTAGTTACACTCTAAGGCGACGTTGTACAAGACTCGACTTGTAAATTTTATGAGTTTTTAAACAGGGTGCGCACCTGCTAGCGTGTATCAACCCGCGTTGGGGAAGCATACGTAAAAACATTTTTGTTTTTTGAAAAAATCTTTGTGATACGTGATTTCTGCGTCCAGCTACCACGTAACACTTTTGAAAATATGTATTGTGATGCATGATTTCTGCGTCCAGGAATCATGCAACACGGTTTGAAAATCTGTAGTACGGAATTGTCATCTAACAAGAGGACTCTTGCCGTAAAGTGTGAACCCTTGAACAGGAATTCGTAGTACGGGATTGTCGTCTAACCAGAGGACATTCGCCATAAAGAGTGAACCCTAAACAGGAATTCATACTTGTTGTAGCGTGGGGTTGTTGTCTAACAAGAGAACTTCCGCCACTTATGGGGTGATCAGTCCCGTATTGTATTTGCCCATCCTGTTCTGAATCCAGGGAATGGCCATGAACATGAGGATTTGCCTCTAACAAGAGATGTCACAGCATGTCATTTTTTAGAAGTAAACATGGGGTTTGCCTTTACAAAGAGGATACCTCAACATGCTACTTTTGATAGTAAATCTTGGTGTTAATCCAAGATATTGCTTGTAGTTGACACCTTTGGAATAGTCGTCATTTTGATAGTAGACCTTGGTGTTATTCCAAGGTATTGCTTGTAGTTGACGCCTCTGGAATAGTCGTCGTTTTGAGTAGAGAATTTCTATAAGTCCCTTTTTTGTAGATAATCCGCAAGTTGTCATTGCGTCATATAAGTTGACTGAGTACATACCGCAATGGCTTTGTGTTGCTGGCACCTTCTTGATATAGATGCCAATGTTATGAATGGAGAAATAAACTCCTTGTTGGTGTAGATAATAGTTGTTGTAGTTACTTTGTTTTGCTTCCAAGTAACGTATATAGAATAGTGATGTTCCTACGAAGATAGAACAACTTCATTAGGTTCATGCGATTATTACAAAGATGCCACTTTATATGAGAGTGTGGGCTTTTCAACAAGTAGATGCGTTATGGAAATAAGAGCAAAAGGGCTTGATACGATAGCTCCTTTTGTGATAGAAGATTATCCTTTCATCCGAAGAGTTTCTTCAAGTGTCCTCCACTAAACGTGTTCGTAGAGGTATTGCCATTTGCATCTTCCAGGCGATATGCGTTGATATACGGGATGGATATGACCTTGTAAGGGCCTTCCCATTTTGGAGACATCTTGTTGATTTGATCGAGATGTGAGAACTCATTCTTTCTCCACACCATTTCTCCGACATGGAATTGTCTTTCTTTCACCTTCCTGTTGTAATATCTTGCAGTTATCAAACGCATGCGTGCCTGATTATGTTCGGAGTTACGCCTTTTTTCTTCAGCCAGGTCTAGGTCTAGACGCATGTCTACTTCGTTGGCTTGGGCGTTGAAATGGGTTGTGCGGTAGGATGAGACAGCAATTTCGATGAGAGCGACTGCTTCCGTTCCATACACCAGACTGAATGGTGTTTCTCCGGTTGAATCCTATGGAGTTGTTCGTAGTGCCCACAGCACACTGCTAAGCTCTTCTGCCCATCCTCCTTTTAATGCATGCACTCTTTTCTTGAGACCGTCTAGGACGGTCTTGTTGGCGGCTTCGACTTGTCCGTTGGTTTGAGCATGGTGGACTGATGCGAAACGGCGGTTAATGTTGAGTCTTTCGCAAAATGTTTGAAGCCTTGAACTCTTGAATTGTGGTCCGTTGTCGCTGATTAGAACCTTCGGAACTCCGTATCGTGAGATGATGTGATTACGAATGAAATCCATTATTTGTGCATCGGTTGTTCGTGCCAATGTCTTTGCCTCGATCCACTTTGAAAAGTAGTCGATTGCGACGACAATGTACTTGGTTTGGCCTTTTGATTTTGGAAGTGGGCCCACCAAATCGATCCCCCATTGTGCGAATGGCCAAGAACTTGCAATTGGGCTTAGCTCTGCGGCTGGTGCCGTGATACTTCTCGAATAAAGTTGGCAAGATTCGCATTCTGCGACCAAGTGCGTAGCTTGGTTCTTCATGGTTGGCCAATAGTATCCTAAGCTCAACGTCTTGCGTATTAGAGATCTCGCACATTCATGGAAGGCTGCCTGGCCTTTATGCAAATCTTCTAACACTTTCTGGCCTTCTCGAAAGGTGATGCACTTTAGGTATGGTGTTGAAAATCCTCTCTTGTATAGCTCGTCATCTATCAACGCGTGTTGCTCATCGATATGTACAGGAATAAGGGCTCGCCTTGTATCGGTTTTGCCAATGCTGGCAATGTGCGCAAGTGTTGTTTTAATTGCTAGAAGGCCTCTTCACACACTGGTGTCCATTCAAACTTCTTGTTTGCGCGCAAGACTTCAAAGAAAGGGAGTGCCTTGTCGCCTATCCAGGCAAGGAATCTGTTCAAAGCTGCTAGGCGGCCATTAAGTTGTTGGACTTCCTTATGTTTCTTTGGGGACTCCATTTCTTCAATTGCCCGCACCTTCTCTGGGTTAGCCTCTATCCCTCTCTGGCTCACCATGAATCCCAGGATTTTTCCTGATTATACGCCGAAAGCACACTTTGTTGGATTCAGGCGGACTTGATATTCACGCATTCTTTTGAAGATTGCTTGTAGGTCGTCAACATGGTTAAGCCTTTTGGTTGACTTCACGACCATGTCATCCACGTATGCCTCCATTTTCGTTCCGATTAAATCGCCGAAGACGGTATTGACCATTCGCTGGTATGTTGCTCCCGCATTGATCAAGCCGAATGGCATCACCGTGTAGTTGTATATTTCGCTATCTGCATAGAATGCAGTATGCGGTGCATCATCTTTGAACATCGGGATCTGGTTGTATCCTGAGTATGCATCCATTACGGACATTAATTCATGGTCGGCGGTGGCATCGACTAGTTGGTCGATTCTTGGGAGAGGATATGAATCCTTGGGGCATGCGTTGTTGAGATCTCTGTAATCGATGCACATTCTTAATTTGCCACTTGATTTAGGTACCAATACTGGGTTTGCCACCCATTTTTGGTATCTTGAATCTTCAATGAATCCTGCATCAAGCAGTCTTCCCACTTCTTCTCTGATTGCCAATTTCTTGTTGCCCCCGAGGGGTCGAAGCTTCTGGGCTACTGCTCGAGTTCCCAGCTTGATGTTGAGCTTATGGGAAATGACGTCTGCGCTTATTCCGGGCATGTCACTTGGTGACCATGCGAATAACTCTTTGTACTCTTTGAGGAGTGCTGTGATTTCTATCACTTCATCTTCTGACAAGGATGCTCTAATTTGGACCATTCTGTCTGGCTCTTCGATCTTTATTTGCTTTAACTCTTCTACCGGGGCCGGTCGGGCACGGCTTTCTCTTAGGTCATCATCAATGATGGGCATGTCATCCTTGTTTGGCTTGACGTTATTTTGGATTGCCACATTGTAACAATCCTTTGATAATAGTTGGTCTCCTTTGACTTCACCGATTCCGGCTGCAGTTGGGAATTTGATCTTCTGGTGTGCCGTTGATGGCACCATTCCCCACGTGTTCATGGTTGCGTATCCTAAGATACCATTGTATGCGTCAAGCTTTTGCACTACCACAAATGGTACTTCTATTTGGAGACGTGAGTTGCCTTCCCCTAGTATAACTGGCAGTGTTATGGATCCCAATGGGTAACTTGCATCTTCCATGAATCCCACTAAGGGTGAATTCATTCTGTTGACATTCTTCTTTCTTCCCAGAGCTAGGATGATCTCTTTTGTGATGATGTTGGGCGAACTTCCTCCGTCGACCAAGATACGCTTGATGTCCATGCCGTCGATTGTCATGGTTAGGACTAAGGCGTCATTATGCGGGAATGTTATGTGTGTCTTGTCTTCTGAAGAAAAGCCAATGGAGTCTTCTATGACAACGTCTCCTTGCTGACTGCCTTTGGGCTCATGGATCATCAGGGAAGCGTATATTTCTCTTTCGTATGACGTTTCGCCTCCTGCTCCAAAACCTCCATGTATCACGTGGATGCCTGGAAATTCTGGGCCGTGCTGTGCGGACGGCACACTGCTTGCTGGCACGGGAGACATCATAGACTTTTTACGCCGTCTAAGGCGCTTCCTGGTTTCTGACGGATTGGCCTTATTGAGAGCGTTGTGATCACTCGTCATGACTTTGCGGTATGGTAGCTTTTTGTTCGAATCACGGAGACGGCGCCAATGTTGCGTCCTGGAAGAACTGGGTCGTAGGGACGCGTCTGTCTGAGTGGTTGAGCGGGTTTTTGGGCTGTCACCCTTCGTCTGAAAGAGGTTTTCGCCTTGTGCCACTGACGAGTGTTCGGTTTTATCGCTGAATATCGGAAAGGTCTGTGTCTCGAAAGATGGTTGTGTCTCAGGAGGCGTCTGAGTCTCGAAAGGCGGTTGTGTCTCAGAAGGCGTCTGAGTCTCGGGAAATGATGGTCTGTGCACAAGTCTGAGCGTCCGGGGCGTTGGTTCCTGCACGAAGGGCCAGTACTAGCACGGAGAGGGGGGGTGGTGCTAGTGGAGCCCTCTCCGATGCCTAAGTCACTATAGGGCTAAAAAGGTAATCTTAGGGAGAGAAAGTATTTCTAGAGAGAAGTCAGAGCTCAAAATACCAAAGTTGGGCAAATGAGAGGATGTGTGAAAATGGGTGGCCAAGGCCTCCTATTTATAGGCTTCCTTGGGACCGGACCCGGATTTAAAGCGGTTTGATGACGGTTCAAAAGCAAGCGGTAACCGTCATCAATATTGGCAATGCGCGAACTTGACTTCTCTACACGTAACGGTAATCGCGTAAACGGTAATCGCGCAATACCCGTAATGCAATCCGGACCTCATCGAATTTGGGCAATTCGGCGAGGTCCGGCTTGCCGTGCAATCCAAAATTCCGGTCCGGACACGCGTAACGCGCTTCCGAACCGTTTTGACCCTTTGGGAGACGTTTTTCAAGCCGTGATGTAATTTTGACGTGTTTACGAGGCCCGAAACATAAATACGAACTCGAATTGGACACATATCCATCACTTGCCCCCGAGTCAAGTAACGGTTTAAAACATTTCTTGACTCTATTTTTAAGTTAGGATACGCGTCAAATTTGAGCTTGACGCTAACCTTCCGATTTTGGTCGTTGGTTGGACGTAGAAGTCTTGGTTTCGTCTGTCCTTTGGTTTTCCGACCGAGTGACTTTATTTCCTGTCATCACGGTTAGTGCAATAGAGAATGCGCATATGTAACGTGCAAATATGATTACCGTTAGAGATATAGGCAATTAGTAATATGTCATGCGGACATGCTTTTATTATAGTGCATGTACAAGTAACGGTCATGGCAAGAACGTAATTACGTGATGTTAGAAATATAATCCGTATACTTCTAAAACGACTTAGCGATTATTAAATCATGAATCACGCGATATGAAAACATGCATGTAGAAAGACGAGTTTGATACACGTAATACCAAAACAATCATGTATGTAGAAGCAAATACTTAGAAGAGGGTGGAGTATACCGTAAGCACTTAGGCGTGGGTGTAGATGAATTACTCATTTAATCCTTATCACCAAGGAATCTTTTAGGATATGTAATTACACTAATCCCCAATCATTCTTCCAGCTCTTTGGGAATTCATTCTTCCTTCTTCTTTGCAGGTAAATACTTCACCATTTCTAGAAACAATTTTTGTGTTCATAGTTTCTTCCGTCGTAAACCTTAGGTGCATCCCGAAAGTTTCGTGTTTGATCCTTGACTTGTTTTCAGAAATTGACACCACCAATCGACTCAGATCATCGCGAGGATACCAGCGCCGCCTTCGGAATTGCCAGACGACGCCGGACGCGCCCTCACGCGCCGTCGCTTGAGCATTGCCTTGTCGGCGCGTGTAACCCACGCGCCGCCTTCCCGTCCGGACGCGCGTAACGCGCTTCCGGACCGTTTTGACCCTTTGGGAGACTTTATTCAAGCCGTGATGTAATTTTGACGTGTTTACGAGGCTCGAAACATAGATACGAACTCGAATTGGACACATATCCATCAGTATGGAACGGCTTCTTGCTCGAATCACGCTGATGGCGCCAAGTGTTGAGGTCGGTTCCACCTGAGAAACCTCGGGTTGCTCTTCGCGAACAGGTTGGATATGCACGCAGGTACGGTCTCCTGTCAGCACGTCACGATCCACGATCCGCGAACCTCGATCCTCGAACCCCGAACTTGGCTTTGGCTCCAAACTCAATATCCTACACGTCGGGTCCTGCAAAACTGGCAATAACCAGCATGGAGAGGGGGTGGTGCTGGTTGAGCCCTCTCCGATGCTTAAGTCACAATCTAGAGAGAGAAAGTATGTAGAGAGAGGTCAGAGCGCAATAGCCAATTTGAGAGAGTTTCGAGTTCAGTTGTCAAATGGGAGGTCTAGGTCCCTATTTATAGGATACCTGAGAACCGTCCCGGTTTTATGCAGTTCAATGCCGGTTTAAAGGAAAACGCTTGTCGACATCGAGGTTAGCTATGTACGCACTGACTTCTCATACTTAGTAAAAATAATAGGGGTAAGCGCGCGGAGCTAGTCGATAGTCCGGACCATGTCGGATGTCCGACATTGTCCGGGTGTCCGACATTGTCCGGATGTCCGACATTGTCCGGATTGCCGCGCGAACCGGACCAATCTGGACTGCCGAGGCAATCCGGAGGTCCGGGTTACCTTGTGGCAATCCGGAGGTCCGGGTTGCCTTGTGGCAATCCGGAAGTCCCGGTCCGGGTGCTGCCCGCATCCGGACCGTTTTGGACTCGGGGTGTCCGCGGTAAAATCTGTATGTGGGTTTCGTCGTGTTTGTGAGGTCTGAAACGTAAATACGAACCCGAATTGGACAGATATCCATCACCTCCTATAAATTGGCCGGCCACATTAATCTAGGGAGGTCCAATTTTGGGCCTCTCATGTCAACTGGGATTTTAGGCATAGCCCAAAATCCCTAATGTGACAAAATCCAATTGTCTTAGGTTACAAGCTTATATTAATGGGCTCCTAATTACGGTGGCCCAATCTCAATATGCCAACAGCTCCCACTCGCCGGAATGGCAGAGTGCCTGTTAATATGTTTTCGATCAACACATCAACATTTGTCTTCGATCCAGCTCTGCTTCGGAATAGTTCATACGAGATTTGCCGTGCGACTGGCGGATACACGGGCATCGTGCTATTCATCTGTTAGGAGTGTAGTAGCGCCTGCGGTACGTTGATTCCCATCTTTAATCAATCTGTTAAAATAATATTGTACCACGTTGTATCCTAGGTCAACTGTGATTCTCCAATTGCCCAGTTTCCACATACGAATATTCATTCAGGGCCCGTACAAGTATTGACAACCTCCAACTAATATCAGGCAGATGACCACCTAGTGAATATAAGAGTCGGAGAATTACAGGTGTACTTGATCATCCCCATCGCTCATACCTTGCATGTACACTAAGACCTCTGAGTCAAAGTACGTTATCGTGACGTTATACGTCGATGAAATACTCATTGTCACAAACGACGTGAGTTATTTAAATGAATCAAAGTCCTGGCTAGCATCAATTTTTGAGATAAAGTACTTGGGAGAAGCCAGGTACATCCTAGGCATTAAGATTTTTAGCGATCGGGCTGCTCGTAAACTATGCTTTTACCAAGAAGCCTATATGAACAAATTGTTGAGAAGGTTCAATCTCCAAGATGTCAAACCTGTGGATACGCCAGTCGTGTAGGTAGCGCGCTGTCGAAACGTGATTGCCCGAAAGACTAGGCAGAGCGTGAACAGATGAAAAGTGCAGAATACCTCAATATGGTTGGTAGTCTGATGTACGCCGTGCAATGCACTCGTCGGGATATCAGTTACGCTGTGGGCTTAGTAGCACATTTCCAATCAGACCCTGGATATAAAAATTTACGATCTGTTAAACGAATTATTCGATGCCTAAAAGGTACTGCCGACTACGGACTATGATATGAGGGTTGAAAGTTAGAATTAACTGGGTTCAGTGACGCCGACCATGGTGGCGACCCGGATGATCGTAAGTCCACCTCAGGAGAAGTATTTCTCCTTGGTAATGCCACCATTTTTTGGATGAGCTAGAAGCAATCTTGTGCCACACTATCCACGATGGAAATGGAATTCCTGGCCCTCTCTAAGAATGCATAGAAAGCTGTCTGGCTAAAGTGACTTTTGACTACTCTGCTTGACGTCGAGGACGGGAGTAAACCTGTGATGAATTACTCTGACGGTCAAGCAGCGATAACAACAGTTAAGAATCCAAAGTGCCATAATAGGACGAAACACATTGATGTTAAATATAAATAGGCGAAGAGTTTGGTAGAATACAAATTGATCGCATTAGAATACTTTTCCTCTGAGAGTATACCCATTGACCAAACCTTTACGCAGGAAAGTTTTCGAAAAGCATGTAAAAATGCTTGGACTACATAGGGCTTAGGAGGATTGTATTGTGTCAATAACATATTGAGTTTTGAAGTAATATTCGAATCAAAGAATTGCAATTTGTGTTTATGATCTTACGATGTCATAATGTTTGAATTACATCGGATTTTGCGGTCTATAAACTACTCGTTGGAGTGTAAAACCTCCCAATAAAATATTTCGAATGTGGGCCAGCCTCGTCACACAGGCTCGGTCGTCTTGACGGAGGGGGAACCTCTACCATGTCAAGACTGGCTAAGAACCACGGTGCTTTCGAAAGATAAACCTGATTAAGCAAAACGATCATCTAGTTTCGGGGTAACACGACATGATCTTGTTTTTGCGTATCACCATGATAAACTCAGTTCATCAGAAATCACATTCTAGACCATATTAAAATCCGCGATATGTAAGTTCATGTTATGCTATCGACACACCCTTCATACTGCGTGTGCCACGTTCGACAACGAGGACAGGCTCGGTTGCGCTAGATAGAATCCTCGTGATTCAGATGGGCGCAAACTACTTCACCTTGAGCATGTGACTTATCCCGGGTGCTTTATGAAGGAGCACCCGAAGTATCCTTACGGACTCAAAACTCATATCTAAGGACAAACGCAATGGTTACTTCCAGGCGTATGAATGCGGTGCTGAACAAAAAGGCGTAGTGAATACGTTTTGGAAACTGGTTGAGTTTGACTAAGGGTACAAGCAATGGGGATGGTAAAGGTCATCTGTAATTCTTTGACTCGTGTATTCACTAGGTGGCCACCAACCAGATATTAGTTGAGGGTTGTGAATACTTGTGCGGATTCTTTGGAGAAGTGTTCCTATGTGGAAACTAGGAAATTGGAGAATAAACAGTTGACCAGGGATACAGCACGGCACAGATATGTTTACAGGTTGATAACAGGTTGGGAATCAACGTTCCACAGACATTACAACACTCTTAACCGATGAGTAGCACGATGTCTGTTGTATCTGCTGGTCGCGCCGCAAACCTCGTATGAACTATTCCGAAGCAGGTCAAGATCAAAAAACAAATGTTGGTGTGTTGGTCGACAACATATTAACAGGCACCCTCCCATTCCGGCGAGTGAGAGCTGTTTGCATTTGGTGAATGGGCCGTCAGGAGCCCTTTAATATAAGCTCAACACCTAGTTAATTGGGTAATGTCATATTAGAGATTTTGGGCTCGGCCTAAAATCCCAATTCACATGAGAGGCCCAAAACTAGGCCTCTCATTTCTCCTTATGGCCGATCGAAACTTTAAGAGTGGTGAGGTGGGTTTTGTCCACATCCTCTTATAAATAGGGAGTGTCAGGGACTTATTTAGGGTTAATCAGATAATCACTCATTCTCCTAAGTGTTGAGACAAAGAAATATCTCCTCCCTAGTTCTCCTAGTTTCGGCCGAACCCTAGTCCAAGGAGATGCCAAATTGCTTTGAGCAATTACCCTAGATATCCATCCCTACGAGGAATCGACAAGACGCTTTGCTATGGAAACCATTCCGTGTAGGCGATTCCTTAACAAGAATCCTTACAGGATCTGTCCGGTGGACCGCTAACTCCCATCAATATCTTGGGTCTACGGAAAGAAAGAACTGGTATGTGTCTCTATTCCGCTGCATAATTAATTTACCTCACATGTACACGTGTTTTTGTCCGTAGTAACTATTCCATATATCCTTCATTATCAACTCCCGTAGGTTATGGAGGTTGGTTCACCCTAAGGGGAGGCTGCATATGACAAATCTCCAAACTATTGGCTTCTCATCATTTATCCCCCTCGATGGCGAAATGATAGTAGAGAACATACATAGGGGGAGTTGTTGTGCGCGCATGGATATATGTTCTGCTAAGTTAATTAAGAAAACATGTGTATCCTTTCATTATGTTATTTACGGCCCTTAGCGTTGTAATTTCCTAGTGTATTGTTATGCCAAACGTTATGTCGACATGATTTATAAATGAATGTGTATATAGAGACTATTTACTGTGTATACAACTTTTTGCATATGTCGACATAACTTATTATTGATCATTAATAAGATGTGTTTGTTTATCATTTATAAAATTGTATTAAAAGTTACCACTAACAAGAACAATTCAAGATACAGATGTTTATATAAAGTATGTTATGTAAGCATATGGTAATGGGCGCCGTAATTGGTAGCCCATAATATGTATAGTTTACCTAATGAACTTGGGTAAATTTCACATTAGGGTAATTGGGCAAGACCCAAATACATAGGCTGGCCGAAATATGTAAGGAGGATAAAGTGGACTTTTGTCCACTTTACTTCTCCTATAAATAAGAGGTGTTAGGGGATTTTTAGGGTTAATCATAATTCCCTCACAAGAGTGTTTTATAGAGAAAAACCCTCCACCCATAACACCCAAGTTCGGCCGAACCATATCCCTCACCAAGGGTGTGCCAAATTGCCTTCGAGCAAACCCTTCAGAGATCTGTCCCCGTGCCAAGAATCGATCAGAGGCTTTGTTGTGGAGCTTGCACCACGTAGGGCTTCTCTAACAAGAACCTCTACGGGTCCAAACCGGAGGATCGTGAACTCCCTCCTGAGAAGATCTTGGGTCTACGGATCATCTTAAAGGTATGTGCGAAGCTTCCGCTGCGTAATTCCAATTACTAGCATGTATATTGTTTATGTATCCGTAGTGATTACTCCTCGTAATCTAATAGTGGTATCAGAGCCTTTGTTAGGAGTTCATGATTTTGATAAATTGGTTTTCTTGAAGTTTAAAATTGAAAACCGAAATTTTTAAAAGAAAATTTTAAAATTTTCGATTTTTTGAGGTTATAAGTTAATCCGAAATTTTCATGATGTTCTTGGTTAATTTTATGTTCATGATCTTCAAGAAAAGTGCAATATTTATCTATATCAAACATTGGATTGTAGATCTTATTAAAATTTGATTTTAAAATTTGACCACTTGTTCCCAATTTTTAATGTTAGCCGAAACCCTAGGTAAATTACAAGGTATAATTTTAAATTTTTGAAGCACCAAGGGACAGAATATTCGGCACAAATTTTAAATTATATTGTTTACCACATTTTAATTTTTATTTAAGGTAACAATATATCCATAATTGGGAACATTAGGATAGATCCACATTAATATATAGAAATATATATAACTATAAATATATCTAAATATTTAATAGGGTTAAATATAATATTGATAGATTTAGTTGCCTAAAAGATTGAGAAAATATATTGTCAGTATATTTGTAACCCTATTTAGGATATTGACAATAAATAAATATAAATATTATTATATAAGCCTAATTTTACATATATATTATATATTGTTGATTGATTTAATCTTATAGATAGAATGTTGGCAATAAATATATATATGTTAGTGATTTAGCCGATATATATATATATTTAATATTGGAAATTATTTTATATAATTAATGTTACTTGGTGGATAAGTTAAATATTTTTTGACTTTAAAACCCTACTTGGGCCACAAGTAAAGATTTCGGCCCAACCTTTAGAAATTTTTAATTATTGGGCCGGTCTAATATATTTTCTCAATCGATTCGACCTAATTGGGTCGGTCGAACCGGGGTAATTAAGTGGATCTAACTGAACCGGTTTTGTGTGTTAAACCGAACCAAACCCTATTTTATTAGACCGGTTCGGACCGAAGCATATTTTAAAATTTAAATTCGGACCGAACCGAACCAGATTTACCGAACCGAACCAGATTTACCGGACCAAACCGAACCAGATTTGCCGGACCGGGCCGAAGCGGATTTTCTAAACCGGACCAAACCGAACTGAAATTGACTGAATTGAAATTTTTTTCAAAACCGAATTCAAGTTAATTAAATAAAATAGGGTGGTCAAGTTTTAAAATCCAAATATTTTTTAACCTCTAAATGGACTACATAGTGCTCATAGGGTTGCTAACTTTTATGCCTTGTTTCGATTATGGGGATGGATCTCGGAGATACATATTTTTGGGACTGGATTAGTTAGAGGGCTGAATTGCAATTGTTTATTATTCAATATATGTATTAATGCATGATTAGAAATGTTGTCTTGACATAGTCAAGCTAGCTGGACATTGCATGTTGTGGGGGAGCCCTGGTTAAATATATGGAATGCGCACTAGGATAAACATGCTGTGATGGTTGTAAATGCCTAGGATTCATTTCTAGAATGTTGCGTAATTGATTATAAGCATGAATTGCAAATCAACCCCTAATGTTTAAAAATATTTTAAAACCGAATACCAGTCGCCAAATATGTATGATTGTTGTGGAATTTTCATGTTTGACACGTATGCTAGAATGTTAAGGATGTAATTGCATTTGATAACTTACATGGAATTAGAATTATATATGCAAGCATGAATTCCTTGGAACATTAGACGCATGACGCGTAAGCATGAGTGTGATTTGTTTGATGAATGTTACTTGCGTATGATAATTTACATGGTTAGTAGAATTATATATCCATACGTAAACTCATCGGAATATTTTCGAAAATACAAAAGGGCCTTGGGAAAGCCAAGATCGGCTATGGTTGTTTTAAAATTCCCGTTCCGGTAATTTGCGATTAAAACCGTTTTAAAAGACTGATATATTGGATTGAAAACGGTGGTAATGTGAACTCTTTCACAGCCATCTTCCATTGGTTTACTGGTGGTCGGTTGGTTTAGATGACTGAGAATCATTATTTGTCTGATTCAATTTAATAGATATCTAATTATGCAATTATTTCTCAAAATGTTATTGTCTCCCTGATTTTGTATAATAATCAACGTGTTTAGTTACGAAGTACAGCCTTGATGGGATCATCTTGTGCTAATAGCTTTTGATTGAGACTAACTACGACTCCTAGAGTAAGCGCGTCAATGCATTGTTGGAGGATAATGGCATTGTGGATCACATTCAGAAGTCCATGAATTACCCAGATGTCGGTCTGACCACATATGCCCATTTTCAATGGGAGCAAGATGACAAGAAAGCAAAAGAGATATTGCTGGCTGAGATGTCTCAGGAATTCCATGATGAATATAAGGATGTTCCAATTACAAAGGACATCTGGGATGCCCTGTTCCTAAAATATGGAAACGGCATGGCAGCGATCCTGCACCCACTTATACCCATTGTGGAAGAAAGCTTAAATAGCTACACCAAAAGTGTACTTGAAAAAGTATACGATTTCCTTGGCATGCTAAAACCACTGGAGGAAGAAAGTCAGGTGGGTGAATGGGATAAAATTTAAGCCATCATCGGGATCCTCCCGAAGTCTTGGAGAGCAGCCAAGGCTTTATTGACCGCCAGTGGTTCTATGTTGGATCTTGCATCGGTACTGAAGTTCATCGAGATGGAACAAACTCGGCTGAAATCAATACCGGTACCAACTGGGCAAGGAAAGAGAAAGAGGATGAACAAAGGAAAGAAACAATAGGCAGTCGATGGTAAAATGTTGACAAAGCCTAAACCAGGCAGTCTCCGATTGAAATCAGAGATAGTCTGAGGGAAATCAAGTCCACGCCGAATAGGCGAAGGCACAGGGTCCAGCAAAACGCATCCTGAAAAGGTATGCGAGATTGGTTGTGTAATGGAAACTCTAGTTTCCTCAACTGTCATGTTAACTAACTCAAATCCTTCATGGATTCTTGACTCAGGTACGACGGACCACATAGCCAACGACAAAGGACTATTTGCCAAGTTTAGACGATTGCTAAAGGATTCTAAGAGGATATACATTGGTGACAACTCACAAGTTGAAGTCATTGGAGTAGGGAACTGCAAATTGTTTATGAACAATGGCAGGACCATGCTACTTGAGAATGTCCTTTTTGCTCCTAGAATCCGTAGAAATGTTGTTTCAGTTTCCGCTCTTATGAATAATAATTACATTTTATCATTGAGAATAACTTTGTTCGTATCAATAAAAGCGATGTCTTCTTTGGGCATGTCTATTCCTCTTATGGTCTCTTTATCATGGATTTGAATGGATGTATCGATTCGAATAGAATGTATGCATTATCCTCTGGGGAAGCAGAGACTGACGCAGTCGGATGGCATGCGAGGTTGGGACATTTAAGCTACGATGGGGTCCATTCATTGGCTCGAAGAGAGCTTTTGCCTGGTACCAGCAATGTGATTAAACACACTTGCCATGATTGTCTGGCTGGAAAATCCACCCGCAAACCATTTGGAGAAGCTCAACGAGCCGAGTATCCATTGCAGTTGATTCACTCCGACGTCTGTGGACCAGTGAGTGTAACCTCTAGGAATGGGAAACGATACTTTGTAACTTTCATTGACGACTACACCCGTTATGGGTTTACTCATTTGATTGCTCGTAAATCCGAGGCAATAGATTGCTTTAGAAAATTTCTAAACCTCGTAGAGAATCAACAGGAGCGAAAGGTGAAAACCTTACGCACTGATAGAGGTGGAGAATATCTCTCTAATGATTTTGAAAAGTTGTGCAAAGAAAGAGGGATAGCCCGTCAAATGATAATCCCCAACACACCACAGCAGAATGGTGTGGCTGAACGTTGTAATCATACACTCCTTGACATAGTTAGAACCGTGATATCGCAGGCTCAATTACCTATCTCCTATTGGAGTGATGCGTTGTTGACTGCCACTCATGTAATAAACCTTGTCCCAACCAAAGCGGTAGACACAATGCCATATGAGCCGTGGTATGGAAGAGAATTAGATCTTACCAGATTGCGACCTTGGGGTTGCGCTGCCTTTACACATACGACTGAAAGCCGTTTTGGTAAGTTAGAACTCAGATGACTATGGAGTATCTTTATAAGGTACTCAGAGAACTCTAAAGGTTACGTATTTGTGTCAGCTCAAGAAAATGGTGGCGCGGTCGAACATGAATCCAGAGACGTATCTTTCCTTGAGGACGAATTCCCAACGCTTGGCGAAATTAAAACAGATGAGATATTGACTGAACTAGAGCAGGATAGCATTGATGATCAGCTCCCATTTACTTCGAGTTGGAGATTTGAACTGGCAACGCAAGTGAATGCATGGTTAATGATAATGGAAACATTTTCATTATAAACCCAGTGATAGGATTAAACCCTACCACACAAATCACTGCTACCGCGGAGACGAATCAAGTTGAACCTGATAATCATGTAGCTGGACCGACACCACAACCACCAACACTACCCATTGTTCCCAGTGGGAGTACTCAGACCAACTTGGTTCCAGGTCCTAGTGATCAAGGAATTCATCTCGGGGATAGGATCCCGAGACCAAGAGGTCGTCCGAGAAAGGTTATAGGTCATGGTTCTAACACTGCTCTTGTTCCCAGTGGGATCGATGCTCCGAATAGAAGCATTGTCCCGAGTGGGAGTAGCGTTCAAAATCAAGATGGGGGGAACGAGCCTAGACGTAGTCAAAGGCATCGAACTTCTCCCAGGAAGTATCCCACCGAGAGAGGAGAAATCTTCACTCTAACATCTGTTGACGAACCAGTAACGGTTCAACAAGCGTTGGAAGGACCTCAAGCAAAGGAATGGTGGAATGCAATGGAGGATGAGATCTCGTCAATGAAATCCAATTTGGTATGGTCTTTGGTTGATTTACATGCTAACCGCAAAGCTATAGGAGCAAAGTGGGTTCTCAAACTGAAACTCACTGCTGATGGAAAGGTCGAGCAATACAAAGCCCGAATTGTTGCGAAAGGATATACTCAACTTCACGGAGTGGACTTTGACGAAACATACTCACCCACTGCGCGTTACACCACAGTACGGGCCATTCTGGCCTTGGTTGCAGGTCTCAATCTCGAGCTGCACCAAATGGATGTTAAGACCGCATTCCTACACGGAAACCTGTAGGAAGAGATCTACATGGAGCAACCTGAGGGTTTCATTACTCCTGGCAATGAACGTAAATTTTGTAAACTCCAAAGGTCCATTTACGGTCTTAAACAGTCGTCTCGGCAATCGTAACGCATATTCCACGAGGAAAGCGTAGGAAACGGATTTGTGAATCATCACGAGGATCCGTGCGTGTATTACAAGAACGCCGGGTCTAAGTATGTCATCTTAACTTTATACGTGGACGACATACTCATTGCCGCAAACTACTTGAGTTTTATGAACAAGTCAAAGTCCTGGTTGGCATCTGTATTTGAGATGAAGGACATGGGAGAGGCCACGTACAACTTAGGCATTAAAATTTCTAGAGATCAGGCTACCCGGAAATTGTGTCTGACTCAAGAAGCTTATATCAACAAACTGTTGAAAATATTCAGATTACAGGATGCCAAAGCCGTGGATACGCCAGTGGTGTTTGGGTGCGCACTGTCAAAGCTTGACAGCCCCAAGAACCTGGCAGAGCGTGAACAGATGAAGGGTGTCGATTATTTAAGCATGGTCGGTAGTTTGATGTACGCCATGCAATGCACCCGTCTGGATATCTGTTACGCCGTGGGCCTAGTAGCACGTTTCCAATCAGATCCTGGCTATCAACATTTAAAGGCTGTAAAACGAATAATTTGTTATCTGAAAGGTACTGCCGACTACGCGCTGTGCTATGAGGGTAAAAAGTTAGAATTGACTGGTTATAGTGATGCCGACCATAGTGGCGATCCGAATGATCGTAAGTCCACTACAGGGGGAGTGTTCCTCCTTGCTAATGCTGTCATTTCATGGACGAGCAAGAAGCAAACATGTGTCGCGCTGTCCACAATGGAATCGGAATTCGTAGCTCTCTCTAAGAATGCACAAGAAGCGCTCTGGCTCAAAAGGCTTCTAAATGCACTGCTTGGTGGTGATGTTGAGAATAAACCTGTGAATGTCTTCTCTAACAGTCAAGCTGCCATTCCGACAGTTAAGAATCCAAAGTACCATAGTAGGACCAAACACATTGATGTGAAATATTTCTATGCTAAATCTATGGTTGAAGACAATACATTCATTATGGAATACTTGTCCACTGACAATATGATAGCGGACTCATTAACTAAACCACTACACAGGGACATATTCGAAAAGCATGTAAAGCTGCTTGGATTGCGTAGGGTTTAGAGATGGAATGTATTTGTGATAGCATTTTGATATTAGAAAGTTACATTTTGTAAGCGAAAGAATTGCAACTGAGTTTATGATCAATCGACGTCATAATGTTTTGATTACATCAGATTTACGGCCTATAAACTAAGTCGTAGGAGGACGCAATCCTCTGCCAAACTATGTCGAATTTGGTCCTTACCTAGTCACACAGGTACGGTCGTCTTGCGGTGGAGGGAGACCTCCACCAAACAAGACTGGCTAAGAGTCAGGGGGATAAACCTGATTAAGCAAGACGATTATCTAGTTTCGAAGTAACTCGACGTGATCTTCGTTTTGCATATCGTCGTGATGAACTTCGTTCGTCATTTAACCACATTCTGGGCCAGATGAAAATCTGTTATAGCATGATTGACATATCCCTTTCTTGTCAACCCAAAAGGTCCAGGTATGCTATCAACACGTGCTTCATACTACGCGTGCCACGTTCAACCATGGGGTCACAGCTCAGTTGTGCTAGGAAGGAATCCTCGTGATTCCGGCGGGCGCAAACTTCTTCACCTCGAGCACGTGACTGATCCCAGGAGCCTTATGAAGAGGCACCTAAAGTATCCTCACGGACTCAGAACTCATATCTAAGGTCAGGCTCAGTGTTCGCTTCCCGGCGTACGAGCGTAGTGCTCAACAAAAAGGCCCAGTGACCACGTCTTTTGAAAACGGTTGGGTCTGACTAAGGATATGAGCGATGGGGATGGTCAAGTTCACCTGCAATTCATCGACTCTTGTATTCATTAGGTGGCCAACAACCGGATATTAGGTGAAGGTTGTGAATACTTGTACGGATGCCTTGGAGAAGTGTTCCTATATAGAAACTAGGCAAAAAGGAGAATTAACAGTTGACCTAGGATACAACGCGGTACAATATAAATGTTGTTTATAACAGGTTGATTGGAGAAAAGGGAATCAACGTTTTGTGGGCGCTACAATACTCCTAACAGATGAGTAGCATGATGCCCGTTGTATGCGCCGGTCGCACGGCAAACCTCGTACGAACTATTCGGAAGCAAGGAGCAGATCAAATGAGAGAAATGTTGATGCAGATTTGGACGACAATACATTAACAGGAACCCTCCCATTCCGGCTAGTGGGAGCTGTAAGAATATGGTAATGGGAGTCGTAATTGGTAGCCCATAATTTGAGTAGTTTACCTAATGAAATTGGGTAAATGTCACATTAGGGTAATTGGGCTAGACCCAAATCCCAATTGACATGGGAGGTCTAAAATTGGTCCTCCCCAAATACATAGGCCGGCCGAAATATGCAAGGAGGATAAAGTGGACTTTTGTCCACTTTACTCCTATAAATAAGAGGTGTTAGGGGATTTTTAGGGTTAATCCTAATTCCCTCACAATAGTGTTTTAGAGAGAAAAACTCTCCCCCCATAACACCCTAGTTCGTTCGAACCATATCCCTCTCCAAGGGTGTGCCAAATTGCCTTCGAGCAAACTCTCCAGAAATCTGTTCCCGTGCCAAAAATCGATCAGAGGCTTTGCTGTGGAGCTTGCACCACGTAGGGTTTATCTAACAAGAACCTCTACGGGTCCCGACCGGAGGATCGTGAACTACCTCCTGAGAAGATCTTGGGTCTACGGATCATCTTAAAGGTATGTGCGAAACTTCCGTTGCGTAATTCCAATTACTAGCATGTACCTTGTTTATGTATCTGTAGTGATTACTCCCCGTAATCTAATATGTTATGCCATTCACAATACTTGCATTATTACTATAGTTAATAATGAAACTTGTACATGCATTTTTACTCACTTACAAATCGCTACCCAACAATTGTAAATATATGAGGCCCTTTCAGTTAAACAATTTTAAGTCCAATAGTTTGGTTCCTATGGTAATTGTGAAATGACTTCAACAAACTTATGCCAACATAGTAGTAGTATACGTTCAGTACATGTACGTAATGTTTGTAAGAACCACGAATAAAGCAGTAACTACATACCAAAAGTTTCCATACATATAAACATAATTAAAGTGGCACCAACCGTTGATTAACACAGAAACTACAACAACACAAACATACCATTTATCAACCATTAGTATATGGTGGCAATCGGAGTACTTTCAGCAGAAACATCAAAGTTAATGTATTGGCCATTTCCAAATTTGTTCTCGAGGTAAAAATTCATCATCCTTTCTTGAATCGGTATCGCATAGGACGTTGACGCGCCAGTAGATGATAGTACTTCTGCTTAGCAGTGTTGCTTCAACTGCTACTTTCCACCTAATTCCAACAGGATCTTCAACCTACACTTCAATCTTGCAGTCCAGCCCATTGTAAATAGCAAACCTCTTTGGAATAGTCTGCACAATCCAACGAAATTGCAATATTTATAAAAACATAGGATAATAAAACGAACAATTCTTAATCGTATAATCAAACGCGATATGAGATTAAAGATGTGACTTACACTACTTGACTTGCTACTGGTTAATGTGATATTGCACTGACGAACGCAGTTTTTTCCACCAATAACGTCACTTAAACAACTTACGTTATCGGATGAAACGTCTTCCTCATCACTAGATGAACTGTTTTCACGTCTAGAGTGGTTTTTTAAGAAGACCGTGTTGATTAAACACTTCTACAGAGAACAAATCTTCTTCCTCCTGTTTGAAGACGATCATATCTCTAGTCGTTAGGAAGACATCGTGCAAAAACTGTAACCAACCGTCGGTGAAGCTGCAATAGGTGATCTCATTATGGGAGTCTCGTTTTTGTTCAAACTTCACTCCCCAAATATAACCACTGTAAAAACCTCCCACTCCATACGCCAAACGCGGCTTGTATTGGCCATATTTGATAATCCAGAATATTTATCTTCGAAGTATCTACAATCGAATGCCTCAACATTTATTTATCAGCGTGTAACCCCAAACTCGTTTGAATAATGTATAACTGTATTAGAACTTTAGGAGAAACTTACCAATTGACTCTTGTACTCATATATAATGAACGTGTAGAAGTGGGAAACATTATACCCATTTGGCTGCTGAACAAATTGCCAGAAACCTACCTAGGTTAAGGGAACGATTGGCTTTCTCTGTAGCCGCCCCTTATACAATTGGTACACAGAACGGCGACTCTACGTTGAAGCTGCTCTGCAAGGAGGCCAAAGAGGTAGCGGTGGCTAATTGTTTTAGCATGTTGCTCAGCGTTAGGTTATGCTGAGTCTTTAATAAACATAAGTCGTTAACTTTCCTTCGCTTGTACTATGTTGACAAAGTACATAGATGTGTCTGCAATACCATTAAACAAAAACACATCAAACCTCGAAGGATATGACGCTGCAAAAAATCTGTGGGGAAAACGTTTCGAATTAAAATAGGGAAAAGTATGTAAAATATGCAACATGTTTGAAAAAGATGGTTTTATGGACCAATATGTTTTAAAATGTACAACATGTTTGAAAAAGATGGTTTTATGACCAATATGTTTTAAAATGTAAAATACGTTTACAAAATATGGTAAAATGTCATTCCGTCCACTTGTTGTCAATTGTCTCGTTAAGTAGACACATGGGGTCACATTTTTATAAAATAATAATAAAAAAAATTTAATTTACACAACAATAATTAATGGATGAATGTAAATAATAATTATTTAAAAAAAAAAACGTGATCCGCACATGTTCACTTAACGAGAGTATTGACAACAAGTGGACGGTATGTCATTTTAACATCTTTTGTAAGCTTGTTGTACATTTTAAAACATATTGGTCCATAAAACCATCTTTTTCAAACATATTGTACATTTTAAAACATATTGGTCCATAAAACCATCTTTTTCAAACATGTTGCATGTTTTACATACTTTTCCCATTAAAATAATATATTTTTTCGAGTCGAATGTGTAAAATCGGTAAGAGAAACATGTGGAATTCTCTTACCGAGCCCAGAATGTCAGCAACCAATCGCTGGTTGCTGACCAGCAAAATCAGTAAGAGAAAGCGTTTAGCAAAAGTAAGGAAACATTTTTCATCAAATCGGACATAATCCGGTCAGTAAGCGGCGGTAGTTCATTCCCCACCGATGGATCGGTAAGCAAATCACTAGTATGTATTTTCTTGTAGTGTTATCCTTTAATTTAATTATTAATAAAATAAAAAAATTATTTAATAAAACATAATAATATATAATGCGACTGGACCACATAAAATTCAGAAATTAACTATAGAATTATTAACAGAACTTTAATAGGTAGCGAAAGTATTTACTGGCTAAAATTAGGTATATGCACGGATTTGTAATTGGCGACAGAGGAGATTTTTTTTTTTGGTGTAGACAAATGGAAATCCAACGTGGCCGCATTTGAATTGAATATAAATATATAATTGATTATTTATTTGTGCACGGTTGTGAGGGAGGAGAGAGTGAGAGGAAAGGGTACTTAAGAAGCCCAAGCTAGTGAGCGAGAGAAGAAGAGTACAAAGGGAAGTAAGTTGGTGGAAACAAACAAAGAAACCACTTTCTTTCTTTCTTTCTTTCCTTCTTGCGTGCACACACAAGCTCAGCTGCAGGAACCAAAAGTCTAAGGTGAACACATTCCTCCTCCAATCCCAATTATTAAAAGATAATAAATGATCATATGTAGAGCTAGTTTCACTTTCATTTGATTTCATCAGTTAATTATAAGCTTTTTTTCATGTAATTAAGGTTATTCCAACGTACATTTCTATTATTGGGTGCTCCATAATTACTCTCTAACTTAGTTAGAGTTAGAGATATTTTATTCAATACAATTAATGCAAGTGAAGTGATCACATAATTCAACAGTCGTCTCGTTTTTATCACGACTTTAGATCTATATATGAAAGAGGAAACTCGATATGTTGAATTAATTAGTTTCATCACATTTTGAACACTAAAGTAAAAGAATAGGATATCAAAACTATATATCATTCTGAGGTCAGTTATTATTATATGTATACTACTTTATTCTCCACTTTGTTACAAAGAATTGAGAGATCAAGTCTATGTGACATATTTTAAGCTACTTTAAAAATTATTTAGTAAGTCTACTTTTACTGGTTTTGTTTATTAAATTAAAGCAAAGAAAATTGATGAAACATATATACATGTCCAGTCAGCTCTATCCACTAATAGTTTCTTAATTTAAAAAAAAGAAATTACAAAATAATAATATTATTTATTACTTTATTTTTCATATATATATATATATATAAATTACAAGCAAATATGGATTATCAGTAATTAGTATTCTATTAATTAACGAAATTTTAGTTCCTTGCCCAATTAAAATCCTCTCCCTTGCATCCAACTTCGTACTTCTTTATTTTATTCATTTGTAGTCCATATCGACATGCTTGTGGTTCATATGAAATGAATAAATTAATGAATAATAAATTATGTGAAATGAAGAATATAATATGCAAGGATATAACTTACTTTTTATAATATATATATAAACACAAGATATTTGTTTTTGTTTAAAATATTTTTACATAGAAAGAGTTTGTTTAAAATCTATTATGAATCCATATATCCGCATGCAAAGTTGTTGATGGATAGATAAGAATGTTTATTATGAGTGGATGTGTAATAGGAATAATAAATAATAAGGGTCCGTCAAAGTGCAACCAACTGTAGGAATCATATTAACGGTGGTAAATAGAAGAAACTAAATTAGAAAAGGTGGGTGTAGGTGTGATAAAACTCGTCATATTGCTTGCATGCCAGTCAAAGAGCAGGAAAATAAATAAATAATTAATGAAGTTTATTCTTTGGTAAAGAATTAATGAGGATGACCAACACAAGTATCATGAGGATGCATGGATTAGATTTTTAGTTATAAAATATAGATAGATAGCTAATAATGATAGTAATTATATCTATAGCTAGCAAGCATAGGAGTTGGAAGCTGCTTGGATGGGTGATAATAAGGGTAAACTGAATGTGGTACCACCAGCTGAGGAGGAGGACACAGCTACTAGGCATCATCAACAGCAACTTAATTCATCATCATCACCTAAGAAGAATAAGAAGAGAATTCCAGTGTTTGTTTTCTTCAAAGATGCAAGGTACGTACACTTATAATTAATAGTTGTTGTGAATGAATGAAATATTAATTAATAATTGAAATGGATGAGCAGGAATGTTTTCAAGTTGGATGAAGTGGGTCGAGAGATACTAAGGATTGGATTTCCAGCTGCACTGGCATTAGCGGCGGATCCAGTTGCTTCCTTAATAGACACGGCTTTTATCGGGCGTTTAGGGTCGACACAACTTGCAGCAGTAGGGGTTGCCATTGCTATATTTAATCAAGCTTCCAAAATCACAATATTTCCATTGGTCAGCATCACAACCTCCTTTGTTGCTGAGGAAGAGACAATTGGCAGATCACATTATGACAACAACAACAAGGTTGATGATGTTTGTCTTGACAACTTGGAAAAGGGCACCACTACAGTTTCCTTAAAAGATGGTGATTCATCAGCTGCAGCAACAGCAACAGAAGGTGTGTATGTTAATGATACAAGTGCAAAAAGTGAGGAGGATACTGCAGGAGGCAGTAGTAGTAAGAAGAGGCATATCCCTTCAGCATCCACTGCTATTTTCATTGGCTTGGTTCTTGGTCTCTTCCAAACCTTGTTCCTCATATTTTCTGCAAAACTTCTCTTGTCTTTTATGGGAGTTAAATCTGTAAGTAATTTAATTCTCTACTTTTATTTATTATTATATATACATTCCAACAAATAAATTAATGTATTTATGTATATATATATATAGGATTCCCCTATGCTAAAACCAGCACTCAAGTACTTGACGCTGAGGTCGTTTGGTGCTCCTGCAGTACTTCTATCATTGGCCATGCAAGGAGTATTTCGTGGATTTAAGGACACTACAACTCCTTTATATGCCACAGGTACGTACTAGCTTATTTAATTATATACATTTGGAGTTCATCCATCATCACTAATATATATATATATACAGTTGCAGGAGACCTAACAAACATCATATTAGACCCTATTCTTATATTTGTTTGCCGTATGGGTGTTAGTGGTGCTGCCATTGCGCATGTCCTATCTCAGTAAGTAGCTACATTCATCCATCCACACCTAGCTAGCTAATTTTCTCTATATATCAGTAGCTTATGCATGGCATGTGCAGATACTTGATATCAGTGATACTATTATGGAAGTTGATGAAGCAAGTTGATCTACTAGCCCCTAATATCAAAGATTTGCAATTCAACAAGTTCTTGAAAAATGGTGAGAATATTTGTTACATTTTATACTATATATAATATATGTATATATATAGTTATAATAGAGGGGGGTGGATGGATTGGTGCAGGTGTGGTTTTGTTAGCAAGAGTGATAGCAGTTACATTTTGTGTAACACTAGCAGCATCACTTGCAGCACGGCTTGGTGAAACACCTATGGCTGCTTTCCAGGTTTGCCTTCAAGTTTGGATGACATCATCCCTTCTTGCCGATGGTCTTGCTGTTGCTGGACAGGCAATTCTAGCTACTTCTTTTGCTGCCAAGGATTACACAAAGGCAACTGCAGCTGCAACACGCGTATTGCAGGTCCTTTTAATTAATTCCCCCTATTAATTAATTAATTAATTTCGTCCCTCCACAATTAATTAACACTTACTTACTCTTGTTGTTGTTGTTGTTTAATTTATTAATATTAATAATAATAATGCAGATGGGATTTGTGTTGGGACTCGGCCTAGCTATTTTAGTCGGGGTTGGTCTGCGGTTTGGTTCTGGAGTATTTACAGATGACATCAATGTTAAACACATCATATTTATGGCAATCCCGGTATCTATAATTAGAGCCAAAATATAATTAATATGATTTAATTAGTTGACTAATAATTTAATTATACATATATCTACTACCAGTTTGTTGCAGCAACACAACCAATCAATTCAGTAGCTTTTGTTTTTGATGGAGTTAATTTCGGAGCATCGGATTTTGCTTACTCGGCTTATTCCATGGCAAGCTCCTCCAACTCATCTTTCAATTTTGAATGAATGAATGAATTTTGCAAGGGGGTGGGGATATGAATAATTAGATGATGATCATGTGGATGCAGGTTTTGGTGTGTATTGTAACTGTTGCAACATTATACTCTCTATCAAAGAGTAGTGGTTTTGTGGGAATCTGGGTGGCACTCACAATCTACATGGCCCTCCGCGCACTTGCTGGTTTCTGGAGGTATTTATATAAAAACGCCTCCATTCATATATATATATATATATATACCAATACCAACTAGCTGGCGGCATTATTATTATTATTTCTCTCTCTATATGTTGATGATTTTTTTTGTTAATGCTTACTGCAGGATGGGAACTGGAACTGGTCCTTGGCATTTCCTTAGGTCTAGCTCATAATAATTAAGTTGCTTTTATGTGGCTTGGATTGGCTTCGCTTTATCATTATATTATATATATGTTCTGCAACTATTATATGTATATGTTGGCATTTCAGTTTTCTTCTATCTTTCTTTATATAACATATAATCATCTATCTATCTATATATATAATAATTTAGATGGAAGTTACATAATCTTGACAAGTAAGTTTATAAACCTATTTTCTATCTCCTATGTGTTAAAATAACTTCATTTTATTTGTCCATGTCAATTTCTAAGGAGTTACATGTATTTCATATTTATTTATCTTCCACATGGATCTCTAGAATTAGAGAAATGCACCACATTCATAACCAATGTCCGTTTCAATATGTATCACTTTTTAAAACATTTTTTTGTTTTTTTTACCAATTTTTTCATAATATTAATAATTATTATCACATTGAATACTTACAATTAAATCACATAATTTTTCTTAACTATTTATATGTAGTATCTATATCTATCTATATATAATATAATCTCGATAGGTGTTACATAATTACGACAAGTAATAAAACACAACAATGACATGTCAAAATGAAGAAATAACATTGGTCCACATCAATTACTTTCTCTCTCCGATGACGTTACATTGACATGTGTGTAGCTCTAATGTCTTTGATTTGCTCCAAAGCTCCATATTGCTTCTCATAATATGTTACATTTTCATTTAATAAAATATCAAATATAGTCTCTATATTTGATCAGTTTTCTACTTTGTCCTCAATGATTTCTTTTTTATTAGTTATTGTTACCCTCCATTTCTTTCAGATATATAGTTCATCATTTCATTATTAAAATTTTAGAATTTTCACAAATATAAAATGTTATAATAATATAAACATCATTATTGATTTTTTATATAATATATTTATTAATTAAACTTATATATAATTTCATTCAAACTTTAAACTATAAATTATATCATTTTTATTAAATAAATTTTTAATTTTAATTTATATCTATATCTATCTATCTATCTATCTATCTATCTATCTATCCATATATATATAATTTTTTGTTATCCTTAATAGGTGTTGACAACACATTGATGACATGTACAAATAATCTAATTTGATTGGTCCATCTCATTCATTCTCTAACTTAGTTGATGTGGCATTATTCACATATATAAATAATCACTTCCAATTGCTCGAAAACGTTATTTTCCCTACAGCAAATGATACAAAAAGAGTTTTGATCAGCTTATTGCTACTTCTTTCCCTTATATTAATTTCAGCCTAAAAATAGAGATGTTTGTATTGTATCTAGGCTAAAATTGTAATGTTCTTTACACTACAATATGTATACCAGTTGTAACTTTAAATTGAATGCATAACTGCAGCAATAAACGTATATACCTTCCACAACAACGACCAGTTGAGCTGTATGTAAATGTATTTCTTCCGTTTCTGTAAAATTGAAATTATATTAGGTATTGGTAGAGTAAATTAAAGAACATATCAAATGATATAAGTTAGACGTAAAAATTTGTAGGTACACGCTATGAAATTTGCATGTAGTTAAGAGGATTAAACTCTACAACCATTTTACTGTCAAGCCAATGAAATCGACATCGATATCATCCCACAACTGTAGCGATATGTCGAGCCACAATCCGAGGCAGCTCTTGAGTCGTCAACTCCTTTGACCGTAGCTCCCGTAGCCCTTTTTACTCTTCGAATTGGCACAATCCAATTACGCAAGGTTTGACTTAGTCTCTGATCCAATTGACAACAACAAATATTTTTTTTTCCATCTCTCATTCATCTCCTATTTTTCTAGCTATTTCGATTGAGATCTGTTTTCAATTTCCTGTTGAAGTGGTTATTTTCATCCAAATAAGTGAATGTAAGATAGGTATCAATCAGTTTTGAATACATACATGTTTCTACCCTTATAAAGCTGGGTTTAAATAGCATTATAATTCATTATAATGTAATATATATTCTTAATTCATAATTCTAAATTAGTGAATCTAAAATTTCTTTTAACATGTAAGTTTACTTATATGCTCCTGTCATAATTCTTAAGTTTCCATATTTAAAATTTACTTATTTTTGTCCAATAAATCCACTTCATAATTAATATAGCATATATATTAGGATGGTAATTTATAAATTTTCCTTATCTAACAAAATGTAATTGAGTCATATTGTTAAGGGTCGGTTATTTTATATAAAAATCATGTCATTATATTATTATAGTAAAATTTTGGAGTGTTTTTAACAATTATTGACAGTATTTTCTATCTAAGATTTACGTAAAGATTGACCAAGCTAACTTTTTGCATAATATAGAAGGTTCAACTAGCAGTCTGTTACACAAAAAAGGCTGGCTAGCAAGCACATTCATATAAAGTTTAACTAGCAATTTGGTAATTAACATTAATTACTAAAATAAATTATTAAAAGTTGATGGTATTAAATTATACATAAGAATAATTCTGACTGTGATATATAAAGTAAATAAGAAATATCATTTTTCTATATTATTAGTTGATACCAAATAAACCGTAAATTATAATGGTGTTAACTACTGGATGACTAAAGATTATTATTATCATGTGATAACAAAAACTAATTATTAATAAATAAAATTTTATATAAATTATATGCTTAGTTATAAAATTTACTAAGTAATTTCAGAATTAATAAAATACATAATAAATTATTAAACTACAGTGATTAAAGCTGATTTTAAAGTTTATTTTGATGACTTATTTCGTGTTGGGCAAATTTAGTTAAATTATAGTGTTTGTTTGTATTGTAATGTTATGGCTTAGTATATAGACACAAACACACTTGAGACATGATGGTGGATATATTCAAACCTCCATATACTGTCTTATCCAATTTCTCATGGTTAGTTTTGTCATTAACGGTAATATATACAACGATAATATATTCCCATCGGTTATTAACACCCAACAGTCTTAGACCATAATTCACATGCCATAACTCTGCATGTTTAATGGAAAAAAAAACTGTAATTAAAAGTCAAATGGTAATATAAATAATTCATACATCTACGGTAACAAACTCATTATATATACAACGCCAACCTTGCAGAAATTACTACTTTCTTATCACACACTACAATAAAAATTTCTTAATATTTATTTATTTATTTATTTATTTATTCAAAGTCGATCATATATTAAAGCGACCATGGTAATTTTGTCAATATTTGATCTTCTGGAGGCAATTTTACAAGTAATATTACTGTTATTATCAAGACAAGATAATAGAACGTTCGACGCTTTCACTAGCTGGTAAAATACTAACTCTATTTCAAAACACTACTTATAATCAAATAAACAAATAACAATAACTTTTTATGTTATATGAAGTTGCACGTATCTTCTCCAGTTGGCAAACGATCCATACGTGTTGCGACAAATATATCTTCCAAATCTATATCCACGTTTACCAATGCTAACACCAGATGGTCGAACATTTTTAAATAAAATGGTTGCACATGAAAAAATGTGTGCTTATATAATGATAGGTACTCACCAATTTTCATAACTGGAGATAAGTATTATGAACTATACTAGATGAAACGAGCAATAAAGAAATTAGGAAATCATCAATCAAACAACTTAATTGTTCATTCGCATGGATATCAATAGATGATCATGATCGAATAGGAGAAAAATTATTCAAGGAGTTAATGAAAAATAAGGATTGACAAAAAATACTAAAAAACTGCCGACGACACTTCAAGCAAATGGTCGACTTCATCTCGCCAGAATATATGTTCCAGAATAATACAATCTCAATATATCACCACAAACACTACAAACAATAAATCATCATGGAGTCTTTATGCGTTGCGTACGATGTGAATAAAAATATAAATGTATAAGTTAAAATATTTCATCCCTTAAATATGTATTACAACTTCATTAATTACCTTCAATAACACCACCACATTCTGTTTTAATTTATTGATATTTAAATACTCTTCGATATCAATTTGAACAATATATATCATATCAACTTCTTTCACCAGACATTATATGAATCTCACTGACCATTATGAAAGTTGTGTAAGATATATATAAGGGACAAAAACACATGTCCCAACCAATAAGTTAGTCTAATTTATAATTATCCATTAGTATCAATCAAATACATATGCTAATAGTATCCACCGTTTTTAACTTAGAGATTAAATAACTATTTTTACACTTAAATAAACAATTGTACTTAGTATTATTACCTGAAGACTAATTAAAGTTTCAATTAAAAGTCCAAATAATTAATAATTAACAAATATATAAGATACTTCAATTAAAAATTATAAATAACAGTAAAATTTAATAATTTAATAAGTAATTTTTAAGAAAATAGTTTATAATGACAACAAGAAAAACCATAATATCATATGCATAAATTTTTTTCTTAAAAAATAAAACCACAATTTACATACTCTATGATGTTCGATATGTTCAATTAAGATAAAACTATACATATAAATTAAAAATACTTTAAACGTAGTGTTTCACTAAACTTGAATAAACAATTTCAAATAAAAAAACAAATCAATTAAATTATCAATAATAAAATTCAATTTTGCACTATCTAAAATATGTACCGCGCAACGCGCGGGTACGCCAACTAGTATCTCACAATAATATGAATTATTTATATTATTATATTAAAAAAGTACAGTAATATTTTACCAAGTTATGTATATTTATATTTTTTTTTTCACTTAAAATGATTTAAAACAAATCATTATAAGTAAGTTAAATATTATCTTAATATTAAAGTGTAATTACTTAATTTCATATTAAATACTTAAAATTAAACCACTCTATTTTTGTAAATACATAATTTTAATACATATCTCTAATAATAGTAATCATTTATATTATTATTTTGAAAAAGTGTAAATCACTCTTTTTTCAAATTATATGTTTATTTATCTTTTTCACTTCAAATAATACATAATCAATAATTATAAGCATGTATAAATAATTTATTAATATTAAACTACATAAATGATTCTCAAGAACTAATAATTCTCAAATAAATTTAATGTAATCTATTAAATTTTGTATATCGTAAGATATCTATCTATCTATATCTCTATATAAATCTAATATATTGCGATACAAAAATATATTATTTGTGTTTATGTAAATACTATTTTTAAAACGATAGAAACTAATGCAAACATAAAACTGAATATCTAAGAAATTTATATTTAGACTATTATTATAATCAATTATGTCTTATATTGTTTTTTACTAAAATCTATATTTAATGAAGAAATGTATATATAATATTTAACCATATACATAATAATAAAATGATAGATCTAATTTGTACAAAAGTTTTTATTTCTTATAATATTCACATATAAAACTATAAAGTAAACTAAATTTAACCTCCATGCAAAATTTAATCTTTTTTATAAATATTTTTTTATACCGCGCAACGCGCGGGCCCATTCTCTAGTAATAATAATAATATCCCATTTTAATTCCGTTATAATCATCTCACCCCATCCTATAATGTAGATTAATTAAGGGTTAATTAGCCAAATGCCACTATATTTTGCTATGTTGCTCAATGCACCACATAAGTTGTCTAATGCACTACTACGTTTTAAAATGTTGTTAGATGCACCACTTTACTAATCTACTGTTAACTTTTAATGTAAAAATGTTGACGATGCACATGTTGCTGACTTGAAATCGACAACAACACTATAATATATTACATAAAATAAAGCTCCAATTAAATTATCCACTACTAAACAATCTCATACATACATGCATATATATACAAATAACATCTTACTGTTTACAGATAGAGATCCAACCCTACCACATTATCATGATAATTCATAAAATCTCCAACTAAAACTAACCTATAGCTCGACATTGTTCCTAATATGCGATTGATATTCATCAATCACATTTAAATTTAAGCATAACTATAAAGCAATAGCAAACTTATATCCAGTAAATAACAACAAAAGTATATAACTATATATGGATACCATGTGCTCTTTCTTTTGTCTATGTAAATATTTTCTTCACCGCCTTCCTCTGTATAAATATCATATTACTCTCATATATACAGTCGCTATGAATGTCATCGTTAGGGATAAATATCGCACTACAGATGGCCACATCGAGGCCGACATCATTATATAGTTCAATAAAACGATTTACCTATCAAACTTTATGAGTACATATAAACCAAATCCATGTATAAAACCTTGCAGTCGTATCCATGATACCCGTATCGTTAAAGCTTTTCTACTTCGGCCAAATCCTATTGTCTAGAACCTCTCAACGACGACATAACTTCTGGTCGGTCGGGAGAGTCGATGTGTGGATCCCACAATCCGTCAAGGGCAAAGTAGGAATAACAAAGGGGATATGGATTGCTCTGATGACATTTTCGGTGGAGAGTTAAAGCTGAAATTATATATATAGCACATAACTCACGTTAGGGTTTAGTTAAATTTTACTCAATTGAATGTAAATATATAATAAAGGAATTAATACATAATACCTATATAATATAAGAATAAGACGTTGGTATCTTATTTATATTAGTGTCTTTAGACTTTAGTCATACGGTAGGTTTGTTTGGTATAATTATATATATATTATTAAAATCATATTTGTAATGACTAAATCTATAGCTAGTTGTTATTTTCCATATATGTGTATATGACATACAGTAGGTCTATAAAACATACGGTATATGTATATATTTTCCTAAACCCTAAATAAAAGTATTTTTTTTAATGGTTCGTATATAGTATATACTACATTGGGTTAGGTTATTAATTTTTTTTTTTTTTTATATTATACATATAATTATTTGATTATAAAAGATAAAAATGCATATGTGGCCATCGAGTTGTTTTGCTAAGTAGGCATATTTTTAATTGTAATTACGAAAATAAGCATGTAAAGTTGAAAATTCCAACTTTAAGCAAATCCTCGGATGGGAGTCGAGGATTTGACCAAAAGCTCTGGTCAAATCCTCGGATGGGAGTTGAGGATTTGACCAAACGCTTTGGTCAAATCCTCGGATTATGTTAGTGAAGAGGGTGTGGAATGAAGATGTCACTAAAATTTGTGGTGAAGAGAGGCATTATATATATATATATATATATATATATATATATATATATATATATATATGTCACTTAACAATTGGTTTGGCCACATATATTATATTATATATATATATATATATAAGACGTAAGGTTGACAGGTCACATTCTTATTGTCTGGTGGGCTTGCTGGACTGGGGCCTCTTTTGTTAAGCAAGCTTGGATCTTCTGTTTTTATTAGTTGGGCCTGTTGAAGTTTGTATTGGGCTTCTTTGTTTGGTTTTGTGTGTCTGGCCTTATTGGGTTCCTTCTATTGTATTTGTTGTATTGAACATTTTTACTATATTAGATTACTAGGGTTGTGGGGGAAAACCAACCAGATGAAGGAACTTGGTTTAGTGAACCCACGACATTGTTCTTCCCCTTTCTATTTGCTCTGCTAGGGTTTCCTTCCTCGATGCTTTCCTGTGTGATTCTTATGGTGTTCTTGAGTGATTTTGTCATGGTATCAGAGCAGAGAGGCGCATGTATGCCTCGTCTGTCGATCCTGTGAGATTCTTGACTGTTCTGTGCTCAGAGACGATTCGTTTTTTTCGCGACGATTCGTTTCTCCTCTTCTCATCCTTGATCCGTTGTGTTGCGATCTTCGATTCGCGACTCGCATCGCTGCTATTTTACGATCTGAAGGTGTATTTCTTCTTCGCCTGTTCATCTTCCAAGTTTCTTTTACGATGGCTGAGTTTGGAGAAAAGAATGGAGAAGAATCTTCGGGTATGAAGATGGCACTTGATGCAACCAACCCGGAGTACCGCGATGCAATGGCTCTGGTAGACTCTTTTCATCCTCTTTACTTACATGCAAGTGACAATCCTGCTGCTCGTATGACTTCTGTGATCTTGACTGGTGCTGAAAATTATCCTAAATGGAGCCATGCGATGAGATCTGTGCTTATAGGGAAGAATAAGTATGGATTTGTGACTGGTGCCTGTGTTCGTGAGAGATTTAAACCTGTCTATCATGATTTGTGGGACCGTTGCAATGCGGTTGTGTTCGGCTGGATTATGAATTCTATTGCAGATGATTTGGCCAGTTCTGTGATGTATTCTGAGTCTGCTTTATTAGCTTGGAAAGAACTGAAACAGCAATTCGACAAGGTTAATGGTTCTAGGGTTTATCAATTACATAGAGAAATAGTCCTCACTCGACAGGGACTTGATTCTATATCAACCTTCTTCACCAAACTAAGATTGCTCTGGGGTGAATTTGATGCAGCCTGCTCCTTACCTCACATCGATGGTGATCTTTTTGAGAGACATTTAGAACACAAAGAAAATATGAGACTCTTTCAATTTCTTATGGGGTTGAATGACTCCTACTCTTCTGTAAGGAGCAACCTTCTTTTGTGGACACCATTGCCCTCTGTGAATCAGGCCTACAATTTTTTTGATTCAAGAGGAGAATCAGAAGGGGATCACCTCTGATATTGCTGGCTCTGTTGAATTAGTTTCCAGCAATCTTACATCTTTTAATGATAAGCCCAAAGGAAATCAGTTGTTGGAGTGCTCTTTCTGTAACAAGAAGGGGCATACAATTGAGAAGTGTTATGCTAGAGGATGTGACTTCTGTAAAAAGAAGGGTCATGTGAGGGATAATTGTTTCAAATTGAGAGATCAAGGGAAGAAAGGGAATGCTGTCAAGGCAAACTCTGCTGCTATAGTTGGAGGAAATGATGGAGCCAAAGAAATTGGAGGGATGCAGAGCAGTGTTACTTTCAGTGCTGAGCAATTTGAGAAGCTACTTCAGTCCATGGGAACTGCTGGTAGGACTGCTGCAATGGCAGGTGCTGCTGCAAACACCCTGGATGCTCGTGCCAATACTGCTGGTATCTCTCTAAACTCCTTTTTTCATAATGATAGGGACTGTTGGATACTTGATAGTGGAGCCACAGATCACATGACACATAGAAATGATTGGCTTAAGATAGATAAATTAGTTTCTGGAACCAAAGTTTCTTTGCCTAATGGTGACTCTGTTGATATTAAAGGCATTGGGACACATTCTTTAACTGATAACAAAAGGTTGCAACATGTTCTTTATGTTCCATCTTTCAAATACAATTTGATTTCTGTTTCAAAATTGTCCTCAGATTTGAATTGTAAAGCAACCTTTTACTCAAACATTGCCATACTGCAGGACCTCTCAAGTGGGAAGGTCTTGGGGATTGGGAATGAGCACTCAGGTCTCTATTTTTTCAAAAACAGCAATCTGACTGCCTTATCTTCCTTTACTACTGCTGAAACAAATAAAACAATCTTATGGCATAGACGATTTGGACATGTTCCTTTTCAAACATTGCAGCATTTAGGCAGTTTAGACATTTCTAAGAATAAATCTGAGTGTATAGATTCTTGTCCAATATGTCCCAAAGCTAAGATCACCAGAAACTCTTTTCCAATTTCAGATTCCAGGGCTAGTTTACCTTTTGATTTAGTTCATTGTGATGTGTGGGGGCCTTATCATTGCCCAACTTATGATGATAAAAGATTCTTCTTGACCATGGTGGATGATCACACCAGAATTACCTGGGTTCATCTTTTACAATTTAAATCTGATGTCTCTATCATTTTGAAAAGATTTGTTGCATTGATTGAAAATCAATTTTCTAAAACTATCAAGTGTTTTCGAACTGACAATGGAGGAGAGTTTTTCAGTGATCATATTAAGGATTTTTTTAGTGAGAAAGGCATCCTCCATCACAGTAGTTGTCCCTACACACCTCAACAGAATGGTAGAGTAGAACGCAAACATAGACATCTTTTAGAAGTTGCTAGAGCACTCAAACTGCAAGCTTTTATGCCAAACTCTTTCTGGGGGGAGTGTATTTTAACTGCTTGTTATCTTATTAATTTGATGCCTACTAAGGTGTTAAAAGGAAAATCCCCTTTGGAAGTTTTAAGTGGTAAAAAGCCTGCAGTAAATCATTTGAAAATTTTTGGATGTCTATGTTATGCTAAAAGACTTTTGGTGACTGACAAGTTTGCTTCAAGAGCCATACCCTCTGTTTTTATGGGATATTCTGAAGTTCAAAAGGGATATAGACTCTATGACTTGGAAAACAAGAAATTTTTTATCAGTAGAGATGTGAAATTTCATGAAAATATATTCCCTTTTGAACATAGCAAACCTGATCAGATGCCAGTCTTTTTTGATTTCCCTTCTCATGATGATTCCATTGACTACACTAATTTTGAAGCACCTATGGATTCTGATGCTGGTATTTCTGTTGAGGATCAAGCTGTACTGAATATTTCTGAGCCCCCTTTGGTTACTGCAGATGATGAGTTCAATAACTCTGATGTAATTGCATCACATGATGAGTTGCCTTCCAACTCTGATGATAATGTTGCTCCCCAAGCAACTGACAGAGTTGTAACTAGATTTGGCAGACATATTAAACCTCCAATATGGAGCAAGGATTTTATTATGGGGGGTTCTGCCACCCCTTATCCTATTGGGAAGTATATCTCTTATGATAATGTCTCTCCTTCTTACAAATGTTATCTTACATCTTTTTCTGAGTTGGTTGAGCCAAATAGTTATGCTGAAGCTGCAGCTAATCCTTCTTGGATCCAAGCAATGAGGGATGAAATCACAGCTCTTGAACAGAATGGGACCTGGGATTTAGTCCCACTCCCTCCAGGTAAGTTTCCCATAGGCTGTAGGTGGGTTTACAAATTGAAATATAAATCAGATGGGACCTTAGAGAGGCATAAAGCTAGGTTAGTTGCAAAAGGTTATAAACAGAAATATGGAATCGATTATTATGAGACGTTCTCACCTGTAGTTAGAATGAACACAGTCAGAGTTATACTTTCCCTTGCATCAATTTTCAAATGGCCTCTTTATCAAATGGATGTTTACAATGCTTTTCTTCAAGGGGATTTAGATGAGGAAGTGTATATGACTCTGCCTGAGGGATTTACTAATCAGGGAGGGATTGATAATGTTTGTCGATTGCGTAAATCCCTTTATGGTTTAAAGCAAGCAAGCAGACAATGGAACATCAAGCTTAGTGATTCCTTGGTTAAAGCTGGTTTTATTAGATCTAAGCTTGATTATTCATTATTCAGCAAACACGTTGGTGATCAAATGGTTGTTTTGTTGGTATATGTGGATGATCTTTTGATAAGTGGTAACAGTGCTGACCTCATTTCGGAGTTGAAAAGTGTTTTGCAGTCCAATTTCAGGATGAAAGACCTTGGGGAACTAAGGTACTTTCTTGGGATAGAGCTTGCCAGGAATGATAGTGGGATTGTGATGAGCCAAAGGAAGTATGCCTTGGAGCTGATATCCTCAGTTGGACTTTCAGGTGGTAAGACAGCTAGAACACCCATGGAGGTGAATGTTAAGCTTACTAGTAGTCTATATGATAAACATCTGGGTTTGAATGTTGAGGATAATGCACTAGATGATGTTCTCCCTTATAGGAGACTGATAGGCAAACTTTTGTATCTCACTATTTCTAGACCTGACATTTCCTATGCAGTCAGACATCTTAGCCAGTTTATGCAGGCGCCCAAGAAGTCTCATTGGGATGCTGCCTTGAGAATAGTCAGGTTTGTTAAGAAAGAACCTGGTAAGGGTATCTTTCTTAGTTCTCAGTCTAGTACAACTCTCCTTGGTTATTGTGATTCAGATTGGGGGGGTTGTACTGAGACTAGGAGATCTATTTCAGGATATTGTGTTTTTTTGGGTAACTCTCTGGTGTCCTGGAAAGTAAAGAAGCAGTCTACTGTTTCGACATCCTCAGCAGAAGCAGAGTATAGGAGTATCAGAGAGTCACTCAAGGAAATTGTTTGGCTTAGAAGTCTTTTAGGGGAACTGGGAGTTGTTCAAAGGGAGGCAACTGTATTGCATTGTGATAATAAAGCTGCAATACAGATTGCAACCAACCCAGTTTTTCATGAAAGGACCAAACACATTGAGATTGATTGTCACATTATTCGTGAGAAATTGCTTAATAAGACTATTAGTTTCAGCCATGTTAAAACTAATGATCAAGTTGCTGATATTTTTACCAAGTCACTTTGCAGGGAGCAGTTGGAGTACTTGTCCTCAAAACTGGGTATGAAGAATTTGTTTTCAAGTCAGGGGGAGTCATCTTCAAGTCTTGAGAATGGTTCAGAAGATCAAGCTTGAGGGGGAGTATTGTCTGGTGGGCTTGCTGGACTGGGGCCTCTTTTGTTAAGCAAGCTTGGATCTTCTGTTTTTATTAGTTGGGCCTGTTGAAGTTTGTATTGGGCTTCTTTGTTTGGTTTTGTGTGTCTGGCCTTATTGGGTTCCTTCTATTGTATTTGTTGTATTGAACATTTTTACTATATTAGATTACTAGGGTTGTGGGGGAAAACCAACCAGATGAAGGAACTTGGTTTAGTGAACCCACAACATTGTTCTTCCCCTTTCTATTTGCTCTGCTAGGGTTTCCTTCCTCGATGCTTTCCTGTGTGATTCTTATGGTGTTCTTGAGTGATTTTGTCAATTCTTACGTGTCCATATAAGGTCGTTTTCATGTAATAATATAAAGTAGAGAATAAGTAAAATCTTATAAAAATCTTATCCGGCCAAATTTTAATTGTACCTATTAGTAAAGCAAATTGAATTTTCAATAACAAATCAAATTTGAATTTTTTAAGAGATAGCACCTTAAAAAATGCTTTAATTTTAATATTTTCATTCGAAATTTCGAAAGCAATTTTATAATACCAAAAAATTAAAAAGTAAATCTTATTCCATTCAGTATAGCAAGGGTGAACACAATCTCTTAATTATTATTATTAGTGGATAAATTTATATTACACGAATAATGCCACACTTAATTTAGTAAGTTAGAGCATCCACAATGGTTTTACATAAATTGTATTCTTTAAAGTTGCCACGTAGACATTTATGTACACTTTAAGTAATACGTAAATTTAAGACACACGTAAAAAATATTTTCTCTGCAATCGTATTACTTAAACATATTCCTTAAATATATTTTATTATTAAATTTTCCAACAACCACCAATAAGATATTAGCATTAATTATAAAATGAATTAATTTATAATAAAAAATTGGTTACGTAATACATAGTGCATTACTTAAATTTAAGGAATGCTTTATGTAAAAACATAAATTTATGTGTGGGTCCTATCTTTAAGGAATGCTATGTAAAACCACTGTAGACAATTTTTGTTGCTTTACTTAAATAAACATGTAGGACCCACGTTTACGTAATCTTTACGTAATACCACTATGATGCTCTTAGTGAATGTTTGATAAATGTACATGCTTTACATAAATTGTAAAATATTTTAATAAAAATATTTTTGGTCAACTTTGTTTCCTTTATCATGTATTATTATTTAAAAATTTGATTTTACATCTTAACAGAAATTGGAAACTCTTATTACTAATATTAAATTAAATTAAAGAAAGAAAGTGAGTTCATCAGTTCAATGTACAAAATTTTAAGACGAAAATTAGAGCGGACTATCTTATTAGTCAATCTAACGAAATTCCATTTTTGTCCTTCTCTCTCTTTCCCTTTCGCTTCCTTTATTCGTTTACTCTTGGATCTACCGATCTCTCTTCATCTTCATCTCTCTCTCTTTCATTTCCTCGCCTCTCGGTTCTGAGGTTTCTGTCTCTCCATCAGCACCACCACTCAAATCTAGGGCTTTGCACTGGTTCTGGTTCGATTCGGCTTGTGTGGAGGGTTTTGAGTGGGGGCTGGGCTAGAGTTTGGGGGCAGCGGCTTATTAACCTCTCGAGAGGAGACGAAGTGGATGTTTTAGCCTGAGGACGCTGAGAGATTTGAGGGATTACCAGCTCGTCATTCGACGAAGGTCTTGCTGTGGCAAATGCGGCTGATTCACTGATTCTTCAATCGTTTACTTGATTATTAATTCTCAGAGAGGATCATTTTCTTCGGTTCGTTCTGTTTAGGTTTGATTTATAGGAGTGGAGGATTTTTGTTGACTTCTTAATCGCGTGAAGATGCAGCAAGATCACCCCAAGAAGGTTGCTACCTTAACTACAACTTCTAGATTGCTTTTGAACAAAAGACATCTGTTACCTACTTCTGTTTCGTTAAATTTGATATTGCAAATGTTGAATTCCGTTATGCTCTTGAATTTTGAGTTAAGAAAAGCTCTGTGATTTGAATTTGCTCTTGATTGGATGAAATTCAGCTGCTTACCTGAATTTAATCGTTTCTACTATCAAGAACTTTCTTGCATAATTACTATCCGTTGCTCCTGAAGTTTCTGGAGAAGTTTACATATTTTTCATCAAATTTTTTGGTCAGATCTTTGAGGAACTGTATCTTTCTTTCAGCAAGATGAATTTTTTATTTGACATGGTTCTCTTTACGTTTAGCTGTTGAAGGAAACAGAGTTCTTTACTGAGTATGGAGAGGCCAATCGGTACAAAATTCTAGAGGTTATTGGGAAGGGAAGCTATGGAGTTGTTTGTGCCGCGATTGACACTCATACCGGGGAAAAAGTGGCAATCAAGAAGATACATGATATTTTCGAGCACATTTCTGATGCCATTCGAATCCTACGGGAAGTGAAGCTACTCAGGCTACTGCGGCATCCTGATATTGTTGAAATCAAGCGTATCATGTTGCCTCCTTCCAGAAGGGAGTTCAAGGATATTTATGTTGTTTTTGAACTCATGGAGTCTGATCTTCATCAAGTAATTAAAGCAAATGATGATTTAACCAAGGAACACCACCAGTTTTTCCTGTATCAGATGCTAAGAGCATTGAAATACATGCATACAGGTTTGTGTTTCTTTATTCTCTATATACTTCTTACTTATTCTCTATATGTTAAATCGTAAATTTTAATATGTATAATTTTAAAAATAATAAACAATGTTAACTGATAAATTGTTAACACTCTCTATCCAATTAAAATAAATATATTAATATCAGCAAAAACTCAATAAAATAATATTATGTAATCGGTACAAATGAAATGCTACATGAACTGTTTTTAAACGAAAACGATAACAGTTATGGAATTTGAAGATAAAATGAGCCGTGATGGCAGGGGTGAGGATGCCAACGTAGATGACCATGCAAGTGCAAATAAAGTCCAAATAAGTACTAATTTATGCAAAATAGTAAACCAAGACTATACTTGGGCCTCGACTTGAACATCGTGGGACAATCAACGCCGTCAAAGAAGGGAAATTGGGAATTCTAGCTGAAACCATGTACGATAATAATCATGAACTTCTCTTTAAGCCTCAGACCCTTCTGTGTATCTGTTACACATAGATTTTGAATCATAAAACAGAGAAAACCAATTAAGAAACGTCCAAGAAAGATTACACAAAAATGTTGTTATACCTGCAGTCACTAAGCCCGATTCTAGAAGAATTCAACAGTGGATTATTTTCGAGCTCCATCTCTGCATATAGTCATCTCATGGAGCTCTCTGCTAATAGGCGCCCTCCCAGCTCCATCTCTGCAAGTTACTATCAGTATGAATCATTGATATTTTACCTGAAGTTCCAGAGAGGTGCATTATTCCAGTATATATAGTCTCATGTCACTAATAACTGCGATTCCAATTTCCATGTCTTAAACCATCTATGAGTACCTAAGGCCAGACAACTGATAAACCTTCATTGACAGGTCGGTGGGGGTTAGTGCAGGTGCCCAAGAACAAATAACCGCCGAAAAAAAACATATGTTTTAGTTCATAATCCAAAGTCATTGTAAAATGTATATGTTAGTACTGAGTAGTTTGAAGCAAAGAATGAATTGATTGCACAACACTACAAACTCATTTGAAGCAAATAATGAAATTGATTGCAGCAGAGTTAAATCTGATAATAAATATTAGTTGAGCAGATTGCATTATAATAAAAAAAAATGATGGCAACTTGTGCAACCAAACTCATCCTTAGAATCGAGAGGAACACCAGCATCTGCTAAAGCTTGTAATATCCTCCATGCTGACGTATCTAGCAACTTGTCAAATTTGTTCAACTTAGATTACAAAAAAAAGATTGAGGAATCAGGTCCCATATCATGAGATACTATGGGTAGCTGATCACGAAGGCTTTAATTGAGTGGACAAAGGATGTTGGCAGAATATTATAAGTGACCAACTTCAAGCAAGGCAGACTAATCAGTTATACTCCGCTTCCACTAATCAACAATAGCAGCAAGGTCAGACTTTACTCTATTATTGCAGTGTGTGTAACACATATATGTACCAGTCCTCTTCCGCTCCACCAATTGTCTGAAACTACACATCATAATCTACTTGATGCTGAAAACTTGTCGTGTCCCTCTCTGAACGCGTCCTCAATTAATTTGCAAAAAGCAGAACCCCAATTCCTACTCGCAAATTCCAACAATGCCCACTACAATGATTGAGAATATGTGCAAAATATCAATTAAATATCCAAATTTATTTTACTCCTCAAAATATCTAACTGTTTAACTTAGAAGCAACATATAGTGATATCCAACTGAAACTCGAGCTTAGTGGCAGAATCGATACTCTGCTCAAGTTCTTCCACAAATCTTTACAAAAAAAAGTGAATTCAACAGGATCAGAAGAGTGCATTGAATTGAAAACTACAAATCATACAAACTCAATTAATGATAGGAATAGATTAGAGTCTTACTTGAGAGACAGGTAAATTCAATTCATCTGAGATACTGAAACCATGTTCAATAATAATCCTGAACATCTCTTTAAGCCTCGGACCCCTCTGTGTATCGGCGCTATGGCAAGAATTAGGGCTGAACCACCACCGTCAATCCGTTTTGAGTGTCATTGACTCTGCAACCTTCCAAAAACACCTTCATTCTCAACGTAGGGAACGTAATTCTATTTGCTTATTGTGCTGCACATTTTGCTCTTAAATGTAAAGTGTTGCCTTATTACTGAAAGTAAGAGTATTTTATTACCTGACAAACATACCGCTCAGTGGAATTATAGATTCTGATATCAACACATACATACGCATTAGGCGATTCACCTGCACATGATCAGCATCCACTTAAATGAAATGGTATTACTCTTTAAGTTTTACAAACAATTTATCACATTGTTTTTTTTTAGAAAATATGGAAAAGGGAAGTCATGTAGAGATCATGGGGAGACAACACCCAAATCTAAACTCTAGCATGACAATCCCCTTAATGTACTGTTTCCATGACAAAAAAAATTACGAGATAACCTCGAAAAGCAGCCTGTGTCTTTGTTGCAGCTAGCTCTTGCTGGATCATTTTAACATCATCAACTTGAACTATACTTCCCTGCACGACTATGTCTTCTTCATCTGGCAATGAACCATTTGTATCTTGAGATAGATATGGCCCATCCTTAGTTCTGTTTCATCTTCCAGTTCACGCCTATTTTGAGTTAGGGTGTATGGTAGTGAAAACACAGGTGAACCCAGGTCTAGTTCAGCTTCTGGTCCCTTAGAAGCAATAGTAACCTCCTTAGCATTTACAACTTTCTGAAAATGAGGAATCTACCATTGGGAAAAGAACAAAAAATTCAGTGAACAGTCAACTCTACGGTACAGGAAACAAAAGAAAGAGACCGCTAAATTTAATTATAAGTTCACATAATACAATAAAAAACAATGGAGAATTCAGCACCAGATCTGAAGGTTCCCTACCACTCTCCACAGTCCGAGTTTACAAAATAACTTGCAGAACAAATAAATATTCAAATTAGATGCGCATGCAACATATATATATAAAATATATCATTGCCTCTACTCTTTTAGTATTTTGTTTCAACGGTTTCTTTCCAAATAAGACTGTCTTTATCCATATAGCGGGCGATTTGGATTTTCCCATCAATCTCTGTCTTTTGCTGCTGATAATCTTGTTAGTCCACAAAAGTAAAATTCAAGTTAAGGAATTTAACCATCCAATATTTTTGGAAATAGAAGCCATTAATGCTTAACTACATGAAAAACCTCTATGCGCTCCCTTTTATCACTGGCATAGTAGAAGCAAAACACAAAAAACTAATCCAATAACTACTGATTATTCAAACTTACGAAGAAACAATTCATCACCTTGAGTCCATAACAACAATAGCTCCAGTTCAGAGATACTTGGTAGACCTAATTGTACAAATATTGAATATTGAACACAGTAAGAAAGTTTCAGATAATTAGTTAATCATATATCAATTATCAATTTCTGACCCCAAAATAAGAAATTGCAAAGAATCATATAAAAAGGTTGATTTGGTTGAATCTGCAAAAATGACTACTGTTAGTGCATCTAAGGTTCTGCAATATATATAAGCAACTCAATTTATATAAGCACCTCATATAGTATTAACAAAGCAATGCAAACTGTACTGAAATTAGGTCAGCCAAAAGTCAGAAAATCAAATTGTATAAATAAAAGATCAAAAACGCAAATGGAAGAAATCATATACGCAAAGAGGGGACGACGCATGTGTTTCCCTGAGAGGTCAATCAAATCCAGTAAATCTGCTTGCTTCAGAGCTGTCGCGGCTGAGAAGAGTGGTGATCTTGTATGGTTCAGATCTGACTCTACGAAGAAGAGTGGTGGTCTTGCCGGTGAGCACGGGTCCGATGATCCAAAGAAAAGTCTATCGAAGCGAAGCCGTATGAGAAAAGATGAAGAAGCTGGCTGGAATAGTGAATGGTTTTTTAGAAATTTCTACGCTTGAGATGCAGAACGCTTCAGTTTCTGGCTTTCTGGGTCTCCGTCTTTTTCTTTTTTGGCGAATGTATTACAACCGAGAGTAGATGTGTCTGTTGACGTGGCGCAATCACAGCTCATGACGTGGCGAAACCACACCCTCCCTACCTCACTCCTCTTGCCTTATTATATATATAGATAATTATATTTGTAATTTCTCATTTAGTGATATATATACACATGATTATGATTATAGCTAGTTTATTATACATAAAATATTCTTACTATGTATTACGATTTTTTGCCGTACGAAATTTTTATATAGTTTATTAATTACAATTGTGTATATTCTTTATATAATAATACTATTATATATATTGTGCTTACGTGGCGGCCTATGGTCTTCCGGAACTAAACTGTATAGATTTACTATTTAAAAGGAAACTTTTAATTAATTTGTTTCTTTAAATTGTGTAGAGACCAAAAAAGGAGATAAAAATACTTATTAATTTTCAATTAATCAATATTATGTATCTAAATTTAGAGAACTCCAATTAAATTAGGAAACGGTGACTGCGTGGATTGTCCACATGTCAGTCAGAGGGCTTCCGGTGCCGAATTAATATAATATAGTAGATAATCATAATAATAATAATATCCCATTTTAATTCCGCTATAATCATCTCACCCCGCCCTATAACGTAGATTAATTAAGGGTTAATTAGTCAAATGCCACTATATTTTGCTATGTTGCTCAATGCACCATATAAATTGTCTAATGCACTACTACGTTTTAAAATGTTGTTAGATGCACCACTTTACTAATCTATTGTTAAATTTTAATGTAAAAATGTTGGCGATGCACATGTTGCTGACTTGAAATCGACAACAACACTATAATAATGTAACATGACAATTAAAATATTAAAAAATAGATAATAAACTAAAACTAAAAATAAAACTAACAAAATAGCAAAAAATCACAAAAATTACAAATAAGTTAAGAAAAATCGAATTTGTTTTATATAAAATCTATTTTGATAATATTAAAAATATTAAAATATATATATATATATATATATATTTAGTGTTAGTAGCATGTGATATTCGTCATTTTATACATAGTATTTAATGTGGTTGAAGTGTCGGATTTTGCCATATGAATATAGGTTTTCGAGTGGAAACGGCGATTTGAGCAAGACCCATAGTAAATAATGGGGTTTGATGGTTTAGGCCAAATTCCTTCGTTTAAAGTGTCAAATTCACAGTTTTATGTTTCTTTCGGTTTTTTTTTATAATTTGTCGATCTTGTTTGGTACTTTATTATTAATTTCAGATTCTGTATTAGGGTTAGGGTATTATATTTCTCTATTTAAACTCTGTTAGCCGTCATTTACATTCAGATTTTTTATTAATGAAAAAAATAGAGGTTTTCCTCAACTCTGCGCCAATTCATCGGCATTCTTCTGAATCAACGAGTTCTTGCGCCTCTATATATCAAATTCTCGGCATTCCCTTTCGAATCAACGAGTCTTTGATCCCATATTCCCCATCACGCTGCATCATATTGGTATCAGAGCCGAAGATCCTGCACGATGCCGTTCCTTGATTGGCTAGCACCAGATCGTACCAAGACTGCGACTACTCTTGATAATCCAATTTATGATGAGTAAGATGATGACGTCACAACGATGATCGACCATCACTCCACCATCCATGATCCTGGATTCATCCTTCTCCCGACAGCCAGAAGCGAATTCAAGGCCTCTTGACCTCCGATTTCGGGTACAAGCCACAAGGCAAATCGACCCCAACGTCGGCACCAAGAACACACTCAAACACCGCTTCGGTTGAAAATTTTTATGATATTGTAGTTGAGTCTGTTCTTCCCGCTTCCTATTATTGGCCTTCCTTGCGCAAGATTCGAGGGCGAATCTTCTCTTCCCCGGAGAGAATGATGTGGTTGAAGTGTCGGGTTTTTCCATATGAATATAGGTTTCCGATTGGAAACGACGATCTGAGCAAGACCATATAAAATTACGGGGTTCGATGGTTTTAGGCCAAATTTCTTTGTTTAAAGGGTCAAATTCACAGTTTTCTGTTTCTTTCGGTCTTTTTTATAATTTGTTGGTTTTGTTTTTTACTTTATTGTTAATTTCGGATTTTGTATTAGAGTTAGGATTTTAGATTTCTCTATTTAAACTCTGTTAGCCATCATTTACATTCAGTTTATTGATTAATGAAAAAAAATTGAGGTTTTCCTCTACCCTGCGTCAATTCATCGGCATTCTTTGAATCAATTTGTTCTTGCGCCTCTATCCCATGAAATTCTCGTTATTCCCCTTTCGAATCAACGAGTCTTTGGTCCTATCTTCCCCATCACGCTGCATCAGTATCTAACGATTGACTAACATAATGCTGCATCTGGTAACATTTCAATACATAGTGGTGCATTTGGCAACACAAGAAAACAATATTGTTCATCGGGCGACATGGTCAAAATATAATGGTGTATTTTGCTAATTAAATTTACCCATTAATTAATAATTACTAAATGCTCTAAAAGTTTTGTACGCTTCAATTACTTCAACAAGCTCAATGATTTACTTTAATCAAACATTGGTTCCCGATATACTTCCTCAGCTCTGCAGCGAAAGATAAATCTTAGGCGATGATAGGATCACGATATGCCGGTTGGTCGGGGTCCTCCAATCCACAACAGTGAATCTACAAAAGGATGTTCTGGTCTTTCAAAGCTAAATTTTGTAGGACGGTTGTTTGATGGATCTTAGAGAGATTGCTTTACAAGCAATTACGCACATTTAGGGTTGTTAGGGAGGTTGTGCCTGGGGTTTAGAGAGTGTTTCTAACCACTGATCAAAAGCTCTTTAGTAAATCCATGTTTTACCTTATGTATGTATGTGTAAGAGAGAAGAAAATCCCAGCGGAATTCTTATCAGGTCAATCTTGTTGGATCACGGGCGAAGCTCCGTTACGTCCTTGACGGAAAGCTTTGGACTCCTGGGCTCCGCGTAATCCTGCAAAAGGGGATGATCTGGGTGGTGACCCAGAATCCATCTCCGATGCTTAAATGAGTATATGATCAATAGGGTGGCAGCAATAATCTAAGTTCGTATTAGATGATGTGTTTTCTGAGGTAACTTCCTCCTTTATATAGGAGAGGAAGTTACTCAGTTACCTGTGACCGTGATTGGCCGTTTTGCCCATGATTCCTTATATCTCGCTACGATTCCGTATATCTCGTTCGGGATTCCGTAGATTTCTCCCCACGCTCCGCGTATCTTACCCATACTCCGCGTATCTCGGGCACGCCCTGCGTATCTCGGGGAGTTTATCTATATCTTTAACCGTCTCCCCACTACTCTATCTAGTAGGCGGGTTTTTCGGTCTTATCCTCTGATCACAAGTCCCAACTTCTGTCGGGGACTCCAGAGTTGTCTTCATTCTAGGTCACCACCCAGGACCCTTTGTCTCACGAGACAGGTCCAGCCTCCGCGGGGCTTTATTATCGGGGTCTTTACTAAGGCCTATCGGGGCCTACTCAGAGGCTTCTTGTCGGGAGCATTTAGCTCATGTATCGGGGCCGCTATCGTCGGGACCCTTCATACTGGGCCTCTGAGCCTTCCAGGCTTTTCACGAGGCCCACTGGACCTACTCGCCGTCCATTAGCTGTTAACGGGGCTAACGATTACATCGGAACCCATCATTTGTCCCCAAGACATGGGGGACTTTTAGTCCGTCGTGTCTTCCAATTCCAAACCTCCTGACCTTATCGTCGGAGGCTTTTGTCTCCATACCTCCCGATGCTGCCATCAGAGGCTTTTGTCTTCATACCTCCCGATACTGCCGTCGGAGGCTTTTGTCTTCATACCTCCCGATACTGCCGTCGGAGGCTTTTGTCTTCATACCTCCTGATACTTTACTCGGGACTTCACCACTTAAGGTTTCTCGTCCATATCACTTAATGTAATTTCGTATGTCTTTCGCGACAATTTCCTCGGGACTTTACCACTTAAGGTTTCTCATCCATGCCTTTTAAGGCAATTTTGTACATCACTTAAGATGATTTTCCGCACCTCTTAAGGCTTTTATCGCGCCATTCTAGGCGACTTAATCATACCCGTTAGGGCTTTTTGCCGCATCATATAGATGACTTACACGGACCCGTTAGGGCTTTTTCGTACCCTTTAAGGCTTTTTGCCGCATCATATAGACGAATTATGCGGACCCGTTAGGGCTTTTTCGTACCCTTTAAGACTTTTTTGCCGCATCATATAGACGACTTACGCGGACCCGTTAGGGCTTTTTCGTACCCTTTAAGGCTTTTTGCCGCATCATATAGACGACTTACGCGGACCCGTTAGGGCTTTTTCGTACCCTTTAAGGCTTTTTGCCGCATCATATAGACGACTTACGCGGACCCGTTAGGGCTTTTTCGTACCCGTTAAGGCTTTTGGCCGCATCATATAGACGACTTACGCGGACCCATTAGGGCCTTTTCGTACCTAGGCTTTTGATTGCATCATAAAGATGACTTACACATACCCCGTAGGGCTTTTGTCCGTACCTGTTAAGGCTTTTGGCCGCATCATATAGACGATTTACGCATACCCCGTAAGGCTTTTGTCCGTACCTGTTAAGGCTTTTGGCCGCATCATATAGACGACTTACGCATACCCCGTAAGGCTTTTGTCCGTACCTGTTAAGGCTTTTGGCCGCATCATATAGACGACTTACGCATACCCCGTAAGGCTTTTGTCCGTACCTGTTAAGGCTTTTTGTCGCGCCATAAAGGCGTATCGGATTGATAGACAACTTGCGCCATTCGCGGCGGCTTAATATCAAACATGATACTTCTTCAAGTGTTCGCCACTGAAGGAATGCTTCAACGTCTTGCCATCAAGGTCCTCTAGTTTGTACGCATTCGGGGCCGGCATCCCTACGATCTTGTAAGGTCCCTCCCATTTTGGCGATAGCTTGTTGATCCGATCTTGATGAACGAACTCGTTCCTCCGCCAAACAAGTTCTCCCACGAAGAATTGTCGGGACTTGACACGCCGATTATAATATCGGGCTGTTGCCAGACGCATCCGAGCTTGAACTTCATCAGCCTTCCATCTTTTCTCCTCGAGCAAGTCTAAGTCTAGACGTCTCATTTCCTCGTTCATCAGAGGCTCGTAATATTTCGCGCGATGGGACGCCACGCTATCTCCACGGGAGCGACTGCCTCCGTGCCATAGACCAGGCCAAACGGAGTTTCTCCTGTTGATTGCTTGGGTGTTGTTCTAACAGCCCACAACACATTTTCAAGCTCATCCAGCCAATGGCCCTGCAAGGCGTAGACTCTCTTCTTCAAGCCATCCATCACGATCTTGTTGGCTGATTCTACTTGGCCATTGGTCTGAGCATTGCGGACTGAAGCGGTCCGATGTTCGATGTTCAACTCCTCCAGGTACTCCTTCAACTGAGCCCCATTGAACGGGGGGCCATTGTCGCTGACCAGCACTCGAGGAACCCCATACCGGGATATGATCTGAGTTTGGAGGAACTTGAGGATCTGCTGTCCTGTCGTCTTGGCCAATGCCTTAGCCTCTATCCATTTCGAGAAGTAATCGATGGCCACGAGCAAATACTTGCACTGACCTTTCGCTTGGGGAAGAGATCCACCAAATCAATCCCCCATTGCGCGAAGGGCCAAGCACTCCTGATGGGCATCAAGTCCGCGGCGGGAGCCACGATATTTGGAGCGTACCTCTGGCATGCATCACAGGATCGGACCATTGCTGTCGCTTCCTTGTTCATCGAAGGCCAATAGTAGCCTAAGTTCAATGCCTTCCTCACGATAGATTGGGCCCCTTCATGACAGGCCGCGACTCCCTCGTGTAGCTCTCTTAGGATCCGATTTGTATCAGGCTCCGCCACGCATTTCAAGAAAGGCTTCACATGCCCCCTCTTGTATAACTGGTTGTCTACCATCACGTAGTCGTTCGCAATTCGACGCAGCCTGACAGCTGCCACATCATCATCAGGGAGCGCCCCCGTAGTCAGGTATGTGATCATCGGGGTCATCCAGGTGGGTTTCTCTTCTTCCTCCGGTCCTGCTTCCACAGCGCATACCTCCGACGGATCGATGGTTGAGATAATTACTCTCTCCAAGAAATGTACCTTCCGATTCTCCTCAGGGGCCACTCCTAGAGCAAACTTGCTTAAGGCGTCTGCCTCCGCGTTTTCTTCCCTCGGGATTGCCTCGATATCGAAGCTTTTGAAGCTCCCCTTCAAAGTCTGCACCTCGTGCAAATACTTCCTCATTGTCGGGCTCTTGGCTTCATAGTTCCCCTGGACTTGATTCACGATCAAGCTGGCATCGCACTTCACTTTCAAATGGTCGACCCCCGTACCCTTGGCAATCTTGAGGCCCGTGATGAGAGCCTCGTACTCCGCTTCATTGTTGGTGGCCTTGAATGTCAAAGCCAGAGCATATCGCAGGGGCTCGCCTCCACCGGGCGGTATCAATACGAATCTTGCCCCCGATCCTTCTACACTTGATGAACCATCAGTGTACATCTCCCAAGTGTTCTCCTCATTTGGCTGTTCTGACTGTTCTATTATCGGGGCCTGTTCTGCTATCGGGTCCTCCATGGTTGCCCCTCTGTGGGACTCGTTACTTCCAGATCGGGTGCCGTAGACTCAGCTATAAAATCTGCCAATGCCTGGCCCTTAATAGCAGTCCGCGGAGCAAAATGTATTCGGAACTCCGTAAGCTCGATGACCCATTTCACCAATCTCCCCGACGCCTCCGGTCGGTTCAAAAAGTGCTTCAAGGGCTGATTGGTCAACACTGTAACCTCGTGTGCATGGAAGTAAGGTCGGAGCTTTCGAGCGGCAATAATTAACGCAAAGAGGTACTTCTCAATGGCGGGATAGTTCATTTCTGATTTGGCAAATGCCTTGCTTACATAATAGACAGGCACTTGGTTGCCCTTGACAATCTTAATCAAAACAGAACTAACAGCAACATCAGAAACAGCCAAATAGAGATAAAGCGGCTCGCCTGGGGCCGGTTTCGCCAACGGCGGGAGGGTACGGAGATGCTGCTTGAGTGCTTGGAATGCCTCCTCGCACTTGTCGGACCATTCGAACTTCTTGTGAGCCCTTAGCACATCAAAAAATGGCATGGCTTTGTCACTTGCCTTGGATAAGAATCGGTTCATCGCGGCCAACCGGCCATTCAGCACTTGAACCTCCCGATGGGTCCTCGGGGACTGCATCTCCTCGATTGCTCGCAGCTTCTCAGGATTCACCTCGATTCCTCTCCGGCTCACCATGAACCCTAGGAACTTTCCCGAGTTCACCCCGAAGGCACACTTGTCTGGGTTCAACCGAACCTGATGTAACTTCATCCGTTAAAACGCCGCTGCCAGGTTTTGGACGTGGTCTCCTGCCTGTCGGGACTTCACGAGCATGTCATCCACATAAGCCTCCATGGTCTTCCCCAACATGTCTCCGAACAACTTGTTTACCATCCGCTGGTAAGTTGCTCCGGCGTTGATCAATCCGAAGGGCATCACGTCGTAATGATAGACGTCACCGTCAGCATAGAAAGCTGTGTGGGGGGCATCCTCCTTCGCTATCTTGATCTGGTTGTACCCGGAATAGGCATCCATGAAGATCAACAACTCATGTCCCGATGTAGCATCCACCAGCTGGTCAATCCTCGGGAGCGGGTAGCAATCCTTCGGGCAAGCCTTGTTCAAGTCGCGGAAATCGACACACATCCGCCACTTCCCGTTACTCTTTCGTACCAGGACTGGGTTAGCGACCCATGTCTGGAATCGGAGCTCCTTGATGAATCCAGCATCGAGCAGTCTGCCCACTTCCTGCTGGATCGCGATCCTCTTGTCCGCGCCCATCGGACGCCTCCTCTGCACGATAGGCTTGATCGCGGGGTCAATCTTCAGCTCGTGCACAATCACGTCGGGACTGATTCCTGGCATATCACTCTGGGACCAGGCAAACAACTCCTTGAACTCCTTCAGAAGCTCGATCAGCTCTCGGGCTCTTTCTTCCGACAAAGCAGACCCGATCTTCACCTTCCTTCGAGGTCCATCAATTTCGACCTCCTTCAGATCCTCCATGGGGGCGGGGCGCCCAAACTCTTCTCGGGGATCAGCATCGGTCTGTAAGACAGCCATGGCTTCCCTTCTCCTCCTTCGGGTTGCGTTAACATAACACTTTCGCGACGCCACCTAGTCACCCTTGACCTCTCCAACACCGTGGTCAGTCGGGAACTTCATCTTCTGGTGGACTGTCGAGGCGACTGCCATGAGAGGAATGATGGTGGTCCTCCCGATAATAGCATTGTACGTTCCCGCGGATTCTACCACGACGAAATCCACATTCCGCCGTTCCATCTTCCAGCCACTACCAAACTCTAACGGTAAGGTAATCATCCCTACCGGATAGGAAGTCGATCCGGAGAAGCCCACCATCGGGAAGTTTACCTGCGTCAGGTCCTTCTTCGTCTTACCCATGGCTTCCAGGGCATCCATAAAAAGAATGTCGGAGGAGCTCCCTCTGTCTATCAGGATCCGCTTCATCTCGAATCTGTCCACGTCCAGGGTCACGACCAAGGCGTCATCGTGGGGGCTCTCCACGCCTATCAAATCCTCCGCCAAGAAAGAAATCACCATTTCCTCCTTAAGAGTCCACGACCGGGACCTCTTGCCTAGCACCACAGCAGCCGAGATGCGAGAAGCATAATTTTCCCTAGAAGCAGTGGTGTCACCTCCCGCTGCCATTCCTCCGTGAATGACGTTAATGGTCCCCCGTCTCTCCTTACGGGCACCGGAACCAGAGGGCTCCGACTCAACCTTCTTCTTCTTCGGGGATCGATCACGGGACTTGGAACGGGACCGCGACCGACTTTTGGAACGGGATCGGCACCTTCCCCTTCCGACGAACTCCTTAAGCTTCCCCTTCTGGATCAGCTTCTCTATCTCCTTCTTCAGCTCCCGACAGTTATCCGTGTCGTGACCATTGGCTCGATGGTACCGACAATAACGATCAGAGCGACCTCCCAAGAATTCTCCTTCCTTCCTCGGGGGGTATCGGGCAAGACCCTGCCGATCCATCACAGCTAGCACGGAGGTCATCGAACTGTTGATGGGAACACTACGATCCTCGCGGTTATCCTTCTTCGGAGGACGCCTATCTTCCCTTCTCTCGGGGCGACCACGGTTCCTACTTCCCTCCGATTTGTCGCTCCCTTTACGATCATCCGACAGCTTGGACGATGTCTTTCCTCTTCCCGACTTCGGAGGGTCAAGCTCTCCGGCAGCAATCTTCGACTCCTGGACGTCGATTTGCTGTTTCACCCTCGCTTGCAGGGCCTCCATACTCCACACAGCCTTCGCGGCTACACTGTGCATCAGGTCGGAACCATACGGAGCAGTAAGGTTCCGAAGGAAAGTGCGGATGGTCTCACCTTCCGATATCTCTTCATCGATCTCCGCGGCACTCGCAGTGAACCGTTGGTAATAGTATGCCAACGATTCATCGGGTCTCTGCACCACCTTGGTCAGGGACCTTACGCTCTTCAGAAGGCGCCTACAGCCTTGATATTGCTTGACGAAGCGGTCGTGCATGTCCGCCCAGCACGTGATGCTTCCTGGCGGGAGGCTGAAAAACCAGGTCATGGCTCTCTCTCCCAGGGTGATCGGGAACAGCGAACATACGAGGTCATCGTTTGAGGTCCTTCCCATGCATGCCTGGACATGTCTCTGAACATGGCGGACCGGGTCTCCTTCACCGTCGTACTCCTTGATGGTCGGAATGCCCAGCCCTGGCGGGGCAACGGTATCTAGCAGCCGTGGAACGAAAGGATGACTGGATCGATCCCTCAGCTCCGATGTCATCTGCTTCTGATCGCCCATGTAGATGTTAACGATCTTCACCACCTGATCGGGGGTGATGGGGCCATTCAGGGGAATGGTCCTGTTTTGCACTGGTCCCGGGCCGTCGACCACGAATTTCTCCAAGTGCGCGGGTTCCTTACCCCTGTTCCTGGGCGGAACCTCCTGAACCTCCTGTTCTTCTGGGACCACCCTCGGGGGGGGGGGGGGGGGGGTGGGGTGGAGGTAACTCTTCTCGCGGAGGCAACTCCTCCGCCCTCCTGGAAGCCTCTCTCTTGTCCAAAAAGGCTTCCATGGCAGCCAAGAACATGGGCATAGCATCGGCTACTGCCTTGGCCAGCTCCGAATTTGAAGACGATCCTTCCTCCCTTCGCGGGATTTCTTCTCCTCTGCGTCCCACCGGGTTTGGGGGAGCATCATCCACCTCCCTTCGCGGGATACCTCGCCTGTTCACCTCTGTGTCTCGGACTGAGACCTCATCGTCGCCATGCCCCCCTGTCTGAGAAGCAGCAGGGTGCTCATCTTGTTCAGCAACATGCTCCAGCAACGGGGAGTTCACAGTTCCAGCGGGACGAGAACTGCCAGCCTGAACTTGTTTCTTCTTGCCACCACCAGCCATTGATCTGGTAGAAACTATTTTGGCTTTTAGTTAGTTTCCCACAGACGGCGCCAATGTTGGATCACGGGCGAAGCTCCGTTACGTCCTTGACGGAAAGCTTTGGACTCCTGGGCTCCGCGTAATCCTGCAAAAGGGGATGATCTGGGTGGTGACCCAGAATCCCTCTCCGATGCTTAAATGAGTATATGATCAATGGGGTGGCAGCAATAATCTAAGTTCGTATTAGATGATGTGTTTTCTGAGGTAACTTCCTCCTTTATATAGGAGGGGAAGTTACTCAGTTACCTGTTACCGTGATTGGCCGTTTTGCCCATGATTCCATATATCTCACTACGATTCCGTATATCTCGTTCGGGATTCCGTAGATTTCTCCCCACGCTCCGCGTATCTTACCCATACTCCGCGTATCTCGGGCACGCCCTGCGTATCTCGGGGAGTTTATCTATATCTTTAACCGTCTCCCCATTACTCTATCTAGTAGGCGGGTTTTTCGGTCTTATCCTCTGATCACAAGTCCCAACTTCTGTCGGGGACTCCAGAGTTGTCTTCATTCTAGGTCACCACCCAGGACCCTTTGTCTCACGAGACAGGTCCAGCCTCCGCAGGGCTTTACTAAGGCCTATCGGGGCCTACTCAGAGGCTTCTTGTCGGGAGCATTTAGCTCATGTATCGGGGCCGCTATCGTCGGGACCCTTCATACTGGGCCTCTGAGCCTTCCAGGCTTTTCACGAGGCCCACTGGACCTACTCACCGTCCATTGGCTGTTAACGGGGCTAACGATTACATCAGAACCCATCAAATCTCATCAGCTAGCTAATTGGTTAAGCCTAGTTGATTATAATCCCTTTAAGGATTCGGCCAATGGGTAATTTACCTCAATTAACTGATGTTGATATGGGTTATGTTAATGGGTCCTATGAAAGTTGCCCAACTACCCGATTTACTACATCTTCTACTCAACCCAATTGGGGTGGTGCCTATTAAATAATTTCATCATCCGTCTAAAGATTTTAATTCTTTCATATGAGATTACACTACATGAAAACTGGGCATCATCAACGGTTAATCCATTGGTAAAGCCCTTCACCTACAGAATTTTCAACGTATCGTCTGATGGATATCAGTCTAAGAACCGGATAGTAATCTCCGCTAATCGGGCCAGGTGACCCTTTAGACGGACAAAGATAAAACAAGCCCTCTCCAGGAGGGGAGACGACCCTCTCCAAGAGAGGGATCGTCCCCTCTCCCAGGAGAGAGAGACGACCCTCTCCAAGAGAGGGGATCGTCCCCTCTCCAAGAAGAGGGAGACGATCCTCTCCTTAGAGAAGGAATCGTCCCTCCTCCGCGGAACAAGAAACGACTCTCTCCATTAGGAGAAGGAGTCGTCTCGTCTTCTCTGTTTATAAAATTAAGATTATCTCCTCGTATGAGAAATTAACGAAGGACCAAATGGACATAAGGGTTCGGGTTCACATCTTCCCCAAGTAGAAGAATGAAGAATACACATTGACCCGAAAGTAAACAAGTGATCCCCTCTCCAAAAAGGAAAGTGTGCATATACAACTTTCCATACTAAGGTATCGGTGCATCATAAATGCATGGGCCAGTTTCCATATATGCCATTCCCTATAAATATAAGTTCATATCTCTTCTCATTCTTTTCATTTTGATTGAAACTACAATACATATCAGTTCTTAGACATCATATTTTGAGTTCTGACTTAAGCTTCGGAGGGGGATTACCGGGCACAAGCCTGGTTTGTCCCTTATTGCAGGGTCGGACGCGCAGACGGTCTGGTTCGAGCTTCATCCGGAGATCAAAACCCAACATTTGGCGCCGTCTGTGGGAATTCCCTACTAAAAGTCGTGGTTGTTACCCGATCAATGACAGCTAGTCGGCAAACGACGGGTGTTCCATCCAATGGACCTCGTCCACCACCAAGAAGAGATCATCCGACTCAGTCCAACCGATCGCCGGTGCCCCCTGCAAATCCTCCATCCTCGCAACGTCCATCCCGTCCAGCTGGTCGACAAGATGGACCATCCCATGTCCAAGGAGATTTATCTTCTTAAGCATCAACTCCATTGGCACGAGGACCTTCTGCTCGGGAAAGGCCACCACGGGGTCCTGTTTCGTCTTACGGATTCCCGTATGGAATGCCATCGTATGGAATGCCCTCGCAAGGAATCCCCTCCTATAGACATCCATCATATGGAGTTCCCCCCTATCCGATGCCCCCTCAAGGTGGTCTTCCCATAAATTATCCGGTAACTCCGGAGCTTATGGCTGCTTTGGATGCACTATTGGCATATAGAGAAGCGATGAGAGCCCGAGGCGGTATACCTCCACCACCACCACCGCAGAGTCAGTTTACCCCATTGGTATCTTCATCTTCTACAGTACGGGAAGGAGAGGTACCCACTCAGCAACAAGTCCCTCCCCCTCCTCCGTATCAACCACAATATCAGCATTACCAGCCTCCTCCGTATCAGCCGTACCCACCTCCTCCTACAGCAAGTCAGAACGTGAGTACGGCTATGCCTCCCCCACCTCCCCAGGTCCCTGTTGCTCCCACAGGGGGAATAATAACTGCTGAACAGATAGAGACACTGATTACCAAAAAGATGGAAGAGTCTCGGGTCAAAATAATGCATAATTTGAGGGATCGTGCTTCTCATCCATTTTCACAGGACTTAGTGGATATTGTTGGATCACGATTGGAACTCTGGTACGTTCTTGACGGAAGTCTGAACTCCTTTGCTCCAAGTAATCCTGCAAGAAGGGGATAGACCGGGCGATGACCCAGAATCCCTCTCCGATGCTTAAATGAGTATCTCGATGTAAACTGGCAAGTATCAGTATGTAAGTATGTGAACGTATCAATCCTGAGGTAACTCCTTCATTTATATAGGGAAGGGGTCACCTCAGTTACCTGTTGAGATAACTGCCACGTTCCGTTTATCTCGGCCAGTAGCCCACGTTCCGTTTATCTCGGCCAGTAGCCCACGTTCCGTCTTTTCAGGCCACTTCCCCACTATGTTGATAGTGGGCGTGTTTCTCGGCCTCTTTCTCTGGTGGCAAGTCCCGACGGATGTCGGGGACTCCAGAGTTATCTCTTTTGGTCACCGCTCGGGGCCCCTCGTCATCGGGACAGGGCCAGTATTCTCAGGGATTCAATATCGGGGCCGACTTAAAGGCATATCGTCGGGGCCTACTTAAAGGCATATCATCGGGGCCTACTTAAAGGCATAGGATCGGGGCCTACTTAAAGGCATAGTATCGGGGCCTACTTAAAGGCATAGGATCGGGGGCGTTCAGCTCGTATGTCGGGACCGACCTTGTCGGGTCCCCTCGTATTGGTCTTCTAAGCCTCTTTGGGGCCCAGTGGGCCTTCTTCGCCGTTTAGTCGCCGTTAATGGGCCTGACGGCTATATCGAAACCCATCATTTGCCCCCAAGACACGGGGGACTTATAGTTCGTCGTGTCTTCCAATCTTCGAGCCTCTCGATATTCCGAGGATAACCACCGGATCCGAAAAGATTTCTCGATTACTCAACTATTAATATTAAATGCGATGAGTGATGAAGTGACAGCTTGAGTGCCCGTGCCTGCTTTTTTGAAAAAGTGCTTTATAGCCGTTTTGTCCCTAGTGTTTCGACGATTCAGGTTGATGCGCTTCATTTTCAATGGTCCAGATCGCAATGTCTCTTTGCCTATCCTCTCTCCTATAACAACCCAAATCTTGGCACTATTCAGTTCTTCTCTATCGTTTCATTCTCTGTGTTTTCAAAAGCTCAAGCTCTCCTTTCCCTTTCTGATCAACACTCCGGCGACTAGGACCTCCGACCATCAAGCTCATCCTTTCTTCTCCAATTCGACATGTCTGGTAAGATTTCCTCCTTCGATTCCGAAGAAACTTGTTAGCATAGTTTTCCTTTTATCTCAATCAACTTACCCGGACTTTTGCGGAAATCATCTGTGCCTTTTCTTGCTCTGATCCTTTTCCAGACGGTGAATCAAGTTCCGGGGGGAGGAAACCCTTCAAGTTCGATTATGCTTGTAATGAGATTTCAGACACCGCCTATGATGCAGCTCTCCGGGAGGGGTGCATTACTTCGACCTGGGAGCCTCGCTTCCCTTTTCCTTGGCCTCGCGTCCCGGGTGACTCTGCGGTCTCTCGTCCCCGGGAAGGGGAGGTATTTGTCTCCAACGGGCAAATATCGGCAGGGATTCGCTTCCCCTTCTGTGGTGACATGGTCAAGATGTGTAAATATTACAAAACACATCCGACTACCTTCTCCCCCCATGCCATCCGCGTGTGGAATGCCTTCCGCGTCCTTTGCCTCCGCCAACAATGGCCCTATAGCCTCCGACTCTTCCGGACCTTCTATGGACTGAAGTGCAATGACGTCGGGGTCTGCGCCTTCTACCCGCGGATGCCTAAATGGAGCAAGGCGCAGCTCTCTCGGTACAGCTGGAATGGTGACACCTGGAAGGTCGCCAAGGGTCGGGGGCTCATCACTGACTCGGGGCCCGACAACAGTGGCTGGAAGAGGAGTTACTTCTTCATCCGAAACAGCTCTATTCCGTGGCCCCGATGGGAGGTCGAAGCGGACCCTGCCCCCGCTTTCCACACTTACTCCGAGGAGGATTTCCAGATTCTCCACTGCATCCAGCTTTATCGTTGGGGGGACTCTTTCGCTCCCCTCGATGCCAACTCCATCAGGGAGCGGGACCTGGTTCTGACCGGGATCCGACTCCTTGATATTGTCTCCGGGGGTCAACTCTTCGACGGCCCTTCTAACCTCGTTCCTTGGGTAATATTATAACTGTACTTTCGTTTTCATCCTTGCAGCTAAGAAGGTATCACTGCTGACCAATCTCGTGCTTAAGCAGGCGGAGACTGATGCTGTCCCACGCCCCGCGAGGAAGAGGAATTCTTCAAAGAGGGCCGCCTCCTCATCGGCACCTCCCACCTCGGAGCAAATCAAGCGGGCCCGGGTGGAGAAGATGGAGCAGATCTTCAACACCAAGACTCCCGAGGAAGGTAAACAACTCCGCTTAGCAATTCGATTATACAGGAGGCGTATTCCCGAGGAGTTAATCCCCTTCGATAAGGGAGCCCGGATCGAAGGGATTAAACGCATCCTGCAAGGAGAAACTCCCCGCATTCTGAAAGCGGGTTACTACAATTATTACGGGAAGGACCAGTACCTGTCCCGTCGCGTTATCTGGTGTAAGGATCCTGATCGCCTTCCTGATTTTCTTTCTGAAGCTTCTCGTCCTCCAGCTGCAGGTCGATCGGGAGCTGGAGCTTCCGCTGGGACGCCACCCTCCGACGCCCAGGTCGGAGAGCCCCTCATTTCTCTTCCGGCCCCAGGAGGATCGGGGACTGAAGACACCCCGACGGACGGCCAGTTCCGTCGGGTGATGGACCTGGATGTCTCTCACTCTTCTGAGGAGGCGAGCGAGGGTCAACCCCTGGTTCGTTGTCGGGGGGGGGGGGGGGCAAGGCAGACCCCGCTGGAGCTGACTCCCGAAGGACTGCCTCCATCTTCTCCGGCACAGCAGCTGTCGCCGGTCTTGAGCCTGACTCCCGAGGGACCAGCGGGTTCTCATGGCGCCTCGGAGGCCCGCACCTCCGATACTCAGAGCGTCGTTCCCCCTCTCCCCTTAGATGGGAGCTTCTACCAGATTTACTCTCCCGACCAGGCGGCGGCTCCTTGGACTCCGATCGAGTCGTTGCGGGGGATCCCGCTGCGTCGGGATGATGTATCATCGGAACAGGGTCTGCACCTGCTGGCAGGCTCAGTTCCGCCATCTATGAAGCTTCTGCTCTCCCTGGCTCGAGAGGACATCCACGCGGACATTCGCGCCATGGCCGTTCGTCGCGTGGAGGTAAGGTTTCCTGCTTTTACACTCAGTATATATAAGGCAGAATATTTTTGCGTTCTGACCTCTTCCCTTCTTCTTCACAGGAAATAGCGGACCAACACTGCTGTTTCAGGTATGTCCTGGCCTTGGAGGAGGCCCTGGAGTAGGAGCGAGCCAAGGCGGCCCCCGAGGGCTTGGCCAAGCTCAAGGAGGATCTGGCTGCCTCCGAGTCGTCGAAGGGGAAGTTGGTTAAGGAGCAGGCCCTCCTTAACCAGAAGACTCGGGACCTCTGAGGTAGGTCCACGATTTTGAGAGGTTGCTGAAGCAGGAGCGCCAAAGGCTCAGTGAGGAGCAGAAGGGGCGCGCGGAGGATCGGGACAGGCATGTCCTCGAGAAGAAGGCCCTAGAGGATGCCCAGGCGGGGCTGGAGGCTGAGAAAGTCCTCCTCGCCAATCGGTCCCGACAGATGGAGCGGGAACTCGCTGAGCTTCCCACCAAGCTGGCCGAGGCTGAGGTCAAGGGACGGGAAGATTATCGGGGCTCCGAAGCTTTCCAAGTGGATGCGGTGAAGTTCTGTACGGCGGAGGTGGAGACCACCCTGCTTAATGCTGTCGAAGAGCTCCATCTGGAGTATGGTGGTGTCATCGATTTCACCAAGTCTCAGACCCTCGCCCCCTTCGCGGAGAGGTACTTCAACCTTTCTGAGGAGAGCGACGGGGCCAACACCCCCGAGGGGGCTGCGGGTGCTGAAGGCACAGTGGAACTTCCAAGTGCAGAACTCCCGACGACTGAACCCCCGATGATCGACCCTTCACCGGCTGACTTCCCAGAGTCCGATCCTCCAGTGGCCAATCTTCCAGAGTCCGATCCCCCGATCACGGAGCCTTCTGCCACAGACCTCGTGGACCCTGCTCCCCTCGACGCTGCCAAGGATCAAGCTTAATTGCTTTATTTTCGAATCCTTGTAATTTCCTTTTTGTCGTGAACCTTTTGGATCTTTATAATATCAGTCCCTTCTGGTCCCGATTACCCTTGCACCACTTAAGGTGAATTAACTACGCCACTTAAGGCAATTCGATCATATCACTTAGAGTAATTTCGACGCGTCACTTAAGACATTTTATCCACACCACTTAAGGCGTGCCTCTTAAGGCAACTTATCCACACCACTTAAGGCGATTGAATCGTGCCACTTAAAGCGGAACCACACCACTTAAGGTGATTTAATCATGCCACTTAAGGTGGAACCACACCACTTAATGCGATTTAATTGTGCCACTTAAGGCGGAACCACGCCACTTAAGGCGATTTAATTGTGCCACTTAAAGCAGAACCACACCACTTAAGGTGATTTAATCATGCCACTTAAGGCGGAACCAAGCCACTTAAGGCGATTTAATTGTGCTACTTAAGGCGGAACCACGCCACTTAAGGCGATTTAATTGTGCCACTTAAGGCGGAACCACACCACTTAAGGCGATTTAATTTTGCCACTTAAGGCAACTTATCTACACCACTTAAGGCGATTTAAGCATACATAGAACGATAAGTCTAAGCACAATCTGATCGGAAGCAACTTCTTTATTCATTGATGGCTCAAAACCTGTCTATATCGACTCAAAACGATAAACAACTTGCACCACTGAAGGCGACTTCGATAAACAACTTGCACCACTGAAGGCGACTTAATAAACAACTTGCACCACCGAATGCGGCTTAATAAGCAACTTGCACCACTGAAGGCGACTTAATAAACAACCTGCACCACTAAAGGCGACTTAATATCAAGCATGACATTTCTTCAAGTGTTCGCCACTAAAAGAATGCTTCAACACATGGCCATCGAGGTCTTCCAACTTATACGCATTTCGAGCTGGCATCCCCACGACCTTATAAGGTCCTTCCCATTTTGGTGACATCTTGTTGATCCGATCCAAAATGGTAAATTCGTTCCGACGCCATACCAGTTCCCCGACACAGAACTGTCGAAACTTGACTCGTCGATTATAATATCGGGTCGTTGCCAAGCGCATCCGAGCCTGGACCTCCTCGGCATTCCGCCTCTTCTCTTCGACCAAGTCCAAGTCCAGACGCCTCATTTCATCATTCGACAGAGGTTCATAATACCTCGTCCGATGGGATGTCACAGCTATTTCGATGGGAGCAACTGCTTCCGTGCCGTAAACAAGGCCAAACGGAGTCTCCCCCGTTGATCGTTTGGGTGTCGTTCTAAGAGCCCAAAGCACATTTTCCAGCTCATCCAGCCATTTGCCCTTCAAGGCATGGACACTCTTCTTCAGGCCATCCATCACGATCTTGTTGGCTGACTCCACCTGTCCATTGGTTTGAGCATGACGGATAGAGGCTGTCCGATTCTCAATTTTCAGTTCCTCCAGGTACTCCTTCCACTGGGCCCCGTTAAACGGAGGGCCATTATCACTGATCACCACCTTGGGGATCCCGTATCGGGATATGATATGGGTCTGAAGGAATTTGAGGATATGGTTCGCCGTTGTCTTGGCCAATGCCTTAGCTTCTATCCATTTCGAAAAATAATCAATAGCCACGACTAAATATCGACACTGACCTTTTGCAACTGGAAGGGGTCCCACCAAGTCAATTCCCCATTGCGCGAAGGGCCAAGCACTCTTGATGGAAGTCAGATCGGCAGCTAGAGCCACGATATTCGGGGCGTACCTTTGGCAAGCGTCACAGGATCAGACTAGCATCGTTGCCTCCTTGTTCATCGAGGGCCAGTAACAGCCCAGGTTCAGCACTTTCCTCACGATGGATCGGGCACCTTCATGACAAGCCAAATATCCTTCGTGCACCTCCCTGAGGATCCGACCTGTGTCGGGCTCAGCCACGCATTTCAGATAAGGAGTTAAATACCCCTTTTTGTACAGTTGATTGTCCACCATTACATAATTGGGCGCGATTCGGCGTATTTTGCAGACTGCCACTTCATCATCGGTGACTGCCCCCGTTGTCAGATACGCAACTATCGGGGTCATCCAAGTGGGCTCCTCCGATCCGATCTCAATGGCACATACCTCCGATTGATCGGTGGCTGACAGGATCACCTTCTCCAAGAAATGCACCTTCCGACTTTCATCATGGGGTGCCCCCAAGGCGAACTTGCTCAAGGCATCTGCTTCCGCATTATCCTCCCTTGGGATCGCCTCAATATCGAAGCTCTTGAAACTCTCCTTCAGGGTTTGCACCTCGCGAAGATACTTTTTCATCATCGGGCTCTTTGCTTCATATCGCCCCTGGACTTGGTTCACGATCAGGCTAGCATCGCACTTCACCTTTAAGTGACCAACTCCGGTTCCTTTAGCAATCTTGAGGCCAGTAATGAGAGCCTCATATTCAGCTTCATTGTTGGTGGCCCTAAATGTCAAGGCCAAGGCATATCGGAGGGGCTCGCCTCCGTCTGGTGGTATCTGCACGAAACCTGCTCCCGACCCATCTGAATTTGAGGAGCCATCGGTGTACATCTCCCAAGTATTTTCGGCGTCGGGCTGTTCTGACTGCTCTGTTATCGGGACTTCCATAGTTGCCCCCTCTACAGGGCCCGCTTCTTCTAGATCGGGGGCTGTAGACTCTGCTATGAAATCCGCCAACGCCTGGCCCTTAATAGCTGTTCTCGGAGCAAAGTGAATGCGGAACTCACTAAGCTCGACTGCCCATTTCACTAATCTCCCCGACACATCTGGTCGGTTCAAAAAATGTTACAGGGGCTGATTCGTCAAAACGGTAATCTCATGCGCATGGAAGTAAGGTCTCAGCTTCCGAGCAGTAACAATCAACGCATAAAGATACTTCTCAACGGTGGGATAATTCATTTCAGACTTGGCGAGTGCCTTGCTTACATAATAGATGGGGACTTGGATACCCTCTACAACCTTCACTAAGACAGAGCTAACAGCAAATTCAGAAACAGCCAAATACAGATAGAGTGGCTCGCCTGGGATGGGCTTCGCCAATGGCGGGAGGGTGCGAAGGTGCTGCTTGAGTGCCTGGAACGCCTCTTCGCACTTGGAAGTCCACTCAAACTTCTTGTTGGCCCTCAGCACTTCAAATAACGGCATGGATCGATCACTTGCCTTGGACAGGAAGCGATTCATCGCGGCCAAACGACCATTCAGCACCTGCACCTCCCGATGGTTCGTCAGGGACTTCATCTCCTCGATTGCCTTCAGCTTCTCAGGGTTCACCTCGATTCCCCTCTGGTTCACCATGAAGCCCAGAAACTTCCCTGTGTGCACTCTGAAGGCACACTTGTTCGGGTTCAAGCGAACCTGATGAAGCCTCATTCGCTCGAACGTTGTGGCTAAGTTGTGAACATGATCCTCGGCCTGTCGGGACTTCACCAGCATGTCGTCCACATAGGCCTCCATTGTTTTTCCCAGCATGTCCCCAAACAGTTTGTTCACCATCCTTTGATAGGTTGCACCTGCATTGATCAGTCCAAAGGGCATAACATCAAAATGATAGATGTCACTATCAGCATAAAAAGCAGTGTGAGGGGCATCCTCCTTGGACATCTTGATCTGGTTGTAGCCGGAGTATGCATCCATAAAGCTCAGCAATCCCGATGTGGCATACACGACCAGCTAGTCGATCCTCGGGAGCGGATAGCAATCCTTTGGGCATGCTTTGTTCAGGTCGCGGAAATCCACACACATCCGCCACTTGCCATTGCTCTTCTTCACCAGGACTGGGTTGGCGACCCAGGTCTGGAATCGGAGCTCCTTAATAAATCCAGCCTCGAGCAACCTGCCCACCTCCTGCTGGATCGCGATCTTCTTGTCGGCACCCATCGGGCGCCTTCTCTGTGTGATCGGCTTGATCGCGGGATCAATCTTCAGCTCGTGAGTAATTACATCGGGGCTGATTCCTGGCATGTCGCTCGGGGACCAGGCAAACAGCTCCTTAAACTCCTTCAATAGATCAATCAGTTCTCGGGCCATCTCCTCCGACAGAGCGGACCCGATTTTCACTTTTCTTTGAGGTCCGTCGATCTCGACCTCCTTCAAGTCCTCCATCGGGGCGAGACGCCCAAACTCCTCTCGGTGATCAGCATCAGTCTGGAAAACATTCCTAGCCTCCCGATTCCTCCTTCGAGTGGCATTGACGTAGCACCTCCTGGAGGCTATCTGATCGCCCTGGACTTCCCCGATTCCATGGTCGGTCGGGAACTTCAGCTTCTGATGGACAGTTGAGGCAACTTCCCCCAGCGGGTTGATGGTGGTCCCCCCGATAATTGCATTATATGTCCCCGCGGACTCGACCACCACGAATTCCACGTTCCTCTTCTCCGACTTCCAGCCACTACCGAATTCAACCGGTAAAGTAATCATCCCCACCGGGTAAGAAGTAGAGCCAGAAAATCCGACCATCGGGAAGTCTGCAGGCTTCAAGTCCTTCTTGGTTTTTCCCATGGCCTCCAGTGCATCCATGAACAGAATATCGGAGGAGCTCCCTCCATCAATCAGGATTCGCTTCATCTCGTACCCATCCACGTTCAGGGTCACGACCAAAGCATCATCGTGCGGGGTCTCCACACCTATCAGGTCCTCTGCTGAGAAGGGGATCACCATTTCTTCTTTCGGAGTCCAATTTCGGGCCCTCTTGCCCAGCACCACAGCAACGGGAATCCGAGAAGCGTAGACCTCCCGAGATGCCGTGGTATCTCCTCTCGCAACAAGTCCTCCATGGATCACATTAATAGTTCCCCGCTTCTCCTTGCGGGCATTGGAAGACTCAGGTTTATCATTCTTCGGGGATTGACCACGGGATCGGGAACGGGACCGCGATCAGGACCGGGAACGGGATCGGCCCCGTTGCCCAGCCACAAATTCCTTAAGCTTTCCCCGCTGGATCAGCTTCTCAATCTCCTTCTTCAACTCCCGACAATGGTTGGTGTCGTGACCGTTGGCACGATGGAAACGACAATAACGATCGGTGCGAGCTCCCATGGACTCTCCCTCCTTCTTCGGGGGGTACCTGGCGATACCCTGTCGGTCCATCACTGCCAAAACAACACCCATGAAACAAATGAGAGGAGTGTAGTGGTCCTCCCGCTTGTTCGGCTTCAGGGACGCTTATCTTCCCTCCGATCGGGACGGCCTCGACCCCGACTGCTCTCGGGTTTATCTTTCTTCCTGCGATCGTCCGAGGGCTTGAACGACTGCTTCCCTCTGTTTGATTTTGGAGGATCGAGGTCTCTGGCAGCTATCTTCGACTCCTGGACGTCGATTTGCTGCTTCACCCTCTTCTGCAGCGCCTCCATGTTCCACATAGCCTTCTCAGCCACGCTGTGCATCAGGCCGGAACCATATGGTGCTGTCAGGTTCCGAATGAAGGTGCGGATGGTCTCTCCCTCCGACATTTCCTCATCGATCTCCTCAGGTAGTAGTGCGCCAGAGATTCGTCGGGCCTCTGTACCACCTCAGCCAGGGACCTCGCACTTTTCAGGAGACGCCGACGGCCCTGGTATTGCTGGATGAAGCGATCATGCATCTGGGTCCAGCTAGAGATGCATCCTGGGGGAAGGCTGAAGAACCACGTCAGGGCTCTCTCACCAAGTGTGCCTGGGAACAAAACACACACTATGTCATCATTCGGGGCTCTACCTAGACAAGCCATGACATGCTTCTGGACATGACGAACTAGATCTCCCTCGCCATCATACTCTTTGATTGTCGGGATACCCAGCCCTGGCGGGGCAGTAGTGTTCATCAATCGGGGGACGAAGGGATGAGTGGATCGATCCCTCAGCTCCGACATCATCTTCTTCTGGTCTCCCATACAAATGTTCACAATCTTCACCACCTGGTCGGGGGTGATAGGACCACTAAGAGGGATGGTCCTATGCTGCACCGGCCCAGGCCCATCGACCACGAACTGCTCCGATAGGGCAGGCTCCTTACCCTTGTCCTGGTGCTCGGGTTCGGCCTCTTGCCCCGGAGGCAACTCCTCCTCCTTTTTCCTGGCAGCCTCCCTTCGGTTTAAGAGAGCCTCCATAGCTTCCAAAAATACTGGCATGGCATCCATCACAGCCTTTGCCATGTTCGGATTTGCAGGTGCATCCTGGTCCCTCCTTGGGATCTCTTCCCGGCTCTCCGACGAGTTTCGAATGGAATCTTCGCGATCATTATGATGCCCCTTGTTTGGGAAACGGTAGGGGGAGGATCATTCCGATCAACAGTGCGCTCCGGCGGCCCTGAATTCAGAGTTCTAGCAGGGTGACGGGAACCACCGGATTGTCCTTGTCTCTTCTTTTGCTTGCCATCCATCGATTGGGTAGAAGCCATTTTTGATTTTCGCTTCGTTCCCACAGACGGCGCCAATGTTGGATCACGATTGGAACTCCGGTACGTTCCTGACGGAAGTCTGAACTCCTTTGCTCCAAGTATCACTGCAAGAAGGGGATAGACCGGGTGGTGACCCAGAATCCCTCTCCGATGCTTAAATGAGTATCTCGATGTAAACTGGCAAGTATCAGTATGTAAGTATGTGAATGTATCAATCCTGAGGTAACTCCTTCCTTTATATAGGGAAGGGGTCACCTCAGTTACCTGTTGAGATAACTGCCACGTTCCGTTTATCTCGGCCAGTAGCCCACGTTCCGTTTATCTCGGCCAGTAGCCCACGTTCCGTTATTTCAGGCCACTTCCCCACTATGTTGATAGTGGGTGTGTTTCTCGGCCTCGTTCTCTGGTGGCAAGTCCCGACGGATGTCAGGGACCCCAGAGTTATCTCTCTTGGTCACCGCTCGGGGCCCCTCGTCATCGGGACATGTCCAGTATTCTCAGGGATTCAATATCGAGGCCTACTTAAAGGCATATCGTCGGGGCCTACTTAAAGGCATATCATCGGGGCCTACTTAAAGGCATAGGATCGGGGCCTACTTAAAGGCATATCATCGGGGCCTACTTAAAGGCATAGGATCAGGGCCTACTTAAAGGCATAGGATCGGGGGCGTTTAGCTCGTATGTCGGGACCGACCTTGTCGGGTCCCCTCGTATTGGTCTTCTAAGCCTCTTTGGGGCCCAGTGGGCCTTCTTCGCCGTTTAGTCGTCGTTAATGGGCCTGACGGCTATATCGAAACCCATCAGATATCATTATACCAGATAGTGTAACTCCAGCAGAAATACCGCGTTATACTGGGAAAGGTGACCCGGTGGAGCATGTGCAGTAGCATGAAGCTTCACTGTTGGGACGAACTAAAGGCGATAATCACATCGCTTTGTTGTTCCCGACTACTTTGACGGGTGCAGCCTCACATTGGTTTTTCGGCATGCCCAAAGGTTCGGTTAGTTCGTGGAAATACCTGAAGTCCAAGTTCCTGCAGCGTTACTTGGGACTCGTCAACTTCTCAAGGATACGAATTCACTTGACGAAGTCCGACAAGGACATGATGAGACATTGGCAAGTTACTATGCTCGTTTCAACCAGAATCTGGCCGATATAGATGAAGATATGACTGAGGGGGAGATTATCCGTGCTTTTAAGAGAAATCTCGGAAGACTAGGTGCTGCATTGGAGGATAATATGGCTCTTCATCCAATATATACGCTTGAGCAACTGGCGGCTCGAGTTAAGTCTCATATGGACTTAGAGCAGACCGGGTCATTCTGCAAAACAAAGAAGATGGCAGAATCAGCAGTTGGAGAGGCGAACAAGAAAAAGAAGGAAAAGACTTCTACTCCTCATAGTCAACGCCAACCATTGACATGGGTAGCACCTGAAAATCGGCCTCGAGGCGGTCCCCGCTTAGAGGATAATTGACATCGTACGAATGAGGTTCAGGAAGTTCGTTTCACCCCTTTAAATAGAGAGCTTTCGGTTATTCTTCATGAGATGAGACAAAAGGGTCTTGACACCCCACCGCCCCCGAAGAAAGCCAGAGTACAGTTGGGAAATCATGCCAACCATTGGTGTGAATACCAACAGTGCAAAGGACACCACACCGATAACTGCATTCGGTTGAGGCAAGACATCGAGAAATTGATCCAATAGGGTCACTTGAAAATTTTTATTAAAGGATCTTGAAAGAGGTCACGGAGCCCTCTCCCTTTGCCCCCGACGAAAGACAAAGGAATGAAGGTGATGGAAGATAATACTCCTCCAAAGAGGGTCGTCAACATGTTACATGGTGGCTATGCCTCCGGGGGAACGGTGAGTAATGCAAGGGAAGTGTATGCCTCTCAGGCTACTGACATCGCGCTGTCAAGGAAACGTCCAAGATCATCGGAGAAGTCAATTCTTTCTTTTTCAGAAGATGATATGGAGCAAATAAATTTCCTTCATGATGATGCATTGGTGATCACCATAAACATTCTGGATTGTGATGTGAAGAGAATTCTTGTTGATGGAGGAAGTTCTTCAGATATTCTGTTCCTTGAAGCTTTGGTGGCCTTGGGCAAAACCAAGTCTGATCTTAAGCCGATTAATCTCCCACTCATTGGTTTCGCCGGATCGACTTCTTACCCATTAGGTTCAATTCTTCTTCCTGTGGTTATGGGTGCGGGGCGAAGAAAACTGGAAGTGCGAGTCCCATTTATAGTTGTAGACGCCCCTAGCGCCTACAATGGAATTTTGGGACGAGTGACGATCAATCCCTACAAGATCGTTCCTTCCACAGCACATCAAGTAATGAGATTCCCGACAAAGCATGGTATGGGAGAGGTCAGGGGAGATCAGGTGGCTTCTCGAAATTGCTATGTCAACACGTTAAGGAGAAAATATCAGTCGGTGGGTGAAACCATGGCTATCGTCACGGAGATTGATCCAAGAGAGGAGAAAGGTCGTCTGTCTCCAATTGAAGAGTTGAAAGAGATAGAGGTGGATGGACCAGAGAGGGTCGTCCGCATTGGTGTCCTCCTTACCAAGGAGAATGAAGAGGCCCTCATCTCACTTTTGAGAGAATTCAAGGAATTGTTTGCTTGGTCTCCGAGGGATATGCCGGGTATTAGCACGGAGATCATTTCTCATGAATTGAGGCTTAATCCGTCCATAAGGCCAATCGTCCAGAAGAGAAGGCCTATGGGGGAAGACAAAAAAATTGCCATCAGACAAGAAGTTGGCAAATTGCTTGATGCTGGCTTCGTCAAAGAGCTTAGATTTCAATCATGGGTGGCCAACCCAGTGCTCGTTCAGAAGTCCAATGGGAAGTGGCGTATGTGCATAGATTTCCGCGATCTAAACAAGGCATGTCCGAAAGATGCATACCCTTTACCTAGAATCGACCAACTGGTGGATGCTACCTCTGGACACGAGTTGATGAGCTTCATGGATGCTTATTCGGGCTACAATCAGATCAAGATGGCGCCTCAGGATGCTCCTCACATAGCCTTTTACGCTGATAGTGACATTTATCACTATGAGGTGATGCCGTTCGGACTACTTAATGCTAGTGCCACCTATCAGAGAATGGTGAATAAGCTTTTTAGCGATTTTATTGGCAAGACGATGGAAGCTTATGTGGACGATATGCCAGTAAAATCAAGGAAGAGTGTGGATCATGTTGGAGATTTGAAGGCAACATTCGAAAGGATGCGTCTGCACCAGGTCCGATTGAATCCTGTGAAGTGCGCATTCGGGGTACAGTCGGGAAAATTTCTGGGCTTTATGGTAAGCCAACGTGGAATCGAGGTGAATCCTGAAAAGTTGCAAGCCATTGAGGAGATGCACTCACACACTTGCCATAGAGAGGTCTAGCGCCTCAATGGAAGATTGGCGTCACTCAGCAGATTCCTATCCAAGATAGGAGAAAAATCCTTGCCATTTTTTGAAGTGTTGCAGGCAAATAAAAAATTCGAGTGGACGGACCTATGCGAAGAAGCGTTTCAACAACTCAAGGAACATCTTCTCACCCTCCCACCCTTGGCGAAACCAACCCCAGGAGAAGACCTGTTTTTATATTTGCCAATAAGTGATGTTGCGGTCAGTGCCATGTTAATAAAGGAAGAGGCTGGTGCCCAACTTCCAGTGTATTTTGTAAGCAAGACTTTATCCAAAAGTGAAATAAACTATCCCGCTGTTGAGAAGTATCTTTATGCGTTGATTATAACAGCAAGAAAGTTACGGCCTTATTTTCATGCACACGAAATAACCGTACTCACTAACCAGCCACTTAAAAATTTCTTGCAAAAGCCTGATACATCGGGAAGAATGATCAAATGGGCTGTCGAGTTAACTGAATTCCGCATTCACTTCGCACCTAGAACAGCAATTAAGGGGCAAGCCTTGGCGGATTACATTGCGGAATCTACAGGTCCTATTTTGGAGGATACAACGCTTGAGAAAAGGGGGGAGGGTGCGGAACAGTAAATCTGCGATCCAAGTTCGATATGGAGCATGTACACTGACGGATCGTCTAACGCTGAAGGCTCGGGGGCAGGACTTCTTCTAATTCCTCCAAACGAAGAGACTCCTTTGCGTTACGCTTTGACACTAACATTTTGAGCCACTAACAACGAAGCGGAGGACGAAGCACTTATCACGGGGTTACGCATAGCAAGAGGAATTGGGGTGGAGCACATCCATGTAAAATGCGACACCCAACTGGTTGTGAACCAAGTGAAGGGAAATTATGTGGCAAGGTCATAAAAGATGCAAAAATATCTTCATGAAGTTAAGTCATTGATGGAGAAATTCAAGAGCTTTGACATAGAGGCTATTCCAAGGGAACAAAATCAAGAGGCGGACGCATTGAGTAAATTCGCCTTAGGTGTCCCAATAGCAAATGAGGTGCAATTCCTTGAGAGGATCATTATTTCTACAATTGATCAAGTAGAGGTAATGATGGTGGACTCTACACCTACATGGATGACTCCAATTTTTCAATACTTGTTAGACGGAATCCTTCCTCGGTAGAAAGTGGAGGCTACCAGAATTCAACGGTTAGCAATCAATTATACCATCATGGATGGTTTACTATACAAAAATGGATACTCTACTCCGTATTTGAGATGTGTGGCATACCCAGAGTCCGAGCGAATTCTCCGAGAGTTACATGAAGGGTACGCGGCTTGCCATGAAGGTGCAAAATCCATAATTCGAAAATCCCTTAATCAAGGATATTATTGGCCAACTATGATCAAGGAAGCAACAGATATGGTTCAAGCATGCGAACCATGTCAACTATATTCAAGGAAAATTACAGCCCCAGCTGCACCATTGACAACGATTCCTAGTGCTTGGTCGTTTGCGCAATGGGGGATCGACCTGATAGGACCTCTACCCAAATCCAAAGCGCAACTAACGTTCATTATCGTTGCCATTGATTACTTTTCCAAATGGATTGAAGCAAAGGCACTGGCAAGAACCACAGAGTTTCATGTGTTGAAGTTCCTAAAGTCACGCATTGTCTCGCGATATGGAGTACCAAGGGTCCTCATCAGCGATAATGGTCCTCAGTTTAGGGGATCATCAATAGCATGGTATTGCGAAGAATTGAATATAGAGCATCGTTTCGCTTCCGTTCATCACGCACAAACAAACGGACAGGTAGAATCAGCGAACAAAGTTGTCTTGGACGGATTAAAGAAAAGACTCATTGCGTTAAAAGGCAATTGGGTAGATGAGTTAGAAAATGTCCTTTGGGCGATCAGAACTACTCCGAAAACATCCACCGGCGAAACACCCTTCAGTTTGGTGTACGGAACGGAGGCAGTGGCTCTAGTAGAAATAGCGGTACCTTCACATCGTGTCATTCACTTCAGAGATGATGCCAATGAAGAAGCCAGACGTCTCGACTTAGACATGGTGGAAGAAAAACGCCATCAGGCGGAAGAAGCCCAAGCAAAAATGAGATTGGCAATTGCACGGTATTACAATCGTCGGGTCAAGACTCGCCAATTTTTCTTAGGAGAGATGGTTTGGAGAAGGAATGAATTCTCTCGGCAAAATCAATTGAATAAGCTATCACCTAAATAGGATGGTCCTTACAAAATTGCAGCAATTCCAGCGGTGAACGCCTATACGTTGGAGGACTCTGAAGGGAAGATATCCACTAACACTTTTAGTGGTGAACATCTTAGAAAGTTTTATGCATAAATGTATTACAATAAGTTGTGAAGAATAAGTATTTATGCCAATCTTAATAAAGGTGTGTTATGCATATGTATGAATTCCACTAGTTCATGAGTAAAATAAGCGAGTTGGTAGATAAACCATTCTCCAAAGTCATTCGTACAAAGAGGCGACCGTACATAAACACTCTGAATGAGTGAAAACACGAGTTGGTAGATAAAACACTCTCCAAAGTCGATCGTACAAAGAGACGACCGTACATAAACACTCTGAATGAGTGAAAAAAAAAACGAGTTGGTAGATAAACCACTCTCCAAAGTCGATCGTACAAAGAGACGACCGTATATAAACACTCCAAATGAGTGAAAAAAACGAGTTGGTAGATAAACCACTCTCCAAAGTCGATCGTACAAAGAGACGACCGTCCATAAACACTCTGAAAGAGTGAAAAAAACGAGTTGGTAGATAAACCACTCCCCAAAGTTGATCGTACAAAGAGACGATCATTAATAAACATTCTGAATGTGTAAAATTCAAGGGTTGATAGATGGACCATTCTCCAACCGAGGTTGAAAGAAATTTGCCAAGAAGGAACAATATCATGCATAAATCAACTCAAGACAATTCCGCCAGACGATCAGATCACCATGGATTGAAAAAATAATCGACACACTTTTCAGGTAACGAGGTGTTAAGATAAAGCATTTGCATATCATATCGATATCAGAAAACCATAGTACTCATTCAAAGGTAAAAGTTATGCGAAAGAGTATATTGTTTACTTAAACACTACTTCGATGACAAGTCAAAGATAACGGTCTCGTACCATACCTAAACATAAAGTAAGGATAGTTCTACACCTTGATAGGTGGCAAAAGAGATAGCTAGAATACATATAAAATAAACTACTAGATAGATAGATTTTTTAGGAGACTAAGTAAGTCGTCAACACTAATCATCGATTTGGACTTCTTCGTCGGTCCCTTCATCTCGGTCCGACTGGTCAGCCGGAGGATCAACACTAGAGGCAGAATCATCTCCAGACGGGGTAGCAGACCTGGAGCCGGGCACATTTGCAGAAGCTTGAGAGTCTTCTTCACTGGATGAGTTGTCAGCAATGGCCACAATATTACGAAGGTGCCAAATAGCATACTTGTGAATCTCGGGAACTTTCTCAAAAGGGAAGTGAGGATCCATCTCGTGTAACTTTTCAGAAATCCTTCCAATGGCTCCTGTAATCAGATTCTTCGCATGACTCTTAGCATGCACATGAAATGCCTCTTAGTTCATATACTCGGTGACACCTTCATACTTGATAGCAGCCTCCTTGGCCTCAAAAGAGGCTATCTCTGCATTAGCTCCCTCAATCGAATCTTCCAAGGAAGCAATCTTCACATTCAATGATGAAATTCAAGCCTTGGAACTTTCTCTCAGTTCGTCTCACTCCTTAAGCGCATCATCACATTCCTTAAGAGCATTATCCTGCTCATGAATGGCTGCATCCAAAGAAAGACGAGATGCCTCCGCTTATTGCTCGGCATCGGACTCCATCTTCTTGATCTTTTCCTTCAATTCGTTAACTTCTTGCCCTAATGCTCTGGAAGTCTCGCTGGGAGACTCTGTCGGATTCCGGGAAACTTTGCTGCGAAGATCAGCAAGTTGCAAAGACATCACAGTGGCTGTGTACCCTAAATTCTTCTCCATAGCAACAACCTACGGAAAAGAAAAAAGAAGATAATTAAGCATAAAAAGGAGTTGACAAGAATAAGATGTAACATATAGTATTATACCTAAGCAATGCGATACATGTGATCCCTCAGCAAACCTTGGACAGATGAAGGGCTCAAATCTAGCCGAATGCGATCACCTGGAGGCACCATGGCATTCAAAAGATGAAGTCCGACATCTGGATCGAGCACCGAATGACCGCGAAGGAAGGGCAAATCCTTTAGAGAGGAAGCAGAATCCCATCGTTCATGCATGCGTTTCGATCTACTCCGATAACTCTCCTGATCGAATAAGTCATCTTCGAAGTCAAAAGGTCGATCAAAGAAGCCGACGGGATCATCCGGTCCGGCCATGGTGGCACTCCGAGCTGATTCCAGACTTCCTTCACTTTCATAGACCTCCTTAACACTTTTTGCCGACTCCTTGTCCTTCGCCATAAATGTCGATGTCTTTTTCTTGGAGGAAGCAATGGCTTTCCCCTTTTCCAGGGCAGTAACTGCCTTAGGGAGAGCGACACCTTTTCCCTTGTCGGACTTGGCATCCACCTTCTTTTTGGAACCTGCAATTGAAAATCAAAATAACGAGGGAAGAGTATCCTTAGAGCATGATAAAATAAAAGACATATCTAGACAACAGAGACAAAATATATGGTTACCACTAGAAGGACGGGAACCAGAAACTTCATGCTGAGAGAAGCGAGCTTTCTTCAATTTAGGACCAGAAGAAGCGCCATCAGTAGGTGCTCCGGAGGGCTTCGAAATAACAGCTGTCGGATTTCCTTTATCTGCAATATATTTCGCCTTTCATTTTTTCCTAGCAACCTCCTGCGGTATGAAATCATCAGCAATCCCTCCTACGCAGGAAATAAGAGTGGATTAGAGTAATAGAAATCATACCGAAGAAATAGGTAATAAAGCTCGAATGCTAGCTCTAGATAAAGAGTCTTCGTCAGTTAATTGGGAATCATAGGGAGTAAAATCAGGAGAACTGTGAAAGGCATGAATAAGAGACAAATTCTTCTTCTCCTCAGAGGACAACTCGTGATAAAGAACCGAATCTTCCCGGAAACGAGGACGGATTTTCCAAGGCACACCTCCATCCTCACAAAGGAAATAGTATTCCTTCCACTTCGTATTGTCATTCAGATGCTTGAGAACGAGATATTCACCCGAAGTCCAAGAAAGCGGTGGAGCCTTCATCCGAGTGTTTAACCTATCCGCGAATGTAGGAAGACGACAAGATACTGTACCTACTTTACTATTACCATGGGTAGTGAATTTGTGAAAGAGTCGGAACAAATTCAAGGAATACCTCCAGGAATGAGTCGCACAGAGTATACGAAAGCCTGCCCACATCCTAATAGCATGAGGAGTCAATTGAGTAGGAGCTACTCCCCAATAAGAACATGCCTCTAGGAGTTCAGAACAATAAGGAAAACGAAGTCCCGCATGGACTTGGGCTAAGTAAACAACAAATTCTCCTTCGCGAGGTTCAGTGATAGGTTCATCACCTCGAGGATATTTGACTTCAACAGGGTTTCGACATTTAAGAGTACCGTCAACATTCAAAAGCTCCACAGCCTCTTCATAATTCACACTAACAAGCCTGTTTCGTTTCAAATCCGGGGGAATGAAAAGGTTCCTAGAGGAAGAAGACTCACCCATGGTCTTACTGTATAGTAAGAAGCCAATGAAAAGATAGGAAGGTTTAGGGTGTCGCCTCGATCAAAAATTTGATGAACGGTCTCCGGCACCTCCGGTGTGATAAAAATTCGGACTTAGCTTGACGAAGGCGTCACTCCTAACCTACAACACCCAACAAAATTTGCTAAGACATACAACAATTCGTTTATCTTTTGGATTTACTATATATAACGTCTATGTTACTTCGCATTACTTCACAAAATTTTGCTCTGGGACATGGTCCTCACAACTTTACAAATGGTTCGAGAGTAACTAAACATGTGCAACCATATATTCAAAATTATGACTACACATTGGAAGTTGTAACCTTTACACAATCCAATTGAAAAACACTCATAAGGGTGGTAATACGTTCAATTTCAAGCCGACAGCTATACATGTTTCATACATTAAAAGTAAAGGCATCAAGATATGTCATCAATTTACCAATTGAAAGCAAACTTTAGAGAAAATGGGTCTTACCTCAGCCGAACGATCTCAAATTCGGAGACGACCTCTCAGCCCGACGACTGACGTCTCCAATTGACAGCCCGCAGACGACCTCTCAGTTTGACGGTCGATCAGTCAGACTGCAAGGACGATGAAATCCCTGGATACGGAGCAGCAAGACAAGGGACAACCTGGGAACGATGGACGGACGGACGATCCACCGGACGGACGGACAATCCACCGACAACCCGACAGGACGGACGGACGATCCACGGGACGACGGACGAACGATCCACAGGACGACGGACGATCCACAGGACGACGGACGATCCACAGGACGACGGACGATCCACAGGACGACGGACGGACGACCTCAAATACCCGGAACGAAGGACGGACGGACGATCCACCGGCACAGAACGACGGGCGGACAACCTCGACAACCTGGGACGACGGTGTGGACAACGGCGGGGACGACCTCGACGCAGCAACAACGATACCACCAGCGGGGTCGGCAGCGCAGTCGCTCCGGCAGTCACTCCCTCAACCACGGCCGACCTTCTCCCTCTCACCCCTCCTCCTTAATTTTGAGAAAAACCCTAGAGTGAAAGAGAGTAATTTTGTGAAGAGTGGTGAAAGTGAATGGAGGCAAAGTAAAAAAGGGTATATATATATCCTTCAAGTTGGAGAAACGACTCTCTCCTCCGGGAGAAGGAGTCGTCTCGTCTTCTCTGTTTATAAAATGAAGATTATCTTCTCGTATGAGAAATTAACGAAGGACCAACTGGACATAAGGGTTCGGTTTCTCATCTTCCCCAAGTAGAAGAATGAAGAATACACATTGACCCGAAAGTAAATAAGTGATCCCCTCTCCAAAAAGGAAAGTGTGCATATACAACTTTCCATACTTAAGGTATCGGTGCATCATAAATGCATGGGCCAGTTTCCATATATGCCATTCCCTATAAATATAAGTTCATATCTCTTCTCATTCTTTACATTTTGATTGAAACTACAATACATATCAGTTCTTAGACATCATATTCTGAGTTCTGACTTAAGCTTCGGAGGGGGATTACCGGGCACAAGCCTGGTTTGTCCCTTATGGCATGGTCGGACGCGCAGACGTTCGGGTTCGAGCTTCATCCGGAGATCAAAACCCAACATCGTCTGTTCCTAATACATCTGTTGGTAATATTTTACCGACAGACGTTGGAAATTTCATACAGACAGCGATTGAAAAATCTGATGGAAACAACTTGTGGTTTGTTGATCAAATTTTCAACTGAATGGTGCCCGTTGGAAATCCCAATAAAACATTGTACACATGCCAATTCCATCGTTTAAAACTATTCAGCGACGAAATCATTCGGTCGCCGAAGATTCTTCCTCAAGGAAATGGATTTTGTCACTGAAGACTCTTCCGCGACAGAATTTATTACGTCGCCGAAGATTCTTCAGCGACATTGTTAATTCCGTTGTTGAATTATCTTCAGCGGCATTTTGATTTCGTCGTCGAATGGTCTTCCACCAGAGTATCTAGCGTGGAAGAGTCTTTAACGACTAAATAAATTAGGTCGCCAAAGACTAATAAATATTGACTTTTTCAGTTCTTTGCACATTAAACATCATGTCAAACATTACATATAATCAACAACTCAAAAGCATTTCATAAAATAAAAGTAAGATCTTTTATCTAAGCAAAGTACACTTAACTAATACAACGAAATTCAGAAGAGATCATATCCATGTGTTGAAATTGTCTCTGCATACTGCATAGAGAGACGTTGATTGGAAACAAAAGGGATTTGTTGTATGGAATAGATTAGATTGGTAAAAGGACCAGTTATATTAAATCAAGTGTAGTTCCTTCCTTCATGATAGACTATTCTTAAGAATTTTTTTGGGTAAAGTTCTTAAGTAATTTTACTTACACTATAATGACTTTCTCCTGGAAGACCATTTAGAGAAGGGAATGCATCCCTGTCAAGTGAAAATACCTTCATTACTGCCTACAAAATTAAAGAAAATCACTTAATAAGAAATTGTATTCAACCATTAATCCATGGAATAATCATAGATCAACTGCTTGCATGCATTTCTTTATCTTAAGACAAGAAAGCAGACAGCATAGGAGAGAACTCTTACAAACTAATAAGAGACTTATATATCTCATCTCACATATGCATATGTTACCTACCTCATTTGCCTTCCGAACTTTCTTATCTGACATGTTCAAGCACTTTGTAATTCTCTGGGACAAATGAGATGCAAACAGACTTAGAGAATTATTGGATAAAATAAGACATACCTATGTGTTAGGGATATTCTATTGACTTCACTATAAACAAACATTCAGAGTATAGTTATAAGAAAGCGGCTTCTAGCAACCAAAACAATCGGTAAGTATGGGAAAAGCTAAAATAAATAACATATTATGAGAAATAATAACAACAAATTACTTCAACAGATGGAGTAATACCTTTCTCCTCTAGTCTAAGTTAAGGATTGCGGATTAACCCTAATCGCTCGTGCAAATAAGTTGGCAATCTCAAGGTTCTAGAATTGTCGACTAATGCTCTTAAAACACCCTAGTGAAATGAAACAAAAAACATGCAATGCAATGAATGATCTTGCATTATTCAAAACATTTTCAGTGCACCGTGCACAGACTCTTCAATATCTACTGCACAAGCTGCCCCTCCTTGATCCAAAGCATATCTAATAGACAATTAAGAGTTCGAAGATTATAACATACTATTAATACTAATATTTGGCAACAAAATCTCTCTTCTTTGATGTGTTAGTATGCAATGACTTTTTTCTAATAATAAAAATTTAGGCCGAAGCTTTTGCAGACTATAAGGATATGATAATTCCAACTTTGACATCATGGCCTAACACGAAAACCATAGCTCCCATAAGGATATACACTCTAGATACCAGATATTCAAGAAAAGATGCCCTCGACATTAGAGTATGAGTTTTACAACAGTTCAAAATGAAATTTCATTTTTTTCTCACAAGTTTCTATAACAACTATGATACTGAATAAATTGATGACTGGAAGAGATTAAATAATTTTCTATTTAAGCAAGTTAACCCACTTCATGTTGGATTACGGGGACGTAATACTACGGAATGCTAAACGTGTACTAGCAATATATCTAATCTATGCAGCGGAATTAGTACACATACCTTTTAGCTTTCCTGCCCGAGAACGATGTTGAGGGAGATCTGGTCCTCCGGTAGGAACCAGGTGCAAGTTCTTCGTCAGAAGAAGTCCTGTTGAGGACGATTCCACCTGGGACACCTCGGGTTGCTCTTCGCGAACGGGCTGGATGTGCACGCAAGTACGGTCTCCCGTTAGCACGTCACGACCCACGATCCGCGAACCTCGATCCTCGAACCCCGAACTTGGCTTTGGCTCCAATCTCGATCTCCTACACGTCGGGTCCTACAAAACGGGCAATAACCAGCATGGAGAGGGGGGGACGCTGGTTGAGCCCTCTCTGATGCTTATGTCACAATCTAGAGAGAGAAAGTGTGTAGAGAGAGGTCAAAGCACAAATAGTCAATTTGGGAAAGTTTCGAGTTCAGTTGTCAAATGGGAGGTCTAGGTCCCTATTTATAGGAAACCCGAGAACCATACCTGGTTTTATGCGGTTCGATGCCGGTTTAAAGGAAAACGCTTACCGACATCGAGGTTGGCTATGTACGCACAAACTTCTCATACTTAGTAAAAATATGGGGTAAGTGCGCAGTGCTAGGGGTAAGCGCAGTGCCAGTAGGCAGTCCGGACCATGTCGACGTCCGACATGGTCCGGATTGCCTTATGGCAATCCGGAAGTCCCGGTCCGGGCGCTGCGCGCATCCGGACCCAGGGTGACCGCGGTAAAATCCCTTTGTGGTTCTGGCGTGTTTGCGAGGTCCGAAACGTAAATACGAACCCGAATTGGACAGATATCCAACACTTGCCCCCGAGTCAAGTAGCGGTTCAAAACCCATGCTTGACTCTATTTAAGATAGGATATTCGTCCAATTTAGGTTCGGCACTGACCTCAGGGGTGGCCTGTTTATCAATCGAATGCGCGGAGCACAAATTCCTTCCATCTTTACTTTTTCGATGAACGTGTGTAATCTGTTTACGGGGTTAGCGTAACAGACGGTATACATATAACAGCGTGCAATTAACGACATATTCGTAATAACATGCAATAAGCGAGATACTTGTAATAATAAATAATCATGCAACGTGGTGTCATCATGGTACGTGACGTAAACGTGTAACATGATGTTAACATGGAGACGACAACATAGCACATGGATGACGTAATCGCGCAATAAGCAAAATACTTAGAGCAATATAAAATTGGAGAGCATGCTTGTCAACATGAAGCATGATGTAAACATAGAATATGATGTAAGCATGCAATATGATGTAAGCATGCAATTCATATTTAGATTATAAAAATAATCATGTAGCAATCATAAATTAAAATCATGCATATATAAAAATAATATCATGCATAAAAGCCTATGTGTACGTAACATGCAATAATAATTGTATGTAGCGCGTCATGCAACATTAGGGAGCATGTATGTAATGTAAGCATAGGAGAGATGTAAACATGCTCATACATGATGCTAGGGACTTGTGTGAAAATATATATGAGTTTAGTCCTTGGCACATGGTGTAGACACTATTAGTGAAAATTAGGAGAGAGAATAGTCATTAGCTTACATCCTCCTTTGATAGTTTTCCAAGAAGCTCTCATTGCTTGTTGAAGAAGGATCTTATGGAGGTGTAAATTTGGAGTAGTCGCCTTACCATGCATTCAAGGTGTTTGATGAAATGCATTAGGATAATTAGCCCCAAATCGGCCAAAAATTTTCTAAGTACTGAAAATTTTAGAAAAGTGCAAATGAATTGTTACACTTCCCTTATGCATAGTATTTATTGCCGACATGTTGCTCCATGCCTTAGCCATTGTTTTAGTATGCTCGATGTTGACGATCGGTAGTTGTTTGTACATGGTCGTCAATGGTTGTATATTGGTAGTGATAACTTAGGCAATGTGCGTTGAGCATCATGTATTGATCGTTGGTCACTGTTTGCAAACATGCTAAAATACTTAGAAAATATTTCAATAATATCTAGTGCTTTGTTACCATTGATGTCGTCATATGATTCTTGTCGACTGCCGGCATAGAAACACTTAGAAAATATTTCGTAGTAGTTGATGTTTGCCACTTGATGTATGTTATCCGTCATCATGCTAGTATACTTGGAGAATGCTCCTAGATAGTTGATTCCATGCCGCTTGTTGATTGTTGACATCAAGGAAATACTTAGAAAATATTTTCTGACGGTTGGTTTCCTGTCGCGTATAGTCCCATGTCCTAAGCAAAATACTTAGAAAATATTTTAGCCATAATTTGTTGCATGCTGACACCTTGTCGTACGTTGATACTTGATAGTATGCTGACAGCTTGTTGTATGTCAACACGTAGTAGCATGTTGACACTTAGTAGCATGCTGACAACTTGTAGTACACGGACATGTAGTAGCATATTGATACTTGATAGGATGTCGACACTTAGTAATATGCTGACACTTAGTAGCATGCTGACAGCTTGCAATATCCTGACTGTCATCCTGAGCAAAACACTTAGAAAATATTTCACCCGTGTAATCATGTATGCTGTGAGTATGAGTTTGATGTCGACATGAAGGTCGATGTGTTGAGGAAGTTTCCCCCCTTGCATGATGCTTGTTACTTGTTGTGCGAAGACTAATAAGTCTTTTACATACATAGTTGTTCCATATGGAGCGTTCATTACATAGATGTTTGTATAAGTGTTTGATGCGTGCTTGCGCACTGACGGAACTGTTTACTGCACTTTTCAGGATATCAAATCTTGCTGGCTTCTTTTCGGAGTTAGTCATTTTGCAGTTACTATCATGAGTAAGTCTTCTATCCCCATTCCGCGAGTGACACCATATTCGGATGCTAATGACAAGTTAGACATTGATAGCCTTTGTAATCTTGTTTGTATGTCGACAGCCGATATGGTTGGAACACTTAGAAAATATTTCTGATAGCCGGCATCCCGCTGTATGTTGATAGCTGTATGCGCGTGCTCCTATGTACGCGCTTGTATGTGCGCACTTACCCCCATGTTGGATCACGGTTGGAACTCCAGCACGTTCTTGACGGAAGTCCGAACTCCTTTGCTCCAAGTAATCCTGCAAAAAAGGGATAGACCGGGCGGTGAGCCAGAATCCCTCTCCGATGCTTAAATGAGTATCTCGATGTAGGCAAGTATCAGTGTATATCAGTATGTCAACGTATCAATCCTGAGGTAACTCCTTCCTTTATATAGGGGAGGAGTTACCCCAGTTTCCTGTTGAGATAACTGCCAGGGGCAGTTAGCCCACGCTCCATTTATCTCGGCCACTTGCCCACGTTCCGTCTTTTCAGGCCACTTCCCCACTACGCTAATAGTGGGCGTGTTTCTCGGCCTCATCCTCTAGCGGCAAGTCCCGACGGATGTCGGGGACTCCAGAGTTATCTCCTTTGGTCACCGCTCGGGGCCCCTCGTTATCGGGACAGGGCCAACATCCTCAGGGATTCAACATCGGGGCCTACTCAAAGGCATATCATCGGGGCCTACTTAAAGGCATATCATCGGGGCCTACTTAAAGGCATATCATCGCGAGCGTACAGCTCATATGTCGGGACCGACCTTGTCGGGACCCCTCCTATTGGCCCTCTAGGCCTCTTTTGGAGCCCAGTAGGCCTACTTCACCGTTTGCTCGTCGTTAATGGGCCTAACGGCTATATCGAAACCCATCATTTGCCCCCAAGACATGAGGGACTTACAGTTCGTCGTGTCTTCCAACTCCGGACCTCCCGATATTGGCATCGGGGCTTTTAAATTTACAAACAATCTTCTGAAGCGGATCTCCTCATCCAAGATTCCCCGATATTCCGAGGATAACCACCAAATCCGAAAAGAATTCTCGGTTACTCAACTATTAAATGCAATGGGTGATGAAGCGACGGCTTGGGTACCCATGTCTGCTTTTTCTGAAAAAGCACTTTTTAGCCGTTTTGTCGCTAGCGTCTCAACGACTCAGGTTGAAGCGTTTCATCTTCAACGGTCCGGATTGCAACATCTCTTCGGCTATCTTCTCTCCTATAAAACCTCCAAATCCTGGCACTATTCATTTCTCCTTCACCGTTTCATCCTCTACAATTTCAAAAGCTCAAGCTCTCCTTCCTGATTTCTGATCAGCGCTCCGGCAACCAGGATCTCCGACCATCAGGATCATCTTTTCCTCCCCAATTCAGCATGTCTGGTAAGATTTCCTCCTCCGATTCCGAAAAAAATGTTAGCATAGTTTTTCCTTTATTTCAATCAGTCTTACTCGGACTTTTCCAAAAATCAACTATGCCTTTTCTTGCCATGATCATATTCCAGACGGTGAATCCAGTTCTGGGGGGAGAAAGCCATTCAGTTTTGATTATGGTTGTAATGAGATTTCCGAAAACGCCTATGATGAAGCTCTCCGGGAGGGATGTATTACTTCCACCTGGGAGCCTCGCTACCCCTATCCTCGCCCTCGCATCCCGGGCGACCCTATGGTCACTCGTCCCCGGGAAGGGGAGGTATTTGTCTCCATCGGGCAAGTATCAGCGGGGATACGATTCCCTTTCTGTGGGGATCTAGTCGAGATGTGTGAGTATTACAAAACACATCCGACTACTTTTTCCCCCCACGCCATCCGTGTGTGGAATGCCTTCCATGTCCTTTGCCTCCGCCAACAGTGGACCTACAGCCTCTGACTTTTCCGGACCTTCTATGGCATGAAGTGCAACGATGTCGGGGTCTGTGCCTTCTATCCCCGGATGCCCAAATGGAGCAAGACACAGTTCACCCGATACAGCTGGAATGGTGACACCTGGAAGGTCGCCAAAGGTCGGGGGCTCATCACTGACTCAGGGCCTGACAACAGCGGCTGGAAGAAGAATTACTTCTTCATCCGGAACAGCTCCATCCCATGGCACCGATGGGAGGTTGAAGCAGACCCTCCTCCCGCTTATCACACTTACTCTGAGTAGGATTTTCAAATTCTCCAGTGCATCCAACTCTATCGCTGGGGGGATTCCTTCGCTCCCCTCGATGCCAACTCCATCGTGGAGCGGGATCTGGTTCTGGCCGGGATCCGTCTCCTCGATGTTGCCTCCGGGTGTCAACTCTACGAAGGCCCCTCCAATGTCGTTCCTTGGGTAATATCCTAATCGCACCTTTTTTTTCGTCTTTGCAGCTAAGAAGGTATCAATGCTGACCAGTATCATGCTTAAGCAGGCGGAGACCGATGCCGTCCAACGCACCGCAAGGAAGAGGAAGTCCTCGAAGAGGGCTGCTTCCTCATCGACACCTCCATCTGCGGAGGAGGCCAAGCGGGCCCGGGTGGAGAAGATGGAGAGGATCTTCAACACCTAGACTCCTGAAGAAGGTAAGCAGCTCCAATTAGCCATCCGATTATACAAAAAGCGTATTCCCGAGGAATTAATCTCCTCCGATAAGAAAGCCAGAATCGAAGGGATCAACCGCATCCTGCAAGGAGAAACTCCCCGCATCCTCAAAGCGGGTTATTATAACTATTACGGGAAAGATCAGTATTTTTCCCGTCGCGTCATTTGGTGTAAGGATCACGATCAACTCCCCGATTATCTTTCTAAAGCTTCTCGTCCTCCAGCTGCAGGTCAATCGGGAGCTGGAGCTTCAGCGGGGGTGCCACCCTCCGACGCCCGGGTCGGAGGGCCCCTCCTTCCACTTCCTACCCCAATAGGATCGGGGACTGAAGATGCCCCGACGGACGGTCAGTTCCGTCGGGTGGTTGACCTGGACGTTTCTCACTCTTCTCAGGAGGCGAGCGAAGGTCAGGCCCTGATTCGTCGTCGGGGGGTAAGGCAGCCCCCATTAGAGCCAACTCCCGAGGGGCTGCTTCCATCTTCCCCAGCACAACAGTATTCGCCAATTTTGAGCATGACTCCTGAAGGGACGACTGGGTATCATGGCGGCTCGGAGGCGCGCACCTCCGACACTCAGGTCATCCTTCCTCCTCTCCCCTTAGACGGGAGTTTCTATCAGCTTTACACCCTCGACCAGGCGGCGGCTCCCTGGACCCTGATCGAGTCATTGCAAGGCGTCCCGCTCCGTCGGGGCGATGCACCACCGGAACTGGGTCTGCACATGCTGGCAGGTTCAGTTCCGCCATCTTTAAAGCTTCCGCTTTCCTTGGCCCGGCAAGACATCCACACGGACATTCGTGAAATGGTAGTTCGTCGCGTGGAGGTAAGGCTTCCTGTTTTTACACTTAGTATATAAGGTGAAATATTCTCGTGTACTAACCTCTTCCTTTCTTCTTCACAGGAAATGGCGGACCAACACTGTTGTTTCGGGTACATCCTGGCCCTGGAGGAGGCCCTTGAGCAGGAGCGAGCCAAGGCAGCCCCCGGGGTCTTGGCCAATCTCGAGGAGGATTTGGCTGCCTCCGAATCGTCGAGGGGCAAGCTGGTTGCTGAAGCAGGTCCACGATTTCGAGCGGTTGCTGAAGCAGGAGCGACAAAAGCTCAAGGAAGAGCAGCAGGGGCGCGCGGAGGATCGGGACAGGCTCGTCCTCGAGAAGAAGGCCCTTGAGGACGTCAAGGCGGGACTGGAGGCTGAGAAGGTCCTTCTCACCAATCGGTCCCAACAGATGGAGCGGGAGATCGCTGAGTTCCCCATCAAGCTTGCTAAGGCTGAGGCCAAGGGTCGGGAAGATTATCGGGACTCCGAGGATTTCAAAGTGGATGCGGCGAGGTTCTGTAACGCGGAGATGGAGACCACCTTGCTCAATGCTGTCGAGGAGCTCCATCTGGAGTATGGTAGTGCCATTGACTTCACCAAGTCTCAGACTCTCGCCCCCTTCGCGGAGAGGTATTTCAGCCTTTCAGAGAAGAGCGACGGGGCCAACACCCCCGAGGGGACTGCGGGTGCTGAAGGCACGGTGGAGCCTCCAAGTACAGACCTCCCGACAACTGATCCCCCGACGATCGACCCTTCACTGGCTGACCTCCAAGGGTCCGATCCTCCTGCGGCCAATCTTCCAGGATCCGATCCTCCGATCGCGGAGCCTTCTGCCACATCGGCACTGACCTCCCACAGGATCCGAGCCTCCGATCCCCTCGATGCTGCCAAGGACCAAGCTTAACGCTTTATTTTCGAATCCTTGTAATTTCCTATTTTTTCGTGAACCTTTCAGGCCTTTATAATATCAATCTATTTTGGTTCTGATTATCGTTGCACCACTTAAGGTGAATTAACCACGCCACTTAAGGCGATTTGACCATACCACATTAAGTGATTTCAACACGTCACTTAAGACATTCTAACCACACCACTTAAGGCGATTTAACTACGCCGCTTAAGGCGATTTAGCCACGCCACCTAAGGCAATTTAACCACGCCACTTAAGGCGATTTAACCACACCACTTAAGGCGATTTAACCACACCACTTAAGGCGATTTAACCACACCACTTAAGGCGATTTAACCACACCACTTAAGGCGATTTAACCACACCACTTAAGGCGATTTAACCACACCACTTAAGGCGATTTATCCACACCACTTAAGGCGATTTATCCACACCACTTAAGGCAATTTAATCGGAAGCAACCTCTTTATTCATTGATGGCTCGAAACCTGTTTATATCAAATCAAAACGATAAACAACTTGCACCACTAAAGGCGACTAATATCAGGTATGACATTTCTTCAAGTGTTCACCACTAAAAGAATGCTTCAACACATTGCCATCGAGGTCTTCCAACTTATACGCATTTCGAGCTGGCATCCCCACGACCTTATAAGGTCCTTCCCATTTTGGTGACATCTTGTTGATCCGATCCAAAAGGGAAAATTCGTTCCGACGCCAGACCAGTTCCCCGACAAAGAACTGTCGAGACTTGACTCGCCGATTGTAATATCGGACCGTTTCCAGGCGCATCCGAGCCTGGGCCTCCTCGGCATTCCGCCTCTTCTCTTCGACTAATTCCAAGTCCAGACGCCTCATTTCATCATTCGACAGAGGTTCGTAATACCTCGTCCGATGGGATGACACAGCTATTTCAACGGGAGCAACTGCTTCCGTGCCATAAACAAGGCCAAACGGAGTCTCCCCAGTCGATCGTTTGTGTGTTGTTCTAACAGCCCAAAGCACATTTTCCAGCTCGTCCAGCCATTTGCCCTTCAAGGCGTGGACCCTCTTCTTCAGGCCATCCATCACGATCTTGTTGGCTGACTCCACCTGTCCATTGGTTTGAGCATGATGGACAGAGGCTGTCCGATGCTCAATTTTCAGTTCCTCCAGGTACTCCTTCCACTGGACCCCGTTAAACGGAGGGCCGTTATCACTGATCAACACCTTAGGGATCCCGTATCTGGATATGACATGGGTCTGGAGGAATTTGAGGATATGATTCCCCGTTGTCTTGGCCAATGCCTTAGCTTCTATCCACTTCGAGAAATAATCAATAGCCACAATCAAATATCGGCACTGACCTTTTGCAACTGGAAAGGGTCCCACCAAATCGATTCCCCATTGCGTGAAGGGCCAAGCACTCTTGATGGACGTCAGATCGGCTGCTGGAGCCACGATATTCGGGGCGTACCTCTGGCAAGCGTCACAGGATCGGACTAGAATCATTGCCTCCTTGTTCATCGAGGGCCAGTAATAGCCCAGGTTCAGTACTTTCATCACGACGGATCGGGCACCTTCATGACAAGCCAAGTATCCTTCGTGCACCTCCCTAAGGATCCGATCTGTATCGGGCTCAGCCACACATTTCAAGTAAGGAGTTAAATACCCCTTTTTATACAGCTGGTCGTCCATCATCACATAATTGACCGCGATTCGGCGTAATTTTCCGGCTGCTACTTCATCATCGGGGACTGCCCCCGTAGTCAGATACGTAGCTATCGTGGTCATCCAAGTGGGCTCCTCCGATCCGGTCTTGATGGCACATACCTCCGATTGATCGGTGACTGACAGGATCACCTTCTCCAAGAAGTGCACCTTCCGACTTTCATCGAGGGGTGCCCCCAAGGCGAACTTGCTCAAGGCATCTGCTTCCACATTATCCTCCCTCGGGATTGCCTCAATATCGAAGCTCTTGAAACTCTCCTTCAAGGTTTGCACCTCACGAACGTACTTTTTCATCATCGGGCTCTTTGCTTCGTATCGCCCCTGGACTTGGTTCACGATCAGGCTAGCATCACACTTCACCTTTAAGTGACCAACTCCCGTTCCTTTGGAAATCTTGAGGCCGGTGATGAGAGCCTCATATTCTGCTTCATTGTTAGTGGCCCTAAACGTCAAGGCCAAGGCATATCGAAGAGGTTCGCCTCCACCTGGCGGTATCAGTACGAACCCTGCTCCCGATCCTTCTGAATTTGAGGAGCCATCGGTATACATCTCCCAAGTGTCTTCGTCATCGGGCTGTTCTGAATTTGAGGAGCCATTGGTATATATCTCCCAAGTGTCTTCGTCATCGGGCTGTTCTGACTGCTCTGCCATCGGGACTTCCATGGTTGCCCCCTCTACAGGGCCCGTTTCTTCTAGATCGGGGGCTGTAGACTCTGGTATGAAATCCGCCAACGCCTGGCCCTTAATAGCCGTTCTCGGAGCAAAGTGAATGCGGAACTCACTAAGCTCGACTGCCCATTTCACTAATCTCCCCGACGCATCAGGTCGGTTCAAAAAATGTTTCAAGGGCTGATTCGTCAAAACAGTAATCTCATGTGCATGGAAGTAAGGTCTCAGCTTCCGAGCAGTAACAATCAACGCATAAAGATACTTCTCAACGACGGGATAATTCATTTCAGACTTGGCGAGTGCCTTGCTTACATAATAGACGGGGACTTGGTTACCCTCTACGACTTTCACTAAGACAGAGCTAACAACAAATTCAGAAACAGCCAAATACAGATAGAGTGGCTCGCCTGGAATGGGCTTCGCCAACGGCGGGAGGGTGCGGAGGTGCTGCTTGAGTGCCTGGAACGCCTCTTCGCACTTGGCAGTCCACTCAAACTTCTTGTTGACCCTCAGTACTTCAAAGAGCGGCATGGATCGATCGCTTGCCTTGGACAGGAAGCGATTCATCGCGGCCAATCGCCCATTCAGCACCTGCACCTCCCGATGGTTCGTCGGGGACTTCATCTCCTCGATCGCCTTCAGCTTCTCAGGGTTCACCTCGATTCCTCTCTGGCTCACCATGAAGCCCAGAAACTTCCCTGAGTACACTCCGAAGGCACACTTGGTCGGGTTCAAGCGAACTTGATGAAGCCTCATCCGCTCAAACGCCGTGGCCAAGTTGTGAACATGATCCTCGGCCTGTCGGGACTTCACCAACATGTCGTCCACATAGGCCTCCATCGTTTTTCCTAGCATATCCCCGAACAGCTTGTTTACCATCCTCTGATAAGTTGCACTTGTATTGATCAGTCCAAAAGGCATGACATCATAGTGATAGATGTCGCTATCAGCATAAAAAGCGGTGTGGGGGGCATCCTCCTTGGACATCTTGATCTAATTGTAGCCGGAGTAGGCATCCATAAATCTCAGCAACTCATGTCCCGATGTGGCATCCACCAGCTGGTCCATCCTCAGGAGCGGATAGCAATCCTTCGGGCATGCTTTGTTTAGGTAGCGGAAATCAACACACATCCGCCACTTGCCATTGCTCTTCTTCACCAGGACTAGGTTTGCGACCCAAGTCTGGAATCGGAGCTCCTTAATAAATCCAGCATCGAGCAACCTGCCCACCTCTTGCTGGATCGCGATCTTCTTGTCGGCACCCATCGGGCGCCTTCTCTGTGTAATCGGCTTGATCGCGGGGTCAATCTTCAGCTCATGAGTAATCACATCGGGGCTGATTCCTGGCATGTCGCTCGGGGACCAGGCAAACAGCTCCTTGAACTCCTTCAACAAATCAATCAGTTCTTGGGCCGTCTCCTCAGACAGGGCGGACCCGATTTTCACCTTCCTCTGAGGTCCATCTATCTCGACCTCCTTCAAATCCTCCATCGGGGCGGGACGCCCAAACTCCTCTCGGGGATCAGCATCAGTTTGGAAAATAGTCATAGCCTCCCAATTCCTCCTTCGAGTGGCATTGACATAGCACTTTCTGGAGGCCACCTGATCGCCCTGGACCTCCCCGACTCCGTGGTTGGTGGGAAACTTCATCTTCTGATGGACAGTCGAGGCAATTGCCCCCATCGGGTTGATGGTGGTCCTCCCGATAATTGCATTGTAAGTCCCCGCAGACTCGACCACCACGAACTCCACGTCCCTCTTCTCCGACTTCCAACCACTACCGAACTCGACCGGTAAGGTAATCATCCCCACCGGGTAAGAGGTAGAGCCAGAAAATCCGACCATCGGGAAGTCCGCATGCTTCAGATCCTTCTTGGTTTTTCCCATGGCCTCCAGCGCATCCATGAACAAAATATCGGAGGAGCTCCCTCCATCTATCAAGATTCGCTTCATCTCGTACCCATCCACGTTCAGGGTCACGACCAAAGCATCATCGTGCAGGGTCCCACACCTATCAGGTCCTCCGCTGAGAAGGGAATCACCATTTCTTCCTTCGGAGTCCAAGTTCGGGCCCTCTTACCCAGCACCACAGCAATAGGAATTCGAGAAGCATAGACCTCTCGAGATGCCGTGGTGTCACCTCCTGCAGCAAATCCTCCATGGATCACATTAATGGTTCCCCGCTTCTCCTTGCGAGCATTGGAAGACTCGGGCTTCTCCTTCTTCGGGGACCGATCGCGGGATCGGGAACAGGACCGCGATCGGGACCGGAAACGGGTTCGGCCCCGTTTCCCAGCCACAAATTCCTTGAGCTTCCCCCTCTGGATCAGCTTCTCAATCTCCTTCTTCAACTCCCGACAGTGGTTAGTGTCGTGACCGCTGGCGCGATGGAAACGACAATAACGATCGGTGTGAGCTCCCATGAACTCTCCATCCTTCTTCGGGGGTTACCTGGCGATACCCTGTCGGTCCATCACCGCCAACACAGCACCCATGGAGCAAATGAGAGGAGTGTAACGGTCCTCCCGCTTGTCCGACTTCGAGGGACGCTTGTCTTCCCTCCGATTAGAGCGGCCTCGGCCCCGTCTACTCTCGGGTCTATCCTTCTTCCTGCGATCGTCCGACAGCTTGGACGACTGCTTCCCCTTGTTCGATTTCGGAGGATTGAGCTCTCCGGCAGCTATCTTTGACTCCTGTACGTCGATTTGCTGCTTCACCCTCTTCTGCAACGCCTCCATGTTCCACACGGCCTTCTCAGCCATGTTGTGCATCAAGTCGGAACCATATGGTGCTGTCAGGTTCCGAATGAAGGTGCGGATGGTCTCTCCCTCCGACATTTCCTCATCAATCTCGGCCACGCTGGCAGTGTACCTCTGGTAATAATGCGCCAGCGACTCATCGGGCCTCTGTACCACCTTAGCCGGGGACCTCGCGCTTTTCAGGAAACGTCGACGGCCCTGGTACTGCTGGATGAAACGATCATGCATCTGGGTCCAGGTAGAGATGCACCCTGGAGGAAGGCTGAAGAACCACGACAGGGCCCTCTCACCAAGTGTGGCTGGGAACAGAACGCACACTATATCGTCATCCGGGGCTCTGCCTAGACAAGCCATAACATGCTTCTGGACATGGCGAACTGGATCTCCCTCGCCATCGTACTCCTTGATTGTCGGGATACCAAGTCCTGGCGGGGCAGTGGTGTTCACCAACCGGGGAACAAAGGGATGAGTGGATCGATCCTTCAGCTCCGACATTATCTTCTTCTGGTCCCCCATACAGATGTTCACGATCTTCACCACCTGGTCGGGGGTGATAGGACCGTTAAGAGGGATGGTCCTATGCTGCACCGGTCCAGGCCCATCAATCATGAACTGCTCCGACTGAGCGGACTCTTTGCCCTTGTCCTGGGGCTCGGGTTGGGCCTCCTGCCCATCCCGATTCTCCCTTGGCGGAGGCGGTGGCAACTCTTCCTCCTTCTTCTTGGCAGCCTCCCTTCGGTCCAGGAGAGCCTCCATAGTCTCCAGGAATATCGGCATGGCATCCATCACAGCCTTCGCCAAGTCCACCTTTGTTGGAGCATCCTGGTCCCTCCTCGGGGTCTCTTCTCTGTCCTCCAACGAGTTTCGAATGGAATCCTCATGATCGTCATGATGCCCCCCTGTTTGGGAACCAGCAGGGGGAGGATCATTCCGATCAACACTGCGCTCCGGCAGCCTTAAATTCAGAGTTCCAGCAGGATGGCGGGAACCGCCGAATTGCCCTTGTTTCTTCTTTTGCTTGCCAGCCGTCGATAGGATAGAAGCTATCTTTGCTTTTTGTTACGTTCCCACAGACGGCGCAAATGTTGGATCACGGTTGGAACTCCGGCACGTTCTTGACGGAAGTACGAACTCCTTTGCTCCAAGTAATCCTGCAAAAAGGGGATAGACCAGGCGGTGACCCAGAATCCCTCTCCGATGCTTAAATGAGTATCTCGATGTAGGCAAGTATCAGTGTATATCAGTATGTCAACGTATCAATCCTGAGGTAACTCCTTCCTTTATATAGGGAAGGAGTTACCCCAGTTTCCTGTTGAGATAACTGCCAGGGGCAGTTAGCCCACGCTCCATTTATCTCGGCCACTTGCCAACATTCCGTCTTTTCAGGACACTTCCCCACTACGCTGATAGTGGGTGTGTTTCTCGGCATCATCCTCTGGCGGCAAGTCCCGACGGCTGTCGGGGACTCCAGAGTTATCTCCTTTGGTCACCGCTCGGGGCCCCTCGTCATCGGGACAGGGCCAACATCCTCAGGGATTCAACATCGGGGCCTACTCAAAGGCATATCATCGGGTCCTACTTAAAGGCATATCATCGGGGCCTATTTAAAGGCATATCATCGGGGCCTACTTAAAGGCATATCATCGCGAGCGTCCAGCTCATATGTCAGGACCGACCTTGTCGGGACCCCTCCTATTGGCCCTCTAGGCCTCTTTTGGAGCCCAGTAGGCCTACTTCACCGTTTGCTCGTCGTTAATGGGCCTAACAGCTATATCGAAACCCATCACCCCATACTTAGAATCTTTTCTCTATCCATTGCTATGTACGCAGTATCCATAGACTTGATGTAGACATAAGGTGTATGTCGTCGGCTGTCGACCTCCCATCACAAGTTGACATGCTGAAATGCAAGAACACTTATATTTCTCGCTTGTTGACGCGTGCTCTCTGACATATGGTAGAGCACTTAGAAAATATTTTTCCGCCAGTTGATACTTCATCATATGTCGACTGCTGACCATAGTAGGAATATTTCTTGATAGTCGACACTTTGTCATATGTCGACTGCTGCCATAGTAGAACACTTAGAAAATGTTTCTTGCTTGTCGGCCTCCCATCACATGTCGACATGTTGATATGCTGACATAATGGAACACTTAGAAAGTATTCCTTGATAGTAGACACCTTGTCATTTTTCGCACACGTTGTTCACTGTGCGTTGTTCATTGCGCGCGTTGCTCATTGTATACATGATCATAGCATGCGTGATGTAATATCTTGAACACTTAGAATTTCTCATTTTTATGTCAACACACATGTCGTAGTCCTGCATTAACTAGCAAATACATGCAAGTATTAATGTTAGTGCCATAATTATATTCACACTTGTTACCTTAAATGTAGGCGTAGTATCATGTAGACGCGCGTTGATTACGTAGAATACGTAGGTGTCGGGATGAGGCCCATGTTGACATAGAGTCTCATGTAGATGCGCGTAGATCATATAAAACATGTGAGTGTCGGGACGAGGCCAATGTTGACATAGAATTACCCCCCGAGGGGGATGTTCGCTGTATGACGTATAGAGACTAACAAGTCTATAGATATGTAGTTGTCTCCATCGGGAGAGTGTTCATTCCTTGCTAATGCCGTCATTTCATGGATGAGCAAGAAGCAATCTTGTGTCGCACTGTCTATAATGAAATATGAATTCATAGCCCTCTCTAAGAACGCATGGGAAGTAGTTTTACTTAAAAGACTCTTAACTGCATTGCCTGACGTCGAGGACGGGAGTAAGCCTGTGAAGGTATACTCTGACAGTCAAGCAGCGATTGCAGCAGTAAAGAATCCTAAGTACCATAGTAGGACGAAACACATTGATGTAAAATATAATTATGCTAAAAGTATGGTGGATAAAAAACTGATCACATTAGAATACTTTTCCTCTGAGAGTATGGTGGCAGACCCAGTGACCAAACCTTTACGCAGGGATGTTTTCGAAATGCACGTCAAAATGCTTGGACTACCTAGGGTTTAAGAGGCTAGTATTGTGTTGACAACATTTTGAGATTTAAAGTAATATTTGAATAAAATGAATTGCAATTTGAGTTTATGTTTTTACGACGTCATAATGTTTGAAATACATCGGATTTTATCATATATAAACTAGTCGTAGGAAGGACAATCCTCTCAATTAAAACATGTCGATTGTGGGCCAAGCCTCGTCACACAGTCTCGGTCGTCTTGGCGAAGAGGGGGGCCTCTACCATGTCAAGACCGGCTAAGAACCATGGTGATTTCGAAAAATAAACCTGGTTAAGCAAAACGATCATTTGGTTTCGGGGTAACACGACATGATCTAAGTTTTTCATATCATCGTGACGAACTTCGTTCGTCAACAACCACATTATGGGCCGGATGACAAGTCTGCAATAGCATACGACATTTCCCACTCCTGTCAACATATAAGTTCAGGTTATTCTATCGACGCGCGCTTCATACTGCTCGTGTATGTTCGACCACGGGGTCAGGCTTAGTTGTGCTAGGTAGAATCCACGAGATTCGAATGAGCACAAAATTCTTCACCTTGAGCGTGTGACTGATCCCGGATGCTTTATGAAGAAGCACCCAAAGTATCCTTACAGACTCAGAACTCATATCTAAGGTCAAGCTCAATGTTCGCTTTCTGGCGTACGAACGCAGTGCTGAACAAAAAGGCCCAGTGACCATGTCTTTGGAAACCGGTTGAGTTTGACTAGGGTATGAGCGATGGGGATGGTCATGTACACCTGTAATTCTCCGACTCTTGTATTCACTAGGTCGCCACCAGCCTGATATTAGTTGAAGGTTGTGAATACTTGTATGGATGCCTTGGAGAAGTGTTTTTATGTGGAAACTAGGCAATTGGAGAATCGCATATGACCAAGGATACAGCGTGGCACAGTATTATTTTTACAAGTTTATTGTAGATGGGGAATCAACGTTCCGCGGGCGCTACAACACTCCTAACATATGAGTAGCACGATGAGTAGCACGATGCCCGTCGTGTCCGCCGGTCTCACGGAAAACCTCGTATGAACTATTCTGAAGCAGGGCTGGATCGAAGAAAAAATGTTTATGTGTTGGTCGACAACATATTAACAGGCACCCTCCCATTCGAGCGAGTGGGAGCTGTTGGTATTTGGAGATTGGGTCGCCGTAATAGGAGCTCATTAATATGAGACTATTACTTGAGTTAATTGGGTAATGTCACATTAGGGATTTTGGGCTAGGCCTAAAATCCCAATTGACATGAGAGGCCCAAAATTAGGCCTCCCTTCTCATAAGTGGCCGGCCGAAACTTGCATTAGGGTGATGTGGGTTTTGTCCCACCTCCTCTTCTAAATAGAAAGTGTCAGGAATTAATTTAGGGTTAACCACCTAGTCATATTCTCCAAAGTGTTAAGACAAAGAAATCCCTCCTCCCTAGTGAAAGTTTCGGCCGAACAATATCCTAGCCAAGGAGGTGCCAAATTGCTTCGAGCAATTACTCCGGTGATCCGTCCCTGCTAAAGAATCGACAAGAGGTTTTGTTGTGGAGACCAATCCGCATATGTAATCCTTAACCAGATTCATTACGGGAACCTTCCAACCGATGGAGAACTCCCCCTGAAGATCTTGGGTCTACGGAAATCATTGTAGGTATGTGCCCTTAATTCCGCTGCGTAATTCATTTACATAGCATGTACCTTAGTCTGTTTCCATAGTATTTATCCCCTATAATCCTACAATTCTGTGTAGATCATTTTAAAGTTCAAAAATATTTAGATTTTAAAATTTGACCAACCTTTTTACAGTTGACTTGGGTCGGTCCGAACAATGTGGTCTGGTTCAGTCAATTTCAGTCCGACCGTTCCGGTTCGTTCCAAATATGTAATTCGGTTCGGTTGTTCACGCAAACCGGGTCGGTTTGATTCGACTAATTAGTGTACCTGGTCCGACCCGAACCGAATGGGTCTGACCGATTGAGAAAACACGGATCGGTCGACCCGATTGAACCGGTGGAACCCGACCCGACCTGTTAGGTTATAAAGTCTAGGTCAACGGGTCGTCAATCTAGAATTTATCTCCCACTAATGAAATGTCGGGTTCACTGTTCCTAGGACTAGTCATTCTGATACATGCCCTTCTGCTCCCTTGGGGTAGTCGTTCTGATATATGTCCTTCTCTTCTCTCCTTCTGACCTCCTTTCCTTCTCTCCTTCTGACCTCCTTTCCTTCTCTCCTTCTGACCTCCTTTCCTTCTCTCCTTCTGACCTCCTTTCCTTCTCTCCTTCTGACCTCCTTTCCTTCTCTCCTTCTGACCTCCTTTCCTTCTCTCCTTCTGACCTCCTGAGGCTTGTGCTTCTTACCCCTGGGGCTTGTCCTACTGCTCTATGCTCTTCTGCTTCCTTGGCTCTCTTCTCCTTGCTACCCTGCAAGAGGGGCAATACCAGGCACAGAGGGGGGGGGTGGTGCCTGATGAACCCTCTCCGATGCCTAAGTCAGTACGGTTTTAGAGAGATAAAGCTAGAGAGATGTCAGAGCAAAATTGTGCAACTTGCCAAGATGATCAAATGAGATGTGAAGGTGGGGTATTTATAGGCAACGGTGTCATTAAGGTGGCTTAATGACATCGTTAGCCTTTAAACACAATTAATTAACCTTTAAGCACATAATTAAAACCTTAGGATTCGGAGGAGGTAGGCGGGGTGGACCGAGCATGGGAGTCTGAAGATGGTGTCGGGGCCCTTGGGGGGGAGAAATCCGACCCCCAAGGGTAGGGGTTGGGTGAGGACACCCAACCCCTCCTAGGGAGGGTGGGGTTGGCCAACCCCATCCCTCCTAGGAGGGATCGGGTTGGCCGACCCGATCTCTCCTAGGAGAGATCGGGTTGGCCAACCCGATCTCTCCTAGGAGAGATCGGGTTGGCCAACCCGATCTCCCCTAGGGGAGGTCGGGTGTGGCCACCCAACCTCACCTAGGTGAGTTTGCCTCTGTCGGACGGGCGCTTCGGCCCCGTCCGAGCCGTCGATGTTCTCGCGAAGTGTCCGGGTTGAAGTTTCGATTTGCAATCATAAATGGGACGATAAAAATGTAACGGTTCGGAAGTCAACGGGTTCAAATTGGGCGTATATCCATCACATGCCCCCGAGTCAACCAATGGCCTAACCCTTGATTGACTCTATTTTAGGATGGTATGACACGCGCAATTTGAAACCGGGGTTTTACCTTCTTTGTCTGAATGCTTGCTTACCCATGGATGCGTGCCTCTGACTCTGCCCCCTGTCTTATGAGATAGAGGAATTGTAAACGTCAGAGTAGTACGGACGTGTGCCTAGGCACGTGTCCGTCTGAGGTGGGAATAATAAACCTATCTTTGCCGCAGGCGTATACTCAAAGAATACATGTTCACATAGGAATGCAATATGAATGCAACTAAGTGACTTATGCTTCAATTTCATGCCGGGATAAGTCTAAGTGAAGAAAAATTTCAATTTTGGTCCGAAATTTTTCTAAGTATGGGATACTGGAAAATACACCTAGGATGTTAACTAGGAGTGAACATGGACAAATCATGAACATGAGGATGTGTACCAGCATACATGCAAGTAGGAACATAAGGATGGGAGTGAGTGGAGACATGCTGCGATTGTAGTCATGAATGTATGCATGAATATATGGCGGCCACGTGCATGGACGTCTAAATGTTTGAACACATGGGAGTATGTATGTGAGCATGCATATGAGTGTAAGCATGAACATGTATGTATGCATGGACGGGTTGTGAGTATGAGCATGAGTGATGACATTGATGTACCTGTAGATGTTAATCATGAATATGAGCATAAGTGCAAAGGTGAGAGCATAGACCTCTCCTTTACTTGAGGGTGGGAACTCTGCCACTCAATGGGACACAACGTTCCGCCTCCCTCGTACTGGCGTGAGCATTGTCCATTAATCTCGACTTTCGGCACGTGTAACATTTTTCCTTCATTCGTTGGAGCGTGTGTATAGCTCTTGACCTTTACCCTGCAATTTGTTCCCCATAAAAGTGAGGGTGAAAAAGCTTACAAGCTTTCTTCTTACCGCCGCGAGCGAAAGGGTCTATTGACATGTGTTAAGGGTTGACCCTTCCTTCGGATGTGCTGGAGCGTTCCTCCATTTGGGGAAACTAAAAGTTCGCCCTCTTCCCTTGGTGTTAAGGTTGCCCCCGTAGTAGGCGTATCTCGCCCCTCCCTGAGTAAGGGTCGATCTTTGCGTTGGTTGCTCGTATAGATGACTCACTTTTGGGAAGCTTTCTTCTTCAGACAGGGAGACCGTTGAATCAGATGAGAGGGAAGGACCCTCTAGTTCTGCTTATCAGACCAAGAAATTTTCTAAGTCAGGGGTGACTGCTAATGCTTCCAGTACGTTCTTTTTCCCTTCTTTTTTCTTTGTGATATACTTATGATTGTTCTCGTGCTGCTTCCTTTTTGTTGTTAGAGCGTTCTTCCTTGGTTACCGAATGGTTCTTGTGGTGGGTGAGAGTTCAAGTCAATCTAAATCCAAGGCGCGGAAACCTGACTCTGAGGTCGGGCCCTCGGCTGCCGAGGAGAAAGAAACCGCGAGAGGCTCTCCTTCAAGTGCCCCCTTGCTGACTCCCTCCCATGGTAAGGAGGTAGTGGTTGAAGAGGCGACCTCTTTGCTAGACAAAAGGAAACAACCTGTGGCTGGCGATGGGGTGATCATAGGTCTTGGTGTCTCTTCTTTATCCTCTGCCCCCCAGCCGAGGGACCGAGACTCAGGTTCATTTCGTCTGTATGTAGATTTGACGACTTTCGAAGGTGTCTTTGGCTTTCCTATGGGTTATGTTATTAACCCCTGCATTGAAGATTTTTCTTTTGGTGACGGGTGTGATCATCATCTTACACTGAGGTTCCCCTCTCTTGCCATGGCTCTGATTAAGATGGCAAATTCTTGCTTTGGAGTTTGGTGGAGACTGCTCTTGAATTAGCCTCTACTAGTGTCGTAGTTGTGGGGATCGTTTTGTTATATGCCCTCAATAGTGCTTGTCGTGATTCTTTGCTTCATGGTTGATTTCGTGAGATATGGAGGTTGTCTTCATATAAGTCCATACCTTTGATGAGCGTATGAATGGTGTTGTTTTTCCCTTTTTCTTGAACCTCCTCCTAAGGCTAGGCGTAGCCTTTTGATGTTCGTGATCGGGATGGTGTCTTTACAATGCATGTCTTTGACAGATGTTTTATGACGTGCTGTCATGATAATCACTTCGGGGTATGTGGACGTGATAGCCATTTCGTGATGTGTCGGAGTGATAGCCCTTCTGTAGTGTGTGGACATGATAGCCAGTTCAGGGTATGTGGACGTGATAGCCACTTCAAGGTATGTGGACATGATAGCCACTTTAAGGCATGTGGACATGATAGCCACTTCAAGGTATGTGGACATGATAGCCACATCACGATGTATGGAGTTGTGCTTTAGTATTCCTTTCTCATTGTAGAGCCTTCGTTGCTATAGTTGCCTTTTGTGTAGGCTATGTTTGTTGGGTTAGGTCCCGATGTCTCGTCTTGTCGGATGTTGTATCCTTTATGCTCTTTAGATGTCTCCTTCATGAGTTGTGCTTGACGATGTTCAAGTCTGATATGAGCATAGGTCACGCGAGGGCGACATGCATGACAATAACATTTGTCGGAGGTTGGTTTGTGTGGCTTGTAAGGCAATTCTCTTCTTGATGGGTCGAGCTTATTTTGAGAGCCTTGACCTTGGGATTTCATGTCTTTGCTATCCTTCTTGGTGGTGTTGGGTTCCTTTGAGATACTTCTCTTGACTTGTGATATGGGTGGTAGTATAACTCGTTACTTTTCATGATAACCTCTTGTGCTTCTGTATATGGTCCTTTGGTCATGGACTTCTCCTTTGAATATGCTTTCCTTTCTTTTTCTTTCTTTTGTGCTTTCCTTCACATCATACCTGCTATCTCATCAAGAAAAAACATTACTTGTTCTTCACATTACTTTACTTAGAAATTTCTTTCTTATGGTATCCTTCTGAGCATGGTATCCTTCTAAGCATGGTATCCTTCTAAGCATGGTATCCTTCTAAGCATGGTGTGATGATCTCTTCTGATACCCCTTACACGGTATACGTTGTACTGTTAGGCCAAAGATACGCTCTTGGTGGGCGTCGAAATCTGTTCACGAGACAGGCTCTCGGACGGCACTTAACGTTTCACAGGATAGGCTCCCGGAGGGCACAAGTTAGTCCACCGATACCTTCTTGACGGGTGTCAAACTATTCACGAGATAGGCTCTCGGACGGCACTTAACGTTTCACAGGATAGGCTCCCGGAGGGCACAGGTTAGTCCACCGATACCTTCTTGACGGGTGTCAAACTGTTCACGAGATAGGCTCTCGGACTGCACTTAACGTTTCACAGGATAGGCTCCCGGAGGGCTCAGGTTAGACCAAAGATACGCTCCTGGTGGGCGTCGAACTGGTAGTTTGAAATCTACCTCAAGATACGCTCTTGGGGGCGTCGAACTGGTAGTGTTTTTTCTACCTCAAGATACGCTCTTGGGGGCGTCGAATCTGGTAGGTTGCAAATCTACCTCAAGATACGCTCCTGGGGGCGTCGAATTCGTAGTTTTTGGAAACCACTCTCAAGATACGCTCTTGGTGCGTCGAAGTCGTAGTGTAATAACTACTCTCAAGATACGCTCTTGGGGGCGTCGAAGGTCGTAGTATGAATACTACTCTCAAGATACGCTCTTGGGGGCGTCGAAGGTCGTAGTATGAACACTACTCTCAAGATACGCTCTTGGGGGCGTCGAAATTCGTAGTTTTTGGAAACCACTCTCAAGATACGCTCTTGGTGCGTCGAAGGTCATAGTGTATAAACTACTCTCAAGATACACTCTTGGGGGCGTCGAATGTCGTAGTATGAAAACTACTCTCAAGATACGCTCTTGGGGGCGTCGAAAACTGTTCGCGGGATAGGCTCCCGGAGGGCACAGGGTTCGTAGTTTTAGAACTACTCTCAAGATACGCTCTTGGGGGCGTCGAATGTGTTCGCGGGATTGGCTCCCGGAGGGCTCATAATGTTACCTTATCTTGTGTCCCTTCTCATGCATGGTGCATTTTTGGTATGCTTTTCGAGTCTTTACTTGACTTCTCCTTCTACGATATTGCTTGTTGTCACGCTTTTCCTTCAATGTGGGAGACCACCTCTCGAGGGCGATGTTTGTGTGTTGCCAACTTAGGACGAGTTCGTATAGGGAGTTGAGGATGTTTTCCTCTATGTGACCTCTTCTAGGAGGAGTGGTATTGCATGTGATTGTGATCTTCTGCCTCTAATCTCTTCTCTTACACTTAGGTGGACTACCAAGCACTTATTCGTTTGGTGCCCCCCAAGTTGCTTGGTGGTCACACCGCCTTTCATATTTGGCCGTTGAAGGCCCCTCGTTCACTTTCTTGGTTGGGTGCCCCTTATGCTCGGGGCTCCTTTGTTTGCTTGTTTGAATGTGATGAGTGTCCCTTGTAGGATTTACTCTTTCTCATGCTTGCTTGTTTCAGTCATAGGCATGGTTTGGATGATGCCTTTGTCGGATGTGTCTTTGGAGGCTGTGTGGAAGAGCTTTTGCTTTGGGTGGGTGGGGGTGGATTTCATTCTCTTGATAACTAGGATGTGGCAATGTTTGTATCCTAGGGATGCTTGTAAATTCTTTCCCCCCTTTCCTTGTGTAGGTTGAAGAGCTCTCTCATAGAATGGTGTCTTGAGTTGTTGATCTCGTAGGTGTGTTTCAGACTAGTCAATCTGACCCATGCTCTTTGCTCGTGCATGGGGGTGTGGGGGTCTGACCGGGCTGTATCTTCTTGGAGTGTTGTGGCACTTAGTGTGCCTTGCCTTTTCCTTCACATTGGAGTATTCTTCAATGCCTTTGGGGAGTGTCACATTGGTCATGCTCCTCCCACCTTGAATCTTGGTTATAGATTTCTTTTGAATTAGGACTTGAACCTAAAAAGGACGCTTTCCTTTAGGTTCGCCGGTGATGTTCCCTGAATTTCCATGGATTTGCCCTCGTATTGGCTATTCCTTGTTGGATAACTTCATTAGAGGCTGCATTTGTATTGCGTACGTATACGTGTTTGAGGTGTGTTGAGCTGACAAGTCTCTCCTTTTTTGTTTTGTCGTAACCTTCATTCATCATGTATTCGGCGTATGGCCTTAGAGGCGGGATATTTTTCTAGTGCCCCTTTTATCGGGGTTCTCCTCTTGATGGGATGCCAGAGTCAAATGTCTTATCATTTGCAGACAAGGTGGTTGATCGGGATGTGTGTCTAGTGTGAGGGTTGATCTTGAAACCTTACTCCCCAAGCTTTAGAGCTCTTCTTTGGTTGATCTTGTAGAACTATTATCCTGCCCTAAGGCTCTTGGTAGGAGATGTATCTCCTTTTTCACACTCTAGTTCTTGCACTATCTCCTTTGCTAAACTTGCATCTTTAGAGTTTCTCTCTTGGTGCATGACTTCAATGACAGGATTTTCTACCGATGTTTATTCTATTAGGACTTGTATCCTTGGTTGCCTTCCTTTCTTGTGAGATGGCGAAGGAGTGTTTGTGAACACTCCAATGTGTCGTACTTGGTAGAGGTATGCGCCTAATCTTTATGGCGCTGTCTTGAATCTTCGTGTACCTATCTCTGATGAACATGTTATTCATTACATATATAGTACGGAGTCCAAGGATCTCCGGGTTAGGATCATAGCTTGAGAACAGAGATATAGTCACCTATTAGATAACTTCTTTATCTACGGAGTTTATTTTTGCAAGGATAAATGCAAGGATACTTGTAAGGATACTTGTAAGGATATGTGTTCCATCCTTTTCCTGGTTCATTTGCAGTGCCGTGTCCCTAATGGGTGTGTTGATGTTCTGACCACCTTTACTAGTAGGGGGTCCCTTGATATTAGGTATGCCTAACTCTTCTCTAGTATCATCAATGGTTGGTCATGGGAGATGTCTGACGGACTCCCTTCATGTACTATGGTTCTCTTCATGTCAAAGTTGGTGATTCCCTCTCTTATGACTAACATATCATTGTGTGGAAATACTATGTTTTCCATATCCCTTTTTAAAAGCTTGATGATGGTGTCACCGTTCTTCCTTTGCTAGGCTTGGTGTCCTTGATGGTTTTTGATGGAAGTGTATTCCATTATCTGGGATGAGCTTTCTAAGTGTAGTTGTATCTCCTGGCTATTTTGTGAAATCATAAAGATCCGCTGGAGGTGTTTGTCTCTGATGGTGGGTGTTACCCATGTGATATGGTTTCCTCCATTTTTGGAGGGATGTGTTCGCGGCTACCCCCTCTTGTGCTAATGGGCGTTTGTGGGGAGGGCATGTTGTGACTGGTGCCCCCCTTGCATACCAATGCCAGATGGGATCCTTTGACGGGCTTGGCCCTAGGATGCTTAGTGGAAGGTTGTAGTAGGGGTAATCATTTGTGACCTTCATGGTAGTTCCTCTATAGGATGTTGGGAGTGCTCAACTTATTTTTGTAAGTGAGCCTTCCATCTTGTGATCTTTCCCAGAAACTTGACCTTATAGGTGTTCTTTGGGATTGAGGAATTTGTTGCTTGTGCATCTCTTGATTGGCGACGGCCTTTTACTGATTCTTCTAGTGGTCCACCTGTGTATATATATATCACGGAGCCCGAAGGCGTCCGGTATGGTCATTCTTGGAAAACATGTTGATATCAAGTATCAAAATCTACCCCTTTTAGGGAGTTGACTTGTTATGCAGTTAAATTAAATAAGAGGATATGGGAAGGATATGGGTGTGGGGTGTTGATATCCCCTGCTTCCTTGGTAATGTAACTGTCTTCCTCCATTAGTCTGTGTGTATTCCTTCCACTTGAGGAATATGAGGTCGCATCCTTGCAAGGCGGACTAGGTGGAGGTGTATCCTTCATGTATGTTATGTGCGGTCTCACTCTACTATGTCTCTCCATGAGACTTCCCATTGTAGTAGCTATGTGCTGACGTGGTGTGGTACTCTATTAGTTCCCTGTTCAAATCCTTGTCTTTCCAACTCCTCCTCTGTCCTAGGAGGACGTGTGCCAAGGGTTGTCATACACAAGGGGTTTGGACCTGTCGTGCTGTATCATGGGTAGGTGGTTGCTTTATTGTGTTGTTGGGACTATGTCCCTCCCTTTGAGCTTTCCTTGGTATGTCCCTTAGGCATGTCTGTGGTGATACGGACTGTATGTGTACATTGCCATGGTTGATGTTGGAACTCCTATATCCTTGTTGGTCTGTCATGTATGTCTTCCCTTAGTGCGGTGTATGTCCCTGTTGGGGTACTTGGTGGAATTCTTGCCTCCTTTGAGGTCTTGGCTGTCTGTCTGCCCCCCAGTGGGGTGTAGGCCCTGGCGTCCTGTTGTGTCTGTTGTTGCCTAGGAGGCAAAAATTGCTGCCTTCCCTCTGGGGGTGGCTCTTGATAATTTCTTCTTTGTTCTTCTCGCTGCCCTGCTCTAGGGTGCGAGTCGTGTTCTTCTTCTGGGACTTGTTCTTCCTCATGAACTTCTTCTTCTTCATGCTGGTGTTGCCTTCTCTGCCTGTTCCTCAGGGTCTCCCTATAAGCTAGCAGCTCATCCAATGCGTGCATCAACCTCGGAGTCACTGTCTGTGCTCCTTGCGAGTATGTGGGCCTTATGTTGGTTGTGTGGGCACGATTGTCGTTCCTTTGAGTCACTATTTCATATGGATACCCTTGAGGTTGTGCCTCATAGTAGTACCCCTGTGGAGGTGCCGTGTATTGGGATGGCACTCCTTGTTGCCCCCCTGTCCCTGTAGCTTCCTAGTCAATGGAGTTGGAGCTGTGGAAGCCTCCTCCCTGCTTGTTAGGCTGGGGTGCCTGTGGGGCTATCTGAGGCTCTGGTGTGCAGGCTGTTTCTCTGGGTTAGGCTGCCTTGCTGGAGGTATAGGATGTCTTTCTTGCCTATTGCCCCTAGGTGGGCGATTATCTCTAGACACTAAGTTGTTCGTGTTCGTTCTCGTGATTGTCAGGCTTTCTGTTCGAAGCCCACGGACGGCGCCAAGTGTTAGGTTATAAAGTCTAGGTCAACGGGTCGTCAATCTAGAATTTATCTCCCACTAATGAAATGTCGGGTTCACTGTTCCTAGGACTAGTCATTCTGATACATGCCCTTCTGCTCCCTTGGGGTAGTCGTTCTGATATATGTCCTTCTCTTCTCTCCTTCTGACCTCCTTTCCTTCTCTCCTTCTGACCTCCTTTCCTTCTCTCCTTCTGACCTCCTTTCCTTCTCTCCTTCTGACCTCCTTTCCTTCTCTCCTTCTGACCTCCTTTCCTTCTCTCCTTCTGACCTCCTTTCCTTCTCTCCTTCTGACCTCCTGAGGCTTGTGCTTCTTACCCCTGGGGCTTGTCCTACTGCTCTATGCTCTTCTGCTTCCTTGGCTCTCTTCTCCTTGCTACCCTGCAAGAGGGGCAATACCAGGCACAGAGGGGGGGGGTGGTGCCTGATGAACCCTCTCCGATGCCTAAGTCAGTACGGTTTTAGAGAGATAAAGCTAGAGAGATGTCAGAGCAAAATTGTGCAACTTGCCAAGATGATCAAATGAGATGTGAAGGTGGGGTATTTATAGGCAACGGTGTCATTAAGGTGGCTTAATGACATCGTTAGCCTTTAAACACAATTAATTAACCTTTAAGCACATAATTAAAACCTTAGGATTCGGAGGAGGTAGGCGGGGTGGACCGAGCATGGGAGTCTGAAGATGGTGTCGGGGCCCTTGGGGGGGAGAAATCCGACCCCCAAGGGTAGGGGTTGGGTGAGGACACCCAACCCCTCCTAGGGAGGGTGGGGTTGGCCAACCCCATCCCTCCTAGGAGGGATCGGGTTGGCCGACCCGATCTCTCCTAGGAGAGATCGGGTTGGCTGACCCGATCTCTCCTAGGAGAGATCGGGTTGGCCAACCCGATCTCTCCTAGGAGAGATCGGGTTGGCCAACCCGATCTCCCCTAGGGGAGATCGGGTCGGCTGACCCGATCTCCCCTAGGGGAGGTCGGGTGTGGCCACCCAACCTCACCTAGGTGAGTTTGCCTCTGTCGGACGGGCGCTTCGGCCCCGTCCGAGCCGTCGATGTTCTCGCGAAGTGTCCGGGTTGAAGTTTCGATTTGCAATCATAAATGGGACGATAAAAATGTAACGGTTCGGAAGTCAACGGGTTCAAATTGGGCGTATATCCATCACGACCCAGTTGGACCGGTTCGGGTTCCACTAGTTATCCGGGTCGGTCGAACCGACCCGGAAGTGCGAATTGGACTGACCCATTTACCCATAGGTTTCAGCCGAAATATTACTTAGGGGCTAAGTAGGGTTTTAAAATCTACTAAAAACTTAACTTGCCAACAAGTAATATTAACTATATATATAATTTCCAAATATATTTGCACTATATATATATATATATATATATATATATATATATATATATTGTCAAGATTCTATCGTTGGCCAATTACATATTGACAAATAAGCATGTATAATGATAAAAAAAAAGATTAATGAGACAAATTATTTAATAGATTTTTTCTCTTTTAAAGTCTCTGCCCGCACAATTAATTCAAAATGCAGACAATAATCAATTCTGCTACATTAAATTAATTGGCAACCAAAACGGTTTCAGAAATCAATGAGTCGTTTTATACACAATTAATATACAACACACACAATAATCAATCTCCATACATAAAAAAAGATACCGGAATCAAAGAGTCATTTTATTGAATTCAATGCTACAATTAAAGGAACAATTGTAAAAAAAAAATTAGTGTGTTTCTACCTTTATTCAGGACCTGAGAATCATTCACGTTCATTCAGAATTAGTTTACAATTTTCAAGACATATATACATAAACTACCGAAATACAATACATAATACCAAGTATGTAGATGAATAAACTTACCGTGTCTTTAAGCGAATCATTGTTCAAGGTAGAAGCGGAAGGGCTAGAATCGCATATAGCACTACTCGAAGGTCGACGGGTCTTGGTTGGAAAAAGGGATGTAGGCATCGGCGTTTTGTGGGTCAGCGACGAAGTGGTCGGATCGACTCCGGAGACGGTGAGAAAGCCTCTGGTGGTCCAGATTTTGGTTCGAGGTGGACTTTTCGATGAGGATGGACCATATATTAAATCGAACCCATCAACAATTTCGCAAACCGATCAATTTATTTAGGAACTGGCAAACACCGGAGCTACAAGACTTCCAAAGGGCGACAGGTCGCTGCCGGGCGACAACCTCTCTCTCACTATTTTCTTGCGACACCCTTCTACATCTCCAACTTAACCTAGACAACTCTACCATGTAATTTTAATTCTCTATCTATGTAATTGCCTTTATCAATCAAGTCTGGGCCTACCAATCCTGATTAAAAGCACAACAAATATTGTGTTTTATGGATCGGGTGCTATAACTATTGATCGGAAGTTTTGTTTGGTATTTAGCCTATAATCTAAGTGTAGGATTTGTTTGTTTTGTTTTTTAGTTATAATCATCACCAATTTTTTTGTTAATTCGTTTAAAAATTAAGTATATTAAATCACCATACGCATCACATTGGACATCATTCTATTGAAATGTAAAACAGTGAACCATAGTATGTCGGTTAATATTCTTAAAGATATCATTTTATTAAATAGTCTTTATAATAATAACTAGGTGCTATACCCGCGCGTTGCGCGAGTCAGTTAATTTGGACGGAATTAATTAAATGTCTAGCACGTGATGACCAAAATCGCTGCAAATTGCTAATTAATATTTGGATAATCAAACAATTTTTTTTTTAACTATTTTCTTCATTATGGTCCATCATAGAATCCATTCCGTCCAAATTATATAGAGATCCTAATGGTGCTATAAATTATTCACATAAAACTTAAGCTAATATATATATAAATTTAATTAACAATTTATTCGACTACATAAACATAGCTAGGAATTGATGATTAACCCTATTTTTCAACAAAGTTAATCATGCAGTAGACATATACGAGACTTTTACATTTAATTTTCACATGATATATACCGCAAGTATGTGTACAAATATCTAAACACTGTATATTAATTGAATATACGTAGGGTAGGTGTTGTATTACCACGGTGTCTAGTTTTTCTTAGAGTGGCATCTGGTTTTTTTTTAAGCCTATAGAAATTGTTTAGGGAGTGGGCCTAGTGGGTGGGATTGGGTTGATGGACCAACATTGGAAAGGCGTAAGATCCATTATAAGGAATGTGTTGTGCCAATTGAAATGAGTGGGTTTTAAATGAGGTGAGTTGGCACACCGTGCTAGTTTTAAATTGCTGACGTGGCAGCACTGGATTCATCCACTATCTCTCATTCTAATTTATTATATACAATAACAATAATAATAATAATAATAATCATGTCTATTATACATATTTTATATTTATTAACATGTAAATTCTTCATCTAATTTTATATCAATGTACACAATAATGAATATGCCCACAGAGGGTTAGTATTTTAATATGATATATTTGTTTATAAGTTATCGTTTATCAAGTCACTTTACTATGTAGGGACATACCTATATTCTCTTTTTAAACATATATAGATATATAGAATAGAAAAAACTGTAAATTTTATAATGCATTTTTAAAATTTATACAATTATTTTAACACCCGTGCGTTGCGCGGGTTTAGCATCTAGTTATATATAATAACATGGATAGACTAAGATAAGCATGACCGATAGATCTACATAAATTATACCAAATAAATTTAATTTGATTGATTAATAGATCTAAAAAATTATTATTATTATAGAAAATGAGACAAACTCTATAATCTATATATAGCCTTATAAAGATAGGGTATTTTTTTTTTATCAATCGCGCTGATTTTATTGAATGAAAACTATTACAAGCTACAAATCAGAAAACGACCGCTCTGGAGGGATTGGTAAACACCCAAATCCCGAACAAGTAGAGCAAGTACCAACAGAAACAAAGAAATACAGCCGGAAATAACTAAACTAAAACACCAGATCGGCTTAACGGTAGAGATGACCCCAAGCAAAGGATAGCAGCTTGGTGAGAAGGAGTCCAACTGATACAACAACAAATTCAGCCATTCGGAGGAGAAAGGAAACTCCCTCAAGGCCGACAAGGCTAGCAGAGGACCTACACAACAAGCGATACCAGACATGACCCACAGTAAATCTAAAACACAAACAACTCCATTAACACACGAAGATGACTGCATGACTGGTGTAGAGATTTCTAATTGGTAGGAGCTGGACGAAACCAGGTTACCGAAGCGCCTCTGAATGTGGAACATCCGTGAAGGACAAGCGCACGAGTGGGGTGCCATAGAAATACTCTGCTTCTCTCTAAGGAGAATGGTTTTACAACGAGAGCATCCAAATAGTGTCATTCTCTTTGGCTCCCTTCTATATTATGAGTTGCTTAGAGTAGGATATTGGTAACAATGAAATTTTAATAGAAATGTTTAACGTTATCGTCAATATGGAAAATTTAGGTTTAACATTATCTCAATTAAGACTTAATATTTTTATTTATACGTCTCAATAAGTTATCTCGCGCGATGCGAGGGAGTGTTTAAATAGTTGTTCTCGTATAAAATGGAAAATTTATACATTTTACTTTCTTCCAATTAATTTTAGTTATTTAGATTTTCTTTTTCAATTATTTTATTAAAACTCTCTTTTAGGTTTTTTTTTTTTTTTTAATTAATTAGATGCTATTAAAAACGAAAGGAGGACACAGCATTTGAATTCTCATGAAAATAAGGGTGCAAAATTTGGAACAGTTACTGTTGTTAAGGTACAAAATCCAGATTTATCTATTTGAAGGGTGTGCATTTTCGTAAAGTTAATCAAACGATTTCATTTTTATTTAATTATATTGCTTAATTTATTTCTCTAATCTAACCAGAAGATCGAGAACAAGAAAGACAAAGAGGCAACTTGTTGATTCTGGTGTTTTGTTATTCAACGTCATTTACTGGGAAACGTCGATTGTGCACTTCTTCACATTGATCAATCTGTATTTCTTCCATGGATTAATCAAATTGTGCGAATCCACAAGTCAGGTTTGCGTATCAGAGGCGAAATGTGATTTTTAGATTAGATTAGATTAGATAATGGCATCCTCTGCCAAGTATGTCGTAGATTCATCATCTTTAATTGCTGCAATTTGATTTGGTTGTTATTGGACTTTGTGGGCTGTGCTGTGCGGTACATAGATATCTTGGTTGGTGCCTGGCTGGAGAGAATGTAATGAATTTATTGAGATTTTGGGATTCAATTCGCGCTTGAGACTGAAATGTCTTCCCGCCATGGTCATTCCGGTTGCAGCAGCCATTCGGGTAATACTTCTTGTTCTTTTCATTATATAGATAGATAGATAGAAAATAATATCCCCGACCACCCCCCCTTGGATCTTGCATGCCAGACCTTTTTTATCATGTTGGTGGTAAATTGCTATACTTGTTGGTTTGTAAGGAAGTCGAATCAACTTCCATGTGCACTCAATTTTGCATACCCACAATTCTAGAGATAAGGTTCTACAACCACTGACTTCATCAGCTTCTACAGCTACTTGGATCTTAATCCACCAGTTGATATAACAACTAGAAGCTGCTGCTATGTAAATCTATTCATAAAACTATTTTGTATAGACGAGACTTCAGCTTGGAACTACATTAATTGCAAACTGATTCGGTTAAATAGTGACTGATTAAGAATTAATTGGTAAATACAGTTGTAGTTTGTGACGTCTTAAAATTCTTTCAGTTTAAGGATTTGGTACAGGAGGAAAGCAAACCGTCCTTGGCTATGTTCTGGCTGGTGCATCTTTTCTAAAAAGTAACAACTAATTATCAGTCTCATTATTCTGCTGCACTATGCAATGTTACTCTCGAATCATAAAGCAATCCTTTTGACCCCTTAATTGTTGTTGATGATAAGTTTCTTCATCTTGACATGACAAAGAATAGATAATTTGTTCAAGTAGATTTACAAATATTGCAATTGTCTGTATGTATTTTAGTTTGCATCTCACAATTTGTACTAATATTGTTCAGTACTGCCTGGATAGGTTCTTGCCTTGCTGACCTCTTACGTGCTGAAACCACTTTTTGGAATCCCAATGTCGATAAAAAACAATCAGCTTCTGGTAAATGTAGTTTTAGTAAATGGAATTGAATTTATTTATTTTTGTTAAATTTAATATACAAGCCTTTATAAATGCACTAGTCATTGACCCATAAGGTGTGCAGGAGTTTACTCAAATGAGAACTTATGTTGTCAGAAGTTATTATTCAGTGATTTTGTGCTTTTTTAAATTACTACGTTAAACTTGGCCAAAAATAAATTAGTACGTTAAAAGAACATATACGTCTTAATCTGGATTAATTAATTACAACAATACAATGTTCGTAAATTAGAAATATGTAGTATTATATGTCATCAGAAAGCTCGGCAAATCTATTACACATTAAAATTTATTCGTGAATCAAACTAACATAGAAAAAGTCTGTTATAGCTCTTTGATTATGGTATTAAAAATGAGATGATATTATTGTGACAAATATATATATATATATATATATATATGCATTAAAATAATATTATTGTTTAATTGATGTAGAATTTTCTGTGTTTTAAAGTTCAAAATTGAGGATTGTACTATGTGGCAGAATACTAGATATTTGGGTTCATAACTCAGTTTAAACTTCTAAATTGCAATTTTTGTCACTTTTCATATTCTAACTCAAATGAAACAAAATTATATTTGTTTAGATTAGGTTGGCATCATAACATACCCCCACAGCTTAAACTGATAATAATGTGGAATGGCACAACCTGAACCTAATATATATTTTACTGCTATCTGTTTAGAGATGAGCGTTTAAAATAAAGCTAAAGCATAATTGAGCTGGCTACCAGAAAGATTACAAGGAAAAGCTTCCCAAAGGACAGAGCTATCTTGTAGTTTCATTTCCAATTAAAATGCATGGCCTTACCTGCTAGCCTGTTACATTTATTCGCCTCTACTAATTTAGGAAAACTAATAACTAAAGTCAACATTTGACTGAGTAAGTGATTATTATATATATATATATATATATATATATATATATAGTAAAAGGTTGAAGAAGTTTTTAAATTGTGAAATGACCTGCTAAACTGATTCTTAACTCCAACGTGTTATTTATCTGGTCATTAAAAAAGCATGGACCTGACTAAAACAATTTAGGGTACCTCTAAGCCGATGCTGGTATCCTACACTTAAACTCTAGAGAAGTCAAAGATATAAGTAGTTACTAGATGATGTGTTTTTGTACAGTTTGTTCCCTCAATGAAGCAGGACCACATGAGAGACTAGAACAATGGTTGAGCCAACCCAGCAATAGGGTTTGTGCTGATTGTGGGGCTCCTGATCCAAAATGGGTGTAAGTCTCATATATGTATGTAGATATTATTGTAAGTAAAGTAAATTGATGATCATTATGTTCTGTCTAGCTAATAAAAAAAGTCACATCAGGTCCTTGAACTTTGGAGCAGCTATTTGTATAAAGTGCTCAGGTGTTCATCGTAGTCTTGGAGCTCACATAACAAAGGTCAATTGGACTGACTTATGATATTAATAATAATAATGAAAGAAAGAAAAAGAGAGAATATATTACTTAATGTTGTTGGTGCAGGTTTATTCTGTAAATCTAGACGAATGGTCAGATGAACAGGTAGCCACGTTGATGGAACTGGGTGGGAATGCTGTGGTAAATTTGAAGTATGAAGCATCCATTCCAGATACAATGAGGAAACCAAATCCAGATTCCTCTTCGCAACACCGTGCTGATTTCATTAGGTAACTAATAAAATGTGCTTTGATTTTCTTCTTTTGTTAGGCTCAAGGCAACAAATCACTACATTGTAAATGAATTTGAGCAGGAGTAAGTACGAGCTAAAACAATTTGTCTTCTCTGAAGAGACGATGATGTGCCCATTCCCACCAGCAGTGTCAATGTCTGAGGAGACAAATTCCTCTTCATCATCATCATCTTCTTCTTTTTCTTCTTCTTCTTCTTCTTCTTCTTCTTCTTCTTCTTCTTCTTCTTCTTCTTCCTCCTCCTCCTCTTCTTCTTCTTCTTCATCATACTCCTCCTCCTCCTCCTCCTCAAGTAATAGTTGTCTCCCACACCTACCAAATCATCATCATCATCATCATCATCATCATGATAACAGGAGCCATCTAGAGAAACAACCTACAAGGCATCGAATAGGCCACACGTTTCGTAATAGCTGGGGGAGGAAGGAAACGACAGACAACCACCACAAGAAGAAAAACTCTTCGGTGTGATTTCTTTGTCTGTTGGTAATCTACGTTTTATTCTCAATTATTATTATCATTAAATATATGATTTGTAGTTTTGGGTGTTGATGTAGATAGGAATGGTTGAATTTGTTGGTCTGATCAAGATCAATGTTGAAAAGGGGACAGACTTGGCTGTGCGGGATATGGTGAGCAGTGACCCATATGTGATGCTTTCTTTGGGACAACAAGTAAGTAAGCTACTTGCCTTTTTTTTTTCACCAACTAGTAATAATAAGATTTTAGTAGTGTGTGTGTTTCATCTTGGTGTTGGTGCAGCATGTGAAGACTCGAGTGATAAAAAACAACCTAAACCCAGTTTGGAATGAACAATTAATGTTGTCTATCCCTGAAAAGGTTCCAAATTTGAAAGTGGTATGTTGAAGATTGAGTATGTATGTATGTTTATAGATATAAGTGTTGGTTGTGATGAAGTGTGGGTGAATGATGCAGCATGTGTTTGACAAGGATACGTTCTCACATGATGATTTCATGGGAGAAGCAGAGATTGACATTCAACCCTTGCTTGCTACTGCTAGAGAATACGAACATCATGTAGCAGCAGGAAATAAGGAAATGGAGGAGTGGATGGCCGCCAGAAGAGATGAACATAATAATAGTAGAATCAGTATTGTGGATGGGAAAGTGAAGCAGCACATTAATCTCAAACTTCAGCATGTCGAAAGGGGGGAGATCGACATCGACCTCGAATGTCTTCCTCTCAGTCAGTAGCCAAAAATCTAGCTATTCAATTTTACCTCTTTTCTTTTGTATGTAAACCAACTCCGTCAGTTGTTCAATTTTGGTGTGTAATTTTCCATATCAGAATGATATTCCAGAACGCATGCATAATTAACTTAAGAGGGGAATAATAAGGACATAAATAATCCCCTGTTATGAATATATTTAGTGGATGTTCAATATTACGTGTATATACCATCTTCCTTATTTAGACTTTCCTAGTATTAAATTTATTTCCTCCCCAAGTCTATGTAATCCCTATATAAGGGCTCCTATGTGTGATAATAAGATCATCTCTAAATTCTCTCTTCCATTAGCTCTATACTTTCGTAACACGTTATCAGCACGATTCGCTCACTTGTTTTTATATATGCCTAAATTCACTCTCTTATTTTTTTCTACCATCAGTCAATTGGTGGCAATGTTTGAGTAAGAGAATGGGGCACCTGAACCTTGGACGAATGAGGAACACGTGTATTTCCACAGTTCGATCGTGGGCATCCTTCGTACGAAATATGTTGGAGAACTCTTAAAGTGACAGAATACAAAGGGAGATTATCGTTTTTCCTTATTTGAATTATTGAGGTTTCAGAAAAATATTTTATACTATGTTATATTCTAATTAATATTATTATTATCTTTCAGCAATATAACGACAAAGGACATCACTTGATATGAGTGATATTGCGTGAGTCGATTTCATGGTATCCTAATGTAAAAGCAGATGGGTTATCACGAAAAAGGAGTTGTGTTGGTTAGCATATGGTCGATCGATGCTAAAACGGTGAAGGGAAAATTATACGCATTGCCCACAAGATATGCTATGTATGATTATAACGAGGATATACTCCACTCCCTGAGGTAAGTGAATTATGTGTTGTAGTTTATGAATATCGATAATATTGAAGGTTATAATATGACAGTTTATGGTTATAATGAATTTGAAGGAATACAAATTTTCTATAATTTGAATAAAAGATCTGTAAATACCTAAAATATTTTGAGCTATAAATGATCCTGAAGATCATGAATTACGAGCATTTATATGAAGTTATTAAAGTATTATTATTTTTACACTTTCTCATTATTTTGATTAATGTTATTTTTATGTTTCATATTCTTTATTTATTTATTTATTACTATAAAGAATTGATTACTCCGCATTCATCATTATGATGACAATGAATAAAATAAAAACATGCGGAATGTGTTATAAGAGATACAAAATATATCTCTTGCAGATTATGAAAGAAATACATATCAGGTAAACCAGAAGTTTACCGCCAATACTAGCATGATTGATTAAATATTTCGGTAAACCAGAAGTTTACCGTTAGATATAGAGGTAAACCAGAAGTTTTACCCATATTATACACAATAATTGGCGTGACCGGTTACAGACCATTCCGGATCACTTAAGATGCGCAGTACATTATTTGGAAGAACCTGAAGATTCTCCAAAAATCATTACAATACTTGCTCTCAAAGGAAAATTCATTATGTGATCATCATCAACTAAGTTCGGGATAAATTCCCCTTGTTTATGGAAATTATAAAAGGTGAATATGGGCCCGTTCACCTGCCATGTGGACCACGATATTATTTAAAAAGATGCATCTACAATATAGTCGCATGTGCATTTAATTATCACGAAATTGCAATAGCAAAATTTCCATATTATGCAATAAAAAATGATGATGATATTGAAAGTTGATATTTAATATAAGAATCAGACAATTACATGTCTAGATTTGCAGTTTAACATGAAAGTTACAAAGATTCTCAAATTAAATAGCTAAACTGCTACCAATTAGAGCAAATTGAGTACAAATCCTGCGCATCATCAAGCCAATGTTAAATCATAGTTCTCCCTGTTACAACCATTTTTTTGGTGAATAGACAAATTTCCCATATATGTATTTTATGATGTGCGATATATATTTGAACTGCTCCACCGAATTGCACAAAGATGGGTCTTGAATGTTGGGAAAAATGTGTTGGATACATATCAATTATTTGGGAATAATTGGTGATATATACTAAAGCAAGAGTTGCTGATTTTCATTGATGAACAAATTTTCCCAACATTAGGGGGAGAAAAGAAGCAGCTGGCAGAAAAGAGATTGACTGAAAAAAAATTTGTTATTATTAAGATCCTCGCACAATGAGAATATGAACCTATAGTTCAAAGAGATAAACATTTTCAAATACTGACATTAAGTGATTTTATGCGACCCAGAAAGTCATAAGTCAAGTAACAGCTGCAAATGCTCCAATTTGAAATGTCCTGGCATGACAAATTATAATGAAAAATATGCACGCCTGAAGTGTGTGATATTGGTTTCAAATATTTTTAACAAGAATGGAGCACGGAAAGAAAATAGATAAATATGGTCTTATTACGGAGGCGATTTCCCAAAAAGGAAAAGAGACATAACTAAATATGAAACCCCATAAGTGGTTCAGGTACCTGAAAATAATTGTAATAAAGAGATCTCAATGAGTTATGTCATTAACGGGAAGTGATGGAACCGTAAAATATAAAGTTGTCGACAACAGTTTTGAATATTATTCATGAGTGAAATCATAAAACAAGACGAGGAGTCGAGGATCTTGAGCTCAATATGTTAAACAAGTATTATGATTGGCCAAAGTTTGAAAAGACGCAAGTATTAACATGAAAAATGCATAAGGTGGAAGCCAGTGGATACAAATTATTTCCCGCATAAATAAATTGTGTCGTAAGATATATACGCACAACTTGTGGTACAAATGTTATATGCAAAATCCTGACATTTATTATATGGATCATTTAGTGGAAAAATCACCTTCAAATATATTATTACGTTTGCAGTACATAAAAAGTTTTGAATGCGTCCGACATATGAATTATTTATAGCCGATAGCAAAATTTAAGTGAAAATCCTAGAAGGATTGAAAATGCTAGCATGAAATTTTTTCCAAGAATGTTGGATAGTAAATATATTGTACCATTATTTTGTATATATGAAGATAATGCAGGTTATATAGCTCGAGTTGAAGATCGTTATATCAAAGGAGACATACAAAAGACATTCGACTCAAGTTATTCTTCATCCAACGAATTTGTTCATATGACTATCTAGCGGATCTTTTCAAGGAGGCTTTATCGACTGCGACATCTGGAATATTGGCGAACATGGTTGGATTGCGTCGACTTAATAAAATTACGCGATGTCAACATCAGGGGGAGAATCTACACCGCTGCACTCTTTTTCCCTTAACCAAGGTTTTATCCCATCGGGTTTTCCTGGTAAGGTTTTTAACGAGGCAGCTTACAAAAAGGATCCATAATTGTGTACTCTTTTTCCTTCACTGGATTTTTATCCCAATGGGTTTTTTTCTAGTAAGGTTTTAACGAGGCACAATTCCCTTATGAACATCCAAGGGGGAGTGTTATGAATATATTTAGTGGATGTTCAATATTACGTGTATATACCATCTTCCTTATTTAGACTTTCCTAGTATTAAATTTACTTCCTCCCCAAGTCTATGTAATCCCTATATAAGGGCTCCTATGTGTGATAATAAGATCATCTCTAAATTCTCTCTTCCATTAGCTCTATACTTTCGTAACATCCCCGAATTAATTTAACGTTTACTAGTTGTATACAAGACAGAACCCCACTACAATGCTGCCTATAGTATATCATACTCTATAATATTTGGAACGGAATTACACGAATTGAAAATTTAAAAAAATAAATACATACACACATACTACCTAATATTTAGTCTTTTTGTATTCTTTTTCATTAGTTTTATTTTTTAACCATGTTACTGTTACAAAAGTAGAGAGGTAATAGAAGAGGGAACTTAAGAATGATCTTATTATCACATATAGGGGCCCTTATATAGGGATTACATAGATTTGGAGAGGAAGTAAAATCAATATATGGAATGTCTAAATAAGGAAGATGATATATACACACAATATTGAATATCCACATAATATATTCATAACACTCCCCCTTCGATGTTCATAAGGGAATTGTGCCTCTTTAAAACCTTACTAGAAAAAACCCAGTGGGATAAAAATCCAGTTAAGGAAAAAGAGTACACAATTATGAATCCCTTTTTTAAGCTGCCTCGTTAACAACCTTAGCAGGAAAACCCAGTGGGACAAAACCTTGGTTAAGGGAAAAAGAGTGCAGCGGTGTAGATTCTCCCCCTGATGTTGACATCATGTAAAGTCGACGCAATTCAATATTGTTCACCAATCTTCAAATTTCGCAGTCGGTAAACCTTCGGGAATAAATCTGCATAGTCTTATTGGATGTTATGTTGTCTTGTTCTCAATATCGTGGATGAAAAAAAGGTTGGGAAAATATATTTCGTCTTGTCTTATTTGATGTAGTCTTCTTCCATCTAAGCGACATATGCTGCATTATCCTCATAATTAAATTGCACAACTACATCTGCATATAGTTAATATATTCAACTTCAAGTATTGTCTCGTTATGATAACAAGCTCATGTTATTCATCCCTCGGAGATACCGCAATATTTTCTTAATATTGTTCCAATTTCACAATATTATGGAAGAACTAAATCTTGCTTATGGCCAATAATATAGCATGTTCCTTGTAATTAGCAAGATATATTAGCGTAATGTAGCACTATATAAGGTACTTCTGGACCATTATGTTCTTCATCAATCTCACGAGGACGGAAAATATATTTATTCACATCTAGCAATCTTATAGTCATTAATATACTCAACAGATGTGCTTAATTTATTCATGTAAAATAGCTTCAAGACATTTTTTATAGAACAATAATATTTTCAATCTCTTAACTACTCGATCTTCAGGTCGAGTCAAACCTTTGTCTTTTCATTGTATTTAACTTCATCAATAAATTGATTATATTTAAACACTCTTCAGGAGTTTCAATATCTCCGAATTCTCCCCCTCACGCGACACCCATTTTGGCTATAGTGTGATCAATTTAACTTATCAAATATCATTTAGCTTTATTCGTATACTTATATTAGCATTCGCTACAACTTAGCTCAAATGTTGATATAGTGGGGATAATATACCATAAGCAACCCGTAAATGGTACAGTATTTTTATCATCCAACATTCTTAAAAATATTCATGCTAGCATTTTAAATCCTTCTGGGATTTTTACGTGGATTTCACTATCAAATTAGCCACCCAAATAGGCTATAAGTAATTCATATATTGAGACGCATAAAAAAAAAAACTTATTTATGTACTGCCAACGTAATAATATATTTGAAGGTGATTGCTCCACTAAATGATTCATATAAATTGCCAGGATTCTGCATATAACATTTGTACCACAGGTTGTGCGTAGATATCTTACGACATAATTTATTTCTGCGGGAAATAATTTGTATCTACTGGCTTCCACCTTCTGCATTTTTCATGCTAATACTTGCGTCTTTTCAAACTTTGGCCAATTATAATATTTATTTAACATACTGAGCACAAGATCCTCGTCTAGTTTTATGACTTCACTCATGAATAATATTCAGAACTGTTGTCGACAACTTTATATTTTACGGTTCCATCACTTCCCGTTAATGACATAACTCATTGAGATCTCTATAGGAGTATGATATAAATCATGGTGCCTAAGTAATGCCAAGCATGCTCACGTGGTGCATGTGCACCGGCCCTTATCTTATTGTATCATTAGTTTCCTGCACCCTAGTTTGTCTATATATAGAGTGTGCTTAGTATCTTGTAACCCTAGTAATCAATGAATATATTTTCCATTTATATGGTATCAGAGCTGAGGATGGAGGCGCTGCCGTGGCCATGAAGAAACCTTGAATTTCTTCAAGTTTCTTCTTGGATTCAGTTTGGGTGCTTTGGATTCGAGTTTGGGTGTTCTTTTGATTACTCATTTCTGTTGGTTTGTGTCATTTCTTGCTCAAGAATGGCTGTGTGTAAGTTCTCTTCCTAGATCTACTTCAAGTTCAGCTGATTTGAAGCTAGGGTCTAGACTTGTGTTTTGACTGAGTTGCTATTGCTTAGTTCTTGGTTGTATTGAGCGGTGGATTGTCATTTTCGTGGCTGGTTTTGTTGGATTTCTTGAGTTCAAGTTTGAGGAATTCTGGGTTTGTGCCATAGCTGTTCTTGGCCATTGTTGAAGTTCATGTTTTGTTCTTGAGCTTGGTGGTGTTTGATCTGTTTGGGATTTCGGATTTGGTTACATTGGAGTTGTGGAATTCTGATTCATCATCATTGGGATTGATTATTTGGTGGCTATTTCGGATTGGCTCTTGATTTCTAGACAGATTTGGTTGTTGTTTTGCAAGCTGGCCAGTTTTGTCCTATTGACAGCTAGATTGTGTGCTAGTTTTGTCTCACTAAAGCTGTTTGGAATTCAGTTTTGCTGAGTATATTTGCTGAGCAAATTCGTGACTTTTGGACTATTTCTTGGAGTACAAGTTACCTTGTGACTTTATTAATTCAAGATGGCTCAAGACATTGGTGTTGATGATCCCCTCTACATACACCATCAGACACAACAGGGCATATGCTCATTCCATTCCAATTGCAAGGTTCTTCTAATTACCATGCGTGGAGCACATCTATTAAGGAGGGATTGTTGGTGAAAAACAAGATTGGATTCATTGATGGGACCTTTACAAGGATGAGTGTGCCAATCAATCACAGATTCAAATGGGACAGAGCTGATGCCATTGTCAAAGCATGGCTTAGAAACAAGGTTGCTAAGGATTTGATGGGTGGTTTGATCTACAACCCTTCTGCTCTCTCAATTTGGAATGATTTGAGAGAAATGTTTGACAAAGTGGATGGCACACAAATCTTCCAATTGACTAGGGAGATTTATCAAACTTCACAAGGTGTGTTGTCCATTACTGAATATTTTGCTAAAATGAAACAGCTGTGGGATTCCTTAGCCTCTATTGATGACTTGCACCTTGAATGTGCAAATGACATTGCTATTGTGAATGGATACAAGGAAAAGCAGAAGTTGATGGCCTTCTTATTGGGTTTGAATGATTCATATGCTCATGTGAGAAGCAGTTTATTAATGAGACAACCTTTGCCTTCCCTGAGTGTTGCATTCTCAGTTCTTGTTCAAGAAGAAAGCCAGATGTCCATCTCTAGTTCTATTGGTGATCTTGGAGAAGCAACTGCTCTCTACACGAGGAGGAATCAGCCCAACAACTCTTATGCTCAAAGGGGTTCAAACAACAATCAAAGAGGCAATGGTGGTCCAAACAGGGGTCCTAGCAATTGGAACTCCAATTGGACTTGCAATTTTTGTGGAAAGAGGGGCCACAAGGCTGATCATTGCTATGCCAAGCATGGTGGTCCACAAGGAGTTCAAGCTGCTCAAGCTGCAAAGAAGAATTGGAATTCAGCCAATGCTTCTTTTGATGACGGTACCAATTCAAGTGTGGTTGAGCATGTAGCAGCTGGGGACAAGAGAATTGTGCATGGCACGGCTGAGAAGAGGATTCAACATGTGCCTGCCCAAGATGACCACTTTGATCACATGCCCTTGAGTTTTGAGGATGGTGATCAAGTGCATGCTAATATGGCAGGTATGTCAACTGATTCTATGCATTGGATAGTTGACTCAGGGGCAACTAACCATATTACACATCAAATGCATTGGTTACATGACTTGAAGAAATGTGATTCTAATCAACAATTTGTCCACCTTCCAATGGTCACAAGTGTAGAGTGACACATGTTGGTTCTTGTTCATTTTCAAGAGGATTCACATTGACCAACATTCTTTTGGTTCCTGATTTCAAGTTCAATTTGATTTCAGTCTCTAGGCTGCCAAGCCAACTGAATTGCAAAGTGGTATTTACAAGTGATGATGTGTTAATTCAGGGCCAAGGTGGGAAGAGTATGGTGATTGGGGAATGGAGTAGAGGATTGTACATCTTGAAGGATGTGTTGCCCACAAGACCAAGCATGGTGGCTGCTCCTTGCATTGGGAATAAAGATGAAGTTTGGAAATGGCACAAGAGATTGGGTCATGTATCTGAAACTTATTTGAATAAGTTGGGTGTTTTGAATCTGAATAAGTCTATTGGATGTATTAAACAATGCACAGTTTGCCCCCTTGCAAAGCAAACTAGATTATCTTTTCCCCTAAGTGATTCAATTGCATCTAGACCATTTGATTTGGTAGACATGGATTTATGGGGTCCCTATAAGGTTCCTACATTCAAGAACTATCAATATTTCTTGACTGTAGTAGATGATCATTCAAGAACAACTTGGGTCTATTTGATGAAGCACAAGAGTGATACCTTCTTGCATATCAAGAACTTCTTGATCATGGTTAAGACTCGTTTTGCAACAATGGTGAAGACCTTAAGGAGTGACAATGGCACTGAGTTTATCAATTCAGTGTGTAAAGATTTGCTTCACCAATTTGGTATACAACATCAAACAAGTTGTGTGCATACTCCTCAGCAAAATGGATGAGTTGAACGCAAGCATAGGGACATTCTCAACATTGCAAGAGCCATACGGTTCCAAGCCTCTAAGCCCCTTAGATATTGGGGTTATTTCACACTCAATGCTTGTTATCTCCTCAATCGTCTACCATCTTCTGTTTTGGGGTTCAAATCACCCATAGAGGTGTTATATGGTCAGGTACCATCCCTCAATCATTTGAGGATCATTGGTTGCTTATGTTTTGCAACCAAACTGAATAATCATGACAAGTTTACTTATGGGGTACTCAACCTCTCAAAAGGGGTATATTGTGATGAACATTTCCAATTCAGTTTTTCATGTGACTCGTGATGTTGTCTTCCATGAGGATATTTTTCCATTCAGCATGTCCAAAGCTGATTTGAAGGCCTTAATTCCATCTTGCTTAGGAGACAAGCAACCACTTGGTGAATTCTCAACTGAGAGTTCAAACAACTATGAGGAGGTTCTTCCCCCAATTGATGACACTCCATTAGTGGCACCACCTCCTATTGTTGAGGTTCCAATGCCTCAACCCCTTATTGAAGATCCACCACAACCAGTTCCCTTAAGGAGGAGTGCTAGAATTGCACAACTTCAAAACTGTGCAAATTCAAATGTTGCTTTTGGAATGGAACATTACGTCTCTTATGACAAATTGGGTCCTCAATACAAATGTTTCTTGACTTCTATTGACAAGATCAAGGAGCCAAACACTTACAAACAAGCAGTGAAGGATCCTAATTGGGTTTTGGCTATGAAGGAGGAGATTCAAGCTCTCCAAAATAACAAGACTTGGGAGTTGGTGGAGCTCCCATATGGCAAATCCACAGTTGGTTGTAAATGGGTTTTTAAAGTCAAGTACAACTCTGATGGATCCATTGAAAGATACAAAGCAAGGTTAGTTGCAAAGGGATTCACTCAAATCGAAGGGACTGATTTCAATGAAACATTCTCACCAGTGATCAAGATAGACACAGTGAGGATTGTTCTAGCCTTAGCTGCAGCCAAATCTTGGGGATTGTTCCACATGGATGTAAACAATGCATTTCTTCAAGGTGATCTAAATGAAGAAGTGTACATGGACATCCCACAAGGTTTTGATCCATACAAGCCTCATGATGACGCCCCTAGACGTGTGTGCAAACTTGTCAAATCTCTTTATGGCCTCAAGCAAGCATCAAGACAATGGAATATCAAGCTCACCCAAACTTTGATAAAGAATGGATACAAACAATGTGCATCTGATCATTCATTGTTTAGCAAGATTCAGGGGGATGACAAAGTATTCTTGCTTATCTATGTTGATGACTTGCTCATTACAGGTTCCAATGCCAAGATGATTACTCAATTGAAGTGTCTCCTTCAACAACACTTCAAATTGAAAGACTTGGGGGACTTGAGATACTTTTTGGGGCTGGAAATTGCAAGATCAAATCAAGGGCTTGTGATCAACCAAAGGAAGTATGCAATGGAACTCATTGAAGATGCTGGCCTTGGGGCTGCTAGGCCATGTGAAACTCCAATGGAATTCAATGTCAAACTCACAACTTGTGAGTATGATGAGGCAACCAAGTCAAACACTGATGACTTTCCTTTGGAGGATGCAACTTCCTATAGAAGACTGATTGGGAAGCTACTATACCTCACCATGACAGGCCCAGACATTAGCTTCTCAGTTCAAAGACTTAGTCAATTCGTTGACAAGCCCAAGAAATCACACTATGATGCTGCCATTAGAGTGATCAAATACATCAAAGGCAGTCCAGGGCAAGGATTGATATATCCTTCCAACAACAACCTCAAGTTAAGCTTGTATTGCGACTCTGATTGGGCTGCTTGTCCATTCTGTAGGAAATCAGTGAGTGCATATTGTGTCAAGCTTGGGGCTGCCATGGTTGGTTGGAAAGTCAAGAAACAAGACACTATCTCACTTTCAAGTGCTGAGGCTGAGTATAGATGCTTGAGAGTTGCAATTCAAGAAGCACTATGGGTGAGTAGGATTTTAATGGAGCTTGGAGTTCAAGTATGCTTACCAATTCCAATCCATACGGATAGCCAAGCAGCTGTGAAGATTGCAGAGAATCCAATGTTTCATGAGAGGACCAAACACATCGAATTGGATTGCCACTTCACACGACACCATATTGACTCAGGGATGATTGGTGTTCATTATGTCTCTTCCAAGGACCAAATTGCTGATTTGTTGACTAAGGCCTTGGTTAAGAAGCAGCACTCAGCCTTACTAAGGTTATATGGGATTAAAGATGTCTTCCAAGAAAGAAGAGAAGAAGGAGAAAAGGATGGGAGAATATAGGAGTATGATATAAATCATGGTGCCTAAGTAATGCCAAGCATGCTCACATGGTGCATGTGCACCTGCCCTTGTCTTATTGTATCATTAGTTTCATGCACCCTAGTTTGTCTATATATAGAGTGTGCTTAGTATCTTGTAACCCTAGTAATCAATGAATATATTTTTCATTTATAATCTCTTTATTGTAATTTCTTTCAGGTACCTGAACCACTTCTGGGGTTTCATATTTAGTTATGTCTCTTTTCCTTTTTGGGAAATCGCCTCCGTAATAAGACCATATTTATCTATTTTCTTTTATGTGCTCCATTCTTGTTAAAAATATTTGGAACCAATATCACACACTTCAGGCGTGAATTATTTTTCATTATAGTTTGTCCAACCGGGACATTTCAAATTGGAGCATTTGCAGTTGTTACTTATGACTTCATGGGTCTCATAAAGTCACTTATTGGCAGTATCTGAAAATGCTCATCTCATTGAACATCATGTTCATATTCTCATAATGCGAGGATCTAAATGAGATAATAACAAAATATTTTTTCAGTCAATCTATTTTCTGCCAGCTGCTTATTTTCTCCCCTTATGTTGGGAAAGTTGTTCATCAATGACAATCATCAACTCTTGCTTTAAAATATATATCAGTCATTGTTCCCAATAAATTGTTTATATCCAACATATTTTTCCCAACATTCCAGACTCATCTTTGTGCGTTGCGGTGGAGCAATTTAAACATATATCACACATTATAAAATTAATATATGAGAAATTTGTCTTTTCACCAAAAATTGGTTGTAATGGGAAGAATTGTGATTTAATAATGGCTTGATGCGCAGTTATATTGCTGTTTCATAATAGCATGCATTTTGTACTCAATTTGCTCTAATTGGTAGCAGTTTAGCTATGTAATTGGAGGATCTTTGTAACTTTCCTGCTAAACTGCAAATCTAGACATGTAATTGTCTGAATCTTGTAGTAAATATCAACTTTCAATATCATCATCATTCTTTATTACATAATCTGGAAATTTGCAAATTCATAATCAACGCACATGTGACCATATTGTAGATGCATCTTTCAAAATAATATATCGGTCCACATGGCAGGTGAACGGCCCATATTAACCTTTTATAATTTCCATAAATAGCAGGATTTTATACCGACATCGGTTGATGATGATCACATAATTAATTTTCTTTGAGAGCAAGCATCGTAATGATTTATGGAGAATCTTCAAGTTCTTCCAAATAATGTTTTGCGCATCTTAAGATATCTGGAATGGTCTGTAACCGGTCAGGCCAAATATTGTATTATATGGGTAAAACTTATGGCTTAGCTCTATGTATCAGTAAACTTCTGGTTTACCGGGATATTTAATCAATCATGTCAATCCGCATGTTATTTTTATCATCATCATCATAATGATAATTGCGGAGTAATAACATTTTGTACAATAATAGATAAAGTATATGAAACATATAAATAGCATTAATAAAACAAATGAATAAACGTAAAATAAATAAATAAGTAACTTCGTATAAATGCTCGATTTCATGATCATGATCTTTTCTAGCTCAAATTTTTATTTTTTATTTTTTTTAGAGATCTTCACTATCCTTATTTGTAGCTCAATATCTTTAAGGCTATTTATTTTTCATATCTCAAAATATCTTAGGATGTTCATATCATATTTTCATCTTTTTAGATTATTCATTCGAAATATTTCAAGATCTTCAGGATCTCTGTTCATAATTCAAAATTTTTAGGGATCTTCAATCTCGTTAATTCATAGTCCATATATTTTGGATCTTCAGGATCCTTTATTCATTTCCAGATATTCTATGATCGTCATAATCATTTATTCATAACCCATGATCTCTTAGGATATTTAAAATCCTTTATTTATATTCATGTTATACATGAAGATCTTTAATTCATAAGTAACGTTTCAGATCCTTTTTTTCATACATTCTAAGATCTTCCGGATCCTAAAATTATCAACTTTTGAGCTTTTGAATAACTCTTGATCTTCTAGATCATTTTTATAATGAAAAGCAATGAACATAAATATATATTTAATACATATACTAAGTGCGAGAAATATAAATATATATATATATTATAACTAAATATAATGCAGTGCAAGAGAAAAAATAATTGTAAATACAGTGCAATAAATATAAAATATAAATGTAAATGCGGAATTTTAAAAAAATAAATATGAATATTCATAATCTTGATCTCCGGGATCATAATATCGAATCTTCAGGATACGATATTAGTATAGAATGCAATTTTATTTATCTCAATATCCCAGTATCGAATAATATTTGCTATTGAGGTCAAACTTTGCCTAATTTCGTTGTGCTTCATAAAATCATCAAATTTCGCGCTGCATAATATCATCAATTTTCTGATAGCGTCATCACGCTTCTCAAAAATTATCATTCTTCCAAATAAATTGGACTTTGCATTCTTTTCATGCATTATTTACTTGTAAGAGGCATCATCGTTCTTTCTCGATATCATGATGATGCTAATTATTTTATCTTTTGCATAGTCAACCATGACCATGTTAACCATAGCAAAATTGTATTCCTTCAAAGTCAATCATAAATTGTCGCACTCACTTCAGGGAGTGACAAATATTTTTATTGTAATCACAATATGCAATACTCACTTTAGGGAGTTGATAACATTATCATTATACCATGAGTTACGACACTCACTTCAGGAGTAGAGTATATCCTCAGTAATTGCAACACTCGCTTTAGGGAGTGAAATATATCTAGTGTGGCTATGTATATAATTTTCATTTTCGATTTAATTTACAAATTTGTACCACTAATAATTAAATTAATTAAAAAAAATAAGTTATCGATATGCTTAAACTGAGTCGCACGATACCTGACATATAATGTTGGAATAACAACATTTAGAACATCAAAACATTAATTAGTGCAATCTTTTTTTTTTTGGTAAACTTAATTAGTGCAATCGAAATAAAACAAGTCAGCTAATATAAATCAATTTAACAAATATAATAATTATTCTTATCTTTTCTCATGCCCAAGTTGAATGAAGGGCACATGACACTGTGTCCGTCAGCATAACTGCTTCTGTGGCGATTTTCTTCGGTGGTGAGGGTGATTTTCTTTCACGGTTACGTTATATGCCCGTAAAAACCGAGTCCAAAATCGAGTTAAAAATATATCACGTAGTTGAAGTAATATCAACTCGCTGACACATAATTATAGATTGAATTAGAAGATAAAATATTAGATAAATAATAAAAATATAAACAAAATCAATTAAATAATTGTGTATTCTTTTTCCTTCACTAGATTTTATCCCACTGAGTTTTTTCTAGTAATGTTTTAACGAGGCACAATTCCCTTATGAACTTCCAATGAGGACTGTTATGAATATATTATGCAGATGTTCAATATTGTGTGTATATATCATCTTCCTTTTATTTTTTACGATTTTGTTCTTCAGTTTATATTGGATGGACCTCGTAATGATTTCTATCCCTCTTTCTCTAATTGAAAAACAACCACGGTAACAAGCGTGTGGGACTACCATGATAACCACTAGCACTAATGTTAAAAGAAAGATGAGATTAGTAAATCAATAATGTTGAGTAAATATATAAATTGAATTTAAGAGTTAAAGTCGAAGCTTCATTCCCTATACACTCACGAACCACCACGTTGATGATAATATGCGATATGCTTATTCAGTTCTTTCCTGAGAAGTCAACTACAGCGGTGCTTTCGTGGCACTGATTGGTTTGACAAACTCAGATAAAATAAATAGCGATTTGATAACGTGTTACGAAAGTAGAGAGGCAATAGAAGAGGGAACTTAAGGATGATTTTATTATCACATATAGGGGCCCTTATATAGGGATTACATAGACTTGGAGATGAAGTAAAATCAATATATGGAAGGTCCAAATAAGGAAGATGATATATACACACAATATTGAACATCCACATGATATATTCATAACAGTTACTATAATATATCATTCTTAATTTTGAGAAAAACTAATAATTTATATTTTCATTTTAATGAGTACTTTTTTATTTTTATGTTTCTAAACATATATTACATCCAATATTTATGTGTTCATTCTTAAAAAAAAAAAAAATTGTCACAAAGCATTCCCAAATTCTTTTAAAGTGAAAATTTTGATTATTTTTTTTTTCTAAAATGAACATGAAGTTGAGTTGAGTTCAACTCAAATCCCCACTCCAAGTCTCAATTTAGAATATGAATTATAACCAAATTGGTATCTGGGCTAACAGCCCAAGACAAATTTGTACCCGAGCTAAATTTTGTGATAAATTGGTACCTGAGCTAACTCAGGTGTTGCACCGTTATATTTTCGTTAGTTATTGACGGAAAGGGTCATAGACGATGTACGTGACCAGTTTTGGCGAAATGAAAGACGAAAATAACCTTATGCAGTAAACAAATAGAACCAGACCCCTTTCTTTTTCTTCATTCCAATTAGGGTTTTGCAAGTTCAATTTCAGTGAATGCTCTCCACCACGAGCTGCGATTTTCGTTCTCGCACCACAAATTGATGGCTTCAATGATTTCTACTAGTTCGATGGCCAAACCCAATTAAAGAAAATGTTGTTCTGACTGATTGTCGTGATTCAAACCTCGGGCACTAGGGAAAAATTGCTTTTTTTTTTTTTTTTAATTTCGATTTCTGTCACTAATGAATCCATAATCCATTCATGAAGTAAATTCGAATCTTGATTGAATTACAAGTAATTTTGAAGATGAAAGCATTTTTCTTCGTGCCTTGACTATAAATTAGACGCACGAATCGATATGTATTGAATTTGAATTTTGGTTTAAATAAAAGGGCTTCCAATGAATTCAGCAGGCGATATATTATGTTCATGGAAGATTAGTACAATCTTTTCATGTACTTGGAGAAGGAGGAGACCGAGTATACGTGCCTTCAAAGGCATAGAATTTGCAAAGGTGATTTCGGGTTGTTGACAATTATAGGCAAAGGTGCATTCGAGGAGGTAAATGTTTAATCCTGCAGTTTACACTTCCTAAAATTTAAATTCAACAGAGTTTTATGAGGTAGATTTCCATTGCTTCATGATATTACTATTGTATCTACTGTTGTTCATACGACGACAGTTATGATATTTCTCTCAACTTGATGAAATAACCTAAATTTCAACATTACATGAGAGATCATAAGTTCCTTTGCAATTGCCGATTACAAAAGAAGCATATTGTCTGTATTTCGAATGGTACGATGTTAATGTTTATCCTCATACTAAGAGAGTTTCTGTAAATGTTAGGAAGATGATAAGTGTTGCAGATGAAAAACTTGAGAAATATCAATAAAATGAGAAGATATTAAGCTGCTTCAAGTTGGTATATGAACTATGTTAAATGTTCGTTGGGGTATATGTCATTTTTAGGAGTGTTGCAATGTAGAACATGAGTGTGTATAGCTGTTGCAAAGCAGTAAACAAATTATGTTTAACTAGGTGATTGGCCCGCGCTTTGCGCAGTAGGTAAATAATAAATTTAATTTAATCGTAATTCATTTCATTATTTTTATATGTTTAATTTATTTTTTATAATGCATAATGTAAAAATAGTTTTATTAGGTGAATACAAATTATAATGACTTTTTTTTACAATTTTTTATATTAAATATATGTATAATATATACATAAAATAGAGAATAATTTATATATATAATATATTCATAAAATGTATTATTTTAATTTTAATGGAATTTATTTAATAAAGATTGATTAGCTATTATTTAGATAACATTTAACATATATATATATATAAATATATATATATATATATATATATATATATATTGATGGATAATTAGTATGATTTTGCAAAACAGTAATATATACATTTACTGACATATGTTGTTAATTCAAGCTGCTCAACTTAACTTTTATGATACTTATTTATCACTAAAATTAAATTGAATATATGTATTTTAATAAGTAATTAAATAAATATTACATATGTTATGACGAAGTAATATATTATAAAATAAAGTTGTTTCACTATCATTAAGAAGTCAATTATGAATAGTATTAGTAAGTAACCTATTCACGCTTTTCGTAGAGTATAAACATTTTATACTTATTTTTATCATAAATTTGGATATATTATGATTTTAAAAAACGTACATATCAATAAGTATGGAATAATGAAATTAGAGAAAATGTAATTCAGTGACTTAGTTATAAATCATTTCTACAATTATTCTAATTCTATGATTAATTTAAAATGTATGATATTGATAAATAACTCTATTTATAAAGTTAGTTTTTTTGTCAATATTTTTACAACTAAATAAAATTTAGGAAACTGTTATAATAAAAATGAGTATGGAAAAATTAAGCATAAAAAAACTTTTTTATTTATTTTTTAGATTATTATTATTATTATTAACTGTAAAGTAACGCACTAAAAATAACAATATCTTTCAAGATTGCATGTGGAAGTTTTGAATAATTTTAAAGGGTCTACATATACAAAAAGATTATGTCGCATAAGCAAGTGTAATATACAACCTATTTTGACCAATAGAATTGAGTAAAAAATAGTTTTTTTTTTTTCATTGTCAACATTATATGCTTCCTTACAAATGTATTACCTATGTATATTTTATAAAATAAAAAATCTCATAATTTTAATATTATGACGAAAATTAATATAAGTATATTTTTTTATATATATAATAAATTATATATTTTGGACGTGATTATACCAAATTACATTAAAGTAACATGTAGATATATTAATAATTTTAATTAAAAATATGTAATATACTGAAAATATAGTCAATAGACTATTTTATAATAAAAATGTTAATATAAAATTAATAAAGATTCATATACTAATTTTTTGAAATATTTAATCTAGTATTCTATGAAAATTAGTATATAAAAAGCTTATAAATCATAAAATCACTATTATGTAACTTATGGATGTGAAATAAAGATATGTGATGTTACAAAAATTTTGTGACTTTTGTAACATCTTTGAGAGTGAATGAGGATATTTGGAGCACTTAGAACTAAACCATGTGGCGTGCCACCTATTATTCACTACTATGGTATGTCATGACATTGACCAATAAAAAATGATTAATTTGACATTAGGAAAGATAGAATGACTTGAAAAAATTATTTGTCAACATGTTGTTAAACTTTTCAAGATTATATTATATATAGATTGTTCTAATTTGGTACACCCATTTTGGTACACAACATACCCTATTATGGTACACAACATTTGCAAGTAGCAGCATCAGAATCATCCATGATGAAACTGCATATATAAAAACCATTATGCGTCAATTAAGTAACTGAGAATTTTTTTTTTTTTTGCCAAGAGTACCTTAGACAATTGGTACTGAACATGATCTAAAGTTGCAGAATACAAATTTCCCCCTACACAATCTGGTCGGACAAACCCAGTACCCTAACACCATAAAACCAAGCAATTGAAATTAGTTTCCACTGCTAGAAGTCATTAAAGACATCAATTAGGGGTGGGAGAACGAAAATTGCAGCTTGTGGTGGAGAGAATCATTGAAATTGAACTTGCAAAACCTACTTTGAATGATGAAGAAGAAAAGGGTCTGATTCTATTTGATACTGCATAAGGGTATTTTTGTATTTTTACGTCGTCAATCACACGTGACCCTTTCCGTCAATAACTAATGGAAAAATCTGACGGTGCAACACTTATGTTAGCTCATGTACCATTTTTTTTTTCACAAAATTTGGCTCAAATACCAATTCGTTTTGGGCTGTTAGCCAGGTATCAATTTGGTTATAATCCCTTTAGAGTAAGTTATTTAAAAATAATACCGTCGTTCAGTTAGGATCTTAATCAAAATTTGAGACCGTCCCGAACGGAAATCAAGTTGGTTCTCAAATAGGAGATTCATTCTACAATAATTTTTTGGTATCATACTTTCTTTAAAAAAAATATTATTTTACTAACCCGAGTCAGGTTTTATAGGTGCCATAAACTCGTCAAATGAAATACATCCTAACCTTTTTAATTTAGGAAGTTTGATTTATTTATTATTATTTTTAAAAAATACAAGGGTCAAATCTACTCCTGGCTTAGAGGTTTACATGAGTAAAACTACTTGAGATACTCAGAGTCGACTCAGGTAGGAATGTAAGTGAGTCAAGGTACATATGAGCTACTCGGAATCTACTCGGTCCAAACTAGAATTAACTCAAAAAAATTTGAGTCCAGTTTTCTAATCTATTGTTTCTAATTCGAGTTTGATAATACTCAGCTCAAAATACTTGCAAACTTATATGAGCTATGTAATATAATATTATTTGGTAAAAAAAATAATAATATAATATTGAATTCTACATACCAAACTCATTTTTGTAGTTCAAACCGTTAATGAATTCATATCATAAGTTGCTCTATAAGAAACTAGGTGCCGAACCCGCGCATCGCGCGGGTGATGTAAAAAGTAAAATAAACTTATAAAATGAAAAATAAAATGTGTGAAATGAGACTTTAATATGAATTATTAATATTTTTATATAAAAAATTATAATAATATCTATCTATATCTATCTATATATATATATCTATATATATATATTATAAGGTAATAGGAAAGAGAGTGGGAGGACCTAGAGTTGCCACTTCAGAATTCGGAGTTCATCTGAGAGTGACATGTCATACTCATTGTTAACCAATTATACAACTCCACCTAAGCAAACAATTTTTTAAAAAAAACTCAATTTTAATCTATTTATTTCTCTTAAAAATGGAGGTTTCAAAAACTATATATATATATATATATATATATATATATATATATATATATATATATATATATATATATATATATATATATATATATATCTATATATATATATATCTATATATATATAAGGGAACATGTGAGAGAGTGAAACATTTTTTGGGCGTGCCACATCAGCTTTTTCCTTCTTTCTTTTCGCGAGTGCTCATCACGCAACTTAAGTTCTTTAGGTTTCTCATGCGGCTCCACACTCCAGCAGCAGAAGAGTAAGCTACTGCTATTGAATTGCTCGATCCAAGCGACTCTTCACCCTTTCAGTTTCAGAGAGTTCCGTTTCAATTGATTGATTCTTATCTTCCCTTCTTCTTTTCCTGTTACAAATGAATATGCTGCTCTTCTTCCGATGAGGTTTCTTCCACAAATTGCAGAGCAAATGCCAGAACTCGCCTCAGCTCGCCTAAGTTCCGTCCCCGCTCCAACTCGCCCGACTTCCATGGGAGTTATACGGATTTTCTCGGATTGTGCACTGAGCAGTTCAAGGGGAGGATACCGAGAATAACATGAAAGCTGATATGGGCGTCATTGATTTGTTACAATTGGGCTTGGGTTCGCCATTCTGGTGAGTCAGGTGTTGGGGTATAGCCTCTACTGATCTGATTTGTCTATGGTTTTGGAAGATATGAAGAAAGGTAAGTACCATGACGAAAAATTCATCATTAACCTTTAGTAGTATGTGTTTATGACAAATTACATTTTTTTTTTAAATTATTATTACCATTAGTATAGAAGAAGAAGTTCACTGTTTAACACTTATGCAGTAGATTTGTTTTCTATTTTTTGGTATGTTAATGCTTCTATTTATATATGTAATTATGATATGAGATGGATGCAATCATGCACACAAGGTATTTGTGGTAATGCTTATATGAACCGAACTTTGTTAATAGCAAAAATGACATGTCATTAGATATGGAAAACAGTGATTTGCTGGAGTGGTTTTGTATTTGTAGCTTTACATATTTTGTCAGCTAAAAGCACGAGGTGACTGACCCCTGAAGGTCTTGAAGTGAATTCTTTGACCGTGATCTTCACTGTCCTATTCTTGGCAGGGCAATCAAGCTTTTTTTCCCTGTTGTAACCATTGTAGCCCATAAAAGACCGACATTACACAATGAAAAGTTGTCATTTGTGTTAGTATATTCAACTAGACCATTCAAGGGATGGCCGAAAGTACAATTTTTAAAGTTTTCTGTAAAATTGACATGATAGTATCACAGTTAGTTTCTGACATTTTCTTAGCATGCTTATATGTGGATGCTGCAGGCTGGAACGTCCGGTTTAAGGTATTGAGTGAATATAATACAACAGATATCAGCTCTTGCAACTGAAAGAGGTATAATATATTTCTGATTACTTTTAACTTTTGCAACTAAAAGGGGTAAAATATATTGCTGATTAGTTTTTAGATAGTAACATGGTAAATGGTTTTTCCAGTTAATTTGTCTACTACATGTGCCATTTGTCAGCATCACACTATCTTCTCTTATTTCATTTATTTATTATTGCAACGGGTTTAAGATATTCCAGAGATTCAAAGAAGAACTTGATCTTGAATTTGGTGGTGATATTCAACATCAGATAAATGTGTTTAAAATGTAAGTAGTTGTCATTTAATCTTAGTGATCTCTTTAGCATTACTTGGGTTTCGAGTTTCAGGTTAATTTTGGTGAGTTCGAATTAATTTCGTCATTTCTCCACAAATCATGCTTAGTTGTTAGTTCATGATTTCTCTGTCCTCTTTTTGTCCATGTTGATCTTATTCATGCTTTCATGTTTTGTAATCAATAATCACCAATCACATTGGAATTGTTTTGAAGCACAGTCTGTGGTTGTTGTTGTTCATATTTTTCCTGTTTCTCTTGATGAGGTTATTGGACAATTAATGATTTTGATCAGAGGTGATTACTATATTGTAGGTGTGAAAGCTGGGAAATCAGAGAAGACCAATTGGGTGTTGCACCAATTCCACCTGAGAACATAAACGGATGAGAAGGATGGGAACCAAAAAATAATGGTTTCAAGGAACCGCAAATGCGATGAGGCATTTCATGTGTTTTTTTGTCCATTAGTCGATAGTTGGGATTTATGGTTTGAGCTGGATTTAGAAGTGATGAACACCCTTATGATCTGAATTGTATGATGTTGGTTATGTTAGGAACATCCCTAGAACATCGGTATCCTCATGTTTATTTCGTCCTGCAGTATACAACTGCATGTTTCTTCTAAATGGATGCATTTGTATTTATGATATCTACTAGAACATTTCTACCTTTATGTATTGATTTTAAAGTTTCTCTTTCCTTCAACCGAAGCAACCATGCTCTCAGCCAGTAGCTCGCCAAAATGTTTAGCATCTTTACATTAGTAATTTTGTTAAGCTATGTAGATCGATTTTAAAATGTTGATGGTATGAATTCTTGAGAGTCTTGGTCTTAGGAATTCATGTTGCATTTTTCCTTTTTGGGATTCGAATGGATGTTATTGTCCGCTTGCTTTGATATGGATCTGGAATTATTGATGTCTTGTTGTCTCAGGAGCACATGAATGATTCGCTAACGGATTTCTTTTAGGTTAGATTAATCAGTTCATTTTTCTGTATATAATAGTTAGTAAGTTCATGAAAATAATTGTTTTAATTAGTAAACAATGAAGTGAGACATTTTGAAAAGAAAAAAAAAAAGGTGATTTGCTCTCTAATTTTCTTCCAGTTCAGTTTTTAGTGCTTGATGACAGCAACAACAACAAAATCTGCAGCATGATTGAGGATTGTTGTAACTACATTATGAATGGCAAATGGCAAGGGCTCCATCAACGGGCAGAAAGGATCAGCTGTAAGGTTGGATGGATTGATTTGTGTTTATTGTGTCTTATTATTATTACTATGGATGGATTAATTATGATCTGAATTTAATTATGGTTATGCTTATGCAGAAGGGAATAATGTGAAGAAATCTGGTGATGATGATCTCAATTCTCAACTCCTCAAAGGCACAACAGGGGAACCAAAAGTTTAAAAGTAGTAGTACTGAATTATATATATATATAAAGCAGTAATATTTATTGTGTTTCCATCCATCCAACGCGGGTATAATATATGTATCTATCTATGTATGTATATCAAGGCGACCTAAGCATCACATTTGATGATGCAAGTCAAAACCAGTGAGTGGCTCCAATAGCGAGTCGTCCCCGCGCGTAGCGCGGGGTAAGCACCTAGTATATAATAACGTAAAATGAAAGAGTGTGGGAGGACCTAGAGAAGCCACGTCAGCATTTGGAGTTCATCTGAAAGTGCCACGTCAACTCATTGTTAACCAATTATACAACTCCACCTAAGCAAACAATTAAAAAAAACGAAATTTTAATCTATTTATTTCTCTTAAAAATGGAGGTTTCAAAAACTATATATTAATTAAGGTGAAGGGGGGGGAGAGGAAGAGATTATGAGAGGAGATAATTAAATTGCAAAGAAGTGAATGACAGTAATTGTGGAGTGAAGAAATGGGCGGAGAAAGCAGCGCGTAGAATATAATTGCGAGTGGATTAAATTTATGACGTGTCAGCATGGAATTCCTTATAGATTCTATTGTGTCGTGCTAAAAATGGAATTCATTCTAGATGCTATTATGACGTGGCAACTCTAAGTCATCCCACACTCTTGGCAACTCTAGGTCCTCCCACACTCTTTCATTTTACTTTATTATATATATAGTTTTTGAAACCTCCATTTTTAAGAGAAATAAATAGATTAAAATTGAGTTTTTTTTTTTAAATCGTTTGCTTAGGTGGAGTTGTATAATTGGTTAACAATGAGTATGACGTGGCACTTTCAGATGAACTCCGAATGCTGACGTGGCAACTCTAGGTCCTCCCACTCTCTTTCCTATTACCTTATAATATATATAGATAGATATATTACTTGTACTATATCAACTAATTAACAAAATCACTTGGAAAATATGCAATTTTATTGAACAAATAATCAATCAATTGCTAGTCATAAATACCATTGTAAACACCTAATTTTGGTCCGCGCGTAGCACAGTCAAAATGTCATATGTGACGCGTCAAAAAAGGAAGTATTTAAATATGGAAGGTCTCGAAGTTTCTAAAGATGGCACTGGCTTAAAATAGGATAGTGTATATGCATTATTTATTGTAAAATATTTAGAAAATATATTATGTGTATTTATGGTGAAATATATAAATATATATATATATATGTATATTTTCGGAATATTAAATGCATATATTTTTCAGATTTTATTTTCCTAGTTTATGGGTCCTAGTTTAGCTATAAATAAGGTCATTTTACATGTAAAACACACACAACAGCAATAAAATTACATCAGATTTTCAGAACCCGTGCAGATTTTTCTTCTAGTGAATTTTTTTTTTTTTTTTTTTACAGACCTCTCGTCTTCCATCTGTGGCCGGAGGTCACCGGCGCCGCCTGCCACCAGCCTCCGCCGGCAGCTGCCATCCCGCTGTCCGCTGCCCCTGCTCCAGTCCAGCACCACCGACGACTTCCGCGCCATCCCGCCCGTCCACCTCCGGCGACGACACAACCCGCATCCATCTCTCTCTCTCTCCCCCGCAGTCAGTCCGACCAGGCTGGAGTTCGTCCGCGACCGCCTTGCTGTGACCTCGCAGTAGCCCAGTCACCGGCTCTCACAGCCACCAGAAGTCCATCCCCCTCACAGCAGCAGACACCGGAGCCCCCTCTCGTCACCCCGTCCCGGAAACCACCCGTCTCTCCGCTTGCCCAGCTCCACCGTTCGCTCCGGCCACCGTGGTCCGCTGCTCTGCCCGCCAGTGCCGCCCCTTTCGCTGCTGGTTGATGCCCTTCCGGTGCCAGGTAAGCCCGATTCTTTTTTTATTTATTTATTTATTTAATTATATTATGTTATTTATTCATTGTTTATTTAGTATTATTTATTTATCCATTATTTAATTAGTTATTTAATATTTTTTTTTCTGTTTCTTATATTATTATTATTATTGTTATTAAGTTAGGTAATTTAAATGTAATTGAATAAATTTGATTAGGTAGATTATTTAATTGCTCAAATTATTATGAATAAATGTTGAAAATATATTAGGTTGTGTATGTATTTAGCATGTTGGGTAATTTTAGAAGTTTTAGATTTCGTCTTAATTAGGGCTTATAGATTATGATTAATTAGGCTAATGTTTGATAATATTTTTTCACATATCATAAATGTAATTAAATCCTGACGTCGTTAGATTAATCTGATATAGTATAAATTAAAAAATAAAGTTGGCAATTAAGTGAATTGAGTACCGAAAGGGCGTGGTTAAAAAAAATATATTTTTTAATTCGTAATAGAACCCCTGAACTCGACTTTCTGATCGTAGACCGATTTTATACCTAGGTGATTAATTCGTTATTCGCTTAGGTAATTTAGGATTCTAGTTAGCCTAATATTAACTAGTGGCAACTCTTTCAAAATCCACGTTTTCAAAACGTAACCGCCTTAGGTCAGATTTTAGGTCCGACAATTTGGCGACTTCACTGGGGAAAATTTAGAGGGTTCGGGCTCATTGTATTCGCTTATTGCCATGTTTTTTTGAGTTTTCATATTTTATTATCTTCACCATTCTAACTTTGTTTTTTTTGTGTGACAGGTACATATTTTTAGAGTAATTAATTGACGTTTTTTTTTTTGTGGCATTGTTTGAATTCACACACACCACTTTAGTGTAATATCCAAAATGCCTAAAACCCAGGGCAACTAGGAACCCCGGAGGTTTAGTACGGTACGACCGGAGCGGCAGTGCCACCGGCACGACTCGAAAAAACTCCACTCGCTTGTGAAGGTCTTGTGATCCCTTTTTAGTGGGAGGAAACTACCTTGTCGGGAACCTATCAGTGGAACCTACCTTGTAGAGCAAAGCCACACATTTTTTTTACCCCTTAACATGATCTGTTTTTTGTTGTGAATGTTATCATTACTGTTTGTATAACTTTTATTTCTCATGCATTCATCTCATTGCATTTTTTTTTAAAAAAACAAAAAAACTTTTTCTTTTTTTTTCCCCGGCTAATTGTTAGTCATGTAGTTGTATACATTTTCTTTTCAAACTTGCATTTCGCATGCATTGTTTTTTTTAAAACCTCTTACCTGAATTTTTTATTTTAAACCTGCGTTTCATACGCATTGTTTTAAAAAAAAAAAACTCTTTAGGTGAGTTGTAATTTTGGTTAGTGCGTCACGTATGCATTACTTTTTTTGAAAAAAAACATTTTAGGAAAACTTGTAATTCCTCTTTAGCTAATAGAGCTTCTAATTTCGAACGTGCATTTCATATGCATCATTTTAAAAAAACTTTTCACCTGATTTTTAATTTTTTTAATTTTGAGGAACCAATATGCATTGAATTTTTCCTCGTTAAAAAAAACAAAAAAAAAAAACTTTTCAGATAACTTGTAAATTTTCTTAACTGTAGAAATTTCATTTCAAGTATGCATCTCATGTACATCTCATAGGCATTGTTTTAGGAAAAAAGATTCTTTTTTTGATAGATTGTAAATCTTCTCTTAGTTGTTGAGCATTGCATTTGCATTTGCTTTTATAAAAAAAATTTACCTGGATTTTTCATTTTGTACATACATTCCATATGTGTCATTCAGGTAAACCGGTTGTAAGTTGTAAGTTTCTTATCAGTAAAACTTTAACTTTCGAGCATGAATGAGCATTTAAAAAAAATCAAAGTGTCATTCGTTTTTATCCAATGTGTATTGCACTTTTTCGGCTAGATCGTCTCAACCTTCGCGTGAGTTAGCGTTTTAAAAAAAGAGATTTGATTCTATTTTTTGAGAAAATAGTTTAAATGTGCGGTTGAGTGCGACCATTCGAGTTTAAACAAAGGACAATAAAATCTTTTTGAAAAAAAAAAAATTGTTTTGAACATTTGTCCTGCGTTCGAGCCAGATAGTGCACTCAACGAACTCCATGCTAGTGCAAAACACCTTAGATCATAAATTTGGATTCTTTTTGAAATGTAATCAAAATTATGAAATGAATGACATTAGATGTTTTTCGAAAAATCATGCATGACTTCTTTTATTATTTATTCTAACTTACATGTTTGGTCTTTTCAGGTACCTTTGGTTAGGTATCCCGCACATACAAGTTGTGTCGGCCAAAAGGGGCAACATAAAAAGAACGTGCAGTCATCCAGTAGTACGAAGAACAAATTGCGCACTCGGAATATCCGACGCTCAGATGACCACTTCGACGAGGTCGCATCCACGTGAAACGTGACTGCTCCAAAGAACTTACCTGCCAAAATTCCACATACCATGTGTGAAATTCATACGATTCCCGAACCAAGCCGTATATTCGTTTACGGTGAGGTCTAAACCGGTCGGTGGTAACCAATGGGCATCTCCTATTTAGATCGGTCATGTCCGGAGATGAGAAAATATCAAGAGATCATCAAGAGTCTCGTGAAGATTCAATGTGCTGATCAATGAACATTTTAGATGTCAAACAAAGAAAACATTATTGTTGGTTTCTTCCATCAAGAGGTCCAGGGGCATTTACTTTCCGGCAGGTGTTCATATACAAGTTGTGTTTTCTAGATGGAGCGGGAAAATCAGGACATGCAACAGGTTCAGTCACATAGCGAGCACATTCCCACTAGAGAAATCATTACCCAGGTAAGAAAAGTTGTGATCATTTTTATCCCCGGAATTTGAGTTTTTCCTTAATCATTGTGTAGTTTGGGTAATCATCCAAATCAAAGCCCTTGAAGAGCACATCTCGTGCGCGGCCCTTTGCTCGCCGCAAGCTGTCAAATTTATCCATTTACCATTTGCGGACTACTATGCCCCAATACGAACTACTCCATGACATCCTTGTGTGATCCTCAACCAAATCTTACATTCGTCATGCGGCTAGGTCTAAACCCGATTGGTGCTAGCTATGAGGCATCCCCGGATGAGATTGAGCAATAGTCGGGGCACTTGAGAAGCCGAGAGAAGAAATCATTACCTATGTCATCCATTGTCGTAGGGATAATCCAGGGTGTCGATACGACCAATATATTTTGACTCAATCAGATGAGTCCTTCTCAAGAAGATGTTTTGAATTAAAATTTTCCAATTTGCCACTAGGGGCATGTACATAGTTATTGTTGATTATTTTCGCTAAATTTTCTGTGCAAAAAAAAAAAAAAAAAATCATTTTTTTAGGGTCACAGCCGCCCTTTAATCGGCTACAGAAAAATTAAGAGAGTGCTCATGCAAATTTTGTGAGAGCAGTGAAAAAATAGAAGGGTCACAGTTGTCCCTAAATCAACTACAAATAAAAAGGGTCTCAGTCGTCCCTAAAACGACTACAAAGAAAGGGCCACAACCACCCTCCAAACGGCTACAAATAAAAGAGTGACCCCGCGAACCCCGTGAGGGCAGGAGAATAAAAAGGGCCACAACCACCCTTAAAAAATGGCTACACAAAAAGAGTGATCCCGCGAACCCGGTGAGGGCGGGAAAATAAAAGAAAGGGTCACAGTCGTCCCTCTAAACGGCTACAATCAAAAGAGCGCTCTCGGAGCATCAACGACAGGTATTAACTGAAAGGGTCACAACCACCCACGAAATGGGTACGTACAAAAAGTGTTTCCCGGATCAGAGACAAGGAATGAAGGGCGAAAGCCACCCTCCTAATGGCTACAATCAAAAGAGCCCCCGCAACATTGAAGACAGTGAGAAAAAGGTCACAGCCACCCTCCAAACGGCTACTAAATACTCCCGCATCGAGGCGGAAAATAAGGTACGGATCACAGCCACCGTTTAATCGGCTATCAAATAAAGAGTGCTTCCGCTAAGTTGAAAACCCGAAAGGGCGGCCTAGGAAAAATCAGGAAATGAGAGGCATGGTTGCAAGTTCAGAAATTGCAATCATGGCAAAAGGAGAGAAAATAAAAAACCGAGGGGCACGGTCGAAAATCTCTCAATCGACAGTGGAAAAAGGAGAGAATAAGAGATAAATTCTCTCTAAAAAAAATAGAGAGAGAGAGAGAGAGAGAAAAAGATCCTGCTAGGTTGTCGCACCATGCACAATTTAGGCAAAAATTAGGGATAAACACTCACGCGCAAGCGTATTTTCTACGACACAGAATCTTCCAAAGTCAACTTCACGGCAAGCGAGACGGTTACAGTCTGCTCTCGCAGGTCGAATTCCAAGGATGAGTAGGACTGTTACAGTATGTTCCTACGAGTCAACTTCAGGGCAAGCGGGACGGTTACAGTCTGCTCTCGCGAGTCACCATTCAAGGATGAGTAGGACTGTTACAATCTGTTCCTACGAGTGAAATTCACGGCAAACGGGACGGTTACAGTCTGTTCTCGCAAGTCACCACTCAAATGATGAGTAGGAATGTTACAGTATGTTCCTACAAGTCTCAACCGACAATCAAGATCTGAAGTTTCCAGCTTCCTGAGAGTCAACTCCGACGAACGAAGCCTTAGTATTCAGCCTTCGCAAGTCACGCCACTGGAGGTTTTTTCCTTGTCGCTCGCCACTGGAGGCATCGTCGATTGAGGTTTTACTTTACTGCACGCCACTGGAGGCTTTACTTTTCCACATGCCACTGGAGGCATCGTCGATAGAGGTTTTACTTTACTGCACGCCACTGGAGGCTTTACTTTTCCGCATGCCACTGGAGGCTTTACTTTTCTGCACGCCACTGGAGGCTTTACTTTTCCGCACGCCACTGGATGCTTTACTTTCTGCACCACCAATGGAGGCACCGCCAATAGGGGCACCTCCGACCGAGGCTTTACTTTTCCGCACGCCACTGGAGGCTTTACTTTCTGCACCACCAATGGAGGCACCGCCAATAGGGGCACTGCCGACTGAGGCTTTACTTTTCCGCATGCCACTGGAGGCTTTACTTTCTGCACCGCCAACGGAGACACCGTCAATAGGGGCACCGTCAACCGAGGCTTTACTTTTCCGCACGCCGCTGGAGGCTTTACTTTTTCGCACTACCAATGGAGGCAGTGCCAACAGGGGCACCGCCGACGGAGGTTCTACTTTCTACATCGCCAACAGGGGCACGCTAATAGAGGCACCGCCAACAGGGGCACCACCGACAGAGGCTCTATTTTTTTGCACTTTTCGAAATAAGCCAGGAGTTTCCTTGAAGATTCGAAGACTCGAAAGAAGATATACTTCCCAACCAAAATTAGTGTTTACTCGTCTTTGGACAAATCCCCTCGAACTTGTTCTACGGGAATTCGGCCAAAGAGGGGCAAGCTGTAAACACCTAATTTTGGTCCGCGCGTAGCACGGTCAAAATGTCATATGTGACGCGTAAAAAAAAGGAAGTATTTAAATATGGAAGGCCTTGAAGTTTCTAAAGATAGGACTAGCTTAAAATAGGATAGTGTATATGCATTATTTATTGTAAAATATTTAGAAAATATATTATGTGTGTTTATGGTGAAATACATAAATATATATGTATATTTTCGGAATATTAAATGCATATATTTTTCAGATTTTATTTTCCTAGTTTATGGATCCTAGTTTAGCTATAAATAAGGCCATTTTACATGTAAAATACACACAACAACAATAATATTACATCAGATTTTCGAAACCCGTGCAGATTTGTCTTCTAGTGAAAAGTTTTTTTTTTTTCCAGACCTCGCGTCTTCCATCTGTGGCCGGAGGTCACCGGGGCCGCCGGCCACCAGCCTCCGCCGGCAGCTGCCATCCCGCCGTCCGCTGCCCCTGCTCCAGTCCAGCACCACCGACGACCTCCGCGCCATCCCGCCCGTCCATCTCCGGCGACGACACAACCCGCATCCATCTCTCTCTCTCTTTTCTCTCACTCCCCCGCAGTCAGTCCAACCAGGCCGGAGTTCGTCCGCGACCGCCTTGCTGTGACCTCGCAGCAGCCCAGTCACCGGAGTCCACTCTGCCAGCCACCAGAAGTCCATCCCCCTCACAGCAGCAGACACCGAAGCCCCCTCTCGTCACCCCGTCCCGGAAACCACCCGTCGCTCCGCCTGCCCAACTCCACCGTTCGCTCCGGCCACCGTGGTCTGCTGCTCCGGCCGCTGCTCTGCCCGCCGGTGCCGCCCCTTTCGCTGCCGGTTGATGCCCTTCCGGTGTCAGGTAGGCCCGATTCTTTTATTTATTTATTTATTTAATTATATTAGGTTATTTATTCATTATTTATTTAGTATTATTTATTTATCCACTATTTAATTAGTTATTTAATACTTTTTTTCTGTTTCTTATATTATTATTATATTATATTAAGTTAGGTAATTTAAATGTAATTGAATAAATTTGATTAGGTAGAATATTTAATTGCTCAAATTATTATGTATATGTGTTGAAAATATATTAGGTTGTGTATGTATTTATTATGTTGGGTAATATTTGAAGTTTTAGATTTCGTCTTAATTAAGGCTTATAGATTATGATTAATTAGGCTAATGATTGATAATATTTTTTCACATATCATAAATGTAATTAAATCCTGACGTCGTTAGATTATTCTGATATAGTATAAATTAAAAAATAAAGTTGGCAATTAAGTGAATTGAGTACCGAAATGGCGTGGTTAATTTTTTTTTTTTTTTAATTCGTAATAGAACCCCCTGTTGGATCACGGTTGGAACTCCGGTACGTTCTTGACGGAAGTCCGAACTCCTTCGCTTCAAGTAATCCTGCAAGAAGGGGATAGACCGGGCGGTGACCCAGAATCCCTCTCCGATGCTTAAATGAGTATCTCGATATAGACTGGCAAACAAGTATGAGTATGTGAATGTTCAACCTATCAATCCTGAGGTAACTCCTTCCTTTATATAGGGGAGGGGTCACCTCAGTTACCTGTTGAGATAACTGCCACGTTCCGTTTATCTCGGCCAGTAGCCCACGTTCCGTCTTTTCAGGCCACTTCCCCACTATGTTGATAGTGGGCGTGTTTCTCGGCCTCGTTCTCTGGTGGCGAGTCCCGACGGATGTCGGGGACTCCAGAGTTATCTCCTTTGGTCACCGCTCGGGGCCCCTCGTCATCGGGACAGGGCCAGCTTCTCAGGGATTCAATATCGGGGCCTACTCAAAGGCATATTATCGGGGCCTACTTAAAGGCATGTCATTGGGAGCGTTCAGCTCGTATGTCGGGACCAACTTCGTCGGGTCCTCTCGTATTGTTCTTCTAAGCCTCTTTCGGGGCCCATTGGGGCTACTTCGCCGTTTAGTCGCCGTTAATGGGCCTAACGGCTATATCGAAACCCATCATTTGCCCCCAAGACATGAGGGACTTATAGTTCGTCGTGTCTTCCAACTCCGGAACTTTCGATATTCCGAGGATAACCACCGAATCCGAAAAGATTTCTTGATTACTCAACTATTAAATGCGATGGGTGATGAAGTGACGGCTTGAGTGCCCGTGCCTGCTTTTCTGAAAAAGCGCTTTATAGCCGTTTTGTCCCTAGTGTTTCGACGATTCAGGTTGAGGCGTTTCATCTTCAACGGTCCAGATCGCAACGTCTCTTTGTCTATCCTCTCTCCTATAAAAACCCAAATCTTGGCACTATTCAGTTCTTCTCTACCGTTTCATTCTCTGTGTTTTCGAAAGCTCAAGCTCTCCTTTCTAGTCTCTGATCAGCACTCCGGCGACCAAGACCTCCGACCACCAAGATCATCCTTTCTTCTCCGATTCAACATGTCTGGTAAGATTTCCTCCTTCGATTCCGAAGAAACTTATTAGCATTGTTTTTCTTTTTATCTCAATCAACTTACCCGGACTTTTGCGGAAATCATCTGTGCCTTTTCTTGCTCTGATCCTTTTCCAGACGGTGAATCAAGTTTCGGGGGGAGGAAACCCTTCAAGTTCGATTATGCTTATAATAAGATTTCAGACACCGCCTATGATGCAGCTCTCCGGGAGGGGTGCATTACTTCCACCTGGGAGCCTCGCTTCCCTTTTCCTTAGCCTTGCGTCCCGGGTGACCCTGTGGTTACTCGTCCCCGGGAAGGGGAGGTATTTGTCTCCACCGGGCAAATATCGGCAGGGATCCGATTCCCCTTCTGTGGGGACAAAGTCGAGATGTGTACATATTACAAAACACATCCGACTACTTTCTCCCCCCACGCCATCCGCGTGTGGAATGCTTTCCGCGTACTTTGCTTCCGTCAACAATGGCCCTATAGCCTCCGACTCTTCCGGACCTTCTATGGACTGAAGTGCAATGATGCCGAGGTCTGCGCCTTCTACCCGCGGATGCCTACATGGAGCAAGGCGCAGCTTTCTCGGTACAGCTGGAATGGCGACACCTGGAAGGTCGCCAAGGGTCGGGGGCTCATCACTGATACGGGGCCCGACAACAGTGGCTGGAAGAGGAGTTATTTCTTCATCCAAAACAACTCTATTCCGTTGCCCCGATGGGAGGTCGAAGCGGACCCTGCCCCCGCTTTCCACACTTACTCAAGGGAGGATTTCCAGATTCTCCACTGCATCCAGCTTTATCGTTGAGGGGACTCTTTCACTCCCCTCGACGCCAACTCCATCGGGGAGCGGGACCTGGTTCTGACCGGGATCCGACTCCTTGATATCGTCTCCGGGGGTCAACTCTTCGACGGCCCTTCTAACCTCGTTCCTTGGGTAATATTCTAACTTTACTTTCGTTTTCATCCTTGCAGCTAAGAAGGTATCACTGCTGACCAATCTCGTGCTTAAGCAGGCGGAGACTGATGCTGTCCCACGCCCCGCGAGGAAGAGGAAGTCTTCAAAGAGGGCCGCCTCCTCATCGGCACCTCCCACCTCGGAGCAAATCAAGCGGCCCTGGGTGGAGAAGATGGAGCAGATCTTCAACACCAAGACTCCCGAGGAATGTAAACAACTCCGCTTAGAAATTCGATTGTAGAAGAGGCGTATTCCCGAGGAGTTAATCCCCTCCGATAAGGGGGCCAGGATCGAATGGATCAAACGCATCCTGCAAGGGGAAACTCCCCGAGTTCTCAAAGCGGGTTACTACAATTATCACGGGAAGGACCAGTACCTCTCCCGTCGGGTTATCTGGTGTAAGGATCCTGATCAACTTCCTGACTTTCTTTCTGAAGCTTCTCGTCCTCCAGCTGCAGGTCGATCAGGAGCTGGAGCTTCGGCAGGGGAGCCTCCCTCCGACGCAAGGGTCGGGGAGCCCCTCCTTTCTCTTCCTGCCCCCGGAGGATCGGGGATTGAAGACGTCCCGACGGACGACCAGTTCCGTCGGGTGATGGACCTGGATGTCTCTCATTCTTCCGAGGAGGCAAGCGAGGGTCAACCCCTGGTTCGTCATCGGGGGGCGAGGCAGACCCCGCTGGAGCCGACTCCCGAAGGGCTGCCTCCATCTTCTCCGGCGCAGCAGCCTTCGCCGGTCATGAGCCTGACTCCCGATGGGCCAGCGGGTTCTCATGGCGGCTCGAAGGCACGCACCTCTGACGCTCAGGCCGTTCCTCCTCCTCTCCCCTTAGACGGGAGCTTCTATCGGCTTTACGCCCCCGACCAGGCGGCAGCTCCCTGGATCCCGATCGAGTCACTGCAGGGGGTCCCGCTGCGTCGGGACAATATATCACCGGAACTTGGTCTGCACCTGCTGGCAGGTTCAGTTCCGCCGTCATGCTTCCACTCTCCTTGGCCCCAGAGGACATCCACGAGGACATCCGCAACATGGTCGTTCGTCGTGTGGAGGTAAGTCTTCCTACTTTGACACTTAGGATATAATGTAGAATATTCTCATATACTAACCTCTTCCCTTCTTTTCCACAGGAAATGGCGGATCAGCACCGCTGTTTCGGGTACATCCTGGCCCTGGGGGAGGCCCTGAAGGAGGAGCGAGCCAAGGCGGCCCCCGAGGTCTTGGCCAAGCTCAAGGAGGATCTGGCTGCCTCCGAGTCGTCGAAGGGGAAGTTGGTTAAGGAGCAGGCCCTCCTTAACCAGAAGACTCGGGACCTCCTGAGGCAGGTCCACGATTTCGAGAGGTTGCTGAAGCAGGAGGGCCAAAGGCTCCAGGAAGAGCAGCAGGGGCGCGCGGAGGATCGGGACGGGTTTGTCTCCGAGAAGAAGGCCCTTGAGGACGTCAAGGCGGGGCTAGAGGCTGAGAAGGTCCTTCTCGCCAACTGGTCCCGACAGCTGGAGCGGGAGGTCGCCGAGTTCCCTGCCAAGCTGGCTGAAGCTGGAGCCAAAGGTCGGGAGGATTATCGGGGCTCCGAGGCTTTTCAAGCGGACGCGGTGAAGTTCTGTACGGCGGAGGTGGAAAACACCCTGTTTAATGCTATCGAGGAGCTCCATCTAGAGTATGGTGGTGCCATCGACTTCACCAAGTCTCAGACTCTCGCCCCCTTCGCGGAGAGGTATTTCAGCCTTTCTGAGGAGAGTGACGGGGGCAACACCCCCGAGGGGACTGTGTGTGCTGAAGGCACGGTGGAGCCTCCAAGTGCAGACATCCGACGACAGAGCCCCCGATGATCGACCTTCCCGCGGCTAATCCTTCAGAGTCCGATCCTCCTGCGGCCAATCTTCCAGGGTCCGATCCTCCGGTCACGGAGCTTTCTGCCACAGATCTCGTGGACCCTGCTCCCCTCGACGCTGCCAAGGATCAAGCTTAATCGCTTTATTTTCGAATCCTTGTAATTTCCTTTTTGCCGCGAACCTTTTGGATCTTTATAATATCAATCCATTCCGGTCTTGATTACCCTTGCACCACTTAAGGTGAATTAACTACTCCACTTAAGGCAATTCGATCATATCACTTAGAGTAATTTCGACGCGTCACTTAAGACATTTTACCCACACCACTTAAGGCGATTTAATCGTGCCTCTTAAGGCGGAACCACGCCACTTAAGGCGATTTAATTGTGCCACTTAAGGAAACTTATCTACACCACTTAAGGCGATTTAATCATGCCATTTAAGGTGGAACCATGCCACTTAAGGCAAAAACCACGCCACTTAAGGCGAAACCATGCCACTTAAGGCGAAACCATGCCACTTAAGGCAATTTAGCTACACCACTTAAGGTGATTTAAGCATACTTAGAACGATAAGTCTAAGCACAATCTGGTCGGAAGCAACCTCTTTATTCATTGATGGCTCAAAACCTGTCTATATCGACTCAAAACGATAAAAACTTGCACCACTGAAGGCGACTTCGATAAATAACTTGCACCACCGAAGGCGACTTAATAAACAACTTGCACCACCGAATGCGACTTAATAAACAACTTGCACCACTGAAGGCGACTTAATAAACAACTTGCACCTCCGAAGGCGACTTAATAAAAAACTTGCACCACTGAAGGCGACTTAATAAACAACTTGCACCACCGAAGGCGACTTAATAAACAACTTGCACCACTGAAGGCGACTTAATAAACAACTTGCACCACTAAAGGTGACTTAATATCAAACATGACATTTCTTCAAGTGTTCGCCACTAAAAGAATGCTTCAACACATTGCCATCGAGGTCTTCCAACTTGTACGCATTCCGAGCTGGCATCCCCATGACTTTATAAGGCCCTTCCCATTTTGGCGACATCTTGTTGATCCGATCCAAAAGGGTAAATTCGTTCCGACGCCAGACCAGTTCCCCGACAAAGAACTATCGAGACTTGACTCGTCGATTATAATATCGGGTCGTTGCCAAGCGCATCCGAGCCTGGACCTCCTCGGCACTCCGCCTCTTCTCTTCGACCAAGTACAAGTCCAGACGCCTCATTTCATCATTCGACAGAGGTTCATAATACCTCGTCCGATGGGATGTCACAGCTATTTCGATGGGAGCAACTGCTTCCGTGCCGTAAACAAGGCCAAACGGAGTCTCCCCCGTTGATCGTTTGGGTGTCGTTCTAACAGCCCAAAGCACATTTTCCAGCTCATCCAGCCATTTGCCCTTCAAGGCATGGACCCTCTTCTTCAGGCCATCCATCACGATCTTGTTGGCTGACTCCACCTGTCCATTGGTTTGAGCATGACGGACAGAGGCTGTCCGATTCTCAATTTTCAGTTCCTCCAGGTACTCCTTCCACTGGGCCCCGTTAAACGGAGGGCCATTATCACTAATCACCACCTTGGGGATCCCGTATCGGGATATGATATGGGTCTGAAGGAATTTGAGGATATGGTTCCCCGTTGTCTTGGCCAATGCCTTAGCTTCTATCCATTTCGAAAAATAATCAATAGCCACGACTAAATATCGACACTGACCTTTGCGCGAAGGGCCAAGCACTCTTGATGGGGGTCAGATCGGCAGCTGGAGCCCCGATATTCGGGGCGTACCTTTGGCAAGCGTCACAGGATCGAACTAGCATCGTTGCCTCCTTGTTCATCGAGGGCCAGTAATAGCCCAGGTTCAGCACTTTCCTCGCGAGGGATCGGGCACCTTCATGACAAGCCAAATATCCTTCGTGCACCTCCCTGAGGATCCGACCTGTGTCGGGCTCGGCCACGCATTTCAGATAAGGAGTTAAATACCCCTTTTTGTACAGCTGATTGTCCACCATCACATAATTGAGATGTTGCTTGAGTGCCTGGAACGCTTCCTCGCACTTGGCAGTCCATTCAAACTTCTTGTTGGCCCTCAGCACTTCAAAGAACGGCATGGATCGATCACTTGCCTTTGATAGGAAGCGATTCATCGCGGCCAATCGACCATTCAGCACCTGCACTTCCCGATGGTTCGTCGGGGACTTCATCTCCTCGATTGCCTTCAGCTTCTCAGGGTTCACCTCGATTTCCCTCTGGCTCACCATGAAGCCCAGAAACTTCCCTGAGTGCACTCCGAAGGCGCATTTGGTCGGGTTCAAGCAAACTTGATGAAGTCTCATTCGCTCGAACGCTGTGGCTAAGTTGTGAACATGATCCTCGGCCTGTCGGGACTTCACCAGCATGTCGTCCACATAGGCCTCCATTGTTTTCCCAAACATGTCCCCAAACAGCTTGTTCACCATCCTCTGATAAGTTGCGCCTGCATTGATTAGTCCAAAGGGCATAACATCATAATGATAGATGTCACTATCAACATAAAAAGCGGTATGGGGGGCATCCTCCTTGGACATCTTGATTTGATTGTAGCCGGAGTAGGCATCCATAAAGCTCAGCTGCTCATGTCCCGATGTAGCATCCACCAGTTGGTCGATCCTGGGGAGCAGATAGCAATCCTTCGGGCATGCTTTGTTCAGGTCGCGGAAATCAACACGCATCCGCCACTTACCATTGCGGGATCAATCTTCAGCTCTGATTAATTACATCGGGGCTGATTCCTGGCATGTCGCTCGGGGACCAGGCAAACAGCTCCTTAAACTCCTTCAATAGATCAATCGGTTCTCGGGCCGTCTCCTCCGACAGGGCGGACCCGATTTTCACCTTTCTTTGAGGTCCATCGATCTCGACCTCCTTCAAGTCCTCCATCGGGGCGGGACGCCCAAACTCCTCTCGGGGATCAGCATCAGTCTGGAAAATATTCATAGCCTCCCGATTCCTCCTTCGAGTGGCATTGACGTAGCACCTCCTTGAGGCTATCTGATCGCCCTGGACCTCCCTGATTCCATGATCGGTCGGGAACTTCAGCTTCTGATGGACAGTTGAGGCAACTGCCCCCAGCGGGTTGATGGTGGTCCTCCCGATAATTGCATTATATGTCCCCGCGGACTGGACCACCACGAATTCCACGTTCCTCTTCTCCGACTTCCAGCCACTGCCGAATTCAACCGGTAAAGTAATCATCTCCACCGGGTAAGAAGTAGAGCCAGAAAATCCGACCATCGGGAAGTCTGCAGGCTTCAAATCCTTCTTGGTTTTTCCCATGGCCTCCAGTGCATCCATGAACAGAATATCGGAGGAGCTCCCTCCATCAATCAGGATTCGCTTCATCTCGTACCCATCCACGTTCAGGGTCACGACCAAAGCATCATCGTGCGGGGTCTCCACACCTATCAGGTCCTCCGCTGAGAAGGGAATCACCATTTCTTCTTTCGGAGTCCAATTTCGGGCCCTCTTGCCCAGCACCACAGCGATGGGAATCCGAGAAGCGTAGACCTCCCGAGATGCCGTGGTATCTCCTCCCGCACCAAGTCCTCCATGAATCACATAAATGGTCCCCCGCCTCTCCTTGCGGGCATTGGAAGACTCTGGTTTATCATTCTTCGGGGATCGACCACGGGATCGGGAACGGGACCGCGATCGGGACCGGGAACGGGACCGGCCCCGTTGCCCAGCCACAAATTCCTTAAGCTTTCCCCGCTGGATCAGCTTCTCAATCTCCTTCTTCAACTCCCGACAATGGTTAGTGTCGTGACCGTTGGCACGATGGAAACGACAATAACGATCGGTGCGAGCTCCCATGGACTCTCCATCCTTCTTCGGGAGGTACCTGGCGAGACCCTGTCGGTCCATCACCTCCAATACAGCACCCATAGAACAAATGATAGGAGTGTAGTGGTCCTCCTGCTTGTTTGGCTTCGAGGGACGCTTGTCTTCCCTCCGATCGGGACGGCCTCGACCCCGACTGCTCTCGGGTTTATCTTTCCTCCTGCGATCGTCTGAGGGTTTGAACGACTGCTTCCCCTTGTTTGATTTTGGAGGATCGAGGTCTCCGGCAGCTATCTTCGATCCTGCACGTCTATTTGTTGCTTCACCCTTTTCTGCAACGCCTCCATGTTCCACACAGCCTTCTCAGCCACGCTGTGCATCAGGTCGGAACCATACGGTGCAGTCAGGTTCCGAATGAAGGTGCGGATGGTCTCTCCTTCCGACATTTCCTCATCAATCTCAGCCACGCTGGCTGTGTACCTATGGCAGTAATGCGCCAGAGATTCATCGGGCCTCTGTACCACCTCAGCCAGGGACCTCGCGCTTTTCAGGAGACGTCGACGGCCCTGGTACTGCTGGATGAAGCGATCATGCATCTGGGTCCAGCTAGAGATGCATCCTGGGGGAAGGCTGAAGAACCACGTCAGGGCCCTCTCACCAAGTGTGCCTGGGAACGAAACACACACTATGTCATCATTCGAGGCTCTGCTAGACAGGCCATGACATGCTTCTGGACATGCCGAACTGGATCTCCCTCGCCATCGTACTCCTTGATTGTCGAGATGCCCAGCCCTGGCGGGGCAGTAGTGTTCACCAATCGGGGGACGAAGGGATGAGTGGATCGATCCCTCAGTTCCGACATCATCTTCTTCTGGTCTCCCATACAGATATTCACGATCTTCACCACCTGGTCGGGGGTGATAGGACCACTAAGAGGGATGGTCCTATGTCGCACCGGTCCAGGCCCATCGACCACGAACTGCTCCGATAGGGCAGGCTCCTTGCCCTTGTCCTGATGCTCGGGTTGGGCCCCCTGCCCGTCCCGATTTTCCATCGGCGGAGGCAACTCCTCCTCCTTCTTCTTGGCGGCCTCCCTTCGGTCCAAGAGAGCCTCCATAGCTTCCAAAAATACGGGCATGGCATCCATCACAGCCTTTGCCAAGTCCGACTTTGCAGGTGCATCCTGGTCCCTCCTTGGGATCTCTTCCCAGCTCTCCGATGAGTTTCGAATGGAATCTTCGCGATCATCATGATGCCCCCTTGTTTGGGAAACAGCAGGGGGAGGATCATTCCGATCAACAGTACGCTCCGGCGGCCCTGAATTCAGAGTTCCAGTAGGGTGGCGGGAACCGCCGGATTGTCCTTGTCTCTTCTTTGGTTGCCAGCCATCGAACGGGTAGAAGCCATTTTTGCTTTTTGCTTCGTTCCCACAGACGGCGCCAATGTTGGATCACGGTTGGAACTCCGGTACGTTCTTGACGGAAGTCCGAACTCCTTCGCTCCAAGTAATCCTGCAAGAAGGGGATAGACCGGGCGGTGACCCAGAATCCCTCTCTGATGCTTAAATGAGTATCTCGATATAGACTGGCAAACAAGTATGAGTATGTGAATGTTCAACCTATCAATCCTGAGGTAACTCCTTCCTTTATATAGGGGAGGGGTCACCTCTGTTACCTGTTGAGATAACTTCCACGTTCCGTGTATCTCGGCCAGTAGCCCACGTTCCGTCTTTTCAGGCCACTTCCCCACTATGTTGATAGTGGGCGTGTTTCTCGGCCTCGTTCTCTGGTGGCGAGTCCCGACGGATGTCGGGGACTCCAGAGTTATCTCCTTTGGTCACCGCTCGGGGCCCCTCGTCATCGGGACAGGGCCAGCTTCTCAGGGATTCAATATCGGGGCATACTCAAAGGCATATTATTCGGGCCTACTTAAAGGCATATTATCGGGGCCTACTTAAAGGCATGTCATCGGGAGCGTTCAACTCGTATGTCGGGACCAACTTCGTCGGGTCCTCTCGTATTGTTCTTCTAAGCCTCTTTTGGGGCCCAGTGGGCCTACTTCGCCGTTTAGTCGCCGTTAATGGGCCTAACGGCTATATCGAAACCCATCACCCCCGAACTCGACTTTCTGATCGTAGACCGATTTTATACCTAGGTGTTTAATTCGTTATTCGCTTAGGTAATTTAGGATTCTAGTTAGCCTAATATTAACTAGTGGCGACTCTTTCAAAATCCACATTTTCAAAACGTAACCGCCTTAGGTCATATTTTAGGTCAGACAACCATCAATCGTCAATTTTTCCTCTCGGATATTACATGAAGCTGCATCAAGTCATTCATTTTTCTGTAGTGGCATGAAGATCGATTTTCCCTTTTAGAAAAAAATATATCGAAGTTTTCAGTAATATGCAAGTTTGCACTTTAGTCAGTATCTTCCACAGTTTGACAAAATTTTCTCCAAATATTAATATAATATAGGAATAAAAAAAATTAACACATGAAAACTGAAATAAGAAACAACATAATATATGATTAGCCATGACCACTACTATAAGAAGGAAACAATTCAATAACTAAAATAACCAAAACTCAATTACAAAAAGGGTTCATCTATGATAGTTGAATAGCATATTACCTATGTCGATCCTTGATGAAATTCAGAATAATCCCATCAACTGCGCAGATTGACCAATCTTTATGTAAGGAAAATATGATCTGATCAAACTCATCTTGGTGCTTCTTCAAGTAGAGACATCCGTTGAACAAAAAACAATGCATCATAGTGAATATTTTCATAAGTTGATAACTCATAAGTTATATGATATAACAAGTACCTGACAATACAAACTGCATCGTGTAGTCTGGAAGTCATATGCTGCAATATGACATTCAAAGTAACCTGCTTGTATTGCAAGTTCAATGGTATCTACAAAAGATAAAAAGATTTCGCAAAAGGAAATACATGGTTAAGTTAAATATATGAACGCTCTTGTAGAAAAATGCCGAAGTAATAACTAAGACAAAAATATATTTTAGTCATTATCTTTTTTTTTGGCCAAATATTTTTAGTCATCATCACTGATTGCATTCATCCAAGGAAAGAACAAAGTTGAACATACCTCTCTAACCCACTTCCAGCCTTTTGAGAATCAGACACAAATCCGAAGAAATCTTCTACTCTCACAAAATGATGAAATGGAGTCGAGCACAAAGAAACTCCTCGAGCAGAGCATATACCGTAAAAGGCAGAGTAGGATCTAGTGAAGATAAAACTCGATCAGTGATGAGACTGATCGGTTGGAGAGAAGAACTCGCATAAACGACAACGATAATGAACATCGGGAGAAAAAGGTTGACGATTGAGCTGCCAGATGCATTGTATTACTTGCAAATCTGCAAAAAAAAAAAAAAAAAAAAAAAAAAAAAAAAACGTTATTAACCTAGAAATCTCATCAAGTAAGCTCTTCCTCCAATGTTAGACCCGTTTTAGGTGCATGATTTCCTTAAAAACGTCACAGGCTGTGGAAGAGCATACTGATTCAACTAAGTTTCAGACATAGATTTGTGGACAACCTACAGTTGGGGGAACATGAACAACCAAGATCGTAGAAAAATAACAAAATTAAGACGCTAAGGGTAAAAGAAAATTGTTTCCTCGAAGTAGCAATTATTTTGAGGAAAAACGCAGAATAAGATATCACCGGAATTCACCTTTTGGGGCACATCTTCTTGGTTCTTGGTGGGACCTTATACCACTTTCTATATAAATTTCACATTAAATTTCTCATTTTATAGCATCACTTTTTTTTTAAGCGTAATAAATTGTTATATTTTGGTCACAGAAGTGTTATAATTAAGTGAGACTTTTGGTTTCTCTAGAAGTCATCATTAAAGTGAGATGGTTAGGATGAATGAACCAAGTATCAAACCAGTAAAACCGAAAACCGGTTGTAGAAACCATGCTAAAGGATGACGTGGCGTACTTACATTCACATATTAGTCTGACGTGGCGCACTTACATTTCCTTAGTCTCTTTCCTATTACCTTATAATATAGATAGATACATATGCATGTATGCTTTATTAATTAAATTAATTCGTCTCTTTTAAATCTAATATTATTTTTTATTACAAATTATTTAAGGGGCCAGCTATTTGGAATCGAGTTTATATAAACTCGATTCCTAGACCGTTGGATCCACACGCATTGAGATCACAATCTCAAAGTAATTTATTTTCACCGATTTTTTTTTTTTTGTCTTTTTATTACAATTTTATTATTCTTATATTTATTTGTCATATACAAATATATATATATATATATATATATATATATATATATATAGGTGTAAACGAGCCGAGTATCTGGCAAGCTCAACTCGACTCGATTCCATACTCGACGAGTTCGAGCTCGAGCTCGGCTCGATAAGTTTAAAATTCAATTAAATCATAAATTGTGCGCCTTAGCTCGAGCTCGAACTCGACTCGATTAGTTTTTTGGCTCGACCTCGAACTCGACTCGACTTGAATATACATATATATAATGTTATGTAAAGCTCGAATAAACTCGAGATCGAGGTCGAACTCGGCTCGAATAGGCAAAACAAAAAAGATCGATTAGGCTCGCGAGCCTCTCGAGTCGAGTACCACTGATCTCATACTCGACTCGACTTCAGAAAAAACTCGACTCGAGCTCGACTCGACTCGAAATTTACCGAGTCGAATTCGAATATCGACCGAGCCGATCTCGAGTAGCTCACGAGTAGCTTGACTCGTTTACAATATATATATATATATATATATATATTAAAAAAGAACACTTTACTATTATTTTCAGTCTCTCTTTAATTAATTAATTAATTATTTATTTAATATTCTAAATATATGTGTATTCATCCACAACCGATGAGCTTCCACAATGACGTAACTTGATGCGACATTAAGTAGCTGTCGATTTTTTCCTATTTATTAAAAAGTGTTGTCTATTAGTTTATAATTTTTTTTTTCGAAAATGATATCAAAATGACCTTTTTTACCATGTTATTACATTCATGATTTTTTTATTTTATAAAAACCAGTTGTTAGTTGTTATTGGGGTAGATGAATCATTGAGAGCCGCTTGTTTTAAAAAACAAATATTGAGTTGGTGAATAGTTAGAAAAGTGAACTCTAGATATAGCAAATGACTCGTACATATTGTATATTGAAAAAAAAATCATAAGATTATTAATTTATTATGCATATTATATTTTTAGAATATTAAATAATTAAGGAGAGACTGAAAATAATAATAAAGTATTCTTTTTTAGTAATATAAATATATATATATGACAAATAAATATAAAGATTAATAAAACTATAATAAAAGACAAAAAAAAAAGATCCGTGAGAGATTTAGAGGAGTGAGAGAAAATATAACAGAAAAGAAAGAGGGAAAAGAGAGAAATGGAATGTCACTTCAGATTGAAATCTCCATGCGACATTATTTAAAAAAGAAGTCAACAAAAATATCATTCTAAAATCTTAAAACCAAATCTTATTTAGTGACGTAGTGTAAACTTTTTAAATTGTTTATAAATTGAGATTACATTCTAAAATCTTAAAACCAAAAATATTAATCTCTACAATGAAACTTTTCGCTAAACATCTTGATAACTACATTTATATCCTTGCCTGAAATAGAAGAACACATATACCACATTCCAAAAGTCGATGAGTTGGATCATATCTTTTATTCACAATCCTAATTGTTGGTATCTGGTTTCTAAGATAGTTTGTTCAAGATTTTCTCAAAATTGTCTCATTGTGATTGTGAAGAAAATAATAAAATATGCAGAAATTCAGTTTTTTATTTAGTTTGATTCATTTTCAATGTCCTAGTTGCTCAAATATTTTTGGATGACCTATATGTTTATGATAATTGTTGTCGACTTCAAATTCAGTTTTCTCATAGGAAAACTAAATAAAAAAATGGAACTAGTGTGTAATTTTGTTGGAGAAGTTTTACATGCTGAAGAAGTATTAGACTTGTAAACACTTAATTTTGGACCACACGTGTTATGTGGCGTGCTAAATGAGGAAATGTTTAAATATGGAAAGTCGTGAAACTTCCAAGAATGCTCAGTGCAATATTAGGATAATTATTTGTACTTATTGCAGAGAATATTTTTTGAATATTATTTAATATTTATGGTTAGAATAAATCTGTGATATTTATTTCTTAGTTATACTAGTCCTAGATTAGTATAATAGACTAGTATATTTACAATGTAAGGTGGGGACAGCAATACAGCAATAAAATATCATTATTTTCGAAGTCCGTGCAAAATAAAAAGTAAAAAAACTCTCTCTCATCACTTTCTCTCTCTCCCCGTTATTTTTCTTTCTTCCTGCGTGTCCCTCTACAGCTAAGTCGATGGAGCTCCGTCGCCGGTGACCACCTCCACGCTCCACCCCATGCTCTGACCTTGCTCCGACTATCGTACCGTCGTCGTGACTGGCTATGTCTTCTCCGTTGCTCGCTCCACGTCGACGTAGTTGCCCCGTTTCACGCTAACTTTCCTCGTCGTTTCGTCCACCAAGCCTCAACCTCCGCCGTATCTCCAAGTCCGATCCAAAGCTCGCTGAAAGTCGTCCTGTGCCGATCCCGTTGGTCGCTGCTCCAAATTTGCTTTGTACCACCATCACCGGATCTCAGGATCAGATCACCAGGCCCCTCAACAATTCCTGTTCCCTGTGCTCAGATCAACATGATCTCAGGATCAGACCACCAGACCACCAGGTTGTCTTGCTCGCTGATCTTTTCCATCGTCTCTGGTCGCCGTCCGTCCACTACCTAGTCTGGATTAGCTCTTCGTCGTCTTGCCATCCTCCATTGCTGCTCTTCACCGTCGGTTGGAAGAGACCGACATGCCCGTGCCTGCTGCTGCTTTTGGGTTTTGTGTGTAATTCTTTTTTTTTTTTTTTTGCCAAACACATGTTATTATATTAGCTTATGTTTAATTACCTCAGTTGCATATATATATATATATATATACTAGTGTGCGTTCCCCGCGCAACGCGCGGGTGAAATGTCAGACACCACCAATTAATAAGATAAAATTGGTTGGAATTAGAACAATTTAATTTTTGACAATCTAAGAGTGTTGTTCTAATGTATATGCGTGCAAATTTTCATTCGAACGTACGTATTGTGTAATTTTCAAGCAGGTTGGGTGACGTTGGCGATAATCTTTTTTTACAACTACATCTTGCATGCCTTACACTGATCAAAGCATAAGTGCTTAAGTTTTGACATAGTTTTGGTTATTCTATCTATGAAGACATAAGTTAAATTCTTGCATTCGGATAATGAAACTTCTTTTATTAGACTTAGTATATCTTACATCGAGCTGCCCTTCAAAAGAATTTTCAATTTAAGTTAAAGGCAATAACACATCTCATTCGACACTTACATTGCAATTTTCAAGTTGATTCCCTTGATAGCATCATCCTAATTAAATACTGATAAAAATGTACTTTTTCCCTTTCTTGTTGAGTTTTAAGTTTTTTTTTTTTTTTTTTTTTTTTTTTTTTTTTTTTTTTTTTTTTTTCAGGGAAATGCCAATGCGATTTCCCAAACAATGTACAACAACCACAGATTCTCGGGATTCCTTACGATTAATCGACAACATCGATAAACAAAACAATCTCATTGCAAAATAGCTATGACTACTATTTTAACCGTAGTAAGGAACAAAAATGAATGGCCAATGTAGCAACAAATCGAGTTTTCAACAAATTATCACTCACTTGTTGGCTTCAATGAATTTTCGGTACTCTTTCTTCATTTTCACCCAGGGTACAATCCTGCATAAGGGTCGATGATTCAGCACTAACATGGTCGAACATTTTATTTATTTACGTGAAAATGTATATTGTTGCTTTGAAGCTAATTATAAAATTAGAGATGCAGCATGGTTCTGTAGTTAACCAAAGAAGAAGAGATGGAATACTAACTTGATCATATCCTTATTTTTTATGAACTGCACATATAGGGTGCCCATAATTCCAGCTGCCTCAGCTATTTCTGGATCTTTCTCAATGTCAATATCCACTAAATGAACCTTTTGATCAAACTCGTCAATCACCAATCACAAGCCACATATTCAGTTTTGCATATATCTAAATAACCTATGAAACTTGAGTCTATATCTATCTGTTAGCCCGATAAGGTGAATATAGCAACTATCAACTTCATTTATTTGAAACAGATATTGTAGCTTCTGTAAAATGGAAGATAAATGAGTTCCAAACCATTTATGTCTTCCCTTGAAAGCACATAATGTAAACCAAGAAAGTTCTGATCAAATACCTATGTTTCAATTTTTTTTAAATACAATGACTAATAGATTTACTTCTACACCAAATATGTGAATACAAATAATTTGGAGACTATAATGAAGCACTAACTCACAACATCAATAGTTCACTGGTTCTCTGACCATTGCAGGTGAAAAGAAAACTAATAGATATTTCATATTTGAAAACTATAATGAAACTATAACTCACAACATCAATAGTTCACTGATTCTCTGAGCATTGCATGTGAATATAAAACTAATAGATATTTCATTGGGCCATACGATTTGAAATGACTTTCATTGAATAGAGTATGTTGAGTGCTCTTATTGAGAAACTGGGAATATATGATATGTCTGTTACAAAGAGCTAACATCTAAACTGAGTACGCAACAATTTTTTTAAATAAAGACATACTTGTAAACAAGTTAGGTTAAGTAAAATGGGGCTAGGACACTGAATCTAAAAGGTACTTACTTTTTCCCTTTAAATTTAGTTTTGTTTGCAAGTCTAACTGTTTGCACGACAGCATCTGCAGACGCATCTTCAGGTGTTGCCTGCAGAATCTCACAAACGACCTGTTGGTATTCACTCCAGCACATATGATGAGGATGGTCGAAACTTTCAACACAATAGTTGAGATCAAAAGCAAGCACGAAATTAAGGATCAATACGCTTAAACTTAACATAAACACAGTCTTGTAAAGATTTTCCTTCAACTCAAGTAAGGAGAGGAATGTGAATGGATTCAGCGATATCATGCAAAAGTAAAAGAGTTGGCTGATGATAATTAGTAACTCGATTTGCAACTATTCAATCATGATTTTTAACAAAAAGTAGTAAATTTACAGCTCAGCATAGTGAGTGAATTATTACAACAGGAAGATCGGATATAGCAATGATATCCATAGAACATGTAGCAGTGCGATTAGAAAAAAAATGTGTTGGTTAAAAGATGAACATACCTCTAGTAACTTTGCCTCGGTGATTGGATGGAGATCATGGAAAGTCCTTTCCTTCTTCTACCTATATGAACCATCGAACAAAACTATACGTATGAAGATGGTCTAAACTTTCAACCTAATACTTGAGATCAAAAGCAAGCACAAAATTAAGGATCAATACGCTTAAGCTTAACATAAACACAGGTTTTGTAAAGATTTTCCTCCAACTCAAGTATGAAGAGGAATGTGAATGGATTCAGCGTAACTGAATGGATTCGGTTGATGATAATTAGTAACTCAATTTCCAACTACTTAATCATGATTTTTAACAAAAAGTAGTCAATTTGCAGCTCAGCATAGTGAGTGAGTTATTACAACAGGAAGATCAGCTATAGCAATGATATCCGTAAAACATGTTGCAATTCACCTGAGTATGATCTTCTTGCAATTTAAGATACCGTTTAAGACAACCCAGATGTATACTTTTTCTGGGTTGGTGTAAATGTGTATTCATCTAATTATGAACTGTAAATGAGTTCATCCCTTTTTTAAAAAATGATCATTGAAAAAAGTCATACTGAATTATACTGAAATAGCCATATTATCTAAATGAGTTCATCCCAATTTTTCAGCCTTCATCCCAATTAGCCTATCTTTGCTTCCAAATTAATTTTTGGTGAAAATGTGAACTATGAAGATTTAGAATTATAAATAATTAATGAAGTGCTTACATCGGTGGGTGACTGGAAGAGAATGAACATTTAAATACATAGCAGAAATGAAAAAAAAAAAAAAGTCAGCGGGGAAAATTGACAGATCTGTGTTGTAGTATAATATGATTGTGAACTGTAAAGCAAAGAACCTGACGTGCAAGACACCACATTCTTGTCTGACATTCTATCAAACACCATAAATGCATAACTGAAATCACCACTCAGTAGAAATCTCTTGATTGCCTTGTCCCTTCAACGTCAACCAAAACACCAAGTTAAAAACCTCAAAGTGAATCAAGCACATAACTGATTACAAATTATGCATTTGATCATTTTTATTATCTAAACATCACTGACAACACATAAAATTGGAATCAAGCTAAATGCAATAATTTTGAGACAAAATATTAATGAAAAGGGACCTCAACTCAAATATATTAGACATCATTCACTATAAATTCAGCTAACCCATTCTGATCTTCTATTTCAAGCACAGACCTGACCTAGTGGCAAAAGCATCTTCAGAAATCGTATCACCGAAAGCAGTTAAGTCAATATCTCCATCTAGATACCATTCTTCAGGAGCTGTCAAAAACAGGTCGAATCGATGATGCCCAGAAGCTGTTTGACGAATTGCCTCATAGAGATGAATATACGTGGAACACTATGATCGCTGCTTATTCCAGTTTGGGGAGACTAACCGATGCAAGAAACCATTTTGCGAGGGTGCCAAGTAAGAGTTCCGTCACTTGTTCTTCGCTCATTTCAGGGTATTGTCAGATTTAAATACATAGCAGAAATGCAAACTAAAAAAAAGTCAGGCGGAAAAAATTGACAGACCTGTGTTGTAGTGAAATCTGATTGCGTCTTTCCACTTTCCCTTTCTGGTGAACCTAAGATGAACTGCCTGAGTTGGTCTAGCGGTTATATTTATACAGTGAATCTGGAGGAGTTGAAGAGTTCTTGACATTGGGAATGCAGCAACGAAACCCATTCTTAATGAACCTCGGGAATATAGCAACGTGACTCGTGAGTGCATGTATCAGAAAACTACTGCAATTGAATTAATCCATCACCTGTGAAGTAATCTGCAGCATAACTAATTTCAACCAGAGCATCGACCTTGAGAATTGGAAAACTTGACGGTGGAATTAATTTTGACCTAGTGCAGTGGAAAACCCTTGATCGGTGTAACCCTAACCTCGATCACTGCATCGTTTAAAAACACCAAATTCCAGAGCAAAATGATCATTCAGCTTGATTTTAAGACTCCTGCATCGGTAGTCTCTTTCAGCAAAAACCCTCAGCTCAGTATTAAGCCTCTTAGTCTCTTTCTACCTAAATTTATATATATATATATATATATATATAGATATTATTGTATTGCGTTTTGTCTGAGCCTGTTTGATAAATGTTTAGATTTTAGGTTTCACTTGATAACAAACTATGATTTTATTTATATAGAATATGTTCATAATTGATAATTTATTACTATCTAATTTGATCATTATTTTACCATTTTTCAAATTAAATCGAAGTCATATATACATTTAAAAGCCAAATTGGCAAATATGTGAATTGAGTATCGTATGGGCTAGATTATTACCATTTGTCGTAATTCGTAATATAACCCCCGAATCCGAATCTCTGATCGTAGATTGATTTAATACCTAATTATTTAATTTGTTATTTGCTTAGGTAATTTAGGATTCTAGTTAGCCTTATAAATAACTAGTGGCGACTCTTTTCAAAATCCACGTTTTCAAAAGGTATCGCCTTAGATCACATTTTAGGTCTGACAATTTGGCGACTCTGCTGGAGATGATTTTAGAGGGTTCGAACTCAGTATGTTCACTTTTTGCCATGTTTGAGTGTTATAATTTTTACTTTTATTTTATTTTGATTTCATTGATCTAATTTTTTTTTTTGTGATTTCATTTGTGGAGTTTATTTTATTTTAAATTATGTCTGACTCTTTTTTTTGTGTTATTTGAATCTGCACACACCCACTTTAGTCTAATGTCCAAAACGCCTCAAACCCAAGACGACTAGGAACCCCAAAGGTTTAGTAAGGTATGACTGGAGCGACTTGGCCGCCGGTACGACTCGGAAAAACTTACTCGCTCGTGTAGGTCCCGAGATCCCTTTTAGGGGGAGGAAACCACCGTTTCGGGAACCTATCACTGGAACCTATCATGTAGAGCAAAGCTACACTCTTTTTAGAGACCCCCTAACATGTCGTTTTTATCCATGTTTTTTTGTTAAAGGTTATCAGGTATATAGTAAGTTTTTTATTTGTATAACTTTTATTTTTAAGCGCGCATCTCATTGCATTTTAAAAAAACAAAAAAAAACAAAAATCGGCTAAGCAATTAGTCTATTAGTTGTAAATTTTTCTTTTAAACATATATTCCATATGCACTAAAAAAATGCATTCCATATGCTCTGTTTTTTTAAACCTTTTACCTGAATTTTTAATCAGACATGCATCTCATATGCATTATTTTTGAACAAAAATATTTCAGGTAAATTATAGTTTTCCTTAGTTTTAGAGCTTTTATTTTTAAGTTTGCATCTTATTTATTTTTGTTCATGTCATATGCATTCTTTTAAAAAAAAAACTTTTCACCAAGATGCATTGATTTTATTTTTCCATCTATAAAAAATCAAAGCAAAAAAAACTTTTCAGGTAACTTGTAAGTTTTCTTCATTGTAGAACTTTCATTTCAAGTATGTAGCTCATGTGCATCTCATATGCATTGTTTTAGGAAAAAATGATTTGTAGATAAATAGTACACATTATTAGTCGTAGAACTTTTAGTTTCAAACATGCATCGCATTTGCATTATTTTTTTAAAAAATTCACCTGAAATTTTTATTTCAAAATATGAATTCCATATGCATTATTTTGTTAAACTTGTTGTAAGTTGTAGGTTTCTTAGCGTTAGGATTTTTTTTTTCAAACATGCATGATCGTTTTAAAAAAACTCAAAGTGTCATTCATTTTTATCCAAGGTGTATTACACTTTTTCGGCAAAATCGTCATTTCAGCATTCACATGAGCAAGCGTTTAAAAAATGGGAGATTAAATTCTAATTTTTGAAAAAAGTAGTTTAATCGTTCAGTTCAGTGCGACTATTTAATTTTAAACAAAGGACGAAATTTTTTTAAATTTGTTTGTTTTGAGCATCTGTCTTGCGTGATAATGCGCTCACAAACTCAGTAAACTCCATGATAGTGCAAAACACCTTAGATCATAAATTTTGATTCTTTTTAAAAGTAATCAGATTATAAAATGATTGACATTAGAAATTTTTCGAAAAAAATGAAGCATGACTTCTTTTATTCTTTATACTAATTTTATTCGCTCTTTTTTGGTACCCTTAGTTAGGTATCCTACACATATAAGTTCTGCTAGCCAAATGGGGAAAAATAAAATAACATGCAGCCATCCAGTTGCGCGAAGAACAAATTGCGCGAAGAACAAATTGCGCACTCAGGATATCGAACGCTCAGGTGCGATGAATTGTACTTTATTTTTTCCTTGAGATTTGAGTGTCCCAACACTTTTTGTAGATCATACGACCAATGAGGCTGCAACCACGTGAAACGTGGCTGCTTCAGAGAACTTCCATGTCAAAATTCCATCTACCATGTGTGTAATTCATACGCGTCCTCGAACCAAGCCGCACATCTGTTTTACGACGAGGTCTAAACTGGTAAGTGATAACCAAGGGGCATCTCCTGTTGAGATCGAGTACAACTGTAGATGGGAAAATATCAAGAGATGAAGAGATCACTCAAAAGGATCGATAATCTCATGAAGATCGAATATGGTAATAAAAGAGCATTAGAGGAGTCAAGAGAAGAAATTATTATTGTCGATGTCTTCCATCAGAGATTACTCAACCCAAGACGTCGACACAATCAACTTGTTCTGACTCGAGTCATCATCAAGAAAAATGTCAGGTGTATTCGAAAGTTTTAGTCTACCGCTAGGGGCATGTACATAATTGTTGTTGATTAATCCATATAAATTTTATTTCCTTTTGAAAAAGAGAAAAAAAAAACTCATTATTTTTAGGGTCACAGACGCTCTTTAATCGGAAACCATAAAATTAAGGAGAACGTTCCTGCAAAAGGGCCACAGTCATCCCTAAATCGACTACAAAAGATCACAACCAACCTTAAAAATGGCTACAAATTAAGAGAGACCATGTGAACCCTGTAAGGGCGGGAGAATAAAAAGGGCCACAGCCACCCTCCAAATGCCTATAAATCAAAAGTGTGAAAGGGCCACAGCCACCCTTAAAATGGCTACGCATGAAGAGTGATCCCCCTAACCCTTTGAGGGCGGGATACTAATAAAAGGGTCACAGTCGTCCCTTAATCGACTATAAAGAAAGGGTCACAACCACCATCTAAATTCCTACAAATCAAAGAGTGTATTCCGACGAATTTGTGAGTGCAGAAAATTACAGACGGGGACACAACCACCCTTCAAACGGCTACAGATAAGGAGCGCTCCCACAACATCGAAGGCGGGAAATAAGTGGAAGGACCACAGCCACCCTTAAAATGGCTACATATAAAGAGTGAATTCCCACAAATTCGGTGAGCGTGGGAAATATTTGAAAAGGCCACAGTCACCCTCCAAACTGCTACAAATTAGTAGCACTCCCGTATCAGAGACGGGAAATAACGCGTCACAGCCACCCAGCATTTGGCTAATAGAAAAAAGAAAAAAAGAGTGTTTCCGCTAGGTTGAAAACCCGAGAGGGCTGCCTAGGCAAAATCATAAAATGAGGGGCATGATTGCAAATTCATAAATTGCAATCATGGCAAAAAGGAGAGAAAAAAATTCTCGATGGACTGAAAACCTCAAGAGGCAGTCCATGCAAAAATTAGGGAAACCGAGGGGCACGATCGTAAAAATTTCGGCCCAACCTTTATGATTTAAATTATTTGGCCGATCCAATATGTCAAACCGGGACGAATTAAAACTGAACCGGATTTTCTCAATCGGTTCGACCTAATCGGGTCGGGTCGGACCGGGGTAACTAAGTGGATCTAACCAAACCGGTTTTGAGTGTTGAATCGAACCCTATTTTTATTGGACCGGTTCGGACCAAAACAGATTTTAAAATTAAAACCGGACCGAACCGAATTTTTATTTTCGGAACGAACCAAACCGGACCCGAACCAAACCGGACCGAAATTGACTGAAGCGAAATAAATTTTCAAAAACAAATTCAAGTTAATTAAAATAGGGAGCTCAAGTCTTAAAATCCAAATGTTTTGAACCTTAAATGGCCTACACAAGCACTATCTCCGATAACGACACAAGGAAAAGAGGGGGACCTTTTCAGTTCGACATTTCTCAACCATGTATACATCTGTGACAGAAGCACAACTTCAAGAGAAGTTAAGCTACAAGTCATAACCACAATGGGGGGCACACCACCATGAAGAAACATAAGGTATTACCTACCTCTGGTACGGAAACTATGACATTCGAGGTTCCGCACAAAAATACTCGGAAACCCGCCAAAGGAAAAACTAAGTGCCACTCGGCAATTCGAGACACACGTCCGGACAAGAGCCATTACCCCTACTCAATCCCACCAGAAAATACACTTGCATCAAAATGCAAGGAGTAAAGGAATAGAAATTTCCAAGTCCTCCTCATATAAGGGTATTGCCACACAGCAATCACCAAGGGAAATGCCCAACACTTATCGAAAGAGCGGGGGAACGTCGCGAATCACAACTCTTACAAAGACTCAGCTATATCCTACTTACAAGAGATACTCATTACAACTGAGTAAAGAAAGACAATACGACCACCAAAGGACTTGGGGGCACCGAATGAACAAGACGCGAACACGTGAGCACACGAACACGCGAATACGCGACACCACTCTTCCTAAGAGGAGGCCACATATGAGGAAAACAACCTCAAGACCTCATACGGAATTAACCCAATATATCAACATCGGGTATCGCCCTCGAAAGGCGACTCTTCTACTCGAAAGGGTCCTGGTAACCGGCATATTACCAAAACTCGAATGCAAGGTAATAACTCTATACGAAATACTAAACTGAATAGAATAGACTACTCTGGTAAGATATCTACCCCGAATAGTTTGATTTAATCAGACAATAATGCAAACTCAACGGAACAGACTAGTCGCGAATAATCTGTTCCAGTCATATTGACATTACATGCTGAAAAGAACGAACTAGCCGAACCTGATATGAGGATCCAATAGTTCAGTCTAATCTAGTCCAGAGGGACAACATGACAGGCGACATAGCCCTACAAGGATATTTATAACTCCATATTATTTATTAACCAATATACATCTCGAATCAATGAGAAACAATTTGAGACAGGTTATGTACAGATACAAGAGATGTATCAAAGACACACTCTACTTAGGAGACAATACCAAGTAGAGGTTATATACAACACTCCCTGTAATACTCTATCTACAAGCACCCTACATAGGCATCTAAGCCAAGTTGTGGTCGCATATGTACCACTTGCATCATCGCAGCAAGTCTCCAAGCTAATGTCAGCCCACGACGTCTAGTTGAGCGAATTGCTCAAACACAAGATCCTACCTTGGAAACAATACCAAGTAGCGATCACATACGTACATACGCATCACGCTATGGAAGCATCGACGTGTATCGACTCAAAAGCGCAAACAACAATATATCAACGAGCACATGCAACTAGGGACCCTTGAAAAGTCCCATACCCAACATGCGCCGTCAACCAAAGGGAGTATTCATACTAATAATTATAAACTAATTGAAGAAGATCATAGAACTTCATCTATTATCTATCATACTGCAAATATTGCACCTATCTAATGAAGTGCATACCTTCTCGTAGGTACAACCTTACTTATACATTAACAATACTCTCTAGTCTGGATTCATACCATGTAGTGGACTCTATGCATTTATTTTGCATCAACAACGCAAGCTATTACGCTACATACAACAAATGGTCTATATTATACACCATCTACATGTCAATACTCGACATAAAAAACGAGCACTCAATACGCTCTCGCATGCAACATCTATTATGTCTACTCTATACAGTTACATGCTAGAAATTTTTCTAAGGACTACATACAAGTAACATGGCGCGACATCCCCGCTCGGGGGCAACCCCATGATTACAACAACCATTCATTGGTTTCTCAACCAAGAGGCTATCATCTATTACATGGCGCGACATCCTCTATACGAGGGCAACACCACACAACTAAGTGGCGTGACATCCTCTTTACAAGGGCAACCCAACACATTTACATGGCGTGACATCCTCTTTACGAGGGCAACCCCATGACATCTTACTGAGGAACGAGACACCCAGTATAGTTTACTAAACATTTACATGGCGCGACATCCTCTTTATGAGGGCAACCCCATGACATCTTACTGAGGAACAAGACACCCAGTATAGATTACTAAACATATACATGGCGCGACATCCTCTTTACGAGGGAAACCCGATGACATCTTACTGAGGAACGAGACACCAGTATAGATTACTAAACATATACATGGCGCGACATCCTCTATACGAGGGCAACCCCAAGGGAACCTACTACTACCCACAAGTAGCATTCATTATTACGTACCACCTATCTACGCCGGCAAGAGCGTAGAAAAAAATCGCCGCAATACACAACGCAACGAAAAATCACCAAACATACAAGTCGAGTCTTGTAAAACGTTATCTTGTCTGTGAACAAATAACGGAAATAAAACACTCCAACTAAGCAAGTAGCGTCTCGCCACAACGTCGCCTTGGAATGGCCCAAGAGACGGAAAAAACTACAAGTCGTGTGATGCGAACTTGTACAGCCCCTGGAATAACCGGGTAGAGGTGTAGTAGCACCGCAAGGTCAGTACCAGGACTAGCCAAGGAACACCTCGCCTTAACGCTATAACAGGGGTACCCAAATAGCGAATCAAAACACATTAAAAAATTAGGAAGTTTTGTCTTGCTACAACGTCGCTTCGGAATGGTCCAAAAGACGGAATAAACTACAAGGCGTATTAGACGACCTTTGTCACGTCCCTTTGATTAACAAAGTGGAGGTGTACTAGCATCGCAAGGCAAGTAATTGGGATAGCTGACATAATGCCTTGCAACAACGTTACGAGGGGTGTTCCCAACTAACAGATGGAAAAACGCACCAAACTTACAAGTAGCGTCTTGCAACAACGTCGCCTTAGAGTGGACTAAGAGATGGTAAAAACTAAGGTCTCGCCTCGTCGAGACGACACACTCGCGTGTATACATGGGTCTTGCGCATTACTACTCACAAATGCCAAGTACCGGGAAAATGACCTTGTGCATTACTACCCATAAATGCCAAGGGTCACTCTAAGGACTTGCGCATTACTACTCATAAATGCCAAGTGTCGGGGCAATGGCCTTACGCATTACTACCCATAAATGCTAAGCGTCACTCTTAAGCCTTGCGCGTTACTACTCATGAAATACAGCAAGCATACAACAGACATGTCTAACAAATATTCATCTTGCCATGCCTTGGTATAACCAAGAGGGGCACGCAATGTAGGGACATATGTCTCCTAACAACAACTACGGATGCTACATCCAATAAGAGGACGAGTCTCAACTCTACTCTATAGTCCAAAACACATGGACAATCATAAAAACAAAGGTATGAAATATTACTACCATGTTACCATGCATTACTAAACCATTCATGACAGGTCTTAAACTACAACGTCAAACATCGAAACATAAACATAAAGGGTTCAAAGGGACAACACCCCAACAAACAACCTCAACCCAAAAACGGGGAGCCAAAACCATGTACAAAGCCTGGTAATGCAAACAATCAACCTAATGCCACATGTGAGGTACCAACACCTCCAGCAGGCTGAACAACACTCTTATCTCAAGTGGTAAACTCCACTCAACACCTACATAGCCTTTATGGCTCTTACATACGCGCCTACACGGCATCTACACGCGTGTCTAAAATGGCACTATGTGACTATTCAGGGTAAGGTTTCATACATAGTTATCATACTAACGCCTATAGATATATATATCGATCAATGTTTGCAGGACATATATGTCTAGTTACATACTCTACGAAGAGACTTAAGTTTCAACCATCGTTGCGAACAATACCAAACTACCAAGTCAATATTTACAAGGGCTAGAATCATGCAAGTTGCAATACAAACATCAAGGGCATGCCTCAAGGGCATTCGCATCAGCAAAACACATTCGAGGGCATTCTTCTTTACAACCTCAAGGGTATGCGTCTCAGCAATCTGGGGAGCATTCGCCTCAACAACCGGGAGAGCAATATCGTCTCTAAGACGCAATACAACCACATGGCCAGTGGCAAACGTGGAGTATATACCCAACTAATAAAAGCAGAAATAGGGGGCAACGACACTTACTTGCTCAACAAAACCTTCGATGGAGTCATACATCTGGTTGTCAGCACCTGCCCGAATGCCATCATGATAGGACTCAGAATCCTTGTACTCCGTTACTCCATCAACCTTCCCCTATGCATATGCATTATCCTGCATAGCCTGCAAAACAAGGTTGTACACCTCGCTATCCTCAGCAACCTTCTTTTGAAGGGCAATCACATCAGACTAGAGTGCAATAACTCGAGCCTGACGAGATGAGGCTCCCGCCTCCAAATCCGCCACCTTGGAATCCAAGAAACACGTCTTCTCCTTCGTGCTCGCCAGCTCGCGACACACCTTGTGGCACTTCTCCTGGAGAGCCTTCTTATAACAACAACACAATCATGCATACAACTTATAAAAGAGCAAGGATGAATACCCACAGGCGCAAGGCATGTCTGCACACCCTCAACATACGAATGCGCACTCTCAGGTTCGCTGGGACGAACCCTTCAATTGCCAGGAGGGATAATCTGCTGGAACATACATAATCCCACATCGGGAGTAGTAAAGATGCCGCCATAGCAAAGCATGGCCCCCTAACAACAAAGGGTGCCCACTCCCCGCCAGTGAAAACATCCTTTTACAGGACAAACCAAGCCAACTCAGGTGAGCGCAGCAAGAGGCGCAATCCCTATAAACACATTCAAGGATAAACAAAAGGGCCAAACATCACAGTATAGCAGGGAAATAAAGGCAGGTTACACATCTTCACGAGGAGACTCCTCCTCCAAGGTATAGTCCCTCGACCGGGGGGCAGACATAGCAGGCGCGCGAGCCTGACCTTCAATGTTTGACACCTCGGAGTCAGCTCTTTTGGTTTTGGAACAAGGCGGAGTGTTCACAACCGCAACACATACACGTCCACGCACTAAGAGGGGAAAAAACGCCTCTCGTTCAAAAACTAAGTATGGAGACGCTAAGTGCAACACACGCGCGTCTACACACCAAGAGGGGAAACAACGCCTCTCTTTCAAAAGCTAAGTACGTGAAGCACACGTACGAAAATGTGATGAGAGGATACGTAACACCTCTCGTTCAGAAACAAGATATAATGGCAACACACATGGCGCAACGTGCGCATGTTTCGACACATCAACAAGGTACTACGATTCGCTTCTAAATTCTAAGTGTAAGGATACCACGAACGCCACACTATGCACGTGCAACACCGTGCACACACGTCGACATGTTATTGCAAGATCTACCACCTCACATGTTGCGTCCTGGCTGAACTGGGCCGAATGAACGCGTTTGTCTAAGTGGTTGAGCGGGTTTCTGGGCTGTTACCCTTTGCGTGGAAGAGGTGTTCGTCCTATGCCGATGACGAGTGTTCGGCTTTATCGCTGAGTCTCGAAAAGTCTGTGTCTCAAGAGGAGTCTGTGTCTCGGAAAATGGATGTGTCTCAGGAAATGGCGGTCTGTGCACAAGTCTGAGCGTCTGGGCACATCTTGCTCCTATTTCTCTTCCTCGTCTTAGCCACGGATCGCTGGTTCCTGCACGAAGGGCCAGTACTAGCACGGAGAGGGGAGGGGGGGGGTGCTAGTGGAGCCCTCTCCGATACCTAAGTCACAATAGGGCTAAAAAGGTAATCTTAGAGAGAGAAAATATTTCTAGAGAGAAGTCAGAGCTCAAAGTGCCAAAGTTGGGCAAATGAGAGGATGTATGAAAATGGGTGGCCAAGGCCTCCTATTTATAGGCTTCCTTGGGACCGGACCCGGTTTTGGAGCGGTTTGATGACGGTTCAAAAGCAAGCGGTAACCGTCATCAATATTGGCAATGCGCGAACTCGACTTCTCTATACGTAACGGTAATCGCGTAAACGGTAATCGCGTAAACAGTTATCGCGTAATACCCGTAGTGCAATCCGGACCTCGTCGAATTTGGGCAATTCGGCGAGGTCCGGATTGTCGCGCAACCCGGACCTCCGGATTGCTTTGTGCAATCCAGAGGTCCGGTCCGGACACGCGTCACGCGCTTTCGGACCGTTTTGACCCTCGGGAGACGTTTTTCGAACCGTGATGTGATTTTTAATGTGTTTACGAGGCCCGAAATATAAATACGAACCCGAATTGGACATATATCCATCACTTGCCCCCGAGTCAAGTAACGGTTCAAAACCTTTCTTGACTCTAGTTTGAGTTAGGGTACATGTCCAATTTGAGCTTGACGCTAACCTTCCGGTTTTGATTGTCGGTTGGACGTAGAAGTCTTGATTTCTTCCGTCCTTTGATTTTTCGACCGAGTGACTTTATTTCCTGTCATTACGGTTAGTGCAATAGAGAATGCGCGTATATATCGTGCAAACATGATTACCGCTAGGGATATAAGCAATTAGTAATATGTCATGCGGACATGCTTTTATCAACATGCATGCACAAGTAACGGTCATAGCAAAAACGTAATTACGTGATGCTAGAAATATAATCCGTATAGTCTAAAACGACTTAGCGATTATTAAATCATGCGATATGCAAACATGCATGTAAAATGACGAATTTGATACGCGTAATACCAAAACAATCATACGCGTAGAGACAAATACTTAGAAGAGGGTGGAGTATACCGTAAGCACTTAGGCGTGGGTGTAGATGAATTACTCATTTAATCCTTATCATCAAGGAATCTTTTGGAATATGTGATTACACTAATCCCCAATCATTCTTCCAACTCTTTGGGAATTCATTCTTCCTCCTACTTTGCAGGTAATTGCTCCACCATTTCTAGAAACCATTTGCTTGTTCAAAGTTTCTTCACCGTCGTAAACTTTAGGTGCATTCCGAAAGTTACGTGTTTGATTCTTGACTTGTTTTCAGAAATTGGCACCACCAATCGACTCAGATCATCGCGAGGATTCCGGCGCCGCCTTCAGAATCGCCAGACGACCCCGGACGCGCCCTCACGCGCCGTCGCGTGAGTGTTGCCCTGCCGGGGCGTGTAACCCACGCGCCGCCTTCCCGTGCTCCGTTCGCGGCGGTCTTTACCTTTCTGAAATCGTCTCGACGAGTGGAGTCCATTGTGATACTTTTTGTCACATTTTGAGGTAGTCTGAAAACTCGATTTTACAGGACAGCTTCGTCTTGATTTTTAGATGTTGCCGTATTGTTGTTCCTTTGAACTATTTGTCGTTGTTGTTGCATAGAGCTGCTCATTGGAGATCATATGTCGAATAATCGCTGGTTGGTTGTTGTTGTTATCGTCGTTAGTTCATGCCTTAGACGATTTTTTTTTTTTATACCTCCGTGGATAGTTGTGGTAAAATTCCCCCATTGGACATATTGCCCCCATGCCTTCGCGTAAAGGCCTTTTAGTCGGTACGTGTAGTTTTTCTCTTAACGGGTTTGTTGGTTGTCGGAAGTTGCCAAACGTCTTTGGGAGTAGCCGTTTGTTGTTTTGATGCCTTAGAAAAATACTTTTCCTAAGTGTTGTCGTGTTTGCTCTTCGCGGTTCGTCACGTTAGTCGAACCGCTTGCATGATAGCTTCTTGGGACGTTGGTCACTTTTGTTGCATGTATCAACTTTGCTATGCGCGTTGACTTTTGCTATGCGCGTTGACGTTGCTATGCACGTTGACTTTTGCTATGCGCGTTGACTTTGCTATGCGCGTTGACTTTTGCTATGCGCGTTGACTTTGCTATGCGCGTTGGCGCTTTTATGATCGCATGGCTTTGACGTGTAGACTTCTTTTTTGGTTCTTTGCAGATTGTGAAGCCGTAGTAACCTCTTGTGGAACTCCTTTCTTTTTGATTGAATTGCCGCTATGAGTAAGTCCACTACTCCTCTATCGCAGACTCCTTTTAATTCTGACGTTGAGGATGACTTGGAGGTAGATTTGGTTTCACAAGTAGATAGTGTTTTGGGCACTGATGCGGGCGTAGTTGCTGAGCCTTCTGCTGAGGCACCTCCCGTCGAAGAGACGGAAGTGTTGGTTAGATATTACACTAACCGTTTGGATAGGCCCTTGTTTGCATTGTATGCGAGTGCTTCTGGACTTGACCCTCGCGCAGAGGCTGTTTACCCCTTTGATGTGCTTCGTAAGAGTAGTTTAGGAGACGCTACACCTCCGCCTACAGACTTGTCCGTCGTTTATATATCTCATGTCAGGGAGGGTTTACGCTTTCCATATTGCCCTGACTTGATTGAGCTTTGTAGCGGTTATGGGATTTCCCCCTTAGATCTTGCACCCAATGGAATTCGGGTGTGGACTTGCTTTAGGGTGCTGTTTCACAAGCAGTCATGGCATTATTCTCCCACCATTTTTCGCTGTTTCTATCAGCTTAAGAGTCCGGACTCTACGGGATTGTGTAGTGTGAAAGTACGCTGGACGAACTTGCAAGGTGATGGGTTTGAGGAACTTGGTCTTGGTGAAGCCAAGTGGGATTCTAGTTATCGGTTGGCTGCGGATCGCTCTGCCGATCATTTGAGGCACCATTACTTTTTTCTCATGATGCGGGTACGACTTGGGACGTCGAGTATATTCGGAAATCTGATCCTGCGCCTGCTTTTCGGGAACTCTCCTTGCTGGATAGGGAGGTGATAAAGCAGATATATCACTGTCAGCGATCACGTGGTTTTACTTGTTCGCTGCGCGCATCTGATCAGGAGTTGGTCGATGTTGGGATTCATGTGCTCCCTTCTGCGGCTTCGGTATGGTAAGCATTTTTATAACTTTTACCGTGTTGCAATGTAGGTTGGTTTGACGGAAAAATCTCATCTTTGCAGACGGTAGCCGCTCGCAAGATTGCTTCTAACGGAAGGATTGTTCCATCTCTTGCTCCTGGAGCATCGGCGGCTTCCGGGCATGGAAAAGGTAAACGGTTTGAATAAACAGTCTTCCTTGTATACTGTCTTAGTTTGGTTGTAACTTTGTGTGTTATTTGCAGGTCGCAAGACGCTTGTTACTGATCGCGGTATTGTCGCTCCTGATCCTACCAAACGGTCCACCGCTGGGACGTGTTCTTCGAGCAGTTCGAAGCGCCCGAAGACTACTGTGACCGTTCCTACTCTTTCCTGTCATAAAGGGAAGGAAGTTGACGGTTGCAAGGATGCGCTGTCTACCCCCCGCTCGAAGGAGCGGTCCGAGGTGGAACGTGCTCTTCCTTCTGGTATAAGCTGAACACTTGTCTGTTTGCTTTTGTGCGCTTTGGTTTTGGTTTTTGCATAACTCTATTTGGTTTTGCATGTAGTGCTCCCGCCACTTGGACGCGCGGATCTGCTTCTTCCTTTGGAAGGTGATATTTCAGATGGTAAGGGGATGCCATATGTGACAGGGGATTTCACTTTCCCCAAGAGTTCCCGGCTTAGCATGCCAGAAGTTGGTGTGCGTGTTCTTCATCGATCCATTCCTCCTGGTGATCGACTTGTTCGGCCATCGAGCGACGAAGAGGCGCGAACCATTGTTGAGAGATCATTATCTGGATTCACACCAGTAAGTATCTTTCTTTGCTTTGCTATGCTCGTTGTTTCCGAACATGTATGCTTATTGTCTTGTTGTTTTCAGGTTGTTTCTGACATGGTGCACATGGCCTCCTTCATGTTGGAACTTGTCCAGGAGAAGCGTGCTATTGCCGATAATGCTTCCGTTGTGTCCAGGGAGCTTAAGGAAGCTAAGGATGAAGTGCGCCGTCTTTCTTTGAAGATGACGGATTTTGATGCCCGTTATGATTCTGATCATGCCCGCCTTGTTCAGCTTGAATCTGAGAATGTTGCCATTGAGAAGGAGATTTCTGACAATGCGGGCAAACACAAGGTTGCCTATCAGAAAGTGCGCGAAGAGGCAATGAAGGCCGGCATTGAGGAGGGACTTGGAAAGTTCCCTACTACTCCTGAGTTTGACAGCGTGGTTACTGCTGCTGCTACGGCGAAGGCCGCTCCTAAGCTCAGCGAGTTTGCTGAAGATTTTGTTCGTAGAGTGAGCATTCTTGCTCCCGGCTTTCCTTTTGACAGGTTAGGGCCGTATGCGGAGTTTGCGGTTGGGCAAGTTGCCGAGCTCCGTCGTTTGGATACTGCCGCAGCACAATTTGCGTTTTTGTTTGGAGAAGACGGTGGCGACACTAATGTGCAACTTCTGCCTGTTCCGCCCAGTCCTGTCAGAGATGATGGCATTCTTTGATCTGTGCCATCTTTTGGATATGTTGAACTTGTTTCTGAGTCTGTTTGCCCCCCGCCTTCTATGTTTGGAAACTTGTTGGAGTTGTTCCTTGGTTGTTGCCTGTGACTTGTTCGCTTTGAACTACGTCGTTTGAACCTGCTTTATGCATAGCAGTTTGCATGATAACTTGTTAGTAATTTTTCATACCGTTATCACTTACTGTGTTTGTTGAATGTGGATGACTAGTAACGTAGACATAGTCCCCGCAGCCGTGACCGATAGCCACTTCTTGATTGATGACTTGAGATGTACTCAAGATTGCTTGCATGATGCATTACGCATCTTTTCCTTCTTTCCTGAATAGCTTGCCGCTATATATGTTGTAACCTGTCAAGTATTTCGCGTATAACGACTTTTCTTAACAAGTAGTATATTTGAAAGGTGTTATCTTGTCTAAGCAAGATACTAGTTTATACCGTCTCTTAGTTCCACTCTAAGGCGACGTTGTACAAGACTCGACTTGTAAATTTTATGAGTTTTAAACAGGGTGCGCACCTGCTAGCATGTATCAACCCGCGTTGGGAAGCATACGTAAAAACATTTTGGTTTTTGAAAAAATATTTGTGATACGTGATTTCTGCGTCCAGCGACCACGTAACACGCTTTGAAAATATGTATTGTGATGCATGATTTCTGCGTCCAGGAATCATGCAACACAGTTTGAAAATCTGTAGTACGGAATTGTCATCTAACAAGAGGACTTTTGCCGTAAAGTGTGAACCCTTGAACAGGAATTCATAGTACGGGATTGTCATCTAACAAGAGGACGTTCGCCGTATAGAGTGAACCCTAAACAGGAATTCATAGTACGGGATTGTCATCTAACAAGAGGACGTTCGCCGTATAGAGTGAACCCTAAACAAGAATTCATAGTATGGGATTGTCGTCTAACAAGAGGACGTTCGCCATAAAGAGTGAACCCTAAACAGGAATTCATAGTATGGGATTGTCGTCTAATAAGAGGACATTCGCCATAAAGAGTGAACCCTAAACAGGATATACACACTTATTGTAGCGTGGGGTCGTTGTAACAAGAGAACTTCCGCCACTTATGGGGTTTGAAGTAGGGCGTCATTGGTATAATGCTTTGGAGTAGAAAGGTTGCAATTATGTCCTTGCAAATATGTTGTTGCAGCATGCTGACTTTGAATATATCTTGGGTTTAATTCCAAGTTGTTGATTCCATGATGACGCCTTTTGATGTAGTCGTCAATATGAGTAAGTTGTTGTTGATGATAAGCGTTGTCATAACGCGTGATAGATTTTTGCTTGCACATGGCATAATATCTTGGATTGTTGATGTAGATAATAAGTGCGTAGTTTTGTTACTTCGCGTTTAATCCAAAATAACATGCAAGACATAGATATGTACCTACAAATGTAGATTGACTTCATTAGATACTTGCGCGTATTTACATTGTTTTTTCGAGAAGGCGTCAACCGATCATTCCTTCTTAAAACATGTAAAGGAACTAGTTGCGATGATACTAAAAGCACTTAGAATAGAAATACGCAAAGTAATCGGAAAGATAGTTATTTCTCCCGTCTCTTTCATGGTTGGTTTGACGATGACGTCGCAGAGTCAGTTGTAACAAATCGCCTAAACGCGCCCAGCGCGATGCATTCTTCAATCTCCCATCTCAGTGGTAGACACATGTTTGTGTTGTGCCCCATGTTTTGTGGTATTTGCACCATTCCTTAACGTTGTTGCCCAAGAAAGCGGTCTTTGGAACAAGTGGACTCGGGAGCTTGTTTTTGAGCAGGTTGACGTAAATGTCTTCAACAAACGTGTTTAGCGGTGTGAAGATGTTGTCCATATTGATGCTTGCGCCTTCCTGGTTGTTCGTTTCAGCTTGAACTTCTTTGTCCCAACAGAGGGGTGTACCCCACCTCAGTTCTTGTTCACACAAGACTGCTGTCTCGAGCTTGTCTTTTAGATCTGCCATGGTTCTGGTTGTTTGCCATCCATGAATTCTTCCGAAGAGAAGGAAGGATCTGGCGTTCATGTTTGCAAAGAACACGCTTATCACTTCCTCTCTTGTTGCATTTTCCAAGGAGGCGTTGGCAGCGAATCTGTTGAAGTAGTTCATGATTGGCTCACCTTCACCCTGCTTGACGAGCCATATCTGGTTCCATGAAGAATATTGAATGTACTCTTGTGGCTTCCAAACTATAACATCTTGCTCATGCCTTTCATCATCAATAATTTTCTGCTTCTTGAAAGAATTCACCATCGCCACATGGAAATGGTGCTTTGCTCTTAGGGCGTTGACGTAACAACGTCTTGCGGCTATCTGGTCGCCAAGTACTTCCCCTATTCCGTGGTCCGTAGGGAACTTCATCTTCTGATGGATAGTAGAGGGCACGATCACGTAAGGGTTGATCGTTGTTCGCCCTAAAATTCCATTGTAGGCCCCAAGAGATTCCACCCTTGGCCAAGGATGACAGGAAGCGTGATCGTTCCCAGGGTGTGTGTAGCTGCCCCGGCAAAGCTGACTAGCGAGAAGGTTCCCAGAGTCAAGTCTTTGACTGATCTTCCCAGTTGCTCTAGGACTTTGACATGTAGAATGTCAGCGGAGCTTCCACCATCAACGAGGATTCTTTTCACATCATATCCGTTGATGTCCATGGTTATGACTAAAGCGTCATCGTGAGGGTAAACGATATGCTTTAAGTCTTCCCTGGAAATTTGGATGACCACGTCGTCTTGCTCCGGTTGCTTGCGCTTTCCATATCTTGGCAATGTTGCTGCTTGGGAAGCATAAATGTCCCGAGCAATAGACACTTGTCCTCCGGTGGCAGGTCCTCCGTGGATGACGTTGATAACACCTCGCTTGGCCGGCGGAGGGTTGTCGTTGACTTTCTCTTTGCCTTTACCTCATCTCTTTGATGACTCTGCTTGAGCCTTCTTTGGGGGGTTGTCGCCTTGATCGACGAATTGCTTCAATTCGCCCTTGAGGACGAAGTTGTTAATGCGGAAACGTAGGCTGACACAGTTGTCCGTCTCGTGGCCGAAGACCTCGTGGTTTTTACACCACTTGTCTTTGTCTTTCCCCAGCGGGCCTTTTCTGAAATTGTTCGGCTCTTTCCACATGTTCGCATCCTTCATTTCCCTCAATATTACGGACATCGGGGCATTCAATGGAATGCAGTCAGCGAGGTTTACTTCTTTTGGCCTCTGGAAATCTCCTTGAAAAGGCCTTTTTGGCTGAGGCTGCCAATTTCTTCCTTGCTGACCGCTTGAGGGCGGTTTTGCTTGATTCTGCTTTGGGTTTTCTTTTGCCTTTGCCGCAGAGACTTTCGCCTTGTTCTGGCTACGGAACCTTTCGAGGTCTACGTACTCTTTAACTCTTGCGGCTAACTCTTCTAGAGTTTCAGCCGGGCGCTGCTAGGGCATAGCCTCTTCGTCCGAGGTTTCGGATGAATGCTCGTACTATCTCTCCTTCTGTCAGGTTTCCCTGAATATCCGAGATATTCTGGTTGAAGCGAACGTAATACTCAGCGAGAGATTCTTCATTTTGCTGCTGGACGTCGTCCAGAGCATTTGTTCCTTTCAGCAATGTGCGTTCGCCCATGTATCGTTGAATGAATTTAGCCTTCAGGTTTGCCCATGAGGTGATACTTCCGCATGGCAGCGAGAAGAACCAATGTGCTGCTGTCCCGGCAAGAGTTTGTGCAAACGTCATTGCAAAGTGGTGCGGGTTCTTCGTTCTGCCTAACAGAGAGGCCTCGTGCTTCTGCACGTGTTCCACTGGATCTCCCTTTCCTATAGAGTTCTCCTCCAATCCGGTACAGTGCGTCTGGGACGCGACTGTTTACAAGGTTGTCCGCGAACGGATGCGACGCCCTTTCTTCAAGCGGGTGCATACCCTTCATCTTTGCTTCTTTCATCTTCTTCTCAACCATTTCTTCTAACATTTCGGTAGTAAACCCTTTTACAGGTGCAGCATAATCCGTTGCAGGATTTCGCCGGCCATTGTTATGGTAGATGTCAGATTGATCTCTGCTTGTGGCCTGGAAGGGATCATCCCCCGTTGGCTGCTGTGAGCGGTGGTATGGGGGTTGCCTTTCATTCCTCCAATGACGGGCTCCTTGGGAAGGAGTGTATGAATGTGCAACTTCATATCTTGCATGTTGGTTTCTGCCCTGGAATGGACCGCCTTGGCGGGTAGTGTCTTGCGACATTTCTCTTGTTGGCGCAGCGTGTTCCTGGGCGGTTGGAGGTGGTTGAGCTGCATATCCTTGATTTTTTAGTGACTCGCGGAATGCGAGTAACTCTTCCAGCGCAGCCATCATTGCTGGAGTAACGGTAGGCATCGGGTTTGCTCCCGTTCTTTGTTGTTCGCCTTGCGGCATTTCTGTCTGAAATTCATCATCATGCATCTCTGGCTCGAAACCAGGTGGGGGTGAGCGACTCTCGTCACTTGGCTCTTGGTGGTTGTGCTGTGCGTCGGGCACATCCTCGGTTGGCTTGGATGAGACTACGGAAGTAGCTCTCGGTATGTGGGAAGGTCCCGACTGGCTTCCAGCTGGCTTCTGACCTCCTACTCTTTTGTTTGCCGTAGACTTCTTAGGACGTCCAGGCCTTTTCCTTGCATTTCTTGCGTTAACCTCTTCGGGAGGGTTGCGATCACTCGTCATGCCTTTGCGGTATGGTAGCTTTTGTTCGAATCACGGAGACGGCGCCAAATGTTGCGTCCTGGCTAAACTGGGCCGAATGAACGCGTTTGTCTAAGTGGTTGAGCGGGTTTCTGGGCTGTCACCCTTTGCATGGAAGAGGTGTTCGTCCTATGCCGATGACGAGTGTTCGGTTTTATCGCTGAGTCTCGGAAAATTATGTGTCTCAAGAGGAGTCTGTGTCTCGGAAAACGGATGTGTCTTAGGAAATGACGGTCTGTGCACAAGTCTAAACGTCTGGGCACATCTTCCTCCTATTTCTCTTCCTCTTCTTAGCCACGGATCGCTGGTTCCTGCACGAAGGGCCAGTACTAGCAGGGAGAGGGGGGGTGGTGCTTGTGGAGCCCTCTCCGATGCCTAAGTCACAATAGGGCTAAAAATGTAATCTTAGAGAGAGAAAATATTTCTAGAGAGAAGTCAGAGCTCAAAGTGCCAAAGTTGGGCAAATGAGAGGATGTGCGAAAATGGGTGGCCAAGGCCTCCTATTTATAAGCTTCCTTGGGACCGGACCCGGTTTTGGAGCGGTTTGATGACGGTTCAAAAGCAAGTGGTAGCCGTCATCAATATTGGCAATGCGCGAACTCGACTTCTCTATACGTAACGGTAATCGCGTAAACGGTAAACGCGTAATACCCGTAGTGCAATCCGGACTTCGTCGAATTTGGGCAATTCTGCGAGGTCCGGATTGTCGCGCAACCCGGACGCGCGTCACGCGCTTTCGGACCGTTTTGACCCTTGGGAGACGTTTTTCGAACCGTGATGTGATTTTTAATGTGTTTACGAGGCCCGAAATATAAATACGAACCCGAATTGGATATATATCCATCATCACATACAAAGCACCTAACGGGTACACCAAGTGGCTAGCAAGTCCAGGCGTCTTTAAGAGGCTATCATGTCCGCGTATCTTGAAGCGGCTATCACGTCTGCGCATCACTAAGTGGCTATCATGTCCACGTAACTCTAAGTGGCTGATGTGTCCATGAATCGCCGAACGACTTTTATGTCTGCACATCACATCAATATATATCTATAACCAAGTAGCGGCCGCAGGAAGCACTCTACCTTGAAAACACCAGGTTGCGGAAATAAAATGGATAGGCACGTCGCCTTGCCGACCTCTGACCAACACTATGGAAGGGTACTTCGCCTCGTCGATCTCTAGCCTTCTCCCTACCTTGGAAACATCAAGTAGCTGTCGCTGAATGCACCCAACCTTGGAAAAACCCAAGTAGCAGTCGACACAAGGGTCAACACCCCGCGTCCAAGACAACTATGTGGCGAACATGCCCTACACGGGGACAACTCCACACCTACGAACTTGTAAATTTACAACTACTACATAACGAACATCCTCTATACGGGGCAACTCTACGTCAGTAAGGGCCTCGTCCCGAATTTTTTTACAGCCTATACGGCACTACATGCGTCTGCGCGACCTAACACTACGCGCGTCGGCGCAACTTAATGTTGGATTACGGGGACGTAATACTACGGAATGCTAAACGTGTACTAGCAAGAAATCTAATCTATTCAGCGGAATTAGTACACATACCTTTTAGCTTTCCTGCCCAAGAACGATGTGGAGGGAGTTCTGATCCTCCGGTCGGAACCACGTGCAAGTTCTTCGTTAGAAGAAGTCCCACGCGATGTAGCTCCACAACAAGACCACTGATCGATTCTTCAACGGAGATGGAACCTCAGACCAGATGTGATGGTGCCGAATTTTAGACTAAGGGAAACAAGTGTTCTCAATGTAGATCCTTGTTATTATGAATGAGTGAATAAACCCTTAGCAGACACCCCTATATATAGTATTGGTGGAGTTGCCAAAAGGCAACTCCAACCAATTTGGTATAAAGGGGGCGGCCGAACTATGCATGTTAAGGGGGAGGCCCATTTTGGGCCTCCCTTTTCAATTACTAATTGGGTTTGGCCCAATTAGCCCAAATTGACAATTACCTAATTAACTTAGGTAATTCCCTTAATTAACGGGCTCCTATTACGGCACCACGTCACCATATGCTAACAGCTCCCACTCGCCGGAATGGGAGGGTGCTCGTTAATCTATACGGTTACGCAATAGTATCAACATCTCAGTCTTCAGTCTTCATATCCGTCTCCGAATAGTTCATACGAGGCTTGCCGTGCGACCGACGGATATGACGGGCATCGTGCTACTTATCTGTTAGGAGTATTGTAGCGCCCGCAGAACGTTGATTCCCTTTCATGAACCAAACATGTTTGAAATAAAACTATGTACCGCACTGTATCCTTGGTCAACTGTTAATTCTCCAATTTCCCAATTTTCCACAAAGGAATACTTCTCCAGGGCATCCGTACAAGTGTTCACAACCTGCAACTAATATCTGGTTGGCGGCCACCTAGTGAACACGAGAGTCGGTGAATTAAAGGTGAACTTGACCATCCCCATCGCTTATACCCTTAGTCTGACTCAACCGGTTTCCAAGAAATGGTCACTTGGCCGTTTTCTTTGGCACTACGCTCGTACGCCGGGAAGCGAGCATTGAGCCAGACCTTAGGTATAAGTTCTGAGTCCATGAGGATACTTTGGATGCCTCTTCATACGACATCCGGGATCAATCACACGCTCAATGTGAAGAAGTATGCGCCCTTTGAATCACAAGGATTCTAGCTAGCACAACCGAGCATGACCCCGTGGTCGTATATGGCACTCGCAGTATGAAGCACGCGTCGATAGCACACCTGGTAAAGCCAGGGATGGGATATGTCAATAATATTATCGCAGAATCTCTCATCTGGCCTTGAATGTGATATAGTGATTGACAAAGTCCAACTCGGCGATTTACAAAACGAAGATTAAGTCATGCTGTTAAGCGTGACAATGTTATCGTTTTGCTTAATCAGGTTTACCCCCCTGATTCTTAGCCAATCTTGTTATGGTAGAGGTCCATCTCTCCTAACAAGATGACCGTGCCTGTGTGACGAGGCAAGGTTCACATTCGACATAATTTTGGTGGAAGAATTTTACTTCTTCCTACGACTTAGTTTATAGACCGTAAAATCCGATGTTGTTAATCATTATGACGTCGATAATTCATAAACTCAAATTTCAATTCTTTTATTCAATTGAAATATCATTTCAAATGTCAAAATGTTATCACTTTTTACAAGCCACACAGTTAAGCCCTACGTAATCCAAGCAGTTTTACGTGCTTTTAAAAAATCTCCCTACGTAACGGCTTAGTTAATGGGTCTGCGACCATATTGTCTGTACGAAAGTATTATAAAGCGATTATGTTGTCTTCCAGAACCGACCTAGCATAATTGTATTTCACATCAATGTGTTTAGTCCTACTATGGTACTTTGGATTCTTAACTGCCGCAATGGCCGCCTGACTGCCGGAGTACACCTTCACAGGTTTACTCTTCTTGTTGGTACCAATTAATGCAGTAAGAAGCCTTTTCAGCCAGACCGCTTCTTGTGCGTTTTTGGAGAGGGCAACGAATTCTGATTCCATAGTGGAAAGCGCGACACAAGATTGGTTCTTGCTTAACCATGATATGGCAACATTAGCAAGGAGGAAAACTCCTCCTATGGTGGACTTACGATCATCCGGATCGCCACCGTGGTCGGCGTTACTATAACCGGTCAATTCGAGTTGATCGCCCTCATAGCACAGAACGTAGTCGGCAGTACCTTTCAGATATCTGATAATTCGTTTTACGACCTTTAGATATTGATAACTAGGATCTGACTGGAATCTTGCTACTAGGCCCACAGCGTAACAGATGTCTGGCAGAGTACAGAGCATGACGTACATTAGACTCCCTACCATGCTCAGATACTCTGCATTCTTCATCTGTTCACGCTCCTGCTGGTTTTTCGGGCCATCACGCTTCGATAGCGCGCACCCGAAAACAACCGGCGTATCCACGGGTTTAGCATCCAGTATTCTGAATCTTTTCAACAGTTTGTTGATATATGATTCCTGAGATAGACATAATCTCCGGGCGGCACGACCTCGGGCAATTTTGATGCCTAAGATGTACGTGACCTCTCCCATGTCTTTCATCTCGAATGCTGATGCTAACCAGGACTTTGATTTATTCATGAAACTCATATCGTTCGCAGCAATGAGTATATCATCCACGTATAGTGTTATGATGACATACTTAGACTCGGAGGTCTTAGTGTATATGCAGGGATCCTTGTGAAGATTCACGAATCCGTTTCCAACGATTTCCTCGTGGAATCTGTGATACCATTTCCGAGATGATTGTTTAAGACCGCATATAGATCTTTGGAGTTTGCAAACTTTGCGTTCTTTGCCAGGAGTAATGAAACTCTCCGGCTGCTCCATATAGATCGCTTTCTCCAATTTTACTTGGAGAGGTTTGGTCTTAATGTCCATTTGATGCATGCTCGAGTTCGAGACTTGCAGTCATGGGCAAGGACGACCCTGACTATGGTGTAACGCATAGTCGGTGAGTCCGTCTTTATCAAAGTTCACTCTGTGAATTTGGGTATATCCTTTCGCAATTATTCGAGTTTTGCACCACTCGAAATTTCCACCAGAAGTGAATTCTAAGATTTCACTTTCTAGTTCTGTGGTTAACAGATAAATCAACTAAAGACTAAAACTGAATTAGTTCTTATTTAGGCAATTTCATCCTCTATTGTTTTCCTCCATACCCTCGTTTTGAGGTCCTTCCTTTGCTTGCTGAACCGCCACTGGTTCAAGAACGAACATCAAGATGTTTAACACGTCTCGTTTTATGGGATACTTCTCGAAAGAAGTTTGTTGCCTTTGACTATGTCTAGGCACGTTAATCCCATGTTTTAGTCTAATCGTTACTCCCACTCGGAATAACACTTCTTATTGGGGCATTACTCCCATTGGGAACAATGGTGGTGGTTGAACTTACTTGGAATATCCTCTCGGTCACGGGATTCTACCTCCGAGATGTATTCCACGATCACTAGGATCTTGAACCAAGTTGGTTGTCCACTCCCACTAGGAAAAATGGGTAGTTGAAATAGTTCATTATCATGATTATTAGGTCCGACTTGATACGCATTTTGAAATTTAGTGATGATTATGTGTGAGGGGGAGTGAGCCCTCTCACTGGATTTATTATGAAGACGTTTCCATCATCATTTACCAAATCAATCATCAATTCTCCCACTCAAAGTAAGTGGGACCTGAGAATCTCCATCAACCATCTGTTAACTTAATCAGTACTAGCTTGTTCGTTCTGCAAAGCGTTGGAAATCCATCCTCAAACCTTTATAATGTGCCATGTTTGACCATGAAACCATTGTTTCAAGCTAATTTTAAAACTTGTATTCTCCAAGAGTAGTGTACTCTTAATAAATACTCGTTTTAATGCGCAAATTAATGTGTCTTTGTGATAAGGTTTTACCCGAACCATTCATTAGCTTTTATGGTAACGTGTTAACCGATTTTGTCAGAACATAGTGTTTTATATTAATGTGAGTTAAATTAATCTCATCCCGCAGGAACAATTAATGTGCAACTCTAAAATTATGTAATTCTGAACTATGTTTCTTAAAGTGTTTAATGAATGCTTTTAGCCAAACTCTTCGTTCAAGGCTAATGGTGGGAGAGTCATTTTACCGACTACTTCTTTTCGTTTATTTAACTCATCCATAGATTTATCTATCTTATGGACCATGCATTTAAGCTGTCGCTTTTAATGCCATGGTTGATATTCTAATTAGATTGTAGTAGCTGGAAAGCTTACATAAAATCTAAGTAGTTATGAATGAGTTATATCTGAAGGATTACAAATGAAAATTCCGCATTCATAAAAAATACTTGATTATTAAATTCGTATTCTAAAACGACGTGTCCCGTCTTTCGAGGTGACATGTGCCACGCGCATACCCGGTTAAAAACCGTGGTTTTGATAATCGTTTTAGTCTCCAAATTTAAAAGAAAAATTGGTTTTAAACTTGCACATTATTTGGGATACAAACTATAATGGAGTACTTTAACAAATAAGAATGCAATACTTTGGTCGGTTTCTTTTTTTTTTTTGAACTATGTAATCGATGGATGTTTGATTATGTGAATGTTTGTATGATTCATCCGTTTTATTGGAAGAACCCTGGATTAGTTGTTCGTTTCGGATTGGACCCATTTGACTGGGCCATTTAATTTTGATAAGTAGACCATTGAATGGTTACTACTTTATTCAATAATCCTGAATCACAATTAAATAATGTCAAACATTTATTGATGGTAGGAGAACCTATAGACATTGACACGTTAATGAGATACATAACAAAGCTCTTAGAGTTAAAGGAAAACAAAACTTGAAAGGAAAACTCCAGCCATCTTCACCGAGTACGCCTGAAAGAAATTCACAAGTAAATTATATCAGTATACTTAGTGATACAAACGGTTTCATATAAGTGGCAAACGAGGCGTAACTTTTACAGTACGGAATCGGTAGCATTTGTCATACTACGATTCTCGTTTGAGGACCAAGTCGATCCCGTTTCCTCCGCTATCCTTTGTCCTCTTGCGATTGTTCACCGGGGAACATGTCAGTCTCCTTTGGTTGCTTTCTGTGAACAAGTACATTGAATACTTAATTGCTGTTATTAAGTATTCTAGTCCAAAGTCATCAGCAAACCAAGACATGGGATACCCTTGAGCGATATTGATTATCTTTCTCCAATTGGATCTTTCAATCCTCTGGTTCAACACAGGTTTCACACTGTTGTCTTTTGAAAGTAGATCATGATACTTCATTATCACATGTCTTGCTTCGGCTGCCTTTCCACCTCCGAAACGGAGTTTCAGGGCAGCCCAAAGCTGAGCATCTGAATAGTTGAGTGTGAAGTCCTCTACAACCTCTTTGTCCAAGGCTGCTAATATCACCTCGCAAGCTTTCTTATATCCCCAACTTATATACCCAATTATGGGAAATAGGTTGTTGTCTGGCGGTACCATCATCTTCTCTCTTATAGGAATGATGCACATGTGTGATTCACATGCTATAAGTCGTTCTCTTACCATTTCACTCCATGCATCGTAATCAACACCATCCAGATTGCACGGTTTATAAAAGCCATTAAAACTAACACATAGGTTATTATGCAAAGTTAGGAAGACAACAACATTTTAATAGAATTGCAAACATCAGATTATCTATTAAGATGGAATACGACGAATAGTGATTCTTCAGTCACTAAACCAAACCAAACTTCAGTAAACCGAGGAAGGGGGTGTCATGAAAGAGTTCATACTATTGTCGTTTTCAATCTAATAGATCAGTCTTTTGAAAACGGTTATTTTATTGCAAATTACCGGAACGAGAATTTTCAAATAAGCATACCCGATCTTGGCTTTCCCAAGGCCCTTATGATTTTGTAAAATTATCTGATAATTTACGCATGCATATTTATAATTATACTACATCTAGCAAATCATCATACCATGCCATAAATATCGAACACAACATGCTTACGCGTCATGCGTCTAATGTTCCTAGCATACATAATTCTACGTAAAGTAAATTATCACATGCGTTCTATTGTGAACATCTTAGCATACGCGTCAAAACATGCAATATCCGCACACATCATGCATAATTGGCGACTGGAATTTTCGGTTTTATAAAACGCTTTGAAAATATTAGGGGCTGTTTTGCAATTCATGCTTACAATCAATCATGCGAATTTCTAGACATGGATTCTAGGCACTTTCAATCAGCATAGCATGTCTATCCTATTGCGCAATACATATATTTAAATCCCAGAGCTCAATGCTCGCAATTAATATCCAGCTAGCTTGACTAAGTCAAGACGATAGTTCTAATTATATCAAAATATATGATGCAGAAAGTAAACAATTGCAAATCAGCCCAGTAATTTAATCCAGTCCCAAAAACATGCAAGTCCGAGATTCATCCTCATAATCGAAACCAGGCATTAGGGTTTTGATTGAAACCGTCTATTAAAACACAAACCCTAAGAGCAGTGTGTAGGAAAATTTTAAAGTTCGAAAACATTTTGGATTTAAAATTTGACATCCTATTTTATTGAACAATTTAAAATTTTCGAAAATTTTAAAGAGGTTCGGTCCAAATTTTAAAATCCGGGTCAACTCGTTCGGATTTTTAAAATTCCGGTTTAGTCCGAAATGGTTCAATAAAATAAGATAGTGGTTCGGTTTATCACTCAAATCCGGTTAGGTTAGGTTCAATTTAGTTACTATGGTCCGACCCGACCCGATTAAGATAACCCGGATAGGTTTATCCCGATCCGGTTTAGCAATTGGACCGGCCCATGAACCCTAGGGTTCGGCTGAAATAATTCTATAGGCTAAGTAGGGTTTTAAAATCCACCATAAAACTTAACTTAGCCATCAAGAATTATTAATTATATAAAATAATTTCCAATAATGCTTATATATACATAAAAATTCGGCATATGTATATATATTTATAAATATTGTCAAGATTCTATCTTTGAGATGTAAATCAATCAACAATAGAAATATATATTAATATATAATTTTGGCCGAATTATATATATATATATATATATATATATATATATATATATATATATATATATATATATAAAATTCGGTACTTATATATATATATATACTATCAATATTCTATCTTTAAGATATAAATCAATCAACAATATAAATATATATATTAATATATTTTCAGCCGAATTATATATATATATATAAAAATTGTCGAGTATATCTTTTAGGGATTAAAATATGGACAATATATCTTCTTAATTGTTTAATAGTAACTAAATCTATCAATATATATATTAACCCTATTTTGATCCATATATATTGATAGTTAATATCTTTTACAATATTATATTAGAACCTATCATTATTTCCAACTTCTAGATATAGTTACCTATTAATAAAATTTAAAAATGGCAACCTATATCTGTTATTGATTGTGCCGAATTTTTAATTGCTTGGAGGCCAAGAAAATTAATTTTTTTACCTAAAACACCCCTAGGAATTTTCGGCACTAACAAGAAAATTCGAAAAGTTGTCAAATTTTAAGATCAAACTCTAACTTGATCATGAATCTAAAACACGTTCTAGATAAAACTCATGGTGTTCTTGAAGATCATGAACATCAAACTTAAATTGATCATGAAAAATCCGGTTTTGATCTAGAAAAACATGTAAATTTGAAAATTTTAAGTTTTTAAAGATCAAACATATGAAATCTACTTAAAAATTTCGGATTCTTCATGGTGTTCATGAACATTAAAAATTCGGTTTTTATAAACATCAAGAACATCATTTTATCAAAATTTTAAGAACTCCTAACACGGAATCTGATACCACTGTTGGATTACGGGAACGTAATACTACAGAATGCTAAACGTGTACTAGCAAGAAATCTAATCTACGTAGCGGAATTAGTACACATACCTTTTAGCTTTCCTGCCCAAGAACGATGTGGAGGGAGTTCTGATCCTCCGGTCGGAACCACGTGCAAGTTCTTCGTTAGAAGAAGTCCCACGCAATGTAGCTCCACAACAAGACATCTGATCGATTCTTCACCGGAGATGGAACCTCAGACCAGATGTGATGGTGCCGAATTTTAGACTAAGGGAAACAAGTGTTCTCAATGGAGATCCTTGTTATTATGAATGAGTGAATAAACCCTTAGCAGACACCCCTATTTATAGTATTGGTGGAGTTGCCAAAAGGCAACTCCAACCAATGTGGTATAAAGGGGGCGGCCGAACTATGCATGTTAAGGGGGAGGCCCATTTTGGGCCTCCCTTGTCAATTACTAATTGGGTTTGGCCCAATTAGCCCAAATTGATAATTACCTAATTAACTTAGGTAATTCCCTTAATTAACGGGCTCCTATTACGGCGCCACGTCACCTATGCTAACACTTAACACGCATCTATTATGAAGCGTTCATCGACAACACGTCGAAGGCCTAACCCCTCGCGAATAAGGGGCTAGTGTGCCCATGATTAGAATCGGCACTTACATACACCTATGCGATCTACGCGCCTATACGACGCATACATGCGCGTACTCGGCCACATCACTACAAATGCTCCCCCTCCGGGGGCAATACTATATCGACAAAGGCCTCGTCTCTCGACACATACGTTGCGAACATACTCCTATTATAAGGCGTTAGTCAACGACGCGACGGATGCATGACGCCTCGCAATCTCAGGACCTGCGCGTCCGTAACACACGCTCCTCTATGTACTGTGAGGGTGAAGGTCTACCTCTCCTTAATTTTTCTAACTCTTTTTATGAGTCTTCAGCGTACGCCCATGCTTACATATTCATGCATACATACCAACATGTACGTCTGTGTTACGTATATACACTTGCATGATTACATATGTATTTGCTATACACGTATACTCGCTGCACTAACCATGTCAGCAGTTACGATCTCTTCCATCAAGCAATAGGGAGGAAACCAATTTCAATATGTGGAGACTAAGTATGGAGATGTACACACTCCCTTATATACACATGTGGGTGATATTCTATCCTCCCCAAATTTTTCTAACTCTTTTGGGAGAATTCCCTAACAATTACACATGTTTACATACCCTCGCGTACATATACATGTCTACATACATACACACGTTTGCATATCCATGTCACGTGTTTATTATTACAATCCTTACGTGTATATACATATACCCATGTCATCGCATATATACATGCCCATACTTACATGATTTAATTTCATGAAATTTTACATCACGTGTCAACGCACATACGCGTGTATACCATGTTCACATACATGTTAGCATTCGTACCCATGATTGCATACAAAGACTTGCATTATTAAATATGTACATGTCATACACATACACTTGTTGCACTAACCATGTCGGCAGATAGAATCGCTCCCGTTTAAATAAAAGGAGGAACGTGCAATAGCAAGGCTCACGCGCCAACGGACAGTAAGTCCATCTCGAGGTAACACCCGAACATAAATCGAACGTATACTCTATCAAAAATAGAGTCAACCATGGGTCGCGCCACCACTTGACTCTGGGGTAAATGATATGTATACGTCTGATTCGGGTTCGTTTTATATTATTCGGACTTAGTTTACACGTCAAACCCACCAAACAGTCTAGAATTATTCACCCGCGAGTATTAAAAAGTCCGGGCATGCCTGAACGGGCCCCGGACTTGCACCGCGTCCGAATTGTCCCGACACTCCGGACCTCCCGGGATCCTCGTGATACTCCGGAACGGTCCGAATTACTCCTCTTGGTGACGTGTAAACCCCTACGCATAAACTACACGTGCGGATCCTACCGATGTCAGCTTTACTCCCGTCCACGCCCGGTTCATATTTTACACTAAACCGGCGTTTATCCGTTCAAAACCGAGTTCGGGTTTAGGAGCTCCTATTCAAGGGAATCCACCCACCCATCTCATTTCAAGTCACTTGAAGTCTACAGCGGAAGCTCCGACCTCTCTCTAACGTTCTCTCTCTAAGATACCTGACTTAAGCTTCGGAGAGGGTTCATTGCACTCCACCCCCCCCCCCCCCTTGTGTGGTGTTGGATATCGCCCTTCGTGCAGGTATACGAAGACGCACGAGCCCCGACACGTGAAAAGACCCGACGAACAAGAAATCTAAGGCATCTTCCCGCATCAATACCAGGACCCGACACCCCGTCGAGTTCGGGTCCCGACACTCTACTAGACGCACATACGTACATACTCCGCCAAGACGCGCATACCCCGCAGTGTACGAATACTCCGCCAAGACGCGCATATGCGTATACTCCACAAGGCGTGCACGCGCGCATATACTACAAGAAACGCGCATGCACAGACACTACAAGATACTCAAACACTTAGCAATTTTAAGGGCTTGCAAGTCTCCGACTCCCTGACAGTCCGACGCTCCGACAGCCCGACACCCCAACTGTCAGACATTCGCGAGCTCAAACAACTCGTCAATATAACTACACAACACTTCTAGGACCCGACAACTTTCGAGTCAACGACCCGCGAAGAGTCAGGATCCAACACCTGGTACCTTGGCTATTCTTGCCTTAGGTTATCCCTCATGCGCTCCCTCCTTTCTAGCATGTCCTCCAAGACTGGTATTAGCTCGGGCGTGATGTTATATGTCTGAGGGTTTTTTCTTGCTTGTCGGGGTGTTTGGGGATGTGGCTGGCTTAGTTTTGGCTCTGGGTGGGCGTTTGTTTAGGAATGTTCTTCCTCGGGGATTGGATGTTCCTCATTTCCCTCTTCACGTCCTCTTTCAATGGTTTCCTGGTGGCTTACCACTGGAGCCTGCCTGCTTCCCCTGCAGGTGCTTGCCTGCCTCCTCCTGTGGGCACCTTCTGTCTTGTCCCCCCAACTTGCTTCATGTTTTCTGCCATCGAGCAGGTAGTAGGCTACTTGCTTTTCGTTCGAATTCAACGATCGACGTCAATGTTTGCACACGAGTCTTCTTCATGGGCTTCTTCCTTCGTTCTCTCCTTCCTTTTGGGCTTCTTCTTCTCGTATCCCGGTCTTGTCTTCTTTGGTACCTGAAAATGGGCACCGGGGGGGTTCCCGGTAAGCCCATTCTGATGCTTTAATGAGAATAATCTTTAGAGAGATAAAACGGGCTTAGAGAGAGCGATAGAATACCTTCAAATGAGGAGATGAGGTCTCTATTTATAGAGTTCCTATTGAACCACCCCGGTTCCAGTGCTTTCCTGGTCCGGTTGTGGCAGTTTGGTAATATAAGTTAGCCTTGACCATAAATATGGTACATTTGACCTCGGTTTGACCATGAATGAGCTTAATATGCTTAAGTTTTGTGAAATGGCCTAGAGGGCGAGCCCTGAGAGATACATCGTCCGGGGATAGGGGTCTGAAAGATTGGAACTCTTCCGGACGGAGGGGGGATACCCGGATGGGTATCTCCAAGGTCCCGCTCGGGTTACCCGAGCGGGGGGAACTCGCTCGTGTATCTTGAGCAGGAGGGCCTCGCTCGGGTTACCCGAGCGAGGTTAGCTTGCTCGGGTCACCCCCGATGGACTTTTTCCCTCAGGGCCTTCTGAGTTGGTTTCGCCACTCGTGTTGTTTTCGGGCCTAAGTGATGGGCTTCGAGTGTCCGTTTTCCATGTTTCGAATTATAATAGATTGTGGCCCAATTACCATGTCCAATTTATAATTTCTTGGGCGTATATCATACATTTAGAGTATACATTTACAGGCTTACTCCCGTCCTCGACGTCAAGCAATGCAGTTAAGAGCATTCTAAGCCAAACTACTTCTTGTGCATTCTTAGAGAGGGCTACGAATTCAGATTCCATTGTAGACAGCGCGACACGGGATTGCTTCTTGCTCATTCATGATATGGTGGCATTAGCAAGGAGAAATAATCCTCATGAAGTGTACTTACGATCATCCGGATCCCCACCATGGTCGGCGTCACTGAACCCTGTCAATTCTAATTTTTTCACCCCCATAGCATAGTCCGTAGTCGGCAGTACCTTTTAGGTATCGAATAATTCGTTTTACAGCCTTTAAATGTTGATAGCCAGGGTCTGATTGGAATCATTCTACTTAGCCCACAGCGTAACAGATGTCTGGACGAGTGCATTGCATGGCATACATTAGACTGCCAACCATATTAAGGTATTCGGAACTTTTCATCTATTCACACTCAGCCTGGTCTTTTGGGCCCTCACATTTTGACAACGTGCACCCAAATACAACCGGCATATCCACGGGTTTGGCATCTTGTAGTCTGAACCTTCTCAACAGTTTGTTGATATAGGATTCTTAAGAGAGACATAATTTACGAGCAGCCCGATCCGTAGCAATCTTAATGCCTATAATGTACGTGGCTTCTCCAATATCCTTCATCTCAAATACAGATGCCAACCAGGACTTTGATTCATTCATGTAACTCACATCGTTCGCGGCAAGTAGTATTTCATCCACACTGTTGGGAACAAAATGACGTGGCCTAAAGCTTTTGCTAATGGATTTTGAGATCTCGCCGGTAGCTAGCTCCTTTAGGTTTCTATGTCGACCTCAGGGGTGCTTAGTTTCCTTTAGGGTGCTTTCGGTAGGCGGGGACCTGAAAAGGGGTGGGGATGACCACTGATCCACCTCGAAGGTCACTAATGGAATTTAAGAGAATACTATATAAGTATGTGAATGTAAGAGTCAAAATAATGAAAGTCTTTCCCTATTTATATGGGAGGTTTTTACCGACTTTAAGTGGCGGCAGTTGTGTTTTGATTGGTTGCTTAGTGGCTATAGCCGCCTTTCTCTGATTGGTTGAGGGAAACGGTGAAGGGTCAGTAGGTGACAAGCAGGTCACCACCTCGGCATTCCTTACTGTCAAAGGTTTCTTCAACTAGGTGACAAGCAGGTTGCCACCTAAGTTTAACCTCATGAGAAGGGTTTCTTCAAACTTAAAGACGGCGAGGAGGCGACAAGTAGGTCGGCACCTGTCCCCTGGTTTTCTTAATAGTACTTGGCTTCCTACTCGACTCATTCCTTAAGAGGAAGAATTTTTAGTGGTCTTGTCGCTATTCTAACAGTCGTCTTGAGAGTCGATCTTCTTCTATACTATCGTCAACCATTTATCATTGTCTTCATATTCTGAACGGGAATTGTCGTCGACTTATCTTTTTGGGATCTCGACTTATATATCTTCGACTTTTGAGGATCCCGACTTCAAGGTTGTCGACCCTTGTAAGGTTACCTCGAATCATATCCAACACTTCCCCCGAGACATAAGTCTTTTACCTTTTAAAATAAAGGGAAGAGGGGTTATGTTGAGTACCTTTAATGATGAGGAGAGAACTCCATTCTTTTATTCTTTTAGCTGGAACTCTCGTTCGTCTTTGGCTTTTACAGAATTGAAGAGTTGGTAATGTGACCATTCTCCTTTGCAAAGGTGACTTTCAGAAGTCGTGGAGTCAGTATTATGACTGATCTCCTTGATCGTCGACGACTTTATGAAGTCGAGGAGCCAGTATTATGACTGATCTCTTTTGTAGAGGCGACTTTCGGAAATCGTGGAGTCAGTATTATGACTGATCTCCTTTGTAGAGGCGACTTTCAGAACTCCTGGAATCAGTATTATGACTGATCTCCTTTGTAGAGGCGACTTTCGGAAGTTGTGGAGTCAGTATTATGACTAATCTCCTGGATCATCGCCGACTTTATGAAGTCGAGGAGTCACTATTATGACTGATCTCCTTTGTAGAGGCGACTTTCGGAAGTCGTGGAGTCAGTATTATGACTGATCTCCTGGATCGTCGCCGACTTTATGAAGTCGAGGAGTTAGTATTATGACTGGTCTCCTTTGTAGAGGCGACTTTCGGAAGTCGTGGAGTTAGTATTATGAATGATCTACTGGATCTTTGCCGACTTTATGAAGTCGAGGAGTTGGTATTATGACTGGTCTCTTTTGTAGAGGCGGCTTTCGAAAGTCGTGGAGTCGATATTATGACTGATCTCCTGGATCGTCGCCGACTTTATGAAGTCGAGGAGTCAGTATTATGACTGATCTCCTGGATCGTCACCTACTTTATGAAGACGAGGAGCCTGTTTGACACATTATGAAGAAATAAATCATATATTTTATTTATAACTTTATTGACACATCAGGTGCTCCGCATTAAAAGTTCTATTGAGGTGTTGCCCCTGTGGATCTTCTAATTTGTAGGCGTTGGGACATGGTATGTCGATGATGATATAAGGATCTTCCCATTTCGGCACCATCTTTCCTCTTTGATAAGGTATCAAAAACTCATTCATTCGTAAAACCTTCTCACCCAGGAAGAATTGGTGTCTCCCTACTTTCCGATTAAAATACCTAGCAGTGGCGAGCTTCATTCTTCCCTGAGTTTCCTCGGAGGCCTACCTTCTTTCATTGATGAGATCCAAGTTGATCTTTCTTTTTTCATCATTCTGGTTGATCTGATATATGGAGACTCTCTGGGAGATTTTGGCTACCTCAATAGGTAAGACGACTTCCGACCCATAGATCATGCTGAAAGGAGTTCCTTGGTGGCTCTTTTGGGTGTGGTTCTGAGTGCCCAAAGTACTTGGTCCAACTCTTCTACCCAACTTCCCTTTAGAAAGGCCACCCTCTTCTTTAATCCGTTAAGGATCGTTTTGTTGGCCGCCTCGACTTGTCCATTTGTATGTGCATGATGGACAGAGCCGAAACGATGATTTATAAGCATTTCCTCGCAGAAGTTGGCGAGCTAGTCACTGGCGCATTGGGGACCATTATCACCGATGAGGATTTTTGGCACCCCATATCGCCATATGATTTTCTCTCGTATGAACTTGATCATCTGGAAAGTAGTTGTCGATGCCAGGGCTTTTGCTTCTATCCACATGGAAAAATAGTCGATGGCGACCATAATGTGCGTCTGTTGACCTATGGATTTAGGCAAGGGCCCGATGAGATCGATTCCCCATTGTGCGAAAGGCCATGCGCTCATCATTGGCGTTAGCTCTGCTGGTGGCCTCATGATTCTGGGCGTAAACTTGGCAGGCAGGGCAGGCTTATACAAGTGTTATCGCCTCTTTATGCATAGTTGGCCAGTAGAATCCCTGTCACAAAGCTTTTAATACCAGAGTTTTGTCTCCCTCGTGGCATCCAGCGTCGCCTTTATGCAGGTCTTCCATTATCTTTTCCGTTTGAGGGGCGGCTACACATCAGATATAAGGGGTGGAGTATCCTCTTTTGTAGAGGTATCCATCTAAAATTACAAATCGTCATGCCATTCTTTAGATTTTATTCACCTCAAGTGAATCCTCTGGAAGGTTTCCTTTTTCCAGAAAATTCTGGATGGGAGTAATCCATGAGTTGGAGGCTTGGATGTTGAGAACCTCAGCCCTAACTTCCATGACGAAGTAGAGAGAATTATCGATGAAATGTACTGGCACCGGTGGGGTATTTCCCAAAGCAAATTTACTAAGGGTGTCAGCCTCTTGATTGCTTTTTCGAGGGATAGCCTCTATTTGGAAATAAGGCATGTCCCGTACAAGTTGTCGCACCTCTTCCGCGTACTTCTTCAATTTTCTCCTCTGGCGACGTAGGTTCCATTTGTCTGATTGACAATTAATTCAGAGTCGCATCGTACCTTTAAGTTGGTGATTCCCATGCCTTTGGCTATACGAAGGCATGTTAACAGAGCCTCATATTCAGCTTCATTATTGGTAGCTCGAAAAGTCAATGCCAACGCATATTGGAGTGGCTCTCCATCAAGTGGCGTCAGTACTAATCCTGCCCCCACATCCAAAGGAAGAGGATGAACCGTCAGTATACAGCAACCACGACATAATGTTGTTGGCAGTATTCTTTGGCGTGTCTTTCAAATGTTCTTCTTGTGGGAGGACGACAGGTTTGGCATATGGTGTCGCTGTATTTTCTGCTATAAAGTCGGCCAGCGCTTGGCCCTTAATAGCCTTTCGTTGCTCAAAATGAATGTGAAATTCACTTAGCTCCACCGTCCATTTGACCATTCTTCCTGAAATATCGGGCTTCTATAAAAGTTGCTTTAGAGGTTGATTGGTAAGTACCGTGATTTCATGGGCGTGAAAATAAGGTCGTAGCTTTCTCGCTGCTAAGAGTAAGGCATATAGGTACTTCTCAATTTCCATGTAGTTGGCTTCGGCGACACCAAAAAGCTTGCTAACATAATAGAATAGGATTTGAATGTTGCAAGTCTCTTTGATGAGTACTGAGCTCACTGTCGTCCAGCTTACACTTAGATAGAGGAATAAGGGATCCTCGGGTAATGGTTTCGCCAAGGCGGGGAGCGAGTGGAGGTGCTTTTTCAGCTGATGGAAGGCTTTGTCACATTCATGCGTCCATTCAAACTTCTTGTTTGCTCTTAAGATTTTAAAGAAAGGGAGGTATTTATCGCCTGATCTTGCCAGGAATCTTCCCAGGGAGGCTAACCTTCCGTTGAGACTCTGTACCTCCCTATGGCATGTAGGCGAGGACATATCTTCTATGGCGGTGACTTTCTCCGGGTTGGCCTCAATCCCTCTCTGACTGACCATGAAACCCAGAAATTTCCCAGATTGAACACCAAAAGCGCACTTGGTTGGATTCAATCTTACTTGGTGGCGTCGCATTCAGGCGAACGCCTCTTCTAAATCTTGGACATGGTCCTGGCCCCTCTTTGTTTTGACCAACATGTCGTCGACATAGGCCTCCATGTTTCTTCCTATCATGGATTTGAAGAGCTTGTTGAAAATCCGTTGATAAGTGGCCCCAGCGTTAATGAAACCAAAAGGCATGACCTTATAGTGGTAGATGTCGCTATCAACATAAAAGGCGGTATATGCTTCATCAATGGGATGCATTTGTATTTGGTTGTATTCTGAGTATGCATCCATGAAGCTTAGAAGCTCATGTCCCGAAGTGGCGTCGACAAGTTGGTCGATTCTAGGTAAGGGATAGGAATCTTTAAGACATGCTTTATTGAGATCTCGAAAATCCACGCACATCCTCCATCTTATATTGGATTTTCTCACAGAGACAGGGTTGGAGAACAAAGTTTGGAATCGTATTTCTTTTACAAAACTGACCTCGACCAGCTTCCCCACTTATTTGCGTATCGCCGCCTTCTTCTATGCTCCCATAGATCTTCTATTTTGAGCTATAGGTTTCACAGCTGGATCTATTCTTAGCTCGTGGGAGATAATATCGAGACTTATTCCTGGCATGTCGCTGGGCTCCCAAGCAAATAGCTCCTTATACTCCCTAAGGAAGGCAATAATTCTTTTGGCTAATTCTAGCTGTAGAGCAGCTCAAATCTTAACCTTTTTATCGTCCCCCTCAAGAGCAACTTCTACCAACTCCTCCATTGGGGGTGGTCGTCCGCCTTCTTCCCGGGGATCTTCATCTGTCACGATGGACAGGGCTTCCCTTTGATTACATCTTCGTAGGAGATTGACGTAACATTATCAAGATGCCTTTTGGTCGCCCCACACCTCTCCAATTCCGTAATGAGTGGGGAATCTCATGACTTGATGGGCAGTGGAGGGGACAATGTATTGGAATTGAGGGTCGTTCTTTCCAATATGGCGTTGTAGGCATTTATTCGATCGACAACCACTAAACGCACCTTTAAATGCAAGGCCTTCCAGCCTTGGCCCAAGATCATAGGGAGTTGTATTGCCCCCAGGGGGTAAGTTGTTCTCCCTGCAAATCCTACCAATCGGGAAGTCATCTCTTGAAGATCTTCCTTTTTGTATCCCATTGCGGCGATAGCCTCGAAGGTGATTACGTCAGTAGAGCTTCCCCTGTTGACAAGTATTATTTTATCCTCAAAATCACTTATCCGAGTTGTGATCACCAGAGCATCTTCATGGAGCGGTATTGTTTTGGTTAAGTCACATGTGGAGAAGGTGACTGCCATTGGCTCTAGCACCTTTGATCTCTTGTGAGTACCCGGCGAGGAAACGTTTTGACTTGCGTAAGCGTCTCGAGCGATGCTCGACTCTCCTCCGGCCGCAAATCCTCCCGAAAAAACATTGATGTCATTGTCTGGAGGGGTTCTCCATCTTCGACCTTCATGGGCCCGACGAAGATGATGTCGTTGAATTTTTCTTTGCATAAATTTTAACTCTCTCCTTGCGAGGAAATTTTCTGTGTTGTGCCCCTCTTCTTGGTGACTTTCACAGTAGGAGAGGGGACATCGAGTTCCTTCCGTCATTTGAAGTGCTTCTAAACTCTACTGAGTTTATCGGAATTCTCTTGAGGAAACACCTCGGATGGACGAGCTCTCACCTCGACCTCGAGGAGTCTCTTGTTGGGTGGAGCGATTCGCACGAAATTGTTCTACCCCAATGTGGCGGGTTACTCTATGGACTAGATCTTCCCACCTCACAACGGGTTCCGTGTATTGAGTGATGGCTAAAGGTTGGAACAGTGGTCTCAACCCTCTGAAGAATGTGCGGATGGCTTATTCCTCCGCAAGTTCACCTCCACTGTAGGCTCCTTGGAAACGCCTGAAGTAATCTCCCAAGATTTCTGTCGATCCTTGGGAGAAATCCTCCGGTCTCCCTGTTTGGTTTCGTCTCGAGTTGCTCGTCGGTGGTGCCATGAATTTTTTATCACCGTTGACACAGACCGCGCCAAATGTTGGGATCAAAATGATGTGGGTTAAAGATTTTGGTAATGGATTACGAGATCTCGCCGGTAGCTAGCTTCTTTAGGTGTCTATGTCGACCTCGGGGGTGCTTAGTTTCCTTTAGGGTGCTTTTGGTAGGCGAGGACCTGAAAAGGGGTGAGGATGGCCCCTGATTCCACTCCGAAGCTTAAATCAGTAATGAAATTTATGAGAATACTATAAAAGTATGTGAATGTAAGTGTCAAAATAATGAAATTCTTTCCCTATTTATTGGGGAGGTTTTTACCGATTTTAAGTGGCGGCAGCACTGTTTTAATTGGCTACTTGTGGTGGTAGACGCCTTTCTCTGATTGGTTGAGGGAGACGGTGAAGGGTCAGTAGGTGACAAGCAGGTCACCACCTTGGCATTCCTTACTGTCAAATGTTTCTTCAACTAGATGACAAGCATGTTGCCACCTAAGTTTAACCTCATGAGAAGGGTTTCTTCAAACTTAAAGACGACGAGCAGGTGACAAACATGTCCCCTTCCTTAAGAGGAAGGGTTTTATTAATAGTACTTAGCTTCCGACTCGACTCATTCCCTAAGAGGAAGAATTTTGAGTGGTCTTGTCGCCATTCTTTAACAGTCGTCTTGAAAATTGATCTTCTTCTATACTATCGTCGACCATTTATCCTTGTCTTCATATTCCGAACAGGAATTGTCGTCGACTAATCTTTCTGGGATCTCGACTTAGATGTCTTCAACTTTTGAGGATCCCGACTTTATGGTTGTCGACCCTTGTAAGGTTACCTCTAATCATATCCAACAGATGTGTCGGACAGGATCTCCCTCACTGGTATAATCGTCAATATTCCTCGTGAAGACTTGCGGAGGAACTCGAGTGTCGAAGAGCCTCTTGGAAAAGGGATGAGAGCTATGGTCGCGTACTGTGAGCATGTCGCTTGCCCCTCTTCTCTTCTTTTCCAACAATTCTTCTACCTGTACTATGGTTAATATGACAGGTTCTTTAGTAGGAGCGTCGACCCCAGGGGCCTTTTGAGTGTCCCTCGCCTCTGGAAGATTGGTTTCAACAGTATTTACGCTGGAGACCACTTCATCCTTTTGGGAAGTCTCGAGTGCTAGCTCATTATCTTTTAGGATGCTTCCTTCCTAGGATTGATTCCAGAAAGCTATGAACGCCTCTATTACTTCTTTGGGGGATGACGATGGGAGTCGTCCCAGCTCCTTCCTCTGGATCCGTCGTATTTAGAGGTGGATCAGGGTGGAGGTGTTGTCTTCCTCATGCTCACCATTATTTTTGTGGGGAGGATCTCTCAATTCTTCTTCGCTGACTTGTCTTGAGCTGGAAGGGTTTGCTTGAAATTTTGCCATCTCTCCTACAATAGATGTTACCTTCTTTAGGTACTTGTTGGGAGCCATGACTTTTTGATCTCCTTTCCCACAGACGGTGCCAAATGTTGGGATCAAAATGACGTGGCCTGAAACTTCTGGTAATGGACTTCGAAGATTCGCCTTCTACTTTCTCTTCTAGGTATCTTTCTCGGCCTCGAGGGGTGCTTAGTCTCCTTTTGAACGTCTGGCGGGCGAGAACCTGAAAAGTGGTTGGAGATTTGCCCCTGATTCCACTCTGAAGCTTAAGTCAGTAATGGAATTTGAGAGAGAATACTGTAAAGTATATCAAAGATTCAAGATTATTTAAGTAATGAAAGTGCCCCTATTTATAGGGGGAAAGTACCGACTTTCTCTGTGGCGGCAGCTTGTTTGTGATTGGCTGCTCGGTGGCGGTTGCCGCCTTTCTATGATTGGCTGAAGGGAGGCGGTAAAATGTCAGTAGGTGACAAGTAGGTCGCCACCTCATCGATCATTAGTGTTGAAGGTTTCTCCAACTAGGTGACAAGTATGTCGCCAGCTTGTGCCTCTTCCTTAGGAGGAAAGGTTTTCTCTGAGGCGGAAAGTAGGTTGCCAGTTGTCTTTTCCTTAGGAGGAAGGTTTCTTCAATAGTGCTTGGCTGTCGACTCGACTCTTACCTTAGTAGGGAGAGTTTTGAGCGGACTTGTCGTCATTCTTCGATTATCACATTAGTTATCGACTCCTCTTTTTATTAGTGTCGACCATTCATCTTTGTTTTCTTCTTCTGATCATGATTGGTCGACGATATTTTTATCTTGGGTCTCGACTCAGACATCCTCGATTTCCCTTGAGCCCATCCTCATTAATCGTAACCCAACATGAGTCATATCCCATTGAGGATGCCAAGAGCGAAGCAACTGCTTGCTACTATCACAAGAACTTTTCGACCTTAGGATGCTCATCTTCATTACCACAACTTACTAAGGGTAGCGGCAGAAGCTAGTAAAGACTCTGAACAGCTGCTCCACTTTAATGTTTCGCTTCCGAATCCAACCGTCCTACCAAGCTGCGTATCCACATCTGACCTTTGCAACTTCGCCGGCGTCCCTTGCTAATCATAAATCGCCTCCACCATTGATCTTGAATCCTTCGACCTCACCACCGATTTCCACATCGTCACGTCTTTCTTACAAAGTTTGGACTATTTGGAGTCAGTCTCGCTCAAATCGACCAACCTTGCGGAACCATTGCCGTGCTGGACGGGTTCATACGTGGAGCACTGAGGGCGGAGTGAGAGCAGTCAGTCCCGAAGTGTCAATATCCACGCTTGATGGGCTGGAGATGGAGGTCGCGGCTTAAGCTCGAGGAAGGAGGGTCTTCTAGTTGTTGTGGATCTACCAGATCTTCTAGCTGCTGCAGAGGAAGCTTCTAGAGTCTCTATGTTAAGGAGAAAATGAAAAAACTTCTGAAAACGGTCGAACCGGGAATCGGACACCTATCCGGTCTGATTCTGATAACACTGATTACAATAAATGGGCTTAACCCGACCCGTAACATGGTTGGAAAATTTCAATTTCAATTCATTATTCCTTGCCTTTCTAATTCTGTCGACCATCACTTAAAGTGATTCCAGTGCAACCATTACGTCGAGAACATTGAAACGGGTCATACCCCGTTGATGGTGCCAAGAGCGAAGCAACTTCTTGCTACTATCAACAAGAATTTTTCGAACTTAGCATTCTATGCTCATCTTCATTACCACAACTTACTAACGGCGGCGGCGGAAGCCAGTAAAGACTCCGAACAGCTGCTCTGCTTTAAAGTGTCGCCTCCGAATCCAACCGTCCTACCGAGTTGGGTATCCACAGCTGACCTCTGCAACTTCGCTGGTGTCTCCTGCAAATCATACAATGTCTCCTCCATTGATCTTGAATCCTTCGACTGTTGGATTACGGGGTTGACTACTGCGGAAACATAACCACAGGTACATGCTAGTAATCAGAATTACGTAGCGGAAGATGTACACATACCTTAAACCTTTTCCGTAGTCCCAAGGATCCTGTTGAGGGAGTTCACGATCCACCGGGCGGAACCTGTAGAGGTTCTTGTTAAGGAAGCCCTACGCAGTATTAGCTCCACAGCAAAGCCTCACATCGATTCTTGGCAGGGACGGATCTCCGGAGTGTTTTGCTCTAAGCAAATTGGCACACTCTTGGTGGTGCAATATGGTTCAGCCGAACTAGTACCTTTAGGGGGGGGGGGGGCTTTTCTCTCAAATCACCAATTATGAGGAATTTTGAATTACCCCAAATAAAACCGTAACACCCTTTATTTAAAGGAGGAGCAAAGTGGACAAAAGTCAACTTTGCCCTTAGTAAGTTCGGCCTGCCAATTTTGGGCCTCTCATATCAATTGGGATTTGGTTCAAGCCCAATTTCCCTAATGTGACATTTACCCAATTTCTTAGGTAACGTATACATATTAATGGGCTACCAATTACGGCGCCCATTCACCATATGCTAACAGCTCCCACTCGCCGGAATGGGAGGGTGCCTGTTAATGTATTGTTGTTCAAATCGCATCAACATTTCACTCTTCAGATCCTGCCCCTGCTTCCGAATAGTTCATACGAGGTTTTCCGTGCGACCGGCGGATATGACGGGCATCGTGCTACTCATCTGTTAGGAGTATTGTAGCGCCCGCGGAACGCTGATTCCCTGTCTCAAATCAACCTGTTAAAAACATCAATTTGTATTGCCCTGTATCTTAGGTCAACTGTTAATTCTCCAATTATCCATTTCCACATAGGAATACTTCTCCAGGGCATCCGCACAAGTATTCACAACCTTCAACTAATATCTGGTTGGTGGCCACCTAGTGAATACAAGAGTCGGTGAATTACAGGTGAACTTGACCATCCCCATCGCTCATACGCTTAGTCAAATCCAACCGGTTTCCAAAGACGTGGTAACTTGGCCTTTTTCTTCAGCACTGCGCTCATGCGTCGGGAAGCGAACATTGAACCTGACCTTAGGTATGAGTTCTGAGTCCATGAGGATACTTCGGGTGCCTCTTCATAAGGCTCCCGGAATCAATCACACGCTCGAGGTGAAGAAGTTTGAGCCCATCTGAATCGCGAGGATTCTATCTAACACAACCGAGCATGACCCCGTGGTCGAACGTGGCACGCGTAGTATGAAGCACGCGTCGATAGCATACCCGGACATCGTCAGGTGTGGGATATGTAAATGATGTTATCGCAAACTTTCATCTGGCTCAGAATGTGGTTAATGACTAACAGAGTTCATCACCCGCGAAGTGCAAAACGAAGATCAGGGCTAGGATTGCCCTGACTGTGGTGTACCGCACAGTCGGTGAGTATGTCTCATCAAAGTCCACTCCATGAAGCTCGGTGTAACCTTTCGCAACCAATCGAGCTTTGTATCGCTCGACATTTCCATCAGCAGTGAGGTTCAGTTTCAGAACCCACTTCGCCCCTATGGCCTTGCGTTCAGCAAGTAAATCAACTAAAGACCATACAAAATTGGCTTCCATTGAGGAGGTCTCATCTTCGTTTGCTTTCCTCCATTTTCTCGCTTGAGGTCCTTTCAACGCTTGTTGAACCGTCACTGGTTCGTCAACAGAAGCTAGGGTAAATACTTCACCCTTCTCGATGGGATACTTCTTGGGAGAAGATCGATGCCTTTGACTTTGTCTAGGCTCGTTAATCCCATCTTGAGTCTGAACATTGCTCCCACTCGGAATAATGCTATCTATCGGAGCATCACTCCCACTGGGAACAAGGGCAGTGCTGTAACATTGACCTACAACTTTTCTTGGACGACCTCTCGGTCTCAGAACCAACTTGGTTAATCCACTCCCACTGGTAACAATAGGTAGTTCTGGCATTATTGTATTTTCATCTGGCGGCCCGGCAACGTGATTATCAGGTTCAACTTGATTCGCACATGCAGCAACAGTGATTTATGTGGTAAGATTGGCTCCTCCCACTGGATTCACTATAAAAATGTCCTCATCTTCATTTACCATTTCATTCACTTGCGTTGTTGACTCAAATCTCCCACCCGAAGTAAGTGGGACCTGACTATCATCGTTATCCTGCTCCAATTCGATCAAGACTTCGTCTGTTATATCTCACCAAGCGTTGAAAATTTGTCCTCAAGGCATGTAACGTCTCATGTTCAACCACGACACCATTATCACAAGCTAATTTAAACATGTATCCTCTAAGAGTAGTCATCATACCCTCTGTTCAAATACTTGCTTAATGCGAATGTTAATGTCGCATGATGATAATAATTAACTCATTATCACTCCTTTTAGCTTCGTGTTTGACTAATTTTGTCGATGAAGTGTGTTATCGATGTGAATGTCTTGCCAAACTTCTCTTTCAAGGCATTTAGTGGGAGTGTCATTTTACCGACATCAGTCATTTCATTGGCTAATTCATCCCAAAGACTTATTCATCTTTGAACTGTGCATTGGGCTTTCGCCTAATGCGTTTTATACTTTACGAGTTCATCGTGTAAGTATTGAATGAATTATTCCCAAAAGGGAGGCAAATGAAAATTCAGCATTCATTCAAAAACACTTCATCATTAAATCCGTACTTTGAAAACGATGTGTTCCGTCTTTCGAGGTACACGCGCCTGTAGCGCCTATTCCAGGTAATATCCCATGGTTTATATCGTTTCCTTTCCAAAATTCAGTTTAATTCAATCCAATCGGTGTCAAACATGTTCATCATTACAGAATTTATCATTTAATGGAGTACTAACAATTAAGAAAGAAATAAATCAGTCAGCTCTTAGAACTATGCAATCGATGGATATTAATGGTATTTCGATGTTTCATGATATTTAGATGAATGAGTACTCTTGTTTGATCCGACCATCTTGGTGGATATTTCGGTTTTTAATTTCGTTTCGGATCAGTCCCGTTTTATTGGGTCGATTAATTTTGACAAGTAGATCTCATTTCAAATCGAATGGAAACTACTTTATTCAATAAATCTGAATCTTAATCAACCAAAATTCAAACATTAAACGAACAAATAGGAAATCAATAAACAACAATAATAAGGTTTCTGATCATAGATGAAGCCTCGATGAATGTAAGATAGACAAGCTGTCACGACCACGTTCAGCGTTCCACTTGAAAAGAATTCACAAGTGAATATGATCAGATGTCTTGCATCAAATAAAACATCTTTCAGTTCTATGTGTGTGGCAAACGAGGCTTACCTATTAGGGCACACGAATCAACGGTGGTTTGCACTAGACCATCGTTTAGACTTTTTATTGCTGGGTTTAGCCAAGCATTTCCAAAGACTGTCGAATCTGTATCGGTTGTCTCGGGTTCTTTGAAGGTGGTTCCTTCCACATGGTTGGCCTCGTATAGATCTAGGATTGTCTTATTCGATGTGATCAGACTTGTGAGTCCATTATCGTCAGCAAACCATGATTGAGGAAACATCTTCATTACTTTCCGAGCTCTTGTCCATACGTCTACTTCGTTAGCGGGATCATGAGCCGCTATAACACTGTAATCACTGAATAGAATACTATAGTATTCTTCCATGAGGTCTTTTGCTTCAGTGGTCTTTCCTCCACCATAGCGGAGGCGAATGGCACACCAAAGATGCAATGCGCTGCTCTCAATAAACTCCTCATCTGCTTCATCTGACAGTTTTGAGTAAATCAATTCTCGTGATGTCCGATCATTCCTCAACCTTTTCTTGCTGTTGTAGGGGTATGGAATTCCACATTCGACCGTCTCGATCCTTTTTTCTATTAGATTAATTCGATCATCAACATCCGCAGCAATAAGGATTTCCTCAACACTGTCTTTCCATACATTATAATTCATACCATCCAGATTACGAGGTTCACAAAAGTGTACTGACCCAGCCATGAAAACTAACACATTGATAATCATGCATAATCAGGGAGAAAATAACATTTTGAGAAAGAATTGCATACATCAGATATCTATTAAGATGGAATACGACAAATAATGATTCCTCATCCATCTAAACCAACCGACCGCCAGTAAACAGAGGGAAAGGGGTTCGTGAAAGAGCTCACATTACCGTCGTCTTCAATCCAATAGAGCAGTCTCTTAAAAACGGTTTTATTCGCAAATTACCGGAACGGGAACTTAGAAATAAGCATACCCGATCTTGGCATTCCCAAGGCCTATTTGTATTTAAAAATGTTCTGATGAACTTACGCATGCATATATAAATCTACTTCACAAGTAAATCATCATAGCAAGCCAAATTCATCAACCAAACCACACATCATGCATACGCGTCATGCGTTTAATGTTCAGAGGAACTCATGCTTCCATTGCATATATATAATTCTACTTTCCAAGTAAACTATCACATGCAGCTACATCCTAAACATTCAAGCATACGTGTCATACATGGAAATTTCCACATCAAACATGCATATTTGGCGACTGGCTTTTGTTTTTAAAACATTTAAAATATTAGGAATGACTTTCAATTCATTCATACAATTAATCATGCGTGTTTCTAGACATGAATCCTAGGCAATCGCAACCATTACAACATGTCTGTTCTAGTGCGCAAACCATATATTTAACCAGGGCTCTGCCCCCAACATCCAGCTAGCTTGACTTATTCAAGACAACAGTTCTAATAAATATATGCGACGAAAAGTAAACAATTGCAGTTCAGCCCACTAATTATTCCAGTCCCTAAATCATGCATTTCCGAGATCCATCCTGTTAGATTACGGGGAGTAATCACTACAGAAACTAAATCATGGTACATGCTAGTAATCGAAATTACGCAGCAGAAGTTCGCACATACCTCTACAATTGTCCGTAGTCCCAAGATCTTTGCAGGAGGGAGTTCACAATCCTCCGGTCGGCACCCGTAGGGGTTTTTGTGAAGGAAGCCCTACGTGGTATATTCTTCACAGCAAAGCCTCTGATCGATTCTTGGTAAGGGACGAATCTCCGAAGTGTTTGCTCGAATGCAAATTGGCACACCCTTGGTGAGGTAGTGGGTTCGGCCGAACTATGGTGTATTTGGGGGAAGGGTTTTCTCACAAATCACCACTTGAAGGAATTGTGATTAACCCTAATAAAACCCCTCACTCCCCATATATATAGGAGGAGTAAAGTGGATAAAATTCCACTTTACCCACCTATAATTCGACCGGACACTATGCATAGGGAGGCCCAGTTTTGGGTCTCTCATGTCAATTGGGATTTGGGTTTGGCCCAATGTCATAATGTAACATGTACCCAATTAACTTAGGAAACATATAAATATAATAGGCTTCCATTACGGCGCCCATCACCACAGCTCCCACTCGCTGGAATGGGAGGGTGCCTGTTAATGTATTGTCGTCCAAATCTGCATCAACATTTCACTCCTTCGATCTCGTCCTTTGCTTCCGAATAGTTCATACAAGGGTCGCCGTGCGACCGGCGAACACGACGGGCATCGTGCTACTCATCCGTTAGGAGTGTTGTAGCGCCCATGGAACGTTGATTCCCTTTTCTCCAGTCAACCTGTTACAAACAAGATTTATATAGTGTCGCGCTGTATCCTAGGTCAACTGATAATTCTCCTTTTGCCTAGTTTCCTCATAGGAACACTTCTCCAAGGCATCCGTACAAGTATTCACAACCTTCAATTAATATCCGGTTGGTGGCCACCTAGTGAATACAAAAGTCGGTGAATTACAGGTGAACTTGACCATCCCCATTGCTCATATTCTTAGTCAAACCCAACCGGTTTCCAAAGACGTGGTCACTGGGACTTTTTGTTCAGCACTACGCTCGTACGCAGGGAAGCGAAAATTGAGCCTAACCTTAGATATGAGTTCCGAGTATGTGAGGATACTTTTGGTGCCTCTTCATAAGGCTCCTGGGATCAATCACACGCTCGAGGTGAAGAAGTTTGCGCCCGCCAGAATCACGAGGATTCTTTCCTAGCACATCCGAGCTGTGACCCCGTGGTCGGACGTGGCACGCGTAGTATGAAGCACGCGTCGATAGCATATCTGAACGTTTAAGTTCAAAGGAATAGGACATGTCAAATCATGCTATCGAAGATTCTCATCTGGCCCAGAATGCGGATTAATGACGAACAAAGTTCATCACGACGATTTGCAAAACGAAGATCATATCGAGTTACTTCGACAGTAGATGATCGTTCTGCGTAATCAATTTTACCACCCTGATTCTTAGCCAACCTTGCTTAGTAGAGGCCTCCCTCCATCGCAAGACGACCGTACCTGTGTGACGAGGTAAGTCCCACATTCGACATAGTTTTGGCAGAGGATTGCGTCCTTATACGACTTAGTTTATAGACAAAAAATTTGATGTAATCAAAACATTATTACGTCGATGGATCATAAACTCAGTTGCAGTTCTTTCGCTTACAAAATGTAACTTTGTAATATCAAAATGTTATCATAGATACATGCCACTTCTAAACCCTACGCAATCCAAGCAGTTTTACAAGCTTTTCGAATATATCCATGCGTAGTGGTTTAGTTAATGGGTCCGCTATCATGTTATCAGTAAACAAGTATTCCATAGTGATTATATTGTCTTCTACCATAGATTTAGCATAAAAATATTTCACATCAATGTGTTTGGTCCTACTATGGTACTTCGGATTCTTTACTGCCGCAATGCCTGCCTGACTGTCAGAGAACACCTTCACAGGTTTACTCCCGACGTCACCATCAAGCAGCGCAGTAAGAAGCCTTTTCAGCCAGACCGCTTCCCGTGCGTTCTTAGAGAGAGCTACGAATTCTGATTCCATCGTGGACAGCGCGACAGGTTTGCTTCTTGCTCGTCCATGAAATGGCGGCATTAGCAAGGAGGAACACTCCTCATGTGGTGGACTTACGATCATCCAGATCGCCACCATGGTCGGCGTCATTGTAACCGGTCAATTCTAACTTCCCGCCCTCATAGCACATTGCGTAGTCAAGAGTTCATTTCAGATAACGAATAATTCGTTTTACAGCCTTTAAATGTTGATAGCCAGGATCTGATGGGAAACGTGCTACTAGGCCCACGACGTAACAGATATCCGGACGGGTGCATTGAATGGCGTACATAAAACTATCGATCATGCTTAAATACTCCACATCCTTCATCTGTTCACGCTCTGCCAGGTTCTTGGGGTCGTCACGTTTTGACAGTGTGCACCCAAACATCACCGGCGTTTCCACGGGTTTGGCATCTTGTAATCTGAATCTTTTCAACAGTTTGTTTATATAAGCTTCTTGAGACAGACACAATTTCCTGGTAGCCCGATCTCTAGCAATTTTAATGCCCAAGATGTACGTGGCCTCTCCCATGTCTTTCATCTCAAATACAAATGCCAACCATGACTTTGACTTGTTCATAAAACTCACATTGTTTGCGGCAATGAGTATCTTGTCCACGTATAAGGTTAAGATGACATACTTAGACTCGGAGGTCTTATAATACACGCACGGATCCTCGTGAAGATTCACGAATCCGTTTCCTACGATTTCCTCGTGGAATCTGACCATTGCCGAGACGACTGTTTAAGAACGTAGATGGACCTTTGAAGTTTACAAACTTTACGTTCGTTACCAGGAGTAATGAAACCCTCCGGTTGCCCCATGTAGATCTCTTCCTCCAGGTTTCCGTGGAGGAATGAGGTCTTAACATTCATTTGGTGTAGCTCGATATCGAGACTTGCGGCCAGGACTGGCCCTAACCGTGGTTTTACGCACAGTCAGTGAGTTTTTTTTTGTCAAAGTCAACTCCGTGAAATGGGTATATCTTTTCACATCAAGTCGGGTTTCGCACCTCCCGACCTTTTCCATCAGTGGTGAGCCTTCTTTCAGGACTCACCGTATCCTTGTGCCCCTGTGGTCAGCAGGTAAATCAACTATAGACTATAATGGCTTTCATTTAATTGATCTCTTTCTTTTATTATTTTCCTCCATTTCTCCACTTGAGGTCTTTCCAATGCTTGCCAACAGTTGTTAGAGCGAGGGTTCAAAACCTTTGACTTTCTTCTAGGCTTTATTAATCCCATCTAGAGTCTGATCATTTCTCCCACATGGAATAATGCTTCTTATCGCAGCATCATTTCTATTGGGAATTTCTCCCACTCGGAACAATACTTCTTATCGGAGCATCGCTTCCTTTGGGAACTAGAGCAATGCTTGAACCTTGACCTTCAACTTTCCTTGGACAACCTCTCGGTCTCGGGGTTTCACTTCCGAGATGAATTCCTTGATCACTAGGATCTGGAACCAAGTTTGGTCGAATCACTCCCACTGGAAACAATGGGTAGTAGAGGCAGCTGTGGCTTTCCTGGTTCAGCAATATGACAATCAGATTCAACTTGATTCGTCTCTACGGCAACAGTGATAGGGCTCATGTAGTAGGGTTTATTCCTCCTACTGGATTTATTATGAAAATGTTTCCATTATAATTTACCATTTCATTTACTTGAGTTGCCGGTTCAAATCTCTCCCAATCGAATTAAATGGTGATATTCTGCTCCGTTTTGATCATGACTACTTAGATTTAAACTGTCCAAGCATTTGGAATATTCTCCCTCAAGAGATGTAATGTCTTCATGTTCGATCACGGTACCATTTTCAAAAGCTTTAAACAAGCATTTTTTAAGAGTAGTTATCATGTTATTGTCCTAAATGCGTGTTTAGTGCGCAATTTAATGTTGCAAGATGATATGATTTAACTCATTATCATTCTTTAGCTTTTATGGTGACGTGTCTTACCGATTTTATTGGAACACAGTTTACATGCATGTGAGTCATCTTTTTCATCCCGTAGGGAACACCTAATAGAGTGACTCCAACATTATGTTCTTGAACAGTGCTTCTTGAAGTGTGTTTTAATTGATTTGAATGCCTAGCCTGACTTATCGTTCAAGGCGTACGGAAGGAGAATCGCTTAACCGACATCATCCTTCTTCGTTTGCAAACTTATCTCAGAGATTTTATCCCATCTCCGAACTGAGCATCTTGGTTTTCACCCTATGTGTCAGCTGATACTTTTACAAGGTCGTGGTAGTTTCGAAGCCTACTTCGTACCTAATCATTCAAACAATTTATTATTAAATTCGTATTTTGAAACGATGTGTTCCATTTATCCAGGTCCACTTGCGCGTAGCGCTATTCATCATAGGGTGAATCATTTCCTTTCTGAATTTAATTCAATTTAATCCAATCAGTTTCGCACATGATTATCATTACTGACTATTTCATTTAATGGATTAATAATAATAAAGAAAGATTTATAAGCAACATATATAAGCAATGCTTAAACAACAATCAAAAGGATCGAATAGCTTGAGAAATGGGTAATCGATACTTTGTCCAAGCATTTGTCACATGCTCAAAATGAAGTGTTTTCTATATTTCAAGGAACATTATTATCATTAAGTATATTAAACTGAAAATTAAGAATAGGTTCATTCAGCAAATAAAGATAAAGTCTTTCATTCAATCTTTATGTTTCCGGGGCAAGCTCCTCAGGTTTGTGCTTGTTATCCCTCTCAGTTCTGTAATCCAAAAGGGTAAATTTGAATTACTTTCGAGTGAGAAGATTCCTTGAAGAACTTATGAGGTTATCATTATTCTTCAGCACGTACCTTGGGAGGATTAGTACAGGCCATAGCAAGGTGTCCTTTCACGCCACACCTACTTTCGAGTTTCCTCTCGACGTGTCTGTTTTGCTTGCCTTTTCTTGCCACCGAATTGCTTTCGCTTGAATTTCTTCTGAGGTTTTGGAGCTAAAGGCTTATCAGCCTTAAACTAAAGGCCCTTGATTTTTCTCATGCGCTTACCCTTTTGCCCAGCTGGATGCGAGGATGCAAGATGCATTTCCGCTCTCGGCTTTTCAGCTTTGAGACGATCCTCTTCCAGCTCGAGATGGACTCACACTTTCTCGAGGTCATCGAGTTGAATGGCATGGGTAATGTGCATTTTCATGCTATTCCAAGAGCCAGGCAAGGATCAGATAACGCATTAGACCTTTTGTTCGTCGGTCAGGATTTCTCTTGCCTCCTTGAGTTCAGCAAGCATGTTAGACATGTGTCTAATATACTCCATCATTGTGTTCTTGGGATTCATCTTATACGAGTCTAAAGCGATGTTTAATGACCGCTTCTGGGATGTGGTGTAAACATCAAACCCACCGTCCCAAAGGTCCTTGGCAGACTCATAGTGATCATCCATAGAGTATGTCATCTTCAAGTGGTGACAACAAGGCAGAACAAATTTCCTGGTCCTTTGCATCCCATTCATCATGGAATTTAATCAGTTCGGCCGTGAGGTCTCCCTCTGGCTTGATTTTTTTTTGAAGTCAAATGCTCTAAACCTCTCATTTCAGTAATTACCATCCTTGCGCGCTTATTCCAGATCTTATAATTGTTGCTGTTCAATCTCACTCCCTTATTCATTTGGGAGATAACATTGTTGATCGCAGCCATTGATACTAACACATTGATAATCACGCATAATCAGGGAGACAACAACATTTTAAGAAATAATTGCATACATCAAATATCTATTAAGATTGAATCTAACAAATAATGATTCATCAGTCATCTAAACCAACCGACCACCGGTAAACCAATGGAAATGGCTGTGAAATAGTTCACATTATCGTCGTCTTCCATCCAATAGACCAGTCTTTTAAAACGGTTTTAATCGCAAATTACCGGAACGGGAATTTTAAAATAAGCATACCCGATCTTGGCTTTCCCAATGCCCTTTTATTTTGGAGATATATTTCGATGAATTTACTCACGCATACATAATTCTACTATCCATGTAAATTATCATATGCCAGTAACATTCATCACATAAACCACACTCATGCTTACGCGTCATGCGTCTAATGTTCCGAGACACTCATGCTTGCATACATAATTCTACTTCCAAGTAAATTATCAAATCCAACTACATCCTCAACATTCTAGCATACGTGTCAAATATGTAACATTCACATCCATCATACACATTTAGCGACTAGTTTTTGTTTCTAAAATAATTTTAAACATTAGGGGCTGATTTTCAATTCATGCTTATATTAAATCATGCAACATTCTAGAAATGAATCCTAGGCATTTCCAACCAACACAGCATGTCTTTCCTGGTGCACATTCCATATATTTAACCAGGGTTGAACCCACAATATGCAATATCCAGCTAGCAAGACAACATTTCTAATCATGTATAAATATATATATTGAATAATAAACAATTAAAATTCAGCTCACTAATTATACCAGCCCCAAAAATGTGTATTTCCGAGATCCATCCTCATAATCGAAACAAGGCATAAAGGTTATCAACCTTTAGGCACTGTGTAGGCCTATTAAGGTTCAAAACATTTGAATTTTAAAACTTGACCTCCCTATTTTAATTGAATTTAATTTGGCTTTGAAAATACGGTTCGGTTCAGTCAATTTCAGTCTGATTTGGTCCGGTTCGGTTCAGTCCAGGAAATCCGGTTCGGGTTCGGTCCGGAAAATCTGGTTCGATTCGATCCGGTTTTAATTTTAAAATCTGGTTCGGTCCGAACCGGTCCAATAAAATAGGGTTCGGTTCAACACACAAAACCAGTTCGGTTAGATCCACTTAGTTACCCCGGTCCGACCCGATTAGGTCGAACCGATTGAGAAAATCCGGTTCGGTTTTAATTCATCTCGTTTTGACATATTGGACCTCCCAATAATTAAATATTAAAGGTTGGGCAGAAATGTTTACTTGTAGCCCAAGTAAGGTTTTAAAGTCCAAATATATTTAACTTAGCCACCTAGTAAATTTAATTATGAAAAATAATTTCCAATATTAATAATATATATATATATATATATATATATATATATATATATATATATATATATATATAAATTTCGGACCTAATTAAAACGTATATATATTTATTGCCAAGATTTTATCTTTAAGATTAAATCAATCAACAATATATATATATATATATATATATATATATATATATATGTAAAATTCTGCACACATATATAAATATATATATTATTTATTGTCATTATATCTTAAATAGGGAAACATATATTAACAATATATTTTCTCAGTCTTTTAGGTAACTAAAATCTATCAATAATACATTTAACCTATTTAAATATTTAGATATATTGATAGTTATATATATTTCTATATATTATTGTGAATCTATCCTAATGTTCCCAATTATAGGTATATTGTTACATAGAGTGAAAATTAAAATATGGTAAACAATAATAACAAATATTTCGGCTGAAACTTTATCCCTTGGTGCCTAAGAAATAAAAAAATTTACCTTGTAATTTACCAAGGGTTTCGGCCAAAAACACTAATTTGGGAACAAGGGGTCAAATTTTAAGATCAAATTTTAATAAGATCTACAATCCAATGTTTGATTTTGATAAATATCATATTTTTCTTGAAGATCATGAACATCAAATTTCCTAAGAACATCATGAAAATTTCAGACCACCTTTAACTTAAAAATTCGAAAATTTTAAAAATTCCTTTTAAAAATTCCGGTCCAAAGTTTAGATTTTCAAGAACACCAATTTATCAAAATCATGAACTCCTAACACTCACTCTGATACCACTGTTAGATTACGAGGAGTAATCACTACGGAAGCTAAATCATGGTACATGCTAGTAATCGAAATTACGCAGCGGAAGATTCGCACATACCTCTACAGTTGTCCGTAGTCCCAAGTTCTTTGCAGGAGGGAGTTCACGATCCTCCGGTCGGCACCCATAGGGGTTCTTGTGAAGGAATCCCTACGGGGTAAATTCTTCACAGCAAAGCCTCTCAAGGGACGGATCTCCGGAGTGTTTGCTCAAAGGCAAATTGGCACACCCTTGGTGAGGTAGTGGGTCGGCCGAACTATGGTGTATTTGGGGGAAGAGTCTTCTCTCAAATCGCCACTTGAAGGGAATTGTGATTAACCCTAATAAAACCCCTAACTCTCCATATATATAGGAGGAGTAAAGTGGACAAAAGTCCACTTTACCCACCTACATAATTCCGCTGGCCACTATGCATAGGGAGGCCCAATTTTGGGCATATCATGTCAATTGGGATTTGGGTTTGGCCCAATGTCCTAATGTGACATGTATCCAATTAACTTAGGTAACATATACATATAATGAGCTTCCATTTACGGCGCCCGTCACCATATGCTTACACATCCCCATAATCGAAACTAGGCAATAAGGTTTAATTAAAACATGAAAATTTTAAACCTTCGAGCACTGTGTAGACTAATTAAAGTTAAAAAAACATTTGGATTTTAAAACTTGACCATCCCATTTTATTAATTGACTTGAATTCGATTTTGAAAAATCTGGTTCGGTTCAGCCAATTTCTGTCCGGTTCGGTTCGGGTCCAGTAAATCCGGTTCAGTTCGGTCCGGTTTTATTTTCAAAATCATGTTCGATCCGAACCGGTCCAATAAAATAGGGTTCGGTTCAACACACAAAACCGGTTCAGTTAGATCCACTTAGTTACCCCGGTTCGACCCAACCCGACTAGGTCGAACCGATTAAGAAAATCACGTTTGATTTTATTCCTATCCGGTTTAGCAAATTGGACCGGCCCATTAAACCCACAAGGTTAGGCCGAAATAATCTTGTGGGCTAAGTAGGGTTTTAAAGTCTACTAAAAACTTAACTTATGCTCCAAGAATTATTAACTATATAAAATAATTTCCAATATTGCATATATATATATATATATATATTTCGGCACGCATAAATAAACATATATATTTTTATTGCCAAGATTCTATCTATAAGACAAAATCAATCAACAATATTATATATATATATATGTAAATTTCGGCACATACATATATGATGGGTATACGTCCGATTCGGGTTCGTTTTATATTATTCGGACTTTGTTTACACGTCAAACCCACTAAACGGTTTCGAAATATTCACACGTGGGAACTAAAAAGTCTGGGGCACGCGCGTACGCACCCCGGACTTGCACCGTGTCCAGATTGCAGGACAATCCGGATCAGTTCCGAATTGTCCTGCAATCCTGACCGGCTCCGGATTGTTCTACATTCCGGAGCCAGTCCGGATTGTTCCACAATCCAACCCTCCGGATTGTCCCTTTATTCAGGACCTCCCGGGATCCTCGGGATACCTCGGGACGGTCCGGATTCCTCCTATTGATGATGTTTGAACCCCTACACAAACACCGCACGTGCAAACCCTCCCGATGTCAGCTTTACTCCCGTCTACGCTCGGTTCATACTTTGCATTGAACCGACGTCGGACCGTTCAAAGCCCGGTTTGATTCCAAGGTTTCCTATAAATAGGGACCTTGATCATTCATTTCAAATCAAGTTAAAACTAAGTTGACAGCGGAAGCTCTGCCTTCATTCTTACTTTCTCTCTCTAAAATACCTGACTTAAGCTTCGGAGAGGGTTCATCGCACTCCACCCCCCCTGCGTGGTGTGCGATACTGCCCCTCTTGCAGGTATACGGAGACGCACGATTTCGGTCCGTGCGAAGACCCGAAATAGGAGCAGCCCGAGGCATTCTTCCGTCGTCACTACCAGGATCCGACTCCCCACTTGGAAATGATCCAACAATATATATATATATATATATGTATATATATATATATATTATTTATTGTCAATATCTTTAATAGGGAAACAAATATATGACAATATATTTTCTTAATCTTTTAGGTAACTAAATTTATCAATAATATCTTAATCCTAAAAATTAGCTAGATATATTGATAGTTATATATTTCCATATATTTAATGTGAACCTATCCTTATTTTTCCAATTATGGATATATTGTTACCTTTAATAAAAATTAAAATATGGTAAACAATAATACTAACATCGGCTGAAACTTGCTTACTTAGGGTCTAAGAAATTAAAAATTTACCTTGTTAATTCACCTAGGGTTCGGTCGAAACACATTATTGGAGACAAGTGGTCAAATTTAAGATCAAATTTTAATAGGAACTACAATCCAATGTTCGATTTTGATAAAATTCCAATTTTTCTTGAAGATCACGAACATCAAATTTTACTATGAACATCATGAAAATTTCGGCACCATCAACTTAAAATTTCGAAAATTTCAAAACTCACATCTATAAATTTTCGGCTAGAAATTTAAATATTCAAGAACATCAACTTATCAAAATCAAGAACTTCTAACACATGCTCTGATACCACTGTTGGATTACAGGGTTGAATACTACGGAAACATAACCACAGGTACATGCCAGTAATCAGAATTACACAGCGGAAGATGTGCACATACCTTAAACCTTTTCCGTAGTCCCAAGGATCCTGCTGAGGGAGTTCACGATCCACCGGACGGAAACCGTAGAGGTTCTTGTAAGGAAGCCCTACGCGGTATTAGCTCCACAGCAAAGACTCGGATCGATTCTTGGCAGGGACGGATCTCAGCAGTGTTTTGCTCTAAGAAAATTGGCATACCCTTGGTGGTGCAATATGGTTCGGCCGAACTAGTAGTTTTAGGGGGAGGGTTTTCACTCAAATCACCACTTAGGAGGAATTGTGAATTACCCTAAATAAAACCCTAACACCCTTTATTTATATGAGGATAAAGTGGACAAAAGTCCACTTTGCCCCTTGTAAGTTCAGCCGGCCTATAGTGTATAAGGGAGGCCTAATATTGGGCCTCTCATGTCAATTGAGATTTGGGTCAAGCCCAATTTTCCTAATGTGACATTTACCCAATTTCTTAGGTAACGTATACATATTAATGGACTACCAATTACGACGTCCAATCACCATATGCTAACATCGACCTCACCACTGATTTTCACACTGTCACGTCCTTCTTACAAATTTTGGACTAATTGTAGTCAGTCTCGCTCAAATCGACCAACCTTGCCGGAACCATTGTCGTGCCGGCCGGGTTCATGTGTGGAGCTCTGAGGGCGGAGTGGGAGAAGTACGGTTCCGAAGTGTTAATATCCACGCTTGAGGGGCTGGAGATGGAGGTCGCGGCTGGTGCTGGAGGCAGGAGGGCTAGTTGAGGCGGTGGAGGTATCAAATCTTGGAAATTTATTATATGCCGCCGAGGAATGGTACCGCCCTTTCCTAAAATAGTAAGTTTCAATTTAAAAAGGAAAGTTAGTTAAAAATATTAAAAAATTATAAATCCATGACCTGCTATAACAGGTTAAAGAGAGAGAAAATGTAATTTTAATTTTCTCAATTTTATTTTAAAATAAAAATCAGAATTTTATAAAAAAAAAACATTTGTCCAGTTGTGAAAGGGAAAACAGCCAACTGCCGAGACAATTTTTTTTTCAAAACCATTTTTTACTTTTTTTTTTTTTTGTATTTGAACAAGTGGTCAGACCGTATTCGAGACGGTTCGACCGGACGAAGTAGAAATTGGTTCTCTCACCGGTTTAGTTTTCGGTTTGATTCTAATAACATGATATTATTACTTAGCACCATTTGCTTCTGATGGCATCCCTGATTCTCTGGAGTCAAAATGAAAAACGTGATAAAGTTATGAAAGCAGCATGTGACATGTTAATTTAAAATATTTTAGTACAAACAAGACATTTATTTATTGTTTCGTACAAGATAAAAATACTTATTTCGTTCTATGTGTATTTGTTTTGGCGCATATTTGTTATATGAACTACCTATAATTAATCTTCTTTTATTAGTTTTGTTGGTCTCCTAAAGAGACAACAAATAAATCTTAATTGATTTATTTGTTACTTGCAATATAAAACGAAACTTAAAATTTTATAATTAAATTGCACGAGCGGAGGATATGTTATTTTTCTTAAATATATAAAAATGTAATTAAAGTAGTACTATATATTTTTTTTTGAAATTATTTACGATATACAATGATAACAGATACAAAAATAAATTAAATTCATCAACAACAAAATATTTTAAGTATTATCGGAAAAAATGTGTATTTAATGCTATATTTTAGTTTGGCAAAAAAAAACACTATATTATTTGTGTTTAAGTTTATGTATATATATTGGCCAAAAATAAGTTTATATATATATATAAAATAAGAGTACTAAAATTATTTAGCATAAAAAATTGTAATACTATAAAAAAAAATTGGGTAATTTGTTTTTATTGTTAAGGATTAAATAATATTATTTATATAAAAGTAAATAATAAAATATCAATATATATAGTTTAGTAATCTGCAACTTATTGAATAGGTAATTCGTTTTTTTTTAATATTTAATAGTTTAAGACATTTATAACCGTTTTAAAATATTACTATTTTTAGAAGGCGGGAGGATTTCTCTGGGGCACCGAAGTGCTCCCATCAAATCTTATAGTTGTTGTGGAGGTTTTAGATCTCCTAGCTACTTCAGAAGGAATCTTCTAGAATCTCTATATTAAGGAGAGAATGAAAAAAAACTTTTGAAAACGATCGAATCGGGAATCGGACACCTATCAAGTCCGATTCCGATAACACTGATTACAATATTGGGCCTAACAACTTATTAAATGTGCTTAACCTGACCCGTAACTAGGGGTGAAACCAAAATCCGGTTGGTCCGAAAAACCGGTGAAAACCGAACCGGTCCGGACCGAAAAATCCGAATCCGAAATATACGGTTTGGTTTTTGGTCAGATTTTTTTACTCTAGTTCGGTTTTTCGGTTCGGTTCGGATTTTGAGCTTTGAGGACCGTGGGGACCGAACCGACCGTTATGCTAACTAAATATGTAAAATATATACTAACTTAGTTGATATTAATCAATATAATTAATTAATTAGGTTAACAAAAATTATAAAATAGTCACTTATGAAGATTATTTTTTCTAATTTTGTTTTATAATTTATTTAAGTATATTAATTGACGCTATTTTTCATTTCGGTTTGATAAATTCCATGTAAATAATGAGAATTTTAAACGGTGATTGTCAATTTTGGATTTTCGGTTTAAACCGAAAACCGAACCGAAAAAACCGTACTACCAATGGACGGTTTGTTTTTCCTCATACGGTTTTTTGGTCGGACTTTTTAAAGGAAAAAAACCGGACCGAAAATATGGGTAACCGACCGAACCAAATAAAAAACCGGTCCGACCGGTCCGATTTCACCCCTACCCGTAACATTATAGTAAATCAATGATAAAATGAGGGGTTTGTATGATCAGACTCGGCCGCCGATGAAATCGAATTGCTCGAGAAGCCGAAATCAAACCTTACCATCTTTGGAGGGCATGGACGACTAGAATCTGCTCGATTGCCTTGCCCTAGAATTTGCATAGAATCCTCCCTCCTTCTTCAGAGGCAGGCCATGGACGGCATTCCCCTCTTTCTGCACGGAAAATAAATATTATTTAGTTGAAGCTGTTGACGGAAAAAAGATGACGGCCCGTTTTAGATTCGTCAATTGAAAGCAGAATCGGACTGCCTCATAAATCTTACCAGATCAGTTGAGCGTTCCTTGGACGTTCGTTTGCTAACGATTTGATCCACCTTCGATCGGCAATGGCAGATGCTTCAGAGGATTTATTACCTGACCATAAGCTCAGTGGTTACCTCTGTGCCGTCCTCGTTGTCAATTGGCCGCAATTGCGTGCCATTGAAAACCTAGCTCCCCAAACTCGATGTTCCATCTTCTCGGAAGGTTGTGACGTAGTAGGATTCAAGACCGATAACGGTCTTCTTCTTTTACCTCCCGCGAGGGCCTCCTACGGCAATGCATTGGTCGACTGCGCTTCTTCATATCAGCAAGACAAAGCGTTGACACGGCAATGCAGCGTTTTGCCTCAAAATTTAGAGCAAACTAGTCCTGCTGATTCGGGTGAAACTTCGAGGACGGCAATGGCAAATTTCAAATCAACCCCTGCGAGCTCTTCTAAGAGGAAACGGAGGAGGATTGGACTGGTTAACGGTAGCTCCAGCGTAATTCACCAGCTTCACGCACTAGTCACTCACAAGTGCTTGAGTATCGTGGCCCGCGTGGTTTCTGTTGCTGTCAGCGAAAGTGGAGAGACAAGAGTGGTGGTGCTGGTGGACATCTATTTACGGTCGGCTGTTTGGCTCGGCTGGCAATTCCCACATTCAAGATCAGTGGCAGGCTCCCTTTTCAGTCACTTGAGGTTTGTACCCCCAGCCAATTCTTATTAATTGATGATATCCATTATTCATTTATGGTTACATTATATTTGAGTAAATTAAGATCAAGAAATTTGAGTAAATTAAGATCAAGAAATATACACAGCATTCTTTTCCTCTACTAGTTTAATGTATAATATATTTGTTTGGCTATGCTTTTCTTTGCTTCCCCTCTTTTACCTGGTTGATAGATTTACTGACCATCTATTTGGGATGGAAAGTGGTAATTAGTCAAGGTAAGCTTGCCTGTGACAAATACTTTGTTACTGTACTGGTTAAACAGTTATGAGGCATTCTGACCAATAAGTATGGATTAGGTTTTTCAGGTTTGTTGACTGGAAGTTTTTAATGGGACGAGGCCTTATTCTTTGATGGCATATATAGACTAACAAATGGAGAGCAAGCTCTCCTTTTGTGAACTCTTTTTATGTGATTATGCTATCTTGGTGCTGCGAATTAATGTGCGTATAGATTGCTGGTAAACAGAATAGTACCGGCCTTTAAGGCTCTGTATTTTCACTATCGATGTACAATAGATATGTTTGAATCAAATTGGTGTAGATTACCTGTGGTACACAAGAAACAACTTAATTCATGGAATAGAATGCCAAACATATGGAATTCCAAACTTGTAAGTCAGTATAACTTGAAACTGTGTTAAAAAGGACAATTAGGTATGTAGTTGTGTCAGGGAAGGAAAAAAGGACAATCTGGTGCTGTACACAAAACTGATTTTTGATGCATTTAACTAGGATGTCATGGTAATTTGGATTCACAGCTATATTAGAAAACAAAACGAGAGAACAAAGTGATTCCAGAGCAGGTCTCTTAAGTCAGCCTCCATGGAAGAGCGTCCAAGGATAGTAGTAAATACTTCATTATTTTGTCATGAGTCACTTTCGTAGTGGACATCTTACTCATGTTTGACTGTTTACCTTCTTGGTTAAAAAGTCTATATTTTATTGTTATAGGAAAAATAATTTATATGTGTAAAGTGGTAATATAAAAATATATTTTGCTATGTAGAGGTCAGAGGTATACTGAAAAATCTATTTCTTTTTTCTGTTTCTTTAATTTTTCCTGGGAACGTGGGACCATTCACCCTGAGATAAACAAATTTATGGAAAACAGCTTAGGGATTTTATGGTTGGACTAAAGTCAACTTATGTTTATTTCAGAAAAGCCAATATATTGTGATGATGTTATGAGTCTTGATAACCCTAACAACTAATCTACCTAAGAACTAATCTAACTAAGAACTAGATAATTAAACTTTTCTACTTGTCTTCTTATTCAATAACTGCGTAGGCTAGACCAATACAATCTAAATATATAGGATATTCTAATAGATAACAATACGAAATATAATATATAATCTTATCACTAATAATAGATCTAACATTATCATTAATATTAATCTTAATAATATATTCTAATTGGATAATTATATCCCTAACATTACTCCCGCCTTGGAAAACGAGCTTGTCCTCAAGCTCGAAGAACCATCTTCTTATAAGAATCAAAGAACAATGTCGACTGTCCAAGTATTCGTGCATCAGATCAGGTATCAGATAATGTTTGAGGAGGAATTTGTTTAGTGGTAAAAGGCAGGGGCTGAATATCAATATAATTTCTGAGGGTTGAATTGGTTTCTTTAAAAAGCTAAGGGGGAGAAACGTGCTGGTTTGTGGAAATGGAAAGTTGGAAACGGACGGACATGGATAGAAGGGTTCCAGCGTGATGGGTGGCTGGCGGCGGAGGAGTTGCACCCGTGAAGGAGGGGGCGGCGGCCTATAAGCTTTGAGAGGATTTAGAGAATGCAATGATCTTGTTATTCACATAAACTCCAAATCAGTTTGTACAACTACAATATGATCTAACTAACTATATATACTAAGCTAGCTACGTACATAGGAAAGGAGAAAAGCACAACTAAGGCACAAGCATTGTGTAGGCACACACAAGCATTGTGCAGGCACAACTAACCACAAGCATTGTGCAGGCACACACAAGTATTGTGCAAACATAACTAAGGCACAAGCTTGATGTGTTCTATACGGCCGGCTGGTGCAGGTGAAGGACTGCGGTTGGGGCGACTGCAGCTTTGGAGGGGGCTACTGCGGAGATCTACTGCAGATGGTTCTGGTTGAGAACTGTAGTTGCTGTGGCGACGGTTGGCTTGGGCAGGTGGACAACGTTGGCGGAGGCGAGGTTGGGGCCGGCGACCAGTGCAGCGGTAGGTGGGGCGGCGGTGTCGGGATCTGCGGCTGGGTTGGGGGAATTGGTGTCTCTCTCAGAGGCAACAGTGGTGGCTGAGAGGTCGGCTGGAGCCGTGACTGGACCGGCAGCATCGGCGGAGGCAGAAACAGCAGTGGATGTGGCGGCTGGATCGATATCGTCGGAGATGGCAGCATGGCTGGAGGCTCAGTTCTGTATTTTTCAAACAATTTGGCAAATTGGGCGTGTCTTTCCTGTTTCTTTTGCTCATATTTGTCAAATATTCTGCCCTTGCCGAATTTAAGCTCAAGTAGAAGATTCTCGATTTTCTGCGGGTCCGTCATAGGATCGTCGGCTCCGATACCAAATGTTATGGGTCTTGATAACCCTAACAACTAATCTATATAGACTAGACCAGTTCAATCTAAATATATAGGATATTCTAATAGATAACAATACGAAATATAATATATAATCTTATCACTAATAATAGATCTAACATTATCATTAATATTAATCTTAATAATATATTCTAATTGGATAATTATATTCCTAACAAATGACTTGTGTTCAACGATGATTATTATTGAATCTTTTTTCTTTTTATTTCCAGTTGTGATTGGATAGAGAGAAATGCAATCCTTTCAGCTGAAAAGTACAGTCACAGTTGCATTCTAGGTAATAAGAGCATATGGAATCTTGGTGAATGCCATGTCCTCAGATGCAAGGTTCATTCGATTCTGCCTGATTTTTCAAAAAAAAAGCTTTTTGACCTATATGAAATATTCAAGAGCTTACCTGGTGTTGGTAAAAGAGGGAGTCTTGATTCTACAATATTACAGCCAGTGGGGGAAACTGCATCTGGTATTTCGGAATTATCTGATGACGTTCTGGTTATTATTTTAACAGCATTGAGCCCATTAGACCTTAGAAGGGTGGCAGCGACATGTCGCCATCTAAGATCTCTGGCAATGGCGGTCATGCCTTGCATGAAGCTTAAGCTGTTCCCACATCAGCAAGCCGCAGTTGAGTGGATGTTAAAGCGTGAGCAATCTTCCGAAATCTTACCACACCCTTTATACAAGAATTTCTTAACTATAGATGGATTCGCTTTCGCTGTAAATAGTGTTTCTGGTGAAATATTTGTTGGGGCGGCACCTACCATCAAAGACTTCCGTGGGGGAATGTTCTGTGATGAACCTGGTTTAGGCAAGACTATAACAGCACTTTCCCTAATTCTGAAGACACAAGGTAAGCTGGCTGATCCACCTGATGGTGCAAATGTCATTTGGTGTAGCCATTATGGTGACCAGAGGTGCGGCTATTATGAGCAGAGCGCTGATACTGCAGCTGGTAGCATTCTGGGTAGAGCAAGTCATAGCGTTCGACTGGGAGAATCATCTTGCACTGATCACCTTATTCAGTCTCCACCTAAAAGGGCTAAGCTGATGATTCCCGATGAGGAACCTGCTGGTTGTAGTGATAGTGTTGGAAAAATAATGACGTCAGTTAAGTCCGCAGGGAGTAGAAGTTTAACTCAGTGCACTAGAAGCTTGAACCGCATTAAGAAAAATCTTATTCCTGCGTATGGCGAAGCATCTGTGTCTACTACTGAGACTGTTCCTGGGCAGGATTCATATCAAATGGAATATACAGCAGAAATAAATAGACAAGGTTTTGAGGAAAACAAATGTGCGAGCTACTCAGGAACATCACAAAGTCAGACGACATGCAGAAGTGCAAGTTCTTTAACAACGATTACTGAGTCCTGGGTTCAGTGCGACGCTTGCCACAAGTGGCGCAAGATTTCTAGAGAAGATTTGTCTAATGCTAGTGCTGCATGGTTTTGCAGTATGAATACTGACCCAGCTTATCAGAGTTGTGGGATTCACGAGGAATGTGTAGATGGTCATCTTCCAATAACAGAATTGCCAGGTTTTTGTCACAAAGGAACTTCAGGCGGGGAGCGGAAAAATGTTGCATTTTTCAGTAATATACTTATGAAACATTTTCCATTATCTTCTCAAACAAAGAAGGCTCTAACTTGGCTCGCCATGCTTTCTCCAGAGAAACTTTCACAAATGGAAACTGCTGGTCTAAGAAGTCCATGTGATGTATCTATAATTGATGCTGCTGGTTTCCGTACAATATTCAAGTCATTTGGTCTTGTGAGGAAGGTTGAAAAAGCTGTCTGTAAATGGTATTATCCAAGATATATTGAAAATCTTGCCTTTGATGTGGTTGCTCTGAGGATTTCTCTGTCTGAACCATTGAGTTCAGTCATATATTTATCCCGAGCAACACTGATTGTCGTGCCTGCAAATCTGATTGATCACTGGGAAACACAAATCCAGAAGCATATTAGGTTAAGTCAGTTGAGGGTCTATGTACTGAATAGTGGGAGACAGATTTCTCCCCACATTCTTGCCTGGGACTACGATGTTGTCATTACAACTTTCAATCGTTTCAGTGCAGAGTGGTCTCTTCATAAGAAGAGTGTGCTGCAGCAAGTCCATTGGCTTAGGATCATTCTGGATGAAGGACACACTCTGGGTTCAAGTCTTGGTTTGACAAATAAACTGAATTTGGCCATATCATTGAAGGCTTCAAGTCGCTGGGTATTGACGGGAACTCCGACTCCAAACACGCCCAACAGCGAGTTATCAAATCTTCAAATAATGTTCAAATTCCTTCGCGATGAAGTTTATGGACAGAATCAGAAGTCATGGGAAACTGGCATTATAAGGCCATTTGAAGCTGAAGTGGAGGAGGGACAGAAACGTCTGTTTGATATATTAAGTAGATGCATGATCAGTGCAAGAAAGAAAGATTTGAAAGCTATCCCTCCATGCATAAAGAAAGTCACACTAATCAATTTCACTGAAGAACATGCTAGGAGTTACAATGAATTGGTAGTTACTGTCCGTCGTAACATACTAATGGCTGACTGGAATGATCCTTCACATGTTGAGAGTTTGCTGAACCCAAAGCAGTGGAAGTTCCGTAGTACGACAATCCGAAATGTAAGGTTATCCTGCTGTGTTGCTGGACATATTAAAGTAACTGAAGCTGGGCAAGATATACAAGAGACAATGGATATACTTTGCGGTCAGGGTCTTGTACCCCATCAGGAAGAGTATGCATTAATACAATATAAGCTTCTACATGGAGGTAGTTGTGCCAGGTAATAAATAAATCTGCTGTTCTTATCGTGTGTTTAGTTGACAATTTTAATCTAAACAGTTGAATTGGGTCACTAATCCGACTTGATTATTCAGGTGCGAGGAATGGTGCAGGCTGCCTGTAATTACTCCATGTAGACATCTTCTTTGCCTTGATTGTGTTGCCTTGGATAGTCAAAGATGTGCAGCTCCTGGTTGCAGTTATCTTTATGAGATGCAAACTCCTGAATGCAGGCCAGAAAATCCAAATCCCAAGTGGCCCGTGCCTAAAGATCTTATTGAGTTGCAGCCTTCGTATAAACAGGTATATTTTGAGTCCTACCTGCAACTATCTTTGTCGAATTTATTATTTTTTAACCGAGGTATTTATCATCCAGGATGACTGGGATCCTGATTGGCAATCAACTTCAAGTAGTAAAGTCTCTTATCTTGTAGAGAGGTTGAATGAATTGACTGTTGCAAATAAACCAATGTTTAGTGTGGACAATGGTTTGCAGCTGTATTCTTCTAATCTGAATAATTTGAAGAAAGCATCATCATCAGCTGATGATGGTCATTCAAGATGTGAAATAGGGAAACCTGAGAAAGTAATCATCTTTTCGCAGTTTTTGGAGCATATACATGTTATTGAGCAGCAGGTATTTGTTGTACTGAACTATGAAATCTGGGGTTTTCGAATGATATTTTCATTCCCATTATTCACGAGCTTCACATTTTGTATTAATTATCTTTTGGGAGGAGCAGTTGACATTTGCTGGAATCAGATTTGTTGGCATGTACAGTCCAATGCATTTTAACAATAAGGTTGGTTCAGTACCCTTCTTTGTTATATTTTTCATAATGTAGATGCATTCTGACTTGGATTCAACGTTCAAGATGAAGTCACTGGAAACTTTCCAGTGTGATCCCACATGTACGGCTCTCCTGATGGATGGAAGTGCAGCTCTCGGTCTTGATTTGAGTTTTGTAAGCCATGTATTCTTGATGGAACCAATCTGGGACAAGAGGTAGATTTACTGCTCAATCATTTACTAGAAAAAAAAGATAACATTTCTTTGATGATTCCTCCCTCCTGCTCAGAGTTCTGGTTATATATATCAGATTTCTTTACCAACAAAGAAAGTAAAATGATATTAACACATTTGTTATTTGGCGGCCAGCACTCATGTGTTTGGCAGCCAATTTGGTATTATTAACTTGTTGTCCCTATTATATTTGAGCATGCAGCATGGAGGAGCAAGTGATTAGTCGGGCTCACCGTATGGGGGCTGCTCGTCCAATTAATGTGGAAACTTTGGCCATGTGTGGTACAATAGAAGAGCAGATGGTAGAACTTTTGCAGGTAAAGAGTGACTTAGTTGTTGTTGCATAGTAAAACTTTTGTTGCTGCTGATTATTATTATTGTAATACGGTTGTTGATGAGGTTGTTAGTTGGGTTGTCCAGGATTCTGATTCATGTAGAGGATTCTTGAGGAGTGATCCTCCTGAACTTGAAGGAGGAGGACGAGCTGCTGCTAACCGTTCGCTGCACGACTTTGCTGGAAGTAATTACTTGGCTCGTTTGAAATGTGTGCAGACAAAACCTCATTAACATATTAGTGACAAAATATTTAGATTCTTTGCGGTTGTGTGTTTCTCTTGCTCCTCCTCCTAGTAAGTAGTATTGAATAGAAGAAGTGGGTTTTATAAATTGTTGGCCCAGCAGTAAGTAAATGGACTAGGCTAGTACTAGTAGTGTGCCTGACAGTAGTAATTAATTAAGTATACCTTCCCTTATGTTTGAAACTAGTCTTTGATGAGAAATTCAGAATAAACACTTTTTATATTATGTGGATGTTCAATATTATGTGTATATACCATCTTCCTTAATTAGACCTTCCATAGATTTATTTTACTTCCTCTCTATATAAGTGTCCTTACGTGTGATAATAAGACATCCTCAAGTTCTCTCTTATATTACCTCTCTACTTTCGTAAAACGTTATCAGCACGATTTCGGTCTAAATGATAAAATCGATCCTAACTTCATTATCAGATAGAAGAAGATCGCACGAGGTGTTAAAGGAATCCAACAACGAAGGGATGAATGAGAGATGTCATATGATCATAAGTGTTCGTAGTGGAAAACGATTACTTTTACCGATATTGATGGTTATTGTGATGACGAACTAATTAAGATCCTACCATGGATTATCTCAAACACCAAAAGGAGCCCTATGGATAGATTTAGACAAATTTAATGGAATGTGCTATTTTGCAAGAACGAGCACAAATTTGCAAGACTCGATTTACCGCCGATGATATCACGGTAAAATATTATTTATGGATATTAAATAATTAAACACATATATGTGAAGTGTTGTTTCATACATAAAGTGATATGTATTGATATGTTTAACTCCCAGAAGCGAGTGTGAACACAGAAGTTATTATGAGCAAAAAAATAGTACGGCTAGATGCTGAAACATATCCATATGTAATTATGAATCAAAATTATATGCATCGCCTACTAAATATACTTCGCTCCCTAAAGTGAGTGTGTAAGTTATGATTATAACGAGGATATACTCCCACTCCCTGAAGCGAGTGTTGCACATTACGATTAATATAGTGATGAAATCCTCCACTCCTTGAAGCGAGTTTATGATTAGCGCACTCCCAGAAGTGAGTGTTGCGGTTTATAATTATGATAACTCGATATAGTACATCTAACAGTTATAATTACCATGGTCGTGGACATGGATGACATTAAAGAGAGAAAATAATTAGCATCATCATGGTATCGAAAAATAAAGATGATGCATCTTACAAATAAAGAAAGCAAATTCCAATTAATTTGGAAAAATTATAATTTTGATAAGCGCGGTGACGCTAGCAGAAAAATAACGATATTATGCAGCGCGAAATTGATTATATGAAGCGCGATGACACAAGACAAAGTGTCCTATGTGAAACGCAAAATTCATTGCATGTATTATGATATTATGACTACAAAAAAAATTGCATTCTTAATGAATATCGTATCCTGAAGATCCGATATTACGATCATGAAGATCGATAATTATGAATTTATATTTCCCTTAATTTTTATATTTATATTTACATTTCTTGCACTTTATTTACATATACTGTTATTTTTTTATTGCATTACCTTTACATTTATATTTTTATTTCTTGCACTGCATTATATTTATTATATACATATATTATTACGTTTATTGCATTTTATTATAAACTGATCCAGAAGATCATGAGTTATTCAAAAACTCAAAGATTGATACTTTTAGGATCCAGAAGATCCTAAAATGTATGAAAAAATAGGATCTGAAACATTGTATTTGTGAATTAAAGATCGTCTTGTATAAGAATGAATCATGTATATCATGAATTATTATAAATAAGGGATCATGAAGATCCTAAGAGATCATGAGTCTTGAATAAATGATCATGAAGATCCTAGAAGAAATATGTCTCTTGCAGATAATGAAAAAAAATTCAGGTAAACCAGAAGTTTACCGCCAATATTGGCATGATTGATTATATATTCGGTAAACCAGAAGTTTACTGATTCATATAGAGGTAAACCCGAAGTTTTACCCATATAATATGATATTTGGCGTGACCGGTTACAGACCATTCCGGATCACTTAAGATGCGCAGTACATTATTTGGAAGAACCTGAAGATTCTCCATAAATCATTATGATAATTGCTCTCAAAGGAAAATTCATTATGTGATCATCATCAACTAAATTCGGGATAAAATTCAATTATTTATGGAAATAATAAAAGGTGAATATGGGCCCGTTCACCTGCCATGTGGACCGATATATTATTTTGAAAGATGCATCTACAATATGGTCGCATGTGCATAAATTATCACGAATTTGCAATAGCAAAATTTCCAGATTATGTAATAAAGAATGATGATATTTACTACAAGATTCAGACAACTACATGTCTAGATTTGCAGTTTAGCATGAAAGTTACAAAGTTCCCTCTTCTATTACCTCTCTACATCTCCGATGGACGAATTACATGGGTTTATTATCGGATAGAATCAAATCAGATGGCTATGCAAAATGCAAGTTATATCATGAAACATACCATTATATTGTACATATGAGGATAATGCAAGTTATATAGATCGAGTTGAAGAATGCTATATCAAGGGAGACATACAAAACACATCCGCCTCAAGTTATTTTTCAACCACGATGTTGAGAAGAAGGCAACATAAAATCCAACAAGCATGTGCGTATTTATTTTCAGAGGTTTACCGACTGCGAAATTTGAAGATTGGTGAACAATACTGAATTGTGTCGACTTAATGAAATTACGTGATGTCAACATCAGGGGAGAATCTACATCGCTGCACTCTTTTTCCCTTAACCAAGGTTTTCTCCCACCGGGTTTTCCTGGTAAGGTTTTTAACGAGGCAGCTTACAAAAGGGATCCATAATTGTGTACTCTTTTTCCTTCACTAGATTTTTATCCCAATGGGTTTTTTCTAGTAAGGTTTTAACGAGGCACAATTCCCTTATGAACATACAAGGGGGAGTGTTATGAATATATTATGTGGATGTTCAATATTATGTGTATATACCATCTTCCATAATTAGACATTCCATATATTTATTTTACTTCCTAGTCTATGTAATCCCTATATATAAACTCTTAGTGTGATAATAAGACATCCTCAAGTTCTCTCTTCTATTAACTCTCTACTTTCGTAAAATCTTTATCTTTTTTTTTATCAATTTGTGTTTGCACTGTACCAATTTCAAAAAATGTTATTTTGAAATGACACCCACATTTTTTTGAAAGGAGGCGCCTCAAGTTAGTTAGTTTTGGATTTGAAGTGGAGTAGTTACCTGCATCGTATACTTTCAACAGAGTAATTTAGTATCCGCTTAGCAGATTACATACAACATCAGATAGTTTTACTTTCTAACACATGAAAGCAGACTTAGTTTGGAAGAAGCTTAATGAGGAGAAAGAAACGGGGGGGTCTATAGACGACATAAAGGAAACAGTAGAAAGTGTTAATGGAAAGGGGCATAAGTGTGAGAGAGAGGTTGGTTGGTTGTTCATAGATGTGTTGTGTGATGAGGGGTGGTGGTGTGTTGTTTGATGAGAAGATGAGGCCTTAGCTTGGTGACATCTGATAAGCGAACTGGCTTTACAATGAATTGCTGTGCCCCACTTTCCAAGCACCTGTATGTATGTATGTATATATACCTCCTTATATAATGATAAATAAATAGACAAGTAAGTTTGTTTGTGTGTTACTTACTTACCTAGTAATTGCTGATGGAATGTTCTCAGAGGACATGACCACAACTGGGGTGTCCTTGTAGAACTCAGAATCCTATGATAAACAAGAAAACATATAATATGATAAGATTGGATGAAATGTGTTCTGTTTTGAGGAGTGGAGTAGTACCTTAATCCTTTTAAGGAGATCATAGCCTGTCATTTCTGGCATGAAGTAATCTGTAATGATGAGACTTACATTTTTGTCTTGCTGAAAGAAAGAAAGAAAGAAAGAAGGGATATATTGTTGTGAGTGAAATAAAGTATGTTATGAATGAATTAAATAGAGTGAGAGAGAGAGAGAGAGAGAGGGTAGGATACATTACAGACATGATGATTATTATTGAGATGTGAAGCAGCAGGAGAAGAGAGGGAGGTGTTGTTTATTATCCCTTCTTCTTGTTGAAGCAGACCCAGAAGTTTTAGAGCCTTGATACCAGAATCAACTGTTGTTACTGCAGGCAGGCAGCAAAGTGTATGTAGAAGAAGAACAAATTTAGTTGGTATTAAATATATAAATAAATAAATAAATAAATAAATAAATTGTTGTTGATGGAGATAGCAAAAACCTTTGTAGGAAGATATCTGGAGAAGCCTCTCAATGAGTTTCCTGTCAATGACACTGTCATCAATGGCCAGAACATGCAACAACTCTCTTTCTACTTGATCATTACCACTCATTGCCATTGTCTGTCTGTGCTTGAATGAATGGAAATGGAGACCTTAATAAATTGGGAAGCCAAGCCAACCCATATGATGATGAAAATCTCAACAAATCTCCATATTATATTATATTATTTATGGTGTAGTGTAGTGTAGTGTAGTGTAGATAGACTGTATTATATATATGTATATATATAATTAATTGGCAGCAAATTAGGATCTTTCAGGATCTTCCTATTAATTAGCAGGCTAGTAGGAGGAGGGCTTTGCTGCAGATTTGATCTTGTTGTTGGGAAGCAACCAAGATGATGCCCTTCCATGTTAATTGATACGGACGTCCTTTGCTCCCTCCCTCATTTCTTTAATAATTCTTTCATTTCCTTTCCTTTTCTTTTCTTCTTTTCTCTAAACAAACAATTTTCACTCTCCTGCCGTTGCTTGCCTTTGTTACTTCCCCTCCCAAATTATTATGTACCAGACGTCTCGACTGTAAAATCTGCTTCTTAAACTGACCATAACTTGGATATCTTAATCGATATTTGTTTAATACATCAAGTCAAACAGGTCTCTAAACATGTGATGGAAAGAATATCTTCCATTCTAAGAACCGGACAAACGATTATCTTCATCCGATCCATGACGAACACATGAACCGCCAAAATATTATTTCGTACTAATGTAATTGAAGAACTCTTTTAACAATGGTAAGTCGGTACTAAGTAGATCCATCTCCTATGACACCCCTCTCCATAAGAAGAGGGTCGGTCACCTCCATAAGGAGAGAGGGACGACCCCTCCATAAGAAAGGAGGTCGCCCCCTCAATTAACATAAATGATTGACCTCTTATTTCTCTGATTAACGGCGTGACAAGGCAATCATTGTCTAAATTTGTGATTCCCTCACATAAGGAAAGAATGCATTGATAAATTTTCATACTTGAAGAGTGAGCACATCATTATTGGCTAGTTACTTTATTGGTCACTCTCTATAAATATAGCTCAACATCTCTTCTCATTCTTTAGACACTAGTTCATATTACAATACCATTTCTTATACTTTATTTTTCTGAGGCTGACTTAAGCACCGGAGGGGGATCACCGGTGTTGATGGATAAATGTCCAATTCGGGTTCGTATTTATATTTCGGGCCTCGTAAACACGTCAAAATTACATCTCGGTTTGAAAAACGTCTCCCAAAGGGTCAAAACGGTTCGGAAACGCATTTACGCGCGTCCGGACCGGACCTCCGGATTGCGCAAAGCAATCCGGACCTCGCCGAATTGCCCAAATTTGACGAGGTCCGGATTGCATTGCGGGTATCGTGCGATTACCGTTTCCACGATTACCGTTACGTGTAGAGAAGTCAAGTTCGCGCATTACCAATATGGATGACAGTTACCGCTTGCTTTTGAACCGTCGTCAAACCGCTTTAAAACCGGGTCTGGTCCCAAGGAAGCCTATAAATAGGAGGCCTTGGTCACCCATTTTGACACATCCTCTCATTTGCCCAACTTTGGTATTTTGAGTTCTGACTTCTCTCTAGAAATATTCTCTCTCTAGAAATTACTCTTTTAGCCCTATAGTGACTTAAGCTTCGGAGAGGGCTCCGCTAGCACCACCCCCCCTCTCCGTGCTAGCATCAGTCCTTTGTGCAGGATTCGTCGCCCAGACGCCCGGACTTATGCACAGATTACCGCTTTTGGAGATTCAGACGTCCCCCTGAGACACAACCACGCTTTGAGACACAGACCTTTCCGGGACTCAACCGAACACTCGTCAGTGGCACAAACCTCTCTCAGACGAAGGGTTACAGCCCGAAAACCCGCATATCCATACGAACAGGCACGTCCTCACGACCCAGTTCATCCCGGACGCAACATTGGCGCCGTCTACGTGATTCGAACAAAAAGCTACCATACCGCAAAGTCATGACGAGTGATCACAACGCTCTCACTAAGGCCAATCCGTCCAAAACAAGCGCTTTAGACGTCTTAAAAGGTCCATAATGTCTCCCGTGCCAATAAGCAGTGTGCCATCCGCACAACACGGCCCAAAATTTCCAGGCATCCACGTGATACATGGAGGCTTTGGAGCAGGTGGAGAAACATCATACGAAAGAGAAATATACGCTTCCCTGATGATCCATGAACCCAGAGGCAGTCAGCAAGGAAACGTTGTCCTAGAAAACACCATTGGCTTTTCTTCAAAAGACAAGACGCATATAACATTTCCGCATAACGACGCCTTAGTCATAACCATGACAATTGACGGCATGGACATCAAGCGTATCTTGGTTGATGGAGGAAGTTCGCTCAACATCATCACAAAGGATGTCATCCTAGCTCTGGGGAGAAAGAAGGAAGTCAATAGAATGAACTCACCCTTAGTGGGATTCATGGAAGATGCAAGTTACCCATTGGGGTCCATAACATTACCAGTCATACTGGGAGAAGGCAACTCACGTCTCCAAATCGCAATACCATTTATGGTAGTACAAAAACTTGACGCATACAATGGTATCTTAGGGTACGCAACCATGAATGCATGGGGAATGGTGTCATCCACGGCACACCAGAAGATCAAATTCCTAACTGCAGCCGGAATCGGTGAAGTCAAAGGAGACGAATTGTTATCAAAGGATTGTTACAATGTGGCAATTCAAAATAACGTCAAGCCAGACAAGGATGACATGCCCATCATTGATGATGATCCAAGAGAAGGTCGTGCCCGACCAGCCCCAGTAGAAGAGTTAAAACAAATAAAGATTGAAGAGCCAGACAGAATGGTCCAAATTGGAGCATCCTTGTCAGAAGATGAAGTGATAGAAATCACAGCACTCCTCAAAGAGTAGAAAGAGCTATTCGCATGGTCACCAAGCGATATGCCCGGAGTAAGCGCATACGTCATCTCCCATAAGCTCAACATCAAGCCAGGAACTCGAGCAATAGCCCAGAAACTTCGACCCCTCGGGGGCAACAAGAAACTGGCAATCAGAGAAGAGGTGGGAAAGCTGCTTGACGCAGGATTCATCGAAGAATCAAGATACCAAACATGGGTAGCAAACTCGGTGTTGGTTCCTAAATCAAGTGGTAAGTTAAGAATGTGCATCGATTACAGAGATCTCAACAACGCATGCCCAAAGGATTCATATCCTCTCCCAAGAACCGACCAACTAGTCGATGCCACCGCCGGCCACGAATTAATGTCTGTAATGGATGCATACTCAGGATACAACCAGATCTCGATGTTCAAAGATGATGCACCGCATACTGCATTCTATGCAGATAGCGAAATATACAAATACACGGTTATGCCATTCGGCCTAATCAATGCGGGAGCAACATACCAACGAATGGTCAATACCATCTTTGGCGATCTAATCGGAACCAAAATGGAGGCATATGTGGACGACATGGTCGTGAAGTCAACCAAAAGGCGCAACCATGTCGACGACTTGCGAGCAATCTTCAAAAGAATGCGTGAATATCAAGTCCGCCTAAATCCAACAAAATGCGCTTCCGACGTACAATCAGGCAAAATCCTGGGATTCATGGTAAGCCAGAGGGGGATAGAGGACAACCCAGAGAAGGTGAGGGCAATTGAAGAAATGACATCCCCAAGGAAACACAAGGAAGTCTAACAACTAAATGGCCGCCTAGCAGCCTTAAACAGATTCCTTGCCAGGATAGGCGACAAGGCACTCCCTTTCTTTGAAGTCTTGCGTGCAAACAAGAAGTTTGAATGGACACCAGTGTGCGAAGAGGCCTTTCAGCAATTAAAACAACACTTGTGCACATTGCCGGCATTGGCAAAACCGATACAAGGCGAGCCCCTCTTCCTGTACATATCGATGAGCAACACGGCAGTCAGCTCAGTCCTTGTCAAACAAAAGGGGACTACCCAACTCCCAATCTACTACGTAAGCAAGATACTCGCAAAGTACGAGATAAATTACATGCCAATCGAAAAATACCTGTACGCACTTATCATAGCAGCAAGGAAACTGAGGCCATACTTCCACGCACACGAAGTAACAGTCTTAACAGACCAACCCCTGAAGCACATCCTGTCAAAGCCAAACATGTCAGGAAAGCTAACAAAGTGGTCGGTAGAGCTAAGTGAATTCCGCATTCACTTTGCTCCTCGAACGGCAATCAAGGGGCAAGCATTGGCAGACTTCATCGCAGAATTCACTGGGATAACACCTGACACAGGTGCCCAAGTTGGACCTCAACAAATCGAAAATCATACCGAAGTATGGAAAATGTACACCGACGGATCTTCAAACGTAGGGGGATCAGGTGCCGGATTCCTCCTAATACCTCCCGATGGATCTAATCCATTGAAGTATGCTCTAAATTTAACATTTAGAGCAACAAACAACGAGGCGGAGTACGAGGCATTGATAACTGGCTTAAGGATTGCAAAAGGCGTCGGAGTTAAACATCTACGAGTGAAGTGCGATTCACAGTTAGTTGTCAATCAAGTCAAAGGCGAATACGCGGCAAAGTCAGAAAATATGCAAAAGTACTTGGGGCAAGCAAAAGACCTCATCACAAGCTTCGATACCTTCGACATCATCGCGGTGCCTAGAGAAGAAAATCAAGAAGCTGATGCCTTGAGGAAATTCGCACAAGGCAATGAACAAGGCAAAGAAACGCATTTCGTGGAAAACAGAATCTTATCAGTAATTGACAAATTCGAAGTCTTGTGCATCAATCCAGATCCAGATTGGAGGACACCAATATTGGCATACCTCAAAGACCACAAGCTCCCCGAAGACAAAGTTCAAGCCCAAAAAATCCAGAGACAAGCCGTCAATTACGCCTTGATAGATGACGAGCTTTACAAGAAAGGTTTTTCAACCCCTTACCTAAGGTGCATCACCTTTCGGGAAGGCCAGAAAGTGTTAGAAGATTTGCATAAAGGCCAAGCAGCCTGCCATGAAGGTGCAAGATCTCTAATACGCAAGACATTGAGCTTGGGATACTATTGGCCAACCATGAAGAATCAAGCTACGCACTTGGTCACAGAATGCGAATCCTGCCAACTTTATTCAAGAAGTATCACGGCACCAGCCGCTGAGCTAAGCCCAATTGCAAGCTCCTGGCCATACGCACAATGGGGGATCGATTTGGTGGGTCCACTTCTAAAGTCAAAAGGCCAAACCAAGTACATTATCGTCGCAATCGATTACTTTTCAAAGTGGATCGAGGCAAAGGCATTGGCACAAACAACCGACGCACAAATAATGGACTTCATCCGAAATCACATCATCGCACGATATGGAGTTCCGAAGGTCCTAATCAGCGACAACGGACCACAATTCAAGAGCTCAAGGCTTCAAACATTTTGCGAAAGACTCAACATTAACCATCGTTTCGCATCAGTCCGCCATGCTCAAACCAACGGACAAGTCGAAGCCGCCAACAAGACCGTCCTAGACGGTCTCAAAAAAAGAGTGCACGCATTAAAAGCAGGATGGGCAGAAGAGCTTAGCAGTGTTCTGTGGGCACTTCGAACAACTCCAAAGGAGTCAACTGGAGAAACAACATTCCGTCTGGTGTATGGAACGGAAGCAGTTGCTCCCATCGAAATTGCTGTCTCATCCTACCGCACAACCCATTTCAACACCCAAGCCAACGAAGTAGACATGCGTCTAGACTTAGACTTGGCCGAAGAAAAAAGGCGTAACTCCGAACATAATCAGGCACGAATGCGTTTGATAACCGCAAGATATTACAACAGGAAAGTGAAAGAAAGACAATTCCATGTCGGAGAAATGGTGTGGAGAAGGAATGAGTTCTCACATCTCGATCAAATCAACAAGATGTCTCCAAAATGGGAAGGCCCTTACAAGGTCATATCCATTCCATACATCAACGCATACCGCCTTGAAGATGCAAATGGCAATGCCTCTACATACACGTTCAGTGGAGGACACTTGAAGAAATTCCACGGATGAAAGGATAATCTTCTATCACAAAAGGAGCCGTTGTATCAAGCCCTTTTGTTCTTATTTCCATAACGCATCTACTTGTTGAAAAGTCCACTCTCTCATATAAAGTGGCATCTTTGTAATAATCTCATGAACCTAATGAAGTTATTCTATCTTCGTAGGAACATCACTACTCTATGAACGTTACTTGGAAGCAAAACAAAGTAACTACAACAACTATTATCTACACCAACAAGGAGTTTACTACTCCACTCATTAATTGGCATCTATCTCAAGAAAGTGCTGACAACACAAAGCCATTGAGCTATGTGCACAATCAACTTATATGCCGCCATAACAACTAGCAGATTATCAATCAAAATGACGACTATTCAAGAAGCGGCATCTACAGGCAATTCCTTGGAATAACATCAAGGTCTACTATCAAAATGACGATTATGCTAAAGGCGCCAACTACAAACAATATCTTGGATTAACACCAAGATCTACTATCAAAAATAGCATGTTGTGGTATCCTCTTTTTTAAGACAAGCCCCATGTTCTCTTCTAGAAAATGACATGCTGCAACATCTCTGGTTAGAGGCAAATCCGCTTCATAGCCATTCCCTGGATTCAGAACAGGATGGGCAAATACAATACGGGATTAATCACCCCATAAATGGCGGAAGTTCCCTTGATAGGCAATGTCCCCATACTACAACAAGCATGAATTCCTGATTAGGGTTCACTCTTCATAACAAATGTCCTCTTTTTAAGACGACAATCTCATATTACGAATTCCTGGTTAGGGTTCACTCTTCATAACGAATGTCCTCTTTTTAAGACGACAATCCCATATTACGAATTCCTGGTTAGGGTTCACTCTTCATAACGAATGTCCTCTTTTTAAGACGACAATCCCATATTACGAATTCCTGGTTAGGGTTCACTCTTCATGGCGAATGTCCTCTTTCTAGACGACAATCCCATATTACGAATTTCTGGTTAGGGTTCACCCTTCACGGCAGAAGTCCTCTTATCAGATGACAATTCCGTACTACAAATTTTCAAACCCGTGTTGCATGGTTCCTGGACGCAGAAAACATGCATCACAATTCATATTCTCAAAAAGTGTTACATGGTCTCTGGACGCAGGAATCATGTATCACAAATATTTACTAAATAGTTTATCAAATATTTTATCAAATATTTTATGTATCAAACACCTTTCCAAATACTTTATTAACAAGCCTTTTAGGATTCACAAAATGCTTCTTCAAAAACCCAAAATGTTTTTACGTATGCTTCCCCAACGCGGGTTGATACACGCTGGCAGGTGCGCACCCTGTTTAAAACTCATAAAATTTACAAGTCGAGTCTTGTACAACGTCGCCTTAGAGTGGAACTAAGAGACGGTATAAACTAGTATCTTGCCCAAGCCAAGATAACACATTTCAAACATACCACTTGTTAAGTCGCTATACGCGAGTCACTTGACAGGTTTCGACAGATATAGCGACAAGCTATGCAGGAAGACGTACAACATGCATAACGCATCATGCAAACAATCTTGAATCAAAAGTGGCTATCGGTCACGATTGCGGGGACTACGTCTACGCTACTAGTCATCCACGTTCAACAAACACAGTAAACGATAACGGTATGAAATATTACTAACAAGTTATCATGCAAACTGCTATGTATAAAGCAGGTTCAAACGACGTAGTTCAAAGCGAACAAGTCACAGGCAACAACCAAGGAACAACTCCAACAAAGTTCCAGACACAAACAAAAGCAAAGTGGAAACAAGCCCAACATGCTCAAAATAAAACAAGCAGTTCAAATAGCGGCACCACCTCCAGAGGGCCCGGGGGCAACCTCCATAAACTCAGGAGAAGTAACAATGATGTTTACATCTCCGCTATCATCAACCAACACCTCGTAGTTGGGAAGGCCACACTCCAAAAGGTTCAGCACCTCAATGTGAGAAAGGGCGTAACTCGCGTATGGCCCTAACTCGCCAAAAGGGAACCCAGGGTCAAGATCCTTCACGCGGGTGAAGTAATCTTCGGAGCGCTCGCTCATCAAGTGGTTCACTTTCTCCTCAACAGCAGCTTCAAAATCAGAAGTTCCCAAGTACTTGGTGAAACCCACTTGTACGCCCTTCTCCCGACTCTCCTTACCAAGAGCAAGTAATTCCCCTCCTTGAAAATGAAGATCGTCAGTAACCTTCTTCACAAGAGCGATCATCTCAGACTCAAGCTTTGACAAGTGAGTATGGCGCGCCTCATAACGGCTCTCAGAAGCAGTAACTTTCGAACTCAACACGCGAGCCTCTTCCTTGGTTCGTGACAACTCTTGGCGCAAAGCGTCACACTTATCCATAGCTGCCTGCTTCGCGCTTACCAGCTCCATACAAAAGATGACATGTTTACCATGTCGGCCACAACCTGCATACATCAATGCGATAAGCCAAACATAAATCACAAAAACAACAAACTTGGCAAAAGAACCAAGTTACTTACAGGAGCAAACTGGGATAAGGCACTCTGTGCATAAGCCTCAGCTTCCTCATCAGTCGATGGGCAAGAATGCCTATCACCCGGTGGTACACATCTACGCAATACGCGAACTCCAACCTCTGGAGTGCGAAGTGACGACTCCTTGGGGAAATAAACTCCACCATTACCAAAAGGTGCCCAAGTGTCCCCAGTAATGTCCAATCCAACAGGGCAGACCAGATGGTCACGCCTAAGAGGAGGAACCGCTACAACAAAAAAAGAAAGTGGTTAACAACAAAAAACAAAACCACGGAATACATTCATCAAAAGTATACTTACAGAGTCCGCGGACTTCCACAAGTCGGTTTCCCGACTGGGGGGCAGATGGCGCTACATTGCGACTCGCGACTTCCTTGCCTTTACGAGTGGAAGTAGTCGCATTTGGCTACAAGCGCTTGGGATCAGTCGGTCCACGCACCACTGTGTCAGTCCGCTTGGAAGAAACACGAGAATCAGACACTTGGGGGAGTATCCCCGGTCACATGAGTAGAAGACCCTTTGCCAAGATCACGCCCCGAATTGGTAGGAGTGATGGGGGCAGGGGCTACCAAAGCCGGATCGGCGCGAGAAGCAATACGCGAAGCCGCCGCGTGGAGAGACGAACTCTTTCCGGCAAACCAACCTGCAATATGAGTCCACAAAAGACATATAGCCGTTTAAAAGGGTATCCATTATGAGTGTCAAAATGCTCAAAAATGTTCAAAAGTAAGAATGAAGGACTTACTCATAGCAACAACTCGGTCAAAAGGAAGGGAATTCCGCAAGAGGTTACTACGACTCCACAATCTGCAAGAACCAAGCAGAAGTCAACGCGCGTAGCAAAAGTCAACGCGCATAGCAAAAGTCAACGCGCATAGCAAAAGTCAACGCGCGTAGAAAAAGTCAACGCGCATAGCAAAAGTCAACGCGCATAGCAAAAGTCAACGTACATGGCAAAAGTCAACGCGCGTAGCAAAAGTCAACGCGCATAGCAAAAGTCAACGCGCGTAGCAAAAATCATCGCACGTAGCCAAAGTCCACGCGCATAGCAAAGTTGGTACGTACAATAAAAGGGATTAACGTCTTAAGAGGCTATCATGCAAACGGGGGACTAACGCGACGAACCGCGATGATCAAACGCGGCAACACTTAGGAAAAATATTTTTCTAAGGCATCAAAACAACAAACGATTATACCTAAAGTCGTTGGGCAATCCCCGTCAACCAAAAAACCCGCCAAGGGAAAAAACTACGTATACCGACCAAAAAAACCTCTACACAAAGACATGAGGGCACTATGTCCAAACGGGGAATTCTACCTCAACTATCCACGGAAGCGAAAAATCGTCTAAGTCATGGACTAACGGCGATAATAACGGCAACCAATCAACAATTATTCGACATACAAGCATCAACAAGCAGTTCCACAAGACAATAATGACAAATAGCTCAAACGAACAACAATACGGCGACATTCGAAATCAAGTCGAAGTTTTCCTGTAAAATCGAGTTTCCAAATTACCTCAAAACGTGACGAAAAGTATCACAATGGACTCCCCTCGTCGAGACAATTTCGGAAAGGTAAGGACCGCGACGAACAGAGCCCGGGAAGGCGGCGCGTGGGTTACACGCGCCGGCAAGGCGAATCTCACGCGGCGGCGCGTGAGGGCGCGTCCGGCGTCTCCTGGCGATTCCGAAGGCGGCGCTGGAATCCTCGTGACAATCTGAGTCGAATGGTGGTGTCAATTTCTGAAAACAAGTCAAGGATCAAACATGAAACTGCCAGGATATGCCTAAGCTTTACGACGGTGAAGAAACTATGAACACACAAACAATTTCGGGAAATGAAGAAGGAATTACCTGCAAAGAAGAAGGAATAATGAATTCCCAAGATGATGGAGGAATGATTGGGGATTTGTGTAGGTACATATCCCAAAAGATGCTTTGGTGATAAGGATTAAAGGAGTAACTTGTCTACACTCACGACTAAGCACTTATGGTATACTCCACCCTCTCTTCTAAATATCTACTCCTACGTACGTGATTATTTTGATATTACACGTATCAAACCCGTCATTCTACGCGCATGTTTTCATATCGCATGATGCATGATTTGATATTTGCTAAGTCGTTTTAAAATTAGAGATGTACGGATTATATCTCTTGCATCGCGTAATTACGATATTGCCATGACCGTTACTTGTGCATGCACATTAATAAAAGCATGTTCTCATGATGTATTACTAATTGCTTACGTCCCTAACGATAACCATACTTGCACGCTACGTATGCGCATTCCCTATTGCACTAACCGTGATAACAGGAAACAAAGTCATTCGGTCGGAAAATCGAAGGACGGACGAAATCAAGACGTCTACGTCCAACCATCGACTAAAACCGAAAGGTTAGCGTCAAACTCAAATTGGACACGTATCCTAACTTAAAAATAGAGTCAAGAAAGGTTCTAAACCGTTACTTGACTCGGGGGCAAGTGATGGATAAATGTCCAATTCCAATTCGGGTTCGTATTTATATTTCGGGCCTCGTAAACACGTCAAAATTACATCTCGGTTTGAAAAACGTCTCCCAAAGGGTCAAATCGGTCCGAAAACGCATTTACGCTTGCAATCCGGACCTCGTCGAATTTCCCAAATTTGACGAGGTCCGAATTGCATTGCGGGTATCGTGCGATTACCGTTTCCACGATTACCGTTACGTGTAGAGAAGTCAAGTTCGCGCATTACCAATATGGATGACGGTTACCGCTTGCTTTTGAACCGTCGTCAAACCGCTTTAAAACCGGGTCCGGTCCCAAGGAAGCCTATAAATAGGAGGCCTTGGCCACCCATTTTGACACATCCTCTCATTTGCCCAACTTTGGTATTTTGAGTTTTGACTTCTCTCTAGAAATATTCTCTCTCTAGAAATTACTCTTTTAGCCCTATAGTGACTTAAGCTTCGGAGAGGGCTCCGCTAGCACCACCCCCCCTCTCCGTGTTAGCATTAGTCCTTTGTGCAGGAATCATCGCCCATACGCCCGGACTTATGCACAGATTACCGCTTTTGGAGATTCAGACGTCCCCCTGAGACACAACCACGCTTTGAGACACAGACCTTTCCGGGACTCAACCGAACACTCGTCAGTGGCACAAACCTCTCTCAGACGAAGGGTTACAGCCCGAAAACACGCATATCCATACGAACAGGCATGTCCTCACGACCCAGTTCATCCCGGACGCAACAGGTGTCACCCCGGTTCATCCATTTGTGCAGGTATCAGGTGCTGGAAGTTAAGCTGAAATTCACTTCAAGATATCAAGAACAGACGAACCAACGAACCGACGGTCGAGTTCAAGTCCTTAAAGGAGATCAAAATCCGACAACATGTGCTATGCATAGCAAGAAGTACCATGTCCCTCCATCTGTAAGCAACTACAATGAGGCAAGTCGGTTAAAAAAACTCACCTGGCTTGGAGCTGTGGATGCCATATTGTTCACTAAATTTGGTTGGAAAAGTTCCGGTCCATAAAAAAATTCAAACATTACGTACCAGAATGGACTAAAATCGCAACTACTAATACATTCATTTTTTATGGAAAAAAATAAGTAGGTTGTTATATATATATATATATTTTAAAAAAGAAACAACTCAAACTATTTTTAATATTAATTTATTTTTGTAAATTAATCGTATGAATTTTATATTACATGCATGAATTAGTCGTGTTAGTAAAATATAACTATAATTTTATCACCATTATTTTAATATTAAATAATCAAATGTATTTTTGATGTGTTTTGTTTAATTTTCAAAATAGATTTATATTATTAAAATGATGTTCATTTTATTATATCACATAAAATATAACTATTTTTAATAAGACTAGTTTAATGAATATGTAAATTTAACTTTCAGTGATATATGATACTCTATGTAATTTTTTATGATTTTTTCGTAAAATAATAAAATTAAAAAATATTAAATTCGTTTACATTGTATTGAATAGGGAAAACAACATAAATGATCCTCGAACTTTACTCATTTTTCTATTTCTGTCCTTGAACTTAATTTTTTCTATTGATGTACTTGAACTCGTCAAATTCATTCTCTTTTAGTCCCGTGTTAAAATTTTACTGTTAATTGTGGGTGATTAGATGTCGATTAAGCAAAAAATATTGACATGGACAAGTTGGCGTGTCATAGTTTTGGCCACATCATGTTTAGTGCCTTTCATTTTCATGTTTTTTTTAATTTTCTTTTTATTTTTTTTCTTTATTTATTTATTTATTAATTAATTTATTTTTTAGTTATTGATATATATTAAAAAATATGATGTGAACCTAAATATGTCATGTTAGCTTGTCCACATCAATATTTTTTGCTTAATCAGCGTCTAATCACCCACAATTAACAGTAAAATTTAACGATGGGACTATAATAGAATGGATTTAACGAGTTCAAGTACATCAATAGAAAAAAATAAAGTTCAAGGACAGAAATAGAAAAATGAGTAAAGTTCGAGGACCATTTATATTGTTTTCCCTATTGAATATTATTATTTTTAATTAAATTGATTTAATAGATATGAAAATTATAATATGATTTTACGTGAGCCAAAAATTCGAAAAAGAAAATAATTTCCTCATAATAGAATTTATTGTTAAATTCAAAGAATTTCCAATTTGGAGTCTCAGTAATTAATTGACGATTATGTGGTAGGAATATGAAATATCAAAAGGATTCATGTATAATTAGGGCTCCAAAGTTACTCATTAGTGTGCTTAACTCCCAATTTTTTTTTTTTTTTTCCAAGAAAAATGCATCAAGTACCGAAAGCCTCCCAAATTCTCATATTTTCAAATTAAAATAAATAATTGTGTTTAGTCTTTGTTATAAACTTATTTATTATAGTTATGATCCTAAAAGTGGCTCCAAATATAGACTATGTTAAGATTTGATGTTCCAATATTTTGTTACGATTTGGTGTTCTAATAATACAATGGGTTTTTTTGGCAAAAAAAAAAAAAAAAAAATGGTTTTCGGTCCATTTTTTCCATTAAAACGGACAAAAATACATGTGCTTCTAGCAGGTGTATTATAAAGTTAATTTCAAAGTCAGTTACGTCTTTAACCCTAAATAGGCTAGGGATCAATAATGCGAGTTTCTATCTAGCCTAATTGAGCAATGTGTTGACCCATGTATTTTTTAAAACTTTTTTTAGGGACTTAATTGATCATGAAACAAACTTTACAATACAGTTGATAGGGGAACGTGCATGTCAAATATAATTTCCGTACATTTTGACGGAAAAAATTGGACAAGAAACCATCTGGTCCTTTTTTTAAATACACAATTTAAATAGATACAGTACATGTTAATTTTATTTACTTTGATGAAAATAGTGACAATTTATTAATCATCCGTATAAATGGAGTACTAAATATCATTAAAAAAAACCAGAGTACAAAGTAACAGTATGGTGTCTATTTAAGTTTTAAATCCTATAATCGAGATACCAATTGGTCCTTTTTTTTAAATACACAATTATTTTGGACCACTTTTCAATACACAATTGAATCTGATAATGAATTGGGTATTGGAAACTACCTTACAATTTACCAAATTATTGTAAGCGAAATTCCTTAGTGTAAATTTAAAACAAAAAGTTTATATTATTAAATAATATCGAAAGTAGTAGTTACTTCTATCAGAGTTATTGTGTAAAACTCACACCCCATGTGATGTGCATGATTACTACGAACGCAGATCACATGTCATACTGCAGCCCAATTGTTGTTCTTATGAATCAAGGAGATGCGAAGGGACTTCCAAACTACAAGGGAATTTTCCAATTTCCTCTCTACCCGTCACAAACCCTAGGTTGTGACCTTCTTCTTCTCCTACGATTGCCTCTCCATTTTCCGAGCCAATCAATCCTCTTCGCTTCCCCTGCACGCCTCCCTTATCCACCGCAAGACTTTTCGCTTTGATTTCTGTAGAACGGCGGGCCAATCCTGTTTCATGCATCCCTGCTCGAGGTGTCTGCAACAAGAAAAGACAATCAGAGCAATCATTACTTACTCTCCAATATGCCTATCTATACCCATGCATCTTCACTTCCAATTCGCCTCCCATCAGTACGAAAAAAACACCTCAGACTAAAACGTATCTTTGTCTGCCTCCACATTAACTCCCCTTCACCAACCTCGTCCCACAATAACTTCATGGAAAACCTTAACCTAGTCCTTATTGGCAGATTCCTCAACCAGAGACGAATGAGCGATGCTGTTGTCACTAGCTTTGTAGAGAATCAATGGAGGATCAAGCGTGTCCCAGAGATCATCCACAGGGAAGACCAATCTTGGGTTTTCGTCTTTCGCTCACCGGAGGATGCTCAGGAAGTTCTGCAAAATGGTCCTTTCATCATAGAAGGTAATCTCCTTGCTTTTACCCGTCCAACAGTTGAAAATCCTTTTCCTGAAGTAGACTTCACAAGAGTTCCGACCTGGATTGAGTTACGTGAAACTCCACACATGCTAATGGAGGTGGAATACGTGGAGTTTCTGGCCTCAGCTGTTAGTGAAGTAATCTGATCTGAGCTTCATCCAACTCACCCTTGACTGACATCTTACCCTAGGGTTTTAGTCTATATAAATTACCTAAACCCAGTTCTGCCCTCAATTGGAGTGTCCACTGGTACAACACAAAGTGAGGTCTTGATTTCCTATCGCCCTGGGTTACCTTGTCGTCGCTGTGGGCGTTTTGGTCATACCCTGGGTCACTGCCGTGTTGCTGAAGAAATAGTGGTTCGTGACCTGAACACCATGTTTCTGCGTCTGTCTGATAGAGCTGGAGTTGCTCCCATCTCTGATGCTTCTCATGACCTTTACACTTTTGGCAATAGGGGATCTGGTTTGCTTACTAATTGGATCCCTTATAGCAGTGATGAGAGAAGGAACACGCCTACCCAAGGTGGTTCAAACTTAAACATAAGAAGTCAAGGTGAAGGGACGTCGAGACAACCTGAGGCTAATGGTGATGCATATCCATCTGAGCTAGCTGCAAGGATTGTCCTTTCAGTTGCAAGGCACAGGAGATCTCAACCTCAAACTAGGAGCTTCTCAGCTCGCAATACTTCTCCTGCTCCTCCCCCTCATGTAGTGCAAGTGAATCCCACTCAGCCATTAACCCATGCCCCCCCTAGCTGACTCTATTCAAGCAGACTCCCCTCCTGAATCCCCAATCATTCCACAACATTCTCCTGTCTCTGTATTACCTTACCCATTGCCATCTCACAACCCTCAGGACCAGCAACTTCCTAGTCATAACTAGCCTCATCCCTATCCCCTCATATTTTTCCCGCAACACGCTCCACACCTGTCACCAAATGCATACCCAAATATTCCTCAAGGTTTTGCCCAGTCTCCAAGTTACCCTATCCCAGTATTCCCAGGTTACCCTCCAGTTGTCTTTGTCAGTCCTTGGCCATCCTCGTGGTTGCCTCCTCAAGCTAAATCACCACCAACTCTTCACTACTCCTTTTCAGAAAATACACAAACACAAGGAGTCTAGATAAATCAATCCTCTTATCTGGGGCCACCTCCAGGGTTCCATCAGTCAGAACCAATGATTAACCCTCTGACTAGACCAAGTTCAGCTGCACCTCATCCGCATTCGAGTGCTGACCCATCACAGGGTATTACGTGTCGCCCAAGTAATCAATCACTCAACAGATCAGAGAGGCGTACTCTACCCCTGGTTGACAGGCTCAGCCACTGGCAAGTCAGAATTAGAGATAACACTCCCACAACTGAGCCAATCGATGTTTACATGGACGACACAACCCTTGCTGAACAAACGGTCTTAATGGAACATTTCCATCTCCAGAAACCATCAAATGCTGCACCTCGCACCAGAAGCACACAGGGATCTTCTTACATGATCCCTATAATCCAAGCAGTTCAGGAGGCAGCCCTGCCAGTCCATTCAACACCAGTGGATACACCCATCACCCACCATAGGCCAGGAAAGGAGCCAATGGACATCCCGGAATCGAGCAGATCTGCAAGGAGGGTTTGGACCAGAAGATCTTTCAATCCTTCAACCCCACTCACTATCCTAGGTGTCGGACCTAAAATCTGACCTACGGTGAATTACATTTTGAAAAACGTGCAATTTTGAAAGAGTCGCCACTAGTTAATTGTTAGGCTAACTAGAATCCTAAATTACCTAAGCGAATAACTAATTAAACACCTAGGTATTAAATCAGTCTACGATCAGAAATACGAGTTCGGGGGTTCTGTTACGAATTAAAACTCATGGAATTAATCACGCCCTTTCGGTACTCAATTCACAAATTTGCCAATTTCAACTTTTAAATATATATTATCAGATTAGTTTATCTAAAGTTAAATTAAATTAGACTTCATCACCTAAAAAAGATTATTGACTATAAATCTAATCCTAATAATTATGATTACAATTCCTAACAAAGATAAAACTTAAAAACAAAAACACTAGAACTACTGAACATGATTAAATCAAAACACAACATATACATATATTTATCTCTGTAATTAATCTGACTAAATTTTAACTAACCTATGTTTAGACTAATTAATTAATCAACTACACATAATAACAATAACAGTATAATAATAAGGAATATATATAATATAGCAATGGGAATGTATATAATATGATAATACATAAAGAAACAAAAATAAACGTAGGCTACAAAGAAATAATTAATTGAGAAGGGATTTTGGACCTGGACACGGCGAGGGCTAACTAAGGACGGGACGGCAACAAAGAAAAATGACAGCAGCAGTAGCAACGACAGCGGCAAGGGGACGGAGCTGGTGGACGGCGTCGGAGAAAGGTGGAGTTCACGGCAGAGAGACGACCGGAGATGACTGGAGCAGTATTTGGTGAAGGAATCGGGAAGACTGTGCGGTGTCGGGTAGATCCGGAGTGCTGTCGTGGTACGGGTCTGAATGAGCAGTGAGGAAGATAGCTTCGGTCGGTCGAGCTCGAGCTATGGGCAAAGTGTGGTCGATCGGCGAACTGCGAAGACTGACAGACCCGGGATGGTGGTAGCATCTTCTTGCTAGACCGGCTTGTGCTGATGGTGGTGATCGGGATCATGGGAAGCTTCCAAGAGGATAATACTATGCTGTACATATTGTAATGGTAATAATAATGATGAAAGGTCAAAAGCTTTTAGTTACGTACATATATATATATACATGGTAATATAAGAATGAGAAGAATCAATTAAACAATAACGAATCGAACAAACACAATAAATCCAACAACACCAGTAATATTCGAAACACCTTGTATCTTTCAATCCATTCCCCCCCCCCCCCCCTTACATCAACTGACATAGCTAGCTATTTATAATAACTATTACCTAGTCTAATCTTAGCAACAAATATTGCTGATTTATTTTGCTAATAAATGTTAAATATTCAGAAAATATACTATAAATATTCAACAAATATTTTCTACAATAAATACAAATAAATATCCTAATTTTGCAGGAGCCATTCTTGGAAGCTTCTCGACTTGCCATATTTCGAACACTTCCCCATTTAGTGCGCCACATGCCACGAGTGTCGCGCGTGGACCAAAATTAAGTGTTTACAGTTTGCCCCTCTTTGGGCGAATTCCCGTAGAACAAGTTCGAGGGGATTTGTCCAAAGACGAGTAAACACTAATTTTGGTTGGGAAGTATATCTTCTTTCGAGTCTTCGAATCTTCAAGGAAACTCCTGGCTTATTTCGGAAAGTGCAAAAAAAAGTAGAGCCTCTGTCGGCGGTGCCCCTATTGGCGGTGCCTCCATTGGCATGCGGAAAATAGAACCTCCGTTGGCGGTGCCCCTGTTGGCGGTGCCTCCATTGGTAGCGCGGAAAATAGAACCTCCGTCGGCGGTGCCCCTGTTGGCGGTGCCTCCATTGGTAATGCAGAAAATAGAACCTCCGTCGGCGGTGCCCCTGTTGGTGGTGCCTCCATTGGTAGTGCAGAAAGTAAAGCCTCCAGTGGCGTGCGGAAAAGTAAAGCCTCCAGTGGCGTGCAGAAAAGTAAAGTCTCCAGTGGCGTGCAGTAAAGTAAAACCTCAATCGACGTTGCCTCCAGTGGCGAGCGACAAGGAAAAGCCTCCAGTGGCGTGCAATAAAGTAAAACCTTTGGTGATGATTGGTAACAGAAGACCTCTACGTCAGACAGTACCAACAACCTCTGGTGACGCCTCTAGTGGCGAGTGATAACGGAAAAACCTCTACGTCAGACCGTATCGGAAAACCTCTAGGTGATATCTCTGGTGGCGGAAGACCTCTACGTCAGACCGTACCGGAGACCCTTTGGCGATGCCTCTAGTGGCGAGTGGTAACGGAATACCTCTACGTCAGGCCGTACCAGAAAACCTCTGGTGATATCTCTGGTAGCGAAAGACCTCTACGTCAGACCGTACCGGAGAACCTTTGATGACGCCTCTAGTGGCGAGTGGTAACGGAAGACCTCTACGTCAAACCGTACCGGAAAACCTTTGGTGATATCTCTGGTGGCGGAAGACCTCTACGTCAGACCGTACCGGAGACCCTTTGGCGATGCCTCTAGCGGTGTATGTCGGAGAAGAGCCTCTAGTGGCGTCCGTTGGAGAAGTGCCTCTAGTGGCGTGACTTGCGAAGGCTGAATACTAAGGCTTCGTTCGTCGGGGGTGATTCTCAGAAAGCTGGACCACTTCAGATCCCGATTGTCGGTTGATTTGTAGGAACAGACTGTAACAGTCCTACTCATCTTTGAATGGTGACTCGCGAGAGCAGACTGTAACCGTCCCGTTTGCCGTGAAATTGACTTTGGAATACGCTGCTTGCGCCTCAGTGTTTGTCCCTAATTTTTGCCTAAATTAAATTGTGCATTGTGCGACAACCTAGTGGGATCTTCTTTTTTTTTTTTTCTCTTTTTTCTTTTTTCTTTTTTCTTTTTCTCTTTTTTTTTTTTTTGTTGAGAATTTCTCTTTTTTCTCTCCTTTTGCCACGGTCGATTGAGAGATTTCCGACCGTGCCCCTCGATTTTTATATCTTCTCTCCTTTTGCCATGATTGCAATTTCTGAACTTGCAACCATGCCTCTCATTTCCTGATTTTGCCTAGGTCGCCCTTTCGGGTTTTCAACCTAGCGGATGCACTCTTTATTTGGTAGCCGATTAAACGGTGGCTGTGACCCGTACTTTATTTTCCACCTCGATGCGGGAGTATTTGTAGCCCTTTGGAGGGTGACTGTGACCCTTTTTCTCACCGTTATGTTGCGGGAGCTTTTTGATTGTAGCCATTTGGAGGGTGGCTGTGGCCCTTCATTCCTCGTCTCTGATCCGGGAAACACTCTTTGTATGTAACCATTTTGAGGGTGGTTGTGGCCATTTCACTTAATATCCACCATCGATGTTTCGGGATTGCTCTTTTGACTGTAGCCATTTGAGGGACAGCTGTGACCCTTTCTTTTACTCTCCCGCCCTCACCGGCTTCGCGGGATCACTCTTCTTGTGTAGCCATTTTTTTAAGGGTGGCTGTGGCCCTTTTTATTCTCTTGCCCTCACAGGGTTCGCGGGGTCACTCTTTTATTTGTAGCCGTTTGGAGGGTGGCTGTGGCCCTTTCACCTATTTCCCGCTTTTGATGTTGCAGGAGCGCTCTTTATCTGTAGCCATTTGAAGGGTGGTTGCGGCCCTTTCTTTATAGCCGTTTTAGGGACGACTGAGACCCTTTTTATCTGTAGTTGATTTAGGGACAACTGTGACCCTTCTATTTTCCACTGCTCTCACAAAATTTACGTGAAAACTCCTTTTATTTTTCTGTAGCCGATTAAAGGGCGGTTGTGAACCTAAAGAAAATGATTTTTTGCTTTTTTTTTTTTTTTTTTTTGCTCTCTTTTTTTCCTTTTTTTTTTTTTTTTTTTTGCTTCTTTTTTGAAAAGAAAATTTAACGAAAATAATCAACAACAATTATGTACATGCCCCTAGTGGCAAATCTGAAATTTTTAATTCAAAACATCTTCTAGAGAAGGACTCAGTTGATTGAATCAAAATAGGTCGATCGTGTCGACGCCCTGGATGGACCTTATAACCAATGGATGACGTAGACAGTGATTTCTTATCTCGGTTTCTCAAGTGCCCCGGTTATTGCTCAATCTCGTCTGGGGATGCCCCATGGCTAGCACTATTGGGTTAAACTCGTCGCAAATGGTCATGCACGAGATATGATTTTCACGAGCTTTGATTTGGATGATTATCCGAGCTGCAAAATGAGTAAGGAAAAACTCAAATTTCGGGAATAAAAATGATCACAACTTTTCTAACCTGGGTGTTGGATTTTTTTTCTAGTGGGGAATGTGCTTGCTATGCGACTGGACCTGCTGCATGTCCTGATTTTCCCGCTCCATCTAGAAATCACAACTTGTATATGAACACCTGCCGGAAAGTAAATGCCCATGAACTTCTGATGGAAGGCACTAACAATAATCTTTTATTTGCTTGACATCTAAATTCTTCACGAGACTCTCGATGATCTCTTGATATTTTGCCATCTCCGGACATGACCGATCTCAATAGGAGATGCCCCTTGGTTACCACCGACCGTTTTAGACCTTACCGTAAAACAGATGTACAGCTTGGTTCGGGGATACGCATGAATTCCACATACGGTGGGTGGAATTTTGACATGTAAGTTCTTTGGAGCAGTCACATTTCACGTGGTTGCGACCTCGTCGAAGTGGTCGTCTGATCTGCAAAAAGAGTAGGGACACTCAAATCTCGAGGAAAAATCAAGTACAATTCATCGTACCTGAGCGTTTGGATATCCTGAGTGTGCAATTTGTGCTTCGTGCAACTGGATGGTTGCACGTTTATGTTGCCCCATTTGCCCGACACAACTTGTATGTGCGGGATACCTTATCCAATGATACAACTTACAACCGGTTTACCTGAATGGCACATATGGAATGTATGTACAAGATGAAAAATCAAGGTGAAGTTTTTTTGAGAATAAAAAAAATCAATGCATCCTAGTTACTCAAAATTAAAAAAAAGATAATCAAGTGAAAAGTTTTTTTTTATTTTAAAAAATGCATATGAGATGCACAAAAAAATAAATACAGGATGCAAACTTAAAAATGAAAGTTCTACAACTAAGAAAAAATTACAATTTACCTGAAAGTTTCTTCCGAAAATAATGCATATGAGATGCACATCTTTTTTTTTAAAAAAAAAAAATCAGGTAAAAGGTTTTTTAAACAAAGAGCCCTAAAACTAAGAGAGCTTACGATTTATCTAAAAAGTTTTTTAAAATTAATGCATACTGGATGCATTATTTAAAATAAAACAATTCAGGTAAAAAGTTTTTGAAATGATGCATGTGGAATGCACGTTCGAAATTAGAAGCTCTAATAGCTAAAGGGGAATTAAAATTTCCAAAAATGTTTTTTTCAAAAAAAAGTAATGCATACGTGACGCACTAACCAAAATTACAACTCACCTAAAGAGTTTTTTTTTTTTTTAAATAATGCGTATGAAACGCATGTTTTAAATAAAAAAATTCAGGTAAGAGGTTTTTAAAAAAAGAAACAATGCATGCGAAATGCAAGTTTGAAAAGAAAATGTATACAACTAAATGACTAACAATTAGCTGGAAAAAAAAAGCTTGTTTTTTTTGTTTTTTTTTTTTTGTTTTTTTTTGTTTTTTTAAAAAATGCAATGATATGAATGCATGAGAAATAAAAGTTATACAAACAGAAATTGTTGGATCACGGGCGAAGCTCCGTTACGTCCTTGATGGAAAGCTTTGGACTCCTGGGCTCCGCGTAATCCTGCAAAAGGGGATGACCTGGGTGGTGACCCAGAATCCCTCTCTGATGCTTAAATGAGTATGGTGATCAATGGGTGGTAAGCAAAAGTCTAAGTTCGTATTAGCCTATGGTTTTCTGAGGTAACTTCCTCCTTTATATAGGAGGGGAAGTTACTCAGTTACCTGTTACTGCGCCTGGCAGTTTTACCCATGATTCCTTGTATCTCGCCACGATTCCGTATATCTCGTCAGGGATTCCGTATATCTCGCCCCACGCTCCGCGTATCTTACCCGTACTCCGCGTATCTCGGGCACGCCCTGCGTATCTCGGGGGATTTATCTCTATCTCTAACCGTCTCCACTACTCTATCTAGTAGGCAGGTTTCTCAGTTTTTATCCTCTGATCACAAGTCCCGATTCCTGTCGGAGACTCCAGAGTTGTTTCATTCTAGATCACCACCCAGGACCTTCAGTCTCTGTGGGACAGGTCCAGCCTCTGCGGGGCTTTATTATCGGGGCCTTTACTAAGGCATATCGGAGCCTACTCAGAGGCTTCTCATCGGGAGCATTCAGCTCATACATCGGGACCGCTAAAGTCGGGACCCTTCGTGCTGGGCCTCTGGGCCTTCCAGGCTTTTCACGAGGCCCACCGGACCTACTCGCCGTCCGTTGGCCGTTAACGGGGCTAACGATTACATCAGAACCCATCATTTGCCCCCAAGACATGGGGGACTTTTAGTTCGTCATGTCTTTTAATTCAGCCCTTCTGACCTCGTTGTCAGAGGTTTTTGTTTTTATATCTTCCGATACCACCGTCGGAGGCCTTTGTTTTCGTACCTTCCGATACCACCGTCGGAGGCTTCTGTTTTCATACCTTCCGATACCACCGTCGGAGGCTTTTGCCTTGCGTGTGATTGTCGTATAACAGAGTCTCTTACTCATGATTACCTTGGGCCCACCAGACCCCACGGGCAGTTGCCAAATCCGAGGAAACTCCTCGGTTACTGTAGCATTAAATGCCTAGGGATAAGGAAACGATGCTTACATCAGCGTGACTGTGCTTTCTGAAAAAGGTACTCCTTACGTCACCAACGTCTTTTCTGTACCGTCCCTCAGTCTTCAACGGTCAAGATTGAATCCGTCCAGCTTGTCCCTTTTTGCTTATAAAAGCTAAGACCCTGGCACTATTCTTCTTCACTGTCTCCATTTTTGGAAGTGCATCCATTTTTGAGCTCGAAGTTTCTTCTCCCCGCGTCTTTTGCTCTTCAAGTAATTCAAGACTTTACCATGTCTGGTAAGGTTTCCTTCTCTATTGTTTGCCTTCATCTTTACTTAACTTGATTGTAGTTTTCCGAATAAACCTAACATTCCTTTCAATGGCTGATTTCAGATAGTAGATCTGGTTTCGGGGGAAGGAAGCCTTTCAACTTCGACTATGCTCTGAACGAAATTTTCAGCACTGCTTATGATGCAGCTCTCCAGGAAGGGTGTATCATTTCCACCAAAGAGGCCGATGCTCAAGGCCGGAAATGCATACCACAAGTTCAGAGTGAAGAGGAGCTACTTCTTCATCGGAAACTCCTCGATCCCATGATTCCGATAGCAATTCCTCCAACGGCTGACCCTGTGGAGCCTTCTGCTACCAACTCCGTGGACCCAACTCCTGTTGATGCCGCCAATAAGGACCAAGCTTAATGCTCTGTATTTTTAGTCCTTGTAATTTTTCTCCTTGTCTTCTTTATCCTTTGTATCGGACCCCTTTGGCCTTCGAGCCTTTATATAAGGAACCTCTTTTATCTGTTTTGGTCTCGATAATCGTTTGCACTTATTTAAAGCGTCTTTAAACTCGTTACTGAGAATGTTCCGATGCACCATTTGAGATGACTTCATACGTCCTTCCGACGCTTTACTCAGGACTTCACCATTTAAGGTTTCTCGTCCAATCGGGATTTCACCACTTAAGGTTTCTCGTCCAATCGGGACTTTGCCACTTAAGGCTTCTCGTCCAATCGGGACTTCGCCACTTAAGGCTTCTCGTCCAAAATCGGGACTTCGCCACTTAAGGCTTCTCGTCCAAAATCGGGACTTCACCACTTAAGGCTTCTCGTCCAATCGGGGCTTCACCACTTAAGGCTTCTCGTCCAATCGGGACTTCACCACTTAAGGTTTCTCGTCCAATCGGGACTTCACCACTTAAGGTTTCTCGTCCAAAATCGGGACTTCACCACTTAAGGCTTCTCGTCCCCGCCTTTCAAGGCCATTTTCACACCCCTTAGGGCTTTTATTGCGTCTCTACTGGACGGCTTAATCGTACCCTTCAAGGCTTTTTGCCGCATCATATAGACGACTTACGCGGACCTGTTAAGGCTTTTCCTTACCCGTTAAGGCTTTTGGCCGCATCATATAGACGACTTACGCGGACCTGTTAAGGCTTTTCCGTACCCGTTAAGGCTTTTGGCCGCATCATATAGACGACTTACGCGGACCTGTTAAGGCTTTTCCGTACCCGTTAAGGCTTTTGGCCGCATCATATAGACGACTTACGCGGACCCATCAGGGCCTTTTCGTACCTAGGCTTTTGGTTGCATCATATAGACGACTTACGTGTACCCCGTAGCGCTTTTGTCCATACCCGTTAAGGCTTTTGGCCGCGTCATATAGACGACTTACGCGTACCTCGGAAGGCTTTTTGTCGCGTCCTTCAGGACGTCTTACTAACAGTTAGAATAAATCTAAAAGCAATTTGATCGGAAGCAACTTCTTTTATTCATAAATAACTCAAATCAAAATAGGCTTACATCAGATCTTATTGATAGATAATTTGCACCTTTCACGGCGGCTTAATATCAAACATGATACTTCTTCAAGTGTTCGCCACTGAAGGAATGCTTCAACGTCTTGCAATCGAGGTCCTCTAGCCTGTATGCATTGGGTGCTGGCATCCCTACGATTTTGTAAGGTCCCTCCCATTTTGGCGATAGCTTGTGGATCCGATCTTGATGAACGAACTCGTTCCTCCGCCAAACAAGTTCTCCCACGAAGAATTGTCGGGACCTGACACGCCGATTGTAATATCGGGCTGTTGCCATACGCATTCGGGCCTGGACTTCATCAGCCTTCCACCTATTTTCCTCGAGTAGGTCTAAGTCCAGACGTCTCATTTCCTCGTTTGTCAGAGGCTCGTAATATTTCGCGCGATGGGACGCCACCGCTATTTCCACGGGAGCGACTGCCTCCGTGCCATAGACCAGGCCAAACGGAGTTTCTCCTGTTGATTGCTTAGGTTTTGTTCTCACAGCCCACAGCACGTTCGCGAGCTCATCCAGCCAATGGCCCTGCAAGGCATAGACTCTCTTCTTCAAGCCATCCATCACGATCTTGTTGGCTGATTCTACCTGGCCATTGGTCTGAGCGTGACGGACTGAAGCGGTCCGATGCTCAATGTTTAGTTCTTCCAGGTACTCCTTCAACTGAGCCCCATTGAACGGAGGGCCGTTGTCGCTGATCAACACTCGAGGAACCCCGTACCGGGATATTATCTGAGTTTGAAGGAACTTGAGGATCTGCTGCCCCGTCGTTCTGGCTAATGCCTTAGCCTCTATCCACTTTGAAAAGTAGTCGATAGCCACGAGCAAATACTTGCACTGACCTTTCGCTTGAGGAAGAGGTCCCACCAAGTCAATCCCCCATTGCGCGAAGGGCCATGCACTCCTGATGGGCATTAGGTCCGCGGCGGGAGCCACGATATTTGGGGCGTACCTCTGGCATGCATCACAGGATCGGACCATCGCGGTCGCTTCCTTGTTCATCGAGGGCCAATAGTAGCCTAAGTTCAATGCCTTCCTCACTAGAGATCGGGCTCCTTCATGGCAGGCCGCGACTCCTTCGTGTAGCTCCCTCAGGATCCGATTTGTGTCGGGCTCTGCTACGCATTTTAGAAAAGGCTTTACATACCCTTTTTTGTACAACTGGTTGTCCACCATCGCATAGTTGTCCGCGATCCGCCGCAACCTGACAGCTGCCACCTTATCATCGGTGAAATGCACCTTTCGATTCTCCTCGGGGGCCACTCCCAGAGCGAACTTGCTCAAGGCATCTGCTTCCGCGTTTTCTTCCCTCGGGATTGCCTCGATATCAAAGCTTTTGAAGCTTCCCTTCAAAGTCTGCACCTCGTGCAAATACTTCTTCATTGTCGGGCTCTTAGCTTCATAGTTCCCCTGGACTTGGTTTACAACCAAGCTGGCATCACACTTCACTTTTAAATGATCGACCCCCGTACCCTTGGAAATTTTGAGGCCCGTGATGAGAGCCTCGTATTCCGCTTCGTTGTTGGTGGCTTTGAATGTCAACGCCAAGGCATATCGCAGGGGCTCGCCTCCACCGGGCGGTATCAATACGAATCCTGCCCCCGAGCCTTCTACACTCGATGAACCATCAGTGTACATCTCCCAAGTATTCTCCTCATTTGGCTATTCTGGCTGCTGTTCTGTTGTCGGGACTTCTTCCATGGTTGCCCCCTCTGTGGGACCCGTTACTTCCAGATCGGGTGCCGAAGACTCAGCTATGAAATCTGCCAATGCCTGGCCCTTAATAGCGGTTCTCGGAGCGAAATGAATGCGGAATTCCGTCAGCTCGATGGCCCATTTCACCAATCTCCCCGACGCCTCCGGTCGGTTCAAAAAGTGTTTCAAGGGCTGATTAGTCAATACCGTGACTTCATGGGCATGGAAGTAAGGTCGTAGTTTTCGAGCGGCAATAATCAACGCGAAGAGATACTTCTCAATTGCGGGATAGTTTATTTCAGACTTGGCAAACGCCTTGCTTACATAATAGATAGGCACTTGGTTGCCCTTGACAATTTTAATCAAAACAGAACTAACAGCCACATCAGAAACAGCCAAATAGAGATAGAGCGGCTCGCCTGGAACTGGTTTCGCCAACGGCGGGAGGGTACGGAGGTGCTGCTTGAGTGCCTGGAACGCCTCCTCACACTTGTCGGCCCATTCGAACTTCTTGTTGGCCCTCAGCACATCAAAAAATGGCATAGCTCGGTCACTTGCCTTGGATAGGAAGCGATTCATCGCGGCCAAGCGGCCATTCAGCACCTGGACCTCCCGATGAGTCTTCGGGGACTGCATCTCCTCGATCGCCCGCAGCTTCTCGTGGTTCACCTCGATTCCTCTCTGGCTCACCATGAACCCTAGGAACTTCCCCGAGTTCACCCCAAAAGCACATTTGTCGGGGTTCAGCCGAACCTGATGGAACTTCATCCGCTCAAATACCGCCGCCAAGTTCTGGACATGGTCTCCTGCCTGTCGGGACTTCACCAGCATGTCATTCACATACGCCTCCATGGTTTTCCCCAGCATGTCTCCGAACAACTTGTTCACCATCCGCTGGTAAGTTGCTCCGGCATTGATCAATCCGAAGGGCATCACGTCGTAATGGTAGACGTCACTGTCGACGTAGAAGGCCGTATGGGGGGCATCCTCTTTCGCCATCTTGATCTGGTTGTACCCGGAATAGGCATCCATGAAGCTCAGCAGCTCATGTCCCGATGTGGCATCCACCAACTGGTCAATCCTCGGGAGCGGGTAGCAATCCTTCGGGCAAGCTTTGTTCAAGTCGCGGAAATCGACACACATCCGCCACTTCCCATTACTCTTTCGCACCAGGACTGGGTTAGCCACCCAAGTCTGGAATCGGAGCTCCTTAATGAATCCAGCATCGAGCAGTCTGCCCACCTCTTGCTGGATCGCGATCCTCTTGTCCGCGCCCATCGGACGCCTTCTCTGCGCGATGGGCTTGATCGCGGGATCTATCTTCAGCTCGTGCACTATCACGTCGGGGCTGATTCCTGGCATATCACTCGGGGACCAGGCAAACAGCTCCTTAAACTCCTTCAGGAGCTCGATCAACTCTTTTGCTCTCTCCTCCGATAGGGAAGATCCGATCTTCACCTTCCTCCGAGGCCCATCAATTTCGACTTCCTTCAAGTCCTCCACAGGGGCGGGACGCCCATACTCCTCTCGAGGATCGGCATCAGTCTGAAGGACAGTCATGGCTTCCCTCCTCCTCCTTCGGGTAGCATTAACATAGCATTTTCGCGACGCCACCTGGTCACCCTTGACCTCTCCGACCCCGTTGTCCGTCGGAAACTTCATCTTCTGGTGGACCGTCGAGGCGACTTCCATGAGAGGGTTGATGGTGGTCCTTCCGATGATCGCGTTGTATGCCCCCGCGGACTCCACTACGACGAAATCCACGTTTCGTTTCTCCATCTTCCAGCCACTACCGAACTCTACTGGTAAGGTAATCATTCCCAACGGGTAGGAAGTGGAGCCAGAGAATCCCACCATCGGGAAGTCCACCTGCGTCAGGTCCTTCTTCGTCTTTCCCATGGCTTCCAGAGCGTCCATGAAGAGAATATCGGAGGAGCTCCGTCCGTCTATTAGGATCCGCTTCATCTCGAATCTGTCCACGTCCAGGGTCACGACCAAGGCGTCGTCGTGAGGGCTCTCCACGCCTACTAGATCCTCCGCCGAGAAAGAAATTACCATTTCCTCCTTTAGGGTCCACGACCGGGACCTTTTTCCTAGCACCACCGCGGCAGATATGCGGGAAGCGTAGTTCTCCCGAGAGGCGGAGGTATCTCCTCCTGCCGCCATTCCTCCATGGATAACATTGATAGTTCCGCGCCTCTCCCTACGGGCACCTGAACCTGAAGCTTCTTGCTCAATCTTTTTCTTCTTTGGGGATCGGTCGCGGGACTTGGAGCGGGACCGTGACCGACTTTTGGAGCGGGATTGGCATCTTCCCCTTCCGACAAACTCTTTTAACTTCCCCTTCTGGATCAGCTTCTCAATTTCCTTCTTCAGCTCCCGACAGTTTTCGGTGTCGTGACCATTGGCTCGATGGTAGCGACAGTAACGGTCAGGGCGGCCTCCTAGGAATTCGCCTTCTTTCCTCGGGGGGTATCGGGCGAGACCCTGTCTGTCCATCACAGCTAACACAGAGATCATCGAGCTATTGATGGGAACAGCCCGACCCTCTCGGTTGTCCTTCCTCGGAGGGCACTTGTCTTCTCTTTTATCGGGACGACCACGGTTCCTACTTCCTTCCGACTTGTCGCTCCCTTTGCGATCATCCGACAGCTTGGACGATGGCTTTCCTCTCCCCGATTTCGGGGGATCGAGCTCTCCAGCAGCAATCTTCGACTCTTGGACGTCGATTTGCTGTTTCACCCTTGCTTGCAGGGCCTCCATGCTCTACACGGCCTTCACGGCTACGCTGTGCATCAGATCGGAGCCGTACGGAGCGCTCAAGTTCCGCAGGAAAGTACGGATTGTTTCTCCCTCCGAGATTTCTTCATCAATCTCCGCAGCACTAGCAGTGAATCGCTGATAGTAGTATGCCAGCGATTCATCTGGTCTCTGCACCACCTGGGTCAAGGACCTCACACTTTTCAGAAGACGCCTCCGACCTTGATACTGCTTGATGAAGCGATCGTGCATATCAGCCCAGCACGTGATGCATCCTGGCGGGAGGCTGAAGAACCAAGTCATGGCCCTTTCTCCCAGTGTTATCGGGAACAATGAACAGATGAGGTCATCGTTCGAAGTTCGACCCATGCGGGCCTGGACATGCCTCTAAACATGACGAACTGGGTCCCCCATCGTACTCCTTGATGGTCGGAATACCTAGGCCAGGCGGGGCGACGGTATCGATTAGCCGTGGCACGAAAGGATGGCTGGACCGATCCCTTAACTCCGATGTCATCTGCTTCTGATCACCCATGCAGATGCTAACGATCTTCACCACCTGATCGGGGGTGATGGGGCCATTCAGGGGAATGGTCCTATTTTGCACCGGACCTGGGCCGTCGACCACGAACTTCTCCGGGTGTGCTGGTTCCTTACCCTTGCTCCTGGGCGGAACCTCCTGTTCCTCTGGGTCCACCCTCGGCGGGGGTGGTGGTAACTCTTCTCGCGGAGGCAACTCCTCCGCCCTCTTAGCGGCCTCTCTTTTGTCCAGCAAGGCCTCCATGGCGGCCAAGAACATGGGCATAGCGTCTGCTACTGCCTTGGCCAACTCCGAGTTCGAAGACGACCCTTCTTCCCTTCGCGGGACTCCTTCTCCTCCATGGCCCACCGGGTTTGGGGGAGCCTCATCTTCCTCCCTACGCGGGACATCCTGCCTGTTCCTTTCTGTGTCTCGGACTGAGACCTCATAGCCATCACCCTGCCCCCCTGTCTGGGAAAGAGCGGGGTTCTCACCTTGTTCAGCAACACGTTCCGGTAACGGGGAATTCACAGTTCCTGCGGGACGAGAACTGCCAGCCTGAACTTGCTTCTTCTTGCCACCACCGGCCATTGATCTGGTAGAAACTATCTTGACTTTTTGTAAGTTTCCCACAGACGGCGCCAATGTTGGATCACGGGCGAAGCTCCGTTACGTCCTTGATGGAAAGCTTTGGACTCCTGGGCTCCGCGTAATCCTGCAAAAGGGGATGACCTGGGTGGTGACCCAGAATCCCTCTCCGATGCTTAAATGAGTATGGTGATCAATGGGTGGTAAGCAAAAGTCTAAGTTCGTATTAGCCTATGGTTTTCTGAGGTAACTTCCTCCTTTATATAGGAGGGGAAGTTACTCAGTTACCTGTTACTGCGTCTGGCAGTTTTACCCATGATTCCGTGTATCTCGCCACGATTCCGTATATCTCGTCAGGGATTCCGTATATCTCGCCCCACGCTCCGCGTATCTTACCCGTACTCCGCGTATCTCGGGCACGCCCTGCGTATCTCGGGGGATTTATCTCTATCTCTAACCGTCTCCACTACTCTATCTAGTAGGCAGGTTTCTCGCTTTTTATCCTCTGATCACAAGTCCCGATTCCTGTCGGAGACTCCAAAGTTGTTTCATTCTAGATCACCACCCAGGACCTTCAGTCTCTGCGGGACAGGTCCAGCCTCTGCGGGGCTTTATTATCGGGGCCTTTACTAAGGCATATCGGGGCCTACTCAGAGGCTTCTCATCGGGAGCATTCAGCTCATACATCGGGACCGCTAAAGTCGGGACCCTTCGTGCTGGGCCTCTAGGCCTTCCAGGCTTTTCACGAGGCCCACCGGACCTACTCGCCGTCCGTTGGCCGTTAACGGGGCTAACGATTACATCGGAACCCATCAGTAATGATAACATTTACAACAAAAAAACAGATCATGTTAGTGGAGGTAAAAAAATGTGTGGCTTTGCTCTACAAGGTAGGTTCCACTGACAGGTTCCCGACAAGGTGGTTTCCTCACCCCATCATAGGGATCATAAGACCTTCACAAGCGAGTAGAGTTTTTCCGAGCCGTACCGGCGGCCCAGCCGCTCCGGTCGTACCGTACTAAACCTCCGGGGTTCCTAGTCGCCCTGGGTGTTAGGCGTTTTGGAGATTACGCTAAAGTGGGTGTGTGCAAATTTAAATAATACATACACAACAAAGAAAAATAGTTAGTCAGAATAAAACTTAACTCCACACCTGAAATCACAAAAAAAAAACAAGTTAGATCTGTGAAATAAAAATAAAAATTACAAAATTCTAACATGGAAAAAAGTGAACATACTGAGCCCGAACCCTCTAAATCATCCCCAGCAGAGTCGCCAAATTGTCGGACCTAAAATCTGACCTACGGTGAATTACATTTTGAAAAACGTGCAATTTTGAAAGAGTCGCCACTAGTTAATTGTTAGGCTAACTAGAATCCTAAATTACCTAAGCGAATAACTAATTAAACACCTAGGTATTAAATCAGTCTACGATCAGAAATACGAGTTCGGGGGTTCTGTTACGAATTAAAACTCATGGAATTAATCACGCCCTTTCGGTACTCAATTCACAAATTTGCCAATTTCAACTTTTAAATATATATTATCAGATTAGTTTATCTAAAGTTAAATTAAATTAGACTTCATCACCTAAAAAAGATTATTGACTATAAATCTAATCCTAATAATTATGATTACAATTCCTAACAAAGATAAAACTTAAAAACAAAAACACTAGAACTACTGAACATGATTAAATCAAAACACAACATATACATATATTTATCTCTGTAATTAATCTGACTAAATTTTAACTAACCTATGTTTAGACTAATTAATTAATCAACTACACATAATAACAATAACAGTATAATAATAAGGAATATATATAATATAGCAATGGGAATGTATATAATATGATAATACATAAAGAAACAAAAATAAACGTAGGCTACAAAGAAATAATTAATTGAGAAGGGATTTTGGACCTGGACACGGCGAGGGCTAACTAAGGACGGGACGGCAACAAAGAAAAATGACAGCAGCAGTAGCAACGACAGCGGCAAGGGGACGGAGCTGGTGGACGGCGTCGGAGAAAGGTGGAGTTCACGGCAGAGAGACGACCGGAGATGACTGGAGCAGTATTTGGTGAAGGAATCGGGAAGACTGTGCGGTGTCGGGTAGATCCGGAGTGCTGTCGTGGTACGGGTCTGAATGAGCAGTGAGGAAGATAGCTTCGGTCGGTCGAGCTCGAGCTATGGGCAAAGTGTGGTCGATCGGCGAACTGCGAGACCCGGGATGGTGGTAGCATCTTCTTGCTAGACCGGCTTGTGCTGATGGTGGTGATCGGGATCATGGGAAGCTTCCAAGAGGATAATACTATGCTGTACATATTGTAATGGTAATAATAATGATGAAAGGTCAAAAGCTTTTAGTTACGTACATATATATATATACATGGTAATATAAGAATGAGAAGAATCAATTAAACAATAACGAATCGAACAAACACAATAAATCCAACAACACCAGTAATATTCGAAACACCTTGTATCTTTCAATCCATTCCCCCCCCCCCCCCCCTTACATCAACTGACATAGCTAGCTATTTATAATAACTATTACCTAGTCTAATCTTAGCAACAAATATTGCTGATTTATTTTGCTAATAAATGTTAAATATTCAGAAAATATACTATAAATATTCAACAAATATTTTCTACAATAAATACAAATAAATATCCTAATTTTGCAGGAGCCATTCTTGGAAGCTTCTCGACTTGCCATATTTCGAACACTTCCCCATTTAGTGCGCCACATGCCACGAGTGTCGCGCGTGGACCAAAATTAAGTGTTTACAGTTTGCCCCTCTTTGGGCGAATTCCCGTAGAACAAGTTCGAGGGGATTTGTCCAAAGACGAGTAAACACTAATTTTGGTTGGGAAGTATATCTTCTTTCGAGTCTTCGAATCTTCAAGGAAACTCCTGGCTTATTTCGGAAAGTGCAAAAAAAAGTAGAGCCTCTGTCGGCGGTGCCCCTATTGGCGGTGCCTCCATTGGCATGCGGAAAATAGAACCTCCGTTGGCGGTGCCCCTGTTGGCGGTGCCTCCATTGGTAGCGCGGAAAATAGAACCTCCGTCGGCGGTGCCCCTGTTGGCGGTGCCTCCATTGGTAATGCAGAAAATAGAACCTCCGTCGGCGGTGCCCCTGTTGGTGGTGCCTCCATTGGTAGTGCAGAAAGTAAAGCCTCCAGTGGCGTGCGGAAAAGTAAAGCCTCCAGTGGCGTGCAGAAAAGTAAAGTCTCCAGTGGCGTGCAGTAAACTAAAACCTCAATCGACGTTGCCTCCAGTGGCGAGCGACAAGGAAAAGCCTCCAGTGGCGTGCAATAAAGTAAAACCTTTGGTGATGATTGGTAACAGAAGACCTCTACGTCAGACAGTACCAACAACCTCTGGTGACGCCTCTAGTGGCGAGTGATAACGTAAAAACCTCTACGTCAGACCGTACCGGAAAACCTCTAGGTGATATCTCTGGTGGCGGAATACCTCTACGTCAGACCGTACCGGAGACCCTTTGGCGATGCCTCTAGTGGCGAGTGGTAACGGAAGACCTCTACGTCAGGCCGTACCAGAAAACCTCTGGTGATATCTCTGGTAGCGAAAGACCTCTACGTCAGACCGTACCGGAGAACCTTTGATGACGCCTCTAGTGGCGAGTGGTAACGGAAGACCTCTACGTCAGACCGTACCGGAAAACCTTTGGTGATATCTCTGGTGGCGGAAGACCTCTACGTCAGACCGTACCGGAGACCCTTTGGCGATGCCTCTAGCGGCGTATGTCGGAGAAGAGCCTCTAGTGGCGTCCGTTGGAGAAGTGCCTCTAGTGACGTGACTTGCGAAGGCTGAATACTAAGGCTTCGTTCGTCGGGGGTGATTCTCAGAAAGCTGGACCACTTCAGATCCCGATTGTCGGTTGATTTGTAGGAACAGACTGTAACAGTCCTACTCATCTTTGAATGGTGACTCGCGAGAGCAGACTGTAACCGTCCCGTTTGCCGTGAAATTGACTTTGGAATACGCTGCTTGCGCCTCAGTGTTTGTCCGTAATTTTTGCCTAAATTGTGCATTGTGCGACAACCTAGCGGGATCTTTTTTTTTTTTTCTCTTTTTTCTTTTTTGTTTTTTCTTTTTCTCTTTTTTTTTTTTGTTGAGAATTTCTCTTTTTTCTCTCCTTTTGCCACGGTCGATTGAGAGATTTCCGACCGTGCCCCTCGATTTTTTTATCTTCTCTCCTTTTGCCATGATTGCAATTTCTGAACTTGCAACCATGCCTCTCATTTCCTGATTTTGCCTAGGTCGCCCTTTCGGGTTTTCAACCTAGCGGAAGCACTCTTTATTTGGTAGCCGATTAAACGGTGGCTGTGACCCGTACTTTATTTTCCGCCTCGATGCGGGAGTATTTGTAGCCCTTTGGAGGGTGACTGTGACCCTTTTTCTCACCGTTATGTTGCGGGAGCTTTTTGATTGTAGCCATTTGGAGGGTTGCTGTGGCCCTTCATTCCTCGTCTCTGATCCGGGAAACACTCTTTGTATGTAACCATTTTGAGGGTGGTTGTGGCCATTTCACTTAATATCCACCATCGATGTTTCGGGATTGCTCTTTTGACTGTAGCCGTTTGAGGGACAGCTGTGACCCTTTCTTTTACTCTCCCGCCCTCACCGGCTTCGCGGGATCACTCTTCTTGTGTAGCCATTTTTTTAAGGGTGGCTGTGGCCCTTTTTATTCTCTTGCCCTCACAGGGTTCGCGGGGTCACTCTTTTATTTGTAGCCGTTTGGAGGGTGGCTGTGGCCCTTTCACCTATTTCCCGCTTTTGATGTTGCAGGGCGCTCTTTATCTGTAGCCATTTGAAGGGTGGCTGCGGCCCTTTCTTTATAGCCGTTTTAGGGACGACTGAGACCCTTTTTATCTGTAGTTGATTTAGGGACAACTGTGACCCTTTTTTTTTTTCCACTGCTCTCACAAAATTTACGTGAAAACTCCCTTTATTTTTCTGTAGCCGATTAAAGGGCGGCTGTGAACCTAAAGAAAATGATTTTTTGCTTTTTTTTTTTTGCTCTCTTTTTTTCCTTTTTTTTTTTTTTGCTTCTTTTTGGAAAAGAAAATTTAACGAAAATAATCAACAACAATTATGTACATGCCCCTAGTGGCAAATCTGAAATTTTTAATTCAAAACATCTTCTAGAGAAGGACTCAGTTGATTGAATCAAAATAGGTCGATCGTGTCGACGCCCTGGATGGACCTTATAACCAATGGATGACGTAGACAGTGATTTCTTATCTCGGTTTCTCAAGTGCCCCGGTTATTGCTCAATCTCGTCTGGGGATGCCCCATGGCTAGCACTATTGGGTTAAACTCGTCGCAAATGGTCATGCACGAGATATGATTTTCACGAGCTTTGATTTGGATGATTATCCGAGCTGCAAAATGAGTAAGGAAAAACTCAAATTTCGGGAATAAAAATGATCACAACTTTTCTTACCTGGGTGGGGAATGTGCTTGCTATGCGACTGGACCTGCTGCATGTCCTGATTTTCCCGCTCCATCTAGAAATCACAACTTGTATATGAACACCTGCCGGAAAGTAAATGCCCCTGGACCTCTGATGGAAGGCACTAACAATAATCTTTTCTTTGCTTGACATCTAAATTCTTCACGAGACTCTCGATGATCTCTTGATATTTTGCCATCTCCGGACATGACCGATCTCAATAGGAGATGCCCATTGGTTACCACCGACCGTTTTAGACCTTACCGTAAAACAGATGTACAGCTTGGTTCGGGGATACGCATGAATTCCACATACGGTGGGTGGAATTTTGACATGTAAGTTCTTTGGAGCAGTCACATTTCACGTGGTTGCGACCTCGTCGAAGTGGTCGTCTGATCTGCAAAAAAAGTAGGGACACTCAAATCTCGAGGAAAAATCAAGTACAATTCATCGTACCTGAGCGTTTGGATATCCTGAGTGTGCAATTTGTGCTTCGTGCAACTGGATGGTTGCACGTTTATGTTGCCCCATTTGCCCGACACAACTTGTATGTGCGGGATACCTTATCCAATGATACAACTTACAACCGGTTTACCTGAATGACACATATGGAATGTATGTACAAGATGAAAAATCAAGGTGAAGTTTTTTTGAGAATAAAAAAATCAATGCATCGTAGTTGCTCAAAATTAAAAAAAAGATAATCAAGTGAAAGGTTTTTTTTTTTATTTTAAAAAAATGCATATGAGATGCACAAAAAAATAAATACAGGATGCAAACTTAAAAATGAAAGTTCTACAACTAAGAAAAAATTACAATTTACCTGAAAGTTTCTTCCGAAAATAATGCATATGAGATGCACATCTTTTAAGAAAAAAAAAAATCAGGTAAAATGTTTTTTAAACAAAGAGCCCTAAAACTAAGAGAGCTTACGATTTATCTAAACAGTTTTTTTAAATTAATGCATACTGGATGCATTATTTAAAATAAAACAATTCAGGTAAAAAGTTTTTGAAATGATGCATGTGGAATGCACGTTCGAAATTAGAAGCTCTAATAGCTAAAGGGAAATTAAATTTCCAAAAATGTTTTTTTCAAAAAAAGTAATGCATACGTGACGCACTAACAAAAATTACAACTCACCTAAAGAGTTTTTTTAAAAACAATGCGTATGAAACTTAAAAACAAAAACACTAGAACTACTGAACATGATTAAATCAAAACACAACATATACATATATTTATCTCTGTAATTAATCTGACTAAATTTTAACTAACCTATGTTTAGACTAATTAATTAATCAACTACACATAATAACAATAACAGTATAATAATAAGGAATATATATAATATAGCAATGGGAATGTATATAATATGATAATACATAAAGAAACAAAAATAAACGTAGGCTACAAAGAAATAATTAATTGAGAAGGGATTTTGGACCTGGACACGGCGAGGGCTAACTAAGGACGGGACGGCAACAAAGAAAAATGACAGCAGCAGTAGCAACGACAGCGGCAAGGGGACGGAGCTGGTGGACGGCGTCGGAGAAAGGTGGAGTTCACGGCAGAGAGACGACCGGAGATGACTGGAGCAGTATTTGGTGAAGGAATCGGGAAGACTGTGCGGTGTCGGGTAGATCCGGAGTGCTGTCGTGGTACGGGTCTGAATGAGCAGTGAGGAAGATAGCTTCGGTCGGTCGAGCTCGAGCTATGGGCAAAGTGTGGTCGATCGGCGAACTGCGAAGACTGACAGACCCGGGATGGTGGTAGCATCTTCTTGCTAGACCGGCTTGTGCTGATGGTGGTGATCGGGATCATGGGAAGCTTCCAAGAGGATAATACTATGCTGTACATATTGTAATGGTAATAATAATGATGAAAGGTCAAAAGCTTTTAGTTACGTACATATATATATATACATGGTAATATAAGAATGAGAAGAATCAATTAAACAATAACGAATCGAACAAACACAATAAATCCAACAACACCAGTAATATTCGAAACACCTTGTATCTTTCAATCCATTCCCCCCCCCCCCCCCTTACATCAACTGACATAGCTAGCTATTTATAATAACTATTACCTAGTCTAATTTTAGCAACAAATATTGCTGATTTATTTTGCTAATAAATGTTAAATATTCAGAAAATATACTCTAAATATTCAACAAATATTTTCTACAATAAATACAAATAAATATCATAATTTTGCAGGAGCCATTCTTGAAAGCTTCTCGACTTGCATATTTCGAACACTTCCCCATTTAGTGCGCCACATGCCACGAGTGTCGCGCGTGGTCCAAAATTAAGTGTTTACACTAGGTGTTAGGCAAAGTCATGAAGAGGAGAATGAGCTTAGTTACTTAAGGAAGCTAAAACCCAGAGTTGAACAAGAGGATCTCCACTCTCACAGCTCCTCCACTGAGTCCAGTAGTGCAGATACACCCCTGGAAGATCCCTCCCCTGATTTCAATGAGGTAGCTTTTCTTTTCCACTGTTGGCATACTGAATTTTACTCCCGGTATTATTCTGTTATTTCCAATGATGTGCAGAGGTGTCTGTAGAACACTATCTGCCAGCATTATGTTAATCTTGGCTTGGAATTGTCAAGGAAATGGACGTGCCTTGACAAATCAGCATCTAAGACGTCTTATTTGCCACTGGAAACCCCAAAGAGTCTTCCTTTCTGAAATCAAGAGCAAAATGGAAAAGCTGAAGAGAAATCTTCTGAACCTAGGATATACAAATTCCTTAACCTACCCCCCTAAAGAAACCAGAGGTGATTTAATAGTAGTTTGGACATCCCTCTTCCTAGTTCAACAACTTCAAATCCATAGGAATTTCATACTTGTAGAGATCACAGAGCAGCCCTCTTCTATTACTTGGATTGCAAGTTTCGTCTATGCACCAAGCAAATTCAACCGGAGACAAGCTTTCTGGTCTTCTTTGCTCTCTCTCAATGTTTCTCACTCCACTCCTTGGCTTCTCTTAGGAGATTTTAATGACATCTGGTCTCTGTCTGAGAAACAAGGAGGTAACCCTCTTTCCACTGAAAGACTCTTGCAAGTGAATAACTGGTCAGACTCTTTACACCTTTTGGAAATTGGTGCATAAGGTCCTTCTTTCATTTGGTCTAATAGAAGATCTCCCCCAGATCTGATCCTTGAGAGGCTAGATAGAGGCTTTGTAAACTCAGCTTGGCTACACCTATTCCCTAATGCTACTCTATACAATTTGGCTAGGTTGGGATCTGATCATTACCCCTTAATGCTACAAACTGATCCTCCCCTCTCTACTTCTAACAAACCCTTCAGATTCGAGTACATGTGGATGGATCATCCCGATTTCATTCATCTGTTCACTATTTCTTGGAAAAACCTTCCTCCAGGATCCATCAAACAGCCCTTCACCACAAATTGACAAGACTAGCCTCAGATCTTCGTCACTGGAATAAAAAAGTCTTTGGAAATGTCCAAACAAATATCTCTGAAACCCTTCACTCTCTGCAAACTTGCCAGCAAAAGGGCACAATCTCTGAGGAAATCTTTCTAGAAGGAAAACTGCAAGAGTCTATAAACAAGAGGAATGCATGTGGAGACAAAAATCTAGGGAACAATGGCTTCTTCAAAGAGATAAAAACACAAAATTCTTCCACGCAAAAACCCTTGCCAGAAGACACGTCAATAGACTCAATTGGATCGTAACCCAAATAGGTGAATGGCTGACTCAACCTCAACAAATTACTTCTCATATAGTCAGTCATTTCACTTCTCTATTCACAGCCCAACCTCCTCCCCCAGATCTGTCACTCTTACAGGTGTTTCAACCTTCTACTCCTCAACCCAATCTAAACTCCCTGAATAATCCCATACTTGATAGTGAAATTTTGGAGGCTTTGAGGGGGCTTCATCCTGATAAATCTCCTGACCCTGACGGTTTTCCACCTGGTTTCTATGGGTACAAAAGCTGCTGTTCATTCCTTTTTCCAATCAGGCCATCTCCTTAAGGACCTTAATAAGACCTTCATAGTCTTAGTCCCAAAAACCTCTTAGCCACAGTCTATTCAACAATGGAGACCCATTAGCCTTTGCACCTCAGCATACAAGATCATTTCAAAAATTCTCTGTAATCGTCTAAAAGAGGTACTCCCAAATATCATTTCACCTTTTCAAAGCGCTTTCGTCAAGGGCAGATTGATATCTGACAATACACTCCTAGCTCAGGAATTCCTCCACGTTATCAGAAAGAGGAGAAGAGGGAAAATTGGCCTACTAGCCCTCAAATTAGACATGACCCAAGCTTTCGATAGAATTGAATGACATTTTCTCAAAGCAACCATGTTGAAACTTGGTTTTCCTCATCAATTTGTGAATTGGATCATGGAATGTGTTTCTTCCACAACCCTCTCAATCCTCATCAATGGGATTCCATCTCCTACCATTTCAACATCCAGGGGACTGAGACAAGGGGATACCCTCTCTCATTTCCTCTTTATTCTTTGTGCTGAGATCCTCTCAAGGAATTTAACTAATTATCAGTCCCTAGGCCTAATCTCTGGAATCAAACCTGGGACACCTTGCATGCCAATAAATCATCTACTCTTTGCATATGATAGTTTTATCTTCCTGGAGGCTAAACCCCAATACCTGCACTCTCTCCAAAATTTACTTGCTCTGTATGAGCAGCAATCAGGGCAACAAGTCAATTACTCCAAGTCAAGCATCTTCTTCAGTCATAATACTCCACAGGATGTGCAAAACTCCTTCCTTCAATCTGTGGGTGTTAATAAGATGAAGGATTCAGATCTCTATTTTGGCCTACCTGTGAATTAGACAAAACAAAAACAGTTAATAGGTACTTCCTTGTTAGAAAGAATCTCAAAAATAATCCAGGCTTGGACGGGAAGATTCCTCAATGCTACGGGAAAGGCAATCCTCATTAAAGCAACTGCTTCATCCATTCCAACCTACACAATGTCTTGCATCAAGCTCTCACAAAACTTTCACCACAAGCTTCAATCTGTTCTTAGGAATTTCTGGTGGCAGTCTACACTCGACAAAAAAGGAATCCCCTGGATAGCTTGGCATAAGTTAACCATGAGTAAAGCTTTAGGGGGGTTGGGATTCAAAGATATTAACCATCAGAACAATGCCCTCCTTCTTAAGCAAATCTGGCGCCTCTTAACCTCTAAAGACTGCATCTGGACTCATTGTCTATGTCAAAAATACTTAGCGCAGTCGGATTTCTTCACTTGCAAGCCAAGACAATATCATAGTGTTTTATGGAGAACCTTACTCAAACTTCTGGACTGACCCCTGGGTCCCAAACTTCCCCTCTCTGGCCGAATGAAACCTACACCAACTGAACCATACCCAGCTACCCCAAACAAAGGTTTACAACTACCTGAATCATGGCGACTCATCCTGGAATGTCCATCTACTGCAGAACACACGATTTCATCACTGTCTCTACCTATCTTTCCTACACCAGATAAGCTCCTTTGGGTTCCTAACCCAGCTGGTACATACACAGTCAAGATAGGTTACAAGTTACTCATCACTCAAGAGAACAATCTCAAATTTGAATCAACCTCAGCACCCCCTATGACTACTAGTTTTGATTTCTGGAATAAGTTTTGGTTCTCTAATCTTATTCCAAAAATTAAAATGTTCGTCTAGAAGGGATGTTCTGGAGGTTTGGCTATGGGAGCTAATCTCCAACGACGTATTTCCTCTTTCAACCCATCTTGTCCTCTCTGTGGTGAATTCCCTGAAACCTGGAACCACTTCATGTGGAATTGTCAGTTTTTTCAACATGTCTGGTTTGCTTCAAACTTTGCAGTTAGAGGTAGTAGTTTAAATATCTCATCAGTGTAGGAATGGCTCTTTATGGATGTCCCAAATGAATCTTGGATCAGTTCCCTACCTCCGAAATGTTTAGTCTTATGGTCCATTTGGCTGACAAGAAATCAGCTGGTTTTCAACGCTAGAACTCCTTGTATCGATTCTGTTATGCTTGGCCTCTCTTCTTTATGCAGTGATAACACTCTTGCTTTTCTGGATAAAACAGGAACTAGATTTTCAGGGAGACAACTTCTTCGCCAACCAGTAATCAGCTGGGGATCTGCATTGCTGCCTTACTCATGGACTCTATTAGCAGATGGTGGTTTGGATGTAGCAGCAAGTTTGATCTCTGGGGCTTGTCTTCTTTACAATGCAGGAAATGTTTTGTGTATGGTTTCGGTATCTGTTTCACCTGGAATTTCACCACTTTTGGCCGAGGTCTTGCGTGCAGAACAGCTCTTTTGCTTGCTTTCCCTTTCAGGAGATAATTGATGGTTATCAAGACAGACTCGACACTCCTAGTTCAAGCTTTAAATGGATCTTCACTGCACAAGGCTTAACTCTTTACGGTTCTTTCTGACATTAGTACTTTGTGTTCTTGGTTTCACTCCCTTGTTATTGTTAAAGTCCCTAGATCTAAAGTAGCAGCTGCGGATAGATTAGCTAGATTTGGTCTCACAACTGGAACTGTTGGCACTTGGTCGAGGTCTTTCCCTCACTATTTCCCTCTTTTGTAATGTTGTTTTCCCTATTAATGCATCTTTATTTCACCCAAAAAAAAGAAGGGACTTCAAATATTTTATTTTGAAAAAAATGTGAACGGTGATGGATACTCCCCTAAGTATCACAAATGGACCAATCACAAAAATCGGAGTAACAAGGCTACGGATTGGACATGTATAGAAATGCGACCGATCGCTTGAGGTAAGGTTACTTTTTGATAAAGAACATGCATCCGTAGATCCACACGACGGCTGAACCGTACGAGTTTGACTCTCATGGTCCAGCAAGACCATGCGGGTTCTCATGCGATTCAGGAGATGAATCGTGCGGGATTCCTGCGCGGTTCAAATGTCGGACCGCGCGGGTAAACCCACGCGGTCCAAAATATTCGGGTAGACCATTCGTAAAGTGTGCCCCTATCAATACACATACACTTATACGGTGTTTTTACGCCATGCTTGGACCCTTTTTAGGTGGTACAAGTCTACACGGTGTTTTCACACCCCACTTAAGCTCTTCTTGGCATACATATATGCATGAGGCTTTTACATATCGATTAAGCCCCATCAAGTATACATAGTAACGAATTAGGCACGTGGATCAAGGTACTATCTAAAACAAGTTAAATGAACTCGTAACACGTAAACCCCTCTAACCGCGGAAACAAGCTTGTACCTCAAATTCGAAGCAACATGATTGTAACCCAGGATTAAGATAAACCTTTCCTAGCTTGGAAACTATTTGGTAACAAGGATAACTAATTACCTATAATTACCAGACTATTAGGCTCATTTGAAGGTTAATCACTCTCTCTCTCTCTACTTGTACGTTATCACTTTATCTATCTAGAACTGACCCTTACTTGAGCGACAGAGTGGGTTTACAGACAAAAGCCCGGTCACCCTTCTTCCAGGTTCTCAAGAAGCGCGAAGTGACAGAAGAAGAGCAGGTAGTGTGACAGAGATCAAGCACAAGTGATTGAGATCCAACATTTTGCGCCGTCCGTGGATTCAATCTAAAAGTCGTGACATATAACCTAAGATCGATGGCTACAAGAAGAGCAGGAGGAGCAGGAAGATCAAAACAACCAGGCCCGTTAACAAACCCACAAGGGGGGGGGGGGGGGAGTGATAGAGGTAACCCACCGATGGAGGACGCACAATCATCAGCCACCACCTCCAGCTCAATCGCAACAACCAAACCAAGAACATTCATTTTCCTGACACCAAACTCTAACTCCAAAGCTATTGGCTGCAATAGAGGAGTTGATTGAAAGAAGGGAAAAATGCGTGCTCAGGCAGGATATAAGGCGCCCCCACAAGACGACGAGGCACATTACCAAGTGATGGGTTTCGATATAGCCGTTAGGCCCATTAACGACGAGTAAACGGTGAAGTAGGCCCACTGGGCTCCAAAAGAGGCCTAGAGGGCCAATATGAGGGATCCCGACAAGGTCGGTACCGACATATGAGTTGGACGCTCGCGGCGAAATGCCTTTGAGTAGGCCCCGAGGAAATGCCTTTGAGTAGGCCCCGACGAAATGCCTTTGAGTAGGCCCCGATGTTGAATCCCTGAGGATGTTGGCACTGTCCGGATGACGAGGGACCCCGAGCGGTGACCAAAGGAGATAACTCTGGAGTCCCCGACATCCGTCGGGACTTGCCACCAGACGATGAGGCCGAGAAACACGCCCACTATCAGCGTAGTGGGGAAGTGGCCTGAAAAGACGGAACGTGGGTAAGTGGCCGAGATAAAGGGAGCGTGGGCTAACTTCCCCTAGCAGTTATCCCAACAGGTAACTGGGGTAACTCCTCCCCTATATAAAGGAAGGAATTACCTCAGTATTTAGACATTCACATACTCATATACACTAATACTTGCCTACATCGAGATACTCATTTAAGCATCGGAGAGGGGTTCTGGGTCACCGCCCGGTCTATCCCCTTTTGCAGGATTACTTGGATCAAAGGAGTTCGGACTTCCGTCAAGAACGTGCCGGAGTTCCAACCGTGATCCAACATTGGCGCCGTCTGTGGGAATCGTAACAAAAAGCAAAGATAGCTTCTACCCGATCGATGCCTGGAAAGCAAAAGAAGAAACAAGGGCAATCCGGCGGTTCCCGCCATCCTGCTGGAACTCTGAATTCAGGGCTGCCGGAACGCAGTGTTGATCGGAATGATCCTCCCCCTGCTGGTTCCCAAACAGGGGGCATCATGACGATCACGAATATTAGGTTCTATAATGTGGAGAGGAGGGTTGAACCATAAGGAGATATAAAATATGAATGTATAAATGATTCAACCAAGTATTTACATGTTAGGATGCCACTATATATAGGAGATCAATCCTAACTAACTAGTCAACTATACAAGTCAACCTGAGGTACCATGTATCTATACAAGTATGAGTACCTATCAATGTATATACAATATGTACATCTAATACGGTCTACTCTTAAAGAATACAAGTTTAAGATTAGCTTGGATTAATGGTAACGTGGTCGAACATGACACATTATAAAAATTTGAGGATGGATTTCCAATACTTTACGGAACGAAACAAAATGAAGTACCAATCGAATTAAAATGGGTAACGGAGATTCTCAGGTCCCACTTACTTCGAGTGGGAGAATGATATAGCATTAGTGTATGCATTAGTGAATGACATGGTAAATGATGATGAAAACGTCCTCATAATAAATCCAGTGGGAGGGCTCACTCCCCCTCACAGAATCATCACTAAATGTTAATGCGAATCAAGTCGGACCTATTAATCATAATGCTGAACCATTGGATGAAAATCCAATAGTCATCGCAACTGCCCATTATTCCTAGTGGGAGGAAATGACTAACTTGATTCCAGATCCTAGTGATCAAGGAATAAATCTCAGAGGTAAAATCCTGAGTCCAAGAGGTCATTCTAAGAAAGTTATAGACCAAAGTTCTAGCACCGCCATTGTTCCCAGTAAGAGTAATGCTCTGAGAAGAAGCATTATTCCGAGTGGGAGTAACGATCAGACTTAAGATGAGATTATCGAGCCTAGACTTAGTCTAAGGCAACAAACTTTTTTTAAGAAGTATCCCATCAAGTGAGACATTCGTTCACGAACCAGTGACGGTTCGACAAGTATTGGAAGAACCTCAAACGTCGAAATGTAGGAAAATAATGGAGGATGAAAATGCCTAAATTAGAACGTATTCGGTTTTTGTCTTCAGTTGATTTACCTGCTAACCACAGAGCTAGAAAGTGAAATTTTATAATTCACTACTGATGGAAAATTTTGAGTGGTGCAAAACTCGAATGATTGCGAAAGGATATACCCAAATTCAAGGAGTGGACTTTGATGAAACATACTCACCAACTGTGCGTTACACCACAGTTTGGGCCATCCTTGCCCTTATTGCAAGCCTCGATCACGAGCCTGCATCAAATAGATGTTAAAGAACGCATTTCTCCATGGAAACCTAGAGGAAGAAATCTATATGGAGTAGCCAGAGGGTTTTATTACTCCTAGCAAAGAACGTAAAGTTTGCAAACACCAAAGATCTATTTACGGTCTTAAACAATCGTCTCGGCAATGGTATCGCAGATTCCACGAGGAAATCATCGGAAACAGATTTGTGAACATTCACGAGGATCCCTGCGTTTACACCAAGACCTCCGGGTCTAAGTATGTCATCATAACCTTATACGTGGATGACATACTCATTGCTGCAAACGATGTGAGTTTCATGAACGAATCAAAGTCCTGGTTAGCATCAGCATTTGAGATGAAAGACATGGGAGAGGCCACGTACATCTTAGGCATTAAGATTGCCCGAGATCGTGCCACCCGGACATTGTGTCCGTCTCAAGAATCTTATATCAACAAACTGTTGAAAAGATTCAGGATGCTCGATGCTAAACACGTGGATACGCCGGTTGTGTTCGGGTGCGCGCTGTCAAAGCGTGATGGACCGAAAAACCAGCAGAAGCGTGAACAGATGAAGGGGGCAGAGTACCTAAGCATGGCAGGAATACTTATGTAAGCCATGCTATGTACTTAGCCAGATATCTGTTACGCTGTCGGCCTAGTAGCAAGATTCCAATCAGATCCTAGTTATCAACATCTAAAGGCCGTAAAACGAATTATAAGGTATCTGAAAGGTACTGCCAACTATGTTCTGTGCTATAAGGGCAGGCAAATCGAATTGACTGGTTATAGTGACGCCAACCACGATGGCGATCCGGACGATCGTAAGTCCACCACAGGGAGAGTTTTCCTCCTTGCTGATGCTGCCATATCATGGGTAAGCAAGAAGCAATCATGTGTCGCGCTTTCCACTATGGAATCAGAATTCGTTGCCCTTTCTAAAACCGCACAAGAAGCAGTCTGGCTGAAAAGGCTTCTTACTGCATTGATTGGCACTGGGAAAGAGAGTAATCCCGTCAAGGTATGCTCCGACAATCAGGCAGCCATTGCAGCAGTTAAGAATCCAAAGTACCATAGTAGGACCAAACACATTGATGAGAAATACAATTATGCTAAATCTCTTCTGGAAGAAAAAATAATCGCTTTAGAATACTAATCCACGGATGAAATGGTTGCAGATCCATTAACTAAGCCATTACGTAGAGATGTTTTCGAAAAACACGTAAAACTGTTTGGATTACGTAGGGCTTAAATAAGTGACTTGTATAAGCGATACCATTTTGACATTTGAAATAATATTATTTCGATTAAATAAAAGAATTGCAAACTGAGTATATAATTTATCGACGTCATAATGAAATATAACATCGGATTTTACGGTCTATAAACTAAGTCGTAGGAAGAGGTAAAACTCTTCCACCAAAATTATGTCGAATGTGAACCATGCCTCGTCACACAGGCACGGTCATCTTGTAAGGAGAGGGGTACCTCTACCACAACAAGATTGGCTAAGAACCAGGGGGATAAACCTGGGTAAATGAAACGATAACCTTATCGCGTTTAATGCATGACTTAATCTTCGTTTTGTACATCGCCGTGTTTGACCCAGTACATCATTAAAATCACATTCAGAGCCAGATGAAAGATTTTGCGATAGCATGATTGACATATCTCAATCCTGGCTAGTCCAGGTATGCTATCGACACGTGCTTCATACTGCGCGTGCCATGTTCAACCACGGGGTCATGCTCAGTTGTGCTAGCTAGAATCCTAGTGATTCAAAGAGCTCATACTTCTTCACCTTGAGCGTGTGATTGATCCCGGATGTCTTATGAAGAGGCATCCAAAGTATCCTCTCGGACTCAGAACTTATACCTAAGGTCTAGCTCAATGCTCGCTTCCCGGCGTACGAGCGTAGAGCCAAAGGAAACGGCCAAATGACCACGTCTTGGAAATTGATTGAGTTTGACTAAGGGTATAAGCGATGGGGATGGTCAAGTTCACCTATAATTCACCAACTCTTGTGTCCAATATATTGAAGGTTGTGAACACTTGTAACGGATGCCCTGGAGAAGTATTCCTATGTGGAAAACTGGGCAATTGGAGAATTATCAGTTGACCAAGGATATAGTACGGTACATGTCTTATTTTAACAGGATTGATTTATGAAAGGGAATCAACGTTCTGTGGGCACTACAATACTCCTAACAGATGAGTACCACGATACCCGTTGTATCCGCCGGTCGTACGGCAAACTTCGTATGAACTATTCGGAGACGGAGACAAAGACTGAAGACTGAGATGTTGAATCTATTGGATAACTATATATTAACAGGCACCCTCCCATTCCGGCGAGTGGGAGCTGAGCATATGGTGACGTGGCTCCGTAATTGGTAGCCCGTTAATGCTAAGGAAATTACCTAAGTTAATTAGGTAATTGTCACATTAGGGTAATTGGGCAAAACCCAATGCCTAATTGACATGGGAGGCCCAAAATTGGGCGTCCCCCTTAATAGCATTGGTTCGGCCGAAACTAGTCCCACATTGGTTGGAGTGGACTTTTGTCCACTGCACCAATCCTATATATAGGGGACTCACCTAAGGGGTTTATACATCATTCATAATAAGAAGTACCTCCATTGAGGAACTTGAGAGAAACCCTCTCACCCCCTTAGTTGAGATTTTCGGCACATCTTAGTCCGAGATTCTGTCCCCGTTGATCAGAGGCTTTGTTGTGGAGCTTACACCGCGTAGGACTTCTTCTTACGAAAAACTTGTACGTGGTTCCGAACGGAGGATCAGAACTCCCTCCATGACGTTCTTGGGCAGGAAAGCTAAAAAGTATGTGTACACTATTCCGCTGCGTAGTTAAATTACTTAAATGTACACGTTTAGCATTCCGTAGTATTAGGTCCCCGTAATCCAACATAAGATCCTTTCTTCTGGATAGAAATTTCGCGCCGATTTTGGGTTGATAAAAAAGGCACTATACTGGTTAGCCAGAACGACAAAGCTTGAAGAACTTGAGAAAGAAGGGCGGAAGAACAATAAGGAGAATTGAAAAGTGAACTCGGGTATTTATACTGGAGTAAAAACCTCAACGGTAATTAATCATTACTCTATATTTCATTTCACCTATGATAAAGCACCTTGGAACGAGAAAAGCTTCCTCGGGAAGGTTCCAAGAAGTAGCCGTTGGAAATCCTTTGAGGAGAGGAGCGTTGGAAATCCCTTGAAGAGAGCTGACGTCTCCTATAATCCAACGGTCATGAGGTAACCAAACGACGCCGCCTAACAACCCAAAATAAAGTATTGCCAATAGTACTCAAAGTTCAAAGAAGCTAACTGTGAAGAGATTCTCGACACAATCCCTTATCCCTTTTGAGGAACGGTGAAGCGGCGACCTGCTCTTCACCGCCATCTAAACGAAACCTTTCCTCCTAAGGAACGGTGCGGTGGCGACCTACTTGCCACCTCTAGACGAAACACTTCCTCCTAAGGAACGGTGAGGTGGTGACTTACTTGTCACCAACAATAGATGAAACCCTTCCTCCTAAGGAACGGGGAGGTCGCGACGTTGTTGTCACCACCTCTAGACGAAACCATTCTTCCTAAGGAACGATGACAAGGTGATCTACTTGTAACCGCCTCCAGGTAAAACCCTTTCTCATAAGGAACAGTGATGTGGTGACTTACTTGTCACCTACTCCAGCCGCCATAATGGGAAATCTTCTCCTAAGGGACAAATCGCCATTCGAAGTCAGTAAAGCTTAACTTATAAATACCCAATTATTTTCCATACATTGATATTATTATTACTCTAATAATCCATTACTGACTTAAGCTTCGGAGTGAACTCAAGGGCAAATCCCCTTGCCTTTTCAAGTCCTCGCCACAATCAAAAGCCCATCAAAGGAAACTAAGTACCCGCCAGCGGTCACGAAAGATACCAAAGAGGTTATAAAGGAGAGACCCCAGAAGTTCATTCCCGAAGCAGGCCAGATGAGTCCTTATCCGAAAATCGCCACCTCACTTTTACTTTGGAGAATAGGTTTCCTTCTACCGCGGTGTTAGGCAGGTAGCCACCCCACTAATCCTTAATAGGATGAGTTTCCTCCAAGTAAGTACTAAGTTGGTCACTACCTCATCGTTCCTTAATATGATGGGATTATTGGTGGCATCGCCATTTTGTAGCGTTCTTGTGGTTTTGTGGTTTTGGCATTGCTTAGAGCACCTTCTCCTGAAATAATTCGTCATTGATGTTCTAAAGTCGTCGCCTTCAGAAAAGGAGAAGACGGCTTGTGTTGAGTAATTTTTTTTTTTTAGAATGGAACCCGTTGTAGCGTTGGCTTGTATAAATTTATTCTTTATTTCTTCTTTGATGGATGGTGTCGGCTTTGAATTTCTTGCGGCATTTTCCCCTTGGGATTTTTTTTGTTTAAAAGTCGTGGCCTTCTTCCGATATTAGAAGGAGTGGCGTTAATCTTGGATCTCCCTAGGTTCTCGCCTTTTGGAAATTCTCCTCAAGTCGTGACCTTCTCCTGAACTCTTTTAGCCTATTTTTCTTTTGGCGAGATAGTTTTTAACGTTGGAGTTGTATTTTCCGAGAATTTTCTTTTTCGTTGTAACTTCTCCCTAGGAATGTAACCTTTGTTGTTGTGATCATTGCTTCTGATAAGGGTTACTTCCTTCTTCTGATAGCTGCAAAGATTCACTAATGACTCTATGTTGTTACTGTCAATTGGGTAATGATCTTTCTTTGCCTTTATCCCCTTTTGTGAATTTTCTCGTTTTCTTTCGTAGGTTTGATAGAATCACTTTTTGCATGACAGGCGGCAGCTGGCGTCGATCCTTCCAAGGTTCCGAACAGGGAACCTCTTCCTTATGAAACATGTTTTGAAGTCGATGTTAAAGCTACCACTGCAGTCGTTTCTGCCAAGGCCACTCAAACAAATAATCCATGCGCGAAAGCTTCCAGTAAACGTCACCGGTCTCAAGAGACCAAAGAAGGTAATGCTTCTGAAGACGAGAAGGAGCCTTCTTCTAAGAAGATGAACACTTATGTCCCTGCTTCTTCTGCCATCTCCGAGGACGTCGTGAATCCTTTGATCGAGGGTGACGCCTCAGAGAGAGGAGAAATACCTCCTTCTTCATCTCATGGTTTGGAACACTTTCTCTTTCTTTTACCATTTGGGCTTATTAGATTTTGATCTCTAAAAATGATTCACGTTGTTTTCCTTCCATAACTATTCCTAAAGTGACTTGGTTAGGGCTTCCGAGTTGCATGCCCTCTTGCAACATACAAAGTTGAAGTTTGAAGGCCCCCTTCAACTAGAGGATGCTTTATGCTTCTCTTGACACCTATATTGGCTTATTGGGATCCTTTGGTCTCTTTAGGAGCTTATCAGCTTAAGGAGGGCCACTCCCTGAAAAACTGGAATGTCTTCCTTCATTTACTTAAACACTTCGTTCCCACATCGAGACTCTCATGAGCCTTCCCTAGAGCCTTTTGATGTGGATGGGGCTTCTCGCCTTTTTCTTGATAGACATGCAAAGGTAATTGAAGTTTTAGATTCCTCATAGACAAGTATTTTCTTATTTCTAATCGTTGACGCCGTCATCCATCCAGTTTTTTTTAGATGACCAGGGACATTCTTGAGCATTTAAAGTTGATTATGGCGCTTTCTGAAGCGCTAACTTCTGCTAAGTAAGGGGCCCAGAGGCTGAAGGAGGAGTTTAAAGATTTAGACTACTAATGTCTCAGGGAAGCCACTTTCCAGATGAAAGAGGACATTAATCAATTGACTCATCAAGTAGAGTCACTGGCTAATCAATCGAAGAAGCTTGTTGTAGACCTGCTTCTTCTCTGAATGAACTTACTATCAGTCGATGCTCACTTGGGGAGACGACTTCTTTACAGGAGGCGGCCTATATAGAGCGGAAGGGTTTTTTCTAAGGCTCAAAAGGATCACCAATCCCTGGAGGAAGCTTTACAAAAGGAGTTGAAAATGACTCAAGCGAACGTGTCTGCCGAGGCGGTGTGACCTTATAATGAAAGTTCCCAAATCCAGACCGACGTTGTCTCTTTTGCCAGCGACCAAATTTTAACTTATTTTAGTGCCATTTTTGATGGAATTAGGGCTCTTGATTCCAAATTTCCTTTTCATAGTGTCAGTGTTCTTAAAAGTTTTTTTGACATGGATAGGAGTCTAGGAAGATAGTGTTGTCATTTGTAGTAAATGGGACGCCGTATTAGGGAACCCATTAATATAATCTTTGTTGGGTATCTGTTCAATTCGGGTTCATATTTACATTTCGGACCTCGCAAACAGGCTAGAACTACAAAACGGATCTTACCGCAGTCACCCCGGGTTAAAACGGTCCGGGTGCGCGTCGCACCCCGATCGGGGACCTCCGGATTTCCATAAGGCAATCCGAGGGTCCGGATTACCGACTAATACTGCGCGTTTACCCATGTTTTTTTACTAAGTTTGAGAAGTTAGTGTGCGTATAGCCAACCTCGATGTCGGTAAGCGTTTTCCTGTATACCGACTTCAAACCAGGAACAGTTCTCAGGTTTCCTATAAATAGGGGCCTAGATCTCCCATTTTAGTGGGTTAACTGGAAACTCTGGAGAATTGGCTATTTGTGCTCTTACCTCTCTCTAAACTTTCTCTCTCTAAAAATACTGACTTTAGCATCGGCGAGGGCACAACCAGCACCCCCCCTCTCCATGCTGGTTACCGCCAGCTCTGCAGGACCCGGCGTATAGAAGATTAAGACAGAGATCAAAGTTAGTTCAGGGATCGAGGTAGAAGCCGAAGTCAGTTCGTGGATCGAGGATCGAGGTCCCTGAGAAGCAGTTCGAGATATCCCAAGTGGAAACGATCTCAACACTTGGCGCCGTCAACGTGATTCGAACAAGAAGCCGTTCCATACCGCAAGCTATGACAGGCAGACGTACGAAGAGGGCGGGTGCAATCAATCCAAAGCCGACGAGAAGCCAACAAGGACCTTCTCACATTCCAGATGCAGACTCTACCGTCTCCTCCATGTCAACCGCAAATGCGCATTCCGCGCAGCATGGTCCCGACGTCAAGAACAAGGTACCAGTGCACGAGTTCGAGCAAAGAACGGAAAGGAACAAAGAGTTCCCATACGGGATGCCAGCTGACGGAGTGCAGCAGCAAGCAAGAGGTGCAGGCAACCTGCCACCAGTCACACCAGCCATGATGGATGCGCTTGAAGAACTTATCGCTTCCAAACAACAGACAAACCGAGGAGACAAGAGCAATGTCCCGAGACGCGAGTCATCAAGACACACTACACCAAGGAGTCGGGGGGCAATACAAGGAAGGTACCTTCCAATACCGACAAACAAGGCAAGGAGTTGCGCGCCCATACAACCCGTATATGATAGCGCAACACCAAGAAGAGACATGGAGACAACCTCCAACCTCTCGCTCAAAGATGCACTAGGAAGGTTCCTCCACGATGACAAGCCAAGACGACGCTAACATCCGTCACAAGGAGGGATGGGAAAAACCTGTTGATGACGATGATGTCCCAATCGCGGGACTTACAACAAGAACCTTAAAGGCAATAATTGAGGAAAAGATGGACGCTTCCTGGAAAAAGAGACAACAAAAACAAAAGAGGTCATTCCAGTCGGACGTCCAAAGGCTCAAAGAGACCAATTTCGCCAAATGTGTTCCATTGAACACACCGCTGTCTGTCATCTTGAAAGAAATGAAAGAGACCAAGCTGTGGAAAAAGTCCTCTAAATTCCGCAAGGGCCCATTGGGAAAAGATGAAAGCCAATGGTGTTAAAATCACGAAGTGTATGGCCACGAGACGGACAGCTGTGTTAGCCTAAGATTCCATGTAAACATCTTCATCTTAAAAGGAGAAATGAAGAAGTATATCGACCAAATCAATAAGCATCAAAAGAAGTATCATGTGGAGTCTTCAGGAAAAGGCAAAGGAAAAAAAAAGGCGAATAATAATACACCTCTCGCGAAGCGTGGGAAACACAACGTCATTCAGGGAACCAATTATGACGACTTCTACAGTCCTTGGAGCATGAAGGTGGAAGAAGCAAATGTCAAACTCCCGGAAAACAAGCTTCCTCGTCCACTTGAGCCAATGACTGCCTTCCTTGGCAAGAACGTTGAAGAACGATGCAAGCACCATAAAACTGGGGGGCATAACACCAACATTTGTTCATCCCCAAGGGTAGAGGTTGAAGAGCTTAACACGCTAGATGCACTAAGGAACTATGTGGTACGTGGCAGAATCAACTTCCCGACAAGTCACCTATGAAGACGTCAAACACATCATCAAGCCCTTTATCTCCATTTTTGCATATCTACTTTAAGTCTTTTTAGATTAAGTACAACTTATGCTTATTAGCCTTAATACTTTTCAAAAAGAGCGATCTGTTGACGCCTTCCTGTAATCCGTTGTATGAACTCCAAAATATCTAATGAAGGTTAAATCTACTTTCGTAGGTACCTTATTGCACTATGCTCATTAATTTGGAATAAAACCAAAAGCAACGCACATATTAATCGCGTCAACAACACAAGCTATCGCACTAGGAACAACAAACGGCTTAGGCCATATAACACCCATATGTCTGTTATCAACACTAAGCATCGCCCTCAAAAGATGATATCTCCTACTAAAACAATGTCCAGGTAACACGCGTTATTGCCAAAGTTAAACTCAGGTATGAGATAACAACTTCACAACAGCACTATTATGAATAAAGCAGACCACTCAAGTAGGACAACTACTCAGGGTAGCCTGGTTTAGTCAAAACAGAATCCAAGCTGAACGGAATAGACTAGTCGCGAATAGTCTGATCCAGTCATATTGGCATTACAGGCGATAGAGCCATATGAGGAGATTTATAACTCCATTCTATTCCTTAACCAATATATACCTCAAAGTATTGCGACTAATTTGAGACAGGTTATATGTACATCCAAGAGATATCTCAATAACACATCTTATCTGGAGAACAACACTAGGTGGAGCTGTACGCAACACTCTCTGGAATTCTCTATCTATGGACATTCTACTTAGGCATCTAAGCTAAGTAATGGTCGCGTATATATCATTTGCATCATCACAACAAGTCTCCAAGATAATTATAACTCGCGACATCTCAGTGAATATTCTACTCAAACATTAGCTCTTCCCTTGGAAACGATACAAATCAACGATCATATATATGTATGTGCATCATACTAAGGAAGTGTCGACGCGTATCGACTAAATGATGCATACAGCAATGCATAGTCTCTCTTTGTACGTACATATTCACAAGCACATATAGTGGGTGGTACTTGAAAAGCTTCGCTCCCGACATGTCCTTACCTATGACATCTACACTAAGGGAATTTTCTACACAACGAAGGGATCCTCGTATCAGATTCCTTTACTCTATTATTTTTATGCATTAGTTAAAAAGAAATTCATAACTCCATATTTTTACAAACGTACAAACGTTACAACTATCTCACAAAGCGTAACCCTGTTCATAGGTACATACTACACTATGATTACTACATTGGAATTGCGCCAGGTAGCAACCTATGCGCATAATATCTACTTCAACAATACAAGCTAAACACTATGTGTAATGAGGAACTTATGGCATACAACACCAACATATCTATTATCTACACCAACAAGGAGTTTATTTCTCCATCTATAACGGCGTCTATATCAAGAAGATGTCGGCAACACAAAGCCATCGCACTATGTGCATCACTTATATGTGGCGATGACAACTTGCGGGTTATCTACAAAAAGCGACTTATAAAAATTCTCTACTCAAAGTGACAACTATTCCAAAGGCGTCAACAACAAGCAATATCTAGGATAAACACCAAGATTTACTATCAAAAGTAGCATGCTGCGGTATCCTCTTTGCAAGGGCAAACCCCATGTTTACTTCTAAAAAATGGCATGCTGCGAAATGCTCTTAGAGGCAAATCCTCATGTTCATAGCCATTCCCTGCATACAAACCAGGATGCGGCACTTAGGTGGGACTGATCACCCCATCGTGGCGGAAGTCCTCTTGTTAGACGACAACCCCACATATCTACAAAGTATTTATATCTCTTTTAGGGTTCATACGCCATGAAGATACATTCCTTGTTAGGATGGCTTCATGTACACTCAAACTATACATATCCTCTTAAGGATGCAGACATAAAGAAGACCTCTACCTTAAGTAGCCAGGCTTCATTCAAAAACGCTAGCAGGAGCGCACCCTGCTTGAAAAACTCACCAAACTTACAAGTCGAGTCTTGTACAACGTCGCCTTAGAGTGGAACTAAGAGACGGTATAAACTTAAGTCTTTCTTCGTCAAGACGACACTGCTACATGTCAAGGGCCAAGTGCCAAGTACATTACTACATGCAATGATACAAGTACCTAGTGTACGCATCTTGCCATGCCTTGGAATCTAACCAAGAGGGGCGTTCATAACACTCAACAATACGCAACATACAGTCACAACTACGGACATCATGCTCATCATCTAAGGATATATATCTTATCATGCAAGTCCAGTACATACGGACAATGAAGATAACTCAAGGGTTCAACATGCTGGAAGCAGACAACTTAATACCAACCAGGAGTGCGACATAAGTCTTCAACATGGGCGCGACAAGCAACAATGCATGCATCAAAATCAGCCATCTTCAAGTTCAAGCTTCAAGTGTGAAAAAACAAACAACACTTATCTCAATGGGACGAACGCTCCTCCTTGGGCCGGTCCCTCGACCGGGGGGGGCAAAAAGGCGCCACTGCACGACCGTCAACTCTATTCTCTTTATCGCAAGAAGGAGTTGGCACGGTCGCACTTGGCATAGAGAACATAGAATCGCTCGAGGAACGCGCCCCTGCGACAGATCTTTTGAATTGTGCTAAAGACAGGAATTACAACCACGCGTTCAGTCGCGTGTACGGAGAACCTTGCAAACAAAAGCAACATGAAAGCAACAACTTGGAAAATTAACAAGTTCAAAGAAGATACAAGGAAGTGCCTTACTCACAAGTTCTTTACTGCAATCATCTCTGGAGACTCCGGAGTAGCGGGGGCAATAAGGCGGACATCCTTTCCAATAAGTGGGTTACCATGTACATCTGCTGTCTGCAAAGATGAGCTTTCTCCATCAGTCAGACCTACATTGCAGCATGATACAAGTTATAAAGATCATCAACATACCAAATCTTCATAAGGAAGTATATGAATACCGACTTCAATTAATCAAGCAAAGACGTCAACATCTACACTTGGTGCATTGTTTAGCTACTCAACCATGTCGACATCCGGACATAGAGTTACTCGCAGAATGGGAATAGTGGACTTACTCATGATAACAAGGATGAAATATTTTCTAAGTGTTTTACCATGACAGCCGATGACAGGCACCATATCTCTACATCAAGTCTATGGATACAGCGCGCATAGCAATGGATATAGAAAAGATTCTAAGTGTGGGGGCAAGTGCACGCATACAAGCGTGTACATACGAGCACGCGCATACAGCTGTCGACATATGGCAAGGTGTCGACTATCAAGTGATATGTTCTAAGTGTTCCACTATGTCAGCAATTGACACATAACAAGGTGTCGACCATCAAGGAATATTTTCTAAGTGTTTTGCTCAGGATGACAGTCAGCATATTACAAGCGGTCAGCATGCTACTAAGTGTCAACATGCTACTACGTGTCAACATACAACAAGCGTCAGCATACTATCAAATATCTATGTACGACAAGGTGCCGGCATGCAGTAAAATATGGCTGAAATATTTTCTAAGTATTTCACTTACGACATGAGACTGTATGCGACAAGAAATCAACCGTCAGAAAATATTGTCTAAGTATTTCCTTGATGTCAACAATCAACAAGCGGCATTACTACCTAGGAGCATCCTCCAAGTATATTAGCATGACGACGGATAACATACATCTAGTGGCAAACATCAACTACTATGAAATATTTTCTAAGTGTTTCAATGCCGGCGGTTGACAAGAATCATATGACTACATCAATGGTAACAAGCATTAGATATTATTGAAATATTTTCTAAGTGTTTTGCTCATTGCACGATTATGTCATCCATGTGCTATGTTGTCATCTCTATGTTAACATCATGTTACACGTTCACGTCACGTACCAAGATGACACCGCGTTGCATGATTACTTATTATCACAAGTATTTCGCTTATTGCATGCTATTATGAATAAGTCGTTAACTGCACATTGTTATATGTATACCGTCTGTTACGCTAACCTCGTGAATAGATTACGTACGTTCATCGGAAAAATAAAGATGGACGAATCTGTGCTCCGCGCACTCAATTGACAAACAGGCCACCCCTGAGGTCAGTGTCAAACCTGAATTGGACGAATATCCTATCTCAAATAGAGTCAAGTATGGGTTTTGAAACGCTACTTGAATCGGGGGCAAGTGTTGGGTATCTGTCCAATTCGGGTTCATATTTACGTTTCGGACCTCGCAAACACGCTAGAACTACAAAACGGATCTTACCGCAGTCACCCCGGGTTAAAACGGTCCGGGTGCGCGTCGCACCCGGACCGGGGACCTCCGGATTACCGACTAATACTGCGCGTTTACCCCTGTTTTTTACTAAGTTTGAGAAGTTAGTGTGCGCATAGCCAACCTCGATGTCGGTAAGCGTTTTCCTGTATACCGACATCAAACCAGACGAAGTTCTCAGGTTTCCTATAAATAGGGGCCTAGATCTCCCATTTTAGAGGGTTAACTCGAAACTCTGGAGAATTGGCTATTTATGCTCTGACCTCTCTCTAAACTTTCTCTCTCTAAAAATACTAACTTTAGCATCGGATAGGGCACAACCAGCACCATCCCCCCTCTCCATGCTGGTTACCGCCCGCTCTGCAGGACCCGGCGTATAGAAGATTAAGACAGAGATCAAAGTTAGTTCGGGGATCGAGGTAGAAGCCGAAATCAGATCGTGGATCGAGGATCGAGGTCCCTGAGAAGCAGTTCGAGATATCCCAACTGGAAACGATCTCAACAATCCCAACATCCTATGCATAGTTGGGGTATGTCACATTAGGGATTTTGGGTCAGGCCAAAATCTCAATGGACCATACGAGGCCCGAAATTGGGCCTACCCCATTATGTGGTGCGACCGAACTAGGTGAGCAAGACCTTAGGGGGTGTTAGGGATTTCTTTGAGGTTAATCACTCTCTCCATTTTAGTTGTGACACAAGAAATCCCTCTCCCTATTTACATAGTAGTTTCGGTTGAATCTCTAGTCACACAAGGAGTTGACCAATTGTCTTGTGCAATTAACCCCGGAAATCTATCCCAACGACCGAATTGAAGAGGATTTGCTGTGGAGACCATTGCCTGTGGATTGCTCTTAATTTAGAGTTCCCGCAGGACACCGTCCGGCAGATGGTGAACTCCCTCGTGACGATCTTGGTGTACGGAAAGCAAAATTTGTATATGTTCTTATCTGCTGGGTAATCAGTTTACAAGCATGTACCTGAGTTTTGATCCGTAATTGTCTCCCCTAATTGCTAGTAGTGGTATCGGAGCCTGTGTAGGGTGTTCATGAATTATACTAAAAATGTGTTTTTTATCAAAATTGAAAATTGGATTTGTGATTAAGGTAAAATTTGATCTAGAAATTTGACCACTAACCCTAAACTGGTGCATCAGCCGAACCACATAGTGTAAATTTTTTTATTTCTTCGGCGCTAAGAAACTTAGTTTCGGCCGAACCTAGGGTTTAGTCACTTGTAAAATTGTGACATTAATTATTGATATATTATGTGCATGATATTTGGGAAATCAAAATTCAAAATATTTGGTGTTATATTAGTTGTCTAAGGATTGAGAAATATTGTTGATAGATTTATATCCCTAAAATAGAATCTAATCAATTTAGTAAATATATATACATTTAATATTGGTACTGAAATATATTTATATATATATATATATATATATATATATATATATATATATATTGTGCAATATGTTTGGAAATTATATCTATTATAGTTATTGTTACTTAATGGCTAAGTTAAGTTTTTTAGTGGATTTTAAAACCCTACTTAGCAACCAAGTAATTGATTTCGACCGAACCTAATGGGTTACTGGGGCTTATCCAAATGCACAATCGGGTCGGGTCGACCGACTCGGGTTATACCAATCGGTCCGACTCAGATCGGGTCGGGTAGGACCAGGTGGACTAATGGGTCGGGTGAAACCCAAACCGATTCGATAAAATCAAACAGAATTAACCTGACCGGACCAGACCGGGTCAATCGGACCGGACTGGTCGGACCTGGTTGACCAAACCGGACCGGGTTCGGGTCAATTGAAAATTAGGTCGGTCAAAATTTTAAATCCAAATGTTTTTTACTTTAAAATTACCTACACAGTGCGAATTGCTTTGATAGTTTCACATTTTAATCAAACCTGATGCCTAGCTTCGACTATGGGGATGGATCTCGAAAATGCATGATTATGGGACTGAATCATTTTGTGGACTGAATTGCAATTGTTATATATATTGATATGAATGCATGTTAGAGTTGATTCTTGACTATGTCAAGCTTGCTGGATATTACATGTTGGAGGCGGAGCCCTGTTTTCAATTAACGAGTTGCACACTAGGATAGACATGATATACTGAGTGATCTTGATTAAAATCCATGTCTAGAAGTTCGCATGATTGTTATAACATGAACTGCAAGTCGTCCCCAAAAATTTTAAATCGATATTCAGTCGCCAAATATGCATGATGATGTGGAGTGATTACGCATGATGCATATGCATGATAGTTTCAGGTTGTGATTGCATGCGATAATTTACTTGTGTAGTAGAATTGTGTATGCTTGAATGAGAAGTCCTCGAAACATTTTAAAAAGGGCATTGGGAAAGCCAAGATATGGTGTATGTAAAAACTCCCCATTCCGGTTAAAGTAGCAATTAAACCGTTATCAAAGAGACTGGTCTATTAGAAATGAGACGTCGACAATGTGAACTTTTTACACGGCCTCCTTCCATTGGTTTACTTGTGGCCGGGTTGGTTAGATGACAGAGGAATCATTTTCTGTCGCCTCCTATCTAATGGATATCCGATGTAAGCCATTATTTTTCAAAATGTTTTGAATTTTCACCCTGATTTATGCATGGTTTGTCAATGTGATAATTTAGATGGATGATAAAGTGCGATTCTATATTCCTCGCAATCTTGATGGTATGATATATGATGAATGGGAGAAGTATGTGTGGAAACTCCTCTCCGCTGCGGATGTGGTGGAACGTATAAATCCAAAAGAGGAGAGGACTCCTATGGATGAATATGGTAGTCTGTACTCCTTTGACGTCGAAAAGTCACGCAAGGATGAGATTGCAAGAAGGTTGATATTTTCAACCTTGACAGCTGAAATTGAGGAGCAGTTCATGAGCATCAGTGCATTACACATTTGGTGTGCCTTACACCTTCATTTTGGCGAAGGAAAGTCCGCTGAAGCGAGAAATCTCATGGTCGAAAATTATGATATTCTTTGCATGGATGCCGGTATAACAACCGATCATGACCCTAATGATGAAGGGGATGCGTGGAAGAGGATTCATCCTATAATGAAAATGTTCCCTCTCTCGTGGTTCGCCGATCATGAAGCACTCACACGTCTAATCAAATCGATTAAGACGATTGTGAATCTGTTCAAAAGTGATTGTGATAGAGAATCGTCCTTTTCAGATGAATCCCATGAGTCGAAGGAAAACATCGCTCATATGCGCAAACTGCTGGAAGAATCGAGCAGCAAAAGGCTTAAACGAAAATCTGGTGGATCAAAGCACCGTTGATTAAAGCGCGTCTAGGGTATGCTTAATTTGTCTTATATGAATTTGTAAAACGTTTTATTCAACACAGATCATCTGATGTGACTCACTTGTGAATTTTTTCAAGTGTGGTGTTCGGCAAGCTCGGAGCCCTCGACTATCAACCTCTCTCTTCGTTGCTGCAATGTGATAAAGATCTTAACTAATGTCGTTTTAATCTTTGTTTGTTCCTTTGAATTAAGAAATTTGGTTGTTTATGTCTCAGATTATTGAATAAAGTAATTTTCATTAAGATTTAATAAGATTCGATTTGTAGTGCAATTTACTTATCAATCAATCAAATCGGTCAAAGGGATCGATACGAATACCATCCACTACTGTGGAATAACACCCAAATTTTCGGCCAGGACAAGGGATCAAATGAAAGAAACGACAAACACATACTCCAACATCATTAGTAACCCATTGATTGCATAACCATAACGAACGATTTAGTTTTAACAATTTGTTAGTACTCCAAGAATATAATTGATAACGTAAGGACAGACTTGTATGAGATCGATAATTAAATTATGCAAACAAAATGAGTAATGCCTAAGTGTGGCGCGCGCAACGCACAAGTTTTGCATAAAATTGGAATACATCGATTCGAAGTACAAATTTAATATAAAGATGTATTGATTTGAAACTCAAATTAACTTCCATTGATAACTTTACCTGTTACGGGATCACTCATCTGATTACTCGTAAATTCGAGGTTATTGAGTGCTTTAAGAGCTATCTCAATCTCGTAGAAAATCAGCTAGACCAAAATGTGAAAACCTTACGCATTGACAGAGGTGGAGAAAACCTCTTGAATGAGTTTATTAAATTATGCAAAGAAATGGGCATTGTTCATCAAACGACGGTCCCTTATACAACACAACAAAACGGTGTTGCAAAGCGACGTTATCGTACACTCTTGGACATGGTAAGAAACCATGATGTCTTAAGCTCAAATTCCGCTACTCATGTAGTAAACCGTGTTCCTACAAAATCGGTAGACACGACACTATATGAGTTGTTGAATGGTAAAGAGATGGATCTTACCAGGCTGCGATCTTGCTAAGATCCATCAGAACGACAGCCGATTCGACAAGTTGGAACCTAGAGGATTGAAAAGTGTCTTTATAAGATACTTTGAAAACTCTAAGGGATGTGTGTTTGTAGCAGCTCAGGAAAATTGTGGTATGGTCGAACATGAGTCCAGGGATGTTATGTTCCTTAAGATGAATTTCCTAAGTTTGGTGATATCAACACGAGTGGAGTCTTAATAGAACTTGAACATGATGAGGATAATCAGGTCCCAATTACTTCGAGTGGGAGAATTGAGGGAGAAAATACTAAGAATGATATGGTAAATGAGACTGGGAACGTTTTCATAGTAAATCCAGTGAGAGGAGTCTATCCAACCACAGAGATCATAGTTGCTCTTGGTGCGAATCAAGTAGTACATGATAATCCAGTTACTGAACCGTTGGATTAGAATCCTATAATTCCTCAACTACCTGCTGACAACATTGCGAGTGGGACAACCAACTTGGTTCTTGGTCCGAGTAACCACAGAATTCATCTCGGAGGTAGAATCTCGAGACCAAGAGGTTGTCCAATAAAGGTTATAGGAGAAGGTTCCAGTAACGCCCGTGTTCCTAGTGGGAGTATTGTTCCTAGTGGGAGCATAGTTCGGGATAGTAATAACGAGCCTAGATGTAGTAAAAGGCATAGAAATTCTCCAAAGAAGTATCCAATTGAGAAGGATGAGTTATTCACTCAGACTTCGGTTGATAAACCGGTAACGGTTCAACAAGCTCTAGAATGTCCTCAAGAGAAGGAATGGAAAAAGGCAATTGAGGAAGAGATCGCCTCTATGGAAGCCAATTCTGTTTGGATGTTAGTTGATTTGCCTTATAATTGCAGAGCAATAGGGGTTAAGTGGGGTTCTTAAACTGAAACTCACTACTGATGGAAATGTTGAGCGGTACAAAGCTCGACTTCTCGCGAAAGGATATACCCAACTCCACGGAGTGGAATTTGATGAGACTTACTCACCGACTGTGCGTTACACCACAGTCTGGGCCATTTTGGCCTTGGTTGCTAGCCTCGTTCTCGAGCTGCACCAAATGGATGTTAAGACCGCCTTTCTTTATGGAAACTTGGAGGAAGAGATCTACATGGAGCAACCAGAGGGTTTCTTATCCCTTGGGAATGAATATAAAGTTTATAAACTCCAAAGGTCGATCTACGGTATTAAAAAATCGTCCCGGCAATGGTACCGTAGGTTCCACAAGGAAATCGTTGGCAACGGATTCACGAATCTTCTCGAGGATCACTGCGTGTACAAAAAGACCTCACAGTCAAAGTATGTTATCTTGACGCTATATGTCGATGACATCCTTATTTCCGCAAATGATGTGAGTTATTTAAAGAAGTCAAAGTCCTGGTTAGCATCTGTATTTGAGATGAAGGAGATGGGCGAGGCCACATACATCTTGTGCATTAAAATTGCTAGAGATCGTGGTGCTCATAAATTATGTCTTTCTCAGGAAACCTATATCGAAAAGATGTTGAGAAGGTTCAATCTATATGATGCTAAACCCGTGGAAACACCACTTATATATGGGTGTGCGCTGTCGAAGCGTGATAGACCAAAGAACCTGGTAGAGTGTGAACATATGAAAAGTGCAGAGTACCTCAGTATGGTAGGAATTCTGATGTATGAGATGCAATGCACTCGTCCATATATATTTTACGCTGTGGGACTAGTAACGCGTTTCGAATCAAACCCTGGTAATCAACATTTAAAAGCCGTCAAAAGGATTATGATGTATCTAAAAGGTACGACCGACTACGGACTGTGCTATGAGGGAAGTAAGCTTGAATTGATAGGTTATAGTGACGCTGACCATGGTGTTGATCTAGATGATCGTAAGTCCACCACAAGAGGAGTGTTTCTCCTTGTTAAGGCTGCCATCTCTTGGATGAGCAAGAAGCAATCATGTGTCACGCTGTCCACTATGGAATACGAACTCATAGCTCTCTAAAAGAATGCACAGGAGGCTGTCTGGCTAAAGAGACTCTTGAACGCCCTGCTTGACATCGAGGACATGAGCAAGCCTTTGCGCATTTACTCTTATAGTCAAGCAGCGATGGGGGCAGTCAAGAATCAAAATTACCATAGTAGGACAAAACACATTGATATAAATACAACTGTGCGAAGAGTGCGGTAGAAGACAAGCTGATCACTCTAGAATTCATGCCTTCGAAAAATATGATTACAGATCCATTGACCAAACCCTTACGCATGGATGTTTTCGAAAAGCTTGTAAAACTGCTTGGCCTACGTAGGATGTAAAGGGCTTGTAACATGTGACTGTAAGATTTTTGAATTTGAAGTAACTTTTGAATAAAAGAATTGTTATTTGAGTTTATAATTTTTACGACATCATAATGACAAAATTATGTCGAATGGACGATCTATAAACTAGTCGTTGGAGCGTAAAACCTCCTAATAAAATATGTCGAATATGGACCCTGCCTCGTCACACGGGCACGGTCGTCTTGATGGAAGGGAAACTCAGTCATATCAAGACCAGCTAAGAGCCATGGTATTTCGAAAGAGAAACTTGGTTATGCAAAATGATCATTTGGTTTCGGGCTAACACGACAATATCAATTATGAGTCAATTAGGGTTTCTTTAGTCAATTATGAGTGTAATTAGGGTTTATTTGCATCCTTTCAATGAAGTTTGAATTCAGTTTTTTGTGAGGAATTTTCTTCTCTTGGTTCTTTGAGAACTACCGAACTTATCAGATTGTTCTATGGTGTTCGACTAAGACTTATCGATCAAGTCTTCCATCCTTGATTGTGGCGTCATCACCGTACCAAGGTTCTTCTTCCTAAGTAATGATTCGAGGTCATCCACCCATACCTGAAGTAGAAACGATCCAACAACATCAACTTGCTAGGGTTTTCGTCTCACATCGACAAGAATCGCATCAGTTGTTATCAGAGCTCAGCAAAGCTTCAGGTTTCCTATCCTCTTTTATTATTGTTATTACCACTACAATTCTGCTGTATAAAAAACGAAAAATTAGAAGAAATAAAAATTGAGAAAACATGTTTGGTAGTTCCAACTTTGTTCTATCTTCAATAGAGTTTCAATCTGTAGCACAAGAACTATTAGTGAAGTTACCTAAATTCAACAATGAAGCGATAGAAATGAATTATGAGATCGGGAGAAAGGGATGAGTACTAGGAAGATGAGAATTCCTTCATTCTATGGGAAAGTGATCCGGAAGCATATCTTGAATGGGAGAAGGCGGACCTAGTGTTCGATCGTTATAATTTCTATAAGCATAAGAAGGTAAGACTAGCTTCCATTGAATTATGTGGTTAAGCTATTACTTGGTGGGATCAGCTATGCATAGATAGTAGACGGAATGGAGAAAGTCCAATTGCAACATGGGCTAAGATGAAAAGGGGGATGAGGTGACGATTCGTGCCGAGTTATTACTACCGTAATCCATACTTGCAAGGACTTTATCAAGACTGCTCAGTTATTGCTTCCAATGAAAAACCGGAGCCTAAGACAACCACCACCATTAAAGCTTCCCAAGGCAGCTCATATACTTGTTCAACCACTATCAAAGTTAAGTTGACTGAAAAAGTTGATCAAGTGGAGGAGATATTGTCCGAATCTGAATCTAAGGAAGAAGAAGAGATCAATGATACAATGCCTTCACTATGCGATACTATAGAGGATGACACTGATAATGCAAAGCACGATGATTCTATTCCAGATGCAGAACATGCTTCAATAGATTGCTTGACATTAAGTGTACAGAATACACGATCTGCTATAATATTAGAGCAACACTCAAGGCTAAGTTGCACCAGACACCTTAATTCCTATGAATTGGAGTGTCTTAATGAATATGGAGGTATTTAGATAGACAACCAAAATGATAAGCCTCCATTATTGCATGATGAAGTCAATGGAGATCCTTTCTTTGAAAATGCTTCCATGGGATTAATTTTACTTCGAGGCGTTGATCATGAAGTTGAGTTTGATTTTGACCCTGGAGTTTGGGCTTTACAGACAAGGATTACAGATTTCCCTATTCACCAGAAGGAGAGATTAGATTCTTGAGGCAAGATTCGGGACGAATCTTCTTGAAGAGAGGGAGAATGATGTGAGCAGCCCCTAGGCGAACATGAGTCGAAGAGGGACGAATAAACAAGACAAGAAGATCAAAGACACTCTCCAAGACTTATGTTATTTCTATTAAGTGATTTTAGTTTGTTGAAGTGTTTTTCAATAGTTAATTAGTTGAACTTACGTGCTAGACGTTTTGCCCATGGTTTTATTATTTGAGTTAGTTTAACTAAATCTTTTAAGGGTCTAATGAGCTGAAAATTACCAGGCCTCATTAGATAAGTCCATTAGGGTTTATTTTAGTCAATTATGAGTGTCATTAGGCTTTATTTGCAGCCTTTAAATAGCCACCATAAGAGTTGACCAAAGTTTTCAATGAAGTTTGAATTCATTTTTTTTTAGGAATCTTCTTCTCTTGGTTCTTTGAGAAGTAAAAAAATTATCAGATTGTTCCGTGGCGTTCGACTCTGACTTATCGATCAAGTGTTCCATCTTTGATCGTGGCGTCATCATCGTACCAAGGTTATTGCTTCCCAAGCAACAATTTGAGGTCCTCCACCCATACCTGATGCCAGACCTAAAATCTGACCTAAGGCGATTGAACGTTTGAAAACTTGGATTTTGAAAGAGTCGCCACTATTTAATTAAGGCTAACTAGAATCCTAAATTACCTAAGCGAATAATGAATTAAACACCTAGGTATAAAATTGGTCTACGAAAAGAAATTCGAGTTCGGGGGTTCTGTTACGAATTAAAAATATAATTTTTATTCACGCCCTTTCGGTACTCAATTTACTTATTTTGCCAACTTCTTCATTAATCAATTATAAATTAATTATACACAATTAACCATCTGTCGTTTAATTATTCAAAACTAATCAAATTTAAAACTAATTATGTCAAATTAAATCTATCTAATAATATAATATGTATAAATATAATAAAGTAAATAATGTTGCAACATGTGATTAGTATTATTTACTTATAGCTAAATTTAAAATCAACCTAATTATTCTAATATACAATTAATAAATAAAACAAAACAAAAACAGAATAAAAAAAATTATTAATTAATAAATAAAAATAACAAATAAAAAAGGAAAAGCAATAAACTCACCTGCGGGAACTGATGGTCTTCACGGCAGCGGCGGGCCCAGCAGACCAGAGCAACGAACGAGGCGGATCTGCGCGGCAGGTCAGGCAAATCGGCGCGGCAAACAAATGGTATATTGGTTGCTGGAGATCTGGGACGAGGTGGTGAAGTGTGGTGGCTGGGATCGGGCGAGCAATAGGAAGGGCGATCGATCTGGACCTGGCCGAGGATGGTGGTCGCTGCGGTTGCCGGGATGCTGCGAGGGGGGTGGACTTCTGGTGGCTGGGCGAGTGGACTCCGGTGACTAGGCTGCTGCGAGGTCACATCAAGGCGGTCGCGGACGAACTCCTGCCTGGTCGGATTGACTGCGGGGGAGAGAGAGAGAAGGGAGAGAGTTAGAGAGAGAGAGAGAGAGAGATGGATGTTGGGTGTGTCGTCGCCGGAGGTGGACGAGTGGGATGCGCGGTGGTCGTCGGTGGTGCTGGACTGAAGCAGGGGCAGCGGACGGCGGGACTTCCTCTGACGAAGGCTATAGAGGTCCGGCGGGAATCACAGCAATTAAAATAAATTTTTTTTACTGAAAAATACAAAATATGCACGGAATTCGAGACCAATTTATTTATTATTGTTGTTGTGTTTTTTACATGTAAAAGGAGCCTATTTATAGCTAAACTAGGACCCCCAAACTAGGAAAATAAAATCAGAAAAAATATATGAATTTAATATTCCGAAAATATACATATACATTTATGTATTCACCATAAATACACATAATATATTTTATGAATATTTTACAATAAATAATGCATATACACTATCTTATTTTAAGCAAGTCCTATCTTTAGAAACTTCGTGACCTTCCATATTTAAATACCTCATTTTTTAACGCGTCACATATAACATTTTGAACGTGCTACGCGCGGACCAAAATTAGGTGTTTACAGCTTGCCCCTCTTTGGGAGAATTCCCGAAGAACATGTTCGATGGGATTTGTCCAAAGACGAGTAAACACTAATTTTAGTTGGAAAGTATATCTTCTTTTGAGTCTTCGAATCTTCAAGGAAAATTCTGCCTTATTTCGGACGGTGCGAAAGAAAACTTCCATTGGTCGTGCAGAATATAGAGCCTCTAGAGGCAGTGCGGTAAATAAGAGCCTACAGTGGCGGTGCAGAAAAGTAAATCCTCGGTCGGTGGTGCCCTGTTGACGGTGCTTCCGTTGGCGGTGCGTAAAAGTAAAGCCTCCAGTGGCGTGCAGTAACGAAAAGCCTCCAGTGGCGTACGTAAAAGAAAAGCCTCCAGTGGCGTGCTGTAACGAAAAACATTGATCGACGATGCATACAGTGGCGAGCGACAAAGAAAAGCCTCTTGTGGCTTGAAATAAAGTAAAACCTTAATCGACGATGCCTCTAGTGGCAAGCGATAAGGAAAAGCGTCCAGTGGCGTGACTTGCGAAGTACTCGTCAATCTTGGCTATTCCCATCCTTGATGAATACTAAGGCTTCGTTCGTCAGGGGTGACTCTCAGAAAGCTGGAAAACTTCAGGTCCTGATTATCGGTTGTGACTCTCGGAAAGCTGGAAAACTACAGATCCCGATTGCCGGTTGTGACGAAAGCTGAACATCAAAGGCTCCGTTCGTCGGGTTGTGACTCTCAGAAAGCTGGAAAACTTCAGGTCCTGATTGTCGGTTGTGACTCGCGAAGGCTGAACATCAAAGGCTCCGTTCGTCGGGTTGTGACTCTCAGAAAGCTGGAAAACTTCAGGTCCTGATTGTCGGTTGTGACTTGTAGGAACAGACTGTAACAGTCCTACTCATTTTTTAACAGTGACTTGCGAGAGCAGACTGTAACTGTCCCGCTTGCCGTGAAGTTGACTTGGAAGACGCTATCATAGAAAAATACAACTGTGCATGAATGTTTGTCCCTAATTTTTGCCTAAATTGCGCATGGTGCGACAATCTAGCAGGATCTTTTCCTTTTTTTTTTTTTTTTTTTAAATTTCTATCTTATTCTATCCTTTTGCCACGGTCGATTGAGATATTTCCGACTGTGCCCCTCGATTTTTTTTTTTTAATTTTCTCTCCTTTTGCCATGATTGCAATTTCTGAATTTGCAATCACGCCCCTCGTTTTCTGATTTTGACTAGACCGCCCTTTCGGGTTTTCAACCTAATGGAAGCACTCTTTATTCGGTAGCCAATTAAACAATGGCTATGACCCGTACTTTATTTTCCGCCTCGATGCGGGAGCATTTGTAGCCGTTTGGAGGGTGGCTATGACCCTATTCTCATCGTTTTCAATGTTGCGGGAGCTCTTTTGATTGTAGCCATTTGAAGGGTGGCTGTGGCCCTTTATTTCTCGTCTCTGATCCGGGAAACACTTTTTTTATGTAACCATTTTGAGGGTTGTTGTGGCCCTTTTTTATTCTCCCTACCTCACAGGGTTCGCGGGATCACTCTTTGTATTGTAGTCGTTTAGAGGGACAACTGTGACCCTTTCTTTTATTTTCCCTCCCTCACCGGGTTCGCGGGATCACTCTTTTTGTGTAGCCATTTTAAGGGTGGCTGTGACCGTTTTTTTATTCTCCCGCCCTCACAGGGTTCGCGGGATCACTCTTTTATCTGTAGTCATTTGGAGGGTTGCTATGTCCCTTTAACTTAATTCCTGTTTTTGATGTTGCGTGAGCGCTCTTTATCTGTAGCCATTTGAAGGGTGGTTGTGGCCCTTTCTTTGTAACCGTTTTAGGGACAACTGTGGCCCTCTTATTTCTTCAACTGCTATCACAAGATCTGCACAAACACTCTCTTTATTTTTTTGTAGCCGATTAAAGGGCGACTGTGACCCTAAAGAAAAATGATTTTTTTTTCTACTTTTTGTTTTTTTTTTTACAATAATTATGTGCATGCCCCTAGTGGCAGATTGAAAAAATATTCTATAGAAGACTCAGTTGATTGAGTCAAAATACGTCAGTCGTGTCGACGCCCAGGATGGACCCTACGTCCAATGAATGACATAGACAATGATTTCTTCTCCCCGCTTCTCAAGTGCCCGGCTATTTAACAGTCTCGTCTAGGGATCCCTCATGGCTAGCACCTATCGGGTTAGGCTCGTCCTGCCCGGTTAATGAACACACATGGATGGTGTTGAGTTTGACATGGCAGGCCTCATGGAAACTTCTGATGTGTCTAGGACAAGTTCGTCGGTCGACACAAGCATGGTAAATGAGCAAAGATCCGCGAGCGGGATGAGAATCAAGGGCCTCAATTTGAATGATATTTTCCGAGCTGCAAAAAGTGAAAAGAGACAGTCACATTTCATGGATAAAGTTGATCACATGTTCTCTTACCTGGGTGTCGGATCTTTCTATTGGACAATGTGTTGGCTATACAACTGGACCTGCTGCATGTCCTGATTCTCCTTCTCTACAACTTGTATATGTACACCTGCTGGAAAGTACATGCCCCTAGTGGCGGACTGAAAATTCCAAATTTTAAGAACTTTCTCAGAAAAGGACTCGGTTAATCGAGTCAAGCTACATTGATCGGCACATTGAACCTTCACGAGATTCTCGATGATCTCATGACATTTTCCCATCTCCGAATATGCCCGATCTACATTGATGGCTTGAGGGAGATGCTCATTGGTTACCACTTACCGGTTTAGACCTCACCGTAAAACGAATGTACGACTTGGTTCGGGACGCGTATGAATTCCACACATGGTAGGTGGAATTTTGGCATGGAAGTTCTTTGAAGAAGTCACGTTTCATGTGGTTGAGACCTCGTCGAAGTGGTTGTCTGATTTCCAAAAGAGTAGGGACACTCAAATCTCAAGAAAAAAATCAAGTACAATTCATCGTACCTGAGCGTTGGATATCCCGAGTGCGCAATTTATGCTTTGTGCGACCGGAAGACTGTATGTTCTTTTTTGTTGCCCCATTTGGCCGGCAGAACTTATATATACAGGATACCTTACAAAGGGTACTTGAAAAGAGTGAATGAAAAATCAGTCTAGGGAATGTGAAAAATTATGCATGGTTTTTGCACAATCATTTCATTTCATAATTTCATAATTTTGATCCCCCATGTGTTTTGCACAATCATGGCATTCATTTCATAATTTTGATCCCCCGTGTGTTTCCAAATTTCGTGAAAAATATAGAACAGTATCATCTGAGCCAAAATCAACAATCATTCTCCGACTTTCTTCCTAAATTAGCACTGCATACGCATAATTCAAGGAAGGTAGCGACTCATCATTAATATATTAGATCTATTAATTGCATATGTTTCATTTAATCCAATGAGAAATTGCATCAGTTTCTGGTATTCTTTCTTGGCTAAAACAGTGGGAGGCATCACACAATCACCACACAAACCATCATCATCAACGAAAAATTTGTTCAACGTAACCCATAAATTTGTCAATTTTCAAAAATAGGAATCCAATTAAAGTGTACCTTGACGAATCTGATAGATCTCCCGCTTTGATGATATATTCGAGTCCCATCTACCTGACTGAATCTCTGTTGAACTTCATCCCACTTATTCGCAAGACAATGTCTGCCCAAATAAGTGGCCCCACCTGGCTGTTGGCTTTAAAATATACGAGCGAGCAAGGAAAAAAAAAAATCACCTTTGTGGACGGGACTGATTTTTTTTTTTCTACAATTAAAGATAGTATTTGGAAAAAAGTCAAAAACTCTATTTTTTTAAAAAAATTAAAAAAATATTTTAATATGTAAATTTGAAAAAATTATGAAAGTTATAGTATTTTAACAAATATATTTATTTATAATAAAGAAAATATATCAATTATTTATTCGTCCGATTAATTCTATTGGTAGTTGGTACAACATGTTAAAGTCATATTAATTTTTATACATCAATTTTTTTTTACATATTTTTTATACATCACGTTTAAGACATAGTTTTTTTTTGTGCATCCGTTAATTCTTTTTGCTAAGTAACATGTGAATTGCACGCCATAAAAATTTAGAGGTAAGTCACGTCTACTTAAAGGCAAAAATAAACGGATAACTAATGAATGCACCAAAATAAAACATGTATAAAATGCGTTGCATAAAAATATGCAATATATATATATTTAAAAGATAACGTTACTCAAACATGTTGTATCGATTTAACTATTAACCTTAAAATATCACTGATCGAATAAATAATTAATGTATTTATTTAATGTTAAAAATACTATTTTATAAGGGATTATAAATTTCATAATTTTTTTAATTTGCATATTTTAAAAATTATTTATCAGTTTCAAATAAATTGGATTTTTTTTCTTCTAAATACTAATTTTTAAAATTATGGGTCCCACTTGCTTGTCGGATGATCACCTTTGAGGGTCCCACAAGCAAGTGGGACCCATAATTTAAAAAATATATGTAATTTTTATTTATTTATGAAAGTTATATTCTTTTATAAAATAGTATTTTTAACAATAAAACAAATATATTAGTTATTTCTTTATTTATTTTTTAAGGTTAATAGTTCAGTTGATACAACTTGTTCAAGTCAGTTGTGTTTTAATCAATTTAATTTTTTTCATATTTTTTGTGCAACACATTTAATACATGTTTTCTTTTAGGTGCATCTGTTACTGTGCAATGTATTTTATCTTTTAAGTAGATGTGACTTACCTCTAAATTTGTTGGCATGCAAAAAATTATCGGATTACTAATAGATGCACCAAAAGACCACACTTTTTAAACGTATTGTAACAAAATTTAAAAAAATAGTATTTAGAAAAAATCCAATTCTTTGAAATTGATAAATAATTTTGTTAAATATGTAAATTTAAGAAAAATTATGAAAGTTATAATCCCTAAAATAGTATTTTTAACATTAAATAAATACATTAATTATTTAATCGATCGGTGATATTTTAAGGTTAATAGTTCAATCGATACAACATGTTTGAGTCACGTTATCTTTTAAACAGATAGGTTTTTTTTTTTTGCATATTTTTTTTCAACGCGTTCGATACATGTTTTATTTTGGTGCATTCATTAGTTATCCGTTTATTTTTGCCTTTAAGTAGACGTGACTTACCTTTAAATTTTTTTGGCGTGCAATTCACGCGCTACTTAGCAAAAATAACTGATGCACAAAAGACAACTATGTCTTAAACATGATGTATAAAAAAATATGTAAAAAAAATTAATGTATCAAAAATTAACATGACTTTAACATATACTAACTACCGATAGAATTATTGACTCAAAAATATCATCGGACGAATAAATAATAGATATATTTTCTTTATAGTAAAAAAATATATTTGATAAAATACTGTAACTTTCATAATTTTTTCAAATTTATACAATAAAAAATAGAGTTTTTCCAAATACTATCATTATTTCTAAAAAAAATAACGGTTCCGTCCACAAATGGTGATTTTTTTTCCTTGCTTGCTTGTAGATTTTAAAGCCAAAGGCCAGGTAGAGCCCCACTTATTTGGCCAGACATTGTCTTGTCAGGTAAATGCTTCCTTTCTCTTAAAAAAAAAAAATCTTGCTTTTTTGTTTATTAATCTCACGCAGGTCCAATATGCGTGGGATGTTAGATAAATAATAAAGTTTTTTTCGGTGTTATTTTTATAATTATTTTATTCTTAAATGCTATTTTAGTTTTTCAATCTTGCTTCACCGGTTCACCCCCGCTGCTGCAAAATCCCTCAAAGGCCCAAACCGCTCCAAATTCCAAACATTGCACCGCTTCGCTCACCTCCAATCAACACCTTCTTTTATGTTGACAACCAAATCTACAAATTGTTGCTTCTGGCATCTTACAGTGAGATCTCATTGTCATTAGCAATCACTGTAATGGCTTCTCTATTCGTATTCACCAACATCTTCAACTATTAGACTGGTAATTTCAAATCCTTCTGTCAATGTCCTCCTATAGCATTGTGGCATTGGCGTCTATGTAAAAGTTCTTAACCCTCTTTATCTTTCCAATTTTCAGCAATCTTAGAAATTCTCAATTGTGCAATAGAGTTAAGACGGGGCATTCCAATGCGGCCTCCAGGGCTCTCCTTCGATCCTGCCTTACCGTCAATGTCTTTTTCTTTGGTCGGCTCCCGGTATACTTCTACAACGGTCTAGGTGGCCTATAAAGCTTTGTTTAAATGTCAAATTTGGTTGGCTGATTCAACATACAGCGTCTGTCCTCTTCCTGGTCTTCTTCTACATGTTAGAGGTTTAATTATATCGGCTTGTCTATCCGATTGCGTGCCTTATGGCTTTATAATAACAATGAAGATATTTAACTAGGCAATTAAGTTAGTTTTTTTTAGCGATTATGTTTCTTCTTGTTACTATGTTTCTTACTGTTGCGCTGCTTCATTCTCATGTTCCCCTTTTTAGGAAAATTGTACATAATAGCTAGCTTAACAGAAATAAATTATGAATATAGGAAAAGGAGAAACCGGTTTTTATCAAATTTCTTAGAGAAGTTCTCATCGATGACTGAATATATAATGCCACTGTGTCTATTCAGACAAGCTTTTTTTTTTTTTTTTAATGAATGTAAATCTGAACAACACAAGTCACTAAAAGTTAGATAAGTTGAATGAATGCTTGTACATTTGTTAGTTCGGTATTTTTTTTTCAACTATCCTTAATGGTAGAATGAAATCAGATTGCCATAGGGAGGTTGATTTGAAAGGTTGCAGCTTTGCAGGCCACTAATATCAATTGACATCTTGCAGTTGGTATGCATATTAGAATTGCAGATGATCTCACTAACAACTTCTGATAAAAGAAGATAATACTTTTATGCAACTTCAACTTGCTGCAGTTCTAGAAAATTGCCATCAGATCAGATTTGTTTACAAGTCCCTAATGGACATGTATTCAATTTTCTTTCCACAGGTACTGTATAAGAAGGAAAATCAGATTGTCGTACATATGAGGATGATAATGATGTCCACTTGATTATGGAGCAGTGCGAAGTTGGAAAGTTTTTCAATCAGATTGTTGCTCAATGCCATTACACTGAGATTATCACAGCTGCAGCCATTAAGACCATTGTTGAAGTTATTGAGGTATGGATTTTCTCGTTTATCTCAACTTATGCAATATATGGCTTGTTAACTTTTTGTTTATGCATGGATTGTTAATGAGCTTGGCCAGGGTGAGTTCTGAACAACATACCTATGTAGATTCACAGTTAGACTAACTCTTATGCAGTTTTCAGAAAGAACGCCATTGTTGCTGCCGGAATAAGTCACTTGAATCTCAGCCAATCAGTACTCTATTGGTAAGGTCTGTTCATGCATATATTCTTTTCTATTGATGTGGTTGTCAACTGGAGCGAATTGGTCTAGATTGATGTTGTTGAATGTGTGTGTCTCTATTTTGTTGTACATTCATTTGAATGGATCTGTTAGCTCTTAAGCTTGTGATTTGCATCAAATTAGTATAAGTGTAATTCATATTTGATTTAGGGAACGGCTAAAAGAGACTCGACTGTATACGCAGTCGATTCTCTCCAGGCCGAATAGCCCGATATAGCTTGTTCTCTCTCTTTCTTCGTTATCTCTATTTCTTTTTTGTCTTATCTCTAGATAGACAAATTCTCAACCCGTGTTAATTGTTTAAAGAAAACTAATTTACGACTGATTATATATATAAACTTATTTCTCTCTATATATATATATATTACGTGTTTTTAACTAATTTTTTACTTTCTTAAATAATTAAAAATTTCATATAATTACGGTATATGTTTAGGTAGTTTTTTTTAAATAAAAAAATATATTGGATTAGACAAATGATTTAATCGGTTAAATAACAAATAAGTTTATATAATTATATGATTCTTTTTCTAACAGCCTATTGATGTGGGTGAACAGTATAGCTGAGTGAACTTAGAGTTCAAACATTTGAAATATGTATGTTAAATTTTTCACTCAAATAAAAATTTAATGATAGCTGAATACGGAAATACTAAATTTGTAATAAAATATGTATGTACGTTAATACCTTTCACGTATTGAATTTATTTTTAAGTAATTTTAATATATATATTTTTGTTTTAATCTATTGGTTTTGATGAACAATATGGTCTAATAAACCCAGCCAAACCGTTCACCAACCAAATAAGTTTAAAAATCAATCATCTCTGGTGTTTACCGGCCTATCCGTAGGCACAATTTTCAAATTCACATGACATAAAGGTAATTTTTTTAATTATGTTAATTATTAGTTATAAACTGATTACGTGACGTGAATAACAATCGAGTAAAGCCCGGTACGCAATGGGAGTCGACTACACATATATTTTAGTTACAGAATTAAATATCTGATATTTCGGTATTCAACTATTACAAAATCGTCATTTGGATGAAAAATTTATATATATATATATATATATATATATATATATATATATATATATATATATATTTCAAATTAATTTGCGCTTAAGGATTCACCCAGCCATACTGTTTGACCACCCCATTAAGTTTTTAGAAAAAAAATCATGAAACTAACTAAACTTATTTACTATGTTTAACAGACTAAATCGTTTATCCAACTCAATATATATTTTTAAGAAAAAATTATAAAACTACCTAAACATATACTTATACTATACATTATAATTTTCTAATATTATTTATAAAAGAAATAAATTAGCTAATATATGCGTAGATATAAACTTTAGTAGGTTGAATCATTTGTTGATTGATGATTAGGGATTACAATGCAAGAGGTAAACTATATATACTAGGTGATAAGGATCACCAACTAGGACTAACTATCCTATGTGCCTAACTTGGTGCACCAAGGTGCATATACCATGTAACATGTACTACATGATATATGCACCATATAATAGCCTTATACAATCATCTAATGATATGATGGAAGTAAATGCAAGTGTAAGTAACAAGATGCAATGTGAGCATATCAACTTATATACTCTATAGTAGATGTATGGTATGTATATGTAAATGTATTTCGAAGTAGTGTATGCAAATTGGAAGTAGCGTGTATATGCATAAATATTAATATATATATATATATATATATATATATATATATATATAAACTATAAAGAAATAAACAAGTTGAGATGTTTTTGTCTAGCGTAAAGTAAAAAGGAAGAGAAATAAAGGAAGAGAGAGAACTACCTAATTCGGGCTGTCCGGGCTGTAAAGAAGGGACTATTTGAGCTACACAAATCTCGAAATTTTAAATCCGACGGTGGTAAAATCGACTGAATATACGGTCGAGCATATTTTAGCCATTCCCTTTGATTTATATTATCATGTTGGAATGCCTATTGTTTGGGAATTTTGACATTGAATAGGTATGAGTAGGACATATGCTTAGATTTCCCTCTAGAGAGTCAACAATAGACCTTCTGTAGAGTATACATTAGATTTTTATTTGTTCTTACATTTTTCTTTTAATTTTCAAACATGTATTATATGGAGTTTAATATGCATAACTAAAGAGCATAAAAACTAATAATAAGGAATTCTATGAGAATGACTCTTTCGATGTTGCAACTTCACTGCTTGATGAGATGGAAAAGAGTTTGGAGCCAGACTTGGATCTGTCAATACCCTTTTGAGTGAGCTGAACGTTAATGGAAAGTTTGATGATGCTGAAAAGATTTCGAGCAGAATGGAGGTGAAGAATGTTATTCCAGTTGAAGAAGACGATGGTATAAACTTCTTGTCTATGTATTGATTAAGATTGAATGTAGAGAGAAATCACGATCACAGCAGAATCAATTGAAGTGTTGAAAATGATAAGTCTGGTTGGTATACTATATTTTAATATATATTTATTTAATAGACATTCATTTGTATGTATATATATGTACAATTTTGACGAAAGAAACTTCTCCTTTGTTTATGAAGAAGATAGAGCAACTAAGTTAGCAACCAATATGATGTTTTGATTCAGCTAAATGGCATGTTTGGTGTTAAATAATGTATTGTTTTGAAGGATTACTTTATTTATGTATGATTATAAATTTTGTCATTAGCAAAATCCCACTGTATGATCTAAGAATTATGAAACTTGCTGAAAATTTCGTCATCAATGATGGGTTCCGACGTAATCGTTAGCCCCGTTAACAGCCAATGGACGGCGAGTAGATCCAGTGGGCCTCGTGAAAAGCCTGGAAGACCTAGAGGCCCAGCACGAAGGGTCCCGATTTTAGCGGTCCCGATGTATGAGCTGAATGCTCCCGACGAGCAGCCTCTGAGTAGGCCCCGATATGCCTTAGTAAAGGCCCCGATAATAAAGCCCCGCGGAGGCTGGACCTGTCCCGTAGAGACTGAAGGTCCTGGGTGGTGATCTAGAATAAGACAACTCTAGAGTCTCCGACAGGAGTCGGGACTTGTGATCAGAGGATAAAGACCGAGAAACCCGCCTACTAGATAGAGTAGTGGGAGACGGTTAGAGATAGAGATAAATCCCCCGAGATACGCAGGGCGTGCCCGAGATACGCGGAGTACGGGTAAGATATGCGGAGCGTGGGGCGAGATATATGGAATCTCAACCGAGATATACGGAACCGTGGCGAGATGCACGGAATCATGGGCACAACGGCCAAGCATGGTCACAGGTAACTGAGCAACTCCTCCTCCTATATAAGGGAGGAAGTTACCCCAGAAAACGCACACTCTCTAATACGAACTTAGACGTTTGCTTACCACCCATTGATCATCATACTCATTTAAGCATCAGAGAGGGATTCTGGGTCACCACCCAAGTCATCCCCTTTTGCAGGATTACGCGGAGCCCAGGAGTCCAAAGCTTTCCGTCAAGGACGTAACGGAGCTTCGCCCGTGATCCAACATTGGCGCCGTCTGTGGGAAACTTACAAAAATTCAAGATAGTTTCTACCAGATCAATGGCCGGTGGTGGCAAGAAGAAGCAAGTTCAGGCTGGCAGTTCTCGTCCCGCAGGAACTGTGAATTCCCCGTTGCCGGAACGTGTTGCTGAACAAGGTGAGAACCCCGCTCTTTCCCAGACAGGGGGGCAGGGTGATGGCTATGAGGTCTCAGTCCGAGACACAGAAAGGAACAGGCAGGATGTCCCGCGCAGGGAGGAAGATGAGGCTCCCCCAAACCCCGTGGGCCATGGAGGAGAAAGAGTCCCGCGAAGGGAGGAAGGGTCGTCTTCGAACTCGGAGTTGACCAAGGCAGTAGCAGACGCTATGCCCATGTTCTTGGCTGCCATGGAGGCCTTGCTGGACAAAAGAGAGGCCGCAAAGAGGGCGGAGGATCTGCCTCCGCGAGAAGAATTACCACCACCCCCACCGAGGGTGGACCCAGAGGAACAGGAGGTTCCGCCCAGGAGCAAGGGTAAGGAACCGGCACACCAGGAGAAGTTCGTGGTCGACGGCCCAGGTCCGGTGCAAAATAGGACCATTCCCCTGAATGGTCCCATCACCCCCGATCAGGTGGTGAAGATCGTTAGCATCTGCATGGGTGATCAGAAGCAGATGACATCGGAGTTAAGGGATCGGTCCAGCCACCCTTTCGTGCCGCGGCTAATCGATACCGTCGCCCCGCTCGGGCTAGGTATTCCGACTATCAAGGAGTATGATGGTGAAGGGGACCCAGTTCGCCATGTTCAAAAACACGTCCAGGCCTGTATGGGTAGGACTTCAAATGATGACCTCATATGCTCATTGTTCCCGATAACCCTGGGAGAAAGGGCCATGACTTGGTTCTACAGCCTCCCGCCAGGATGCATCACGTGTTGGGCTGATATGCACGATCGCTTCATCAAGCAGTACCAAGGTCGGAGGCGTCTTCTGAAGAGTGTGAGGTCCTTGACCCAGGTGGTGCAGAGACCCGATGAATCGTTGGCATACTACTACCAACGGTTCACTGCTAGTGCTGCGGAGATTGATGAAGAAATCTCGGAGGGAGAAACAATCCGTACTTTCCTGCGGAACTTGAGCGCTCCATACGGCTCCGATCTGATGCACAGCGTGGCCGCGAAGGCCGTGTGGAGTATGGAGGCCCTGCAAGCGAGGGTGAAACAGCAAATGGACGTCCAGGAGTCGAAGATTGCTGCTGGAGAGCTCGATCCCCCGAAATCGGGGAGAGGAAAGCCATCGTCCAAGTGGGCTCTTCTGATCCGGTCTCGATGGCACATACCTCCAATTGATCGGTGGCTGACAGGATCACCTTCTCCAAGAGTGCACCTTCCGACTTTCATCGAGGGGTGCCCCCAAGGCGAACTTGCTCATGGCATCTGCTTCCACATTATCCTCCCTCGGGATCGCCTCAATATCGAAGCTCTTGAAACTCTCCTTCAAGGTTTGCACCTCACGAAGGTACTTTTTCATCATCGGGCTCTTTGCTTCGTATCGCCCCTGGACTTGGTTCACAATCAGGCTAGCATCACACTTCACCTTTAAGTGACCAACTCCCGTTCCTTTTGCAATCTTGAGGCCGGTGATGAGAGCCTCATATTCAGCTTCATTGTTGGTGGCCCTAAACGTCAAGGCCAAGGCATATCGAAGGGGCTCGCCTCCACCTGGCGGTATCAGTACGAACCCTGCTCCTGATCCTTCTGAATATCAGGAGCCATCGGTATACATCTCCCAAGTGTCTTCGTCATCGGGCTGTTTTGACTGCTCTGCCATCGGGACTTCCATGGTTGCCCCCTCTACAGGGCCCGCTTCTTCTAGATCGGGGGCTGTAGACTCTGCTATGAAATCTTCCAACGCCTGGCCCTTAATAGCCGTTCTCGGAGCAAAGTGAATGCGGAACTCACTAAGCTCGACTGCCCATTTCACTAATCTCCCCGACGCATCAGGTCGGTTCAAAAAATGTTTCAGGGGCTGATTCGTCAAAACAGTAATCTCATGCGCATGGAAGTAAGGTCTCAGCTTCCGAGCAGTAACAATCAACGCATAAAGATACTTCTCAACGGCGGGATAATTCATTTCAGACTTGGCGAGTGCCTTGCTTACATAATAGACGGGGACTTGGTTACCCTCTACGACTTTCACTAAGACAGAGCTGACAGCAAAATCAGAAACAACCAAATACAGATAGAGTGGCTCGCCTGAAATGGGCTTCGCCAACGGCGGGAGGGTGCGGAGGTGCTGCTTGAGTGCCTGGAACGCCTCTTTGCACTTGGCAGTCCACTCGAACTTCTTGTTGGCCCTCAGCACTTCAAAGAACGGCATGGATCGGTCGCTTGCCTTGGACAGAAAGCGATTCATCGCGGCCAATCGGCCATTCAGCACCTGCACCTCCCGATGGTTCGTCGGGGACTTCATCTCCTCGATCGCCTTCAGCTTCTCAGGGTTCACCTCGATTCCCCTCTGGCTCACCATGAAGCCCAAAAACTTACCTGAGTGCACTCCAAAGGCACACTTGGTCGGGTTCAAGCGAACTTGATGAAGCCTCATCCGCTCAAACGCTGTGGCAAAGTTGTGAACATGATCCTCGGCCTGTCGGGACTTCACCAGCATATCGTCCACATAGGCCTCCATCGTTTTTCCTAGCATATCCCCGAACAGCTTGTTCACCATCCTCTGATAAGTTGCACCTGCATTGATCAGTCCAAAAGGCATGACATCATAGTGATAGATGTCACTATCGGCATAAAAAGCAATGTGGGGGGCATCCTCCTTGGACATCTTGATCTGATTGTAGCCGGAGTAGGCATCCATAAAGCTCACCAACTCATGTCCCGATGTGGCATCCACCAGCTGGTCGATCCTCGGGAGTGGATAGCAATCCTTCGGGCATGCTTTGTTCAGGTCGCGGAAATCAACACACATCTGCCACTTGCCATTGCTCTTTTTCACCAGGACTGGGTTGGCGACCCAGGTCTGGAATCGGAGCTCCTTAATAAATCCAGCATCGAGCAACCTGCCCACCTCTTGCTGGATCGCGATCTTCTTGTCGGCACCCATCGGGCGCCTTCTCTGTGTAATCGGCTTGATTGCGGGGTCAATCTTCAGCTTATGAGTAATCACATCGGAGCTGATTCCTAGCATGTCACTCGGGGACCAGGCAAACAGCTCCTTGAACTCCTTCAACAAATCAATCAGTTCTTGGGCCTTCTCCTCAGACAGAGCGGACCTGATCTTTACCTTCCTCTGAGGTCCATCGATCTCGACCTCCTTCAAATCCTCCATCGGGGCGGGACGCCCAAACTCCTCTCGGGGATCAGCATCAGTCTGGAAAATAGTCATAGCCTCCCGATTCCTTCTTCGACTGGCATTGACATAGCACTTCCTGGAGGCCACCTGATCGCCCTGGACCTCCCCGACTCTATGGTCGGTCGGAAACTTCATCTTCTGATGGACAGTTGAGGCAATTGCCCCCATCGGGTTGATGGTGGTCCTCCCAATAATTGCATTGTAAGTCCCCGCAGACTCGACCACCACGAACTCCACGTCCCTCTTCTCTGACTTCCAACCACTACCGAACTCGACCGGTAAGGTAATCATCCCCACCGGGTAAGAGGTAGAGCCGGAAAATCCGACCATCGGGAAGTCCGCATGCTTCAGATCCTTCTTGGTTTTTCCCATGGCCTCCAGCGCGTCCATGAACAAAATATCGGAGGAGCTCCCTCCATCTATCAAGATTCGCTTCGTCTCGTATCCATCCACGTTTAGGGTCACGACCAAAGCATCATCGTGCGGGGTCTCCACAGCTATCAGGTCCTCCGCTGAGAAGGGAATCACCATTTCTTCCTTCGGAGTCCAAGTTCGGGCCCTCTTACCCAGCACCACAGCAATAGGAATTCGAGAAGCATAGACCTCTCGAGATGCCGTGGTGTCACCTCCTGCAGCAAATCCTCCATGGATCACACTAATGGTTCCCCGCTTCTCCTTGCGAGCATTGGAAGACTCGGGCTTCTCCTTCTTCGGGGACCGATCGCGGGATCGGGAACGGGACCGGGATCGGCCCCGTTGCCCAGCCACAAATTCCTTGAGCTTCCCCCTCTGGATCAACTTCTTAATCTCCTTCTTCAACTCCTGACAGTGGTTAGTGTCGTGACCGCTGGCGCGATGGAAACGACAATAACGATCGGTGCGAGCTCCCATGAACTCTCTATCCTTCTTCGGGGGGTACCTGGCGATACCCTGTCGGTCCATCACCGCCAACACAGCACCCATGGAGCAAATGAGAGGAGTGTAACGGTCCTCCCGCTTGTCCGACTTCGAGGGACGCTTGTCATCCGGGCTTCTGCCTAGACAAGCCATAACATGCTTCAGGACATGGCGAACTGGATCTCCCTCGCCATCATACTCCTTGATTGTCGGGATACCAAGTCCTGGCGGGGCAGTGGTGTTCACCAATCGGGGGACAAAGGGATGAGTGGATCGATCCCTCAGCTCCGACATCATCTTCTTCTGGTCCCCCATACAGATGTTCACAATCTTCACCACCTGGTCGGGGGTGATAGGACCATTAAGAGGGATGGTCCTATGCTGCACCGGTCCAGGCCCATCAATCACGAACTGCTCCGACTGAGCGGGCTCCTTGCCCTTGTCCTGGTGCTCGGGTTGGGCTTCCTGCCCTTCCCGATTCTCCCTCGGCGGAGGCGGAGGCAACTCTTCCTTCTTCTTCTTAGCAGCCTCCCTTCGGTCCAGGAGAGCCTCCATTGTCTCCAGGAATATCGGCATGGCATCCATCACAGCCTTTGCCAAGTCCACCCTTGTAGGAGCATCCTGGTCCTTCCTCGGGATCTCTTCCCTGTCCTCCAACGAGTTTCGAATGGAATCATCGTGATAGTCATGATGCCCCCCTGTTTGGGAACCAGCAGGGGAAGGATCATTCTGATCAACACTGCGCTCCGGCAGCCCTGAATTCAGAGTTCCAGCAGGATGGCTGGAACCGCCGGATTGTCCTTGTTTCTTCTTTTGCTTGCCAGCCATCGATCGGGTAGAAGCTATCTTTGTTTTTTGTTACGATTCCCACAGACGGCGCCAATGTTGGATCACGGTTGGAACTCCGGCACGTTCTTGACGGAAGTCCGAACTCCTTTGCTCCAAGTAATCCTGCAAAAGGTGATAGACCGGGCGGTGACCCATAATCCCTATCCGATGCTTAAATGAGTATCTCGATGTAGGCAAGTCTATCAGTATATGTGAATGTCAATGTATCGATCCTGAGGTAACTCATTCCTTTATATAGGGGAGGAGTTACCCCAGTTACCTGTTGAGATAACTGCCAGGGGCAGTTAAACCACACTCCATATATCTCAGCCACTTGCCCATGTTCCGTCTTTTCAGGCCACTTCCCCACTACGCTGATAGTGGGCGTGTTTCTCGGCCTCATCCTCTAGTGGCAAGTCCCGACGGATGTCGGGGACTCCAGAGTTATCTCCTTTGGTCACCGTTCGGGGCCCCTCGTCATCGGGACAGGGCCAACATCCTCAGGGATTCAACATCGGGGCCTACTCAAAGGCGTTACATCAGGGCCTACTTAAAGGCATATCATCGGGGCCTACTTAAAGGCATATCATCGGGGCCTACTTAAAGGCATATCATCGGGGCCTACTTAAAGGCATATCATCGCGAGCGTCCAGCTCATATGTCGGGACCGACCTTGTCCGGACCCCTCATATTGGCCCTCTAGGCCTCTTTTGGAACCCAGTGGGCCTACTTCACCGTTTACTCGTCGTTAATGGGCCTAACGGCTATATCGAAACCCATCAGGTATCTGCGGAAGAGTTCTTTTACGGGTTTTAGGGTATTTTGCGAGGCCCGAAATGTAAATACGAACCCGAATTGGACAGATATCTAACATATCTAAACAGTAAAATTGGAAGTGAATACTAATAAAACGGAAATGTAACTAACAAATTGGATAGTGTTAACGAAAACACCCCAAACATTATTTAGTAACTAATAAGTTCCTCATACTTTTTCATTATTATTCATTTACTTTTAAACATATGAGGAATCACTGAAAAAACAATGTATAAGGAGGCATTATTACCCACCAAATCATTCACGAGTCATGACTAAACTAGACGAATCAATTCCTAAAAAAAATAAACACGAGCCTGATGGGTTCCGATGTAAATCGTTAGCTCCGTTAATAGTCAATGGACGGCGAGTAGGTCCAGTGGGCCTCGTGAAAAGCCTGGAAGGCCCAGAGGCCCAGCACGAAGGGCCCCGACTCTAGAGGTCCCGATGTATGAGCTGAATGCTCCCGATGAGAAGCCTCCGAGTAGGCCCCGATATGCCTTAGTAAAGGCCCCGATAATAAAGCCCCGCAGAGGCTGGACCTGTCCCGTAGAGACTAAAGGTCCTGGGTGGTGATCTAGAATGAGACAACTCTAGAGTCCCCGACAGGAGTCGGGACTTGTGATCAGAGGATAAAGACCGAAAAACCCGCCTACTAGATAGAGTAGTGGGAGACGGTTAGAGATAAAGATAAATTCCCCGAGATACGCAGGGCGTGCCCGAGATATGTGGAGTATGGGTAAGATACGCGGAGCGTGGGGCGAGATATACGAAATCCCGACCGAGATATGCGAAATCGTGGCGAGATACACGGAATCATGGGTAAAACTGCCAGGCGCAGTAACATGTAACTGAGTAACTTCCCCTCCTATATAAAGGAGGAAGTTACCTCAGAAAACCATCATCTAATACGAACTTAGACTTTTGGCTTACCACCCCATTGATCACATACTCATTTAAGCATCGGAGAGGGATTCTGGGTCACCACCCAAGTCATCCCTGTTAGGTTATAAAGTCTAGGTCAACGGGTCGTCAATTTAGAATTTATCTCCCACTAATGAAATGTCGGGTTCAGTGCTCCTAGGACTAGTCATTCTGATCCGTACCCTTATACTCCCTTGGGGTAGTCGTTCTGATCCCTGCCCTTATACTCCCTTGGGGTAGTCGTTCTGATATGTGTCCTTCTCTTCTCTCCCTCTGACCTCCTTTTCTTCTCTCCTTCTGACCTCCTGAGGCTTATACTTCTTACCCCTGGGGCTTGTCCTACTGCTCTATGCTCTTCTGCTTCCTTGGTTCTCTTCTCCTTGCCACCCTGCAAGAGGGGCAATACCAGGCACAGAGGGGGGGTGGTGCCTGATGAACCCTCTCCGATGCCTAAGTCAGTACGGTTTTAGAGAGATAAAGCTAGAGAGATGTCAGAGCAAAATTGTGCAACTTGCCAAGATGATCAAATGAGTTGTGAAGGTGGGGTATTTATAGGCAACGGTGTCATTAAGGTGGCTTAATGACATCGTTAGCCTTTAAACACAATTAATTATCCTTTAAGCACATAATTAAGACCTCAGGATACGGAGAAGGTAGGCGGAGTGAATCGAGGGTGGGAGTCCGAAAATGGTGCCGGGGCCCTTGGGGGGAGGAGAAATCTGACCCCCAAGGGTAGGGGTTGGGTGAGGGCACCCAACCCCTCCTAGGGAGGATGGGGTTGGCCAACCCCATCCCCCCTAGGGGAGATCGGGTTGGCCGACCCGATCTCTCCTAGGAGAGATCGGGTTGGTCCACCCGATCTCCCCTAGGGGAGATCGGGTTGGCTGACCCGATCTCCCCTAGGGGAGGTCGGGTGTGGCCACCCAACCTCACCTAGGCGAGTCTGACTCGGCCGGACGGGCGCTTCGGCCTCGTCCGAGCCGTTGGTGTTTTCGCGAAGGGTTCGGGTTGAAGTTTCGATTTACAATCATAAATGGGATGATAAAAATACAACGGTTCGGAAGTCAACGGGTTCAAATTGGGCGTATATCCATCACATGCCCCCGAGTCAACCAATGGCTTAACCCTTGATTGACTCTATTTCAGGATGGTATGATACGCGCAATTTGAAACTGGGGTTTTACCTCCTTGTCTGAATGCCTGCTTACCCATGGATACGTGCCTCTGACTCTGCCCCCTGCCTTATGAGCTAGAGGAATTGTAAACGTCAGAGTAGCACGGACTTGTGCCTAGGCACGCGTCCGTCTGAGGTGGGAGTAATAAATCTATCTTTGCTACAGGCGTATACTCAAAAAATATATGCTTGCATAGGAATGTAATACTGATACATCTAAGTGATTCATGCTTCAATTTCATGCCGTGATTTGCCTAAGTGGAGAAAAATTTAATTTTGGCCCAAATTTTTTCTAAGTATGGGATACTAGGAAATATGCCTATAGGATGTTAACTAGGAGTGAACATGGACATATCATGAACATGAGGATGTGTACTAGCATACATGCAAGTAGGAACATAAGGATGGGAGTGAGTAAAGACATGCTGTGATTGTAGTCATGGATGTATGCATGAATATATGGCGGCCATATGCATGGACGTCTAAATGTTTGAACACATGGGAGTGTGTACGTGGGCATGTATATGAGTGCAAGCATGAACATGTATGTATGTATGGATGGGTTGTGAGTATAAGCATGAGTGATGACATTGATGTACCTGTAGATGTTAATCATGAATATGAGCATAAGTGCAAAGGTGAGAGCATAGACCTCTCCTTTACTTGAGGGTGGGAACTCTGCCACTCAATGGGACACAACGTTCCGCCTCCCTCGTACTAGCGTGAGCATTGTCCATTAATCTCGACTTTCGGCACGTGTAACATTTTTCCTTCATTCGTTGGAGCGTGTGTATAGCTCTTGACCTTTACCCTGCAATTTGTTCCCCATAAAAGTGAGGGTGAAAAAGCTTACAAGCTTTCTTCTTACCGCCGCGAGCGAAGGGGTCTATTGACATGTGTTAAGGGTTGACCCTTCCTTCGGATGTGCTGGAGCGTTCCTCCATTTGGGGAAACTAAAAGTTCGCCCTCTTCCCTTGGTGTTAAGGTTGCCCCCGTAGTAGGCGTATCTCGCCCCTCCATGAGTAAGGGTCGATCTTTGCGTTGGTTGCTCATATAGATGACTCATTTTTGGGGAGCTTTCTTCTTCAGACAAGGAGACCGTTGAATTGGATGAGAGGGAAGGACCCTCTAGTTCTGCTTATCAGACCAAGAAATTTTCTAAGTCAGGGGTGACTGCTAATGCTTCCAGTATGTTCTTTTTCCCTTCTCTTTTCTTTGTGATATATTTATGATTGTTCTCGTGCTGCTTCCTTCTTGTTGTTAGGGCGTTCTTCCCTGGTTATCGAATGGTTCTTGTGGTGGGTGAGAGTTCAAGTCAATCTAAATCCAAAGCACGGAAACCTGACTCTGAGGTCGGGCCCTCGGCTGCCAAGGAGAAGGAAACCGCGAGAGGCTCTCCTTCAAGTGCCCCCTTGCTGACTCCCTCCCATGATAAGGAGGTAGTGGTTGAAGAGGCGCCCTCTTTGCTTGACAAAAAGGGAACGACCTGTGGCTGGCGATGGGGTGATCATAGGTCTTGATGTCTCTTCTCTATCCCCTGCCCCCCAGCCGAGGGGCCGAGTCTCAAGTTTATTTCATCTTCATATGGATTTGACGACTTTTGAAGGTGTCTTTGTCTTTCCTATGGGTTATGTTATTAACCCCTGTGTTGAAGATTTTTCTTTTGGTGACGGGTGTGATCATCATCTTACATTGAGGTTCCCCTCTCTTGCCCTGGCTCTGATTAAGATAGCAAATTCTTGCTTTGGAGTTTGGTGGAGACTGCTCCTGAGTTAGCCTCTACTAGTATTGTAGTTGTGATCGTTGTGGGGATCGTTTTGTTATATGCCCTCAATAGTGCTTGTCGTGATTCTTTGCTTCATGGTTGATTTCGTGAGATATGGAGGTTGTCTTCATATAAGTCCATACTTTTAATGAGCGTATGAATGGTGTTGTTTTTCCCTTTTTCTTGAACCTCCTCCTAAGGCTAGGCGTAGCATTTTGATGTTCGTGGTCGGGATGGTGTCTTTACAATGCATGTCTTTGACAGATGTTTTATGATGTGCTGCCATGATAATCACTTCGAGGTATGTGGACATGATAGCCACTTCCTGATGTGTCGGAGTGATAGCCCTTCTGTAGTGTGTGGACATGATAGCCATTTCAGGGTATGTGGACATGATAGCCACTTCAAGGTATGTGGACATGATAGCCACTTCAAGATATGTGGACATGATAGCCACTTCAGGGTATGTGGACATGATAGCCACTTCAAGATATGTGGACATGATAGCCACTTCAGGGTATGTGGACATGATAGCCACTTCAAGGTATGTGGACATGATAGCCACTTCAAGATATGTGGACATGATAGCCACTTCAGGGTATGTGGACATGATAGCCACTTCAAGATATGTGGACATGATAGCCACTTCAAGGTATGTGGACATGATAGCCACTTCAAGATATGTGGACATGATAGCCACTTCAGGGTATGTGGACATGATAGCCACTTCAAGATATGTGGACATGATAGCCACTTCAGGGTATGTGGACATGATAGCCACTTCAGGGTATGTGGACATGATAGCCACGTCACGATGTATGGAGTTGTGCTTTAGTATTCCTTTCTCGTTGGAGAGCCTTTATTGCTATAGTTGCCTTTTGTGTAGGCTATGTTTGTTGGGTTAGGTCCCGATGTCTCGTCTTGTCGGATGTTGTATCTTTTACGCTCTTTAGATGTTTCCTTCATGAGTTGTGCTTGACGATGTTCAAGTCTGATACGAGCATAGGTCACGCGAGGGCGACATGTATGACAATAATATTTGTCGGAGGTTGATTTGTGTGACTTGTAAGGCAATTCTCTTCTTGATGGGTCGAGCTTATTTTGAGAGCTTTGACCTTCGGATTTCATGTCTTTGCTATCCTTCTTGGTGGTGTTGGGTTCCTTTGAGATACTTCTCTTGACTTGTGATATGGGTGGTAGTATAACTCGTTACTTTTCATGATAACCTCTTGTACTTCTGTATATGATCCTTTGGTCATGGACTTCTCTTTTGAATATGCTTTCCTTTCTTTTTCTTTCTTTTGTGCTTTCCTTCACATCATACCTGCTATCTCATCAAGAAAAAACATTACTTGTTCTTCACATTACTTTACTTAGAAATTTCTTTCTTATGGTATCCTTCTGAGCATGGTATCCTTCTAAGCATGGTATCCTTCTAAGAATGGTATCCTTCTAAGCGTGGTGTGATGATCTCTTCTGATACCCCTTACACGGTATACGATGTACTGTTAGACCAAAGATACGCTCTTGGTGGGCGTCGAAATCTTTTCACGAGACAGGCTCTCGGACGGCACTTAACGTTTCACAGGATAGGCTCCCGGAGGGCACAGGTTAGTCCACCGATACCTTCTTGACGGGTGTCAAATCTGTTCACGAGACAGGCTCTCGGACGGCACTTAACGTTTCACAGGATAGGCTCCCGGAGGGCGCAGGTTAGTCCACCGATACCTTCTTGACGGGTGTCAAACTGTTCACGAGACAGGCTCTCGGACGGCACTTAACGTTTCACAGGATAGGCTCCCGGAGGGCTCAGGTTAGACCAAAGATACGCTCCTGGTGGGCGTCGAACTGGTAGTTTGAAATCTACCTCAAGATACGCTCTTGGGGGCGTCGAACTGGTAGTGTTTTTTCTACCTCAAGATACGCTCTTGGGGGCGTCGAATCTGGTAGGTTGCAAATCTACCTCAAGATACGCTCCTGGGGGCGTCGAAATCGTAGTTTTTGGAAACCACTCTCAAGATACGCTCTTGGTGCGTCGAATTCGTAGTGTAATAACTACTCTCAAGATACGCTCTTGGGGGCGTCGAAGGTCGTAGTATGAACACTACTCTCAAGATACGCTCTTGGGGGCGTCGAAGTTCGTAGTTTTTGGAAACCACTCTCAAGATACGCTCTTGGTGCGTCGAAGGTCGTAGTGTAATAACTACTCTCAAGATACGCTCTTGGGGGCGTCGAAAGTCGTAGTATGAACACTACTCTCAAGATACGCTCTTGGGGGCGTCGAAGATCGTAGTATAAAAACTACTCTCAAGATACGCTCTTGGGGGCGTCGAATCTGTTCGCGGGATAGGCTCCCGGAGGGCACAGGGTTCGTAGTTTTAGAACTACTCTCAAGATACGCTCTTGGGGGCGTCGAATGTGTTCGCGGGATTGGCTCCCGGAGGGCTCATAATATTACCTTATCTTGTGTCCCTTCTCATGTATGGTGCATTTTTGGTATGCTTTTCGAGTCTTTACTTGACTTCTCCTTCTACGATATTGCCTGTTACCACGCTTTTTCTTCAATGTGGGAGATCACCTTTCGAGGGCGATGTTTGTGTGTTGCCAACTTAGGACGAGTTCGTATAGGGAGTCGAGGATGCTTTCCTCTATGTGACCTCTTCTAGGAGAAGTGGTATCGCATGTTATTGTGATCTTCTGCCTCTAATCTCTTCTTTTATACTTAGGTGGACTACCAAGCACTTATTCGTTTGGTGCCCCCCAAGTTGCTTGGTGGTCACACCGCCTTTCATATTTGGCCGTTGAAGGTCCCTTGTTCATTTTCTTGGTTGGGTACCCCTTACGCTCGGGGCTCCCTTGTCTGCCTCTTTGAATGCGATGAGTGTCCCTTGTAGGATCTACTCTTTCTCATGCTTGCTTGTTTCAGTCACAGGTATGGTTTGAATGATGCCTTTGTCGGATGTGTCTTTGGAGGTTGGGTGGAAGAGCTTTTGCTTTGGGTGGGTGGGGGTGATTTTCATTCTCTTGATAACCAGGATGCGGCAGTGTCTGTATCCTAGGGGTGCTTGTAACTTCTTTCCCCCCCTTGCTTGTGCTTTAGGTTGAAAAGCTCTCTCATAGAATGGCGTCTTGAGTTGTTAATCTCATAGGTGTGTTTCAGACTATTCAATCTGATCCATGCTCTTTGCTCGTGCATGGGGGTGTGGGGGTCTGACCGGGCTGTATCTTCTTGGAGTGTTGTGGCACTTAGAGTGCCTTGCCTTTTCCTTCACATTGGAGTATTCTTCAATGCCCTTAGGGGGTGTCCCATTGGTCATGCTCCTCCCACCTTGAATGTTGATTGTAGACTTCCTTCGAATTAGGACTTGAATCTAAAAAGGGCGTTTTCCTTTAGGTTTGCAGGTGATGCTCCCTGATTTTCCCTGGGTTTGTTCCCGTATTGGCTATTCCTTGTTGGATAACTTCATTAGAGGCTGCATTTGTATTGCGTACGTATACGTGTTTGAGGTGTGTTGAGCTGACAAGTCCCTCCTCTTTTGTTTTGTCATAACCTTCATTCATCATGTATTTGGTGTATGGCCTTAGAGGCGGGATATTTTTCTAGTGCCCCTTTTATCGGGGTTCTCCTCTTGATGGGATGCCAGAGTCAAATGTCTTATCATTTGCAGACAAGGTGGTTGATCGGGATGTGCGTCTAGTGTGAAGGTCGATCTTGAAACCTTACTTCCCAAGCTTTAGAGCTCTTCTTTGGTTGATCTTGTAGAACTATTATCCTGCCCTAAGGCTCTTGGTAGGAGATGTATCTCCTTTTTCACACTCTAGTTGTTGCACTATCTCCTTTGCTAAACTTGCATCTTTAGAGTTTCTCTCTTGGTGCATGACTTCAATGACCGGATTTTCTACTGATGTTTATTCTATTAGGACTTGTATCCTTGGTTTCCCTCCTTTCTTGTGCGATGGCGAGGGAGTGTTTATGAACACTCAAATGTGTCGTACTTGGTAGAGGTATGCGCCTAATCTTTATGGCGCTGTCTTGAATCTTCGTGTACCTATCTTTGATGAACATGTTATTCATTGCATATATGATACGGAGTCCAAGGATCTCCGGGTTAGGATCATATTTTGAGAACAGAGACATAGTCATCTATTAGATGACCTCTTTATCTACGGAGTTTATTTTTGCAAGGATAAATGCAAGGATACTTGTAAGGATACTTGTAAGGATACTTGTAAGGATATGTGTTCCATCCTTTTCCTGGTTCATTTGCAGTGTCGTGTCCCTAATGGGTGTGTTGATGTTCTGACCACCTTTACTAGTAGGGGGTCCCTTGGTATTAGGTATGCCTGACTCTTCTCTAGTATCATCAATGGTTGGTCATGGGAGATGTCTGACGGACTCCTTTCATGTACTATGGTTCTCTTCATGTCAAAGTTGGTGATTCCCTCTCTTATGACTAACATATCATTGTGTGGAAATACTATGTTTTCCATATCCCTTTTTAAAAGCTTGATGATGGTGTCACCGTTCTTCCTTTGCTAGGCTTGGTGTCCTTGAGGGTTTTTGATGGAAGTGTATTCCATTATCTTGGATGAGCTTTCTAAGTGTGGTTGTGTCTCCTGGCTATTTTGTGAAATCATAAAGATCCGCTGGAGGTGTTTGCCTTTGATGGTGGGCGTTACCCATGTGATATGGTTTCCTCCATTTTTTGAGGGATGTGTTCGCGGCTACCCCCTCTTGTGCTAATGGGCGTTTGTGGGGAGGGCATGTTGTGACTGGTGCCCCCCTTGCATACCAATGCCAGATGGGATCCTTTGACGGGCTTGGCCCTAGGATGCTTAGTGGACGGTTGTAGTAGGGGTAATCCTTCATGGTAGTTCCTCTATAGGATGTTGGGAGTGCTCAACTTATTTTTGTAAGTGAGCTTTCCATCTTGTGATCTTTCCCAGAAACTTGACCTTATAGGTGTTCTTTGGGATTGAGGAATCTGTTGCTTGTGCATCTCTTGATTGTCGACGGCCTTTTACTGATTCTTCTAGTGGTCCACCTGTGTATATATATATCACGGAGCCCGAAGGCGTCCGGTATGGTCATTCTTGGAAAACATGTTGATGTTAAGTATCATAATCTACTCCTTTTAGGGAGTTGACTTGTTATGCAGTTAAATTAAATAAGAGGATATGGGAAGGATATGGGTGTGGGGTGTTGAAATCCCTTGCTTCCTTGGTAATGTAGCTGTCTTCCTCCAGTAGTCTGTGTGTATTCCTTCCACTTGAGGAATATAAGGTCGCATCCTTGCAAGGCGGACTAGGTGGAGGTGTATCCTTCATGTATGCTATGTGTGATCTCACTTCACTATGTCTCTCCATGAGACTTCCCATTGTAGTAGCTATGTGCTGACGTGGTGTGGTACTCTATTAGTTCCCTGTTCAAATCCTTGTCTTTTCAACTCCTCCTCTGTCCTAGGAGGACGTGTGCCAGGGATTGTCATGCACAAGGGGTTTGGACCTGTCGTGCTGTATCATGGGTAGGTGGTTGCTTTATTGTGTTGTTGGGACTATGTCCCTCCCTTTGAGCTTTCCTTGGTATGTCCCTTAGGCATGTCTGTGGTGATACGGACTGTATGTGTACATTGCCATGGTTGATGTTGGAACTCCTATATCCTTGTTGGTCTGGCATGTATGTCCTCCCTTAGTGCGGTATATGTCCCTGTTGGGGTACTTGGTTGAATCCATGCCTCCTTGGAGGTCTTGCCTGTCTATCTGCCCCCAGAGGTGTGTATGCCCTGGCATCCTGCTGTGTCTGTTGCTGCCTTGGAGGCACAGACTGCTGCCTTCCCTCTGGGGGTGGCCTTTGGTTGTCTCTCCTTTGTTCTTCTCACTGCCCTGTTCGAGGGTGCAAGTGGTGTTCGTCTTCTGGGACTTGTTCTTCTTCATGCTGGTGTATTGGGATGGCACTCCTTGTTGCCCCCCTGTCCCTATGGCTTCCTAGTCAATGGAGTTGGAGCTGTGGAAGCTTCCTCCCTGCTTGTTAGGCTGGGGTGCCTGTGGGGCTACCTGAGGCTCTGGTGTGCAGGCTGTTTCTCTGGGTTAGGCTGCCTTGCTGGAGGTATAGGATGTCTTTCTTGCCTATTGCCCCCAGGTGGGCGATTATCTCTAGACACTAAATTGTTCGTCTTCGCTCTCGTGATTGTCAGGCTTTCTGTTCGAAGCCCACAGACGGCGCCAAGTGTTAGGTTATAAAGTCTAGGTCAACGGGTCGTCAATTTAGAATTTATCTCCCACTAATGAAATGTCGGGTTCAGTGCTCCTAGGACTAGTCATTCTGATCCGTACCCTTATACTCCCTTGGGGTAGTCGTTCTGATCCCTGCCCTTATACTCCCTTGGGGTAGTCGTTCTGATATGTGTCCTTCTCTTCTCTCCCTCTGACCTCCTTTTCTTCTCTCCTTCTGACCTCCTGAGGCTTATACTTCTTACCCCTGGGGCTTGTCCTACTGCTCTATGCTCTTCTGCTTCCTTGGTTCTCTTCTCCTTGCCACCCTGCAAGAGGGGCAATACCAGGCACAGAGGGGGGGTGGTGCCTGATGAACCCTCTCCGATGCCTAAGTCAGTACGGTTTTAGAGAGATAAAGCTAGAGAGATGTCAGAGCAAAATTGTGCAACTTGCCAAGATGATCAAATGAGTTGTGAAGGTGGGGTATTTATAGGCAACGGTGTCATTAAGGTGGCTTAATGACATCGTTAGCCTTTAAACACAATTAATTATCCTTTAAGCACATAATTAAGACCTCAGGATACGGAGAAGGTAGGCGGAGTGAATCGAGGGTGGGAGTCCGAAAATGGTGCCGGGGCCCTTGGGGGGAGGAGAAATCTGACCCCCAAGGGTAGGGGTTGGGTGAGGGCACCCAACCCCTCCTAGGGAGGATGGGGTTGGCCAACCCCATCCCCCCTAGGGGAGATCGGGTTGGCCGACCCGATCTCTCCTAGGAGAGATCGGGTTGGCCGACCCGATCTCTCCTAGGAGAGATCGGGTTGGCCAACCCGATCTCTCCTAGGAGAGATCGGGTTGGCTGACCCGATCTCCCCTAGGGGAGGTCGGGTGTGGCCACCCAACCTCACCTAGGCGAGTCTGACTCGGCCGGACGGGCGCTTCGGCCTCGTCCGAGCCGTTGGTGTTTTCGCGAAGGGTTCGGGTTGAAGTTTCGATTTACAATCATAAATGGGATGATAAAAATACAACGGTTCGGAAGTCAACGGGTTCAAATTGGGCGTATATCCATCAATCCCCTTTTGCAGGATTACGCGGAGCCCAGGAGTTCGAGCTTTCCGTCAAGAACGTAACGGAGCTTCGCCCGTGATCCAACATTGGCGCCTTCTGTGGAAAACTTACTAAAAGTCAAGATAGTTTCTACCAGATCAATGGCCGGTGGTGGCAAGAAATAGCAAGTTCAGGCTGGCAGTTCTCGTCCCGCAGGAACTGTGAATTCCCCGTTGCCGGAACGTGTTGCTGAACAAGGTGAGAACCCCGCTCTTTCCCAGACAGGGGGGCAGGGTGATGGCTATGAGGTCTCAGTCCGAGACACAGAGAGGAACAGGCAGGATGTCCCGCGTAGGGAGGAAGATGAGGCTCCCCCGAACCCGGTAGGCCATGGAGGAGAAGGAGTCCCGCGAAGGGAAGAAGGGTCGTCTTCGAACTCGGAGTTGGCCAAGGCAGTAGCAGATGCTATGCCCATGTTCTTAGCTGCCATGGAGGCCTTGCTGGACAAGAGAGAGGCCGCCAGGAGGGCGGAGGAGTTGCCTCCGCGAGAAAAATTACCACCACCCCCGCCGAGGGTGGACCCAGAGGAACAGGAGGTTTTGCCCAGGAGCAAGGGTAAGGAACCAGCACACCTGGAGAAGTTCGTGGTCGACGGCCCAGGACCAGTGCAAAATAGGACCATTCCCCTGAATGGCCCCATCACCCCCGATCAGGTGGTGAAGATCGTTAGCATCTGTATGGGTGATCAGAAGCAGATGACATCGAAGCTAAGGGATCGGTCCAGCCATCCTTTCGTGCCGCGGCTAATAGATACCGTCGCCCCGCCCGGGCTAGGTATCCCGACCATCAAGGAGTACGATGGTGAGGGGGACCCAGTTCGCCATGTTCAGAGGCATGTCCAAGCCTGTATGGGACGAACATCGAACGATGACCTTATCTGTTCATTATTCCCGATAACCCTGGGAGAAAGGGCCATGACTTGGTTCTTCAGCCTCCCGCCAGGATGCATCACGTACTGGGCTGATATGCACGATCGCTTCATCAAGCAATACCAGGGTCGGAGGCGTCTTCTGAAGAGTGTGAGGTCCTGACCCAGGTGGTGCAGAGACCCGATGAATCGTTGGCATACTATTACCAACGGTTCACTGCTAGTGCTGCGGAGATTGATGAAGAAATCTCGGAGGGAGAGACCATCCGTACTTTCCTGCGGAACATGAGCGCCCCATACGGCTCTGACCTGATGCACAGCGTAGCCGCGAAGGCTTTGTGGAGTATGGAGGCCCTGCAAGCGAGGGTGAAACAGCAAATCGACGTCCAGGAGTCGAAGATTGCTGCCGGAGAGCTCGATCCTCCGAAATCGGGGAGAGGAAAGCCATCGTCTAAGCTGTCGGATGATCGCAAAGGGAGCGACAAGTCGGAAAGAAGTAGGAACCGTGGTCGTCCTGATAAAAGAGAAGACAAGCGTCCTCCGAGGAAGGACAACCGAGAAGGTCGGGCCGTTCCCATCAATAGCTCGATGACCTCTGTGTTAGCTGTGATGGACAGACAGGGTCTCGCCCGATACCCTCCGAGGAAAGAAGGCGATTTCCTAGGAGGCCGCCCTGACCGCTACTGTCGTTACCATCGAGCCAATGGTCACGACACTGAAAACTGTCGGGAGCTGAAGAAGGAAATTGAAAAGCTGATCCAGAAGGGGAAGTTGAAAGAGTTCGTTGGAAGGGGAAGGTGCCGATCCCGCTCCAAAAGTCTATCACGGTCCCGCTCCAAATCCCGTGATCGATCCCCGAAGAAGAAGAAGGTTGAGCAAGAAGCCTCAGGTTCGGGTGCCCGGAAGGAGAGGCGGGGAACTATCAACGTCATCCACGGAGGAATGGCGGCGGGAGGTGATACCTCCGCTTCCCGAGAGAACTACGCTTCCCGCATATCTGCCGCGGTGGTGCTAGGCAAAAGGTCCCGGTCGTGGACCCTGAAGGAGGAAATGGTAATTTCTTTCTCGGCGGAGGATCTAGTAGGCGTGGAGAGCCCTCACGATGACGCCTTGGTCGTGACCCTGGACGTAGACGGATTCGAGATGAAGCGGATCTTGATAGACGGAGGGAGTTCCTCCGATATTCTTTTCATGGACGCTCTGGAAGCCATGGGAAAGACGAAGAAGGGCCTCACACAGGTGGACTTCCCGATGGTGGGATTCTCTGGTTCCACCTCTTACCCGCTGGGAATGATTACCTTACCGGTGGAGTTTGGTAGTGGCTGGAAGATGGAGAAGCGAAACGTAGATTTCGTTGTCGTGGAGTCTGCGGGGGCATACAACGCTATTATCGAGAGGACCACTATCAACCCTCTCCTGGCAGTCGCCTCGACGGTCCACCAGAAGATGAAGTTCCCGACTGACAATGGGGTCGGAGAAGTCAAGGGTGACCAAGTGGCATCACGGAAATGCTACGTTAACGCCACCCGACGGAGAAGGAGGGAGGCCATGACTGTCCTTCAAACTGACGCCGATCCTCGAGAGGAGTACGGGCGTCCCGCCCCCATGGAGGATCTGAAGGAGGTTGAGATCGATGGGCCTCAGAGGAAGGTGAAGATCGGGTCTGCTTTGTCGGAGGGTAGAGCCAAAGAGTTGATCGAGCTCCTGAAGGAGTTTAAGGAGCTGTTTGCCTGGTCCCCGAGTGATATGCCAGGAATAAGCCCCGACGTGATAGTGCACGAGCTGAAGATAGACACCGCGATCAAGCCTATCGCGCAGAGAAGGCGTCCGATGGGCGCAGACAAGAGGATCGCGATTCAGCAAGAGGTGGGCAGACTGCTCGATGCTGGATTCATCAAGGAGCTCCGATTCCAGACTTGGGTGGCTAACCCAGTCCTGGTGCGAAAGAGTAACAGGAAGTGGCGGATGTGTGTCGATTTCCGTGACTTGAACAAGGCTTGCCCGAAGGATTGTTACCCGCTCCCGAGGATTGATCAGTTAGTGGATGCCACATCGGGACATGAGCTGCTGAGCTTCATGGATGCCTATTCCGGGTACAACCAGATCAAGATGGCGAAGGAGGATGCCCCCCATACGGCCTTCTATGCCGACAGTGACGTCTACCATTACGACGTGATGCCCTTCGGATTGATCAATGCCGGAGCAACTTACCAGCGAATGGTGAACAAGTTGTTCGGAGACATGTTGGGGAAAACCATGGATGCGTATGTGGATGACATGCTGGTGAAGTCCTGACAGGCAGGAGACCATTTCCAGAACTTGGCGGCAGCATTTGAGCGGATGAAGTTCCATCAGGTTCGGCTGAACCCCGACAAGTGTGCTTTTGGGGTGAACTCGGGGAAGTTCCTCGGGTTCATGGTGAGCCAGAGAGGAATTGAGGTAAACCCCGAGAAGCTGCGAGCAATCGAGGAGATGCAGTCCCCGAAGACTCATCGGGAGGTCCAGGTGCTGAATGGCCGGCTGGCCGCGATGAATCGCTTCCTATCCAAGGAAAGTGACCGAGCTATGCCATTTTTTGATGTGCTGAGGGCCAACAAGAAGTTCGAATGGACCGACAAGTGTGAGGAGGCGTTCCAGGCACTCAAGCAGCACCTCCGTACCCTCCCGCTGTTGGCGAAACCAGTTCCAGGCGAGCCGCTCTATCTCTATTTGGCTGTTTCTGATGTGGCTGTTACTTCTGTTTTGATTAAAATTGTCAAGGGCAACCAAGTGCCTGTCTATTATGTAAGCAAGGCGTTTGTCAAGTCTGAAATAAACTATCCCGCTATTGAGAAGTATCTCTTCGCGTTGATTATTGCCGCTCGAAAGCTACGACCTTACTTCCATGCCCATGAAGTCACGGTATTGACTAATCAGCCCCTGAAACACTTTTTGAACCGACCGGAGGCGTCGGGGAGATTGGTAAAATGGGCCATCGAGCTGACGGAGTTTCGTATTCATTTCGCCCCGAGAACCGCTATTAAGGGCCAGGTATTGGCGGATTTTATAGCTGAGTCTATGGCACCCGATCTGGAAGTAACGGGTCGCGCAGAGGGGGCAACCAGGGAAGAAGTCCCGACAACAGAACAACAGCCAGAACAGCCAAATGAGGAGAACACCTGGGAGATGTACACTGATGGTTAATCGAGTATAGAAGGCTCGGGGGCAGGATTCATATTGATACCGCCCGGTGGAGGCGAGCCCCTACGATATGCCTTGGCGTTGACGTTCAAAGCCACCAACAACGAAGCGGAGTATGTGGCTCTCATCACAGGCCTTAAGATTGCCAAGGGTATGGGGGTCGATCATTTAAAAGTGAAGTGCGATGCTAGCTTGGTTGTAAATCAAGTCCAGGGGAATTATGAAGCCAGGAGCTCGACAATGAAGAAGTATTTGCACGAGGTGCAGACTTTGAAGGGAAGCTTCAAAAGCTTTGATATCGAGGCGATCCCGAGGGAAGAAAACGCGGAAGCAGATGCCTTAAGCAAGTTTGCTCTGGGAGTGGCCCCCGAGGAGAATCGGAAGGTGCATTTCCTAGAGAAGGTGATTATCTCGAACATAGATCCAGCGGAGATCTGCGCTATTGAGACAGGATCGGAAAAAGAGGAGAAGCCCACTTGGATGACCCCGATGGTCACATATCTGACTACGGGGACACTCCCCGATGACAAGGTGGCAGCTGTCAGGTTGCGGCGGATTGCAGACAACTACGCGATGGTGGACAACCAGTTATACAAAAAAGGGTACGTAAAGCCTTTCTTAAAATGCGTAGCGGAACCTGACACGAATCGGATCCTAAGGGAGCTACACGAGGGAGTCGCGGCCTGTCATGAAGGGGCCCGATCTCTTGTGAGGAAGGCATTGAACTTGGGCTACTATTGGCCTTCGATGAACAAGGAAGCGACTGCGATGGTCCGATCCTGTGATGCATGCCAGAGGTACGCTCCGAATATTGTAGCTCCCGCCGCGGACTTAATGCCCATCAGGAGTGCATGGCCCTTCGCGCACTGGGGAATTGACTTGGTGGGACCTCTTCCCCAAGCGAAAGGTCAGTGCAAGTATTTGCTCGTGGCCATCGATTACTTCTCAAAATGGATAGAGGCTAAGGCATTGGCCAGGACGACGGGGTAGCAGATCCTCAAGTTCCTTCAAACTCAGATCATATCCCGGTATGGGGTCCCTCGAGTGTTGATCAGCGACAACGGCCCTCCGTTCAATGAGACTAAGTTGAAGGAGTACTTGGAGGAGTTGAACATCGAACATCGGACCGCTTCAGTCCACCACGCTCAAACCAATGGCCAGGTGGAATCAGCCAACAAAATCGTAATGGATGGCTTGAAGAAGAGAGTCTACGCCTTGCAAGGCCATTGGCTGGATGAGCTCGAGAACGTGCTGTGGGCTGTGAGAACAACACCCAAGCAATCGACAGGAGAAACTCCGTTTGGCCTGGTCTATGGCACGGAGGCAGTCGCTCCCGTGGAAATAGCGGTGGCGTCCCATCGCGCGAAATATTACGAGCCTCTGACAAACGAGGAAATGAGGCGTCTAGACTTAGACTTGCTCGAGGAGAAAAGATGGAAGGCTGATGAAGTTCAGGCGCGAATGCGTTTGGCAACAGCCCGATATTACAATCGGCGTGTCAGGTCCCGACAATTCTTCGTGGGAGAACTTGTCTGGCGGAGGAACGAGTTCGTTCAACAAGATCGGATCAACAAGCTATCGCCAAAATGGGAGGGACCTTACAAGATCGTAGGGATGCCAGCACCCAATGCATACAGGCTAGAGGACCTTGATGGCAAGACGTTGAAGCATTCCTTCAGTGGCGAACACTTGAAGAAGTATCATGTTTGATATTAAGCCGCCGTGAAAGGTGCAAATTGTCTATCAATAAGATCCGATGTAAGCCTATTTTGAGTTATTTATGAATAAAAGAAGTTGCTTCCGATCAAATTGCTTTTAGATTTATTCTAACTGTTAGTAAGACGTCCTGAAGGATGCGACAAAAGCCTTCCGAGGTACGATAAAAGCCTTCCGAGGTACGAAAAGGCCCTGATGGGTCCGCGTAAGTCGTCTATATGATGCGGCCAAAAGCCTTAACGGGTACGGAAAAGCCTTAACAGGTCCGCGTAAGTCGTCTATATGACGCGGCAAAAAGCCTTAAAGGGTACGATTAAGCCGTCCGGTAGAGACGCAGTAAAAGCCCTAAGGGGTGTAAAAATAGCCTTGAAAGGCAGGGATAAGAAACCTTAAGTGGTGAAGTCCCGATTTTGGACGAGAAACCTTAAGTGGTGAAGTCCCGATTTTGGACGAGAAACCTTAAGTGGTGAAGTCCCGATTTTGGACGAGAAACCTTAAGTGGTGAAGTCCCGATTTTGGACAAGAAACCTTAAACGGTAAAATCTCGAGTAAAACGTCGGAAGGACGTATGAAGTCATTTTAATGGCGCATCGGAACGTTCTGAGTAACGAATTTAAAGCCGCTTTAGATAAAGTGCAAACGAGTATCGGTGCCAAACCAGATGGAAAGAAACTACTTATATAAAGGCCAGAAGGCCAAAGAGGTTCGATACAAGAGATAAAGGAGAAAGACAACAAGGACTAAAAGATGTAAACATTAAACTTGGTCCTTGTTGGAAGATGGATCCTCAGCAGCATCGGAGGGAGCAAGGTTTGGAGGGGCCTGGGCGGAAGGCTCCGCGGCTGGCGGAGTCGGGTCCACGGCAGCGGCCTCTTCACTCTCCGCGGGGAGGTTGAAGTATTTCTCCGCGAAGGGGGCGAGGGTCTTGGACTTCTTGAAGTCGATTGAATCCTCATATGCTGTGTAGAGCTCTTCGACAGCATTGAACAGGACGTTCTCCACCTCGGACTTACAGAACTCTACAGCAGCCACCTTGAATTCTTCAGAGTCACGATACTCCTCGCGGCCCCACAGGCGGCCCTCCTCGAGGCCCTGAGCCTTTGCCTCAGCCAGCTTGGCAGAGAACTCAGCCCTCTCCGCCTCAAACTTTGCCTTGGCCTCCGTGAGGAGATCCGCGAAGACGTTTTTCTCATGAACGAGCTGCTTCTTCTCCGCCTTATTCCGCTGCTGATCCGCTTGGACCATCTTCCGCTCCCGACGCATGACAGCCTCATGGTCGTGGACCTTCTTGAGCAGGCCCGAAGTCATCCCGTCTAGGAGAGCTTTCTCCTTGGCCATCTTGTTCTTGGCCGCCACTGCCTCGTCGAATTCTACCTGAAGCTTGGCTAAAGCATCAGGGTTCGACTGGGCCTCCGCCGCCTCCAAAGCACCCTTCAGGGCCAGGATAAGGCCGAAGCAGCGCTGTTGGTTCGCGGTGTCCTGAAAGAAGGGAGGAAAAGATCAAGATACAGTAATCGGAGACAAGAATGATGAAGAAAATAAAACAAAGATAAAGTTTCACCTCCATCCGACGAATAGCCATATCGCGGATCTCCTCCTCAAGGTCCTCACGTGCCAAGGACAGGGGTCGCCTCAAGGCTGGAGGAATTGACCCCGCCAGCAGATGCAGGGCCAATCCAGGATCAAGGTTTCCCCGCCGGAGTGGAACCCCTCGGAGAGACTCGATCGGGTTCCAAGGCATCATCCCCTGGTCGGGGAGGTTGAAGTATTTATAAAGGTTTTCATCCACAGGAAGAGGGGGGATAACCCCAGAACTTTCAGCCGGAGGAGCCACCTCAGCTGGTGGCTCGGGAGTCGGAGTGCGGAACTCGGGAGGAGGACTCCGGGACACATCCTCTACGACGGGCCTCAAGGTGCTCCGACCACGCCTGCGACGGAGCAGGCCACCTTCAGCGGGCTCCTCGGAGGAAGGAGAAGCCTCCAAGTCAGTCACCTGACGGAACTGGGCTTCCGTCGGGGTTTCCTCTGTCACCGGCGCCGGTGGAGTCACGGCCCGGGCTGGAGTAGCAGCACGCCCCGGAGAGACAGCCTCCGATGGACCTGCGGTGGCGGGACGAATAAAGTCAGGAAGGGTACCCTCAGGGCACCAGATGATTTGACGATCGAAGTGTTGGTTCTTCCCAAAGACGTTGTAATATCCCACCTTGAGAACGCGGGGGATCTCTCCTCGAAGGATGTACTTGATCTCTTGAACCCGCGTTTTCCGATCAGCGGGGATAAATTCCCTGGGAACTAATTTCTTATATCGTTTAATTGCACGACGAACACGCTTACCTTCCTCGGCGGTAGTGACCCCGAAGGCTTGGTAATTCTCCTCCCTCCTGGCCTTCTTGGCCCTGACTTGCTCTTCGGTCGGAGGAGCAGCAGATAGAGGAGTAGAAGAGGAAGCGCCTTTCTTCACCAACTTTCGCTTCCGCTTGGAGCCACTCTGGACGGCATCAGTCTCGCCCTGCTTCAGAAGGAGATGAGTCAACAGAGAAGCCTTCTTGGCTGCAAAAGTAAAAGACAAGATGGTTAGAAATATTACCCAGATGACCAAATCCTTGGAAACAGAGTCAAGGAGCCGGACTCCGATAGTAATCAGGTTCCTCTCCTGGAGCTTATTGGCGTCGAGGGGTATGAAGTTGTCTCCCCATCGGTAGAGCTGAACCATTTGGAGGGTGTTGAGGTCATCCTCAGTGTAGTCTAAGAGCTTGGGGGCAGGGTCCGCCACGACCTCCCATCGAGGCCATGGGACAGAGCTGTGCTGGACGAAGAAGTAATACTTCTTCCATCCGCTGTTGTCGGACCCCGAATCGCGAATCAGCACCCGATCTTTGTGGAACTTCCAAGTTTCGCTATCCCAGCCGAAACGTGAAAGTTGCTCCTTTGTCCACTTAGGGAGTCGTGGGGAGAAGGAGCAGACGCCAGCTTTGTTGCACTTTATGCCGTAGAAAGTGCGGAATAGCAGCAGACTGTACGTCCATTGCTGGCGGTGGCACAAGAGTTGGAAGGCATTCCACACGCGGATGGCGTGTGGAGAGAAGGTACAAGGATGCGTCTTGTAGAAGTTTCACATCTCCACCATATTTCCGCAGAAGGGGAACCGAATCCCCGCGCTTATTTGTCCGGCGGAGACGAACACTTCCCCTGCCCGAGGAGGCGTAATGATGTGCTTCCTTCTGACAGCAGGTTGAGACTCATATGGGAAGCGAGGTTCCCAATCTGAGGTAATACACCCCTCTCTAAGGGCAGCCTCATACGAAGCCTCAGATATCTCATTGACAGCAAACTCGAAAGTGAAAGGAGCTCTAACCTCAGAACTAGCTTCGTCTAAAACGATTGCAAACAAGAGGATTTGAGAAAAGAAGAACAAACAGCAAATAAATCACGAAAACATAGAAGAAAGTCTTACCAGACATGATCGATGATCGGAGAGATAAAATGGAGGAAGATCGGAAGGTTGAAGGCCTTAGATCACTGGAACAGCAGGAAGAGCTTGAAGAAGAAGCTTTGAATGCAAGGATGGCTGAAATCGAGAGAGTGCAGAAGAAGTGAATAATGCCAGGGTTTTGGCTTTTATAAGCAAAAGGACAACTGAGGGAACTTAATCTGCACCGTTGAAGACGAAACGACTTGATCTCGATCGTTGAAATTATGAAGACGGTACGGAAGAGACAGCTGGATGGGCACGATCTGCACCGTTGAAGAGGAAACGACACGATCTTAATCGCCGAGATCATGGGTACGGAAGGGACGTGCGTGACGTCATGGCTGCTTTTCCAGAAAACAACAGTCACGCCGGTTTAAACGTCGTTTCCTTATCCCTAGGCATTTAATGCTGCAGTAACCGAGGAGTCTCCTCGGATTTGGCAACTGCCCATGGGGTCTGGTGGGCTCAAGGCAATCATGAGTAAGAGACTCTGTTATGCAACAATCACACGCAAGGCAAAAGCCTCCGACGGTGCTATCGGAAGGCATGAAAACAAAAGCCTTCGACGGTGGTATCGGAAGGTATAAAAACAAAAACCTCCGACAACGAGGTCAGAAGAGCTGAATCAGAAAGACATGACGAACTAAAAGTTCCCCATGTCTTGGGGGCAAATGATGGGTTCCGATGTAAATCGTTAGCTCCGTTAATAGTCAATGGACGGCGAGTAGGTCCAGTGGGCCTCGTGAAAAGCCTGGAAGGCCCAGCACGAAGGGCCCCGACTCTAGAGGTCCCGATGTATGAGCTGAATGCTCCCGATGAGAAGCCTCAGAGTAGGCCCCGATATGCCTTAGTAAAGGCCCCGATAATAAAGCCCCGCAGAGGCTGGACCTGTCCCGTAGAGACTAAAGGTCCTGGGTGGTGATCTAGAATGAGACAACTCTGGAGTCCCCGACAGGAGTCGGGACTTGTGATCAGAGGATAAAGACCGAAAAACCCGCCTACTAGATAGAGTAGTGGGAGACGGTTAGAGATAAAGATAAATTCCCCGAGATACGCAGGGCGTGCCCGAGATATGCGGAGTATGGGTAAGATACGCGGAGCGTGGGGCGAGATATACGGAATCCCGACCGAGATATGCGGAATCGTGGCGAGATACACGGAATCATGGGTAAAACTGCCAGGCGCAGTAACAGGTAACTGAGTAACTTCCCCTCCTATATAAAGGAGGAAGTTACCTCAGAAAATCATCATCTAATACGAACTTAGACTTTTGGCTTACCACCCCATTGATCACATACTCATTTAAGCATCGGAGAGGGATTCTGGGTCACCACCCAGGTCATCCCCTTTTGCAGGATTACGCGGAGCCCAGGAGTTCGAGCTTTCCGTCAAGAACGTAACGGAGCTTCGCCCGTGATCCAACAGAGCCTTGAGCGAATATTGAAAGAAAAGATTTATTTAATAAATAGGGTTTAAATAGGAAACCAAAAAAGGTTTAAATAAATAAAAATTCCACAAATTAAAAGGCTATTCAAATTATACACGCGATTCTTTAAAGAGAAATAAAACTTATACGCGTTCGGTATACAGCCTCTATCTATACATATACTTATATATACTTACGCGCAGAGCTGACTGACCTATATATTTGTTTAGTAGATAGATTGATAAATGCCAACGACGTGATTGCAAAAATACCTGTGATAAGAACAACCTCTATTAATTAGCTAACTGTTCCATCTTTTCCACTAGTTGACATGTTAATTAATTTGGATATCTCTCTAATGAGCCGGTCCTTCTAACTCTATAAGCCATAAAATTCTCACGTGGTCATATAAATATTATCAATTAGTAAACAGAAAAGACTAAGTAATTAAAATAATTATTAAAACGTATGTGTTGTCCACTAATATATATTAATTTAACATGTATTTCACCCGTAGGTTTGTTGAAACGTAATGTGTATATAGTGGTGGTCACCAGGGCCGGCCCAAGGGTAAAGCCACTAAAACTAGGGCTTTAGGCCCCCAAATATATAAGGCCTCATATATATATATATATATATATTATAGCTAAGTTCACTTATCTCATAACAAATTTTTTGTCCAGTTTTGAAAGAAAAAAAAGCCACTTTTTATTATTTTTGGGCTAATAATAGAATTAACTTAATAATAGTCATAAGCCATCATTTATTGAGCCAACAATAAGACCTAATATAGTAAATGTAGCAATTATTATATATACGTTAGTACCTTCATTCGGCAATATAAATTAGTTATTGCAATTAACTCCTACTATATCTATATATCACACTTGTTTCTTTATATATAATATTATATTTAGTTTTAATTTTTTTAAAATCAACCACCTAATTAAATAGTAATGACAATTCCAATAAAATCACAACTAAATCTTTATTAATTACTCACAATCTACTAACCTATCCTAATTAGTAATAATTTCTCACTTTAATTTTCCTAACGTTAATTTTTCAATTGCTCTATAAATTGTTAGATGTCAATAGCATCCTTACATATATTTCTGAGATCAATACAAATTTTGAGATACAAATTCTTCTGCGACTTCTTCGAAGACGATTCTGAATTGTTTACAGCAACGAACAAGTGGTGGATTGCATTGGACAACAAGATTTTTTTCTGCTTGATCAGGTTCCATCTTTTTAGTTTTTAATTGATAAGTTTTTTTTTTTTAATATGTCTACTAGAAAGTACGAATCTGGCTATTCAAAACTTAAGAGAAAAAGAAGAATTGAGGGTTTAATTCAATCTCAAAAAGGTTCTATGGATAAATTTATAAAGAAAAATAAATCTGCAAATTTAGGGGATTGTTCTTCAAATGATCATGTTGATGATGTTGATGTAGTTGATCAAATATATAACGAAACTAGTGAAAAATCTGAAATGAATTCTGAAGAAAAACAATCACTAGATGAACCTAACCAAGGTGTTTCTAAAAATTTACATGATCCTAGTTAGTGGACGAATATTGATGTCAATTTGAGAGATTTTTTAGTTGAAAAGGGACCCATCAAAGTTACGGATATAGAATTTCCGAAAGATAAATTTTTGCGTAATTTTTCTACTTCAAATTATTTTCAAAAATTGGCTAATGGAGAAATGCACGAAAGACGATGGTTAGTTTACTCTAAAGATTTGGATCGTGTATTTTTTTTTTTTTTTGTAAATTATTTAGTTCTGCTTCTACTTCTACTTCTAATTCTTATAGAAAATTAGCTAATGATTGCACGCCGGATACAAGTCACAAGAACAAATGTCTTTTGTTTTAAGAATTGTTGATATTTCTTCCACTCCAATACAAATTGAAGAATATTTTGTAGGGTTCCTTTTAGTAGACGATACTAGTGGTAGAGGTCTTTTTGAAACCGTGGTGGATGAAATTAATAATTTAAGAGGTCAAGGATATGATAACGGAGCAAATATGAAAGGGAAACATCAGGGATTGCAAAAGAGAATTTTAGATATAAATCCTAGATCTTTTTATACACCATGTGGGAGTCATAATTTAAATTTAGTAATATGTGACATGACTAATTCTTGTACTAAAGCTAGATCATTTTTTGGAGTTGTGCAGCGCATATATACTATATTTTCTTCTTCTACTAAACGATGGAAAATTTTAAAAGATGTTATACCTAATCTAACTCTTAAATCTTTATCACAAACACGTTGGGAAAGTCGGGTTGAAAGTGTTAAAGCAATTAGACTCCAAGCTACACAAGTAAGAGAAACGCTATTAAAATTAGAAGAAGTTAGTGATGATCCAAAAATTAATAGTGAAGCAAATTGTTTAGCAAGATATGAACTTGAAAATTTTGAGTTTTTACTAGGTATGATTATTTGGTATGACATATTGTTTGCAATCAATTCAATCAGCAAATATTTACAATCAAAAGATATGCATATTAACATTGCTATAGACCAATTGAATGGTCTTTTATCTTTGTTTAAAAAAAAACATAGAGAAGAAGGATTTAAAGACGCCATGATCTCAGCTAAAGAAATTGCAATTGAAATGGATATTGAGCCTGTTTTTCGTGCTAAGCGTGTTATACATAGAAAGAAACAATTTGATGAAAATGTTGATAATGAAGTTACAATGTCTCTTGAAGAATCTTTTAGAATTAATTATTTTGTTTACATAGTAGACCAAGCTATTTCTTCACTTCAAAGTCGTTTCGAACAATTTAAAAATTATGATAATCTTTTTGGCTTTTTATTTAACATTAAAAACATGGAGTCATTGGAAAATGAGGAGTTGAAAAGACAATGTATGAATCTTGAATGTGCTCTAAAATTTAACGATTTTTCTGATATTGATGGTTTGGATTTATTCATTGAATTGAAAATCTTAAAAGAAATTATTCCGATAGAACATAAAACTCCGATTGACATACTAAATCACATAAAAAGACTTGATTCTTTTCCGAATGCATATATTGCTTATAGAATAATGTTAACAATTCCTGTAACTGTTGCTTCAGGTGAAAGAAGTTGTTCAAAATTAAAGTTAATAAAATCTTATTTGAGATCAACTATGTCTCAAGAAAGATTAAATGGATTAGCTATATTGTCAATTTGAAAATTAATTTTTAGAAAAAATTGAGTATAAACATTTAATTAGTGATTTTGCTTCATTAAAAATCTGAAAAATAAATTTTAAATAGAAACTTATTATAAATAGTCAATTTAATTATTTTAGAAAATTTGGGCAGAAAAAAAATTGTAAACAAAATAGGGAAGGCCCCGGATTTAATTTCCGCTTTAGGCCCCAGTCTCCCTTGGGCCGGCCCTGGTGGTCACTTGGATTGGATGTGAGTTATATCGCTTTTGTTTTGGATTTAGGTTTTTTAAATGACTTTCTAGGTTTTTTAGGATGCACTTATTAACTTGTCATGCTATCTACTATAATTAATTGTAATTGTATGAACTAACTGTCTCAAGAAGTCAAACGTAGGACCTAAAGACCATTAAAAAGATTCTACTGACATAAAAAAAATGATATGTTATTATTTTTTGCTATCTCTTCTTAAATACGATCGACCACTTAGTTCTGGACCTATATACGATATTTCAGATTCTTGCAATTCAACATTAGTGTCATTAAAAGTTTGTACTTCAAAATTATGAAAACATTCGGTTAAATTGCAGTTGATGCAAACACATTCGAATTATTAATTGTTAGTTTAAGTATATCAAGATTTGTGCAATATATAAAGTTTGATTAAATTTCTCTTCCGAAATCGAATACATTATTTCTTATAATTTAACAGCTGAAAATTCAATTAGAATTACAGTTAGCATTTTAGCAAATCATTTTATTCTAATGTCGTCATTTTCAGAAGAAAAAAAAAAATGGATTAACCTAATTTGTACATGAAGAACCAGACTTGCGATAGAGAGAATATTAGTAATATAATAGAATAATAGAGGAAAGAAGAAAAGAAAAGTATACATCTTCTTCTTGTTGTCATGGGGCCTCTATATAAAGAGCATTATTGAGGTCCTTTCATTGAAGCTACTCCAAAGTAAAACACAGATTAAAATAGAGCAATGGGAAGGAAGCCATGTTGCTCCAAGGTAGGGCTTAACAGAGGTACATGGACTGCTCAAGAAGATAGGATCCTTACTTCTTACATCAAAGCTCACGGTGAAGGCCAATGGAGAAACCTTCCCAAAAGAGCAGGTACTATTATTAATTGTTCCTTCATCACTATATACACAAATACATACATCTGTATGTATTGTTTGGTAACGAACCATGTCTCAATGAGAATTCACGTGAGGGGTGCGCATTTAAGATAATATAACCATTATATTTGTCTTCACCTACCACCTTACGATATCAGAAACGTTGATTTCACATCGTGTACGTATATATGTCTTATAGTTGGTTGTTTTATTTTCGTCTACAAGATGAACCACTAAACAATTACATGATATCAAACTTGAGTTTTAATTTTAGATCAGTTCATCCCTGCGATCAGTTTGTATTTCAACGCTTACTATTTATATCAATAATTTTTTTTTGTTTATGTGTATCTATTGCTCTAACCTTGCAGGTTTGAAGAGGTGTGGAAAGAGTTGCAGACTTAGATGGATGAATTATTTGAAACCGGATCTTAAAAGAGGAAACATCACTCCTGACGAAGAAGACCTTATTCTTAGGCTCCACCGACTTCTTGGTAACAGGTTCTCTTTCTTGAATAATTTTTATCACCTTCAGTTATATGCACTCATGGAGAATATATGTATCTGCCAAGAACCCTTAATTTAGCAGAAAGTGAAATACATGTTGAAATATGAAAGATTATAACTAGTGACAGCCTGTTCACTGCTAGCTAACATATCTAAGCTTTTTTAAATAGGGTTTCACTAGTTAGGAAAACCATACATTTGAATAAAAAATCTTAAAAAGAACTCATTCAGTGTCCATGAAGTTGGTCCATTGTCAACAAACCTAACCATATGTATTTTTGGAGCAGGTGGTCACTGATAGCTGGAAGATTACCCGGACGAACAGATAATGAAATAAAAAACTATTGGCATACAATATTAAGAAAAAAACTCAAACCTGATCCATCTCATAAAGCCAATTATAAAGGTCCGTTGAAGACCACTACTGAAGGTACAAGAATTATCGATGAAATTTTTCCGTCGGCAAAAGTCAAAATTTCAACGCATGTGTTAAAACCCATTCCAACTAAGGCCACCCGGCCCGTCAAGTGCCCCGAATTCTCGTTAATAAACTCGAATCCTCCAATGAAAGAAAACTTTGATCTCCATCACTGTGATTTGGAACTTCCAATTTTACAACTCGGTGATCAAGTTGGTACTGCTTACAGTTCAGGCGATGATCTGGGTTTCTTCGACTTTGAGAATAATGGCGATGATCCATTTCCTGCAAGTAATTGCCTGACAATGGAAGCTTTACTTATGGAGGAATGCATCCACAACGTTAATAGTGGAGGAGAGGATGAAAACAACAAAAAATCGTTAATTATGGAGGAGAGCCTTGACATGTTCCTCAACACCGAGCAATGGCCTTGACAATACGAGAGAAAGAAGGACCACGTGTGTTGCATGTATTGCATGCATTAGAGTTACCTTTCAAGAATAAACATGCATGTATTAGAATACTGTAATTATATTAGAAATATATGATATTAATTTATATATAGAAAATCGGTCATACCCTATAGTACTATACCCTATAGAACTGTAAAAAAATTACGACTCTTTAATTACGATATTCAATAATATATAATATTATATTTTATTAAAGAAAAGTAAAATAAAAATTTATAGACATTAAAATAATACAATATTAATGTATAATAACATGGTCAATATACTATGTTTAAAGATCATTAGTTGTGTCACGTGACACACAATAGTACATATTTGGGGTCAGAAACTGTAAAGTTGCTTTTAAACCTCAGATTAATTGTCAGTTGTGGGCTTGTGGCACATGTTATTACCTAATTTAATTAAGAATAATTATATTTCTTTAGATCAAAGCATATTAGGGTTTATAAGTAAATTAGTTATTTATGTTTGTGCAATGTGATTATATAGTTATTATATGGTTTATAAGTAAATTAGTTATCAAAACACGTGATTTTTAGCATTGTTATTTGAGCACATGTGTTTTAAAATGTTATTAAATGGTTTAAATATTTTTTATTTAGTCACTTATATTTAATTCGATGTGATTAATTATTTTTAAAATGATGAAATTTTACTAAGCGGTACAATTTATTTATTTATTTATTTTTTTTGCCATATTACAATTAATTTGTTTGACTAAATATTTTTAACAAACCATTTAACTCAAAAGTTAATTGTTTAAGATTGCGTAATGGTTCTAACACCTATACTTTAATGTCTCTAAGAGCATCCACAGTGGCATTGCGTAAAGATTACGTAAACGTGGGTCCTACATCTTTATTTAAGTAAAGCAACAAAAACTATCTACAGTGGTTTTACATAGCATTCCTTAAAGATGGGACCCACACGTAAATTTATGTTTTTACATAAAGCATTCCTTAAATTTAAGTAATGCACTATGTATTAAGTAACCAATTTTTTATTATAAATTAATTCATTTTATAATTAATGGTAACATCTTATTGGTGGTTGTTGGAAAAATTTAATAATAAAATATATTTAAGGAATATGTTTAAGTAATACGATTGCAGAGAAAATATATTTTACGTGTGTCTTAACTTTACGTATTACTTAAAGTGTACATAAATGTCTACGTGGCAACTTTAAAGAATACAATTTATGTAAAACCACTGTGGATGCTCTAACACCTATACGTTAATGCATTCCTAGTTAGAAGTTATTTCGGAAAAAAAAAGGTTAGAAAGAAGGTATATATTTAATTTCTTCATATTTTTCTTAAAGACACTTTTAATTAATCTAAACTGAATTTTTAAATTGATTTCAAAGTTAAATTGAAATTCAATCAATTTATTCCATTACTCCCATCGTATATATTCTCTAAATAATGTTTAAAAATAATTTTACTTATTATGTATTTTTATTGAAGTACACATTCTTAAAATTTAATTAACTTGCATAATGCATATAGTCTGTGTATTTTATTTGATACGCACACTAATTAATGATTGCATTACTATATGTTTTGGCGATATTTTTAAATTTATTATCATTTTTTTCATATTACAATAAATATTATTTTTTTGGTTTTATTTCTCCACCCACGTTGTAATTATAAAGAAACGTGGTTAAGTGAAATATATATATAAATATTTTAAATGTCTCTACTTTTTACTCTAATTTTCCATTCATAATATACTTACAAATTCCTACGCATTAGTATGTCTATTATAGAACTGAATATATTTTTTTCCACGGAAAGTTCTAGATGTCAGATTCAATAATAATCATCATCGCACCGGATCAGGCGTCTTGTAACTTGTAAAATGCTGATTATGAATTTTTTTTTTCTATTTTCGAGGCTCTAGCACGGTTTGAATTCCAAACCCCCTACTTAATGAATTGAAGTGTGTTGAATAGCTACATTTTGTTACATGGTTTAGTACTAATGTTTACATCATATTACAATCTGAGACCCCTTAGTGTCGTTCTCTTTACAACCTTTTTTAACACAAGTTTGAAAATTTTCTGTAGTAAATTAAAAGATATAAGTGTGTATTTAAATATAGTATGGGTCCACTTACATATAATCTTATATGAATTGTTTCGTCCGAACCCGCTTGACGTAACGGACTCGGCGAATCTTCAACTTGATCGCTGTATTCGGTCCTTCAACATGCGCTCCTGACTTCACGCTCGTCGTCCGAACCTGCACATAGGGGCAGTAACCAGCACGGAGGGGGTGGTGCCGGTTGAGCCCTCTCCGATGCTTAAATGAGAATTCTAGAGAAAGTAAGCTCGAGAGAAGTCAGAGCTTCTAAGCCAATCTCCAGTGAATGTAAAGTATCAAATGGGTAGCCTATGTCCCTATTTATAGGCAACCTTAGAACCGATCCCAGTTTTTGTGCGGTTCGACGCCGGTTTAAAGAATAGTGTGAAACGTCGTCTGGTTTGATCAAGATTGGCTATTAGAAAACTCTAACTTGGTGTGAGGACACAAATGGAACACGCGCGCTGCAGAAGACGACTCGGATCACGTCGGGTTCGGACGATCCCGGCGCGATCCGGGTGTCTAGGGCAATCCGGAGGTCCGGTCCGGACGCGTGTGTCGCGCGTTCGGGCCGCTTTAAACCTCGAGAGCGTGTTTTTGTCTATTTATGTGATTTTGACGTCTTTACGAAATCTGGAATGTAAATATGAACCCGAATTGGGCATATATCCATCACTTGCCCCGAGTCAAGTAATGGCTTGACCCTTACTTGACTCTATTTTAAGATAGGATACATGTCCAATTTGGGTCTGATACTGACCTCAGACGTTGATTTATTGTCGGTTGGGCACGCGGGCCTTGATTTCGCCTAACTTTATTTTTCTTGGCGAGTATTTTGATATCTGCTGACAGGATTAGCGTAACAGATATGCGTATATACAAAAGACATATGTGACGAATTGTAAATATATGCAATCATGTTCATGGATGTCGACATGCATAAGAATGTACTAATCACGAATGCGTTAGTAATGGACGTACCCGACATGCGTGTGACGAGTGCGGAAATAATGATGTACATGATGCAATGACATGTTATTGATAATAAAATCATGCAATCGATTATGTGATGATGAAAACATGGATCATGTATTAAGATAAATAAATCATGGATGTATAACATACGAGCATGATTGCACATGTCGAGTCTAAAAATGATGTGTGTTGTAACAAGGATGTAAAAACACTTAGTCATGCTACTAAGGACTTGTAGAAAATAGAGAGGGATCAAGGATTACCCATAGGAACAAACACTATTAGTGGAATAGGAGAGACAATATTGATCCATAAACCTCCACACTTAATAGTTTTTAGGATCACTCTTATTTCTTGAAGGAGAAGAAACTTTGATGTGGTAAGTTCAAGCATCAAGTCATTTTATTTGGCCGGCAACCATTACACTTTTCAAGGAGAGGTCACCGGCGGTGGGAAGAGGAGGCCACGGCGCAGCACACGGCAGCATGGACGGCGGCGCGTGGCTGGGGGCGGTGGCGCGTGCATCACACGGCGGCGGCTGAATTTTCCGGCGACCCTTGGTGGTGTTTTTCACGGTGGTCCGACCGTCTTGAGGTGGTGAGTTCAATTTTGGGTATGGCTAAACCATTTGCAACCTTTCTTAGGTCCAATTTGATCTTGATTGTCTCTTAAAATTGATTACTCTAGAATGCCACAAGGTGTTGGATAAAATTCCTACAAGAGGTTAGTTCCACAAATCAGCCAAAATTTTGGGTAAGTGCTGAACATTTATAAATGTAATTTCAAGTAGTAATAATCCCCTCATGTATGGTGATCTTGTCGACATGTTGCACCATGATGTAGGTAGTGTTCGAACACGCTTGATGTTGATTGTTGATAGTTGATCATTGTTATCTCCTTCATGATGAAACACTTAGAGAATGTTTCTTGATAGTCGATGCTTACTACTTGTCATATGTCGTCTGCTATCATGGTGAAACACTTAGAAAATATTTCTTGATAATTGTCGCTTGCTATCAGTCGACTACTGACATGGTGGAACACTTAGAAAATATTCATTGATAGTCGACGCTTGTTATCTGTCGACTGCTGACATGGTAGAAAACTTAGAAAATATTCATTGATAGTCGACGTTTGTTATCATAAACATGATTGGAGAATTTGATTTTGATCTTCTCTTAACTAATAAGAACACACGTCGTGGACGTGATTACTACACGCGTGTTCATTGCGCGCGTCGCTTGCTGCATGCATGATCGTAACGTGCGTGATATTGTATCTTGAACACTTAGAATTTCCCAAGCATGCTAAGGCATATATTTTAGTCATTAAGAAATGGTGTAGCATTATGTAAGCGCGTCACTTGTCATGTACGTGCTTGATACGCGCGCATTTAGCGCGTATGTTGTAACCACTTGAACACTTAGATTTTTTCTTATATGCCAATATACATGTTGTAGACCTGCATTAATTAGAAGAGACATGCAAGTATAAAAGTTAGTGCCATGTTCATATTTGCACTCGTTACCTTAAGCAAAGGCGTAGATCACATAATGAACTTAGGTGTCCGAACGAGGCCCATGTCGACATAGAGTTGCCCCCCAAAGGGGATGTTCGCTATGTGAGGTATAGAGACTAACAAGTCTATAGATATGTGGTTGTCTCCATGTGGAGAGTGTTAGTTGCTTAGTGTTCACATAGGTGGCTGTCGCATACGCGCGCGTTGATCAAGTTGTTATCTGCTTTTGCAGGTTAGGTTGTTAAGACAGTTTTCTTGAGTTCACGCTTGCAGCTGATCTGAGATAGTTGCTATGAGTAAGTCTCCCATTCTTACCCCGTGCGTTACTTTATATTCAGATACCGGTGACGAGTCAGAGGCCGATTTGATAGCGTATTTGGATAGCGAGTTAGGAGCTGACACTGATCACACCCTGGAGTCTGCAGCCGAGATAGAGACGACAGAGGTGACTCAGTACTTTTGTAACAACCGAATAAATGAAGAGCGATATATGTTGTACGCATCTTCCTCCGGACTCTGTCCATACTTGGAAGCTGTGTTCCCTTACGACGTACTTCCGGGAGTTACCCCAGGACAACCCACGGTGCCTCCTGACGACTTGTCTGTTGTTTACTTGGGGCAAATTCGGGAAGGCTTGCGCTTTCCTTATTGTCCAGACTTGGTTGATCTCTGCCAATTTTATCAGATCTCACCCTTGGATCTTGCGCCTGCTGGGCTCCGTGTGTGGACTTGTTTCCGAGTATTGTTTCAGCAGCAGTCGTGGCATTACTCTACGGTTATCTTCCATTGTTTCTACCAACTTCTGCGTCCGGACGTAACAGGGTTGTGTGGCATGAATATGCGTTGGCCTTGTTTACAAGAGAAGGGGTTCTCCACACTTGGGCTTGGAGACGCAGAGTGGGATAGTGATTTCCGGCTTGCTGCGAAGGCTGACCGTTCTGTCTCTCATTGGCTACATCAATACTTATTTGTGTGTAATGTTGGCACTACTTGGGATACAACACATGTTATGGAGGTTGATCCTGCCCCCACCTTCTCTGAGCTCTCTTCTGCAGACAAGAAGGTTTTGAAGCACATATATCAGTGTCAGCAGGCTCGCACTTGTCAGTGTTTGTTGCGTGCATTAGATCAGGAGTTGATTGATGTCGGGATTCATGTGCTTTCTTCTGAGGATTCGGTATGCTGAAAGCCTTTATAATTTCATATTATGTTGTGATGTAGGTTGGTTTGATGGAAAGAGCTCGTCCTTGCAGACGGATCCTGCTCGTGTTATCTCTTCTACCAAGAAGGTCGTGTCGTCTCCTGCTCCTCCCGCTCCTAAGGCTTCCGGTCATGGCCGCGACAAGGTATTGATGACTAATATGTTTCATTGTGATTTTCCTTTGACTTACTACTCTTCCGTGTTGTTATTCTTAACTTGATTTTGTTTGCAGGTCGTCCGACTCTCGTAACTGAGCGCGTTGTTCCTGCTCCGAAATCCGGCATATCTGCTAAGAGATCCGACGCGGTGGCGTGTGCCTCGAGTGAACCTAAGCGCGCTAAGGTTGGTGAGACAAGCCAAACTCCTTCTTGCGGAAAAGGAAAAGGAGTGGAAGGTCGTACAGAGGCACCTTCTGCCCCCCGGTCGAGGGACCGGCTCGTGGAGGAGCGTACTCCTCGTCGAGGTATGTATCGCGTGCTTGTTTCTTTTGCTATCCTTGCAATATTTTGATTGTTGTTTCCATATCACTATTGTTGTTTGCCAGCACTCTCAGCGCTTGGGCGTGCTGACTTGATTCTTCCTCTCGAGGGCGACATTTTTGGTAGTGATTGGACGCCTTTTGCTACCGGTTGTCCTCGATTTGCAAATGATTCCAAACTTAGCATTCCAGATGTAGGCGTCTGAGTGCTGCAAAGGTGTGTCCCTCCTGACGATCGACCTATTCGACCGTCGTCTGATGAAGAGGCGCAAGCCTATGTTGAGCGTGCCTTGACTCGATCCGCTCTCGTGAGAATCAATCTTCTCTTTTTCATTATTTGTATGAATGCATACATTGTTATGACACATTTATGCCTTGTTTGTTTTTGCGTTGTTCTCAGGCTGTTGCCGACATGGTGAACATGCCGTCCTTCGCGATGGAGCTTACGAGCGAGAAACGGGCTGCCGTTGAAAAGTGCGACGCCGTTCGTCGTGAGCTTGCTTAATCCAAAGAGAGGGTGCGCACTCTTATCTCAAAGGCCGCGGATTTTGAGGCTCAATATAACTCTCATCAGGCTCGACTTGACGAGCTTGAGGCAGAGGTCGTTGCTCTTGAGAAGAAGATAACAGAGGATGTTAACGCGCATGAGATAGCGCTGCGTGCTGCACGCGAGGAAGGCTAATAGGCTGGCAAGGAGGAAGGACTTGCTGAGTATCCAACTACTCCTGCCTTTGTTAGTGCGGTCGATGCAGCCGCCAGGATGAAGTCTGATAAGCTGATGGGAGAATTTGCAGAGGATAGGGTGAGTATTCTTGCCCCTGACTTCCCTTTTGACAAGTTTGGTCCTTACGCGAATTATATTGTTGGACATGTTAACGCTTTGCGTCGTTTGGCACTTGAGGAGGCCAATTATGAGATGTTGTTTTGTGATGATGATGGTATCGACCTTGTTATCACCTCTGCTGAGATCATGGAGGTTGCCCCCGGGCAAGCTGGAGATGATGACACCTCACGAGTGGCGTCAGGTTGATTTTCAGGAGTATATCAAACTCTTGTACATATATTTTACTTCCCGTGTTTTGGGTTGGGGTTGCTCTGGGATTTGACCCTTGAACCTTTGTTTATATTCTGCTTGCTTGGAATTTTGTCATCTAGACCTGTCATGATCGTAGTAGAAATGCATGATAACTTGTTAGTAGTATTTCATACCTTGTGTTATCGTAGTCGTCTGTATACATTGGACTTGCATGATAGGATTAATCTCCTTGTTGTAGTGGATATAACATCCGTAGCTGTGACCGCAGGACGTGCGTCGCTAAGTTTCATGAGTGCCCATCTTGTTTTAAATCCAAGGAATGGCGTAATAAGTGTAGCGAGTACTTACCGTGTTTATAGATAGTAACACGCAAGATCATGTGATAGCATTGCACTCGGCGCTGGTACTTGGCACGAGGGCACTTGGCACTAGCACTTGGCATATAGTAGAGTCGTCTTGGCGAGGCGAGCCATTAGTTTATACCCTCTCTTAGTTCCGCTCTAAGGCGATGTTGTGACAAGACGCTACTTGTTCTATACTATGCGTTTTTCCATCCGTCAGTTGGGCACGCCCCGCGTGACGTTGTTGCAAAGCTTTCCATGGCTAGACCCGTACTTACTTTGCAATGCTACTACGCCTCCACTTGGTTAAACCAAGGGGCGGAACAGAGGTCGTATCAATACGCCTTGTAGTTTTTACAGTCTCTTGAACCATTTCAAGGCGACGTTGTCGCAAGACGCTACTTGCTCTATGCTATGCGTTTTTCCATCTGTTAGTTGGGCACACCCCGCGTGATGTTGTTGCAAGGCTTTCCATGGCTATTTCCGTACTTACCCTGCGATGCTACTGCACCTCTCCGTGGTTAGTCCGAAGGGTTGCACAAGACCGCTTTAGAACGACTTGCAATTTTTCCCATCTCTTGGTCCACTCCAAGGCGACGTTGTGGCAAGACACTACTTGCTGCATTTGGTGTGTTTTATTCCATTATATGCTCACGGGCAAAATAGCGTTGTACAAGACTCAACTTGTAAGTTTGGTGAGTTTTGGAGACAGGGTGCGCTCCTGCTAGCATGTATCAACCCGCGATGGGGAAGCATACTTTGTAATAGCATGAGGTTGCCCTCTATAGAGAGGATGTCGTGCCATGACATATCAACCCGCGTTGGGGAAGCATACTTTTTAGTAGGATGGGGTTGTCGTCTAACAAGAGGACATCCTCCATGTTGTATCAACCCGCGTTGGGGAAGCATACTTCGTAGCAGTATGGGGTTGTCGTCTAACAAAAGGACACCCGCCATGTCGGGGTAATCAGTCCCTTTGAATGTTGTCGCATCCTGTTTTAAAATCAGGGAATGGCTATGAACATGAGGATTTGCCTCTAACAAGAGGATATCGCAGCATGCCATTTTTTAGTTGTCAACATGGGGGTTGCCCTCACAAGGAGGATGTCGCAGCATGTCACTTGTAGATAATCTTGGTTTGAACTCAAGATGTAGTGTGTTGTCGACGTTATTTAGAGTTAGTCGTCATTGTAGATAGAGAGCGTTTGTGTGCTCGTTGTTGATGTCGATAATAGATATGTCGATGTTGTATAATATAAGTCGATTGTTTGCATATAGCGCGATAGCTTGTATTGTTGGTGCGAGTAATATGCGCGTAGTTTACTACTTTGCGTAATTCCAAAGTAGTATGTATAACATAGTAATGTACATACGAAAGCAGATTGATTTCATTAGGTTCTTGGTATATGTACAACGAGATGCAAGAAGGCGTCAACGGATCTCTCCTTCTGAAACGTAGTAGAGCTAACAAGCGTAAACTACACTAGAGTAGTACCGCTTTAAATCTAAAAAGACTTAGAGTAAATAAGCATAAGTGGAGATAAAGGGATAGATAATATGTTTGTCGCCTTCATGGTTGGCTTGATGGCAGAGCAGGGTGGCTGTGCGCCACATAACTCTTCAGTGCGCCTAGCGCGATGATCTCTTCAATCTCCAATCTTAGAGATAGGCAATCATTAGTGCTGTGCCCCCATGTCTTGTGGTGTTTGCACCACTCATCAATATCCTTGCCTAGAAAAGCTGTCTTTGGCTCGAGTGGTGAGTTAAGCTTGTTCTCTAGGAGGCAAACGTATATTTCTTCAACCTCTGTGTTTAGAGGAGTGAAAATGTAATCGTTTTTTATGACCGTTCCTCCGTTTGGTCACTTATCGGCTTGAACTTCCCCTTCCTGGCTGAAAGGTGTACCCCATCCCAGCTCTCGTTCACATGCGATTGCATTTTACAACTTTTCTTTTAAGTCTGCCATTGTATCAGTGGTTTGCCATCCACAGATTCTTCTGAAAAGGAGGAAAGATGGAGCATTCATGTGTAAGAAGAATGTGTTGATCACATCTCCCTTCGTTGCTCTAACCAAAGCGGCGTTGTAAGCAAACCTTCTGAATTAACTCATTATTGGGTCATTCTGTCCCTGCTTGATGTCCCAAACACTTTGCCATGCTGGGAAGCATAATCTTTCTGGCAGACTTACAAGGGTTAAAACTTACTCCTTACTTTCTTCAAAACCGGACTCAGAGTTCAATCTTCTCTTCTTATAAGGGTCGACTATTGCTATGGCGACATGTTATCTGCTTCTCAATGCGTTGACATAACACTTTCGTGCCGTCGTCTGATCTCCATGTACTTCGCCAATCCCATTTCTTGTTAGGAACTTCATCTTTTGGTGAACAGTGGATGGAACGATCTCGTAAGGGTTTATCGTTGTCCTTCCCAAGATTCCATTGTATGCTCCTAGAGCTTCCACCACCACGAAGGTAACGTTGACGCTAAGCATTTTCCATCCTTCGCCAAAGATGAGTGCTAATGTAATTATTCCCAAGGGACATGTTGCAGCACCTACGAAGCTAACCAAAGTGAAGGTCCTGGGAGTAAGGTCTGCTATTGTTTTTCCCAATTGTTCAAGCACTCCAACATGCAATATATCGGCAGAGCTGCCTCCATCTACTAGAATGTGCTTCACGTCATATCCATCGATGTCCATTGTAATGACGAGGGCGTCGTCATGAGGGTAGACAATGTGCTTCATGTCCTCCCTTGAAAATTGGATGACAACGTCGTCTTCTTCAGGTTGGCGTCACTTCCCATATTTAGGAAGTGTCTTTACTTGTGATGCGTAGACATCACTTGAATTAGACACGTGACCCCCAGCAGCTGGGCCTCTGTGAATGACATTGATTACTCCTCTTTTGATAGGAGGTTGGTTATCATTCGCTTTTTCTTTCCTTTTCCTGACGACTCTGCGTTGGCCTTCTTTGGACGTTTGTCGCCTTGGTCGACGTAATGCTTCAGTTCTCTTCTTAGCACGAAATTTTTTATGCGGGATCTTAAACTTACATAGTTACCCATTTCGTGGCCATAAACCTCGTTGTTTTCACACCACTTGTTTTCTTATTTTCCCAACGGGCCCTTACGGAAGTTGAAAGGCTCTTTCCACAGTTTGGTCTCCTTCATCTCTTTCAAGATAACAGACAGTGGCGCGTTCAAAGGAATGCAATCTGCAAGATTAATCTCTTTGGGCTTTTGGAAGTATGATTGAAATGGTCATTTCTACTATGGTTGCCACTGCAAATTTTGTTGGTTGCCTTGCGGTGGTTTTGCTGGCTTGTTGTTGTTTTCCTTTGCACGGGCAGCACTCAACTTAGTTTTTTTTTGTTGCTTGAATCTTTCCAGGTCCACAAACTCTTTTACTCTTGATGCCAATTCTTCAAGTGTCTCAGCAGGACGTTTGGACATCTTCTCGGTGAGTGCATATCTTTTACGACCCAAGTTGTTTATAAAGGCTCGAACTATCTCTCCCTCGGTCAAATTTCTTTGAATGTCAACGATATTTTGATTGAAAGGATGTAGTAATCCGTCAACGATTCTTCGTTTAGCTGCTGTACGTTATTCAATGCGTTCGATCCCTTTAGGAGCGTGCTCTCTCTCATATATCGCTGTATGAACTTTGCCTTCAAATATGGCCAAGAGGTTACACTCCCGCATGGAAGCGAGAAGAACCAGTACGCTGCCGTTCCTGCCAAAGTTTGAGAAAACGTCATGGCCACATGATGTGGGTTGTCAGTTCTTCCAAGTAGAGAGGCTTCGTGCTGCCGCACGTGCTCGATTGGGTATCCTTTCCCTCGATACTTGTCAATTCAGATTCCATAGAGCACATCTGGAACACGACTTTGAACAAGTTCATCTGTGAAATGATGAGACGCATTCTCAGCCAATGCGTCCATGCCTTTCATCTTAGATTGCTTCATTTTCTGTTCAATTATGGCTTCCAGATCCTTCGGTGTGAGTCCCGTGATTGAAACGTCATCATTGATCACTATTTCGTCCTGAACCGCTAGAGGTAACGGCCTTGACGAATCTTCAAGTTATCGTCATGTCGGGTCCTTCCTTCTCACGCTCTTTACTTCACGCCTAGTCGTCCGGACCTGCACACAGGGCAGTAAACAGCACGAAGAGGGGGGGTGCCGTTTGAGCCCTCTCTGATGCTAAAACGAGAATTCTAGAGAGAGAAATATAGAGATAAGTCAGAGCTCCTAAGCCAATCTCAAGTGGAATTGCCCTCAAATGAATGGCCTAGGTCCCCTATTTATAGGCTTCCTTAGAACCGATCTCGGTTTTTTAGCAGTTTGACGACGGTTTTAGAGAGAAATGTGAACCGTCGTCTGGTTTGATCAAGGTTGGCTACTGCTCCTAAGTGCATTAACATAGCACTTTCGTGCTGTCGTCTGATCTCCCAATACTTCGCCAATTCCGTTTTTCGTCGAGAACTTCATCTTTTGGTGAACAGTGGATGGAACCATCACGTAAGGGTTTATAGTTGTTCTCCCTAAGATTCCGTTATACGCTCCTAGAGCTTCCACCGCCACGAAGGTGACATTGACGCTAAGGGTTTTCCACCCTTCACTAAAAATGACCGGCAATGTGATTGTTCCTAAGGGACTTGTTGCAGCACCAGCAAAGCTTACCAATGTGAAAGATCCCAGTAACGTCCGCTACCGTCTTTCCCAATTGTTCGAGTACTCTGACATGTAGAATGTCAGCAGAATTGCCTCCGTCAACCAAGATGCATTTTACATCATACCCATCAATGTCCATTGTGATGACGAGAGCATCGTCATGAGGATAGACAATATGTTTCATATCCTCTTTTGAGAATTGAATGACGACGTCGTCTTCTTCAGGTTGACATCGCTTCCCAAACTTAGGAAGTGTCTTCACTTGCGAGGCATAAACATCTCTTAGGTTTGACATGTGACCGCCAGCAACTGGGCCTCCATGGTTGACATTGATTCCGCCTCGCTTTGGCGGAGGCGGGTTATCATTGACCTTCTCTTTTCCTTTGCCCTTTCCAGATGATTCTTCATTGGCTCTCTTTAGACGCTTATCGCTTTTGTCGACATAATGCTTTAACTCACCCTTCAGGATGAAATTATTGATGCGGAATCTGAGACTCACGCATTTTCCCGTTTCGTGGCCATGAACCTCGTGGTTTTCACACCGCTTGTTCTCTTCCTTCCCCAATGGACCTTTTCGGAAGTTGACAGGTTCCTTCCACATGTTTGTTTCCTTCATTTCCTTCAAAATAATGGATAGTGGCGCGTTCAGAGGAACGCAGTCAGCATGATTGATTTCTTTGGGCTTCTGGAAATCTGATTGAAATGGTCTCTTAGGCTGTGGTTGCCACTACCTATTTTGTTGGCTGCCTTGCTGAGGCTATGCTGGCTTGCTTTTTTCTTTTACTCGGGCGGAACTTACTTTAGCTTTGTTTTTTTCCCTGAATCTCTCAATGTCTACAAACTCCTTCACCCTTGAGTCTAACTCTTTAAGTGTTTCAGCAGGTCGTTTGGACAACTTCTCACCGAGCGCGTATCCTTTACGACCTAAGTTGTTTATGAAAGCGCTCACTATCTCCCCTTCAGTCAAGTTTCCTTGGATGTCAGCAACGTTCTGGTTGAAGCAGACATAGTAATCTGCCGATGATTCGTCGTTCTGCTGCTGGACGATATTCAATGCGTTTGCTCCTTTTAGGAGCATACCCTCTCCTATATAACGCTAAATGAATTTAGCCTTTATAAAGGGCCAAGAAGTCACACTCCCGCATGGAAGTGAGAAGAACCAATGCGCTGCAGTCCCTACCAGAGTTTGGGAAAACGTCATGGCTACATGATGTGGGTTGTCAGTTCTTCCCAGCAGAGACGCTTCATGCTGCTGTACATGCTCTATTGGGTCGCCTTTTCCTCGGTACTTGTCTATTTTTATTCCATAGAACGCGTCTGGTACACGGCTTTACACGAGTTCGTCTGTGAAGCGATGAGATACATTCTCAGTTAATGCATGCATGCCCTTCATCTTGGCCTCCTTCATCTTTTTTCTCTATTATTGCTTCCAGGTCTTTTGCGGTGAGTCCCGTGATTAGGACGTTGTCATTATTCACTGGTCTTCTCCATCCAGTGTTGCGATACATCCCAGCATGTTCTTGGCTGGTTCCCTGGTAGGAACCCTCCTTATAGTATTGCTGTGAGTGTGGAGGCGGTGGTTGTCTCCATGATTCTTCCAGACCACGCATTCTTTCGTAAGGATTGAATGAACGAGCTGCTTCTTGCCTTGATACACTCCTTGCTTGTTGGAACTGGAATGCTTCTTCTGGATGCTGTTCCCCTACTTGGAATGGAGTCTTTTGGCGGGAAGTGTTTTGTGACAGTGCCCTTGCTAGCATGGCATGTCCCCTGACTGGTGGAGGTGGGGGAGGAGGTGGTGCAAATCCTTGGTTCTTTAGCATTTCTCTGAAAGCTAACAGCTCTTCAAGTTCAGCCATCATTGCAGGAGTAACTGTTGGTGCTGGGTGTGCACCTCTTCCAGGTTGTGTCTCCTCAACAGGCATCCCATGGGGGAATTGTTGATTTGTGTGCGCTTCGTGCTCGAAACCTGGAGGGGGTGTATTGTGCACTTGGTTGTGTGCTCCTTTCTCGTGCTGTGTTGGGGGCACGTCTCTTGCGGGCACTGAGGAAGCTATCGAGGTAGCTTGTGGGATGTTCGAAGGTCCAGGCTCACTCCTTGCAGACGCCTTCTTCGGGCGCCCTGGGCCTTTCTTCTTTTTCTGCAGGTTGACAACATCAGGAGGAGGATGAATACTCGTCATAGCTTGTGGTGCAATATAGCTTCTTGTTCGAATCTCACGGACGACGCCAAATGTTTCTTCCTGAACCGCTAGAGGTAACGGCCTTGACGAATCTTCAAGTTATCGTCGTGCCAGGTCCTTCCTTCTCGCGTTATTTACTTCACGCCTAGTCGTCCGGACCTGCACACAGGGCAGTAACCAGCACGAAGAGGGGGGTGGTGCCGGTTGAGCCCTCTCCGATGCTAAAATGAGAATTCTAGAGAGAGAAAGCTAGAGAGAAGTCAGAGCTCCTAAGCCAATCTCAAGTGGAATTGCCCTCAAATGAATGGCCTAGGTCCCCTATTTATAGTCTTCCTTAGAACCGATCCCGGTTTTTGAGCGGTTTGACGACGATTTTAGAGGAAATGTGAACCGTCGTCTGGTTTGATCAAGGTTGGCTGTTGGAAAACTCTAACTTAGTGTGATGACACAAAGGGAACACGCGCGTCGCAAACGAAGACTTGGGTTACGTCGGGTTCGGGCAATCCCGACGTACTCCTGGTCATCTTGGGCAATCCGGAGGTCCGGTCCGGGCGCGTGTGTCGCGCGTCCGGACCTTTTTGAACCTCGGGGATGTGTTTTCGAACTGTTTATGTGATTTTGACGTGTTTACGAAGTCCGGAATATAAATACAAACCCGAATTGGGCGAATATCCATCAATCACTGGCCTTCTCAACCTAGTGTTGCGGTACATCCCAACATCTTCTTGGCTCGTTGCTTGGTAGGAACTTTCATTGTAGTACTGTTGTGAGCGTGGAGGCGGAGGTTGTCTCCATGACTCCTCCTGACCATGCGCCCTATCATAGGGAGTGTACGAACGCGTCGCTCCCTCCCTTGGCTCATTCCTTGCTTGCTGATACTGGTATGTATCTTCTGGATGCTGCTCTCCTCCCTGGAATGGGGTCTTTTGGCGGGTAGCATTGCCTGACATTGCCCTTGCTGGCATGGCATATCCACTGACTGGTGGCGGTGGAGGAAGAGATGGTATATATCCTTGGCTTTACAAAGTCTCCCTGAAAGCTAATAATTCTTCATGTGCAGCCATCATGGCAGGAGTGACTGCTGGAGCTGGGTTTGCACCTCTTTCTTGTTGTTGTGTGTTTCCTGCGGGCATCCCGTACGCGAACTGTCAAATGTTTCGTCTGAACCCGCTTGACGTAACGGACTCGACGAATCTTCAACTTGATCGTTGTGTTCGGTCCTTCAACTTGCGCTCCTGACTTCACGCTCGTCGTCCGAACCTGCACACATGGGAAGTAACTAGCACAGAGGGGGGTGATGCCAGTTGAGCCCTCTCTGATGCTTAAATGAGAATTCTAGAGAGAGAAAGCTAGAGAGAAGTCAGCGCTTCTAAGACAATCTCCAGTGAATGTAAAGTATCAAATGGGTAGCCTAGTGTTAGCATGTGGTGACGTGGCGCCGTAATTGGTAGCCCGTCAATTTTAAGGAAATTACCTAAGTTAATTAGGTAATTGTCACATTAGGTTAATTGGGCCTGACCCAATCCCTAATTGACATGGGAGGCCCTATTTTGGGCCTCCCCCTTAATTAACATGGTTCGGCCGAACCATGTACCACATTGGTTGGAGTGGACTTTTGTCCACTCCACTAAATGCTATATATAGGGGGTCTCCTAAGGGGTTTAACACATCAATCAAATTAATAAGTCCCTCCATTGAGGAACTTGAAAAAACCCTCTCACCCTTAGTTGAGATTTTCAGTGCACATCAGTCTGAGGTTCTGTCCCTGTTGAAGAATCGATCAGAGGATTTGCTGTGGAGCTTATACCGCGTAGGACTTCTTCTCACGAAGAACTTGTACGGGTTCCGACCGGAGGATCAGAACTCCATCCACAACGTTCTTGGGCAGGAATGCTATTGAGGTATGTGTACATTATTCCGTTGCATAATTAGATCACTTACTTGTACACGTTTAGCATTCTGTAGCATTACGTCCCCGTAATCCAACAGTGCTATCAGAGCAAGGTTAGGAGTTCTTAAATTTTTGATAAACTGATGTTCTTGAACCTTGAAAAACTGAAATTTTTAAGTTTATGAACACCAAGGTATTTCCGAAAATTTAAACAAGAAATCATGTGTTTGATCTTTAAAAACTTAAAATTTTTGAAATTTACATGTTTTTATAGATCAAAACCGAATTTTGGATTTTAGTTTGATGTTCATGATCTTCAAGAACACGATGAGTTTTATCAAGAACACTTTTTGGATTAATGATCAAGTTATGATTTGATCTTAAAATTTGACAACTTTTCCAATTTTTCACGTTTGTGCCGAAAACCCTATGGGTATTTTAGGTTTAAAAAAAATTTCCTAGGGTGCAAGTAGTAAAATCCGGCCGGCCTAACATAATAGATATATTTGTTACCATATTTAATTTTATTAAAAGGAGATAATATATCTATAAATTGGAAAGATAAGGAAAGATTCACATCATATAGTAAAATATATAAACTATCAATATATTTAGCTAAAAGATAGGGATAAAGATATATTGATAGGATTTTGGTTACTTAAAAAGATTAATAAGATATATTGTCTATTTATTTTATCCCTAAATATATATTTGAAAATAATTATATATATATATATATTTGGCCGAAAATTATATATATATATATATATATTTATTGTTAATTGATTTACATCTTAAATATAGAATCTTGACAATATTTATATATATTAATAATATATAAGTGCCGAATTTTATATATATATTAGCAATATTGGAAATTATTTTACATAATTAATGTTTCTTGTGGGCTAAATTAAGTTTTTAGTGGACTTTAAAACTCTATTTAGCCCAAAAGAAATGTTTCGGCCGAACCCTATGGGTTTATAGGGCCGGTCCAATTTGCAAAACCAGAACGGGTTAAACCAACCCGGGTTTTCTTAATCGGGTGGTCGGACTAAAGTAACTAAGTGAATCTAAACCGAACCGGTTTCGAGTGATGAACCGAACCACAATCTTATTTTATTGAACCGTTTCGGACCAAACCGGATTCTTAAAATTAGACACACTCAGACCGGATTTTAAATTGGACCGAACCAAATTTTAAAATTTTTCAGAAATTTTAAATATTCAATAAAATAGGATGTCAAATTTTAAATCCAAAATATTTTGGAACTTTAAAAGTTTACCTAACAGTGCTCTTAGGGTTTACGTTTTAACACGTTTTCGGATAAAACCCTAATACCTGGTTACGATTATGGGGATTGATCTCGGATATGCATGTTTTTGGGACTGGATTAAATTATTGGGTTGAATTACAATTGTTTACTTCCTACAACATATATTAGAACTGTCGTCTTGACTTAGTCAAGCTAGCTGGATAATAAATTGCGAGCATTGAGCATTGGGATTTAAATATATGGTATGCGCAATAGGATAGACATGCTTGTTAGTATGTGGTGACGTGGCGCCGTAATTGGTAGCCCGTCAATGTTAAGGAAATTACCTAAGTTAATTAGGTAATTATCACATTAGGTTAATTGGGCCAAGACCCAATCCCTAATTGACATGGGAGGCCCAAAATTGGGCCTCCCCCTTAATTAACATGGTTCGGCCGAACCATGTACCACATTGGTTGAAGTGGACTTTTGTCCACTCCACCAATGCTATATATAGGGGGTCTCCTAAGGGGTTTATCACATCAATCAAATTAATAAGTCCCTCCATTGAGGAACTTGAGAAAAACCATCTCACCCTTATTTGAGATTTTCGGTGCACATCAGTCCGAGGTTCTGTCCCCGTTGAAGAATCGATCAGAGGATTTGCTGTGGAGCTTATACCGTGTAGGACTTCTTCTCACGAAGAACTTGTACGGGTTCCGACCGGAGGATCAGAACTCCCTCCACAACGTTCTTGGGCAGGAAAGCTATTGAGGTATGTGTACATTATACCGCTGCGTAATTAGATTACTTACTAGTACACGTTTAGCATTTCGTAGTATTACGTCCCCGTAATCCAACAGTGGTATCAGTGCCAAGTTAGGAGTTCTTAAATTTTTGATAAAACTGATGTTCTTGAACCTTGAAAAACCGAAATTTTTATGTTTATGAACACCAAGGTATTTCCAAAAATTTAAACATGAAATCATGTGTTTGATCTTTAAAAACTTAAAATTTTCGGAATTTAGATGTTTTTATAGATCAAAACCGAATTTTAGGTTTGAATTTGAGTTTGATGTTCATTGTCTTCAAGAACACGGTGAGTTTTATTAAGAACACTTTTTGGATTAATGATCAAGTTATGGTTTGATCTTAAAATTTGATAATTTTTCCAATTAAGGGTGTTTGTGCCGAAAACCCTAGTAAGTTATTAGGTAAAAAATTTAATTTTTTAGGGTCCAAGCAAGGTAATTTCGGCCGGCCTAGGTTAGGGATATAGTTTGCCATATTTTAATTTTATTAAAAGGTAACTATATATCTATAAGTTGAAAAATATGGATAGATTCACAATATAATATTGAAACATATATTAACTATTAATATATATAGCTAAAACCTAGGGATTAATATATATTGATCGATTTAATTGCTATAAAAGATTAAGAAAACATATTGTCTACATATATTTTAATCCCTAAAGATATATTTGACAATAATTATATATATATATATATAGATTTGGCCGAATATATATATGTATATATATATATTTATATTGTTGATTGATTTATATCTTAAAGATATAATCTTGACAATATATATATATATTTATATGTGTGCCGAATTTTTATATATATATTAGCAATATTGGAAATTATTTTATATAATTAAGGTTTCTTGGTGGCTAAGTTAAGTTTTTAGTGGACATCAAAACCCTACTTAGCCCACAAGAAATCCTTTCGGCCGAACCCTATGGGTTTATGGGCCGGTCCAATTGCTAAACCGGAACGGGTTAAACCAATTCAGGTTTTCTTAATCGGGTGGACCTTTTCAGGTCGGGTCAAACCAGAGCAATTAAATAGAGCTTGTCCGAAGGATTGTTATCCGCTCCCAAGGATTGACCAGTTGGTGGATGCCACGTCGGGACATGAGCTGCTGAGCTTCATGGATGCTTATTCTGGTTACAACCAGATCAAGATGGCGAAGGAGGATGCCCCCCATACAGCCTTCTATGCTGATAGTGACGTCTATCACTACGACGTTATGCCCTTCGGGTTGATCAATGCTGGAGCAACTTACCAGAGGATGGTGAACAAGTTGTTCGGGGACATGCTGGGAAAGACCATGGAGGCTTATGTGGATGATATGCTGGTAAAGTCCCGACACGCAGGGGACCATGTCCAGAATTTGGCGGCGGCGTTTGAGCGGATGAAGTTTCATCAGGTTCGTTTGAACACGGACAAGTGCGCTTTCGGAGTGAACTCGGGGAAATTCCTGGGATTTATGGTGAGCCAAAGAGGAATCAAGGTGAATCCTGAGAAGCTGAGAGCAATCAAGGAGATGTAGTCTCCGAAAACCCATCGGGAGGTCCAGGTGCTGAACGGACGATTGGCCGCGATGAATCGTTTCCTATCCAAGGCGAGTGATCGAGCCATGCCATTTTTTGATGTGCTAAGGGCCCACAAGAAGTTTGAATGGTCCGATAAGTGCGAGGAGGCATTCCAAGCACTGAAACAACACCTCCGTACCCTCCCGCCGTTGGCAAAACCGGTTCCAGGCTGTTTCTGAAGTTGCTGTTAGTTCTGTTTTAATAAAGATTATCAAGGGCAACCAAGTTCCTGTTTATTATGTAAGCAAGGCGTTTGCTAAATCAGAAATGAATTATCCCGCTATTGAGAAGTATCTCTTTGCGTTGATTGTTGCTGCTCGAAAGCTACGGCCTTACTTCCATGCCCACGAAGTTACGGTGTTAACTAATCAGCCCTTGAAGCACTTTTTGAACCGACCGGAGGCGTCGGGGAGATTGGTGAAATGGGCCATCGAGCTTACGGAGTTCCGTATCCACTTTGCTCCGAGGACAGCTATTAAGGGCCAGGCATTGGCAGATTTTATAGCAGAGTCTACAGCACCCGATCTGGAAGAAGCAGGTCCTGTAGAGGGGGCAACCATGGAAGTCCCGATAGCAGAACAGCCAGAACAGCCAAATGAGGAGAACACCTGGGAGATGTACACTGATGGTTCATCAAGTGTAGAAGGATCGGGGGCAGGATTTGTATTGATACCGCCCGGTGGAGGCGAGCCCCTGCGATATGCCTTGGCCTTGACGTTTAGGGCCACCAACAATGAAGCTGAGTATGAGGTCTCATCACGGGCCTTAAAATCGCCAAAGGCACGGGAGTTGATCATTTGAAAGTGAAGTGTGATGCCAGCTTAATCGTGAATCAAGTCTAGGGGAATTATGAAGCCAAGAGCCCGACAATGAGGAATTATTTGCAAGAGGTGCAGACTTTGAAAAGAAGCTTCAAAAGCTTCAACATTGAGGCAATCCCGAGGGAAGAAAATGCGGAGGCAGACGCCTTAAGCAAGTTTGCCCTGGGAGTGGTCCCCGAGGAGAATCGGAAGGTGCACTTTCTGGAGAGAGTAATTATCTCAACCATCGATCCGTCGGAAGTTTGCGCTATTGAGGCAGGATCGGAGGAAGAAGAGAAACCCACCTGGATGACCCCGATAGTCACATACCTGACTACGGGGGCACTCCCCGATGACGAAGTGGCAGCTGTTAGGTTATGTCGAATCGTGAGCAATTACATGATGGTGGACAACCAGTTATACAAGAGGGGGCATGTAAAGCCTTTTCTGAAATGTGTGGCGGAGCCTGATACGAATCGGATCCTGAGAGAGTTGCACGAGGGAGTCGCGGCTTGTCATGAAGGGGCCCGATCCATTGTGAGGAAAGCGTTGAATCTAGGCTACTATTGGCCTTCGATGAACAAGGAAGCGACAGCGATGGTCCAAGCCTGTGATGCATGCCAAGGTACGCTCCGAATATCGTGGCTCCTGCCGCGGACTTGATGTCCATCAGAAGTGCTTGGCCCTTCGCACAGTGGGGCATTGACTTGGTGGGACCTCTTCCACAAGCAAAAGGTCAGTGCAAGTATTTACTCGTAGCCATCGATTACTTTTCGAAGTGGATAGAGGCTAAGTCGTTGGCCAAGACGACGGGGTAGCAGATCCTCAAGTTTCTCCAAACTCAGATCATATCCCGGTATGGGGTTCCTCGAGTGTTGATCAGCGATAATGGCCCTCCGTTTAATGGAGCTCAGCTGAAGGAGTATCTGGAGGAATTGAACATCGAGCATCAGACAGCTTCCGTCCACCATGCTCAGACTAATGGCCAAGTCGAATCAGCCAACAAGATCGTGATGGATGGCTTGAAGAAGAGAGTCTACGCTTTGCAGGGTCATTGGCTAGATGAGCTGGAGAACGTGCTGTGGGCTGTTAGAACAATACCCAAGCAATCGACGGGAGAGACTCCGTTTGGCCTTGTTTATGGCACGGAGGCAGTTGCTCCCGTGGAGATAGTGGTGGCGTCCCATTGCAGGAGGTATTATGAGCCTCTGACGAACGAAGAAATGAGACGTCTGGACTTGGACTTGCTCGAAGAGAAAAGGTGGAAGGCTGATGAAGTTCAGGCTCGGATGCGTCTGGCAACAACCCGGTATTATAATCGGCGTGTCAAGTCCCGACAATTCTTCGTTGGAGAACTTGTCTGGCGGAGGAACGAGTTCGTTCATCAAGATCGGATCAACAAGCTATCACCGAAATGGGATGGACCTTACAAGATTGTAGGGATGCCAGCCCTGAACGCGTATAAGCTAGAAGACCTTGACGGCAAGACGTTGAAACATTCCTTCAGTGGCGCACACTTGAAGAAGTATCATGTTTGATATTAAGTCGCCTTTAGAGGTGCGCGATGTTAAGCCGCCGCGAATGGCGCAAGTTGTCTATCGATTGATCCGATGTAAGCCAGCTTTGAGTTATTAATGAATAAAAGAAGTTACTTCTGATCCAAATACTTTTAGATTTATTCTAACTGTTAGTAAGACGTCCTGAAGGACGCGACAAAAGCCTTCCGAGGTACGATTAAAGCCTTCCAAGGTACGATAAAAGCCTTACGAGGTGCGAGTAAGTCGCCTTTATGGCACGATAAAAAGCCTTCCGAGGTACGATAAAAGCCTTACGAGGTGCGAGTAACTCGCCTTTATGGCGCGATAAAAAGCCTTTCGAGGTACGGACAAAAGCCCTACGGGGTATGAGTAAGTCCTCTTTATGATGCAACCAAAAGCCTAGGTATGAAAAAGCCCTAAGGGGTCCGCATAAGTCGTCTATATGATGCAGCAAAAAAGGCTTAAGGGGTACGATTAAGTCATCTAGAATGACGCGATAAAAGCCCTAAGGGGTACGATTAAGTCGTCTAGAACGGCACGATAAAAGCCCTAAGGGGTACGATTAAGTCGTCTAGAATGGCGCGATAAAAGCCTTAAAGGGTGCGAAAAAATCATCTTAAGTGATGTGTGAAATTGCCTTGAATGGCATGGATGAGAAACCTTAAGTGGTGAAGTCCCGAGAAAAATGTCGTGAAGGGCATACGAAATTACATTAAATGATATGAATGAGAAACCTTAAGTGGTGAAGTCCCGAATAAAGCATCGGAACGACGCGTTGGAACGTTTTAAGTAACGAATCTAAAGTCGCTTTAAATAGCGCAATAATTATCGAGACCAAAAAAGATGAAAGGAATTTCTTATAAGGGCTCGAAGGCCGAAGGGTTCCGATACAGAGAAACAGGGAGGATACAAGGAGAAAAATTACAAGGACTTAGAGAATAAAATATTAAGCTTGGTCCTTGTTGGAAGTTGGGTCCTCAGCAGCTTCGGAGGGAGTAGGATTCGAGGGGGCTTGGGCAGAAGGCTCCGCAGTCCACGTAGTCGGGTCCGCGGCATCAGCCTCATCACTCTCCGCGGGGAGGTTGAAGTATTTCTCCGCGAAGGGGGCGAGGGTCTCGGACTTCTTGAAGTCGATGGAATCCTCGTATGCCGTGTAAAGTTCCTCGACGGCATTGAAAAGAAAGTTCTCCACCTCGGTTTTGCAGAACCCCACGGCATCCGCCTTGAAATCTTCGGAGTTCCGATACTCCTCGCGACCCTGAGCCTTTGCCTCAGCCAGCTTGGCAGGAAATTCAGCCTTCTCGGCTTCAAGTCCCGCCTTGGCTTCCGCGAGAATGTCCTTCTCGAAGATGAGTTGCCTCTTCTCCGCCTTGTGCCGCTGCTGCTCCTCCTTGAGTATCCTTCGCTCCCGCCGTAGCACGTCTTCATAATCTTGAACCTGCTTGTGCAGGCTCATAGCCTTCTCGCCAAGGAGGGTCTGTTCCCCTGCTATCTTCTCCCTCGCCGCCACAGCGCTGGCAAGGTCCTCCTGGAGTTTGGCCAAGGCTTTGGGGTCCGCCCTGGCTTGTGCCTCCTCCAAAGCACCCTTCAGAGCCAGGATGAAGCCAAAGCAGCGCTGCTGGTCCGCGGTTTCCTAAGATAAAAGGGAAAAAGGATTAAAATCCGATAATCGAAGGCAAGAACAATGAAGGCAAAAATAAAAGCAGGAATAAAGTTTACCTCCATCCGACGGATAGCCATGCTGCGAAGCTCTTCCTCGATTTCCTCCCGCGCCAAGGAGATGGGGCGTCTCAAGGCTGGTGGAATTGACCCTGCCAGCAGATGCAGGGCCAATTCAGGCTGAAGGTCTCCCCGATGGAGTGAGACCCCTTGGAGAGACTCGATCGGGTTCCAGGGAACCGTCTCTTGGTCGGGGGTAAAAACCTTGTAAAGGTTCTCATCCACGGGGAGAGGAGGGTAACCCTAGAAGCTTCAGTCGTAGGAGCCACCTCAGTCGGAGGCTCGGGAGTCAGAGAGCGGAACTCCAGAGGAGGCCTCCGAGACACGTCCTCCACAGTTGGCCTTAGGATGCTTCGACCTGGCCTTTGGCGGGGAAGCAAGCCGCCTTCATTTGGCTCCTCAGAGGAGGGGGAAGCCTCCAAGTTGGTCACCTGACGGAACTGAGCTTCCGTCGGGGCATCCTCCATCATCGGCTCCTGTGGAGTTGCGGCCCTTGCTGAAGTAGCAGCCTTCTTCGGAGTAAGAACCTCCAACGGACCTGCGGTGGCGGGACGAATGAAGTCAGGCAGAGTATTATGGGGGCACCAGATGATTTGGCGCGCGACATATTGGTCCTTTCCAAAGAAGTTGTAGTATCCCGCCTTAAGGATGCGGGGAGTTTCTCCTCGAAGTATATACTTAATTTCTCAGACCCGCGACTCCCGATCAGCGGGGATAAACTCCTTGGGAACTAATCTCCTATATTTCTTAATAGCGTGGCGAACGCGCTTACCTTCCTCAGCAGTGGTGACACCGAAGGCTTGGTCTATCTCCTCCCTTCTGGCCCGCTTGGCCGTCCCGACCTGCTCTTCAGTCGGAGGAGCAGCAGAAGAGGAAGCTCCCTTCTTCAAAGACTTCCGCTTCCGCTTGGAGCCACCCTGGACGGCATCGGTCTCCCCCTGCTTCAACATGAGATGGTCAGCAGAGATGCCTTCTTGGCTGCAAAAATGAAAAGACAAAGCAGTTAGAAGTGTTACCCAGATAACCAAATTCTTGGAAATGGAATCGAGGAGCTGGACTCCGATCTGGATCAAGTCCTCCTCCACGAGCTTGTTGGCGTCGAGGGGAACGAAGGATTCCCCCCAACGGTAAAGCTGGACCAGCTGGAGAGTGTTGAGGTCATCCTCGGTATAGACTTCGAGCTTGGGGGCAGGGTCAGCCACAACCTCCCATCGGGGCCATGGGATAGAGCTGTTTTGGACGAAGAAGTAATACTTCTTCCATCCGCTATTGTCGGACCCTGAGTCACGAATGAGCACCCGATCCTTATTAAACTTCCAGGTCTCGCCATCCCAGCTGAAACGTGAAAGTTGCTCCTTTGTCCATTTGGGGAGTCGGGGAGTGAAGGAGCAAACACCAGCCTTATTACACTTCATTCCGTAGAAGGTGCGGAAGAGTAGCAAACTGTACGTCCACTGCTGGCGGAGGCACAGAACCTGGAAAGCGTTCCACACACGGATAGCATGTGGAGAGAAGGTGCAGGGATGCGTCTGGTAGAAGTTGCACATCTCCACCAGGTTCCCGCAAAAAGGGAATCGAATCCCAGCATTTATTTGCCCGATGGAGAGGAACACCTCTCCTTCCCGAGGACGCGTGACAATATGCTTTCTCCTGGTGGCTGGATGAGACTCGTAGGGGAAGCGGGGTTCCCAGTCTGAAGTAATGCAGCCTTCTCGGAGAGAAGCCTCAAACGAGGTCTCAGAAATTTCGTTAATAGCAAGCTCAAAGGTAAAAGGGGTCCTTTCCCCGGAACTGGCCTCGTCTTAAAACGGCCACAGACAGGAAAACTTAAGAAAAGAAGAGAAAGTTATGTCAGTAAACCATGGAAGCAAGGAAGGAAAACCTTACCAGACATTGTTGATGGCTGCTCGGAAAAAATGAAGAATGATCTGGAGGGCTGGAGGCCTTGGATCACTGGAAGAGCAGACGAAACTTGGAGAAGAAGCTTCGAGGTTTGAAAATGGCAGAATTTCCAGAAATCAAAACGGTAGGGAAGAAATGAATAGTGCTTGAGTTTTGGCTTTTATAGGCAAAAGGACAGCTGGACAGACTCAAATCTGGGTCGTTGAAGATGAAAAGACTTGATCTTGATCACCGAAATTATAGGGACGGTACGGAAGAGACGTTAGTGACGTAATGAGTGCTTTTTCAGAAAGTAGCAGTCACGCTGGTTTAGGCGTCGTTTTATTATCCCTAGCATTTAATGCTGCAGTAACCGAGGAATCTCCTCGGATTTGGCAACTGTCTTTAAAGTCTGAGGAATTACGAGTGAGAAGCTCTGTTATTCAAGAATTATGCCTAAGGCAAAAGCCTCCGATAGTGATATCGGGAGGTCTGAAGATAAAAACCTCCGATGGCAATATCGGGAGGTCTGGAGATAAAAGCCTCCGATGATGAGGTCGGGAGGTCTGGAACTGGAAGACACGACGGACTGCAAGTCCCCCGTGTCTTGGGGGCAAATGATGGGCTCCGACGTAATCGTTAGCCCCGTTAACAGTCAGTAGACGACGAGTAAGCCTGGTGGGCCTTGTGAAAGACCTGGAAGGTCCAGAAGCCCAGTACGAAGGGTCCCGACGAGATCGGTCCCGATATATAAGACGAACGCTCACGACGAGAAGCCTTTGAGAAGGCCCCGATAATAAAGCCCCGAGGAGGATGGACCTGTCTCGAGAGACAAGGGGTCCTGGGTGGTGACCTAGAATGAGATAACTCTGGAGTCCTCGATATGAATTGGGACTTGTGATCAGAGGATAAGACCGAGAAACCCGCCTACTAGATAGGGTAGTGGGGAGTCGGTTGAGATAGAGATAAACTCCCCCGAGATACACAGGGCGTGCCCGAGATACGCGGAGCGTGGGCGAGATACGCGGAGCGTGGGCGAGATACGCGGAGCGTGGGGAGAGATACACGGAATCCCGAACGAGATATACGGAATCGTGGGTAAAACTGCCAGGCGCGGTTACAGGTAACTGAGTAACTTCCCCTCCTATATAAAAGAGGAAGTTACCTCAGAAAACACACATTCTAATACGAGCATAGATTATTGCTTACCACCCCATCATTCATATACTCATTTCAGCATCGGATAGGGATTCTGGGTCACCACCCAGGTCATCCCCTTTTGCAGGATTACGCGGAGCCCAGGAGTTCAAGCCTTTCCGTCAAGAACGTAACGGAGCTTCGCCCGTGATCCAACAATTAGGATATTAATTTTTATTTTTTTTTGCCAAATATTAGTATATTAATTTGTAAATCGTTTAATATTAGATTAGTCACCCAATTCTAAAGGTTAAAATATTATATTATCTCTCTTTTTTTAACGTTACATATCCTCGGCGTTTGTAATTCATTTACTTTAAGCGACACTGCTTTGCCAGCTAACGGTAAGGGGGTGTTAAGATGTACGTAATGTGAGATTACTTAAAATGTGATATTACAAGTGTTGGGATCAAGATGACGTGGCCTTGAACTTCGGGAAATGGACTTTGAGGTCTCACCTTTAACTCGCTCCTTTAGGTGTCTTTCTCTACCTCTCGGGTGATTAATTTCCTTTAGAGCTTTTTGTAAGTGGCGAGGACCTGAAAAAGGATGGGGATGACCCCTGATTCCACTCTGAAGCTTAAGTTAGTAATGGAATTTAATAGAGAATACTTAAAAGTATCTGAATCAAGATTAAGTAAATAATGAAAGTGAATCCCTATTTATAGGGGGAGTGTACCGACTTTAAGTGGTGGTTACCCTCTTGGGAGGGTTTCTATCCAGCAAGCGGCTTAAGCAGGTGACAAGAAGGTTGCCAGCTGGTACCTCTTCCTTAGGAGGAAGGTTTTCGTGGTATACAGAGGGGCAAGCAGGTCGCCAGCTGGTGCCTCTTCCTTCAGAGATAAGTCTTCTAAAGGCGGCGAGCAGGTCTCCAGCTGTCCTTTCCTTTAGAGGGAAGTCTTCTAAAGGCGGCGAGCAGGTCTCCACCTGTCCTTTCCTTAAGAGGGAAGGTTTCTTCTAAGTACCTAATGGTCGACTAGACTTACACCTTAAGAGGGAATCTTTGAGTGACCTTTTCGTCTTGCCCTCCTTTATGGTCGTTGCCTTGGAAGTCGACTTTTGTTTGTAGGGTGGTCGACCATTTGTCTTTATCTCCTTATTCTTGACTCGAATGGTCGATCATATATTCTTTTGGGATCTCGACTTTTATTCTGTCGACTCGTACTAGGCTGCCTCGAATCATATCCAACAACAAGTAATGTGAACTGTAATGTAAGATTACTTAAAATGTTAGATTACAGTGTTTGGTTGTGTTGTAATGTAGAGTGTAATGTTAGATTACAGTGTTTGGTATGTGTTGTAATGTGCATTGTAATGTGACTTTATTATTATTATATTAATTTATAGAGAGTATATTATATCTTAATAATTAATATTATAAGATTTAAAATATATATATATATATATATATATATATATATATATATATATATATATATATTGACAACAAATAACTTCTTAAAGTTTATATTTTGTGGTTAATACTATAGTTATTTATGAATTCTAAAAATAAAATATGTAAACTCAATATGCAAAACTATTGAAATTCTAATAGTTAAAACATTATATGTAGTTTTATAAGATAATTTTCATAAAAAATGCTTTGAAAATACTTTACTCATTTTTATACGAACATCATGTGCATTATTATGTATTATAATAATGAGTTATGAAGTAGATAAAAAATAAAAAATTATTAAATGATAACTGTTATGAATATATTATGTGGATGTTCAATATTATGTGTATATATCATCTTCCTAATTTAGACTTTCCTTATATTGATTTTACTTCATCTCCAAGTCTATGTAATCTCTATATAAGGGCCCCCTATATGTGATAATAAGATCATCCTCAATTTCTCTCATTCTATTACCTCTCTACTTTCGTAACACGTTATCGGCACGATTGCACTTATTTTTTTCGGCTACTTGTTCATCCAACCGTAGCACAATATTAAGCACAATATTAAGGGCACTGCAATCTCCGAACCAAACACTAAAGAAGTCACGCCGATCCTTCCATCAATTCCTTCCATTTCCATACTCTTACATGTTTCAACAATTTAATAATGCTTCTTGTGTAGGGATATTTATATTATTTATTGGTATTTCGTGTGTAGATATAAAATATGGATTGAAACAAGAAGCATCGATCCTATACCCCTACACATGTCCCTTTGACGATCTATATCAAGAACGACCTCTGCCTTGGCGAAGAGATTACCCATTATCCTAAGCAAGCATTAACAAAATCAACTCGCGGAAAAGATCTGAGATTTTTCTTTATGATTCAGTTTATGTTTTATTGATTATTATTTAATATTCTAAATCTAACCATTATTGTTATAATATGTTAGATCCTACACTTTGATCACTATCTCCACATACACCTATCCAACCAAAGCCTCTCTTCACGTACAGGGACGAAGAAAATAACTTGTCAGCTACCCAGTTGGGTGTAGTTTGAATCGACTTCGATATTCATGCAAAAGTAACCCCGTCACACGACTAATGGTGACGTACTGAAAGGGAAGATTATTTTTATTCTTATTTTAATTGATTCAGTTTATATTCTAAGCATAGTAATATTCTAATTAATGTTACTTTATGTGTCAGTAATTTGATAGATTTATCGGATTCATTTTACGACATATTACAGATCTTGTGGAGACTTAATTTTATGAGTATTGATATGCTCCACTCCCTAAAGTGAGTGTAGTAGCACATGAATTATCAGAAGAAAGAATAGTGTGGCTTGCTTAGCACATGGTGGCTAGATGCTGAAATATATCCATATATAATTGATGAATCACAAGTATATGCATCGCCCATGAAATATGCTTCGCTCCCTCAAGTGAGCGTTGCAATTTATTATTACAACGAGAACATTCTCCACTCCTAGAAGTGAGTGTTGCAATTTATGATTCTAATGATGATATCTTCCACTCCCGTGAGTGTTGAAGTTTATGATTACAATAATTATATATCACTCACTGAAGTGAGTGTTGCGGTTTATGGTTATTGACTCGAAATAAATACGGCTTCGCTATACCAAGCATGATTATGAACATCTTTGTTTTTAATGAGATGAGATAATTAGCATCATTACGATATCAATAAACAACGATAGTGCATCTTACAAATAAAGAATGCAAGAAAGAATGCAAAGTTGAATGATGGTGTTGAGATGCGGTGACGCTAGTAGAAATTTAATTATATGATGAAGCGCGAAATTTGATCATATGAAGCGCGATGACACTAGGAAAAGTGTCCTATGTGAAAAGAAAAATTCATTGCATGTATTAATTATGGGATATTATGATAATAAAAAAAGTTGCATTCTTAATGAATATCGGATCCTGAAGATCTGATATTACGATCCTGAAGATTAGGGCTAGGCATAGTTCGGTTCTGGGCCGAACCGGTTCAGAACCGAACCAGAACCGGATGTTAGGTTCAGCTGGTTCTATGTACCTGGCATGAACCGAACCGGATTCTAGGTCCTAAAACCGAACCATAGAAGAACTGGTTCCGAACCGGTTCGAACCGGTTTTGAACCTTTTTTTTGTTAATAGAAATTCAAATTATACACCGAAATTAGATTAAAAAAATTCATAAACTTTCAATATCTAACCAAACATAAGTTACAATAAAGAGCCAAGATGAATTTAGATTGTTACCAAAAAAAAAAAAGTTTAATAGACTTCTACAAAAAAAAAAAAAAAAAAAAAAAAAAAATCTATGACGAATGTGCATGGATGAATGTAGTGCACATGTATCCTCTTTTTCATTAGTTTACAAGCCTAACAAGACAACAACTAGTCGCGAGTATCCATTATTCAAAGCAATTATATTGATTCATTCATCTTACCTTAGTAAGTCGATAAAACACGACAAAATTTTACATACTAATCTATGTATATAGTATATATATATATACTAAGAAAACATAATAGAAGTGCAGTAGATGGATGGAGACGTGATGAACGGTGTGTGGATATTCGGAGACGTGATGGACGGTGCGTGTAGATTCGGAGATGAACTAGGGGACTGGACACACGATGGTTTTCTTTTGTAGCGTGAGGTTACAGCCGCATGAATTATTTATACATAAGAAGGTGGTTTATAAATTTGGATTTTGTTTAGTAATTTTTTTTTTAATAAGAACCGGTTCTGAACCAGTTTTGTACCTGTTAAGAACCAATCCATATATGTGTCTTCAGAACCGAACCATAGAAGAACCGGTTCAGCTTGAACCGGTTCAAACTGGTTCGGTTCTGGTTCGGTTCGTCCGAACCGGTTTTTTTGCCCAGCCCTACTGAAGATCAATATTTCTGAATATTTATATTTATGTTACTTTAAAATTCCGCATTACAGTATTTACAGTTACATTTTTATTTATTGCACTGCATTTTATTTATTATATACATTTATTCCTATGCTAATTACATTTCATTATAAAATGATCACGAAAATTAAGAGTTATTCAGAAGCTCAAAGATTATTAATTTTAGGATCCGGAAGATCCTAGAATGTACGAAAAAAGGGATCTGAAACATTGTATTTGTGAATTAAAGATATTCATGAATACAAATAAATCATGTATATCATGAATAATTTATTATAAATAAGGGATCTGAAGATCCCAATAAATCATGAGTTATGAATAAAGGATCCTGAAGATCCTAGAAGATCTAGAATTATAAGTAAAGGATCTCGAAGTTCCTAACGATCTTAAATTATGAACAGGGATCCTGAAGATCCTGAATTATAAAAAGAGATCCTAAAGATCCTGAATTATTTCGAATAAATGACATTGATGAAAATGGATTTGAATATCCTAAGAGATTTAGAGATATGAAAAAAAAAATATCCTTAAAAATATTGAGCTACAAATAAGGATATAAAGATCCTAAAAAAATGAGTTATAAATGATCTTGAAGATCATGAAATCGAGCATTTGTACGAAGTTATTTATGTACACTTTATGCATTTTTTTTATTAATGTTATTTATATGCTTTCATATACTTCATATTTATTTGTTTTTATTATAAAGAAAGTGATTACTCCGCAATCATCAGTATGATGAAGATGAATAAAATAATAAATATGCGGATTGTGTTCTTACAGAATTATGAAAAAAAATCAGGTAAACCAGAATTTTACCGCCAATATTGGTGTGATTGATTATATATTCAGTAAACCAGAAGTTTACTGATGCATAGAGGTAAACCAGAAGTTTTACCCACAAAATACAATATTTGGCGTGACCGGTTATAGACCATTCCGGATCACTTAGAATGTGCGATACATTATTTGGAAGAAACTTAAGATTCTCCATAAATCATTATGATAATTGCTCTAAAAGGAAAATTCATTATGTGATCATCATCAACTAAGTTCGGGATAAAATTTCATTATTTATGGAAATAATAAAAAGTGAATATGGGCTCGTTCACCTGCCATGTGGACCAATATATTATTTTGAAAGATGCATCTACTATTTGGTCACATGTGCGTTGATTATGAATTTGCAAATTTCCAGATTATGCAATAAAGAATGATGATGATATGAAAGTTGATATTTACTACAAGATTCAGACAATTACATGTCTAGATTTGCAGTTTAGCATGAAAGTTACAAAGATCCTCCAATTAAATAGCTAAACTGCAACCAATTAGAGCAAATTAAGTACAAATGCATGCTTTTATTAAAGTAGCAATATAATTGCACATCAAGCCAATGTCAAATCACAGTTCTCCCCATTACAACGAATTTTTGGTGAAGTGACAAATTTCTCATATATGAATTTTATGATGTGTGATATATATTTAAATTGCTCCACCACATCGCACAAATATGAGCCTGGAATGTTGGGGAAAATATGTTGGATATAAACCAATTATTTGAGAACAATGACTTATATATATATAGCAAGATTGTTGATTGTCATTGTTGAACAACTTTTCCCAACATTAGGGGGAGAAAAGAAGCAGCTGGCAGAAAAGAGATTGACTGGGAAAAAAAAATTGTTATTATCTCATTTAGATCCTCGCACAATGAGAATATGAACCTGAAGTTCAAAGAGAAAAGCATTTTCAAATACTGCCAATAAGTGACTTTATGAGACCCAGAAAGTCATTAGTCAAGTAACAGCTGCAAATGCTCCAATTTTAAATGTCCTGATTGGACAGATTATAATGAAAAATAACTCACGCCTGAAGCGTGCGATATTGGTTCCAAAGAATATTTTTTCAATAAAAGAATGGAGCAAGATAAATATGGTCTTATTATGGAGGTGATTTCCCAAAAGAAGTAAAGACATAGCTAAATATGAAACCCCAGAAGTGGTTCAGGTACCCGAAAATAATTACAATGAAGAGATCTCGATAAATTATGTCATTCATGGGAATTTATGGAACCAAGAATATCAAGTTGTCGACAACAGTTTTGAATATTATTCATGAGTGAATTCATAAAACAAGACGAGGATCTTGAGCTCAATATGTCAAAGAATTATCATGATTGGCCAAAGTTTGAAAAGACGTATGAGCATGACAAATGCAGAATGTGATAGCCAGTGGATATAAATAATTTATGCGTAAATAGATTGCCTCGTAAGAGAGACACAACCCGTGGTACAAAGACCTTTATGCAGAAAGATAACAATTATTATATGAATCATTTGGTGGAGCAATAACATTCAAATACATTATTATGTTGGCAGTACATACAAGGTTTTAATATGCATCTCATGATATGAATAATTTTATAGCCTATTTGGGTGGCTAATTTGATAGTGAAATCCACGTAAAAATCCCGGAAGGATTTAAAATGCTAGCATGAATATTCTCAATAATGTTGGATGATAAAAAATTGTACCATTTACGGGTTGCTTATGGTATATTATCCCCGCTATATCAACATTTGAATTAAGTTGTAGCGAATGCTAATACAAGTACACGAATAAAGAAAATTGATATTTGATAAGATGAATTTATCACGCTATAGCCGAAAGGGGTATCGCGTGAGGGGGAGAATTTAAAGATATTGAAACTCCTGAACAGTTTTAAATACAATCAATTTATTGATAATGTTAAAATTCAGAAAAATATATTGAAAGGACAAATGTTTGGCTCAACCTGAAGATCGAGTACTTAAAAGATTGAAAATATTTTTGTCCTATAAAAAATGTCTTAAAGCTATTTTGCATAGCTCAACACATCTATTGAGTACCTCAATGGTTGTAAGAATAATAGATTTGAATAAATATATTTTTCGTCCTCGTGAGATTGATGAAGAACATAATGGTCCAGAAGTACCTTATATAGTGCTACATTAGCGCTAATATATCTTGCTAATTAGAAGGAACATGATGTATTATTAGTTATAAGCAAGATTCAGTTCTTCTCCAATATAGTGAAATTTGAACAAAGTTAAGAAAATATTTATGTATCTCCGAGGGACGAATTACATGAGTTTATTATCAGATAGAATCAAGTCCTAAATCAGTTGGCTATGCAAAATGCAAGTTATATTGTGAAATGTACCATTTTTTGTATATTTAAAGATAATGCAGGTTATATAGCTTCAATTGAAGAATAATGCTACATCAAAGGAGACAAGACGAAACATATTTTTCCAAGTTATTCTTCATCCACGATGTTGAGAAGAATGCAACATAACATCCAACAAGTCTGTGCGGATTTATTCCCGAAGGTTTACCGGTTGCGAAATTTGAAGATTATTGAATAATACTGAACTGCGTCGACTTAATGAAATTATGTGATGTCGACATCAGGGGGGAATCTATAACGCTGACTCTTTTTCCCTTAACCAAGGTTTTATCCCATTGGGTTTTCCTGGTAAGGTTTTTAACGAGGCAGCTAACAAAAGGGATCCATAATTGTGTACTCTTTTTCCTTCACTAGATTTTTATCCCAATGGGTTTTTTATAGTAAGGTTTTAACGAGGCACAATTCCCTTATGAACATCCAAGGGGGAGTGTTATGAATATACTATGTGGATATTCAATATTATGTGTATATATCATCTTCCTAATTTAGACTTTCCTTGTATTGATTTTACTTCCTCTCCAAGTCTATGTAATCCCTATATAAGGGCCCCTTATGTGTGATTTATAATAAGATCATCCTCAAGTTCTCTCATTCTATTGCCTCTCTACTTTCGTAACAATAACAATATTATTATCATTATAAGTTATAGTGATAATACAAAGTATTTTGTCTATTTAATAAATATTAATAAAATAATAACACTCCGTAATGTTGGACGTAATCTCACATTAGATCCGTTTTTGGATGTAATCTCACATTACGTTGAATGAAGTTTGGACGTAATCTGAGATTACAATGGACATTATATTACAATGCACATTACTGATGGGCTCCGATGTAATCGTTAGCCCCGTTAACAGTCAGTAGACGGTGAGTAAGCCTGGTGGGCCTTGTGAAAGACCTGGAAGGTCCAGAAGCCCAGTACGAAGGGTCCCGACGAGATCGGTCCCGATATATAAGCTGAACGCTCACGACGAGAAGCCTTTGAGAAGGCCCCGATAATATTGCCCTGAGGAGGATGGACCTGTCTCGCGAGACAAGGGGTCCTGGGTGGTGACCTAGAATGAGATAACTCTGGAGTCCCCGATATGAATTGGGACTTGTGATCAGAGGATAAGACCGAGAAACCCGCTTACTAGATAGGGTAGTGGGGAGTCGGTTGAGATACAGATAAACTCCCCCGAGATACGCAGGGCGTGCCCGAGATACGCGGAGCGTGGGCGAGATACGCGGAGCGTGGGCGAGATACGCGGAGCGTGGGCGAGATACACGGAATCCCGAACGAGATATACGGAATCGTGGGGTAAAACTGCCAGGCGCGGTTACAGGTAACTGAGTAACTTCCCCTCCTATATAAAGGAGGAAGTTACCTCAGAAAACACACATTCTAATACGAGCTTAGATTATTGCTTACCACCCCATCATTCATATACTCATTTAAGCATCGGAGAGGGATTCTGGTTCACCACCCAGGTCATCCCCTTTTGCAGGATTACGCGGAGCCCAGGAGTTCAAGCCTTTCCGTCAAGAACGTAACGGAGCTTCGCCCGTGATCCAACATTGGCGCCGTCTGTGGGAAACTTACGAAAAGCCATAATAGTTTCTACTAGATCGATGGCTGGTGGTGGCAAGAAGAAGCAAGTCCAGGCCGGCAGTTCTCGCCCCGCTGGAACTGTGAATTCCCCGTCGCTGGAGCATGCTGCTGAACAAGGTGAGCACCCTGCTGTTTCTCAGACAGGGGGGCATGGTGAAGATTTTGAGGTCTCAGTCCGAGACACGGCGGTGAACAGGCAAGATATCCCGCGAAGGGAGGTGGATGCCCCTCCAAATCCGGTGGTGCACAGAGAAGAAATCCCGCGGAGGGAGGTAGGTGCTTCCTCAAATTCGGAGTTAGCTAAGGCAGTAGCAGATGCTATGCCCATGTTCTTAGCGGCCATGGAAGCTCTGCTGGACAAAAGGGAGGCTGCCAGGAGGGCAGAGGAGTTGCCTCCACGGGAAGAGTTGCCTCCACCTCCTCCAAGGGAGGTTCATGAAGAACAAGAGGTTCAGGAGGTTCAGCCCAGGAATAAGGGTAAGGAACCCGCGCACTCGGAGAAGTTCGTGGTTGATGGTTCCGGACCGGTGCAACACAGGACCATTCCCCTGAATGGCCCCATCACCCCCGACCATGTGGTGAAAACATATGCATGGGCGATCAGAAGCATATGACATCGGAGCTGAGGGATCGATCCACTCACCCTTTTGTTCCACGACTGCTGGATACTGTCGCCCCGCCAGGGCTAGATATCCTGGCCATCAAGGAGTATGATGGTGAAGGAGACCCGGTCCGCCATGTTCAGAGGCATGTCCAGGTCTGTATGGGTAGGACCTCGAATGATGACCTCGTCTGTTCGCTGTTCCCGATCACCTTGGGAGAAAGGGCCATGACATGGTTTTTTAGCCTACCACCGGGAAGCATTACTTGCTGGGCTGATATGCACGACCGCTTCATCAAGCAGTATCAGGGTCGTAGGCGTCTCTTGAAGAGTGTGAGGTCTTTGACCCAGGTGGTGCAGAGGTCTGACGAATCGTTGGCATACTACTACCAATGGTTCACTGCTAGTGCCGCGGAGATCGATGAGGAGATATCGGAGTGAGAGACTCTCCGCACTTTCCTTCGGAACCTGACTGCTTCGTATGGCTCCGATTTGATGCACAGTGTGGCCGCGAAGGCTGTGTGGAGCATGGAGGCCTTGCAAGCGAGGGTGAAGCAGCAAATCGACGTGCAGGAGTCGAAGATTGCTGCCGGAGAGCTGGATCCTCCGAAGTCAGGAAGAGAAAAGCCATCGTCCAAGCTGTCGGATGATCGCAAGGGGAGCGATAAATCGAAGGGAAGTAGGAGCCGTGGTCGCCCCGACAGAAGGGAGGACAAGCGCCCGTCGAGAAAGGATAACCGCGAGGGTCGTAACGTGCCCCTCAACAGTTCGATGACCTCCGTGCTAGCGGTGATGGATCAGCAGGGTCTCGCCCGATACCCCCCGAGGAAAGAAGGTGAGTTCTTGGGAGGTCGCTCTGATCGTTACTGTCGGTACCATCGAGCCAATGGTCACGACACAGATAATTGTCGGGAGCTGAAGAAGGAGATAGAGAAGCTGATCCAGAAGGGGAAGCTTAAGGAGTTCGTCGGAAGGGGAAGGTGTCGATCCCGTTCCAAAACTCGGTCACGGTCTCGTTCCAAAGTCCCGCGACCGGTCCCCCAAGAAGAAGAAGATTGAGCCGGAATCCTCCGGTGCCCGTAAAGAGAGGCGGGGAACCATTAACGTCATTCACGGAGGAATGGCGGTGGGAGGTGATACCTCCGCATCTCGGGAGAATTATGCTTCCCGCATCTCTGCTGCTGTGGTGCTGGGCAAGAGGTCCCGGTCGTGGACTGTAAAGGAAGAAATGGTAATTTCTTTCTCAGCGGAGGATTTGATAGGCGTGGAGAGCCCTCACGACGCCTTGGTCGTGACCCTGGACGTGGATGGATTCGAGATGAAGCAGATCCTGATAGACGGAGGGAGCTCCTCCGACATTCTTTTCATGGACGCCCTGGAAGCCATGGTAAAGACGAAGAAGGACCAGACACAGGTGAACTTCCCGATGGTGGGATTCTCTGGTTCTACTTCCTATCCGTTGGGAATGATTACCTTACCGGTGGAGTTCGGTAGTGGCTGGAAGATGGAACGGCGGAACGTGGATTTTTTCGTGGTAGAGTCTGCGGGGACGTATAACGCTATCATCGAGAGGACCACTATCAACCCTCTTATGGAAGTCGCCTCGACCGTCCACCAGAAGATGAAGTTCCCGACTGACAATGGGGTCGGAGAGGTCAAGGGTGACCAGGTGGCATCACGAAGGTGTTATGTTAATGCCACCCAAAGGAGAAGGAGGGAAGCCATGGCTATCCTGCAGACTGATGCCGATCCTCGAGAGGAGTTTGGGCGTCCCGCCCCCATGGAGGATCTGAAGGAGGTCGAGATTGATGGACCTCAAAGGAAGGTGAAGATCGGGTCTGCTTTATCGAAGGAAAGAGCCCGAGAATTGATCGAGCTCCTGAAGGAGTTTAAGGAGCTGTTTGCCTGGTCCCCGAGCGATATGCCAGGAATCAGCCCTGACGTGATAGTGCACGAGCTGAAGATTGATCCCGCAATCAAGCCTATCGCGCAGAGGAGGCGTCCGATGGGCGCGGATAAGAGGATCGGGATCCAGCAAGAGGTGGGCAGGTTGCTCGACGCTGGATTCATCAAGGAGCTCCGATTCCAGACTTGGGTCGCTAACCCGATCCTGGTGAGGAAGAGTAATGGGAAGTGGCGGATGTGTGTCGATTTCCGCGACTTGGACAAAGCTTGTCCGAAGGATTGTTATCCGCTCCCAAGGATTGACCAGTTGGTGGATGCCACATCAGGACATGAGCTGCTGAGCTTCATGAATGCTTATTCTGGTTACAACCAGATCAAGATGGCGAAGGAGGATTCCCCCCATACAGCCTTCTATGCTGATAGTGACGTTTATCACTACGACGTTATGCCCTTCGGGTTGATCAATGCTGGAGCAGCTTACCAGAGGATGGTGAACAAGTTGTTCGGGAACATGCTGGGAAAGACCATGGAGGCTTATGTGGATGACATGCTGGTAAAGTCCCGACAGGCAGGGGACCATGTCCAGAATTTGGCGGCGGCGTTTGAGCGGATGAAGTTTCATCAGGTTCGTTTGAACCCGGACAAGTGCGCTTTCGGAGTGAACTCGGGGAAATTCCTGGGATTTATGGTGAGCCAAAGAGGAATCGAGGTGAATCCTGAGAAGCTGAGAGCAATCGAGGAGATGCAGTCTCCGAAAACCCATCGGGAGGTCCAGGTGCTTAACGGACGATTGGCCGCGATGAATCGTTTCCTATCCAAGGCGAGTGATCGAGCCATGCCATTTTTTGATGTGCTAAGGGCCCACAAGAAGTTTGAATGGTCCGATAAGTGCGAGGAGGCATTCCAAGCACTCAAACAACACCTCCGTACCCTCCCGCCGTTGGCAAGACCGGTTCCAGGCGAGCCACTGTATCTCTATTTGGCTGTTTTTGAAGTTGTTGTTAGTTTTGTTTTAATAAAGATTGTCAAGGGCAACCAAGTTCCTGTTTATTATGTAAGCAAGGCGTTTGCCAAATCAGAAATGACTTATCCCGCTATTGAGAAGTATCTCTTTGCGTTGATTGTTGCTGCTCGAAAGCTACGGCCTTACTTCCATGCCCACGAAGTTACGGTGTTAACTAATCAGCCCTTGAAGCACTTTTTGAACCGACCGGAGGCGTCGGGGAGATTGGTGAAATGGGCCATCGAGCTTACGGAGTTCCGTATCCACTTTGCTCCGAGGACAGCTATTAAGGGCCAGGCATTGGCAGATTTTATAGCAGAGTCTACAGCACCCGATCTGGAAGAAGCAGGTCCTGTAGAGGGGGCAACCATGGAAGTCCCGATAGCAGAACAGCCAGAACAGCCAAATGAGGAGAACACCTGGGAGATGTACACTGATGGTTCATCAAGTGTAGAAGGATCGGGGGCAGGATTTGTATTGATACCGCCCGGTGGAGGCGAGCCCCTGCGATATGCCTTGGCCTTGACGTTTAGGGCCACCAACAATGAAGCTGAGTATGAGGCTCTCATCACGGGCCTTAAAATCGCCAAAGGCACGGGAGTTGATCATTTGAAAGTGAAGTGTGATGCCAGCTTAATCGTGAATCAAGTCTAGGGGAATTATGAAGCCAAGAGCCCGACAATGAGGAAGTATTTGCACGAGGTGCAGACTTTGAAAAGAAGCTTCAAAAGCTTCAACATTGAGGCAATCCCGAGGGAAGAAAATGCGGAGGCAGACTCCTTAAGCAAGTTTGCCCTGGGAGTGGTCCCCGAGGAGAATCGGAAGGTGCACTTTCTGGAGAGAGTAATTATCTCAACCATCAATCCGTCTGAAGTTTGCGCTATTGAGGCAGGATCGGAGGAAGAAGAGAAACCCACATGGATGACCCCGATAGTCACATACCTGACTACGGGGGCACTCCCCGTTGACGAAGTGGCAGCTGTTAGGTTGCGTCGAATCGTGAGAAATTACATGAAGGTGGACAACCAGTTATACAAAAGGGGGCATGTAAAGCCTTTTCTGAAATGTGTGGCGGAGCCTGATACGAATCAGATCCTGAGAGAGTTGCACGAGGGAGTCGCGGCTTGTCATGAAGGGGCCCGATCCATTGTGAGGAAAGCGTTGAATCTAGGCTACTATTAGCCTTCGATGAACAAGGAAGCGACAGCGATGGTCCAAGCCTATGATGCATGCCAGAGGTACGCTCCGAATATCGTGGCTCCTGCCGCGGACTTGATGTCCATCAGAAGTTCTTGGCCCTTCGCACAGTGGGGCATTGACTTGGTGGGACCTCTTCCACAAGCAAAAGGTCAGTGCAAGTATTTACTCGTAGCCATCGATTACTTTTCGAAGTGGATAGAGGCTAAGGCGTTGGCAAAGACGACGGGGCAGCAGATTCTCAAGTTTCTCCAAACTCAGATCATATCCCGGTATGGGGTTCCTCGAGTGTTGATCAGTGATAATGGCCCTCCGTTTAATGTAGCTCAGCTGAAGGAGTATCTGGAGGAATTGAACATCGAGCATCGGACAGCTTTCGTCCACCATGCCTCAGACTAATGGCGAAGTCGAATCAGCCAACAAGATCGTGATGGATGGCTTGAAGAAAAGAGTCTACGCTTTGTAGGGTCATTGGCTAGATGAGCTGGAGAACGTGCTGTGGGCTGTTAGAACAACACCCAAGCAATCGACGGGAGAGACTCCGTTTGGCCTTGTTTATGGCACGGAGGCAGTTGCTCCCGTGGAGATAGCGGTGGCGTCCCATCGCAAGAGGTATTATGAGCCTCTGACGAACGAGGAAATGAGACGTCTGGACTTGGACTTGCTCGAAGAGAAAAGGTGGAAGGCTGATGAAGTTCAGGCTCGGATGCGTCTGGCAACAGCCCGGTATTATAATCGGCGTGTCAAGTCCCGAAAATTCTTCGTTGGAGAACTTGTTTGGCGGAGGAATGAGTTCGTTCATCAAGATCGGATCAACAAGCTATCACCGAAATGGGAGGGACCTTACAAGATTGTAGGGATGCCAGCCCTGAACGCGTACAAGCTAGAAGACCTTGACGGTAAGACGTTGAAACATTCCTTCAGTGGCGCACACTTGAAGAAGTATCATGTTTGATATTAAGTCGCCTTTAGAGGTGCGCGATGTTAAGCCGCCGCGAATGGCGCAAGTTGTCTATCTTGATCCGATGTAAGCCAGCTTTGAGTTATTAATGAATAAAAGAAGTTGCTTCTGATCCAAATACTTTTAGATTTATTCTAACTGTTAGTAAGACGTCCTGAAGGACGCGACAAAAGCCTTCCGAGGTACGATTAAAGCCTTCCAAGGTACGATAAAAGCCTTACGAGGTGCGAGTAAGTCGCCTTTATGGCGCGATAAAAAGCCTTTCGAGGTACGGACAAAAGCCCTACGGGGTATGAGTAAGTCGTCTTTATGATGCAACCAAAATCCTAGGTATGAAAAAGCCCTAAGGGGTCCGCATAAGTCGTCTATATGATGCAGCAAAAAATCCTTAAGGGGTACGATTAAGTCGTCTAGAATGACGCGATAAAAGCCCTAAGGGGTACAATTAAGTCGTCTAGAACGGCGCGATAAAAGCCCTAAGGGGTACGATTAAGTCGTCTAGAATGGCGCGATAAAAGCCTTAAAGGGTGCGAAAAAATCATCTTAAGTGATGTGTGAAATTGCCTTGAATAGCATGGATGAGAAACCTTAAGTGGTGAAGTCCCGAGAAAAATGTCGCGAAGGGCATACGAAATTACATTAAATGATATGATTGAGAAACCTTAAGTGGTGAAGTCCCGAATAAAGCATCGGAAGGACGCGTTGGAACGTTTTAAGTAACGAATCTAAAGTCGCTTTAAATAGCGCAATAATTATCGAGACCAAAAAAGATGAAAGGAATTTCTTATAAGGGCTCGAAGGCCGAAGGGTTCCGATACAGAGAAACAGGGAGGATACAAGGAGAAAAATTACAAGGACTTAGAGAATAAAATATTAAGCTTGGTCCTTGTTGGAAGTTGGGTCCTCAGCAGCTTCGGAGGGAGTAGGATTCGAGGGGGCTTGGGCAGAAGGCTCCGCAGTCCGCGGAGTCGGGTCTGCGGCATCAGCCTCATCACTCTCCGCGGGGAGGTCGAAGTATTTCTCCGCGAAGGGGGCAAGGGTCTCGGACTTCTTGAAGTCGATGGAATCCTCGTATGCCGTGTAAAGTTCCTCGACGGCATTGAACAGAACGTTCTCCACCTCGGTTTTGCAGAACCCCACGGCATCCGCCTTGAAATCTTCGGAGTTCCGATACTCCTCGCGACCCTGAGCCTTTGCCTCTGCCAGCTTGGCAGGAAATTCAGCCTTCTCGGCTTCAAGTCCCGCCTTGGCTTCCACGAGAATGTCCTTCTCGAAGATGAGCTGCCTCTTCTCTGCCTCGTGCCGCTGCTGCTCCTCCTTGAGTATCCTTCGCTCCCTGTGTAGCACGGCTTCATAATCTTGAACCTGCTTGTGCCGGCTCATAGCCTTCTCGCCAAGGAGGGTCTGTTCCTTGGCTATCTTCTCCCTCGCCGCCACAGCGCTGGCAAGGTCCTCCTGGAGTTTGGCCAAGGCTTTGGGGTCCGCCCTGGCTTGTGCCTCCTCCAAAGCACCCTTCAGAGCCAGGATGAAGCCAAAGCAGCGCTGCTGGTCCGCGGTTTCCTAAGATAAAAGGGAAAAAGGATTAAAATCCGATAATCGAAGGCAAGAACAATGAAGGCAAAAATAAAAGCAGGAATAAAGTTTACCTCCATCCGACGGATAGCCATGCTGCGAAGCTCTTCCTCGATGTCCTCCTGCGCCAAGGAGATGGGGCGTCTCACGGCTGATGGAATTGACCCTGCCAGCAGATGCAGGGCCAATTCAGGCTGAAGGTCTCCCCGATGGAGTGAGACCCCTTGGAGAGACTCTTGGTCGGGGGTAAAAACCATGTAAAGGTTCTCATCCACGGGGAGAGGAGGGATGACCCTAGAAGCTTCAGTCGGAGGAGCCACCTCAGTCGGAGGCTTGGGAGTCGGAGAGCGGAACTCCGGAGGAGGACTCCGAGACACGTCCTCTACAGTTGGCCTCAGGATGCTTCGACCTGGCCTTTGGCGGGGAAGCAAGCCGCCTTCATTTGGCTCCTCGGAGGAGGGGGAAGCCTCCAAGTTGGTCACCTGACGGAACTGAGCTTCCGTCGGGGCATCCTCCATCATCGGCTCCTGTGGAGTCGCGGCCCTTGCTGAAGTAGCAGCCTTCTTCGGAGTGAGAACCTCCGACGGACCTGCGGTGGCGGGACGAATGAAGTCAGGCAGAGTATTATGGGGGCACCAGATGATTTGGCGCGCGACATATTGGTCCTTTCCAAAGAAGTTGTAGTATCCCGCCTTAAGGATGCGGGGAGTTTCTCCTCGAAGTATATACTTAATTTCTCGGACCCGCGACTCCCGATCAACGGGGATAAACTCCTTGGGAACTAATCTCCTATATTTCTTAATAGCGTGGCGAACACGCTTACCTTCCTCAGCAGTGGTGACACCGAAGGCTTGGTCTATCTCCTCCCTTCTGGCCCGCTTGGCCGTCCCGACCTGCTCTTCAATCGGAGGAGCAGCAGAAGAGGAAGCTCCCTTCTTCAAAGACTCCCGCTTCCGCTTGGAGCCACCCTGGACGGCATCGGTCTCCCCCTGCTTCAACATGAGATGGGTCAGCAGAGATGCCTTCTTGGCTGCAAAAATGAAAAGACAAAGCAGTTAGAAGTCTTACCTAGATAACCAAATTCTTGGAAACGGAATCGAGGAGCTGGACTCCGATCTGGATCAAGTCCTCCTCCAGAAGCTTGTTGGCGTCGAGGGGAACAAAGGATTCCCCCCAACGGTAAAGCTGAACCAGCTGGAGAGTGTTGAGGTCATCCTCGGTATAGACTTCGAGCTTGGGGGCAGGGTCCGCCACAACCTCCCATCGGGGCCATGGGATAGAGCTGTTTTGGACGAAGAAGTAATACTTCTTCCATCCGCTATTGTTGGACCCTGAGTCACGAATGAGCACCCGATCCTTATTAAACTTCCAGGTCTCGCCATCCCAGCCGAAACGTGAAAGTTGCTCCTTTGTCCATTTGGGGAGTCGGGGAGTGAAGGAGCAAACACAAGCCTTACTACACTTCATTCCGTAGAAGGTGCGGAAGAGTAGCAAACTGTACGTCCACTGCTGGCGGAGGCACAGAACCTGGAAAGCGTTTCACACACGGATAGCATGTGGAGAGAAGGTGCAGGGATGCGTCTGGTAGAAGTTGCACATCTCCACCAGGTTCCCGCAAAAAGGGAATCGAATCCCAGCATTTATTTGCCCGGTGGAGACGAACACCTCTCATTCCCGAGGACGCGTGACAATATGCTTTCTCCTGGTGGCTGGATGAGACTCGTAGGGGAAGCGGGGTTCCCAGTCTGAAGTAATGCAGCCTTCTCGGAGAGCAGCCTCATACGAGGTCTCAGAAATTTCGTTAATAGCAAGCTCAAAGGTAAAAGGGGTCCTTTCCCCGTAACTGGCCTCGTCTAAAAACGGCCACAGACAGGAAAACTTAAGAAAAGAAGAGAAAGTAATGTCAGTAAACCATGGAAGCAAGGAAGGAAAACCTTACCAGACATTGTTGATGGCTGCTCGGAAAAAATGAAGAAGGATCTGGAGGGCTGGAGGCCTTGGATCACTGGAAGAGCAGACGAAACTTGGAGAAGAAGCTTCGAGGTTTGAAAATGGCAGAATTTCCAGAAATCAAAACGGTAGGGAAGAAATGAATAGTGCCAGAGTTTTGGCTTTTATAGGCAAAAGGACAGATGGACAGACTCAAATCTGGGCCGTTGAAGATGAAATGACTTGATCTTGATCACCGAAATTATAGGGACGGTACGGAAGAGACGTTAGTGACGTAATGAGTGCTTTTTCAGAAAGTAGCAGTCACGCCGGTTTAGGCGTCGTTTTATTATCCCTAGCATTTAATGCTGCAGTAACCGAGTAATCTCCTCGGATTTGGCAACTGTCTTTAAAGTCTGAGGAATTACGAGTGAGAAGCTCTGTTTTTCAAGAATTATGCCTAAGGCAAAAGCCTCCGATAGTGATATCGGGAGGTCTGAAGATAAAAACCTCCGATGGCAATATCGGGAGGTCTGGAGATAAAAGCCTCCGATGATGAGGTCGGGAGGTCTGGAACTGGAAGACACGACAGACTGCAAGTCCCTCATGTCTTGAGGGCAAATGATGGGCTCCGATGTAATCGTTAGCCCCGTTAACAATCAGTAGACTGCGAGTAAGCCTGGTGGGCCTTGTGAAAGACCTGGAAGGTCCATAAGCCCAGTAAGAAGGGTCCCGACGAGATCGGTCCCGATATATAAGCTGAACGCTCACGACGAGAAGCCTTTGAGAAGGCCCCGATAATAAAGCCCTGAGGAGGATGGACCTGTCTCGCGAGACAAGGGGTCCTGGGTGGTGACCTAGAATGAGATAACTCTGGAGTCCCCGATATGAATTGTGACTTGTGATCAGAGGATAAGACCGAGAAACCCGCCTACTAGATAGGGTAGTGGGGAGTCGGTTGAGATACAGATAAACTCCCCCGAGATACGCAGGGCGTGCCGGAGATACGCGGAGCGTGGGCGAGATACGCGGAGCGTGGGGCGAGATACACGGAATCCCAAACGAGATATACGGAATCGTGGGTAAAACTGCCAGACGCGGTTACAGGTAACTGAGTAACTTCCCCTCTTATATAAAAGAGGAAGTTACCTCAGAAAACACACATTCTAATACGAGCTTAGATTATTGCTTACCACCCCATCATTCATATACTCATTTAAGCATCAGAGAGGGATTCTGGGTCACCACCCAGGTCATCCCCTTTTGCAGGACGCGGAGCCCAGGAGTTCAAGCCTTTCCGTCAAGAACGTAACGGAGCTTCGCCCGTGATCCAACAATTACTTCGTTTGGCAAACCAAACAACGTAATGTAGATATAAAGTGGGACGTAATGTGAGATTACATCCATCCAAACATCCCCTAAGTATTTGGGTTGCTACTTGTGAGGTCTAAAACCTCTAATAATTACGTATCATGTATAATGAGTCTTATGTATCCTGTTGAATAGATTATAATATAATATATAGTGCATTGTATAGTATATCTACTAGTAACATGATTGTTTGGTCAAAAGATTTGACAAAATAAATAAATATATTATTATTCGTATAATATAAGAAGGTAAAAAGAAGCATGTCTCATCTCGTGTATGTTGCTGTTGCTTTTTTGCGGGCATAATTCGGAAGAAACAGTTGGTGTCTCTCGGTAAGAAGATTTTAAACCATTACAATTTTTCCCGCTAAAAATAGTGTCTAATGGACATGAACGGAAAGCTTCTAAATTGGCCTTTAAAAAGTTAGCATACACGACAATCAAATATCCAATAATTAATTACTTACTCTTAATATCCAATGATCATACGGTGTCCATTATTATGTCGGTTCTATGAAAAGTTCTTAACTAGTTTTCAGGTTTTGTTACTCGTTAAACCTAGTGATTTTATTATATTCTCGGAGAGGATTTCTGTTAACCCGTTAGCAAAACTCATTTATGAGTGGGAACAAATATCATCTTTCGGAAATCGACTATATGTATGCGCCTCAAAATCATACATATTCAATGTTCTGTATCAGACAATTCATGTCGGTTATATGTCCCGTATTGAATGATTCATGCTTAAATCAATGTCCCGTAGTGAATAATACATATTGACTTGTGATATATTTAAGTGATTGGTTACTCGTACTCTAACCTTAAGCCCCGATCCCAACATATTCTCCCGTTTTAATTTTCCACGTAGGTTTAGGGTTTATAATATGATCTATAAATCAACCTTAGAATAAGAAAAGAAAAAAAAAAAAAAACTTTGTCATCGATAAAATAAATGCAAATACATAAAAAATATTGAAAAGCACATCCAACGTGAAGTGTTAATTATTACATTTGTATTGAAAACATATTAGTTTTAGCTACTAAAAATTAATAATAATATTTTCATAAATTAATAAATTCACAAAATATTTTTGTGCCAAAATTAATTGAATTGTTTTAAAACATTACATATATTCTCATATGCTAATAAAGAATTCATAGATATAGGTATTATTAAATTTTTAATAATATCATGTTTTACCTATGCATCATGTTATATGGCAATGATGATGCAGTAAGTCATTTCTCGTTTTTTAGTTGATTCATATAAAATATATAGAATAATTAGACCCAGCTATATTATAAGTGAGACAATTATATCTTTTAAATTACAATATAAAATTTTCAAACTTACGTAAAATTGTAGTGAAGAGAAACATTAAGGACTATAATGCACAGAGCACAGACTATTTAAGAACTTTGTACGTATATAATAAAGTAATAAACATATATATATTATGTATGGAAAATTAAAATAAAAAGTAAACACATAAAAAAGTTACCATATAAATACAGAAGTAGATATATATATAATTTTAATCAACCATGCATAATATTTTACAAATAGGGTGGAGGAATAAAATAGAAAAACATATTTTTTTAATATGAAAAATCCGATATCAGTTTTTATTTTTTTTAAAAAAAAATAACTGATATCAGATTTTTATAGTATCAATATTTTAGAATTTAGATCAAACACAGATTATATGCAAATTAATTAAATTTTTAAGAATGAGCTGTTATATTTCTATAAAACACATAAAAAATAAAATTAATTATTAAGACATTATGGACCTTTCTACAATGCTCTTGGAGCACCATGCTTTTGCCACTAATTTTTTTATTTTTCTATTGCCCTAAAGGTGAACCCCATAGTGAAATTGATATTATTAATAGTATGATACACATCTTAGTTGTAGTTACAAAAAATCATATTTTTTTATACTTTTAAAGTTTTACTTATGTTACAATATATATTTCAACATACATATATATTATACATACACTAATTAAATAAATTATAATATATTGAGATTGTGATTTGTGATTTTGCTTTATTTTTTATTCGCTAGAGGAAATGAATAAATCTCTATAAATACTGAAAAAAATTATATAACAATTTATTCCTACATCAACAAAATAAGTTCATGAAAATGATAAAATCTAATAAAATAATTATAGTCTATTTTCAATAGGTTCCTCAAGACATAAACGCAGTCTTCCAGCAACCAAAAAAATAAAAGAAACAGAAGAAAAATCAAAGGACCTTGAATAGAGGTAATTGATTTTCTTTTCTTTATTTATTATTACTATGTTTATCTCTTAGCAGTGATTTTTCTTGTTGACTCTTCTAATACGGCATATCTATATAAAATTGGAAGAGAAAACCTTAGTCGCGAATATGGAAGATTAAATTGCAACATAAGTCGCAACAATGAGGGGACTGAATTAAGGATATAGGTGATGGGTTCCGATGTAATTGTTAGCCCCGTTAATAGTCAATAGACGGCGAGTAAGTTCAGTGGGCCTCATGAAAGGTCTGGAAGGCCCAGAAGCCCAATACGAAGGGTCCCGACTTTAGCGGTCCCGATATATGAGCTGAGCGCTCCCGACGAGAAGCCTCTGAGTAGGCCCCGATATGCCTTTGAGAAGGCCCCGATAATAAAGCCCCGAGGAAGCTGAACCTGTCTCGTGAGACAAGGGGTCCTGGGTGGTGACCTAGAATGAGATAACTCTGGAGTCCCCGAGATGAATTGAGACTTGTGATCAGAGGATAAGACCAAGAAACCCGCCTACTAAATAGGGTAGTGGGGAGACGGTTGAGATACAGATAAACTCCCATGAGATAAGCAGGGCGTGCCCGAGATACGCGGAGTGTGGGCGAGATACGCAGAGCGTGGGGCGAGATACACGGAATCCCGAACGAGATATACGGAATATGGGTAAAACTGCCAGGCGCGGTTACAGGTAACTGAGTAACTTCCCCTCCTATATAAAGGAGGAAGTTACCTCAGAAAACACCACATTCTAATACGAACTTAGATTACTGCTTACCACCACATCGTTCATACACTCATTTAGGCATCGGAGAGGGATTCTGGGTCACCACCCAGGTCATCCCCTTTTGCAGGATTACGCGGAGCCCAGGAGTTCAAGCCTTTCCGTCAAGAACGTAACGGAGCTTCGACCGTGATCCAACATTGGCGCCGTCTGTGGGAATCTTACGAAAAGCCAAAATAGTTTCTACTAGATCGATGGCTGGTGGTGGCAAGAAGAAGCAAGTCCAGGCCGGCAGTTCTCGCCCTGCTGGAACTGTGAATTCCCTGTTGCTAGAGCATGCTGCTGAACAGGGTGAGCACCCTGCTGTTTCTCAGACAGGGCATGGTGAAGATTATGAGGTCTCAGTCCGAGACACGGCGGTGAACAGGCAAGATATCCCGCGAAGGGAGGTGGATGCACCTCCAAATCCGGTGGTGCACAAAGAAGAAATCCCGCGGAGGGAGGTAGGTGCTTCCTCAAACTCGGAGTTGGCTAAGGCAGTAGCAGATGCTATGCCCATGTTCTTAGCGGCCATGGAAGCTCTGCTGGACAAAAGAGAGGCTGCCAGGAGGGCAGAGGAGTTGCCTCCACGGGAAGAGTTGCCTCCACCTCCTCCAAGTGAGGTTCAAGAAGAACAGGAGGTTCAGGAGGATCAGCCCAGGAATAAGGGTAAGGAACTCGCACACCCGGAGAAGTTTGTGGTTGATGGTCCCGGACCAGTGCAACACAGGACCATTCCCCTGAATGGCCCCATCACCCCCGATCAGGTGGTGAAAATCGTCAGCATATGCATGGGCGATCAGAAGCATATGACATCGGAGCTGAGGGATCGATCCACTCACCCTTTTGTTCCACGGCTGCTGGATACTGTCGCCCCGCCAGGGCTAGGCATCCCGACCATCAAGGAGTACGATGGTGAAGGAGACCCGGTCCGCCATGTTCAGAGGCATGTCCAGGCCTGTATGGGTAGGACCTCGAATGATGACCTCGTGTGTTCGCTGTTCCCGATCACCTTGGGAGAAAGGGCCATGACATGGTTTTTCAGCCTACCGCCGGGAAGCATTACTTGCTGGGCTGATATGCACGACCGATTCATCAAGCAGTATCAGGGTCGTAGTCGTCTCTTGAAGAGCGTGAGGTCTTTGACCCAGGTGGTGCAGAGATCCGACGAGTCGTTGGCATACTACTACCAACGGTTCACTGCTAGCGCCGCGGAGATTGATGAGAAGATATCGGAGGGAGAGACTATCCGCACTTTCCTTCGGAACCTAACTGCTCCGTATGGCTCCGATCTGATGCACAGTGTAGCCGCGAAGGCTGTGTGGAGCATGGAGGCCTTGCAAGAGAGGGTGAAGCAGCAAATCGACGTGCAGAAGTCAAAGATTGCTGCCGGAGAGCTTGATCCTCCGAAGTCAGGAAGATGAAAGCCATTGTCCAAGCTGTCGGATGATCGCAAGGGGAGCGATAAATCGGAGGGAAGTAGGAGCCATAGTCGCCCCGAGAGAAGGGAGGACAAGCATCCTCCGAGGAAGGATAACCGCGAGGGTCGTAATGTTCCTCTCAACAGTTCAATGACCTCCGTGGTAGCCGTGATGGATCGGCAGGGTCTCGCCCGATACCCCCCGAGGAAAGAAGGTGAGTTCTTGGGAGGTCGCTCTGATCGTTACTGTCGGTACCATCGAGCCAATGGTCACGACACATATAACTGTCGGGAGCTGAAGAAGGAGATAGAGAAGCTGATCCAGAAGGGGAAGCTTAAGGAGTTCGTCGGAAGGGGAAGGTGCCGATCCCGTTCCAAAACTCGGTCACGGTCTCGTTCCAAGTCTCGCGATCGGTCCCCAAAGAAGAAGAAGGTTGAGTCGGAATCCTCCGGTGCCGGTAAGGAGAGGCGGGGAACCATTAACGTCATTCACGGAGGAATGGCGGCGGGAGGTGATACCTCCGCATCTCGGGAGAATTATGCTTCCCGCATCTCTGCTGCTGTGGTGTTAGGAAAGAGGTCCCGGTCGTGGACTGTAAAGGAAGAAATGGTGATTTCTTTCTCAGCGGAGGATTTGATAGGCGTGGAGAGCCCTCACGACGACGCCTTGGTCGTGACCCTGGACGTGGATGGATTCGAGATGAAACGAATCCTGATAGACGGAGGGAGCTCCTCCGACATTTTGTTCATGGACGCCCTGGAAGCCATGGGAAAGACGAAGAAGGACCTGACGCAGGTGAACTTCCCGATGGTGGGATTCTCTGGTTCTACTTCCTACCCGCTGGGAATGATCACCTTACCGGTGGAATTTGGTAGTGGGTGGAAAATGGAAAGGCGGAACGTGGATTTCGTCGTGGTGGAGTCTGCTGGTACGTACAATGCTATCATTGGGAGGACCACCATCAACCCTCTCATGGCAGTCGCCTCGACCGTCCACCAAAAGATGAAGTTCCCGACTGACAATGGGGTCGGAGAGGTCAAGGGTGACCAGGTGGCGTCAAGAAGGTGTTATGTTAACACCACCCGAAGGAGAAGGAGGGAAGCCATGGCTATCCTGCAGACTGATGCCGATCCTCGAGAGGAGTTTGGGCGTCCCGCCCCCATGGAGGATCTGAAAGAGGTCGAGATTGACGGACCTCAAAGGAAGGTGAAGATCGGGTCTGCTTTGTCAAAGGAAAGTGCCCGAGAATCGACCGAGCTCCTGAAGGAGTTTAAGGAGCTGTTTGCCTGGTCCCCGAGCGATATGCCAGGAATCAGCCCCGACGTGATAGTGCACGAGCTGAAGATTGATCCCGCGATCAAGCCTATCGCGCAGAAGAGGCGTCCGATGGGCGCGGATAAGAGGATCGCGATCCAGCAGGAGGTGGGCAGGTTGCTCGACGCTGGATTCATCAAGGAGCTCCGATTCCAGACTTGGGTCGCTAACCCGGTCCTAGTGAGGAAGAGTAATGGGAAGTGGCGGATGTGTGTCGATTTCCGCGACTTGAACAAAGCTTGCCCGAAGGATTGTTATCCGCTCCCGAGGATCGACCAGTTGGTGGATGCCACATCGCACGAGCTGCTGAGCTTCATGGACGCTTATTCTGGTTATAACCAGTTCAAGATGGCGAAGGAAGATGCCCCTCACACAGCCTTCTATGCTGATAGTGATGTTTATCACTACGACGTTATGCCCTTTGGGCTGATCAATGCTGGAGCAACTTACCAGAGGATGGTGAACAAGTTGTTCGGGGACATGCTGGGAAAGACCATGGAGGCTTATGTGGATGACATGCTGGTGAAGTCCCGACAGGCAGGAGACCATGTCCAAAACTTGGCGGCGGCGTTTGAGCGGATGAAGTTTCATCAGGTTCGTTTGAACCCGGACAAGTGCGCTTTCGGAGTGAACTCGGGGAAATTCCTGGGATTTATGGTGAGCCAGAGAGGAATCGAGGTGAATCCTGAGAAGCTGGGAGCAATCGAGGAGATGCAGTCTCCGAAAACTCATCGGGAAGTCCAGGTGCTGAATGGACGATTAGCCGCGATGAATCGTTTCCTGTCTAAGGCGAGTGACCGAGCCATGCCATTTTTTGATGTGCTAAGGGCCCACAAGAAGTTTGAATGGTCCGATAAGTGCGAGGAGGCATTCCAGGCACTCAAGCAACACCTCCGTACCCTCCCGCCGTTGGCGAAACCGGTTCCAGGTGAGCCGCTTTATCTCTATTTGGCTGTTTCTGAAGTAGCTATTAGTTCTGTTTTAATAAAGATTGTCAAGGGCAACCAAGTTCCTGTTTATTATGTAAGCAAGGCGTTTACCAAATCTGAAATGAATTATCCCGCTATTGAGAAGTATCTCTTTGCGTTGATTGTTGCTGCTCGAAAGCTACGACCTTACTTCCATGCCCACGAAGTTACGGTGTTAACTAATCAGCCCTTGAAGCACTTTTTGAACCGACCGGAGGCGTCGGGAAGATTGGTGAAATGGGCCATCGAACTTACGGTGTTCCGTATTCACTTTGCTCCAAGAACAGCTATTAAGGGCCAGGCTTTGGCGGATTTTATAGCAGAGTCTACAGCACCCGATCTGGAAGAAGCAGGTCCTGTAGAGGGGGCAACCATGGAGGTCCCGATAGCAGAACAGCCAAATGAGGAGAACACCTGGGAGATGTACACTGATGGTTCATCAAGTGTAGAAGGATCGGGGGTAGGATTTGTGTTGATACCGCCCGGTGGAGGCTGTTAGGTTCCGAGTCTAGGGTCAACGGGCGGTCGACTCAAGTGTCGTTCCTCACTGGAGATGTCGCGGATCTGATGCTCTCGGGTTGTGCTGTCCTAACTTGTGTCCTTCTGTCCTTAGCTTCTCTTCTCCTCTCGCCCTGCAAGAGGGGCAATACCAGGCACAGAGGGGGGGGGGGGGGTGGTGCCTGATGAACCCTCTCTGATGCCTAAGTCAGTACGGTTTTAGAGAGATAAAGCTAGAGAGATGTCAGAGCAAAATTGTGCAACTTGCCAAGACGATCAAATGAATAGTGGAGGTGTGGTATTTATAGGCAATGGTGTCATTAAGGTGGCTTAATGACATCGTTAACCTTTAAACACAGTTAATTAACCTTTAAACACATAATTAAGACCTTAGGATACGGAGAAGGTTGGCGGAATAAACCGAGTATGGGAGTCCAAGAATGGTGCCGGGGCCCTTGGGGGGGAGGAAAATCCGACCCCCAAGGGTAGGGGTTGGGTGAGGCCACCCAACCCCTCCTAGGGGAGATAGGGTTGGCCAACCCTATCTCCCCTAGGGGAGATCGGGTTGGCCGACCCGATCTCCCCTAGGGGAGGTCGGGTGTGGCCACCCGACCTCACCTAGGTGAGTCTAACTCGGCCGGACGAGCGCCTTGGCCTCGTCTGGACCGTTGGTGTTTTCGCGAAGTATTCGGGTTGAAGTTTCGATTTACAATCATTAACGGGGTGATAAAAATAAAACGATTCAGAAGTCAACGGGTTCAAATTGGGCGTATATCCATCACATGCCCCCGAGTCAACCAATGGCCTAACCCTTGATTGACTCTATTTTAGGATGGTATGACACGCGCAATTTGAAACCGGGGTTTTACCTTTCGTCTGAATGCTTGCTTACCCACGGATACGTGCCTCTGACTCTGCCCCCTGCCTTATGAGATATAGGAATTGTAAACGTCAGAGTAGCACGGACGTGTGCCTAAGCACGCGTCCGTCTGAGGTGGGAGTAATAAATCTATCCTTGCTACGGGCGTATACTCAAAAAATACATGCTCGCATAGGAATGTAACATGAATGCAACTAAGTGACTTATGCTTCAATTTCATGCCGGGATTTTGCCTAGGTGGAGAAAAATTTAATTTTGGCCTAAAATTTTTTCTAAGTATGGGATGCTTAAGAATAAGCCTAACTTGAGTGCAGATATACTTAGTCATAGTTAAAAGGGGTAAAAGTGATGGTTTTTCTTTAACCCTTAGATCTCACTTAAAAATAAATGGAGGGTGGTGATTAGAACTCTTTAAAAAACCCTACCATCTTTCAAATATATAGGAGAGTTAAGAAAATACCTTAGTTAGCCACCATAGCCATCCTTTTCCCTCTTTTCTCACCCTTGGAGAGCAAGAAAGAATTTGGAGCACACCAAGGTAAGGGGCCGGCCAAAATTCCGGCAAGGAGCCAGCAATTCCGGCCAGCAGCTCAGGTGGGACGGCGACGGGAGAAGGCCCAGCCGGAGACGACGACTTGGCCTCAGGCGGACGGCGGTGACGGTTGTGCGGGGTGCGACGGAGGCGACAGGGGCCGCCGTTCACGACGGCGAGGGACTCCACAGCTTCGACGGGCGGCCACGGCAGCGGAACAGGCGGGGACAGACGTAGCTCGGCTCCGGCGGCGGGAAAATCGAGGCTCCGGCGGGGGGCTGATTCCGGCCAGCTCCAAAATTCGACTTCCGGACCCGTTTATCACATCGGGTCGGGTTTTCCGAAGGTCCATTCTTTTCCTTTCCGTTATCGCGTAAAATGTTGATTTTTGAATTGCCGATACTTGATTGCCGATATTTGATTGAATGTGGAATTGTCGTGGATAGCCGTAGATAGTCGTGGATTTGGGGAAAAACTTTGGCCGGTCGTCCGGAGATAGTTTCTTGTCCGATTAAACTATCTCCGTTTTGAATTTGATGTCGAGTCGCCATTTGTGTGTTGATTTCCGTTGGAGGGCGTAATGGTAATTTTGCCCGAAAACCGACTTTAGGTTCGGACAAAATTGTTCGATTTGGTTGTCGTGGTGTCCTTGGCTCATGTTTGTTATCTTTGTTGGGTGTCTTCGAATCTTTGGTTGTTGTCGTTGGTTGAGTGCCGGAGTACTCCCGGTTTTTCGGAAATTTTCTTGTCTTGACATTTGTCATGTCGTGGCAGGTACTGTATTCCTGGTGGTGTCCCCGCACACAGACTCTACAGAGGCGTTACATCCTCCGAAGGATGAGTGAGTTCCTTTTCTCTTCTTTTCGTCGCATTACTTCCTTTCCTATCATTAGCTTAGTGTTGCGATCTGAGCTGGGGTGTTAGTCGAAACTTGATTCGAACTTTGGGATTTCCTGCTACCTTTGACATAGGTCTCGCTGCTCTGTCGGAGAATCACCTGACTAGGTCTGATTACAATGAGCACGTTACCTTAGGTGATATCTGTCCCTTAGATGAGCCTCTATATCCTTTCCTCCCTTCCTTGGGGAATACCCGCGAGACGGTGACAGAGCCCCCTAGGGGGAAGGTCGCCGTTTACCCCTCCCAGATTCGATTTGGGTTAAGGTTGCCTTACTGCGATGACCTCGTAGAGTTGAGTAGGTTCTTCAGGATTTCTCCTGTGAACCTTGCTCCTAGTGCCCTCCACGTCTGGGTGGGCTTCCGGGTGTTGTGCCACTGGTACTCCTGGAAGTATTCGCTGGTTCTGTTCCGATGCTTCTACCGGTTCCAATATCAGAGGAAAGTGGGCTTTGCGAGTTTTGTAACTCGCCATCCGTCCTTCAAGGATTCCCGATTTGCTGATTTCGGGTTGAGTGGGGTCGAGTGGGATACCTCTCTTCGCTTCGTGGCCCGGAGTGACAACTCGGCAAGTCACTGGGCCAAGCACTATTTCTTCATCACGGATCGATATGTCACTTGGTCGGTCTTGAATGAGGATCGGTCGGATGGTTGGCCTGCCTTCGGGGAGTTTTCACCTGTTGATTTAGAGACTATGAAGATCATTCATGAGAGCAACAGGACCCGATCATACTGCCCCGTGTCCTTAGTGACTGAGACGGATCTTTATGAGGCAGGGATCATTTTGACTCCTGACTCCAGGGGTTCGGTATGTTACTTAGTCTTCTCATCTTTATTTACTTTCTGCTTTTCCTTTGTAGGTTGGTTTCACGGAAAAACCTATAACGTGCAGGGAGCACCGGTCGACCTGAGCAAGAGGAAGGCTCCTTCTAGCTCCACTCTGAAGAAATCCCCCATGCTTGGGAAGAAGGCTGGGGCCTCTGGTATACTTCCTCCTGTTTGCTTCTTTATGGCATACTTGTGTTTTCCTTATCTTGTTTTTCTTACATTGCTAGGGCGCTCTCCCTTGGTGACCGAGAGGGTTGTTTCCGTAGGCAAAGACTCTGGACCTTCTAAGTCCAAGTCGCGGAGATCTGACTCTGAGGCCGGGGCCACGGCTGTCAAGAGGAAGAAAGCTGCGGATCCTCCTTCGCCTGTTGCTCGTCCCCCGACCCTGTCTCGCGATAAAGAGATGGTGGTCGAAGAGGCGCCTTCCCACACTGATAAAGGGAAGCGACCTGTTGGTGGTGGTTCCCCTGCCCCCCAGCCGAGGGCACGGTCATCAGGTTCGAACTCTACCTTGTCACTGATGCTTTTATGTTTATATTTTCCTTTGACTTGCTTCGTTTGTATAGGTGGGCCTCCGGCTTTGAGTCGGAAGGACTTCGCACGTCTTACTGACGAGGATGTCGTTGGGTCTGAGTGGACTCCCTTCGCTGGTTTGAAGGAGTTCCACCTTGATAGCGGCTCCTCTTTGCGGACTCCTGAGGTTGGCATCCGTGTACTTCGCGGTGCCATCCCTCCTGGCGATCGTGCTGCTCAACCTAAGTCTCCTGGGGAGACTCGGCGCTTCGTTCAGGGTGTACTCTCTCGTTATGCACCTGTGAGTTGTTCCTTGCTTTCTTCTTTATACTTTTATGTGGTTGGTTTTTCGGTTACTCATCCCTTGTTTAAATTATCAGGGTATGTCTGACATGGTGAACATGTCATCACTCGTGCTCGAGCTATCTGACGAGAAGAAGACCCTTGAGGACAGCCAGGTCTCCCTGAAGGCGGAGCTCGCCACTGCTGCTGAGAAGGCGCGCTTATCTGATTTAAAGATGCAGGAGCTCAGGGACCAAGTGTCCTTACTTGAGACTACCGTAGGTAGCTTACGCCGGGAGGCTGAGGTTGCATCTTCACTCCACTCTGAGGAGTTGCGGAAGTTGGAGGCTAGGTGCCGGGCGGAGGAGAGGATTATCGCAGTGTCTGAATACAAGGCTTCTTCTGCCTTCACTGCTGACTATAGCGTGCGGCTCACTCAGGAGATGAACCAGTTTGGTGAGTATCTGGTTGATCATATTTTCCGCATTGATCCTCAGTTTCCAGTTGGCGATCTTGGTGATTTTCGGCCATACGCTACTGGCTACATGGCTGTTCTTAGGGGTCAGGCTGTTGTTGCAGACGAGCCTGCCCCTACACAGGTGGATGCTACGCCTGTGGATATCGATACGTCAGACTCCTCCTCTTCCTCCATCTCTGCCGGTGGTTCAGCCTCAGGGGGTCAGGGTGACTCTCCCGAAGGCTCTGATTGATGTGTCTACATCTTGCTATCTTTGTATATATAACCATACTCTTTCTCCCCTTTGATGGGTTGAGTATCTTTTGGGATTGTTGTGGGGTTTTGTGTTGCTTTCCTTTATCGTATTGTGCTGTTGACTATGTGGTTCACTTGGCTTTACATTGGTACTTCGTATGCTTTTGTATGTACTCCTTTGATTATGGACTCTTCTCTTGGTGTGTTTCCTTTACTTATCTTTCTTTCGTGTTTTCCTTCATGCCATACCTGCTATTTCATCAAGAAAAAACATTATGTGTTCTTCATATCACTTTACTTTGAAATTACTTTCTCATGGAATCCTTCTCAGTATGGTGTAATACTCTCTTCTGATACCCTTTGAATGGTATGTATGGTATTGTTAGACCAAAGATACGCTCTTGGTTGGCGTCGAAATCTGTTCACGAGACTGGCTCTCGGAGGGCACTTAACGTTTCACAGGATAGGCTCCCGGAGGGCACAAGTTAGACCAAAGATACGCTCCTGGTTGGCGTCGAAATCTGTTCACGAGACTGGCTCTCGGAGGGCACTTAACGTTTCACAGGATGGGCTCCCGGAGGGCACAGGTTAGACCAAAGATACGCTCCTGGTTGGCGTCGAAGCTGGTAGTTTGAAATCTACCTCAAGATACGCTCTTGGGGGCGTCGAATCTGGTAGTGTTTTTTCTACCTCAAGATACGCTCTTGGGGGCGTCGAATCTGGTAGGTTGCAAATCTACCTCAAGATACGCTCCTGGGGGCGTCGAAATTCGTAGTTTTTGGAAACCACTCTCAAGATACGCTCTTGGTGCGTCGAAGGTCGTAGTATAAAAACTACTCTCAAGATACGCTCTTGGGGGCGTCGAATGTCGTAGTATGAACACTACTCTCAAGATACGCTCTTGGGGGCGTCGAAATTCGTAGTTTTTGGAAACTACTCTCAAGATACGCTCTTGGTGCGTCGAAGGGCGTAGTATAAAAACTACTCTCAAGATACGCTCTTGGGGGCGTCGAAGGTCGTAGTATGAAAACTACTCTCAAGATACGCTCTTGGGGGCGTCGAAGGTCGTAGTATGAAAACTACTCTCAAGATACGTTCTTGGGGGCGTCGAGGGTCGTAGTATTGAAACTACTCTCAAGATACGCTCTTGGGGGCGTCGAAATTCGTTGTTGACTTGAAGTCATATCTGTGTAAGGATAACTTCATGATTATATCACCACATTCATTGGAAAATACCTTTGAAGGAAATCCTACTCCCTTAGGAGCATTCATGTTTTTTGTACTGATGGGGTGCCTTGGGTGGGTCAAGACACCCTTTGGAGGAAATCAAAGATAGTTGTAGAGTTGGAGTAACTTCGTGAGTTCTCCTTCTCAAAAGTTTTTTTTTGAAAAACTTAGAAAGCCTGAACATGCGAAGTGCTAAATATGAAATTAAGGATATGGGGTGGTCAATTTGTTTGTTGCCACGTACTCCTTTAGGCCTCCATTGTGAATCATTTCCTCCACTTCTATCTTCAACACCATGCAGTTGTTGGTTTGATGCCCCCAGGTCCCATGGTACTCACACCATCCCTGTGCATCTCTCCCTAGGAAGGCGTTGCCCTCCTCTCTACATGTGGGTAGCTCCTCCTTGAGGTACTTCTGAAAAATTTCTTCTGTGCTCACTGTAAGGGGTGTGAATTTGAAATTTACACCTCCTCCCAGTGTGTCAGTCTCTCTTTCTTTCTCCAGGACTTCATCCAGTTGCTCCATCTCCTTTGCAAACGCCTTGTCTAGCTTTTCCTTGAGCTCTCTCATCGTGCTCGTCATGATCATCTCATAAAGCCCTCCATAGGCCTCAAATGAGTTTGGGTGCATGTTCCGAATGAATGCTTTGACGGCTTCTCCTCTTGTGATGTCCATATTGGCACCATAACTGGAGAATCTCTGGAAGTAGCTTGATATTGGCTCCCGCGGCATTTGCTTGATATCATCAATGTGTCGGAAGCCTCTTATGATGGAGTCCCTTGTTCTTTTCCCTTCTATGGTTTCTGGCTGCCAAGGTATGGCTGTCACCTTCACAGCCTTGCTCATGTGTCTCTTCTTAGGTGTTGTTTGAAAAAACTGCCGGCTCAAACGGAGTACAACTCCCTTCTTCATCTTTCCTTGCCTTTGTCTCCTTCCCTTCTTCTTGCTGTCTTGGTTGGCTCCTACCATGACCATTGCCACTGTGTCCGTCCCGTGTGATCCACGTCTCATGGAGTTGACGTAGCACTGCCTTGCAGTGCGTTGATCACCCAGGACTTCTCCGACTCCATTCTCAGTGATGTACTTCAACTTCTGGTGTACGGTGGATGGCACGATTTCGTATGGGTTTATGGTTGTTCTTCCTAGGATCCCATTGTAGGCTCCCAGGCTTTCAACTACCAAGAAGTTAACATTCACCTTTAGCTGTGTCCATCCTTGGCCCATGGTCACCGGCAGGGTTATCATTCCCAGGGGGTAGCTTGTTGCCCCTGAGAAGCCAACTAGAGGGAAGTTGACTGGTTTGATGTCTGCCTTCGTTTTCCCTATTTCTTCTAGGACTCTCAGGCTTAGGAGGTCAGCCGAGCTGCCCCCATCCACCAATATTCGTTTTACATCAAAATTGTCAATGTCTATCGTGATGACTAACGCATCGTCATGTGGGAAGACAATGTGGCTCTTGTCCTTCTCCGAGAATTCAATCATCATCTCCTCTCCTTCTCGTGGCCTTTTCCTCCACCTTGGCACTGAACTCAGTTTTGATGCGTAAACCTCCCTTGCATTTGCAGTTGGGCCACCTGATGCCACTCCTCCGTGTATCATGTTTATGGTTCCTCTCTTGTTGGGTGGAGGATTGTAGTCTACCTTGCTCTTGCCTTTGTCCCTGTATGATGGCCCTAACTGTATGCTGTTGCCCCCATGATCCACGAACTGCTTTAGTTCTCCCCTTTGGATGACATTGTTGATGCTTAGCTTTAGGCTGAAGCATTCGTTGGTGTCATGCCCGTATGCTTCATGGTTATCACACCATCTATCCTTGTGTGTCCCCACCATTGGGGCTCTCCACCTTGCAGGGGGTGACCAGAGTTTCTGATTCCGCATCTCTCTGAGGACATTAGCTGGAGTGGCGTTCAATGGGATGAACTTGATGACGTTGATTTCCCTAGCTTTCAGTGGTTCGCCCATTTGATTTCTTTGCTGGGGCGGACGCCATTCCTGCTGCCTTGTGTGTTGAGGTGCCTGAGGTGGCTTTCCTCTGTTCGGCTTTGCATTGTCTTCCTTAGCTGCTTGGATCTTGGCTTTCTTACTTGCCCTGTGCCTCTCCAGGTCTATATGAGTTTTTACTCTTCCTGCAAGCTCCTCTAAGGTGCTCGCTGGTTTCTTGGCCATCTTTTCTGCCAGCGTTGACCCGAAGCGGCCTAGGTTTCTGATGAAGGCTCGTATTATCTCACCCTCAGTGATGTCGCCCTGGATGTCTGCTATGTTTTGGTTAAACCTAGTGTAGTAACTGGCCAAGGATTCATCATTTTCTTGCTTCACGTCATCGATGGAGCCTGTTCCTTTGAGGAGCTTCCTTTCTCCTAGATATCTCTGAAGGAACTTCACCTTTAGCTGCTCCCATGAGTGGATGCTCTCAGAGGGTAGGCTGAAGAACCAGTGTGAGGCCACCCCTGATAGGGTGTTTGGAAATAGGAGTGCCTTGTATCTTTCATCAGTAGTTCTCCCAAATAGGGAGGCTTCATGCTGTTGAATATGCTCCAAAGGGTCTCCCTTGCCATTGTATTTTGCAATCTGGACTGTATGCAGGGAGTCCGGCACCTTGCTCATCTCCAATTCCCTCGTGAAAGGGTGGTTCGTTTTGTCACTTAGACAATGCAAGCCGTGTTTCTTTGACTCGTTCATTTTCCTTGTTATCATTGCCGCTATTTCTTCCGGAGTGATCAATATCGGTGTCGGAGTGTAATTTCTATGATAGCCTCCGTAGTTATAGATTGGGCTTGCCGGGATCCCTTGTCCGTATTGATACGGACTGTAGGTGTATCCTTGGTGTCCCTGCTGGGGTGCTTCATAGAATTCTTGCCTCCTTGGAGGTCTTGCTTGTCTGTCCTCCCCCAGTGGGGTGTAAGCCCTAGCGTTCTGCTGTTGCCTTGGAGGCACGAATTGTTGCCTTCCCTCTGGGGGTGGCTCCTGGTAATTTCTTCTTTGCTCCTCTCGCTGCCCTGCTCGAGAGTGCGAGTGGTGCTCCTCCGTTGGGATCTGTTCCTCTTCATGAGCTTCTGTGTTTGTCCCCTGGGTGTATGCCGGCCTTGTGTATGTTGTGTGGGCGCGGTGTCATTCCTTTGGCCCGGCATCCCATACTGATATCCTTAGGGTTGGGCCTCGTAGTAATATCCCTCAGGAGTGCCGTGTGTTGGGATGGCACTCCCTGTTGCTCCCTCTCTCTTTGTGGCCTCCTTGCCAAAGGGGTTGAGGCTGTGGAGGACTCAGCCCCAGCTGGGCGTGACGGTCCTCCCTCCTGGTTGTTGTGTTGAGGAGGCTGTGGGGTTCCTTGTGGTTCTGGTTGCACTGGCAGTTTCCCTGGGTTAGGCTGCCTTCCTAGGGGTATAGGCTCTCTCCTTCGCCTGTTGCCCCCAGGTGGGCGGTGGTGCCTAGACACCCTGCTGTTCGTCATTGCTCTTGTTATTGCCAGGCTTTCTGTCCGAAGCCCACTGACGGCGCCAAGTGTTAGGTTCCGAGTCTAGGGTCAACGGGCGGTCGACTCAAGTCTCGTTCCTCACTGGAGATGTCGCGGATCTGATGCTCTCGGGTTGTGCTGTCCTAACTTGTGTCCTTCTGTCCTTAGCTTCTCTTCTCCTCTCGCCCTGCAAGAGGGGCAATACCAGGCACAGAGGGGGGGTGGTGCCTGATGAACCCTCTCCGATGCCTAAGTCAGTACGGTTTTAGAGAGATAAAGCTAGAGAGATGTCAGAGCAAAATTGTGCAACTTGCCAAGACGATCAAATGAATAGTGGAGGTGTGGTATTTATAGGCAACGGTGTCATTAAGGTGGCTTAATGACATCGTTAACCTTTAAACACAGTTAATTAACCTTTAAACACATAATTAAGACCTTAGGATACGGAGAAGGTTGGCGGAATAAACCGAGTATGGGAGTCCAAGAATGGTGCCGGGGCCCTTGGGGGGGGAGGAAAATCCGACCCCCAAGGGTAGGGGTTCGGTGAGGCCACCCAACCCCTCCTAGGGGAGATAGGGTTGGCCAACCCTATCTCCCCTAGGGGAGGTCGGGTGTGGCCACCCGACCTCACCTAGGTGAGTCTAACTCGGCCGGACGAGCGCCTCGGCCTCGTCTGGACCGTTGGTGTTTTCGCGAAGTATTCGGGTTGAAGTTTCGATTTACAATCATTAACGGGGTGATAAAAATAAAACGATTCGGAAGTCAACGGGTTCAAATTGGGCGTATATCCATCAGAGGCGAGCCCCTGCGATATGCCTAGGCCTTGACGTTTAGGGCCACCAACAATGAAGCTGAGTATGAGGCTCTCATCACGGGCCTTAAAATCGCCAAAGGTACGGGAGTCGATCATTTAAAGGTGAAGTGTGATGCCAGCTTGATCGTGAATCAAGTCCAGGGGAATTATGAAGCCAAGAGCCCGACAATGAGGAAGTATTTGCACGAGGTGCAGACTTTGAAGGGAAGCTTCAAAAGCTTCGACATTGAGGCAATCCCGAGGGAAGAAAATGCGGAGGCAGACGCCTTAAGCAAGTTTGCCCTAGGAGTGGCCCCCGAGGAGAATCGGAAGGTGCACTTTCTGGAGAGAGTAATTATCTCAACCATCGATCCGTCGGAGGTATGCGCTATTGAAGCAGGATCGGAGGAAGAAGAGAAACCCACCTGGATGACCTCGATAGTCACATACCTGACTACGGGGGCACTCCCCGATGATGAAGTGGCAGCTGTTAGGTTGCGTCGAATCGTGAGCAACTACGTGATGGTGGACAACCAGTTATACAAGAGGGGGCATGTAAAGCCTTTTCTGAAATGTGTGGCGGAGCCTGATACGAATCGGATCCTGAGAGAGTTGCACGAGGGAGTCGCGGCCTGTCATGAAGGGGCCCGATCCATTGTGAGGAAAGCGTTGAATCTAGGCTACTACTGGCCTTCGATGAATAAGGAAGCGACAGCGATGGTCCAATCCTGTGATGCGTGCCAGAGGTATGCTCCGAATATCGTGGCTCCTGCCGCGGACTTGATGTCCATCAGAAGTGCTTGGCCCTTCGCGCAGTGGGGCATCGACTTGGTGGGACCTCTTCCACAAGCGAAAGGTCAGTGCAAGTATTTACTCATAGCCATCGATTACTTTTCAAAGTGGATAGAGGCTAAGGCGTTGGCCAAGACGACGGGGCAGCAGATCCTCAAGTTTCTCCAAACTCAGATCATATCCCGGTATGGGGTTCCTAGAGTGCTGATCAGCGATAATGGCCCTCCATTTAATGGGGCTCAATTGAAGGAGTATCTGGAGGAATTGAACATCGAGCATCGGACAGCTTCCGTCCACCATGCTCAGACTAATGGCCAAGTCGAGTCAGCCAACAAGATCGTGATGGATGGCTTGAAGAAGAGGGTCTATGCCTTGCAGGGTCATTGGCTAGATGAGCTTGAAAACGTGATGTGGGTTGTTAGAAAAACACCCAAGCAATCGACGGGGGAGACTCCGGTTGGCCTTGTTTATGGCACGGAGGCAGTTGCTCCCGTGGAGATAGCGGTGGCGTCCCATCGCAGGAGGTATTATGAGCCTCTGACGAACGAGGAAATGAGACGTCTGGACCTGGACTTGCTCGAAGAGAAAAGGTGGAAGGCTGATGAAGTTCAGGCTCGGATGCGTCTGGCAACACCCAGGTATTATAATCGACGTGTCAAGTCCCGAAAATTCTTCGTGGGAGAACTTTTCTGGCGGAGGAACGAGTTCGTTCATCAAGATCGGATCAACAAGCTATCACCGAAATGGGAGGGACCCTACAAGATCGTAGGGATGCCAGCCCCGAATGCGTACAAGCTAGAAGACCTTGACGGCAAGACGTTGAAACATTCCTTCAGTGGCGCACACTTGAAGAAGTATCATGTTTGATATTAAGCCGCCGCGAATGGCGCAAATTGTCTATCGATTGATCCGATGTAAGCTAGCTTTGAGTTGTTAATGAATAAAAGAAGTTGCTTCCGATCAAATTGCTTTTAGATTTATTCTAACTGTTAATAAGACGTCCTGAAGGACGCGATAAAAGCCTTCCGAGGTACGAGAAAGACGTCCCGAAGGACGCGATAAAAGCCTTCCGAGGTACGATAAAAGCCTTACGAGGTGCGAGTAAGTCTCCTTTATGGCGCGATAAAAAGCCTTTCGAGGTGCGGACAAAAGCCTTACGGGGTATGAGTAAGTCGTCTTTATGATGCAACCAAAAGCCTAGGTATGAAAAAGCCCTAAGGGGTCCGCATAAGTCGTCTATATGATGCAGCAAAAAGCCTTAAGGGGTACGATTAAGTCGTCTAGAATGGCGCGATAAAAGCCCTAAGGGGTACGATTAAGTCGTCTAGAATGGCGCGATAAAAGCCTTAGAGGGTGCGAAAAAAAAAATCATCTTAAGTGATGTGTGAAATTGCCTTGAATGGCATGGATGAGAAACCTTAAGTGGTGAAGTCCCGAATAAAGCATTGGAAGGATGCGTTGGAACGTTTTAAGTAACGAATCTAAAGTCGCTTTAAGTAGTGCAATGATTATCGAGACCAAAAAAGATTAAAGGAATTTCTTATAAGGGCTCGAAGGCCTAAGGGTTCCGATACAAAGAGACAAGGAGGATACAAGGAGAAAAATTACAAGGACTTAAAGAATAAAACATTAAGCTTAGTCCTTGTTGGAAGTTGGGTCCTCAGCAGCTTTGGAGATAGTAGGATTCGAGGGGGCATGGGCAGAAGGCTCCGCAGTCCGTGGAGTCGGGTCCGCGGCATCAGCCTCATCACTCTCCGCGGGGAAGTTGAAGTATTTCTCCGCGAAGGGGGCGAGGGTCTCGGACTTCTTGAAGTCGATGGCATCCTCGTATGCCGTGTAAAGTTCCTCGACGGCATTGAACAGAACGTTCTCCACCTCGGTTTTGCAGAACCCCACGGCATCCTCCTTGAATTCATCAGAGTTCCGATACTCCTCGCGACCCTGAGCCTTTGCCTCAGCCAGCTTGGCAGGAAATTCAGCCTTCTCGGCTTCAAGTCCCGCCTTGGGTTCCGCGAGAATGTCCTTCTCGAAGATGAGTTGCCTCTTCTCTGCCTCGTGCCGCTGCTGTTCCTCCTTGAGTATCCTCCGCTACCGACGTAGCTCGGCTTCATGATCTTGAACCTGCTTGTGCAGGCTCATAGCCTTCTCGCCAAGGAGGGTCTGTTCCTTGGCTATCTTCTCCCTCACCGCCACAGCGCTGGCAAGGTCCTCGTGAAGTTTGGCCAAGGCTTTGGGGTCCGCCCTGGCTTGTGCCTCCTCCAAAGCACCCTTCAGAGCCAGGATGTAACCAAAGCAGCGTTGCTGGTCCGCAGTTTCCTAAGACGAAAAGGAAAAAGGATTAAAATCCGATAATCGAAGGCAAGAACAATGAAGGCAAAAATAAAAGCGAGAGTAAAGTTTACCTCCATCCGACGGATAGCCATGCTGCGAAGCTCTTCCTCAATGTCCTCCCGCGCCAAGGAGATTGGGCGTCTCAAGGCTGGTGGAACTGACCCTGCCAGCAGATGCAGGGCCAGTTCTGGCTGAAGATCTCCCCGATGGAATGGGACCCCATGAAGAGAATCGATCGGGTTCCACGGAACCGTCTCTTGGTCGGGGGTGTAAACCTTGTAAAGGTTCTCATCCACGGGGAGAGGAGGGATGACCCTGGAAGCCTCAGTCGGAGGAGCCTCGGTCGGGGGCTCCGGAGTTGGAGAACGCAGATCCAGGGGAGGACTCCGAGACACGTCTTCCTCCACAGTGGGCCTCAGGATCCTCCGCCCTGGCCTTTGGCGGGGTAGCAAACCGCCTTCATTTGGCTCCTCGGAGGAGGGGGGAAGCCTCCAAGTTGGTCACCTGACGGAACTGAGCTTCCGTCGGGACATCCTCCGTCATCGGCTCCTGTGGAGTCGCAGCCCTTGCTGGAGTGGCGGTTTTCTTCGGAGTAAGAGCCTCCGAGGTACCTGCGGTGGCGGGACGAATGAAGTCAGGCAGAATATTATCAGGGCACCAGATGATTTGGCGCGCGACGTGTTGGTCCTTTCCAAAGAAGTTGTAATATCCCGCCTTGAGGACGCGGGGGGTTTCTCCTCGAAGTATGTATTTGATTTCTCGGAACCGCGACTCCCGATCAGCGAGGATAAACTCCTTGGGAACCAATCTCCTATATTTCTTAATAGCGTGGCGAACCCGCTTACCTTCCTCAGCAGTGGTGACACCGAAGGCTTGGTCCACCTCTCCTCTTCTGGCCCGCTTGGCCGTCCCGACCTGCTCTTCAGTCGGAGGAGCAGCAGAAGAGGAAGCTCCCTTCTTCAAAGACTTCCGCTTCCACTTGGAGCCACCCTGGACGGCATCCGTCTCCCCCTGCTTCAACACGAGATGGGTCAGCAGAGATGCCTTCTTGGCTGCAAAAATGAAAATACAAAGCGGTTAGAAGTGTTACCCAGATAACCAAATTCTTGGAAACGGAATCGAGGAGCTGGACTCCGATCTGGATCAAGTCCCCCTCCATGAGCTTGTTGGCGTCGAGGGGAACGAAGGATTCCCCCCAACGGTAAAGCTGGACCAGCTGGAGAGTGTTGAAGTCATCATCGGTGTAGACTTCGAGCTTGGGGTCAGGGTCCGCTACAACCTCCCATCGGGGCCATGGGATAGAGCTGTTCTGGACGAAGAAGTAATACTTCTTCCATCCGCTATTGTCGGACCCCGAGTCACGAATGAGCACCCGATCCTTGTTAAACTTCCAGGTCTCACCATCCCAGCCGAACCGTGAAAGTTGCTCCTTTGTCCATTTGGGGAGTCGGGGAGTGAAGGAGCAGACACCAACCTTATTGCACTTCATCCCGTAGAAGGTGCGGAAGAGTAGCAAGTTGTACGTCCACTGCTGGCGAAGGCACAGAACCTGGAAAGTGTTCCACACGCGGATAGCATGTGGAGAGAAGGTGTTGGGATGCGTCTTATAGAAGTTGCACATCTCCACCAGATTCCCGCAAAAAGGGAATCGAATCCCAGCGTTTATCTGTCCGGTGGAGACGAACACCTCTCCTTCCCGAGGACGCGTGACAATATGCCTTCTCCTGGTGGCTGGATGAGACTCGTATGGAAAGCGGGGTTCCCAGTCTGAAGTAATGCAGCCATTTCGGAGAGCAGCCTCGTACGAGGTATCAGAAATTTCGTTAATAGAAAGCTCAAAGATAAAAGGGGTCCTTTCCCCGGAACTGGCCTCGTCTAAAAACGGCCACATACAGGAAAACTTAGGAAAAAAAAGAGAAGGTAATGTCAGTAAACCATAGAAGCAAAGAAGGAAAACCTTACCAGGCATTGTTGATGGTTGCTCGGAAAAGATGAAGAAAGATTTGGAGGGCTGGAGGCCTTGGATCACTGGAAGAGCAGACGAAACTTGGAGAAGAAGCTTCAAGGTTTGAAAATGGCAGAATTTCCAGAAATCAAAACGGTACAGAAGGAGTGAATAGTGCCAGGGTTTTGGCTTTTATAGGCAAAAGGACAGCTGGACAGATTCAATCTGGACCGTTGAAGATGAAACGACTCAATCTTGATCGCCGAGATTATAGGGACGGTACGGAAGAGACGTTAGTGACGTAATGAGTGTTTTTTCAGAAAGCGGCAGCCACGCCGGTTTAGGCGTCGTTTCATTATCCCTTGCATTTAATGGTGCAGTAACTGAGGAGTCTCCTCGAATTTGGCAACCGTCCTTAGAGTCTGAGGAATTATGAGTGAGAAGCTCTGTTATTCAAGAATTGTGCCTAAGGCAAAAGCCTCCAATGGTGATATCGGGAGGTTTGAAGGCAAAAGCCTCCGATGGTGATATCGGGAGGTTTGAAGATAAAAGCCTCCGATGGCAATATCGGGAGGTCTGGAGATAAAAGCCTCCGATGATGAGGTTGGGAGGTCTGGAATTGGAAGACACGACGGACTGCAAGTCCCCCATGTCTTGGGGGCAAATGATGGGTTCCGATGTAATCGTTAGCCCCGTTAACAGTCAATAGACGGCGAGTAAGTCCAGTGGGCCTCATGAAAGGCCTGGAAGGCCCAGAAGCCCAATACGAAGGGTCCCGACTTTAGCGGTCCCGATATATGAGCTGAGCGCTCCCGACGAGAAGCCTCTGAGTAGGCCCCGATATGCCTTTGAGAAGGCCCAGATAATAAAGCCCCGAGGAAGCTGGACCTGTCTCGTGAGACAAGGGGTCCTGGGTGGTGACTTAGAATGAGATAACTCTGGAGTCCCCGAGATGAATTGAGACTTGTGATCAGAGGATAAGACCAAGAAACCCGCCTACTAAATAGGGTAGTGGGGAGACGATTGAGATACAGATAAACTCCCCCGAGATACGCAGGGCGTGCCCGAGATACGCAGAGTGTGGGAGAGATACGCGGAGCGTGGGGCGAGATACACGGAATCCCGAACGAGATATACGGAATATGGGTAAAACTGCCAGACGCGGTTACAGGTAACTGAGTAACTTCCCCTCCTATATAAAGGAGGAAGTTACCTCAGAAAACACCACATTCTAATACGAACTTAGATTACTGCTTACCACCCCATCGTTCATACACTCATTTAGGCATCGGAGAGGGATTCTGGGTCACCACCCAGGTCATCCCCTTTTGCAGGATTACGCGGAGCCCAAAAGTTCAAGCCTTTCCGTCAAGAACGTAACGGAGCTTCGACCGTGATCCAACAATAGGGTTAATGTAGGTTGCTTGATTTTTGTAAATATGAGAGGCTCAAGAATTGTGTATGATCGCGAAGATAGCCAAAATCTATGGCACATCAATATAATAAGAGTCGGTGGTTGGTTTGATTCACTTTTAGTTCTTAGTTTTCACTTTTTTAATTTTAATTTTATAGAGTATATATAAAAAATTTTATTACTCGGAAGATTTAGAAATACAAGTTTTGAAGAGAGGATAATGGAGAAAGCAAATAAAACTGAAACAATTTTTTTATGCAAAAAAATGGGAAAAAATGTAAAATACTAAATATAACATATTCGAAGATTGCATATGAGGGTGCTCGCATTTAGTGCATGAAACACTAATTTTATTTTTTAGTTATATATCTTTGCTATTTTTGAAAAATAATTATTGAATATATATATATATATGATACAGTAAGTTGCGTCATAGAAAAAAAGTTAAATATTATCACTCGATGTTAGGATTAATTAAAAATCATTACAACATAATCGTGACATTTCAAAAGATAAACCTAGCTATTTTGCTAATTCTAACCCTAAATTTCTTAGCTTTAAAAGGAAGTGGATGAAAAAATAAGGTTAACGAAACCCAAAAAAATGGAACTTTTATATTACAAAGAAAAATGTTTCTAAACATGAAGAAGGATTCTATAAATGTAAGTGGATAGCACTTAGCAGATCGAACAACCTAGATCAAGGTGGTAGTGCATTGATCATTGAGTTTACTAACCACGCGTTCCATTTGAACTTTAATTGTAAATGGATTAGGATCTTAATTAACCCGCTTTGAATTTTTTCTTTTGATTATTTCAATTGAATATGACAAGTAGACCAAAAAAACTAATTATTATGTTACGGTTTTTCTCGCGATGAAGAGTAGACACTTGAACAAATTTATTCTAATGATCCGAAATTACTTGCACCACTTTCTGGCTTCTGTAATAGAATTTCCATATCTAGATTAGTTGTCGTAACGAGATACCCCGCAGTCAACTTTTTTTATTTGATTGATGTCCCGCGACTTTTTAACACGTGTTCTTAAATTTTATATTTTCATTCTAGGATTTATCAATTCCAAAAGAGTTTTAAAAAAACTATAAATTAATTAATTACATCAAATATATAGTCAAGATTTTAACAGTAAGTCCCGATTTGAGACATAAAGAGTAGGGCAAGAAATCTACATCCAACCCATTCCACCCACACAGTTAAGATTTACACTCACAATCGATGTTTTTAAAGACAAATAAATATCTAAACGAAGTTTAGCTAAAAATATTAATTACAATATAAATATACTATTTACTTCAAACCAATTATTATTATTATTATTATTTTACATTTTTGTAGGGTGCATCATCGAGGGACTCATCAGAAGGAGCAGCACTCATAACATTTTTTTCTCAATTCACATTGAGTCAGCTTGTAAGAGTGCTAGTCATGAATATATTTGCATTCACATGATCAATAACGGAGTTTTAAGAGGTGAATACACTTCCGCTACAATATATATTATGTATGTTAGGGATTGAGTCTTAGTGTTAGAATACGAGCAACCATTACTTATATATATCACACACCAACATCTATTATTCTTTTGGCAAAAAAAAAAGAAACATCTATTATTCAGTACGGGACATTAATTCAAGCATGAATAATTCTATGTGATATATAATCGACACGAAATATCTGATACGAGACATATATTTATCCAACATGGGTCCCTTTCCGAAAAATAATATTTACCAAATCATTCCGATGATACAAGAAAATCACTAGGTGAGCAGTAAAACTCGAAGACCTTACTTAAAAACTTAATTATCACTGAAGGACACCGTATAATTCATAAAACCATACTTATTGAGAGTAAGTGAATTTGATTTTTAGATGGTATTATATTGCCTAACATATAATTCTATTCGTAGACTTTGTATATCTTCGACATGGGACCGAACCAATGGCGCCAAAAACATGGATCGATTGCTTCTGGCTTATTCTCTTCATTCCCACCAAATTAGAGAGATCTCTACGTGCATGTATAGTTGTATAATACACCATGCATGATGTAATTATCTAGGTTACTGTATTTTGTAGAATCGTGCATTGATCACATCCATCAATTATCCATTATGATAATATATATTGATATATTATAATATAATTTATACCAACACAACACAATATAATTATAAAAATATAAATGGTAGTTGCCGGTCTGCCCTTCCCGCCAACATAAAATTGTGTCACTGTTGTTTTTCTTCCTGTTAGACAATTATTAAATTAGTCATTATTAGAAATTATGGACACAAAGCCTGCCTTGTATATAATTTTAAGCTAGTTGTAATTTCTATATGATGTGAATGCATGAATAAATTGCTATATATGATGTAAGTGGTTGAATAAATTACTATTTGAAATTGTTTTTACGACATGGACGAAACAATAAATCTACAAGAAATTCTGTTTGATTTAATTTGTTGACCAATTAAGTTATAAAATGAAATGTGTTAAATTCAAATTTTAAAATGTACAAGAATGAGTCACATCGTCACTGGATAAAAACATCAAGAAATAAAACAACTGTAAATTAAATACATACCGAATTGAAGAAAATCTGTAGTTAATTGTTGACTATTTCATCAGGAATTACTGTATATTTAGAATCCTAAATTGTTTCATTATATATATACTAGGTGCTGACCCCGCGCTACGCGCGGGATAGCATGATAAATTGTACACAGTTACATATATGTAGAATACTAAATTATTCTTCGAGGCTAATAAAAACTGTAAATCCTAAAACATATTTGTGGAATGAACTATAATCAACCATTTATTTACTTTCAAAAGAAAATGTTGAAGTATTGAAATTGTTTATTTCGGATCAATTAGTACATTGCGATATTTAGTTATATTATATAAAAATGTAATGAAGAATATACTGATTTGCGATGATATCTTGTATGAACTTGATGACGATCTTCAATTTATTAATTCTAACAGTTTTTTTTGGGCCAAATTATTCCCTATAGTTAAAGTACCTACTAACCGAATTAAAATATCTCTCTTCAATATTTTAAAGAATATTGTACCATATGAAATTGCAAAATTTATTTGGCCACCACAAATGTATTGTCGTTGTTGAGAGGAATTATTGGCTATCACCGAGTCACCATCAGATCCTACTCTCACATTTTAGGAGAATGCAATGGGTTACCATTCAGTGGCACTGTATAATTTTTTCGTTGTTGAACCATAGAATTAAGACAAATCTCAGTTAATGTTAATTATTTATGGACTTAATTTCTAGATATATTTTCACTGTTTTTTTTTTCTCTAGATACAGAGATACCTCATCAATGACAACACCATGATGTGAAAAGTATCGTCATGCGGAAATTGGATAGCCACCATCACACTCACCTCCACAGATGAATGAAAAAAGTATGTTGATACAAAATCACGATCCTAAGCCTGCTTCCTACCTCTTACCCAACTCTTAGTCCAAAGCCCAATTGAAAAGTCCATCAACATTTTTTTTGCCAAGCCAGCCCTGATAAAATAGCCATGCTATTCTCTTGATCCTTGAGACGGCCCAGAAGACGGCCCAGAATGCTGAAAAAAGATTGCCCAAAAATGTAAATGATGTGTCACACTTAGGATGAGTAAAAATGATGAGGTGGCACAACAAAAATGATTCACTCTCTCACCTATTCCCTTATTATATATATAGATATATATATCTTTATTAGTTATTTTTTACTTCTAATTTTCAGTGAAAAACAAATTATAACAGTAATAATGTATATATAATTTTTTTTGCCAAAATAATGTATATATAATAACTAAACCCTAAAATTGTAATGACACAGATAATTTCTGTATATATCACTAAAATATTGGTCCTTAATTCGTCGGTTGACTGGAACCCATATGTCCGAAATCTCCTCATAAAAATATTGCTTATATAAATATGTTTACGTAGCTAAGTAAATATTCATATTTACCCATGTATTTTGTCCATTTCTGTTTTGTTGCCATTGTTGACTAGAATTGGTTTGTTGATCATTGTTGTCTTTACTTAGCAAAGGTTGTTTGACTCATAAAAGAGACATCTTACGCTAAAAAAAAATTACAGCTGAAGCAGCTTGCTCAACGTACTTCTCATCACATCGATTTCTTATCATGTCAATGTTTATTAGGAAGAGTTGTATTCTCTTTTGTGTTTTTTTGAATTATATAATCAGTTACTTTTTAGGGGTGTTTGGATGGAAGTCACGTGGAATGTAATTTAATATTATGTCCGACATTACATCCACATTCGTTATTTAAAAAAATCAAACAATGTAATGTGCAATGTAATGTGAAGTTTATTATAATATGAGATCACATCTAAATTTCATTCACTGTAACGTGAAATTATATTAAAAAAAAAGGTTTATAGGTTATTTGGTACCCTAAGTTTGTCCACTTTTGACTTTTGGTACCACATGTTTGATTTTGCCTATTTTTGGTACCATACGTTTGCCAATTGTATACTTTTGGTCCGACCGTTAGTTGACCGTCAGTTTGACTGTTAAATAGTCACGTGACTTGCACATGCATAGCCTCAAATTTTGATTTTATTCAATTTAGTCCTCAAATTTTTTATCCTAACTTTTTATTTTTGCAATTTAGCCCTTAAACATTTTCAACCACACCCTAGGACTAAATTGACCTAGCAATGGTTCGACTCATGGCTAGGTCGGACCTTGGCTAGGGTTTCCGGACCCGAGCGACCCTAACCATGGTTCGCCCTAGCCATGGATCAGACCATGGATATGTCAATTTAGCAATTGGGTCCAATTGACCTAGCCATGGTTCGACCCATAGTTAGGCCGGACCATGGTTAGGGTTGCCCGGGTTCGGCGACCCTAGCCATGGTCCGACCTAGCCATGGGTCGAACCCTGGCTATGTCAATTTAGTCCTAGGGTGCGGTTGAAATGTTTAAGGACTAAATTGCGAAAATAAAAAGTTACGACAAAAAATTTGAGACTAAATTGAACAAAATCAAAATTTGAGGCTAGGCATGTGCAAGTCATGTGACTATTTAACAGTCAAACTGACGGTCAACTAACGGTCGGACCAAAAGTATACAATTGGCAAACGTATGGTACCAAAAATAGACAAAATCAAACATGTGGTACCAAAAGCCAAAAGTGGGCAAACATAGAGTACCAAAAGACCTATAAACCCTAAAAAAAACGACTGTGATGTGAAAATACATCCAAAATTACAAAGTGTGTAATATTTTATTATTATTTATTAAATAAAGAAAGTACTTTGTATGATTTTTATAGTTTATTCAATTATTATTATTATTTATTTTTTTTATACTTCATGACTTATTAATACATATTAATGGGCTTCCATTTAAATTAAACAACACAAAAAGTTTGGACTAAATTAAATTTTTTTTATTGGCAAAAAAAAATTTATTAGGTCAAAAAACGAGGTTTTTTAAACATTGGTCCCCTATTACCAATATATATATAGGATTTTTCTACTATTCTTTGGGAGCACCATGCTTTTGGTTTTTTTAATACTATGGTGGACTTAATTGTAACATAACTAAAACTTTAAAAGTATGAAAAACTATGAATTTTATTAACTACACCTAAGATGTGTATCATACTATTAATAATATCAATTTTCTTATGGGGTTCGCCTTTAGGGCAATAGAAAAATAAAAAAGTTAGTGGCAAAAGCATGGTGCTCCAAGAGCATAGTAGAAAGGTCCAATATTTGACATACTTTAAAATTATAATGGTTTGTACTATGTAGTGAGACCGAATTCTAATAACGAAAATTAATTATTTAGTTTCTAGACCGAAATTTCAATTATTTGACTATGTGCTATAACTAATAATTTTTAGTTTTGATGTCTACATATATCCTTTATTAATACGATGATCTAATATATATATATATATATATATATATATATATATATATATTACCTGTATTCCTCTATTATTTCTACATTATTAAGTATGTTGAGCGACAATTTTATCTATAACATTTTAATTTATTAATTATTATTAAAGTGAAATTATGTGTGAAGACTTTTTCAATAGTATTACATACTACGTACTTCTAATATTTACATATATTCTTTTGGAAATTTAACCAACAGTAACTAATGATTTAATAATATTAAAAAAAGCTCAATAGTTTTATGCCATAACTAATAATTTTGAGTTTTGATGTATACATATAAATAAATCCTTTTTTTAATATGATATAATATTTTTTAATATATATTTACTTGTATTCCTCTAATATTTTTAATATTATTAAGTATTATATTAAAAGAGCGACAATTTTATTTATATGATCTCTAATTTATATTTGGCCAAAAAAAACTCTAATTTATTGATTTTTTTTTTTAAAGTGTAACCAAAGTGTGAAGATCTTTCTAATATAGTATATCCTATATACTTTTAATTTACATATCATAAAAACTTAATTAATAGTAAGAACTATATAGTCATTTAGTATATTGTTTTGAAAGTAAATATTTACACAAAACACAGTTTAAGAACTATTATAATATATACAATTTATTTGGAAAATTTCAAGCAAAATGACTATTTGTATGATAATTTGAGAATTATTGGCAACTTAATGTAAGCTTTTAGTAGTTTATATCTTAGGTGTAGTTAAAAAAATTCATAGTTTTTCACACTTTTAAAGTTTTAGTTTTGTTACAATTAAGTCCACCATAGTATTAAAAAAACCAAAAGCATGGTGCTCCCAAATGTTGGATCACGGTGGAACTCCGGCACGGATCTTGACGGCAATCCTAGCTCCTTCGCTCCACGCAATCCTGCAAGAGGGGATAGACCGGGCGGTGACCCAGAATCCCTCTCCGATGCTTAAATGAGTCTCTCGTATGACTGGCAAGCAATAGATATCAAAAGTATTCAATTTCAACGTAACCTGATCTGAGGTGACCTCCTGCCCTTTTATAGGCAAAGAGGTGTCTCAGGTACCTGGCGAACCGTTAGGGGTGGTCAGCCCGTATCCCGCTTATCTCGTACACGATCTCGCGTATCTCAGCCATGCCCCGCGTATCTCGGCCACGATCCGTGTATCTTAACCACGTCCCGTATATCTCGGCCACGCCCCGCATATCTTGGCTTTATCTTCTGGTAACGAGTCCCGACTCCCGTCGGGGACTCCAGAGTTATCTCGTTGTGTCACCGCTCGGGGCCCCTCGTCATCGTGACAGGGCCAATCATTCTCAGGGATTCATCATCGGGGCCTACTTAAAGGCTTTTCGTCGGGAGCTTTTAGCTTCACTGTCGGGACCGACTCTGTCGGGACCCTGCTTCGTCGGGACTCCCTTCATCGGGACCCTTCTCCTAGGTCATCGTGACCTTTACTCTGGGCCTGGTGGGCCTGTTTGCCGTTTCCTCGCCGTTAAAGGGCCTGACGGCTATAATCGGACCCATCATTTGCCCCCAAAACATGAGGGACTTTTAGTTCGTCGTGTCTTCCAACTCCCGATTTTTCCAATACTAGAGTCGGGGATCTACTCCTTGGTTCAGTTACTTAAAGTTATCAGTCTTCTCCTCTACGTTTCCTCAGGGTTTTATGGATAACTGCTATATCCCAAGGGTCTCTTCGGTTTTCTAGTGCATTAGATGCAGCATATGATGGAGTGACGTCATCAGTACCCGTGCCTGACTCTCTGTGTCTGCTTTCTCTGAAAAGTGCTTTTCAGGATATTTCATCATTGCGTCTGCTACAGTTCCGCACGTTTCATCTCAACGGTCCGGATCAGAACGTTTTCATTTCGATGGTTCAGATTAAACCGTCCCTTCAACTGTCCTCTTTGTCTATAAAATCCTAACCATGGGCATAGTTTCACTTTACCATTTATAAGTTTTCGAAAGCTTTCTGCGACTCTTGAGTCTTTAGCGTTTCTTCGGCCATCTTTCCGGCAATGTCAGGTTCATTCTTCCAACCTCCTATTATCATGTCTGGTAAGGATTTCTTCTCTATTGTTCGTCTTCATCTTGGCTTAGTTTGATTGTTATTTCCCCGAGAAACCTAACGTGCCCTTCAATGGCTGCTTTCAGATAGGGGGTCTGGTTTCGAGGGAAGGAAGCCTTTCAACTTCGACCATGCTCTGAATGAAATTTCCAGCACTGCTTATGATGCAGCTCTCCGGGAAGGATGTATCATTTCCACCAAAGAAGCCGATGCTCAAGGCCGGAAATGCATACCACAAGTTCAGAGTGAAGAGGAGCTACTTCTTCATCGGAAACTCCTCGATCCCATGACCCCGATAGCCAATCCTTCAACGGCTGATCCTGTGGGGCCTTCTGCCACTAACTCCGTGGACCCAGCCGCTGCCAACGCTGCCGACCAGGACCAAGTTTGAATGTTTACTTTTTAGAGTCCTTGTATCCTCTTCTCTTTTGCTCTCGTTGGGCCCTCGAGCCCTTATCAATATCAGACTTCTTTAGATCCGGTCGTTGTACTTCTCCGAGTGACTTTACTATACGTGCTTAGGTCGAAACCTCGACACTTAAGACATTCTTGTGCGTCCTTCCCGACGATTAATAACTCGCACCGCTTAAGGCGACTTGATATCGTGTGTATCACTTAAAACGACTTAATTATTACTTAGGATAAACCTAGAGATCGTGCACCACTCAAGGCGACTTAATATCGTGCACCACTTGAGGCGACTTTTTGATATTTAGAATAAGTCTAAGGATCGCGCACCACTTAAGGCGACTTAATATCGTGCACCACTTAAGGCGACTTTTTGATACTTAGAATAAATCTAAGGATCGTGCACCACTCAAGGCGACTTAATATCGTGCACCACTTAAGGCGACTTTTTGACACTTAGAATAAATCTAAGGATTGTGCACCACTCAAGGCGACTTAATATCGTGCACCACTGAAGGCGACTTTTCTCGTGCACCACTGAAGGCGACTTTCATCGCGCACCACTGAAGGCGACTTTCAGATACTTAGAATAAACCTAAGTATTGTGCACCACTGAAGGCGACTTTCATCGTGCACCACTAAAGGCGACTTTCATCGTGCACCACTGAAGGCGACTTTCATCGTGCACCACTGAAGGCGACTTTCATCGTGCACCACTGAAGGCGACTTTTATCGTGCACCACTGAAGGCGACTTTTCTCGTGCACCACTGAAGGCGACTTTCATCGTGCACCACTGAAGGCGACTTTCAGATACTTAGAATAAACCTAAGTATTGTGCACCACTGAAGGCGACTTTCATCGTGCACCACTGAAGGCGACTTTCAGATACTTAGAATAAACCTAAGTATTGTGCACCACTGAAGGCGACTTTCATCGTGCACCACTTAAGGATCGCGCACCACTTAAGGCGACTTAATATCGTGCACCACTTAAGGCGACTTAATATCGTGCACCACTTAAGGCGACTTTTTGATACTTAGAATAAATCTAAGGATCGTGCACCACTCAAGGCGACTTAATATCGTGCACCACTTAAGGCGACTTTTTGACACTTAGAATAAATCTAAGGATTGTGCACCACTCAAGGCGACTTAATATCGTGCACCACTGAAGGCGACTTTTCTCGTGCACCACTGAAGGCGACTTTCATCGCGCACCACTGAAGGCGACTTTCAGATACTTAGAATAAACCTAAGTATTGTGCACCACTGAAGGCGACTTTCATCGTGCACCACTGAAGGCGACTTTCATCGTGCACCACTGAAGGCGACTTTCATCGTGCACCACTGAAGGCGACTTTCATCGTGCACCACTGAAGGCGACTTTTCTCGTGCACCACTGAAGGCGACTTTCATCGTGCACCACTGAAGGCGACTTTCAGATACTTAGAATAAACCTAAGTATTGTGCACCACTGAAGGCGACTTTCATCGTGCACCACTGAAGGCGACTTTCAGATACTTAGAATAAACCTAAGTATTGTGCACCACTGAAGGCGACTTTCATCGTGCACCACTGAAGGCGACTTTCATCGTGCACCACTGAAGGCGACTTTCATCGTGCACCACTGAAGGCGACTTTCATCGTGCACCACTGAAGGCGACTTTTCTCGTGCACCACTGAAGGCGACTTTCATCGTGCACCACTGGAGGCGACTTTTCTCGTGCACCACTGAAGGCGACTTTTGTACTTAACATAAATCTAAGGACAACTCTTGTTTGGAAGCAACCTCTTTATTTATTGGTATAAAATAGGTTTACATCGAATCGATAAATAGCATACACCACTTAAGGCGATTTTACATCGGGCACCACTTAAGGCGACTTTATTGGGCACCACTTAAGGCGACTTTCTTTAAGCATGGTGTTTCTTCAAGTGTTCGCCACTGAAAGAATGCTTTAGCGTCCTGCCATCGAGGTCTTCCAACTTGTATGCGTTCGGAGCTGGCATCCCTACGACCTTATAAGGTCCTTCCCATTTTGGTGACATCTTGTTGATTCGATCCAAAAGGGTGAATTCGTTGCGACGCCACACCAGCTCCCCGACGAAGAACTGTCGGGACTTAACTCGCCGATTATAGTACCTGGCCGTCGCTAAGCGCATTCGTGCTTGGACTTCGTCGGCTTCCCGCCTTTTCTCTTCGAGTAAGACCAAGTCCATGTGTCTCACTTCCTCGTTCGTCAGGGGTTCATAATATCTTGTCCGGTGGGATGCCACAGCTACCTCCACAGGAGCGACAGCTTCCGTGCCATAAACGAGGCCAAACGGAGTTTCCCCTGTTGATCGTTTGGGTGTCGTTCTAACAGCCCAGAGTACGTTTTCCAATTCGTTCAGCCATTTGCCCTTCAAGGCATATACCCTCTTCTTCAGGCCATCCATCACAATTTTGTTGGCTGACTCCACCTGGCCATTAGTCTGAGCATGGCGTACAGAGGCGGTCCGATGCTCAACGTTCAGTTCTTCCAGATATTCCTTCACCTGAGAACCGTTAAACGGGGGGCCATTGTCGCTGATCACCACCTTAGGAATCCCGTATCTGGACACGATGTGGGTTTGGAGGAACTTGACGATCTGGTTCCCCGTTGTTCTGGCCAATGCCTTCGCCTCTATCCATTTCGAAAAATAATCGATAGCTACAAGTAAATACTTACATTGACCTTGTGCTTGTGGAAGAGGTCCTACCAAGTCGATGCCCCACTGCGCGAAGGGCCAAGCGCTCTTGATGGATGTCAGGATGGCAGCCGGGGCCATGATACTCGGGGCGTATCTCTGGCACGCGTCGCATGATCGGACCAACGCCGTTGCTTCTTTGTTCATCGTGGGCCAGTAGTAGCCCAAGTTCAACACCTTCCTCAAAATGGATCGGGCCCCTTCATGACAAGCCGCGATCCCCTCATGCATTTCCTTCAGGATTCGATTGGTGTCGGGTTCTGCTACACACTTCAGGTACGGAGTCGAGAACCAGCCCTTCTTGTACAGCTGATTGTCCAGTATCACATAATTAGACGCGATCCGACATATCCTGTCTGCTGCTACCTTATCCTCGGGGACTGCCCCCGTAGTCAGATACGCGACTATCGGGGTCATCCAAGTGGGCTCCTCCTCCGATTTCGCTTCAACGGTGCACACCTGCGTGGGGTCGATGTTTGACAAGATCACCTTCTCCAGGAAGTGCACCTTCCGATTTTCTTCTAAGGGTGCCCCTAGGGCAAATTTGCTCAAGGCGTCTGCCTCTACGTTTTCCTCCCTCGGAATAGCCTCGATATCGAAGCTTTTGAAGCTCTCTCTTAGGTTTTGTACCTCTCGCAGATACTTCTTCATTATCGGGCTCCTTGCTTCGTATCGCCCTTGAACCTGGTTCACGATTAACGCCGCGTCGCACTTCACTCTTAAGTGATCGATTCCAGTGCCTTTTGCGATTTTCAGGCCCGTGATAAGAGCTTCATACTCCGCTTCGTTGTTTGTGGCCTTGAATGTTAAAGCCGAGGCATATCGGAGCGGTTCACCTTCACCCGGTGGTATCAACAAGAAACCCGCTCCTGATCCGTCTGAATTCGCGGAGCCATCGGTGTACATCTCCCAGATATTTTCCTTGTTTGGCTGTTCTGATTGCTCTGCCTTCTCTGGTTGTTCTTCTGTCGGGACTTTCATGGTTGCCCCCTCTACAGGGCCCGTTTCTTCTAGATCGGGGGCTGTAGATTCTGCTATAAAGTCCGCCAATGCCTGGCCCTTGATTGCCGTTCTTGGAGCAAAGTGTATTCGAAACTCACTGAGCTCTATTGCCCATTTCACCAATCTCCCCGACGCATCAGGTCGGTTCAAAAAATGCTTCAAAGGCTGGTTCGTTAGCACAGTGATCTCGTGTGCGTGGAAATATGGCCTTAGCTTCCGAGCAGTAATTATTAGCGCAAAGAGGTACTTCTCAATGGCGGGATAGTTCAATTCGGATTTGGCAAATGCCTTGCTTACATAATAGACGGGGACCTGATTACCCTCGATAACCTTTACTAACACAGAGCTAATGGCAAATTCAGAAACAGCCAAATAAAGGAAGAGCGGCTCGCCTGGAACCGGTTTCGCCAGCGGCGGGAGTGTGCGAAGATGCTGCTTGAGTGCTTGGAACGCCTCTTCACACTTGGCGGTCCATTCAAATTTCTTGTTGGCCCTCAGGACTTCAAAAAACGGCATTGATCGGTCGCTGGCTTTGGACAAGAAGCGGTTCATTGCAGCTAGTCGGCCATTCAGTACCTGCACCTCCCGATGGTTTATCGGAGACTGCATCTCCTCGATTGCCCTCAGCTTCTCAGGGTTCACTTCAATTCCTCTTTGGCTCACCATGAAGCCCAAAAACTTCCCTGAGTGGACTCCGAAGGCGCATTTCGTCGGGTTCAAGCGAACTTGATGGAGCCTCATCCGCTCAAACGCCTTGGTAAGGTTATGCACGTGATCCTCGGCTTGTCGGGACTTCACCAGCATATCATCCACGTAAGCTTCCATGGTTTCTCCCAGCATATCTCCAAACAGTTTATTCACCATCCGCTGGTAGGTTGCTCCGGCATTGATCAACCCGAAGGGCATGACCTCATAGTGATAGATGTCGCTGTCTGCATAGAATGCTGTGTGGGGGGGCGTCTTCCATGGCCATCTTGATCTGGTTGTAGCCTGAATACGCATCCATGAAACTCAACAGCTTATGTCCCGATGTGGCATCCACCAGCTGGTCGATCCTCGGGAGTGGATAGCAATCCTTTGGACAAGCCTTATTCAAGTCGCGGAAGTCCACGCACATTCGCCACTTCCCGTTAGTCTTCTTCACCAGCACTGGGTTGGCGACCCAAGTCTGGAATCGGAGCTCCTTAATGAAACCAGCATCGAGCAACCTGCCAACCTCCTGCTGGATCGCGATCTTCTTGTCCGTGCCCATCGGACGCCTTTTCTGTGTGATAGGTTTGATCGCGGGGTCTATCTTCAGCTCGTGCACGATCACGTCGGGGCTGATTCCTGGCATGTCGCTGGGGGACCAGGCAAACAGCTCCTTGAACTCTTTCAGCAATTCCACCAATTTTTGGGCTGTTTCCTCAGTTAGAGCGGACCCGATCTTCACCTTCCTCTGAGGTCCGTCGATCTCGACTTCCTTCAGATCCTCTACTGGGGCGGGGCGCCCAAACTCTTCTCTGGGATCTGTGTCTGTTTGGAGGACAGTCATGGCCTCTCGCCTCCTTCTTCGGGTGGCATTAACATAGCATTTTCGGGAAGCCACCTGGTCGCCCTTGACCTCTCCGACCCCGTGGTCAGTCGGGAACTTCATCTTCTGATGCACAGTTGAGGCGACCGCCATCAGGGGATTGATGGTGGTTCTCCCGATAATCGCGTTGTAAGTCCCCGCAGAATCAACCACGACAAATTCCACGTTCCTCCTTTCCGACTTCCACCCACTACCAAACTCCACTGGTAAGGTGATTACTCCCAGCGGGTAAGACGTTGAGCCAGAAAATCCAACCATCGGGAAGTTTGCTTCCTTCAGATCCTTCTTCGTCTTCCCCATAGCTTCCAGTGCGTCCATGAATAGAATGTCGGAGGAGCTCCCTCCATCGATTAGGATTCTCTTCATCTCGAACCCATCTACATCCAGGGTTACCACCAGAGCATCGTCGTGTGGAGTCTCCACGCCTATGAGGTCCTCCGATGAGAAAGAGATCACCATCTCTTCCTTCAGGGTCCAGGATCGGGACCTCTTGCCCAGCACCACCACTGTAGGGATTCTAGAGGCATAGACCTCTCGAGCGGATGAGGTATCTCCTCCAGCAGCAAATCCTCCATGAATCACATAGATGACTCGTCTTTCTCTCTCCGGCTGACCGGTCATCTTACCTCCTTCCTGGTCCTGGGGTGGGGCTTCCTGTACGTTCCGAGCCTCCGTTGGTAGGGTTGCTTCTTCCCGCGGGGGCATCTCCTCTTGCCTCCTTGCGGCCTTTCTTCGGTCCAAGAGAGCCTCTACGGCCGCCAGGAACATGGGCGTGGCCTCCGCCATGGCCCTTATCAAATCTGCAATCGGGGGGGCCTCCTGCCCCCTGTTATCCTGGTGTCGAGGGGCAACTTCTTCGGGATGCGATCCGTTATGCCCCCCTGTCTGGGAGAGCTCAGCCGGGGGATGGTTCTGGTTTTCCTTTTGTTCTGGTACTGAATTCAAATTCGTTGCAGCGGGGTGACGGGAACCATCGGATTGTCCCCTTCTGTTCTTGCCAGCCGTCATTGATCGAGTAGAAGGCATATCAGCTTTTGTTAGATTCCCACAGACGGCGCCAATGTTGGATCACGGTGGAACTCCGGCACGGATCTTGACGGCAATCCTAGCTCCTTCGCTCCACGCAATCCTGCAAGAGGGGATAGACCGGGCGGTAACCCAGAATCCCTCTCCGATGCTTAAATGAGTCTCTCGTATGACTGGCAAGCAATAGATATCAAAAGTATTCAATTTCAACGTAACCTGATCTGAGGTGACCTCCTGCCCTTTTATAGGCAAAGAGGTGTCTCAGGTACCTGGCGAACCGTTAGGGGTGGTCAGCCCGTATCCCGCTTATCTCGTACACGATCTCGCGTATCTCAGCCATGCCCCGCGTATCTCGGCCACGATCCGTGTATCTTAACCACGTCCCGTATATCTCGGCCACGCCCCGCATATCTTGGCTTTATCTTCTGGTAACGAGTCCCGACTCCCGTCGGGGACTCCAGAGTTATCTCGTTGTGTCACCGCTCGGGGCCCCTCGTCATCGTGACAGGGCCAATCATTCTCAGGGATTCATCATCGGGGCCTACTTAAAGGCTTTTCGTCGGGAGCTTTTAGCTTCACTGTCGGGACCGACTCTGTCGGGACCCTGCTTCGTCGGGACTCCCTTCATCGGGACCCTTCTCCTAGGTCATCGTGACCTTTACTCTGGGCCTGGTGGGCCTGTTTGCCGTTTCCTCGCCGTTAAAGGGCCTGACGGCTATAATCGGACCCATCACCAAAGAATAGTAGAAAAATCCTCAAATAATAATTAGTTATATCTTGTAGACAGGGATGGGGCCGATGAGCAATATATATATATATGGACATTTCTACTATGCTCTTGGAGCACCATGCTTTTGCCACTAATTTTTTTATTTTTTTATTGCCCTAAAGGTGAACCCCATAAGAAAATTGATATTATTAATAGTATGATACACATCTTAGGTGTAGTTAAAAAAATTCATAGTTTTTCATACTTTTAAAGTTTTAGTTATGTTACAATTAAGTCCACCATAGTATTAAAAAAACCAAAAGCATAGTGCTCCCAAAGAATAGTAGAAAAGTCCATAAAATTATTGACAAAGATTTGGATAGTTAACTAAGGTTAGTATTAACACCTCAAACTTTACGATCGCATTTTGTGGACCAATTAGAAAACTATGTGTTTCATTCTTCTCTTTGCTCCCATAGGTTAGCCATAACTTGTGATATTGATTAAAACATAGCACCTAAACCATGATTACATTCACACGTATTAAAATAGTTGCGGATCCGGAATTGCAGGAGATTAATGAAGATTCATTCATTATTTTTAAAATAAAAGTCATACATACTTGTAGGAATCTAATATTTTTCTGCAGTGGTTTTAGGGGCTCCATTAAGAGAGCACCAACCGTGAATCGTCACATATTTGTGCTACTATGCACTATCAGTCCATAAGTAATAAATTGTTTGACATTGATATTTTTTATAAAATTTTAAGATGATAGGTTAATCTTTATACCAATATAAAATTTGAGAGTTGTCCTCACCCCCAAAAGGTACCTCTTGAACATTTTATTTTTATTTTTATTTTATTTTATTATATATATATATTGTTGGATCACGGGCGAAGCTCCGTTACGTCCTTGACGGAAAGCTTTTGACTCCTGGGCTCCGCGTAATCCTGCAAAAGGGGATGACCTGGGTGGTGACCCAGAATCCCTCTCCGATGCTTAAATGAGTATATGATCAATGGGGTGGCAGCAGTAATCTAAGTGCGTATTAGATGATATGTTTTCTGAGGTAACTTCCTCCTTTATATAGGAGGGGAAGTTACTCAGTTACCTGTGACCGTGATTGGCCGTTTTGCCCATGATTCCGTATATCTCGCTACGATTCCATATATCTCGTTCGGGATTCCGTAGATTTCGCCCCACGCTCCGCGTATCTTACCCATACTCCGCGTATCTTGGGCACGCCCTGCGTATCTCGGGGAGTTTATCTATATCTTTAACCGTTGTCCCACTACTCTATCTAGTAGGCGGGTTTCGCGGTCTTATCCTCTGATCACAAGTCTCAACTCCCGTCGGGGACTCCAGAGTTATCTCATTCTAGATCACCACCCAGGACCCTTTGTCTCATAAGACAGGTCCAGCCTCTGCGGGGCTTTTATCATCGGGACCTTTACTAAGGCATATCGGGGCCTACTCAGAGGCTTCATGTCGGGAGCATTCAGCTTATACATCGGGACCGCTAAAGTCGGGACCCTTCATACTGGGCCTCTGGGCTTTCCAGGCTTTTCACGAGGCCCACTGGACCTACTCGCCGTCCATTGGCTGTTAACGGGGCTAACGATTACATCGGAACCCATCATTTGTCCCCAAGACATGGGGGACTTTTAGTTCGTCGTGTCTTCCAGTTCCAGATCTTCTGACCTCGCTGTCGGAGGCTTTTGTCTTCATACCTCCCGATACCGCCGTCGGAGGCTTTTGTCTCTATACCTCCCGCTATCGCCATCGGAGGCTTTTACCTTACGCGCAATTGTCGAATGCCAGAGTTTCTCACTCATGGCTGCCTTGGGCCTACTGGACTTTGTGGGCAGTTGCTAAATCCGAGGAGACTCCTCGGTTACTGCAGCATTAAATGCTTGGGATTATGAAACGACGCTAACACCAGCGTGACTGCTACTTTCTGAAAAAGCACTCATTACGTCACCAACGTCTCTTCCGTACAGTCCCCATAATCTCGACGATCAAGATTAAATCGTTTCATTTTCAACGGTCTAGATTGAGTCCGTTCAATTTGTCTCTTTGCTTATAAAAGCTAAAACCCTGGCACTATTCTACTTCACTGTTTCAATTTCTGGAAGTTCAGCCATTTTCGAACTCGAAGCTTCTTCTCCCAGTTTCTTTTGGTATTCAAGTGATCCAAGACTGTACAATGTCTGGTAAGGTTTTCTTCTCTATTGTTCGCCTTCATCTTTACTTAGTTTGATTGTGATTTTCCGAAAAAACCTAACATCCTTTTCAATGGCTGATTTCAGACAGTGGATCTGGTTTCGAGGGAAGGAAGCCTTTCAACTTCGACTGTGTTCTGAACGAAATTTTCAGCACTGCTTATGATGCAGCTCTCCGGGAAAGATGTATCATTTCCACCAGAGAAGCCGATGCTCAAGGCCGGAAATGCATACCACAAGTTCAGAGTGAAGAGGAGCTACTTCTTCATCGGAAACTCCTCGATCCCATGACCCCGATAGCCAATCCTCCAACGGCTGACCCTGTGGAGCCTTCTGCCACCAACTTTGTGGATCCAGCTCCCGTTGATGCCGCCAATAAGGACCAAGCTTAATGCTCTATATCTTTAGTCCTTGTGATTTTTTGTCTTCTTTATCCTTTGTATCGGACCCCTTTGGCCTTCGAGCCTTTATATAAGCAGTTTCTTTTATCTGTTTTGGTCTCGATAATTGTCGCACTTTAGACTCGTTACTCAGAACGTTCCGATGCACCATTTAAGATGACTTCATACGTCCTTCCGACGCTTTACTCGAGACTTTACCACTTAAGGTTTCTCGTCTTATCGGGATTTCACCACTTAAGGTTTCTCATCCAATCGGGACTTCACCACTTAAGGTTTCTCCTCCAATCGGGACTTCACCACTTAAGGTTTCTCATCCAATCGGGACTTCACCACTTAAGGTTTCTCATCCAATCAGGACTTCACCACTTAAGGTTTCTCATCCAATCGGGACTTCACCACTTAAGGTTTCTTATCCCTGCCTTTCAAGGCCATTTTCCACATCGCTTAAGATGATTTTCCATACCTCTTAGGGCTTTTACCGCGCCAAATCAGACGACTTTAATCGTACCCCTTAAGGGCTTTTTATCGCGTCCTTCTAGACGACTTAATCGTACCCTTTAAGGCTTTTGGCCGCATCATATAGACGACTTAAGCGGACCCATTAGGGCTATTTCGTACCCGTTAAGGCTTTTGGCCGCATCATATAGACGACTTACGCGGACCCGTTAGGGCCTTTTTGTACCTAGGCTTTTGGTTGCATCATAAAGACGACTTACTCATACCCCGTAGGGCTTTTGTCCGTACCTCGTAAGGCTTTTTATCGCGCCATAAAGGCGACTTACTCATACCCCGTAAGGCTTTTGTCCGTACCTCGTAAGGCTTTTCTCGTACCTCGGAAGGCTTTTGTCGCGTCATCGGGTTGATAGATAACTTGCGCCATTCGCGGCGACTTAATATCAAACATGATACTTCTTCAAGTGTTCGCCACTGAAGGAATGCTTCAACGTCTTGCCATCAAGGTCCTCTAGCTTGTATGCATTGGGTGCTGGCATCCCTACGATCTTGTAAGGTCCCTCCCATTTTGGCGATAGCTTGTTGATCCGATCTTGATTAATGAACTCGTTCCTCCGCCAGACAAGTTCTCCAACGAAGAATTGTTGGGTCTTGACACGCCGATTATAATATCGGGCTGTTGCCAGACGCATCCGAGCCTGAACTTCATCAGCCTTCCATCTTTTCTCCTCGAGCAAGTCTAAGTCTAGACGTCTCATTTCCTCGTTCGTCAGAGGTTCGTAATATTTCGCGCGATGGGACGCCACCGCTATTTGGAGCGTACCTCTGGCATGCCTCACAGGATTGGACCATTGCTGTCGCTTCCTTGTTCATCGAAGGCCAATAGTAGCCTAGGTTCAACGCTTTCCTTACGATAGATCGGGCCCCTTCATGACAGGCCGCAACTCCCTCGTGTAGCTCTCTCAGGATTCGATTTGTATCAGGCTCCGCCCCGCATTTCAGGAAAGGCTTCACATGCCCCCTCTTGTATAACTGGTTGTCCACCATCACGTAGTCGTTCGCAATCCGACGTAGCCTGACAGCTGCCACATCATCATCGGGGAGCGCCCCCGTGGTCAGGTACGTGACCATCGGGGTCATCTAGGTGGGTTTCTCTTCTTCCTCCGATCCTGCTTCCACAGAGCATACCTCTGATGGATCGATGGTTGAGATGATCACTCTCTCCAGGAAATGCACCTTTCGATTCTCCTCGGGGGCCACTCCTAGAGCAAACTTGCTTAAGGCGTCTGCCTCCGCGTTTTCTTCCCTCGGGATTGCCTCGATATCGAAGCTTTTGAAGCTTCCCTTCAAAGTCTGCACCTCGTGCAAATACTTCCTCATTGTCGGGCTCTTGGCTTCATAGTTCCCCTGGACCTGATTCACGATCAAGCTGGCATCGCACTTCACTTTTAAATGATCGACCCCCGTACCCTTGGCAATCTTAAGGCCCGTGATGAGAGCCTCGTACTCCGCTTCATTGTTGGTGGCCTTGAATGTCAAGGCCAAAGCATATCGCAGGGGTTCGCCTCCACCTGGCGGTATTAATACGAATCCTGCCCCCGATCCTTCTACACTTGATGAACCATCAGTGTACATCTCCCAAGTGTTCTCCTCATTTGGTTGTTCTGGTTGTTCTGTTATCGGGACCTCCATGGTTGCCCCCTCTGCGGGACCCGTTACTTCCAGATCGGGTGTCGTAGACTCAGCTATAAAATCCGCCAATGCCTGGCCATTAATAGCAGTTCTCGGAGCAAAATGGATGCGGAACTCCGTAAGCTCGATGGCCCATTTCACCAATCTCCCCGACGCCTCCGGTCGGTTCAAAAAGTGTTTCAAGGGCTGATTTGTCAACACTGTAACCTCGTGGGCATGGAAGTAAGGTCGGAGCTTTCGAGCGGCCACAATTAACGCAAAGAGATACTTCTCAATGGCGGGATAGTTCATTTCTGATTTGGCAAATGCCTTGCTTACATAATAGACAGGCACTTGGTTGCCCTTGACAATCTTAATCAAAACAGAACTAACAGCAACATCAGAAACAGCCAAATAGAGATAAAGCGGCTCGCCTGGAGCCGGTTTCGCCAACGGCGGGAGGGTATGGAGATGCTGCTTGAGTGCTTGGAATGCCTCCTCGCACTTGTCGGACCATTCAAACTTCTTGTGAGCCCTTAGCACATCAAAAAATGGCATGGCTCTGTCACTCGCCTTGGATAAGAATCGATTCATCGCGGCCAACCGGTCATTCAGCACTTGAACCTCCCGATGAGTCTTCGGGGACTGCATCTCTTCAATTGCACGCAGCTTCTCGGGATTCACCTCGATTCCTCTCTGGCTCACCATGAACCCTAGGAACTTCCCCGAGTTCACCCTGAAAGCACACTTGTCTGGGTTCAACCGAACCTGATGAAACCTCATCCGTTCAAACGCCGCCGCCAAGTTTTGGACGTGGTCTCCTGCCTGTCGGGACTTCACGAGCATGTCATCCACATAGGCCTCCATGGTTTTCCCCAACATGTCTCCGAACAACTTGTTTACCATCCGCTGGTAAGTTGCTCCGGCATTGATCAATCCGAAGGGCATCACGTCGTAGTGGTAGACGTCGCTGTCAGCGTAAAAAGCTGTGTGGGGGGTAGCAATCCTTGATGTCCCGATGTGGCATCCACCAGCTGGTCAATCCTCGGGAGCGGGTAGCAATCCTTCGGGCAGGCCTTGTTCAAGTCGCGGAAATCGACACACATCCGCCACTTCCCATTACTCTTTCGCACCAGGACTGGGTTAGCGACCCATGTCTGGAATCGGATCTCCTTGATGAATCCAGCGTCGAGCAGTCTGCCCACCTCTTGCTGGATCGCGATTCTCTTGTCCGCGCCCATCGGACGCCTCCTCTGCGCGATAGGCTTGATCGCGGGGTCAATCTTCAGCTCATGCACTATCACGTCGGGGCTGATTCCTGGCATATCACTCGGGGACCAGGCAAACAGCTCCTTGAACTCCTTCAGGAGCTCGATCAGCTCTCGGGCTCTTTCTTCCGACAAAGCAGACCCGATCTTCACCTTCCTTCGAGGTCCGTCAATCTCAACTTCCATCAGATCCTCCATGGGGGCGGGACGCCCAAACTCCTCTCGAGGATCGGCATCGGTTTGCATGACAGCCATGGCTTCCCTTCTTCTCCGTCGAGTGGCATTAACATAGCACTTTCGGGACGCCACCTGGTCGCCCTTAACCTCTCCGACACCGTGGTCAGTCGGGAACTTCATCTTCTGGTGGACTGTCGAGGCGACCGCCATGAGAGGGTTGATGGTGGTCCTCCCGATAATAGCATTATACGTTCCCGCGGATTCCACCACGACAAAATCCACGTTCCGCCGTTCCATTTTCCAGCCGCTACCAAACTCCACCGGTAAGGTAATCATCCCCAACGGATAGGAAGTCGATCCGGAGAATCCCACCATCGGGAAGTTCACCTCCGTCAGGTCCTTCTTCGTCTTTCCCATGGCCTCCAGGGCATCCATGAAAAGAATGTCGGAGGAGCTCCCTCCGTCTATCAGGATCCGCTTCATCTCGAATCCGTCCACGTCCAAGGTTACGACCAGGGCGTCATCGTGAGGGCTCTCCACGCCTATCAAATCTTCCGCCGAGAAGGAAATCACCATTTCCTCCTTTAGAGTCCACGACCGGGACCTCTTGCCTAGCACCACAGCAGCGGAAATGCGAGAAGCATAATTCTCCCGAGAAGCGGTGGTGTCACCTCCCGCTGCCATTCCTCCGTGAATGACGTTAATGGTTCCCCGTCTCTCCTTACGGGCACCGGAACCAGAGGGCTCCGACTCAACCTTCTTCTTCTTCGGGGATCGGTCACGGGACTTGGAACGGGACCTCGACCGACTTTTGGAACGGGATCGGCACCTTCCCCTTCCGACGAACTCCTTAAGCTTCCCCTTCTGGATAAGCTTCTCTATCTCCTTCTTCAGCTCCCGACAGTTATCTGTGTCGTGACCATTTGCTCGATGGTACCGACAATAACGATCAGAGCGGCCTCCTAAGAACTCTCCTTCCTTCCTCGGGGGGTATCGGGCGAGACCTTGCCGATCCATCACAGCTAGCACGGAGGTCATCGACCTCCGCAGTTATCCGTCTTCGGAGGACGCCTGTCCTCCCTTCTCTCGGGGCGACCACGGTTCCTACTTCCCTCCGACTTGTCGCTCCCTTTGCGATCATCCGACGGCTTGGACGATGGCTTTCCTCTTCCTGACTTCGGAGGATCAAGCTCTCCGGCAGCAATCTTCGACTCATGGACGTCGATTTGCTGTTTCACCCTCGCTTGCAGAGCCTCCATACTCCACACAGCCTTCGCGGCTACACTATGCATCAGGTCGGAACCGTACGGAGCAGTAAGGTTCCGAAGGAAAGTGCGGATGGTCTCACCCTCCGATATCTCTTCATCGATCTCCGCGGCACTCGCAGTGAATCGTTGGTAGTAGTATGCCAACGATTCATCGGGTCTCTGCACCACCTGGGTCAGGGACCTTACACTCTTCAGGAGACGCCTGCGGCCCTGATATTGCTTGATGAAGCGGTCATGCATGTCCGCCCAGCACGTAATGCATCCTGGCGGGAGGCTGAAAAACCAGGTCATGGCCCTTTCTCCCAGGGTGATCGGGAACAGCGTACATATGAGATCGTCATTTGAAGTTCTACCCATGCAAGCCTGAACATGTCTCTGAACATGGCGGACCGGGTCCCCTTCACCATCGTACTCCTTGATGGTCGGGATGCCTAGCCCTGGCGGGGCGACAGTATCCAACAGCCGCGGAATGAAAGGATGGCTGGATCGATCCCTCAACTCCGATGTCATCTGCTTCTGGTCACCCATGCAGATGCTGACGATCTTCACCACCTGATCGGGGGTGATGGGGCCATTCAGGGGAATGGTCCTGTTTTGCACTGGTCCCGGGCCGTCGACCACAAACTTCTCCAAGTGTGCAGGTTCCTTACCCCTATTCCTGGGCTGGACCTCCTGAACCTCCTGTTCTTCTGGAACCACCCTCGGAGGGGGTGGGGGCAGCTCTTCTCGCGAAGGCAACTCCTCCGCCCTCTTGGCGGCCTCTCTCTTGTCCAACAGAGCCTCCATGGCTGCCAAGAACATAGGCATAGCGTCTGCTACCGCCTTGGCTAACTCCGAGTTTGAAGAAGAACCTACCTCCCTTCGCGGGATTTCCTCTCGATACCCCACCGGGTTTGGGGGAGCATCCACCTCCCTTCGCGGGATATCTTGCCTGTTCAGTGTTGTGTCTCGGACTGAGACCTCCTCATCGCCATGCCCCCCTGTATGAGAAACAGCAGGGTACTCACCTTGTTCAGCAACATGTTCCGGCAACGGGGAATTCACAGTTCCAGCGGGGCGAGAACTGCCGGCCTGAACTTGTTTCTTCTTGCCACCACCGGCCATTGATCTGGTAGAAACTATTTTGGCTTTTTGTTAGCTTCCCACAGACGGCGCCAATGTTGGATCACGGGCGAAGCTCCGTTACGTCCTTGACGGAAAGCTTTGGACTCCTGGGATCCGCGTAATCCTGCAAAAGGGGATGACCTGGGTGGTGACCCAGAATCCCTCTCCGATGCTTAAATGAGTATATGATCAATGGGGTGGCAGCAGTAATCTAAGTGCGTATTAGATGATGTGTTTTCTGAGGTAACCTCCTCCTTTATATAGGAGGGGAAGTTACTCAGTTACCTGTGACCGTGATTGGCCGTTTTGCCCATGATTCCGTATATCTTGCTACGATTCCATATATCTCGTTCGGGATTCCGTAGATTTCGCCCCACGCTCCGCGTATCTTACCCATACTCCGCGTATATTAGGCACGCCCTGCGTATCTCGGGGAGTTTATCTATATCTTTAACCGTTGTCCCACTACTCTATCTAGTAGGCGGGTTTCGTGGTCTTATCCTCTGATCACAAGTCTCGACTCCCGTCGGGGACTCCAGAGTTATCTCATTCTAGATCACCACCCAGGACCCTTTGTCTCATAAGACAGGTCCAGCCTCTGCGGGGCTTTTATCATCGGGACCTTTACTAAGGCATATCGGGGCCTAATCAGAGGCTTCTTGTCGGGAGCATTCAGCTTATACATCGGGACCGCTAAAGTCGGGACCCTTCATACTGGGCCTCTGGGCCTTCCAGGCTTTTCACGAGGCCCACTGGACCTACTCGCCGTCCATTGGCTGTTAACGGGGTTAACGATTACATCGGAACCCATCATATATATATATATATTATATTTAGTTTCCATATTTTTTATTTTATTATATATATATATATGTGTTATATTTAGTTCCCCTATTTTTATAAAATTGACGATTTAGTCTTTTTATCTTTGAGACCCATCTATTTATCTTTACTATTACTAAAAAAAACCATTTAGTTACATTTCGTTATTTTTAGTTTTTTAGGTCGCTTAATTGGTAGGTCACCGTAGTTATTATTAATTTCTCCATCAAATATAGTTAACAATTAGAGTGAACATGCATTCAATAGGTGCAAATGTAAGGTATATGCATTTATTTTTCCATTCACTATATCACCGATTTGGGGATGTTCTGCTTGTTGACATTTTTGTATCAAATAAATTAGTCACTTGCTAACTCATATAACATATCAAATATGGATCAAACGTGGTTCTTGAAGTTTGATTTTACATATAACATGTTACTCAATGTTTAATACTTAATGACTCGAACTATCGATTTAGTTCTTGCGTTTGTAAATTCAATCATATTTGGTATCTCCTAATTGATAGTTGAATAAATAGTTAAGTTGACTTCAAGTATAAACATTAGACATTAGTGTTTTAAAAAAATTGATGATTTAGTCCCTACAATATTTGAGTATTACTAAAAATTTCATTAGATAAATTGCATTAACTTTTTTGTTAAGGTTGCTTAACTGACATGTTACATTAATTATCATTAACTTATTAATACAATATACCTATAAATTTGAGCCACCCATAAAGTATGATATGTACTCAACTCATGCAAACTTCGAGTACATGTTGAGATTTTTTTGTATCACATATATCAGTCACTTGTCAAATCATATCAAATGTCAAAATATGGGTCAACCACGGTTCTTGAATTTGGATCTTTTACAGATAACCTGGTACTCATTGTCCAACATTTAGGGTCTCGAATCATTAATTTAGTTCTTTCTTCTGTCAATTAAATCAAATTGTAACCTAATTAGTAGTTCAATAAGTAATTGACATATCAAGTATAAACTTTAGATTTTAATGAATTGAAATTTCCTTTAGCGTCCCGTTGGCCAATTTTTTTTTTTTTTGTCCTTTAGCGTTAAATCAATTTTGTTGGTATTATGATATAAAATTGCATGAAAAGTGTATAGTTACATTTGTATAGGTCAAACTGCTCCACCGATGACTCTAAGTGGCTAATTACGGGCTTACATTCTTCACACCTCAAGTTGATAAATTAGATACAACTTTGTCGTTAATAACTCACGTCATGCTAAACCAACTCATTATTACTTATAACAGTAAATTAGTATCGTAATTTAAAACAATAGTTAATTTTTTGACTTAATTATCCTCTTCTATTTTTCCTGTTTTGAATTACTTTGTGTCGTTCTTTTCAATCACAGATTCATTTCTCGCAACCCCTAAACTTGGCCATGTATTAACTACATATCAAAATATTAGTAAACTGAAGATAAATTATGTATTTTGAAATTTAGTCGATTGATACGCGTGCAACTCACACGTTAATAACTAGTATATATATATATATATATGATTTAACTTTTTATAACATTCCATCTCACGAATGAGCATCTCACGAATGAGCGGAAACATTTTAAAGACTTATCACAATTTTTTTTTTAATTATATATATATATATAAAATTTACTTTTTTTAAATAGAAAAAAATATACCCTCCCCAGCCCAATATCAGCCCAATTCCTATTGATGGATCATGGAGTTTGTATGGCTTCATAATGCAACTAACATCTTGAAGTGTAGGAAAATGGGTTAATTACCAAAAAACAATCCGAACTTTGGGTGTTTTGCAAAAAAGAAACCCAACTTTGTTTTTCAACAAATAACAAACTAAACTTTATGGAACTTGCAAAAAAAACAAACAAATTAGCTTCACTGTTAACTTTAACGGAGATTTCAAACAGAGATTATCAATTAAAATGGAATAAAATAATAGATGACTAATTTGACCCATTTGGCCTAAAACGTATCTGGCTTTATGTAAATTAAAGATAATAATAAAAAAATTATGTTTCTCTTTGTCTCAACTCTTCAGTTCAGACTTCGGAGTATAAGTTAGGGTTCTGATTCACTTGTTCTTTTTGGCCAATCGTGTATTCGTGTTTACACTGTAGACCGGAATTGAGTAACAAAAGTAGAAGATTTGGATTTAGGATTCTGGATGATCAATCTTGTCTCGGTAAGTTTAGGGTTTGTATTCTCTTGCTCGTCAATTTCTTTTGTCATTCTTCTTTACATTGTGGTGAAACTCAGTTGTTATTTTGAATGAAGCACAATTTTTTAGTTAGAGGGTGTTGTGTTGTTTATGTGTAGAATTGCTTCTTAAAATCAATTGAAATGTGTAAAAACATGTCGTCAACATATATTATCGACATTGTCAAGATGAAGTTAAAATCTCCCATTTTTACTTGGCTTTATTTCACTAAATCGAGTTTATAGATGAAGCTAAACTGCGAACTGATTTGATTTTGTTATATTTAATCGATAGAAGAGGTCGGTTTATCTATATAAGAGGGAGTCTAGAGTGCTAATATTGTTTCTAGCTAGCTTGAAAATTTGCATGGTATTGCAGACTTATGAACTAAGTTTTCATCCCTAGTAGAACTATGTTGAGTTTACTCTCACAAAGGTGATTAAGGAAAAGCAAGAAGTGCACATTGAATATATTTGGTGATTGGGTAAGATGTGTGGTGCGATATTATCATCTTATGAATTTATGAACAAAATAATTTTTTTTTTTTTGATGCATATGAAATATTGGTTTTGTCTTATTTAATTTTTTCCGATGAACTGATAAAAGGACTCGAAAGTCTAATCAATTTGATATATCTATATAATGGTAAAGAAACAGTACAACATCCGAGTTAGATTTTATTTACTTTACATGAGTAATTTTTGCATGTGTTTCCAACTTCTTTTACAGGTTATTATGAAGGATGATCACCTGTTTGTTCTTTTGTTGCCCAAAAAGCATAAAATTGATAGGTTTCTTCTATGAACCAAGTCTTTCTATGCCTAAGAACGAGCAGCGAAATTGAAGAGAAAACAACTGCCGTCTATTGTAGTATTGCAAGATGTGATTTTTTCTTGGGAAGTTGTTGTTGTTCTTGGAGTTGTAATTGCAGCTTTGTAGTACATTACATCTCCATCTTGATACATGTACTTAGATTTTAAATCAGCCACTAATTGGTTGTATGTCGAGGAAGAATCCAATTCATAATAATTCATCTGACCCTCATAATTTGTAATTGAACTATTATTTTCAACAAACCTCCCTCCATAGTTTATTTCAAGAAGATACGCATGGTGACCCTCCATAATAACCTGCAAAGTAAGATAGAAACAAATCAGCATGTATAAATTACGCTCTGTAAGTAAATATATTATAACTCGGTATGTTGTGATGTTTCTTTTCCAATGTAAACATATCTAATTGATTAAGACTTTCAAAGTATTTTATCAATTTTTCACAAAATAATAAATAAGATAAAAAGTAATAATTTCCTATGCAGAAAAAAAAAATAAAAAAAAAAAGTGTTAAGTGTACTTTTCATACCACATGTTTGACCGAATGTGGCTTTTAGTACTGGATGTTTAGTTTTGTATAGTTTTGGTACCAAACGTTTAAAAATATGTAGTTTTTGGTACATCTGTTGGTTGGCCGTTAGTTTTGGCCGTTAAATGACATGTGCAAGTCACGTGATCGACTCTAAAGTTTTAATTTTGTTCAATTTAGTCCCTCAAATATATCATAACTTTTATTTGTTTAATTTAGTCATAAAGCTTCAAAATCGAACCCTATTGGGACCTATCTCCAATTGGGTAAATTTGACCCAAATGGGGCTATGTCAATTGAATTCGATTGGTTTAATTGGGTCCGATTTTGAAGTGTTATGACGAAGTTAAACAAAATAAAAGTTAGGAATATATATGAGGGACTAAATTGAACAAAATTAAAAGTTTAGAGTCGATCACGTGACTTGCACATGTCATTTAACGGCCAAAACTAACGGCCAACTAACGGATGTACCTAAAGCCACGTATTTTCAAACGTTTGGTACCAAAAGTATACAAAACTAAACATCGAGTACTAAAAGCCACATTCGGTCAAACATGTGGTATCAAAAGTACCTTTAACCCTAAAAAAAATTAGCACACTAATCAAATATAACACTTTCAAAGTGAGTTTATAAAATCAATCAATGCGATTATCAATCAATATAGCTCCTTCCTTGCTTAGAGTTCTAGATGCACTGTAATGCAACAATAATCACAATTGACTATAATATACATGGATCTGTTCTATATAAATTACTACTTATACGTGCTCAACCACAAAAAGTTTCAACTTTATACCATAACAGTTTCATGATTAACATATAGTGGAGAATAGGAGAGCTTTTTTACGACTTAATGTTATACATACGAGTGGAATACTCCGAACAAGAATCAAGCAGCATGGAGTAATCCAAACCCTAAATCTTAATCTTTAGAAAAAGAAGCCAGAAGGAGAAGAGAAATTGAAGAGAAGTGAAGAAGAAATCTAAACTTACTGAGACAAAGTTGACAAGCAAGAGCCTTAAATCATAATCATCTACGTAGATCAAATTGTTATTTGATTATGATCAGAATTACAAGCCAGAGAAGATAATTCTTTTATTTACAGGAAGCGAAATATTATGAGAGGAAATAGGGCTAAATTATAATATTTTAGTCCTTTACAAATTGCCGTTCTCCGTATGAAATTGACGGCTGACCTAATTAGTTTGTTTTTTGCAAGTTCTATAAAGTTTAGTTTGTTATTTGTTGAAAAATAAAGTTGGTTTTGTTTTTTACAAAACTCTCAAAGTTAGGTTTAATTTTTGGTAATTAACCCGTAGGAAAATATTCAACATATAGAGTCATTATATCTTGTAAAAAACCTACGGAGGTATAATGAGGCGCAAATGCTGGGTATCACCTCAATAGTCGCCTTAGTGAAAGTGACACCTAGTACTTAAAGAATGCACTCTTATCTATATATTTAGGGTTAACCGATTTTTGGTCCAACGTTTTTTTTTTACGGATTTTGGGTTTTGGTCAAACTTTTTTTAGCCTAATTTTGGTACCTTATATTTGACAACTTTTAGATTTTGGTCCATTAGTTAGTTGACCGTCAGTTTGACCGTTAAATAGTCACGTGACTTGCACATGCCTAGCCTCAAATTTTTATTTTGTTCAGTTTAATCCTCAAATTTATTGTCCTAACTTTTATTTTTTTCAATTTATCCATTAAACATTATCAACCGCACCCTATGACTAAATTGACCTAGCCATGGTCTGATCCATGACTAGGTCGCCGGACCAAGGCGACCCTAATCATGGTCTGACCTAGTCATGGGTCGAACCATGGCTAGGTTAATTTAGCCTTAGGGTCCAATTGGGTCAATTTGGCCCTAATGCTAAATTGACTTAGCCATGGTCCGACCCATGGCTAGCTCGGACCATGGTTATTGGTAAGGTTCGCCCGACCTGGGCGACCCTAGCCACGGTCCGACCTAGCCATGGGTCGGACCATGACTAGGTCAATTTAGTCCTAGGTGTGGCTGATAATGTTTAAGGACTAAATAGTAAAATAAAAATTTAGGACAGTAAATTTGAGGACTAAACTGAACAAAATAAAAATTTAGGGTTAAGCATATGTAAGTCACGTGACTATTTAACGGTCAAGCTGAATGTCAACTAACGGATTGACCAAAAGTCAAAAGTTGTCAAACATATAGTACCAAAACTACGTAAAAAAAAAGATTGGACAAAAATCCAAAATTTGTCAAAAATGTTGGATCAAAAGACTTGTTAACCCTTATTTTTATTATAATTTTTTAACGTTAAAAACTAATAGAACATGTTGAAATCATTGATGAAAGAGCATATTTGTGGACTATTCCATTAGCTATCAGAAATCTAGGACCCTTACACAATTTGTCAAAAAGCTATAAGTTTTGACAAAATGTGTAAAGGTCTCCAGGTTTTAAACAGTGATTGAAATAGATTTTAAACTTATGCTTTTATCTGTGATCTTAGCTCATTCTTTTAGTTTTAGTTTTTTAAGGTTAAAAAATTTGAGTAAAAAACAAATAGATTAAAAACAAGAGTCCTGTCTTCTTTTTAGTATTACTAGGGGTTGGCGCGTTCGTTGCACGCGCAACGGTTGAAGATTCAATCTCATCATCATCATCTAACATTTACCAATGAGTTTCATTTCATTATCTACTTTCTTGAATGATAGCAAGATTTTACTGATTTGACTTACGGAGCAGAATGAGATCATTTGATTAACAATAACAAATATAATTGCAACACGGGCACTATACAATCTTTGAGAAACAATGTGCAATCTTGGTTATAATTGTAAAAAAAAGATGTACATTATTCAAGATGATTCATTGCATTGTAAAATTAAGTCAATACTCTCAAATTTAGCTCAAGTCAAATTTCTGAATTAATAAGTCTATAAATGAATTTATAAATAAATAACAAAAATCATGATTGCTTCACCTTGTTTGTAGAGATTGCGTCTTTACTGAAATGAAGCAATCTGAAGAACCTCAATGCACTATTCCTATTAGATCTAATGACCTATAAGCACTGAACATTGATAAATATATAAGTCTCATTAAGTGCTTGAAGAAACATTAGATATAATAGTGAATATGAGAAAATGTGAAGAAAAAAAATATTCGCTACAGTTATTTTTTATACTTATTAACTACCTAATTAATCATTATTTATTGACATGAAAGATACTACGATTAATATATTAAAAATGGTGTCTGCTTGTAAAAACAATATTTTCTTCAGCATGACTGAAAGCATCATGAACAACGAATTTAGCTAATAAAAAAATACTGCTGGAAAATTGTCAGACACATGATAATTAAACAAGCCAGTTTGTTTATATTTCAACCAGAATGTGAAATTGAAGTAAGAAAGTACCATTTATTAAAATGAATAACTGCATGTATTGGATTACTTCCACTAAAGCTTATTTACTAATTTATACCAAAATAACCAGTAAGGCCTTTGGCCAAAAAAAAAACCAGTAAGGCCCATCTGGCCTTGTGATCGGCGCATGCATTGCACACGTAACAGTTGTAAGAAAATTAAGTGACTTAAGTTGGAATATATAGGAAAATATATAATTGAGTTAATTAACTTTATTTTATGATAGGAAAATATATAATTGAGTTAATTAACTTTATTTTATGTTAGAGAAATGTAAAAGAGGCTAAGTTATATATATATATATATATATCTATAAGTAAGTACAACGTACCGATAATTTAAAAGGTGCAGTCTTATATCTGACTTATAATTGATGTCCAAACAGGTAGTATGTACAAGCAAGATGAAAGTGAAAAGGGATGAGTAAAAGACATCAATGAAGTTTGGCGCAATTTTCAATTTAAACATAAAAGAAGTTGAGCATAACATGTAACAACGGTCAAGTATTTGGTTATGTTGTTGATCTCCGTACCAAACACAAAATATCTTAATTAGGTGGCCTTGGAGGACATAGGTAGAGCTACCGTCACCTGGTGATGTCGGAGACGTTTTTCGAGGAGAATGTTTCTATGCTATTGTCGAAAACACGATTCTCATTCATCATGTCGAAGTTATCTTTCACTATCTGGATTAATCCATCTAAGGTAGCTAACACAATCCTTACTGCAGAGAGAAATCAAAATCATATTGTATTCAAAATTAATTAATTTAAGAAAAAAAATAAAAAAAACTTAGACTCAAATAATCCATATGTACAGACTTATATCATAATATATACAAAGGTAATTATATACAAGGTAATCATAAGAAATAAGAATTGACAAATATATTACCACTATTTTTCGAGGTATTTGTCCTGAATGTTTTAAATTTCATCATAGCTTGTTTTGTCCATGCAGATGTTGTTCATCTTCAATGCACCTCCAATGGTTTTTTTTTTTTTTAAAAAAAATTGCTTCTGTAATTACATTATTAAGCTCCTTCAATAATCATTCGTGTAAAGTTTCAAGTTTTAAATTTATTTTGTGTTGCTCTCCTCATTTCCATGAGTTGTCTCCTTGCCACAGTTTCTAGGTAAAGCTTGTGTAGATCTTCTATTGTCTCAATCACCAACTACACTATAAAGTATAAACTACACATGACACATCAAGGTAATTCATTTATCTCAGTATTATGGAGTTTCTAAATCAAGAAAACCCTAGAAAGTGCATTATATGAGAAATAGATGAAGATCTCAAAAAATACCTCTTTAATGGTAATTGAGGCATCACAAGGAAGAAGATCCATCAAATTTCTAAATAAAAATATCTTTCGACGAAGCTGCATATTGTCAAAAGAAGATTGTTTTCGGCTCCCGCTCGAACCTTTTAGTGCAAAGCTTCTCCATTCCTTCTTATATGGGTTTTTTTTTCATCATCTGCAGTAAAATAGTTTCATCATTAGTATATAATTATTAAATTTATAATAAATTGATGAAAATAATAGAAAAAAATTTAATTACCCAGAAGCGGCCTTGCTTGGAGAATGAAGCGCTTATGAATGGCGTCACTTCGCACTCATTCTTGACAACCATATGGCTGGTTTGAATGTTCTTCCAATGTCGGAAAGAAAAATACGAATGGGGATTGACTAAGAAAGAAGCAGATGAATCGATTAGAGCGGTGGAATTGCCAATTCTCAGCCCCTAGTTGAAACCCAAAAGCCGTGGATGTTGGAGCGAATTGTCTACAATATGGACAATTTACAATATCATATAATATAAACAGGAAAAACACCTAAGAGATGAAGAACAAGAAATTTTCAATATGATCTCTTAAGCAGTCGATTACGGTTTGTTTATTGTTATTGCTATTATTATTATAATATAAGTTATTGTTGTCTTCTACTCCTTTAGCAATCTGGTTTCGATGTTGGGCTAATGATTGGAGATCATCCAACCGCGTTGCAGCCCATGGCTACAAGACTCCGAACACTGTCATCACCAGACGTCGACTTCGCTACCTCCGATCCGATCATCGCAACCACATCACCGAGATCACCCGACTTTCTCTAATCAGGTCCGCCGGCAATGCCTCCTCGACTATCAATCCCGATGCTGATCCGTTCTCTACCTCCGCCTCAAATCGCTCCATCCTCGCCTCCGTGTCGTCGCACTCCACAGATATCAATGTTGGTGCAATAACATTGCATTAGTTGGTGGATGGTTGGCATATGGACAGTTGGTGGATGAGCGGGACAATAAATTTGCAACTTTTCAGATGAAGCGGGAGCAGCCAGCGATTCAGAGTGTTAATGAAGCGGGACCATGAATGGGTGGGTACCAAATTGCAACCTTCAAAGTAAATGGCACCCTTTCATTAGTAAATGACACCCTTTCAGTGTGAGGACAACGACAATTTTTATAATAGTCATAGATAGATATATTATACTTAGTATTTGTATAAATGATATAGTTATCTCGTTAAGTATTTTTAAGTAAATGATATAAATGATATATTATACTTAGTATTTTTAAGTAGGTGCTCATTTTTCAATGAGGTGAATATCTCGTTTACCTCAGATTTGACGCGATATTTCGCCTTTCTCATTTGACAACATTACTTCCAAATAAATTAGAAGAAGCATTAAGTCCGCTTTCTGATTTGTTATGTGGAGTTTAAAAAAATAAACAATTCATAATAACTATTTTAAAAAAAGTCCATTTTTTTAAATAATTTTTTTGAGATTTATGATGGATATATATACACCCAATCGAGTCTCATCAAGTCTCCTTACTTAGCCAATTTCGGGCTCTATACGTGATTGCAGATCGAAACTTTGATCCGCACATATTTTTGGATATTAAAATATATCAACTAGCCGATTGGGACACCCCAAATGGACTAGTCCGGTTGGAACCTCCAAACCGGACTAGTCCGGTTGGGACGTCTCCGTATTGGACTTTGTCCGATACGGAGACTCTTTCTTGGCCCGGACAATCCTCGTCCGGGCCGTACCCTCCGAGGTCCCGACAGTGCCATTTTGATACTTCGTCGCTTTCTCAACACTTATACATTTTATCCCAATGCTAAACTGGACTTAAATCTGTCATTACTTGCTATTTAAGTGTGATTATTAGGGCAATATCGTCTTTTACCATCTTAATCCTCTTGAACTCTATAAATATGACTCATGGTTGCTCATTTGAAGGTATCTTGATTTCTCATGACGAGCTCTCACTTCTCTCGACTTTCTCTCTCTAAAGTTGTATACTTACTTAAGCATCGTAGATGTTTCGCCGGATCCTCCTCCGCGCTCCATTCTTGCAAGTTGCTTGTCTGGACCAAGGTCGAGATCGAAGGCTCGACGAAATTCGGGATTCGACGTCAACGGTCAACTATTTGAAGACTTCGACGATCAAACCCCAACAAATTATTTGTGTGTTAAGTGCAACACGCGTAGTTTTCATGTTGTGTACAAATAAATTGAAGACACGTTTTAAACTGATTTTTTAGATACAAGGTTAGTAACACACTAAATTATATAATACGACACAATAATACACGATTGGACATGCCACAAATTGTCAGTTTTATATTTACCCGTAGCCATCCGTCACCATTACATTTTTTGGTACCATAACCACCTTGTTTGAACAAAGATATGATAGTCTTTTTCGAAATACCTTATTCATAAAGAGCCAAACATTCACTCAAGCAAATTTCCTCAGAACCATCCACTGATGATCAATGATCTATTGCCCTAACTAAAGCAATAACCTCCTCTTTATCTTTATCCATCAGATGAATTTGCTAGGGAAGAAGATTATACTGAATCTTCAACTCTTCGAAAATCTTCTTCAACTCCAGGACTAGTTCTGTTCGGCGTTTGTTCTTTTCCGGAAATTCCTAAAGTTAATGGTGTGGTTCACGTACAGCGACATCTTTATCTGGTTCATATTCTCGATCACATTTACAACGATGCCGTGGTTTTCGAACCAGTACTGCGGTTTCTCCACCAAATACTTGCAATAAACGTAAAATTTAGACAAACCATTTGATCTACTGTTCTTAAACCTTAATTAGATATATGATGGATGTTCTTACTGCTTTATTATCTCTTTTAGAGCTCCGATCTTCTCCAATGGAGTGGCGAAGTCGATAGCGAAGTTTACTGTGTCGCCCATTTCGGGGCTTCTCAGGTAATTGCTGATGGGTTTCCGGGCTAAGACCGAGTTCGGGTAGTAGACCTTCTCGGAGTTGAGTTTTAGGAACACGGTTGATAAGATGTTCATCTCTTCCACCAATAACTGTTCATTATCAAGTGTGGCCCAAACGCTTTAGCTGTTAAAACTTAAGGGTCGATTTGCATATATGTTACAGCAAAAAAAATAACTCTAGGTGACATCTCAACGTTTAATATATAGTTTTTTTGCACTATTTCTACATTTTATTAAAGTATCTAAATTTGTTTAAATTTAGATGATATTTTCAATTATCGAGTAAATCTTAACATTATATTAACTTGCGAAAAAGGTTATTACAAGAGTTAGGGTCTTTTTAGTACCATATGTTTGCAAAAAATACACTGTTCATACCATTAGTATTTTTTTGTACCAAATTGGTACCACATGTTTCCATTTTGTACCGTTTGCATACCACCGTTAGTGTTCCGTCAAAAATGGCCGTTAAATGGCATGTGCCATGCACGTGAGCAGCCCAAAACTTTCAATTTTGTTACAATTTAGTCCCTCTAATACATCCCTAACTTTTATTTTGTTTAATTTAGTCCTAAAATTTCAAAACCAAACCATTTTTCCCAATTGACCTAGCCGAACCTAGCCTAGGGCTAGGTCCAAACCTGGGTCGGCGCTAGGTCCGGCTAGGTCAATTTGGAAAAATGGTTTGGTTTTGAATTTTTAGGACTAAACTGAACAAAATAAAAGTTAGGGATGTATAGAGGGACTAAATTGTAACAAAACTGAAAGTTTTGGGCTGCTCACTGATGGGTCCGACTATAGCCGTCAGGCCCTTTAACGGCGAGGAAACGGCAAACAGGCCCACCAGGCCCAGAGTAAGGGTCAAGATGACCTAGGAGACGGGTCCCGATGAAGGGAGTCCCGACGAAGCAGGGTCCCGACAGAGTCGGTCCCGACAGTGGAGCTAGAAGCTCCCGATGAGAAGCCTTTAAGGCCCCGATGATGAATCCCTGAGAATGATTGGCCCTGTCACGATGACGAGGGGCCCCGAGCGGTGACACAACGAGATAACTCTGGAGTCCCCGACGGTAGTCGGGACTCGTTACCAGAGGATAAAGCCAAGATATGCGGGGCGTGGCCGAGATATACGGAACGTGGTTAAGATACACGGATCGTGGCCGAGATACGCGCGGCATGGCTAAGATACGCGAGATCGTGTACGAGATAAGCGGGATACGGGCTAACCACCCCTAACGGTTCGCCAGGTACCTGAGGCACCTTTTTGCCTATAAAAGGGCAGAAGGTCACCTCAGATCACTTACGTTAAGTTCGATATACTTTGGAGATTGTTGCTTGCCAGTCATACGATAGACTCATTTAAGCATCGGAGAGGGATTCTGGGTCACCGCCCGGTCTATCCCCTCTTGCAGGATTACGTGGAGCAAAGGAGCTAGGGTTGCCGTCAAGATCCGTACCGGAGTTCCACCGTGATCCAACATTGGCGCCGTTTGTGGGAAACAAACAAAAAGCTGATATGCCTTCTACTCGATCGATGGCGGCTGGCAAGAACAGAAGAGGACAATCCGGTGGTTCCCGTCACCCCGCTGCAACGAACCTGAATTCAGTACCAGAACAAGGGGAAAACCAGAACCATCCCCCGGCTGAGCTCTCCCAGACAGGGGGGCACAATGGATCGTATCCCAAAGATGTTGCCCCTCGACACCAGGATAACAGGGGGCAGGAGGCTCCCCCAGCTGCAGATTTGACGAGGGCCGTGGCAGAAGCCATGCCCATGTTTCTGGCGGCTGTAGAGGCTCTCTGGGACCGAAGAGAGGCTGCGAGGAGGCAGGAGGAGATACCCCCGCTGGAGGAAGCAACCCTACCAACAGAGGGTCGGAACGCGCAGGAAGCCCCGCCCCAAGGCCAAGACAGAGGCAGGGCAACTAGTCAGTCGGAGAGGTTCGTGGTTGACGGGCCAGGACCAGTACAGCACAGGACCATTCCCCTGAATGGTCCCATCACTCCCGACCAGGTGGTAAAGATCGTGAACATCTGTATGGGAGAACAGAAGCCGCTGGTGTCGGAGCTGAGGGATCGATCCACTCATCCCTTCGTCCCCCGACTCATTGACACCCTAGCCCCGCCTGGGCTAGGCATCCCCACGATAAAGGAGTATGATGGCGAAGGAGATCCAGTTCGCCACGTCCAGAAGCACCTCATGGCGTGTCTGGGAAGAGCCCCAAGTGAAGACATAGTGTGTACGTTGTTCCCGAACACACTGGGAGAAAGGGCCCTGACTTGGTTCTTTAGTCTGCCCCCAGGATGCATCACTTGCTGGGCAGACATGCACGATCGATTCATTCAGCAGTACCAGGGTCGGAGGCGTCTATTGAAGAGCGTGAGGTCCCTGACCCAGGTGGTACAGAGGCCCGATGAATCGCTGGCTCATTATTACCAGCGGTACACAGCCAGCGTAGCAGAGATAGATGAAGAAATCTCTGAGGGCGAAACCATCCGTACCTTCATTCGGAACCTGACAGCCCCCTATGGCTCCGACCTGATGCACAGCGTGGCTGAGAAAGCTGTGTGGAATATGGAAGCATTACAGAAGAGGGTGAAGCGGCAGATCGATGTCCAGGAGTCAAAGATAGCCGCGGGAGAATTGGAGCCCCCAAAATCGAATAAAGGGAAGCAGACGAGCAAGCCTTTCGACGATCGTAAGTCAAAGGGCAAACCTGAGGGCAGTCGGAATCGAGGTCGTCCGGATCGGAGGGACGACAGACGTTCTTCAAGGAAGGATAAGCGGGAAGATCTCGACATTCCTCTTAACTGTTCCATGGCGGAAGTACTGACAGTCATGGAACGACAAGGTATCTCCAGATACCCCCCGAAGAAAGATGGAGAATTCCCGGGGTCCCGCACAGATCGCTATTGTCGGTTTCACCGCGCAAATGGACATGACACTAATCACTGTCGGGAGCTGAAGAAGGAGATTGAGAAGCTAATCCAGAAGGGAAAGCTCAAGGAGTTCGTCGGGGACAAACGCTGCAGGTCCCGCTCTCGGTCTCGATCGCGGTCCCGTTCCCGATCCCGCGATCGGTCCCCGAAGAAGAAGAGAACTGATCCAGAGTCATCTGGTGTTCGCAAAGAAAGACGAGTCATCAACGTGATTCATGGAGGATTTGCTGCTGGAGGAGATACCTCATCCGCTCGAGAGGTTTACGCCTCTAGGATCCCTACAGCGGTGGTGCTGGGTAAGAGGTCCCGATCTTGGACCCTGAAGGAAGAGATGGTGAACTCCTTCTCATCGGAGGACCTCATAGGCGTGGAGACTCCGCACGACGATGCCCTGGTGGTAACCCTGGATGTAGATGGGTTCGAGATGAAGAGAATCCTAATCGACGGAGGGAGCTCCTCCGACATTCTATTCATGGAGGCGCTGGAAGCCATGGGGAAGACGAAGAAGGATCTGAAGGAAGCAAACTTCCCGATGGTCGGGTTTTCTGGCTCAACTTCCTACCCGCTGGGAGTAATCACCTTACCAGTGGAGTTTGGTAGTGGGTGGAAGTCAGAAAGGAGGAATGTGGAATTTGTCGTGGTTGATTCTGCGGGGACCTACAACGCAATTATCGGGAGAACCACCATCAATCCCCTGATGGCGGTTGCCTCGACGGTACACTAGAAGATGAAGTTCCTGACCGACCACGGAGTCGGAGAGGTCAAAGGCGACCAGGTGGCTTCCCGAAAGTGCTATGTTAATGCCACCCGGAGGAGGAGGCGAGAGGCTATGACTGTCCTCCAGACAGACACAGATCCCAGAGAAGAGTTTGGGCGTCCCGCCCCCGTAGAAGATCTGAAAGAAGTCGAGATTGACGGCCCCCAGAGGAAGGTGAAAATCGGGTCTGCTCTAACTGAGGAGACAGCCCAAAAATTGGTGGAATTGCTGAAAGAGTTCAAGGAGCTGTTTGCCTGGTCCCCCAGCGATATGCCAGGAATCAGCCCCGACGTGATCGTGCACGAGCTGAAGATAGACCCCGCGATCAAACCTATCACGCAGAAGAGGCGTCCGATGGGCACGGATAAGAAGATTGCGATCCAGCAGGAGGTGGGCAGGTTGCTCGATGCTGGTTTCATTAAGGAGCTTCGATTCCAGACTTGGGTCGCCAATCCAGTGCTGGTGAAGAAGACTAACGGGAAGTGGCGAATGTGCGTGGACTTCTGCGACCTGAACAAGGCTTGTCCAAAGGATTGCTATCCACTCCCGAGGATTGACCAGCTGGTGAGTTGCTGAGTTTCATGGATGCATATTCGGGCTACAACCAGATCAAGATGGCCAAAGAAGACGCCCCCCACACTGCGTTTTATGCAGACAGCGACATCTATCACTACGATGTCGTGCCTTTCGGGTTGATCAACGCCGGGGCAACCTACCAGCGGATGGTGAACAAACTGTTTGGGGACATGCTGGGAGAAACCATGGAAGCTTACGTGGATGACATGCTGGTGAAGTCCCGACAATCCGAGGATCACGTGCACAACCTTACCATGGCGTTTGAGCGGATGAGGCTTCATCAAGTTCGCTTGAACCCGACGAAATTCGCCTTCGGAGTCCACTAGGGAAATTTTTGGGCTTCATGGTGAGCCAAAGAGGAATTGAAGTGAACCCTGAGAAGCTGAGGGCAATCGAGGAGATGCAGTCTCCGATAAACCATCGGGAGGTGCAACTACTGAATGGCCGACTAGCTGCAATGAACCGCTTCTTGTCCAAAGCCAGCGACCGATCCATGCCATTTTTTGAAGTCTTGAGGGCCAACAAAAAATTCGAATGGACCGCCAAATGTGAAGAGGCGTTCCAAGCACTCAAACAACATCTTCGCACACTCCCGCCGCTGGCGAAACCGGTTCCAGGCGAGCCGCTCTTCCTTTATTGGCTGTTTTTGAATTTGCTATTAGCTCTGTGTTAGTAAAGGTTGTCGAGGGTAATCAAGTCCCCGTCTATTATGTAAGCAAGGCATTTGCCAAATCTGAATTGAACTATCCCGCCGTTGAGAAGTACCTCTTTGCGTTGATAATTACTGCTCGGAAGCTAAGGCCATATTTCCACGCACACGAGATCACTGTGCTAACGAACCAGCCTTTGAAGCATTTTTTGAACCGACCGGATGCGTCGGGGAGATTGGTGAAATGGGCAGTGGAGCTCAGTGAGTTTCGAATACACTTTGCTCCAAGAACGGCAATCAAGGGCCAGGCATTGGCGGACTTTATAGCAGAATCTACAGCCCCCGATCTAGAAGAAACGGGCCCTGTAGAGGGGGCAACCATGGAGGTCCCGATAGAAGAACAACCAGAGAGGGTAGAGCAATCAGAACAGCCAAACAAAGAAAATATCTGGGAAATGTACACGGATGGCTCCGCAAGTTCAGACGGATCAGGAGCGGGCTTCTTGTTGATACCACCGGGTGAAGGTGAACCGCTCCGATATGCCTTGGCTTTAACATTCAAAGCCACAAACAACGAAGCGGAGTATGAAGCTCTTATCACGGGCCTAAAAATCGCTAAAGGCACTGGAATCGATCACTTGAGAGTGAAGTGTGACGCAGCGTTAATCGTGAACCAAGTTCAAGGACGATACGAAGCAAGGAGTCCGATAATGAAGAAGTATCTGCGAGAGGTACAAACCCTGAGAGAGAGCTTCAAAAGCTTCGATATCGAGGCTATCCCGAGGGAGAAGAACATAGAGGCAGACGCCTTGAGCAAATTTGCCCTGGGGGCACCCTTAGAAGAAAATCGGAAGGTGCACTTCCTGGAGAAGGTGATCCTGTCAAACATTGACCCCACGCAGGTGTGCACCATTGAAGCAAAATCGGAGGAGGAGCCCACTTGGATGACCCCGATAGTCGCGTACCTGACTACGGGGGCAGTCCCCGAGGATAAGGTAGCAGCAGACAGGATATGTCGGATCGCGTCCAATTATGTGATGTTGGACAATCAGCTGTACAAGAAGGGCTGGTTCTCGACTCCGTACCTAAAGTGTGTAGCAGAACCCGACACCAACCGAATCTTGAAGGAAATGGATGAAGGGATCGCGGCTTGTCACGAAGGGGCCCGATCCATTTTGAGGAAGGTGTTGAACTTGGGCTACTATTGGCCCACGATGAACAAAGAAGCAACGGCGTTGGTCCGATCATGCGACGCGTGCCAGAGGTACGCCCCAAGTATCGTGGCTCCGGCTGCTAACTTGACGCCCATCAAGAGCGCTTGGCCCTTCGCACAGTGGGGCATCGACTTGGTGGGACCTCTTCCACAAGCACAAGGACAATGTAAGTATTTACTTGTAGCTATCGATTATTTTTCGAAATGGATAGAGGCGAAGGCATTGGCCAGAACAACGGGGAACCAGATCGTCAAGTTCCTCCAAACCCACATCGTGTCCAGATACGGGATTCCTAAGGTGGTGATCAGCGACAACGGCCCACCTTTTAACGGCTCTCAGGTGAGGGAGTATCTGGAAGAACTGAACGTCGAGCATCGGACCGCCTCCGTACGCCATGCTCAGACTAATGGCCAGGTGGGTCAGCCAACAAAATCGTGATGGATGGCCTGAAGAAGAGGGTCTATGCTTTGAAGGGCAAATGGCTGAACGAACTGGAAAATGTACTTTGGGCTGTTAGAACGACACCCAAACGATCAACAGGGGAGACTCCGTTTGGCCTTGTTTATGGCACGGAAGCTGTCGCTCCTGTGGAGGTAGCTGTGGCATCCCATCGGATGAGATATTACGAACCCCTAACGAACGATGAAGTGAGACGTCTGGACTTGGACCTACTTGAAGAGAAAAGGCGGGAAGCCGATGAAGTCCAAGCACGGATACGCTTAGCGACGGCCAGGTACTATAATCGGCGAGTGAAGTCCCGACAGTTCTTCGTCTGGGAGCTGGTTTGGCGTCGCAACGAGTTCACCCTTTTGGATCGAATCAACAAGATGTCACCAAAATGGGAAGGACCTTATAAGGTCGTGGGGATGCCAGCTCCGAACGCATACAAGTTGGAAGACCTCGATGGCAGACCGTTAAAGCATTCCTTCAGTGGCGAACACTTGAAGAAACACCATGCTTGAAGAAAGTCGCCTTAAGTGGTGCCCGAGAAAGTCGCCTTAAGTGGTGCCCGATAAAGTCGCCTTAAGTGGTGCCCGATATAAAATCGCCTTAAGTGGTGTATGCTGTTTATCGTTTAATTCGATGTAAGCTTATCTTATGCCAATTAATAAAGAGGTCGCTTCCAAATAAGATTTGTCCTTAGATTTATGCTAAGTGTAAAAGTCGCCTTCAGTGGTGCACGATAAAAGTCGCCTTCAGTGGTGCACGATGAAAGTCGCCTTCAGTGGTGCACGATGAAAGTCGCCTTCAGTGGTGCACGATGAAAGTCGCCTTCATTGGTGCACGATGAAAGTCTCCTTCAGTGGTGCACGATAAAAGTCGCCCTCAGTGGTGCACGATGAAAGTCGCCTTCAGTGGTGCACGATGAAAGTCGCCTTCAGTGGTGCACGATGAAAGTCGCCTTCAGTGGTGCACGATGAAAGTCGCCTTCAGTGGTGCACGATGAAAGTCGCCTTCAATGGTGCACGATGAAAGCCGCCTTAAGTGGTGCACAATACTTAGATTTATTCTAAGTATTCAAAAGTCGTCTTAAGGGATGCGTGGGATTAAGTCGCCTTAAGTGGTGCGCGATCTTTAGGTTTATCCTAAGTAACGAATAAAGTCGTCTTAAGTGATGCACCCGATATTAAGTCGCCTTAAGTGGTGCAAGTTATTAATCGTCGGGAAGGACGTATGAGAAATTCGTAAGTATCGAAGTTTCGACTGCTAAAGAACTAAGTCGTCTTAAGTGATGCACTCGATGCTAAGTCGCCTTAAGTGGTGCGAGTTGTTAAATAGTCGGGAAAGACGAAAGACAACAAGACATCGGAATTAAAGGAGTCTAATATTGATAAAGGGCTCGAAGGCCCGACGACGACACAAAAGAAGAAAATACAAGGACTCTGAAAGATAAAAGCATTCAAGCTTGGTCCTTGTCAGCAGCAGCAGCAGAGGGGTCCACAGGATTGGCTTCGGGAGGATTGGCCGTCGGGGCGTCCGCACTTGGAAGCTCAGAGGCGTCTTCAACAATTACGGGGGTACTCCCCCCATCACTCTCCTCGGAAAGAGCAAAGTACTTCTTCGCAAAGGGAGCGAGGGAAGGAGACTTGTCGAAGTTGATGGCGTCCCCGTACTCCAGGTGGAGCTCCTCAACGGCGTTGAAGAGAATGTTCTCCACCTCTGCGCCAAAGAACTTCGTGGCGTCAGCTTGGAAGCCCTCCGACCTTCGATAGTCCTCCCGACCCTTGGCCTCCGCTTCGGCCAGCCGTGCCGGGAACCCCGCGATCAGCTCCTCCAGAGCCTTCTTCTCGAGGACCAGCTGGTCCTCGACGGCCTTCTTCTCCTGGGTCAGCCGATCCACGACTGCCCCACGCTCTTGCCGCTCTTGCCTCAAGAGCCCCTCGAAGTCCGCGATCTGTTGCTGAAGGCCCCGAATCTTCTCATTGAGGGCAGCCAGCTCTTTGGCCAGCTTCCCCCGCGAAGACTGGGAGGCCTTGAGATCCGCTTGAAGCTGCTCGCGGACTCCTCGGTCCCGCTCCCGGGCCTCATCATAGGCAATGACATACCCGATGAGGCGGTTGTAATCCCCGAGCTCCTGCAATCAAAAGGAAAAGTGTTAGAAGGACAAAAGACCCAATTTATCGATCAACAAGGAAAAAGCGAAGTCGCACCTCGATGCGGCACACAGCCATATCCCTGACGTCCCGCTGCATATGCGTCCGATTGAGGTGGATCGGATGTCGCATAGAGGGCAGGATGGAACCCGCCAGCAGATGCAGGGCCAGTTCTTGGTCCTGTTCCCCTTGTGTGAGCGGGACTCCCTGGAGCGTCTGGATCGGAGCCCAGGGGGCATCGGCCTGTGAAGAGTTGAAGGGCCTGTAGAAGTCCCCATCAAGAGCCAGGGGAGAGATGGGACGGGGAAGAGAAGGGCACATCTCCGTCTCGGCCCGGACGGGGGAGGGAGAAAAGTCATGGATAGGAGAGAGCTCCCGCTGCTGCGGAGAAGACGAAGGAGGCGGCCCCTGAGGGGTTGGTTTCAAGGGGGATTGCCCCGCCTTCCGACGCTATTGAGGGGGGTCAACCCCGCCGGTCTCCTCGGAGGAGTCCAGAGTCTCCACCTGGCGAAACTGTTCACCAGATGGTGCCTTCTCTCCAGCCGAGGGAGGCACCCCCGCTGAAGGCGGTGCATCTGTGGAAGCTGCAGCACCCGAGGAAGCTCCCGAGCGACCTGCACCTGGAGGATGAAGAGCTTCAGATAGGTAGTCAGGAAGTTCATCGGGATTCTTACACCAAATGATACGTCGGGAGACGTATTGATCCTTCCCGCGGTAATGATAGTAGCCTGCCTTCAAGACTCGGGGAGTTTCACCTCGAAGGATCCTTTTGACATCAGCAATTCGGCCCTTCTTGGTCGAGGAAATCAAGTCCGACGAAACCATCCTTTTATACGATTTAATAGCAAGTCGGAGTTGTTTACCTTCTTCAGCATTCTGGACCTCGAAGAGTTGGTCCAGATCCACCCGTGGCCGCTTGGGCTGCTCCGTTGAAGGAGACCCCGACCTGGCAGCAGCAGACTTCTTGGCAGACTTCCTCTTCCGCGAGGGGCGGACAGCATCGGTCTCCCCCTGCTTAAGGAATAAATCGGTCAGCACAAACACCTTCTTGGCTGCAAACAATAAACGAAGAAAAAGTTAGAAATTTTACCCAAGGGACCACGCTAGAAGGGCCGTCGAAGAGCTGCCCCCCAGAGACAATACTGAGGAGTCGGACCCCGGTGTGCACCAGGTCCCGCTCCACCAGAGAGTTAGCATTGAGAGGAGTGTAAGACTCCCCCCAACGATAAAGCTGGATCAATTGAAGAGTCTCGAAGTCCTCATCAGCATAGGAGTGGAAAGCAGGCGGAGGGTCTGCTGCCACCTCCCACCGAGGCCAAGGAATAGAAGAATGTTGGATGAAGAAGTAGCTCCTCTTCCAGCTACTGTTGTCAGACCCCGTATCAATCAAGAGTCCCCGACCCTTGACCACCTTCCAGGTGTCACTGGTCCAACCGTGCCGGGCAAGCTGCTGCTTACTCCATTTGGGCATCCGAGGGTAGAAGGCGCAAACCCCCGCCTCGTTGCATTTCAGCCCGTAGAAAGTCCGGAAAAGCTGGAGGCTGTAGACCCACTTCTGTCGGAGACAGAGGACTTGAAAGGCGTTCCAGATGCAGATGGCATGCGGAGAGAAGGTAGTAGGGTGTGTTTGGTAGTGTTGGCACAGCTCGACCAGGTTACCGCAGAAGGGGAACCTGATCCCCGCTGATATTTGTCCCGTTGAGACAAATACCTCCCCTTTCTGGGGACGAGTAACCTCAGGGTCACTCGAGGGACGATGCCGAGGATAAGGGAAACGAGGTTCCCAGGTGATGGTGATGCAACCCTCTCGGAGAGCTGCATCATAAGCAGTGGTGGAAATTTCATTTGGAGCATAGTCAAATTTAAAGGGTTTTCTCCCCTCGGAGCTGGAACCGCTGTCTGAAAAGCAACCAGGGCAAGAAAATACAGTGGGATTCTGGAAAAAATTAAAAAGAAGGGGACAAACAAACAACGAAGAGTGTTTCCTTACCAGACATGGTGGAGTAGAGGTTGAAGGAGATGAACGAGATGTCGCCGGAAAGATGATCGGAGAAGACTCCAAGGATCTTCGAAAGCACAGAGCTTGGAATTGCAGAGGAATCGCAGAGAGCTTTTGAGAATTCGAAGACGGTAAAAGTTAAATTGTGACTGTGGCTAGGGTTTTATAGTTGAAGAAGACAGTTGAAAGGACACTTCGATCCGAGTCGTCGAAGTCGAAAGGTCTTAATCTGGACCGTCGAGATGAAACGTGCAGAAGGACAACGGGCGTAATGATGAAACGGCCTGAAAAGCACTTTTCAGAAAAGGACAGGCGCGAAAAATCAGGCACGTGGGTCGAAAACGTCACTCCATTATCTGCTGCATTTAATGCACTAGAGAACCGAAGAGACCTTTGGGATATAGCGGTTATCTACAAAACCCTGAGGAAACGTGGAAGAGAAGATTAAGTAACTGAACCAAGGAACAGATCCCCGACTCTAGCCTTGGAAAATCGAGAGTTGGAAGACATGACGAACTAAAAGTCCCTCATGTCTTGGGGGCAAATGATGGGTCCGACTATAGCCGTCAGGCCCTTTAACGGCGAGGAAACGGCAAACAGGCCCACCAGGCCCAGAGTAAGGGTCAAGATGACCTAGGAGACGGGTCCCGATGAAGGGAGTCCCGACGAAGCAGGGTCCCGACAGAGTCGGTCCCGACAGTGGAGCTAGAAGCTCCCGATGAGAAGCCTTTAAGGCCCCGATGATGAATCCCTGAGAATGATTGGCCCTGTCACGATGACGAGGGGCCCCGAGCGGTGACACAACGAGATAACTCTGGAGTCCCCGACGGGAGTCGGGACTCGTTACCAGAGGATAAAGCCAAGATATGCGGGGCGTGGCCGAGATATACGGAACGTGGTTAAGATACACGGATCGTGGCCGAGATACGCGGGGCATGGCTAAGATACGCGAGATCGTGTACGAGATAAGCGGGATACGGGCTAACCACCCCTAACGGTTCGCCAGGTACCTGAGGCACCTTTTTGCCTATAAAAGGGCAGAAGGTCACCTCAGATCACTTACGTTAAGTTCGATATACTTTGGAGATTGTTGCTTGCCAGTCATACGAGAGACTCATTTAAGCATCGGAGAGGGATTCTGGGTCACCGCCCGGTCTATCCCCACTTGCAGGATTACGTGGAGCAAAGGAGCTAGGATTGCCGTCAAGATCCGTACCGGAGTTCCACCGTGATCCAACACTCACGTGTATGGCACATGCCATTTAACGGTCATTTTTGACGGAACACTAACGGTGGTATGAAAACGGTACAAAATTGAAACATGTGGTACCAATTTGGTACAAAAAAATACTAATGGTATGAACAATGTATTTTTCGCAAACATGTGGTACCAAAAGGACCCTTAACCCTTATTACAATGATGCTCCTAGTATTGTCCATTACATTATATAGGCAGATCTAGTATAGAAAAATGGGGTCAGAGTGTCCCTCAATATTTTGGGAATTGCAATTCTAGCCTAAAGATATGCAATATTAAACTGCTTCACATAATTTAGGAAGTATCTATGTTAGTATGTCTTAAATATGTATAAAAAATAACTTTCATTAATGAATTTCATTCAGAAATTTTCTGCCTAGCAAGAAATGGGAGAAGTTATATACTATTAATTTGTATTATATTTTTTGCCAATTATTTTCTCAATAAAATATAATATACTACAATTGTTTATGGATTACGATTTTTACATATTAGTAATATTAATGGTAATTATTATTTTAATAGTGACAACCAATTTTTGAACTTATAGATGCTCCCAATAACTTGCATTTATTACCGACATAAGTAATAAGTAAGTCTCTTTTAAGAGTTGTACGACTGTTATAATATTTTTCTTATGGTGATCAGATTTAACATTTTTATTTGTAAAGTAAAAACGTCGTTGGTTTCTTGACGACATATTTTTACATAACTGTTGGATCACGGCGGGAACTCCGGTTACGGTGACGGATTCCTTAGCTCCTCGCAATCCTGCAGAAGGGGAATAGAGGGCGGTGGCCCAGAATCCCTCTCCGATGCTTAACGTAAGTACGGTGGTCAACAGATCAAGCAAGCAGTATTTGTGTGTATGTCAAAAAACGTAACCTTAACCTGGAATAACTTCCCTCCTCTTATAGAGGAAAGGCTATCCCAGTTACTTGATTAAGCGGTTGGATCTCGATCCACTATCCCACATATCTCGCCGTATATCTTGCCACGTATCTGTACAGTTATACGTATCCCACATATCTCGCCCATTATACCACTACTGTAATCATGGCGAGATTTCCGGGATTGTGCTCTTACTGGCGAGTCTCGATCATTATCGGAGGCTCCCAAGTTGCATCATTGAGGATTCGGTGTCGGGGAGTGGTGACAACTCCCATATCGGGACCGACTACGTCCAGGTCCGATATCTTCGGGGCTCTCCCCTATCGGGGCCATACTTACTCGGGGCCATTCAATATCGGGGCCTCCTTCCGTCGGAGCCCTTAGCCTTCCAGCAGCCCATCTCCTAGCCCAACGGGCCTAGTCGCCGTTTGCCAATCGTTAAGGGGCCTAACGGCCTTCGCCGGGGCCCATCATTTGCCCCCAAGACGTGAGGGACTTATAGTGCGTCGCGTCTTTCAATATCGGACCCTAAGAACCTTAAGGCTTTCCGTCGTCCTAAGACGCTTTTAATCGAACCTTAAAAACTTAAGGAATTTTCGGACGTCCTATGACGCTTTTTAATCGAACCTTAAAAACTTAAGGATTTTTCGGACGTCCAATGACGCTTTTTAATCGAACCTTAAAAACTTAAGGATTTTTCGGACGTCCAATGACGCTTTTTAATCGAACCTTAAAAACTTAAGGATTTTTCGGACGTCCAATGACGCTTTTTAATCGAACCTTAAAAACTTAAGGATTTTTCGGACGTCCAATGACGCTTTTTAATCGAACCTTAAAAACTTAAGGATTTTCGGACGTCCAATGACGCTTTTTAATCGAACCTTAAAAACTTAAGGATTTTCGGACGTCCAATGACGCTTTTTAATCGGACCTTAAAACTTAAGGATTTTCGGACGTCCTATGACGCTTTTTAATCGAACCTTAAAAACTTAAGGATTTTTCGGACGTCCAATGACGCTTTTTAATCGAACCGTAAAAACTTAAGGATTTTTCGGACGTCCAATGACGCTTTTTAATCGAACCTTAAAAACTTAAGGATTTTCGGACGTCCAATGACGCTTTTTAATCGGACCTTAAAACTTAAGGATTTTCGGACGTCCAACGACGCTTTTTAACGTATTGAGAACCACTCAGGAATACTTTGATCAGAAGTAACCTCTTTATTGATTGATGTCTTTAACATAGCATGCACCACTCAGGGCGACTTAATTACATCTTCGCGCCTCTACGGGCGACTTATTTGTCAAACATGGCATTTCTTCAGATGTTCACCACTAAAGGTGTTTCTTAAAACTTTGCCGTCGGGATCTTCTAACTTGTAAGCGTTTGGGGCCGGCATGCCTACGATCTTGTAAGGCCCTTCCCATTTCGGGGACATCTTATTGATCCGATCTTGTAGGGCGAACTCATTCCGACGTAGGACCAGTTCTCCCGCGTAGAACTGTCGTGACTTGACCTTCCGATTGTAGTACCTGGCCGTCGCCAAACGCATCCGAGCTTGCGTTATGTCGGCCTCTAGCCGTTTCTCCTCTAGCAAGGATAACTCCAGGCGCCTTGTTTCGTCGTTCGTCAAAGGTCCTATCTTGGCTCCTTCTGGACTCGTCGAGGGTTCATAGCTTCTGGTTCGATGGGACGCCACAGCGATTTCCACGGGAGCGACCGCCTCCGTTCCATAAACAAGTGCAAACGGGGTTTCACCTGTTGACCGCTTGGGTGTCGTTCGGACCGCCCACAACACGTTCTCCAGTTCGTCCAACCATTTTCCGTCCAAAGCGTAGACTCTCTTCTTCAAACCCTCCATCACGATTTTGTTGGCAGCCTCCACCTGCCCATTGGTCTGAGCGTGATGGACGGATGCTGTCCGATGCTCGATACCAAACTCGTCCAGGAACTTCTCCAACTGGGCCCCATTAAACGGAGGACCATTGTCACTGATGATCACCTTCGGCACCCCATATCTCGACAAAATTCGGGTCTGAAGGAATTTAATGATATGTCCCGCTGTTGTTTTGGCTAATGGCTTGGCCTCGATCCACTTCGAGAAGTAGTCAATCGCGACCAGCAGATGTGTGCACTGGCTCTTTGCTTTCGGAAGGGGTCCCACCAGGTCAATGCCCCACTGTGCGAAGGGCCAAGCACTCCCAATGGGCATCAAATCAGCGGCAGGGGCTGTGATATTCGAAGCATATCTCTGACACGCGTCACAGGATCGAACAAGCGCCGTTGCCTCCTTATTCATCGTAGGCCAATAATATCCCAGGTTCAACGCCTTCCTCAGGATAGATCGAGCGCCCTCGTGACAGGCTGCGACTCCTTCATGCAATTCTCTCAGAATCCGAGTCGTATCGGGTTCGGCCACGCATTTCAAGAAGGGCGTCGAAAGCAGACCCTTTTTGTACAACTGGTTGTCCACCATCGCGTAATTAATTGACATTCGTCGCAGTCGCTCCGCTGCCACTTTATCTTCAGGAAGTGCCCCCGTAGTTAAGTACACAATCATCGGGGTCATCCAAGTGGATTCCTCCTCTGACCCTGTCCCGATAGCGCACACCTCCGACGGATCGGTGGTCGATAGAATCACCTTCTCCAAGAAGTGTACCTTCCGACTCTCTTCCAAAGGTGCCCCCAAGGCATATTTGCTCAAGGCATCAGCCTCCACATTCTCTTCCCTCGGAATCGCCTCGATATCAAAGCTTTTGAAGCTCTCCTTCAAGGTCCTAGCCTCCTGGAGATACTTCTTCATGACCGGATTCTTTGCTCCATACTGCCCCCGAACCTGATTTACAATCAGGCTAGCATCACACTTCACCTTCAAATGTTCAATTCCGGTGCCCTTTGCGATTTTCAGCCCCGTTATGAGAGCCTCATATTCCGCCTCGTTATTGGTGGCTCTAAATGTTAGGGCCAATGCATATCGAAGTGGCTCCGCCCCACCTGGTGGAATCAATACGAACCCCGCCCCCGATCCATCCGAGCTTGAGGAGCCATCCGTGTACAGCTCCCAGGTGTTTTCCTTATTTGGCTGTTCCGACTGCCCCGCCGTCGGGACCTCTTCGGTATTCCCGGTTGCCCCCTCTACTGTTTCCGTTGCTTCAGGATCGGGAATAGTAGATTCAACTATAAAGTCGGCCAATGCCTGCCCTTTGATAGCTGTTCTCGGAGCGAAATGAATTCGAAACTCGCTAAGTTCCACGGCCCACTTTACTAGTCTCCCCGACGCATCGGGCCGGTTCAAGAAGTGTTTTAATGGCTGATCAGTCAACACCGTAATTTCATGCGCATGGAAGTAGGGCCGTAACTTTCGAGCAGTAATAATCAACGCAAAGAGGTACTTCTCAATCGGAGGGTAATTCATTTCACTCTTGGCAAACGCCTTGCTTACATAATAGACAGGAATCTGATTGCCCTCGACAGCTTTAACTAGAACAGAGCTTATTGCAAACGAAGAAATAGCCAAATAAAGATAGAGTGGCTCGCCTGGAGCTGGCTTCGCAAGTGGCGGGAGGTCGCGGAGATGTTGTTTGAGCGCTTGGAACGCCTCCTCACATTCAGCAGTCCACTCGAACTGTCGGTTGGCTCTTAACACACTGAAAAATGGCATCGACCGGTCGCTGGCCTGGGATAAGAAGCGATTCATCGAAGCCAGCCGACCGTTCAGCACCTGCACCTCCCTATGATTGGTTGGGGACTGCATCTCCTCTATCGCCCTTAGTTTTTCGGGATTCACCTCGATCCCCCTCTGGCTCACCATTGATGGGCCCCGGCGAAGGCCGTTAGGCCCCTTAACGATTGGCAAACGGCGACTAGGCCCGTTGGGCTAGGAGATGGGCTGCTGGAAGGCTAAGGGCTCCGACGGAAGGAGGCCCCGATATTGAATGGCCCCGAGTAAGTATGGCCCCGATAGGGGAGAGCCCCGAAGATATCGGACCTGGACGTAGTCGGTCCCGATATGGGAGTTGTCACCACTCCCCGACACCGAATACTCAATGATGCAACTTGGGAGCCTCCGATAATGATCGAGACTCGCCAGTAAGAGCACAATCCCGGAAATCTCGCCATGATTACAGTAGTGGTATAATGGGCGAGATATGTGGGATACGTATAACTGTACAGATACGTGGCAAAATATACGGCGAGATATGTGGGATAGTGGATCGAGATCCAACCGCCTAATCAGGTAACTGGGATAGCCTTTCCTCTATAAGAGGAGGGAAGTTATTCCAGGTTAAGGTTACGTTTTTTGACATACACACAAATACTGCTTGCTTGATCTGTTGACCACCGTACTTACGTTAAGCATCGGAGAGGGATTCTGGGCCACCGCCCTCTATTCCCCTTCTGCAGGATTGCGAGGAGCTAAGGAATCCGTCACCGTAACCGGAGTTCCCGCCGTGATCCAACATTGGCGCCGTCTGTGGGAATGCAACAAAAAGCCAAAAGTAAGTTTGCTTCCCTCTGATTCTATACCATGGCTGGCAACAGACCGCAGCGTTCAGGCAAGAAGGTGCCGGCCACCAGCAATCCCCCTGAGGATGCTACCCAGCATCAGGATTTGAGAGATGATGGTGACAGCACTCGCCGAGACGACATCGCGCGAAGGAACAACCCCCCTGGTGGATCCAGAAACGAGGCACCTTCCCAGAATCCGGAGCTGGCCAGGGTAGTGGCAGAGGCCATGCCCCTATTCATGGAGGCCATGGAGGCCCTCCTAGACCGAAGAGAAGCTGCTAGAAGGCAGACCGATCTACCGCCGCTCCCTCCGCGGCGAGATGCGCCCAGAAGGCAGGTAGACGACAACCTACCACCACCCCCTCCGTTGAGGGAACAGCCCATTCCCCCTAATCCAGCACCGACGGAGAATTTCGTGGTCGATGGACCAGGGCCAGTGCAACAAAGGACTATTCCCCTGAATGGTCCCCTCACTGCTGATCAGGTGGTGAAGATTGTGGGTATTTGCATGGGAGATCAGAAGCCCATGATGTCGGAATTGGGGAGTCAGGAGACCCATCCTTTCGTTCCCAGATTGATCCATACCCTGGCCCCTCCAGGCTTGGGTATCCCGAAGATAGACGAGTACGACGGGGTCGCGGACCCGGTTCGCCACGTGCAGAAGCACCTGACAGCGTGCATGGGCAGGACCCCAGATGAGGATGTTATCTGTGCGTTGTTCCCGAGTACCTTGGGAGAGAAGGCGATGACATGGTTCTACAGTCTGCCCACTGGATGTATAACCTGTTGGAAGGATATGCATCAACGATTCATCGCCCAGTACCAAGGGCGCCGACGGCTGCTGAAGAGTGTTCGGACCCTGCATGAGGTGGTCCAGAGGCCCGATGAATCGCTGGCCCAATACTACCAGCGTTACACGGCTGGTATGACCGAGCTGGATGAGGAGATATCGGAGGGCGAGGCCATCCGTACCTTCCTGAAAAACCTCAATCCCCCCCTACGGCTCCGACTTACTTCACAGCGTTGCGGCCAAAAAAGTCTGGAACATGGAGGCACTCCAGGCGAGGGTAAAACAGCAAATCGACGTCCAAGAGTCGAAGATCGCTGCCGGAGAATTGGCTCCTCCCAAGGGGCGCGAAGGAAAGCAGTTGTTCAAACCATTGGACAACCGACACAGGAAGGATAGCTCCGAGGGTAGTCGGAGTCGTGGACGCTCCGATCGGAGGGAGGATAGGCGTCCGACCAAGAGGGACAGTTAGAGGGAGGAGTTTACCCCCCTCAACAGGCCTTTGAAAGAGGTCTTGGCGGTAATGGAGAAGCAAGGCCTCGCTCGTTTCCCCAAGAAGAAGGAAGGAGAAAAGTTGGGCTCCCGCACCGACCGTTACTGCCGATTCCATCGGGCCTCTGGTCACGACACTGACCAGTGTCGGGAGCTGAAGAAGGAAATAGAGAAGCTTATCCAGAGGGGTAAGCTGAAGGAGTTCGTGGGAGACTCCCGCTGCAAGCCCCGTTCCCGATCTCGGTCAAGGTCCAAATCTCGATCGAGGTCCCCAAGGAAGAGGAGGTCCGACGCAGAGCCTTCGGAGGGCCCATCAGGGTCCCGACAGAAGAGGATTATTAATGTGATCCATGGAGGGTTCGCTGCAGGGGGAGATACATCGTCTTCTCGGGAGCGTTATGCCAACCAAGTGCCAGTCGCAGTGGTTTTGGGCAAAAGATCTCGGTCGTGGACCCCGAAGGAGGAGATGGAGATCACCTTCTTGGCGAAGGATCTGGAGGGAGTAGAGACCCCCCACGAGGATGCTCTAGTAGTGACATTGGACGTAGGGGGATTCGAAATGAAGAGGATCCTCATCGATGGAGGAAGCTCCTCCGACATCCTCTTCTCCGACGCCCTGGAGCAGATGGGGAAAAAGAAGAAAGACTTACGAGAGGTTAGCTTCCCGATGGTAGGATTTTGCGGCACAACCTCTTATCCATTGGGGGTCATTACGTTGCCCGTGTGGTTCGGCAGTGGCTGGAAGATGGAGAAGAGAGATGTGGAGTTCGTGGTGGTCGAATCCACAGGGACGTACAATGCGATCATTGGAAGAACCACTATCAACCCGCTGATGGCAGTAGCCTCAACTGTCCATCAGAAACTGAAGTTCCCGACTGAGAATGGGGTCGGCGAAGTGAAAGGCGACCAGGTGGCGTCGAGACGATGCTATGTCAACGCCACGAGAAGATCAAGGAAGGAGGCTATGTCGGTTCTCCAAACAGACACTGATCCTCGAGAGGAGTTTGGGCGTCCCGCCCCCATGGAGGACCTAAAAGAAGTCGAGATAGATGGACCCGAGAGGAGGGTAAAGATCGGATCCGCCCTATCCGAGGAAAAAGCTCAGGAGTTGATCGCCCTATTGAAGGAATTCAAGGAGTTATTTGCCTGGTCTCCGAGCGATATGCCAGGAATCAGTCTGGACGTGATCGAGCATGAATTGAATATCGACCCCACGATCAAGCCGATCGCACAGAAGAGACGTCCGATGGGAACAGACAAGAGGATTGCAATCCAGCAGGAGGTTGGCAGATTGCTCGACGCTGGGTTCATTAGGGAGATCCGATTCCAGACTTGGGTAGCCAACCCAGTGCTGGTGAGGAAGAGCAACGGGAAGTGGCGGATGTGTGTCGACTTCCGCGACTTAAACAAGGCTTGCCCGAAGGACTGTTATCCACTCCCTCGGATCGACCAACTGGTGGATGCTACATCAGGGCATGAGCTGCTAAGCTTTATGGATGCTTATTCTGGTTATAACCAGATAAAGATGGCGAAAAAGGATGCCCCACATACCGCCTTTTACGCTGACAGCGAAGTCTTCCAGTACGACGTCATGCCTTTCGGCCTAGTGAATGCGGGGGCGACATACCAGAGGATGGTGAACAAGCTGTTCGGGGACATGATTGGGAGTACCATGGAAGCCTATGTAGATGACATGCTGGTGAAGTCCCGACGAGCATCAGACCACGTTGGCAACTTGGCAATGGCCTTCGAGAGGATGAAGCTCCACCAGGTCCGCCTGACTCCAGCCAAATGTGCTTTCGGAGTCCATTCCGGGAAGTTCTTAGGCTTCATGGTGAGCCAGAGGGGGATCGAGGTGAATCCCGAAAAACTAAGGGCGATAGAGGAGATGCAGTCCCCAACCAATCATAGGGAGGTGCAGGTGCTGAACGGTCGGCTGGCTTCGATGAATCGCTTCTTATCCAAGGCCAGCGACCGGTCGATGCCATTTTTCAGTGTGTTAAGAGCCAACCGACAGTTCGAGTGGACTGCTGAATGTGAGGAGGCGTTCCAAGCGCTCAAACAACATCTCCGCGACCTCCCGCCACTTGCGAAGCCAGCTCCAGGCGAGCCACTCTATCTTTATTTGGCTATTTCTTCGTTTGCAATAAGCTCTGTTCTAGTTAAAGCTGTCGAGGGCAATCAGATTCCTGTCTATTATGTAAGCAAGGCGTTTGCCAAGAGTGAAATGAATTACCCTCCGATTGAGAAGTACCTCTTTGCGTTGATTATTACTGCTCGAAAGTTACGGCCCTACTTCCATGCGCATGAAATTACGGTGTTGACTGATCAGCCATTAAAACACTTCTTGAACCGGCCCGATGCGTCGGGGAGACTAGTAAAGTGGGCCGTGGAACTTAGCGAGTTTCGAATTCATTTCGCTCCGAGAACAGCTATCAAAGGGCAGGCATTGGCCGACTTTATAGTTGAATCTACTATTCCCGATCCTGAAGCAACGGAAACAGTAGAGGGGGCAACCGGGAATACCGAAGAGGTCCCGACGGCGGGGCAGTCGGAACAGCCAAATAAGGAAAACACCTGGGAGCTGTACACGGATGGCTCCTCAAGCTCGGATGGATCGGGGGCGGGGTTCGTATTGATTCCACCAGGTGGGGCGGAGCCACTTCGATATGCATTGGCCCTAACATTTAGAGCCACCAATAACGAGGCGGAATATGAGGCTCTCATAACGGGGCTGAAAATCGCAAAGGGCACCGGAATTGAACATTTGAAGGTGAAGTGTGATGCTAGCCTGATTGTAAATCAGGTTCGGGGGCAGTATGGAGCAAAGAATCCGGTCATGAAGAAGTATCTCCAGGAGGCTAGGACCTTGAAGGAGAGCTTCAAAAGCTTTGATATCGAGGCGATTCCGAGGGAAGAGAATGTGGAGGCTGATGCCTTGAGCAAATATGCCTTGGGGGCACCTTTGGAAGAGAGTCGGAAGGTACACTTCTTGGAGAAGGTGATTCTATCGACCACCGATCCGTCGGAGGTGTGCGCTATCGGGACAGGGTCAGAGGAGGAATCCACTTGGATGACCCCGATGATTGTGTACTTAACTACGGGGGCACTTCCTGAAGATAAAGTGGCAGCGGAGCGACTGCGACGAATGTCAATTAATTACGCGATGGTGGACAACCAGTTGTACAAAAAGGGTCTGCTTTCGACGCCCTTCTTGAAATGCGTGGCCGAACCCGATACGACTCGGATTCTGAGAGAATTGCATGAAGGAGTCGCAGCCTGTCACGAGGGCACTCGATCTATCCTGAGGAAGGCGTTGAACCTGGGATATTATTGGCCTACGATGAATAAGGAGGCAACGACGCTTGTTCGATCCTGTGACGCGTGTCAGAGATATGCTTCGAATATCACAGCCCCCGCCGCTGATTTGATGCCCATTGGGAGTGCTTGGCCCTTCGCACAGTGGGGCATTGACCTGGTGGGACCCCTTCCGAAAGCAAAGAGCCAGTGCACACATCTGCTGGTCGCGATTGACTACTTCTCGAAGTGGATCGAGGCCAAGCCATTAGCCAAAACAACAGCGGGACATATCATTAAATTCCTTCAGACCCGAATTTTGTCGAGATATGGGGTGCCGAAGGTGATCATCAGTGACAATGGTCCTCCGTTTAATGGGGCCCAGTTGGAGAAGTTCCTGGACGAGTTTGGTATCGAGCATCGGACAGCATCCGTCCATCACGCTCAGACCAATGGGCAGGTGGAGGCTGCCAACAAAATCGTGATGGAGGGTTTGAAGAAGAGAGTCTACGCTTTGGACGGAAAATGGTTGGACGAACTGGAGAACGTGTTGTGGGCGGTCCGAACGACACCCAAGCGGTCAACAGGTGAAACCCCGTTTGCACTTGTTTATGGAACGGAGGCGGTCGCTCCCGTGGAAATCGCTGTGGCGTCCCATCGAACCAGAAGCTATGAACCCTCGACGAGTCCAGAAGGAGCCAAGATAGGACCTTTGACGAACGACGAAACAAGGCGCCTGGAGTTATCCTTGCTAGAGGAGAAACGGCTAGAGGCCGACATAACGCAAGCTCGGATGCGTTTGGCGACGGCCAGGTACTACAATCGGAAGGTCAAGTCACGACAGTTCTACGCGGGAGAACTGGTCCTACGTCGGAATGAGTTCGCCCTACAAGATCGGATCAATAAGATGTCCCCGAAATGGGAAGGGCCTTACAAGATCGTAGGCATGCCGGCCCCAAACGCTTACAAGTTAGAAGATCCCGACGGCAAAGTTTTAAGAAACACCTTTAGTGGTGAACATCTGAAGAAATGCCATGTTTGACAAATAAGTCGCCCGTAGAGGCGCGAAGATGTAATTAAGTCGCCCTGAGTGGTGCATGCTATGTTAAAGACATCAATCAATAAAGAGGTTACTTCTGATCAAAGTATTCCTGAGTGGTTCTCAATACGTTAAAAAGCGTCGTTGGACGTCCGAAAATCCTTAAGTTTTAAGGTCCGATTAAAAAGCGTCATTGGATGTCCGAAAATCCTTAAGTTTTTAAGGTTCGATTAAAAAGCGTCATTGGACGTCCGAAAAATCCTTATGTTTTTAAGGTTCGATTAAAAAGCGTCATTGGACGTCCGAAAAATCCTTAAGTTTTTAAGGTTCGATTAAAAAGCGTCATAGGACGTCCGAAAATCCTTAAGTTTTAAGGTCCGATTAAAAAGCGTCATTGGACGTCCGAAAATCCTTAAGTTTTTAAGGTTCGATTAAAAAGCGTCATTGGACGTCCGAAAATCCTTAAGTTTTTAAGGTTCGATTAAAAAGCGTCATTGGACGTCCGAAAAATCCTTAAGTTTTTAAGGTTCGATTAAAAAGCGTCATTGGACGTCCGAAAAATCCTTAAGTTTTTAAGGTTCGATTAAACAGCGTCATTGGACGTCCGAAAAATCCTTAAGTTTTTAAGGTTCGATTAAAAAGCGTCATAGGACGTCCGAAAATTCCTTAAGTTTTTAAGGTTCGATTAAAAGCGTCTTAGGACGACGGAAAGCCTTAAGGTTCTTAGGGTCCGATATTGAAAGACGCGACGCACTATAAGTCCCTCACGTCTTGGGGGCAAATGATGGGCCCCGGCGAAGGCCGTTAGGCCCCTTAACGATTGGCAAACGGCGACTAGGCCCGTTGGGCTAGGAGATGGGCTGCTGGAAGGCTAAGGGCTCCGACGGAAGGAGGCCCCGATATTGAATGGCCCCGAGTAAGTATGGCCCCGATAGGGGAGAGCCCCGAAGATATCGGACCTGGACGTAGTCGGTCCCGATATGGGAGTTGTCACCACTCCCCGACACCGAATCCTCAATGATGCAACTTGGGAGCCTCCGATAATGATCGAGACTCGCCAGTAAGAGCACAATCCCGGAAATCTCGCCATGATTACAGTAGTGGTATAATGGGCGAGATATGTGGGATACGTATAACTGTACAGATACGTGGCAAGATATACGGCGAGATATGTGGGATAGTGGATCGAGATCCAACCGCCTAATCAGGTAACTGGGATAGCCTTTCCTCTATAAGAGGAGGGAAGTTATTCCAGGTTAAGGTTACGTTTTTTGACATACACACAAATACTGCTTGCTTGATCTGTTGACCACCGTACTTACGTTAAGCATCGGAGAGGGATTCTGGGCCACCGCCCTCTATTCCCCTTCTGCAGGATTGCGAGGAGCTAAGGAATCCGTCACCGTAACCGGAGTTCCCGCCGTGATCCAACAACCATGAAGCCTAAGAACTTCCCGGAATGGACTCCGAAAGCACATTTGGCTGGATTCAGGCGGACCTGGTGGAGCTTCATCCTCTCGAAGGCCATTGCCAAGTTGCCAACGTGGTCTGATGCTCGTCGGGACTTCACCAGCATGTCATCTACATAGGCTTCCATGGTACTCCCAATCATGTCCCCGAACAGCTTGTTCACCATCCTCTGGTATGTCGCCCCCGCATTCACTAGGCCGAAAGGCATGACGTCGTACTGGAAGACTTCGCTCTCAGCGTAAAAGGCGGTATGTGGGGCATCCTTTTTCGCCATATTTATCTGGTTATAACCAGAATAAGCATCCATAAAGCTTAGCAGCTCATGCCCCGATGTAGCATCCACCAGTTGGTCGATCCGAGGGAGTGGATAACAGTCCTTCGGGCAAGCCTTGTTTAAGTCGCGGAAGTCGACACACATCCGCCACTTCCCGTTGCTCTTCCTCACCAGCACTGGGTTGGCTACCCAAGTCTGGAATCGGATCTCCCTAATGAACCCAGCGTCGAGCAATCTGCCAACCTCCTGCTGGATTGCAATCCTCTTGTCTGTTCCCATCGGACGTCTCTTCTGTGCGATCGGCTTGATCGTGGGGTCGATATTCAATTCATGCTCGATCACGTCCCGACTGATTCCTGGCATATCGCTCGGAGACCAGGCAAATAACTCCTTGAATTCCTTCAATAGGGCGATCAACTCCTGAGCTTTTTCCTCAGATAGGGCGGATCCGATCTTTACCCTCCTCTCGGGTCCATCTATCTCGACTTCTTTTAGGTCCTCCATGGGGGCGGGACGCCCAAACTCCTCTCGAGGATCAGTGTCTGTTTGGAGAACCGACATAGCCTCCTTCCTTGATCTTCTCGTGGCGTTGACATAGCATCGTCTCGACGCCACCTGGTCGCCTTTCACTTCGCCGACCCCATTCTCAGTCGGGAACTTCAGTTTCTGATGGACAGTTGAGGCTACTGCCATCAGCGGGTTGATAGTGGTTCTTCCAATGATCGCATTGTACGTCCCTGTGGATTCGACCACCACGAACTCCACATCTCTCTTCTCCATCTTCCAGCCACTGCCGAACCACACGGGCAACGTAATGACCCCCAATGGATAAGAGGTTGTGCCGCAAAATCCTACCATCGGGAAGCTAACCTCTCGTAAGTCTTTCTTCTTTTTCCCCATCTGCTCCAGGGCGTCGGAGAAGAGGATGTCGGAGGAGCTTCCTCCATCGATGAGGATCCTCTTCATTTCGAATCCCCCTACGTCCAATGTCACTACTAGAGCATCCTCGTGGGGGGTCTCTACTCCCTCCAGATCCTTCGCCGAGAAGGTGATCTCCATCTCCTCCTTCGGGGTCCACGACCGAGATCTTTTTCCCAAAACCACTGCGACTGGCACTTGGTTGGCATAACGCTCCCGAGAAGACGATGTGTCTCCCCCTGCAGCGAACCCTCCATGGATCACATTAATAATCCTCTTCTGTCGGGACCCTGATGGGCCCTCCGAAGGCTCTGCGTCGGACCTCCTCTTCCTTGGGGACCTCGATCGAGATTTGGACCTTGACCGAGATCGGGAACGGGGCTTGCAGCGGGAGTCTCCCACGAACTCCTTCAGCTTACCCCTCTGGATAAGCTTCTCTATTTCCTTCTTCAGCTCCCGACACTGGTCAGTGTCGTGACCAGAGGCCCGATGGAATCGGCAGTAACGGTCGGTGCGGGAGCCCAACTTTTCTCCTTCCTTCTTCTTGGGGAAACGAGCGAGGCCTAGCTTCTCCATTACCGCCAAGACCTCTTTCAAAGGCCTGTTGAGGGGGGTAAACTCCTCCCTCTGACTGTCCCTCTTGGTCGGACGCCTATCCTCCCTCCGATCGGAGCGTCCACGACTCCGACTACCCTCGGAGCTATCCTTCCTGTGTCGGTTGTCCAATGGTTTGAACAACTGCTTTCCTTCGCGCCCCTTGGGAGGAGCCAATTCTCCGGCAGCGATCTTCGACTCTTGGACGTCGATTTGCTGTTTTACCCTCGCCTGGAGTGCCTCCATGTTCCAGACTTTTTTGGCCGCGACGCTGTGAAGTAAGTCGGAGCCGTAGGGGGGATTGAGGTTTTTCAGGAAGGTACGGATGGCCTCGCCCTCCGATATCTCCTCATCCAGCTCGGTCATACCAGCCGTGTAACGCTGGTAGTATTGGGCCAGCGATTCATCGGGCCTCTGGACCACCTCATGCAGGGTCCGAACACTCTTCAGCAGCCGTCGGCGCCCTTGGTACTGGGCGATGAATCGTTGATGCATATCCTTCCAACAGGTTATACATCCAGTGGGCAGACTGTAGAACCATGTCATCGCCTTCTCTCCCAAGGTACTCGGGAACAACGCACAGATAACATCCTCATCTGGGGTCCTGCCCATGCACGCTGTCAGGTGCTTCTGCACGTGGCGAACCGGGTCCGCGACCCCGTCGTACTCGTCTATCTTCGGGATACCCAAGCCTGGAGGGGCCAGGGTATGGATCAATCTGGGAACGAAAGGATGGGTCTCCTGAATCCCCAATTCCGACATCATGGGCTTCTGATCTCCCATGCAAATACCCACAATCTTCACCACCTGATCAGCAGTGAGGGGACCATTCAGGGGAATAGTCCTTTGTTGCACTGGCCCTGGTCCATCGACCACGAAATTCTCCGCCGGTGCTGGATTAGGGGGAATGGGCTGTTCCCTCAACGGAGGGGGTGGTGGTAGGTTGTCGTCTACCTGCCTTCTGGGCGCATCTCGCCGCGGAGGGAGCGGCGGTAGATCGGTCTGCCTTCTAGCAGCTTCTCTTCGGTCTAGGAGGGCCTCCATGGCCTCCATGAATAGGGGCATGGCCTCTGCCACTACCCTGGCCAGCTCCGGATTCTGGGAAGGTGCCTCGTTTCTGGATCCACCAGGGGGGTTGTTCCTTCGCGCGATGTCGTCTCGGCGAGTGCTGTCACCATCATCTCTCAAATCCTGATGCTGGGTAGCATCCTCAGGGGGATTGCTGGTGGCCGGCACCTGCTTGCCTGAACGCTGCGGTCTGTTGCCAGCCATGGTATAGAATCAGAGGGAAGCAAACTTACTTTTGGCTTTTTGTTGCATTCCCACAGACGGCGCCAATGTTGGATCACGGCGGGAACTCCGGTTACGGTGACGGATTCCTTAGCTCCTCGCAATCCTGCAGAAGGGGAATAGAGGGCGGTGGCCCAGAATCCCTCTCCGATGCTTAACGTAAGTACGGTGGTCAACAGATCAAGCAAGCAGTATTTGTGTGTATGTCAAAAAACGTAACCTTAACCTGGAATAACTTCCCTCCTCTTATAGAGGAAAGGCTATCCCAGTTACCTGATTAGGCGGTTGGATCTCGATCCACTATCCCACATATCTCGCCGTATATCTTGCCACGTATCTGTACAGTTATACGTATCCCACATATCTCGCCCATTATACCACTACTGTAATCATGGCGAGATTTCCGGGATTGTGCTCTTACTGGCGAGTCTCGATCATTATCGGAGGCTCCCAAGTTGCATCATTGAGGATTCGGTGTCGGGGAGTGGTGACAACTCCCATATCGGGACCGACTACGTCCAGGTCCGATATCTTCGGGGCTCTCCCCTATCGGGGCCATACTTACTCGGGGCCATTCAATATCGGGGCCTCCTTCCGTCGGAGCCCTTAGCCTTCCAGCAGCCCATCTCCTAGCCCAACGGGCCTAGTCGCCGTTTGCCAATCGTTAAGGGGCCTAACGGCCTTCGCCGGGGCCCATCAATAACGAGAAGTCAATTTTAAACTAATTTTTAAAGAAAAAATGAAGATTGATCTTATCGGGATACTACCATCGATGACGCAGCGGTCGCCGACATCGAACGGGTGGATGACAAAGACGAAGACAATGGATTCTAATATAGTCTTGCAGGTGCTTTTAAAGATGAACCCTTAAGCCAAGAGTTGGGTTGAGAGAACTATGAGGACTTTAGTGGAGACGGTTTCCGTCAAAAGAAGCCATATCACCTTGTTCAGCTGCCTTACCGCCGTCTTCATGTCTGTCAGAGCATGCGCTAGTGCCTTTCGCCCTTCATAAACCTTAACCACCCAGTTCATCCATGTTGTCTTGTCAATTTTTCCGGTATCGATAGCCCCTTCGAAAAGAGGAAGAATCCGAGATATCTCTTCCTTGATCATGAACCTCCTTAGTTCATCATAGGTGATGTAACTACAAAATATATAAATATAAAAAATTGTTAAAATATTAATGTGTTTTATTATTAGTGTAATGGCAATTTAGTAATAATGGTGCTAGTTGAGTGCAATGGTGCGTTTGTTAGTACTGCACCTCTAGGTCTAATAGCAGAACGTGAGAAATGGAAAGAAACGAAACAGAGACTTGAACTTTGATAGATAGAGAGTAGCGGCGCCACTTGGAGGTCCAACAATGGCAAATGATGACATTAGTTTGTAAAATTAAATATGTGTTATTTTTGCTTGGGTGTTGTGTGTTCGTGTGGGATGTTCAACTTCCCTAAAATCCAACAAAAATACTGAGTAATTGTGGGATGTGTTCTAATGCCATTAGAAGGGAAGCACTCTTGACGGCTCTTAATAAGGGAGACTTGGAGCCGGGGTGACCGAATAAAATAATATGGATTAAATTGTAAAAATTAAAACTTAGAAAATAAATTGGATGACTAAACTGGACAAAATACAATTATTTAACAGTCAAACGTAACGTTCGACTAACTAACGGATGCACAAAAAATCTACAAAATGTAAACCTATAGTACCAAAAGTATAAAAAAAAAATATATATGATACCGAAAACCAACTTTAACCCTAAACTTAAAACTAACTATTTATCGCTAAATTAATATTTACCCATAAACATAATTATGGCTAAGTCTCTGAGTATTAATTAAGCCAGTTTTAGATGCATTGTGTAACTGTGAACAAATAAATATTAGGTATCCAAAAGTAATCAATTAATTGAGTTATCATCAATATGGAAGACGAAGAAGTAATTAAAATTCTTACTTGTCATCATCAAGAGAAATATTCTTGAAAATACGGGAAGCTGCATACATTGCTTTCCTCTCAGGAATTATGAAAATTATGAAATGAATGAAAAATACATGGGATCAAAATTATGAAATGAATGACATTAGAGTTTGCACAATCATGGCATTCAATGAGCTCGTTGAGTGCATTATCTAGCTCGAACGCTAGACAGATGTTCAAAACGAAGTTTTTTTCAAAAATATTTTATCGTCCTTTCTTTAAACTGGAACAATCGCACTCAACAAAGCGATTAAACTATTTTTCAAAAATTAAAATCAAAACTCCCATTTTTTTAAACACTTTCTCGTGCGAAGGTTGAAATGACGATCTTGCCGCAAAAGTGCAATACACATTGGATACAAAATGAAGGGGGTTAAGGGTCCTTTTGGTACCACATGTTTGCACAAATTACACTGTTCATACCATTAGTATTTTTTTGTACCGAATTTGTACCATATGTTTCCAAACCTTAATGTTTTGGTACTTCCGTTACCATTCCGTCAAAACAGTCGTTAAATGGCATGTGCCATGCACGTGAGCAGCCCAAAACTTTCAATTTTGTTCCAATTTAGTCCATCTAATACACCCCTAACTTTTATTTTGTTCAATTTAGTCCTAAAATTTCAAAACCAAACAATTTTCCCAAATTGACCTAGCCGGACCTAGCCATGGGCTAGGTCAGACCCTGGGTCGGGGTCACCGGACCCAGGCGACCCTGACCCAGGGTCGGATCTAGCCCTAGGCTAGATCCGGCTAGGTCAATTGGGACCTAGCCCCAACCCTGGGTCAGGGTCGCCTAACTCTGGTGACCCCGACCCTGGCTATGTGCGTTGTATCCATATGCTTGATGTAAACACAGGTTGTATGCGAACGCCTTGTTGTATGCTAACACTTGGTAATATACTGACACATAGTAACATGATGACAGCTTGCAATATGCTGACTGTCATCCTGAGCAAAACACTTAGAAAATATTTCGCCATTGTAATTATGTATGCTGCGAGTATGAGCTCGGTGTCGACATGTAAGGTTGATGTGTTGAAGAAGTTGCCCCCTTGCATGATGCTTAGCTTGTATTGTTGAAGAAGATATTATGTGCATAGGTTACTAGTTGGCATAATTCCCATGTAGTAATCATAGTGTAGTATGTACCTACGAACAGAGTTGCTCTTTGTTAGATAGTTGCAATGTTTGCAAGTTTGCAAAAATATGGAGTTATGAAATTTTCTTTTTAATAATGCATATAATAGATAACGTAAAGTAGTCTAATACGAGGACTCTTTGTTTCTGCAGGAAACTTCCCTAAGTGCGGACGCGATAGGTGCACATATGTCGGGAGCGAAGCTTTTCCAAGTATAATCCGCTATATGTGATTGTGAATATGTTTGTATGAATAACGACTATGCATTATTGTATGCGTCCTCTAGTTGATTCGCGTTGATACCTCCTTAGCATGATGTACATGCCTATATATGATCATTGCTTGGTGTTTCCTTCTTAGAAGAATGGTACCGCGTGTTCTTGCAATTATTCGTTTCTTCACTTCGGTGGAATGCCGAGCACTTGTCAGCTTGGTGCCCCCCAAGTCGCTTGGCAGTCGTACCGCTGTTTCCTGATGGTTTCTATTACTTCATCTTCTGACTGTGATGCGCCTATTTGGACCATCCTTTCTGGTTCATCTATCTTGATTTCTTGTAATGCTTCGACGAAAGCAGGACGTGCATGATCTACCCTTGGGTTTTCATCAATTCCTGCCTTTGTTGGAAACTTGATCTTTTGGTGTGATGTTGCTATCATACCCCACTTTTTCATGGTTGTATACCTTAGGATTCCTTTATATGCGTCAAGCTTTTCTGCAATCACGAACGGAACGTCGATTTGGAGTTGTTGCTCTCCTTCTCCTATTGCGCATTGCGCGGTATTGAATTAATGTGCTGGCTTTGCGATGTATGCTTCATGTGTTCACTTTCAAGGGGCCTTGGTTTATTTGATGTGTTTCTTCATACACTTGTGACTCTTTCCGAGGTTATGTCTGTATGACGATTTTGCATATGGTTGAGAGATGTTATACTAGTGGAATCCTCATCTTCTCCTTTGTTTTGTTCGAAGATTAGGTTTCGCTGTCGGCGTACGTTTTGAGTGGTACGATCCTTCTTGTGTTCTTGACAAGGGTAAACTTGCTGGATGTTGGAAATAATTTTCTAACTCTTTTCTCGTGTTGGGTTTTGCACAGGCGTGCGTATAACATAGGAGCGTATCCTGAATTCCTATCTTCCATAATGTTGATGACGTTGTCACTTGGGTAATGCCCCCGTCTTATTTATTATTGCAACGCGATTTTTAGTCTTGTGCGTATAGAATGCTTGAGGCTCCGTTGCATGGGGAATGTTGTATGGCCTAAGCCGTTTGTTGCTCCTAGTGCGATAGTTTGTGTTGTTGACGCAATTAATATGTGCGTAGTTGTTACTTGGCGTTATTCCAATGTAGTATGCATGATATAGTAATGTACCTACGAAAGTAGATTTAACCTTCATTAGATATTTGGAGTTCGTACAATGGACTACAGGAAAACGTCTACTGATCGCCCCTTTTGAAAAGTACTATAGCTAATAAACATAAGTTGTACTTAATCTAAAAAGACTTAAAGTAGATATGCAAAAATGGAGATAAAGGGATTGATGATGTGTTTGATGTCTTCATAGGTGATTTGTCGGCAAGTTGATTCTGCCACGTGCCACATAGTTCCTCAGTGCATCTAGCGAGTTGAGCTCTTCAATCTCCTCCTTTGGGGATGAACAAATATTGGTGTCATGCCCCCCAGTTTTATGGTGCTTGCACCGTTCTTCAACGTTCTTGCCAAGGAAGGCAGTCATTGGCTCAAGTGGACGGTGAAGTTTGTTTTCCGGGAGTTTGAAACTTGTTTCCTCCTCCTTCGTGCTCCAAGGAATGTATAAGTCGTCATAATTGGTTCCATGAGTGACGTCGTTTTTCCGGCGCTTGGCGATAGGTGGATTATCATTCGCCTTTTCTTTTCCTTTTTGTTTTCTTGAAGACTTCACATGAGACTTCTTTTGATGCTTATTGCCTTGGTCGATATACTTCTTCATTTCTCCTTTTAAGATTAAGTTGTTTACATGAAACCTTAGTCCAACACAGCCCTCCGTCTCGTGGCCATACACTTCGTGATTTTCGCACCATTTGCTTTCATCTTTTCCCAATGGGCCCTTGCGGAAATTGGAGGGCTTTTTCCACAACTTGGTCTTCTTTATCTCTTTCAAGATGACAGACAGTGTGTGTTCAATGGAACACAATTTGCGAGATTGGTGTTTTTGAGCCTTTGGACGTCTGACTGGAATGACCTCTTTTGTTGCGGTTGTCTCTTTTCACAGGAAGCGTCTATCTTTTCCTCAATTATTGCCTTCAAGGTTCTTGTTGTAAGTCCCGTGATTGGGACATCATCGTCATTAACAGGTTTTTTCCGTCCCTCCTTGTGACGGATGTTCGCATCGTCTTGGCTTGTCCTCGTGGAAGAACCTTCCTTGTATATTTTTGAGCGGGAGGTTGGAGGTTGTTTCCATGCCCCTTCTTGGTGTTGTGCTATCACATACGGGTTGTATGAGCGTGCAGCTCCTTGCCTTGGTTGTTGGTACTGGAAGGTACCTTCCGTGTATTGCCCCCTTATTCCTTGGTGCGGTGTGTCTTGATGACTTGTGACTCGGAACTTTGTTCTGGTCTCCTCGACTTGTCCGTTGATTGGAGACATAGGTGGTGGTGGCGGGGAATATATTTGGTTCCTTAACATCTTTCGGAATGCAAGAAACTCTTCGAGCGCGGTCATCATGGTGGGAGTGACAGGTGATGGCAGGTTGACACCTTTGTATTGGAGGACTCCTTGGTCATACTGTACGAAGGATGCACTTCTTGTTGGCATGAAGAAGGCATTGGATGTGGCAACAGGCATGTGGGAGGATCCAAGTCGACTTCTTGTCGGCTTCTGCGTGGTTATGGCTAAGGCGTCGTGGTACGCAATATGCTCTTTGTCCTTTGATGAAAAACTAATGACATCTTCAAAGGAGGCATCCTTTATGTCGACATACTCCATGTTGGTATCATGGGACTTGTGTATTGTCTTTGCAACGTACACTTCTTGCTCGTACGAATTCTCGCTTTCAACATCAAAGTCTCCATGGATCATATGTACGTTTGCCATCTTTTCCGGATAGGATGCAATGTATGCTGTATTCTAGACTTTAAGGCCATGCTGTGCGGAAGGCACGTTTGTGGTTGGTACGGATGAGGCAGTAGACCCTGTATCTGGAACGTGAGAACGTCCTAGTTGGTTTCTTGTCGGCTTCGGCTTGTCTGCACCAGCCTTCTTTGGTCGTCTTCCAGTCATAGCTCGCGGTGCGGAATGGCTTTTTGTTTGATTCCCACAGATGGCGCCAAATGTTATGTTCGCTTCACCACTTGGGCAGCTTCGGGCTTTTTCCTTCACGAACAGGCTTCTTCCTTCACGATCAGGCTAGAGATGTATGTATAAGGAAGGGAACGCCGCAATCCTTAATACACAATCACCGAGCTAAACTCCCAATCCTCGACCTTGAGCTCTTGATCTTCGGGTCCTGCACGAAGGGCAGTAACCAGCGTGGGAGGGGGGAATGCTGGTTGGGCCCACTCCGACGCTCAAGTTAGAACTTCTAGAGAGAGAAAGCCTTAGAGAGAAGTCAGAACATTTCAAGTCCAAAAGTGAGGGAGTTGGCTAAAATGAGAGACCTAGGCCCTTATTTATAGGGAAGCTAAGGATCATGCTCAGTTTTGAATGGCTTGATGTCGGTATGTAGGAATACGTATACCGTCATCAAGGTGGACTATGCGTGCATCGACTTCTCGCAATCGGCAAAAATAATCGGGACGAGCACGAAGAAAAACGGTGATCCAGACCTACCCGGATTGCCTTAGGGCAATCCGGACCTCCGGATCGCCTTAGGGCAATCCGGACCTCCGGATCGCCTTAGGGCAATCCGGAAGTCCTTCGGCTTGGGAATTGCGCGTATCCCGGACCGTTATAGACTTGGGTGTCCGCGAAAGGGTTTTTTTTACGGGTTTTGGGATATTTTACGAGGCCCGAAATGTAAATACGAACCCGAATTGGACAGATATCTAACAACGTGGATGTTGAAAGAGTCTCTACTAGTTAATTAAGGCTAACTAGAATCCTAAATTACCTAAGAGAATAACGAATTAAACACCTAGATATAATATCGGTCTACGATAAGAAATTCGAGTTCGGGGGTTCTGTTACGAATTAAAAATATAATTTTTAATCACGCCCTCTCAGTACTCAATTTACTTAATTTTCCAACTTCTTCATTAACCAATTATAAATTAATCATACACATGAAGAACGATAAAACCTAATAATATTAACAATTATCATATATAATTAAATCGACGCAAATTAACATGACGAATATACACCATTAACCATTTTTCGTTTAATTAATCTTAACTTATCAAAATCAAAACTAATTATGTCAAATTAAATCTATATTATAATATAATAAGTATAAAAATAATAAAGTAAACAATGTTGCAACATATGATTAGTATTATTTACTCATAGCTAAATTTAAAATCAACCTAATTATTCTAATATACAATTAATAAATAAAAAAAAAACAGAAAAAAAAATTATTAATGAATAAATAAATAATAAATAAATAAATAAATAATAAAGTAATAAAGGAAAAGCAAAAAACTCATCAGCGGGAAGTGATGGTCTTCATGGCAGCGACGGGCCCAGCAGACCGGAGCAGGGAACGAGGTGGATCGGCGCGGTGGACAAGCAGGATATTGGTTGCTGGAGATCTGGGACGTGGTGGTGAAGTGTGGTGGCCGAGATCGGGCGAGCGACGGGAAGAGCGATTGATCTGGTCGTGGTCGGGGATGGTGGTCGCTACGGTGGTCGGGCTGGTGCGAGGGGGATGGACTTCTGGTTGCTGAGCGAGTGGACTCCGGTGACTGAGCTGCTGCAAGGTCACAGCAAGGCCGTTGCGGACGTACTCTGGCCTGGTCGGACTGACTACGGAGGGGGGGGGGGAGAGAGAGAGAGAGAGAGAGAGAGAGAGAGAGAGAGAGAGAGAGAGAGAGAGAGAGAGAGAGAGAGAGAGAGAGAGAGAGAGAGAGAGAGAGAGAGAGAGAGAGAGATGGATGCTGAGTGTGTCGTTGCGGAGGTGGACGAGCGGGATGGCGTGGTGGTCGTCGGTGGTGCTCGACTGAAGCAGGGGCAGCAGACGACGAGACTTCCTTTGGCGAAGGCAGCAGAGGTCCGGCGGGAATCACAGCAAGCAAAAAAAAAAAAAAAAAACTTTACAGAAAAATACAAATATGCACGGAATCGGGACCAGTTTATTTATTATTGTTATTGATTTTTTTTACATGTAAAAGGAGCCTATTTATAGACAAACTAGGACCCCCCAAACTAGGAAAATAAAATCTGAAAAATATATGTATTTAATATTCCAAAAATATACATATATATTTATGTATTTCACCATAAATACACATAATATATTTTCTGAATATTTTACAATAAATAATGCAGATACACTATCTTATTTTAAGCCAGTCATGTCTTTAGAAACTTCGCGACCTCCCATATTTAAATACTTCCTTTTTTAACGCGTCACATATGACATTTTGAACGTGCTACGCGCGGACCATCATTCTATGGGAAAAGTGATCCGGAAGCATATCTAGAATGGGAGAAAGCGGAACTAGTGTTCGATCGTTATAATTTCTATGAGCATAAAAAGGTAAGACTAGCTTCCATTGAATTTTGTGGTTATGCTATTACTTGGTGGGATCCGCTATGCATAGATAGGAGATGAAATGGAGAAAGTCCAATTGCAACATTGGCTAAGATGAAAAGGCTGTTGAGGCGACGATTCGTGCCGAGTCATTACTACCGTAATCCATACTTGCAAGGACTTCATCAAGACTGCACAATTATTGCTTCCAAGGTAATACTTGAGTCTAAGAAAACCACCATCATTAAAGCTTCCCAAGGCAGCTCATATACTTGTTCAACTACTAGTGAACCTAAGGTTACTGAAAAAGTTGATCAAGTATAGGAGATATTGTCTGAATCTGAACCTAAGGTAGACGAAGAGATCAATGATACAATGCCTTCACAATGCGATACTATTGAGGATGACAGTGATAATGCAAAGCACGATAATTCTATTCCAGATGCAGAACATGCTTCAATAGATTGCATGACATTAAATGTACGAATGAATACACGATCTGCTATAATATTAGAGCAACCGTCAAGGCTGAGTTGCACCGAAGACCCTAATTCTATGAAGTGGAGTGCCTTAATGAATATGGAGGTCTTCAGATAAGCCTCCATTGTTGCATGATGAAGTCAATAGAGACCCCTTCTTTGAAAATGCTCCTATGGGATCACCTTTACCTTGAGGCGTTGATTATGAAGTTGAGTTTGTTTTTTACCCTGGAGACACGATCTGCTATAATATTAGAGCAACCGTCAAGGCTGAGTTGCACCGAAGACCCTAATTCTATGAAGAGGAGTGCCTTAATGAATATGGAGGTCTTTAGATAGACAACCAAAATAATAAGCCTCCACTGTTGCATGATGAACTCAATAGAGACCCCTTCTTTGAAAATGCTCCCATGGGATCACCTTTACCTTGAGGTGTTGATCATGAAGTTGAGTTTGTTTTTTACCCTGGAGACAGGCCTTTACAGACAAGGATTGTAGATTTCCCTATTCACCGGAAGGCGGGATTAGATTCTGGAGGCAATATTCGGGACGAATCTTCTTGAAGAAGATGAGAATGATGTGAGCAGCCCCAAGGCGAACATGAGTTGAAGAGGGACGAATAAAAAAGGCAAGAAGATCAAAGACACTCTCCAAGACTTATGTTATTTCTATTCAGTGATTTTAGTTTGTTGAAGTGTTTTTCAATAGTTAATTAGCTGAGCTTAGGTGCTGGGCGTTTTGCCCATGGGTCTATTATTTGGGTTAGTTTATCTAATTCTTTTAAGGGTCTAATGGGATGAAAAGTACCAAGCCTCATTAGATAAGTCCATTAGGGTTTCTTTTAGTCAATTATGTGTGCCATTAAGGTTAATTTGCAGCCTTTAAATAGCTACCTTAAGAGTTGGCCGAAATTATCAATGAAGCCTGAATTCATTTATTTGTGAGGAATTTTCTTCTTTTGGTTCTTTGAGAAGTACCGAACTTATCAGATTGAATAGTGGCGTTCGACTCAGACTTATCGATCAAGTCTTCCATCCTTGATTGTGGCGTCATCGTCGTACCAAGTTTCTTGCTTCCCAAGCAACGATTCGAGGTCATCCACTCATACCTGAAGTAGAAACGGTCCAACAACATCAGCTTGCTAGGGTTTTTGTCTCATATCGGCGAGAATCACATCAATTGGTATTAGAGCTCAGCAAAGCTTCAGGTTCCTCTTTTGTTATAGTTATTGACTCTGCATTCTTGCTGGGAAAAAATGTAAAATTAGAAGAAATAAAAATAGAGAAAACATGTTTGGTAGTTCTAACTCCGTTCTATCTTCTATAGAGTTTCAAACTATTGCACAAGAACTATTAGTGAAGTTACAGAAATTCAACAATGAAGCGTCATAACTTAATTATGAGAAGTTTGATTGGGAGAAAGGGATGAGTACTAAGAAGATGAGAGTTCCATCATTATATGGGAAAAATGATCCGGAAGGATATCTTGAATGGGAGAAGGCGGACCTAGTGTTCGATCGTTATAATTTCTATGAGCATAAGAAGGTAAGACTAGCTTCCATTGAATTATGAGGTGATGCTATTACTTGGTGGGATCAGCTATGCATAGATAGAGACGGAATGGAGAAAGTCCAATTGCAACATGGGCTGAGATGAAAAGGGTGATGAGGCGACGATTCGTGCCGAGTCATTACTACCGTAATCCATACTTGCAAGGACTTCATCAAGACTGCTCAATTATTGCTTCCAAGGAAAAACAAGAGTCTAAGACAATCACCATCATTACAGCTTCCCAAGGTAGCTCATATACCTGTTCAACTACTAGTGAAGTTAAGTTGACTGAGCAAGTTGATCAAGTAGAGGAGATATTGTCCAAATATGAACCTAAGGAAGAAGAAGAGATCAATGATACAATGCCTTCGTTATGCGATACTATTGAGGATGACACTGATAATGCAATGCACGATGAGTATATTCCAGATGCAGAACATGCTACAATAGATTGCATGACATTGAGTGTACAAATGAATACACGATCTCCTATAATATTAGAGCAACACTCAAGTCTGAGTTGCACCGAAGACCTTAATTCCTATGAAGTGGAGTGCCGTAATGAATATGGAGCTCTTCAGATAGACAACCAAAATGATAAGCCTTCATTATTGCATGATGAATTCAATGGAGATCATTTCTTCGAAAATGCTCCCATGGGATCACCTTTACTTCGAGGCGTTGATCATGAAGTTGAGTTTTTCTTACCCTGGCGACTTGCCTTCACAGACAAGGATTGCAGATTTCCCTATTCACCGGAAGGCGAGATTAGATTTCCGAGGCAAGATTCGGGACGAATATTCTTGAAGAAGGGGAGAATGATGTGAGCAGCCACAAAGCGAATGAAGAGGGACGAATAAACAAGAGAAGAAGATTAAAGACACTCTCCAAGACTTATGTTATTTCTACTCGGTGATTTTAGTTTGTTGAAGTGTTTTTCAATAGTTAATTAGCTGAACTTATGTGCTGGGTGTTTTGCCCATGGGTCTATTATTTTGTTTAGTTTAATTAAGTCTTTTAAGGGTCTAATGGGATGAAAAGTACCGAGCCTCATAAGATAAGTCCATTATGGTTTCTTTTAGTCAATTATGAGTGTCATTAGGGTTTATTTGCAGCCTTTAAATAGCCACCTTAAGAGTTGGCCGAAATTTTCAATGAAGTTAGAATTCAGTTTTTTGTGAGGAATTTTCTTCTTTTGGTTATTTGAGAACTAGCGAACTTATCAAATTATTTTGTAGAGTTCGACTCAGACTTGTTGATCAAGTCTTCCATCCTTGATTGTGGCATCATAAACGTACCAAGGTTCTTGCTTCCACGATTCGAGGTCATCCACCCATACCTGAAGTAGAAACGGTCCAGCAAAATCAGCTTGCTAGGGTTTTCATCTCACACCGACAAGAATCACATCATTGAGTTTGAGTGTGTGACTGATCCTAGGTGCTGAATGAAGCAGCACCCGAAGTACCCTTATAACTCGGAACTCATATCCAAGGTTGGGTTCAATGTCGCTCCCAGGCGTATGAGTGTAGCGCCTGAACAAAAAGTCCAAGTGACCACCTTGGAGAAGTATTCCTTTGGGGAAACTAGGCAATTGGATAACAGTAGTCCAGGGGTACAACGCAGCACATAGAAGTAACAGATTGGTAACATGAACGGACATAACGTTACGCGTAAGCTATTACACTATTAACTGATGAGTAGCACGATGTCCGTTGTGCCTGCCGGTCGCACGGAAAACCTCGTATGAACAAGACGGGAACTTGATTGGATCGAATAAGAAGGTATTGATGTGTTGGTCGACAACATATTAATATGCACCCTCCCATTACGGCGAGTGGGAGCTGTTGGCATTTGTAGTAAATGGGCCACCGTAATAGGGGCCCCCCATTAATATAAGCCAAATATCCTTAGCATAATTGGGGTATGTCACATTAGAGATTTTTGGTCGGGCCAAAATCCCAATGGACCATACGAGGCCCAAAATTGGGCCTACCCCATTATGTGGTGCGGCCGAACTAGGTGAGCAATCCCTTAGTTGTTTTGCTCACCACCTCTTATAAATAGGAGGTGTTAGTGATATTTTTGGGGTTAATCACTATCTCCCTTAGTTGTGACACAAGAAAACCCTATCCCTATTTACATAGTAGTTTCTTAAGAACCTGTAGTCACAAGGATGTGCCGAATCATCTTGTGCAATTCACCTCAGTGATCCATCCCTGCAACCGAATTAAAGAGGCATTGCTGTGGAGACCATTGCCTGTGGATTGCTCTTAATTCAGAGTTCCCGCATGACACCGTCTGGCAGATCGTAAACTCCCTCGTGACGATTTTGAGCTACGGAAAGATAAACTGGTATGTGTTCTTATCCGATACGTAATCTGGTTACAAGCATTAATTGTATCCCCTAATTGCTAACAGAGAGCAGTAGGCTTATGTAATCTCGCCCTTCTTCAACATTTTCCTTAATGGAATATAACTTCATTTTCCCATGCATGTTATCTTCTCTCAATTGAGACTTCTTTTAATGATGACACTTTATTTCATTCAGTTGCAAATAAGTTTCAGATTACGAATTCTTTACTCTATTGTCGTTGGCGATTGATGTTGCCTTCCTGATTTCTTTTAAGTCGCCGAGAAGCTAGGTATTATGACCTTTATTCTTTTTTCAATCGACGTCTGATTCTTATATGTTTTCTTCGATGACGACTTCCTGATTTCTTTCAAGTCGTCGAGAAGCTAGGTATTATGACCTTTATACTTTTTTCAATCAAAGACCGATTCTTATTAGTTTTCTTCGATGGCGACTTCCTGATTTCTTTCAAGTCATCAAGAAGCTAGGTATTATGAAATTTATGCTTTTTTCAATTTACAACTTATTATTATCAATTTTCTTTGATGATGACCTCTTGATTTCTTTCAAGTCGTTGATAAGCTAGGTATTATGACATTTATGTTGTTTTTCAATTGACGACTCATTCTTATCACCTTTCTTCGATTATGAATTCCTGATTTCTTTCAAGTCATCTAGAAGCAAGGTATTATGACCTTTATGCTTTTTTTTTTCAATCGTCGAATGATTCTTATCAGTTTTTCCGATAATGGATTTAGATGTTTTCTGGACTTCAAAAGGTAATATATATTGATATTCCTGATCTTTACATAAAAATCATAAAATGAGACATTAGTAGTACAAGGATAAAGAAAAAACGTAGATATTTAATTTGGGTTGTCGCATAGAATTGGCATAGAAACGCCTAGCTATAGTCTGATCCCCCTAACTTCTCCTATTTCATGAGGAGTTGGGAACCGCATGACTTGATGAGGAGTTGAGGAAACAATTTATATGGATTGAGTTTTGTTATTCCAATGACGACATTTTAGGCGGCAGCGCCATCTACTATCACAAATAATATGTTGATCTTTAGCGCCTTCTTTCATGTGCCTAACGGAGTCGTATCGCTCCCTTTGAATAAGTGGTCCTTCCTGCGAATCCCACCAAGGGAAAGTCGACCTTCTACAATTATTTCTTTATATATCCTATATTTGTGAAGGCTTCCCAATAGGACATATATAGAGATTTGAGTGGTGTATACCTCTCCAGTGGCACTTGTTTCTCCTCCCGAGGCGAATCCTCATGTTATCACATTTACTGTCCATCTTCTGGAAGGAATTGGATTGTTAGGCGACGGAGATGGCGAACGTTGCCTGGGGCCTCTATTTATTTGTCTTTGCAGTTTTTATTTTGCCACGAATTTCCGGAGTTTTCCTCTGAAAATAAGTGCTTCTATATATTCTCGAAGAGCATAGCAGTAAGAATCTATTTGTTGACCCATCGTCGTTCTTCTCGCTGGTGGCGGGTCAACTAATTTGGTTTTTCCATTTCTTGGAAGACAAACCGAGATGATATGAGTGAGGGGAGTAAGGTTATCATCATACTCTCGCCTAGATTCTTTTCTAGGCGTATTCTTTTATCGTCCCCTCCTGTCTTTCCTCTTGTCTATTTTCTTGGGGGACGTGGAAATTCATCTTTCTTCTCAACATTTTTGTTAATGATCTCTGGCGCCTGGGGTATATATTCCCAGGATTTTTCTATGTCGATGTAACGTTTTATCATTGACGCTAGGAGTTCTACCTTTCTTATCGGCTTAGTCACCGTACTGTTTCTTAAAAATATGCTTTGGGGTCCAATGACCCTAAAAAAGATCAGCAAACTTCACCATTTGTTACATCCTCCTCTAATTGTAAGAGGATCATATGGAACATGTTGAAGTAATCAGCTAGGGTCTCGCTAGGGCCTTAAATTATATTATCAAGGTACTTTATGTTCTTCAGGCATTGCCTTTGATTAATATGTCTATCTCTGATCCTTGCTTTCAGCTCCTCCAAACTATAGAGTTGCTTGGCAACCCATAAAAAACACGAGGAGGCCTCTTCGGATAGAGTCTTCGGAAAGAGTACAATATAGTGGTCGTCGTCGGCGCCTCTTCTAGCAAGGAGGAATTATATTTGCTGATGTGCTTCACCGGGTGCCCTTCTCCAGTGTATGGGTCAATCTTGAAGGCGAAGACCTCAGGTGGTACTCTAATAGACAATAATCTTTTCCAGAAGGGATGGGAGGTTTGATCTCTAGCCACCTGTAGATTTCCCTCCCCTCTCTTTCTCTTCTCCAAGAGTTCCTCTACTTGGTAGTGTAAACAGTACATGTTCCTCCTTATCACCTAGTTGATTTTTCAAAGCTGTTCTTTTGGCTATGGCTGGAGCGGGATGTCTTTTTCCTATGTCTTAACACTGGAAGCTGCTGCTTCCAAGTGTGATGCCAAGGAGTGAGTTATTTTGGTGGTGGGACCACCCCAGCCTGATCTTGATTCCAAAAAGCGGTGAAGGCTTCCAGTACCTCTGATGGTAAGGTTTGGGCAGTCGGTGTTGCCCTAACCACTGTGGGTGGCGCGGACAAATATGGTTGTGTTCTATTGGCCACTCCATTAGCTTACCGGGGTAGCTCCCTTTTCATCTCCTTTTCCAGCTCCTTTCTTGGATCTACATTCCTCACTACCGATAGTATAATCATCTTCTACTACAACCGTTGTTTTTACAGCTTTATTCTTTACTGGTGCCATGACTTTTCGATCTGTTTCCCACAGACGGCGCCAAAGGTTGGATGTTGATGGTTTGGATTTGCCTGGGCGAGGATCTTCTGGCCGTTTGCCTTGGTGTCTCTCAGAAATTGGAAGCTTTGTGGGGTAGCTTATTCTTCTGGCGAGGCTACTCTCTAGCAAGACCTGGAAAAGGTGGGGTTGTTCCCCTGATTCAACTTCGAAACTTAAATTAGTATAAGTTTATTGAAAGTACAAATCTTGTAAATAAATATAAAGTTCTTACTATTTATAGAGGTTTGAAACTGACTCTATGGCGGCGTTACTTGCCTCAGAGGGTTCGCTTTTGTGGCGGTGCCAAGTAGGTGATAACTAGGTTGCCACCTCACTTTTACTTAAAAGAGTAGGTTTTCTTCTATCGTGGTGTTAAGCAGGTCGCCGCCTCACCATTCCTTATTATGATAAGTTTCTTTCAAGTCGGTACTAAGCTGTTCGCCACCTCATCATTTCTTATTAGGATGGGTTTATTGCTGATGTGATTCTTCCTTCGTGTTAATGGAATTCAATCGAATCGATGTCACAGATCATTTCCAATTCAGGTTTAGGGGGTATGTCAAACACGCCACAAAAGGGGATGGAGATCCGTTTGATAAGTTGGGGTTGAACGCCACAAGGGAGTCTTGATAAGTTCGTAAGGAGAAGAAACACTCATCTCAAAAGCTGAATTCAAACTTGGTTGAAAATTGCGGCCAACTCTTAAAGTGGCTATTTAAAGGCTGCAAACTAAACCTAATGACACCTAGACTGGACTAAAAGAAACCCTAATTGACTTATCTAATGAGGCTTGGTGTTTTTCAGCCCATTAGACCCTTAAATGACTTAATTAAACTAACCCAAATAATTGACCCATTGGCAAACACCCAGCAAATAAGTCCAGCTGATTAATTGTTGAAAAACACTTCATCATAATAAAAACATGACTAAAAATAACATAAATCTTGGAGACTGTCTTTGATCTTCTTGTCTAGTTTATTCGTCCCTATTCAACTCATGTTTGCCTTGGGGCTGCTTACATCATTTTCTCCTTGTTCAAGAAGATTCGTCCTAAATCTTGCCTCGAGAATATAATATTGCCTTCCGGTGAAAAGGGAAATCTAATGCTGTGAGCATCCCCAAGGCGAACATGAGTTGAAGAGGGACGGATAAACAAGACAAAAAGATCAAAGACACTCCCCTAGACTTATGTTATTTCTATTAAGTGTGTTTAGTTTGTTGAAGTGCTTTTCAACAACTAATAAGCTGAACTTTATGTGTTGGGCGTTTAGAACATGGGTGTATTATTTGGGTTAGTTTAATTAAGTCATTTAAGGGTCTGATGGGCTGAAAAAACACCAAGCCTAATTAGATAAGTCCATTAGGGTTTCTTTTAGTCCATTCTAGGTGTCTTTAGGGTTAGTTTGCAGCCTTTAAATAGCCACCTTAAGAGTTGGCAGAATTTTTAAGTTTGAATTCAGTTTTTTTGCTGAGGAATTTTCTTCTCTTGGTTCTTTGAGAACTACCAAACTTATCAGATTGTTCTGTGGTGTTCGACTCAGACTTATCGATCAAGTCTTCCATCCTTGATTGTGGCGTCATCATCGTACCAAGGCTCTTGCTTCCCTAAGCAACGATTCGAAGTTATCCACCCATACTTGAAGTAGAAACGGTCCAACGACATCTACTTGCTAGGGTTTTTGTCTCACATCGGCGAGAATCATATTAATATGGATGTTACGGTTACAAAGGTCATTTGGGATGCACTGTTCCTGAAATACAGAAACGACATAACAGTTTTACTGCACCCTCTAATACCCTCTTTGGACGAATGTCTGAAGAGTAACTACATTAGTCTACTTGAGAAAGTATTCCAACTCCTCAGCATGATCAAACCACTTGAGGATGATAGTTAGATAGCTGAATGGGACAAAATTCAAGCTATAATCGGGATTCTCCAGAAGTTCTGGCGAGCAACCATGACTCTCCTGATTGTCGGTGGTTCCATGTTGGATCTTGCATTTGTACTGAAATTAATCGAGATGGAAGAGACTCGATTAGCTACGGTTACGAGAGAAACCAAAATGCCAGGACAACCAGCTGGGAAGAAGAGGAAATTGAGGAACATGGGGAACAAAAAACAAGCTATTTACAGTAAAACGTAAACAAAGTTTAAACAAGGAAATCTCCAGTAAAATCGGAGATAATTTGCAGGGACTCCAGCCCTCACCGTATCAGTGACGGAGCTGGTCCTAGAAAATTGCATGCTGTCAAGGTATGCGACGTTGGATATATTATGGAAGTATTAGTTTCGTCATCTGTAATGTTAACTGATTCAATTCCTTCTTGGATTCTTGATTCAGGTGCGACGGACCACATAACCAATGACAAAGGATTGTTTGCCATGTTCCGACGAATGCCAAAGAATTCTAAGAGGATATGCATTGGCGACAACTCTCAAGTTGCTGTCGAAAGAGTAGGGAACATCAAATTGTCTATGCGGAATGACAGGACTTTACTCCTAGAAAATGTCATTTTTCCTCGTAAAATTCGAAGGAATGTTGTTTCTGTTACTTCTCTTATGGATAATGGATTCACTTTATCATTTGAGAATTCCCTCATTCGTATAAATAAAGGCAATGTCTTTTATGAACATGCAATTTCCTCTAATGGTCTCATCGTTATGGATATGAATGGACATGAGAATTCAAATAAAATGTATTCTGTATGATCTAGGGATGCAGAGACTGATGCGTCCAGATTGCATGAGAGGTTGTGACATATATGCTATGACAGAGTACAGACTCTAGCTCGTAGAGGGCTTCTGCCTGGAGCAACTCACGTGGTGAAAACCACTTGTGAGGATTGTCTAGCCGGAAAGTCCACCCGCAAACCATTCGGCGAATCACTACGAGCCGAGTACCCATTGCATTTAATACATTCCGACGTATGTTGACCTATTAATGTCAACGCTAGGGGTGGTAAACGTTACTTCGTAACTTTCATTGATGACTTTACCCGTTTCGTGTTTACTCATTTGATTTCTCGTAAATCAGAGGCCATTGAATGCTTCAAAAGATTTCTCAACCTCGTAGAGAATCAACATGAGCGAAAGGTCAAAACCTTACGTACTAATAGAGGTGGAGAATATCTCTCTAATGAGTTCAATAAGTTATGCGATGAAAGAGGGATTATCCGTCATACGACGATCCCAAACACGCCACAACAGAAAGGTGTGGCAGAACGATGTAATCATACACTCCTGGACATGGTTAGAACCATGATGCCGCGAGCTTAACTTCCAATATCCTTCTGGGATGATGCGTTGAAGACCGCCACTCATGTAGTAAACCTTGTTCCTACAAAATCGGTGGTCACGACACCATATGAGCTGTGGACTGGTAAAGAGATGGATCTTACCAGGCTACGACCTTGGGGGTGCGCAGCTTACACGCATCAGACCGACAGCCGATTCGGCAAGTTGAGACCTAGAGGACTGAATAGTGTCTTTATAAGGTACTCCGAGAACTCTTAAGGGATACATGTTTTTCGCGGCTTAGGACAACGGTGGTGTGGTCGAACATGAGTCCAGAGACGTTACGTTCCTTGAGGACGAATTTTCAGCGCTTGGGAACATCAAAACGAATGAAGTTTTTTTTGAACTAGAACAGGATGATGATGTTCAGGTCCCACTTACTTCGAGTGGGAGATTTGATGCGGCGACACCAGTGAACAACGTAAATTAAAATGGAGGCATTTTCAAAATAAATCCAGTGGGGAGGCAATCCGACCACGCAAATAACTGTTGATGTAGGTGCGAATCAAGTAGAACCTGATCATCACGTTGCTGAACCCCAGGATGAGAATCCTATAATACCAGTGGGAGTGGGACGACTAACTTGGTTACTGGTCCTAGTAACCCTGGAATACATCTCGGAGGTAGAATCCCGAGACCAAGAGGCCGTCCAAGAAAATTTGTTGGTGAAGGTTCAAGCACCGCCCTTGTTCCCAGTGTGAGTATTGTTCTGAGTGGGAGCATTGTTCCTAGTGGGAGTGTAGTTCAAATTCTAGGTGGGAATATTGAGCTTAGACGTAGTCAAAGGCACCAAACTTCTTTTAAGAAGTATCCCATCGATAAGGGTGAATTGTTCACTCTGACTTAAGTTGATGAACCAGTTATGTTTAAAGAAGCATTGGATGGACCTGAAGCGAAGGAATGGAGGAAAGCAATGGAGGAAATGATCGCCTCTATGAATGCTAATTCGGTGTGGCCGTTAGTTGATTTGCTTACTAACCGCATAGCAATAGGGGCTAAATGGGTTCCGAAATTGAATCTCACTGCTGATGGAAACGTTAGGCGATAAGAAGCTCGAATGGTTACGAAAGGATATACCCAACTCCACGGAGTGAAATTTGATGAGACATACTCACCGACTGTGCGTTACACCATAGTCTGAGCTATTTTGGCCATGGTTGCGAGCCTTGATCTGGAGCTGCACCAAATGGATGATAAGACCGCGTTCCTCCCTGGAAACATGGAGGAAGAGATCTATATGGAGCAACCAGAGGGTTTCGTTACCCCTGGAAACGAATGTAAGTTTGTAAACTCCAAAGGTCGATCTATGGGCTTAAACAATCATCTCGACAATGGTGCCGCAGGTTCCACGATGAAATCGTTGGCAACAGATTCGTGAATCTTCACGATAATCCCTACGTGTACACTTAGACCTCTAGGTCTAAGTACGTTATCTTGACGTTGTACGTCTCCTCTGAGTTCATCGCGGTCTTATCATCCACGTGATGAACTCGGTTCATCGAAAACCACATTCTGGGTCAGATGGAAATCTTCTATAGCGTATTACATTTCTTACTCCCCACAATATATAAGTTCAGGTTATGCTATCGACGCGCACTTCATACTGCGCGTGCCACGTTCGACCACGGGATCAAACTCGGTTATGCTAGGTAGAATCCTCGTGATTCGGATGAGCGCAAACAGCTTCGCTTCCCAGTCAAACTCAGTGGTCGCTTCCAGGCGTACAAACACAGTGCTGAACAAATAGGCCTAGTGACCACGTTTTGGGAACCGGTTGAGTTTGACTAAGGGTATGAGCGATGAAGATGGTCAAGCTCACCTGTAATTCTCCGCCTATTGTATTCACTAAGTGGCCACCAACCGGATGTTAGTTGAATGTTGTGAATACTTGTGCGGATGCCTTGGCGAAGTGTTCCTATGTGGAATCTAGGCAATTGGAGAATAACTGTTGACCAGGGATACAGCGTGGCACATATATGTTTACATGTTGGGAATCAACGTTACGCGGACGCTGCAATACTCTTAACCGGTGAGTAGCACGATGTCCAATGTGTCTGCTGGTCGCACGAAAAACCTTGTATGAATTATTCCGAAGCAGGGAATGGATAGAAGAACAAATGTTGATGTGTTGGTCGACAACATATTAACACGAACCCTATCATTCCGGGGAGTGGGAGCTGTTGGCATTTGGTGAATGAGCCGCCGTAATATGAGTCATTTAATATAAGCCCAACACCTAAGTAATTGGGCAATGTAACATTAGGGATTTTAGGGCGCCTGAAATCCCAATTGACATTAGAGGCCCAAAATTGGGCCTCCCCTTTACTAGTAGGACGGCCGAAACTAATAGAGGGTGTCAGGATTTCTTTAGGGTTAATCAGAAAATTACTTTCTTCTCCTTAGTGTTGAGACAAAAGAAATTCCTTCTCCCTAAAGCATAGGTTCGGCCAAAACCTAGAGGAAGTGTTGCCAAATAGCTTTTAGCAATTACCTCAGAGATCCATCACCTAAGGAATCGACAAGAGGCTTTGTTTTGGAGACCAATCCCCGTTGGCGATTCCTTAACAAGAATCACTATAGGATCCGGCCGGTTTACCGCGAACTCCCAGAAGATCTTGGGACTACGGCAAAGGAGAAAATGGTATGTGTCCCTATTCTGTTGCGAAATTAGTTTCCTGACATGTACACGTGTGTCTTGTCCGTAATAACTATCCCCATATATCCTTCAGTTACTTAATTGTCAATTAAGTATATTATGAGTCTATTCAAAGGTAGTAACCAGGGCAAAAGGGAAAACACCTTCACATATCACCATAGGATATCGAGGGAAGTCAACCATGAGTTTCGTATATCATGGAGAGAACCGGACCACATAGGTCCTAAACAAAAATCTGGTGAGTCACAACAACGTTGATAAAGCGCGTCTCGGGTACGCCTAGTTTTTCATGCATATAAAGTTGTAAAAGGTTTTATTCAGACACAGATCATCTGACGTGATTCCCTCGTGAATTTTTTTTTTCAGGTGCGGTGTTCGTCAGGGCTCGGAGTTCTCGACTATCTTCTCTCTCGATGTTGCTGCATTATGATCAAGACCTTATTATTGTTGTTTTATCTTTCATTAGTCATTTTAATTAATGATTTTGGTTGTTCAAGTTTCAGATTATTGAATAAAGTGATTGTCATTGAGATTGAATAAAATTTGATTCGAAGTGCAATTTAATTATCAATCCATTAACCCGGTCAAAAGGACTGACCCGAACAATATCCGGTAATAGGGATTAGAACCAAATTTTCGATCAGGTCAAATGAAAGAAACAATAAACACTTTCTATCATCATTAGTAACCGATCAATTGCGTAACTAGATCGAACGTTTTAGATTCCTTATTTGTTAGTACTCCATGAATATTATTGATATCGTAACGCCGAACATGAATGAAACCAATGACTTAAATTGTGGAAACGAAACGATTACACTTAGGGTAACACCTATGTGTCGCGCGCGCAGCAAATGGTTTCCATGTGAAATCAGAACACATCGATTCGAAGTACAAATTTAATGGAAATATATATGATTTTGAAGCTCAAAATAAGTTTCATTAATGACTTTACCCGTTATGGATTTACTCATCTGATTACTCGTAAATCCGAAGCTATTGACTGCATTAAGAGCTATGTCAATCTTGTCGAGAATTAGCTGGAGCGTAAGATGAAACCCTTGAGCACTGACAGAGGTGGTGAATACCTCTCAAATGATTTTGATAAGTTATGTAATGAAATGGGGATTGTCCATCAAACGACGATCCCTTACACGCCACAACAGAACGGTGTGGCGGAGCGTCGTAATCGTACACTCTTGGACATGGTAAGAACCATGATGTCGCAAGTAAAACTTCTAATCTCCTTTTGGGGTGATGCGTTGTTGATTGCTACTCGTGTAGTAAACTGTGTACCTACAAAATTGGTGGACACGACACCATATGAGTTGTGAACAGGTAAAGAGATGGATCTTACAAGGCTGTGACCTTGGGTTGCACAGCATACACGCATCAGAACGACATCTTATTCGGCAAGTAGGGACCTAGAGGATTGAAAAGTATCTTTATAAGATACTCGGAGAACTCTTAGTGATACGTGTTTGTGGCGGCTCAAGAAAATTGTGGCGTGGTCGAACATGAGTCCAGGGATGTTACGTTTATTCATGATGGATTTCCTAAGTTTGGTGATATCAACACGAACGAAGTCGTAAAAGAACTTGAACAGGACAGGGATGATCATGTCCAACTTACTTCTAGCGGGAGAATTTATGGAGAAACAACTGTGAATGAAATGGTAAATGAGAATGAGAATATTTTCATAGTTAACCAGTGGGAGGAGTTAATCCAAAAACAAAGATCACAATTGCTCATGGTTCGAATTAAGTTGGACCTGATAATCCAATTGCTAAACTGTTGTATGACAATCCTATAATTCCTCAACCTAATGGAAAAAGTGGAAGTGGGACAACCAACTTGGTTCCTCTTCCAAGTTGCCATGGAATTCATCTCGAGGGTAGAAAACTGAGACCAAGGGGTCGTCCACGAAAGGTTGCAGGAGAAGGTTCCAGTAATGCCCTGGTTCTTAGTGGGAGCATTGTTCCTATTGGGTGTTGGCATTTGGTATAAATGGGACGCCATAATAGGAGCCCATTAATATAAGCCCAATGTCTTAAGTTTAACTGGTTTATGTCACATTAGGGATTTCGGGTCAGGCCGAAATCCCAATAGATCATATACGGCCCAAATTGGCTCGGCCCTTTTACTAGCTTGGTGTGGACGAACTAGGGGTAAAACCCTAGGTGAGTTTTGCCCAGCTCCTCTTATAAATAGGAGGTGTTAGGGATTTCTTCGAGGTTAATCACTCTCTCCCTTTGGTTGTTGTAAAAGATATCCCTCTCTCTGTTTACACAAAGGTTCGTCCGAAGTAATACACACACATATGAGGTGCCGAATTACTTCTGTAATTTAACTCGGAGACCCATTCCTGCAACCGGATTGAAGAGGCTTTGATGTGTAAACCATTGCCTACGGATTGCTCCTTAACCAGAGTTCCCGTAGGACACCGTCTAGCAGATCGTGAACTCCCTCGTGATGATCTTGGGCTAGGGAATGCATAATCGACAAAATAAGTATGTGCACTCTTCAACAGCGTAATTCGTTAACCAAGCATGTACCTGTGTTTATGTTCCGTACTGTTTATCCCCTAGAATCTATTAGTGGTATTAGAGCCTGTGAAGGGTGTTCATGAATTATAGTAAAAAAAACGTGTTTTTGTTAATCAAAATGAACTTTGGATTTATGTTTAGATTAAAATTTGATCTAGAAATTTGACCACTAAACCCTAAATTTGCTTCGACCAAATCACATTAGTGCGAAATTTTTTATTTCTTCGGTGACAAGTAACCTAAAATTCGGCCGGCTAGGGTTAGATTGTTGCATGTAAAATTGCTACATTGATTATCGATATATTTTGTGCATGATTTTAGGCAATTCAGAATATTTGGTGATATATTAATTTCCTTAAAGATTGAGAAAATATATTGTTGATAGATTTTATCCCTAAAATATAATCTAATCAATAAAGTAAACATATATATATGGCTGCTGAAATATATATATGCGTTATATTTTGAAATTATATCTATTATAATTACAGTTACTTGATGGCTAAGTTAAGTTTTTAGTGGATTTTAAAACCCTACTAAGCCACCAAGTAATAATTTCGGCGAACCCAATGTGTCAATTGGCCGAATCCAAATGCACAGTCGGATCGGGTCAACCGACCCAGATAACCACTAGAATCCCAACTGGCTAATCGGTTCAGGTCGGGTTCCACCGGTTTAACCAGGTCGGGTCGACCAACCCGGGTTTTCTCTATCGGTCTGACCCGGTTCAGGTCGGTTTCCACCAGTTCAACCGGGTCGGGTAGACCAACCCAGGTTTTCTCAATCAGTCTGACCCGGTTCAGGTCGGGTCAGACCAGGTGAACTAATGGGTCGGGCAACCCGGCCCGGTTCAAGTAAAACAGAACCAAATCGACCTAATTGAACTGGACCAGTCGGACCGGGTTGACCGTGTTGGCATTCGGTGTGTATTGGTCGCCGTAATTAGAGCACATTAATATAAGCCCATCAAATTAAGCACAATTGAGATTTGGCACACAAAGGACTTTGGGTCATACTAAAATCCCTATGAGCCACAATAGGCCGAAATTAATAGTGTAAACCCTTGGTGGGTTTTTCTCACCTCCTCTTATAAATAGGAGGTGTTAAGGGATTTCTTAGGGTTAATCACTCTCTCCCTATGTTGAAAAGAAAATAAATCCCTCTCCCTAATATATAGAGGTTCGGCTAAATCTTAAAAAGCACAAGGAGGTGCCGAAATTGTGTCAACAATTTACTCCACAGATCCTTCATGTCTCCGGATTGAAAGAGACTTTGTTGTGGAGACAATTTATGCAGATTCCTCCTTAATCAGAGTTCATGCAGACCCGTCCGGCAGATCGAGAACTCCCTCAAGACGATCTTGGGCTACGGAAGATAAACTGGTATGTGCTCCTTTCTGGTGTGTAATTTGTTTACCCTGCACGTACACGTGTTTTAATCCGTAGTAACTATCCCCCAAATCCATCAGTGGTATTAGAGCCTGTGTAGGGGGTTCATGATTTTTTTGATAAAGTTGATGTTCATGATTTTAGTAAAATTGGTGTTCTTACGAAAACATTATTTTTTTTTTATCAAAATTGAACTTTGGATTTATGATTAAGGTAAATTTGATCTAGAAATTTGACCGCCAAACCCTGATTACATGTTTCTGTCGAACCATTAGTGGTGAATTTTTTATTTCTCCGGCGCCAAAAAATACTAGTTTCGGTCGACCTAGGGTAAATTACGAATTAAAATTATGATATTAATTACCGTTATATATATTTTATATTAATTAATTGCCTAAAGATTAAGAAAATATATTGTTGATAGATTTATATCCCTAATATAGAATCTTGACAATTAAATATATAATATATATATATATATATATATATATATATATATATATTGTGCAAATATTTGGAAGTTATATTTATTATATTTATTGTTACTTGGTGGCTAAGTTAAGTTTTTGGTGGATTTTAAAACCCTACTTAGCCATCAAGTACAAAATCCGGTCGGACCCTATTGGGTTAGTGGGCCGGATCCAAATGCACAACCGGTTCGGGTCAACCGATCTGGTTAACCCGTGGGGTCCGAACCGGTTCAGGTTCGGGTCCCACCTGTTCAAAAGGGTCGGGTCGATCGGACTAAGTTTTCTCAATCGGTTCGACCCTAATGAGACGGGTCGGACCAGGTGATCAAATGGGTTGGGTCGAACCCAACCATGTTCAATTAAAAAAAACCAAATTAACCTAACCGGGCAGGACCGATCGGACCGGGTTAAGCGAACCGGACCGGGTTCGGGTCAACTAAAAATTTTGGTCGGATCAAATTTAAAATCAAATTTTTTTTTTTTAACTTTATAATATCTACACAGTACGAAAATGTTTGATAGTTTCACGTTTTAATCAAACCTGATGCCTAGTCTCGGCTCTGGGGATTGATCTCGGAAAATGCTTGATTATGGGACTGAATCATTTTATGGGCTGAATTGCAATTTTTATTTAAGTTGATATGAATGCGTGTTGGAACTACGTCTTGACTATGTCAAGCTAGCTGGATATTACATGTTGGCGGCAGAGCCTTGTTATCAATTAATGTATTGCGCACTAGGATACGCATGTTGTGTCGAGTGATCTTGATTAGGATCCATGTATAGAAGTTCGCATGAATGTTATAACATGAATTGGAAGTCAGCCCCAAAAATTTAAAATCGATATTCAATTGCCAAATATGCATGTTGGATGTTGAGTGATCACGCATGACGCGTATGCATGATTGTTTCAGGATGTGGCCACATGTGATAATTTACTAGTGAAGTAGAATTATGTATGCTTGCATAAGTTTCTCGGAACATTTTGACGCAAGATGCGTATGCATGATTGTTTGAGGATGTGGCTACATGTGATAATTTACTAGTGAAGTAGAATTATACTTGCTTACATCAATTCCTCGAAAATTTTAAAAAAGTCCTTGGGAAAGCCAAGATCTTGTGTATGTAATAACTCCCCGTTCCGGTTAAAGCGATTAAACCATCTTCAAAAGAGATTGGTCTATTAGAAAGGAGACGATGGCAATGTAAACTCTTTTCACGGCCTCATTCCATTGGTTTACTGGTGGTCGCGTTGGTTGGATGACTGAGGAATCATTTTTGTTTGCCTTCTATCTCATAGATATCCAATGTAAGCAATTCTTTTCAAAATGTTTTAAATTGCCTCCCTCATTGTCGCATTGTTAGTCAATGTGTTAGTTTTGATGGCAGATAGAGTGCGATTGTGTATTCCACGCAATCTCGATGGATTTAATTATGTTGAATGGAAGGAATATGTGTTGAATCTCCTCTCTGCTGCGGATGTTTACGAATGCATAAATCTGTAAGCGGAATGACACCTACGGATGAATTTGGTAGTCCGTATTTCTTTAACTATGAATGTCGCATAAAGATCATACTGCAAAATGGTTGATCTATTCATCCTTGATAGCTGAAATTCAGGAGAAGATCATGAACATCAGTGCATTACACTTTTGGTGTGCCTTACAACTACGTTTCGACAAAGGAAAGGTCGTTGGAACTAGAACCTCATGGTTAAATATGATGGTATTCTCCGCATTGATGTCTATGTAAAAGTCGTTCATGACCATGATGAGGAAGGGGATGCGTGGCACTGGATTCGTCTTATAATGAATAGGTTCTCTCTCGTGTGGTTCACCGATGACAATGGACTCACATATTTGATCAAATCGATTAAGACAACTATGGATATGTTCGAAGGTGGCTATGACAGAGAACCTTCCATCTCAGATGAATTCCATGAGTCGAAGGACAAATTCTCTCATATACGCATGATATTGAAAGAGTCGAGCTACAAAAGGTCCAAGCGAAAATCTGGTGGGTCAAAGCACCGTTGATAAAGTGCGTCTCAGTAACGCCTCGCTTTTCATGTACAAAATGTTAGCATATGGTGCTTGGGCGCCGTAAATGGAAGCCCGTTAATATGTATATGTTACCTAAGACAATTTGGTAAATGTCACATTCGGTAAATTGGGCTAGACCCAAATCCCAATTGACATGAGAGGCCAAAAATTGGGCCTCCCTTATACTTCATGGCCGGCCGAAATATAGGTGTGGGTAAAGTGGACTTTTGTCCACTTTGCTCCCCCCATAAATAGGGAGTGTTAGGGTTTTTATTTGGTTAGATCATAATTCCTCCTTTGTGGCAATTTAAGAAAAAACCCCTCCTCCCTAAATACCTCACTTCGGCCGAACCACCATCACCACCAAGGGTATGCCAATTTGCTTTGAGCAAACACTCCGGCGATCTGTCCCTGCCAAGAATCGATCAGAGGCTTTGCTGTGGAGACTATACTGCGCAGGCTTCCTTAACAAGAAACTCTACGGGTTCCGTCCGGTGGATCGAGAACTCCCTCAACAAGATCTTGGGACTACGGAAAGCGTTTAAGGTATGTGCTCATCTTCCGCTGCGTAATTGTGATTACTAGCATGTACCGTTTCTTAGTTTCTGTAGTATTTAGCCCCGTAATCTAACAGTGGTATCAGAGCATGTGTTAGGAGTTCATGATTTTGATAAATTGATGTTCTTGATTTTAACATGTCGGCCGAAGTTTTAAGTAGTGGAAATTTAAAATTTATGATTTTTTGGTGCCGAAAATTTCATGATGTTCTTAGTAAAATTTGTTGTTCATGATCTTCAAGAAAAACGTGGTTTTTATCAAAATAAAAAATTGGATTGTAGATCTTTGTAAAATTTGATTTTGAAATTTGACCACTTGTTTCCAATTGGTGTTTTTTCAGCCGAAACCCTAGGAGATTACCAGGTAATTTCTTTTTTAATTTCTTAGGCCCCAAGTTTACTAGTATCGGACAAAATATAGATGTAATATTGTTTACCATAGTTTAATTTTTATTAAAGGTAACAATACATCTATAATTGGAAATATATGGATAGATTCACATAATTTATAGAAATATATATATAATTATGAATATATCTAGATAAATTATAGGGATAAATATATTATTGATAGATTTAGTTGCCTAAAAGATTATCGTAATCCGGGGGAGGGCTGATGTCCGGCATTATGGTCCCACCGATTCAGAGTCTTCTAGCTATGTTGAGCGCCTAGGTTATCGGTGTTTGGGTAACTTCCTTCGTATGAAGACTTATCGATTTCATGCTGACTTTGTCGGCTTGGGTTTTTCGGAAGGGGCTGTTTATCCTTTTAATTACTATGTGGGTTATGAGATGGGAGATGTTACCCCTCCTCCTCCTGGCATGGCAGCGTTGTATACCGCCAGGTCCGTAGCGGTTTGCGTTTCCCTTGTTGTTCATATTTGATGGAACTAAGTTGTTTCTTTGGCGTTTCTCCTCTCGATCTATCTCCGTATGGTGTCCGTGTTTGGGTTGGTTTTAGAGTGCTATGTCATCGTCAATGGTGGTCCTATTCCCTTGTTCTTTTCCGTTGTTTCTTTAGGCTCCGATATCATCGAGTGACTAGGATGTTTGGCTTTGTTGTTCTCTTTCCTTCGCCTCCGCGGTCTTATTTCGCCGGTTTGGGTGAGTTTGCTTGGGATCCTCTCTTCATTTTGTTAGCCTTGCTGATGATTTGAGCTATAAGTGGAGGAACTATTACCTATTTGTTAAGGTTATCCCTCTTCCTTGGCTTGCCGATCCTTGTTCCGATAATGACCCCGTTGTAGATTTTTTCGAGCTTACTCTCGAAGATAGGAAGGTTGTTGGGGCTGTATATGCCTCTCATAAGTCTTGTAGTTATACAGCCGTGGGTGCTCTTACGGAGTCAGATCTCCATGATGCGGGAATTCTATTGACATCCGCTTTGGTAGGCATTTTTTGGTCTCCATCTTTATATGTTTATTGTTGTTCTTCTTGCAGATTGGTTTGTTGACAAAGCCTCCCGTCTACAGGTAGGTGACTCTACCCAAGGTGCCCCCTATTCCTCTAGAGGAAAAGGGCTTCGGGTATCTGCCATCCGAGCTTCTCTAGAGTCTAGGGCTTTGGAGCGCTTTGAAGTATCCGGTATGTATTCCTCTTCTCACCCCATGTGTGGCGTTTATCCGTTATTCCTATATTTTTTGTACTATGACTTGATGCCTTATCCCGTCGTTGTTTTTGTTGCCCAGGTAAAGTTGCCACTACTGATGGTAAGGGGCCTACTGTTGATAGTGTTTTCCAATCTTCTGTCCCGGCTTTGGAGGTGCCTTTTGAAGGTATGTCCTGTTCCCTGTGTGTTTTATATGGTTAAGGCTATTTATATATGTATGGATATGCAGGTTGTGTGTGTCCTCCCCCGATTTCTCGTAACGATCTCGTTCGCCCTCTAGAGGGTGATATAGAGGGTACGGAGAGGAAACCCTTTGCACGCTATCGCTTTGATCGCCATTCTTCTCTTCGCACTCCTGAAGTCGGTGTGCGTATGCTGAATGCTTTCGTCGGACCCTCCGATCGCCGATTGGTCCCCGATTGTCGCTTTGCGGTGAATACTTATGTTAGAGAGGCGTTGTCTCAGTTTGCACCTGTAGGTGTTTGCATCCTTTGTTTTGTATATGTTGCGCTTTTATGACTTGGTTTCTCTATTTTCTTTCATTGTGTGGCTGACATGGTGAACATGTCCTCCTTCGTTGTTGAGCTTGTTGAGAAGGTGGAGGTTCATCAAGCTGTCTTAGGGAAGTATGAGGAGGCTCTGTGTCAGCTGAATGTTGAATTGGAGCGTTGTGACTCCCTTTATTCCCTTTCCGAGAAGGGGGTGGAAGTTTTGGAAAAAGAGGTTGAACGCCTTCGGGTGAGGGTGTAGGTCATGCGGGTGTTGAAGATAAGGCTGATGAGGTTGAATTTGCTTCCATTATCGCGGAGAGGGTTGCCCAAGGGCTTGCTGATTACAAGTTGTCACCCGTTTTTCATGCTGATGCTGTGGCGAAGTGTACCGAAATGCTTTTTGATATTGGTGAATATCTTGCTTCAAGATACGTGGTGTTGATTCATCATTTTATTTTGGGTCTCTTGATGGCCTTACGGGGTTCTCTTGTTATGACGTGCGTACGTTATTTGATGAGTATGATACCTTACCGGGTATAGATGGGTTCCCAACTTCTACTATCCCTCCATAAGCTTCCCCTGCCTTGGACTCCCCTAGCTATTGGGTGGGCGAGTGGCCTTGTCCTCCTGTGGTGGTTCCTAGGTGATGTGTGTTTGGTACTCCAATTTGCTGTTTGTGTTGCTATGTATAGGGCATTGCCCGCTTGTTGTGTAACATTGTATTCTTTGCACTTAGTTTTTCTTTTGGTATTTCCTGACTGTAAGAGCATTCGTATCCATGTATGACGCTTTAAATAGCGATTATTTGTAGTACTTTATTACCTAGGCTTATATTGCTTGGGGTCTGTGTTTGGCATTAAGACCAAACTAGTTTTCTTTTATTCGTATCCCTATGGTTACTCTATTAATATGTATGTATTTACATGGCACGAGTATTGTGTCCGCTTAGTAAGGTGCCGTATGCGTTGTTATTAAGTGCGTATGAATTTAATGGAATATATCGAATGTCAATAAGACATGGCTACACATATATCACCGTTATAGGTGTCCCGGTTTAGTCTCTTTTATTTGAGACATCACACCTCTTAGCATATTATGTCAAGGGTGTTTTTTTTAATGCAAAAGCATTTTATTCGGCGTACGACCCGAGGTATTCGCGCTATTTGGTTTCTTATCCAAATCAGGTGTATATTAATGGTCTGATCGCACTATATGGTTTCTTATCCACGATAGATGGGTCGTCCATGGTGTTATCATGCCCTCCTGGGTGATCAGCCAAGAGTATGGTGAAGGCTATTTAAACCCTTTCTGTAGGAGGGTGGCCACCCTTGGATGTTCATCCCCCGGGGTACGTTGGCTTCAAGCTGTACCTGTTCACTTTATGAAAACACTTGCTTTTTCAACATGGTAGAATTTGTATGCTATAAGGTGTGAGGTACCTATGAACCAATTCTTATAAATATGCAGTGCAGCTTGTATGCCTTTCTAAATGGGCATGTATCAAATATTTTCAGCAAGATAAAGGGATATCGCAAAACCTTTCAACCACCCGTCTTATGAGTAGTACTTCTTTAGGTGTCCCCTGCTGAATGTGTTTGTCGAGATTCTGTCTTCCTCGTCATCTAGGCGGTACGCATTTATTGTTGAGATCGAAAATATCTTGTATAGCCCTTCCCGTTTTGGAGACGGCTTGTTTATCCGGTCGAGGTGTGAGAATTCGGTTCTCTTGAGAACCATTTCTCCGACATGAATTGTCGTGCCCTTACTCGGCGGTTGTAGTAACGCGCCGTTGCGAGGCGCATTCTTGCTTGTATTTCTTCCGAATGCCATCGTTTTTCGTCTGCTAAGTCCAGCTCAAGGCGTCTTGCGTCATCGTTTGTTTTTTCGTTGAAGTGTGTCGTCTTGTAGGATGCCACTGCTATTTCGACCGGTGCCACTGTCTCGGTCCCGTATACCAAGCTGAAGGGGGTTTCTCCTGTTGTCTTCATAGGTGTCGTTCTTACGGACCATAAGACATTTTCAAGTTCTTCAACCCATTGCCCCCCAGGGCGTGGACTCTTTTCTTTAGCCCATCCAAGACTATTTTGTTGGCTGATTCAACTTGACCGTTCTTTTGCGCGTGCTTGACTGAAGCAAAATGATGGTCAATACCCAATTGCTCGCAGAGGTAGGCCAATTTTTTACCTTTCAATTACGGTCCATTACCGCTTATCAAGGCCTTTGGGATGCCGTATCTTGAGATAATGCGTGCCTTTATGAATTTGATGATTTGTGCTTCTGTTTTCCTTGCCAATGCTTTTGCTTCTATCCATTTTGAAAAGTAATCTATTGCTATGAGGATGCACGTCCTTTGTCCCGTCGCCTTTGGGAATGGTCTGTCTATATCAATTCCCCATTGTGCAAATGGCCATGCACTTGTGATGCTTGTCAATTCTGCTGCCGGTGCTAGTATGTTTCTAGAGTATCTTTGACATGAGTCGCATGCTTGGACCTTTTCTTTTGCCTCCATGTTCATTGTCGGCCAGTAGTATCCCATGCTTAATGCCTTTTCTATCAATGATTTTGCCCCTTCATGACAAGCTGCATTTCCTTCATGGAGTTCCCTCAAGACCCTGTCGTTTTCGGATGTGCTATGCATTTCTGATATGGGGTGGGATAACCTTTTTTATATAGGTTTCCATCCACTATTGTGTAATTGATTGCTAGCCTCTGGATCATGGTAGCCTCTGTTGTGTCCTCTGGCAGCGTCCCATTGGATATATATTTGTGGATTGGTGTCATCCAAGTGGTCTCGGGGTCTATTGCCAGTAACTCCATGCTATCTATGACGCAAAAAAGCTTTTTCTCTAGGAAGTGTACCTCTCTTGGTTCCTTATTGCCTTGGGAAAATTTGCTCAACTCGTCCGCCTCTTTGTTTTCCTCCCTTGGTATTGCGGTGATCTCGAAGGTGTCAAAACTTGTGAGCAAATTTGTAGCTTGTTGTAGGTACCTCTGCATTGTTTCTGATTTTGCCTCAAAGTCTCCCTTTACCAGATTGACGACTAGTTGTGAGTGGCATTTTGCCCTTAAATGTTTCACACCTATTCCTCTTGCTATCATCAACCTTGTGATGAGAGCTTCATATTCCGCCTCATTGTTGGTTTCTCTGAAGGTTAGTGCCAGTGCGTAACACAAATATTGATAGTATCCCAAGTATGCATCCATAAAACTCATTACTTCGTGGCCTGACGTTGCGTCAACCAGTTGATCTATCCTTGGAAGTGGGTAGGAATCTTTCGGGCATGCGTTGTTTAGATCTCGAAAGTCTATGCACATTCTCCAAGTTACTCCCGATTTCTTTACCAATACTGGATTTGCTACCCATGTTTGGTGCTTGTATTCTTTGATGAAGCCTGCTTCTATTAGTTTGCCTACTTCTTCGCGAATGGCCACTTTTTTGCTACCACCCATCGGTTTTACCTTTTGGGTTATTGGTCACTTGAGGTGAGATGACCTCTTCACTTATCCCTGGCATGTCGCTTGGAGACCATGCGAATAGGTCCTTATACTCCTTGAGGAGCTCTATTATTGGTGATGCTTGTGTTAGCGAGACCCCTATTTTTACCTTCCTTTGCTGGTCATAAATTGCAACTTCTCGTAACTCCTCCATGGGTGAGGGGCGTCCATTTTCTTCTCTTAGGGTCTGCATCTATTTCCACCCGTGCTTTCTCTATTGTCAAGGCTGTTGGTTGCAATGATATTGTGTAGCATTGTTTGGCTGAATCTTGATTCCCTAGGACCTCTACTATGCCTTTGTCTGTCGAGAACTTCATCTTTTGGTGTGCTGTTGAGGGGACCATCCCATATTTATTTATCGTTGTTATGCCTAGGATGCCGTTGTATTCCGTGAGGCATTCGACTATTAAGAAAAGCTCCTCTATATGAAGCTCGGTTTCTCCTTCCCCTGTTGATAATGGCAGTGTAACCACTCCTGCTGGGTAATCCAAGTTTCCCGCGAAGCCTATCAATGGTGTGTGTACTGGCTTCATGTCCTTTCTTGTTTTTCCTAGGTTTTTTAGGGTCTCCACCATGAGTATTTTTGATGAACATCCCCCATCTACCAGAATTCTTCCGACCTTGACGTTGTTGATCTTCATTGTAACTACCAATGCATTGTCCTGTGGGTATTGAACATGCTCCATGTCTTCTTTGGAAAATGCTATGGCTTCGGTTGACGGATGCTTTGAGTCTTTTCCCTGTGTTTCTAGGGAGTATGTTTCTCGTCCTTCGGATTATTCGCCTCCTGAACCGAATCCCCCATGAATGAAGTATGTTGTTACCATCTTTTCTCTTGGGTTTTTGTACGCGGGATGTTGTTCGAGACGTACAGACAGCACCAATGTTGGATTAAGCCCGTTGAGGTTCATCCGTAGAGTGCGCCTTCGAGGTCTTTATCCATCAGTGTGCTCGACTTCTCCTTATGCTCCCGTGAACCTGCAAAAAGGATTGCGCCGGAGGGGGGTGGTTTCTGGCGAACCCTCTCTGATGCCTAAGTAAGAATCACTTACCATGAATGAAGAATATGAGGGGTATTTATAGAGTTTTGGGATTTGGCCACGTGAGTGTTAGGGTCCTCGGAATATTCCCTTTGGAGATAGGGAGCAACAGTATGCCCATGGGTCGGGGATGCGTAATTCGGTCGTGTGGATGTCCAGGTGTTTATTGGTGTTACCTGAATCCAAGGGGCCGACTATCGGGATACGTCGGCCCTATTTTGTGTTGCTAGTCCGGCACCTCGTGCTGGACTACTAGTCCGGCGTCTCGTGTCGGACTACTAGTCCAGCGTATTGCGGCGGACTGGTTCGGCATTAGCTGGGTTGGCTTTTAGTTGAGTTTTGAAACCGGATGAGCCTTAATGAGGTCCAGTCGGGTGTATATCCATCATTAACCTTATACCTGGATGACATACTCATTGCTGCAAAAGATGTGAGTTTCATGAATGAATCAAAGTACTGGTTGGCATTTGTATTTGAAATTAAAGACATGAGAGAGGTTACGTACATTTTGGGCATTATAATTGCTAGAGATCGTGCCGCCCGAAGAATATGTCTATCTTAGGAAGCCCATATCAACAAACTGTTGAAAAGGTTCAGATTACAAGATGCCAAACCCGTGGAGACGCTGGTAGCATTCGGGTGCGCGTTGTCAAAATGTTACAGCCCAAAGAACCAGCAAGAGCGTGAATACATAAAGAGCGCAAAGTATTTAAGCATGGTCGGAAGTCTCGTGTACGCCATGCTTTGCACTGGTCCAGACATCTGTTACGCGGTGGGCCTAGTAGCAAGATTCCAATCAGACCCTGGCTATCAACATTTAAAGGCTGTAAAACGGATCATACGTTATCTGAAATGTATTGCCGACTAAGTACTCTGATATGGGGGCTAGAAGTTAGAATTGACCATTTTAGTGACGCCGCCCATGGTGGCGATCAGGACGATCGTAAGTCCACCACAGGAGGAGTCTTTCACCTTGTTAATGCCGCTATTTCATGGACAAGCAAGAAGCAATCCCGTGTCGCGTTGTCTACGATGGAATCAAAATTCCTTGCTCTCTCAAAAATTGTGCAAGAAGCAATCTGGCTGAAAAGGCTTCATACAGCACTGCTTGATGACGATGTCGGGAGTAAGCCTGTGATGGTGTACCCTGATAGTCAGGCAGCTATTGCGGCAGTTAAGAATCCAAAGTATCATAGTAGGACTAAACACATTGATGTGAAATATAATTATGCTAAATCTATGGTAGAAGACAATATAATCACTTTAGAATACTCGCCCACTGATGACATGGTAGCGGACCCATTAACTAAACCATTACGCAAAGAGACATTTGAAAAGCACGTTAAACTGCTTGGATTGCGTAGGGTTTAAAAGTGGGCATGTATCTGTGATAACGTTTTGATAATTGAAAGTTACATTTTTAATAAATGAGAGAATGGAAAATTGAGTTTATGATTCCTCGATGTCATAATGTTTGATTACATCGGATTTTACAGTCTATAAACTAAGTCGTAGGAAGACGCAATCCTCTACCTATATTATGTCGAATGTGGGCCTTGCCTTGTCACAAAGGCACGGTCGTCTTGTAGTAGAGGGTGACCTCTACCGTAACAAGACTGGCTAAGAACCAGGGGGATAAAATTGGTTACGCAAAACGATCATTTGGTTTCTGAGTAACACGACATGATCATCGTTTTGCACATCGCCGTAATGAACTCTGTTCATCATTCACCACATTATGGGCCAGATGAAAATTCTCTGATAGCATTATTGACATATCCCACTCCTGACAATGTTCGGGTATGCTATTGACGCGTGCTTCATACTACGCGTGCCATGTTCGACCACGGGGTCAGGCTCGGTTGTGCTAGGTAGAATCCTCGAGATTCGGATGAGCGCAAACATCTTCATCTCGAGCGTGTGATTGATCCCGGGAACCTTATGGAGAGGCACCTGAAGTATCCTCATGGACTCAGAACTCATATCTAAGGTCAGGCTCAATGTTAGCTTCTCGGAGTACGAGAATAGTGCAGAAGAAAAAGGCCAAGTGACCACGTCTTTGCAAACCGGTTGGGTTTGACTAAGGATATGAGCGATGGGGATTGTTAAGCTCACCTGTAATTCACCAATTCTTGTATTCACTAGGTGGCCACCAGCCGGATATTAGTTGAAGGTTGTGAATACTTGTGCGGATGCCTTGGAGAAGTATTCCTATTTGGAAACTAGGCAATTGGATAATTGACAGTTGACCTAGGATACAGCGTGATACATTTAATGTTTCTAACGGGTTTATTGGAAATAGGGAATCAACGTTCCGTGGGCGCTACAACACTCCTAACAGAAGAGTAGCACAATGCCTGTCGTATCCGCTATTCGCACGAAAAACATCGTATGAACTATTCGGAAGCAGGGACAAGATCGGAAGAATGAAATGTTGATGCGATTTGTAAAACAATACATTAACAGGCACCCTTCCATTCCGGCGAGTGGGAGCTGTTAGCATATGGTTGTTGGGCGCCGTAAATGGAAGCCCATTAATATGTATATGTTACCTAAGACAATTGGGTAAATGTCACAGTAGGGAAATTGGGCTAGACCCAAATCCAAATTGACATGAGAGGCCCAAAATTAGGTCTCCCTTATACGCAATGGCCGGCTGAAATATAGGTGTGGGCAAAGTGGACTTTTGTCCACTTTGCTCCTCCTATAAATAAGGAGTGTTAGGGGCTATATTTGGTTAGATCATAGTTCCTTATTTGTGGTAATTTAAGAGCAAACCCGTCCTCCCTAAATACCGCACTTCGGCCGAACCACCTTCACCACCAAGGGTGTGCCAATTTGCTTTGAGCAAACACTCTGGAGATCTGTCCCAGCCAAGAATCGATCAGAGGCTTTGCTGTGGAGACTATACCGCGTAGGACTTCCTTAACAAGAACCTCTGCAAGTTATGTCCGGTGGATCGAGAACTCCCTCAACAAGATATTGGGATTACAGAATGCGTTTAAGGAATGTGTACATCTTCCACTGCGTAATTGTGATTACTAGCATGTACCGTTTCTGAGTTTTTGTAGTATTTAGCCCCGTAATCCAAAACATAAAGCTGTAAAAGGTTTATCCTGACACAAAACATCTGATGTAATTCACTCTTGAATTTTTCAGATGTGGTAAACGACATGAGCTCGAAGTTCTCGACTATCTTTTCCTTTAGTTGCTGCATTATGATAAGAACCTCATCATTGCTGTATCATCTTTCAATATTCATTTGAATTGATGATTTTGGCTGTATACATTTCAGATTATTGAATAAAGTAATTGTCATTGAGATTGAATCCAATTCGATTATGAGTACAATTTACTTATCAATTATAGACCCGGTCAAAGGGATCGATCCGAACAAAATCCAATGTTAAGGGAAAATAACGAAATTTCGGTTTGGTTAAAAGGCCGATAAGTGAACGAACACGCATAATCCAATTAATTGTAACCCATCGATTGCATAACTAAAACATCCGATCTAGTTATAATTAATTGTTAGTACTCCATAATTTTTTATTAATAACGTAAGGAAAAACATGTATGAAACTGATTATTAAATTTTGGAAACGAAACGATTTCACCTAGGGTCAGCACCTAGGGTGGCGCGCAGGTAGTGCAAGTATCCCTTTAAAAACGATAGACATCGATTCCAAATGAAAAGTTAATGATGAGATGTAAGATTTTGATGCTCGGAATAAATTTCATTAATAACTTAGCCCAATTTGGGTTTACTCAATGATTACTCGTAATTCGAGAGCATTGAATGCTTCAAGAGTTATCTCAATCTCGTAAAGAATCTGCTGATGCTGCACTGACAGAGGTGTAGAATACCTCTCGAATGAGTTTAATAAGTTATGTAATGAAAATGGCATTTTCCGTAAAAGGACGATCCCTATACGTCGCAATAGAACAGTTTGAAAGTAAGACGTAATCATACACTCTTGGACATGGTAAGAACCATGATAACACAAGCTCAACTTTCGATATCCTATTGGGGTGATGCGTTGTTGTCTGCCACTCATGTTGTAAACTGTGTACCAACAAAATCGGTGGACACGAAACCATATGAGTTCTGGACTGGTAAAGAGTTGGATCTTACCAGGCTACACCCTTGGGGTTGCACAGCTTACACGAATCAAACTGAAAGTCGATACGGCAAGTTGGGACCTAAAGGATTGAAAAGTATCTTTATTAGATACTCAGAAAACTCTAAGGGATACGTGTTTGTGGCGTCTCAGGAAATGGTGGCATGGTTGAATATGAGTCCAGATATGTTACATTTGTTGAGGATGAATTTCTTAAGCTTGTTGACATCAAAACGAATGAAGTCTTAATAGAACTAGAACAGGATGAGAATGATCAGGTCCCACTTACTTCGACTGAGAGATTTGAGGGAGCAACAACAGGAAATGATATGGTAAATTAGAATGGGGACATTTTCATAATAAATCTAGTGGGAGGAGGCAATCCAACCACATAAATCATAGTTGCTCCCGGTCCGAATCAAGTAGAACCTGATCATGATCATCTAGTTGCTAAACCGTTGGATGAAAATCCTATAATTCCTAAACTACCTACTTGGGCCAGTGGGAGTGGGACAACCAACTTGGTTCCTTGTCCGATAGACAATGGAACTCGTCTCGGAGGTAGAATCCCGAGACCAAGAGGCCGTCAAAGAAAAGTTGTAGGAGAAGGTTCTAGTAACACTGATGTGAACAGTCTCAAAGCGGACATGAGTTGAAGAGGGACGGATAAACAAGACAAGAAGATCAAAGACACTCTCCAAGAGTTATGTTATTTATATCCAGTGTCTTTAGTTTGTTGAAGTGTTTTTCAATAGTTAATTTGCAGAAATTATGTGCTGTGCGTTTTGCCTATGGGTCTTTTATTTGGGTTTGTTTAATTAAGTCATTTAAGGGTTTAATGGGTTGTACAACACCAAGCCTCATTAAATAAGTCTATTAGGGTTTCTTTTAGTCCATTCTTGGTTTCTTTAGGTATAGTTTGCAGCCTTTAAATAGCCACCTTAAGAGTTGGCCGATTTTTTTTAATCGAGTTTGAATTCAGTTTCTGTGAAGAGTGTTTTTTCTCCTTACGAACTTATAAAGGCTCCCTTGTGATGTTCAACCCCGACTTATCGAACGGATCTCCGTCCCCGTTTGTGGCGTCTTCGACATATCCCCTAAACCTGAACTGGAAACAATCCAGGACATCGATTTAGTTGAATTCCATCAACCCGAAGGAAGAATCACATCAATTGGTATTAGAGTTCAGCTTCGAGTTTCAGGTTTCCAATCCTCTTTTGTTATTGTTATCGCCTCTGCACTTCTGCCAGGGAAAAAAACGAAATTAGAAGAAAAAAAAAAAGAGAAAACATGTTTGGTAGTTCCAACTTTGTTCTATCTTCTATAGAGTTTCAGTCTGTTGCACAAGAACTATAAGTGGAGTTGCACAAATTCAATAATAAAGCGGTAGAACTGAATTATGAGAAGTTTGATCGGGAGAATGGGATGAGTATTAGGAAGATAAGAATTCCATCATTCTATGGGAAAAGTGATCCGGAAGCATATCTTGAATGGGAGAAAAAGGAGGATCTAGTGTTCGATCGTTGTAATTTCTATAAGCACAAGAAGGTTAGATTAGCTGCAATTGAATTATATGATTATGCTAGTACTTGGTGGCATCAACTATGCATAGATAGGAGGCGGAATGAAGAAAGTGCAATTGCAACATGGGCTAAGATGAAAATGGTGATATGGCAACGATTCGTGCCGAGTCATTACTACCGCAATCCATACTGCTCAATTATTGCTTACAAGGAAAAACCGCAGTCTAAGACAACCACCATCATTAAAGCTTCCCAAGGGAGCTTATATACTTTTTCATCTACTAGTGAAGTTAAGTTGACTGAAAAAGTTGATCAAGTAGATGAGATATTGTCAGAATCTGAACTTCAGGAAAAAAAGATATCGCCGATTCAATGCATTCTCTACGCGATAATATTGTGGATCAGACTGAAGATGCAAACCACGACAATTCTATTCCAGATGCACAATATGCTTCAATAGATTGCATGACATTGAATGTACAAATGAATACACGATCTGCTATAATGTTAGAGCAGCACTCAAGGTTGAGTTGCACGGATGACCTTAATTCCTATGAAATGGAGTGCCTTAATGAATATGGAGGTCTTCAGATAGACAACCAAAATGATAAGCCTCCACTATTGCGTGATGTAGTCAATGGAGATCCTTTTTTTGAAAATGCTCCCATGGGATCGCCTTTACTTTGAGGCCGTTAAAGACATGGGTTGCAGATTTCCCTATTCACCGGAAGGCAAGATTAGATTCTCGAGGCAAGAGTCTGGACGAATCTTCTTGAAGAAGGGGAGAATGATGTGAATAGTCTCTAGGTGAACATGAGTTGAAGAGGGATGGTTAAACAAGACCAGAAGATCAAAGACACTCTCCAAGACTTATGTTATTTCTATTCAGTGTCTTTAGTTTGTTGAAGTGTTTTTCACTAGTTAATTTGCTGAAATTATGTGCTGGGCGTTTTACCCATGGGTCTTTTATTTTGGTTAGTTTAATTAAGATATTAAGGGTTTAATGGGCTGAAAAACACCAAGCCTCATTAAATATGTTTGTTAGGGTTTCTTTTAGTCCAGTCTAGGTGTCATTAGGTATAGTTAGCATCCTTTAAATAACCACCTTAAGAGTTGCCCAATTTATTTTAATCAAGTTTGAATTCAGTTTTTTGTGAGGAATTTTCTTCTCTTGGTTCTTTGAGAACTACCGAACTTATCTGATTATTCTGTGGCGTTCGACTCGGACTTATCGATCAAGAATTCCATCCTTGATTGTGGCCTCATCACCGTACCAAGGTTCTTGCTTCCCATGCAACGATTCGAGGTCATCCACCCATGCATGAAGTAGAAATGGTCCAACAACATCAGCTTGCTCGACGAGAATCACATCAAACGCCCTGGTTCCTAGTGGGAGTCTTGTTCCTAGTAGGAGTATTGTCCCCAGTGGGAATATATTTCTAGATGAGAATAATGAGCCTAGACGAAGTCTAAGTCAAGAAGTACCATCGAAAGAGGTGAATTGTTCACCCTGACTTCGGTTAATGAACCTGTAACGGTTAAACAATCCTTGGATGGTCCTCAATTAAAGGAATGGAGGAAATCAATAGAGGAAGAGATCGCCTCTGTGAAAGCCATTTCTGTTTGGACTTTATTTGATTTGCCTGGTAAGCGTAGAGCAATAGGGCTAAGTGGGTTCTGAAATTGAAACTAACTGCCGATGTAAACGCTGAGCGATATAAAGCTCGACTTGTCGCTAAAGAATATACCCAACTCCACTGAATGGACTTGATGAGACTTACTCACCGATTGTGTGTTACACCTTGGTCCAGGCCATTTTGGCCTTGGTTGCTAGCCTCGATCTCGAACTGCAACAGATGGATGTTAAGACTGCCTTCCTTCATGGGAACTTGGATGAAGAAATCTACATGGAGATACTAGAGGGTTTCTCATCCCCTTGAAACGAATGTAAAGTTTTTAAGCTCCAAAGATTGATCTATGGGTATTAAACAATCGTCTCGGCAATGATACAACATGTTCCATGTGGAAATTGTTGGTAACGGATTTGTGAATCTTTACGAGGATGTCTGCGTTTACACGAAGACCTTAGGGTCAAAGTATGTTATCCTGACATCTCGCGAATGATGTGAGTAATTTGAATGAATCAAAATTCTTGCTAGCATTTGTGTTTGAGATGAAAGACACGGGGAAGGCCACTTATATCCTAGGCATTAAGATTTCTAGGAATCGTGGGTCTAAAAAATTATGTCTTTCTTAGAAAGCCTATATCAACAAGTTGTTAAGAAGGTTCAATCTCTTTGATGCTAAAACTGTGGATACGCCGGTTGTGTTAGGGTGTGCGCTGTCGAAGCGTGATGGCCCAACGAACCTAGCAGAGCGTGAACAGATGAAAAGTGCATAGTACCTCAGTATGGTAGGTTGTCTAACGTACGCAGTGCAATGCACTCGTCCTGACATCTGTTACGTTGTGGGTTTGGTAGCACAATTCAAATCGGACCCCGATTATATACATTTAAAAGCCGCCAAACGGATTCTGAGATATCTGAAAGGTATGGCTGACTACGGACTGTGCTATGAGGGAAGTAAGCTAGAATTGATAGGAAATAGTGACACCGACCATAGTGGTAATCTAGATGATCGTAAATCCCCCTCAAGAGGAGTGTTTCTCCTTGCTAACGCTGCCATCTCTTGGATGAGCAAGAAGCAATCCTGCGTCGCTGTCCAGTATTGAATCTGAATTCCTAGCTCTCTCAAAGAATGCACACGAGGTTGTCATGCTAAGGAGACTGATGATTGCCCTGCTTAACGTCGAGGATGGGAGTAAGCCTTTGTGCGTTTACACTGACAGTCAAGCAGCGATATGGGAAATCAAGAATCCTATATACCATAGTAGGACTAAACACATTGATGTAAAATATAACTATGCAAAATTGATCACATTTGAATTCACGCCTTCTAAAAACGTTGGATCCATTAACTAAACATTTACTCAAGGATGTTTTCTAAAAGCACGTAAAAACTTCTTGGAAGGCTTGTGATGTGACCGTAATTTTTTTGAATTCGAAGTGATATTTGAATAAATGAATTGATAATTGAGTTTATGATTTTACGATGTCATAATGGCATTATTACATCGGATGGACGGTCTATAAACTAGTCGTTGGAGCGTAAAACCTCCTAATAAAATATGTCAAATGTGGACCTTGCCATGCCATAGGGGCTCGGTCGTCTTGTGAAAAGGATTCCTCAGCCATATCAAGACCGACTAAGAACCATGAGATTTCAAAAGATAATCCTGGTTAAGCAAAACGATCATATGGTTTGGGGAAACACGACATGATCAAAGTTTTGCAGATCACCGTGACGAACTATGTTCGTCTACCACCACATTATGGGCTAGATGGGAATATACAATAGCATACTTCATACGACATTCCCATTCCTGATATAAATTCTGGTTATGCTGTCGACGCGTACTTCATACTGCGCGTGCCATGTTCGACCAACAGGTCAGGCTCGGTTGTGTTAGACGAAATCTTCGAAGATTTTGAAGGACACAAAATTCTTCACCTTGAGCGTGTGTCTGATCCCGGGTGCTGAATGAAGCAGCACCCGAAGTACCCTTATCACTCGGAATTCATATATAAGGTTAGGCTCAAAGACGCTTCCAGGCGTACGAGCGTAGCATTGAACCAAAAGGCCAAGTGACCACTTTTTCGGCACCGGTTGAGCTTGACAAAATATATGAACGATGGGTATGGTCATGCACATCTTTCATTCTCCGACTCTTGTATTAACTAGGTGGTCACCAACCGGATATTAATTGAAGGTTGTGAATACTTGTGTGGATGCCTTGGTGAATTATCCCTTTGTGCGAACTAGGCAGTTGGAGAATTAAAGTTGACCAGGGGTACATCGTAGCACAGAGTAGTAACAGGTGTATAACATGACAAGGAATCAACGTTCCACGGACGCTACAAAACCCTTAACCGATGAGTAGCACGATGTCTTTTTTTTTTTATGGTCGCACGGAAAACCTCGTATGAACAATACGAGAACATGGTTGGATCACGAATGGATATTGATCGGTTGGTCGATAACATATTAATAGGCTCCCTCTCATTCCAACGAGTGGGAGCTGTTGGCATTTGGTGTATATCGGCCGCCGTAATTGGGAGCCTATTAATATAAGCCCAACAGATTAAGCACAATTGGGATTAGCCACGTATGGTATTTTAGGCCAGGCCAAAATCCCTTTGAGCCACAATTAGCCCAAAATGGTCGAACCCATTTTGTGAGTATTTCGGCTGAAATTAATAGGGTAAACCCTTGGTGAGTTTTGCTCACACCCTCTTATAAATAGGAGGTCTTAAGGGATTTATTAGGGTTAATCACTCTCTCCCTAAGTTGACAAGAATATAAATCCCTCTCCCTAATATACTAGAGGTTCGGCCGAAGCTTAAAAAGCACAAGGAGGTGCCGAAATTGTGTTAAAAATTTACCCTAGAGATCCATCATGTCACCGGATTGAAAGAGACTTTTTTGTGGAGACAATTGCTTGCAGATTGCTCCTTAATCAGAGTTCCTGCGGGACACGTCCGACAGATCGAGAACTACCACGGCAACGATCTTGGTCTACAGAAGATAAATTGGTATGTGCTCCATTCCGCTGCGTAATTAGTTTACATGGAATGTACATGTGTTTTAATCCGTAGTAAGTATCCCCTAAATCCATCAGACCGGACCGGACCGGTCAAACCGGGTTGACCAGACTGATCGGACCGGGTTGACCGCAGGGCAATCGGGGCCAAATGGGTTCTGAAATTGAATCTCACTGCCGATGGAAACGTTTAACGATACAAAGCTCGACTTGCCGCGAAAGGTTATACCAAACTCCACATAATGGACTTTGATGAGACTTACTCACTGAGTGTGTGTTACACCACGGTCTGGGCCATTTTGGCAATGGTTGCTAGCCTCGATCTCGAGCTGCACCAAATGGATGTTAAGACTTCCTTCCTTCATGGGAATTTGAAGGAAGAGATCTACACAGAGAAACCAGAGGGTTTCACTTCCCATGGAAAAACGTAAATTTTGTAAGCTCCAAAGGTCGATTTATGGTCTTAATTAATCGTCCCGGCAATGGTACCACAGGTTGCACGAGGAAATCGTGGGCAACAGATTCGTTAATCTTCACGAGGATCCCTGCGTGTACACTAAGGTGTCAAAGTATGTAATCTTGATGTTATACGTCGCTGACATTATTCTTCCCGCAAACGATGTGAGTTATTTGAAGAAGTCAAATTCTTTGTTAGCATCTGTATTTGAGATAAATGACATGGGAGTGGCCATATTACATACTGGGAATTAAAATTGCTAGAGATCGTGGTGCTCGTATATTATGTCTTTCTCAGGAAGCCTATATCAACAAATTATTAAGAAGGTTTAGTCTCTATTATGCTAAACCTGTGGAGACACCAGTTTTATATGGGAGTGTGTTGTCGAAGTGTGATGGCCCAAAGAACCAGGTAGAGTGTGAACAAATGAAAAGTGCAGAGTACCTTATTATGGTAGCAAGTTTTATGTACGGGATGCAATGCACTCGTCCAAATATCTATTACACTGTGTGATTAGTAGCGCATTTTCAGTCGAACCCCGGTTATAAACATTTACGAGCCGTGAAACGAATATTTAGATATCTGAAAGGTACGGCAGACTACAGACTGTGCTATGAGGGAAGCAAGCTTGAATTGATAGAATATAGTAACGCCGACCATGGTTGTGAACTAGATAATCGTATGTCCACCTATGGAGGAGTGTTTCCCCTTGCTAATGCCGCCATCTCTTGGACGGGTAAGAAGCAATCCCGTGTCACACTGTCTACTATGGAATCCGAATTGGTAGCTCTACCAAAGAATGCACAGGAGGCTGTCTGGCTAAAGAGACTCTTGCCCATCCTGCTTGACGTCGAGGACGGAGTAAGCCTTTGCGCATTTATTCTGATAATCAAGCTGCGATAGGGGTAGTCAAGAATCTGAAATACCATAGTAGGAAAAAACAGATTTATATAAAATACAACTAAGCCAAGAGTGTGGTAGAAGACAAGTTAATTACAGTCGAATTCATGCTTTCCGAAAACACGGTTGCGGATCCATTGCCTAAACCCTTACGCGGATATATTTTTGAAAAACATGTAATACTGCTTGCCTTGTGTAGGATTTAGAAGGCTTGTAATTTGTGACAGGAACATTTTTGGATTTGAAGTAATATTTGAATAAAGAATATCTATTTCAGTTTATTATATTTACGACATCATAATGAAAATACTACATCGGATGTACGATCTATAAACTAGTCGTTGGAGCGTAAAACCTCCTAATAAAATATGTCGAATGTGAACCCTACCATGTCACACGGGCACGGTTGTCTTGATGGAAGGGAAACCTCGGCCATATCAAGACCGGCTAAGAACCATGGTATTTTGAAAGATAAATCTAGCTATGCAAAATGATCATTTGGTTTTGGGGTACACGATATGATCATATTTTTACAGATCGCTGTGACGAACTTCGTTCATCTACCACCACATTCTGCGCTAGATGAGATTCTACGATAGCATATTACATCCCCACTCCTAATTTAAAATAAATTCAGGTTATACTATCGATGAACACTTCATACTGAGTGTGCCATGTTCGACCACGGGGTCAGGTTCAGTTGTGTTAGACGAAATCTTCCAAGATTTTGAAGGACACAAACTTCTTCACCTTGAGTGAGTGACTGATCCCAGGTCCTAAATGAAGCAGCACCCGAAGTACCCTTACCACTTGGAGCTCATGTCCAAGGTTGGGCACAATGTTCACTCCGAGTCGTACAAGCACAGTGCCTGAACAAAAAGGCCACGTGACCACGTTTTGGGAAACAGTTAAATTTGACTAAAAATATGAGCAACAGGGATGGTCATGGATATCTGTAATTCTGCGACTCTTGTATTAACTAGGTGTCCACCAGCCGTATATTAGTTGAAGATTGTGAATACTTGTGCAGAAGCCATGGAGAAATATTCGTTTAGGAAAACTAAGCAATTGGAGAATAACAGTTGACCAGGGGTAGAACGCGGCACAAAAAAGTAACAGGTTGGGAATCAACGTTTCGCAAACATTATAACACTCTTATTCGATGAGTAGCACGAAGTCCGTTGGGTTTTCCGGCTGCACGGCAAATCTCTTATGAACAATACGAGAACTGGATTAGATCAAAGAATAAATATTGATGTGTTGGGCATCAACATATTACTAGGCACCCTCCCATCCCGGCGAGTGGGAGCTGTTGTAAATTAGTGTAAATGAGCCGCCGTAGTATTAGCCAACTATTAAAAGCCAAACATGCAAAGTTTAATTTGGGGTATGGAACATAAGGGATTTCGGGTCCCCATGGCCCATGCGCGGCCCAAAAAGGCCGGCCCTATTTGACTAATGGTTCGGCCGAAACAAGCAAAAGCCCTTCTAGGGTTTTGCCTCACTTCCTTTTATAAATAAGAGGTTTTTGAGATTTCTTGGGGTTGGTCACTCTCTCCCTTTAGTTGTTAGAAAAGAAATCCCCTCTCCCGTTTCTATAGGGTTTGGCCGAAACCCATACTACCTAGAGTAGGTGCCAAATTGTTACAAACAACTCACCCCGGAGATCATAGCCTGCGGATTGCTCCTTAACAAGAGTTCTTGTAGGACACCGTCTAACATTCTGTGAACTCCCTCATTGACATCCTTGGGCTACGGATCGCGAAATAGCTATGTGCGCTCTTTCTGCTGTATAATTATTTACCTAGCATATACCTAAGGTTTTATCCGTATTAATTCTCCCCTAGAATCCAACAGTTAGGGCCCTACTCGGCTAGCTCATTATCTAGAAGGATTCACGTTGATTAATTGCACCACATGTAGGAAATTTGGCAGGCCCATGTAGGAGGAATACTTGGTGGTTAAGTTTTGACCACCTAAGATTATGCACAGTGAATATTATGTTCGATTACGGGGCATATTACTTCGGAAACATAAACACATGTACATGCTTGTAATAAGAATTACGCAGAGGAAGATGTGCACATACCTTAAACCTTTTCTGTAGTCCCAGGATTTTGCTGAGGGAGTTCACGATCCACCGGATGGAACCCGTAGAGGTTCTTATTAAGGAAGCCCTACGCGGTATTAGTTCCACAGAAAAGCCTCAGATCGATTCTTGGCAAGGACGGATCTCCGAAGTGTTTGCTCATAGCAAATTGGCACACCCTTGGTGTCTAGGTGGGTTCGGCCGAACAAGGTATGAAGGGAAGGAGGGTTTTTCTCTCAAATCACCACTTATGATGAATTGTGAAATTACCCTAATAAAAACCCTAACACCCCTTATTTATAGGAGGGGCAAAGTGGACAAAAGTCCACTTTGCCCCTTGTCAAGTTCGGCCGGCCTATATGCATAAGGGAGGCCCAATTTTGGGCCTCTCATGTCAATTGGGATTTGGGTCAAGCCCAATTTCCCTAATGTGACATTTACCCAATTTCTTAGGTAACATATACATATTAATGGGCTTCCATTTACGGTGCCCAATCACCATATGCTAAGAGCTCCCACTCGCCGGAATTGGAAGGTGCCTGTTAATGTATTGTTGTCCAAATAGCATCAACATTTCAATCTTCTGATCTTGCCCCTGCTTCCGAATAATTCATACGATGTTTTCTGTGCGACCGGCGGATACGATGGGCATCGGGATACTCATATGTTAGGAGTGTTGTAGTGCCCGCGGATTGTTGATTCCCTGTCTCAAATCAACCTGTTAAAAACATCAATTTGTATCGTGTTGTATCCTAGGTCCACTGATAATTCTACTATTGCCCAGTTTCCACATAGGAATACTTATCGAGGGCATCCGTACAAGTATTAACAACTTTCGACTAATATACGGTCGGTGGCCACCTAGTGAATACAAGAGTCGGTGAATTACAGGTGAACTTGACCATCCCCATCGCTCATACCCTTAGTCAAACCCAACCTGTTTCTAAAGACGTTGTAACTTGGCCTTTTTCTTCAGAATAGCGCTCATACGCCGGGAAGCGAACATTGAGCCTGACCTTAGATATGAGTTCTGATTCCATGAGGATACTTCAGGTGCCTCTTCATAAGGTTCCCGGGATCAATCACACGCTCGACGTGAAGAAGTTTGCGCCCATTCGAATCTCGAGGATTCTACCTAGCACAACCGAGCATGACCCAGTGGTCAAACATGGCACGCGCAGTATGAAGCACACGTCGATAGCATACCCGAACATCCTCAGGTGTGGGATATATCGATGATGCTATTGCATTCTTTCATCTGACCCAGAATGTGGTTAATGACGAACGGAGTTCATCACCGGCGAAGTGCAAAACAAAGATCATGTCGTGCTACTCCTAAACCATATGATCGTTTTGCGTAACCAAGTTACCCAATTGGATCTTAGCTAGTCTGGCTTCGGTAGAGGTCCCCCTCTCCTACAAGATGACCGTGCCCGTGTGATAAGGCAAGGCCCACATTCGACATAATTTATGCAGAGGATTGCATCCTCCTACGACTCAGTTTATAGACCGTAAAATCCGATGTAATCAAACATTATGACGTCGATGAATCATACACTCGAATTGCAATTATTTCATTTATCAAAAATGTAACATTCAATTATCAAAATGTTATCACAGATTATACGCCCACTTTTAAACCCTATGCAATCCAAGCAGTTTAACATTCTTTTCAAATGTTTCTTTGTGTAATGGTTTAGTAAATGGGTCCGCCACCATGTCATCAGCGGGCGAGTATTCTAAAGTGATTATATTGTCTTCTACCATGGATTTAGCATAATTATATTTCACATCAATGTGTTTAGTCCTACTATTACTTTGAATTATTTACTGCCCCAATGGCTGCTTGACTGTCAGAGAACACCTTCACAGGTTTACTCCTGACATCGCCACCAAACAGCGCAGTAAGAAGCCTTTTCAGCCAGATTGCTTCCTGTGCATTTTTGGAGAGAGCTCCGAATTCCGATTCCAAATTAGACAGCACGACACATGATTTCTTCTTGCTCGTCCATGAAATGGCAGCATCAGTAAGGAGAAACGCTCATCCTTTGGTGGAATTATGATCGTCTGGATCGCCACCATGGTCGGCGTCACTGAATCCGGTCAATTCTAAATTCCAGCCCTCATAGCACAGTACGTAGTCGGCAGTACCTTTCAGATATCGCATGTCCGACCATTCTTAAATATTCGGCACTCCTCATCTGTTCATGTTCTTGCTAGGTTTTCGGGCCGTCGCGCTTTGACAACGCGCACCTGAATAATACCGACATTTTCACGGGCTTGGCATCTTGTAATCTAAACCTTTTCAACATTTTGTTGATGTAGGCTTCCTGAGATAGACACGATCTCTAGAAATCTTAATGCCCAAGATGTACGTAGCCTCTCCCATGTCTTTCATCTCAAATACAGATGCCAACCAAGACTTTGATTCATGCATGAAACTCACATTGTTCGAAACAATGAGTATGTAATCCATGTATAAGGTTAAGATGACGTACTTAGACCCAGAGATCTTTGTATACACGCATGGATCCTCGTGAAGATTCACGAATCCGTTTCCAATGGTCTCCTCGTGGAATATGCTGTACCATTGCCGAGACGATTGTTTAACACCATAAATGGATCTTTGGAGTTTACAAACTTGACGTTCGTTACCAGGAGTAATGAAACCCTCCGGTTGCTCCATATAAATTTCTTCCTCCAGGTTTCCGTGGAGGAATGCAGTCTTAACATCCATTTGGTGCAGCTCTAGATCGAGGCATGCGACCAGGGCTAGGATTTCCCTGACTGTGGTGTACCGCACATTCAGTGAGAATGTCTCATCAAAGTCCACTCCGTGAAGCTGGGTGTACCCTTTCGCAACTAGTCGAGCTTTTTATCGCTCGACATTTCGATCAGCAGTGAGTTTCAATTTCATAACCCACTTCGCCCCTATGGCCTTGCGGTTAGCAGGTAAATCAACTAAAGACTATACCGATTGGCTTTCATTGAGGCGATCTCTTCCCCCATTGCTTTCCTCCATCTTCGCTTGAGGTCCTATCAACGCTTCTTGAACCGTTACCGGTTCGTCAACAGAAGTTAGGGTGAATATTTCACCCTTCTCGATGGGGTACTTTTTGGGAGAAGTTTGATGCATTTGACTTCGTCTAGGCTCGTTAATCCCATCTTCAGTTTGAACGTTTCTCCCACTAAGAATAATGCTTTCTATCGGTGCATAACTCCCACAAGGAACAAGGGTAGTACTTGAACCTTGACCTGCAACTTTTCTAGGACGACCTCTCGGTCTCGGGATTCTACCTCCGAGATTAATTCCTTGGTCACTAGGACCTGGAACCTAGTTGGTTGATCCACTCCCACTTGGAACAATGGGTAGTTGTGGCATTATTGGATTTTCATCCAGCGATCAAGCTACGTGATTATCAAGTTCAACTTGATTCGCACATGCAGCAACAGTGATTTGTGTGGTAGGATTGGCTCCTCCAATTGGATTTAATATGAAAATGTCTCCATCTTCATTTACCATTTCATTATCTTGCATTGCTGCCTCAAATCTCCAACTCGAAGTAAGTGGGACCTGACTATCATCGTTATCCTGCTCCAATTCGATCAAGACTTCGTCTATTTTCATTTCACCAAACGTTGGAAATTCGTCCTAGGAATGTAACGTCTCATGTTCGACCACGACACCATTATTACAAGCTAATATAAACATGTATCCTCGAGTAGTTATCATACTCTTGGTTCAACTACTTGTTAATGCGCAAGTTAATGTCGCATGATGATAAGATTTAACTCGTTATCATTCCTTTTAGCTTTTAGGCGTCATGTTTGAACGATTTTGTTGGAACACAGATTTACATTGATGTGAGTCAACTGTTTTTCATCCCATAGGGAACGTCCGTTGTTGAACTTTAAAATTATGTTTTCAAACAATGCAAGTTAAAGTGTGTTATCGATATGAATGTCTTGCAAAACTTCCCGTTCAAAGCATTTAGTGGGAGACTCATTTTACCGAATCATCCTTTTCATTGGCTAATTCATCTCAAAGACTTATCCATCTCTGAACTGTGCATTGAGCTTTCGCCTTATGCGTCAGTTGATACTTTACGAGTTCGTTGTAGCTTGTGGAGCATACCCACGTGAAATTATTGAATGAATTATTCCCAAAGGGAGTCAAATGAAAATTTCGAAATTCATTCATTAAAACACTTCATCATTAAATTCGTACTTTGAAAACGATGTGTTCCGCCTTTCGAGGTACACACGCCTGTGTAAACACTCGATTTTGACCCGGACGTAACGACATTACACATGATACGTCAAATTCCGGACGCGTCAAGCCACAAAGTCCCCAAAAATGCTCAAGGGCACATTAGGGAAATTATTATAAATATATTTTAAATTATTTCGAATTTATTTAAAATTTTCAGATTTTTTAAAAATATACATATAATAATTAGTTTTTTTTATTTTAGAAAATTATCTGTAAGATATTTATCTCCAGATATTATTTTTTATTCAAAAAAATAATTATCTGTAAAGATAAATATCCTTAGGAATATTCTCTAGAATAATTATCTGTTAGCATTTTTTATTTAAATTTTATCTGTAATCTAGACTAGGTTTTTAGTATAAATAGGGGTCTAGGTTTACATTGTAACACACAGAAAACACACAAGAAAACAATAGAACTACTTTCCTTGGGATCCGTGCGAATTTTGTCCTTTTTTGCTTTATTTCAAAAAAAAAAAAAATATTCTGCTCAGCCGACCACATCCTCCCCCGACGGTGACCAGGCCACCGCCGTCCGTGCCGCCGCCCCAAGACGCCGCCCGTCCTCTGCGCGCTACCTCGCCCTTCCTGGCCCGTCGTCAAAAAAATAAATAAAACAGCCAACCACCACGCTGATCAGTTCCTGCCGTTCGCTGCTGTCGTCCCGGCCACGCCCTACCGAGCCCACCTGTCGCCGGAGCTCCGCACGCCAGCACTTACCGCCTCAGTTGATTCGAACAGCAACCACAAGGCCGATTCTGACCGCTGCTCCTTCCGGCCATCCGGTTCGCCACCACCGCCCTACCAGGGCGTCCCTGCTGCTGGTCTTCAAATTGAAGAAGACGAAGGTAATTTTTTATTTATTTAATAGTTTATTATTAATATTTGGTTATTATATTTTTTGTTTTATACTATTATTATTATATTACAATGAATTAAAAATTTATATGTAATTAGTTAGATTTAATTAATAGTTTAAATGTAATTGGTAAAATTTAATTAGTAATTTAATTGTAATTGACTAATATTAATTTAATAGCATGTTAGAAGTTTTTTTTTTTAGTATTTTAGATTTCATCTTTACTAGGAGTTATATGTTATAATTAATTTTTTAGATTTAGAATTATATCTGATTAATATTTTTATGATGAAATTTGATTAATTTTGACATTTTTAGATTAATTGGGCGTAATGTATGTAAATGATAAAATTGGCAAATTAAGTAAATTGAGTGGCGTAATCAAAAATTATATTTTTAATTCGTACTAGAACCCCCGAACTCAAACTTCTGATGGTAGACCGATTCTATACCTAGGTGTTTAATCCATTATTCGCTTAGGTAATTTAGGATTCTAGTTAGCGTTACAATTAACTAGTGGCGACTCTTTCAAAATTGCACGTTTTCAAAACGTAATCCGCCGTAGGTTAGATTTAGGGCTGACAATTTGGCGACTCTGCTGGGGACCATACTTGAGGGTTCGGGCTCTTACATATTTGCTTGTTTTCCATATTTAAGTTTTTTTTTTTCAACTTTGTCGTCCTAATTTGATTGCTTTTGGGTGATTTCAGGTGTAAATATATTTTATAACTGACTGTTTTTCTTTGTTGTAGTCTATACTGTATAAATTCGCACACACATCACTTTAGAATAAGGACCAAACGCCTAAAACCCAGGGCGACTAGGAACCCCGGAGGTTTAGTACAGTACGACCGGAGCGGCTAGGCCACCGGTATGGCTCGGAAAAACTCTACTCGCTTGTGTAGGTCCTATGATCCTTATAATGGGGTGAGGAAACCACCTTGTCGGGAACCTATCAGTGGAACCAACCATAGAGCAAAGCAAAACGCACACTACCTGAAGCTTCAATCCGGCTAATATGCATGCATGCGTGATTTTTTTTTTGTTTCGCTTTATCATTCTCGACCCTTAGATTTTATGCTGTATATGATATGGGTCCATATGTAATCTTCATGTTATAGTGTTGTAACTGTAAATGTGACATGGATATTAGTGGAAACTTTACTTTAAAGCATGCATCATCATTTAAAAAACAAACTTATGTGCCATTCATTTCACCAACTCTAAAGTGTTTTACACTCCATTTTGGTAAGGATAGAGGCGGTACGCAAATGCCCGCACCTCATGACTTTGCCGGCTCCCAAGGAAGATATCAATCGAATATGGAATGCCATGCTAAGCACGGAACAAGATTACGTCACCAAGATCATTGAGGGAATTCAACGTCTCCCCAAATACAAAATAGAGTGGCATATGCTTGAAGCTTTAACCGACTTTTGGGACCCGGAAAAAGCGGTGTTCATCATCAATGGCGTAGAGCTCACCCCCACGCTAGAAGAATATAGACAACTAGTGCAAGGTGTCGAGTGGAATAGGAAGATTATACTGCCACAATTCGGAGCCCCGGAGAGATGTATCATGTCCGCACTATTGCGAGCTAAAAAAGGGAGGGTGGCTAACGAGCTTATGGTGAATGTAGAGCATGGTATATCTATCGAGCGTTTAATAAGACGGATCGATTTCAGAATGAAAGATGAACGAACGATTCGAGGAGCAACTCACGCCTATCTCTTACTTTTTTTCGGGACTGTCTTATTCCCCCGCTCCAAAAGCCATATAGACGTGGCACTAGCACACGTCGTCCTTTAGGTGGTCGAGGGCAGAGGTTACATAGTGGCGTTGCTTGCTGAAACAATCACGTCACTAAATCTCATAAAGGCTAAAGGAAAAGGGGTAATTAGGGTAAGTCCAGCTTTACTACAAATATGGTTTTTAAGTCATTTAATCGAGATCGGCGCGGGTTTCCCCAAATTTCGTTTTCTCATTGACCAAAAAATTATATCAACGATGATGGATTATTTTCGCCATTTAGATAGAGGATGTAGCGCCCTTGAATGGAAAAAAAAAATTTCAAAACTTTTACCTAAAGATATTTTGTGGGTAGCTCGTTGGTTTTCGCCAAAACCCGTATTTCTAAAATGCAAGGATTTCGAAGGTATTCCTCTTATCAGTCACCTAGGCTCGGTAGTCACCTACCCGGCTCGAGTCACAAGACAACTGGGGGCCTCCAAGGTACACCGGCGAGCGGGAAGGGAACCTCTCTCGTGTTCAAATGGCATGACAACAAAATCACTCAAGCCACGCTCAAGGAAGGTGCCAGACAGATTCAAAAGATTTGGGAAAACCGAGTCGAGGAGAAGGTCCATATGCCGGATGATCTCGGAGAAGAGGAAAAGATGTATTGCGCTTCCAAGGAATACATTTACCGATTTCACACGACTCCAAGTGAGCCACTCATTGACCCCACAGAGATTCTCGGACAAAGGTCCCAAACTCAACATCCGTCTAGCGAAGATGTGTACGACACACTGGCGGCTCGGGTAGAAATTCAGTGCACGACATGGGTCCAGGACTGTGCAAGGGCCAGGGAAGAGGTCAAGCGGCTACAAAAAGACCTTGATGAAGCAAATGCCACCGTCATGCACCAGCAATGGGCTCTCAAAGTGAAAGAGAGACAGAGGACGCGACTAAGTGCCGAGCTTGAAAAGTTCAAACGAAGAGCGAGAAAACTCAAGTTTTTTTCAAAGCATTTATATGTCGCTTTCATTAGAACTAAAGAGCAAGCACTCGACACCCTCAGCGAGATGCGCAGTCGTGTAAAACATTTTAGAGTTTAAATTTTAGTTGTAAAACTATCTCCTTTATGAACAAGATGTTGGAATGAATTGCACATTAAATTTAAAAAAAGTCATGCATGGAATTCTTTGTCCACATTGTGAATCGTCATTTTTTCCAATTGCAGGAACTAGCTAGTACTGGCATGTACGCGAAAAATCACTAATATGGAGAACACGCAGCAAATCTAGCGACATGAGGAACGAATGGTCGAAATCGAGGCAACTAACGCAAAAATGTATGAAGATATGGCCACCATGTCAGAAAACATGGAACGCATCATGGCACTCCTCGAGGCTCAGTCAACCATCAATGCTCCAAACCCGCCCTTGCCGACAGGGACCTCGACTCCAGCCCCCTCAGCGAATGTAGGAACCGCAATGCCAGCTACCACTGTGCTTCCCAACACCACGATGGACCCCTCTCAAAACCACCCTACTTTGATCAGCCCCAATCAGACTCTACCAACGCCATGTGTCTCCCAAAACCCGACCATAATGCACGGGCATGTTAACCAAGGGGGCGCAGCCGGCACGAATACTTTCACGTCATCGCCTGTCATCGAGAATGAACATGATCGCCGCTTGAAGAAGATGGAGGAAAAGATGAAGGCGTTCTCCGGTCTCGAACAATATGGGGGCATCGGTTACTCCGACCTGTGCCTTTTTCACAACATGTCCAAGACCAGAGAAATTCAAGGTCCCTGAGTTCGAGAAGTACGATGGCCTCAGTAATCCTATAGTCCACCTGCGGATTTACCTTACAAAGGTGGCTCCTTACCAACAGTATGAGGAGTTCTTGGTCCAAACATTCCAAGAAAGCTTGAAAGGAGCAGCTTTGGTTTGGTTCGTCAGCCTGAAGGCCGGCGATATCTCAACATGGGAAGAAATGGCCAACGCTTTCGTTCGCCAATATAAGTTCAATCTGGACACCGCTCCGACCCGCATGGATCTCCAGAGCATGGAAATGAATGTGGGACAGTCCTTCAGGAACTATATGCAGTCTTGGCGAGAAAAGGCGGCTAGAGTCCGACCACCCCTAGAGGATGCGGAAGCAGTATCCATGTTTTTTGGAACTCGGAAGGGAGCGTATTACTCTCATCTATTGGGACATGTTTCTGCAAATTTCGCTGACTTGGTGAAATCCGGAGACATGATCGAGCAAGGAATCCGGACAGGGAAGATTGAAGATCCCCTCAAAAGCTACCAGGGAGACGGTTTGAGAAAGAGTGGTGCCAAAAAGCTGCTCCCAAAAGACGCAACTGTCAGCGCAGTCTACCCGATGCAGTTGGCGGCACCTGTGGCTCAGCCAATGAATCAAATACCCCCGGCTCCACAACCCTCCTTCACAGGTGGACAAGGAAATTGAGTCAATTTCAAACAGAGGGACGTAAGATCCTTTACGCCCTTACCTGTGTCAATGGCCGAGGTGTACCAGAAGATGTTAGAACAGAACCTCATCGGCCCCGAGTTCATGAGGCCAGATTCAAAAGTACCCAACGACGACCCAAGTTCGAGATGTGAGTTCCATATGGGGATAGCAGGACACTCCATAGAGAAGTGCACCCGCCTGAGGCACAAGATTCAAGACCTCATTGACAACAAGATCCTTATTCTCAACCCGATCCCTCCTCCAAATTTCAAAACGAACCCTCTATCGCAACACAGTGCGGGTTCATCATCGTCTATCAACATGATCGGTCTTGAAGATGAGTCGTCAGAAGATATCGCTATCGCGGTAATCACACCATTCGTACTAAATTATGTGCCTGAACAGCCAGCCAGGCTGCCACTAGTGATGCAGGGGCCAGCTCCTTTCCAATATGAAAGCAACAAGAAGGTCCCTTGGATCTATGAAGCTCAAGTAATCGGGGCGCCAAAACCAGATGATCATGTTATGATCATGACACGTTCGGGTCGCGTGTACACGGAGGATGTTTCTAAAGACAGGTTTGTAGAAGCGGCACCGAAGAAGAAGGTAACCAACGACGAAATTGAGGACTTCGTAAAGTTCATGAAGGAAGGAGAGGACAAAGTGATTGATCAGCTCCGCAAGACCCCGGCTCAAATTTCTTTGCTTGCCCTCCTCTTAAGCTCAGAAAGTCACCGCGAGGCTCTCATGAATGTGTTCAAGGAAGCGTTAGTTCCAAAAGGGACCTCTGCCGAACAAATGGGCAATGTTATTGGCTCCATATTCTCGAACCAAATTTATTTCGGGGATGATGATCTGGGAGTCGACGGCCAGAACCATGTAAAAGCCCTTCACATTATCTGCAAGTGTAACATATTTGTGCTCTCGAAGGTCATGATTGACGGTGGTTCGGCAGTCGATGTTTGCCCATTATCCACGCTCAAGCAAATGAAGATTGACCTGTCACATATACGTACAAGCAAGTCAGCGGTTCGAGCTTTCGATAGTACGAAGAAGGAAGTCTACGGAGAGATCGAATTACAGCTCGAAATTGGTCCAAATGTTTTTGATGTAACCTTCAGGGTCATGGATATCCCGAATGTTTTCAGCCTTCTCTTGGGAAGATCATGGATCCACGCAGCTGGGGCAGTTCCATCCACCCTACATCAGAAACTGAAGTACGTGATTAACAACCGCCTCGTGGAAATCAGGGGGAAGGTGATCACAACATTTACCAAGAAACGGCAGTGCCCGATATCAACACCAGCGGAGATGAACCACCCGCATTCCATTCCTTTGAATTAGTCTCTGTCATCAAGGATTGGGGAGAGCCAACACTGAGCAAGACAGATATCATGGTGGGAAGGTTCATGTTGAAGAATAATTTTGTCCCAGGTCAAGGCCTGGGTATCAGGTGTCAAGGAATCCCGCGCCCACTTCAGCTGAAGGAAAGTGTATGCAGGCACGGTCTAGGGTATTCCCCTTCCCAAGAAGAGGGTCAAAGCACACATGGAGAGCAACATCTGATGGACTTCCAGAAGGGACGATTCGCTAAAAGATGGAGGCCTATGAATATTCCGCCACTGTCAGTCACTTTCCCAGGACCAGCTCACGTCATTCGAACCGATGAACATGAAGCATTACAAGCCTTAGCAAGACTGTTCATCACCGAGAACACAGTCGGAGCCGTCCTCGAAGAAGCGCCCCCAGGGATTTATGTTCGACCCTCCGTTGAAGGAGAAGAAATCACCAATTGGTTTTCAATTCCGGTTTATGCTCTTTCGGTTAGCGATGAGTAAGATTTATGAGTTTCTGTTGTACTCCTTTGCGCGGCAAGATCATGAGCCCCACATAGGAAAGAGGGATATTGTCATGATCTTATCAATATAAATAAATCCCTTTATTTCGATTTTATTTCCCGTCAAATTCGCATTGATTTCGGTTATTTTCCTTACCGTAGGAAAAATACAAGAAAACACGAAAACCATGACGATGTGATTCAATCAGAGGAATATAGTGATGACCATGTTCCGATCGAAATAAGAGAAAGTCTCGATAGATTCGAGGAGAGGAAGCCATCAACTGCCGAAACTATCGAGATAGTTAACGTCGGTACAAAGGAAGAACCCCGAGAGCTCAAAATAGGGGCAACTCTTGATCCATCTCAGAAAGCCCAGATGATCGAGCTACTAGACGAGTACAAGGAGATCTTTGCCTGGTCATATTCCGACATGCCAGGTTTAGATACATCAATTGTGCAACATACTTTGCCCATAGATACTGAGAAGTTCAAACCCAAAAGACAACATTTAAGCCGACAAAGTCCGGAGTTACTCCTCAAGATCAAGGAAGAAATCATCAAGCAAATTAACGCAGGATTCCTTGAGGTATGCAACTACTCTAAGTGGGTTGCCAATATTGTCCCTGTACCGAAGAAGGATGGTCGTGTTCGAGTCTGTGTTGATTATCGAGATCTCAACAAGGCTAGTCCGGAGGACAACTTTCCACTCCCTCATATTGACATGTTAGTCGATAGCACGGCACGACACAATATGTTCTCATTCATGGATGGGTTTTCTGGATACAATCAGATCAAGATGGCAGAAGAGGACAAGTCAAAAACCACTTTCATCACGATGTGGGGCACGTTTTGCTACAAGGTCATGCCTTTCGGACTCAAGAATGCGGGGGCAACTTACCAGAGAGCGGCGGTGACATTGTTCGATGACATGATGCATAAGCAGACAGAAGTGTACGTCGATGATATAATCGCAAAATCCCGCGAAAATGAGGACCACCTTGTCAACTTGTGGATGCTCTTTGAACGGCTCAAAAAGTTTAAACTCAGGCTAAATCCAGCAAAATGCACATTTGGGGTAACATCTGGTAAGTTGTTGGGCTTTATAGTCAGCAAGAAGGGTATAGAAGTGGATCCCGACAAATTCAAAGCGATACTAGACCTTCCAACACCGTCCACCGTCAAGGAAGTCAGAAGCTTGCTCGGATGTTTGAATTACATTGCGAGGTTCATCGCCAATATGAAGAATAAGTGTCAGCCTTTGCTACGCCTCCTGCGGAAAAATGCATTGATTAAATGGGATGAAGAGTGTCAGCATGCCTTCAATTCAATCAAAGAATATCTCGTCAATTCACCAGTCCTGGTCCCACCCACTCCGAGTCGGCCGCTTATTTTGTATCTGGCGGTTCGAAAAGGCTCATTTGGGATGCATGCTGGGGCAACTAGATGAAGATGGCCAGACAGAGCACGCCATTTATTACCTCAGCAAGAAGTTCACTGAAGGAGAGGCCAAGTACACGGAAGTTGAAAGGACGAGTTGCGCATTGGTATGGGTGATGCAGCGAATCCGACAGTACACGCTGTATTACATCATACACCTCATTTCTAAGCTGAATCCCTTGAAGTACATACTAGAAAAGCCGGCATTAATGAAGAATGTAGCCAAATGGCAGGTCCAGCTTGCTGAGTACGACATACAGTTCATTCCTCGTACTTCTATAAAAGGGCAGGCTGTTGCAGATCATCTAGCTGAGTTTCCCATTGATGACGATCATCAAGCAAGTCACGAGCTTCCGGATAGCGACATACTTCACGTGGAAGAAGAGACAGAAAATGGAAGCATGTGGAGAATGTATTTTGATGGAGCCGCAAACTCCACCGGCTATGGTGTAGGGGCAGTACTCGTATCCCCAAATGGCCAACATTTTCCGGTAGCGGCGAAAATTACTTTTTCATGCACCAACAACGTGGCAGAATACGAAGCATGCATTCTCGGGTTGCAAGCGGCAATTGATTTCAAGATACGTGATCTGGAGGTTTATGGAGATTCCATGCTGATCATTCTCCAAACCTTAGGAGAGTGGAAAACAAGAGATCCCAAGTTGCAACCATATCATCAGAATATTGAAGAGTTAAGCGACAATTTCGAAGAAATCACGTTCACGCAGATGCCTCGGAGTAAAAACCAGTTCGCAGACGCATTGGCGACCCTCGCGTCAATGGTGAATATTTCAGATGCGAGTTCCATAGAGCCTCTTGAGATCGAAGTGGACAAGCGTCCTGCTTATTGTTGCACACTTGAAGAATCAAATGGCCAACCCTGGTTCATCGACATAAAAAGATACTTGCAGTCAGGCGAGTTTCCCGAGGGCGCAAGTAGCAAGGATCGGAAAACCATCCGCAGGATGGCATGTAATTACTTTGTTAGTGGTGAGATTCTTTATAGAAAATCTTTTGATGCCACCCTTTTGAGATGTGTAGGTTCGGAAGAGGCAAAGCGATTGATGGAGGAAGTCCACGAAGGAAGCTGTGGACCGCACATGAGCGGTCACATGCTCGCAAGAAAGATCATGAGGATGGGCTATTTTTGGACTACCCTGATGTTAGACTGTGTCAAGCACGTCCAACGATGACACCTATGCCAGGTGTACTCTAGTCAGATTCATGCGCCGCCAAACGAGCTGCACCCGATGTCTTCTCCGTGGCCTTTTTCAATGTGGGGAATCGATGTGATCGGTCCCATCTCACCAAATGCATCTAATGGCCACAAGTTTATTTTGGTGGCAATTGATTATTTTACCAAGTGGGTAGAGGCGGTCACGCTTGCGTCAGTTACTGCAAAAGCGTTTGAGCGTTTCTTACGAAGAGACATTGTCGCCCGTTATGGGGTGCCCGAGACGGTAATCACAGACAATGCCAAGAACCTCAACAACAAATTGATAAACGATTTATGTGTTCAACTCAATATCAAACACAGGAATTCGTTCCCATAGCGCCCTCAGATGAACGGCGCGGTGGAAGCAGCGAATAAAAACATAAAGAAGATCATTGAGAAGATGACAGTCAAATACAAAGATTGGAATAATATGCTACCTTGGGCACTCTTGGCATACAGAACTTCAATTCGTACTTCAACCGGGGCAACTCCGTTTTCTCTCGTATACGGAACTGAAGCTGTTCTACCCGTGGAAGTAGAGATCCCCTCTGGAAGGATCCTGGCAGAATCAGGGCTCGATGAGGCAGAATGGGCTAGACAGAGGTATGAACAGTTGAACCTCATTGACGAAAAGAGGCTCACGACACTATGCCACGGGCAATGTTACCAACAACGGATGGCTAGGGCCTTTGACAAAAAGGTACGACCACGTAATTTTCAACTGGGGGACCTGGTATTGCGTAAAGTGCTGCGTATCAATCCTGATTCGCGAGGAAAGTTCGCACCAAAGTACGAAGGACCCTACGTGGTCAAAGAAGTGTTCGAGGGAGGTGCACTGATCATCACGGATATGGACGGTCAAGACCTTCCTAGTCCAATCAACGCAAATGCACTTAAAAGGTACTATGCCTGAAAAGGGCAGTTTTTCCATGTAAAGTTAAAAAAAAAAAAAAAAAAAAAAATCCCGCTAGGTCGAAAACCGGTAAAGGCGACATAGGCAAAAATTAGGGATGAGAGGCGTGATTGAAAATCTGAAAGGACAATCATGGTAAAAGGAGAGTTGAAAAAAAAAAACCAGGGCTCTAAGTAGCAATGACGACAAGCTTCATAGCGCATCCTGAGCTACTTACCTGGGATTTTCAAACTGCATTCTTAAAAGGGCCACAGTCGTCCCTAAAACGACTACAAAATAAAGGGCCACAACCACCCTTCAAATGGTTACATATAAAGAGCGCTCCCGCAACATCAAAAGCGTAGAATAAGTGAAAGGGCTACAGCAACCCTCCAAACGGCCAAAGATAAAAGACTGACCCTGCGAATCCTGTAAGGGCGGGAAAATAAAAAAGGGTCACAGTCGTCCCTAAAATGACTACAAAATAAAGGGCCACAGCCACCCTCCAAATGGTTACAAATCAAAAGAGCTCGCGCATTGAAGACGGTGAAGAAAGGGTCACAACCACCCTCCAAATGGCTACAAACACTCTCGCATCAAGACGGGAAATAAAGTTCGGGTCACAGCCACCGTTTAATCGGCTATCAAAAAGAGTGCTTCCGTTAGGTTGAAAACCCGAAAGGGCAGCCTAGGCAAAATTAGGAAATGAGGGGCATGATAGCGAATTCAGAAATTGCAATCATGGCAAAACGAGAGAAAATAAAGTCCCGATGGAATGAAAACCCCAAAGGGCAATCAATGCGAAAATCAGGAAAACCGAGGGGCACGGTCTAAAATTCTGACCGTGGCAAAAGGAGAGAATATGAGAGATTAAAAAAAAAAAAAAAAAGATCCCGCTAAGCTGTCGCGTCATGCGCAGATTAGGCAAAAATTAGGGACATGCATTCAAGTCATCAAGCCACTCGAGGCCCTTATCCTACGGACGCCACTAGAGGCATTTCTTCGACATACGCCATTAGAGGCTCTTCTCCGACAGACACCACTATAGGCTTTTCCTTGTCGCACGCCACTGGAGGCATCATCGATTGAGATTTTACTTTTCCGCAAGCCACTGGAGGCTTTACTTTTCCGCACGCCACTGGAGGTTTTACTTTTCCGCACGCCACTGGAGGCTTTACTTTTCCGCACGCCACTGGAGGCTTTACTTTTCCGCACGCCACTGGAGGCTTTACTTTTCCGCACGCCATTGGAGGCTTTACTTTTCTGCACGCCACTGGAGGCTTTACTTTCCCTCACGCCACTGGAGGCTTTACTTTTCCGCACGCCACTGGAGGCTTTACTTTTTCGCACGCCACTGGAGGCTATACTTTTCTGCACGCCACTGGAGGCTTTACTTTCCCGCACGCCACTGGAGGCTTTACTTTCCCGCACGCCACTGGAGGCTTTACTTTTCTGCACGCCACTAGAGGCTTTACTTTCCGCACCGCCACTGGAGGCTCTTTACTTTTCCGCACCGCCACTGGAGGCTCTTTACTTTTCCGCACCGCCACTGGAGGCTTTACTTTCTGCATCGCTAATGGAGGCACCGCTAACAGGCGTCCCGCCGACAGAGGTTTTAACTTTCCGCACCAGAATAAGCATATGAGCCACCTTGAAGACTTTGAAGAATTGGAAGAGAATATACTTTCTGGTCAAAATCAGTGTTTCCTCGTTTTTGGACAAACCCCTTCGAACACGTTCTACAGGAGTCCGTCCAAAGAGGGGCAAACTGTAAACACTCGATTTTGACCCGGACGTAACGACGTTACACATGATACGTCAAATTCCGGACGCGTCAAGCCACAAAGTCTCCAAAAATGCTCAAGGGCAGATTACGGAAATTATTATAAATATATTTTAAATTATTTCGAATTTATTTAAAATTTTCGGAATTTTTTAAAAATATATATATAATAATTAGTTTTTTTTTATTTTAGAAAATTATCTGTAATATATTTATCTCCAGATATTATTTTTTATTCAAAAAAATAATTATCTGTAAAGATAAATATCCTTAGGAATATTCTCTAGAATAATTATCTGTTAGCATTTTTTATTTAAATTTTATTTGTAATCTAGACTAGGTTTTTAGTATAAATAGGGGTCTAGGTTTACATTGTAACACACAGAAAACACACCAGAAAACAATAGAACTACTTTCCTTGAGATCCTTGCGAATTTTGTCCTTTTGTGCTTTATTTAAAAAAAAAAAAAAAATTCTGCTCATCCGGCCACATCCTCCCCCGACGATGACCAGGCCACCGCCGTCCGTGCCGCCGCCCCAAGACGCCGCTCGTTCTCTGCGCGCTACCTCGCCCTGCCTGGCCCGTCGTCCAACCAACCACCACGCTGACCAGGTCCTGCCGTTAGCTGCTGTCGTCCCGGCCACGCCCTACCGAGCCCACCTGTCGCCGGAGCTCCGCACGCCAGCACTGACCGCCTCAGTTGATTAGAAAAGCAACCACAAGGCCGATTCCGACCGGTGCTCCAGCCGACCATCCGGTTCGCCACCACCGAAAGGGAGTAATCAAAAATTATATTTTTAATTCGTAATAGAACCCCCGAACTCAAACTTCTGATCGTAGACCGATTCTATACCTAGGTGTTTAATCCATTATTCGCTTAGGTAATTTAGGATTCTAGTTAGCCTTACAATTAACTAGTGGCGACTCTTTCAAAATTGCACGTTTTCAAAACGTAATCCGCCGTAGGTTAGATTTAGGTCTGACAGCCTGTGGTGCCTATTCCAGGTTCAACCCATAGTATAAATCGTTTCGTTTCCAAAATTTAATTTAATATAATCCAATCGGTTTCACACATGTTCATCATTACGGAATTTACATATAATGGAGTACTAACAAGTAAGAAAGAGATAAATCGGTTCGCTCTTAGAACTACGCAATCGATGAATACTAATGGTATTTCGATATTTCACGATATTAGATGAAGGAGAGTGTGTGTCATGTTTGATCCGAATAATTACATTTGGCGGATATTTTGGGTTTCAATTTCGTTTTGGATCGATCCAGTTTAATTGGGCCAATTAATTTTGACAAGTAGATCTCGTTTCGAAACGAACGAAAACTACTTTATTTAATAAATCTGAATCTTAATCAATCCAAAAATTCAAACATTAATCAAACGAATAGGAAATCCATCAACACCAATAATAAGGTCTATGATCATAGTTTGAAGCTATAATGAAGGCAAGATATACAAGCAGTCACAACCAAGCTAAGCATTTCACCTGAAAAGAATTCACAAGTGAATTTTGATCTGATGTCCTGCACCAGATAAAACATATTTTAGTTCTATGTATGTGTGACAAATGAGGCGTACCTTTATGGCACTTGAATCGACGGTGGGTTGCACCAGATCAATGTTTAGACCCTTTATTGATGGGGTTAGCCAAGCATTTCCGAAGACCATCGAATCTGTCATCGGTTGTCTCGGGTTCTTTGAAGGTGTTTCCTTCCTCATATTTGGCCTCGTACAGATCCACGATCGTCTTAATCGATGTGATTAGAAGTGTGAGTCCATTATCGTTGGCAAACCATGAAAGAGGAAATATCTTCATTACTTTCCGAGGTCTTGTCCATACGCCTACTTCGTTAGCAGTATCATGAGCGATTATAACACCGTCATCACTGCATAGAATACAATAGTATTCTTCCATGAGGTCTTTCGCTTCAGCGGCCTTCCCTCCAACGTAACGAATGCGAATGAAACACCAAAGATGCTATGCGTTGCTCTCCATAAACTCTTCCTCCAATTAAACTAACGGTTTCAAGTAAATAAATTATCGTGCTGTCCGATCTTTCCTCAAACTTTTCTTGCTGTTGTAGGGGTATGGCTTTCCATATTCGTCTGTCTCGATCCTTTTTGCTTTCATATTGATTCGCTCATCAACATCCGCAGCAATGAGGAGATCCTCAACACAGTCTTTCTGTTCATCATAATTCATACCATCCAGATTGCGAGGTTCATAGAAGCGTACTGACCCAGCCACGAAAACTAACATATTGATAATCAAGAACAATCAAGGAGACAATAACATCTAGAGAAAGAATTGCATACATCGGATATCTATTAAGATGGAATACGACAAATAATGATTCCTCAGCCATCTTAACCAACCGACCGCCAGTAAACCGAGGGAAGGGGGTTCGTGAAAGAGTTCACATTACCGTCGTCTTCAATCAAATAGATAAGTTTCTTAAACGGTTTTATTCGCATATTACCGGAATGGGAATTTTAAAATAAGCATACCCGATCTTGGCTTTCCCAAGGCCCTTTTGTATATGAAAAATGTTTTGATGAACTTACGCATGAATATACAATTCTACTTCACAACTAAATTATCATAGAATACCAAATTCATCAACCAAACCACACATCATGCATACGCGCCATGCGTCTATTGTTCCGAGGAACTCATGCTAGCATATACATAATTCTAGTTTCCAAGTAACTATCACATGCAGTTACATCCTCAACATTCAAACATACGTATCATACATGAAACTTCCACATCAAACATGCATATCTGGCGACTGGCTTTTGTTTTGAAATCATTTTAATCATTATGGGCTGAATTGTAATTCATGCTTACAATTAATCATGCGTGTTTTTTGACATGAATCCTAGGCAATCGAAACCATTACAACATGTCTGTCCAAGTGCGTAAACCATATATTTATCCTGGGCTCTGCCCCTAACATCCAACTAGCTTGACATAGTCAATACAACAGTTCTAATAAATATATGTGACATAAAGTAAACAATTGCAATCCAGCCCTCTAATTAATCCAGTCCCTAAATTATGCATTTCAAAGATCCATCCCCATAATCGAAACTAGGCATTAAGGTTTAATCAAAACATGAAAGCTTTAAACCTTTGAGAAATGTGTAGACTATTTAAAGTTCGAAAACATTTGGATATTAAAACTTGACCATCCCATTTTATTAATTGACTTGAATTTGTTTTTGAAAATTCGGTTCAGTTCAGTAATTTCAGTTTGGGTCCAGTAAATCTGGTTCGGTCCGATTTTATTTTCAAAATCTAGTTCAGTCCGAACCGGTCCAATAAAATAGGGTTCGATTCGATTCAACACTCAAAACCGGTTCGGTTAGGTCCACTTAGTTACCCCGGTTCTATCCAACCCGGCTAGGTCGAACCAATTAAGAAAATCCAGTTTGGTTTTAATCCTATCTGATTTTGCAAATTAGACCAGCCCATTAAACCATAGGGTTCGGACGAAATAATCTTGTGGGCTAAGTAGTGTTTTAAAGTCAACTAAAAACTTAACTTAGCCTCCAAGAATTATTAACTATGTAAAATAATTTCTAATATTGCATATATATATAATTCAGCACATAATAAATATATACAGATTTATTGCCAAGATTCTATCTTTAAGACAAAATCAATCAACAATATATATATGTATATATAAATTTCGGCATATATATATATATATATATATATATTATTTAATGTCAATATCTTTAATAGGGAAATAAATAAATCACAATATTCTTTCTTAATTTTTTAGGTAACTAAATCTATCAACAATATCTTTATCCCTATAAATTAGCTAGATATATTGATAGTTATATATATTTATATATATTAATGTGAACCTATTCATATATTTCCAATTATAGAAATATTGTTACCTTTAATAAAAATTAAAATATGGTAAACAATATTTTATTTGTTCGGCCGAAAATTATTGTTCTTGTTGACTAAGAAATAAAAATTTCACCTTGTATTTCTAGGCCGAAACTAACACCAAATTGGAAACAACTGGTCAAAATTCAAGATCAAATTTTCATAAGATCTACAATCCAATGTTTGATTTTGATAAAAGTCACCTCTTTCTTGAAGATCATGAACATCAAATTTTACAAAGAACATCATGAAAATTTCGGCATCATTAACATGAAAAATTCGAAATTTTTTAAACTTTCACTTCTTAAAATTTTGGCCAAAATTTTAAATTTTCAAGAACATCAATTTATCAAAATCATGAACTCCTAACAAAGATTCTGTAACCATTGTTTGATTACGGGGCATATTAGTACGGAAACATAAAAACAGGTACATGCTTGTAATAAGAATTACGCAGCGAAAGATGTGCACATACCTTAAACCTTTTCCGTAGTCCCAGGATCTTGCTGAGGGAATTCACGATCCACCGGACGGAAACCATAGAGGTTCATGTTAAGGAAGCCCTACGCGGTATTAACTCCACAGTAAAGCCTCTAATCGATTCTTGGCAGGGGCGGATCTCCTGAGTGTTTGCTCAAAGCAAATTGGCACACCCTTGGTGTCTAGGTGGGCTCGGCCGAAGTAGGTATATAGGGGAGGAGGGTTTTTTTTCTCTCAAATCACCACTTAAATTACCCTAATAAAAACCCTAACACCCCTTATTTATAGGAGGAGCAAAGTGGACAAAAGTCCACTTTGCCCCTTGTCAAGTTCGACTGGTCTATATGCATAAAGGAGGCCCAATTTTGGGCCTCTCATGTCAATTGGGATTTAGGTCAAGCTCAATTTCCCTAATGACATTTACCCAATTTCTTAGGTAACATATACATATTAATGGGCTTCCATTTATGGCGCCCAATTACCATATGCTATCATATTATACCTAGAGTTAGATTTAGTAATCCAATATATTATATTCTATTGTGTGAAATAATATATGCATCATTAATGATAATATCTATCTACAAGGAAATAATATATTTTTTGAATATATTGGATTTAATTTATAGGGAATATATATAATCGTAGTAGATTAAATATATCTATAAAGAAAATTAAATATATACATTGTCAATATTTAAGAGATTACTTAACTGGAAACAAGTCACATCTTCCCCCTATTAATAGGGTGTTTCGACTAACATTCATTGTGTATATTCCTTGGTGTACAAACTATTCCTCCACACAACTAATAGTGAGAAGAGAGATGTCTATCCCCTAATAAACCCCTAGACCATCCCTCCCTTCCGTCAGGTATAATCGGAGAAGACCTATCCCTCTATGTGTCAAGAGCAAGATTGGGGGACCCGGTCCGGCAAGCAACGATACAACCAACATTTAGGATCCTGGAGAAAGAGGACATTGCCAAAGGACCTATGAGGCTAATCTCGCATTCACTTGTAAGTTTTCTTTTCTATGAACTACTAGTAGAGTTGTGATTATCCTATGTTATTTCAAACAATGGTATCAGAGCTAGTAATGTTGTAGTAACGGTTTGTAGATTGGTAAGTTTGATTTTAGGATTAATCACGCCTTCACTACGGCCATCGCCCTAGGCGGAGAAAGTCCTCTCCGTGGTCGTCGAGGCCTCACTGGAACGACCATGACGCAGACGGAATCACCACCCATAGTAGATTTTCCGTCGCGTTGGGCTGAGAGAGCATCCACCCAGAGTCGTCACCCGGGAAAAGCGGCATCATCTGCCCGGCTGCGACCTCCCCGTCGCACCGCCGTCTTGCATTGTCGTTGCTCTACCGGTGGCCTAGCCACTAAGAAAGCCGTCGTAAGATGCCGTGATTAATGGGTGATCTAGTGTAAGCCCAATCCAAAACACTAATAACTATAGAACCCCAACTTAAAAGATGAAGCTTGATAATTAAAATTAGGGAATTGTAGAGGAAACCCTAGAATGAAATGGTTATCAGATTTTACGTAATAAATTGAATAGTGATTTAATTGAAATATTGAATCTTGTACCCCACCTGACTAAATAGATTTAATCTTAATTGCATTTAAGCGATAAAGATTGAGTCTTTACCTAAAAAGCTCGTTACTTGTGTTGGAAGTAATCTAGGGGGTTTGAAGAAAAACCTATTTGGGGCTAAAATCGAATTTTATTAGGTATATTAAAGTCAAGGCTGAAATTAATTGATGTTGATTTCTACTTTATTATGAAGTTTGTATAATTCATGTTGCGTAGAGATTATGTTTAGTGCTGATAAATTTCAATGAATAACTTGCGCACTAGAATTGAGCATGTTTAAGACTATATGTGTGTTTATGCATGCAGTTATTTGTTTTAATATTTTAACTCGCGGGCTTAAATAAAAACACAAAATTGTTAGTGTGGTTGAGTATGGCTGCTACAAGCAATGTCATCGTTATGCTGAGTAACAATATCACATTGAATGGAGAGAATTATAAGATATGGCACGTGCTAGCACGTATGGTCATTGATGAACTAAAATATGGAATCCACCTAATCGCCGTACAAGTGAGACCTGAGGGTAATCTTGAGGAAGCTGTACACGTGGGAGGTTCGGAGTGTTTGCTTATAAAGTAAATTGGCACACCCTTGGTGAGTAGAGAGGTTCGGCCGAACTAGGAGAATGGGAGGAGGGATTTTCTCTCTAAGTCACTCTAATGTGGAGTTGTTAATCACTTATGAAAAACCCTTAACTCTCTCATTTATATAGGCGGAGCAAAGTGGAAAAAAGTCCACTTTGCCCTCCATTAAAAAATTCGGCCGGACCTAGTATGTGGGAGGCCCAATTGTGGGCCTCTCATGTCAATTGAGATTTGGGTCTAGCCCAATTACCCTAATGTGACATTTACCCATTTGTCTTAGGTAACACATACATAATAACATGCTACCAATTACGGCTCCCTATCACCTTATGCTAACAAAACAATCCAACCTAAGTCCAAAAGGACATAGGACCTTTACGTAAAAACCTAACAGTTGTTCAAGAAAATTAGATGATCAAGGATGATAGAATTTCTTCATTAGATACACTAAATCCTTGTATGAATACGTATTTTAAGAAGCTTAAATTGAGTGGGAGAGTTAAATGAATCACGTGATGTATTCTTTCAGACTGAATATCCAAGACTAGGTGACATAAATCTATTAGAAATTGATACTAGAAGAAAGTCTTATATAAATAGATCCTGGATACTCCGATTGGGATAGATAAAATTGTGACTGAATTCGATGATAAATTTAAAATTTTAGCTGTTAAACCCCGGTAGATCTAGGTAATATCGATATGCTTGTTGTTCTGGACCGAACCAAACCAAATTACTAGACGCCGTTTACGTGCAATGTTGAATACACAGTTTGCTGGTACAATCCAAGAATTATTGATTAAAAAATTCGCAGTGAATTGTAAATCTAAACATGTGCTATGAGATATATGTTGTGCACATACACTCTCTAGGCATTAGTGATCAGATTATATAGGGCCCCACAAGCGAATATGAGTAATTTCTCTTAGATCAGTGGGAGTCTAAAACATCTTGATGTCCAGTGGGAGTAGTCTCGCCACGACAAAAGAATGAAAATTTGAATATTTCTAACTCTTCCAATTTGAGATAGAAATTTCTATTTATGATCAAGTCCCAGACATTTGTGAATTGATTGGTGTTAGATCAAATAGACAAGTATCGATTAATGAAATTGCTTATTGTCTAGAAGGTTTTTGGATTAACCTGAATGAATTACTGGAGATATGTGGGTAAATAGAATCTAGTTTTCTTAAACCTTATATGTGGGTAAGTAGATATGTATTGAAGATTTAAGGGCATTAGGATTATGAGGGCTCTGGTTGTGAAACTACATCTGATGACAACATAGTGATGTTTAGAGACCAAATAAGTAACACTAGGTTTTGATTAGTGAATAGGGTTTTTATTTGATGAAATAACTCACTCGTCACATCGTATTAAATACGAGTGATTCCTATAATCACAACTTGTTTAGATTTTGAATTGCATAAGATGAATATTAACACAATCTTCCTTCATGAGAAGGAAATATGAAGGTATCTACATGGAATAAACCATAAGGATTTATTCTTTCGGAAATTGAATGTCAAATTCGGTTTCCTCCACCAAGATCACTCCAACTTCGTAATCAATCTTTGACGCAATGAAATCTCATGTTCCACAAGGAAATCGTCGCTAATGAATTCGTAGATTCTACGAAAATCCCTAGGTAATTGGATGAAGATCCAAATTAAGATTCATGATCTTGATAGTATATGTTGACAAATATACAAGTTATCATAACAAGCGGTAAACAATAAATATGATATGCACGAGGTTAGGTCTTGACTTACTAAAATCATGAGATGATGAATACGGACGTAGCTATGCACTTTCCGATCATGGAAATGCTAAGTATTGTGCAATGCGGCAAATGTAACTCTCTCAAAGAATTGATACATCTACGATGATAAGGTTAAGCATAGAAGACAAATCTCTGAATCAATTGATTATGGGTTGGCGAAGTTTAGTAATCAAATGCATCCTAGAATGGGACTGGTCCGTAAACAAAATATAAGTATGTGGTTACGAAACGCACTTGGAGTCCATGTAGATATTGATTTACATGAGACTACATATTTGTTACACGGTTACGTTACAACTCAAGTTAACTAGTTGAACTTTGGTCACAAACATTATATAGCCGTAAATCAAATTAATTGATGATTGAATGATATTTTCTTTAATACGCACGTTCCTATCATGAAAATTGGAGCTTAAAATTAGTAAGCTTTAATGATGATGATTCTTCAAGAGACAACTGTGAAAAATCTGTCTAAAGATATGTTTTGAGCTTTACATTCACTAGTGGTGAAATCATTCAGTGAAGTGACAAAAAAACCTATGAAGCACTATCTACCATTTAAGTAGAAGAATATGCCCGTAAATGTAATTCGTAACACTAAAGTTATTCCTTAAGACGTTGCTAAAGGCTGCGAATTCGGCTAGGCCAATTACGAAGCATATCGTTTAACGCTTGTGATTCATATCGATGAAATATTAAAAATATCACCGAAAGACTCATCACAAGAATAGGAAAAAAAAATTGAAAAGGCATTCAAGTTTGAGCCAATAGATCGGAATACATACAATAGATGTGTTCGAAGATCTCATGATGAATTGAACATGTATGACGTTGTTTCAATGCAATCATGTATAATGAATGGGAGTTTGATGATCTATTTAGAAGTGTACTTACCTTTAGTGTGCTTTTGTAATTAATCATTCACACTTCTAATAGAGAGTTCAGAGAGGAAACCCTATTACCTAGACCCCTAGTCTACTTCTCCCATACCATGAGGTTTAGTTCATGGAGAATAGAGCTTTCCTTTCCACAAAGTGCGAGATTGAAGGACCGCAGTCAGTGAGCTGTGAAACAACCTTGTTGAAAACGCTTGGGAGCGAAGGAACAAGAAGATCAAGAAAGGGACAGTTCTTCAAGTCAGGACCTGAGGGGTAATCTTGCCAAGAACGATTAGTTTTCTTTACGGTTATCTATTATTCCAACAAACCGGTCACACGAGCTAACCTCGTATGAAGCGGAAAGAAGTAAGGACGATGAAATTGTGTTAAAGGTAAATAGGCGCCCTCCCATTCGGGCGAGTGTGAGATTTTTACATTTGGGACAATTAGGCCGTCCTTCATGGTAGCCCCTTGCCCAAACCCAATTGAGGTGTGAGTTAATTAGAGTAAGTCACGCAAATTAGAAGACTTGGCCGAATTATATTTCGGTTAGGGCTCTATTGGGCTTGCTCATTAACTATAATGATTAAGGTCCACTAAGCGTGACCCAATAAGTAGTTCGACCGACTTTGAGTATTCTTGGGGGTTAAATTTTCTGAACATCCTAAATTAAGGGGGAGTATATATATTTTTTAAGCCTAAAGATATATTTTGTAACTAAATATATATATATATTGGTCTAAGGATAAATATATATATATATATATATATATATATATATATATATATACACATATATATATATATATATTATTGGAAATCTATACATAATCTTTAGGGATTATATAAATATATAGAATTAAATATATATTGTTACCAATGTTTAACAATCTATATCTTTGAAAAAAATCACATCCTCTCCTATATATATTCTAGTTTCGGCCGAACCCTAGGAGCATTATTGTGCAATTAATCTTTGTCACCACCAACAGTAAATAGAGAACGTAGCCTATTCCCTAGAAACCCTAGTCTACTTCTTCCTACCCATGAGGTTTAGTTCGTGAAGAATAGAGTATTTCTTTCCGTGATGAGCGATGTTGGAGGACCTCGATCAATGAACCGCGAAACAACCTTGGTTAAGACACCTGGGAGCGAAGGAGCCTGAAGGTCAAGAACGTGGGATCGACCACGTACGAGAGTTAGATCATAAAGCTAGGACCTGTGGGATAATCTCGCCAAAAATGGTTGGTTTACTTATTGGTTAGTTTTTATTATCTACCATTTCCAACTGTATCTGCGACATCATAGTTCTGAAAATGTCAGAGCATGTGGTGTTGCCATTCAAAAAACCAATCTATTGAAGATTGTGTGAAATTATGAATTGTTGTACAATTCCATTTCGTTACATATATCGTTGAACGCAGTGGAAGAGTTTCCACCTCCTCTGTAAATTCCAATCTAATTGATTCTCCTACGAATTTCAAAACGCTTCTTAAAGCTTCTGTTACTTCGCAAAGGTATCAATTCAACCAAGCGAGACTTATAACGCAATAATGTAATTCACACATATAACTTCAGTTATGTCCGCAATTAGCTGCATTTGGTTAACACCTCATCAGTGCCGAATTGACTAACTTATTTATCCCTAAAATCAGCTAAGTTACCTACATCATACGCAATATTTATGATAAAAATAAGAAAATTCTTCAACCATGTAATGGAGAAATTATGTACTTGCTTATGCACCAATTACAAATAAATGAATTTTCATAAACCATGAACTATTATGAGTTTATTTATATTTTAACGCTAAAGTGTTTTTAAATTTTTGAATAGTTCATAAAGAAATCATAAACCATTATCAATAAGAACTCAATTTTCATCACCATCTTATTAATATTCCAACTCTGAATTGTGATGGGTTCCGATGTAATCGTTAGCCCCGTTAGCAGCCAATGGACGGCGAGTAGGTCCAGTGGGCCTCGTGAAAAGCCTGGAAGGCCCAGAGGCCCAGTATGAAGGGTCCCGACGATAGCGGCCCCGATACATGAGCTAAATGCTCCCGACAAGAAGCCTGTGAGTAGGCCCCGATATGCCTTAGTAAAGGCCCCGATGATAAAAGCCCCGCAGAGGCTGGACCTGTCTCGTAAGACAAAGGGTCCTGGATGGTGACCTGGAATGGAGATAACTCTGGAGTCCCCGACGGGAGTCGAGACTTGTGATCAGAGAATAAGACCGCGAAACCCGCCTACTAGATAGAGAAGTGGGACAACGGTTAAATATATAGATAAACTCCCCGAGATACGCAGGGCGTGCCCGAGATACACGGAGTATGGGTAAGATACGCGGAGCGTGGGGCGAAATCTACGGAATCCCGAACGAGATATACGGAATCATAGCGAGATATACGGAATCATGGGCAAAACGGCCAATCACGGTCACAGGTAACTGAGTAACTTCCCCTCCTATATAAAGGAGGAAGTTACCTCAGAAAACACACTATCTAATACGCACTTAGATTACTGCTGCCACCCCATTGATCATATACTCATTTAAGCATCGGAGAGGGATTCTGGGTCACCACCCAGGTCATCCCCTTTTGCAGGATTACGCGGAGCCCAGGAGTCCAAGCTTTCCGTCAAGGACGTAACGGAGCTTCGCCCGTGATCCAACATTGGCGCCGTCTGTGGGAAACTAACAAAAAGCCAAAATAGTTTCTACCAGATCAATGGCCGGTGGTGGCAAGAAGAAGCAAGTTCAGGCCGGCAGTTCTCGCCCCACTGGAACTGTGAATTCCCCGTTGCCGGAACATGTTGCTGAACAAGGTGAATACCCTGCTGTTTCCCAGACAGGAGGGCATGGTGATGAGGAGGTCTCAGTCCGAGACACGGCACTGAACAGGCAAGATATCCCGCGAAGGGAGGTGGATGCTCCCCCAAACCCGGTGGGGCACAGAGAGGAGGTCCCGCGAAAGGAAGCAGGCTCTTCTTCGAACTCAGAGTTGGCCAAGGCGGTAGCAGATGCTATGCCTATGTTTCTGGCAGCCATGGAGGCTCTGTTGGACAAGAGAGAAGCTGCCAGGAGGGCAGAGGAGTTGCCTCCGCGAGAAGAGCTGCCCCCACCCCCTCCGAGGGTGGTCCCAGAAGAACAGGAGGTCCAGGAGGTTCAACCCAGGAATAAGGGTAAGGAACCCGCGCACTTGGAGAAGTTCGTGGTCGACGGCCCGGGACCAGTGCAAAACAGGACCATTCCCCTGAATGGCCCCATCACCCCTGATCAGGTGGTGAAGATCGTCAGCATCTGCATGGGTGACCATAAGCAGATGACATCGGAGCTGAGGGATCGATCCAGCCATCCTTTCATTCCGCGGCTGTTGGATACTATCGCTTCGCAAGGGCTAGGCATCCCGACCATCAAGGAGTACGATGGTGAAGGAGACCCGGTCCGCCATGTTCAGAGACATGTCCAGGCTTGCATGGGTAGAACCTCGAACGACGACCTCGTGTGTTCGCTGTTCCCGATCACTCTGGGAGAAAGGGCCATGACTTGGTTTTTCAGCCTCCCGCCAGGATGCATTACGTGCTGGGCGGACATGCACGATCGGTTAATCAAGCAATATCAGGGCCGTAGGCGCCTCCTGAAGAGTGTGAGGTCCTTGACCCAGGTGGTGCAGAGACCCGACGAATCGTTGGCATATTACTACCAACGATTCACGGCCAGTGCCGCGGAGATCGATGAAGAGATATCGGAGGGAGAGACCATCCGCACTTTCCTTCGGAACCTTACTGCTCCGTTTGGTTCCGACCTGATGCACAGTGTAGCCGCGAAGGCTGTGTGGAGTATGGAGGCCCTGCAAGCGAGGGTGAAACAACAAATCGACGTCCAGGAGTCGAAGATTGCTGCCGGAGAGCTTGACCCTCCAAAGTCGGGAAGAGGAAAGCCATCGTCCAAGCTGTCGGATGATCGCAAGGGGAGCGACAAGTCGGAAGGGAGTAGGAACCGTGGTCGCCCCGAGAGAAGGGAGGACAGGGGTCCTCCGAAGAAGGATAACCGCGAAGGTCGAAGTGTCCCCATCAACAGCTCGATGACCTCCGTGCTAGCTGTGATGGATCGGCAAGGTCTTGCTCGATACCCCCCGAGGAAGGAAGGAGAGTTCCTAGGAGGTCGCTCGGATCGTTATTGTCGGTACCATCGAGCCAATGGTCACGACACAGATAGCTGTCGGGAGTTGAAGAAGGAGATAGAGAAGCTGATCCAGAAGGGGAAGCTTAAGGAGTTCGTCGGAAGGGGAAGGTGCCGATCCCGTTCCAAAAGTCGGTCGCGATCCCGTTCCAAGTCCCGTGACCGATCCCCGAAGAAGAAGAAGGTTGAGTCGGAGCCCTCTGGTTCCGGTGCCCGTAAGGAGAGACGGGGAACCATCAACGTCATTCACGGAGGAATGGCAGCGGGAGGTGACACCACCGCTTCTCGGGAGAATTATGCTTCTCGCATCTCCGTTGCTGTGGTGCTTGGCAAGAGGTCCCGGTCGTGGACTCTAAAGGAGGAAATGGTGATTTCTTTCTCGGCGGAGGATTTGATAGGCGTGGAGAGCCCCCACGATGACGCCTTGGTCGTGACCCTGGATGTAGACGGATTCGAGATGAAGCGGATCCTGATAGACGGAGGGAGCTCCTCCGACATTCTTTTCATGGATGCCCTGGAGGCCATGGGAAAGACGAAGAAGAACCTGACGCAGGTGAACTTCCCGATGGTGGGCTTTTCCGGATCGACTTCCTATCCGGTGGGGATGATTACCTTACCGGTAGAGTTTGGTAGTGGCTGGAAGATAGAACGGCGGAACGTGGATTTCGTCGTGGTAGAATCGGCGGGAACGTATAATGCCATTATCGGGAGGACCACCATTAACCCTCTCATGGCGGTTGCCTCGACAGTCCACCAGAAGATGAAGTTCCCGACTGACCATAGTATCGGAGAAGTTAAGGGCGACCAGGTGGCGTCACGAAAGTGTTACGTCAATGCCACCAGAAGGAGAAGGAGGGAACCAATGGCGGTCCTACAGACCGACGCCGATCCTCGAGAGGAGTTTGGGCGTCCCGCCCCCATGGAGGATCTGAAGGAGGTTGAGATTGACGGACCTCGAAGGAAGGTGAAGATCGGGTCTGCTTTGTCGGAAGAAAGAGCCCGAGAGCTGATCGAGCTCCAAAAGGAGTTCAAGGAGCTGTTCGCCTGGTCCCCGAGTGATATGCCAGGAATCAGCCCCGACGTAATAGTGCATGAGCTGAAGATTGACCCCGCGATCAAGCCTATCGCGCAGAGGAGACGTCCGATGGGCGCGGACAAGAGAATCGCAATCCAGCAAGAGGTGGGCAGACTGCTCGACGCTGGATTCATCAAGGAGCTCTGATTCCAAACTTGGGTCGCCAACCCAGTCCTGGTACGAAAGAGTAACGGGAAGTGGCGGATGTGTGTCGATTTCCGCGACTTGAACAAGGCCTGCCCGAAGGATTGCTACCCGCTCCCGAGGATTGACCAGTTGGTGGATGCCACATCGGGACATGAGCTGTTGAGCTTCATGGATGCCTACTCCGGATACAACCAGATCAAGATGGCGAAGGAGGATGCCCCCCATACAGCCTTCTATGCTGATAGTGACGTCTACCACTACGACGTGATGCCCTTCGGATTGATCAATGCCGGAGCAACTTACCAGCGGATGGTGAACAAGTTGTTCGGGGACATGCTGGGAAAGACGATGGAGGCATATGTGGATGACATGCTTGTGAAGTCCCGGCAGGCAGGAGACCATGTCCAAAACTTGGCGGCGGCGTTTGAGCAGATGAAGTTTCATCAGGTTCGGTTGAACCCAGACAAGTGTGCTTTCGGGGTGAACTCGGGGAAGTTCCTAGGGTTCATGGTGAGCCAGAGAGGAATCGAGGTCGAGAAGCTGCGAGCAATCGAGGAGATGCAGTCCCCGAAGACTCATCGGGAGGTCCAGGTGTTGAATGGCCGGTTGGCCGCGATGAATCGATTCTTATCCAAGGCGAGTGACAGAGCCATGCCATTTTTTGATGTGCTAAGGGCTCACAAGAAGTTTGAATGGTCCGACAAGTGCGAGGAGGCATTCCAAGCACTCAAGCAGCATCTCCGTACCCTCCTGCCGTTGGCGAAACCAGCTCCAGGCGAGCCGCTTTATCTCTATTTGGCTGTTTCTGATGTTGCTGTTAGTTCTATTTTGATTAAGATTGTCAAGGGCATCCAAGTGCCTGTCTATTATGTAAGCAAGGCATTTGCCAAATCAGAAATGAACTATCCCGCCATTGAGAAGTATCTCTTTGCGTTAATTGTTGCCGCTCGAAAGCTCCGACCTTACTTTCATGCCCACGAGGTTATGGTGTTGACAAATTAGCCCTTGAAACACTTTTTGAACCGACCGGAGGCGTCGGGGAGATTGGTGAAATGGGCCATCGAGCTTACGGAGTTCCGAATACATTTTGCTCTGGGAACTGCTATTAAGGGCCAAGCATTGGCAGATTTTATAGCTGAGTCTACGGCACCCGATCTGGAAGTAACGAGTCCCGCAGAGGGGGCAACCACGGAGGTCCCGATAGCAGAACAGGCCCCGATAACAGAACAGCCAGAACAGCCAAATGAGGAGAACACTTGGGAGATGTACACTGATGGTTCATCAAGTGTAGAAGAATCAGGGGCAGGATTCGTATTGATACCGCCCGGTGGAGGCGAGCCCCTGCGATATGCTTTGGCCTTGACATTCAAAGCCACCAACAATGAAGCGGAGTATGAGGCTCTCATCACGGGCCTAAAAATTGCCAAGGGTACGGGGGTCGATCATTTGAAAGTGAAGTGCGACGCCAGCTTGATCGTGAATCAGGTCCAGGGGAACTATGAAGCCAAGAGCCCGACAGTGAGGAAGTATTTGCACGAGGTGCAGACTTTGAAGGGAAGCTTCAAAAGCTTCGACATCGAGGCAATCCCGAGGGAAGAAAACGCGGAGGCAGACGCCTTAAGCAAGTTTGCTCTAGGAGTAGCCCCTGAGGAGAATCGGAAGGTGCACTTCCCGGAGAGAGTGATTATCTCAACCATTGATCCATCGGAGGTATGCGTTGTGGAAGCAGGATCGGAGGAAGAAGAAAAACCCACCTGGATGACCCCGATGGTCACATACCTGACTACGGGGGCACTCCCAGATGATGAAGTGGCAGCTGTCAGGCTGCATCGGATTGCAAACGACTACGCGATGGTGGACAATCAGTTATACAAGAGGGGGCATGTGAAGCCTTTTCTGAAATGCGTGGCGGAGCCTGATACGAATCGGATCCTGAGAGAGCTACACGAAGGAGTCACGGCCTGTCATGAAGGGGCCCGATCTATCGTGAGGAAGGCGTTGAACCTGGGCTACTATTGGCCATCGATGAACAAGGAAGCGATAGCGATGGTCCAATCCTGTGATGCATGCCAGAGGTACGCTCCAAATATCGTGGCTCCCGCCGCGGACTTGATGCCCATCAGGAGCGCTTGGCCCTTCGCGCAATGGGGCATTGATTTGGTGGGACCTCTTCCCCAAGCGAAAGGTCAGTGCAAATATTTACTCGTGGCTATCGATTACTTCTCAAAGTGGATAGAGGCTAAGGCATTGGCCAAGACGACGGGACAGCAGATCCTCAAGTTCCTTCAAACTCAGATCATATCCCGGTATGGGGTTCCTTGAGTGTTGATCAGCGACAATGGCCCTCCGTTCAATGGGGCTCAGTTGAAGGGGTACCTGGAGGAATTAAACATTGAGCATCGGACCGCTTCAGTCCGCCATGCTCAGACCAATGGCCAAGTAGAATCAGCCAACAAGATCGTGATGGATGGCTTGAAGAAGAGAGTCTACGCCTTGCAGGGCCATTGGCTAGATGAGCTTGAAAATGTGCTGTGGGCTGTTAGAACAACACCCAAGCAGTCGACAGGGGAGACTCCGTTCGGCCTGGTCTATGGCACGGAGGCAGTTGCTCCCGTGGAAATAGCGGTGGCGTCCCATCGCGCGAAATATTACGAACCTCTGACGAACGAGGAAATGAAACGTCTAGACTTAGATTTGCTCGAGGAGAAAAGATGGAAGGCTGATGAAGTCCAGGCCCGAATGCGTCTGGCAACAACCCGATATTACAATCGGCGTGTCAGGTCCCGACAATTCTTCGTTGGAGAACTTGTCTGGCGGAGGAACGAGTTCGTTCATCAAGATCGGATCAACAAGCTATCGCCGAAATGGGAGGGACCTTACAAGATCGTAGGAATGCCAGCCCCGAATGCATACAAGCTAGAGGACCTTGATGGCAAGACGTTGAAACATTCCTTCAGTGGCGAACACTTGAAGAAGTATCATGTTTGATATTAAGTCGCCGCGAATGGCGCAAGTTATCTATCAATCCGATGTAAGCAAAGATTTGAGTTATTAATAAAAGAAGTTGCTCCCGATCAAATTGTTTTTAGATTTGTTCTAAGTATTAGTAAGACGTCTTGAAGGAAGCGACAAAAGCCTTCCGAGGTACGAGAAAAGCCTTCCGAGGTACGATAAAAAGCCTTCCGAGGTACGACAAAAAGCCTTCCGAGGTACGAGAAAAGCCTTCCGAGGTACGATAAAAAGCCTTCCGAGGTACGATAAAAAGCCTTATGGGGTATGCGTAAGTCGTCTATATGATGCGGCCAAAAGCCTTAACAGGTACGGACAAAAGCCCTACGGGGTACGCGTAAGTCGTCTTTATGATGCAACCAAAAGCCTAGGTATGAAAAGGCCCTAATGGGTCCGCGTAAGTCGTCTATATGATGCGGCCAAAAGCCTTAACAGGTACGAAAAAGCCTTAGCAGGTCCGCGTAAGTCGTCTATATTATGCGGCCAAAAGCCTTAACAGGTACGAAAAAGCCTTAGCAGGTCCGCGTAAGTCGTCTATATGATGCGGCAAAAAGCCTTAAAGGGTACGATTAAGCCGTCATGTAAAGACGCGATAAAAGCCCTTGAAGGGTACGATTAAATTCGTCTGATTCGGCGCGGTAAAAGCCCTCAGGGGTGTGAAAAATCATCTTAAGTGATGGGGAAAATAGGCCTTGAAAGGCAGGGATAAGAAACCTTAAGTGGTAAAGTCCCGATTGGATGAGAAACCTTAAGTGGTAAAGTCCCGATTGGACAAGAAACCTTAAGTGGTGAAGTCCCGATTGGACAAGAAACCTTAAGTGGTGAAGTCCCGATTGGACAAGAAACCTTAAGTGGTGAAGTCCCGATTGGATGAGAAACCTTAAGTGGTGAAAGTCCCGACTGGATGAGAAACCTTAAATGGTGAAGTCCCGATTGGAAAGGAAACCTTAAGTGGTGAAATCCCGATAAGACGAGAAACCTTAAGTGGTAAAGTCTCGAGAAAAGCGTCGAAGGGACGTATTAAGTCATCTTAAATGGTGCATCGGAACGCTCTGAGCAACGAGTCTAAAGTCTCTTTAAATAGCGCAATCAGAATCAAAATAGTTGGAATAAACTACTTAGATAAAGGCTCGAAGGCCAAAGAGGTTCAATACAAAAGGTCAAGGAGAAAAACTACAAGGACTGAAAGATAGAGCATTAAGCTTGATCCTTGTTGGAAGAAGGGTCCTCAGCAGCATCGGAGGAAGCAAGATTCGGAGGGGCCTGGGCAGAAGGCTCCGCAGCCCGCAGAGTCGGGTCCACGGCAGCAGTCTCTTCACTCTCCGCGGGGAGGTTGAAGTACTTCTCCGCGATGGGGGCAAGAGTATCGGACTTCTTGAAGTCGATGGAATCCTCGTATGCTGTGTAGAGTTCTTCGACGGCGTTGTACAGAACGTCCTCCACCTCGGACTTGCAGAACCCTACAGCATCCACCTTGAATTCTTCAGAATTCCGATACTCCTCGCGGCCTTGGAGACGGCCCTCCTCACGACCCTGCAGGAGACCCTCCTCGTGGCCCTGCCGGCGACCTTCCTCGCGGCCTTGGGCCTTGGCCTCAGCAAGTTTGGCCTCAAGCCCCGCCTTGGCCTCCGCAAGAGCCTCCGCGAGAACACCCTTCTCGTGGATGAGCTGCCTCCTCTCCGACTCATGCCGCTGATTATCCGCCTGGACCATCTTCCGCTCCCGACGCATGACAGCCTCGTGATCCTGAACCTGCTTGAGCAGGCCCGAAGCCATCTCGTCAAGGAGAGTTTTCTCCTTGGCCATCTTATTCCTGGCCACCACCGCCTCGTCGAGGTCCACCTGGAGCTTGGCCAACGCGTCGGGGTCCGACCGATCCTGAGCCTCCTCCAAAGCACCCTTCAGAGCCAGGATAAGGCCGAAGCAGCGCTGTTGGTTCGCGGTGTCCTGAGAGAAAAAAGGAAAAAATCGAGATACAGCAATCGGAGGCAAGAATGATGAAGAAAATAAAACAAAGATGAAATCTTACCTCCATCCGACGAATAGCCATATCGCGGATCTCCTCCTCAAGGTCCTCCCGCGCAAAGGATAGGGGCCGCCTCAAGGCTGGAGGAACTGACCCAGCCAGCAGATGAAGGGCCAGTTCAGGCTCAAGGTTTCCCCGGTGGAATGGAATCCCTCGGAGAGACTCGATCGGGTTCCAAGGCATCATCCCCTGGTCGGGGGTGAAAATCTTGTAAAGATTTTCATCCACGGGGAGAGGAGGGATGGCCCCGGAACTTTCGGATGGAGGAGCCACCTCGGCTGGTGGCTCGGGAGTCGGAGAGAGGAACTCGGGAGGAGGACTCCGGGACACATCCTCCACGACGGGCCTCAAGGTGCTCCGACCGCACCTGCAACGGAGCAGGCCACCTTCAGCAGGCTCCTCGGAGGAAGGAGAAGCCTCCAAGTCAGTCACCTGACGGAACTGGGTTTCCGTCGGGGTTTTCTCTGTCACCGGCGCCGGTGGAGTCGTGGCCCGGGCCGGAGTAACAGCACGCCTCGGAGTGACAGCCTCCGATGGACCTGCGGTGGCGGGACGAATAATGTCAGGAAGAGTGTCCTTAGGGCACCAGATGATTTGACGATCGAAGTGTTGGTTCTTCCCAAAGACGTTGTAATATCCCGCCTTGAGAACGCGGGGGATTTCTCCTCGAAGGATGTACTTGATTTCTCGAACCCGCGTTTCCCGATCAGCGGGGATAAACTCCTTGGGAACCAGTTTCATATATCTTTTAATAGCACGACGAACACGCTTACCTTCCTCGGCGGTAGTAACCTCGAAGGCTCTGTCAATTTCCTCCCTCCTGGCTCGCTTAGCCACGACCTGTTCTTCGGTCGGAGGGGCAGCAGAGGGAGTGGCGGAAGAGGAAGCACCTTTCTTCAGCGACTTCCGCTTCCTCTTGGAGCCACCTGGGACGGCATCAGTCTCGCCCTGCTTCAGAATGAGATGGGTCAGCAGAGAAGCCTTCTTGGCTGCAAAAATAAAAGACAAAGTGATTAGAAGAATTACCCAGACGACTAAATCTTTGGAAACAGAATCGAGGAGCCGGACTCCGATGTGAATCAAGTCCTTCTCCATGAGCTTGTTGGCGTCGAGGGGTATGAAGGAATCCCCCCAACGGTAGAGTTGAACCATCTGAAGAGTGTTGAGGTCATCTTCAGTATAGGCCTCGAGCTTGGGGGCAGGGTCCGCCACGACCTCCCATCGGGGCCACGGGACAGAGCTATGTTGAACGAAGAAGTAATACTTCTTCCATCCGCTGTTATCAGACCCCGAGTCACGAATCAGCACCCGATCCTTGTGGAACTTCCAGGTTTCGCTATCCCAGCCGAAACGTGAAAGTTGTTTCTTTGTCCACTTGGGGAGTCGGGGGGAGAAAGAGCAGACACCCGCCTTATTGCACTTCATTCCATAGAAGGTGCGGAAGAGCAGTAGACTGTACGTCCACTGCTGGCGATGGCATAAAATTTGGAAGGCATTCCACACGCGGATGCGTGTGGAGAGAAAGTACAAGGGTGCGTCTTGTAGAAATTGCACATCTCCACCAGGTTCCCGCAGAAGGGGAATCGAATTCCCGCGCTTATCTGTCTGACGGAAACGAACACTTCTCCCGCCTGAGGACGCGTGACGACGTGCTTCCTCCGGACAGTAGGCTGAGACTCATAGGGGAAACGAGGTTCCCAATCCGGGGTAATACACCCCTCTCGAAGGGCAACCTCATATGAAGTCTCAGAAATCTCATTGACGGCAAATTCAAAGGTGAAAGGGGTCCTAGCCTCAGAACTAGCTTCGCTAAAAACGGTTACAAACAAGAAGATTTGAGAAAAGAGGAGCAAACATCAGCAAATCGCGAAAACAGAGAAGAAAATCCTTACCGGACATGATGGATGATGGCCGAAAGAAGATGAAGAAAGGATCGGAAGATGGAAAGCCTTAGATCACTTGGACAGCAGAAGGAACTTGGAGGAAAAGCTTCGAGTGCAAGAATGGCAGAAATTAGGAGAGTGGAGAAGAAGAAGTGAATAATGCCAGGGTTCCAGCTTTTATAAGCAAAAGGACAAACTGGAAGGGCTTGATCTGGACCGTTGAAGACGAAACGATTCGATCTGGATCGTCGAAGACTGAGGGACGGTACGGAAGAGACGTGGTGACGTAATAAATGCTTTTTCAGAAAGCAACAGTTCCGCCGAATTGAGAGTCATCCCTAGCATTTAATGCTACGGTAACCAAAGAGTCTCCTCGGATTTGGAAACTGCCCACAAAGTCCAGTGGGCCCGAAGTAATCATGAGTGAGAGACTCTGTCATAAGACAACCACGCGCAAGGCAAAAGCCTCCGACTGAGGTATGAAGAAACGTAAAGGTAAAAGCCTCCGACGGCGGTATCGGGAGGTAAGAAGACAAAAGCCTCCGACAGCGAGGTCAGAAGATCTGAACTGGAAGACACGACGAACTAAAAGTCCCCCATGTCTTGGGGGCAAATGATGGGTTCCGATGTAATCGTTAGCCCCGTTAGCAGCCAATGGACGACGAGTAGGTCCAGTTGGCCTCGTGAAAAGCCTGGAAGGCCCAGAGGCCCAGTATGAAGGGTCCCGACGATAGCGGCCCCGATACATGAGCTAAATGCTCCTGACAAGAAGCCTCTGAGTAGGCCCCGATATGCCTTAGTAAAGGCCCCGATGATAAAAGCCCCGCAGAGGCTGGACCTGTCACGTAAGACAAAGGGTCCTGGATGGTGACCTGGAATGGAGATAACTCTGGAGTCCCCGACGGGAGTCGAGACTTGTGATCAGAGGATAAAACCGCGAAACCCGCCTACTAGATAGAGTAGTGGGAAAACGGTTAAAGATATAGATAAACTCCCCGAGATACGCAGGGCGTGCCCGAGATACACGGAGTATGGGTAAGATACGCGGAGCGTGGGGCGAAATCTACGGAATCCCGAACGAGATTTACGGAATCATAGCGAGATATACGGAATCATGGGCAAAATGGCCAATCACGGTCACAGGTAACTGAGTAACTTCCCCTCCTATATAAAGGTTGAAGTTACCTCAGAAAACACACTATCTAATACGCACTTAGATTACTGCTGCCACCCCATTGATCATATACTCATTTAAGCATCGGAGAGGGATTCTGGGTCACCACCCAGGTCATCCCCTTTTGCAGGATTACGCGGAGCCCAGGAGTCCAAGCTTTCCGTCAAGGACGTAACGGAGCTTCGCCGGTGATCCAACAGATTGCTCACTTAGTTACGTTCCTGTCTATGATCTCGATTTTTCAATTATTAAATTGCAGAATCAGTTCAGTCATACAGTCGTTAAAGGATGTGATAAAATGCTTTCCTTTATAAGCTATGTACCTGGGTAGGGGATTAAATGCTTTCCTTTATAAGCTATGTACCTGGGTAGGATTGGGTCAAGTGGCCTTTGAAGCCACACCTAAATCATCTTCAGACTTTCAAGTTTTTGGCTTTGCGCTTCTTCATCTTTCCCAGATTTGGAGTCTACTTATTTTTCTTTCTTCCATTCGAATCGTAGGGATATTTTATTTTGAATTTGTTTCCCTTTCGTCTCTTCCCTCTCTTCCCTTTCTGTTGTGAGGATTAAGTTATCAGTGCTTGGGACTAGGTCATAACCACGGTATTACTAGCCTTTGATCTATCATTCTCATACTCAATATGTCGATGCTTAATCTACTATATTGAGGTTTTCATAATGTGCAAGCTTCATTTCCATGGGTTCCCATGATTCGGGAAGAGATCGAAGGATTGCTCAGATTTTCTGGTCTACGGTCAATACTTGAGCCACCTCTTGCAGCTATGCTAACATATTCTACGTATGTCTCTTATAATTCCTTACGGTATATGTTGGAGATTCATTTTGTATGATTCAAGTTCAATGTTCAAAGAGCGGAGTTGGACTTGCATATAAGTGCCAAAACTATTTCTAAACACCTCTCATAACTGCATCGCATTTGCATGTCGCGGGAATTAATATAAGATGTCATCCTCTACCATTGCCAACATAGTCTCTTGGACCTCTCTATCTTTGGTATTCTATTGATCATGGAAGGTACGCAATTCATCACTTAGTTCCCATTCGGGCCTCACTTGTAATGTTGTCAAATGGAGTCCGGTGGATATACGCCTAAGCTATCACTAATTGGACCCGAGAAATGGGCCATAACCGAATATAATTCGAAACTTAAAACATGGACACCTGAGGCCTGGAAAACACCCCGAGTGGCGAAATCCACTCGGGAATGATGGATATACGCCCAATTTGAACCCGTTGACTTCTGAACCGTTGTATTTTTATCGTCCCATTTATGATTGCAAATCGAAACTTCAACCCGGACACTTCGCGAGAACATCGACGGCTCGGACGGGGCCGAAGCGCCCGTCCGACCGAGACGAACTCACCTAGGTGAGGTTGGGTGGCCACACCCGACCTCCCCTAAGGGAGATCGGGTCAGCCGACCCGATCTCCCCTAGGGGAGATCGGGTAGACCAACCCGATCCCTCCTAGGAGGGATGGGGTTGGCCAACCCCACCCTCCCTAGGAGGGGTTGGGTGTCCTCACCCAACCCCTACCCTTGGGGGTCAGATTCCCCCCCCCCCCCCCCAAGGGCCCCGACACCACTTTCAGACTCCCACACTCGGTTCACGCCGCCTACCTCCTCCGAATCCTAAGGTCTTAATCATGCGCTTAAAGGTTAATTAATTGCGTTTAAAGGCTAACGATGTCATTAAGCCACCTTAATGACACCGTTGCCTATAAATACCCCACCTTCACAACTCATTGGATGATCTTGGCAATTTAGATTATTTTGCTCTGACATCTCTCTAGCTTTATCTCTCTAAGAAGAATACTGACTTAGGCATCGGAGAGGGTTCACCAGGCACCACCCCCCCTCCGTGTCTGGTATTGCCCCTTCTGCAGGGTAGAAGGGTAGAAGGAAGGAAGGAAGGAAGGAAGAAGACAGGACAACCCAGAAATACCGGATCACACACATCCCTTGTAAGGAGTGAGATCAAAGCCGACCATCCGTTGACCTAGATCCCGGAACCTAACACTTGGCGCCGTCAGTGGGCTTCGAACAGAAAGCCTGGCTATTACACGAGCTATGACGAACAGTAGGGTGTCCAGGCACCAACGCCCACCCGGGGGCAATGGGCGGAGAAGAGAACCCATACCCCCAGGGAGGCAGCCTAACCCTGGGAAGCAACCAATGCATCCAGAGCCCCAAGAAATACCACAGCCTCCTCAACAACAGAACAACCAGGAGGGAGGACCTTCACGCCCAGCTGGGGCTGAGTCCTCCACAGCCTCCACCCCCCGGGCAAGAAGGCCACAGAGAGCAAGAGAACAACAGGGAGTGCCTTCCCACAACACGGCACCCCCTGAAGGATATTATTATGAAGAGCAACCCCAAAGGTACCCGTATGGGATGCCGGCACAAAGAGATGATAACCGCGCCCACACAGCATATGCAAGGCCGGCATACACCCAAGGGACTTACACTGAAGCTCATGAGGAGGAGCAGATCCCGACAGAAGAGCACTACTCGCACCCTCGAGCAGGGCAGCGAGAGGAACAAAGAAGATATTACCAGGAGCCACCCCCAGAGGGAAGGCAACAATTCGTGCCTCCTAGGCAACAGCAGAGCAACAGGGCTTACACCCCGCTTGGGGAGGAAAGACAAGCAAGACCTCCAAGGAGGCAAGACGAACCATCCTTTCACAAGAAACCCAGCCTGCATTGTCTAAGAAACCCAGCCTGCATTGTCTAAGTGACAAGACGAACCATCCTTTCACAAGGGAACTGGAGATGAGTAGGGTGCCAGACTCCCTGCACACAGTACAAATTGCAAAGTACAATGAGAAGGGAGACCCCCTAGAGCATATCCAACAGCATGAGGCCTCCTTATTTGGGAGGACCATTGATGAAAGATACAAGGCACTCTTGTTCCCAAACACCCTAACAGGGGTGGCCTCACATTGGTTCTTCAGCCTGCCCTCTGAGAGCATCCACTCATGGGAGCAGCTAAAAGCTAAGTTTCTGCAGAGATACCTAGGGGAGAGGAAACTCCTCAAGGGAACAGGCTCCATTGATGACGTCAAACAAGAATATGATGAATCCCTGGCCAGCTATACTAGGTTCAACCAGAATATTGCAGACATCCAGGGAGACATCACCGAAGGGGAGATTATACGAGCCTTCATCAGAAACTTAGGTCGCTTTGGGTCAACATTGGCTGAAAAGATGGCCAAAAAGCCAGCAAGCACCTTGGAGGAGCTTGCAGGAAGAGTTAAAACGCATATTGACCTTGAAAGGCACAGGGCAAGCAAGAAGGCCAAAATCCAGGCAGCCAAGGAGGATAATCAAAAGCCAAACAAAGGCAAGCCACCCCAGGCACCGCAGCATGCAAGGCAGCAGGAATGGCGTCCGCCACAGCAAAGAAACCAAATGGGTGAACCCTTAAAGGCTAGAGAAATAAACGTCATTAAGTTCATCCCACTGAACGCCACTCCAGCCACCGTACTTAGAGAGATGCGAAACCAAAAGCTTTGGTCACCCCCTGCAAGGTGGAGAGCCCCAATGGTAGGAAATCACAAGGATAGATGGTGTGACAACCATGAGGCTTATGGTCACGACACAAATGAATGCTTTAGCCTAAAGCTAAGCATAAACAACATCGTCCAGAGGGGAGAACTGAAGCAATTCGTAGACCATGGGGGCAACAGTATGCAACTAGGGCCATCACAGAAGGACAAGGGCAAGGTAAAGATAGACTACAACCCTCCACCCAACAAAAGAGGAGTCATAAATATGATACATGGGGGAATAGCATCGGGTGGCCTAACTGCTAATGCAAGAGAGGTCTATGCATCCAAGCTAAGCTCAGTGCCAAGGTGGAGGAAAAGGCCAAGAGAAGGAGAAGAAATAAAGATCGAGTTCTCGGAGAAGGACAAGAGTCACATCGTCTTTCCACATGACGATGCTCTAGTTATTACTCTAGATATTGACAATTTTGATGTAAAGAGAATTTTGGTGGATGGGGGCAGCTCAGCTGACCTCCTAAGCTTGAGAGTGTTAGAAGAGATAGGGAAAACCAAAGCAGACATCAAACCGGTCAACTTCCCTCTAGTTGGTTTCTCAGGGGCAACAAGTTACCCCCTGGGAATGATAACCCTACCAGTGACCATGGGCCAAGGATGGACCCAGCTGAAGGTAAATGTCAATTTCTTGGTGGTTGAAAGCCTGGGAGCCTACAATGGGATCCTAGGAAGGACAACCATAAACCCATATGAAATAGTGCCATCCACTGTTCACCAGAAGCTGAAGTACATCACGGAGAACGGGGTTGGAGAGGTCCTGGGTGATCAACGCACCGCAAGGCAATGCTACGTCAACTCAATGAGACGTGGATCACACGGGACAGATACAGTGGCTGTAGTCATGGTAGGGGCCAACCAGGACAGAAGAAGGGGAGGAAGGAGACAAAGGCAAGGAAGGAGGAGGAGTGGAGTGACACTCCGTTTGAGCAGGCAGTTTTTTCAAACAGTGCCTACAAGGAGACACAGGAGCAAGGCTGTGAAGGTGACATCCATACCTTGGCAGCCAGACACCATAATAGGGAACAGGACAAGGAACTCCATCTTAAAAGGCTTCCGCTACATAGATGATATCAAGCAAATGCCACGGGAGTCTATATCAAGCTATTTCCAGAGATTCTTCAATTATGGTGCCAGCATGGACATCACAAGGGGAGAAGCAGTAAGGGCATTCATTAGAAACATGCATCCAAACTCATTCGGGGCCTGTGGAGGGCTCTATGAGATGGTCATGACGAGCACAATGAGAGAGCTCAAGGCAAGGCTGGACAGGGTATTTGCACAGGAAGCGGAGCCGCTGGATGAGGCTCCAAAGAGAGGAAAAGAAATGGACACATTGGGAGGAGGTGTCAATTTCACATTCACACCCCTCACACTCAGCATATGAGAAATTTTCCACAAGCACCTCAAGCAAGAGCTACCAACATGCAGGGAGGAAGGCAAGGCCTTCTTAGGAAGAGATGCACAGGGTTGGTGTGAATACCATGGGACCTGGGGGCATCAAACCAATGACTGCATGGTGTTGAAGGTGGAAGTGGAAGAAATAATTTACAATGGAGGCTTCAAGGAATACGTGGCAACAGACACAATGGCCACCCCATATCCTTAGTTTCATATCTAGCATTTTGCATGTTTCAGCTTTACAAGCTTTTCAAAAAACAACTTTGGAGAAGGAGAACTCACGAAGTTACTCCAACTCTACAACTATCTTTCATTCCTACAAAGGATGTCTTGGTGCACCAAGGCATCCCAAGTGTACAAAAACATGAATGCTCCTAAGGGAGTAGTAGTTACTCAAAAGTATTTTCCAATGAATGCAGTGGTATAACCACGAAGTTATCCTTACACAGATATGACTTCAAGTCAAGGACAGGTTCGACGCCCCCAAGAGCGTATCTTGAGAGTAGTTTTCATACTACGACATTCGACGCCCCCAAGAGCGTATCTTGAGAGTAGTTTTCATACTACGACATTCGACGCCCCCAAGAGCGTATCTTGAGAGTAGTGTTCATACTACGACCTTCGACGCCCCCAAGAGCGTATCTTGAGAGTAGTTATTACACTACGACCTTCGACGCACCAAGAGCGTATCTTGAGAGTGGTTTCCAAAAACTACGAACTTCAACGCCCCCAGGAGCGTATCTTGAGAGTAGTGTTCATACTACGACCTTCGACGCCCCCAAGAGCGTATCTTGAGAGTAGTTATTACACTACGAATTCGACGCACCAAGAGCGTATCTTGAGAGTGGTTTCCAAAAACTACGATTTCGACGCCCCCAGGAGCGTATCTTGAGGTAGATTTGCAACCTACCAGATTCGACGCCCCCAAGAGCGCATCTTGAGGTAGAAAAAACACTACCAGTTCGACGCCCCCAAGAGCGTATCTTGAGGTAGATTTCAAACTACCAGTTCGACGCCTACCAGGAGCGTATCTTTGGTCTAACCTGAGCCCTCCGGGAGCCTATCCTGTGAAACGTTAAGTGCCGTCCGAGAGCCTGTCTCGTGAACAGATTTTGACACCCGTCAAGAACGTATCGGTGGACTAACCTGTGCCCTCCGGGAGCCTATCCTGTGAAACGTTAAGTGCCGTCCGAGAGCCTGTCTCGTGAACAGATTTCGACGCCCACCAAGAGCGTATCTTTGGTCTAACAGTACAACGTATACCGTGTAAGGGGTATCAGAAGAGATCATCACACCATGCTTAGAAGGATACCATTCTTAGAAGGATACCATGCTCAGAAGGATAACATAAGAAAGAAATTTCTAAGTAAAGTAATGTGAAGAACAAGTAATGTTTTTTCTTTATGAAATGGCAGGTAAGACATGAAGGAAAGCACGAAAGAAGGATAAGTAAAGGAAACACACCAAGGAAAGGGTCCATACCCAAAGAGCCATACACAAGGCATAGGGAGACATCATGAGAAGAGATATATACAAAAAGATGAGAAGCACTAATGTAAAGGCAAACGAACCACGTAGTCAACAACACAATGCGGCAAAGGAAAGTAACAACAAACACCATCACAATCTCAAAAGACACTCAATCCATACAAGGGGAGAAGGAGTGTAGATATATATACAAGGATAGCATGAGATAAACACGTCAGTCAGAACCTTCGGGGGAGTCACCCTCACCCCCTGAAGCTGAACCGCCAGCGGAAATGGATGAAGAGGAGGAGTCTGAGGTACCAATCTCCACAGGTGTAGCATCCACCTGGGCAGGGGCAGGCTCGTCTGCAACGGCAGCCTGACCCATCCGAACAGTCGCGTAGCCAGTGGCATATGGCCCAAAGTCACCAAGGTCACCAAACGGGAACTGAGGATCAATTCGGTAAATGTGATCAACCAGATACTCACCGAACTGGTTCATCTCCTGAGTGAGACGCACGCTATAATCGGCAGCGAAGGCAGATGAGGCCTTGTACTCAGAAACCGCAACAGTCCTCTCCTCAGCACGACACTTAGCCTCCAACTTCCGTAACTCCTCAGAATGGAGCGACGCTGCAACCTCAGCTTCCCGACGCAAACTGCCCACAGTGGTCTCAAGCAAGGACACCTGGTCCTGGAGCTCCTGCATCCTCAAATCAGATAATCGTGCCTTCTCAGCAGCCGTAGCGACCTCCGCCTTGAGAGAGACCTGGCTGTCCTCAAGGGTCTTCCTCTCGTCAGATAACTCGAGCACGAGCGAGGACATGTTCACCATGTCAGATATACCCTAACAATTCAAACAAGGGATGAGTAACCGAAAGATAGCCATTATGAAAGTAATAAGAGGAAAGCAAAGAACAACTCACAGGTGCATAACGAGAAAGTACCCCTTGAACAAAGCGCCGAGTCTCCCCAGGAGACTTGGGCGGAGCAACACGATCGCCAGGGGGGACGGCGCCGCGGAGTACGCGGACACCAACCTCAGGAGTCCGCAAAGAGGAGGTGCTATCGAAGTGGAACTCCTTCAGACCAGCGAAAGGAGTCCACTCAGACCCAATAACATCTTCATCAGTGAGACGGGCGAAATCCTTCCGACTTAAAGTCGGAGGCCCACCTACACAAGCAAAGCAAGTCAAAGGAGAATATAAACAAAGAAAGATCAGCAACAAGGTAAAGATCATACCTGAGGACCGTGCCCTCGGCTGGGGGGCAGGGGAACCACCACCAGCAGGTCGCTTCCCTTTGTCAGCCAGGGAAGGCACCTCTTCGACCACCATCTCCTTATCACGAGATAGGGTCGGAGGACGAGCAGCAGGCGAAGCAGGATCCACAGCTTTCTTTCTCTTAGCAGCCGAGGCCCCGGCCTCAGAATCAGATCTCCGCGGTTTGGACTTGGAAGGTCCAGAATCTCTGCCAACGGAGACGACCCTCTCAGTCACCAAGGGGGAGCGCCCTAGCAAGGTAAGAAAAACAAGATAAGGAAAACATAGGTTATACCATAAAGAAGCAAATAGGAGAAAGCATACCAGAGGCCCCAGCCTTCTTCCCAGGCAGGGGGGATTTCTTCAAAGCAGAACTAGAAGGAGCCTTCCTCTTGCTCAGATCAACAGGGGCACCCTGCACGTTATAGGTTTTTCCATGAAACCAACCTACAAAGGAAGAGCAGAAGGTAAATAAAGATGGAAAGACCAAGTGACATACCGAACCCCCGGAATCAGGAGTTAGACTGATCCCGGCCTCGTAAAGATCCGTCTCAGTCACTAAGGACACGGGGCAGTAAGACCGGGTCCTGTTGCTCTCGTGAATGATCTTCATAGTCTTCAAATCAACTGAAGAGAACTCTCCAAAAGCAGGCCAACCATCGGACCGATCCTCATTCAAAACCGACCAAGTGACGTATCGGTCCGTAATGAAGAAGTAATGCTTAGCCCAGTGACTGGCCGAATTGTCACTCTGGGTCACGAAACGGAGGGAGGTATCCCACTCGACCCCACTCAACCCGAAATCAGCGAATCGGGGATCTTTGAAGGTCGGATGGCGAGTTACGAAACTCGCAAACCCCACCTTCGTCCGGTACTGGAACCGATAGAAGCATCGAAATAGAACGAGAGAATACTTCCAGGAGTACCAATGGCACAATACCCGGAAGCCCACCCAGACACGGAGGGCACTGGGAGCAAGGTTCACAGGAGAAATCCTGAAGAACCTGCTCAACTCTATAAGCTCGTCACAGTAAGGCAACCTCAGCCCGAATCGGATCTGAGAAGGGTACACGACGACCTTCCCTATGGGAGGTTCCGTCACCGTCTCACGAGTATTCCCCAAGGAGGGGAGAAAAGGATACAGAGGCTCATCTAGGGGACAGATATCTCCTAGGGTAACATGTTCATTGTAATCGGACCTAGTGAGATGGTTCTCCGACAGGATAGCAAGACCTAAGGCAAAGGTAAGAGGAAATCCAAAAGTACGAATCAAATTTCAACTAATACCCCAACGAAGGTCACGATACTAAGCCAGCAATAGAAAAGGAAGTAATGCGACCGAAGAGGAAGAGAAAGGGAACTCACTCATCCTTCGGAGAATACGACGTCTCTGAAGAGTCTGTGTGCGCGGACACCACCAAGAATATAGCACCTGCCACGACACGACAAATATCAAGACAAGGAAAATTTCCGAAGAACCGGAAACACTCCGACATCCGATCAACGACAACGATCAAGAATCCAAAGACACCCAGCAAAGATAGTCAACTTGAGCCAAGGACACCACGACAACCGAGTTGAATAATTTTATCCAAGCATAAGGTCGGGTTTTGGAAAAAATTACCGTTATACCCTCCAACAAAGATTAACGCACCAACGGTGGCACGACATCAAATTCAAGACCGGGATAGTCCAATCGGACAAAAAACCATGTCCGGACGACCGGCAAACATTTTTCCCCAAAATCCACAACTACCAACGGATATCTATGACAATCCCACATTTCGGCAATCAAATTTCGGCAATCAAGCATCGGCAATCAAGTTTCAACAATTCAAAAATCGGCATTTTGCGTGGTAACGGAAAGGAAAAGAATCGACCTTCGGAAAACCCGACCCGATGTGGTAAACGGGTCCGGATTTCGAATTTGGAGACCCCCGGAAATCAGCCCCTCGCCGGAGTTTAGGTCTTGCCGTCGCCGGAGGTGACCTCGCTCGCCCCACCGTCGCCGGAAAGCCCCGCACGTCGCACCGGAATCGCTCCCCTCCGCCGTCGATGGCCCTCGATGGACCAACAGCCGTTCCCGCCGGCGACGACCTCACCGTCACCTCGCCGTCTCCCTGCGTCGCTGTTGGTTGGGTTGCCGTCCCAGCCAGCTGCCGCCTCCACACCGCCGCCTCGAGCTGTCGACCCGCTAGCCGGCTCCGTCCGTGCTGGTGGTTCCCTCCCACCGGAGTTGCTGGTCGGATTTCTGCCTCTTGGTGGAAATTCCGGCCGGCCCTAGCCTTGGGGGTGCTCTCCAACCTTTCTTGCTCTCCAAGGGTAAGTGAAGAAGGAAGATGGTGGCTAGGGTGACTCTTGGAGGTATTTTTCTAACTCTCCTTTTTTATGTTAAAAGGATGATAGGGTTTTTTAGAGGGTTTTAATCACCACCATCCATCTAGCTTTAAATAAAATCTAAAGGTCAAGGAAAAACCATCATTTTTATCCCTTTCACCTATAGCTAAGTATATCTCTACACTTAGAAAAATTATCAAGTTAGTTTTATTTTTGGAGCATTCCATACTTAGGAAAATTTTTGGCCAAAATTAATTTTTCCTCACTTAGATAAAATCCCGGCACGAATTTGAAGCATAAGTCATTTAGTTGCATTCGTATCACATCCCTGTGCAAGTGTGTATTTTTTGAGTATGCATCTATAGTAAGGATAAGTTTATTACTCCTATCTCCGACGAACGCGTGCCTAGGCACACGTCCGTGCTACTCTGACGTTTACAATTCCTCTATCTCATTAGACAGGGGGGCAGAGTCAGAGGCACGCATCCATGGGTAAGCAAGCATTCAGACAAAGAAGGTAAAACCCCGGTTTCAAATTGCGCGTGTCATACCATCCTAAAATAGAGTCAATCAAGGGTTAGGCCATTGGTTGACTCGGGGGCATGTGATGGATATACGCCCAATTTGAACCCGTTGACTTCCGAACCGTTGTATTTTTATCGTCCCATTTATGATTGCAAATCGAAACTTCAACCCGGACACTTCGCGAGAACATCGACGGCTCGGACGGGGCCGAAGCGCCCGTCCGACCGAGACGAACTCACCTAGGTGAGGTTGGGTGGCCACACCCGACCTCCCCTAAGGGAGATCGGGTCAGCCGACCCGATCTCCCCTAGGGGAGATCGGGTAGACCAACCCGATCCCTCCTAGGAGGGATGGGGTTGGCCAACCCCACCCTCCCTAGGAGGGGTTGGGTGTCCTCACCCAACCCCTACCCTTGGGGGTCAGATTTCCCCCCCCCCAAGGGCCCCGACACCACTTTCAGACTCCCACACTCGGTTCACGCCGCCTACCTCCTCCGAATCCTAAGGTCTTAATCATGCGCTTAAAGGTTAATTAATTGTGTTTAAAGGCTAACGATGTCATTAAGCCACCTTAATGACACCGTTGCCTATAAATACCCCACCTTCACAACTCATTGGATGATCTTGGCAATTTAGATTATTTTGCTCTGACATCTCTCTAGCTTTATCTCTCTAAGAAGAATACTGACTTAGGCATCGGAGAGGGTTCACCAGGCACCACCCCCCCCCCCCCCTCCGTGTCTGGTATTGCCCCTTCTGCAGGGTAGAAGGGTAGAAGGAAGGAAGGAAGGAAGGAAGGAAGGAAGGAAGAAGACAGGACAACCCAGAAATACCGGATCACACACATCCCTGGTAAGGAGTGAGATCAAAGCCGACCATCCGTTGACCTAGATCCCGGAACCTAACAGGGAAGACCCCGGGTGGAAATACCACTCGGGGGGGGGGGGGGACCCAAGCAAGGGTCCCTTGCTTGGGTTACCCGAGCAAGGATCCTCTTGCTCGGGTACCCAAGCAAGGATACCCTTGCTCGGGTAACCCGAGCGGGACCTTGGGGATACCCGTCCGGGTATCCCCCCTCTGTCCGCACTAGCCCCCCTTCGCCGGACCCCCACCCCCGGGCGATATTTCACCCGGGGCTCGTCCTTGGAGGCCATTCCGCACACTTAAACACATTATGCTCATCTACGGTCGAACCGGGGTCAAGGACACCTTATTTACGGTCAAGGCCAACTTATATTACGAACTTGCCACAACCGGACCAGTGAACCACTGGAACCGGGGCGGTCCGATAGGAACCCTATAAATAGAGGCCTCATCTCCTCATTTGAGACTAATCTTGTCATCTCTTACTCAAGCTCTGCCTTCTCTCTACTTTATCTCTCTAAGAGCCTATACTCATTTAAGCATCGGAGAGGGCACACCGAGCACCCCCCCCCCTTTTGGTCTCGGAATTGCCCCTTTTGAAGGTATCACGAGGGGAAGTAAGGACGGAGGTCCGAAGTAAGAAGACACTCGAGACGTCGTATGCAAACAATGGGCTTATCGGGAACTCCCTCCCTGATGCCAATCCGCAGGTATACGAGAAGGAGAAGCCCACATAGTGGGAATACTAAAAGGAGAAGCCCAGGAAGAAGAAGATCGTGAAGGAGAAGCCCACGACAAACACTCGTGTGTAGACACTTGCTCCATCTGCGGATTCGAGCAAAAAGAACGTAGCCTACTACTTGTGCTCGATGGCAATAAATAAAGTAGAATCGGAGAACAAGGGGGCGGCATAGTAAGGTACCTACCGTGGGTCTCCGTGAGCCCAACATCCGGGGGCAACAACCAAAGGATGCTAATCAATCGTCGACCAATGGAGTAAAAAACTCCTTGGAAATCACTCCATCAAGCTCCAAGACACCACAGTCGGTAGTCAAGCCCTACCTCCCTCACCCCTAACGAAAGACAAGCCCTAGTGGGGGCAACAATCAAACACCCAAGAACAGGCTAGAAGGCCAAAGAAGTGGCTACAACAAAATGCACCCATGGTATCTCTTCCAGAGTATACCAATAGGGGGTAAGATGAGGAGGAAGCAGAACAAAAACCTCTCCACAAGTATGAGCACCATCCTCACATTCCTCCATAAATGCACCCATGGCAGCTCTTCCAGAGTATACCAATAGGGGGCAAGATGAGGAGGAAGCAGAACAAAAACCTCTCAAAAGGGATGAGCACCATCCTCGCATCCCTTCATGAATGCACCTAGAGTAGCTCTTCCAGGGTGCATCTATATGAGGCAACTGGAGGTGACCACTGAACAACAACCACTCTGGGAAGGACATGACAACACTAAGGAGGGAGAGACGAGCAATAACTCCATCCCAAGAAGAATATGGAATTAGTAAGAGCAACCACAAACACTGGTGGGCAAGCATCACCAATTATAGCAAAGGAGAGCGCATGTATACACATCCCCCCACTATGAGCAAAAGGATAACCCCAAACAAGGAGGGCCACTACAACCAGCATGGCTTATATCGCCTACCTGGAGAAAATGTAATTCAAGAGGCTACACTACGATATGCCTTTCCATGGAGAACCATATGGAGTGTCATCATATAGAGTCCCATCCTACAATATACCTATGTACATCAGTTACACCCACCAGACGCCCGCCCGACCAAGGGACATGAAAACATGCTATGAAAGCAGGGAATACCATTTCAAACAAGCCTGCAAGGCAAAGAACTCCATCTACATTAAAGAAGGGGTAGCACTAAATGAGGGGGCGGCAAAAAACCTATGCTCACTGCAAGGGTCATCAATGACTTCAACATTAAAAGGATAGTGGATTCGCCAAACCAACTTCCTATACATGGGGAGTAGTCATATTAACCAAGATGCTAGGGATATCATCACTCCCACATCCGCCACATATTAAATAGACATATTGAAGAGCCATCGACAATGTCAGCCTATAACCTCGGAAGGAAGAACAATTACTTTTGGGGAACAAATATTGGGAACTATGCAACCACCACGTCACGTTGAGGTATCACAACGACAGATATCTAGTGCTTCCATGGGCATTGAAGAGCACATAGAATCCTCCTGAAGAGAATAGGAATATCAAGGCTTAGAGCAACCCCTGCAATGAGGGCACACCTCCACCAATGGAGTAACACTTAGGTGGTGATGAAATTCACTCCCATCCTCCCGTCAGAAAAGGGTGTGGGCACCACAAACATCTCTTGAAGGAGGAGAAAAGGAACTTAATACTACCAGAGCGGCTAGTGCACGTTCTCTTAATTTCCAAAGATGCATGAGAAGCGCACTCTACTTGACAAACAAGAGTGATGGTGTCGTCATTGAGGTAAAACACCCTACTTGATAAACAAGTAGCGGTGTCAATATAACCAAGAACTGCTCAAGAATAACTCAACGCTAAACAATGTCAACCAGAAAAATGAGGAGACACTCCGAACCAAAATCACCACCATCATGAACCAGAATTGTTAAAAGTCATCACGGGGGGCAGCGATAAGTCCACAGTCAATCATTTATTGGCCATGTCAAGCACAGGGAAGGGGGACCGCGCCAAACCAACACCTACGAAGATTCAATGGAAGAAATCGTAACGAAGATCAAAATCAAAAGACCTCGCCAACCCCTCGCCAATTCTGGAAGATGCATATAATAAATGCATGCTCAAATAGCAAAAAAGAGTAAGGAGACCGAGCAACTAGGGGGGCACAAAACGAACAAGTTCTCGGCACCCAACCGAGAAAAATGAAGATAAGCCTTAACAGGCTAAATAAGAGCAAACGGTGCAACTACCAAGCAACTAAGGGGGCACCACCTGATCTAGTGGTTGATAGTCCACCTGGAAATAGAAGACGACGAAAATATGAGGCATGACTCCTTCCAATGGAAAACACAAAGGAAGGATACAACATAAGCCCAATACAAGGATTCACTCCTATGGTGGCAGCCACAGTGACCGCCCTCATAAGGCGACACCCACAACTTATACCGACTGGGAGATGTGAAAAGGTAGATATCAACTAACACTTTCAGTGGAGAACATTGGAAGAAGTTCTACACCCGAAGGGAAAAGGGAATATCCACTTCCTTTATCTAATTTATTATTACCAATAGGAGATCTATGGACTCCACTTAAACTTTCCCTTCTGTAAGAAATGATAATAGCACTAAATGAATCAAATGCTTTTCAGGGCACAAGAGGAAAGAAGAAAGGCACCATCACTCACAAAGAGGAGGTGTCATCTACAACCAAAAAGGGGAAGATAAAAAAAGACAACTCTGAAATATGATAAGGCGATCGACAACCCTTACATATGGAAAGAGGAAGATCTATAAGGACAACCCTTATAACCGAAAAGGGACATAAGACCCATAGGGCCGCCCTTCCAACCGAAAATGGGAAGATCCAAAAGGAAAACCCTGACATATGATAAAGCGATCGACAACCTTTAAATATGAACAGGGAAAGAAGATTTATAAGGACAACCATTACAACCGAAAATGGACATAAGACCCACAGGGCCACCCTTACAACAGTAAATGGGAAGATCCAAAAGGACAACCCTTACATATGATAAAGCGATCGAAAAACTTTACATATGAACAGGGGAAGATCTATAAGGACAACCATTACAACCGAAAAGGGACATAAGACCCATAGGGCAACCCTTCCAACCCAAAAGGGGAAGAACCAAAAAGACAACTCTGACATATGATAAGGTGATCGACAACCCTTACATATGGAAAGAGGAAGATCTATAAGGACAACCCTTACAATCGAAAAGGGACATTAGACCGATAGGGCAACCCTTCCAAAAGAAAGTGATATAAGACCCATAGGGCCACCCTTCCAACATGATATGAGATATAAGTCCCCCAATCAAAGGGAAACTCATTAAACAAGATACAGAATGTAAGTACTCCAAGAGGTGACTATCATGTCTATATATATCAAAGGAGGGTGCCATCCCCCCTATTTACTTCAGCAGGTGACTATCATGTCCACATATCAAAGAAGGGCACCATCCCCCCTATACATCATCAAATGGCTGTCATATCCATATATCAAAGGAGGGCACCATCCTACTATACATCATCAAATGGCTATCATGTCCATATATCAAAGGAGGATACCATCCCCCTATACATCAACAATCGCTATCATGTCCATATATCAAAGGAGGATACCATCTCCCTATACATCAAGAGAGGCTATCACGTCCATATATCAAAGAGTTGTGCCCTGGCAATGCTTCTCAGCACGGGTGCCAAAATCCTTGGAAACTAGGAAATCCTAGACCCTAATAGCTTTACCTTTATCGACGTCAATGGCCTCGCCCCTCGCAACTCCAACTGCCTCACCCTCGGCTAAATCAGATATCCTACCCTCTTTGCGAGCAGGACGAAGGGCGTCCTTCATCCTCACCTGTGCCATCAAATCATCAGCTGGAGGGCCAACCATTGGCAAAGGAGAGGGGGGAAAAAGCTGAGACTTCCCTCTCCGAAAGGAAGTCATCTTTAACACTGTCATTCTCCTGAAATAGGGAAGACCAATATTGAAGCCAACCTACAAGGAAAAGCAGTAAAATCAAGAGTATTAAAATTCGAAGACTCACATACCGAAGGAGGGACGGCGCGCGCCGTTTGAATCCCCGTAGCACATATCTCCTTCTCTGAGAAATGATGCAAGGACTCAAAAGAATTCGTCGTGTTCCCAATATATATCAGTTTCAAGGCTTGCTTGTTGGACATGGAGAGTTGGGACAACGCGGGACACACATCCTTCACGAGAAGGGAGTCCAAAGACCAAGGAACATCACGACCCTCAAGGAAAAAGTAACATTTATCCCAATTACCAATACCATTTCAAAGGCAAAGACGAACCGACGTTTTCTATTGCATTGAACATCACCCAATCAAGAGAACCCCTTATGAGACAACAAGGGGTACTGGATCTCTAAGGAACAGAATCCTGACTCACCACCGTGCTGGATACAATAGAAGCATCGGAAGAGACGAAGGGAGTAAGCCCAAATTTGGTGGTAACACAACACTCTAATTCCGACCCAAGCACGGATAACCGAAAGGGCAAGATCAAGAGGGGAAATTCGGTAATGCTTGCAAAGCTCTCAAAGTTCGGCACATTAAGGGAAGCGAAGCCCCGCCTTAATCTGATAAATATACACCACCACCATCCCATCCAGAGGTGGGGTAACGGATTTGCCACTATAGCGATGCAGCATGACGAAGGGACCTCAAATAAGAACACGGAGTCACGAACAAAAACCAGCTCATCCTCAAGGATGGCTGCAACTCAACCTCCGAATCCGAATCAGAATCAGACATCGTAGTACGGGCTCAAGTCGGGAGGCGGAAACCGCTTTCCCATAAAAACACCTTGGGCGGACAACGGATTATGGGAGTATTAGAAGCGAGGCCACCACAGGGAACCTTAGAAGAATAAGGCTTAATCATGGTAGGAAGAGAGAGATGCGACGACCTTTAGCTCCTATCTCAAGACGACGGTTCATCAGAAATTACCAATTCCATCTCAAGACATTATACAATATCCATCAAGACCGACCCACTCAAGAGTACGTCCAAAGTGCATAGAGATCAAATGCCTACTATGGAGGAAAAAGACACACGCATGGACGATACTAGTTGTCAAAGGGAGGACTATGATGAATAAAAGCATGGAAAACAATCCTAAAGGGGAAGAATAAGTAAAAAAACCTCAACACTACCTAAGGGAGTGAAAAGAAGAACAAAACATCCTCCATAGGGGTATGTATCAACTACACAAGCATGGGATGGTCTAAGCAAAGCACTAAGACACCCCAAACAACAAGCTACTACCAAGTTCCAAAGGGGGAAAGACCCATATCAAATACTCACCTCAAAGACAATCCTCCACTACCCATATAAAATCATCATGAAGACATCCTCTCTATTTTACAAAGTCAAACAACCACAAGGTCGGAGGTCGAAGAGAAAAACTAAGGAAAGAGCCTCCACCAAGCTCTCGAACAACTATCAATAGCCTAATCGGACGCCTATCCGACCATCATAGAGTCAAGCAAAGGTTATGGTCATTGCTTAACTCGGGGGGGGGGGGGGGGGCAAAGCGGGATACGCGCCTGTTATGTCTGCTTCCACCTGGGTAACTTTGGGCTTCTTTTTTCACGAACGGGCTCGGGATGTGTGTATAAGGACGGGAACGCCGCGATCCTTGAAACACAATCCTTGAACTAATCTTCCAGTCCTCTACCTCGAACCCTCGAACTTCGGATCCTGTACGAGGGGTAGTAACCAGCGTGGGAGAGGGGGGGGGGAAACGCTGGTTGGGCCCTCTCCAACGCTCAAGTCATAATTTGTAGAGAGAGAAAGCCTTTTAGAGAGAAGTCAGAGCATCCAAAGTCCAAAAATGAGGGAGTTGTCTAGAATGGGAGACCTAGGCCCCTATTTATAGGGATCCTAAGGATCATGCCCAGTTTCAAACGACTTGACGTCGGTATGAAGGAAGACGTATAACGTCACCAAGGTGGACTATGCATGCACCGACTTCTCGCACTTGGCAAAATAATCGGGATGAGCGTACGAAGAAAATCGGTAATCCAGACCTACCCGGATTTTTTAGCAATCCGGAGGTCCGGATTGCTTTAGGCAATCCAGACGTCCGGATTGCCTTAGGGCAATCCGGGCCTCCGGATCGCCTTAGGGCAATCCGGAAGTCCTCCGGTCCGGGTACTGCGTGTATTCCAGACCGTTTTACAACTGGGTGTCCGCGAAAGAGTTCTGTTACGGGTTTGGGAATATTTTGCGAGACCAAAAATGTAAATACGAACCCGAATTGGAAAGATATCTAACACTTGCCCCCGAGTCAAGTAGTGGTTCAAAACCCGTGCTTGACTCTTTTTAAAGATAAGATATTCGTCCAATTTAGGTTCGATACTGACCTAAGGGGTGGCCTGTTTGTATATTCAAGTGTTGAGATCATAAATTTGACCAACTTTAATTTTCCGCCGTATGTACTTAATCTGTTTACAGGGTTAGCGTAACGGACAATATGCGTACAACGACATGCAACTATATTCGCAATATCATGTAATAAATGAAATACTTGTAATAATAAAGAATCATGCAACGTGATAATATCATGGTATACGATGTAAACATGTAACACGTTGTCAATATGTAGATGACGATACTGTAAACGGACGACGTGATCATGCAATAAGCAAAACACTTAGAATAATATGAAATTGGAAAGCATGTTTGTCAACATTGAGCATGATATAAACATAGTAAATGATGCAAGCATGTAGTATGATGAAACATTCAATTCAAACTTAAATTCTAAAAGTAATCATACAACAATAATGAGTTAGCATTATGCACATATAAGAATAATAACACGCGTAATGATCTACGAAGCGCGTCATGCAACACTAGGGAGCATGTATGTAAAACAAGCATAGGAGAGGTGTAAGTATGCTTATACATGATACTAAGGACTTGTGTGAAAATAGATATTAGTTTAGTCATTAGCACATGGTGTAGGCACTATTAATGATAATAAGGAGAGAGAATACCCATTATCTTACATCCTTAATAGATAAATCCTTAAGAAGCTCTCCATTCTTGATGAAGAGGGAATTCATGGAGGTGTGAATTTGGAGTAGTCACATCACATTTGACATCGGTCAAGATCGAATCCGGGCAAGGAGGGGACCGAGGGGGCGCGTGAGGCAGGGAAGACGGAGCGTGAGACGACAGCGGCGGCGCGTGGGTCTTCGGGTGAGGGTGAGTAGCAATTTGAACTTGCTTCGTGTCGGTGAGTCCAATTTCGTACATGGCTGGACCTTTCGTGACTTCGTTTGGCCCTGATTTAGTCTTGAAATAACCATGTACCTAGTTATCTTATCATGCATACAAGGTGTTTGATAAAATGCATTAGAATACATAGCCCCAAATCCGCCAAAATTTTTCTAAATGCTGAAAATTTTAAAGTGTAAATGAATCGTTATACTTCCCTTATGCATAGTGTTCATTGCCGACATGTTGTTCCATGCCTTAGTCGTTGTTTTAGCATGCTCGATATTGATGATTGGTAGTTGTACGTACATGGCCGTCAATGGTTGTATGTTGGTAATGATAGCTTAGGCAATGTACGTTGAGCATCATGTATAGACTATCGGACATTGTCTGCAAACATGCTAAAACACTTAGAAAATATTTTAACAATATCTAATGCTTGTTACCATAGATGTTTTCCTATGAGCTTTGTCGATAAGCGTTGTAGGAATGCTTACGAGGTATTCTGTATATGTTGATAATAGCTACTTGATGCACGCAATCCATCCTTGTAGACATGTATGTACGTACATGGAGACACTTAGAAAATATTCTCCCTTTGTTGACATGTATGTACGTACATGGAAACACTTAGAAAATATTCTTCCCTTGTCGACATGCACCCTTGTCGACATGTATGAACGTACATGGAAATACTTAGAAAATATTCTTCACTTGTCGGCATGCACCCTTGTCGACATGTATGTACGTACATGGAAATACTTAGAAAATATTCTTCACTTGTCGACATGCACCCTTGTCGATATGTATGTACGTACATGGAAATACTTAGAAAATATTCTTCACTTGTCGACATGTATGTACGTACATGTATGTGCGCACTTTCCCCCACATTTAGAATTTTTTCCTTTATCCCTGGCTATGTACGTTGTATCCATATGCTTGATGTAACCGCAGGTTGTATGCCAACACCTTGTTGTATGCTAACACTTGGTAATATGCTGACACATAGTAGCATTCTGTCCGCTTGCAATATGCTGACTGTCATCTTGAGCACAACACTTAGAAAATATTTTGCCCTTGTAATAATGTATCCATGTCGACATGCGTGTACATACATAGTGCTCGTACACTGATCGATTTGTTAGTTGTAATTTTTCGGATTCCGAATTGCACAGTTTTCTTTTCAGAGTTAGTATTCTTGCCGCAGTTACTATGAGTAAGTCTTCTATCCCCGTTCCGCGAGTGACATTATGTTCGGATGATGGTGATGAGCCGGGTATCAACACAGTTGAGTCTCTTAAGGATACAAAGAGGAATGTGAGCTATTACCGGATATCACCCTTAAGTCTATCTTCTGCTGGCCTCCGTGTATGGAGCTGCTTTCGAGTTATGTTTCACAGGCAATCTTGGCATTATTCTACCACTCTTTTCTGATGCTTCTATCAACTGATGTGTCCAGACGCAACGGGGTTGTGTGGAATGAAGATGCGTTGGCCGAACTTGCAAGATAATGGTTTCAAGAAGCTTGGTCTTGGAGATGTCGAGTAGGATCACAAACAACGTCTAGCCGCCCCGGCTGATCGTTCCGGATCTCATTGGCGACATCATTACTTCTTCGTATGCGATGTCTGGACTATTTGGGATGTTGAGAGTGTGGACAAGGCCGATCCTGCTCCCATATTTTCTGACCTTTCCTTGGATGATAGAGAGGCGGTGAAGAGTATTTTTTGATGTCAGCAAGAGCGCCGCTATCGTTGTCTACTACGTGCTTTAGATCAAGATTTGATTGATGCCGGGATTCATATACTTCCTTCTGAATATTTGGTATGTTAATAACTTTATAACCTGTTCTATTTTGCAATGTAGGTCGTATTGATGGAAAAAGCTCGTCTTTGCAGACAGCTAATGATCGTGATAACCTGTCAGTTGGGCGTCGTGTTCGTAATATGCCCCCACTATTCCTGAAGGCTCCGGACATGATCGTGGTAAAGGACCTAAGAGTGAGGCATCTTCTTGTATCTTCACTTGACTTGCTGATTTTCCAAGTTTTGTTATATTCACGTTGTCTTTGTTCTTTTTAGGTAACTCCGTGCATGTGACTGAGCGCGTTGTTGCAGTACCTGCCACTAGTGTTCTTCTTAAGAGATCTGCCGCAGGGGCGTGTCCCTCGAGTGACCCGAAGCGTTCTAAACCAAGTGCGGCTATTCCAGCTCCTTCTTGCGATAAAGGGAGAGAGTTGAGAGTCGCACGATAGCGCCTTTTGCCCCTCAGTCGAGGGACCGGCCCAAGGAGGAGCGTTATTCCCGCCGAGGTATGCATTGTTCTATTTGACATACTTCTTGTACTTAGTATATTTTGCTAATGTCCTCTTTGTTTTATGTTGTTCTTATTGTAGCGTTGCCACGTATTAAGCGTGATGACTTGATCCTTTCTGACGGGATTGATGTTTCTGGAGAAAACTGGTCACCTTTCTCCACTGGTAGTCTTCATTTTCCGAAGGACTACAAACTTAGCACTCCAGGAGTTGGTGTGCGGGTGCTTCAAAGATGTGTTCCTCCTGGTGATCATGATGTCAAACCGTCTACTGATGAGGAGGCACAGGCATACGTTGACAGCGGCTTAGCTGAATTTGCACCGGTAGATCTTGTTCTAACTTTTTTGCCTTCCTGCTGTACGCGTATGCTTTATTGTTGTTGTTGATCATGATTGTCTTGTTTGTTGTGATTAGGCTATTTCAAGGATGATGAATATGTCTTCCTTTGTGTTGGAGCTCGTGAGTGAGAGGAAGGCTGCTATCAAGAAGTGTAGTACATTTTCTTGCGAGCTTGCACAGTCCGAAGAGGAAGTGCAAAATTTGAACTCCAAGGTTGCCGATATTGATACGCGCATTGCTACTCGTCGCGTCCATGTTGAACAACTTGAGGCCGAGATTGCTGCTATCAAGCAGCAAATTGCGGAGAACAATAGTGTTCATGATGTCGCGCTTGCTTCTGTTCGTGACGAGGCACAGAGGGCGGGTGTTGAGAAGGGACTGGCTGAATATCCTAGTACCCCTGCCTATTCTGCTACCGTCCTTGCTGCTGCTAAGGCGGGCCTTGCACCTTTGGTTGATGAGTTTGCCAAATATTATATTGGCAGAGTACACGCACTTGCCCCCGGATTTCCGTTCGACAAGCTAGGTCCTTATTCTTCTTTTGTTGTTGACCATGTTGCGGATTTGGAACGTAAGGCAGCTGAAGTTGCTTCAAAATATGGTAAACCTACAGTATAATAACTATGTGAGAATGTTAGGTAAACGTACGGTATAACAACAAGGTGAGAATGTTAACATATAAATAAAGGTGTGAACATATAAAAAGAATTAATATAGATATAGTAAAAAAAAAAAAAACAAATTCGTATGTTACAAAGAGTAAGGAGATTACCCCATCATCATCAATTTCAATCCTATTACCTGAGAGGACCGATATCATAGTCATCCCCATTCGCAGGAGCATGAGGTGGTGTCAGAAGGTAGCACGACCCTATTCCAGTACGGCCGGAGCGAGACGGGAAGGCGTGGTGGTGAGGAGGTGATGGTGGATATGGGTGGTGCGATGGTGATTGGTGTAAACAGAGATGAGGCTCGGGTCGGATGACAAAGTAGATAGTGGTCGACCGAATGCGAGTTCTTGGTCGGAGACGGGGCGACGGGTGAAGATCGAAACTGAACTCGGTTGTCGGATATACTAGAAGGTGTGGGGTCATCTGGTTGGAGGATTAACAAAGCTATGGAACCGAACATGAGATGGTGTGTGAACGACGCGGTGGTAGTGGGGATGACCGTGAGTGGATTTCGTAGATGGATCCGAATCTTGAGCAGAATCATCCTCTCTTGCCTAGGCCAATTAGTATACGTACATACAATTATAAAATCAATATATATATATATATACGTATATATATGTATATGGATGGAACACTACTGAGCCTTATTTACAATATATGTATGTAGACGATTCAAAACATAGCTCGGTATTAAAGTGTTGGCTAAGATTTCGAAGTTGGTCTACAGATCCCCTAACTACCATTCATGGAGGTCTTGGTCAGCAACACAATCACCGAAGGGAACAATAAAAAAACTGAGGAAAAAATATTTAAATCAAACAAATCAAACCCAACCGAAGAAGATAAATAATAAGAGATACTCCTTTCAGTAGATGAACACGATGAGAAATTCTTTTAAGCATCGATGTATTCCCTTTTTCCCCCCCTTTTACAATAAACATAGACCCCTGTCTCTATAGATACTAGGGTTTACATAATTTTAGGAAAATCAAATCCTTTGATTTATTTTATATAATAAATGCTAAATATTCTAATCTAATAAGGCAATAAATATTGTTTAATTATTCTTAATAATAAATACATATAATATCCTAAAATATACTAGACCATTCCTGGAAGCAACTCGAATTGCCATAATTAAACACTTCCCCATTAGGTCCGCCACATGCCACGCGTATCGCGCGTGGTCCAAAATTTGGTGTTTACAGTTTGCCCCTCTTTGGACGGATTCTCGTAGAAACCATTCAAGAGGGTTCGTCCAAAGATAAGGAAACACCGAATTTTGGATGAGAAGCGTGTCTTCTTCTAAGTCTTCGAATCTTTAAAGGAGCTCATGTCTTATTGACGGTGCGAAAGAAAACCTCCATTGGTAGTGCGGTAAATAAGAGCCTCGGCCGGCGGTGCCCCTACTGGCGGTGCCTCCGTTTGTGGTGCAGAAATTAATGCCTCTAGTGGCGTGCAGAAAAGTAAAGCCTCGATCGGCGGTACCCCTGTTGGCAGTGCCTCCGTTGGCGTTGCAGAAAGTAAAGCCTCTAGTGACGTGCGGAAAAGTAAAGCCTCCAGTGGCGTGCGGAAAAGTAAAGCCTCCCGTGGCGTGCAATAAAGTAAAATCTTGGTCGATGATGCCTCTAGTGGTGAGCGACAAGAAAAAACCTCCAGTGGCGTGCAATAAAGTGAAACCTTAATCGATGATGCATCTAGTGGCGAGCGATAAGGAAAAACCTCCAGTGGCGTGTATCGGAGAAGAGCCTCTAGCGGCGTCCGTCGGAGAAGAGCCTCTAGTGGCGACCGTTGGAGAAGTGCCACTAGTGGCGTCCGTTGGAGAAGTTCCTCTAGTGGCGTCCGTTGGAGAAATGCCTTTAGTGGCATGACTTGCGAAGGCTGAATAATAAGGCTTCGGTCGTCGGGGGGACTCTTAGAAAGCTGGGAAACTTAAGATCCTGATTGTCGATAGTGACTAGCATACCTGGGGCAGCGCAACACTGGTTGTGATGACTAGCATACCTGGGGCAGCGCAACACCGTTGAAGGGATAAATGTGATGACTAGCATATCTGGGACAACGCAACATATTTGGGGTGACTCTCGGAAACCTGGAAAACTTCAGATCCCGATTGCCGGTTGATTTGTAGGAACAAACTGTAACAGTCCTACTCATCTTTGAATGGTGACTAGCGAGAGCAGATGTAACCGTCCCGCTTGACGTGAAGTTGACTTTGGAAGGCGCTGTGTTGCGCATGAATGTTTGTCCCTAATTTTTGCCTAAATTGCGCATGGTGCGACAACTTAGCGGGATCTTTATCTTTTTTCTCCTTTTTATTTGTTTGAGAATTTCTCTCTTATTTTCTCCTTTTGCCATGGTCGATTGGGAGACTACCGACCGTGCCCCTTGGTTTTATTATTTTATCTCCTTTTGTCATGATTTCAATTTCTAAATTTGCAATCATGCCTCTCATTTGCTGATTTTGCCTAGGTCTCCCTTTCGGGTTTTCAACCTAGCGGAAGCAATCTTTATATGGTAGCCGATTAAACGGTGGCTGTGACTCGTACTTTATTTTTCGCCTCGATGCGGGAGTATTTGTAGCCATTTGGAGGGTGGCTGTGACCTTTTTCTCACCGTCCTCAATGTTGCGGGAGCTCTTTTGATTGTAGCCATTTGGAGGGTTGCTGTGGCCCTTCATTCCTCTGATCCGGGAAACACTTTTTGTATGTAACCATTTCGAGGGTGGTTGTGGCCCTTTCACTAAATACCCGTCATCGATGTTCTGGGAGCCCTATTTTGATTGTACCCGTTTCGAGGGTCAACTGTGAGCCTTTCTTTTATTTTCCCGCCCTCACCGGCTTCGTGGGGTCACTCTTTTTTTTTGTAGCCGTTTGGAGGGTGGCTGTGGCCCTTTCACTTATTTCCCGCTTTTGATGTTGCGGGAGCGCTCTTTATCTGTAGCCATTTGAAGGGTGGCTGTAGCCCTTTCTTTGTAGTCGGTTTAGGGATAACTGTGACCATTTTTATCTGTACTTAATTTAGGGACAACTGTGACCCTTCTATTTTTTATGCTCTCACAAGATTTGCATGGACACTCTCTTTATTTTTCCGTAGCCGATTAAAGGGTGGCTGTGGCCCTAAAGAAAAATGATTTTTTTTTTGCTTTTTTATTCTTCTTTTTTTTTTTTTTGAAAAAGAAAATTTAACGAAAACAATCAACAATAATTATGTACATGCCCCTAGTGGCATATTGAAAATTTCAAATTCTCGGAACTTCTTCTGGAGAAAGACTCGACTGATCAAGTCAACATATGCCGATGTAGACGCCCTGGACTCACCCTACGACCAATGGATGACATAGGCAATGATTTCTTCTCCCGGCTTCGCAAGTGCCCTGGTTATTGCTCAATCTCATCTGGGGATGCCCCACGGTTAGAACTAACGAGTTTAGATTTCGCCGCATAACTAATGTATGGCTTGGTTGATGATCACACATGGATGACGTGGAGTAGTCTTCATTGGGGCACATATATTGCTCGAGGTCAGCTGACACATGAATGGTCGGAGAGCAAAGGTTCGTGCACGAGATGTGCTCTTCAGAGGCTTTTATTTGGATGACCATCGGAGCTAGGTGCTCGACATCTTTAGTGGAAATTTTCTCCATATGTGAATGGACCTGCTGCATGTTCCGACTTTTTTCTCCATCCGGCGGTTGTGCTTGATCTGAATAGGAGATTCCCTTTGGTTACCACTGACCACTTAAGACGTCACCGCAAAATGGATGTGCGGCTTGGTGCGGGGACGCGTATGAATTCCACATATGGTAGGTGGAATTTTGGCATGAAATTTCTTTGAAGTAGTCAGATTTCATGTGGTTGTGACCTCGTTGAAGTGGTCTTCTGATCTGAAAAATAAGTAGGGACACTCAAATCTCAAGGAAAAATCAAGTACAATTCATCGTACCTGAGCGTTTAATATCCCAAGTCCGCAATTTGTGCTTCGTGCAACTGGATGGCTGCACGTTCTTTTTTGGTGCCCCATTGAGCCGGAATAGTTTATATGTACATGATACCTTAACCCAAGGGTACCTGAAAAGAGTGAATGAAAAATCAGTCTAGAAAATATTAGAAATCATGCATGATTTTTTTTAAAAACTCTAATGTCATTCATTTCATAATTTTGATTACTTTTTTTTAAAGGAATCAAAATTTATGATCTAAGGTGTTTTGCACCATCATTGAATTTACTGAGTTTGCAGAGTGCACTATCCAGCTCGAACGTAGGACAAATGCTCGAAAACAGAATTTTTTTCAAAAAGGTTTTCTCGTCCTTTGTTTAAACTTGAATAGTCACACACAACTGCACAGTTAAACTATTTTCTCAAAAAAAAAAAAGAATCAAATCTCTTTTTTAAAACACTAGCTCACGCGAATGTTGAGACGATCTTGCCGAAAAAGTGCAATACACCTTGGATAAAAATGAATGACACTTTGAAATTTTTTTAAAATTCTCGTGCATACTCGAAAGTTAAAATTCTACTGTTAATTTTTTTCACAATTTACAACAGTTTAAGGGTGCATATGGAATGCATGCACAAGATGAAAAATTCAGGTAAATATTTTTTTTATAAAAAGAAATGCAAATTCAATGCACGTTTGGAATTGAAAGCTCAACAACTAAGAGACATTTACAATCTATCTAAAAAATAGTTTTTCCTAAAACAATATTTATGAGATGTAAATGAGATTAAATTCGTACAGTAAAGAAACTTACAAGCTACCTAATTTTTTTTTTTGTTTTTTTAAAGAGGGTAAAAAAATAAATGCATCCTAGTTGCTCAAAAATAAAAATTCAGGTGAAAAGTTTTTTTTTGAAAAGAATGCATATGAGTTGCACAAAAATAAACACAAGATGCAAACATAAAAATAAAAGTTCTACAACTAAGAAAAATTACAGTTTATCTGAAAGGTTTTTTCGAAAATAATGCATATGAGATGCACGTCTTTTGGTTAAAAAAATCAGGTAAAATGTTTTTTTAAACAAAAAGCCCTTAAAATAAGAGAACTTACAGTTATCTAACAAGTTTTTTTTAAATTAATGCATATTGGATGCATTATTTAAAAATAAAATAATTCAGGTAAAAAGTTTTTTTTAAATGATGCATTCGGAATGCACGTTCGAAATTAGAAGCTCTAATAGCTAAAGAGGAATCACAATTTTTCCTAAAATGTTTTTTTTTTTTGCATACGCGATGCGCTAACTAAAATTACAACTTACCTGAATATTTTTTTTTTAAATAATGCGTATGAAACACATTTTTTAAAATAAATAAAAATCAGGTAAGAGGTTTTTTAAGAAACAATGCATACAAAATGCATGTTTGAAAATAAAATTTCTACATCTAAATGACTAACTACTTACCTGAAAAAGTTTTTTTTTTTTAAATGCAATGAGATGAATGCATGAGAAATAAAAGTTATACAATAAGTACTATTTACCCAATAACCTTTACAACAAAAAAAACACAGATATAACACGACATGTTAGGGGGGGTAAAAATGTGTGGCTTTGTTCTACAAGGTAGGTTCCACTGATAGGTTCCCGACAATGTGGTTTCCTCCCCCCATCATAGGGATCACAAGACCTTCACAAGCGAGTGGAGTTTTTCAGAGTCGAACCGGCGGCCCAGCCGCTCCGGTCGTACCGTACTAAACCTCTGGGGTTCCTAGTCGCCCTCGGTTTTAGGCGTTTTGGACATTACACTAAAGTGAGTGTGTGTGAATTCAACTAACACATAATACAACACAGAAAAATAGTCAGATATTATAAAAAAAAATTAACTCCACACCTGAAATCACACAAAAACAACCAAGTTAGATCAGTGAAGTAAAAAAAAAGAATCAAATCTCTTTTTTAAAACACTAGCTCACGCGAATGTTGAGACGATCTTGCTGAAAAAGTGCAATACACCTTGGATAAAAATGAATGACACTTTGAATTTTTTTTAAAATTCTCGTGCATACTCGAAAGTTAAAATTCTACTGTTAAATTTTTTCACAATTTACAACAGTTTAAGGGTGCATATGGAATGCATGTACGAGATGAAAAATTCAGGTAAATATTTTTTTTATAAAAAGAAATGCAAATTCAATGCACGTTTGGAATTGAAAGCTCAACAACTAAGAGAACATTTACAATCTATCTAAAAAATAGTTTTTCCTAAAACAATATTTATGAGATGTACATGAGATTAAATTCGTACAGTTAAGAAACTTACAAGCTACCTAATTTTTTTTTTTGTTTTTTTAAAGAGGGTAAAAAATAAATGCATCCTAGTTGCTCAAAAATAAAAATTCAGGTGAAATTTTTTTTTTGAAAAGAATGCATATGAGTTGCACAAAAATAAACACAAGATGCAAACATAAAAATAAAAGTTCTACAACTAAGAAAAAATACAATTTACCTGAAAGGTTTTTTTTTTCGAAAATAATGCATATGAGATGCACGTCTTTTGATTAAAAAAATCAGGTAAAATGTTTTTTTTAAACAAAAAGCCCTTAAAATAAGAGAGCTTACGGTTTATCTAACAAGTTTTTTTAAATTAATGCATATTGGATGCATTATTTAAAAATAAAATAATTCAGGTAAAAAGTTTTTTTGAAATGATGCATGTGGAATGTACGTTCGAAATTAGAAGCTCTAATAGCTAAAGAGGAATCACAATTTTTCCTAAAATGTTTTTTTTTTTTTTGCATACGCGATGCGCTAACTAAAATTACAACTTACCTGAATATTTTTTTTTTTTAAATAATACGTATGAAACGCATGTTTTAAAATAAATAAAAATCAGGTAAGAGGTTTTTTAAGAAACAATGCATACAAAATGCATGTTTGAAAATAAAATTTTTACATCTAAATGACTAACTACTTAGCTGAAAAAGTTTTTTTTTTTTTAAATGCAATGAGATGAATGCATGAGAAATAAAAGTTATACAATAAGTACTATTTACCCAATAACCTTTACAACAAAAAAAACACAGATATAACACGACATGTTAGGAGGGGTAAAAATGTGTGGCTTTGTTCTACAAGGTAGGTTCCACTGATAGGTTCCCGACAATGTGGTTTCCTCCCCCCATCATAGGGATCACAAGACCTTCACAAGCGAGTGGAGTTTTTCAGAGTCGAACCGGCGGCCCAGCCGCTCCGGTCGTACCGTACTAAACCTCTGGGGTTCCTAGTCGCCCTCGGTTTTAGGCGTTTTGGACATTACACTAAAGTGAGTGTGTGTGAATTCAACTAACACATAATACAACACAGAAAAATAGTCAGATATTATAAAAAAAAAAATTAACTCCACACCTGAAATCACACAAAAACAACCAAGTTAGATCAGTGAAGTCAAAAAAAAAAAAAAAAAGAATCAAATCTCCTTTTTAAAACACTAGCTCACGCGAATGTTGAGACGATCTTGCCGAAAAAGTGCAATACACCTTGGATAAAAATGAATGACACTTTGAAATTTTTTTAAAATTCTCGTGCATACTCGAAAGTTAAAATTCTACTGTTAAATTTTTTCACAATTTACAACAGTTTAAGGGTGCATATGGAATGCATGTACGAGATGAAAAATTCAGGTAAATATTTTTTTTATAAAAAGAAATGCAAATTCAATGCACGTTTGGAATTGAAAGCTCAACAACTAAGAGAACATTTACAATCTATCTAAAAAATAGTTTTTCCTAAAACAATATTTATGAGATGTACATGAGATTAAATTCGTACAGTTAAGAAACTTACAAGCTACCTAATTTTTTTTTTGTTTTTTTAAAGAGGGTAAAAAAATAAATGCATCCGAGTTGCTCAAAAATAAAAATTCAGGTGAAATTTTTTTTTTTTTGAAAAGAATGCATATGAGTTGCACAAAAATAAACACAAGATGCAAACATAAAAATAAAAGTTCTACAACTAAGAAAAATTACAATTTACCTGAAAGATTTTTTCGAAAATAATGCATATGAGATGCACGTCTTTTGATTAAAAAAATCAGGTAAAATGTTTTTTTAAACAAAAAGCCCTTAAAATAAGAGAGCTTACGGTTTATCTAACAAGTTTTTTTTTAAATTAATGCATATTGGATGCATTATTTAAAAATAAAATAATTCAGGTAAAAAGTTTTTTTGAAATGATGCATGTGGAATGCACGTTCGAAATTAGAAGCTCTAATAGCTAAAGAGGAATCACAATTTTTCCTAAAATGTTTTTTTTTTTTGCATACGCGATGCGCTAACTAAAATTACAACTTACCTGAATATTTTTTTTTTTAAATAATGCGTATGAAACGCATCTTTTAAAATAAATAAAAATCAGGTAAGAGGTTTTTTAAGAAACAATGCATACGTTTGAAAATAAAATTTCTACATCTAAATGATAACTACTTAGCTGAAAAAGTTTTTTTTTTTTAAATGCAATGAGATGAATGCATGAGAAATAAAAGTTATACAATAAGTACTATTTACCCAATAACCTTTACAACAAAAAAAACACAGATATAACACGACATGTAAGGGGGGGTAAAAATGTGTGGCTTTGTTCTACAAGGTAGGTTCCATTGATAGGTTCCCGACAATGTGGTTTCCTCCCCCCATCATAGGGATCACAAGACCTTCACAAGCGAGTGGAGTTTTTCAGAGTCGAACCGGCGGCCCAGCCGCTCCGGTCGTACCGTACTAAACCTCTGGGGTTCCTAGTCGCCCTCGGTTTTAGGCGTTTTGGACATTACACTAAAGTGAGTGTGTGTGAATTCAACTAACACATAATACAACACAGAAAAATAGTCAGATATTATAAAAAAAAATTAACTCCACACCTGAAATCACACAAAAACAACCAAGTTAGATCAGTGAAGTAAAAAAAAAGAATCAAATCTCTTTTTTAAAACACTAGCTCACGCGAATGTTGAGACGATCTTGCTGAAAAAGTGCAATACACCTTGGATAAAAATGAATGACACTTTGAATTTTTTTTAAAATTCTCGTGCATACTCGAAAGTTAAAATTCTACTGTTAAATTTTTTCACAATTTACAACAGTTTAAGGGTGCATATGGAATGCATGTACGAGATGAAAAATTCAGGTAAATATTTTTTTTATAAAAAGAAATGCAAATTCAATGCACGTTTGGAATTGAAAGCTCAACAACTAAGAGAACATTTACAATCTATCTAAAAAATAGTTTTTCCTAAAACAATATTTATGAGATGTACATGAGATTAAATTCGTACAGTTAAGAAACTTACAAGCTACCTAATTTTTTTTTTTGTTTTTTTAAAGAGGGTAAAAAATAAATGCATCCTAGTTGCTCAAAAATAAAAATTCAGGTGAAATTTTTTTTTTGAAAAGAATGCATATGAGTTGCACAAAAATAAACACAAGATGCAAACATAAAAATAAAAGTTCTACAACTAAGAAAAAATACAATTTACCTGAAAGGTTTTTTTTCGAAAATAATGCATATGAGATGCACGTCTTTTGATTAAAAAAATCAGGTAAAATGTTTTTTTTAAACAAAAAGCCCTTAAAATAAGAGAGCTTACGGTTTATCTAACAAGTTTTTTTAAATTAATGCATATTGGATGCATTATTTAAAAATAAAATAATTCAGGTAAAAAGTTTTTTTGAAATGATGCATGTGGAATGTACGTTCGAAATTAGAAGCTCTAATAGCTAAAGAGGAATCACAATTTTTCCTAAAATGTTTTTTTTTTTTTTGCATACGCGATGCGCTAACTAAAATTACAACTTACCTGAATATTTTTTTTTTTTAAATAATACGTATGAAACGCATGTTTTAAAATAAATAAAAATCAGGTAAGAGGTTTTTTAAGAAACAATGCATACAAAATGCATGTTTGAAAATAAAATTTTTACATCTAAATGACTAACTACTTAGCTGAAAAAGTTTTTTTTTTTTTAAATGCAATGAGATGAATGCATGAGAAATAAAAGTTATACAATAAGTACTATTTACCCAATAACCTTTACAACAAAAAAAACACAGATATAACACGACATGTTAGGAGGGGTAAAAATGTGTGGCTTTGTTCTACAAGGTAGGTTCCACTGATAGGTTCCCGACAATGTGGTTTCCTCCCCCCATCATAGGGATCACAAGACCTTCACAAGCGAGTGGAGTTTTTCAGAGTCGAACCGGCGGCCCAGCCGCTCCGGTCGTACCGTACTAAACCTCTGGGGTTCCTAGTCGCCCTCGGTTTTAGGCGTTTTGGACATTACACTAAAGTGAGTGTGTGTGAATTCAACTAACACATAATACAACACAGAAAAATAGTCAGATATTATAAAAAAAAAAATTAACTCCACACCTGAAATCACACAAAAACAACCAAGTTAGATCAGTGAAGTCAAAAAAAAAAAAAAAAAAGAATCAAATCTCCTTTTTTAAAACACTAGCTCACGCGAATGTTGAGACGATCTTGCCGAAAAAGTGCAATACACCTTGGATAAAAATGAATGACACTTTGAAATTTTTTTAAAATTCTCGTGCATACTCGAAAGTTAAAATTCTACTGTTAAATTTTTTCACAATTTACAACAGTTTAAGGGTGCATATGGAATGCATGTACGAGATGAAAAATTCAGGTAAATATTTTTTTTATAAAAAGAAATGCAAATTCAATGCACGTTTGGAATTGAAAGCTCAACAACTAAGAGAACATTTACAATCTATCTAAAAAATAGTTTTTCCTAAAACAATATTTATGAGATGTACATGAGATTAAATTCGTACAGTTAAGAAACTTACAAGCTACCTAATTTTTTTTTTTGTTTTTTTAAAGAGGGTAAAAAATAAATGCATCCTAGTTGCTCAAAAATAAAAATTCAGGTGAAATTTTTTTTTTGAAAAGAATGCATATGAGTTGCACAAAAATAAACACAAGATGCAAACATAAAAATAAAAGTTCTACAACTAAGAAAAAATACAATTTACCTGAAAGGTTTTTTTTCGAAAATAATGCATATGAGATGCACGTCTTTTGATTAAAAAAATCAGGTAAAATGTTTTTTTTAAACAAAAAGCCCTTAAAATAAGAGAGCTTACGGTTTATCTAACAAGTTTTTTTTTAAATTAATGCATATTGGATGCATTATTTAAAAATAAAATAATTCAGGTAAAAAGTTTTTTTGAAATGATGCATGTGGAATGCACGTTCGAAATTAGAAGCTCTAATAGCTAAAGAGGAATCACAATTTTTCCTAAAATGTTTTTTTTTTTTTGCATACGCGATGCGCTAACTAAAATTACAACTTACCTGAATATTTTTTTTTTTAAATAATGCGTATGAAACGCATCTTTTAAAATAAATAAAAATCAGGTAAGAGGTTTTTTAAGAAACAATGCATACGTTTGAAAATAAAATTTCTACATCTAAATGATAACTACTTAGCTGAAAAAGTTTTTTTTTTTAAATGCAATGAGATGAATGCATGAGAAATAAAAGTTATACAATAAGTACTATTTACCCAATAACCTTTACAACAAAAAAAACACAGATATAACACGACATGTAAGGGGGGGTAAAAATGTGTGGCTTTGTTCTACAAGGTAGGTTCCACTGATAGGTTCCCGACAATGTGGTTTCCTCCCCCCATCATAGGGATCACAAGACCTTCACAAGCGAGTGGAGTTTTTCAGAGTCGAACCGGCGGCCCAGCCGCTCCGGTCGTACCGTACTAAACCTCTGGGGTTCCTAGTCGCCCTCGGTTTTAGGCGTTTTGGACATTACACTAAAGTGAGTGTGTGTGAATTCAACTAACACATAATACAACACAGAAAAATAGTCAGATATTATAAAAAAAAATTAACTCCACACCTGAAATCACACAAAAACAACCAAGTTAGATCAGTGAAGTAAAAAAAAAGAATCAAATCTCTTTTTTAAAACACTAGCTCACGCGAATGTTGAGACGATCTTGCTGAAAAAGTGCAATACACCTTGGATAAAAATGAATGACACTTTGAATTTTTTTTAAAATTCTCGTGCATACTCGAAAGTTAAAATTCTACTGTTAAATTTTTTCACAATTTACAACAGTTTAAGGGTGCATATGGAATGCATGTACGAGATGAAAAATTCAGGTAAATATTTTTTTTATAAAAAGAAATGCAAATTCAATGCACGTTTGGAATTGAAAGCTCAACAACTAAGAGAACATTTACAATCTATCTAAAAAATAGTTTTTCCTAAAACAATATTTATGAGATGTACATGAGATTAAATTCGTACAGTTAAGAAACTTACAAGCTACCTAATTTTTTTTTTGTTTTTTTAAAGAGGGTAAAAAATAAATGCATCCTAGTTGCTCAAAAATAAAAATTCAGGTGAAATTTTTTTTTTGAAAAGAATGCATATGAGTTGCACAAAAATAAACACAAGATGCAAACATAAAAATAAAAGTTCTACAACTAAGAAAAAATACAATTTACCTGAAAGGTTTTTTTTCGAAAATAATGCATATGAGATGCACGTCTTTTGATTAAAAAAATCAGGTAAAATGTTTTTTTTAAACAAAAAGCCCTTAAAATAAGAGAGCTTACGGTTTATCTAACAAGTTTTTTTTAAATTAATGCATATTGGATGCATTATTTAAAAATAAAATAATTCAGGTAAAAAGTTTTTTTGAAATGATGCATGTGGAATGTACGTTCGAAATTAGAAGCTCTAATAGCTAAAGAGGAATCACAATTTTTCCTAAAATGTTTTTTTTTTTTGCATACGCGATGCGCTAACTAAAATTACAACTTACCTGAATATTTTTTTTTTTTTTAAATAATGCGTATGAAACGCATGTTTTAAAATAAATAAAAATCAGGTAAGAGGTTTTTTAAGAAACAATGCATACAAAATGCATGTTTGAAAATAAAATTTCTACATCTAAATGACTAACTACTTAGCTGAAAAAGTTTTTTTTTTTTAAATGCAATGAGATGAATGCATGAGAAATAAAAGTTATACAATAAGTACTATTTACCCAATAACCTTTACAACAAAAAAAACACAGATATAACACGACATGTTAGGAGGGGTAAAAATGTGTGGCTTTGTTCTACAAGGTAGGTTCCACTGATAGGTTCCCGACAATGTGGTTTCCTCCCCCCATCATAGGGATCACAAGACCTTCACAAGCGAGTGGAGTTTTTCAGAGTCGAACCGGCGGCCCAGCCGCTCCGGTCGTACCGTACTAAACCTCTGGGGTTCCTAGTCGCCCTCGGTTTTAGGCGTTTTGGACATTACACTAAAGTGAGTGTGTGTGAATTCAACTAACACATAATACAACACAGAAAAATAGTCAGATATTATAAAAAAAAAAAATTAACTCCACACCTGAAATCACACAAAAACAACCAAGTTAGATCAGTGAAGTCAAAAAAAAAAAAAAAAAAAAAAAATACAAAACCTAAACATGGAAAAAAGTGAATATACTGAGCCCGAACCCTCTAACTTCCCCAGCAGTGTCGCCAAATTGTCAGACCTAAAATCTATCTACGGCGAACTACGTTTCGAAAACGCGGATTTTGAATAAAGTCGCCACTAGTTAATTATAAGGATAACTAGAAACCTTAATTACCTAAGCGAATAACAGATTAAACACATAGGTCTAAAATCGGTCTTCGTTAAGAAATTCAAGTTCAGAAGTTATACTACGGAAATAAAACAGTGTTTAAAATTCCGCCCCGTTGGTACTCAATTCACTTGTTGTTTTCCATACCATTTTTTTTTACCCAAAATAGATTAATATCAATTAAGATCAGTCCTGTTAGGAAAACTAGTGTTAAATATCTAAAAGAGTTAAATCAAATTATGGTAAACCTACAGTATAATAACTATGTGAGAATGTTAGGTAAACCTACGGTATAATAACAAGGTGAGAATGTTAACATATATATAAAGGTGTGAACATATAAAAAAAATTAATACAATGAGATAGAAGGCGACTAATAATGATTCCTCAGAAATCTAACCAAGCCGTCCGCCAGTAAACCGAGGGAAGGGGGTCGTGAAAGAGTTCACATTACCGAAGTCTTCTTTCTAATAGACCATTCTTTTAAAACGGTTATAAACGCTTTTACCGGAACGAGGTGTTTTCATGCACACCCGATCTTGGCTTTCCAAAGGCCCTTTAGATATCCGATGTACCAATTCTTTTTCAAAAATGTTATTGTGTCTCCTTGATTTGCATGATTATCAATGTGTTAGTATCGAAGGAAAATAGAGTGCAATTCTATGTTGCTCGCAATCTTGACAGGACAAGATATGACGAATGGAGAGATCAAGTGTGGGATATGCTCACTGCTGTGGAGCTTGAGGATTGTTTGAGCCCACTTGTAGAGAGGATGATGATGGATGATAATGGGAATCCACGCTCCATGGACGACGAAAGGACACGTAGAGATCAGAACGCAGCAGGTTGATACGTTCAACCTTAACAACATAGAATGTTAGATTACGGGGTGTAATCACTACGGATACTGTAAACATGGTACATTCTAGCAATCAATATTATGTAGCAGAAGATTAACACATACCTTAGATGCAATCCGTAGCCCTAAGATCCTGCAGCAGGGAGTTCACGGTCCTCCGGTCGGCACCAGTAGAGGTTCTTGTTAAGGAAGCCCTACGCAGTCTTTTCTCCACAGCAAAGCCTCTGATCGATTCCTGGCAGGGACGGATCTCCGGAGTGTTTGCTCGAAAGCAAATTGGCACACCCTTGGTGTTAGATGTGGTTCGGCCGAACTATGTGTATTATGGGGAGAGGGTTTTCTCTTAAATCACCACAAGGGAGGAATTATGATTAACCCTAATAAAACCCCTAACATCCCATCTATATAGGAGGAGAAAAGTGGACAAAAGTCCACTTTGCCTCCTACATATTTCGGCCGGCCACTTATTATAAGGGAGGCTCAATTTTGGGCCTCTCATTTTAATTGGGATTTGGGTCTGGCCCAATGTCCTAGTGTGACATTTACCCAATTGTCTTAGGTAACATATAAATATAATGGGCTTCCATTTAGGGCACCCATCACCATATGCTTACAGCTCCCACTCGCCGAAATGGGAGGGTTACAGTTAATGTATTGTTGTCCAAATCAGCATCAACATTTCACTCCTTCGATCTCGCCCTTACTTTCAAATAGTTCATACGAGGTTTGTCGTGCGACCGGCGAACACGACGGGCATTGTGCTACTCATATGTTAGGAGTATTTTAGCACCCGCGGAACGTTGATTCCCTTCCTTCAATCAACTTGTTATAAACAATATAGTGTCGCGCTGTATCCTATATCAACTGTTAATTCTCCATTTGCCTAGTCTCCACATAGGAGCACTTCTCCAAGGCATCCATACAAGTATTCAAAACCTTCAACTAATATCCAGTTGGTGGCCACCTAGTGAATACAAGATTCGGTGAATTATAGGTGAACTTGACCATCCCCATCGCTTATATCCTTAGTCAAACCCAACCGGTTTCCAAAGACGTGGTCACTGGGCTGTTTTGTTCAGCACTACGCTCGTACGCCGGGAAGCGAACATTGAGCATGACCTTAGATATGAGTTCTGAGTCCGTGAGGATACTTTGGGTGCCTCTTCATAAAGCTCCCGGGATCAATCACACGCTAGAGGTGAAGAATTTTGCGCCCGTTAGAATCACAAGAATTCTTATCTAGCACAACCGAGTTGTGACCCCGTGGTCGAAATGGCACGCATAGTATGAATCACGCGTCGATAGTTGACAGGAATCAGATATGTCATTCATGTTATCACAGATTTTCATCTGGCCCAGAATGTGGTTTAATGACGAACGGAGTTCATCACGACGATTTTCAAAAATGAAGATCGTGTCGAGTTACTTCGAAACTAGATAATCGTCTTGCGTAATCAGGTTTATCCCACTGATTCTTAGCTAGTATTGCTTGGTAGAGGCCTCCCTCCACCGCAAGACGACCGTACATGTGTGACGTGGTAAGGCCCACATTTGATGTAGTTTGGCAGAGGATTGCGTCCTCCTACGACTTAGTTTATAGACCGTAAATATGATGTATACAAACATTATGATGTTGATGGATCATAAACTCGAATGCAATTCTCTCGTTTATTAAAAATGTAACTTTCAATTATGAAAATGTTATCACAGATAAATGCCACTTTTAAACCCTACGCAATCCAAGCAGGTTTACGTGCTTTTCGAATGTCACCCTACGTAGTGGTTTAGTTAATGGGTTCGCAAACATGTTATTCCAAAGTTAATGGTTTAGTTAATGGACAAGTATTCCAAAGTGATTGTATTTTCTTCTACCATAGATTTCAAGTAAAAATATTTCACATCAATGTGTTTAGTCCTACTATGGTACTTTGGATTCTTAACTTTCGCAGTAGCTACCTGATTGTCAGAGTATACCATGACGGGTTTACTCCCGTCTTTGACATCAAGCAGTGCAGTAAGAAGCCTTTTTAGCCGGACCGCTTCCTGTGCGTTTTTGGAGAGAGCAACGAATTCCGATTCCATTGAAGACAGCGCGACACATGTTTGCTTCTTGCTCGTCCATGAAATGGCGACATTAGCAAGGAGAAAGACTCCTCCTGTGGTGGACTTACGATCATCCGGATCTCCACCATGGTCGGCGTCACTGTAACCGTTCAATTCTAACTTATTGCCCTCATAGCACTGTCCGTAGTCGGCAGTACATTTCCGATAACGAATTATTCGTTTTATAGCCTTTAAATGTTGATAGCCAGGATCTGATTGGAATCGTGCTACTAGGCCCACGACGTAACAGATGTCCGGACGTTGGCATTGCATGGTGTATATGAGACTACCGACCATGCTTAAATACTCTGCACCCTCAATCTGTTATCGCTCTACCACGTTCTTGGGTTTGGCATCCACGGCGTATTGACAGTGCACACCCAAATACTACCGGCGTATCCACAGGTTTGGCATCTTGTAATCTGACCCTTTTCAACAATTTGTTGATATAAGCTTCTTGAGATAGACATAACTTTCGGGTAGCGCGATCTCTAGCAATTTTAATGCCTATGATGTATGTGGCCTCTCCCATGTCTTTCATCTTGAATACAGATGCCAACCACGACTTTGACTTGTTCATAAAACTCACATCGTTTGCGGAAATGAGTATGTCTTCCACGTATAAGGTTAAGATGACATACGTAGACCCGGATATCTTATAATACACACAGCGATCCTCGTGAAGATTCACGAATCTGTTTCCTACGATTTTCTCGTGGAATCTGCGGTACCATTGCCGAGACGACTGTTTAAGAAAGTATATGGAACTTTAGAGTTTACAAACTTTACGTTTGTTACTAGGAGTAATGAAATCCTCTGGTTGCTCCATGTAGATCTCTTTCTTCAGGTTTCCGAGGAGAAATGCGGTCTTTAACATTTATTCACTGCAACTCGAAATCGAGACCTGCGACCAGGACCATAAATGGCCCTAATCGTGGTTTTACGCACAGTTGGTGAGTATGTTTCGTCAAAGTCCACTCCGTGAAGTTGGGTATGTCCTTTTGCAACAAGTCGGGTTTTGTACCGCCCGACCTTTTCCATCAGTGGTGAGTCTACTTTTCGAGACTCACCGTATACTTGTGCCCCTATGGTTAGCAGGTAAATCAACTATAGACTATAATGGTTTTCATTAAGGCGATCTCTCGCTTTTATTGTTTTCCTCCATTTCTCCACTTGAGGCTTTTCCAATGCTCGTCAATAGTTGTTAGAGTGAGGTTTTTACCTTTCTCGATGGGATACTTCTTGGGAGAGGTTCGATGCCTTTGAATTTCGTCTAGGCTTGTTAATCCCATCTTGAGTCTGAACGTTTCTCCCACTCAGAATAATGCTTCTTGTCGGAGCATCACTCCCACTGGGAACAAGAGCAGTGCTTGAACCTTGACCTACAACTTTCCTCGGACAACCTCTCGGTCTGGGGGTTTTACTTCCGAGATTAATTCCTTGGTCACTAGGACCTGGAAACAAGTTGGTCGGATCACTCACACTGGGAACAATGGGTAGTATAGGTAGTTGTGGCATTATTGGATTTTTATCCAGTGGTTCAGCAACATGACTATCAGATTCAACTTGATTCGTCTCTGCAGCAACAGTAATTTCGTGTGGTAGGGTTTTTTCCTCCCAAGGTATTTACTATGAAAATGTTTCCATTATCATTTACCATCTCATTCACTTGAGCTGCCAGTTCAAATTTCCCAGTCGAAGTAAGTGGGACCAGATTATCAGTGTAATCCTGCTCTGGTTCGATTAAGACTACATCTGTTTGAAACAGACCATGCGTTGGAAATTTGTTCTCAAGTGATGTAATGTCTCATGTTCGACCACGACACCATCTTCCCAAGCTATAAACCTGTATTTTCTAAGTGCAGGTATCGTACTCTTGGTCCAAATACGTGTTTAATGCGCAAATTAATGTCGCATGATGATATGATATAACTCATTATCATTCTTTAACTTTTATGGCAACGTGTCTTACCGATTTCATTGGAACACAGTTTTACATATATGTGAATCATCCTTCATCCCATAGGGAATGTCTGATAGATTGAATCTAACAATATGTTTATAAACTGTGCTTCTTGAAGTGTGTCATATTATTTGAATGCCTAGCCTAACATATCGTTCAAGGCGTATAGAAGGAAAATCGTTTAACTGACTTCATCCTTATTCGTTTGCAAACTTATCTCAGAGATTTATCCCATCTCCAAACTGAGCATTTTGGGTTTTCACCTTATTCATCAGTTGATACATTTACAAGGTCGTGGTAGCTTATGAAGCATACTTCTTACCGATGTAAACTTTATCAATAAGTTATCTCCAAAGGGAGGCAAACGAAAATTCAGCATTCAATCATTAAAACACTTCATCATTAAATTCGTACTTTATGTTCCGTCTTTTGAGGTCCACATGCGGGTGGCGCTATTTACCAAGGTTTAACCCATCGTTAAATTGTTTCATTTTTTAATTTAATTCAATTTAATCCAATCGGTTTCGTACATGAATATCATTATTAATTATTTCATTCAATGGAGTACTAAGAATTAAGAAATACCTAATCTTTCGATCTAGCTACGTAATCGATGTGTATGTTCAGTTCCAGTTGTCCCGACTGAGATGACGGAGTACGTGAATCGTTTCGTTTTATTCGACCAGTTTTTCATGGCCGAAATTTTGTTTCGGATCGATCCTGTTTAACCGGGTCGATTAATTTTGACAAGTAGATCACATTTTGAATCGAACGGAAACTACTTTATTCAATAAATCTGAATCTCGAAATAACCAAAATTTTAGTAACTCAAACGAACGATAAATGAAAATGGTAGGGTTCTTGATCTAAAGTTCACGTATTCAATCAACGTTAGTCGCATAGATAGTCGAGAACTTTAAGCCATGTTCAATATCATGTTGGATCCTGACTCTTCGCGGGTTGTTGACTTGAAAGTTGTCGGGTCCTTGAAGTGTTGTGTAGTTGTGCTGATGGGTTATTTGAGCTCTTCGATGTCCGACAATCGGGGTGTGGGAGTGTCGGGGTGTCGGAGAATCGGAGCGTCGGACTGTCGTAGAGTCGGAGCGTCGGACTGTCGGAGAGTCGAAGCTTCGGACTGTCGGGGACTCGCAAGCCCTTGAAATGACTAAGTGTTTGAGTATCTTGCAGTGTCTGCGCATGCGTGACCCTTGTGGAGTATGCGCGTATGCATGTCCTGCTGTGTATGAACATACAGGCGTTGTTGGGACCTGTTGGATCACGGTTGGAACTCCGGTATGTTCTTGACGGAAATCCGAACTCCTTCGCTCCAAGTAATCCAGCAAGAAGGGGATAGACCGGGCGGTGACCCAGAATCCCTCTCCGATGCTTAATTGAGTATCTCGATGAAACTGGCAAGTATCAGTATGTAAATGTTCAACGTAATGATCCTGAGGTAACACCTTCCTTTATATAGGGGAGGGGTCACCTCAGTTACCTGTGAGATAACTACCACGTTCCGTTAATCTCGGCCCTGTAGCCCACGTTCCGTCTTTTCAGGCCACTTCCCCACTATGTTGATAGTGGGCGTATTTCTCGGCCTCGTTCTCTGGTGGCAAGTCCCGACGGATCTCGGGGACTCCAGAGTTATCTCTTTTGGTCACCGCTCGGGGCCCCTCGTCATCGGGACAGGGCCAACATTCTCAGGGATTCAATATCGGAGCCTACTTAAAGGCATATCATCGGGGCCTACTTAAAGGCGTATCATCGGAGCCTACTTAAAGGCATATCATCGGGGCCTACTTAAAGGCGTATCATCGGGGCCTACTTAAAGGCATAGGATCGGGAGCGTTCAGCTCGTATGTCGGGACCGACCTTGTCGGGTCCCCTCGTATTGGTCTTCTAAGCCTCTTTAGGGCCCGGTGGACCTTCTTCGCCGTTTAGTCGCCATAAATGGGCCTGACGGCTATATCGAAACCCATCATTTGCCCCCAAGACCCGAGGGACTTATAGTTCGTCCTGTCTTTCAACTTCGGACCTTTCGATATTCCGAGGATAACCACCGAATCCGAAAAGATTTCTCGATTACTCACCTATTAAATGCAATGAGTGATGAAGTGACGGCTTGAGTGCCCGTGCCTGCTTTTCTGAAAAAGCGCTTTATAGCCGTTTTGTCCCTAGTGTTTCGACAATTCAGGTTGAGGCGCTTCATCTTCAACGGTCCAGATCGCAACGTCTCTTTGCCTATCCTCTCTCCTATAAAAACCCAAATCTTGGCACTATTCAGTTCTTCTCTACCGTTTCATTCTCTGTGTTTTCAAAAGTTCAAGCTCTCCTTTCTAATCTCGGATCAGCACTCCGGCGACCAAGACCTCCGACCATCAAGCCCATCCTTTCCTCTCCGATTCGACATGTCTGGTAAGATTTCCTCTTTCGATTGCGAAGAAACTTTTTAGCATATGTTTTCCTTTCATCTTCATAAACTTACCCAAACTTTTGCGGAAATCATCTGTGCCTTTACTTGCCATGGTTACTTTCCAGATGGTGAGTCCAGTTCCGGGGGGAGGAAACCCTTCAAGTTCGAGTATGCTTGTAATGAGATTTCGGACACCGCCTATGATGCGGCTCTCCGGGAGGGGTGCATTACTTCCACCTGGGAGCCTTGTTTCCCTTATCCTTGGCCTCGCGTCCCGGGTGATTCTGCGATCACTCGTCCCCGGGAAGGGGAGGTATTTGTCTCCACCGGGCAAATATCGGCAGGGATTCGCTTCCCTTTCTGTGGTGACATGGTTGAGATGTGTAAATATTACAAAACACATCCGACTACCTTCTCCCCCCATGCCATCCATGTGTGGAACGCCTTCCGCGTGCTTTGCCTCCGCCAACAATGGCCATATAGCCTCCGACTCTTCTGGACCTTCTATGGGCTAAAGTGCAATGACGTCGGGGTCTGTGCCTTCTATCCGCGGATGCCTAAGTGGGGCAAGGCGCAGCTCTCTCGATACAGCTGGAATGGCGACACCTGGAAGGTCGCCAAGGGTAGGGGGCTCATCACTGATTCGGGGCCCGACAACAGCGGCTGGAAGAAGAGTTATTTCTTCATCCGCAACAGCTCCATTCCGTGGCCCCGATGGGAGGTCGAAGCGGACCCTGCCCCCGCTTTCCACACCTACTCCGAGGAGGATTTCCAGATTCTCCACTACATCCAGCTTTATCGTTGGGGGGACTCTTTCACTCCCCTCGACGCCAACTCCATCTGGGAGCGGGACCTGGTTCTGACCGGGATCCGACTCCTTGATATCGTCTCCGGGGGTCAACTCTTCGACGACCCTTCTAACCTCGTTCCTTGGGTAATATTCTAACTGTACTTTCGTTCTCATCCTTGCAGCTAAGAAGGTATCACTGCTGACTAATCTCATGCTTAAGCAGGCGGAGACTGATGCTGTCCCGCGCCCCGCAAGGAAGAGGAAGTCTTCGAAGAGGGGGACCTCCTCATCGGCACCTCCGACTTCGGAGCAGATCAAGCGGGCTCGGGTGGAGAAGATGGATCAGATCTTCAACGCCAAAACTCCCGAGGAAGGTAAACGACTCCGCTTAGGAATTCAATTATACAGGAGGCGTGTTCCCAAGGAGTAAATCCCCTCCGATAAAGGAGCCCGGGTCGAAGGGATCAAACGCATCCTGCAAGGAGAAACTCCCCGCATTCTCAAAGCGGGTTACTATAGTTATTACGGGAAGGACCAGTACCTTTCCCGTCGCGTCATCTGGTGTAAGGATCCTGATCAGCTTCCTGACTTTATTTCTGAAGTTTCTCGTCCTCCAGCTGCAGGTCAATTGGGAGCTGGAGCTTCGACGGAGGTGCCTCCCTCCAACGCCCAGGTCGGAGAGCCTCTCCTTTCTCTTCCAGCCCCAGGAGGATCGGGGACTGAAGACGCCCCGACGGACGGTCAGTTTCGTCGGGTGCTTGACTTGGACGTCTCTCACTCCTCTGAGGAGGCGAGCGGGGGTCAGCCCCTGATTCGTCGTCGGGGGACGAGGCAGACCCCGCCGGAGCCGACTCCCGAAAGGCCGCCTCCGTCTTCTCCAGCACAGCAGCTGTCGCCGGTCTTGAGCCTGACTCCCGAGGGGACAGCGGGTTCACAAGCGGCTCGGAGGCCCGCACCTCCGCTACTCCAGGGGTCGTTCCCCCTCTCCCCTTTGACGGAAGTTTCTACCAACTTTACTCTCCCGACCAGGCGGCGGCTCCTTGGAATCCGATCGAGTCATTGCGGGGGGTCCCGCTGCGTCGGGATGATGTTTCCTCGGAATTGGGTCTGCACCTGCTGGTAGGCTCAGTTCCCCCATCTATGAAGCTTCCGCTCTCTTTGGCCCCAGAGGACATCCACGGTGACCTTCGCAATATGGCCGTTCGTCGGGTGGAGGTAAATCTTCCTGCTTTCACACTTAGTATATAGTGTAACATACTCTCATGTACTAACCTCCCTTCTTTTCTACAGGAAATGGCGGATCAGCACCGCTGCTTCGGGTATATCCTGGCCTTGGAGGAGGCCCTGACGGAGGAGCGGGCCATGGCGGCCCCCGAAGTCTTGGCCAAACTCAAGGAGGATCTGGCTGCCTCCGAGTCGTCAAAGGGGAAGTTGGTTAAGGAGCAGGCCCTCCTTAACCAGAAGACTCGGGACCTCTTGAGGCAGGTCCATGATTTCAAGAGGTTGCTGAAGCAGGAGGGCCAAAGGCTCCAGGAAGAGCAGCAGGGGCGCGCGGAGGATCGAGAGAGGCATGTCCTCGAGAAGAAGGCTCTGGAGGATGCCCAGGCGGGGCTGGAGGCTGAGAAAGTCCTCCTCGCCAACCGGTCCCGACAGCTGGAGATCGTTATAATAAACACGTGAAAGGGATATGCAAACGCGTGTCTGTATTTGTAGACATGTATATGTATGCGCAGGTATGCAAGCATGAGTATATGCTAGGGAATTCCCTCAAAAGATTTAGAAAAAACATAGAAAGGATAGGATATTACCCATACATCTATATAAGGGAGTATGTATGTGAGTGTCTCCAAACTTAGTCTTCACGTATTGGAATTGGTTTCCTCCCTATTGCTTGATGGAAGAGACCGTAACCGTTTACATAGTTAGTGCAGCGACCATGTGTGTATAGCAAATACATATGTAGTCATGTAAGCGTATGTACGTAGCATAGATGTAAATGTTGACGTGTATGCAAATATAGGAACCCTCTCAACATGTAAGCGTATGTATGTATGTAAATCTTTTCCTATAAATATGGGAACCCTCTCAATACATACAAGTTTGGCTTAATACTCTATATTATTCTCTCTAAATCCATTACTGACTTAATCTTCGGAGTGGAATCAGGGGCCATCCCCACCCCTTTTCAGGTCCTCACCTCACACAAGCCTCAAAAGGAAACTAAGTACCTAAGATGTCAAAAAATATACCTAAGAGAGCTAGCCTACGGAGATACCTCGAAGTCCATTACTTGAATTTAAAGGCCACGTCATTTTGATCCCAACATTTGGCGTTGTTTGTGGGAAGGCGATCAAAAAGTCATGGCACCACCAAGGAATCGAGCAAGACAAAATCAAGCACGGATAGCTGAGAGTATATTCCAGGGGTCAAATGAAACCATGGAGAATTACTTTAGGAGATTTCAGGGAAGATATACCGGAGGTGAACTCTCAGAAAGAGAAGCCATCCAAGTGTTCTTTAGAGGTTTGGGACCCCAGTTCCGATCCTTAGCCATTACTCAATACACTGAATCAGTGGAAAGTTTGGAAGAGTTGATTCAATGAGCGACTATCCATATAGAAGCGGAACAAGCTCGGGTGAGTCGCCCAACTCTACACCAAACGCCACGAGATCAAGGGGATCGTTCATCCATTCGAGGAGTTTCCTCAAGAAAATTCTGGCAAACTCAACAAAGGATGGAAGCACTTCTAGCAACGGAAGGAACTCGCCGTCCCCTCTCTTACTGTGAAATTCACCGAGAAGAGGGGCACAACACAGAAGATTGCCTCCTGGCGAGGAGAGAATAAGAATTCATGCGAAGAGAAATTCAACGACATCACCGTCGTCGAGACCACGAGGGTCGAAGATGGAGATCCCCTCCAAACAACAACATCAATGTTTTGTCAAGAGGATTCGCCGCAGGAGGAGAGTCGCGCACAGCCTGAGGCACCTATGCGGCTCGAGACATCTCCTTGACAGATACGCGCAAGAGATCAAGGGAACTCGAACCCATGATAGTTACTTTCTCTACAGAGGACTTGTCGAGAGCGACACTATTCCAGGAAGACGCCCTCGTAATTACAGCTCAAATAGGTAATTTCGAAGTTAAAAGAATACCGGTCGATGGAGGAAGCTCTACTGGCGTAATCACCTTCGAGACCATCACCGCGATGGGTTACAAAGAATAAGATCTTCAAAAGATGACTTCCCCATTGGTAGGATTCGCAGGGAGAACAACTTACCCCTGGTGGCAATACAACTCCCTGTGATCTTGGGCCAAGGATGGAAAGCCTTGCATTTAAAGGTGCGCTTAGTGGTTGTCGACTAGATCAACGCCTATAACGCCATATTGGGAAGGACAACTCTCAATTCCAATTACATTGTCCCTTCCACTGCCCATCAAGTCATGAGGTTTCCCACTCATCATGGAATGGGAGAGGTGCGGGGCGACCAAAATGCATCTCGACAATGTTATGTCAATCTTCTTCGAAGATGTAACCAAAAAGAGGCCATGTCTATCGTGACAGACGAGGACCCCCGGGAAGAAGGTGGACGACCAGCCCCAATGGAGGAGTTAGTGGAAGTCGCTTTGGAATAGGGCGATAAAAAAGGTCAAGATTGGAGCTACTCTCCCCCTGGAACTTGCCGAGAGAATAACTGCCCTCCTTAGAAAATACAAGGAGCTATTCACCTGGGAGCCTACTGACATGCCAGGAATAAGCCATGATATTATCTCCCATGAGCTAAGAATAGATTCCGCCGTGAAACCCATAGCCCAGAAGAGAAATCTATGGGAGCGGAGAAAAAAGAAGCAATTCAGCAGGAGGTGGGAAAGCTAGTTGAGGCTGGTTTTGTTAAGGAAATACGAATCCAGACCTGGGTCGCCAATCCAGTTTTGGTGAGAAAATCTAATAAGAGGTGGAGGATGTGTGTGGATTTTCGAGATCTCAACAAGGCATGTCCAAAAGACTCCTATCCTCTTCCAAGAATTGATCAGTTGGTCGACGCTACTTCAGGACATGAGCTCCTGAGTTTCATGGACGCGTACTCGGGGTACAACCAAATACGAATGCATCCCAAGGACGAGGCCCATGTCGCTTTCTACGCCGACAGTGATATTTATCACTATAAGGTTATGCCTTTTGGCTTGATAAACGCGGGAGCTACTTATCAACGTATGGTAAACAAGCTCTTCAAACACATGATAGGAAGGAATATGGAGGAATACATTGACGATATGTTTGGTTAAGACTAAGAGGGGGCAGGACCACGTCCAAGATTTGGAAGATGCTTTTGCTTGCATGAGACTTCACAAGTAAGACTGAATCCCCTAAATGTGCTTTTGCGATTCAGTCGGGAAAGTTTTTGGGTTTTATGGTTAGTCAAAGATGGATCGAAGCTAACCTTGAGAAAGTGACTTCCATAGAAGAAATGTCCTCGCCTACCTGCCATAGAGAAGTACAAAGTCTCAATGTAAGACTGGCCTTGTTGGGGAGATTCTTGGCAAGACTAGGTGACAAGTCTCTTCCCTTCTTCAAAATTCTAAGAGCCAATAAGAAATTTGAATGGACACCCGAGTGAGAAGAAGCCTTCCATCAGTTGAAGAAACATCTCCACTCGCTCCCCGCCTTAGCAAAGCCACTACCGGAGGATCCCTTATTCCGATATTTGAGTGCCAGCTCAGCGGCGGTGTGCTCGGTCCTCATTAAAGATACTTGCAACATTCAAATTCCGGAATACTATGTTAGCAAGCTCTTTGGCGTCACTGAAGCTAACTATATGGAGATCGAGAAATACCTGTATGCTCTGTTAATAGCGGCTAGGAAACTTCGACCTTACTTCCACGCTCATGAAATCATGGTGCTCACCAACCAATCTTTGAAGCAACTGCTACAGAAGCCCGACATTTCAAGAAGGATGGTTAAGTGGGCAGTAGAGCTGAGTGAATTTCGTATTCACTTTGAACCACGAAAGACGATAAAGGGTCAAGCATTGGCCGACTTTATAGCCGAGAATATGATAACACCAGATGCTAAACCCATCATTCTTCCACAATAAGAGCATGTAAAGGCTATGCCAGAAAGCACAGCTAACGACACTATGCGATGGTCGCTATACATTGATGGATCGTCTTCTGCCTTGGGATGGTGGGCAGGTTCAGTGCTAACACCACCTGATGGGAGCCACTCCGCTATGCCTTGGCTTTAACTTTCCGAGCAACCAATAATGAGGCCGAGTATGAAGCTTTACTAACAGGTCATCGAATAGCCAAAGGTATGGGAATCACCAACCTAAGGGCACAATGCGACTCTGAATTGATTGTTAATCAGACGAATGGAACCTATGTCACCAAAGGGGAAAATATGAAAAAGTATGCCGAAGAGGTACGAAGACTCATCCGGATATGCCCCATTTCCGAATAGAAGCTATTCCTCGCGAGGTAAATCAAGAGGCGGACGCCCTCAGCAAATTCGCCTTGGAAAACACTCCGCCAGTGGCACTACACAAGATCTCTCTATTCAGCCGTAGAAGCAGGAGGTGAAGTCCTCAACATTCAAGCTCCCGACTCATGGATTACTCCCATCCATAATTATCTAGAAAAAGAACTCTTCCAGAAGATCCTATGGAAGCAACCAAAATCCAATGGGCGACAGGGCGTTTTGTAATTTTGGATGGATATAAAAGAGGATACTCCACGATACTCCACCCGTTATAGGAGCCCTTTACTATAAGACCAAAAGTTAAGGTAATTGGGTTATTTCACATTAGGGATTTTGGGCTAGGCCTAAAATCCCAATTGACATGAGAGGCCCAAAATTGGGACTCCCATAGCCCATTACTAGGCCTGCCAAAACTATAGAGTAAGGAGGTGGGATTTTCCCACCTTCTCTTATAAATAGGGATTGTCAGGGATTTATTAGAAGCTAATCACTCATTTTCCTAAGTGTTGAGATTAAAGAAATCCCTATCCATATTCTCTCTATATTCGGCCGAACCACATTGGTTCAAAGTGCCAAATTGATTTGAGAAATTTACCCCAGAGATCCGTCCCTTCTAGGAATCGACAAAGAGGCTTTTTTGTGGAGACCATTCAGTGTAGGTGATCCCTTAACAAGAATCCTTACAGGAGCCATCCGGTGGATCAGAACTCCCCTTGAAGATCTTGGGACTAAAGTAAAGCAATTACTGGTATGTGCCTCTATTCTGATACGTAAGTAGATTACCTGCATGTACACGTGTTTTGTTTCTATAGTATTTATCCCCCTAAATCCAACAAGAACAGGCAGAAGAAAAGAGCACGTACGGAGGAAAATCGAACGTGCTTTAGGTGTGAGGTGAAACGTCACCTAGTATCTGCCTGTACTAATCCTCCAAAGGTATATTCTGAGAACAATAACGAAAGTCATACATTCTCTTTAATATTCCAGCAACCTAGTTAGTAATCCGATCCCACTTATGATTTACAGAACCGAGGTGAGGAAGGATCGTAGAACGGGTAGAGAAAATCCTCATAATAAAGGAAGAGAGAAAGTTTATCTTTGTGCTCTGCATTTCCTTTTATGCTTGCAAGAACTTTTTTGTCTTTCAGTTAGATACCTTTTGGTTAAGACATTTTATGCGAATCGAGATACTGCATGATTTGAATGGTTAAACCAAATTATTTTTTATGCATTTTCCGCTGCTGAATCTTAGTTTTCCTATTCTAAACATTGCTAATGAGTTTGAGCAAATTATTTCCTTATTTGTTAGTACCCCATAAATATTATTATTAATAACGTAACGACAAACATGTATGAAACAAATCATTCAATTTTGTAAATGAAATGTTTTCACCTAGGGTCAGCACCTAGGGTGGCGCGCGTGTAGCGCATGTATCCGTGTAAAAAAAATACACAAGGATTCCAAATATAAATTTAATGATGAGATGTATGATTTTGATGCTCAGAATAACTTTCATTAATAACATAGCCCAATTTGAGTTTACTCATTGAATACTCATATATTCGAGATAACTGAGTGCTTTAAGGGCTATTCAAACTCGTAAAGAATCAGCTAGAGCGAAAGAAGAAAACCTTGCGCATGGACAGAGGTGGAGAATACCTCTCAAATGAGTTTAGTAAGTTATCCCATGAAAAAGGTATTTTCCGTCAGTCAAGGATACTGATGGGTTTCGATATAGCCGTCAGGCCCATTAACGGCGACTAAACAGCGAAAAAGGCCCACTGGGCCCTAAAGAGGCTTAGAAGACCAATACGAGGGGACCCGACATGGTCGGTCCCGACATACGAGCTGAACGCTCCCGATCCTATGCCTTTAAGTAGGCCCCGATCCTATGCCTTTAAGTAGGCCCCGATGATACGCCTTTAAGTAGGCCCCGATGATACGCCTTTAAGTAGGCCCCGATGATACGCCTTTAAGTAGGCCCCGATGATACGCCTTTAAGTAGGCCCCGATGATATGCCTTTAAGTAGGCTCCGATATTGAATCTCTGAGAATGCTGGCCCTGTCCCGATGATGAGGGGCACCGAGCGGTGACCAAAAGAGATAACTCTGGAGTCCTCGAAAGCCGCCGGGACTTGCCACCAGAGAACGAGGCCGAGAAACACGCCCACTATCAACATAGTGGGGAAGTGGCCTGAAAAGACGGAACGTGGGCTACAGGGCCGAGATTAACGGAACGTGATAGTTATCTCACAGGTAACTGAGGTGACCCCTCCCCTATAAAAAAGAAGGAGTTACCTCTGGATCATTACGTTGAACAATTACATACTGATACTAGCCAGTTTCATCGAGATACTCATTTAAGCATCGGAGAGGGATTCTGGGTCACCGCATGTTCTATCCCCTTCTTGCACGATTACTTGGAGCAAAGGAGTTCGGATTTCCGTCAAGAACATACCGGAGTTCCAACCGTGATCAAACATTGGCGCCGTCTGTGGGAACGAAGCAAAAAGCAAAAATGGCTTCTACCCCTTCGATGGCTGGCAAGCAATAGAAGAGACAAGGACAATCTGGTGGTTCCCGTCACCCTGCTGGAACTCTGAACTCAGGGCTACTGGAGCGCACCGTTGATCGGAATGATCCTCCCCCTGCTGTTTCCCAAACAAGGGGGCATCATGAGGATCGTGAAGATTCCATTCGAAACTCGTCGGAGTGCCGGGAAGAGATCCCAAGGAGGGACCAGGATGCACCTGCAAAGCCGGACTTGGCAAAGGCTGTGATGGATATTTTTGGAAGCTATGGAGGCTCTCTTGGACCGAAGGGAGGCCGCCAAGAAGAACGAGGAGGAATTACCTCCACCTCTGCCGATGGAGAATCGGGACGGGCAGGAGGCCCTACCTGGGCACCGGGACAAGGGGAAGGAGCCTGCCCTATCGGAGCAATTCGTGGTTGATGGGCCTGGACCAGTGCAGCATAGGACCATTCCTCTCAATGGCCCTATCACCCCCGACCAGGTGGTGAAGATTGTGAACATTTGCATGGGGGACCAGAAGAAGATGATGACGGAGCTGAGGGATAGATCCACTCATCCCTTCGTCCCTCGATTGGTGAACACCACTGCCCCGCCGGGACTGGCATCCCGACAATTAAGGAGTATGATGGCGAGGGAGACCCCGTTCGTCATGTTTAGAAGCATGTCATGGCTTGTCTAGGCAGAGCCCCGAATGATGATATCGTGTGCGTTTTGTTCCCAGGCACACTCGGTGAGAGGGCCCTGACATGGTTCTTCAGCCTTCCCCCAGGGTGCATCTCTAGCTGGACCCAGATGCATGATCGATTCATCCAGCAGTACCAGGGCCGTCGGCGTCTCTTGAAAAGCGCGAGGTTCCTAGCTGAGTTGGTACAGAGGCCCGACGAATCTCTGGCGCATTACTACCAGAGGTACACTGCCAGCGTGGCCGAGATTTATGAGGAAATGACGGAGGGAGAGACCATCCGTACCTTCATTCGGAACCTGACTGCACCGTATGGTTCCGACCTGATGCACAGCGTGGCTGAGATGGCTGTGTGGAACATGGAGGCGCTGCAGAAAAGAGTCAAGCAGCAAATCGACGTCAAGGAGTCGAAGATAGCTGCCGGAGACCTCGATCCTCCAAAATCAAACAGGGGGAAGCAGTCGTTCAAATCCTCGGACAACCGCAAGAGGAAAGATAAACCCGAGAGCAGTCGGGGTCGAGGTCGTCCCGATCGGAGGGAAGACAAGCATCCCTCGAAGTCGAATAAGCGGGAAGACCACTATACCCCTCTCATTTGTTCCATGGGTGCTGTGTTAGCCGTGATGGACCGACAGGGTCTCGTCAGGTACCCCTCGAAGAAGGATGGAGAGACCATAGGAGCTCGCACCGATCGTTATTGTCGCTTTCACCGTGCCAACGGTCACGACACTAACCGTTGTCGGGAGTTGAAGAAAGAGATCGAGAAGCTGATCCAAAAGGGGAAGCTCAAGGAATTTGTAGCTGGACAACGGGGCCGATCACGTTCCCGGTCCCGATCGCGGTCCCATTCCCGATCCCGTGGTCGATCCCCGAAGAGTGATAAACCTGAGTCTTCCAATGCCCGCAAGGAGAAGCGGGGAACCATTAATGTGATTCATGGAGGACTTGCTGCAGGAGGAGATACTACGACAGCTCGGGAGGTCTATACTTCTCGGATTCCCATTGCTGTGGTACTAGGCAAGAGGGCCCAAAATTGGACTCCGAGAGAAGAAATGGTGATTCCCTTCTCAGCGGAGGACCTGATAGGTGTGGAGACCCCGCACGATGATGCTCTGGTCGTGACCCTGAACGTGGATGGGTACGAGATGAAGCGAATCCTGATTGATGGAGGGAGCTCCTTCGACATTCTGTTCATGGATGCGCTGAAGGCTATGGGAAAAACCAAGAAGGACTTGAAGCCCGCGGATTTCCCGATGGTCGGATTTTCTGGCTCTACTTCTTACCCGGTGGGAATGATTACGTTACCGGTTGAATTCGGTAGTGGATGGAAATCGGGGAAGAGGAACGTGGAATTCGTGGTGGTCAGGTCCGCGGGGACCTATAATGCAATTATCGGGAGGACTACCATCAACCCGCTGGGGGCAGTTGCCTCAACTGTCCATCAGAAGCTGAAGTTCCCGACGGACCACGGAATCGGGGAGGTCCAGGGCGATCAGATAGCTTCCAGGAGGTGCTATGTCAATGCCATCCGGAGGAGAAATCGGGAGGCTATGAATGTTTTCCAGACTGATGCTGATCCCCGAGAAGAGTTTGGGCGTCCCGCCCCGAGGGAAGACTCAAAGGAGGTCAAAATCGATGGATCTCAAAGAAAGGTGAAAATCGGACCCGCTCTGACTTAAGAGACGGCCCGAAAATTGATTGATTTGTTGAAGCAGTTCAAGGAGCTGTTTGCCTGGTCCCCGAGCGACACGCCAAGAATCAGCCCCGATGTAATTACTCACGAGCCGAAGATGGATCCCGCGATCAAGCCGATCACACAGAGAAGGCGCCCGATGGGTGCCGACAGGAAGATCGCGATCCAGCAAGAGGTGGGCAGGCAGCTCGACGCCGGATTTATTAAGGAGCTCTGATTCCAGACCTGGGTCGCAAACCCAGTCCCGGTGAAGTCCCGACAGGCTAAGGATGTGCTGGGAAAAACGATGGAGGCCTATGTGGACGACATGCTGGTGAAGCCACGACAGGCTGATGGTCATGTTCACAACTTAGCCACAGCGTCCGGGTAGATGTGGCTTCATCAAGTTCGCTTGAACCCGGGCAGGTGTGCTTTAGGAGTGCACTCAGGGAAGTCCCTGGGCTTCACGGTGAGCCAAAAAGAAATCGAGGGGAACCCTGAGAAGCAGAGAGCAATCGAGGAGATGAAATCCCCGACGAACCATCGGGAAGTGCAGGTGCCGAATGGCCGATTGACCATAATGAATCGCCTCCTGTCCAAGGCAAGTGATCGATCCAGGCCGTTCTTTGAGGTGCCGAGGGCCAAAAAGAACTTTGAGTGGACCACCAGGTGCGAAGAGGCGTTCCAGGCACTCAAGCAGCACCTCTGCAACCTCCCGCCGTGGACAAAGCCCATCACAGGCGAGAAAACTCTATCTGTATTTAGTTATTTCTGAATTTTCTGTTAGCTCTGTCTCAGGTAACCAAGTCCCCGTCTATTATATTACCGTTTTGAAGAATCATACCCTGAACCATTTTCTGAACCGACCTGATGCGTCGGGGAGATTGGTGAAATGGGCGGATTTCATAGTAGAGTCTAGAGCCCCCAATCTAGAAGAAGCGGGCCCTGTAGAGGGGGCAACCATGGAAGTCCCGATAACAGAGGTCCCGATAAACAGAGGTCCCGATAACAGAGCAGGCAGAACACCCTGACGCCGAAAACACTTGGTTGAGGAAACTCAGGCTCGGATGCGCTTGGCAATGGCCCGATATTATAATCAACAAGTCAAGTCTCGACAGTTCTTTGTCGGGGAACTGGTGTGGCATCGGAAAAAATTAACCCTTTTGGATCGGATCAACAAGATGTCACCAAAATAATGCGTATAAGTTGGAAGACCTCGATGGCAATGTGTTGAAGCATTCATTTAGTGGCGGACACTTGAAGAAATGGCAAGCTGTTTATTAAGTCGCCTTCAGTGGTGCAAGTTATCTATAAAGTCGCCTTCAGTGGTGCAGGATGTTTATTAAGTCGCCTTCATTGGTGCAAGTTGTTTATCGTGTTGAGCCATCAATGAATAAAGAGGTTTCTTCCGATTAAATCGCCATAAGTGGTGTAGATAAGTTGCCTTAAGTGGCACAATTAAATCGCCTTAAGTGGCGTGGTTCCGCCTTAAATGGCACGATTAAATTGCCTTAAGTGGTGTAGATAAGTTGCCTTAAGTGGCACAATTAAATCGCCTTAAGTGGCGTGGTTCCACCTTAAATGGCACGATTAAATCGCCTTAAGTGGTGTAGATAAGTTGCCTTAAGTGGCACAATTAAATCGCCTTAAGTGGTGTGGAAAAGTTGCCTTAAGGGGCACGAGTAAATCGCCTTAAGTGGTGTAGATAAGTTGCCTTAAGGGGCACGATTAAATCGCCTTAAGTGGTGTGGAAAAGTTGCCTTAAGGGGCACGATTAAATCGCCTTAAGTGGTGCGGGTAAAATGTATTAAGTGACGCGTCGAAATTACTCTTAAGTGATATGATCGAATTGCCTTAGGTGGCGTAGTTAATTCACCTTAAGTGGTGCAACGATGATCGGAACCAAAAAAGATTAATATTATAAAGATCTGGGAGGTTCGCAACAAAGAAGGAAATTACAAGGATTCGAAAATAAAGCAATCAAGCTTGATCCTTGGCAGCGTCGAGGGGAGCAGGGTCCAGGAGATCTGTGGCAGAAAGCTCCGCGACCGGAGGATCGGATCCTGGAAGATCGGTTGCGGGAGGATCAGACTCTGAAGGATTAGCCGCGGGAGGGTCGATCATCGGGGGCTCTGTCGTCGGGATGTCTGCACTTGGAGGCTCCACCATGCCTTCATCACCCACGGTCCCCTCGGGGGTGTTGCCCCCATCACTCTCCTCAAAAAGGCTGAAATACCTCTCCGCGAAGGGGGCGAGAGTCTGGGACTTGGTGAAGTCAATGGCACCACCATACTCCAAATGGAGCTCTTCAACAGCATTAAGCAGGGTGTTTTCCACCTCCGCCGTACAGAACTTCACCGCGTCCGCTTGAAAAGCTTCGGAGCCCCGATAATCCTCCCGACCTTTGGCTTTAGCTTCAGCCAGCTTGGCAGGGAACTCAGCAACCTCCCGCTCCAGCTGTCGGGACCGGTTGGCGAGGAGGACTTTATAAGCCTCCAGCCCCGCCTGGGCATCCTCCAGAGCCTTCTTCTCGAGGACATGCCTGTCTCGATCCTCCGCACGCCCCTGCTGCTCCTCACTGAGCCTTTGGCGCTCCTGCTGCAGCAGGCTCTCGAAATCGTGGACCTGCCTCAAAAGGTCCCGAGTCTTCTGGTTAAGGAGGGCCTGCTCCTTAACCAACTTCCCCTTTGACGACTCGGAGGCAGCCAGATCCTCCTCGAGCTTGGCCAAGACCTCGCGGGCCGCCTTGGCTCGCTCCTCCTTCAGGGCCTCCTCCAAGGCCAGGATATACCCGAAGCAGCGGTGCTGGTCCGCCATTTCCTGTAGAAAAGAAGGGAGGTTAGTACATGAGAGTATTTTACATTATATACTAAGTGTGAAAACAGGGAGACTTACCTCCACGCGGCGAACGGCCATAGCGCGAATGTCCGTATGGATGTCCTCGGGGGCCAAGGAGAGTGGAAGCTTCATAGACGGCGGAAGTGAACCTGCCAGTAGGTGCAGACCCAGCTCCGGTGACAAATTGTCCCGACGCAGCGGGACCCTCTGTAATGTCTCGATCGGGGTCCAGGGAGCCGCCGCCTGGTCAGGGGCATAAGACAATAGAAGCTCCCGTCTAAGGGGAGAGGAGGAGGAACGGCCTGAGCGTCGGAGGTGCGTGCCTCCGAGCCGCCATGGGAACCCGCCAGCTCCTCGGGAGCCAGGCTCAAGACCGGCGAAGACTGCTGCGCCGGAGAAGATGGAGGCGGCCCTTCGGGAGTCGGCTCCAGCGGGGTCTGCCTCGCCCCCCGACGACGAACCAGGGGCTGGTCCTCGCTTGCCTCCTCGGAAGAATGAGAGTCATCCAGGTCGATCACCCGACGGAACTGGCCGTCCGTCGGGGCCTCTTCGGTCCCCGATCTGGTTGGGGCAGGAAGTGACATGAGGGGCTCTCCGACCCGAGCGTCGGAGGGAGGCGTTACCCCGGAAGCTCCAGCTCCCGATCGACCTGCAGCTGGAGGACGAGAAGCTTCAGAAAGAAAATCAGGAAGGCGATCAGGATCCTTACACCAGATGACGCGACGGGAGAGGTACTGGTCCTTCCCGTAATAATTGTAGTAACCCGCTTTGAGAATGCAGGGAGTTTCTCCTTGCAGGATGCGTTTGATCCCTTCGACCCGGGCTCCCTAATCGGAGGGGATTAACTCCTTGGGAATACGCCTCCTGTATAATCGAATTGCTAAGCGGAGTTGTTTACCTTCCTCAGGAGTTTTGGCATTGAAGATCTGATCCATCTTCTCCACCCGAGCCCGCTTGATCTGCTCCGAAGTCGGAGGTGCCGATGAGGAGGTCCCCCTCTTCGAAGACTTCCTCTTCCTCGCGGGGCGTGGGACAGCATCAGTCTCCGCCTGCTTAAGCGTGAGATTGGTCAGCAGTGATACCTTCTTAGCTGCAAGGATGAAAACGAAAGTACAGTTAGAATATTACCCAAGGAACGAGGTTAGAAGGGCCGTCGAAGAGTTGACCCCCGGAGACGATATCAAGGAGCCGGATCCCGGTCAGAACCAGGTCCCGCTCCCCGATGGAGTTGGCGTCGAGGGGAGCGAAAGAGTCCCCCCCAACGATAAAGCTGGATGCAGTGGAGAATCTGGAAATCCTCCTCGGAGTAAGTGTGGAAAGCGGGGGCAGGGTCCGTTTCGACCTCCCATCGGGGCCACGGAATAGAGCTATTTCGGATGAAGAAATAACTCCTCTTCCGACCGCTGTTGTCGGGCCCCGAATCAGTGATCAGGCCCCGACCCTTGGCAACCTTCCAGGTGTCACCATTCCAGCTGTACCGAGAGAGCTACGCCTTGCTCCACTTAGGCATCCGTGGATAGAAGGCACAAACCCCGACGTCAATGCACTTTAGCCCATAGAAGGTCCGGAAGAGTCGGAGGTTATACGGCCATTGTTGGCGGAAGCAAAGCACGCGGAAGGTATTCCACACGCGTTTGGCATGAGGGGAGAAAGTAGTCGGATGTGTTTTGTAATATTTACACATCTCGACCATGTCACAGCAGAAGGGGAAGCGGATCCCCGCCGATATTTTCCCGGTGGAGACAAATACCTCCCTTTCCCGGGGACGAGTGACCGCAGAATCACCCGGGACGCGAGGCCAAGGATAAGGGAAGTGAGGCTCCTAGGTGGAAGTAATGCACCCCTCCCGGAGAGCAGCATCATAGGCGGTGTCCGATATCTCATTACAAGCATACTCGAACTTGAAGGGTTTCCTCCCCCCGGAACTGGACTCACCGTCTGGAAAGTAATCATGGCAAGAAAAGGCACAGATGATTTCCGGAAAAGTTTGGGTAAGTTGATGAAGATGAAAGGAAAAACTATGCTAACAAGTTTCGTCGGAATCGAAAGAGGAAATCTAACCAGACATGTCGAATCGGAGAGGAAAGGATGAGCTTGATGGTCGGAGGTCCTGGTCGTCGGAGTGCTGATCCGAGATTAGAAAGGAGAGCTTGAACTTTTGAAAACACAGAGAATGAAATGGTAGAGAAGAACTGAATTGTTCCAAGATTTGGGTTTTTATAGGAGAGAGGATAGGCAAAGAGACGTTGCGATCTGGACCGTTGAAGATGAAGCGCCTGAACCTGAATCGTCGAAACACTAGGGACAAAACGGGTATAAAGCGCTTTTTCAGAAAAGCAGGCACGGGCACTCAAGCCGTCACTTCATCACTCATCGCATTTAATAGGTGAGTAATCGAGAAATCTTTTCGGATTCGGTGGTTATCCTCGAAATATCGAAAGGCCCGAAGTTGGAAGACACGACGAACTACAAGTCCCTCGGGTCTTGGGGGCAAATGATGGTTTTCGATATAGCCGTCAGGCCCATTAACGGCGACTAAACGGTGAAAAAGGCCCACTGGGCCCTAAAGAGGCTTAGAAGACCAATACGAGGGGACCCGACAAGGTCGGTCACGACATACGAGCTGAACGCTCCCGATCCTATGCCTTTAAGTAGGCCCCGATCCTATGCCTTTAAGTAGGCCCTGATGATACGCCTTTAAGTAGGCCCCGATGATACGCCTTTAAGTAGGCCCCGATGATACGCCTTTAAGTAGGCCCCGATGATATGCCTTTAAGTAGGCTCCGATATTGAATCTCTGAGAAGGCTGGCCTTGTCCCGATGACGAGGGGCCCTGAGCGGTGACCAAAAGAGATAACTCTGGAATCCCCGGCAGCCGTCGGGACTTGCCACCAGAGAACGAGGCCGAGAAACACGCCCACTATCAACATAGTGGGGAAGTGGCCTGAAAAGACGGAACGTGGGCTACAGGGTCGAGATTAACGGAACGTGGTAGTTATCTCACAGGTAACTGAGGTGACCCCTCCCCTATATAAAGGAAGGAGTTACCTCAGGATCATTACGTTGAACAATTACATACTGATACTTGCTAGTTTCATCGAGATACTCATTTAAGCATCGGAGAGGGATTCTGGATCACCGCCCGGTCTATCCCCTTCTTGCAGGATTACTTGGAGCAAAGGAGTTCGGATTTCCATCAAGAACATACCGGAGTTCCAACCGTGATCCAACAGATACCTTATACGCCACAACAGAACGGTGTGGCGGAGTGACGTAATCGTACACTCCTGAACATTGTAAGAACCATGATGTCGCAAGCTCAACTTTTGATCTCCTATTGGGTCGACGCCTTGTTGATTGGCACTCATATAGTAAACCGTGTACCAACAATAATCGGTGGACACGACCACACCTATGAGCTGTGGACTGTAAAGAGTTGGATCTTACCAGGTTGCGCCATTGGGATTGCGCAGCATCACGCAACAGATCGACAGCCGATACGAGAAGTTGTGACCTAGTTGATTGAAAATTATCTTTATTAGATACTCCGAAAACTCTAAGGGATAGTTTTTGTGACTGCTCAGGAAAATGTTGGCGTGGTCAAACATGAGTCTAGAGATGTGACGTTAATTGAGGATGAGGTCTTAATAGAGCTTGAACAGGATGAGAATGATCGGGTCCCACTTACTTCGAGTAGGATATATGATGAGAAACAAAAATTAATGATATGGTAAATGAGAATGGGGACATTTTCATAATATATCCAGTTGGAGGAGGCAATCCAAACACATAAATCATAGTTGCTCCGGGTGCGAATCAATTAGAACATGATCATGATCATCTAGTTGCTGAACGGTTGTATGAAAATCCTATAATTCCTCAACTACCTGCTAGGGCCATTCGGAGTGGGACAACCAACTTGGTTCCTGGTCCGAGAGACCATGGAAATCATCTCGGAGGTAGAATCCTGAGACCAAGAGGTCGTCCAAGAAAAATTGTAGGTAAATGTTCTAGTAACGCCCTGGTTCCTAGTGGGAGCATTGTTCCCATGGAGTATAGTTAGTTCTAGATGGGAATAATGAGCCTAGATGTAGTCAAAGGCGGAGACCTTCTCTAAAGAAGTATCCCATCAAAAGAGGTGAATTGTTCACCCTGACTTCGGTTGATGAACCGGTAATGGTTAAACAAGATTTGGAAGGTCCTCAATCAAGGGTAATGAAGAAAGAAATGGATGAAAAGATCACCTCTATGAAAGCCACTTATGTTTGGACGTTAGTTGATTTGCCTGCTAAACACATAGTAGTAGGGGCTAATTGGGTTCTGAAAATTAAACTCGCTGCCGATGGAAAAGTTGAGCGATATAAAGCTCGACTTGACTTGTTGATAAAAGATATACCCAACTCCACAGAGTGTACTTTGATTAGAAATACACACCGACTTTGCGTTATACCACGGTCCGGGCCATTTTGGCCTTGGTTGCTAGCCTCGATCACGAGCTGCACCAAATGGATTTTAAGACTGCCTTCCATCATGGGAACTTGGAGGAAAAGATCTACATAGATCGAACCAGAGGGTTTCTCATCCCCTGGAAATGAACGTAAATTTTGCAAGCTCCAAAGATCTAATATAGTCTTAAAAAATCGTCTCGGCAATGGTACCGCAGGTTCCACGAGGAAATCATTGGTAACATATTTGTGAATCTTCAAGAGGATGCCTGCGTGTACAAGAAGACCTCAGGGTCAAAGTATGTTATCTTGAAATTGTACGTCGATGATATACTAATTGCAGCGAACAATGTGAGTTACTTGAATGAATCAAAGTCCTGGTTAGCATCTGTGTTTGAGATTAAAGACATGGGTGAGGGCACTTACATTCTAGGCATTAAGATTGCTAGGGATCGTGGCGCTCAGAGATTATGTCTTTCTCAGGATGCCAATATCAACATGTTGTTGAGAAGCTTCAATCTCTTTGATGCTAAACCTATGGTTATGCATTTTGTGTTTGGGTGTGCACTGCCGAAGCGTTATGGCCCAAAGTAACTGACAGAGGGCGAACAGATGAAAAGTGTAGAGTACCTCAGTATGGTAAGAAGTCTGATGTACGCAATGCAATGCACTCGTCCTAACATCTGTTACTCTGTGGGTTTGGTAGCGCGTTTCCAATCGGACCCCAGTTATCAACATTTAAAAGTTGTTTAATGGATTATGACATATCTGAAAGGTACAGAAGACTACGAACTGTGTTATGAGGGAAGTAAGCTAGATTTGATAGGATAAAGTGACGCCGACCACGGTGGTACTCTAGATTATCATAAATCCACATCAGGAGGAGTGTTTCTCCATGCTAATGTTGTCATTTCATGGATGAGAAAGAAGCAATACTGTCTCACGTTGTCTACTTTAGAATCCGAATTCGTAGCTCTCTCTCAAAGAATGCACAGGAGGCTGCCTGGCTAAGGAGACTGATGATTGCCCTGCTTGACGTATAGGACGGGAGTAAGCCTTTATCTGTTAACTCCGACAGTCAAGCAGCGATAGGAGATATCAGGAATCCTAAGTACCATAGTAGGACTAAACACATTGATATCAGGATGGAGAGAGAGAAGTCTGGACGCGTCTACTTCTGGACTCGATCTGATTTTTGAGGGTGTGTTTCCTCGCAACGTGTTGCTCGATGTTGCTAACGGTGAAGCTACTATCCCTCCTAGCGACTTGACCGCTGTGTATTCTTCACAGGTTAGGGAGGGTTTACGCTTTCCCTATTTCCCTAACTTAGTCCAGTTGTGTTGCTTCTATCGGATTTCCCCTCTGGATCTTACACCCACAGGCATTCGCGTATGGACTTGTTTTCGGGTGTTATTTCACCAACAGTCGTGGCCTTACTCGACTACTCTCTTCCTCTACTTCTACCAGCTTTTATGTCCGGACATGACAGGGTTGTGTAGCGTGAAGATGTGTTGGCCTTGCCTACATGACAAAGGATTTGAGAAACTTGGTCTTGGGAAGCGGAGTGGAATCGTACTCATCGACTAGCGGCTGAGACTGACCGATCTGCTTCACATTGGCGACATCACTACTTTTTCGTGTGTGATGACAGCATTACTTGGGAAACTGAGGAGGTTAAGGTTGCTGATCCTGCCCCTGCCTTTTTTGAGCTTTCTTCAACGGACAAGGCGACTATAGTGCGCGTCTATCGATGTCAGCAAGCGCGCAGATTCTAGTGTCTGTTACGCGCATTGGATCAAGAATTGCTTGATGCCGGGATTCAAACGCTTCCTTCTGAAACTTTGGTATGCTGAGAGTCGTTATAACTTTCATTATGTTGTGATGTAGGTTGGTTTGACGGAAAAAGCTCAACTTTGCAGACAGTGGCTGCTCGCGATATTCCTCCTTTTGGAAGGACTGTCCCTTCTTCTGCCCCCGATGCCCCCGCTGCCCCCAAGCATAGTCGCAGCAAGGGACTTACAGGTAAGATGTTTACTTATTTTTTTCCGTCGACTTTATTGATTTTTCGAATCGTTGTCCTCATATTACTTCTTGTTTGCAGGTCGTTCTGCGCCCGTGACCGAGCGCGTTGTCGCGGCACCCGATTCTATCGCTCCTATCAAGAGGTCTGCAGTTGGGGAGCGTCCTTTGAGTGATCCCAAGCGCTCCAAGCTGAGTGAGATTTTCCCGACTCCTTCTCGCGATAAAGGGAAAGGAGTTGAAGATCGCGCGGTGGTGCCTTCTGCCCCCCGCTCGAAGGAGCGTTCGCGGAGGAGCGTCCTTTGCGTCGAGGTTTGTACTGTGCACATTGTTATCTTTCCTTGTATTTTTCTGCTTATGTCTCTTATACTTCCTTAATGTTTTAGTGGCCGCGCTGTCGTCACTTAAGCGTAGTGATTTGGTTCATCCCCTGGAGGGTGACATATCCGGTGACGGTTGGGTGCCATTTTCTACTGGGGGACTTCGATTTCCCAAAGGTTTGAAGCTTAGTACTCCGGAGGTTGGGGTACGCGTGTTTCAGAGGTGTATTCCTCTAGGCGATCGACGTCTTGCGCCCTCCACGGATGAGGAGATGGGACAGTATGTTGAGGGCTCCCTATTTGGGTTTGCCCCGGTAAGTGACGACATTATTTTTCTTTTTATCTGGTTGTGCGTGAATGCATTGCTGTGACTGTCTTAAGTTGTTGGGTATTCTCTTTTAGGTTGTTGCAAACATGATGAACATGTCATCCTTTGCGCTGGATCTCTTGTGCGAAAGGAAAACTGCCGTCGAGAAACGTGGTGTTGCCTCCCGCGAGCTTGCGATTCTTAAGGAGAAAACTCAGAGTTTGCTTTCGAAGACTGCTGACTTCGATGCGAAGTATGACTCTTGCTATGCCCATGCAAATCATCTCGAGGATGAGATCGTGGCTATCAAGAAACAAATAGCGGAGAATGACAGTGCGCATGAAGCCGCACTTTGTGCTGCGCGCGAGGAGGGACGTAAGGCTGGGATTGTAGAAGGACTTGTCAAGTGTCCTACTACATTGGCCTTTACCGCAGCCGTTACTTCTGCCGCTAAGGCGAAGTCTGAGCCGTTGATTCATGAGTTTGCTGCGGACTATGTTCACAGGGTACGTCTACTTGACCCCGACTTTCCTTTTGACAAGTTGGGTCCTTACGCAACATCCGCTATTGAGCGTGTTGCTGAGTTACGCCGTCTAGAGCTTGAGATGGCCAACTTTGATATGATGTTTGGGGATGACGACAACTTTGATCCTGCCGACGAGATGATGGCAGTTATTCCTGAGCCTCCTGGAGATGACGGTACTCCTCGAGTAGCGTCCGGTTGATTATTTTGAGCATGTTGGACTTTTGCTTTTATCGTTTACCCCCCGTGTCCGGGTTGATGTTGGTTTGGGAGTTGTCCCTAGAACTTTTTTTTACGTTCTGCTTGCTTTGAGCTATGTCGTTTAGACCTGCTTTGATCACCGTAAAATGCATGATAACTTGTTAGTAGTATTTCATACCTTGTGTTATCTATGCCGTCCGTATGGTTTGGACTTGGATGATAGGATAGATATCCTTAGATGATGAACATGATATTCGTAGTTGCGACTGTATGTCGCGCATTGTAGAGTGTTGTGAGCGCCCCTCTTGGTTAGATTCCAAGGCATGGCAAGATGCGTACACTAGGTACTTGTAGCGTTGTAAATAGTAATGTACTCGGCGCGGGCACATGGCACTTGGCACTCGGCACTGGCACTTGACATATAGGAGAGTTGTCTTGACGAGGCAATACATTGGTTTATACCGTCTCTTAGTTCCATTCTAAGGCGACGTTGGGCACATCCCGCGTGACGTTGTTAGAAGGTTTTCCGTGGCTAACCCAGTACTTACCCTGTGATGCTACTACGCCTCAACTTAGTTAATCCACGGGGCGGGACAAAGGTCATGTGAACACGTCTTGTAGTTTTTACCGTCTCTTGAACCATTTCAAGGCAACGTTGTGGCAAGACGCTACTTGCTCTATGCTATGCGTTTTTCCATCCGTCAGTTTGGGCACACCCCGCGTGATGTTGTTGCAAGGTTTTCCATGGCTATTCCAGTACTTGCCTTACGATGCTACTGCACCTCTCCATGGTTAGTCCAGAAGGGTTGCACAAGACCGCGTTGAAGCGACTTGCAGTTTTTACCGTCTCTTGGTCCACTCCAAGGCGACGTTGTAGCAAGACACTACTTGCTGCATTTGGTGTGTTTTTATTCCGTTATGCGCTCGCTGGCAAGATAACGTTGTAGAAGACTCGAGTTGTATGTTTGGCGAGTTTTCTTGACAGGGGTGAGCTCCTGCTAGCGTATATACGTGAATTTATCCTAACAAGGAATACGTCTTCACGGAGTATGAACCCTTGAGTTAGTATGCATACTTTTTAGAGTATGTTGGATCACGGTGGAACTCCGGCACGGACTTTGACGGCAATCCTAGCTCCTTTGCTCCACGCAATCCTGCAAGAGGGGATAGACCGGGCGGTGACCCAGAATCCCTCTACGATGCTTAAATGAGTGCCTAATACGAGCTGGCAAGCCATAATCTCAAAGGTTATGTAATTCAACGTCCGTGTTCTGAGGTGACCTCTTGCCTTTTTATAGGCGAAGAGATGCCTCAGGTACCTGGTGAACCGTTGGGGGTGGTTAGCCCGTATCCCGCGTATCTCGGATGTGATCCCGCCTATCTAGGCCATGATCTCGCTTATCTCGGCCACGCCCCGCGTATCTCGGCCACGCTCCGTGTATCTTAACCACGTTCCGCGTATCTCGGCCACGCCCCGCGTATCCTGGCCTTATCCTCTGGTAACGAGTCCCGACTCCCGTCGGGGACTCCAGAGTTATCTCCTTGTGTCACCGCTCGGGGCCCCTCGTCATCGTGACAGGGCCAATCGTTCTCAGGGATTCGTCATCGGGGCCTACTTAAAGGCTTCACATCGGGAGCTTCCAGCTCAGCTGTCGGGACCGACTCTGTCGGGACCTTTCATCATCGGGTTCCCTTCATCGGGACCCTTCTCCTAGGTCATCTTGACCTTCATTTTGGGCCTGGTGGGCCTGTTTACCGTTTCCTCACCGTTAAAGGGCCTGACGGCTGTAGTCGAACCCATCATTTGCCCCCAAGACATGAGGGACTTTTAGTTCGTCGTGTCTTCCAACTCCCGACCTCCCGATATTGAAATCGGGGATCTTTCCCTTGGCCTGGTCATTCAGTACTAATCTTTTCCTTCACGTTTCCTCAGCGTTTTGTGGGTAACTGCCAAGTCCTAGGGGTCTCCTCGATTCCCCGGTTCATTAAATGCAGTAGATAGTGAAGTGACGTTTTCGGCCCTCGTGCCTGATTTTTCGCGCCTGCTTTTTTCTGAAAAGTGCTTTTCAGGCCATTTCATCATTACGTCTGTTGTCCTTCTGCACGTTTCATCTCAACAGTCCAGATTAAAACTCTTCGACTTCGACGACTCGGATCGAAGTGTCCCTTCAACTGTCTTCTTCGCCTATAAAACCCTAGCCATGGTCACAGTTTAACTTTTACCGTTTCCGGATTCTCAAAAGCTCTCTGCAATTTCTCTGCGAATTCAAGCTCTGTAATTCCGAAGGTCTTGAAGTTTCTCCGATCAGCTTTCCAGCGACTCCCAGTTCGTTCCCTCAACTCCCACTTCATCATGTCTGGTAAGGATTTCCCCTTCATTGCTTGTTCGTCTTTTCCTTGTTTATAGCTTTCCAAGAGTCCCACTGTGTTTTTCTTGCAATTGTTGCTTTTCAGACAGCGGGTCCAGCTCTGAGGGGAGAAAACCTTTTAATTTTGATTATGCTCTGAATGAGATCTCCAATACTGCTTATGATGCAGCCCTCCGAGAGGGTTGTATCACTTCTACCTGGTAACCCCGTTTCCCATATCCTTGGCCTCGCCCCTCGAGTAACCCTGAGGTTACTCGTCCCCAAAAAGGGGAGGTATTTGTCTCTACGGGACAAGTATCAGCGGGGATCAGATTCCCCTTTTGTGGTAATCTGGTCGAGATGTGCCAGCATTACAAAATGCACCCCACTACCTTTTCTCCCCATGCCATCTGCCTATGGAACGCCTTTCAGGTTCTCTGCTTCCGACAGAAGTGGGTCTACAGCTTCCAGCTCTTCAGAACCTTCTATGGGATGAAGTGCAACGAGGCGGGGGTTTGCGCCTTCTACCCTCGGATGCCCAAGTGGAGTAAGCAGCAGCTTGCCCGGTGTAGCTGGACAATTGACACTTGGAAGGTGGTCAAGGGTCGGGGACTCCTGGTTGACACGGGGTCCGACAACAGTAGTTGGAAGAGGAGCTACTTCTTCATCCGACACTCTTCGATCCACTGGCCTCGGTGGGAGGTGGCAGCAGACCCTCCGCCTGCCTTCCACACTTATACCGACGAAGATTTTGAAACTCTTCAACTCATCCAGCTTTACCGATGGGGGGAGTCCTACACTCCCCTCAACGCTAATTCACTCGTGGAGCGGGACCTGGTGCACGTCGGGATCCGTCTCCTCGATATAATCTCTGGGGGGCCGCTTTTCGACGGCCCTTCTAATATGGTTCCCTGGGTAAACTTCTAACTCTTCTTCGTTTATTGTTTGCAGCTAAGAAGGTATCTATGCTGACCGATCTGTTCCTTAAGCAGGGGGAGACTGATGTTGTCCGCCCCTCGCGGAAGAGGAAATCCGCAAAGAAGGCCGTTGCTCAATCAGAGTCTCCTTCCGCGGAGCAGCCCAAGCAGAAACGGGTGGATCTGGACCAGCTCTTCAACGTCCAGAATGCTGAAGAAGGTAAAAAGCTCCGACTTGCTATTAAATCATACAAGAGGATGGTCCCGAAGGATTTGATTTCTTCGACTAAGGAGGCCCGTATCGCTGACGTCAAACGAATCCTTCGAGGCGAAACTCCTCATGTCTTGAAGGCGGGCTATTACCACTATCGCGGGAAGGATCAATACGTCTCCCGACGTATCATTTTGTTTAAGAATCCTGATGAACTTCCTGATTACATTTCTGAAGCCTCTCATCCTCCAGGTGCAGGTCGCTCGGGAGCTCCATCGGGTGCTGCGGCCTCCGCGAATGCACCATCTTCAGCGGGGGCGCCTCCCCAGTTGGGGAGAAGGCTCCGACTGGCGAACAGTTTCGTCAGGTGGAGACCTTGGACTCCTCCGAGGAGACTGACGAGGGTGGCTCCCTCCGTCATCGTCGGAGGACGGGGCAATCCCCCTTGAAGCCAACTCCTCAGGGGCCGCCTCCTTCATCTTCTCCGCAGCAGCGGCAGCCATCGCCCATCCATAACTTCACTCTTTCCCCCGTTCGGGCGGAGACGGAGGCATGCCCCTCCACTTATCGTCCTCCTCCTCATGTCGCTCTCGATAGGAATTTCTATAGGCCCTTCAACCCTTCACAAGCGAATTCCCCCTGGACTCCCATCCAAACACTGCAAGGAGTCCCGCTTACACAAGGGAGCAGCACCATGACCTGGCCCTGCATCTGATGGCAGGCTCGATCCTGCCCACCATGCGGTATCCGATTTCCCTCAATCGGACGGCCATGCAACGGGATGTCAGAGATATGTCCATGCGCCGGATAGAGGTAAGACTTCGCTTCTCTCTGTTCAACGATAAATCAGGTTGTTTGTCTATTAACACTTTTTCCTTTTACTGTAGGAGCTCGGGGACTTCAACCGTCTTATTGGGTACGTCATCGCCTACGATGAGTCCCGGGAGCGGGATCGAGCAGCCCTCGACCAGCTCAAGGAGGATCTTAAGGCCTCCCAGTCTTCGCGGGGAAAGCTTGTCAAGGAGCAGGCTGTCCTTGATCAGAAGGTTCGGGACCTCCAGAAGCAGGTCGGGGACTTCGAGGGGCTCTTGAGGCAAGAGCGGCAGGAGCGGCAGGTGGCTGTGGACAAGCTGGTCCAGGAGAAGAAGGCTGCTGAGGACAGACTGATCCTCGAGAAGAGAGCTCTGGAGGAGCAGATCGCGGGCTTTCCTGCGCAGCTGGTCGAGGCGGAGGCAAAGGGCCGGGAGGACTATCGGAGGTCCGGGGACTTCCAAGCCGACGCTATGAAGTTCTTCGGCGCGGAGGTGGAGAACACTCTTTTCAACGCGGTTGAGGAGCTTCACCTGGAGTATGGGGACGCCATCAACTTTGACAAGTCTCCTTCCCTTGCTCCCTTTGCGAAGAAGTATTTCGCTTTTTCCGAGGAGAGTGATGGGGGGAGTACCCCCGTAATTGTCGAAGACGTCTCTGAGCTTCCAAGTGCAGACGCCCCGATAGTCGATCCTCCCGAGGCCAACCCTGTGGATCCTTCTGCTACCGACTCCGCGGACCCAGCTGTTACCGATGCTGCCGACAAGGACCAAGCTTGAACGTTTATCTTTAGAGTCCTTGTATCTTCTCCTTTTTTGTCATTGTTGGGCCTTTGAGCCCTTATCAATTATCAGACTTTCTTAGTTCCGATTTTCTTGATACATTTCTTCCAGTGGCTTTATACTTGCCTGGGTCGATACTTCGACACTTAAGACATTTTCGTACGTCCTTTCCGACGATTTAATAATTTGCACCACTTAAGGCGACTTAATCCTGCGCACCACTTAAGGCGACTTAGTTCCGTGCATCACTTAAGACGACTTATTTATTACTTAGAGTAAATCTAAGAGTCACGCATCACTTAAGACGACTTAATATCGTGCACCACTCAAGGCGACTTTTTGATACTTAGAATAAATCTAAGGATCGTGCACCACTCAAGGCGACTTTTCTCGTGCACCACTCAAGGCGACTTTTCTCGTGCACCACTCAAGGCGACTTTTCTCGTGCACCACTCAAGGCGACTTTGACACTTAGCATAAATCTAAGGATAACTCTGATTGGAAGCAACCTCTTTATTTATTGACGGCACAAAATTGGCTTACATCGAATTAAACGATAAACAGCATACACCACTTAATGCGATTTTACATCGGGCACCACTTAAGGCGACTTTATCGGGCACCACTTAAGGCGACTTTATCGGGCACTACTTAAGGCGACTTTCTTCAAGCATGGTGTTTCTTCAAGTGTTCGCCACTAAAAGAATGCTTTAACGTTCTGCCATCGAGGTCTTCCAACTTGTACGCATTTGGAGCTGGCATCCCCACGACCTTATAAGGTCCTTCCCATTTTGGTGACATCTTGTTGATTCGATCCAAAAGGGTGAACTCGTTGCGACACCAAACCAGCTCCCCGACGAAGAACTGTCGGGACTTCACTCGCCGATTGTAGTACCTGGCCGTCGCCAAACGCATTCGAGGTTGGACTTCATCGGCTTCTCGCCTCTTCTCTTCGAGTAAGTCCAAGTCCAGACGTCTCATTTCATCGTTCGTCAGGGGCTCGTAATATCTCATTCGATGGGACGCCACAGCTACCTCCACGTGGGCGATAGCTTCCGTGCCATAAACGAGGCCAAACGGAGTCTCCCCCGTTGATCGTTTGGGTGTCGTTCTAACAGCCCAAAGCACGTTTTCCAGTTCGTTCAGCCACTTGCCCTTCAAGGCATAGACCCTCTTCTTCAAGCCATCCATCACGATTTTGTTGGCTGATTCCACCTGGCCATTATTCTGAGCATGGCGTACGGAAGCGGTCTGATGCTCAATGTTCAACTCCTCCAGATACTCCCTCACCTGAGAGCCGTTAAACGGTGGACCATTGTCGCTGATCACCACCTTAGGAATCCCGTATCTGGACACAATGTGGGTCTGGAGGAACTTGACGATCTGGTTCCCCGTCGTTCTGGCCAACGCCTTTGCCTCTATCCATTTCGAAAAATAATCGATTGCTACAAGTAAATACTTACATTGGCCTTGTGCTTGTGGAAGAGGTCCCACCAAGTCGATGCCCCACTGCGCGAAGGGCCAAGCGCTCTTGATGGATGTCAGATTAGCGGCCGGAGCCACAATACTCGGGGCGTACCTCTGGCACGCGTCACAGGATCGGAACAACGCCGTCGCTTCCTTGTTCATCGTAGGCCAATAATAGCCCAAGTTCAACACTTTCTTCATAATGGATCGGGCCCCTTCATGACAAGCCGCGACCCCTTCATGCACCTCCTTCAGGATTCGGTTGGTGTCGGGCTCTGCTACACACTTCAAGTATGGAGTCGAGAACCAGCCCTTCTTGTACAGCTGATCGTCTAGCATCACGTAATTGGCCGCGATTCGGCGTATCCTGTCTGCTGCTACCCCATCATCGGGGACTGCCCCAGTAGTCAGGTACACGACTATCGGGGTCATCCAAGTGGGCTCCTCCTCCGATTTTGCCTCAACGGTACACACCTGCGTCGGGTCGATGGTCGATAAGATCACCTTCTCCAAGAAGTGCACCTTCCGATTTTCCTCTAAGGGTGCCCCCAGGGCAAATTTGCTCAGGGCGTCTGCCTCTATGTTTTCCTCCCTCGGGATTGCCTCGATATCGAAGCTTTTAAAGCTCTCCTTCAGGGCTTGCACCTCGCGTAAGTATTTCTTCATTATCGGACTCCTCGCTTCGTATCGCCCTTGAACCTGGTTTACAATTAAAGCTGCGTCACACTTCACTCTTAAGTGATCGACTCCAGTGCCTTTAGCAATTTTCAGGCCCGTGATAAGAGCTTCATATTCCGCTTCATTGTTTGTGGCCTTGAATGTTAAAGCCAAGGCGTATTGGAGCGGTTCACCTTCACCCGGTGGTATCAACAAAAAGCCCGCTCCTGATCCGTCCGAACTCGAGGAGCCATCCGTGTACATTTCCCAGGTATTTTCTTCGTTTGGCTGTTCTGATTGCTCTGCCCTCTCTGGTTGTTCTTCTATCGGGACCTCCATGGTTGCCCCATCTACAGGGCCCGCTTCTTCCAGATCGGGGGCTGTAGATTCTGCTATGAAATCTGCCAATGCCTGGCACTTAATGGATGTTCTTGGAGCGAAGTGTATGCGAAACTCACTAAGCTCTGCTGCCCATTTTACTAATCTCCCCGACGCATCCGGTCGGTTCAAAAAATGCTTTAAGGCTGGTTCGTCAGCACAGTGATCTCGTGTGCGTGGAAATAAGGCCATAGCTTCCGAGCAGTAATAATCAACGCAAAGAGGTACTTCTCAACGGCGGGATAGTTCAATACAGACTTGGCAAATGCCTTGCTTACATAATAGACGGGGACTTGATCACCCTCGACAATCTTTACTAACAAAGAGCTAATGGCAAATTCAGAAACAGCCAAATAAAGGTAGAGCGGCTCGCCTGGAACCGGTTTCGCCAACGGCGGGAGGGTGCGAAGGTGCTGCTTGAGTGCTTGGAACGCCTCTTCACACTTGGCGGTCCATTCAAATTTCTTGTTGGCCCTCAGGACTTCGAAAAACGGCATTGATCGGCCGCTGGCTTTGGACAAGAAGCGATTCATTGCAGCTAGTCGACCATTCAGCACTTGTACCTCCCGATGATTTATCGGAGACTGCATTTCCTCGATCGCCCTCAGCTTCTCGGGATTCACCTCAATTCCTCTCTGGCTCACCATAAAGCCCAAAAATTTCCCTGAGTGGTCTCCGAAAGCGCATTTCGTCGGGTTTAAACGAACTTGATGAAGCCTCATCCGCTCGAACGCCATGGTTAGGTTGTGCACATGATCCTCGGCCTGTCGGGACTTTACCAGCATATCATCCACGTAAGCCTCCATGGTTTTCCCCAACATATCTCCGAACAGCTTGTTCACCATCCGCTGGTAGGTTGCTCCAGCATTGATCAACCCGAAAGGCATGACATCGTAGTGATAGATGTCACTGTCTGCGTAGAACGCTGTGTGGGGAGCGTCTTCCTTGGCCATTTTGATCTGGTTATAGCCTGAATACGCATCCATGAAACTCAACAGCTCATGTCCCGATGTAGCATCCACCAGCTGGTCGATTCTCGGGAGCGGATAACAGTCCTTTGGGCAGGCCTTATTCAGGTCGCGGAAATCCACACACATTCGCCATTTCCCGTTAGTCTTCTTCACCAGCACCGGATTAGCAACCCAAGTTTGGAATCGAAGCTCTTTAATAAACCCAGCATCGAGCAACCTGCCCACCTCCTGCTGGATCGCGATCTTCTTATCCGTGCCCATCAGACGCCTTTTTTGCGTAATAGGCTTGATTGCAGGGTCTATCTTCAGCTCGTGTACGATCACATCGGGACTGATTCCTGGCATGTCGCTCGGGGACCAGGCAAACAGTTCCTTGAACTCTTTCAGCAACTCCACCAATTTTTGGGCTGTCTCCTCCGTCAGAGCAGATCCGATTTTCACCTTCCTCTGGGGTCCATCGATCTCGACTTCTTTCAGATCTTCTACGGGGGCGGGACGCCCAAATTCCTCCCTGGGATCTGTGTCTGTCTGAATGACAGTCATGGCCTCTCGTCTCCTCTTTCGGGTGGCGTTAACATAACATTTTCGGGAAGCCACCTGGTCGCCCTTGACCTCTCCGACTCCGTGGTCGGTCGGGAACTTCATCTTCTGGTGCACTGTCGAGGCGACCGCAATCAGGGGGTTAATGGTGGTTCTCCCGATGATCGCGTTGTAGGTCCCCGCGGAATCAACTACCACGAACTCCACGTTCCTCCTTTCTGATTTCCACCCGCTACCAAACTCCACTGGTAAGGTGATTACTCCTAGCGGATAGGAGGTTGAGCCAGAGAACCCGACCATCGGGAAGTTTGCCTCCTTTAGATCTTTCTTTGTTTTCCCCATAGCCTCCAGCGCATCCATGAATAGAATGTCGGAGGAGCTCCCTCCGTCGATTAGAATTCTCTTCATTTCGAACCCGTCTACATCCAAGGTCACCACCAGGGCGTCGTCGTGCGGTGTTTCTACGCCTATTAGATCTTCCGACGAAAAGGAGATCACCATTTCTTCTTTCAAGGTCCAGGATCGGGACCTCTTACCTAACACCACCGCCGTAGGGATTCTAGAGGCATAAACCTCGCGGGCAGATGAGGTATCACCTCCAGCAGCAAACCCTCCATGAATCACATTGATAGTGCCCCGTCTCTCCTTACGAGCACCGGATGACTCTGGGTCGGTTCTCTTCTTCTTTGGGGACCGATCGCGGGATTGGGAACGGGACCGCGATCGGGACCGAGAGCGGGATCGACACCGCTTATCCCCGACGAATTCCTTGAGCTTCCCCTTCTGGATCAGCTTTTCGATCTCCTTCTTCAGTTCCCGACAATGGTTGGTGTCATGACCATTTGCGCGGTGAAATCGGCAGTAGCGGTCCGTGCGAGATCCCAAGAATTCTCCATCCTTTTTTGGGGGGTACCTGGAGATACCTTGTCGTTCCATGACCGTCAGCACTTCCGCCATGGAGCAGTTGAGAGGGATGTCGAGATCCTCCCGCTTATCCTTCCTTGAAGAACGCCTATCCTCCCTTCGATCAGGTCGGCCTCGATTCCGACTACTCTCGGGTTTGTCCTTTGACTTACGATCGTCGAAGGGTTTAACCGACTGCTTTCCTTTGTTTGACTTTGGGGGCTCCAGCTCTCCTGCGGCTATCTTCGACTCCTGGACATCGATTTGCCGTTTCACCCTCTTCTGTAGTGCCTCCATATTCCACAAAGCTTTCTCAGCCACGCTGTGCATCAGGTCGGAACCGTAGGGGGACGTTAAGTTCCGAATGAAGGTACGAATTGTCTCCCCTTCCGAGATCTCTTCATCAATCTCTGGCACACTAGCAGTATACCGCTGGTAGTAGTGTGCCAGCGATTCGTCGGGCCTCTGTACCACCTGGGTCAGGGACCTCACGCTCTTCAATAAACGTCTCCGACCCTGGTACTGCTGGATGAACCGGTCGTGCATATCCGCCCAGCAAGTGATGCAGCCTGGGGGCAGACTAAAGAACCAGGTCAGGGCTCTTTCTCCAAGTGTGTTCGGGAACAACTTACACACTATGTCTTCACTCGGGGCTCTTCCCAGACACGCCATGAGGTGCTTATGGACATGACGAACTGGATCTCCTTCGCCATCGTACTCCTTTATCGTGGGGATACCTAGCCCAGGCGGGGCTAGGGTGTCGATGAGTCGGGGGACGAAGGGATGAGTGGATCGATCTCTCAGCTCCGACACCAGCGGCTTCTGTTCTCCCATGCAGATGTTCACGATCTTTACCACCTGGTCGGGGGTAATGGGACCATTCAGGGGAATGGCTCTGTGCTGTACTGGTCCTGGCCCATCAACCACGAACCTCTCTGGCTGAGTGGACACCCTACTCCTGTTGACCTCGGGGCGGAGCTTCCTGTACGTTCCGAACCTCTGCTGGTGGGGCCACTTCTTCCAACGGGGGCATCTCCTACTGCCTCCTCGTGGCCTCCCTCCGGTCTAAGAGAGCCTCCACGGCTGCCAAAAACATAGGCACGGCTTCTGCCACAGCCCTTGTCAGGTCCGTAGCTGGGGAAGCCTCCTGCCTCCTATTGCCCTGGTGCTGAGCAGCAATATCTTCGGGACCTTCATTGTGCCCCCCTGTCTGGGAAAGCTCAGCCGGGGGTGGTTCTGTTTTCCTCCTGTTCTGGTACTGAATCCAGATTTGTTGCAGCGGGGTGACGGGAACCACCAGATTGTCCCTGTCTTCTGTGCTTGCCAGCCGTCATCGATCGAGTAGAAGGCATATTAGCTTTTTGTTTGATTCCCACAGACGGCGCCAATGTTGGATCACGGTGGAACTCCGGCACGGACTTTGACGGCAATCCTAGCTCCTTTGCTCCACGCAATCCTGCAAGAGGGGATAGACCGGGCGGTGACCCAGAATCCCTCTCCGATGCTTAAATGAGTGCCTAATACGAACTGGCAAGCCATAATCTCAAAAGGTTATGTAATTCAACGTCCGTGTTCTGAGGTGATCTCTTGCCTTTTTATAGGCGAAGAGATGCCTCAGGTACCTGGTGAACCGTTGGGGGTGGTTAGCCCGTATCCCGCGTATCTCGGATGTGATCCCGCCTATCTAGGCCATGATCTCGCTTATCTCGGCCACGCCCCGCGTATCTCGGCCACGCTCCGTGTATCTTAACCACGTTCCGCGTATCTCGGCCACGCCCCGCGTATCCTAGCCTTATCCTCTGGTAACGAGTCCCGACTCCCGTCGGGGACTCCAGAGTTATCTCCTTGTGTCACCGCTCGGGGCCCCTCGTCATCGTGATAGGGACATTCGTTCTCAGGGATTCGTCATCGGGGCCTACTTAAAGGCTTCACATCGGGAGCTTCCAGCTCAGCTGTCGGGACCGACTCTGTCGGGACCTTTCACCATCGGGTTCCCTTCATCGGGACCCTTCTCCTAGGTCATCTTGACCTTCATTTTGGGCCTGGTGGGCCTGTTTACCGTTTCCTCACCGTTAAAGGGCCTGACGGCTGTAGTTGAACCCATCAGAGTACATGAAGCTGCCCACTTAAGCAATAAGTCTTCATGAAGTATGATTCCGTGATTGGTTGTTCATACTTTTAGAGTACATGAAGCTGCCCATTTAAGGAATAAGTCTTCATGAAGTATGATTCCGTGATTGGTCGCTCATACTTTTTGATTTGTGGAGTTTTTGTCTAACAAGAGGACTTCTGCCACGATGGGGTGATCGGTCCCACCTGTTTGCCGCATCCTGTTTTGTATTCAAGGAATGGCTTATGAACATGGGGGTTGCCCTCAAAGGAGGATGTCGCAGCATGTCATTTTGATAGTTGTGAACATGGGGGTTGGCCTCAAAGGAGGATGTCGCAGAATGTCACTTTAATAGTTGTGAACATGGGGGTTGCCCTCGAAGGAGGATGTCGCAGCATGTCACTTTGATAGATCTTGGTTTAAACTCAAAATATAGTATGTTGTTGACGCTATTCGGGGTAGTCGTCATTATAGATTGAGAGTGTTTATATACTCTTTGTTGATGTTGACAGTTGATTTGTCATCGTATAATATAAGTTGATCGTTGTATATAGCGCGATGGCTTGTATTGTTGATGTTAGTAATATGCTTGTAGTTGTTTCTTGGCGTAATTCCAAGGTAGTATGCATGATATAGTATTGTACCAACGAAGGTAAATTAACTTCATTATATACTTGGATTATGTACAGAGAGTTGCTGGAAGGCGTCAACTGATGATACCTTCCAAAACTTAGTAAGTCTAGTAATCATAAAGACTAAACTTAAAGTACGAGATGCATTTAAACTAAGACAATAGTAAAAAAGCGTAAAGTAGATAGGGTGATTGATGGGATGTTCGCCGCCTTTATTATTGGTCTGATGGCGAACTTGTTCCGGTGCGAGCCACGTAGCTGGTCAACGCGCCCAACGCTATGAGTTCTTGGATTTCCACCCTTAGGGACAGACAACTGTTGGTTCTGTGCCCCCAAGTCTTGTGATACTTGCACCAATCTTTGATTTCTTTGCCCAAGAAAGCGGTAGGCGGCTCAAGTGGACAAGGAAGATTGTTTTTCAGGAGTTTCACGTATATCTCTTCAACCTCCGTGTTCAGGGGGTGAAGAACTTGTCGTAATTGGGGCATGTTATTCCTGATGTCGTTGCAACTTGAGCTTCCAGGGTTGAACTAGGAGGTGTACCCCATCCTAGCTCACGTTCACAAGAGACCGCCGTCTCAAGTTTATCCTTCAGGTCTGTCATCGTGACAATTGTTCGCCAGCCGTATGTCTCGCCAAATAAGAGGAAGGATCTGATGTTCACGTTCACAAAGAATGCATTTATGACTTCTCTTTTCGTTGTCCTCGGCATGGCGGCGTTTTTGGAGAATCTCCTGAAGTAAGCCATTATAGGCTCTCCTTGGTCTTGTCTCACATCCCAAACACTCTGTCGTGTTGGGAAAAGTATTGCATCGAGCAAAGAAGTTGGTGTTGATTGCTGCTTTCTTCCTCCATCATCATTACTTAGATCAGACATCTTTTTCTTTTTGCCAAACTCGACCATGGCAATAGAGACTTGCTGCATTTTCCTTAGGGCGTTCACATAGCACTTACGTGCGGCTGATTGGTCTCCGAGCACTTCCCCAATGCCGTGTTGCGTTGGGAACTTCATTTTTTGGTGGACGGTGGATGGAACAATTTCGTATGGGTTGATCGTAGTCATTGTATGCCCCCAAGGCGTTCACGACAACGAAAGTGACGTCGATATGAAGCGCCGTCCATCCTTCTCCTAGGACCACCGGGAGTGTGATCATCCCTATTGGCTAAGTTGCCGCGCCCGCGAAGCTTACCAATGGAAATGTGCTTGGAGATAGATTAGCCACCGTCTTTCCCATATTTCCAACACTTTGATGTGAAGAATGTTTGCAGCACTTCCCCCGTCCGCCAGGATTCGTCGCACATCGTACCCGTTGATTTCTATTGTGATGAACAAGGCGTCATCATGGGGGTAGACGACGTGTTTTTTGTCGGCGTTTGAAAACGGGATGACGACATCATCCTTCTCCGGTTGGCGTCTCTTGTCGTACTTGGGAAGTGTCTGTAGCTGAGATGCATAAACATCCCTAGCATTGGAGATGCTTCCTCCTGCTGGTGGCCCTCTATTAGCATATGGTGACGTGGCGCTGTAATAGAAGCCCGTTAAATAAGGGAATTACCTAAGTTAATTAGGTAATTGTCATTTTGGGCTAATTGGGCCAAATCCAATTAGTAATTGACAAGGGAGGCCCAAAATGGGCCTCCCCCCCTTTTTACATGGTTCGACCGAAACCCTGGTACCACAAAGGGTGGAGTTGCCTTTTTGGCAATTCCACCCAATACTATATATAGGGGTGACTCCTAAGGGTTTAAACACACAATTAAGAACAAGGATCTCCATTGAGAAAACTTGTCACCCTAGTCTAAATTTCGGCACCATCAATATCAAGTCCGAGGTTCCATCTCCATTGAAGAATCGATCAGAGGTCTTGTTGTGGTGCTACATCGCGTGAGACTTCTTCTGACGAAAAAATTGCACGTGGTTCGACCGGAGGATCAGAACTCCCTCCACATCGTTCTTGGCAGGAAAGCTAAAAGGTATGTGTACTAATTCCGCTGCGTAGATTAGATTTCTTGCTAGTACACGTTTAGCATTCCGTAGTATTACGTCCCCGTAATAAAACAGTGGTATCAGAGCCTGAGTTGGGAGTTCTTAAAAATAAAAAAAAACAGGTGTTCTTGAATCTATGAAAAATCCGAAATTTTTAGGTTGATGAACATCAATATGTGTACCGACATTTTCAACATGAAATCATGAATTTGATCTTTAAAAACTTAAAATTTTCGAAATTTAAGTGTTTTTGAGGATCAAAAACCGAATTTTTTTTTTATGAATTTGAGTTTGATGTTCATAATCTTCAAGAACACCATGAGTTTTATCAAGAACACAATTTGGATTTTCGATCAAGGTAGTATTTGATCTTAAAATTTGACAACTTTTCCAACTCTTTGTGTTTGTGCCGAAACCCTAGGGGTATTTTAGGTAAAAAAAATTAATTTTCTTGGTCTCCAAGACTTTAAAAAATCGACACTAATATAAAAATATATATGTTTCCATTTTTATATTTTATTAATAGGTAACTATATATCTATAAGTTGGAAAATATGGATAGGTTTATAATATAATATTGTAAAAGATATTAACTATCAATATATATAACTAAAATATAGGGATAAAAATATATTGATAGGATTTAGTTACTTAAAAAGATTAAGAAGATATATTGTCTATATATTTTATCCCTAAATATATTTTTGACAATATTTATATATATATATATATATATATATATATATATATATATAATGATTTAGCCGAATTTTATATATATATATATATATATATATATATATATATATTATATATTGTTAATTGATTTACATCTTAGTGATAAAATCTTGACAATATTTATATATATATATATATGTGTGTTTAGACGAATTATATACATATATTAGCAATATTGGAAATTATTTTAAATAATTAATATTTCTTGGTGGATAAGTTAAGTTTTTAGTGGACTTTAAAACCCTACTTATCCCACAAGACATATTTTGGCAAAACCCTAGGGTTTATGGGCCGGTCCAATTGCTAAAACGGAATGAATAAAACCAATCCGGGTTTTCTTAATCGGGTCGACCTAGTCGGGTCGGGTCGGACCGTAGTAACTAAATTAAACCTAACCTAACCGGTTTTGAGTGATAAACCGAACCACTATCTTATTATATTCAACCGTTTCGGACCAAACCAGATTTTAAAATTTGGACCAAACCATTTTAAAATTTTCGAAAATTTTTAAATTGTCCAATCAAATAGGATGTTAAATTTTAAATCCAAAATGTTTTCGAACTTTAAAATTAACCTAAACAGTTCTCTTAGGGTTTGTGTTTTAATACACGGTTTCAATCAAAACCACCCTAATGCCTGATTTCGATTATGGGGATGGATCTCGGACTTGCATGTTTTTGGGACTGGATTACATTAGTGGGCTGATTTGTAATTGTTTACTTTCTGCATCATATATTTTGATATAATTAGAACTGTCGTCTTGACTTAGTCAAGCTAGCTAGATATTATATTGTGAGCATTGAGCTCTAGGATTTAAATATATGGTTCGCGCAATAGGATAGACATACTATGCTGATTGAAAGTGCCTAGAATCCGTGTCTAGAAATTCGCATGATTGATTGTAAGCATGAATTGCAAAACAGCCCCCTAATATTTTCAAAATGTTTTATAAAATTGAAAATTCCAGTCTTCAATTATGCATGATATGTGCGGAAATTGCATGTTTTGACGCGTATGCTAGGATGTTCACGATAGAACGCATGTGATAATTTACTTTACATAGAATTATATATGCTAGGAACATTAGCCGCATGACGCGTAAGCATGTTGTGTTCGATATTTATGGCATGGTATGATGATTTGCTAGATGTAGTATAATTATAAATATTCATGCGTAAATTATCGGATAGTTTTATAAAATCATAAGGGCCTTGGGAAAGCCAAGATCGGGTATGCTTATTTGAAAATTCCCGTTCCGGTAATTTGCAATCGAATAACCGTTTTCAAAAGACTGATCTACTAGATTGAAAACGACAATAGTGTGAACTCTTTCACGACACCCCCTTCCTCGGTTCACTGAAGGCTGGTTTGGTTTAGTGACTGAAGGATCACTATTCGTCGTATTCCATCTTAATAGATAATCCGATGTTTGCAATTATGTCAAAATGTTGTTCTCTTCCTAAACTTTGCATGATTGTCAATGTGTTAATATAGATGGCTGCAACTAGCAATGTCATTTCCCAGTTGAATAAGGGAATAAGATTGAATAGCGGTAATTATAAAATATGGAATAAACGAGTTAAGATGATAATCTCTGAAATAAGAGGTCTGGAGCATTTGACCACAAAACAAACTAGGCCTGAGGGAGACTCACAGATGAGCAAAATATGTTCTATGATGAATGGGATGTCAAGGATCATGATGTTTGTTCCACCTTACTCTCTATGTTGGAACACGAGATTCTCTATAGGTTTGACCATTTGGGGACTGCCAAGGACCTATGGGATGGTCTTAAGGCAACATTTGGTGTCTATACCATTGCCCAAAAGAGAGCGTTAAACATCGCTCTTGACACCTATAAGAAGAATCCCAAGCATACGATAAAAGATAATATTATGCATATGTGTAACTTGATCGCTGAGTTCAAGGAAGCAGGTGAAAACCTGTCTGAGGAACAATAAATCAACTACATGATCCGCTCTTTACCCGACTCTTGGAATATCATGAAAATGAACTTTACCCATGCTACCCATCTCGATACTCTCGAGAAGGTACAAGTTAATCTTGAGCTGGAGGAAGATAGAGTCAAGGCTGAAAAGTCTAGATCTGAAATGCATATTGCATCCTCCGTTCCAACTGAACAAAAGGGAAAGCGCAAGAGAAAGGGAAAAAGCTCACAGAACAAAACTGAGAAGTTTGTGGCAAACAAATCCCAGAAGAAGTTTAAACGCAAACAATCTGGTGGTAAGAAAAAGCAAGCAAAGCAGACACGTAAAGAGGAAACTCGAACGTGTTTCAGGTGTGGCGTGAAAGGACACCTGGCTAATGCCTGCACTAATCCTCCTAAGGTACGTATAGGGAAAAGATGATGAAAATCATTCATTCTATTTGCTTCTAATCACTCGAGAGTAATTCATTTTCTTTTGAATTACAGAACCGAGAAACATAAGCAACGACCTGACCGAGGATGCCCCAGAAGAATAAAGATGGAATGAGAGATTCTTTATCTTTAGATTTGCTAAAACTTCTACTTTTATTTCTTTTTGAAAATACTCTTAAATAAATTTCTTGGTGGAACACATTATTTTTGGAGTATTTACTAATACTTGAATTAAGTATTGAATTTATCGTCGTTCGTTTTTATCCTATTTACGCTATTCAACACATTGCTCAAGCATCCTTATTTGTTAAAATACTCCATTATAATTTATCCCAAATAATATGCATGTTTAAAACGGATCTTGCTTTTAAATTTGGAGACTAAAATGATTCTCAAAACCACGGTTTTTAACCGGGTATGCGCGAGGCGCATGTCACCTCGAAAGACGGGACACATCATTTTAGAATACAAATTTAAGTATTTTTATGAATGCGGAATTTTCATTTGTAATTCTTCAGATATAACTCATAGATAACTACTTAGATTTTATGTAAGCCTTCCAACTACTACAATCTAATTAGAATATCAACCATGGCATTAAAAGCGACAACTCAAATGCATGTTCCATAAGATTGAAAAATCTATGGATGAGTTAAATAAACGAAAAGAAATAGTCGGTAAAACGACTCTCCCACCAATAGCCTCGAAAGAAGAGTTTGGGCTAAAAGCATTCATTAAACACTTCAAGAAACATAGTTGTTGGATCACGGTTGGAACTCCGGTACGGTCTTGACGAAAATCCAAGGTCCTTCGCTCCACGTAATCCTGCAAGAGGGGAATAGACCGGGCGGTGACCCAAAATCCCTCTCCGATGCTTAAATGAGAATCTCGTGGTAGGCAAAAGCAAGCAATAGTATGAGTATGTAATCGTGTGTGATCTGAGGTAACTTCTTCCTTTATATAGGAGAGGAGTTACCCCAGTTACCTGGTGAACTGCCAGGGCAGTTAGCCCACGCTCCGCGTATCTCGGGCCACTCCCCCACTACTCTGATAGTGGGCGTGTTTCTCGGCCTCAACCTCTGATAGCAAGTCCCGACCAATATCGGGGACTCCAGTGTTATCTCATTGTGTCAACGCTCGGGGCCCCTCGTCATCGTGACAGGGCCAACATCCTCAGAGATTCATCATCGGGGCCTACTTAAAGGCATCTCTTCGGAAGCATCCAGCTCGCCTATCGGGACCGACCTTGTCGGGACCTCTCACCGTCGGGACTCCTCACCGTCGGGACTCCTCTTGTCGGGACCCTTCGCATTGGTCTTCTTGACCTCTTTTAGGGCCCAATGGGCCTATTCGCCGTTTACTCGTCGTTAAAGGGCCTAATGGCTATAGCGAAACCCATCATTTGCCCCCAAGACATGAGGGACTTACAGTTCGTCGTGTCTTTCAACTCCCGACCTCCCGATATCGGTATCGGAAGTTTTATCCTTGATAAAATTTATTGACACAGATCTTCTCGTCCACGATTCCTCGATGCCTCGAGAATAGTCACCAAATCCGAGAAGACTCCTCGTCCACGATTCCTCGATGCCTCGAGAATATTCACCTAATCCGAGAAGAATCCTCGATTACTCGGCCATTAAATGCAGCAGGTGACGAAGCGACGGTTTTGGCACCCGTGCCTGCTTTTTCTGAAAAAGCACTTTTCAGGCCGTTTCATCATTAACGTCTCTTTCCATTCTGCCCCCTTTTATCTCAACGGCTCAGATTGAAACGTTTCGCCTTCAACGGTCCAGATTAGAATGTCCTTTCGACTATCCCTTCTCCTATAAAACCCTAATTTCGGGGCACTGTTCTACTTTCTCTTTTACCGTTTCATTCTCTGCGATCTCAAAAGTTCTGCAACCTTGAAAGCACAAGTTCTTCTCCGGCTTCCTGTTTTCCAATCAGGCCTCCGGCAATCGTTAGGATCATCCTTTACGTTCCACTTCATCATATCTGGTAAGGCTTTCTTCTTTGATATTAGCGTAGCTTTTTCCTTATCTTTGATCAGTTTGCTTGCATTTTTTCCGAAAACCCACTACGCCTTTTCTAGCAATGGCTAATTTTCAGACAGCGGATCTAGTTCTGAGGGGAGAAAACCCTTCAACTTCGATTACGCTCCCAACGAAATCTCGGTGACTGCCTATGATGCAGCTCTCAGAGATGGATGCATTACCCAAACCTGGGAGCCTCGCCTTCCTTACTCTCGCCACCGTGCCTCGGGTGACCCTGTGGTCACTCGTCCCGAGGAAGGGGAGATATTTGTCTCTACTGGACAAATATCGGCAGGGATCCGATTCCCCTTTTGCGGGAATTTGGTTGAGATGTGCACCCATTACAAGACGCATCCAACTACCTTCTCCCCACACGCCATCCGCGTGTGGAACGCTTTTCAAGTCCTCTACTTCCGACAGAAATGGGTCTACAGCCTCCAACTCTTCCGAACTTTCCACGGGATGAAGTGCAACGAGGCTGGGGTTTGCGCCTTCTATCCTCGGATGCCCAAGTGGAATAAGCAGCAGCTTGCGAGGTGCAGTTGGACCAGCGACACCTGGAAGGTTGTCAAGGGTCGGGGGCTCCTCATCGACACAGGGTCTGACAACAGCGGGTGGAAGAGGAGCTACTTCTTCATTAAGAACAGTTCCATCCCATGGCCCCGATGGGAGGTGGAAGCGGACTTTCCTCCCGCTTATCACACTTACTCTGATGAAGATTTTCAAATCCTTCACACTTACACTCCCGTCGATGCTAACTCCCTAACGGAGCGGCACCTGGTGAATGCCGGGATCCGCCTCCTCGATATAATCTCTGGGGGTCAACTCCACGACGGCCCCTCCAATATGGTTCCTTGGGTAACGTTTCTAACCATGTATATGTTTTCCATTGTTTGCAGCTAAGAAGGTATCACTGCCGACCAATCTCATCCTTAAGCAGGGGGAGACCGACGCTATCCAACGCCCCTCGCGGAAGAGGAAGTCAGCAAAGAAGGCCACAGCTCTGTCGGCATCTCCCTCGGCGGAGAGGACTAAGCGGGCCCGAGTAGAGGAGGTGGACAGACTCTTCAATGTCCAAAATGCTGAAGAAGGTAAACAGCTCCACCTAGCTATTAAATCATACAGGAAGCAAGTTCCTAAGGAGTTGATCCCCTCCACCAAGGAGGCCCGAATCAAGGAGATCAAACGCATCCTCCGAGGGGAAACTCCCCGCATCCTCAAAGCGGGTTACTACAACTACCATGGGAAAGATCAATATGTCTCTCGGTGCGTCATTTGGTGTAAGGACCCTAACCAACTTCCTGACTATCTTTCTGAAGCAATTCATCCTCTAGGTGCAGGTCACTCAGGAGCTCAGTCGGGGGCTAAAGTTTCAGCAGGGGCACCACTTTCCGGTGCTCGAGTTGGAGAGGGTCTCGCTCAACTCCCTGCCCCGATGGGATCGGGGGTTGGAGAAACCCCGATGGGCGATCAGTTTCGTCGGGTGAAAGATCTGGACTCTTCCGAGGAGACGGACGAGGGCCTCGCCTTAATTCATCGTCGGAGGACGAGGCAGTCCCCGCTGAAGCCAACCTTCGGGGGGCTGCCCCCCTCACCTCCTTTGCAGCAGCACTCGCCAATCCACAACTTGACACCATCCGGGTCCCAGGGCGACTTGGATATGCGCACCTCCACGACTCCAGTCGGTCCTCCTCCTCTCCCTTTGGACAGGAGCTTCTACAAGGTCTACGACCCCGACCAGAAGGCGGCTCCTTGGACCCCGATCCAGACGCTGCAAGGAGTACAGCTCCGACAGGGTGATACATACCCGGAGCTGTGTCTTCATTTGGTGGCAGGCTCGGTTCTGCCATCTCTAAGGCTTCCGCTCTCCATGGATCGGGAGGGCGTCCGCGCGGATATCCGTGGAATGGCTATTCGTCGGGTGGAGGTAAAGTTCCTATTTTCTCTCTTTAATCGATATGGCTATATACTCACGTGCTAAACTTTTCTTCTTTTCCTCGCAGGAGATGGCGGATATAAACCGCTGCTTCTGGTACATTATGGCCTTCGAGGAGGCGTTGGAGCAGGAGCGGGCCAAGGGGGCTCCCGAGGTTGTAGCCAAGCTCGAGGAGGATCTCGCCGCCCCCGAGTCTTCGAGGGGGAAATTGGCTAAGGAGCAAGCCATCCTTAATCGAAAGACTCGTGACCTCCAAAAGTGGGTTCAGCACTTCGAGGAGCTGCTCAAGCGGGAGCAGCAAGAGCGGAAAAAGGACGCGGAGGCTCGGGACAGACTCCTCCTCGAGAAGAAGGCTCTGGAAGACGCCAAGGCGAGACTGGAGCGGGAACTTGCTGAGGTCCCTGCCAAACTGGCCGAGGCTGAAACCAAGGGTGAAACAAAGGGTCGGGAAGATTATCGGGGCTCTGAGGACTTCCAAGCTGACGCGGTGAAATTCTGCACCGCGGAGGTGGAGAACACCCTCTTCAATGTGGTCGAGAAGCTCCATCTGGAGTATGGTGACGCGATTAGCTTCGACAAGTCTGCGACTCTCGCCCCCTTTGCTAAGTGGTACTTCGACCTCTCGGAGGAGAGTGATGAGGGCAACACTCCCGCGGGTGTTGAAGACATGGCGGAGCTTCCAAGTGCCGATCCCCCGACAGTTGATTCCCCGATAATCGACCATCCAGCAGCTGAACCTGTGGAGCCTTCTGCCACAGATCTCGTGGATCCTGCTCCCGCTGATGCCGACAAGGACAAAGCTTAATGCTCTATCTTTATAGTCCTTGTAATTCTCCTTTCTTTGTAATGAACCTTCAGGCTTTTGAGCCCTTTCAAATATCAAACTATTTCAGTTCCGATTATCACTACACCACTTTGAGGTGATTTAGCCCACGCCACTTAAGGCGACTTAATCGTGCCAACTAAGGCAATTCAATTCGCACCACTTAAGGTGACTCAGCCACACTTAGGATAAATCTAAGAACCATGCACCACCTAAGGCGACTTAACAACCCGCACCACTTAAGGCGACTTAACAATCTGCACCACTTAAGGCGACTTAACAATCTGCACCACTTAAGGCGGCTCAACAACACTTAGCATAAATCTAAGAACAATCTGATCGGAAGCAACCTCTTTATTCATTGATGGCTCAAAATATGCTTACATCGAATCAAACGATAGATAACTTGCACCACTTAAGGCGACTTAATAACATCGTGCACCACTAAAGGCGACTTAATAACATCGTGCACCACTGAAGTCGACTTAATAACATCGTGCACCACTGAAGGCGACTTAATCTCAAACATGACATTTCTTCAAGTGTTCACCACTGAAAGAATGCTTCAATACTCTGCCATCGAGGTCTTCCAACTTATACGCATTTGGAGCGGGCATCCCCACGACCTTATAAGGTCCTTCCCATTTTGGCGACATCTTGTTGATCCGATCCAAAAGGGTGAACTCGTTCCGATGCCAAACCAGCTCTCCGACGAAGAACTGTCGGGACTTAAATCGCCGATTGTAATATCTGGCCGTCGCCAAACGCATCCGAGCCTGGGCCTCCTCGGCACCCCGCCTCTTCTCTTCGACCAAGTCCAAGTCCAGACGCCTCATTTCATCATTCGACAGAGGTTCGTAATACCTCGTCTGATGGGATGCCACAGCTACTTCGACGGGAGCAACTGCCTCCGTGCCATAGACGAGGCCAAATGGAGTGTCCCCGGTCGATCTTTTGGGTGTTGTTCTAACAGCCCAAAGTACGTTTTCCAGCTTGTCCAGCCATTTACCCTTCAAGGCGTAGTCCCTTTTCTTCAGGCCATCCATCACGATTTTGTTGGCTGACTCCACTTGCCCATTGGTTTGAGCATGACGGACAGAGGCTGTCCGATTCTCAATTTTCAGTTCCTCCAAGTACTCCTTCCACTGGGCCCCGTTTAATGGAGGGCCATTATCACTGATCACCACCTTGGGGATCCCGTATCGGGATATGATATGGGTCTTTTGCTTGTGAGAGGGGTCCCACCAAGTCAATACCCCACTGGGCGAAGGGCGAAGCACTCTTGATGGACGTCAGATTAGCAGCCGGAGCCATGATATTCGGGGTATACCTCTGGCACGCGTCACAAGATCGGACTAACATCGTTGCCTCGTTTCTCATCGAAGGCCAATAATAGCCCAAATTCAGCACTTTCCTCGTAATGGATCGCGCCCCTTCGTGACAAGCCGCGACCCCTTCGTGCACCTCCCTAAGGATCCGATTTGCGTCGGGCTCAGCCACACATTTCACGTAAGGAGTTGAGAACCACCCCTTTTTGTATAGCTGATTGTCCACCACCACGTAATTAACCGCGATCCGACATATCCTGTCAGCTGCTACTTTATCATCGGGGACTGCCCCCGTGGTCAGGTACGCGACTATCGGGGTCGTCCAAGTGGGCTCTTCCTCTGATCCTGCTTCAACGGCACACACCTCCGATGGATCAGTAGTCGACAAGATCACCCTCTCCAAGAAGTGCACCTTCCGATTTTCCTCGAGGGGTGCCCCCAAGGCAAATTTACTCAAGGCATCTGCTTCCGCGTTTTCCTCCCTCGGGATTGCTTCAATATCAAAACTTTTGAAACTCTCCTTCAAAACTTGCACCTCGCGAAGGTACTTTCTCATCATCGGGCTCTTTGCCTCATATCGTCCATGGACTTGATTCACAATCAGGCCAGCATCACATTTCACTCTTAAGTGACCAACTCCCATACCATTGGCGATTTTAAGGCCTGTGATAAGAGCCTCATACTCAGCTTCATTGCTGGTGGCCCTAAACGTTAAGGCCAAAGCATATCGAAGGGGCTCACCCCCGCCTGGTGGTATCTGTACGAACCCTGCTCCTGATCCGTCTGAACTCGAAGAGCTATCAGTGTACATTTCCCAAGTATTTTCCTCATTTGGCTATTCTGATTGCTCTGCCATTTCTGGTTGCTCTGCTTTCGGGACCTCCACAGTTGCCCCCTCTACAGGGCCCGCTTCTTCCAGATCGGGGGCTGTAGACTCTGCTATGAAATTCGCCAACGCCTGGCCCTTAATAGCCGTCCTCGGAGCAAAGTGAATGCGGAACTCACTAAGCTCGACTGCCCACTTCACTAATCTCCCTGACGCATCAGGTCGGTTCAGAAAATGCTTCAAAGGCTGATTTGTCAACACAATAATCTCATGCCCATGGAAATAAGGCCTCAGCTTCCGAGCAGTAATGATCAACGCAAAAAGATACTTCTCAACGGCGAGATAATTCATTTCAGATTTGGCAATCGCCTTGCTTACATAATAAACGGGGACTTGATTACCCTCGACTATATTCACTAACACAGAGCTAATAGCAAACTCAGAAACAGCCAAATATAGATAGAGCGGCTCGCCTGGCATCGGTTTTGCCAACGGCGGGAGGGTGCGAAGGTGCTGCTTGAGTGCCTGGAATGCCTCTTCACACTTGGCAGTCCACTCAAACATCTTATTGGCCCTCAACACTTCAAAAAATGGCATGGTTCGGTCACTCGCTTTAGACAGGAAGCGATTCATTGCAGCTAGTCGGCCATTCAGCACTTGCACCTCCCGATGATTTATCGGAGACTGCATCTCCTCGATTACCCTCAACTTCTCGGGATTCACTTCAATTACCCTTTGGCTTACCATAAAGCCCAAAAACTTCCCTGAGTGCACTCCGAAAGCACATTTGGTCGGGTTCAAGCGAACTTGATGAAGCCTCATCCGCTCAAATGCTGTGGCTAAGTTGTGAACATGATCCTCAGCCTGTCGGGACTTTACCAGCATATCGTCCACGTAAGCCTCCATGGTTTTCCCCAGCATGTCCCCGAACAACTTGTTCACCATCCTTTGATAAGTTGCCCCGACATTGATCAATCCAAAAGGCATAACATCGTAGTGATAGATGTCACTATCAGCATAAAAAGCAGTGTGGGGGGCATCCTCCTTAGCCATCTTGATCTGATTATAACCCGAGTAAGCATCCATGAAGCTCAGCAATTCATGTCCCGACGTAGCATCCACCAACTGGTCGATCCTCGGAAGCGGGTAACAATCCTTCGGGCAAGCCTTATTCAGGTCGCGGAAATCAACACTCATCCGCCATTTCCCATTGCTTTTCTTCACCAGGACCGGGTTGGCGACCCAAGTCTGGAATCGGAGCTCCTTGATAAATCCAGCATCGAGCAACCTGCCCACCTCCTGCTGGATCGCGATTCTTTTGTCTGCGCTCATCGGATGCCTCTTCTGCGCGATAGGCTTGATTGCGGTGTCAATCTTCAATTCATGTACAATCACGTCGGGGCTGATACCTGGCATATCACTCGGGGACCAGGCAAACAGCTCCTTGAACTCCTTCAGCAGCTTGATCAATTCTCGGGCCTTCTCGTCAGACAGGGCGGATCCGATTTTCACCTTCCTCTGAGGTCCATCAATCTCGACCTCCTTCAAATCCTCCATAGGGGCGGGACGCCCAAACTCCTCTCTGGGATCAGTATCGGTCTGGAGGATAGTCATAGCCTCCCGTCTTCTCCTCCGGGTGGCATTAACATAGCACTTCCTGGAAGCCACCTGGTCGCCCTTGACCTCCCCGACTCCGTGGTCAGTCGGGAACTTCATCTTCTGGTGAACAGTCGAGGCAACTGCCATCAATGGGTTGATGGTAGTTCTCCCGATAATCGCATTATATGCCCCCGCGGACTCAACCACTAAGAACTCCACATTCCTCCTCTCCGCTTTCCACCCACTACCGAACTCCACCGGTAAGGTGATCATTCCCAGCGGATAGGAGGTAAAACCAGAGAATCCAACCATCGGGAAGTACACCTGCTTCAGGTCCTTCTTCGTTTTCCCCATGGCCTCCAGCGCATCCATAAACAGAATATCAGAGGAGCTCCCTCCGTCGATCAAAATTCGCTTCATCTCGTACCCATCCACGTCCACGGTCACGACTAAAGCATCATCGTGCGGAGTCTCCACACCTACCAGGTCCTCCGCTGAAAAGGAAATCACCATCTCTTCCTTCGCGGTCCAGGATCGGGACCTCTTACCCAGCACCACAGCAGCGGATATTCTAGAAGCATAGACCTCCCGAGAGGCTTTAGTATCACCTCCTGCTGCCAATCCTCCATGAATCACATTAATGGTGCCTCGCTTCTCCTTACGGGCACCAGAAGACTCCGGCTCGGACTTCTTCTTCTTTGTGGACCGATCGCGGGATCGGGAACGGGACTGCGATCGAGATCGGGAGCGGGATCGACACCGCCTCTCAGCCACAAACTCCTTAAGCTTCCCCTCTGGATCAGCTTTTCAATCTCCTTCTTCAACTCCCGACAATGGTTAGTGTCGTGACCGCTAGCGCGGTGGAACCGACAGTAACGATCGGTGCGGGATCCCAAAAATTCTCCTCCCTTCTTCGGGGGGTACCTGGAGATACCCTGTCGATCCATCACCGCCAACACAGAAGCCATGGAACTATTGAAAGGAATGTGGTGATCCTCCCGCTTGTCCTTCCTCGGGGGACGCCTGTCCTCTCTTCGATCAGAGTGGCCTCGACTCCGACTGCCCTCGGATCTATTCTTCCCCTTATGGTCGTCCAATGGCTTGAACGACTGCTTCCCCCTATTTGACTTTGGAGGATCAAGCTCCCCAGCAGCTATCTTCGACTCCCGCACATCGATTTGCTGCTTCACTCTCTTCTGCAGCGCCTCCATGTTCCACACAACCTTCTCAGCCACGCTGTGCATCAGGTCGGAACCATAGGGGGCTGTCAGGTTCCGAAGGAAGGTGCGAATAGTCTCTCCCTCTGATATATCCTCATCGATCTCGGCCACACTAGCAGTATACCGCTGGTAATAATGCGCCAACGATTCGTCGGGCCTCTGCACCACCTGGTCCAGGGACCTCACGCTTTTCAAGAGGCGTCGACGACCCTGGTACTGCTGAATAGAACGGTCGTGCATATCAGCCCAGCTGGAGATGCATCCTGGGGGGAGGCTGAAGAACCACGTCAGGGCCCTCTCACCCAGTAAACCTGGGAATAACACACACACAATATCGTCATTCGGGGCTCTGCCTAGACAAGCCATGAGGTGTTTCTGGACATGACGAACTGGATCTCCCTCGCCATCATACTCCTTAATCGTGGGGATACCCAGCCCTGAGGGTGTCTATCAATCGGGGAACAAAGGGATGGGTGGATCGATCCCTCAGTTCCGACATCATCTGCTTCTTGTCCCCCATGCAGATGTTCACGATCTTCACCACCTAGTCAGGGGTGATGGGACCATTAAGGGGAATGGTCCTATGCTGCACCGATCCAGGCCCATCGATCACAAATCTCTCCGACTGAGCGGGCTCCTTGCCCTTGTCCTAGTTTCTGGGTTGGGCCTCCTGTGCATTCTGAACCTCCCTCGGTGGAGGCACCTCCTCCTGCCTCTTGGCAGCCTCTCTCCGCTCTAGGAGAGCCTCCATGGCCTCCAAGAACATCGGCATGGCATCCGCCACAGCCTTCGCCAGGTCCGCGTTTGGAGGAGCATCCTCCTCTCTATTCTCTTGGTATCGAGCAGTATCCTCAGGAACTTCGTTGTGCCCCCCTGTTCGGGAAACCTCAGCAGGGAGATTTTGGTCCACAACACGCTCCGGTGGACCTGAATTCAGAGTTCCAGCGGGGTGACGGGAACCACCAGATTGTCCTTGCTTTTTCTGCTTGCCAGCCGCCATTGAACGAGTAGAAGTCATTGTTGCTTTTCGTTGCGTTTCCCACAGACGGCGCCAATGTTGGATCATGGTTGGAACTCCGGTACGGTCTTGACGGAAATCCAAGGTCCTTCGCTCCACGTAATCCTTCAAGAGGGGAATAGACCGGGCGGTGACCCAGAATCCCTCTCTGATGCTTAAATGAGAATATCGTGGCAGGCAAAAGCAAGCAATAGTATGAGTATGTAATCGTGTGTGATCTGAGGTAACTTCTTCCTTTATATAGGAGAGGAGTTACCCCAGTTACCTGGTGAACTGCCAGGGCAGTTAGCCCACTCTCCGCGTATCTCGGCCACGCTCCGCGTATCTCGGGCCACTCCCCCACTACTCTGATAGTGGGCGTGTTTCTCGGCCTCAACCTCTGATAGAAAGTCCCGACCAATATCGGGGACTCCAGAGTTATCTCATTGTGTCACCGCTCGGGGCCCCTCGTCATCGTGACAGGGCCAACATCCTCAGGGATTCATCATCGGGGCCTACTTAAAGGCATCTCATCGGAAGCATCTAGCTCGCCTATCGGAACCGACCTTGTCGGGACCTCTCACCGTCGGGACTCCTCACCGTCGGGACTCCTCTTGTCGGGACCCTTTGCATTGGTCTTCTTGACCTCTTTTAGGGCCCAATGGGCCTATTCGCCGTTTACTCGTCGTTAAAGGGCCTAACGGCTATAGCGAAACCCATCAATAGTTTATAATTACATAATGTTAGAGTTGCACATTAATTGTTCCTGCAGGATGAGATTAATTTAACTCACATTCATGCAAAACAATGTTCTGACCAAATCGGTTAACACGTTACCATAAAAGCTAATGAATGATTCGAGTAAAACCTTATCACAAAGACGTATTAATTTGCGCATTAAAACAAGTATTTATTAAGAGTACGCACTACTCTCGGAGAATATGAGTTTTAAAATTAGCCTGGAACAATGGTTTCGTGGATAAACATGACACATTATAAAGGTTTGAGGATGGATTTCCAACGCTTTTCAGAACGAACGAATAAGTACTGATTGAGTTAGCAGATGGTTGATGGAGATTCTCAGGTCGCACTTACTTCGAGTGGGAGAATTGATATAGCATAAGTGATTGATTTGGTAAATGATGATGGAAACGTCTTCATAATAAATCCAGTGAGAGCGCTCACTCCCCCTCAAACATAATCATCACTAAATTTCAAAATGCGAATCAAGTCGGACCTGATAATCATGTTAATGAACTATTTCAATTATCCATTTTTCCAAGTGGGAGTGGAACAACCAACTCGGTTCCAGATCCTAGTGATCGAAGAATACATCTCGGAGGTAGAATCCCGAGACCGAGATGTTATTCCAAGTAAGTTCAACCACCACCATTGTTTCCAGTAGGAGTAATGCCCAATAAGAAGCATTATTCCGAGTGTGAGTAACGATCAGACTAAAACATGGGATTAACGTGCCTAGACATAGTCTTAGGCAACAAACTTCTCTAGAGAAGAGTCCCATCAAATGAGATGTGTCTCACATCTTGATATTCGTTCTTGAACCAGTGACGGTTCAGCAAGCAAAGGAAGGACCTCAAACCGAGGGAATGGAGGAAAACAATGGAGGATGAAATTTCCTAAATAAGAACTAATTCGGTTTTAGTCTTTAGTTGATTTATCTGTTAACCACAGAGCTAGAAAGTGAAATCTTAGAATTCACTTCGGGTGGATATTTCGAGTGGTGCATGTTGGATCACGGTTGGAACTCCGGTACGTTCTTGACGGAAGTCCGAACTCCTTCGCTCCAAGTAATCCTGCAAGAAGGGGATAGACTGGGCGGTGACCCAGAATCCCTCTCCGATGCTTAAATGAGTATCTCGATGCAGGCAAGCAAGTATCAGTATGTAAGTATCAATGTCTCAATTCTGAGGTAACTCCTTCCTTTATATAGGGGAGGGGTCACCTCAGTTACCTGTTGAGTTAACTGCCACGTTCCTTTTATCTCGGCCAGTAGCCCACGTTCCGTCTTTTCAGGCCACTTCCCCACTATGTTGATAGTGGGCGTGTTTCTCGGCCTCGTTCTCTGGTGGCAAGTCCCGACGGATGTCGGGGACTCCAGAGTTATCTCCTTTGGTCACCGCTCGGGGTCCCTCGTCATCGGGACAGGGCCAGCTTCTCAGGGATTCAATATCGGGGCCTACTCAAAGGCATATCATCGGGGCCTACTCAAAGGCATATTATCGGGGCCTACTTAAAGGCATGTCATCGGGAGCGTTCAGCTCGTATGTCGGGACCGACTTTGTCGGGTCCTCTCGTATTGGTCTTCTAAGCCTATTTTGGGGCCCAGTGGGCCTACTTCGACGTTTAGTCGTCGTTAATGGGCCTAACGGCTGTATTGAAACCCATCATTTGCCCCCAAGACACGAGGGACTCATAGTTCGTCGTGTCTTCCAACTCCAGATCTCTCGATATTCCGAGGATAACCACCGAATCCGAAAAGATTTCTCGATTACTCAACTATTAAATGGGATGGGTGATGAAGTGACGACTTGGGTGCCCGTGCTTGCTTTTCTGAAAAAGCGCTTTCTAGCCGTTTTGTCCCTAGTATTTCGACGATTCGGGTTGAGGCGTTTCATCTTCAACGGTCCAGATCGCAACGTCTCTTTGGCTGTCCTCTCTCCTATAAAAACCCAAATCTTGGCACTATTCAGTTCTTCTCTACCGTTTCATTCTCTGTGTTTTCAAAAGCTCAAGCTCTCCTTTCTAGTCTCTGATCAGCACTCCAGCGACCAAGACCTCCGACCATCAAGATCATCCTTTCTTCTCTGATTCAACATGTATGGTAAGATTTCCTCCTTCTATGGATTGAAGTGCAATGATGCCGGAGTCTGTGCCTTCTACCCGCGGGTGCCTAAGTGGAGCAAGGCGCAGCTCTCTCGGTACAGCTGGAATGGTGACACCTGGAAGGTCGCCAAGGGTCGGGGGCTCATCACTGACTCGGGGCCCGACAACAGTGGCTGGAAGAGGAGTTATTTCTTCATCCGAAACAGCTCCATCCCATGGCCCCGATGGGAGGTTGAGGCGGACCCTGCTCCCGCTTTTCACACTTACTCCGAGGAGGATTTCCAGATTCTCCACTGCATCCAGCTTTATCGTTGGGGAGACTATTTCACTCCCCTCGATGCCAACTCCATCGGGGAGCGGGACCTGGTTCTGACCGGTATCTGACTCCTTGATGTCGTCTCCGGGGGTCAACTCTTCGACGGCCCTTCTAACCTCGTTCCTTGGGTAATATTCTAACTGCACTTTCGTTTTCGTCTTTGCAGCTAAGAAGGTATCATTGCTAACCAATCTAGTGCTTAAGCAGCCGGAGACTGATGCTGTCCCACGCCCCGCGAGGAAGAGGAAGTCTTCAAAGAGGGCCGCCTCTTCATCGGCACCTCCCACCTCGGAGCAAATCAAGCGGGCCCGGGTGGAGAAGATGGAGCAGATCTTCAACACCAAGAATCCCAAGGAAGGTAAACAGCTCCGCTTCAATTCGATTATACAGGAGGCGTATTCCTAAGGAGTTAATCCCCTCCGATAAGGGAGCCAGGATCGAAGGGATCAAACGCATCCTGCAAGGAGAAACTCCCCGCATCCTCAAAGCGGGTTACTACAATTATTACGGGAAGGACCAATATCTCTCCCGTCGCGTCATTTGGTGTAAGGATCCTGATCAACTTCCTGATTTTCTTTCTGAAGTTTCTCGTCCTCCAGCTGCAGGTCAATCGGGAGCTGGAGCTTCGGCGGAGGTGCCACCCTCCAACGCCCAGGTCGGAGAGCCCCTCCTTTCTCTTCCAGCCCCAGGAGGATCGGGGACTGAAGACGCCCGACAGACAGCCAGTTCCGTCGGGTGATGGACCTGGATGTCTCTCACTCTTCTGAGGAGGCGAGCGAGGGTCAGCCCCTGGTTCATCGTCGGGGGGGGGGGGGGGGGGTGAGGCAGACCCCACTGGAGCCGACTCCCGAAGGGCTGCCTCCATCTTCTCCAGCACAGCAGCTTTCGCCGATCTTGAGCCTGACTCCCGAGGGGCCGTCGGGTTTTCATGGCGGCTCGGAGGCCCGCACCTCCGATACTCAAGGAGTCGTTCCCCCTCTCCCCTTAGACGGGAGCTTCTACCAGCTTTACACCCCCGACCAGGCGGCGGCTCCCTGGACTCCGATCGAGTCGCTGCGTCGGGATGATGTATCCTCGGAACAGGGTCTGCACCTGCAGGCAGGTTCAGTTCCGCCCTCTATGAAGCTTCCGCTCTCCCTGGTCCGAGAGGACATCAACGCGGACATTCGCGCCATGGCCGTTCGCCGTGTGGAGGTAAGGTTTCTTGTTTTTACACTTAGTACATATAAGGCAGAATATTCTCGTGTACTGACCTCTTCCTTTCTTCTTCACAGGAAATAGCGGACCAACACCGTTGTTTCGGGTATGTCCTGGCCTTGGAGGAGGCCCTGGAGCAGGAGCGAGCCAAGGCGGCCCCCGAGGTCTTGGCCAAGCTCAAGGAGGATCTGGCTGCCTCCGAGTCGTCGAAGGGGAAGTTGGTTAAGGAGCAGGCCCTCCTTAACCAGAAGACTCGGGACCTTTTGAGGCAGGTCCACGACTTTGAGAGGCTGCTGAAGCAGGAGCGCCAAAGGCTCGGTGAGGAGCAGCAGGGGCGTGCGGAGGATCGGGACAGGCATGTCCTCGAGAAGAAGGCCCTTGAGGACGCCAAGCCAGGGCTGGAAGCTGAGAAGGTCCTTCTCACCAACCGGTCCCAACAGATGGAGCGGGAACTCGCCGAGTTTCCCACCAAGTTGGCCGAGGTTGAAGCCAAGGGACGGGAAGATTATCGGGGCTCCGAGACTTTCCAAGCGGACGCGATGAAGTTCTGTACGGCGGAGGTGGAGACCACCTTGCTGAATGCTGTCGAGGAGATCCATCTGGAGTATGGTGGTGCCATCGACTTTACCAAGTCTCCGACTCTCGCCCCCTTCGCGGAGAGGTATTTCAACCTTTCCGAGGAGAGCGACGGGACCAACACCCCCGAGGGGGCTGTGGGTGTTGAAGGCACGGTGGAGCCTCCAAGTGCAGACCTCCCGACGACTGAGCCCCCGATGATCGACCCTTAACCGGCTGACTTCCCAGAGTCCGATCCTCCCGCGGCCAATCTTCCAGAGTCCGATCCTCCGATCACGGAGCCTTCTGCCACAGATCTCATGGACCCTGCTCCCCTCGAAGCTACCAAGGATCAAGCTTAATCGCTTTATTTTCGAATCCTTGTAATTCCCTTCCTTTGTCGTGAACCTTTTAGATCTTTATAATATCAATCTCTTTTGGTTCCGATTACTGCTGCACCACCTAAGGTGAATTAACCCCGCCACTTAAGGCAATTCGATCATACCACTTAGAGTGATTTCGACGCGTCACTTAAGACATTTTACCCACACCACTTAAGGCGATTTAATCGTGCCACTTAAGGCGAAACCACGCCACTTAAGGCGATTTAATCGTGCCGCTTAAGGCGGAACCACGCCACTTAAGGCAAAACCACGCCACCTAAGGCGATTTAATCGTGCCGCTTAAGGTGAAACCACGCCACTTAAGGCGTTTAACCGTGCCGCCTAAGGCGGAACCACGCCACTTAAGGCAAAACCACGCCACTTAAGGCGAAACCACACCACTTAAGGAGAAACATACCACTTAAGGCGAAACCATGCCACTAAAGGCGAAACCACGCCACTTAAGGCGATTTAACTAACCTCTTATGGCGATACTACGCCACTTAAGGCGGAACCACGCCACTTAAAGCGATTTAGCTACACCACTTAAGGCGATACTACGCCACTTAAGGCGGAATCACACCACTTAAGGCGATTTAAGCCGCTTAAGGCGGAACCACGCCACTTAAGGCGATTTAACTACACCACTTAAGGCGATTTAATCGGAAGCAACCTCTTTATTCAATGATGGCTCAAAACCTGTTTACATCGGATCAAAACGATAAACAACTTGCACCACTGAAGGCGACTTCGATAAACAACATGCACCACTGAAGGCGACTTAATATCAAGCATGACATTTCTTCAAGTGTTCACCACTAAAAGAATGCTTCAACACATTGCCATTGAGGTCTTCCAAATTATACGCATTTCGAGCTGGCATCCCCACGACTTTATAAGGCCCTTCCCATTTTGGTGACATCTTGTTGATCTGATACAAAAGGGTAAATTCATTCCGACGCCAGACCAGCTCCCCGACAAAGAACTGTCGAGACTTGACTCGTCGATTATAATATCGGGCCGTTGCCAAGCACATTCGAGCCTGGACCTCCTCGGCACTCCGCCTTTTCTCTTCGACCAAGTCCAAGTCCAGACGCCTCATTTCATCATTCGACAGAGGTTCATAATACCTCGTCCGATGGGATGTCACAGATATTTCGATGGGAGCAACTGCTTCCGTGCCATAGACAAGGCCAAACGGAGTCTCCCCCGTTGATCGTTTGGGTGTTGTTCTAACAGCCCAAAGCACATTTTCCAGCTCATCCAGCCATTTGCCCTTCAAGGCATGGACCCTCTCCTTCAGGCCATCCATCACGATCTCGTTGGCTGAATCCACCTGTACATTGGTTTGAGCATGACGGACAGAGGCTGTCCGATTCTCAATTTTCAGTTCCTCCAGGTACTCCTTCCACTGGGCCCCGTTAAACGGAGGGCCATTATCACTGATCACCACCTTGGGGATCCCGTATCGGGATATGATATGGGTATGAAGGAATTTGAGGATATGGTTCCCCGTTGTCTTGGCCAAGGCCTTAGCTTCTATCCATTTCGAAAAATAATCAATAGCCACGACTAAATATCGACACTGACCTTTTGCAACTGGAAGAGGTCCCACCAAGTCGACTCCCCATTGCGCGAAGGGCCAAGCACTCTTGATGGACGTCAGATTGGCAGCTGGAGCCACGATATTCGGGGCGTACCTCTGGCAAGCGTCACAGGATCGGACTAGCATCGTTGCCTCCTTGTTCATCGAGGGCCAGTAATAGCCCAGGTTCAGAACTTTCCTCACGATGGATCGGGCCCCTTCATGACAAGCCAAATATCCTTCGTGCACTTCTCTAAGGATCCGACCTGTGTCGGGTTCGGCCACGCATTTCAGATAAGGAGTTAAATACCCCTTTTTGTACAGCTGATTGTCCACCATCACATAATAGGGCGCGATTCGGCATATTTTGCCGGCTGCTACTTCATCATCTAGGACTGCCCCCGTAGTCAGATACGCGACTATCGGGGTCATCCAAGTGGGCTCCTCCGATCCGATCTCAATGGCACACACCTCCGATGGATCAGCGGTTGACAGGATCACCTTCTCCAAGAAATGTACCATCCGACTTTCATCAAGGGGTGCCCCCAAGGCGAATTTGCTCAAGACATCTGCTTCCACATTATCCTCCCTCGGGATCGCCTCAATATCGAAGCTCTTGAAACTCTCCTTCAGGTTTTGCACCTCGCGAAGATACTTTTTCATCATCGGGCTCTTTGCTTCGTATCGCCCCTGGAATTGGTTCACGATCAGGCTAGCATCGTACTTCACCTTTAAGTGACCAACTCCCATTCCTTTAGCAATCTTGAGGCCAGTGATGAGAGCCTCATATTCAGCTTCATTATTGGTAGCCCTAAATGTCAAGGCCAAGGCATATCGGAGGGGCTCGCCTCCGTCTGGTGGTATCAGTACGAAACATGCTCCCGATCCTTCTGAATTTGAGGAGCCATCGGTGTACATCTCCCAAATATTTTCGGCGTCGGGCTTTTCTGACTGCTCTGCTATCGGGACTTCCATAGTTGCCCCCTCTACAGGGCCCGCTTCTTCTAGATCGGGGGCTGTAGACTCTGCTATAAAATCCGCCAACGCTTGGCCCTTAATAGCCATTCTCGTAGCAAAGTGGATGCGGAACTCACTAAGCTCGACTGCCCATTTCACTAATCTCCCCGACGCGTCAGGTCGGTTCAAAAAATGTTTCAATGGCTGATTCGTCAAAACAGTAATTTCATGCGCGTGGAAGTAAAGCCTCAGCTTCCGAGCAGTAATAATCAATGCATAAAGATACTTCTCAACGGCGGGATAATTCATTTCAGACTTGGCGAGTGCCTTGCTTACATAATAGACGGGGATTTGGCTACCCTCTTCAACTTTCACTAAGACAGAGCTAACAGCAAATTCAGAAACAGCCAAATACAGATAGAGTGGCTCGCCTGGGATGGGCTTCGCCAATGGCGGGAGGGTGCAGAGGTGCTGCTTGAGTGCCTGGAACGCCTCTTCGCACTTGGCAGTCCACTCAAACTTCTTGTTGGCCCTCAGTACTTCAAAGAACGACATGGATCGATCACTTGCCTTGGACAGGAAGCGAATCATCGCGGCCAATCGGCCATTCAGCACTGTTGGATCATGGGCGAAGCTCCGTTACGTCCTTGACGGAAAGCTTTTGACTCCTGGGCTCCGCGTAATCCTGCAAAAGGGGATGACCTGGGTGGTGACCCAGAATCCCTCTCCGATGCTTAAATGAGTATGTGATCAATGGGGTGATAAGCAAGAAGTCTAAGTTCGTATTAGATGATCGTTTTCTGAGGTAACTTCCTCCTTTATATAGGAGGGGGAGTTACTCAGTTACCTGTTACTGCGCCTGGCAGTTTTACCCATGATTCCGTGTATCTCGCCATGATTCTGTATATCTCGGTTGGGATTCTATATATCTCGCCCCACGCTCCACGTATCTTACCCGTACTCCGCGTATCTCGGGCACGCCCTGCGTATCTCGGGGGATTTATCTCTATCTCTAACCGTCTCCCACTACTCTATCCAGTAGGCAGGTTTCTCGGTCTTTATCCTCTGATCACAAGTCCCGACTCCCGTCGGAGACTCCAGAGTTGTCTCATTCTAGATTACCACCCAGGACCTTCAGTCTCTACGGGACAGGTCCAGCCTCTGCGGGGCTTTATCATCGGGGCCTTTACTAAGGCATATCGGGGCCTACTCGGAGGCTTCTTATCGAGAGCATTCAGCTCATACATCGGGACCGCTAAAGTCGGAACCCTTCGTGCTGGGCCTCTGGACCTTCCAGGCTTTTCACGAGGCCCACTGGACCTACTCGCCGTCCATTGACTACTAACGGGGTTAACGATTACATCGGGACCCATCATTTGCCCCCAAGACATGGGGGACTTTTTAGTTCGTCGTGTCTTTTAATTCAGCTCTTCTGACCTCATTGTCGGAGGTTTTTGTTTTCATACCTTCCGATGCCACCGTCGGAGGCTTTTGTTTTCGTACCCTCCGATACCACCGTCGGAGGCTTTTGCCTTGTGTGTGATTGTTGTATAACAGAGTCTCTCATTCATGATTGCCTTGGGCCCACCCGGCCCCATGGGCAGTTGCCAAATCCGAGGAGACTCCTCGGTTACTGTAGCATTAAATGCCTAAGGATAAGGAAACGACGTTTAAACCGGCGTGACTGTTGCTTTTTGAAAAAGGCACTCATTACGTCACCAACGTCTTTTCTGTACCGTCCCTCAGTCTTCGACGGTCAAGATTGAATCGTTTCGTCTTCAATGGTCCAGATTAAGTCCGTCCAGCTTGTCCTTTTGCCTATAAAAGCTAAGACCCTGGCACTATTCTTCTTCACTGTCTCCATTTTTGGAAGTGCATCCATTTTTGAACTCGAAGTTTCTTCTCCCCATGTCTTTTGCTCTTCAAGTGATTCAAGATTTTACCATGTCTGGTAAGGTTTCCTTCTCTATCGTTTGCCTTCACCTTTACTTAGCTTGATTGTGGTTTTCTGAATAAACCTAACACTCCTTTCAATGGCTGATTTCAGATAGTGGGTCTGGTTTCGAGGGAAGGAAGCCTTTCAGCTTCGACTATGTTCTGAACGAAATTTTCAGCACTGCTTATGATGCAGCTCTCCGGGAAGGATGTATCATTTCCACCAAAGAAGCCGATGCTCAAGGCCGGAAATGCATACCACAAGTTCAGAGTGAAGAGGAGCTACTTCTTTATCGGCAACTCCTCGATCCTATGACTCCGATAGCCATTCTTCCAACGGTTGACCCTGTGGAGCCTTCTGCCCAGGTCCCTCCGAATCCTGCTCCCTCCGATGCTGCTGAAGATCTGACCTCCAACAAGGACCAAGCTTAGCACTTTATATTTTAGTCCTTGTAGTTTCTCCTTGTCTTCTTTATCCTTTGTACCAGAACCCTTAGGCCTTCGAGCCTTCATATGAAGAATTTCTTTTATCTGTTTTGGCTTCGATGATCATTTGCACTTATTCAAAGCGGCTTTAAATTCGTTACTCAGAACGTTCCGATGCACCATTATACGTCCTTCCGACGTTTTACTCGAGATTTTACCGTGTAAGGTTTTCTTGTCCAATCGGGACTTCGCCACCTAAGGTTTCTTGTAAAAAATCGGGACTTCGCCACTTAAGGCTTCTCGTCCAAAATCGGGACTTCACCACTTTAAGGTTTCTTATCCCTGCCTTTTAAGGCCATTTTCGCACCCCTTAAGGCTTTTACTGCGTCTCTACCGGACGGCTTAATCGTACCCTTTAAGGCTTTTTGCTGCATCATATAGACGACTTACGCGGACCTGTTAAGGCTTTTCCGTACCCGTTAAGGCTTTTGGCCGCATCATATAGACGACTTACGCGGACCCATCAGGGCCTTTTCGTACCCGTTAAGGCTTTTGGCCGCATCATATAGACGACTTACGCGGACCCATCAGGGCCTTTTCGTACCCGTTAAGGCTTTTGGCCGCATCATATAGACGACTTACGCGGACCCATCAGGGCCTTTTCGTACCTAGGCTTTTGGTTGCATCATATAGACGACTTACGTGTACCCCGTAGGGCTTTTTTCCATACCCGTTATGGCTTTTGTCGCGTCCTTCAGGACGTCTTACTAACAGTTAGAATAAATCTAAAAGCAATTTGATCGGAAGCAACTTCTTTTATTCATAAATAACTCAAAATAGGCTTACATCGGATCTTATTGATAGACAATTTGCGCCCTTCACGGCGGCTTAATATCAAACATGATACTTCTTCAAGTTTTCGCCACTGAAGGAATGCTTCAACGTCTTGCCATCAAGGTCCTCTAGCCTGTATGCATTGGGTGCTGGCATCCCTACGATCTTGTAAGGTCCCTCCCATTTTGGTGATAGCTTGTTGATCCGATCTTGATGAACGAACTCGTTCCTCCGCCAGACAAGTTCTCCAACGAAGAATTGTCGGGACCTGCCGATTGTAATATCGGGCTGTTGCCAGACGCATCCGTGCCTGGACTTCATCAGCTTTCCACCTCTTTTCCTCGAGCAAGTCTAATTCTAGACGTCTCATTTCCTCGTTTGTCAGAGGCTCGTAATATTTTGCGCGGTGAGACGCCACCGCTATCTCCACAGGAGCGACTACCTCCGTGGCGTAGACCAGGCCAAACGGAGTTTCCCCCGTCGATTGCTTGGGTGTTGTTCTCACAGCCCACAGCACGGTCTCCAGCTCATCCAGCCAATGGCCCTGTAAGGCATAGACTCTCTTCTTCAAGCCATCCATCACGATCTTGTTGGCTGATTCTACCTGGCCATTGGTTTGAGCGTGGCGGACTGAAGCGGTCCGATGTTCGATGTTCAACTCCTCCAGGTACTCCTTCAACTGAGTCCCATTGAACGGAGGACCGTTGTCGCTGATCAAAACTCGAGGGACCCCGTACCGGGATACGATTTGAGTTTGAAGGAACTTGAGGATCTGCTGCCCCGTCGTTCTAGCCAACGCTTTAGCCTCTATCCACTTTGAGAAGTAGTCGATGGCCACGAGCAAGTACTTGCACTGACCCTTCGCTTGGGTAAGAGGTCCCACCAAATCAATCCCCCATTGTGCGAAGGGCCATGAACTCCTGATGGGCATTAAGTCCGCGGCGGGAGCCACGATATTTGGAGCGTACCTTTGGCATGCATCACAGGATCGGACCATTGCTGTCGCCTCCTTGTTCATCGAAGGCCAATAGTAGCCCAAGTTCAGCGCCTTCCTCACAAGAGATCGGGCCTCTTCATGACAGGCCGCGACTCCCTTATGTAGTGCTCTCAGGATCCGATTTGTGTCGGGTTCCGCTACGCATTTTAAGAAAGGCTTTACGTACCCTTTTTTGTATAACTGGTTGTCCACCATCGCGTAGTTGTCCGCAATCCGTCGCAACCTGACAGCTGCCACCTTGTCCTCGGGGAGTGTCCCCGTAGTCAGATACGTGACCATTGGGGTCATCCATGTGGGCTTCTCTTCTTCTTCCGATCCTGTCTCGATAGCGCAGACCTCCGCCGGATCGATGTTTGAGATAATCACCTTTTCTAGGAAATGCACTCTCCGATTCTCCTCGGGGGCCACTCCCAGGGCAAACTTGCGTAAGGCATCCGCTTCCGCGTTTTCTTCCCTCGGGATCGCCTCGATGTTGAAGCTTTTGAAGCTTCCCTTCAAAGTCTGCACCTCGTGCAAATACTTTTTCATTATCGGGCTCCTGGCTTCGTAGTTCCCCTGGACCTGATTCACGATCAAGCTGGCATCGCACTTCACATTCAAATAATCGACCCCCGTACCCTTGGCAATCTTAAGGCCTGTGATGAGAGCCTCATACTCCGCTTCGTTGTTGGTGGCTTTGAACGTCAACGCCAAGGCATATCGTAGGGACTCGCCTCCACCGGGCGGTATCAATACAAATCCTGCCCCCGAGCCCTCTACACTCGATGAACCATCAGTGTACATCTCCCAAGTATTCTCCTCATTTGGCTGTTCTAGCTGTTGTTCTGTTGTCGGGACTTCCTCCATGGTTGCCCCCTCTGCGGGACCCGTTACTTCCAGATCGGGTGCCGTAGACTCAGCTATAAAATCTGCCAATGCCTGGCCCTTAATAGCGGTTCTCGGAGCGAAATGAATGCGGAATTCCGTCAGCTCGATGGCCCATTTCACCAATCTCCCCGACGCCTCCGGTCGGTTCAAAAAGTGCTTCAAGGGCTGATTAGTCAATACCGTGACTTCATGGGCATGGAAGTAAGGTCGTAGCTTTCGAGCGGCAATAATCAACGCACAGAGATACTTCTCAATAGAGGGATAATTTATTTCAGACTTGGCAAACGCCTTGCTTACATAATAGATAGGCACTTGGTTGCCCTTGACAATTTTAATCAAAACAGAACTAACGGCCACATCAGAAACAGCCAAATAGAGATAAAGCGGCTCGCCTGGAACTGGTTTCGCCAACGGCGGAAGGGTATGTAGGTGCTACTTGAGTGCCTGGAACGCCTCCTCGCACTTGTCGGTCCATTCGAACTTCTTGTGGGCCCTCAGCACATCAAAAAATGGCATGGCTCGATCACTCGCCTTGGATCGGAAGCGATACATCGCGGCCAACCGGCCATTCAGCACCTGAACCTCCCGATGAGTCTTCGGGGACTGCATCTCCTCGATTGCTCGCAGCTTCTCGGGATTCACGTCGATTCCTCTCTGGCTCACCATGAACCCTAGGAACTTGCCCGAGTTTACTCCGAAAGCACATTTGTCGGGGTTCAGCCGAACCTGATGGAACTTCATCCGCTCAAACGCCGCCGCCAAGTTCTGGATATGATCTCCTGCCTGTCGGGACTTCACCAGCATGTCATCCACATACGCCTCCATGGTTTTCCCCAACATGTCTCCAAACAACTTGTTCACCATCCGCTGGTAAGTTGCTCCGGCATTGATTAGTCCGAAGGGCATCACGTCATAATGGTAGACGTCACTGTCGGCATAGAAGGCCGTATGGGGGGAATCCTCCTTCGCCATCTTGATCTGGTTGTACCCGGAATAGGCATCCATGAAGCTCAGCAGCTCATGTCCCGATGTAGCATCCACTAACTGATCAATCCTCGGGAGCGGGTAGCAATCCTTCGGGCAAGCCTTGTTCAAGTCACAGAAATCGACACACATCCGCCACTTCCCGTTACTCTTTCGCACCATGACTGGGTTAGCCACCCAAGTCTAGAATCGGAGCTCCTTGATGAATCCAGCATCGAGTAGTCTGCCCACCTCTTGCTGGATCGCGATCCTCTTGTCCGCGCCCATCAGACGCCTTCTCTGCGCGATAGGTTTGATCGCGGGGTCTATCTTCAGCTCGTGCACTATCACGTCGGGGCTGATTCCTAGCATATCACTCGGGGACCAGGCAAACAGCTCCTTAAACTCCTTCAAGAGCTCGATCAACTCTCGGGCTCTTTCCTCCGACAAAGCAGACCCGATCTTCACCTTCCTCTGGGTCCCATCAATCTCAACCTCCTTCAGATCCTCCATGGGGGCGGGACGCCCATACTCCTCTCGAGGATCAGCATCAGTCTGAAGGACAGTCATGGCCTCCCTCCGTCTCCGTCGGGTTGCGTTAACGTAGCATTTCCGCGATGGCACCTTGTAACCCTTGACTTCTCCGACCCCATTGTCAGTCGGGAACTTCATCTTCTGGTGGACCGTCGAGGCGACTGCCATGAGTGGGTTGATAGTGGTCCTTCCGATAATGGCGTTGTATGCCCCCGCAGACTCCACGACAACGAAATCTACGTTTCGTTTCTCCATCTTCTAGCCACTACCAAACTCCACTGGTAAGGTGATCATTCCCAGCGGGTAAGAGGTGGAACCAGAGAATCCCACCATCGAGAAGTCCACCTGTGTGAGGTCCTTCTTCGTCTTTCCCATGGCTTCCAGAGCGTCCATGAAAAGAATATCGGAGGAGCTCCCTCCGTCTATCAGGATCCGCTTCATCTCGAATCCGTCCACGTCCAGGGTCACGACCAAGGCGTCGTCGTGAGGGCTCTCCACGCCTACTAGATCTTCCGCCGAGAAAGAAATTACCATTTCCTCCTTCAGGGTCCACGACCGAGACCTTTTGCCTAGCACCACCGCGGCAGATATGCGGGAAGCGTAGTTCTCCCGAGAAGCAGAGGTATCACCTCCCGCTGCCATTCCTCCATGGATGACGTTGATAGTTCACGCCTCTCCCTACGGGCACCTGAACCTGAAGCTTCTTGCTCAATCTTTTTCTTCTTCGGGGATCGGTCGCGGGACTTGGAACGGGATCGGGACCGACTTCTGGAACGGGACCGGCACCGCCCCTTTCCGACGAATTCTTTTAGCTTCCCCTTCTGGATCAGCTTCTCAATTTCCTTCTTCAACTCCCGACAGTTTTCGATGTCGTGGCCATTGGCTCGATGGTAGCGACAGTAACGGTCAGGGCGGCCTCCTAGGAATTCGCCCATCACAGCTAACACAGAGGTCATCGAGCTATTGATGGGAACGGCCCGACCTTCTCGGTTGTCCTTCCTCGGAGGACGTTTGTCTTCTCTTTTATCGGGACGACCACGATTCCTACTTCCTTCTGACTTGTCACTCCCTTTGCGATCATCCGACAGCTTGGACGATGGCTTTCCTCTCCCCGATTTTGGGGGATCGAGCTCTCCAGCAGCAATCTTCGACTCCTGTACGTCGATTTGCTGTTTTACCCTCGCTTGCAGGGCCTCCATACTCCACACAGCCTTCGCGGCTACGCTGTGCATCAGGTCGGAGCCATACGGAGCGCTCAAGTTCCGCAGGAAAGTACGGATGGTCTCTCCCTCCGAGATTTCCTCATCAATCTCCGCAGCACTGGCAGTGAACCGTTGGTAGTAATACGCCAACGATTCATCGGGTCTCTGCACCACCTGGGTCAAGGACCTCACACTCTTCAGAAGACGCATCCGACCCTGGTACTGCTTGATGAAGCGATCGTGCATATCCGCCCAGCACGTGATGCATCCTGGCGGGAGGCTGAAGAACCAAGTCATGGCCCTTTCTCCCAGGGTTATCGGGAACAACGAGCATATGAGGTCATCGTTTGAAGTCCTGCCCATACAGGCCTGGACATGCCTCTGAACATGGCAGACTGGGTCCCCTTCACCATCGTACTCCTTGATGGTTGGGATACCTAGCTCGGGCGGGGCGACGGTATCTATCAGCCGCGGCACGAAAGGATGACTGTACCGATACCTTAGCTCCGAAGTCATTTGCTTTTGATCACCCATGCAGATGCTAACGATCTTCACCACCTGATCGGGGGTGATGGGGCCATTCAGGGGAATGGTCCTATTTTGTACTGGTCCTGGGCCGTCAACCACGAACTTCTCCAGGTGTGCTGGTTCCTTACCCATGCTCCTGGGCGGAACCTCGTGTTCCTCTGGGTCCACCCTCGGCGGGGGTGGTGGTAATTCTTCTCGCGGAGGCAACTCCTCCGCCCTCCTGGCGGCCTCTCTTTTGTCCAGCAAGGCCTCCATGGCGGCCAAGAATATGGGCATAGCATCTGCTACTGCCTTGGCCAACTCTGAGTTCGAAGACGACCCTTCTTCCCTTCGCGGGACTCCTTCTCCTCCATGGCCCACCGGGTTCGGGGGAGCCTCATCTTCCTCCCTACGCGGGACATCCTGCCTGTTCCTCTCTGTGTCTCGGACTGAGACCTCATAGCCATCACCCTGCCCCCCTGTCTAGGAAAGAGCGGGGTTCTCACCTTGTTCGGCAACACGTTCCGGCAACGGGAATTCACAGTTCCTGCGGGACGAGAACTGCCAGCCTGAACTTGCTTCTTCTTGCCACCACCGGCCATTGATCTGGTAGAAACTATCTTGACTTTTGTAAGTTTCCCACAGACGGCGCCAATGTTGGATCACGGGCGAAGCTCCGTTACGTCCTTGACAGAAAGCTTTGGACTCCTGGGCTCCGCGTAATCCTGCAAAAGGGGATGACCTGGGTGGTGACCCAGAATCCCTCTCCGATGCTTAAATGAGTATGTGATCAATGGGGTGATAAGCAAGAAGTCTAAGTTCGTATTAGATGATCGTTTTCTGAGGTAACTTCCTCCTTTATATAGGAGGGGGAGTTACTCAGTTACCTGTTACTGCGCCTGGCAGTTTTACCCATGATTCCGTGTATCTCGCCATGATTCCGTATATCTCGGTTGGGATTCCATATATCTCGCCCCACGCTCCGCGTATCTTACCCGTACTCCGCGTATCTCGGGCACGCCCTGCGTATCTCGGGGGATTTATCTCTATCTCTAACCGTCTCCCACTACTCTATCAAGTAGGCAGGTTTCTCGGTCTTTATCCTCTGATCACAAGTCCCGACTCCCGTCGGAGACTCCAGAGTTGTCTCATTCTAGATTACCACCCAGGACCTTGAGTCTCTACGGGACAGGTCCAGCCTCTGCGGGGCTTTATCATCGGGGCCTTTACTAAGGCATATCGGGGCCTACTCGGAGGCTTCTTATCGAGAGCATTCAGCTCATACATCGGGACCGCTAAAGTCGGAACCCTTCGTGCTGGGCCTTCCAGGCTTTTCACGAGGCCCACTGGACCTACTCGCCGTCCATTGACTACTAACGGGGTTAACGATTACATCGGGACCCATCAAGCACCTGCACCTCCCGATGGTTCGTCGGGGGCTTCATCTCCTCGATTGCCTTTAGCTTCTCAGGGTTCACCTCGATTCCTCTCTGGCTCACCATGAAGCCCAGAAACTTCCCTGAGTGCACTCCGAAGGCACACTTGGTCGGGTTCAAGCGAACTTGATGAAGCCTCATCCGCTCAAACGCTGTGGCTAAGTTGTGAACATGATCCTCGGCCTGTCGGGACTTCGCCTGCATATCGTCCACATAGGCCTCCATCGTTTTTCCCAACATGTCCCCAACAGTTTGTTCACCATCCTTTGATATGTTGCACCTGCATTGATCAGTCCAAAGGGCATAACATCATAATGATAGATGTCGCTATCAGCATAGAAGGAGGTATGAGGGGCGTCCTCCTTGGACATCTTGATCTGGTTGTAGCCAGAGTATGCATCCATAAAGCTCAGCAACTCATGTCCCGATGTGGCATCCACCAGCTGGTTGATCCTCGGGAGCGGATAGCAATCTTTCGGGCATGCTTTGTTCAGGTCGCGGAAATCCACGCACATCCGCCACTTGCCATTGCTCTTCTTCACCAGGACTGGGTTGGCGACCCAGGTCTGGAATCGGAGCTCCCTAATAAATCCAGCATCGAGCAATCTGCCCACCTCCTACTGGATTGCGATCTTCTTGTCGGCACCCATCGGGCGCCTTCTCTGTGTGATCGGCTTGATCGCGGGATCAATCTTCAGCTCGTGAGTAATTACATCGGGGCTGATTCCTGGCAAGTCGCTCGGGGACCAGGCAAACAGCTCCTTGAACTCCTTCAGCAAATCAATCAGTTCTCGGGTCGTCTCCTCCGACAGAGCGGACCCAATTTTCACCTTTCTTTGAGGTCCATCGATCTCGACCTCCTTCAAGTCCTCCATCGGGGCGGGACGCCCAAACTCCTCTCGGGGATCAGCATAAGTCTGGAAAACATTCATAGCCTGCCGATTCCATGGTCGGTCGGGAACTTCAGCTTCTGATGGACAGTTGAGCCAACTGCCCCCAGCGGGTTGATGGTGGTCCTCCCGATAATTGCATTATAGGTCCCCGCGGACTCGACCACCACGAATTCCACGTTCCTCTTCTCCGACTTCCAGCCACTACTGAATTCAACCGGTAAAGTAATCATCCCCACCGGGTAAGAAGTAGAGCCAGAAAATCCGACCATCGGGAAGTCTGCAGGCTTCAAGTCCTTCTTGGTTTTTCCCATGGCCTCCAGTGCATCCATGAACAGAATATCGGAGGAGCTTCCTCCATCATTCAGGATTCGCTTCATCTCATACCCATCCACGTTCAGGGTCACGACCAAAGCATCATCGTGCGGGGTCTCCACACCTACCAGGTCCTCAGCTGAGAAGGGAATCACCATTTCTTCTTTAGGAGTCCAATTTCGGGCCCTCTTGCCCAACACCACAGCAATGGGAATCCGAGAAGCATAGACCTCCCGAGATGCCGTGGTATCTCCTCCCGAAGCAAGTCCCCCATGAATCACATTAATGGTCCTTCGCTTCTCCTTGCGGGCATTGGAAGACTCAGGTTTGTCCTTCTTCGGGGATCGACCACGGGAACGGGAACGGGACCGCGATCGGGACCGGGAACGGGATCGGGCCCGTTGCCCAGCCACAAATTCCTTGAGCTTCCCCCTCTAGATCAGCTTCTCAATCTCCTTCTTCAACTCCCGACAATGGTTAGTGTCGTGGCCGTTGGCACGATGGAAACGACAAAAGCGATCGGTGCGAGCTCCCATGAACACTCCATCCTTCTTCGGGGGGTACCTGGCGATACCCTGTCGATCCATCACTGCCAACACAGCACCCATGGAACAAATGAGGGGGGTGTAATGGTCCTCCCATTTTTCCGACTTCGGGGGACGCTTGTCTTCCCTCCGATCGGGATGGCCTCAACCCCGACTGCTCTCGGGTTTATCTTTCCTCCTGCGATCGTCCGAGGGTTTGAACGACTGCTTCCCCTTATTTGATTTCGGAGGGTCAAGGTCTCCGACAGCTATCTTCGACTCCTGTACGTCGATTTGTTGCTTTACCCTTTTCTGCAATGCCTCCATGTTCCACACAGCCTTCTCGGCCACGTTGTGCATCAGGTCGGAACCATATGGTGCTGTCAGGTTCCGAATGAAGGTACGGATGGTCTCTCCCTCCGACATTTCCTCATCGATCTCGGCTACGCTGGCAGTGTACCTTTGGTAGTAATGCGCCAGAGATTCGTCGGTCCTCTGTACCACCTCAGCCAGAGACCTCGCGCTTTTCAGGAGACGTCGACGGCCCTGGTACTGCTGGATGAAGCGATCATGCATCTGGGTCCAGCTAGAGATGCACCCTGGAGGAAGGCTGAAGAACCACGTCAGGGCCCTCTCACCAAGTGTGCCTGGGAACAAAACGCACACTATATCATCATTCGGGGCTCTGCCTAGACAAGCCATGACATGCTTCTGGACATGACAAACTGGATCTCCCTCGCCATCATACTCCTTGATTGTCGGGATACCCAGCCCTGGTGGGGCAGTTGTGTTCACCAATCGGGGGACAAAGAGATGAGTGGATCGATTCCTCAGCTCCAACATCATCTTCTTCTGGTCTCCCATGCAAATGTTCACGATCTTCACCACCTGGTTGGGGGTGATAGGGCCATTGAGAGGGATGGTCCTATGCTGCACCGGTCCAGGTCCATCGACCACGAACTGCTCCGATAGGGCAGGCTCCTTGCCTTTGTCCTGGTGCTCGGGTGGGACCTCCTGCCCGTCCCGATTTTCCGTCGGTGGAGGCGGAGGCAACTCCTCCTCCTTCTTCTTAGCGGCCTCCCTTCGGTCCAGAAGAGCCTCCATAGCTTCCAAAAATACCGGCATGGCATCCATCACAGCCTTTGCCAAGTCCGGCTTTGCAGGTGCATCCTGGTTCTTCCTTGGGATCTCTTCCCGGATCTCCGACGATTTTCGAATGGAATCTTCACGATCATCATGATGCCCCCTTGTTTGGGAAACAGCAGGGGGAGGATCATTGTGATCAACAGTGCGCTCCGGCGGCCCTGAATTCAGAGTTCCAGCAGGGTGACGGGAACCGCCAGATTGTCCTTATCTCTTCTATTGCTTGCCGGCCATCGATCGGGTAGAAGTCATTTTTTCTTTTTGTTACATTCCCACAGACGGCGCCAATGTTGGATCACGGTTGGAACTCCGGTACGTTCTTGACGGAAGTCCGAACTCCTTCGCTCCAAGTAATCCTGCAAGAAGGGGATAGACAGGGCGGTGACCCAGATCCCTCTCCGATACTTAAATGAGTATCTTGATGCAGGCAAGCAAGTATCAGTATGTAAGTATCAATGTCTCAATCCTGAGGTAATTCCTTCCTTTATATAGGGGAGGGGTCACCTCAGTTACCTGTTGAGATAACTGCCACGTTCCTTTTATCTCGGCTAGTAGCCCACGTTCCGTCTTTTCAGGCCACTTCCCCACTATGTTGATAGTGGGCGTGTTTCTCGGCCTCGTTCTCTGGTGGCAAGTCCTGACGGATGTCGGGGACTCCAGAGTTATCTCCTTTGGTCACCGCTCGGGGCCCCTCGTCATCGGGACAGGGCCAGCTTCTCAGGGATTCAATATCGGGGCCTACTCAAAGGCATATCATCGGGGCCTACTCAAAGGCATATTATCGGGGCCTATTTAAAGGCATATTATCGGGGCCTACTTAAAGGCATGTCATCGGGAGCGTTCAGCTCGTATGTCGGGACCAACTTTGTCGGGTCCTCTCGTATTGGTCTTCTAAGCCTCTTTTGGGGCCCAATGGGCCTACTTCACCGTTTAGTCGTCGTTAATGGGTCTAACGGCTGTAACGAAACCCATCAGTGCAAAACTCGAATAATTGCGAAAGGAAATACCCAAATCCACGGAGTGGACTTTGATGAAACATACTCACCAACTGTGCGTTACACCACAGTAAGGGCCATCCTTGCCTTAGTTGCTAGTCTTGATCTAGAGCTACATCAAATGGATGTTAAGACCGCATTCCTCCATGGAAACCTGGAGGAAGAGATCTATATGGAGCAGCCGGAGGGTTTCATTACTCCTGGCAAAGAATGTAAAGTTTGAAAACTCCAAAGATCTATATACGACCTGATAAAATCATCTCGGCAATGGTATCGCAGATTCCACGAGGAAATTGTCGGATACGAATTCGTGAATCTTCACGAGGATCCCTGCGTATACACTAAGACCTCCAGGTCTAAGTATATCATCATAACACTATACGTGGATGACATACTCATTGCTGCGAACGACGTGAGTTTCATGAATAAATCAAAGTCCTGGTTAGCATCAGCATTCGAGATGAAAGACTGGAGAGGCTACGTACATCTTAGGCATCAAAATTGCCTGAGGTCGTGCCACCCGGAGATTATGTAAATCTTAGGAATCATATATCAACAAACTATTGAAAAGATTCAGAATGCTGGATGCTAAACCGGTAGATACGCCGGTTGTGTTCGGGTGCGCGCTATCAATGTGTGATGGCCCGAAAAACAGCTAGTGCGTGAACAGATGAAGAATGCAGAGTATCTAAGCATGGTAGGGAGTCTAATGTACGCCATGCTCTGTACTCGAACAGACATCTGTTACGCTGTGGGCCTAGTAGCAAGATTCCAATCAGATCCTAGTTATCAACATCTAATGGCCGTAAAACGAATTATCAGATATCTGAAAGGTACTGCCGACTACGTTCTGTGCTATGAGGGCAATCAACTCGAATTGATAGTGACGCCGACCACGGTGGCGATCCAGATGATCGTAAGTCCACCACAGGAGGAGTTTTCCTCCTTGCTAATGCTGCCGTATCATGGGTAAGCAGGAAGCAATCTTGTGTCGCGCTTTCCACTATGGAATCCGAATTCGTTGCCCTCTCCAAAAATGCACAAGAAGCGGTCTGGCTGAAAATGCTTCTTACTGCATTAATTGGCACCGACAAAAAGAATAAACCTGTGAAGGTGCACTTCGACAGTCAGGCGGCTATTGCGGCAGTTAAGAATCCAAAGTACCATAGTAGGACTAAACACATTGATGTGAAATACAATTATGCTAGGTCGGTTCTGGAAGACAAAATAATCGCTTTAGAATACTTGCCTACAGACAATATGGCCGCAGACCCTTTAACTAAGCCGTTACGTATGGAGATTTTTGAAAAGCACGTAAAAATACTTGGATTACGTAGGGCTTAAACTGTGTGGCTTGTAAAAGCGATAACATTTTGACATTTGAAATTATGTTTCAATTAAATAAAAATTTTAATTTGAGTTTATGATTTATCGACGTCATAATGATTAACAACATTGGGTTTTTCGGTCTATAAACTAAGTCGTAGGAAGAAGTAAAATTCTTCCACCAAAATTATGTCGAATGCAAACCTTGCCTAGTCACACAGGCACGGTCATCTTGTAAGTCGAGAGGGATCTCTACCATAACAAGATTGGCTAATAATCAGGGGAGTGAACCTGATTAAACAAAACGATAACATTGTCACGCTTAACAGCATGACTTAATCTTCATTTTGTAAATCGCCGAGTTGGACTTTGTCCATCACTATATATCACATTCAAGGCCAGATGAGAGATTCTGCGATAGCATTATTGACATATCCCATCCATGGCTTTACCAGGTGTGCTATCGACGCGTGCTTCATACTGCGTGTTGAGATCGTTTCCACTTGGGATATCTCGAACTTCTTTTAAGGGACCTCGATCCTCGATCCACGAACTAACTTGGGCTCCACCCTCGATCCTCAGACTAACTTTGATCTCTGTCTTCGTCTTCTAAACGCCGGGTCCTGCAGAGTGGGCGATAACCAGCATGGAGAGGGGGGTGGTGCTGGTTGTGCCCTTTCCGATGCTAAAGTCAGTATTTTAGAGAGAGAAAGTTTAGAGAGAGGTCAGAGCACAAATAGCCAATTCTCCAGAGTTTCGAGTTAACCTACCTAAAATGGGAGATCTAGGCCCCTATTTGTAGGAAACCTGAGAACTGTGCCCGGTTTGATGTCGGTTTACAGGAAAACGCTTACCGACAACGAGGTTGGCTATATGCGCACTAACTTCTCATACTTAGTAAAAAACAGGGGTAAACGCGCACTATTAGGGGTGAGCGCACAGTGCCCGTCGGCAGTTCGGACCATGTCGACGTCTTACATGGTCCGGATTGCCGGGCAAAACGGAACAGTCCGGATTGCCTTGACAATCCGGACCGGTCCAGATTGGCTTATAGCAATCCGGAGGTCCCCGGTCCGGGTGCTGCGCACATCCGGACCGTGTTTGACCCTGGGTGACCGTGGAAAGATCCGTTTTGTGGTTCTACCGTGTTTGCGAGGTCCGAAACATAAATATGAACCTGAATTGGACAGATATCCAACACTTGCCCCCGAGTCAAGTAGCGGTTCAAAACCCATGCTTGTCTTTATTTAAGATTGGATATTCGTCCAATTCAGGATCGACACTGACCTTAGTGGTGGCCTGTTTGTCAATCGAGTGTGCAAAGCACAGATTCGTCCATCTTTATTTTTCTGATGAACGTACATAATCTATTCACAAGGTTAGCGAAATAGACGGTATACATATAACAATGTGCAGTTAACGACCTATTCATAATATCATGCAATAAGCGAAATACTTGTGATAATAAGTAATCATGCAATGCGGTGTCGTCTTGGTACGTGACGTGAACGTGTAACATGATGTTAACATAGAGATGACAACATAGCACATGGATGACATAATCATGCAATGAGCAAAATACTTAGAACAGTTTAAAATTGAAGAGCATGGTTGTCAACATGAAGCATGATGTAAACATAGAAAATGATGTAAGTATGTAATACGATGTAAACATGAAATTCATACCTAGATCATAAAAATAATCATGTAGCAATCATAAGTTAAAATTATGCACACATAAAAATAATAACATGCATAAAAGCCTATACGTACGCAACATGCGATAATGATCGTACGTAGCGCGTCATGCAACATTAGGGAGCATGTACATAATGCAAGCATAAGAGAGATGTAAACATGCTCATACATGATGCTAGGGACTTGCGCAAAAATAGATACGAGTTTAGTCCTTAGCATATGGAGTAGACACTATTGTTGAAACTTAGGAGAGAGAATAGTCATTAGCTTACATCCTCCTTTGATAGTTTTCCAAGAAGCTCTCATTGTTTGTTGAAGAAGGAGCCTATGGAGGTGTAAATTTGGAGTGGTCACCTTAACATGCATACAAGGTGTTAGATGAAATGCATTAGGATACTTAGCCTCAAATCGGCCAAAAATTTTCTAAGTGCTGAATATTTTAGAAAAGTGCAAATGAATTGTTATACTTCTCTTATGCATAGCATTAATTGCCGACATGTTGCTCCATGCCTCGGCTGTTGTTTTAGCATGCTCGACGTTGACGATCGGTAGTTGTTCGTACATGATCTTCAATGGTTGTGTGTTGGTAGTGATGCTTTAGGCAATGTGTGTTGAGCATCATGCATTGATCATTGGTCCCTGTCTGCAAGCATGCTAAAACACTTAGAAAATATTTCAATAATATCTAGTGCTTGTTACCATTGATGTAGTCATATGATTTTGTCAACCGCCGGCATAGAAACACATAAAAAATATTTCGTAGTAGTTGATGTTTGCCACTTGATGTACGTTATCCGTCGTCATGCTAGTATACTTGGAGAATGCTCCTAGATAGTTGATTCAATGTCGCTTGTTGATTGTTGACATCAAGGAAATACTTAGACCATATTTTCTGACAGTTGATTTCTTGTCGCATATAGTCCCTATGTTGTAAGTGAAATACTTCGAAAATATTTCAGCCATATCTTGCTGCATGCCGGCACCTTGTCGTACATAGATATTTGATAGTATGCTGACGGCTTGTTGTATGTTGACACGTAGTAGCATGCTGACACTTAGTAGCATGATGATCGCTTGCAATATGCTGACTGTCATCCTGAGCAAAACACTTAGAAAATATTTATTGATGGTCGACACCTTGTTTTGTGTCGATTGCTGACATAGTGGAACACTTAGAACATATCACTTGATAGTTGAAACCTTGCCATATGTCGTCAGTTGTATGCATGTGCTCGTATGTACACGTTTGTATGCGTGCACTTGCCCCCCACACATAGAATCTTTTCTATATCCATTGCTATGCGCGTTGTATCCATAGACTTGATGTAGAGATATGGTGCATGTCGTCGGCTGTCATGGTAAAACACTTAGAAAATATCTCGTCCTTGTTATCATGAGTAAGTCCACTATTCCCATTCTACGAGTAACTCTATGTCCAGATGTCGACATGGTTGAGTAGCTAAACAATGCACCAAGTGTAGATGTTGACTTCTTTGCTTGATTAATTGATGTCAGTATTCATATACTTCCTTCTGAAGATTTGGTATGTTGATGATCTTTATAACTTGTATTTGTTGCAATGTAGGTCGGACTGATGGAGAAAGCTCGTCTTTTTAGAGATCCGATGTACATGGTAATCCACTTACTGGAAGGGATGTCCACACCATTGCCCCCGCTACTCTGGAGTCTCCAGACATGGTTGCGGTAAAGAACTTGTGAGTAAGGCACCTCCTTGTATCTTCTTTGAACTTGTTAATTTTCCAAGTTGTTGCTTTCATGTTGCTTTTGTTTGCAAGTTGCTCCGTACATGTGACTGAACGCGTGGTTGTAGTTCCTAGCTTTTGCACAATTCTCAAAAGATCAGTCGCACGGTTGCGTTCCTCGAGCGATTCTAAGTTCTCTATGCCGAGTGCGACCGTGCCAACTCCTTCTTGCGATAAAGGGAATAGAGTTGAGGGTCGTGTAGTGGCGCCTTCTGCCCCCCGGTCGAGGGACCGGCCCAAGGAGGAGCGTTCCTCCCATTGAGATAAGCATTGCATTGCTACTTGTCGCGCCCATGTTGAAGAGTTATGTCGCGCTCCTGGTTGGTATTAAGTTGTCTGCTTCCAGTATGTTGAACCCTTGAGTTATCTTCACTGTCCGTATGTACTGGACTTGCATGATAAGATATATATCCTTAGATGATGAGCATGATGTCCGTAGTTGCGACTGTATGTCGCGCATTGTTGAGTGCTATGAGCGCCCCTCTTGGCTAGATTCCAAGGCATGGCAAGATGCGTACACTGGGTACTTATAGCATTGCATGTAGTAATGTACTTGGCACTTGGCCCTTGACATGTAGCAGAGTCGTCTTGACGAAGGAAGACTTAAGTTTATACCGTCTCTTAGTTCCACTCTAAGGCGACGTTGTACAAGACTCAACTTGTAAGTTTGGTGAGTTTTTCAAATAGGGTGCGTTCCTGCTAGCGTTTTTGAATGAAGCATGCCCACTTACGGTACAAGTCTTCTTTATGTCTGCATCCTTAAGAGGATATGTATAGTTTGAGTGTACATGAAGCCATCCTAACAAGGAATTTATCTTCATGGCGTATGAACCCTTAAGAGTGATATACATACTTTGTAGATATGTGGGGTTGTCGTCTAACAAGAGGACTTCCGCCACGATGGGGTGATTAGTCCCACCTAAGTGCCGCATCCTGGTTTGTATGCAGGGAATGGCTATGAACATGACGATTTGCCTCTAAGAGCATTTCGCAGCATGCCATTTTTTAGAAGTAAACATGGGGTTTGCCCTTGCAAAGAGGATACTGCAGCATGCTACTTTTGATAGTAAATGTTGGTGTTTATCCAAGATATTGCTTGTTGTTGACGCCTTTCGAATAGTCGTCACTTTGAGTAGAGAATTTTATAAGTCCCTTTTTGTAGATCATCCGCAAGTTGTCATCGCCACATATAAGTTGACGGTGCACATAGCGTGATGGCTTTGTGTTGCTGACATCTTCTTGATATAGACGTTGTTATAGATGGAGAAATAAACTCCTTGTTGGTGTAGATAATAGATATGTTGGCGTTGTATGCCATAAGTTCCTCGTTACACATAGTGTTTAGCTTGTATTGTTGAAGTAGATATTATGCGCATAGGTTGCTACCTGGCGCAGATCCAATGTAGTAATCATAGTGTAGTATGTACCTACTTACAGTATTGTGTTTTGTCAGATAGTTGCAATGTTTGTAAGTTTTGTAAAAATATGGAGTTATGAATTTCTTTTTAACAAATGCATAAAATAAATAGAGTAAAGGAATCTGATACGAGGATCCCTTCGTTGTCTAGAAACTTCCCTTAGTGTAGATGTCATAAGTGCGGATATGTCGGGAGCGAAGCTTTTCAAGTACCACCCACTATATGTGCTTGTGAATATGTACGTACAAAGAGAGACTATTCATTGCTGTATGCATCCTTTAGTCGATACACGTCGATGCTTCCTTGGCGTGATGCACATACGTATATATGATAGTGTGCTTGATATTGTTTCCAAGGGAAGAGTTGATGTTTGAGTAGAATATTCGCCGAGATGTTGCGAGTTAGAGACTTGTTGTGATGATGCAAATGACATATACGCAACCATTACTCGGCTTAGATGCCTAAGTAGAATGTTCATAGATAGAGAATTCCAGAGAGTGTTGCATACAGCAGCTCCTAGTGTTGTTCTCTAGATAAGATGTGTCATTGAGATATCTCTTGGATGTACATATAACCTGTCTCAAATTAGTCACAATACTTTGAGATATATATTGGTTAAGGAATAGAATGGAGTTATAAATCTCTTCATATGGCTCTATCGCCTGCAATGCCAATATGAATGGATCAGACTATTCGCGACTAGTCTGTTCCGTTCAGCTTGGATTCTGTTTTGACTAAACCAGGCTACCCTGAGTAGTTGTCCTACTTGAGTGGTCTGCTTTATTCATAGTAGTACTATTGTGAAGTTGTTATCTCATACCTGAGTTTACCTTTGGCAATAATTTTTGTTACCTGGACCTTGTTTAAGTAGGAGGTATCGTCTTTTGTGGGCGATGCTTGGTGTTGATAATACACATATGGGTGTTATATGGCCTAAGTCGTTTGTTGTTCCTAGTGCGATAGCTTGTGTTGTTGACGCGATTAATATGTGTGTTTCTTTTGGTTTTATTACAAAGTAATGAGCATAGTCCAATAAGGTACCTACGAAACTAGATTTAACCTTCATTAGATATTTTGGAGTTCATAGAACAGATTACAAGAAGGCGTCAACTGATCGCTCTTTTTGAAAAGTACTAAGGCTAATAAGCATAAGTTGTGTTTGACGTCTTCATAGGTGACTTGTCGGCAAGTTGATTCTGCCACGTGCCACATAGTTCCTCAGTGCATCTAGCGTGTTAAGCTCTTCATTCTCCACCCTTGGGGATGAACAAATGTTGGTGTTATGCCCCCCCAGTTTTATGGTGCTTGCATCGTTCTTCAACGTTCTTGCCAAGGAAGGCAGTCATTGGCTCAAGTGGACTGGGAAGCTATTTTTCCGGGAGTTTAACATTTGTTTCTTCCACCTTCATGCTCCAAGGACTGTAGAAGTCGTCATAATTGGTTCCCTGAATAACGTTGTTTTTCTCACGCTTTGTGAGAGGTGGATTATTATTCGCCTTTTCTTTTCCTTTGCCTTTTCCTGAAGACTCCACATGAGACTTCTTTTGATGCTTTTGTTGCTTTGGTCGATATACTTCTTCATTTCTCCTTTTAAGATGAAACTGTTTACATGGAATCTTAGGCTGACACTGCTGTCCGTCTCGTGGCCATACACTTCGTGATTTTCACACCAATTGCTTTCATCTTTTCCCAATGGGCCCTTGCGGAATTTAGAGGGCTTTTTCCACAGCTTGGTCTCTTTCATTTCTTTCAAGATGACAGACAGAGGTGTGTTCAGTGGAACACATTTGGTGAGATTGGTCTCTTTGTGCCTTTGGACGCCTTACTGGAATGGCATCTTTTGTTTTTGTTGTCTCTTTTTCCAGGAAGCGTTCATCTTTTCCTCAATTATTTCCTTCAATGTTCTTGTTGTAAGTCCCGCGATTGGGACATCATCGTCATCAACAGGTTTTCTCCATCCCTCCTTGTGACGGATGTCAGCCTCGTCTTGGCTTGTCAACATGGAGGAACCTTCCTTGTGCCTTTTTGAGCGAGAGGTTGGAGGTTGTCTCCATGTCCCTTCTTGGTGTTGTGCTATCATATACGGGTTGTATGAGCGCGCAAATCCTTGCCTTGTTTGTCAGTACTGGAAGGTACCTTCCGTGTAATGCCCCCCTACTCCTTGGCGCGGTATGTCTTGATGACTTGTGTTTCGAGACATTGCTCTTGTCCCCTCGGTTTGTCCGTTGTTTGGAGGCGGAGGTGGTGGTGGCGGGGCATATCCTTGGTTCCTTTGCATCCTTCGGAATGCAAGCAGTTCTTCGAGCGCGGCCATCATGGTAGGAGTGATAGGTAGTGGCGGGTTGACACCTTCATATTGAGGGACTCCCGCTTATGGCATCCCGTAAATAAATTCTTTATTGATGTGCTCCTTAGGCTCAAATCCCAGCGGGGGTGTAACGTGCTTTGCATTGTGGACTCCTTGGTCATACTGTGCGAAGGGCGCATTTCTTGTTGGCATGAAGAAGGCATTGGATTAGGCAACAGGCATGTGGGAGGATCCAAGTTGACTTCTTGTCGGCTTCTGCGCGGTTATGACCAAGGCGTCGTGGTGCACATTGAGCTCTTTGTAAATTGATGAGAAACCAATGACTTCTTTTATGGCAGCATCCTTCATTACGGCATCCTTTTGTCGGCATACTTCATTTCCGCATACTTCATGTCGGCATCCTGGGACTTGTGCATTTCTTTGCAACGTACCCTGCTTGCTCGTATGACTTCTCTTCTCCAGCATCCAAGTCTCCATGGATCTCGTGCACGCTTGTCATCTTTTCTGAAAGGGATGCAATGTACATCGTATTCTGGACTTCAAGGCCATGTTGTGCGGAAGGCACACTGCTTGTTGGCATGGAGGATACGGCGTATCCTTGATTCTTTAGAGTCTCCCTGAATGCGATAAGTTCTTCAAGCGCATCCATCATGGATGGTGTTACTGGTGGCAGGTTGCCTGCGCCTCTTGCTTGCTGCTGCACTCCGTCAGCTGGCATCTCGTATGGGAACTCTTCGTTCCTTTCGGTCCTTTGCTCGAACTCGTGCACTGGTATCTCGTTCGGGACGTCGGGACCATGCTGCGCGGAAGGCGCATTTGCGGTTGACATGGAGGAGGCAGAAGACTCTGCATCTGGAATGTGAGAAAGTCCTGGTTAGCTTCTCGTCGGCTTCGGCTTGTCTGCCCCCGCCTTCTTCGTACGTCTTCCTGTCATAGCTTGCGGTATGGAACAACTTCTTGCTCGAATCACGCTAACGGCGCCATGTGTTGAGATCGTTTCCACTTGGGATATCTCGAACTTCTTTTCAGGGACCTTGATCCTTGATCCACGAACTAACTTGGGCTCCAACCTCGATCCTCGAACTAACTTTGATCTCTGTCTCCGTCTTCTAAACGCCGGTTTCTGCTGAGCGGGCGATAACCAGCATGGAGAGGAGGGTGGTGCTGGTTGTGCCCTCTCCGATGCTAAAGTCAGTATTTTAGAGAGAGAATGTTTAGAGAGAGGTCAGAGCACAAATAGCCAATTCTCCAGAGTTTCGAGTTAACCTACCTAAAATGGGAGATCTAGGCCCCTATTTATTGAAAACCTGATAACTATACCCGGTTTGATGTCGGTTTACAAGAAAACGCTTACCGACATCGAGGTAGGCTATATGCGCACTAACTTCTCATACTTATTAAAAACAGGGGTAAACGCGCAGTATTAGGTGTGAGCGCACAGTGCCAATCGGCAGTCCAGACCATGTGGACGTCCGACATGGTCCAGATTGCCGGGCAAAACGGACCAGTCCGGATTATCACGGCAATCAGGAGGTCCCCGGTCCGGGCGCTGCGCGCATCCGTACCATTTTTGACCCGGGGTGACCGTGGAAAGATCCGTTTTGTGGTTCTAGCATGTTTGCGAGGTCTGAAACGTAAATATGAACCTGAATTGGACAGATATCCAACACTGCGCGTGCCACGTTCGACCACGGGGTCATGCTCGGTTGTTTTAGCTAGAATCCTTGTTATTCAAAGGGCGCATACTTCTTCACCTTGAGCATGTGATTAATCCCGGATGTCTTATGAAGAGGCATCAAAAGTATCCTCACGGACTCACAACTTATACCTAAGGTCTGGCTCAATGCTCGCTTCCCGGCGTACGAGCGTAGTGCCAAAGAAAACAGCCAAGTGACCACGTCTTGGAAACCGGTTGAGTCAGACTAAGGGTATAAGCGATGGGGATGGTAAAGTTCACCTTTAATTCACCGACTCTCGTGTTCACTAGGTGTCCGTCAACCGGATATTAGTTGAAGGTTATGAACACTTGTACAGATACCCTGGAGAAGTATTCCTTTGTGGAAAACTAGGCAATTCGAGAATAAACAGTTGACCAAGGATCCAGTGCGGTACATAGTTTTATTTCAAACAGGTTTGGTTCATGAAAGGGAATCAACATTCTGCGGGATGAGTAGCACGATGCCCGTCGTATCCGCCGGTCGCGCGGCAAGCCTCGTATGAACTATTCGGAGACGGAGACGAAGACTGAAGACTGAGATGTTGATACCATTGTGTAATCGTATAGATTAACTAGCACCCTCCCATTCCGGCGAGTGGGAGCTGTTAGCATATGGTGACGTGGCGCCGTAATAGGAGCCCGTTAATTAAAGGAATTACCTAAGTTAATTAGGTAATTGTCAATCTGGGCTAATTGGGCCAAATCCAATTAGTAATTGACAAGGGAGGCCCAAAATGGGCCTCCCCCCTGATAGGTTTCGCTATGGCCGTTAGGCCCTTTAACGGCGAGGAAACGGTGAATAGGCCCACTGGGCCCTAAAAGGAGGTCAAGAAGACCAAGACGAAGGGTCCCGACAGTGGAAGTCCCGATGATGAAAGGTCCCGACAGAGTCGGTCCCGATAGGCGAGCTGGACGCTCCCGATGAGATGCCTTTAAGTAGGCCCCTGAGAATGATTGGCCCTATCACGATGACGAGGGGCCCCGAGCGGTGACGCAATGAGATAACTCTGGAGTCTCCGATATTAGTCGGGACTTGCTAGCAGAGGTTGAGGCCGAGATACGCGGAGCGTGGCCGAGATAAGCGAGATCATGGCCTAGATAGGCGGGATCGTGGCCGAGATACGCGGAGCGTGGCCGAGATAGGCGAGATCATGCCCGAGATATGCGGGATCGTGGTCGAGATAAGCGGAATACGGGCTAACCACCCCAACGGTTCACCAGGTAACTAAGGTACCTCTTCGCCTATAAAAGGGCAGAGGTTACCTCAGATCTGATACATTTTGAAATATACTCTTTGAGATTCCTGCTTGCCAGTTTATATGAGAACTCATTTAAGCATTGGAGAGGGATTCTGGGTCACCGCCCGGTCTATCCCCTCTTGCAGGATTACGTGGAGCGAAGGAGCTTGCATCGCCGTCTAAACTGTACCGGAGTTCCACCGTGATCCAACATTGGCGCCGTCTGTGGGAAGCGTGACAAAAAGCTAGTATGACTTCTACTCGATCAATGGCGGCTGGTAGGCAGAGAAGACAAGGACAATCTGGTGGTTCCCGTCATCCTGCTGGGACGACTCTGAATTCACCACCGGAGCGTGCTGAGCACCAGAATCTCCCTGCTGAGGTCTCTCGGACAGGGGGGCACAATGAAGTCCCTGAAGATGTTGCTCAACACCAAGAGAATAGGGAGGAAGAGGCTCCTCCAAACGCGGATCTGATGAAGGCTGTGGCGGATGCCATGCCGATGTTTTTGGCAGCTGTGGAGGCTCTCTTAGAGCGGAGAGAGGCGGCCAAGAGGCAGGAGGAGGTGCCCCCGCCAGCAGAGGTTCAGAATGTGCAGGAGGCCCAACCCAGAAGCCAGGATAAGGGAAAGGAGCCCGCTCAATCAGAGCGATTTGTGGTCGACGGGCCAGGACCAGTGTAGCACAGGACCATTCCCCACAATGGTCCCATTAGCCCCGATCAGGTAGTGAAGATCGTGAAGATCTTCCTGGGGGAATAGAAGCCAATGATGTCAGAACTGAGGGATCGATCCACCCATCCCTTTGTTCCCCGACTAATAGACACCCTCACCCCGCCAGGGCTGGGTATCCCCAAATTGAAGGAGTATGATGGCGAAGGGGATCCAGTTCGTCATGTCCAGAAGCACCTCATGGCATGTCTCGGAAGAGCCCCAAACGACGATATCGTGTGTGTGCTGTTCCCGAACACACTGGGTGAGAGGGCCCTGACCTGGTTCTTCAGCCTGCCCCCAGGGTGCATCACCTGCTTGGCCGACATGCACGACCGTTTCATTCAGCAATACCAGGGTCGTCGGCGTCTCCTGAAGAGTGTGAGGTCCCTGGCCCAAGTGGTGCAAAGGCCCGACGAGTCGCTGGCGCACTATTACCAGCGATACACTGCCAGCGTGGCGGAGATTGATGAAGATGTATCGGAAGGATAAACCATCCGTACCTTCCTTCGGAACCTGACAGCCCCCTACGGTTCCGACCTGATGCACAGCGTGGCTGAGAAGGCTGTGTGGAACATGGAGGCACTGCAGAAGAGGGTGAAGCAGCAAATCGACGTGCAAGAGTCGAAAAAAGCTGCCGGAGAGCTTGAACCCCCGAAGTCGAACAAGGGGAAGCAGTCGCTCAAGCCAGTGGACGACCATAATCGGAAGGATAAGTCCGAGAGCAGTCGGACTAGAGGTCATTCTGATCGAAGGGAGGAAAGGCGTCCCCCGAGGAAGGATAAGCGGGAAGACTATAGCATCCCTCTTAATAGCTCCATGACGGAGGTGTTAGCAGTCATGGATCGACAGGGTATCTCTAGGTACCCCCCGAAGAAGGAAGGAGAGTTTATGGGATCCCGCACCGATCGTTACTGTCGGTTCCACCGCGCCAGCGGTTACGACACTAACCATTGTCGGGAGTTGAAGAAGGAGATTGAAAAGCTGATCCAGAAGGGGAAGCTCAAGGAGTTTGTGGCTGAAAGGCGGTGTCGTTCCCGCTCTCGATCTCGATCGCGGTCCCGTTCCCGATCCCGCGATCGGTCCCCGAAGAAGAAGAAGTCGGAACCAGAGTCCTCTGGCGCCCGTAAGGAGAAGCGGGGCACTATCAATGTGATTCACGGAGGATTTGCTGCGGGAGGTGACACCACAGCCTCTCGAGAGGTTTATGCCTCTAGAACTTCCGCTTCTGTGGTGCTGGGTAAGAGGTCCGGATCCTGGACTGCGAAGGAAGAGATTGTGATTTCCTTTTCCGCGGAGGACCTGAGAGGAGTGGAGACTCCACATGATGACGCTTTGGTCGTGACCCTTGACGTAGATGGGTACGAGATGAAGCGGATTTTGATCGACGGAGGGAGCTCCTCCGACATTCTGTTTATGGACGCACTGGAAGCCATGGGGAAAACGAAGAAGGATCTCAAGGAGGTGACCTTCCCAATGGTTGGGTTCTCTGGCATTACCTCCTATCCGCTGGGAATGATCACCTTACCAATAGAGTTCGGTAGTGGGTGGAAAGCGGAGAGAAGAAATGTGGACTTCGTGGTGGTTGAGTCCGCGGGGACGTACAACGCGATTATCGGAAGAACCACCATCAACACCCTGATGGCAGTTGCCTCGACTGTGCACCAGAAGATGAAGTTCCCGACTGACCACGGAGTCGGGGAGGTCAAGGGCGACCAGGTGGCTTCCGGGATGTGCTATGTTAATGCCACCCGAAGAAAAAGACGGGAGGCCATGACTATCCTCCAGACAGATGCTGATCCCAGAGAGAAATTTGGGCGTCCCGCCCCCATGGAAGATTTGAAGGAGGTCGAGATTGACGGACCTCAGAGGAAGGTGAAAATCGGGTCCGCCCTGTCTGACGAAAGGGCTCGAGAATTGATTGAGATGTTGAAGGAGTTCAATGAGCTGTTTGCCTGTTCCCCGAGTGACATGCCAGGAATCAGTCCCGATGTGATCGTGCACGAGTTGAAGATTGATCCCGCGATTAAGCCTATCGCGCAGAAGAGGCGTCCGATGGGCGCAGACAAGAGGATCACGATCCAGCAGGAGGTGGGCAGGCTACTCGATGCTGGGTTTATCAAGGAGCTCCGATTCCAGACTTGGGTCGCTAACCCGGTGCTGGTGAAGAAGAGCAATGGGAAGTGGCGGATGTGTGTTGATTTCCGCGACCTGAATAAGGCTTGCACGAAGGACTGTTACCCGCTCCCGAGAATCGACCAGTTGGTGGATGCCACGTCGGGACATGAGTTGATGAGCTTCATGGATGCGTACTCGGGCTATAATAAGATCAAGATGGCTAAGGAAGATGCCCCCCACACTGCCTTTTATGCCGACAGTGACATTTATCATTATGATGTCATGCCTTTCGGATTGATCAATGCCGGGGCAACTTATCAAAGGTTGGTGAACAAGTTGTTCGGGGATATGCTGGGAAAAACCATGGAGGCTTACGTGGACGATATGTTGGTGAAGTTCCGACAGGCTGAGGATCATGTGTACAACCTAGCCACGGCGTTTGAACGGATGAGGCTTCATCAGGTTCGCTTGAACCCAACCAAATGCGCCTTCGGAGTCCACTCGGGGAAGTTTTTGGGCTTTATGGTAAGCCAGCAGGGAATTGAGGTGAACCCTGAGAAGCTGAGGGCAATCGAGGAGATGAAGTCTCCGATAAACCATCGGGAGGTGCAACTGTTGAATGGCCGACTGGCTGCAATGAATCGCTTCCTGTCCAAGGCAAGTGACCGATCCATGCCCTTTTTTGAAGTATTGAGGGCCAACAAGAAGTTTGAGTGGACTGCCAAGTGTGAAGAGGCGTTCCAGGCACTCAAGCAGCACCTTCGCACTCTCCCGCCGTTGGCGAAACCGATCCCAGGCGAGCCACTCTATCTATATTTGGTTGTTTCTGAATTTTCCATTAGCTCTGTGTTAGTGAAAGTTGTCGAGGGTAATCAAGTCCCCGTTTATTATGTAAGCAAGGCGTTTGCCAAATCTGAAATGAATTATCCCGCCGTTGAGAAGTATCTCTTTGCGTTGATTATTACTGCTCGGAAGCTGAGGCCTTACTTCCATGCGCACGAGATCACTGTGTTGACAAATCAGCCTCTGAAGAATTTTTTGAACCGACCTGATGCGTCGGGGAGATTAGTAAAATGGGCACTCGAGCTTAGTGAGTTTCGGATACACTTTGCTCCGAGGACGGCTATTAAGGGTCAAGCGTTGGCGGATTTCATAGCAGAGTCTACAGCCCCCGATCTGGAAGAAGCGGGCCCTGTAGAGGGGGCAACCATGGAGGTCCCGACAGCAGAGCAACCAGAGGTGGCAGAGCAATCAGAACAGCCAAATGAGGAAAATACTTCGGAGATGTATACGAATGGCTCCTCGAGTTCAGACGGATCAGGAGCAGGCTTTGTATTTATACCACCAGGCGGGGATGAGCCGCTTCTATATGCTTTGGCTTTAACGTTTAGGGCCACGAACAACGAAGCTGAGTATGAGGCTCTTATCACAGGCCTAAAAATTGCCAAAGGTACGGGAGTTGCTAACTTAAGTGTGAAGTGTGACGCGGGCCTGATCGTGAATCAAGTCCAAGGGCGATACGAGGCGAAGAGCCCGATGATGAGAAAGTACCTTCGTGAGGTACAAGTCTTGAAGGAGAGCTTCAAAAGTTTCGACATTGAGGCGATCCTGAGGGAGGAAAATGTGGAAGCAGATGCCTTGAGCAAATTCGCCTTGGGGGCACCCCTAGAGGAAAATCGGAAGGTGCACTTCTTGGAGAAGGTGATCTTGTCGACCCCCGACCCGTCGGAGGTGTGTGCTATTAAAGCAGGATCAGAGGAGGAGCCCACTTGGATTACCCCGATAGTCTCGTACCTGACTACGGGGGCTGTCCCCGATAATGAAGTGGTAGCTGACAGGATACGTCGGATCGCGCTTAACTACGTGATGCTGGACAATCAGCTATACAAGAAGGGCTGGTTCTCGACTCCGTACTTGAAATGTGTGGCTGAGCCCGACACAAGTCGAATCCTGAGGGAGGTGCATGAAGGGGTCGCGGCTTGTCATGAAGGGGCCCGATCCATTATGAGGAAAGTGTTGAATCTGGGCTATTACTGGCCTACGATGAGCAAGGAGGCGACGACGTTGGTCCGATCCAGTGACGCGTGCCAGAGGTATGCCCCGAATATCGCGGCTCCGGCTGCCAATCTTACATCCATCAATAGTGCTTGGCCCTTCGCGCAGTGGGGTATCGATTTGGTGGGACCTCTCCCGCAGGCACAAGGTCAGTGTAAATATCTGCTTGTGGCTATCGATTATTTTTTGAAATGGATAGAAGCTAAGGCGTTGGCCAAGACGACGGGGAACCAGATCGTCAAGTTTCTTCAGACTCATATTGTATCCAGATACGGGATTCCTAAGGTGGTGATCAGCGATAATGGTCCACCGTTTAACGGGGCTCAAGTGAAGGAGTATCTGGAGGAGTTGAACATCGAGCATCGGACAACCTCTGTCCATCATGCTCAGACTAATGGCCAGGTAGAGTCAGCCAACAAAATCGTGATGGATGGCCTGAAGAAGAGGGTCTATGCCTTGAAGGGCAAATGGCTGAATGAGCTGGAGAACGTGCTTTGGGCTGTTAGAACGACACCCAAACGATCAATTGGGGAGACTCCGTTTGGCCTCGTTTATGGCACGAAGGTTGTTGCTCCCGTGGAGGTAGCTGTGGCGTCCCATCGTTTGAGATATTATGAGCCTTTGACGAACGATGAGATGAGACGGTTGGACTTGGACTTGCTCGAGGAGAAGAGGCGGGAAGCCGATGAAGTCCAGGCTCGAATGTGTTTGGCGACGGCCAGATATTACAACCGGCGAGTTAAGTCTCGACAATTCTTCGTCGGAGAACTAGTTTAGCATCGGAATGAGTTTCCCCTTTTGGATCGGATCGACAAGATGTCACCAAAAGGGGAAGGACCTTACAAGGTCGTGGGGATGCCAGCTCCGAATGCATACAAGTTGGAAGACCTCGATGGCAGAGTATTGAAGCATTCTTTCAGTGGCGAACACTTGAAGAAATGTCATGCTTGATGAAAGTCGCCTTAAGTGGTGCCCGATGAAAGTCGCCTTAAGTGGTGCCCGATGTAAAATTGCCTTAAGCGGTGTAAGTTGTTTATCGTTTGATTTGATGTAAACAGATTATGTGCCATCAATAAATAAAGAGGTTGCTTCCGATCAGAATTGTTCTTAGATTTATTCTAAGTGTTATAAAGTCGCCTTAAGTGGTGCACGAGATAAAGTCGCCTTAAGTGGTGCACGAGATTAAGTCGTCTTAAGTGATGCACGAGATTAAGTCGCCTTAAGTGGTGCACGAGATTAAGTCGTCTTAAGTGATGCACGAGATTAAGTCGCCTTAAGTGGTGCACGAGATTAAGTCGTCTTAAGTGATGCACGAGATTAAGTCGCCTTAAGTGGTGCACGAGATTAAGTCGTCTTAAGTGATGCACGAGATTAAGTCGCCTTAAGTGGTGCACGAGATTACGTCGTCTTAAGTGATGCATTGTTCTTAGATTTATTCTAAGTGTTGTAAAGTCGCCTTAAGTGGTGCACGAGATTAAGTCGCCTTAAGTGGTGCACGAGATTAAGTCGTCTTAAGTGATGCACGAGATTAAGTCGCCTTAAGTGGTGCACGAGATTAAGTCGTCTTAAGTGATGCACGAGATTAAGTCGCCTTAAGTGGTGCACGAGATTAAGTCGTCTTAAGTGATGCATGGTTCTTGGATTTATTCTAAGTGTTGAAAAGTCGCCTTAAGTGGTGCACGGTATTAAGCCGCCTTAGGTGGTGCAAGTGGTTAAATCGTCTTAAGTGATGTGTGAAAATTTCTTAAGTGTCGAAGTTTCGCCTTAAGCAAGCATAGTTAAAGTCGCTTGGAAGAAGTGCAACGGAAAATCGGAAAGATAGTCTGATATTAATGAGGGCTCGGAGGCCCGAGGATTACAAAATGAGGAAAAATACAAGGACTCTAAAGATAAAGCGTTTAGGCTTGGTCCTTGTCGGCGACATCAGCGGGAGCAGGGTCCACAAGATCTGTGGCAGAAGGCTCCATAGGTTCAGCTGCTGGAGGGTCAATTATCGGGGCGTCAGCACTTGGAGTCTCCGCAGGAGTGTTCCCCTCATCACTCTCCTCCGAGAGGGCAAAGTATTTCTTCGCGAAGGGAGCGAGAGATAGAGACTTCTCGAAGTTAATGGCGTCGCCATACTCCAGGTGGAGTTCCTCGACTGCGTTGAAGAGGGTGTTCTCCACCTCCGCGCTGCAGAACTTCACTGCATCAGCTTGGAAGTCCTCGGACCCCCGATAATCTTCCCGGCCCTTGGTCTCAGCCGCGACCAGCTGCGCAGGAACCTCAGCGATTTGCTCCTCTAGAGCCTTCTTTTCAAGGACAAGTTTTCCTCGGCAATCCGCCGCTCCTGCCGCTCCCGCTTCAGGAGCCCCTCGAAGTCACGAACCTGCTTTTGGCGGTCCCGAGTCTTTCGGTCGAGAATGGCCTGCTCCTTGGCCAGTTTTCCCCGCGAAGACTCGGAGGCCACGAGATCCTTCTCAAGCTTAGCTATGACAGCGGGAGCCCCCTTTGCCCGCACCTTCTCCAGGGCTTTCTCGAAGGCGAAGATGTACCCGAAGCAGCGGTTGATGTCCCCCATCTCCTGCGAAGGAAGGAAGGGAAGTATTAGCAGATGAGCAACCTGTTTTATTGACGAAGGAGCGAAAAGTAGAAGTCTTACCTCTATCCGACGGATGGACATTTCTTGGACATCCCGACGGATGTCCTCCCGATCCAAGGAAATCGGATACCTCAGAGTGGGCAGGATTGAGCCTGCTAGCAGATGTGGAGCCAGCTCTGGGTATGCGTCCCCTTGTCGGAGCTGGACCCCTTGCAGCGTTTGGATAGGGGCCAGGGAGCCTCCTTCTGTGCGGGGTCGAAGGCCTTGTAAAAAATCCCGTCGAGGGGGAGAGGGGAAGGACCGACTCGAGTCGTGGAGGGGCGCGCCTCCGACTCCCCCCGAGCTGGAGAAGGAGTGAAGTCATGGATGGGCGACGGTTGTCGATGTTGTGAAGAAGGCGAGGGGGCAGCCCCTTGGAGGTTGGTTTCAGTGGGGACTGCTCCGCCCTCCGACGAGGAATCAGGGAGCCACCCTCATCAGTCTCCTCGGAGGAGTCCAGGTTCTCCACCCGATGAAATAGATCGCCGGTCGGGGTCTCTCCAGCAGGGAAAAGTGGTGCCCCTGCTGAAGGAGGCGCCCCTGCTGAAGGTGGTGCACCTGCTGAAGCTCCAGCACCCGACGGAGCTCCTGAGTGACCTGCACCTAGAGGACGAGAGGCTTCAGAAACATAATCCAGAAGTTCGTTAGGGCCCTTACACCAAACGATGCGCCGAGAAACATATTGGTCCTTCCCGCGGTAGTTGTAGTAGCCCGCCTTCAGGACACGAGGAGTTTCCCCTCGGAGAACACGTTTGACATCTACGATACGGGCCTCCATGGTCGGAGGGACCAACTCCTTGGGAACTAGCTTCCTGTACGATTTAATAGCTAGGCGGAGCTTTTTACCTTCTTCAGCAGTCTAGACATCGAAGAGCTTGTCCACCTCCACGCGGCTCCGCTTTGTCCTCTCCGCGGAGGCAGATCCCGACGGAGCAATAGCTTTCTTGGCTGATTTCCTCTTCCGCGCAGTGCGGACAGCGTCGGTCTCCCCCTGCTTAAGGACGAGATTGGTCAGCACGGATACCTTCTTAGCTGCAAACAAATGGAAACAGAGATTAGAGACGTTACCCAAGGAACCCTATTGGAGGGGCCGTAGAAGAGTTGACCCCCGGAAACTATGTCGAGGAGGCGGATCCCGGCATTCACCAGGTCCCGCTCCGTCAGTGAATTGGCATCGAGGGGAGTATAGGACTCCCCCCATCGGTAAAGCTGGATAAGGTGAAGGGTTTGGAAGTCGTCATCGGAGTAGGTGTGGTAAGCGGGAGGAGAGTCCGCTTCCACCTCCCATCGGGGCCACGGGATCGAAGAATTCTGGATGAAGAAGTAGCTCCTCTTCCTCCCACTGTTATCCGACCCCATGTCTATCAGGAGTCCCCGACCCTTGACAACCTTAAGCGAGTGGTGTCTTGTTCCACTTGGGCATCCTAGGGTAGAAGGCACAGACCCCCGCCTCATTGCACTTCATCCCGTAGAAGGTTCTGAAGAGCTGGAGGCTGTAAACCCACTTCTGTCAGAAGTAGAGGACTTGGAAGGCGTTCCAGAGGCGGATGGCGTGGGGAGAGAAAGTGGTGGGATGCGTCTTGTAGTGTCGGCACATCTCGACCAGGGTGCCGCAGAAGGGGAATCGAATCCCCGCCGATATTTGCCCAGTAGAGACAAATACCTCCCCTTAACGGGGACGGGTAACCTCAAGGTTACTCGAGAGGCGGGGCCAAGGATATGGGAAGCGAGGTTCCCAGGTAGAGGTGATGCATCCCTCCCGGAGAGCTGCATCGTAAGCAGTGCTAGAAATCTCGTTGAGTGCATAGTCGAAATTGAAGGGCTTTCTCCCCACGGAATCGGATCCACTATCTGAAATCAGCCATGGCAAGGAAAGGCACATTGGGTTTTTTCGGAAAATTACGAACGAATTAAGCAAAAAGGAAGGAAAAGATATACAAGCAACAGGGAAGAAATCCTTACCAGACATGATGATTTGAAGTAGGAAGGATGAACTTGATGTTGCCGGAAAGATTGTTCAGAGAACAGGAGGCCAGAGAAGCACTTGAGTATTCGAAATCGCAGAGCTTGAGTTCTCACAATCGCAGAGAGCTTTTAGAATTTTGGAAACGGTAAAGGGGAAACAGTGCCCAGGGTTAGGGTTTATAGGGGAAGAGGACAAGTGAAAGGACATTCTGATCTGAATCGTCGAAGTCGAAGCGTTTAAATCTGAACCGTTGAGATGAAACGTGCAGAATGGCAACGGGCGTAATGATGAAACGGCCTGAAAAGCACTTTTTTCAGAAAAAGCAGGCGCGAAAAATCAGGCACAGGTGCCAAAGACGTCGCTTCGTTATCTGCTGCATTTAATGGCTGGGGAACCGAGGAGTCTTCTCAAATTTGGTGGTTATCCTCAAGATATCGAGGAAACGTGAACGAGAAGATTCGTATCAAGTGATTGTACCACGGGAAAGTTCCCCGACTCCGATGTCGAGAGGTCGGGAGTTGAAAAGACACGACGAACTGAAAGTCCCTCATGTCTTGGGTGCAAATGATAGGTTTCGCTATGGCCGTTAGGCCCTTTAACGTCGAGGAAACGGTGAATAGGCCCACTGGGCCCTAAAAGGAGGTCAAGAAGACCAAGACGAAGGGTCCCGACAGCGGAAGTCCCGATGATGAAAGGTCCCGAAAGAGTCGGTCCCGATAGGCGAGCTGGACGCTCCCGATGAGATGCCTTTAAGTAGGCCCCGATGATGAATCCCTGAGAATGATTGGCCCAGTCACGATGACGAGGGGCCCCGAGCGGTGACGCAATGAGATAACTCTGGAGTCTCCAATATTAGTCGGTACTTGCTAGCAGAGGTTGAGGCCGAGATACGCGGAGCGTGGCCGAGATAAGCGAGATCATGGCCTAGATAGGCGGGATCGTGGCCGAGATACGCGGAGCGTGGCCGAGATAGGTGAGATCATGCCCGAGATAAGCGGCTGAGATAAGCGGAATATGGGCTAACCACCCCAACGGTTCACCAGGTAACTGAGGTACCTCTTCGCCTATAAAAGGGCAGAGGTTACCTCAGATCAGGTATGTTTTGAAATATACTATTTGAGATTACTGCTTGCCAGTTTATACGAGAACTCATTTAAGCATCGGAGAGGGATTCTGGGTCACCGCCCGGTCTATCCCCTCTTGCAGGATTACGTGGAGCGAAGGAGCTTGGATCGCCGTCAAAACCGTACCGGAATTCCACCGTGATCCAACACCCCCCTTTTTACATGGTTCGGCCGAAACCCTTGTACCAAATAGGGTGGAGTTGCCTTTTTGGCAACTCCACCCAATACTATGTATAGGGGTGACTCCTAAGGGTTTAAACACATAATTAAGAACAAGGATCTCCATTGGAAAAACTCTTCACCCTAGTCTAAATTCCGGCACCATCAATATCAAGTCTGAGGTTTCATCTCCGTTGAAGAATCGATCAGAGGTCTTGTTGTGGAGCTACATCGCGTGGGACTTCTTCTGACGAAGAAATTACACGTGGTTCCGACCGGAGGATCAGAACTTCCTCCACATCGTTCTTGGATAGGAAAGTTAAAAGGTATGTGTACTAATTCCGCTGCGTAGATTAGATTTCTTGCTAGTACACGTTTAGCATTCCGTAGTATTACGTCCCCGTAATCCAACACCCTCCGTGTATAACATTGATTATGCCACGCTTTGCAAGAGGTGGGGTGTCATTCTCCTTCTACTTTCCTTTATTCCCTCTTTCTGATGGTTCTACTCGGGACTTCTTTGGACGCTTATCGCCTTGGTCCACATACAGCTTCAAATCGCCTTTTACGATGATATTGTTCACGCGAAACTTTAGGCTTACGCAGCTATCTGTCTCATGTCCATAGACTTCGTGGTTTTCACACCACTTATCTTGTTCCTTCCCGAGCGGACCCTTGCGGAAGTTGGTTTGTTTTCTCCACATATTTGCTTCTTTCATCGTCTTCAAAATCACAGACAAAGGCGCATTTAGCGGGATGCACTCAGCAAGGTTGAACTCCCTGGAATTTTGAAAGTCTGATTGGAATGGCCTTTTTTGAGGCTGCCACTGCTTGTTGTTCTCCTTAGCGCGGGATGCGCTCAGCTTTGCCTTGTTTTGTTCTCTGAATCTTTCCAGATCTACGAACTCCTTCACCCTTGCTGTAAGCTCTTCCAATGTCTCAGCTGGACGCTTTGACATTTTCTCAGCGAGCGAGAATCCTTTCCTTCCAAGTTTGTTTATGAAAGCGTGCACAATCTCTCCTTCCGTCAGGTTGCCTTGATTGTCAGATATGTTTTGATTGAAACAGATGTAGTAATCCGCCAATGATTCATCGTTTTGTTGTTGTACATCATTCAATGCATTGGTACCCTTCAAGAGAGTGCGTTCCCCCATATAGCGTTGTATGAACTTCGACTTTAGGTATGGCCAGGAAGTTACACTTCCGCAAGGTAGGGAGAAGAACCAGTGCGAGGCTGTTCCTGCCAATGTATTGGGGAATGTCATGGCGACATGATGCGGATTGTCTGTCCTTACCAGCAAGGATGCCTCGTGCTGTTGCACGTGTTCGATTGGATCTTCCTTTCATCGATACTTGTCTATTCCCAATCTATACAGAGCGTCTGGTACGCGGCTGTACACTAACTCGTCAGCAAATGGGTGTGACACATTCTCTTCCAACGCCTACATTCTTTTCAGCTTTGACTCTCGCATCTTCTTTTATATTACTGCCTCCAAGGCCTTTGCTGTGAGACCTGTGATTGGGATCTCTTCATTGATGAAAGTTCTTCTCCATCCCGCGTTGCGATGGATGTCAGCATTGATTTGACTTGTTCCTTGGAGGGAGACTTCCTTGTGCTGCTGCTGCGAGCGGGTACGTGGAGGTTATCTTCTTGCTTCTTCTAGATGCTGCATACTTCTGTACGGAGTGCATGAGCGTGCTGGCTCCTGCCTTGGTTGCTGGTACTGGAATGTACCTTCTGTGTATTGGCCTCCTCCTCCTTGTTGTTGTGACTCTTTTCATCCGGTGTCGTGCGACACTGCTCCTGCCGGGGCAGCTTGGTTGTTGACCGGAGGTGAAGGTGGCGGTGGCGGAGCAAATCCTTGGTTTCTCAGATTCTCTCTGAATGCTAGCAATTCTTCAAGAGCTGCCATCATGGCGGGTGTGACTTGTGGCACAAGGTTGGCACCTCCTTGTTGCTGCTCAAAACCCTCAGCTGGCATCCCGTAAGGGAACTCTTCATGCCTCCTTGGCTCGAATCCGGGCGGTGGTGTTCCGTGCGGTGTAGTCTAGACTTCTGGGCCGTGCTGTGCGGCTGGCACACTCCCTGATGGCACGGAGGAAGCAGTGGACGCTGCTTCAGGTATGTGCGAAGGTCCAGGTTGACCTCTCATCGGCTTCTTGGCTGAGGTATCAGCTTTCCTTGGGCGACCGGGGCCTCTCTTTTTCTCCTGCAGGTTGACATCATCCGAAGGAGATTGATTGCTTGCCATAGCTCGTGGTACGATGCAACTTTTTTTTCGAATCTCGCGGACGGCGCCAAGTGTTGCGTCAAATCCAACCGGGTAGTCGGACTCTTCAGAACTTCGGGTTGGGGACACGTCAGGTGTCGGAAATGGACTTTCTGGTGTCGGCAAGGGACTGTCAGCAATGTGCACTTTTCGGCAAGGTACGGCTGTCGACAGTGCAAGCTTGTTGGCAAGGTAAGCTTATCGGCTTCGCGCGCTCCTATCCTACATGAAGGGCGATAACCAGCACTGAGGGGGGGGGGGGTGGTGTCGGTTGAACCCTCTCTGATGCTTAAATGAGCGTCTAGAGAGAGAAAAAATTCTAGAGAGAGGTCAGAGCTCCAAGGCCAAAATCTAGAGAATGTGTTCAAATGGGTGGCCAAGGTCTCCTATTTATAGGCAACCTCAAAGCGGGTTTTTGTGCGGTTCGACGCCGGTCTAACAGAAAATAGGAATCGTCATCTAGTTAAGCTTTGGAGAACTCTTAACTCTTCGTACATAAAAAAGCGTGCGGTGTTCGACAGCATTCCGGACCTCATTGGACTTAGAATCCGACGGGGTCCAGATCACTTGGGACAATCCGGACTGTCTGGATTGCTGGGCAATCCGAAGTCGGTCTGGATTTCCTAAGCAATCCGGAGGCTCGGTCCGGACGCATACGCCGCGCCTCCGGACCGTTTTCGAACCTCGGATATTGTATTTGGGCATGTATGTGATTTTCGACGTGTTTGCGAAGTCCTGAATGTAAAAAGGAACACAAATTAGGAAGATATCCAACAAGACAAACAACGATTCATCAGTCATCTAGCCTAACCGACCACCAGTAAACCAATGGAAGGGGGCCGTTTAAAGATTTCACACTGTATTCTTCTCTTTTCGAATAGGTCAGTCTCTTTGTAAACGGTTTAATCGCTACTTTAACCGTAACTGGGAGCTTTTATATACACCCGATCTTGGCTTTCCCAAGGTTCTTTTAAAAATTTTATAGCATTTATCATTCAAGCATGCATAATTCTACATCACTAGCAAATTAACGCATGCGATCATATCCTAAAACTATCATGCATACGCATCATGCGTAGTCACTCCATATAAAATATGCATATTTGGCGACTAAATATCGTTTTAAATATTTGGGGCTGATTTGAAATTCATGCTTATAAAATCATGCGTACTTCTAGACATGGATCCTACCAAGATCACTCAGCATAGCATGTCTATCCTAGTGCGCAACTCATTAATTGACAACAGGGCTCTGCCCCAAGCATGCAATATCTAGCTAGGTTGACCTAGTCAATACTCAATCCTAACATGCATTCATATCAATATAGAACAATTGAAATTATACCCACAAAATTATTTAGTCCCATAATCATTCATTTTCTGAGATCCATCCCTATAACCAAAACTAGGCATCAGGTTTGATTAAAACGTAAAAATATCAAACCAATTCTCGTTGTTTAGGTAATTTTAAAGTTAAAAAACATTTGGATTTTAAATTTGACCCGATTCAATCTCAGTTGTGTAGGATTAAGGGGATTAATACTATGGAAACAAAACGCTAGATATGTGCATTGACTAATACGCAGCGGAATAAGCTGCATGTTGGATCCTGACTCTTCACGGGTCGTTGACTCGAAAGTCGTCGGGTCCTTGAAGTGTTGTGTAGTTATGCTGACGGTTTTTCTGAGCTTGTGGGTGTCTGAAAGCCGTGGGTGTCTCACGATGTCTGGATACGCGCGAACCTTGCGGTATGTGCGTGCCTCACGGAGTATGCGCATATGCGCGCCTTGCGAAGTATGCGCGTGTGCACGCCTTGTGGGGTATGTGCATGTACGCGTTGTGGGGACCCAAACTAGACGGTATGTCGGGTCCTGGTATGTATGTCTGAACGTGTTGCGGGTAGTTGGGTCGTTGTACAATGTCCTATACGCGCTTTCCTCTTGAGACCTGCACACGGGACAATATCGTACACCATGCTGACGGGGGAGGAGGGTGGAGTGCGATGAACCCTATCCGATGCTTAAATCAGAGATCTAGAGAGAGAAAGTTAGAGAGAAGTCTGAGCTTCCTTGTCAACTTAATTATGAAAGGGGTGACCAAGGCTCCTATTTATAGGGAACTTTGGACTCTAACCCGGTTTAATGTAAAAATACGAACCGGACGTGGACGGGAGTAAAGTCGACATCAGGAAGGTCCGCGCGTGCCGTGTATACGTATGAGTTTGCGTGTCATCGGGATGAAAAATCCAAACCACACCGAGGTATTACGACAATCAGGTGTGGTCCGGATTGTCGTGACAATCCGGAGGAGTTTTCGGTCCGGGACGCGTACCCGCGCGTGCCGATCCGTTTTAAGTTCGCGGCTAAGTAATTTGAAACCGTCAGTGGGTTTGACGTGTAAACGACATTCAAATATATAAAACGAACCCGAATCAAGCGTATACCCATCATTTCCCCGCAAGTCAAGTAGTGGTGTGGCTCTTGCTTGACTCTATTTTTGATAAAGTATACATTCGATTTAAGCTTGGGTGTTACCTCGATGGGGACATACTGTCCGTTGGCGTGTGGGCCTCGACATCGCGTATCCCGTCTCTTGTTTAATGAGAGCGACTATAACTGCCAACATGGTTAGTGCAGCGAGTATACATATGTAATATATACACATATAACAATATGAGTTTATGTATGCAACATGGACATAAACACTATCGTGTATGCAAACACAGTGTATGCGCGTATGTGAGCAAACACGCGACGTGTGATGTTATGAATTTAACATGTTAATATGGGCATATATATATGCGATGATATGGGTATAAGTATATGTGTGCTAGGATTATAATAATAAACACGTGACATGGATATGTAAACGTGTGTATGTATTTGTAGACATGCATATGTATGTGCGGGTATGTAAGCTTGGATTTATGCTAAAGACTCATAAAAAGTGTTAGACAAATCAAGGAGAGGTAAACCTTTACCCTCACTTTATACAGAGGAGTGTGTGTCACAGACGCGCTGGTCCTGAGACTACGAGGTGTCATGCATCTGCCGCGTCGTTGACGAAGGCCTCGTAACAGGAGTATGTTCGCAACAAATATATCGAGAGACGAGGCCTTTATCGTTATTGTATTGCCCCCGGAGTAGGAGTGTTTGTAGTGAGGTGGCTGGGTATGCGCGTAGATCATATAGGTGTATGTAGGTGCCAGTTCGAATCATAGGCGCACTAGCCCCTTAGTTGCGAGGTGTTAGGCCTCCGACGTGTTCTCGATGAATGTCCCATGATAGATGTGTGTTGGGTCGCGCAGACGCGCGTAGTGCCGTATAGGCTGTATAAGTGTCGGGACGAGGCCCTTATTGATATTGAGTTGCCCCCATATAGAGGTTGTTCGCTATGTAGTAGTTTGGACATATAAGTCCGTAGGTGTGGAGTTGCCCCAGTGTCGGGTATGTTCGCTACATAGTTGTCTCGGACGCGGGATGTTGACCCTTGTGCTGACTGCTACTTGGGTATTTCAAAGTAAGGTGCGTTCCACGACTGCTACTTGGTTTTTCCAAGGTAGGGTGCATTTGGCGACTGCTACTTGATGTTTACATGGTAGGGCGCAGGTCATAGGTTGACGAGGTGACGTGCCTTGTTGTATAGGACGGAGGTCGACGAGGCGACGTGCCTTTCCATGGTATCGGTCAGAGGTCGACAAGGCGACGTGCCTTTCCATGTTGTTGCCGCTACCAGCTCTTTTCAAGATAGAATGCTTCCTGTGATCGCTACATGATCGTAGATATGTTGATGTGACGCACTGACATTAAAGTCGTTTGGCGATTTGCGGACATAATAGACACTTAGAGGCGCGTGGACATTATAGCCATTTAGTAGTGCACGGACCTGATAATCGCTTCAAGAAATGCGGCCATGATAGCCGCATAGAGATTTGTGGACATGATAGCCACTTGGTGTATTTGTTAGTTGCTTTGTATGTGAGGTTATAGATCTCGCATTGACATGTCTACGCGTGTGCGCGGTGTTGCCCTTAGGGGCTTATACTTTGAATTTGGAAGCGGATCGTTATCCCTTGTCGATGTATTGAAACATGCGCGCGCTGGGCCTTGTATCTTATTATTATACTCAGTTTTTGGACGAGAGGTACTGTTCGCCCTCTTAGTGTATCGACGTGCGCGTGCTACACTAGGTGTCCCCGTACTTAGTGTTTTAACGGTAGGTGTAACTCCTCCTTCTGGGTGCGTTTACGCGCGCGTGCTGCGCTTAGCATCTCCATACTTAGCTTTCGAACGAGGGCCGTTGCTCCTCCTCTTAGTGTGTTGACGCGCGTGTGCTGCACTTAGCGTCTCCATACTTAGCTTTCGAACGAGGGGCGTTGGTCCGCCTCTTAGTACGTTGAAATGTGCGTGCTCTACGTTTGGTATGGTAGTCCCTGCGAATCTCACATGCTGGCGATCTTAGAGTAACAACGTTACACTATGACTTTTTACGACTTCTAGTTCGTTGGCCTTTCTTCTAACGTGACAGATCGCGTTGTTGCTGTTGCGGACACTCCGCCTCGTTCCAAGACCAAAAGAGCTGACTCCAAGGTGCGTCCCTCGAGCGATCCCAAGCGGTCAAAATCTGACTGTGGCGAGCCGTCCAACATTAAGGGTCAGGCTCGCATACCTGCTATGTCTGTCCCCCGGTCGAGGGACGGGACCTTGGAGGAGAAGTCTCCTCGTCAAGGTGTTTAACTTGCTTTATTTTTTTTGCTATACTGTGATGTTTGGGATTTCTTGTTTATCTTTGTGTTCATTCATAGGTATTGCGTCCTTTGCCGCGCTCACCCGAGCTGACTTGGTTTGTCCTGCCAAGGACGCTATCACTGGTTGGGAGTGGGCACCCTTTGCTTGTTGGGGGGCCACGTTTTGCCAAGGATGCCAGCTTGACTACTCCCGAGGTGGGAATACGTGTGTTCCAGCAGATCATTCCTCCTGTCGATCGAAAGGTTCGTCCGAGCGAACCTGAGGATGCGCACTCGTATGCTGAGAGTGCGATGACATGTCTTGCACCTGTGAGTATTCATCCTTACTCTTTTATATCTTGTATGCATGTTTGTGTTGTTTTTACAACTTGTTTGTCGTTGACCTCTGTGTTACTCTTATAGTTTGCTTTCCGTATGACGAAACTTTTCCTCCTTTGTGATTGAACTCACAGAGGAGAAGAGGGCACTCCAGGAGAAGTGCGGCATGGTATGTCGCGAGCTGGCGAGCGCGAAGGAGAAGGCACGCTTCTTTGACTCGAAGGTTAGAGATTTAGAGACGGGAACCTCATCTAGTCAGGCTCGAGTTGTTACGCTAGAGTCTGATGTTGTTGCCCTTCAGAAGAAGGTTGCTAAGGATAGCGAGGCGCATGGCCTTGCCTTGCAGGGTGTGCAGGATAAGGCATATGAAGAAGGCCAGGTTGACTGAGTGGTGGAGTACTAGGATTCAGAGTCCTATATGACTGAGTTTTGGGCAGGTGCTGACGACCTGTTGTGCGACTCCATCGAGGGCTTTATTGAACAGGTATATACCATTGCCCCCGATTTCTATTTTGATCATTCATGTGTATATGCCACGTTTTCCACTGGACATGTGGCTGCCTTGCGTATTAGGGATGGGATTGTTCCCCCGCCTGCTGAGGTGCCTGCCCCTGTGGTTATTGAGGTGAATGCCCCTGAGGATGTTGAAGTGGATACTCGCCATTATGAGTTGGTATTTGATGAAGATGGTGAGGTGAGTATAGTGGTGGGGGCTCCTCTTGATGAGTTGTTGTCGAGGCATGCAGAGATGCTGTTGTTGTCGAGGCATGCAGAGATGCTGTTGTTGTCGATGTTCTTGACGTGGCGTCGGGTTGTCGTTGGTTTAATATCAAACCTTGGTATATAGTTTTGATTCCCCGTGTCGGGTTGAGGTTGCACTTGGGGTAATGTCTCTTTGAACTTTTTATGCTTATGTTTTGATGATTGACATTGTTGTATAAACTTGTCTTGAAAAGTTCAGTAATGCATGATAACTTCGTAGTAATATTTCATACATTTGCTTTCATGATTGTCTATATGGTGTGGACTGTAGAGTAGAGTTGAGACTCGTCCTCTTATTGGATGTAGCATCCGTAGTTGTAGTTAGGAGATATATGTCTCTGCGTTGCATGCCCCTCTTGGTTATACCAAGGCATGGTGTAATGAGTATGTGGTAAACACATTGTTGTATGCTTGTCGTATTTCATAGGTAGTAACGCGCTAGTCTTTTAGAATGACGCTTGGTATTTTTGTGTAGTAATGCGCAAAGCCTTAAAGTGATGCTTGGCATTTATGGGTAGTAATGCGCAAGGCCATTGCCCTGGTACTTGGCATTTATGGGTAGTAATGCACAAGACCCACACTCATACGTAAACATGTCGTCTCGACGAGGCGAGGCCTTAGTTTTTACCATCTCTTAATCCACTCTAAGGCGATGTTGTCACAAGACGCTACTTGTTAGTTTGATGCGTTTTTCGATCCGTTAGTTGGGAACACCCCGCGTAACGTTGTTGCAAAGAGTTCTGATGGCTAACCCAATTACTTTACTTGCGATGCTAGTATGCCTCCACTTTGTTATTCAAATGGGCGTGACAGTGTTAGTGTAATACGCCTTGTAGTTTATACCGTCTTTTGAAAGTGTTTTATTTTTTGTACTATGGATACCCCCGACGTATCGTTGTTGCAAGGCGTTCAGCTGGCTAGTCCTGTTACTTACCTTGCGGTGCTACTACACCTCTACCTAGTTATTCCAGGGGGCTGTACAAGATCGAATTACACGACTTGTAGTTTTTTCCGTCTCTTTGGCCAATCCAAGGCGACGTTTGTGGCAAGACACTACTTGCTTAGTTGAAGTGTTTTGTTTCTGTTATTCATTCACGGACGAGATAACGTTTTACAAGACTCAACTTGTAGGTTTGGTGAGTTTTTCGCTGCGTTGTGCGTTGGGGCGATGGTAGGATATGCTCCTACGACGTAGAAGGGTGGTACATAATAAAGAATGCTACTTGTGGGTAGTAGTAGGTTCTCATGGGGTTGCCCTCGTAAAGAGGATGTCGCACCATGTAATAGTGTGGGGTGGAATCACGCGCGCTTGCTTAGTAATCTATGTTGGGTGTCATTTTCCGCAGCAAGATGTCATGGGGTATCCCTCATAAAGAGGATGTCGCGCCATGTAATAGTGATATTTACTAGGTGTCCTTTTCAACAGCAAGATATCATGGGGTTGCCCTTGTAAAGAGGATGTTGAGCCATGTAATAGGTTGGGGTTGAGGATGTTGCACCATGTAATATATGACAGCCTCTTGTTTGAAAAGTCCAAGGAATTGTCGTTGTAATCATGGGGTTGCCCCCGAGCAGGGATGCCGTGCCCTGTTACTTGTAGATAGTTTTTAGAAAAAATATCGAGGATCTAGTTGCGTAGAATAGACATAATAGATGTCGCGTGAGAAAGAGCATATTGAGTACTCGTTGTTGACGTCGACTGTTGACATGTTTGGTGGCGTATAATATAGGCCGCTTGTTGTGTTTAGCGTAATAGCTTGTATTGTTGATGCAAGTTATATGCGTAGGATCCGCTACTTGGTGTAATTCCAGAATAGGGAGTATATGTGTGTAATGTACCTGTAAAAAGGCATGCAGTTCCTTAGATAGTTGCAATCTTTGCAATTTGATAGAGAATAGATGAAGTTATGTGACCTTCTTCCATTATTGCGTGTATTGAAATTTTAGTAAGAATACTCCTTTTGGTTGACAACGTATGTTAGGTGTGGAACTATTCAAGAGTCTCTAGCTGCATGTGTTCGTTGATACATTGCTCTTTGCATTTTCTATTCGATGCGCGTTAGTGAGTCCATAGTGTGATGCGCATGCATGTATGTGACCACTACTTGGTATTGTTTCCAAGGTAGAGTGTGATGTTTGATTAGTTTGCTAGATGAAATGTCGTGTGCTGACATTAGCTTTGACACTTGCTGCGACGATGCAAATGATACATGCGCGATCGCCACTTGGGTTAGATTCCTAATTAAGGATCTTGTAGATAGAGAATTCCAAAGAGTGTTGTATACAACCTCTATTGGTTTGCCTTTGATACATCTCTCGTATCTGTATATAACCTATCTCCAATTGTTTCGCATTGATTCGAGATATGTATTGGTTAATAAATAATATGGAACTATAAGCCACCTTATATCAGGTTCGGCTAGTTCGTTCTATTCAGTTTGTAATCACAATATGACTAGATCAGACTATTCGCGACTAGTCTGTTCCGTTCAGCTTGCATTACGTTCTGACTAAATCAGATTATACGGGGTAGACATCTTACCCAAGATGTTTGTTCTACTCAGTTCAATACTTCGCAAAGAGTTATTACCTCTCTTTCGGGTTTCGGCAATATGCCAGTTACATGGACTTTTTTTAGTAGAAGATATCGCCTTTCGAGGGCGATACCTGATGTTGATATCTTAGGTTGAATCCGTATAGGATGTTGAAGTTGTTTACCTCATATTTGGCCTCCTCTTAGAAAGGGTGGTGTCGTGTGTTCGCGTGTTCACGTATTCTCATGTTCACGTGTTCGCATGTTCCCGTGTTCAAGTGTTTGCATGTTCGTGTGTTCGCGTGGCGCGTGTTCGCGTGGCCTTTCATTTCTGAACTTCTTCCCTATAATTAGGTGGGGTGACAAGCACTTATCGTTCGGTGCCCCCCAAGTCACTTGGCAGTCACACCGTCTATCTTTGTTTAGGTGTGATGAGTATCTCTTGTAAGTAGGATACCGCTAAACCCTTGTAATAGTCATAGTTCACGACGTGACCCCTTTCTTGCGACGAGTGTCGGGCATTTCTCTTGGTGATTGTTGTGTGGCAACGACCATACCTGAGGAGGATTTGTAAATTCCCTCCCTCCTATTCCTTGCATTTTGATGCTAGTGTATTTGTTGGTGGGATTGAGTAGGGGTAACTGTTCCTGTTAGATATCTGTCCAATTCGGGTTCGTATTTACATTTCGAGCCTCGTAAAATATCCTAAAACCCGTAAAACACCCTTTCGCGGACACCCAAGTCTAAAACGGTCCGGGATACGCGCAATTCCCGGGCCGAAGGACTTCCGGATTGCCCTAAGGTGATCCGGACCCGTCCCGGATTGCTTTTAGCAATCCGGGTAGGTCCGGATTACCGTTTTTCTCCGTGCTCGTCCCGATTATTTTTGCCGATTGCGAGAAGTCGATGCACGCATAGTCCACCTTGATGACGGTATAGGTATTCCTACATACCGACATCAAGCCATTCAAAACTGAGCATGATCCTTAGGTTCCCTATAAATAGGGGTCTAGGTCTCTCATTTTAGCCAACTCCCTCACTTTTGGACTTGAAATGCTCTGACTTCTCTCTAAGGCTTTCCCTCTCTAGAAGTTCTAACTTGAGCGTCGGAGTGGGCCCAACCAGCATTCCCCCCTCCCACACTGGTTACTGCCCCTCGTGCAGGACCCGAAGATCAAGAGCTCAAGGTCGAGGATTGGGATTTTAGCTCGATGATTGTGTATTAAGGATTGCAGCGTTCCCGTCCTTATACATACATCTCGAGCCCGATCGTGAAGGAAGAAGCCTGTTCGTGAAGGAAAAAGCCCGAAGCTGCCCAAGTGGTGAAGCGAACATAACATTTGGCGCCGTCAGTGGGATTCAAACAAAAAGCCATTCCGCACCGCGAGCTATGACTAGAAGAAGACCAAAGAAGGCGGGTGCAGACAAGCCGAAGCCGACAAGAAACCAACCAGGACGTTCTCACGTTCCAGATACAGGGTCTACTGCCTCATCCGTGCCAACCGCAAACGTGCCTTCCGCACAGCATGGCCTTAAAGTCCAGAATACAGCATACATTGCATCCTATCCGAAAAAGATGGCAAACGTACATATGATCCATCGAGACTTTGATGTTGAAAGCGAGAAGTCGTACGAGCAAGAAGTGTATGTTGCAAAGACAATACACAAGTCCCATGATACCAACATGGAGTATGTCGACATAAAGATGCCGCCTTTGAAGATGTCATTAGTTTTTCATCAAAGGACAAAGAGCACATTGCGTACCACGACGCCTCGGCCATAACAACGCAGAAGCCGACAAGAAGTCGACTTGGATCCTCCCACATGCCTGTTGCCACATCCAATGCCTTCTTCATGCCAACAAGAAGTGCATCCTTCGCACAGTACGACCAAGGAGTCCTCCAATACAAAGGTGTCAACCTGCCATCACCTGTCACTCCCACCATGATGACCGCGCTCGAAGAGCTGCTTGCATTCCGAAAGATGTTAAGGAACCAAAGATATGCCCCGCCACCAGCACCTATGCCTCCAATCAACGGACAAGTCGAGGAGACAACAACAAAGTCCCGAGTCACAAGTCATCAAGACACACCGCACCAAGGAATAAGGGGGCAATACACCTTCCAGTACCAACAACCAAGGCAAGGAGCTGCACGCTCATACAACCCGTATGTGATAGCACAACACCAAGAAGGGGCATGGAAACAACCTCCAACCTCCCGCTCAAAAATATACAAGGAAGGTTCTTCCACGAGGACAAGCCAAGACGATGCGAACATCCGTCACAAGGAGGGACGGAAAAAACCTGTTAATGACGATGATGTCCCAATCACGGGACTTACAACAAGAACCTTGAAGGCAATAATTGAGGAAAAGATAGACGCTTCCTGGGTAAAGAGACAACCGCAACAAAAGAAGCCATTCCAGTCAGACGTCCAAAGGCTCAAAAACACCAATCTCGCCAAATGTGTTCCATTGAACACACCTCTGTCCGTCATCTTGAAAGAGATAAAGAAGACCAAGTTTTGAAAAAGCCCTCCAATTTCCGCAAGTGCCCATTGGGAAAAGATGAAAGCAAATGGTGTGAAAATCGTGAAGTGTATGGCCATGAGACGGAGGACTATGTTGGACTAAGGTTTCATGTAAACAACTTAATCTTAAAAGGAGAAATGAAGAAGTATATCGACCAAGGCAATAAGCATCAAAAGAAGTCTCATGTGAAGTCTTCAGGAAAAGGCAAAGGAAAAGAAAAGGCGAATGATAATCCACATATCGCCAAGCGCCGGAAAAACAACGTCACTCATGGAACCAATCATGACGGCTTATACAATCCTTGGAGCACGAAGGAGGAGGAAACAAGTTTCAAAATCCCGGAAAACAAACTTCACCGTCCACTTGAGCCAATTACTGCCTTCCTTGGCAAGAACGTTGAATAACGGTGCAAGCACCATAAAACTGGGGGGCATGGCACCAACATTGTTCATCCCCAAAGGAGGAGATTGAAGAGCTCAACACGCTAGATGCACTGAGGATCTATGTGGCACGTGGCAGAATCAACTTGCCGACAAATCACCTATGAAGACGTCAAACACATCATCAATCCCTTTATCTCCATTTTTGCATACCTACTTTAAGTCTTTTTAGATTAAGTACAACTTATGTTTATTAGCTATAGTAATTTTCAAAAGGAGCGATCAGTAGACGCTTTCCTGTAGTCCGTTGTACGAACTCCAAATATCTAATGAAGGTTAAATCTACTTTCGTAGGTACATTACTATATCATGCATACTACCTTGGAATAACGTTAAGTAACAACTACGCACATATTAATTGCGTCAACAACACAAACTATCGCACTAGGAGCAACAAACGGCTTAGGCCATACAACATTCCCCATGCAACGGAGCCTCAAGCATTCTATATGAACAAGACTAAAAATCGCGTTGCAATAATAAATAAGACGGGGGCATTACCCAAGTGACAACGTCATCAACATTATGGAAGATAGGAATTCAGGATACGCTCCTATGTTATACGCACGCATGTGCCAAACCCATCACGAGAAAAGAGTTAGAAATTATCTCCAACATCCAGCAAGTCCACCCTTGTCAAGAATACAAGAAGAATCGTACCACTCAAAATGTACGCCGACAGCGAAACCTAATCTTCGGACAAAATAAAGGAGAAGATGAGGATTCCACCAGTATAACACCTCTCAACCATATGCACAATCGTCATACAGACATAACCTCAAAAAGAGTCACAAGTGTATGAAGAAACACATCAAATAAACCAAGGCCCCTTGAAAGTGAACACATGAAGCATACATCGCAAAGCCAGCACATTAATTCAACACCGCGCAATGCGCAATAGGAGAAGGAGAGCAACAACTCCAAATCAACGTTCCGTTCGTGATTGCAGAAAACCTTGACGCATATAAAGGAATCCTAAGGTATACAACCATGAACAAGTGGGGTATGATAGCGTCAACATCACACCAAAAGATCAAATTTCCAACAAAGGCAGGAATTGGTGAAAGGAAGGGAGATCAGCAGCTATCAAAAGACTGCTACAAGGTTGCACTCCAACATAATGTCAAGACAAACAATAGTGGAATTCCTGTCATTGATGAAAACCCAAGGGTAGATCATGCACGTCCTGCTTTCGTCGAAGCATTACAAGAAATCAAGATAGATGAATCAGAATGGATGGTCCAAATATGCGCATCACAGTCAGAAGATGAAGTAATAGAAACCATCAGGAAACAACGGTACGACTGCCAAGCCACTTGGAGGGCACCAAGCTGACAAGTGCTCGGCATTCCACCGAAGTGAAGAAACGAATAATTGCAAGAACACGCGGTACCATTCATCTAAGAAGGAAACACCAAGCAATGATCATATATAGGCATGTACATCATGCTAAGGAGGTATCAACGCGAATCAACTAGAGGACGCATACAATAATGCATAGTCGCTGTTCATACAGACATACTCACAATCACATATAGCGGATGATACTTGGAAAAGCTTCGCTCCCGACATATGCGCACCTATCGCGTCCGCACATAGGGAAGTTTCCTGCAGAAACAAAGAGTCCTCGTATCAGACTCATTTACGTTATCTATTATATGCATTATTAAAAAGAAAATTTCATAACTCCATATTTTTGCAAACTTGCAAACATTGCAACTATCTAACAAAGAGCAACTCTGTTCGTAGGTACATACTACACTATGATTACTACATGGGAATTATGCCAAGTAGTAACATATGCACATAATATCTACTTCAACAATACAAGCTAAGCATTATGTTCAAGGAGGGATTTATGGTATACAACACCAACATATCTATTATCTATACCAACATGGAGTTTATTTCTCCATCCATAACAGCGGCTATATCAAGAAGATGTCGGCAACACAAAGCCATCGCGCCATGTGCACAATCAACTTATATCTGGCAATAACAACTTGCGGGTTATCTACAAAAAGGGACTTAATAAAATTCTCTACTCAAAGTTACGACTATTCCAAAGGCGTCAACAGCAAGCAATATCTTTGGTAAACACCAAGATTTACTATCAAAACTAGCATGTTGTGGTATCCTCTTTGTAAGGGAAAACCCCATGTTTACTTCTAAAAAATGGCATGTTGCGAAATGCTCTTAGAAGCAAATCCTCATGTTCATAGCCATTCCCTGAATAGAAACAGGATGCGGCAAATGCAATGATGGGACTGATCACCCCACCGTGGCGGAAGTCCTCTTGTTAGACGACAACCCCACACACTAAAAGTATGCATACTCTCTTAAGGGTTCATACACCATGAAGAATTAGGTCTGAAAAAGGATAGCTTCATGTTATACGCCTTTTAAAGAAAACCTTGTACAAAACTCATCAACTTACAAGTTGAATCTTGTATAACGTTATCTTGCTCTTTAGCATTTAACGCAAAAACAGAAAAATAAGCAAGAAATATCTTGCAACAACGTCGCCTTAGAGTGGAACTAAGAGACGGTATAAACTTAAGTCTTGCTACGTCAAGACAAAACTGCTACATGTCAAAGGCCAAGTGCCAAGTACATTACTACCTACAATGCTACAAGTACCAAGTGTACATAACACTCTGCAATGCGCAAGTCGCAACATCCTATGTTCTATCCATCACAACAAGGAGGTCAATCCTATCATGCAAGTCCAATACGTACGGACAATGAAGATAATGCAATGTATGAAATATTACTAACAAGTTATCACATGTTTATTATTATTGAAAAAAGGTCCAAGTGATGAAACATCATACAAGCAAAGGCGTAAATAGAGATTTATCGAAAACCTCAAAGCAACATCAACCCATTCACAAAGAGTTCAACATGCTGGAAACAGACAACCTGACACCAACCAAGAGATAGCATCATCTCCAAGGATCTATAGTAAAAAGTTCATAATGTCAACATCAAAGGCAATGTCGTCATCCGCACAAAAGACACCGCAAAGATGGTCGCTTTAACTTCAATACAACATAGCTCTTCAACAAAAGTGCGACAATCAGCAATGCGTGAATCAAAATCAACCGTCTTCAAGATCAACTTTCAATTGTGAAGAAGTAAACAACGCTTACCTCAATGGGAGGAACGCTCCTCCTTGGGCCGGTCCCTCGACCAGGGGGCAGAAGACACCACCGCACGACCCGCAAGAAGGAGTTAACACGGTCGTACTCGGCATAAAGAACTTAGAATCGCTCGAGGAACGCGCCCCTGCGTCGGATCTTTTGAGAATTGTGCTAATGCCGGGAACTCCAACCACGCGTTCAGCAACATGAAAGCAACAACTTGGAAAATTAACAAGTTCAAAGAAGATACAAGGAGGTGCCTTACTCACAAGTTCTTCACCGCGACCATATCCAGAGACTCCAGCGTAGCGGGGGCAATTGTACGGACATTCCTTCTAACAAGCGGATTACGGTATACATCGGCTATCTGCAAAGACGAGATTTTTCCATCAGTCCGACCTACATTACAACATGATACAAGTCATAAAGATCATCAACATACCAAATCTTCATAAGAGCGTATATGTGTACCAACATCAACTAATCAAGTAACAAGCATCATGCAAGGGGGGCAACTTCTTCAAAACATCAACCTTACATGTCGACACCGAGCTCATACTCGCAGCATACATGATTACAAGGGCGAAATATTTTCTAAGTGTTTTGCCTAGGATGACAGTCAGCATATTGCAAGCTGTCAGCATGTTACTATGTGTCAGAATATTACCAAGTGTTAGCAAGGCGTTGGCATACAACCTGTGTTTACATCAAGCATATGGATACAACGTACATAGCCAGGGATAGAGAAGATTCTAAGTGTAGGGCAAGGGTGCACATACATGTACGTACATACATGTCGACAATGATGCATGTCGACAAGTGAAGAATATTTTCTAAGTATTTCCATGTACGTACATACATGTCGACATGGATGCATGTCGACAAGTGAAGAATATTTTCTAAAGTATTTCCATGTACGTACATAGATGTCGACAATGATGCATGTCGACAAGTGAAGAATATTTTCTAAGTATTTCCATGTACGTACATACATGTCGACAAGTGAAGAATATTTTCTAATTATTTCCATGTACGTACATACATGTCGACAAGGATGCATGTCGACAAGTGAAGAATATTTTCTAAGTATTTCCATGTACGTACATACATGTCGACAAGGATGCATGTCGAAAAGTGAAGAATATTTTCTAAGTATTTCCATGTACGTACATACATGTCGACAAGGATGCATGTCGACAAGTGAAAAATATTTTCTAAGTATTACCATGTACGTACATACATGTCGACAAGGATGCATGTCGACAAGTGAATAATATTTTCTAAGTATTTCCATGTACGTACATACATGTCGACAAGGATGCATGTCGACAAGTGAAGAATATTTTCTAAGTATTTCCATGTACGTACATACATGTCGACAAGGATGCATGTCGATAAGTGAAGAATATATTTTAAGTGTTTCCATGTACGTACATACATGTCAACAAGGATGGATGTCAACAAGGGGAGAATATATTCTAATATTTCCATGTACGTACATACATGTCAACAAGGATGGATGTCAACAAGGGGAGAATATTTTCTAAGTGTTTCCATGTACATACATACATGTCGACAAGGATGCATGTCGACAAGTGAGGAATATTTTCTAAGTATTTCCATGTACATACGTACATGTCGACAAGGATGGATTGCATGCATCAAGTAGGTATTATCAACTTCTACACAGTGCCTCCTAAGAATTCCTACGACACTTATCGACAAAGCGCATACGACGACATCTATGGTAACAAGCATTAGAAATTGTTAAAATATTTTCTGAGTGTTTTAGCATATTTGCAGACAATGACCGACAGTCTATACATGATACTCAACGTACATTGCCTAAGCTATCATTACCAACATACAACCATTGACGGCCATGTATGTACAACTACCAATCATCAACATCGAGCATACTAAAGCAACGACTAAGGCATGGAACAACATGTCGGCAATGAACACTATGCATAAGGGAAGTATAACGATTCATTTACACTTTTCTAAAATTTTCAGCACTTAGAAATTTTTTGACCAATTTGGGGCTAAGTATTTTAATGCATTTTATCAAACACCTTGTATGCATGGTAAAGATAACTAGGTACATAGCGATTTCAAGATTGAATCAAGGCCAAAAGAAATCGAGAAATGTCCAACCATCTACGGAATTGAACTCACCAACACGAAGCAAGTCTGAATTGACACGTGCCACACCGGAATCCAATTGATATGAACAATGATGTGTCTACTCCAAATCTATGATCTCAAAAGTTTCATCTTCATCAAGAATAGAGAGCTTCTTGGAGATTTATCTATGAAGGATGTAAGATAATGAGTATTCTCTCTCCTAATTTTTACTAATAGTGTTTACGCCATGTGCTAAGGACTAAACTTTCATATATTTTCATATAAGTCCTTAGCAACCTTTACAAGCATCTTTGCATCTCTCCTATGTTCATATTACATATATACTACACAATGTTTCATGACACACTACACGTAATTATTACACATTACGTACATAGAATTTATCATACACATTTATTATTTATGATCGTTACATGATTATTCTTATAATCTAAGTATGAATTGAATGTTTGCATCATTTTCCATGATTACATCATACTACATGCTTGCATCATTTTCTATGTTTACATCATGCTTCATGATTACATACATGATTCCCCAATTCCATATTATTCTAAGTGTTTTGCTTGTTTCATGATTACGTCATTCGTTGACTACACTGTCATCATTTATATATGGACAACGTGTTACGTGTTTACATCGTGTACCATGATATTATTACGTTGCATGTTTCTTTATTATTTCAAGTATTTCATTCATTGTATGATATTACGAGTATAGTTGCATGTCGTTGTACGCATATTGTCCGTTACGCTAACCTTGTAAGCAGATTACGTACGTACGACATAAAATTAAAAATTGGTCAAATTTATGATCTCAACATTCGAATTGACAAACAGGCCAACCCTGAGGTCAGTACCGAACCTAAATTGGACGAATATCTTATCTTTGAAAAGAGTCAAGCACGGGTTTTGAACCACTACTTGACTCGGGGGCAAGTGTTAGATATATGTCCAATTAGGGTTCGTATTTACATATCAAGCCTCGTAAAATATTCCAAAACCCGTAAAAAACCCTTTCGCGGACACCCAAGTCTAAAACGATCCGGGATACGCGAAATTCCCGGGCCGAATGACTTCCGGATTGCCCTAAGGCGATCCGGAGGTTCAGATTTCTTTTAGCAATCCGTGTAGGTCCGGATTACCGTTTTTCTCCGTGCTCGTCCTGATTATTTTTGCCGATTGCGATAAGTCGATGCACGCATAGTCCACCTTGATCAAGGTATACGTATTCCTACATACCGACATCAAGCCATTCAAAACTGAGCATGATCCTTAGGTTCCCTATAAATAGGGGCCTAGGTCTCTCGTTTTAGCCAACTCCCTCACTTTTGGACTTGAAATGCTCTGACTTCTCTCTAAGGCTTTCTCTCTCTAGAAGTTCTAACTTGAGCGTCGGAGTGGGCCCAACCAGCATTCCCCCCTCCCACGCTGGTTACTGCCCTTCGTGCAGGACCCGAAGATCAAGAGCTCAAGGTCGAGGATTGGGAGTTTAGCTCGGTGATTGTGTATTAAGGATTGCGGCGTTCCCGTCCTTATACATACATCTCGAGCCCGATCGTGAAGGAAGAAGCCTGTTCGTGAAGGAAAAAGCCCGAAGCTGCCCAAGTGGTGAAGCGAACATAACAGTTCCCAGCTTGGACGCGTATCTCGTTGTGGTGAGAAGCATTGGTACACTTTGTGCATGAGTTGTGCATTCTTGTTATTCTTCATGGTGTTGTACCCCCGTCGTAGTTATGACTTGTAGCTTAACTTCTTTTGAAGTTGTGTTTGTGTTACAGATGTATACATGGTTGAGGAATGTCGAACTGACAAGGTTCCATGTTTTTCCTTTTTTCGTTATCGGAGATAGTGCTTATGTTACCTTTAACATCCGCATTAGGCCACGCATGCGTGGGTAGGTGCGTGTAAGTGCATGTAGGTGCGCGTAGGCACATGTATTTGCGCTGGATTGACTGGGACCCATCCATCAGTGTTAGAGCACCTTCTTTTTATTTTCTTGGCGAAGGAGTATTTGTATGATGTCGGAGATAGCTATGTCGTCTTCTCGACGTGAAGGTTTTGGCACAGATGTGCGTATAGCTCGGGAGTCGATCTTGAGTAATGTTCCATAGAGCTGCTGGGGTTGTCCCTTGAATGGTGCCCCCCCTTTCTTTATTATCGCAAGGCGATGTTAAGAGCCTTTGAGCTCCTCCACAGAGGTGTCATCTGTGCATGCCCCCGGTTAGGGATTGACGAGCAAATTAAGGATTTTGCGCGGTCGCGGCGTAGTAAGCAGTTGTGTCGGAATCGGATGATGATAATTGTTCTGATTGCATGTTTCCTTCCCTTAGTGGGTATTGGAATCATTGTCATTGCTCGCTTCCTCTGTCATGGGCGGTCTTGTATACCTCATGTTTTGTGTTCGTCATGTTGCGCGTTGGTTGTTGCACCTTGTTGAGGTAATGCGACTAAAGTCGTGTCTTTTCCCTTTGTGATCGCTTTTATTCCTATTTTTCTTATCATAAGATAGAAATTTATAATGTATAGAGATAGTTAAAACATTCAGTTTATAGCAGGGGGTTACTCCCTGTGTTAGTCGTGAGAACCACTCAGTTTGAGGTCATGTCAATCTTGTGTTGAATATATACTTGCTTTGTGTTGATTTCCCATAGGTACGACCTACAATTGTGTTACTGTATATATTAGTTGTTACTATAAAGGATTCACTTTCGATAGGCATGCTAGCGGGCGTCTGGGGGATTCGCATTGGTGCCCCACCATAAGATCTGGACTATGTCGTCTTGTCAATAGCTTCAGTCAACGACGATTTCCAGTTGTAGCGATCCCTTCGCCAGGCTGGAGTGATCACGACACATGAAAACTGTTGGTCGAACATCGATGATTGGTGGTAATAGGTGTCGCAACTGTGGCAGTGTTAGTGGTGATAGCGGCAGTCTTAATGGTGATAACAACAATTCTGCTTCCTTGGTGCACACTGCTATAAGGGTGGCGGTAGACACAGTCGCCAAAGCGGTGGTTACGACGTCCAAGTAACGCAGTGTAGCACGACGTAGGGCGACGTAGCGCGGCGTAGCATGACTTAGCGCTCCATTGTTGGTCTTTACATGTCTCTGTGCTAGACTATGCATCTCCTCTTGGGAAGGCATTGTGATTGCCAATGTTTTGATTGGTTCATCATCATGTTGGTGTTTTTCAGCATGTTGCATCTTCTCGGACCCGTATGCTTCCCTTGCATAACACCACCATGTATGACATATATGTTTTCCATGTAGCTGCTGCTGGTTAGCGAGTGCTTGTTTGTTCGAATCTCGCGAACGGCGCCAAAATTTTGGATCCTGACTCTTCACGGGTCGTAGAATCGAAAGTAGTCGGATCCTTGAAGTGTTGTGTAGTTATGATGACGGGTTGTCTGAGCTCGTGGGTGTCTGACAGTCGGGGTGTCGGAGTGTCGGAGACTTGTAAGCCCTTAAAATGGCTAAGTGTTTGAATATATCGCGATGTCTGCATATACGCGAACCTTGTGGTATGTGCGCGCCTCACGGAGTATGCGCGTGTACACGCCTTGTGGGATATGTTCATGTACGCGCTGTGGAGACCCGAACTCGACAGGATGTCGGGTCCTGGTATGTATTTCTGAACGTGTTGTGGGTAGTCGGGTCGCTGTACAATGTCGGGTGCTCGAAGGTTTAATTAATTCAGTCCCTAAATCATGCATTCCCTAAACCTTCGAGCACTGTGTAGACTATTTCAAGTTCGAAAAAAATTTGGATTTTAAAACTTGACCATCCCATTTTATTAATTGACTTGAATTCGATTTTGAAAAATCCTGTTCGGTTCAGTCAATTTCGGTTCAACCAGGTTCTGTTCGGTCCATAAATTCGGTTCGGGTTCAGTCCGGTTTTATTTCAAATCTGGTTCGGTCCAAACCGGTTCAATAAAATAGGATTTTCGGTTTGGTTCAACACTCAAAACCGGTTCAGTTAGGTCCACTTAGTTACCCCGGTTCGACCCTGTAAGCATATGGTGATGGGCGCCGTAATTAGTAGCCCATAATATGTATAATTTACCCAATGAACTTGGGTAAATGTCACATTAGGGTAATTGGGCTTGACCCAAATCCCAATTAATATGAGAGGCCCTAAATTTGTTCTCCCTATACTAATAGCCGGCCGAAATGTTTAGGAGGGTAAAGTGGACTTTATCCACTTTACACCTCCTATAAATAAGAGGTGTTAGGGGATTTTTAGGGTTAATCACAATTCCCTCATTAGAGTGTTTTAGAGAGAAAAACCATCAACCCCACATCACAGTAGTTTCGGCCGAACCCTTTCCTTCACCAATGGTGTGCCAATTAGCTTTCCAAGCAAACACTCCAGAGATCTGTCCCCTTTACGGGTCTCGACCGGAGGATCGTGAACTCCCTCCTGAGAAGATCTTGGGACTATGGATCATCTTAAAGGTATGTGCAAATCTTCCGCTGCGTAATTCCGATTACTAGCATGTACCTTGTTTTAAGTATTTGTAATGATTACTCCCGTAATCTAACAGTGGTATTAGAGCGATGTGTTAGGAGTTCATGATTTTGATGAATTGGTGTTCTTGAAGTTTAAAATTTAAAAACCGAAATTTTTAAAAAGAAAATTTTAAATTTTTCGAGTTTTTGGGTTTTTTGGAAAATTCGAAATTTTCATGAAGTTCTTGGTTAATTTTGTGTTCATGATCTTCAAGAAAAGTGTAATATTTATCAAAATCAAACATTGAATTGTAGATCTTATTAAAATTTGATCTTAAATTTTACCACTTGTTGCTAATATGGTGTTTGTGCCGAAATTTTAAAGAATTTACAAGGTAATTTTTTTTATTTCTTGGTCACCAAGCTGGTAAATTTTCGGCCACTATTTTAAATTATGTTGTTTACCATATTATAATTTTTCAATTAAGGTTACAATATATCTATAATTGGGAACATTAAGATAGATTCACATTAATATATAGAAATATATATATAACTATCAATATATCTAAATATTTAATAGGGTTAAAGATATTATTGATATATTTAATTTCCTAAAAGATTGAGAAAATATATTGTTAGTATATTTGTTACCCTATTTAAGATGTTGACAATAAATAAATATATATATATTATATTGTGCCGATTTTTTAATATATATATATAAATATAAATTGTTGGCTGATTAAATCTTATAGATAGAATCTTGGCAATAAATATATATATGTTAATAATTTGGCCGAAATTTTTATATATATATATATATTTAATATTGGAAATTATTTTATATAATTAATGTTACTTGGTGGCTAAGTCAAATATTTTTTTAGACATTAAAATTGTACTTGGGTCACAAGTAAACATTTCGGCCAAACCTTTGAAATTTCAATTATTGGGCCGGTCCAATATGTCAAACCGGGACGGATTTAAATCGAACCGGCTTTTCTCAATCGGTTTGACATAATCGGGTCAGGTCGAACCATGGCAATTAAATGGATCTAAGCGAACTGGTTTTGTGTGTTGAACCGAACAAAACCCTATTTTATTGGACCGGTTCGGACCGAACCAGATTTTAAAATTAAAACCGAACCGGATTTTAAACCGGACCGAACAAAATCAGATTTATCAGACCGGACCGAACCGGACCAAACCAGACCAAAATTGATTGAACCGAAATGATCTTCAAAACCGAATTCAAGTCAATTAAATAAAATAGGGTGGTCAAGTTTTAAAATCCAAATGTTTCTGAACCTCTAAATGGACTACACAATGCTCATAGAGTTGCTAACCTCTATGCCTTGTTTCGATTATGGGGATGGATCTCGGAGATACATGTTTTTGGGACTCGATTAATTAGAGGTCTGAATTGCAATTGTTTATTATTCAATATATATTAATGCATGATTATAAATGTTGTCTTGACTTATAGTCAAGCTAGCTGGATATTGCATGTTGTTGGCGGAGCCCTGGTTAAATATATGGAATGCGCACTAGGATAGACATGCTGTGATGGTTGGCAATGCCTAGGATTCATATCTAGAATGTTGTGTAATTGAATATAAGCATGAATTTCTAATCAAACCCTAATGTTTCAAATTATTTTAAAACCAAAAACTAGTCGCCAAATATGTATGATTGTTGTGGAATCTTCATGTGTGACACGTAAGCTAGAATGTTGAGGATGTAGTTGCATTTGATATTTACATAGAAGTAGAATTATATATGCAAGCATGAGTTCCTCGGAACATTAGACGCATGACGCGTAAACATTAGACGCATGACGGAACATTAGAATGTTACCTACGTATGATAAATTACATGGCTAGTAGAATTATATATGCATGAGTGAATTCATCGGAATATTTTCCAAAATACAAAGGGCCTTGGGAAAGCCAAGATCGGGTATGCTTGTTTTAAAATTCATGTTCCGGTAATTCGCTATTAATAAAACCGTTTTAAAAGACTGATCTATTGGATTGAAAACGACGGTAATGTGAACTCTTACACAACCATCTTCCATTGGTTTACTGGTGGTCGGTTGGTTTAAATGACTGAGGAATCGTTATTTTTCGGATTCAATCTTAATAGATATCTGGTGTATACAATTCTTTCTCAAAATGTTATTGTCTCCCTGATTTTGCATAATCATCGATGTTTTAGTATGAATTAGTTGATTTAGTGCGATTCGATATTACTCGCAATTTTGATTGCGTGGATCATGATGAATATAAGGAGTACGTGTTGAACTCTCTATTACTATTCCGAAAAGTGGAGAGGACAACTACGGATGAATATGGTAGTCTGTATGATTTTGACAATGAGAAACGAATGTAATAATTTGTTTCACCAAGAACGGGAGTAGGTTCTTTGATGATCTGAACGCATATGTGCTGATACATTCAACCTTGGTAAAAGGGGGTTGAAAAAGACTTCAATTGCAAGTTGCAACCAGGCAATGTTGCAGCTTAGTATCCTTTTGCATCCGCCTCGGTGGAAGCAAGGATGCAAAAGCTAAACGTTTCGGTTGAATGTGATGGTCTTCTCTCTTTCCATGGATGCTGGTGTAAAAGCTGCTCAAGACCTTCACTATGAAAGGTCAACATGGAAAGGATGTATATGGTTGTCTGATGTTGACAGGACTCAATAACCTTGAGCCCGATCAAGTTCGGTAACCACAGCAGTGAAAGGGAAACCTTATCTGCTCACCATACTGAGCTCGAAAGAAGTCAAACATGGTCTGCATGGCAAGGAGAGAACTGGACTGAATAGGACCTATACGATAATACGGAGGTTTAAACCTCGTTGATAAAGTGCGTCCCTAGTACGCCTCGTATATTGTGTTATAAAGCTATCAAATGTTTTATACGGACACAAATCATCTGATGTGATTTGTTGGATCACGGTTGGAACTCCGGTACGCTCTTGACGGAAATCCGAACTCCTTCGCTCCAAGTAATCCTGCAAGAAGGGGATAGACCGGGCGGTGACCCAGAATCCCTCTCTGATGCTTAAATGAGTATATCGGTGTAGACTGGCAAACAAGTATGAGTATGCAAGTATGTGAACGTAATAATCCTGAGGTAACACCTTCCTTTATATAGGGAAGGGGTCACCTCAGTTACCTGTGGAGATAACAGCCACGTTCCGTATATCTCGACTAATAGCCCACGTTCTGTCTTTTCAGGCCATTCCCCCACTATGTTGATAGTGGGCGTGTTTCTCGGCCTCGTTCTCTGGTGGCAAGTCCCGACGGATGTCGGGGACTCCAGAGTTATCTCCTTTGGTCTCCGCTTGGGGCCCCTCGTCATAGGGACAGGGCCAGCTTCTCAGGGATTCGATATCGGGGCCTACTCAAAGGCATATCATCGGGGCCTACTTAAAGGCGATCGGGGCCTACTTAAAGGCATATCATCGTGAGCGTTCAGCTCGTATGTCGGGACCGACCCTGTCGGGACCTCTCGTATTGGTCTTCTGAGCCTCTTTTGGGGCCCAGTAGGCCTACTTCGCCGTTTAGTCGCCGTTAATGGGCCTGACGGCTATATCGAAACCCATCATTTGCCCTCAAGACCTGAGGGACTTATAGTTAGTCGTGTCTTCCAACTTCGGACATTTCGATATTCCGAGGATAACCACCGAATCCGAAAAGATTTCTTGATTACTCACCTATTAAATGCGATGAGTGATGAAGTGACGGCTTGAGTGCCCGTGCCTACTTTTCTGAAAAAGCGCTTTATAGCCGTTTTGTCCCTAGTGTTTCGACGAATTAGGTTGAGGCGCTTCATCTTCAACGGTCCAGATCGCAACGTCTCTTTGCCTATCCTCTCTCCTATAAAAACCCAAATCTTGGCACTATTCAGTTCTTCTCTACCGTTTCATTCTCTGTGTTTTCAAAAGCTCAAGCTCTCCTTTCTAATCTCTGATCAGCACTCCGGCGGCCAGGACCTCCGACCATCAAGCTCATCCTTTCCTCTTCGATTCGACATGTCTGGTAAGATTTCCTCTTTCGATTCTGAAGAAACTTGTTAGCATAGTTTTTCCTTTCATCTCCATCAACTTACCCAAAATTTTGTGGAAATCATCTGTGCCTTTTCTTGCCATGATTACTTTCAAGACGGTGAGTCCAGTTCCGGGGGAGGAAACCCTTCAAGTTCGACTATGCTTGTAATGAGATTTCAAACACTGCCTATGATGCGGCTCTCCGAGAGGGGTGCATTACTTCCACCGGGGAGCCTCGCTTCCCTTATCCTTGGCCTCGCGTCCCGGGTGACTCTGCAGTCACTCGTCCCCAGGAAGGGGAGGTATTTGTCTCCACCGGGCAAATATCGGCAAGGATCCGCTTCCCCTTCTGCGGTGACATGGTCAAGATGTGTAAATATTACAAAACACATCCGACTACTTTCTCCCCCCATGCCATCTAAGTGTGGAATGCCTTTCGCGTGCTTTGCCTCCGCCAACAATGGCCGTATAGCCTCCGACTCTTCCGGACCTTCTATGGGCTAAAGTGCAATGACGTCGGGGTCTGTGCCTTCTAACCGCGGATGCCTAAGTGAAGCAAGGCGCAGCTCTCTCGGTACAGCTAGAATGGCGACACCTGGAAGGTCGCCAAGGGTCGGGGGCTCATCACCGATTCGGGGCCCGACAACAGTGGCTGGAAGAGGAGTTTTTTCTTCATCCGAAACAGCTCTATTCCGTGGCCCCGATGGGAGGTCGAAACGGACCCTGCCCCCGCTTTCCACACTTACTCAGAGGAGGATTTCCAGATTCTCCACTGCATCCAGCTTTATCGTTGGGGGGACTCTTTCACTCCTCTCGACGCCAACTCCATCGGGGAGCGAGACCTGGTTCTGCCCGGGATCCGACTCCTTGATATCGTCTCCGGGGGTCAACTCTTCGACGGCCCTTCTAACCTCGTTCCTTGGGTAATATTCTAACTGTACTTTCGTTTTCATCCTTGCAGCTAAGCAAGTATCACTGCTGACAAATCTCGTGCTTAAGCAGGCAGAGACTGATGCTGTCCCACGCCCCGCGAGGAAGAGAAAGTCTTCAAAGAGGGCCGCCTCCTCATCGGCACCTCCCACCTCGGAGCAAATCAAGCGGGCCCAAGTGGAGAAGATAGAGAAAATCTTCAACACCAACACTCTCGATGAAGGTAAACAACTTCGCTCAGCATTTCGATTATACAGGAGGCGTATTCCCGATGAGTTAATCCCCTCCGATAAGGGAGCCCGGATCGAAGGGATCAAACGCATCTTACAAGGAGAAACTCCCCGCATTCTCAAAACGGGTTACTATAATTATCACGGGAAGGACCAGTACCTCTCCCGTCGCGTCATCTGGTGTAAGGATTCCGATCAACTTCCTGACTTTCTTTCTGAAGCTTCTCGTCCTCCAGCTGCAGGTCGATCGGGAGCTGGAGCTTCCGCGGGAACGCAACCCTCCGACGCCCCGGTCGAAGAACCCCTCCTGTCGCTTCCTGCCCCGACAAGATCGGGGACCGAAGACGCCCCGACGGACGGCCAATTCCGTCGGTTGGTTGATCTGGATGTCTCCCATTCTTCTGAGGAGGCAAGGGAAGGCCAGCCCCTGGTTCGTCGTCGGGGGGCGAGGCAGACCCTGCTGGAGCCGACTCCCGAAGGGCTGCTTCCAGCCTCTCCGGCGCAGCAGCCTTCGCCGGTCTTGAGCCTGACTCTCGAGGAGCCGGCGGGTTCTTATGGCGGCTCGGAGGCCCGCACCTCCGCTACTCAAGGGAAGCTTCTACCAACTTTACTCAAGGAGAGGTTCCCCCTCTCCCCTTGGACGGAAGCTTCTACCAACTTTACTCTCCCGACTAGGCGGCGGCTCCTTGGACTCCGATCGAGTCGTTGGGGGTGGTCCCACTGCGTCGGGATGATGTGTCCTCGGAACTCGGTCTACACCTGCTGGCAGGCTCAGTTTCCCCATCTACGAAGCTTCCGCTCTCCTTGGCCCCAGAGGAAATCCACGGGGACCTTCGCAATATGGTCGTTCGTCATGTGGAGGTAAATCTTCTTGTTTTCATACTTAGTAAATAATTTAAGATTCTCTCATGTACTAACCTCCCTTCTTTTCTACAGGAAATGGCGGACCAGCACCGTTGCTTCGGGTACATCCTGGCCCTGGGGGAGGCCCTGAAGAAGGAGCGAGCCAGGCGGCCCCTGAGGTCTTGGCCAAGCTCGAGGAGGATCTGGCTGCCTCCGAGTAGTCAAAGGGGAAGTTGGTTAAGGAGCAGGCCCTCCTTAACCAGAAGACTCGGGACCTTTTGAGGCAGGTCCATGATTTCGAGAGGTTGCTGAAGCAGGAGCGCCAAAGGCTCCAGGAAGAGCAGCAGGGGCGCGCGGAGGATCGGGACAGGCATGTCCTCGAGAAGAAGGCTCTTTAGGATGCCCAGGATATGTTCCCAGGCTCCTGAGAAAGTCCTCCTCGCCAACCAGTCCCGACAGCTGGAGCGGGAGGTTGCAGAGTTCCCTGCCAAGCTGGCTGAAGCTGAAGCCAAAGGTAGGGAGGATTATTGGGGCTCCGAAGCTTTTCAAGCGGACGCGGTGAAGTTCTGTACGGCGAAGGTGGAAAACACCCTGCTTAATGCTGTCGAGGAGCTTCATCTGGAGTATGGTGGTGCCATCGACTTCACCAAGTCTCAGACTCTCGCCCCCTTCGCGGAGAGGTATTTAAGCCTTTCTGAGGAGAGTGACGGGGGCAACACCCCCGAGGGGACTGTGGGTGCTGAAGGCATGGTGGAGCCTCCAAGTGCAGACATCCCGACGACAGAGCCCCCAATGATCGATCCTCCCGCGGCTAATCCTTCAGAGTCTGATCCTCCCGCGGCCGATCTTCTAGGATCCGATCCTCCGGTCACGGAGCTTTCTGCCACAGATCTCGTGGACCCTGCTCCCCTCAACGCTGCCAAGGATCAAGCTTAATCTTCCAGGATCGGATCATCCCTTGCACCACTTAAGGTGAATTAACTACGCCACCTAAGGCAATTCGATCATATCACTTAAGAGTAATTTTGACGCGTCACTTAAGACATTTTACCCACACCACTTAAGGCGATTTAATCGTGCCCCTTAAGGCAACTTTTCCACACCACTTAAGGTGATTAATCGTGCCCCTTAAGGCAACTTTTCCACACCACTTAAGGCGATTTAATCGTGCCCCTTAAGGCAACTTATCCACGCCACTTAAGGCGATTAAATTGTGCCACTTAAGGCAACTTATCTACACTACTTAAGGCGATTTAATCGTGCCATTTAAGGCGGAACTACGCCATTTTAAGGCGATTTAATTATGCCGCTTAAGGAAACTTATCTACACCACTTAAGGCGATTTAATTGGAAGCAACCTCTTTATTCATTGATGGCTCAACACGATAAACAACCTGCACCACTGAAGGCGACTTAATGAACAACTTGCACCACTGAAGGCACCTTAATAAACAACTTGCACCACTGAAGGCGGTTTAACACATAACTTGCACCACTGAAGGCGACTTAACAAATAACTTGCACCACTGAAGGCGACTTAATAAACAGCTTGCACTACTGAAGGCGACTTAATATCAAACATGACATTTCTTCAAGTGTTCGCCACTAAAAGAATGCTTCAACACATTGCCATCGTGGTCTTCCAACTTATACGCATTTCGAGCTGGCATCCCCACGACCTTATAAGGTCCTTCCCATTTTGGTGACATCTTGTTGATCTGATCCAAAAGGGTGAATTCGTTCCGACGCCACACCAGTTCCCCGACAAAGAACTGTCGAGACTTGACTCGTCGATTATAATATCGGGCCGTTGCCAAGCGCATTCGAGCCTGGACCTCCTCGGCACTCCGCCTCTTCTCTTCGACCAAGTCCAAGTCAAGACGCCTCATTTCGTCATTCGACAGAGGTTCATAATACCTCGTCCGATGGGATGCCACAGCTATTTCGACGGGAGCAACTGGCTCTGTGCCATAAACGAGGCCAAACTGAGTCTCCCCCGTTGATCCTTTGGGTGTCGTTCTAACCGCCCAAAGCACATTTTACAGCTCATCCAGCCATTTGCTTTTCAAGGCATGGACCCTCTTCTTCAGGCCATCCATCACGATCTTGTTGGCTGACTCCACCTGTCCATTTGTTTGAGCATGACGGACAGAGGCTGTCCGATTCTCAATTTTCGGTTCCTCCAGGTGGAGGGCCATTATCACTAATCACCACCTTGGGGATCCCGTATCGGGATATGATATGGGTCTGAAGGAATTTGAGGATATGGTTCCCCGTTGTCTTGGCCAATGCCTTAGCTTCTATCCATTTCGAAAAATAATCAATAGCCACAACTAAATATCGACACTGACCTTTTGCAACTGGATGGGGTCCCACCAAGTCGATTCCCCATTGCGCAAAGGGCCAAGCGCTCTTGATGGACGTCAGATCGGCAGCTGGAGCCACGATATTCAGGGCTTACCTCTGGCAAGCGTCACAGGATCGGACTAGCATCGTTGCCTCCTTGTTCATCGAGGGCCAGTAATAGCCTAGGTTCAGCACTTTCCTCACGATGGATCGGGCACCTTCATGACAAGCCAAGTGTCCTTCGTGCACCTCCCTAAGGATCCGATCTGTGTCGGGCTCGGCCACGCATTTCAGATAAGGAGTTAAATACCCCTTTTTGTACAGCTGATTGTCCACCATCACATAGTTGGGCGCGATTCGGTGTATCTTGCCGGCTGCTACTTCATCATCGGGGATTGCCCCCGTAGTCAGATACGCGACTATCGGGGTCATCCATGTGGGCTCCTCCGATCCGATGTCGATGGCATATACCTCCGATTGATCGATGGTTGACAGGATCACCTTCTCCAAGAAATGAACCTTCCGGCTTTCATCAAGGGGTGCCCCCAAGGCGAACTTGCTCAAGGCATCTGCTTCCGCATTATCCTCCCTCGGGATCGCCGCAATATCGAAGCTCTTGAAACTCTCCTTCTGGGTTTGCACCTCGCGAATATACTTTTTCATCATCGGGCTCTTTGCTTCGTATCGCCTTTGGACTTGGTTCACGATCAGGCTAGCATCGCACTTCACCTTTAAGTGATCAACTCGCGTTCCTTTAGCAATCTTGAGGCCAGTGATGAGAGCCTCATACTCAGCTTCATTGTTGGTGGCCCTAAATGTCAAGGCCAAGGCATATCGGAGGGGCTCGCCTCCGTCTGGTGGTATCAGTACGAAACCTGCTCCCGATTCTTCTGAATTTGAGGAGCCATCAGTGTACATCTCCCAAATATTTTCACCATCGGGCTGTTCTGACTGCTCTGTTATTGGGACCTCCATAGTTGCCCCCTCTACAGAGCCCGCTGCTTCTAGATCGGGGGCTGTAGACTCTGCTATGAAATCCGCCAACGCTTGGCCCTTAATAGCTGTTCTCGGAGCAAAGTGAATGCGGAACTCACTAAGCTCGACTGCCCATTTCACAAATCTCCCCGACGCATCAAGTCGGTTCAAAAAATGTTTCAAGGGCTGATTCGTCAAAACGGTAATTTCATGCGCGTGGAAGTAAGGCCTCAGCTTCCGAGCAGTAACAATCAACGCATAGAGATACTTCTCAACGGCGGGATAATTCATTTCAGACTTGGCGAGTGCCTTGCTTACATAATAGACGGGGACTTGGCTACCCTCTACAACTTTTACTAAGACAGAGCTAACAGCAAATTCAGAAAGAGCCAAATACAGATAGAGTGGCTCGCCTGGGATGGGCTTCGCCAGCGGCGGGAGGGTACGGAGGTGCTGCTTCAGTGCCTGGAACTCCTCCTCGCACTCGGCAGTCCACTTGAACTTATTATTGGCCCTCAGCACTTCAAAGAATGGCATGGATCGGTTGCTTGCCTTGGACAGGAAATGATTCATCGCGGCCAGTCGGCCATTCAGCACCTGCACCTCCCGATGATTCGTCCGGGACTTCATCTCCTCGATTGCCCTCAGCTTCTCAGGGTTCACCTCGATTCCCCTCTGGCTCACCATAAAGCCCAGGAACTTCCCTGAGTGCACTCCGAAGGCGCACTTGGTCGGGTTCAGGCGAACTTGATGGAGCCTCATCCACTCGAATGCTTTGGCCAAGTTGTGAACATGATCCTCGGCCTGTCGGGACTTCACCAGCATGTCGTCCACATAGGCCTCCATGGTTTTCCCCAACATATCCCCGAACAGCTTATTCACCATCCTCTAATAAGTTGCACCTGCGTTGATCAATACGAAGGGCATAACATCATAATGATAGATGAAGCTATCAGCATAAAAGGCGGTATAAGGGGCATCCTCCTCGGACATCTTGATCTGATTGTAGCCAGAGTAAGCATCCATAAAGCTCAGTAGCTCATGACCCGATGTGGCATCCACCAGCTGGTCGATCCTCGGGAGCGGGTAGCAATCCTTCGGGCATGCCTTGTTCAGGTCGCGGAAATCAACGCACATCCGCCACTTGCCATTGCTCTTCTTCACCAGGAATGGGTTGGCAACCCAGGTCTGGAATCGGAGCTCCTTAATAAATCCAGCATCGAGCAACCTGCCCACCTCCTGCTGGATCGCGATCTTCTTGTCGGCACCCATCGGGCGCCTTCTCTGTGTGATCGGTTTGATCGCGGGATCAATTTTCAGCTCGTGAGTAATTACATCGGGGCTGATTCCAGGCATGTCGCTCGGGGACCAGGCAAACAGCTCCTTGAACTCCTTCAGCAAATCAATCAGTTCTCGGGCCGTCTCCTCCGACAGAGCGGACCCGATTATCACCTTCCTCTGAGGCCCATCAATCTCGACCTCCTTCAAACCTTCCATCCGGGCGGGACGCCCAAACTCCTCTCGGGGATCAGCGTTAGTCTGGAAAACATTCATAGCCTCCTGATTCCTCCTTCGGGTGGCATTGACATAGCACCTCCTGGAAGCTATCTGATCGCCCTGGACCTCCCTGATTCCGTGGTCAATCGGGAACTTCAGCTTCCAGCGGGTTGATGGTAGTCCTCCCGATAATTGCATTATAGGTCCCCGCAGACTTGACCACCATGAATTCCACGTTCCTCTTCTTTGACTTCCAGCCACTACCGAATTCAACCGGTAACGTAATCATCCCCACCGGGTAAGAAGTAGAGCCAGAAAATCCGACCATCGGGAAGTTCGCGGGCTTCAAGTCCTAGGTTTTTCCCATGGCCTCCAGTGCATCCATGAACAGAATATCGGAGGAGCTCCCTCCATCAATCAGGATTCGTTTCATCTCGTACCCATCCACGTTCAGGGTCACGACCAAAGCATCATCGTGCGGGGTCTCCACACCTATTAGGTCCTCTGCTGAGAAGGGAATCACCATTTCTTCTTTCGGAGTCCAATTTCGGGCCCTCTTGCCCAGTACCACAGCAATGGGAATCCGAGAAGCATAGACCTACCGAGCTGCCATAGTATCTCCTCCTGCAGCAAGTCCTCCGTGAATCACATTAATAGTTCCCCGCTTCTCCTTGTAGGCATTGGAAGACTCGGGCTTATCCTTCTTCGGGGATCGACCACGGGATCGGGAACGGGACCGAGATCGGGACCGGGAGCAGGATCGTCCCCGTTGTCCAGCCACAAATTCCTTGACCTTCCCCTTCTGGATCAGCTTCTCAATCTCTTTCTTCAACTCCCGACAATGGTTAGTGTCGTGACCGTTGGCACGGTGAAAGCGACAATAACGATCAGTGCGGGCTCCCATGGACTCTCCATCTTTTTTCGGGGGATACCTAGCAATACCCTGTCGGTCCATCACCGCCAGCACAGCACCCATGGAGCAAATGAGAGGGGTGTAGTGGTCCTCCCGCTTGTCCGACTTCGAGGAACGCTTGTCTTCCCTCCGATCGGGACGACCTCGACCCCGACTGTACTCGGGTTTATCTTTCCTCCTGCGATCGTCCGAAGGTTTGAACGACTGCTTCCCCTTGTTTGACTTGGAGGATCGAGGTCTCCGGCAGCTATCTTCGACTCCTGGACGTCGATTTGCTGCTTCACCCTCTTCTGCAGCGCTTCCATATTCCACACAACCTTCTCAGCCACGCTGTGCATCAGGTCGGAACTATACGGTGCAGTCAGGTTCCGAATGAAGGTACGGATGGTCTCCCCCCTCCGTTATTTCCTCATCAATCTCGGCCTCGCTGGCAGTGTACCTCTGGTAGTAATGCGCAGAGATTCGTCGGGCCTCTGTACCACTTCAGCCAGGGACGCCGACGGCCCTGGTATTGCTGGATGAAGCGATCATGCATCTGGGTCCAGCTAGAGATGCATCCTTGGGGAAGGCTGAAGAACCACGTCAGGGCCCTCTCGCCAAGTGTGCCTGGGAACAAGACGCACACAATATCATCATTCGTGGCTCTGCCTAGACAGGCCATGACATGCTTCTGGACATGCCGAACTGGATCTCCCTCGCCATCGTACTCCTTGATTGTCGGGATGCCCAGTCCCGGCGGGGCAGTGGTGTTCAACAATCGGGGGACAAAGGGATGAGTGGATCGATCCCTCAGCTCCGACATCATCTTCTCCTGATCCCCCATGCAGATGTTTACAATCTTCACCATTTGATCGGGGGTGATAGGGCCATTGAGAGGAATGGTCCTATGTTGCACAGGTCCAGGCCCATCGATCACGAACTGTTCCGACTGGGCTGGCTCCTTGCCCTTGTCCTGGTTCTCCATCGGCGGAGGTGGAGGTAACTCCTCCTCCTTCTTCTTGGCAGCCTCCCTTCGGTCCAAGAGAGCCTCCATAGCTTCCAAAAATACTGGCATGGCATCCATCACAGCCTTCACCAAGTCCGGCTTTGCAGGTGCATCCTGATCCCTCCTTGGGATCTCTTCCCGGCTCTCCGATGAGTTTCAGATAGAATCTTCACGATCCTCATGATGCCCCCTTGTTTGGGAAACAGCAGGGGAGGATCATTCCGATCAACAGTGCGTTCCGGCAGCCCTGAATTCAGAGTTTCAGCAGGGTGACGGGAACCACCAGATTGTCCTTGTCTCTTCTTTTGCTTGTCAGCCATCGAACGGGTAGAAGCCATTTTTGCTTTTTGCTTCGTTTCCCACAGACGGCGCCAATGTTGGATCACGGTTGGAACTCCGGTACGCTCTTGACGGAAATCCGAACTCCTTCGCTCCAAGTAATCCTGCAATAAGGGGATAGACCGGGCGGTGACCCAGAATCCCTCTCCGATGCTTAAACGAGTATCTCGGTGTAGACTGGCAAACAAGTATGACTACGCAAGTTTGTGAACGTAACAATCCTGAGGTAACATATTCCTTTATATAGTGAAGGGGTCACCTCAGTTACCTGTGGAGATAACTGCCACGTTCCGTATATCTCGACCAATAGCCCACGTTCCGTCTTTTCAGGCCACTCCCCCACTATGTTGATAGTGGGCGTGTTTCTCGGCCTCGTTCTCTGGTGGCAAGTCCCGACGGATGTCGGGGACTCCAGAGTTATCTCCTTTGGTCACCGCTCGGGGCCCCTCGTCATCGGGACAGGGCCAGCTTCTCAGGGATTCGATATCGGTGCCTACACAAAGGCATATCATCGGGGCCTACTTAAAAGCATAGGATCGGGGCCTACTTAAAGGCGTATCATCGGGAGCGTTCAGCTCGTATGTCGGGACCGACCTTGTCGGGACCTCTCGTATTGGTCTTCTGAGCCTCTTTTGGAGCCCAGTGGGCCTACTTCGCCGTTTAGTCGCCGTTAATGGGCCTGACGGCTATATCGAAACCCATCATGATTCACTCGTGAATCTACTCAGATATAGTGTCCAACTCAAAGTTCTCGACTATATGCAGGACTAGCATGGATTAAATATGCGGTTATTAGATCAAGAACCATACCATTGTCATATATCAATCATTATTCGTTTTAATTACTAAATTTTTTTGGTTATTTCGAGATTCGGAGTTATTGAATAAAGTAATTGTAGCTCAATTCAAAGCACAATTTTCATATCAATATAATGGCCCGGTGAAAGGGGACGATCTGATACGAAAATTCAAACACACGAGTTTAGAACCAAATTTCCGGCCAGGTAAAAGTGGTCGAATAAAACGAAACGATTCACGTACTACGTCATCTCGGTCGGGACAACTGAAATAAACATACACATCGATTGTGTAATTAGATCGAAAGATTTAGTATTTCTTAATTATTAGTACTCCATTGAATGAAATAATCTGTAATGTTTATCATGTGCGAAACCTATTGGATTAAATTGAATTAAATTCAGAAATGAAACGATTCAACCTAGGATTAAAACTAAGGTGAATAGCGCTACGCGCAAGTGGACCTCGATAGACGGAACACATCGTTTCAAAATACGAATTTAATGATGATGTGTCTGAATGAAGATGTACTGAATTTTTGTTTGCATTCCCTTGGAAACAACTTATTGATACCAATTACATCGGTAAGAAGTAGGCTTCGAAAGCTACCGCGACCTTGTAGAGTATCAACCGACACATAGGGTGAAAACCCAAGATGCTCAGTTCAGAGATGGGATAAAATCTCTGAGATAAGTTTGCAAACGAAGAAGGATGAAGTCGGTTAAATGATTTTCCTTTCGTACGCCTTGAACGATAAGTCAGGCTAGGCATTCAAATCAAATCACACACTTCTGGAAGCATAGTTTTTAAACTTAATGTTAGAGTCACTTAATCAGTTGTTCCCTAAGGGATGATGAGAAGTGATTCATGATGGATATACGCCCAATTTGAACCCGTTTTAATTCAGACTGTCTTATTTTAATCACCCCACTTACAATTATAAATCGAAAACTTGGACCCGAGCACTTCACTCGCAACACGAACAGCCCGGACGAGCCAAAATATTCGTCCGGACTGGTCCGTTGGTCTCACCTAGGTGAGATCATGCTAGCCGGCCCGATCTCTTCTAGGGGAGATCAGGTGGGTCAACCAGGTCTCTCCTAGTAGGGATCGGGTGGGTCAACCAGATCTCTCCTAGGAGGGATCGGGTGACCTTACCCGATCACTCCTAGGAGGGATCGGGTCAGCTGACCCAGCCTCTCCCAAGAGAGGTCGGGCAAGCTAACCCGATCTTAGGCCTTAGGGACCGAATTTTCCGTCCGACCCCGAGGGTCCAGACATCTATTTTACCCGACTAGTAGTTAGACTTTTTCACACACCTCTACGTGTCTTTAAAGGTTCTAGTCCTGCTGTTATGTGTCAATTAAGTACGTTTAGGGATTAACGGTGTCATTAAGCCACCTTAATTTCCCCGTAGCCTATATATACTTCTCAAGTTCTTTTCATTTGGACAAGTTTACATATTTGCACGTTTTAGCTCTGCCTTCTCTATAGGATTTTCTCTCTCTAAAGAGCCTGAACTTACTTAAGTATCAGAGAGGGTTCACCGAGCACCACCCCCCTCCCCGTGATCAGTACTGCCCATTTTGCGAGGAGCAGAGGAACGGATCACATCGACAAGCTAAGCGGATCAGAAAGAAGAGTGAAATACCCGTGAGAGGTGTCACTCGGATTGGAAGTTCGTTAACCCGAGGCACACGTCTTAACACTTGGCGCCACCTGTCGGTTTTGAACAAAAAACCCAACTATCACGAGATCAATGACGAACAACATACCATCTAGAGACAATCGTCCACCGGGGGACAATAGGCCGCCAAAAAACCAAGAAGGGCAGCCTACCCATCCACCAAGACAAACTACCCCACAAGCGCCAAAGGCAAATAACCAAGGAAGACGGTCACACCCATCTGGGGCAGAGTTCTTGACTGCTTCGACCCTTATGACACGACGACCACAGGGGCAGGGTGTGCAACAAGGAATGCCATCCTATCCATACCCAGCACTTCCACAGGGGTATCATTATGGAACAAACCTTCAGGAGTATCCATATGGAATGCCAACATAAGGCATACCAGCAAAGGACAACCAGGCTCATACCACCAATACAAGGCCTATGTATTCACAAAGAACACAAACAGTGACTCCGGTGTTCGTTAATGCATTAGAGGAGCTATTGGCTTATAGGGAGGCTTGGAAAACAACCAAGGAGGACCGTCACGCCCAACTGGGGTTGAGTCCTCGACTGCCTCAACCCCTATGGCTGTTAAGAAGATACCCGAATGTCTGTCGCGATTTTCATGCACGAAGGGTGCAATTCAGGAGGTGAGCAAAGACACCAAGTGGGTTTATAGATAACGAACCTCGTCCCGAGGATTCGAGACCACCACGTCATCCAAGTAAAAAAGTACAAATGGTAATGAGGCCAGTAGTGGATCCGCCTATACCAACCCCTCATGGAGTGCCACCAATGCACGCTCCTAAAAGGATACCACCCATTCAAGAGCTGCAACAGGAACCGCCAGCTCCTAATACTAAGAGGACCTACCATAGGAATCCCCCCACAACATTTTTCTCATGGCATGCCGCCACAAGATCAACCATTCGGGATGCCTGGCAACAAAATCACATCGAATGATATTCCAATGTTCAGTAGGCATACATACACCGCATCAAAACAACCGATGTTCTCTCAAGGTGAACTTCCAATAAAAGAAGGAATCATGTCAGCCATATATGAATTGATAGTATACTATGAGGCAATGAGAGCTAGAAGATACAGACCACCGCCAGTGGATCCGACCGACCACACCCCATTAAGGGACATTCAAAGGAGAGCTCAAAGTGAGGGACATCGTCCTGACAACTCGACGAGGCTACCGCCTACTCATGATACAGCGCGAAAGGTTCCAACCTCTGGTGCAAGATAACCCTCGGTACACCTCTCCCAGGGATAGAGGGGCAGTTTGAAACGCAAGGCTTTGAGAATGGAACTCACGGAGGGACATACTATGTTACTACATCACTATTACAATGGGAAGACTTACAGACAGGCACAGTGGCGTGTACGAAGGATATACCTCCAACTAGTCCGCCTCGGCAAGGAGGTGACCTTATAATTACCAGGAAGTAGGGGATATCAACACCCCCACACCCATATCCTTTCCATATCCTCTTATTTAATTTAACTACATAACAATTCAACTTCCTGAAAGGGGTATATTTTAATACTTGATATCACCATGTTTTCCAAGAATGATCATACCGGATGTCTTCGGGCTCCGTATTATATATATACACAGGTTGACTACTAAAAGAGTCCATAAAAAACGCAGTCGCAACCAAGAGAGTCACCACCAAGACTGCACACCACTGACGAACGAAAGCATCGTCATTAATCAGAACATCTCCGCCGACAAACGGCCTGGTTCAAACATGTTTGTTCGACACTACCGTTTGCTTAACTTCCTCAAAGGAACGCATAAGGAACAGATTGCTCAATCTAGAAGGGCAGTTATAAGGTCGAGACTCTGGGAAAAATCACTTAGATGGAAGGCTACTTCCAAAAAAAAGTTGAACACTCTCAACATCCTATAGAAGAAATACCATGAAGGTCACAAATGACTACCCCCAGTACAACCTTCCAACAAGAATCTTAGTGCTATGTTCGTCAGAAGACACCATCAGGCGTGTTGGATCACGGTGGAACTCCGGTACGATCTTTGACGGCGATCCTAGCTCCTTCGCTCCATGCAATCCTGCAAGAGGGGATAGACCGGGCGGTGACCCAGAATCCCTCTCCGATGCTTAAATGAGTATCTCGTGTGGACTCGCAAGCAGTAATCTCAAGTATTGTATCTCAAAAACATAATTGATCTAAGGTGACCTCTGCCTTTTATAGGCGGAGAGGTACCTCGGTTACCTGATGAACCGTTGGGGGTGGTTAGCCCGTATTCCGCGTATCTCGGGCACGATCCCGCCTATCTAGGCCATGATCTCGCTTATCTCGGCCACGCCCCGCGTATCTCGGCCTTAACCTCTGATAGCAAGTCCCGACTAACATCGGGGACTCCAGAGTTATCTCGTTGTGTCACCGCTCGAGGCCCCTCTTTATCGTGAAAGGGCCAATCATTCTCAGGGATTCGTCATCGGGGCCTACTTAAAGGAATCTCATCGGGAGCATTCAGCTCACCTATCGGGACAGACTCTGTCGGGACCTTTCATCATCGGGACTCCCTCTGTCGGGACCCTTCGCCTGGGTCATCTTGACCTCTATTTAGGGCCCAGTTGGCCTGTTCGCCGTTTCCTCGCCGTTAAAGGGCCTAATGGTCATAGCGGAACCCATCATTTGCCCCCAAGACATGAGGGACTTACAGTTCGTCGTGTCTTTCAACTCCCGACCTCCCAACGTCGAAGTCGGGGATCTTTCTTTTGGCATAGTTACTTAGTACAAGTCTTCTCGTTCGCGATTCCTCGATACTTCGAGGATAGCCACAAAATCCAAGAAGACTCCTCCAATATTCCTCGATAGTCGACTCTTCATCATCTGACCTCCAAGAGTCCGATCCTCCCGCGGTCAATCTTCCAGGATCCGATCATCTTGCTGCGGAGCCTTCTGCCTCGGACCTCGTGGTCCCTGCTCCCCTCGACGCTGCCAAGGATCAAGTTCAATCGCTTTATTCCACTTAAAGCGAAACCACGCCACTTAAGGCGACTTAATCTCGTGCACCACTTAAAGCGACTTAACCTCGTTCACCACTTAAGGCGACTTAACATCGTGCACCACTTAAGGCGACTTTCATCGTGCACCACTTAAGGCGACTTTACATCGTGCACCACTCAAGGCGACTTAATCTCGTGCACCACTTAAGGCGACTTAATCTCGTGCGCCACTTAAAGCGACTTAACCTCGTGCACCACTCAAGGCGACTTAACATCGTGCACCACTTAAGGCGACTTTCTCTCGTGCACCACTTAAGGCGACTTAATCTCGTGCACCACTTAAGGCGACTTAATCTCGTGCACCACTTAAGGCGACTTTCATCGTGCACCACTTAAGGCGACTTTACATCGTGCACCACTTAAGGCGACTTAATTTCGTGCACCACTTAAGGCGACTTAATCTCGTGCGCCACTTAAGGCGACTTAACATCGTGCACCACTTAAGGCGAATCTCATCGTGCACCACTTAAGGTGACTTTCTCTCGTGCACCACTTAAGGCGACTTAATCTCGTGCACCACTTAAGGCGACTTAATCTCGTGCGCCACTTAAGGCGACATAGTCTCGTGCACCACTTAAGGCGACTTAATCTCGTGCACCACTTAAGGCGACTTAACATCGTGCACCAGTTAAGGCGACTCTCATCGTGCACCACTTAAGGTGAATTTCTCTCGTGCACCACTTAAGGCTACTTAATCTCGTGCACCACTTAAGGCGACTTAATCTCGTGCGCCACTTAAGGCAACTTAATCTCGTGCACCACTTAAGGCGACTCAATCTCGTGCGCCACTTTAGGCGACTTAACATCGTGCACCACTTAAGGCGACTTTCATCGTGCACCACTTAAGGCGACTTCTCTCGTGCACCACTTAAGGCGACTTAATCTCGTGCACCACTTAAGGCGACTTAATCTCGTGCGCCACTTAAGGCGACTTAATCTCGTGCACTACTTAAGGCGACTTAACATCGAGCATGACACTTCTTCAAGTGTTCGCCACTAAAAGAATGCTTCAATACTCTGCAATCGAGGTCTTCCAACTTGTACGCATTCGGAGCTGGCATCTCCACAACCTTGTAAGGTCCTTCCCATTTTGGTGACATCTTGTTGATCCGATCCAAAAGGGTAAACTCGTTTCGACGCCAAACCAGCTTCCCGACAAAGAATTATCGGGACTTAACTCGCCGATTGTAATACCTGGTCGTCACCAAACGCATTCGAGCCTGGACTTCATCGGCTTCCCGCCTCTTCTCTTCGAGCAAGTCCAAATCCAGACGTCTCATTTCATCATTCTTCAAAGGCTCGTAATCTCATCCGATGGGACGCCACAACTACCTCCACGGGAGCGACAGCCTCCGTGCCATAAACAAGGCCAAACGGAGTCTCCCCAGTTGATCGTTTTGGAGTCGTTCTAACAGCCCAAAGCACATTTTCCAACTCGTTCAGCAATTTGCCCTTCAAGGCATAGACCCTTTTCTTCAAGCCATCAATCAGGATTTTGTTGGTTGATTCCACCTGACCATTAGTCTGAACATGATGAACAGAGGCTGTCCGATGCTCGATATTCAACTCCTCCAGATACTCCTTCACTTGAGCCCCGTTAAACGGTGGACCATTATCGCTGATCACCACCTTAGGAATCCCGTAAACTGACCTTGTGCTTGCGGGAGAGGTCCCACCAAGTCGATACCCCACTGCGCGAAGGGCCAAGCACTCTTGATGGACGTCAGATTAGCGGCCAGAGCCACGATATTCGGGGCATACCTCTGGCACGCGTCACAGGATCGGACCAACGCCGTCGCCTCCTTGCTCATCTTAGGCCAATAATAGCCCAAGTTCAGCACTTTCCTCATAATGGATCGGGCCCCTTCGTGACAAGAGGGACTTACAGTTCGTCGTGTCTTTCAACTCCCGACCTCCCAACGTCGAAGTCGGGGATCTTTCCCTTGGCATAGTTACTTAGTACAAGTCTTCTCGTTCGCGATTCCTCGATACTTCGAGGATAGCCACAAAATCCAAGAAGACTCCTCCAATATTCCTCGATAGTCGACTCTTCATCGGCTGACCTCCAAGAGTCTGATCCTCCCGCGGTCAATCTTCCAGGATCCGATCATCTTGCTGCGGAGCCTTCTGCCTCGGACCTCGTGGTCCCTGCTCCCCTCGACGCTGCCAAGGTTCAAGTTCAATCGCTTTATTCCACTTAAAGCGAAACCACGCCACTTAAGGCGACTTAATCTCGTGCACCACTTAAAGCGACTTAACCTCGTTCACCACTTAAGGCGACTTAACATCGTGCACCACTTAAGGCGACTTTCATCGTGCACCACTTAAGGCGACTTAATCTCGTGCACCACTTAAGGCGACTTTCATCGTGCACCACTTAAGGCGACTAAATCTCGTGCACCACTTAAGGCGACTTAATCTCGTGCACCACTTAAGGCGACTTTCATCGTGCACCACTTAAAGGCGACTTTCTCTCGTGCACCACTTAAGGCGACTTAATCTCGTGCACCACTTAAGGCGACTTAATCTCGTGCACCACTTAAGGCGACTTTCATCGTGCACCACTTAAGGCGACTAAATCTCGTGCACCACTTAAGGCGACTTAATCTCGTGCACCACTTAAGGCGACTTTCATCGTGCACCACTTAAAGGCGACTTTCTCTCGTGCACCACTTAAGGCGACTTAATCTCGTGCACCACTTAAGGCGACTTTCATCGTGCACCACTTAAGGCGACTTTACATCGTGCACCACTTAAGGCGACTTAATCTCGTGCACTACTTAAGGCGACTTAATCTCGTGCGCCACTTAAGGCGACTTAACCTCGTGCACCACTCAAGGCGACTTAACATCGTGCACCACTTAAGGCAACTTTCTCTCGTGCACCACTTAAGGCGACTTAATCTCGTGCACCACTTAAGGCGACTTAATCTCGTGCACCACTTAAGGCGACTTTCATCGTGCACCACTTAAGGAGACTTTACATCGTGCACCACTTAAGGCGACTTAATCTCGTGCACCACTTAAGGCGACTTAATCTCGTGCGCCACTTAAGCCGACTTAACATCGTGCACCACTTAAGGCGACTCTCATCGTGCACCACTTAAGGTGACTTTCTCTCGTGCACCACTTAAGGCGACTTAATCTCGTGCACCACTTAAGGCGACTAAATCTCGTGCGCCACTTAAGGCGACTTAATCTCGTGCACCACTTAAGGCGACTTAATCTCGTGCACCACTTAAGGCGACTTAACATCGTGCACCAGTTAAGGCGACTCTCATCGTGCACCACTTAAGGTGACTTTTTCTCGTGCACCACTTAAGGCGACTTAATCTCGTTCACCACTTAAGGCGACTTAATCTCGTGCGCAACTTAAGGCGACTTAATCTCGTGCACCACTTAAGGCGACTTAATCTCGTGCACCACTTAAGGCGAATTAACATCGTGCACCACTTAAGGCGACTTTCATCGTGCACCACTTAAGGCGACTTCTCTCTTGCACCACTTAAGGCGACTAAATCTCGTGCACCACTTAAGGCGACTTAATCTCGTGCGCCACTTAAGGCGACTTAATCTCGTGCACCACTTAAGGCGACTTAACATCGAGCATGACACTTCTTCAAGTGTTCGCCACTAAAAGAATGCTTCAATACTCTGCCATCGAGGTCTTCCAACTTGTACGCATTCGGAGCTGGCATCCCCACAACCTTGTAAGGTCCTTCCCATTTTGGTGACATCTTGTTGATCCGATCCAAAAGGGTAAACTCGTTTCGACGCCAAACCAGCTTCCCGACAAAGAATTGTCGGGACTTAACTCGCCGATTGTAATACCTGGTCGTCGCCAAACGCATTCGAGCCTGGACTTCATCGACTTCCCGCCTCTTCTCTTCGAGCAAGTCCAAATCCAGACGTCTCATTTCATCATTCGTCAAAGGCTCGTAATATCTCATCCGGTGGGACGCCACAGCTACCTCCACGGGAGCGACAGCCTCCGTGCCATAAACAAGGCCAAACGGAGTCTCCCCAGTTGATCGTTTTGGAGTCGTTCTAACAGCCCAAAGCACATTTTCCAACTCGTTCAGAAATTTGCCCTTCAAGGCATAGACCCTTTTCTTCAAGCCATCCATCAGGATTTTGTTGGCTGATTCCACCTGACCATTAGTCTGAGCATGATGAACAGAGGCTTTCCGATGCTCGATATTCAACTCCTCCAGATACTCCTTCACTTGAGCCCCGTTAAACGGTGGACCATTATCGCTGATCACCACCTTAGGAATCCCGTAAACTGACCTTGTGCTTGCGGGAGAGGTCCCACCAAGTCGATACCCCACTGCGCGAAGGGCCAAGCACTCTTGATGGACGTCAGATTAGCGGCCAGAGCCACGATATTCGGGGCATACCTCTGGCACGCGTCACAGGATCGGACCAACGCCGTCGCCTCCTTGCTCATCTTAGGCCAATAATAGCCCAAGTTCAGCACTTTCCTCATAATGGATCGGGCCCCTTCGTGACAAGAGGGACTTACAGTTCGTCGTGTCTTTCAACTCCCGACCTCCCAACGTCGAAGTCGGGGATCTTTCCCTTGGCATAGTTACTTAGTACAAGTCTTCTCGTTCGCGATTCCTCGATACTTCGAGGATAGCCACAAAATCCAAGAAGACTCCTCCAATATTCCTCGATAGTCGACTCTTCATCGGCTGACCTCCAAGAGTCCGATCCTCCCGCGGTCAATCTTCCAGGATCCGATCATCTTGCTGCGGAGCCTTCTGCCTCGGACCTCGTGGTCCCTGCTCCCCTCGACGCTGCCAAGGTTCAAGTTCAATCGCTTTATTCCACTTAAAGCGAAACCACGCCACTTAAGGCGACTTAATCTCGTGCACCACTTAAAGCGACTTAACCTCGTTCACCACTTAAGGCGACTTAACATCGTGCACCACTTAAGGCGACTTTCATCGTGCACCACTTAAGGCGACTTAATCTCGTGCACCACTTAAGGCGACTTTCATCGTGCACCACTTAAGGCGACTAAATCTCGTGCACCACTTAAGGCGACTTAATCTCGTGCACCACTTAAGGCGACTTTCATCGTGCACCACTTAAAGGCGACTTTCTCTCGTGCACCACTTAAGGCGACTTAATCTCGTGCACCACTTAAGGCGACTTAATCTCGTGCACCACTTAAGGCGACTTTCATCGTGCACCACTTAAGGCGACTAAATCTCGTGCACCACTTAAGGCGACTTAATCTCGTGCACCACTTAAGGCGACTTTCATCGTGCACCACTTAAAGGCGACTTTCTCTCGTGCACCACTTAAGGCGACTTAATCTCGTGCACCACTTAAGGCGACTTTCATCGTGCACCACTTAAGGCGACTTTACATCGTGCACCACTTAAGGCGACTTAATCTCGTGCACTACTTAAGGCGACTTAATCTCGTGCGCCACTTAAGGCGACTTAACCTCGTGCACCACTCAAGGCGACTTAACATCGTGCACCACTTAAGGCAACTTTCTCTCGTGCACCACTTAAGGCGACTTAATCTCGTGCACCACTTAAGGCGACTTAATCTCGTGCACCACTTAAGGCGACTTTCATCGTGCACCACTTAAGGAGACTTTACATCGTGCACCACTTAAGGCGACTTAATCTCGTGCACCACTTAAGGCGACTTAATCTCGTGCGCCACTTAAGGCGACTTAACATCGTGCACCACTTAAGGCGACTCTCATCGTGCACCACTTAAGGTGACTTTCTCTCGTGCACCACTTAAGGCGACTTAATCTCGTGCACCACTTAAGGCGACTAAATCTCGTGCGCCACTTAAGGCGACTTAATCTCGTGCACCACTTAAGGCGACTTAATCTCGTGCACCACTTAAGGCGACTTAACATCGTGCACCAGTTAAGGCGACTCTCATCGTGCACCACTTAAGGTGACTTTTTCTCGTGCACCACTTAAGGCGACTTAATCTCGTTCACCACTTAAGGCGACTTAATCTCGTGCGCAACTTAAGGCGACTTAATCTCGTGCACCACTTAAGGCGACTTAATCTCGTGCACCACTTAAGGCGAATTAACATCGTGCACCACTTAAGGCGACTTTCATCGTGCACCACTTAAGGCGACTTCTCTCTTGCACCACTTAAGGCGACTAAATCTCGTGCACCACTTAAGGCGACTTAATCTCGTGCGCCACTTAAGGCGACTTAATCTCGTGCACCACTTAAGGCGACTTAACATCGAGCATGACACTTCTTCAAGTGTTCGCCACTAAAAGAATGCTTCAATACTCTGCCATCGAGGTCTTCCAACTTGTACGCATTCGGAGCTGGCATCCCCACAACCTTGTAAGGTCCTTCCCATTTTGGTGACATCTTGTTGATCCGATCCAAAAGGGTAAACTCGTTTCGACGCCAAACCAGCTTCCCGACAAAGAATTGTCGGGACTTAACTCGCCGATTGTAATACCTGGTCGTCGCCAAACGCATTCGAGCCTGGACTTCATCGACTTCCCGCCTCTTCTCTTCGAGCAAGTCCAAATCCAGACGTCTCATTTCATCATTCGTCAAAGGCTCGTAATATCTCATCCGGTGGGACGCCACAGCTACCTCCACGGGAGCGACAGCCTCCGTGCCATAAACAAGGCCAAACGGAGTCTCCCCAGTTGATCGTTTTGGAGTCGTTCTAACAGCCCAAAGCACATTTCCAACTCGTTCAGAAATTTGCCCTTCAAGGCATAGACCCTTTTCTTCAAGCCATCCATCAGGATTTTGTTGGCTGATTCCACCTGACCATTAGTCTGAGCATGATGAACAGAGGCTTTCCGATGCTCGATATTCAACTCCTCCAGATACTCCTTCACTTGAGCCCCGTTAAACGGTGGACCATTATCGCTGATCACCACCTTAGGAATCCCGTAAACTGACCTTGTGCTTGCGGGAGAGGTCCCACCAAGTCGATACCCCACTGCGCGAAGGGCAAAGCACTCTTGATGGACGTCAGATTAGCGGCCAGAGCCACGATATTCGGGGCATACCTCTGGCACGCGTCACAGGATCGGACCAACGCCGTCGCCTCCTTGCTCATCTTAGGCCAATAATAGCCCAAGTTCAGCACTTTCCTCATAATGGATCGGGCCCCTTCGTGACAAGAGGGACTTACAGTTCGTCGTGTCTTTCAACTCCCGACCTCCCAACGTCGAAGTCGGGGATCTTTCCCTTGGCATAGTTACTTAGTACAAGTCTTCTCGTTCGCGATTCCTCGATACTTCGAGGATAGCCACAAAATCCAAGAAGACTCCTCCAATATTCCTCGATAGTCGACTCTTCATCGGCTGACCTCCAAGAGTCCGATCCTCCCGCGGTCAATCTTCTAGGATCCGATCATCTTGCTGCGGAGCCTTCTGCCTCGGACCTCGTGGTCCCTGCTCCCCTCGACGCTGCCAAGGTTCAAGTTCAATCGCTTTATTCCACTTAAAGCGAAACCACGCCACTTAAGGCGACTTAATCTCGTGCACCACTTAAAGCGACTTAACCTCGTTCACCACTTAAGGCGACTTAACATCGTGCACCACTTAAGGCGACTTTCATCGTGCACCACTTAAGGCGACTTAATCTCGTGCACCACTTAAGGCGACTTTCATCGTGCACCACTTAAGGCGACTAAATCTCGTGCACCACTTAAGGCGACTTAATCTCGTGCACCACTTAAGGCGACTTTCATCGTGCACCACTTAAGGCGACTTTCTCTCGTGCACCACTTAAGGCGACTTAATCTCGTGCACCACTTAAGGCGACTTTCATCGTGCACCACTTAAGGCGACTTTACAACGTGCACCACTTAAGGCGACTTAATCTCGTGCACTACTTAAGGCGACTTAATCTCGTGCGCCACTTAAGGCGACTTAACCTCGTGCACCACTCAAGGCGACTTAACATCGTGCACCACTTAAGGCAACTTTCTCTCGTGCACCACTTAAGGCGACTTAATCTCGTGCACCACTTAAGGCGACTTAATCTCGTGCACCACTTGTCGGGACTTAACTCGCCGATTGTAATACCTGGTCGTCGCCAAACGCATTCGAGCCTGGACTTCATCGGCTTCCCGCCTCTTCTCTTCGAGCAAGTCCAAATCCAGACGTCTCATTTCATCATTCGTCAAAGGCTCGTAATATCTCATCCGATGGGATGCCACAGCTACCTCCACGGGAGCGACAGCCTCCGTGCTATAAACAAGGCCAAACGGAGTCTCCCCAGTTGATCGTTTTGGAGTCGTTCTAACAGCCCAAAGCACATTTTCCAACTCTTTCAGCAATTTGCCCTTCAAGGCATAGACCCTTTTCTTCAAGCCATCCATCACGATTTTGTTGGCTGATTCCACCTGACCATTAGTCTGAGCATGATGAATAGAGGCTGTCCGATGCTCGATATTCAACTCCTCCAGATACTCCTTCACTTGAGCCTCGTTAAACGGTGGACCATTATCGCTGATCACCACCTTAAGAATCCCGTAAAGTGACCTTGTGCTTGCGGGAGAGGTCCCACCAAGTCGATACCCCACTGCGCGAAGGGCCAAGCACTCTTGATGGACGTCAGAATAGCGGCCAGAGCCACGATATTCGGGGCATACCTCTGGCACGCGTCACAGGATCGGACCAACGCCGTCGCCTCCTTGCTCATCTTAGGCCAATAATAGCCCAAGTTCAGCACTTTCCTCATAATGGATCGGGCCCCTTCGTGACAAGCCGCGACCCCTTCATGCACCTCCCTCAGGATTCGACTTGTGTCGGGCATAGCCACACACTTCAAGTACGGAGTCGAGAACCAACCCTTTTTGTATAGCTGATTGTCCAGCATCACGTAGTTAACCGCGATCCGACGTATCCTGTTAGCTACCACTTCATTACCGGGGACTGCCCCCGTAGTTAGGTACACAACTATCGGGGTCATCCAAGTGGGTTCCTCTTCTGATCCTGCTTCAATAGCACACACCTTCGACGGGTCGGTAGTCGACAAGATCACCTTCTCCAAGAAGTGCACCTTCCGACTTTCCTCCAGGGGTGCCCCCAAGGCGAATTTACTCAAGGCATTCGCTTCCACGTTTTCCTCCCTCGGGATTGCCTCAATATCGAAACTTTTGAAACTCTCCTTTAATACTTGCACCTCGCGAAGGTACTTCCTCATTATCGGGATCTTCGCCTCGTATCGCCCTTGGACTTGATTCACAATCAGGCCCGCGTCACACTTCACTCTCAAGTGAGCAACTCCCGTACCTTGGCAATTTTCAGGCCTGTGATAAGAGCCTCATACTCAGCTTCGTTGTTCGTGGCCCTAAACGTCAAGGCCAAAGCATATCGAAGGGGCTAACCCCCACCTGGTGGTATCAATACGAACCCTGCTCCTGATCCGTCTGAACTCGAGGAGCCATCCGTGTACATCTCCCAAGTATTTTCCTCGTTTGGCTGTTCTGATTGTTTTGCCATCTCTGGTTGTTCTGCTATCGGTACCTCCATGGTTGCCCCCTCTACAGAGCCCGCTTCTTCCAAATCGGGGGCTGTAGACTCTGCTATGAAATCTGCCAACGCCTGGCCCTTAATAGCCGTTTTCGGAGCAAAGTGTATGCGAAACTCACTAAGCTCGACTGCCCATTTCACTAACCTTCCCGACGCATCAGGTCGGTTCAAAAAATGCTTCAAAGGTTGATTCGTCAACAAACATCCGCCATTTCCCATTGCTCTTCTTCACCAGAACCGGGTTGGCGACCCAAGTTTGGAATCGGAGCTCCATGATAAACCCAGCATCGAGCAACCTGCCCACCACCTGCTGGATCGCAATCCTCTTGTCTGCGCCCATCGGACGCCTTTTCTGCGCGATAGGCTTGATCGCGGGATCAATCTTTAACTCGTGCACAATCACATTGGGGTTGATTCCTGGCATGTCACTCGGGAACCAGGCTATCAGCTCCTTGAACTCCTTCAGTAAATCGACTAATTCTCGGGCTGTCTCCTCGGTCAGAGCAGACCCGATTTTCACCTTCCTCTGAGGTTCGTCAATCTCGACATCCTTCAAATCCTCCATGAGGGCGGGACGCCCAAGCTCCTCTCTGGGATCAGCATCTGTTTGGAGGACAGTCATAGCCTCCCGTCTTTTCCTCCGGGTGGCATTAACATAGCACTTCCTGGAAGCCACCTGGTCGCCCTTGACCTCCCCGACTCTTTGGTCAGTCGGGAACTTCATCTTCTGGTGCACAGTCGAGGCAACTGCCATCAGAGGGTTGATGGTGGTTCTCCCGATAATCGCGTTGTACGTCCCCGCGGACTCGACCACCACGAAGTCCACATTTCTCCTCTGGTAAGGTGATCATTCCCAGCGGGTAAGAGGTAATACCAGAGAACCCGACCATCGGGAAGTTCACCTCCTTGAGATCCTTCTTCCTTTTCCCCATGGCTTCTAGTGCATCCATGAACAGGATATCGGAGGAGCTCCCTCCATCGATCAGAATCCGCTTCATCTCGTATCCATCCACATCTAAGGTCACGACCAGAGCGTCATCGTGCGGAGTCTCCACGCCTACAAGATCCTCCGATGAAAAGGAGATCACCATCTCTTCCTTCAGGGTCCAGGATCGGGACCTCTTACCCAGCACCACAGCAGCGGGAATTCTAGAGGCATAAACCTCCCGAGAGGACGAGGTATCACCTCCCGCGGCAAACCCTCCGTGAATCACATTGATAGTGCCCCGTTTCTCCTTACGAGCACCAGAAGACTCCGGGTCAGACCTCTTCTTCTTTGGGGAGCGATCACGGGATCGGGAGCCGGACCGTGATCGGGACCGAGAACGGGATCAACACCGCTTCTCCCCGACAAACTCCTTAAGCTTCCCCTTCTGGATCAGCTTTTCGATCTCCTTCTTCAGCTCCCGACAATGATTGGTTTCGTGGCCATTCGCACGATGGAATCGACAGTAGCGGTCGGTGCGGGATCCCAAAAACTCTCCTTCCTTCTTCGGGGGGTACCTTGAGATACCTTGTCGCTCCATGACTGTTAACACCTCCGCCATAGAGCTTTTGAGAGGAATGTCATGATCCTCCCGCCTGTCTTATTTCGAGGAACACCTATCATCCCTTCGATCAGAGCGACCCCGACTGCTTTCGGTTTTATCCTTCGGCTTGCGCTCGTCTAAGGGTTTGACCGACTGCTTTCCCTTATTCGACTTCGGGGGCTCAAGCTCTCCAGCGGCTATCTTCGATTCCTGGACATCGATTTGCCACTTCACCCTCTTCTACAGTGCCTCCATATTCCACACAGCCTTCTCGGCCACGCTGTGCATCAAGTCGGAACCGTAGGGGGCTGTTAGGTTCCGAATGAAGGTACGGATGGTTTCACCCTCCGAGATCTCCTCATCAATCTCCGCCACGCTTTGCAGTGTACTACTGGTAATAGTGCGTCAGCGACTCGTCGGGCCTCTGTACCACCAGGGTCAGGGACCTCACACTCTTCAGCAAACGTCTGCGACCCTTGTACTGCTGAATGAAGCGGTCGTGCATATCAGCCCAGCAAGTGATGCAGCCTGGGGGCAGACTGAAGAACCAGGTTAGGGCTCTCTCGCCAAGTGTGTTCGGGAACAGCGTACACACAATATCTTCATTTGGGGCTCTGCCCAGACATGCCATGAGGTGCTTCTGGACATGACGAACCCGATCTCCCTCGCCATCGTACTCCTTAATCGTGGGGATACCCAGTCCTGGTGGGGCGAGGGTTTCTATGAGTCGAGGAACGAAGGGATGAGTGGATCGATCCCTCAGCTCCGATACCAGCGGCTTCTGCTCTCCCATGCAGATGTTCAAGATCTTTACCACCTGATCGGGGGTGATGGGACCATTAAGGGGAATGATCCTATGCTGCAATGGTCCTGGCCCGTCGACCACGAATCGTTCTGGTTGGGTGGACTCCCTACTCCTGTCTAGGTTTCGGGGCTGAACCTCCCGAACATTCTGAACCTCCGCTAGCGGGGGCGCTTCCTCTTCTAGCGGAGGCATCTCCTCTTGCCTCCTTGCAGCCTCTCCGATCTAAGAGGGCCTCCACAGCTGCCAAAAACATTGGCATTGCTTCCGCCACATCCCTCGTTAGGTCCGCAGCTGGAGGAGCCACCTGCTCCCTATTCCCCTGGTGTTGAGCAGCAGTATCTTCAGGAGCTTCATTATGCCCCCCTGTCCGAGAGACCTCAGCGGGGAGATTCTGGTCCTCAGCATGCTCTGGTGGTGAATTCAGAGTTGTCGCAGCAGGATGACGGGAACCACCAGATTGTCCTTGTCTTCTTTGCTTGCCAGCCACCATTGAACGAGTAGAAGGCATACCAGCTTTTTGTTACGTTCCCACAGAGGGCGCCAATGTTGGATCACGGTGGAACTCTGGTACGATCTTTGACGGCGATCCTAGCTCCTTCGCTCCACGCAATCCTGCAAGAGGGGATAGACCGGGCGGTGACCCAGAATCCCTCTCCGATGCTTAAATGAGTATCTCGTGTGGACTGGCAAGCAGTAATCTCAAGTATTGTATCTCAAAAACATAATTGATCTGAGGTGACCTCTGCCTTTTATAGGCGGAGAGGTACCTCAGTTACCTGATGAACCGTTGGGGGTGGTTAGCCCGTATTTCGCGTATCTCGGGCACGATCCCGCCTATCTAGGCCATGATCTCGCTTATCTCGGCCACGCCCCGCGTATCTCGGCCACGCCCCGCGTATCTCGGCCTTAACCTCTGATAGCAAGTCCCGACTAACATCGGGGACTCTAGAGTTATCTCGTTGTGTCACCGCTCGGAGCCCCTCGTCATCGTGACAGGGCCAATCATTCTAAGGGATTCGTCATCGGGGCCTACTTAAAGGCATCTCAGCGGGAGCATTCAGCTCACCTATCGGGACCGACTCTGTCGGGACCTTTCATCATCGGGACTCCTCTATCAGGACCCTTCGCCTGGGTCATCTTGACCTCTATTTAGGGCCCAGTGGGCCTGTTCGCCGTTTCCTCGCCGTTAAAGGTCCTAACGGTCATAGTGGAACCCATCAAGGCGTTGATATGCAAGGGGGGAACAATCCAAGTCACAACATTCCTTCCTCACAAAAATAAAAAGAATACCTATTAGCATAAGAGGGGGCAGTCGCGAGTACATCCGTCCAAAAAATTGGGGAAACCATATCACATAGACAACGCCCACCTTCTGAGGCAAACGCCCACCTTCAGAGGATCTATATGATTTCACAAAATAGCCAGAAGATGCGACTACACCTAGTAAGATCATCTCAGGTAATAGAATACACTTCCATTGGGGACCTTTCAAGGGCCCCGAGCCTAGCAAGGGAAGAAGGGCGACACCATCATCCAACTTTCAAAAAATGATATTGAAAACATAGTGGAAAAACACAACGATATATTGGTCATAAAAGGGGGAATCACTAGCTTTGACATGAAGAGAACCATAGTGCATGAAGGGAGTTCGCCAGACACCCCCCATGCCCAGCTATTGATGATACTAGGGGAGAGTCCGGCATACCTAATACCAAAGGACCCCGTACTAGTAAGGGTGGTCAGAACATCAACATACCCATTGGGGACACAACACTGCAAATGAGGCTGGAACAAGGATGGAAGACGTATCCTTAGAAGTATCCTTGCAGTTATATTTGCAAAAATGAACTCCTTAGATGGAGAGGTTATCTAATAGGTGACCGTTTTTCTGTTCTCAAAATATGATCCTAAACCGGAGATCCTTAGACTCCGTATTATATATGCAATGAATGGCATGTTTATCAAAGATAGGTACGTAAAGATTCAAGATAGCGCCCTCAAGATTAGGCGCATACCTCTATCAAGTGCGACGCATTTGGGTGTTCATGGACACTCCTTCGCCATCTAATAAGAAAGAAAGGCAACCAAGGAAACAAGTCCTAACAAGACAGGCACATGTAGAAAATCTTGCCATTGACGTCATGCATTAAGCGAGAAACTCTAAAGATGCAAGATTTGCAAAAGAGATAGTGCAACAACCATAATATGAAAAAGGAGATACACCTCCCATCAAAGGCCTTAGGGAATGATAATAGTTTTACAAGGTCAACCAAAGAAGAGCTCAAAAGCTTGGGAAGTACGGCTTCAAAATCAACCCTTACGCGGGACGCACATTCCGATCAAGCATTTTGTGTGTGAGGGGCAAGACATTTGCTTCTGACATCCCATCAAGAGGAAAACCTCAATAAAGAGAGCACTAGTGGAAGGTCCCACCTTTAAGGTTATAAACAAAACACATAGTGAGTGAAAGTTACAACAAAGGAAAAGAGAAGGAACTTGTCAGCTCGACACCCCCAAACATGTATACTTACGCAGTACAAACGCAACTTCTAATGAAGTTACCCAACAAGTCATAGTCAACACGGAGGCAAACCCATGGAAAATCATGGGTCATCACCTGTAAACATAAAGGAAAATATCCTCTTTAAGTTAGAGTCCTAATCCAAGGGGAGCCTATAATCAATATTGGAGGTGGGAGGAACATAACCAATGTGACACTCCCTAAAAGCATTGAAAAATAATCCAATGTAAATGAAAAGCACACTAAGTACCACAACGCTTCAAGAAGTTTATTACAGCCCGATCAGACCCCCATACACCGAGCAAAGGGGATGGGTCAGACTCACTAGTCTGAAACACAGCTTCAAGTCAAACAACTCGAGATACCATGATATGAGAAAGTTCTTCAACTCAAGTGAAACACCTTCCAAGATACGTTACTCCTACTCGATCATCACCGCAAAAGCGTTTTACTCAAAACACAAGGAAGAAGGGGCAATAATTTACAAGCTTTCTCTGGATATAGACACTACCACAACCAGTTACCAAGAGAATTGAAATCACCCCCACCCTCCCAAAAGCAAAAGCTTCCCTCCCAACTCTAAGAGATACATGCGGAAAATATATTGCCCAAATCATGGCTATGACTGAAACAAACAAGCATGAGAAAGAGTAAGTCCTGCAATAGACACCCATCGCACCCAAGCAAGCAGACATATTAAATACAACACAAGATTAGGGAGCCCCAAGCATAAGGGGTACCCAAGCATGAAAATGAACGAGGGGCTCTCGACGGCCAAATATAAAAGGCGGTATGACAGCCAAGCAACTTGGGGGGGGGGACCAAACGAACAAGGGCTTGGTAGTCCACCTAAGTGTAAAAGAAGTGATTAGAAGCAGAAGGTAACAAGAACACGCAACACCAGTCCTCCTAGAGAAGTCATAAAAAAAAGAATACAATCTCAACCCCATGTACGGACTCGTCCAAAGTTGGCAACATACAAGCATCGCCCTCGAAAGGTGATCTCCCACACTCAGGAAAAGGCTAGGTAACAGGCAATATCATAGAGAAAAAACTCAAGTAACAATTCAGAAGGAGTATCAAAGACGCACCCTACCTGGAAAATGACACAAGGTAAAGTAATATTCTGAGCCCTCCGGGAGCCTGTCCCGCGAACAGTATCGACGCCCCCATGAGCATATCTTGAGAGTAGTTTTAAACTACGAAAAATTATGCGCCCTCCGGGAGCCTGTCCCGTGAATAGTTTCTACGTCCCCAAGAGCGTATCTTGAGAGTTGTTTTAAACTACGAAATTCTGTGCCCTCCGATGGCCTGTCTCGTGAAAAATTCCGCGCCCTCCGAGAGTCTATCTCTCGAACATGTTCCGTGTCCTCCGAGAGCCTATCTCGTGAAAAATTTCGTGCCTACCGAGAGCCTATCTCGCGAACTAATTGTGTGCCCTCTGAGAGCCTATCTCGTGAAAAGTTCCGTGCCCTCCGAGAGCCTCTCTCGTGAAAAGTTCCGTGCCCTAAGAGAGCCTATCTCGTGAAAAGTTTCGTGCCCTCCGAGAGCCTATCTAGTGAAAAATTTTGTGCCCTCCGAGAGCCTATCTCGCGAACATATTCGGCGCCCTCCGAGAGCCTATCTCATGAAAATATTATGCGCCCTCCGAGAGCCTATCTCGTGATAACATTTTGTGCCCTCCGAGAGCCTACCTCGCGAACGTATTTCGTGTCCTCCGAGAGCCTATCTCGTGATAACACTCTGTGCCCTCCAAGAGCCCATCTCATGAACACATTGCGCGCCATCCGAGAGCCTATCTCGTGAAATTTTTTACAAGGTCCGCAAGAATGTATCTTGAAATGCCTTCCTTTTTACATAGTAAGGTCATATGATATGAGAAACATCCAAGTTTGTTTATGATGACAATGCAGGCATGATAAAAGTAAAGTGGAGTAACGAAAGAGCACTCCGACAAAAGAGAAGAAACACAACAATAGGAAAGCAAATCACAAGTCATTCAAAACGACCTACGAAGAAGAATCGCCTAACAAGTCGCCCATGGCAACCTCTAACAAACATTACTGTCTTGCATGTCGCCCTCGCATAACCTCTGCTCGTATTCGACTTGAACATCGTCAAGCACGGCTTTCGAAAAAACATCACCCTTGCATATTGTGAAGCACGCCTCATAAAGGGTACATTCCAAAAGCATAAAGGATACAACATCTTACAAGACGAGACGCAGGGACAAAACCCAACAATCATAACATAAACAAAAGGCAACTATAGAAACAAAGGTATGGAATACTATTCATGATATAAAAACATAATGTTGAAACACTCATGACATGTTTGCCAATAAGTACGGAAGGCAAAGGCAAAACTCTATACATAGCGAAGTGGCTATTATGTCCACGCACCAAGAAGTGGCTATTATGTCCACCCACCAAGAAATGACTATTATGTCCACACACCAAGCAGTGCTATCATGTCCACACACCAAGAAGTGGCTATCATGTCCACATACCAAGAAGTGGCTATCATGTCCACATAAAGTTTGGTGGATACTGCTCTCGAGTTAGCCTCTACTAGTATCATAGTTGTGATCGTTGTGGGGGTCGTTCCGTTATATGCCCTCGATAGTGCTTGCAGTGATTCTCCGTTTTATGGTTGATTTCGTGAAATATAGAGGTTGTCTTCATAATGAGGACGTCTCCTACCTGGTATCATCCAGGAAGGTTGAAATATAAGTGCAGACCTTTGATGAGCGTATGAAGGGTATTGATTTTCCCTTTTTCTTGGACTTCATCTTAAGATTAGACGTAGGCTCTTTAGGTTTGTGGTCGTATTAGCATCTTCGTAATGTGTATACTTGATAGCTGTTTTGTTATGTGTAGACATGATAGCCACCTCTTGGCGCGTGGTCATGATAGCTACTTCGCGGTGTGTGGACATGATAGCTACTTCGCATTGTATGGACATGATAGCCACTTCTTGATGTGTGGACATGATTGCCTCTTCTTGATGTGTGGACATAATAACCACTTCTCTATGTATGGTGTTTTGCCTTTGCATTCCGTACTTATTGGCAAACCTATTGTTGGGTTATGATTAAAACTCGATATTAAGCATAAGAGTCGAGTACGTTTAAAGGGCAGGAAAAGAAGAGCCGTCGACATTTCTGACTCGTTTTAACGAGATAGGGATAAAAGTTCGACGACAACTTACGAAAAAGTCGACTTCCAAAGTACGACTACCCGCCACTAGGAGAAACCTACCTTCAAAAGTAAAGACAGGTGGCGACCTGCTGGTCACTATCATCAGAAGAAACCTTCCTTCGAAGGTAATCGTAAAGCGGCGACCTGTTCTTAACTACCACCAGAGGAAACCTCCCAACAAAGGTAACTACAGGTGGCGACCTGCTTAGAGAAAGCTTCCTCAGTAAGAAACACTTAGCTGGAGACCTGCTTGTCACCAACTGACTGCTCACCGTCTCACTCAGCCAATCACGGAAGAGGAACCACCGCCCCTCAGCTACCAATCAAGGCATAGCAGCCGCCCTAGAGAAAGTCGGTAATCTGTCCCTATAAATAGGGACTGCTTTTTACTCATTGATGACATTAACTCAGTTCTAAATACGTTCTTATATTATTACTCTCAAATCCATTACTGACTTAAGCTTCGGAGTGGAATCAGGGGCCATCCCCACCCCTTTTTCAGGTTCTCGCCCCACATAACCTCTTAGAGGAAAACTTAGCGTTCGGGAGAGCTAAGCCTGAGGCTATACTTGGAAGTCCATTCCCCGAAGTTCAAGGCCACGTCATTTTGATCCCAACATTTGGCGCCGTCTGTGGGATCCGGAGATCAAAAGGTCATGGCACCACCAAGAAATCAAACAAGACAAAGTCAAGCACGGATAGCCGACGGTATATTCCAAGGACCAAACGAGACCTTGGAATATTACTTTAGGCGATTCCAAGGAGGATATACGGGGGGCGAGCACTCAGAGAGAAAAACCATCCGGGCATTCTTCAGGGGATTAGGATCCCAGTCTCGATCCTTAACCCTCACTCAAGCCATAACCCCGGTAAGAAGCTTGGAAGGATTAATACAACTTGCTAACAATAATGGGGACATAGAGAGAGCACAAAGGGGGAGATGGACGGCGGAGGGTATATTCTAGGGGTCGGACGAAACCCTGGAAAATTACTCTAGGTGATTTCAAGAAGGTTATACCAGAGGCGAACTCATGGAGGGAGAGGCCATTCGAATGTTCTTTAGGGACTGGGAGTTCAATCTCGACCTCTGGCCCTCACTCAACACACGGAGCCAGTAAGAACTATGGAGGAACTAGAAGAGCGAGTAAATTTCTACATAGAAGTAGAGCAAGCTCATAGGAATCGTCGCCTCCAACAAAAGAATCCACAGAGTAGGGGCGAAAGATCATCTCAACGGGAGTTCTCGTCCAGAGAATATCGGCGACCTCAGCAAAGGTTAGAGAGATTTTATTTAAATGAGGAAAGTCGATATTCTACTCCCTGTTGTGAGCACTACCGACAAGAGGGGCATAACATGGAGGATTGCCTCCTCGAAAAAAGAGAATTAGAATTCATGAGAAGGGCGATCCAACGCCACCATCGACGTCGTTCTCACGAGTCAAGGAGATGGAGAACGCCCCCGGGGAATGATATCAACATCCTAGCTGGAGGATTCGCAGCGGGAGGAGACGTAAGCTCGGCCAGGGACCAGTACGCTGCCCGCTACACTCCAATAAGCCCCTTGAAAAGGCCGAGAGAATTGGAACCAGTGGCGATTACCTTCTCAATGGAAGATCTATCGGAGACCTCTCAGCCCCATGAGGATGTATTGGTAATCACCGCTCAAATCAACGACAAGGAGGTTAAAAGGATACTGGTGGATGGAGGAAGCTCCACAGACGTAATCGCTTTCAACGTTCACGCCGCCATGGGATACAAAAGAAAAGATCTTCAGGAGATGACTTCACCTTTGGTGGGATTCGCGGGAAGAACGACTTATCCCTTAGGGGCAATACAACTCCCCGTAATCCTAGGGCGAGGACTGAAAGCCTTGCACCTAAAAATTCGCTTTGTGGTAGTCGATCTATTAGATGTACATATTTGTACATACATAGATAGGTACTCATACTTGTATAGATACATGGTACCTTAGGTTGACTTGTATAGTTGACTAGTTAGTTAGGATTGATCTCCTATATATAGTGGCATCCTAACATGTAATTACTTGGTTGATTCATTATACATACTTGATTATTATACATATGATTCAACCCCCTCTCTACACTATCTAATATGGTATCAGAGCTATGGTATTTCCAGGTTCGATTCATAATTTTTCGAGAGGATTTTGCATGGATTTGAGCTTGAATCTTGAGGATTTTTGCATCGATTAATTGGATAACTTGAAGATCAATCTGTAGTTGCTGTATTTCGTGGATTTGCTGCTCAATATTTGCTGTTTGGATTGAAGATTTACAGCAATTCAGTTCAGCAAATCAGTTTCAGCATCTCAGTTTCTGCGTTTTTCAGCTTGTTACTGTTACATCGATTTGAGATTTGCTCATCGATTTCTGTTCGATCCTGTGATTTGGATTCGATCTGGTGTTGTACCACGAGTCTAAGATTGATTCCTGCTGCTGGATTGATCGATTCTTTGCTCTGGAATTTAGATTACTGCTGCTGCAATTCAGTTTTCAGCTGCTGGTTTTCAGGTTTCGTAGAATGTTTGATGAAATCCGAGATTGATTCCTTTGATTCACTTCTTCGTGCTTGTTGTTCCCGTAGAATTAAACCAATTGCGATCATTTCTGTGGTGGTGCGATTGTCATATTCTTTGCGGTTTTACGCGGATTTGGATTATTGCAGCTGCGTTTCTGCAATTTCTGGTCAAGTTTCTGCTGGTTTTGGCTGGACTTCAATTCTGCAATTCGAGGTTTCATTTCGAGATTTCTGCATTTCATATGCTATATGAGCATCATTGTGAAGCTTTTGTGAAGATTTGAGCATCATTAACGCTTCTTGGAGGTAATTGCAATTCGATTTTCGTTTTCGCGCCTAATTTTGCTGCTGGATGTTCGATCTTCGATTTCGAGCTTGTTTCTTGATCATTTGCTGCGATTCGAATTGCATTGGATTCGCATTTGATGCTGCTGTTGATTGCATGCTGCAATTTGTTGATTGCTGCTGCGGATTGGATCAATTTGATCCGTTATTGGTTCGACTTGGTTGAGTTCTTGGTGCTGCAATATTTTGACTGCAATTTCGTCAAATTCAACTTGGATAATCAATTATTTGCTGCGTTTTGGATTGGTTTTGATGCGTCGTATGGTTCCTGCTGGATTCGAGGCTCCAATATGTCGATTCAAGTTATAGGATTGTCTTGATTTGGCATGATGGCATCCTGTGATCTGGATTTCAGCAATCTCTTGATCGAAGGAGTTCTTTGGATCGATTCTTCAGGATTAAGTGCGCGATTGAGGCAGCAATTGGTTATAGGTTGAATTGTTGATTGTTTGCAGCGATTTTGGATGGATTTCTGGGGTTCTATGAAGAACACCTGGGAATTACGGTTGAAGATTTGAAGATCTTCAAGTTTGCCCAGGTTTATATAATCTGGAAATTGCTGTATCTCGCTGGGATTGAACCTGCGACCTGTTGCTTCAGTAAATGTGTGGATATTTTTGCGTCTGCGTGGTATCGAACCCGCGACCTCTGGTACTGTGTTGTGCTCCCTCCGTACACCGGTTTTTGGCAAGGAGTTGGCTCGTCTCGTGCACCCCTGTGCACCCTCATGTGCTCTGCACATGCCTAGGCCTCTTTGTGCGATTTTGTGCGAATTTGGGGGCTAGTTTTTGGAGTTTTATGAAGTTTGGGGCTTCTTTGCAAGCTTTTGGATATTTGGGGCTGTTTTAAGCAGTTTTCAAATTTGGGATGCTCTTTTGAAGACTTTGGGGCTGTTTTGGAGCTGTTTCGAAGTTTGGAGCATTTTTGCTGGATTTGTGAAGTATGGGGCTATTTTGAGGATAGTTCTGAAGATTGGGGCTGTTTTGAGGACAGTTCTCAAGTTTGGGGCCGTATCCCGAAAATTGGATTTTCGAGGGGCCGTTTTGTGAAGACCGGGTTTGTTGGATCTTGGTTTTAGAGCGGGTTTTAATTTTTCCCATGGATCATTTGAGCGGGTTTTGATTCCATTGGCTCATTTTGAACGGGTTTACCCTTGGCTCTATTTGACCAGGTTTTGATTGGACCTTGGCATTTCATTCATCATCGACCTTTTCTCTCAAATTTTCCTTTTAATTCTTTAGAAAGGAAGACGAAGGAAAAGATGGGGGAATATTAGATGTACATATTTGTACATACATAGATAGGTACTCATACTTGTATAGATACATGGTACCTTAGGTTGACTTGTATAGTTGACTAGTTAGTTAGGATTGATCTCCTATATATAGTGGCATCCTAACATGTAATTACTTGGTTGATTCATTATACATACTTGATTATTATACATATGATTCAACCCCCTCTCTACACTATCTAATACGATCAGATCCACGCCTACAATGCGATATTAGGGAGAACCACTCTCAATCCCAACCATATAATACCTTCCACCGTTCATCAAGTCATGAGATTCCCTACCCATCACGGGTTAGGAGAAGTCTGGGGCGATCAAGAAACCTCTCGACAATGCTACGTCGACCTCCTCATAAGATCAAGTCAAAGAGAAACCCTCTCTATCGTTACAGAGGAGGACCCTCGGGAGGAGGGAGGACGACCGGCCCCGATGGAAGAATTAGTCGAAATCGTCCTAGAAGGGAAGGAGAAGAAAGTGAAGATTGGAGCAGCCTTACCCCCGGATAACTGCCCTCTTAAGGGAATACAAGGATCTATTCGCCTGGGAACCCAGCGACATGCCAGGGATAAATCCAGAAAATATCTCTCGTGAGCTAAGGATAGATCCCACCGTCAAACCCATAGCCCGGAAGAGAAGATCTATGGGGGCAGAAAAGAAAGCCGCAATCCGACAAGAGGTTGGAAAATTAGTGGAAGCAGGTTTCGTCAAAGAAATACGATTCCAAACTTGGGTCGCCAACCCGGTCTTGGTAAAGAAATCCAACCAAAGATGGAGGGTATATTCAAATACGAATGCATCCCAAGGATGAGGCTCATACGGCGTTCTATGCTGACAGCGACATCTATCACTACACCGTCATGCCGTTTGGTTTAATAAACGCGGGAGCTACTTACCAACGTATGGTGAATAAGCTTTTCAAACCTATGATAGGAAGGAACATGGAGGTATACGTAGACGACATTCTAGTAAAAACCAGAAGGGGGCACGACCATGTTCAAGTTTTAAAAGAAGCCTTCGCATGCATGAGACTTCACCAAGTAAGATTAAACCCCACTAAGTGTGCATTTGGGGTCCAATCGAGGAAGTTTTTGTGTTTTATGGTCAGCCAGAGAGGGATCGAGGCCAATCCAGAGACGGTGACCGCCATAGAAGAGATGTCCTCACCTTCCTGCCATAGAGAAGTACACAGTCTGAATGGGAGTCTGGCCTCACTGGGAAGATTCTTGGCAAGATTGGGAGATAAGTCCCTCCCTTTCTTGAAAATCCTACGAGCAAATAAGAAGTTTGAGTGGACGATCGAGTGCGAAGAAGCCTTCCAACAGTTAAAAGCACACCTTCACTCGCTCCCCGCTTTAGCCAAGCCTTTGCCAGAGGATCCCTTATTCCTATACTTAAGTATCAGCTCAGCAGCAGTGAGCTCGGTTCTCATCAAAGAAACCGACGACATTTAGATGCACGTATATTATGTTAGCAAGCTCTTTGGCGTAGCCAAGGCTAACTATATGGAAATCGAGAAGTATCTGTATGCTCTGTTAATAGCGGCCAAGAAGCTCCAACCTTACTTTCACGCCCATGAAATTACGGTGCTCACCAATCAACCTTTGAAGCAACTATTGCAAAAACCTGACATCTTTGGGAGGATGGTTAAATGGGTAGTCGAGTTAAGTGAATTCTGCATCCACTTCGAGCCTCGAAAAGCAATCAAAAGTCAAGCATTTGCCGACTTTATAGCTGAAAACACATCAACGCCAGACGCACAACCCATTATCCTCCCGCAAGAAGAGCATGTCAAGACTACCCCAGAGAATGGGGCCAACGACACCATGCCATAGTTGTTGTATACTTATGGATCACCTTCCGCCTTGGGATGCGGAGCAGGTCTAGTATTAACGCCGCCTGATGGAGAGCCACTTCGCTACGCTCTAGCCTTAACTTTTCGAGCAACCAATAACGATGCTGAGTATGAAGCCCTGCTAACAGGCCTCAGAATAGCTAAAGGTATGGGCATTACTAATTTAAAAGTACGGTGCGACTCTGAGTTAATCGTCAATCAGAGAAACGAAACGTATGTCGCCAAAGGAGAAAATATGAAGAAGTACGCTGAAGAAGTACGAAGGCTCGTTCGAGATATGCCTCACTTCCAAATAGAAGCTATTCCTCGAGAGGAGAATAATGAGGCGGACGCCCTCAGTAAGTTCGCCCTAGGAAATGCCCCCCCAACCACGGTGCACTTCGTCGAAAGATCCCTCTATTCAGAGGTAGAAGCAAGAAGCTGAAATCCTTAATATCCAGGCTCCCGATTCTTGGATCACCCCCATTCAAAACTAATTATAAAAGGGAACTCTCCCAGAAAACCCGGTAGAAGCAACCCAAATTCAAAGAGAAACTGGACGCTTCGTGATCTTAGATGGATATCTCTACAAAAGAGGATACTCCATGCCCTACCTAAGGTGCATAGCCGCTCCTCAAACGGAAATGATAATGGAATACCTACATGGAGGGGAGGCGGGTTTCCACGAAGGAGCCAAAACCTTAGTACTCAAGGCATTGCGACAGGGATTCTATTGGCCGACAATGCACAAAGAAGCAGCAGCGTTAGTTCGGGCTTGCTTCGCCTGCCAAATTTACGCTCCAAGGATCGCCAAACCACCAGCAGATCTTACTCCCATGATGAGCGGCTGGCCCTTTGCTCAATGGGGGATTAATCTTATTCGACCCCTACCCCAATTTACAGGTCAGCGAACGCATATCGTGGTCACCATCGACTACTTTTCTAAATGGATAGAAGCCAGAGCTCTAGCATCCGCAACCTCTTTTCAAATGATTAAGTTCATACGATAAAAAATCATATGCCGGTATGGAGTCCCTAAGATCCTTATTTGCGACAATGGTCCCCAGTTCGCTAGTGATGAACTCACCGACTTCTGTGAAGAAATGTTGATCAATCTTCGATTTGGCTTTGTACATCATGCCCAAACAAACGGGCAAGTAGAGGCCGATAATAAGACAATCCTCAATGGATTGAAGAAGAGAGTAGCCGCTCTAAAGGGAAAATGGGTTGAAGAATTAGACCAAGTTCTATGGGCACTTAGAACCTCTCCCAAAAGAGCCACGGGAGAAACTCCGTTCAGCATGGTTTATGGATCGGAAGCAGTCTCACCCATCAAAGTGGCCAATATCTCCCAAAGAGTCGCGGCATACCAATTTAACCAAAACGATGAACAAAGAAAGATCGACTTGGATTTCGCCGACAAGAAAAGATGGACTTCGGAAGAAATTCAGGGAAGAATGACGCTCGCCACCGCCAGATATTTCAATCGAAAGGTAGGACAGCGCCAATTCTTCCTAGGAGAAAAATTCTTGCGAAGGAATGAATTCCTAACAACAGACCAAAGAGGAAATATGGTGCCGAAATGGGAAGGACCTTACGTGGTCGCCAAAATACCATGCCCTAACGCCTACAGATTGGAAGATTCTCGTGGGCAACACCTCAATAGGACTTTCAATGCCGAGCATTTAAAGAAATTCTACTTTAAATCTCTTATATATTTCAATTACAGCGAAGTAATGAATAAAGATATAATTCCTTTACTTTGGGTGTCAAAAAACAGGACTCCTCGACTTTATACAGCCGGCGACGATTAAGGAGCAGTCTTAACAGACTCCTCGACTTCCGAAGGTCGCCATCTACAAAGGAGCAGTCTTAACTGACTCCTCGACTTCATACAGTCGGCGACGATTAAGGAGCAGTCTTAACTGACTCCTCGACTTCCAAAGGTCGCCTTCTACAAAGGAGCAGTCTTAACTGACTCCTCGACTTCATACAGTCGGTGACGATTAATGAGCAGTCTTAACTGACTCCTCGAATTCCGTAGGTCGCCATCTACAAAGAAGCAGTCTTAACTGACTCCTCGACTTCATACAGTCGGCGACGATTAAGGAGCAGTCTTAACTGACTCCTCGACTTCTGAAGGTCGCCATCTACAAAGGAGCAATCTTAACAGACTCCTCGACTTCATACAGTCGGCTACAATTAAGGTGCACTCTTAACTGACTCCTCGAATTCCGAAGGTCGCCATCTACAAAGGAGCAGTCTTAACTGACTCCTCGACTTCATACACTCGGCGACGATTAAGGAGCAGTCTTAACTGACTCCTCGACTTCCGAAGGTCGCCATCTACAAAGGAGCAGTCTTAACTTACTCCTCGACTTCATACAGTCGGCGACGATTAAGGAGCAGTCTTAACTGACTCCTCGACTTCATATAGTCGGCGATGATTCAGGAGCGGTATTAACTGAATCCTCGACTTCCGAAGGTCGCCATCTACAAAGGAGCAGTCTTAACTGACTCCTCGACTTTATACAGTCGGCGACGATTAAGGAGCAGTCTTAACTGACTCCTCGACTTCCGAAGGTCGCCATATACAAAAGAGCAGTCTTAACTGACTCCTCGACTTTATACAGTCGGCGACGATTAAGGAGCGGTCTTAACTGACTTCTCGACTTCTAAAGGTCGCCATCTACAAAGGAGCAGTCATAACTGACTCCTCGACTTTCGAAAGTCATCATCCGTCGAAGAGAACGATAAAGCGTAATTGGAGGCCATAACAACAAGATAGAAAGGTAATACTCGATACGACCCCTTCCCCTTATATTATAAATAAAGAGAAAGGATTCATGTCTCGTGGGCAAGTGTTGGGTTATCATTAAAACTCGATATTAAGCATAAGATTCGATTACGTTTAAAGGGCGGGAAAAGAAGAGTCATCGACCTTTCTGACTCGTCTTAACGAGATAAGGATAAAAGGTTGACGACAACTTATGAAAAAGTCGACTTCCAAAGTACGACTGCCCGCCACTAGGAGAAACCTTCCTTCAAAGGTAAAGACAGGTGGCAACCTGCTGGTCACTATCATCAAAAGAAACCTTCCTTCGAAGGTAATCATAAAGCGGCGACCTGTTCTTAACTACCACAAGAGGAAACCTCCCTACAGAGGTAACTACAGGTGGCGACCTGCTTAGAGAAAGCTTCCTCAGTAAGAAACACTTAGCTGGAGACCTGCTTGTCACCAAATGACTGCTCACTGTAGGCGATTCTTGTTAGGCGATTCTTCTTCGTAGGTCGTTTTGAATGACTTGTGATTTGCTTTACTGTTATTGTGTTTCTTCTCTTTTGTCGGAGTGTTCTTTCGTTACTCCACTTTACTTTTGTCATGCCTACATTGTCATCATAAACAAACTTGGATGTTTCTCATATCATATAACCATACTTATAAAAAGGAAGGCATTTCAAGATACATTCTTGGGGATGTTGTAAAGTTTTTCACGAGATAGACTCTCGGATGGCGCGGAATGTGTTCGCGAGATAGGCTCTCGGAGGGAACAGAGTGTTATCACGAGATAGGCTCTCGGAGGGAACAGAGTGTTATTACGAGATAGGCTCTCGGAGGGCACATAATATGTTCGCGAGATAGGCTCTTGGAGGGCACAGAATGTTATCACGAGATAGGCTCTCGGAGGGCGCATAATTTTTTCACGAGATAGGCTCTCGAAGGGAATAGAATTAGCTCGCGAGATAGGCTCTCGGAGGGCACAGAATTATTTCGCGAGATAAGCTCTCGGAGGGCACATAATTTTTCACGAGATAGGCTCTGGGAGGGCACATAATTTTGTAGTTTAAAACTACTCTCAAGATACGCTCTTAGGTGCGTAGAAACTATTCGCGGGAAAGGCTCCCGAATGGCGCATAATTTTTCGTAGTTTAAAACTACTCTCAAGATACGCTCTTGGGGGTGTTGATACTGTTTGCGGGACATGCTCCCGGAGGGCGCAGGATTTTTCTTAGTTTAAAACTACTCTTAAGATACGCTCTTGGGGGCGTCGATACTGTTCACGGGACAGGCTCCCGGAGGGCTCCGAATATTACTTTACCTTGTGTCATTTTCCAGGTAGGGTGCGTCTATGATACGCTTTCTGAATCTTTACTTGAGTTTTCTCTCTATCATATTTCCTATTACGTAGCCTTTTCCTCAGTGTGGTAGATCACCTTTCGAGGGCGATGCTTGTATGTTGCCAAATTAGGACTAGTCCGTACAGGGAGTTGAGGTTGTTTTACCTCTTATGTGACCTCTTCTAGGAGAAGAGGTGTTGCATGTTCTTGTAACCATCTGCTTCTAGTCTCTTCTTTTATACTTAGGTGGACTACCAAGCACTTTTTCGTTTGGTGCCCCCCAAGTTGCTTGGTGGTCACACCGCCTTTCATATTTGGCCGATGAAGGCCTGACGTTTATTTTCTTGGTTTGGTATTCATTTTTCTTGGGGCTCCCTAATCTTGTGTTGTATCCAATATGTCTTCTTGCTTGGGTGCGATGGGTGATTTCCATTCTCTTGGTAATTGGTTGTGGTAGTATTCGTATCCAGAGAAGGCTTGTAAATTATTGCCCCCTCTTCCTTGTGTTTTGAGAAAAACGCTTTTGTGGTGATTATCGAGTATGAATAACGTATCTTGGAAGGGGTTGCATTTGAGTTGAAGAGCTTTCTCATAGCATGGTATCTCGAGGTTTTTAACTTGAAGCTGTGTTTCGGTCTAGTGAGTCTGATTCATGCCCCTTGCTCGGGCATGGGGGGTCCGATCGGACTGTAATAATCTTCTTGAAGACTTGTTGTACTTAGTGTGCTTCGCCTTTACATTGGAATATTTTTTAGTGCTTTTAGGGATTGACACATTGGTCATGTCCCTCCCACCTACAATCTTGATTATAGACTCCCCTTGAATTAGGACTTGTACTTAAAAATGATATTTTCCTTTAGATTTGCAGGTGATGTCTCGTGTTTTTCCTTGGGTTTGCTCCCTTATTGGCTATGCCTTGTAGGATAACTTCATTAATTTTCTTTTAGTTGCATACGTATACATGTTTGGGGGGTGTCGAGCTGACAAGTTCGTTCACTTTTCCTTTGTTGTAACCTTCACTCACTATGTGTTTGGATTATAACCTTAAAGGTGGGACCTTCCCCTAGTGCTCTCTTTATCGGGTTTTCCTCATGATGGGATGTCAGAGGAAAATGTCTTGCCCCTCAAAGGAAAAATGCTTGATCAGGACGTGCGTTTAGTGTAAGGGTCGATTTTGAAGCCTTGCTACGCAAGATTTTGAGCTCTTCTTTGGTTAATCTTGTAAAACTATTATCATGCCCTAAGGCCCTTGATGGGAGGTGTATCTTCTTTTTCATATTCTGGTTGTTGCACTATCTCTTTTGCAAATCTTGCATCTTTAGAGTTTCTCGCTTGGCGCATGACGTCAATGGCAAGATTTGCTATTGGTGCCTGTCTTGTTAGGACTTGTATCCTTGGTTGCCTTTCTTTCTTATGAGATGGCGAAGGAGTGTCCATGACCACCCAAATGCGTCGCACTTGATAGAGGTATGCGCCTAATTTTGAGGGCGCTATCTTGAATCTTCACGTACCTATCTTTGATAAACATATCATTCATTGCATATATAATACGGAGTCCAAGGATCTCCAGATTAGAATCATATTTGGAGAACAGAAACACGGTCGTCTATTAGATAAACTCTCCCTCTAGGGAGTTCATTTTGAAAGATAACCGCAAGGATACTTGTAAATATATGTCTTTCTTCCTTGTTCTACCCCCATTTGCAGTGCTGTGTCCCTAATGGGTATGTTGATGTTCTGACCACCTTTACTAGTCGGGGGTCCCTTGGTATTAGGTATGCCGGACTCTTTCATAGTATCATCTATAACTGGGCGTGGGGGAAGTCTAGCGAACTCCCTTATTGCACTATGATTCTCTTTATGTCAAAGCTAGTGATTCCCTCTGTTATGACCAATATATCGCTGTGTGGAAACACTATGTTTTCCATATCCTTTTTCGAAAGCTGGATGATGGTGTCGCCCTTCTTCCCTTGCTAGGCTTGGGGCTTGTTGGATCACGGTACGTTCTTGACGGAAGTCCGAACTCCTTCGCTCTAAGTTTTCCATATCCTTTTTCGAAAGTTGGATCACGGTACGTTCTTGACGGTACGTTCTTGACATAATCCCTCTCTGATGCTTAAATGAGTATCTCGATGCATGCAAACAAGTATCAGTATGTAAGTATGAACGTATCAATCCTGAGGTAACTCCTTCCTTTATATAAGGGAGGGGTCACCTCAGTTACCTGTTGAGATAACTGCCACGTTCCATTTATCTTGGCCAGTAGCCCACGTTCCGTCTTTTCAGGCCACTTCCCCACTATGTTGATAGTGGGCGCGTTTCTCGGCCTCGTTCTCTGGTGGCAAGTCCCAACGGATGTCGGGGACTCCAGAGTTATCTCCTTTGGTCACCGCTCGGGGCCCCTCGTCATCGGGACAGGGCTAGTATTCTCAGGGATTCAATATCAGGGCCTACTTAAAGGCATATCGTCGGGGCCTACTTAAAGGCATATCATCGGGGCCTACTTAAAGGCGTATCATCAGGGCCTACTTAAAGGCATAGGATCGGGAGCGTTAAGCTCGTATGTCGGGACCGACCTTGTCGGGTCTCCTCGTATTAGTCTTCTAAGCCTCTTTGGGGCCCAGTGGGCCTTCTTCGCCGTTTAGTCGCCGTTAATGGGCCTGACGGCTATATCGAAACCCATCATTTGCCCCCAAGACACGGGGGACTTATAATTCGTCGTGTCTTCCAAATCCGAGCCTCTCGATATTCCGAGGATAACCACCGAATCCGAAAAGATTTCTCGATTACTCCACTATTAAATGCGATGGGTGATGAAGCGACGGCTTGAGTGCCCGTGCCTGCTTTTCTGAAAAAGCGCTTTATAGCTGTTTTGTCCCTAGTGTTTCGACGATTCAGGTTGAGGCGTTTCATCTTCAACGGTCCAGATCGCAACGTCTCTTTGGCTATCCTCTCTCCTATAAAACCTCAAATCTTGGCATTATTCAATTTTCCTCTACCGTTTCATTCTCTGTGTTTTCAAAAGATCAAGTTCTGCTTTCTAATTATCGACCAGCACTCCGGCAGCCAGGCTCTCCGGCCATCAAGATCATCTTTTCCTCTCCGCTTCAACATGTCTGGTAAGATTTCTCCTCCGATTCTGAAGAAACTTGTTAGCATAGTTTTTCCTTTTATCTCAATCAACTTACCCGAACTTTTGCGGAAATCATCTGTGCCTTTTCTTGCCATGATTACTTTCTGTTAGGTTCTAAGTTTCAGGTCAACGGACAGTCGACCTAAGCCTTATTCCTCACTGGAGATGTTGCGGATTCGGTGCTCTTGAGTCTTGTCGTCCTAGCCCGTATCTTTCTGTCCTTCGCCTTCTCTTCTCTTCTCGCCCTGCAAGAGGGGCAATACCAAGCACGGAGGGGGGGGGTGGTGCTTGATGTACCCTCTCCGATGCCTAAGTCAGTACGGTATTTGTAGAGAGATAAAGCTAGAGAGATGTAAGAGCTAAATTATACACTTAGCCAAGATGTTCAAATGAATGGTGGGAGAGTTGTATTTATAGGCAACAGTGTCATTAAGGTGACTTAATGACATCGTTAACCTTTAAACGCAGTTAATTAGCCCTTAATCACGTAATTAAGACCTTAAGGCACGGAGAAGGTTGGCGGAAATAAACCAAGTATGGGAGTCGAAAAATGGTGTCGGGGCCCTTGAGGGGGAGGAAAATCCGAACCCCAAGGGTAGGGGTTGGGTATGGCTACCCAACCCCTCCCTAGGGGAGATAGGGTTGGCCAACCCTATCTCCCCTACGGGAGATCGGGTTGGTCCACCCTATCTCCCCTACGGGAGATCGGGTTGGTCCACCCGATCTCCCCTAGGGGAGGTCGGGTGTGGCCACCCGACCTCACCTAGGTGAGTTTACCTCGGTCCGGATGAGTATTTCGGCCTCGTCCGGATCGTTGGTGTTTCCGCGGGGTGTTTGGGTCGAAGTTTCGATTTACAATCATTAACGGGGTGATCAAAATAAAACGATTTGGAAGTCAACGGGTTCAAATTGGGCGTATATCCATCACATGCCCGCGAGTCAACCAATGGCCTGACCCATGATTGACTCTATTTTTAGGATGGTATGACACGCGCAATTTGAAGCCGGGATTTTACCTTTTGTCGGAATACTTACTTACCAATGGATGTGTGTCTCTGACCCTGCCCCCTGCCTTATAAGATAGATGAATTGCAAACGTCAGAATAGCACGGACACGTGTCCAAGCACGTGTCCGTCTGAGATGGAAATAATAAATCTATCTCCGCTATGGGCGTTTACTTGAAAAATATATGTTCGCATGGGGATGTAATACGAATACAGCTAAACGGGTCCATGCTTCAATTTCATGTCGGGGTAAGTCAAAATGGAGAAATTTTTTAATTTTGGTCTAAAATTTTTCTAAGTATGGGATGCTTAAAAATAAACCCATGGGGTGTTAACTTGAGTGGAAATATGCCTAACCATAGTCTAAGGGAGGTAAAGATGATAGTTTTCCTTTAACCCTTAGATCTCATCTAATTTTAAATGAAGGGTTGTGATTATGTCACTTTAAAAAACCCTACACCTTTTCAAATATATAGAGGAGTAAAGAAATTACCTCACTTAGCCACCATTGTCATCTTTTCCTTTTTTTCTCACACTTGGAGACCAAGGGAGGAATTCTTGCACACCAAGGGAGAGGGGCCGGCAAAAATTCTGGTGGAGGACCAGGAATTCCGGCCAGCACGGACACGGCGGCACGGTCCTAAGGCGACGGCAGCAGCTCCCGGCGGCACGGCGGCAGCTGATCGGGACGAACAGCTAGCGGGGGCGCGGAGGGCGGCTGAGGCGACGGGGAGGGCCATTTGCGACAGCGAGGGCTCCTGTGACTTCGGCGGACGGCCACGGCGGCGGGGCAGGCGGGACCAGGCGTAGCTCGGCTCCGGCGACGACGAAATCGACGCTCCGGCGAGGGGCTGGTTCCGGTCAACATCGAAGCTTGATTTCCGGACCCGTTCATCAAATCGGGTCGGGTTTTCCAAAGGTCCAATCTTCTCCTTTTCGTTACCGTGTAAAATGTTGATTTTTGAATTGACGATATTCGATTGTCGATGCTTGATTGAATATGTGATTGCCGTAGATAACCGCCGATTTGGGGAAAATTTTTTGACCGGTCGTCCGGAGATAGTTTTTTGTCCGATTGGACTATTCCCGTTTTAAATTTGATGTCGAGGCGCCATTTGTGTGTTGATTTCCGTTGAGGGGCATAATTGTAATTTTGTCCGGGAACTGATTTTCGGTTCGAAAAAAATTGTCCGATTTGGTCGTCGTGGTGTACTTGGCGCGTGTTTGTTACCTTTGTTGGATGTCTTCGAATCTTTGGTTGTTGTTTGTCGGATGCCGGGGTATGCTCGGTCTTTCCGGAAGTTTTCTCGTTTTGACATCTGTCGTGCCGTGGCAGGTACTGTATTCGTGGTGGTGTCCCCGTACGCAAACTCTGCAAAGGCGTTACATCCTTCGAAGGATGAGTAAGTTCCTCTTTCTTTTCTATTCGTCGCATTACTTCCTTTCCTGCCATTAGCTTAGTGTCGAAATCTGAGCCGGGGTGTTAGTCGGAGCCTGATTCGAGCTTTATAATTTCTCACTGCCTTTGATTTAGGTCTCGCTGCTTTGTCGGAGAACTACCTGACTAGGTCTGACTATAACGAGCACGTTACTTTAGGTGATATTTGCCCCTTAGATGAGCCTTTATATCCCTTCCTCCCTTCCTTGGGGAATACTCGCCAGACAGTGACAGAGCCCCCCAGGGGGAAGGTTGTTGTTTACCCTTTCCTGATTCGATTTGGATTGCGGCTGCCTTATTGCGATGATCTTGTAGAATTGAGTAGGTTCTTTAGGATCTCCCCTGTGAACCTTGCTCCTAGTGCTATCCGTGTCTGGGTGGGCTTCCGGGTGTTATGCCACTGGTACTCCTGGAATTACTCACTGGTCTTGTTCCGATGCTTCTATCGATTCCAGTATCAGAGGAAGGTAGGCTTCGCGAGTTTTGTAACTCGCCATCCGTCCCTCAAAGATTCCCGATTTGCTGACTTCGGGTTGAGCGGGGTCGAGTGGGATACTTCTCTTCGCTTCGTGGCCCGGAGCGATAACTCGGCGAGCCACTGGGCGAAACATTATTTCTTCATTACGGATCGATATGTTACTTGGTCGGTCTTGAATGAGGATCGGTCAGACGGCTGGCCTGCCTTTGGGGAGTTCTCTTCTGTGGATTTAGAGACTATGAAGGCCATCTATGAGAGCAACAGGACCCAGTCATACTGCCCCGTGTCCTTAGTGACCGAGACAGATCTTTATGAGGCAGGGATCAGTTTGACTCCTGACTCCGGGGGTTCGGTATATTACTTAGTCTTCTCATCTACATTTACTTTCTGTTTTTCCCTTGTAGGTTGGTTTCACGGAAAACGTATAACGTGCAGGCAGCACCGGTCGATCTGAGCAAGAGGAGGGCTCCATCCAGCTCTACTCTGAAGAAGTCCCCTATGCTTGGGAAAACTGCAGGGGCCTCTGGAATACTTCCTTCTCTTTGCCTCTTTATGGTATACTTGTGTTTTTCTCACCTTGTTTTCCTTGCTTTGCTAGGGCACTCTCCCCTGGTGACCGAGAGGGTTGTCTCCGTGGGCAAAGGCTCTGGACCTTCTAAGTCCAAGTCACGGAGGTCCGACTCTGAGGCCGGGGCCTCGGCTGTCAAGAAGAAGAAAGCTGCAGATCCTCCTCCACCTGGTGTTCGTCCCCCGACCCTATCTCGTGATAAAGAGATAGTGGTCGAAGAGGCGCCTTCCCGAGCTGACAAGGGGAAGCGACCTGTTGGTGATGGTGGAGTGGTCACTGGTTCTCCATCTCCTGCCCCCCAGCTGAGGGCACGGTCGTCAGGTTCGATCTTCTCTATGTCACTTATGCTTATATGTTTGTATTTTTCTTTATCTTTCTTTGTTTGTATAGGTGGGCCTCCGGCTTTGAGTCGGAAGTATTTCACGCGCCTTACCGACGAGGATATCTTTGGGTCTGAGTGGACTCCTTTTGCTGGGTTGAAGGAGTTCCACCTTGATAGCGGGTCTTCCTTGCGCACTCCGGAGGTTGGTATCCGTGTGCTTCGCGGTGCCATCAATCCTGGTGATCGTGCTGCTCAGCCTAAGTCTCCTAGGGAGACCCGGCGTTTTGTTCAGGGTGTACTATCCCGTTATGTGCCTGTGAGTGGTGTCTCGCTTTCCCCTTTTTACTTTCTTGTGGTTGCTTTTCCAGTTACTCATCTCTTGTTAAATTTTCAGGGTATGTCTGACATGGTGAACATGTCATCCCTTGTGCTCGAGCTATCCGACGAGAAGAAGGCTCTTGAGGATAGCCAGGTATCTCTGAAGGCGGAGCTTGCCACTGCCACTGAGAAGGCACGCCTGTCCGATCTGAAGATGCAGGAGCTCAGGGACCAAGTGTCTTTACTTGAGACTACCGTAGGTAGCTTACGCCGGGAGGCTGAGGTTGCATCTTCACTCCATTCTGAGGAGTTGCGGAAACTTGAGGCAAGGTGCCGGGCAGAGGAGAGGACTGTCGCAGTGTCTGAGTACAAGGCTTCCTCTGCCTTTACTGCTGACTACAGTGTGCGGCTTACTCAGGAGATGAACCAATTTGGCGAGTATCTTGTTGACCATATTTTTCGAATTGATCCTCAGTTTCCGGTTGGCGATCTGGGTGATTTTGGACCGTACGCTACTGGTTACATGGCTGCCCTTAGGGGTCAGGCTGCTGTTGCAGACGAGCCTGCCCCTGCACAGGTGGATGCTACGCCTGTGGATATTGACACTTCGGGCTCTTCCTCCTCTTCCTCTATCTCTGCTGGTGGTTCGACCTCAGGGGGTCAGGGGGACTCCCCAGAGGGCTCTGGTTGATGTATTGACATCTTTCTATCTTTGTATATACGACCATACTCTTCCTCCCCTTTGATGGGTTGAGTATCTTTTGGGATTGCTGTAGGATTTTGTGTTGCTTTCCTTTTTCGTATCGTGTTGTTGGCAGTATGGATCACTTGCCTTTTGATGGGTACTTCGTATGCTTTTGTATGTATTCCTTTGATCGTGGACTCTTCTCTTGGTGTGTTTCCTTTACTTATCCTTCTTTTGTGTTTTCCTTCATGCCATACCTGCTATCTCATCAAGAAAAAACATTATGTGTTCTATATACAACTTTACTTTGCAATTATTTTCTCATGGGATCCTTCTTAGTATGGTGCAATGATCTCTTCTGATACCCTTTAAATGATATATACGGTACTGCTAGACCAAAGATACGCTCTTGGTGGGCGTCGAGAACTGTTCACAAGATACGCTCTCGGAGGGCACCAGTAGTTAGACCAAAGATACGCTCTTGGTGGGCGTCGAAACTTTTCACGAGATACGCTCTCGAAGGGCACCAGTAGTTAGACCAAAGATACGCTCTTGGTGGGCGTCGAAACTGTTCACGAGATACGCTCCAGGAGGGCACCAGTAGTTAGACCAAAGATACGCTCTTGGTGGGCGTCGAAACTGTTCGCGAGATACGCTCCCGGAGGGCGTCGAAACTGTTCACGAGATACACTCCCGGAGGGCACCAGTAGTTAGTCAAAAGATACGCTCTTGGTGGGCGTTGAAACTGGTAGTTTTGAAATCTACCTCAAGATACGCTCTTGGGGGCGTCGAATCTGGTAGTTTGAAATCTACCTCAAGATACGCTCCTGGGGGCGTCGAAGGTCGTAGTTTTAGAAGCTACTCTCAAGATACGCTCTTGGGTGCGTCGAAGGTCGTAGTATAGAAACTACTCTCAAGATACGCTCTTGGGGGCGTCGAAATTCGTAGTTTTTGGAAACCACTCTCAAGATAAGCTCTTGGGTGCGTCGAAAGTCGTAGTATAGAAACTACTCTCACGATACGCTCTTGGGGGCGTCGAAGGTCGTAGTATGAAAACTACTCTCAAGATACGCTCTTGGGGGCATCGAAGTTCGTAGTATGAAAACTACTCTCAAGATACGCTCTTGGGGGCGTCGAATCTGTTCGCGGGATAGGCTCCCGGAGGGCACAGGGTTCGTAGTTTTAGAACTACTCTCAAGATACGCTCTTGGTGGCGTTGAAGGTGTTGCTGACTTGATGTCATATCTGTGTAAGGATAACTCAGTGATTATATCACCGCATTCATTGGAAAATACTTTTTGAGTAACTCCTACTCCCTTAGGAGCATTCATGTTTTTTGTACAAATGGGATGCCTTGGGTGGATCAAGACACCCTTTGGAGGAAATCAAAGATAGTTGTAGAGTTGGAGTAACTTCTTGAGTTCTCCTTCTCAAAAGTTGTTTTTGGAAAACTTAGAATGCTTAAACATGCAAAGTGCTAAATATGAAACTAAGGATATGGGGTGGTGAATTTGTCTGTTTCCACGTACTCCCTTAGGCCTTCTTTATAAATCATCTCCTCCACTTCTATCTTCAGCACCATGCAGTCGTTGGTTTGATGCCCCCATGCCCCGTGGTACTCACACCACCCCTGTGCATCTCTTCCTAGGAAGGCCTTGCCCTCCTCCTTGCATGTGGGTAGCTCTTCCTTGAGGTACTTCTGAAAAATTTCTTCTATGCTCACTGTAAGGGGTGTAAATTTGAAATTTACACCTCCTTCCAGTGTATCAGTCTCTCTTTCTTTTTCCAGGACTTCCTCCGATTGCTCCATCTCCTTTGCAAATGCCTTGTCCAGCTTCTCTTTGAGCTCTCTCATTGTGCTTGTCATTACCATCTCATAAAGCCCTCCATATGCTTCAAATGAGTTTGGATGCATGTTTCTAATGAAGGCTCTGACGGCCTCTCTTCTTGTGATGTCCATATTGGCACCATAACTGGAGAATCTCTCGAAGTAGCTTGACATGGGCTCCCCGGCATTTGCTTGATGTCATCGATGTATCGGAAACCTCTTATGATGGAGTGCCTTGTTCTCTTTCCTTCTACGCTTTCTGGCTGCCAAGGTATGCTTGTTACCTTTACAACCTTGCTCACGTGTCTCTTCCTAACCATTCCTTGAAAAAGCTGCCTGCTCAGGCGGAGTGAAACTCCATTCTTCATCTTTCTTTTCCTTTGTCTCCTCATCACCTTCTTGTTGTCTTGGTTGGCCCCTATCATGACCATTTCCACTGTGTCTGACTTGTGTGATCCAAGTCTCATGGAGTTGACGTAGCACTGCCTTGCAGTGCGTTAATCACCCAAGACTTCTCCAATACCGTTTTCAGTGATGTATTTCAGCTTCTGATGCACGGTAGATGGCACGATTTCGTATGGGTTTATGGTTGTTCTTCCTAAGATCCCATTGTAGGCTCCCAGGCTTTCAACCACTAAGAAGTTAACATTCACCTTAAGCTGTGTCCATCCTTGGCCCATGGTCACTGGCAGGGTTATTATTCCCAGGGGGAAACTTGTTGCCCCTGAGAAGCCAACCAGAGGGAAGTTGACTGGTTTGATGTCTGCCTTCGTTTTTCCTATTTCTTCTAGGACCCTTAGGCTTAGGAGGTCTGCCGAGCTGCCCCCATCTACCAATATTCTCTTTACATCAAAATTATAAATGTCTATTGTGATGACTAAAGCATCGTCATGTGGGAAGACAATGTGGCTCTTGTCCTTCTCCGAGAATTCAATCTTCATCTCCTCTCCTTCTCATGGTCTCTTTCTCCAGCTTGGTACTGAGCTCAGTTTGGATGCGTAAACCTCCCTTGCATTAGCAGTTGGGCCACCCGATGCTACTCCTCCGTGTATCATGTTTATAGTCCCCCTCTTGTTGGGTGGGGAATTATAGTATACTTTGTTTTTCCCTTTGTCCTTGTATGATGGCCCTAACTGTATGTTGTTGCCCCCATGATCCACGAACTGTTTTAGCTCCCCCACCCCTTTGGATGATATTGTTGATGCTTAGCTTCAGGCTAAAGCATTCGTTCATGTCATGCCCGTATGCTTCATGGTTATCACACCATCTGTCCTTGTGCGTCCCCACCATTGGGGCTCTCCATCTTGCAGGGGGTGACCAGAGTTTCTGATTTCGCATCTCTCTTAGGACCACTGCTGGGGTGGCCTTTAATGGTATGAACTTGGTGACATTTATTTCCCTAGCTTTCAGTGGTTCGCCCATCTGATTTCTTTGCTGAGGCGGACGCCACTCCTGCTGCCTTATGGGTTGAGGTGCCTGAGGTGGCTTTCCTCTGTTCGGCTTTGCATTGTCCTCCTTAGCTGCTTGAATCTTGGCTTTCTTACTCGCCCTGTGCCTCTCCAGGGCTATATGAGTTTTTACTCTCCCTGCTAGCTCCTCTAAGGTGTTTGCTGGTTTCTTGGCCATCTTTTCTGCCAGTGTGGACCCGAAGCGGCCTAGGTTTCTTATGAAGGCTCTTATTATCTCACCCTCAATGATGTCGCCCTGTATGTCTGCTATGTTCTGGTTAAACCTAGTGTAGTAATCAGCCAGAGATTCATCATTTTCTTGCTTCACATCATCGATGGAGCCTGTTCCTTTGAGTAGCTTCCTTTCTCCTAGGTATCTCTGAAGAAATTTCGCCTTTAGCTGCGTCCATGAGTGGATGCTCTCAGTAGGTAGGCTAAAGAACCAGTGTGAGGCCACCCCTGATAGGGTGTTTGGAAATAGGAGTGCCTTGTATCTTTCATCAGTAGTTCTCCCGAATAGAGAGGCTTCATGCTGTTGAATATGCTCCAAAGGGTCTCCTTTGCCATTGTACTTTGCTATCTGTATAGTATGCAGGGAGTCTGGCACTTTGTTCATTTCCAACTCCCTCGTGAAGGGGTGATTCGTGTTGTCATTCAGACAGTGTAGTCCACTTTTCTTTGACTCATTCATTTTTCTCATTATCATGGCTTCTATCTCCTCCAAGGTAATCATCACCGGCGTCGGAGTATAGTCTCTCTGATATCCTCCATAGTTATAAACTGGGCTTGCTGGGATCCCTTGTCCGTGTTGGTACGGACTGTAGGCGTATCCCTGATATCCCTGCTGGGGTACTTGGTGGAATTCTTGCCTCCTTTGAGGTCTTGCCTGTCTGTCTGCCCCCAGCGGGATGTATGCCCTGGCGTCCTGCTGTGTCTGTTGTTGCCTTGGAGGCACAAATTGCTGCCTTCCCTCTGGGGGTGGCTCTTGGTAATTTCTCCTTTGTTCTTCTCGCTGCCCTGCTCGAGGGTGCGAGTGGTGTTCTTCTTCTGGGACTTGTTCTTGTTCATGGACTTCTTCTTCTTCATGCTGGTGTTGCCTTTCCTGCTTGTTCCTCAGAGTTTCTCTATAGGCTAGTAGCTCATCCAACGCGCTCATCAGCCCTGGAGTCACTGTATGTGCTCCCAGTGTGTGTGCTGGCCTTGTGTTTGTTGTGTGGGCGCGATTGTCGTTCCTTTGAGCCGGCATCCCGTATGGATATCCTTGAGGTTGCGCCTCATAGTAGTATCCCTGAGGAGGTGCCGTGTATTGGGATGGCACTCCCTATTGCTCCCCCTCTCTCTGTGGCCTCCTTGCTAATGGAGTTGAGGCTGTGGAAGACTCAGCCCCAGCTGGGCGTGAGGGTTCTCCTTCCTGGTTGTTGGGCTCGGGTGCCTGTGGGGTTACTTGAGGCTCTGGGTGTACAGGCTGTTTCTCTGGGTTAGGCTGCCTTGCTGGAGGTATAGGCTGTCTCCCTCGCCTATTGCCCCCAGGTGGGCAGTGATGCCTAGATGCTAAGCTGTTCGTCATCGCTCTCGTTATTGCCAGGCTTTCTGTTCGAAGCCCACGGACGGCGCCAAGTGTTAGGTTCTAAGTTTCAGGTCAACGGACGACCTAAGCCTTATTCCTCACTGGAGATGTTGCGGATTCGGTGCTCTTGAGTCTTGTCGTCCTAGCCCGTATCTTTCTGTCCTTCGCCTTCTCTTCTCTTCTCGCCCTGCAAGAGGGGCAATACCAAGCACGGAGGGGGGGGGGGGGTGGTGCTTGATGTACCCTCTCCGATGCCTAAGTCAGTACGGTATTTGTAGAGAGATAAAGCTAGAGAGATGTTAGAGCTAAATTATACACTTAGCCAAGATGTTCAAATGAATGGTGGGAGAGTTGTATTTATAGGCAACGGTGTCATTAAGGTGATTTAATGACATCGTTAACCTTTAAACACAATTAATTAGCCCTTAATCACGTAATTAAGACCTTAAGGCACGGAGAAGGTTGGCGGAAATAAACCAAGTATGGGAGTCAAAAAATGGTGTCGGGGCCCTTGGGGGGGAGGAAAATCCGACCCCCAAGGGTAGGGGTTGGGTATGGCCACCCAACCCCTCCCTAGGGGAGATCGGGTTGGCTGACCCGATCTCCCCTAGGGGAGGTCGGGTTTGGCCACCCGACCTCACCTAGGTGAGTTTACCTCGGTCCGGATGAGTATTTCGGCCTCGTCCGGACTGTTGGTGTTTCCGCGGGGTGTTTGGGTCGAAGTTTCGATTTACAATCATTAACGGGGTGATCAAAATAAAACGATTCGGAAGTCAACGGGTTCAAATTGGGCGTATATCCATCACTTTCCAGACGGTGAGTCCTGTTCCGGAGGGAGGAAGCCCTTCATGTTCGATTATGCTTGTAATGAGATTTCAGACACCGCCTATGATGCAGCTCTCCGAGAGGGGTGCATTACTTCCACCTGGGAGCCTCGCTTCCCTTTTCCTTGGCCTCGCGTCCCGGGTGACCCTGTGGTCACTCGTCCCCGGGAAGGGGAGGTATTTTTCTCCACCGGGCAAATATCGGCAGGGATCCGATTCCCCTTCTGCGGGAATTTGGTCGAGATGTGTGAATATTATAAAACACATCCGACTACTTTTTCCCCCCATGCCATTCTTGTGTGAAATGCCTTCCTTGTTCTCTGCCTTCGCCAACAGTGGACCTACAGCCTCCGACTCTTTCGGACCTTCTACGGGATGAAATGCAATGATGCCGGGGTCTGCGCCTTCTACCCGCGGATGCCTAAATGGAGCAAGGCACAGATCTCTCGGTACAGCTGGAATGGTGACACCTGGATGGTCGCCAAGGGTCGAGGGCTCATCACTGACTCGGGGCCCGACAACAGTGGCTGGAAGAGGAGTTATTTCTTCATCCAAAACAGCTCCATCCCATGGCCCCGATGGGAGGTTGAGGCGGACCCTGCTCCCGCTTTTCATACTTACTCCGAGGAGGATTTCCAGATTCTCCACTGCATTCAGCTTTATCGTTGGGGGGACTCTTTCGCTCCCCTCGATGCCAACTCCATCGGGGAGCGGGACCTGGTTCTGACCGGGATCCGACTCCTTGATGTCGTCTCCGGGGGCTAACTCTTCGACGGCCCTTCTAACCTCGTTCCTTGGGTAATATTCTAACTGCGCTTTCGTTTTTGTCTTTGCAGCTAAGAAGGTATCATTGCTGACCAATCTCGTGCTTAAGCAGGCGGAGACTGATGCTGTCCCACGCCCCGCGAGGAAGAGGAAGTCTTCAAAGTGGGCCGCCTCCTCATCGGCACCTCCCACTTCGGAGCAGATCAAGCGGTCCCGGGTGGAGAAGATGGAGCAGATCTTCAATACCAAGACTCCCAAGGAAGGTAAACAGCTCCGCTTAGAAATTCGATTATACAGGAGGCGTATTCCCGAGGAGTTAATCCCCTCCGATAAGGGAGCCAGGATCGAAGGGATCAAACGCATCCTGCAAGGAGAAACTCCCCGTATTCTCAAAGCGGGTTACTACAATTATTACGGGAAGGACCAGTACCTATCCCGTCGCGTCATCTGGTGTAAGGATCCTTATCAACTTCCTGATTTTCTTTCTGAAGTTTCTCGTCCTCCAGCTGCAGGTCAATCGGGAGCTGGAGCTTCGGCGGAGGTGCAACCCTCCAATGCCCGGGTCGGAGAGCCCCTCCTGTTACTTCCTGCCCCGACGAGATCGGGGACCGAAGGTGCCCCGACGGACGGTCAATTCCGTCGGGTGGTTGATCTGGACGTCTCCTATTCTTCTGAGGAGGCGAGCGAAGGCCAGGCCCTGGTTCGTCGTTGGGGGGTGAGGCAGACCCCGTTGGAGCCAACTTCCGAAGGGCTGCCTCCATCTTCTCCGGCACAACAGCATTCGTCGGTCTTGAGCCTGACTCCCGAAGGGACGACGGGTTCTGACGGTGGCTCGGAGGCACGCACCTCCGACATCCAGTCCTTCATTCCTCCTCTCCCCTTAGACGGGAGTTTTTATCAAGTTTACACCCCCGACCAGGCGGCGGCTCCCTGGACCTCGATCGAGTCATTGCGGTGGGTCCCGCTACGTCGGGACGATGTATCAGCGGAACTGGGTCTGCACCTACAGGCAGGTTCAGTTCCGCCATCTGTGAAGGTTCCACTCTCCTTGGATCAGGAGGTCATCCACGCGGACATTCGCGCCATGGCCGTTCGCCGTGTGGAGGTAAGGCTTCCTGTTTTTACATTTAGTATATAATGTAAGGTATTCTCATGTACTAACCTTCCCTTCTTTTCCACAGGAAATGGCGGACCAGCACCGCTGCTTCGGGTACATCCTGGCCCTGGAGGAGGCCCTGAAGGAGGAGCGAGCCAAGGCGGCCCCCGAGGTCCAGGCCAAGCTCAAGGAGGATCTGGCTGCCTCAGAATCGTCGAGGGGTAAATTGGTTTAGGAGCAGGCCCTCCTTAACCAGAAGACTCAAGACCTCCTGAGGCAGGTCCACGACTTTAAGAGGTTGCTGTAGCAGGAGCGCCAAAGGCTCCGTGAGGAGCAGCAGGGGCGTGCGGAGGATCGGGACAGGCATGTCCGAAGGCCCTTGAGGATGCCAGGGCGGGGCTGGAGGCTGAGAAGGTCCTTCTCACCAACCGGTCCCAACAAATGGAGCGGGAACTTGCTGAGTTTCCCACCAAGCTGGCCGAGGCTGAGGACAAGGGACGGGAAGATTATCGGGGCTCCGAGGCTTTCCAACTGGACGCGGTAAAGTTCTGTACGGCGGAGGTGGAGACCACCCTACTTAATGCTGTCGAGGAGCTCCATCTGGAGTATGGTGGTGCCATCGATTTCACTAAGTCTCAGACCCTCGCCACCTTCTCGGAGAGGTACTTCAACCATTCTGAGGAGAGCGACGGGGCTAACAACCCCGAGGGGGCTGCGGGTGCTGAAGGCATGGTGGAGCCTCCAAGTGCAGACCTCGCGACAACTGAGCGCCCGATGATCGACCCTTCACCGGCTGACTTCCCAGAGTCCGATCCTCCCGCGGCAAATCTTCCAGAGTCCGATCCTCCGATCACGGAGCCTTCTGCCACAGATCTCGTGGACCCTGCTCCCCTCGAAGCTGCCAAGGATCAAGCTTAATTGCTTTACTTTTGAATCCTTGTAATTCCTTCGTTTGTCGTGAACCTTTTGGATCTTTATAATATCAATCTCTTTTGGTCCTGATTATCGCTGCACCACCTAAGGTTAATTAACTACGCCACTTAAGGCAATTTGATCATACCACTTAGAGTGATTTTGTCGCGTCAGTTAAGACATTTTACCCACGCCACTTAAGGCGATTTAATCGTGCCGCTTAAGGCGAAACCACGCCACTTAAGGCGATTTAACTACACCTCTTAGGGCGATACTACGCCACTAAAGGCGGAACCACGCCACTTAAGGCGATTTAGCTACACCACTTAAGGCGATTTAATCGGAAGCAACCTCTTTATTCATTGATGGCTCAAAACAATAAACAACTTGCACCACTGAAGGCGACTTCGATAAACAACTTGCACCACGAAGGCAACTTGATAAACAACTTGCACCACTGAAGGCGACTTAACAAACAACTTGCACCACTGAAGGCGACTTAACATCAAGCATGGCATTTCTTCAAGTGTTCGCCGCTAAAAGAATGCTTCAACACATTGCCATCGAGGTCTTCCAACTTATACGCGTTTCGAGCTGGCATCCCCATGACTTTATAAGGCCCTTCCTATTTTGGTGACATTTTGTTGATCCGATCCAAAAGGTTGAATTCGTTCCGACGCCAGACCAGTTCCCCGACAAAGAACTGTCGAGACTTTACTCGTCGATTATAATATCGGGCCGTTGCCAAGCGTATCCGAGCCTAGACCTCCTCGGTACTCCGCCTCTTCTCTTCGACCAAATCCAAGTCTAGACGCCTCATTTCATCATTCGACAAAAGTTCATAATACCTCGTCCGATGGGATGCCACAGCTATTTCAACGGGAGCAACTGCTTCCGTGCCATAAACAAGGCCAAACGGAGTCTCCCCAGTCGATCGTTTGGGTGTTGTTCTAACAGCCCAAAGCACATTTTCCAGCTCATCCAGCCATTTGCCCTTCAAGGCATGGACCCTCTTCTTCAGGCCATCCATCACGATCTTGTTGGCTAACTCCACCTGTCCATTGGTTTGAGCATGATGGACATAGGCTGTCCGATTCTCAATTTTCAGTTCCTCCAAATACTCCTTCCACTGGACCCCGTTAAACGGAGGGCCATTATCACTGATCACCACCTTGGGGATCCCGTATCGGGATATGATGTGGGTCTGAAGGAATTTGAGGATATGGTTCCCCGTCGTCTTTGCCAATGCCTTAGCTTCTATCCATTTCGAAAAATAATCAATAGCCACGACTAAATATCGACACTGACCTTTTGCAACTGGAATGGGTCCCACCAAGTCGATTCCCCATTGCGCGAAGGGCCAAGCACTCTTGATGGACGCCAAATCGGCAGCTGGGGCCACGATATTCGGGGCGTAGCTCTGGCAAGCGTCACAGGATCGGACTAGCATCGTTGCCTCCTTGTTCATCGAGGGCCATTAATAGCCCAGGTCCAGCACTTTCCTCACGATGGATCGGGCCCCTTCATGACAAGCCAAATATCCTTCGTGCACCTCCCTGAGGATCCGACCTGTGTCGGGCTCGGCCACGCATTTCAGATAAGGAGTTAGATACACCTTTTTGTATAGTTGATTGTCCACCATCACATAATTGGGCGCGATTCGGCGTATTTTGCCGGCTGCCACTTCATCATCGGGGACTGCCCCCGTAGTCAGATACGCGACTATCGGGGTCATCAAAGTGGGCTCCTCCGATCCGATCTCAATGGCACACACCTCCGATTGATCAGTGGTTGACAGGATCACCTTCTCCAAGAAATGCACCTTCCGACTTTCATCAAGGGGTGCCCCCAAGGCGAATTTGCTCAAGGCATCTGCTTCCACATTATCCTCCCTCGGGATCGCCTCAATATCGAAGCTCTTGAAACTCTCCTTCAGGGTTTGCACCTCGCGAAGATACTTTTTCATCATCGGGCTCTTTGCTTCGTATCGCCCCTTGACTTGGTTCACGATCAGGCTAGCATCGCACTTCACCTTTAAGTGACCAACTCCCGTTCCTTTTGCAATCTTGAGGCCAGTGATGAGAGCCTCATATTCAGCTTCATTATTGGTAGCCCTAAATGTCAAGGCCAAGGCATATCAGAGTGGCTCGCCTCCGTCTGGTGGTATCAGTACGAAACCTGCTCCCGATCCTTCTGAATTTGAGGAGCCATCAGTATACATTTCCCAAGTATCTTCGGCGTCGGGCTGTTCTGACTGCTCTTTTATCGGGACTTCCATAGTTTCCCCCTCTAAAGGGCCCGCTTCTTCTAGATCGGGGGCTGTAGACTCTGCTATGAAATCCGCCAACGCCTGGCCCTTAATAGCCGTTCTCGGAGCAAAGTGAATGCGGAACTCACTAAGCTCGACTGCCCATTTCACTAATCTCCCCGACGCATCTTGTCGGTTCAAAAAATGTTTCAAGGGCTGATTCGTCAAAACAGTAATTTCATGCGTGTGGAAGCAAGGCCTCAGCTTTTGAGCAGTAACAATCAACGCATAAAGATACTTCTCAACGGCGGGATAATTCATTTCAGACTTGGCGAGCGCCTTCCTTACATAATAGACGGGGACTTGGCTACCCTCTACAACTTTCACTAAGACAGAGCTAACAGCAAATTCAGAAACAGTCAAATACAGATAGAGTGGCTCGCCTGGGATGGGCTTCGCAAATGGCGGGAGGGTGCGGAGGTGCTGCTTGTGTGCCTGGAACGCCTCCTCGCACTTGGCAGTCCACTCAAACTTCTTGTTGGCCCTCAGCACTTCAAAGAGCGGCTTGGATCGATCACTTGCCTTGGATGGGAAGCGATTCATCGCGGCCAATCGGCCATTCAGCACTTGCACCTCCCGATGGTTCGTCGGGGACTTCATCTCCTCGATTGCCTTCAGCTTCTCAGGGTTCACCTCGATTCCTCTCTGGCTCACCATGAAGCCTAGAAACTACCCTGAGTGCACTCCGAAGGCACACTTGGTCGGGTTCAAGCGAACTTGATGAAGCCTCATCCGCTCAAACGCTGTGGCTAAGTTGTGAACATGATCCTCGGCCTGTTGGGACTTCACCAGCATGTCGTCCACATAGGCCTCCATTGTTTTCCCCGACATGTCCCTGAACAGCTTGTTCACCATCCTCTGATAAGTTGCACCTACGTTGATCAATCCAAAGGGCATAACATCATAATGATAGATGTCACTATCAGCATAAAAGGCGGTGTGAGGGGCATCCTCCTTGGACATCTTGATCTGGTTGTAGCCAGAGTATGCATCCATAAAGCTCAGCAACTCATGTCCCGATGTGGCATCCACCAGCAGGACGATCCTCGGGAGCGGATGGTAATCTTTCGGGCATGCTTTGTTCAACTCGCGGAAATCCACTCACATCCGCCACTTGCCATTGCTCTTCTTAACCAGGACTGGGTTGGCGACCCAGGTCTGGAATCGGAGGTCCTTAATGAATCCAGCATCGAGCAACCTGCCCACCTCCTACTGGATCGCGATCTTCTTGTCGGTACCCATCGGGCGCCTTCTCTGTGTGATCGGCTTGATCGCGGGATCAATCTTCAGCTCGTGAGTAATTACATCAGGGCTGATTCCTGGCATGTCGCTCGGGGACCAGGCAAACAGCTCCTTAAACTCCTTCAATAGATCAACCAGTTCTCGGGCTGTCTCCTCCGACAGAGCGGACCCGATTTTTACCTTTCTTTGAGGTCCATCGATCTCGACCTCCTTCAAGTCCTCTATCGGGGCGGGACGCCCAAACTCCTCTCGGGGATCAGCATCAGTCTGGAAAACATTCATAGCCTCCCGATTCCTCCTTCGAGTGGTATTAACGTAGCACCTCCTGGAGGCTATTTGATCGCCCTGGACCTCCCCGATTCCATGGTCGGTCGGGAACTTTAGCTTCTGATGGACAGTTGAGGCAACTGCCCCCAGCGGGTTGATGGTGGTCCTCCCGATAATTGCATTATAGGTCCCCGCGGACACGACCACCACGAATTCCACGTTCCTCTTCACCGACTTCCAGCCACTACCGAATTCAACCGGTAAAGTAATCATCCCCACCGGGTAAGAAGTAGAGCCAGAAAATCCGACCATCGGGAAGTCTGCAGGCTTCAAGTCCTTCTTGGTTTTTCCCATGGCCTCCAGTGCATCCATGAACAGAATATCGGAGGAGCTCCCTCCATCAATCAGGATTCGCTTCATCTCATACCCATCCACGTTCAGGGTCACGACCAAAGCATCATCGTGCGGGGTCTCCACACCTATCAGGTCCTCCGCTGAGAAGGGAATCACCATTTCTTATTTCGGAGTCCAATTTCGGGCCCTCTTGCCTAGCACCACAGCAATGGGAATCCGAGAAGCATAGACCTCCCGAGACGCCGTGGTATCTCCTCCCGCAGCAAGTCCCCCATGAATCACATTAATGGTCCCCCGCTTCTACTTGCGGGCATTGGAAGACTCGGGCTTATCCTTCTTCGGTGATCGACCACGGGATCGGGAACGGGACCGCGATCGGGACTGGGAACGGGATCGGCCCCGTTGCCCAGCCACAAATTCCTTGAGCTTTCCCCGCTGGATCAGCTTTTCAATCTCCTTCTTCAACTCCCGACAATGGTTAGTGTCGTGACCGTTGTCACGATGGAAACGACAAAGACGATCGGTGCGAGCTCCAATGAACTCTCCATCCTTCTTCGGGGGATACCTGGGGATACCCTGTCGGTCCATCAGTGCTAACACAGCACCCATAGAACAAATGAGAGGAGTGTAGTGGTCCTCCCGCTTGTCCTACTTCGAGGGACGCTTGTCTTCCCTCCGATCAGGACGGCCTCGACCTCGACTGCTCTCGGGTTTATCTTTCCTCTTGCGATCGTCTGAGGGTTTGAATGACTGCTTCCCCTTGTTTGATTTCGGAGGGTCAAGATCTCCAGCAGCTATCTTCGACTCCTGCACGTCGATTTTTTGTTGCACCCTTTTCTACAACGCCTCCATGTTCCACACAGCTTTCTCAGCCACGCTGTGCATCAAGTCGGAAGTTTATGGTGCTGTCAGGTTCCGAATGAAGGTGCGGATGGTCTCTCCCTCCGACATTTCCTCATCAATCTCAGCCACGCTGGCTGTGTACCTCTGGTAGTAATGCGCCAGAGATTCTTCGGGCCTCTGTACCACCTCAGCCAGGGACCTCGCGCTTTTCAGGAGACGTCGACGGCCCTGGTACTGCTGGATGAAGCGATCATGCATCTGGGTCCAGCTAGAGATGCACCCTGGGGGAAGGCTGAAGAACCACGTCAGGGCCCTCTCACCAAGTGTGCCTGGGAACAAAACGCACACTATATCATCATTCGGGGCTCTGCATAGACAAGCCATGACATGCTTCTGGACATGGCGAACTGGATCTCCCTCGCCGTCGTACTCCTTGATTGTCGGGATACCCAGCCCTGGCGGGGCAGCAGTGTTCACCAATCGGGGGACGAAGGGATGAGTGGATCGATCCCTCAGCTCCGACATCATTTTCTTCTGGTCTCCCATGCAGATGTTCACAATCTTCACCACCTGGTCGGGGGTGATAGGACCACTAAGGGGGATGGTCCTATGTTGCACCGGTTTAGGCCCATCAATCACGAACTGCTCTGATAGGGCAGGCACCTTGCCCTTGTCCTGGTGCTCGGGTTGGGCCTCCTGCCCGTCCCGATTCTCCATCGGCGAAGGCAATTCCTCTTCCTTCTTCTTGGCGGCCTCCCTTCGGTCCAAGAGAGCCTCCATAGCTTCCAGAAATACTGGCATGGCATCCATCACAGCCTTTGCCAAGTCCGGCTTTGCAGGTGCATCCTGGTCCCTCCTTGGGATCTCTTCCCGGCTCTGCGACAAGTTTCGAATGGAATCTTCGCGATCATCATGATGCCCCCTTGTTTGGGAAACAGCAGGGGGAGGATCATTCCGATCAACAGTGCACTCCGGCGGCCCTGAATTCAGAGTTCCAGCAGGGTGACGGGATCGCCGGATTGTCCTTGTCTCTTCTTTTGCTTGCCAGCCATCGATCGGGTAGAAGTCATTTTTGCTTTCCGCTTTGTTCCCACAGACGGCGCCAATGTTGGATCACGGTTGGAACTCCGGTACGTTCTTGACGGAAGTCCGAACTCCTTCGCTCCAAGTAATCCTGCAAGAATGGGATAGACCGGGCGGTGACCCAGAATCCCTCTCTTCGATGCAGGCAAGCAAGTATCAGTATGTAAGTATGAACGTATCAATCCTGGGGTAACTCCTTCCTTTATATAAGGGAGGGGTCACCTCAGTTACCTGTTTAGATAACTGCCACGTTCCGTTTATCTTGACCAGTAGCCCACGTTCCGTCTTTTCAGGCCACTTCCCCACTATGTTGATAGTGGGCGCGTGTCTCGGCCTCGTTCTCTAGTGGCAAGTCCTGAAGGATGTCGGGGACTCCAGAATTATCTCCTTTGGTCACCGCTCGGGGCCCCTCGTCATCGGGACAGGGCCAGTATTCTCAGGGATTCAATATCAGGGCCTACTTAAAGGCATATCGTCGGGGCTTACTTAAAGGCATATCATCGGGGCCTACTTAAAGGCGTATCATCGGGGCCTACTTAAAGGCATAGGATCGGGAGCGTTCAGCTCGTATGTCGGGACCGACCTTGTCGGGTCTCCTCGTATTAGTATTCTAAGCCTCTTTGGGGCCCAGTGGGCCTTCTTCGCCGTTTAGTCGTCGTTAATGGGCATGGCGGCTATATCGAAACCCACCAGGGCCCTTGAAAGGCCCTTGATGGAACTGTATTCTATTACCTGAGATGAGCTTACTAGTTGTAGTCGCATCTACTGGCCATTTTGTGAAATCATATAGATCCATTGGAGGCGTTTGCCTCTGAAGGTGGGCGTTGTCCATGTGATATGGTTTCCCCAATTTTTTGGAGGGATGTGCTTGTGACTGCCCCCTCTTATGCTAATAGGTATTCTCTTTATTTTTGTGAGGAAGGCATGTTGTGACTTGGATTGTGCCCTTTAAGATTGAACAATCTGTTCCTTATGCGTTCCTTTGAGGAAGTTAAGAAAACGGTAGTGTCGAACAAGACCGTTAGTCGGCGGAGATGTTCTGATTAATGACGATGCTTTTGTTTGTCAGTGGTGTGCAGTCTTGGTGGCGACTCTCTTGGTTACGATTGGGTTTTTGATGGACTATTTTAGTAGTCAACCTGTGTATATATATAATACGGAGCCCGAAGACATCCTTTATGATCATTCTTGGAAAACATGGTGATATCGAGTATCAGAATATACCCATTTTAGGGAGTTGAATTGTTATGCAGTTAAATTAAATAAGAGGATATGGGAAGGATATGGGTGTGGGGGTGTTGATATCCCCTACTTCCTTGGTAATTATAAGGTCGCCTACTTGCCGTGGCGGACTAGGTGGAGGTAAATCCTCCGTACATGCTATGTGTGATCTCACTCCACCGTGCCTGTCTGTAAGTCTTCTCATTATAATAGTGATGTAGTGACATAGTATGTCACTCCGTGAGTTCCATGCTCATAGCCTTGTCTTTCAAACTGCCCCTCTATCCCTAGGAGAGCTATAACGAGGGTTGTCTTGCACGAGGAGTTGGAACCTGTCGCGCTGTATCATGAGTAGGCGGTTGCCTTGTCGAGTTGTTGGGACAATGTCCCTCACTTGGATCTCTTCTTGGAATGTCTCTTGGTTGGGCTTGGTCAGTCGGAGCCACTTGTGGTGGTCCGTATCTTCTAGCTCTCCTTGCCTTATGGTACGCTATCAATTCATCTATGGTTGACATGAATCCTTCTTTTACTAGGAGTTCACGTTAGCGTAACATATGATGGGATTGTGTTGCCGGTCATCCTGAATAGTTGATCTTATGGCGGCCTGCCATAAGGAAAACGTTGAGGGGGGTTCCTATGGTAGGTCCTCCTAGGATGCGAGGTTGCACTAGTTGCAATGCTCTTTCTTGGATGGCGTCGTGTCGACGGCGTAGATGCATCATACGAATATTATTGTGGTATCGACACCGGAAGTGCCTGTTGAGCATCAGGAATTGGCGGTTCCTGTTGCGTCTCTTGGACGGGCGGTATCTCTGTTAGGAGCGGGCATTGGTGGAACTTCTTGAGGGACTGGTATAGGTGGTTCCACTACCGGCCTCACTTCCCTTGGTACCTTGTTACTTCTACGACGTGGTGGTCTCGAATCCTTTGGAGGAGGATTGTTAGCTATCCTTGTTTCGATGACCAACCCATGTATGTAGGTGCATCGTATACTCCATCTTTTCTTTGGAAAACTGGGTTACGCTTTCCAACAATTGCGATGTGTCACGGCTTCTATCATGTCATCTTCTGTCTGTGAGGCATAGTCATCGCGTTTACTAGACAACTTACCTCTTGCACTGAACCCTCCTTACATGAAAATTGTGGCAGGCATTTGGGTATCTTATTATTAACAGCTTTTGTTCAAATCATGCAGGCTCTCTTGAAAATCCTATGAGTGGGGAGTGCACTTGTTTTATTCTACTTGGTCTCACGCCTAATATGTCAAACACTTTCTTGCTGAGGATGGTTGGCGAGCTTCCACCATCTACTAGGATTCTACTTATGTCCATGTCCATCGTTATGACTAATCTGTCGTTGTTCTTTGGTAACACATGCTCCATGTACTTCTTTGAGAACTGAATTATATATTCTCTTTTCTTCTTTACTTTCTTTTCTTTGATTGTGCTATCTCCTACTTGTGTCATATATGTCTCTCTTGCATTTGATGATTCACTACCTGCTCCAAAGCCTCTGTGAATAACGTATATGTTTTCCATCTGACTCGTGATAGGTAGGCTTTTGGTTCAAAACCCATGGACGGCGCCAAGTGTTAAGACGTGTGTATCGGGTCGATGGGTCTTCGGTCCGAATGACACTTCTCACGGGTAAATTGTTTTCATTGATGATCCGTTGACTCGTAAATGTAATCCGTCGGCTCAATGTGGTCCGTCGTCTCGCCCCCTTCCGACCTGTACAAGGGAAAATATCTAGCCCGGAGAGGGTGCCTGGAGGTGCTGCTTGTGTGCCTGGAACGCCTCCTCGCACTTGGCAGTCCACTCAAACTTCTTGTTGGCCCTCAGCACTTCAAAGAACGGCTTGGATCGATCACTTGCCTTGGACAGGAAGCGATTCATCGCGGCAGATCGGCCATTCAGCACTTGCACCTCCCGATGGTTCGTCGGGGACTTCATCTTCTCGATTGCCTTCAGCTTCTCAGGGTTCACCTCGATTCCTCTCTGGCTCACCATGAAGCACAGAAACTTCCCTGAGTGCACTTTGAAGGCACACTTGGTCGGGTTCAAGCGAACTTGATGAAGCCTCACCCGCTCAAACACTGTGACTAATTGTGAACATGATCCTCGGCCTGTTGGGACTTCACCAGCATGTCGTCCACATAGGCCTCCACTGTTTTCCCCAACATGTCCCCGAACAGCTTGTTCACCATCCTCTGATAAGTTGCACCTGCGTTGATCAATCCAAAGGGCATAACATCATAATGATAGATGTCACTATCAGCATAAAAGGCGATGTGAGGGGCATCCTCCTTGGACATCTTGATCTGGTTGTAGCCACAGTATGCATCCATAAAGCTCAGCAACTCATGTCCCGATGTGGCATCCACCAGCTGGTCGATCCTCGGGAGCGGATAGCAATCTTTCGGGCATGCTTTGTTCAAGTCGCGGAAATCCACGCACATCCGCCACTTGCCATTGCTCTTCTTCACCAGGACTGGGTTGGCGACCCAGGTCTGGAATCGGAGCTCCTTAATGAATCCAGCATCGAGCAACCTGCCCACCTCCTACTGGATCGCGATCTTCTTGTCGGTACCCATCGGGCGTCTTCTCTGTGTGATCGGCTTGATCGCGGGATCAATCTTCAGCTCATGAGTAATTACATCGGGGCTGATTCCTGGCATGTCGCTCTGGGACCAGGCAAATAGCTCCTTAAACTCCTTCAATAGATCAACCAGTTCTCGGGCCGTCTCCTTCGACAGAGCGGACCCGATTTTCATCTTTCTTTGAGGTCCATCGATCTCGACCTCCTTCAAGTCCTCCATCGGGCGGGACGCCCAAACTCCTCTAGGGGATCAGCATCAGTCTGGAAAACATTCATAGCCTCCCGATTCCTCCTTCGAGTGGTATTGACGTAGCACCTCCTTGAAGAATCGGATCGCCCTGGACCTCCCCGATTCCATGGTCGGTCGGGAACTTTAGCTTCTGATGAACAGTTGAGGCAAATGCCCCCAGCGGGTTGATGGTGGTCCTCCCGATAATTGCATTATAGGTCCCCGCGGACTCGACCACCACGAATTCCACGTTCCTCTTCTCCGACTTCCAGCCACTACCGAATTCAACCGGTAAAGTAATCATCCCCACCGGGTAAGAAGTAGAGCTAGAAAATCCGACCATCGGGAAGTCTGCAGGCTTCAAGTCCTTCTTGGTTTTTCCCATGGCCTCCAGTGCATCCATGAACAGAATATCAGAGGAGCTCCTTCCATCAATCAGGATTCGCTTCATCTCGTACCCATCCACGTTCAGGGTCACGACCAAAGCATCATCGTGCGGGTTCTCCACACCTATCAGGTCCTCCGCTGAGAGGGGAATCACCATTTCTTATTTCGGAGTCCAATTTCGGGCCCTCTTGCCTAGCACCACAGCAATGGGAATCCGAGAAGCATAGACCTCCCGAGACCCCGTGGTATCTCCTCCCGCAACAAGTCCCCCATGAATCACATTAATGGTCCCCCGCTTCTCCTTGCGGGCATTGGAAGACTCGGGCTTATCCTTCTTCGGTGATCGACCACGGGATCGGGACCGCGATCGGGACTGGGAACGGGATCGGCCCCGTTGCCCAGCCACAAATTCCTTGAGCTTTCCCCGTTGGATCAGCTTCTCAATCTCCTTCTTCAAATCCCGACAATGGTTAGTGTCGTGACCGTTGGCACGATGGAAACGACAAAGACGATCGGTTCGAGCTCCCATGAACTCTCCATCCTTCTTCGGGGGATACCTGGCGATACCCTGTCGGTCCATCACTGCTAACACAACACCCATAGAACAAATGAGAGGAGTGTAGTGGTCCTCCCGCTTGTCCTACTTCGAGGGACGCTTGTCTTCCCTCCGATCGGGATGGCCTCGACCCCGACTGCTCTCGGGTTTATCTTTCCTCTTGCGATCGTCTGAGGGTTTGAATGACTGCTTCCCCTTGTTTGATTTCGGAGGGTCAAGATCTCCAGCAGCTATCTTCGACTCCTGCACGTCGATTTGTTGTTGCATCCTTTTCTGCAACGCCTCCATGTTCCACACAGCCTTCTCAGCCACGCTGTGCATCAAGTCGGAACCGTATGGTGCCGTCACGTTCCGAATGAAGGTGCGGATGGTCTCTCCCTCCGACATTTCCTCATCAATCTCAGCCACGCTGGCTGTGTACCTCTGGTAGTAATGCGCCAGAGATTCGTCGGGCCTCTGTACCACGTCAGCCAGGGACCTCGCCCTTTTCAGGAGACGTCGACGGCCCTGGTACTGCTGGATGAAGCGATCATGCATCTGGGTCCAGCTAGAGATGCACCCTGGGGGAAGGCTGAAGAACCACGTCAGGGCCCTCTCACCAAGTGTGCCTGGGAACAAAACGCACACTATATCATCATTCAGGGCTCTGCATAGACAAGCCATGACATGCTTCTAGACATGGCGAACTGGATCTCCCTCGCCGTCGTACTCCTTGATTGTCGGGATACCCAGCCCTGGCGGGGCAGTAGTGTTCACCAATCGGGGGACGAAGGGATGAGTGGATCGATCCCTCAGCTCCGAAATCATTTTCTTCTGGTCTCCCATGCAGATGTTCACAATCTTCACCACTGGTCGGGGGTGATAGGATCACTAAGGGGGATGGTCCTATGTTGCACCGGTTCAGGCCCATCAATCACGAACTGCTCCGATAGGGCAGGCTCCTTGCCCTTGTCCTGGTGCTCGGGTTGGGCCTCCTGCCCGTCCCGATTCTCCATCGGCGGAGGCGGAGGCAACTCCTCTTCCTTCTTCTTAGCGGCCTCCCTTCGGTCCAAGAGAGCCTCCATAGCTTCCAGAAATACTGGCATGGCATCCATCACAGCCTTTGCCAAGTCCGGCTTTGCAGGTGCATCCTGGTCCCTCCTTGGGATCTCTTCCCGGCTCTCCGACGAGTTCGAAAGGAATCTTCGCGATCATCATGATGCCCCCTTGTTTGGGAAACAGCAGGGGGAGGATCATTCTGATCAACAGTGCGCTCCAGCGGCCCTGAATTCAGAGTTCCAGCAGGGTGACGGGAACCGCCGGATTGTCCTTGTCTCTTCTTTTGCTTGCCAGCCATCGATCGGGTAGAAGTCATTTTTGCTTTTCGCTTCGTTCCCACAGACGGCGCCAATGTTGGATCACGGTTGGTACTCCGGTACGTTCTTGACGGAAGTCCGAACTCCTTCGCTCCAAGTAATCCTGCAAGAAGGGGATAGACCGGGCGGTGACCCAGAATCCCTCTCTTCGATGCAGGCAAGCAAGTATCAGTATGTAAGTATGAACGTATCAATCCTGGGGTAACTCCTTCCTTTATATAAGGGAGGGGTCACCTCAGTTACCTGTTGAGATAACTGCCACGTTCCGTTTATCTTGGCTAGTAGCCCACGTTCCGTCTTTTCAGGCCACTTCCCCACTATGTTGATAGTGGGCGCGTTTCTCGGCCACGTTCTCTGGTGGCAAGTCCCGACGGATGTCAGGGACTCAAGAGTTATCTCCTTTGGTCACCGCTCGGGGCCCCTCGTCATCGGGACAGGGCCAGTATTCTCAGGGATTCAATATCAGGGCCTACTTAAAGGCATATCGTCGGGGCCTACTTAAAACCATATCATCGGGGCCTACTTAAAGGCGTATCATCGGGGCCTACTTAAAGGCATAGGATCGGGAGCGTTCAACTCGTATGTCGGGACCGACCTTGTCGGGTCTCCTCGTATTAGTATTCTAAGCCTCTTTGGGGCCCAGTGGGCCTTCTTCGCCGTTTAGTCGCCGTTAATGGGCCTGACGGCTATATCGAAACCCATCAGGGCCCTTGAAAGGCCCTTGATGGAACTGTATTCTATTACCTGAGATGAGCTTACTAGGTGTAGTCGTATCTACTGGCCATTTTGTGAAATCAAATAGATCCATTGAAGGCGTTTGCCTCTGAAGGTGGGCGTTGTCCATGTGATATGGTTTCCCCAATTTTTTGGAGGGATGTGCTCGTGACTGCCCCCTCTTATGCTAATAGGTATTCTCTTTATTTTTGTGAGGAAGGCATGTTGTGACCTCGATTGTGCCCCCCTTGCATATCAACGCCCGATGGTGTCTTCCGACAAACGTAGCACTAAGATTCTATAGGATGTTGAGACTGTTCAACTTATTTTTGGAAGTGAGCCTTCCATCTTAGTGATCTTTTCCCAGAGTCTTGACCTTATAGGTGCCCTTTAAGATTGAACAATCTGTTCCTTATGCGTTCCTTTGAGGAAGATAAGAAAACGGTAGTGTCGTACAAGACCGATTGTCGGCGGAGATGTTCTGATTAATGACGATGCTTTTGTTTGTCAGTGGTGTGCAGTCTTGGTGGCGACTCTCTTGGTTGCGATTGGGTTTTTGATGGACTCTTTTAGTAGTCAACCTGTGTATATATATAATACGGAGCCCGAAGACATCCTGTATGATCATTCTTGGAAAACATGGTGATATCGAGTATCAGAATATACCCATTTTAGGGAGTTGAATTGTTATGCAGTTAAATTAAATAAGAGGTGTGGGGGTGTTGATATTCCCTACTTCCTTGGTAATTATAAGGTCGCCTACTTGCCGAGGCGGACTAGGTGGAGGTATATCCTCCGTACATGCTATGTGTGATCTCACTTCACCGTGTCTGTCTGTAAGTCTTCTCATTATAATAGTGATGTAGTGACATAGTATGTCACTCCGTGAGTTCCATGCTCATATCCTTGTCTTTCAAACTGCCCCTCTATCCCTAGGAGAGGTGTAACGAGGGTTGTCTTGCACGAGGAGTTGGAACCTGTCGCGCTGTATCATGAGTAGGCGGTTGCCTTGTCAAGTTGTTGGGACGATGTCCCTCACTTTGATCTCTTCTTGGAATGTCTCTTGGTGGGGCTTTGTCAGTCGGAGCCACTTGTGGTGGTCCGTATCTTCTAGCTCTCCTTGACTTATGGTACGCTATCAATTCATCTATGGATGACATGAATCCTTCTTTTACTAGGAGTTCACGTTAGCGTAACATATGATGGGATTATGTTGCCGGTCATCCTAAATAGTTGATCTTATGGCGGCCTGCCATAAGGAAAACGTTGAGGGGGGTTCCTATGGTAGGTCCTCCTAGGATGCGAGGTTGCACTAGTTGCAATGCTCTTTCCTGGATGGCGTCGTGTCGACGACGTAGATGCATCATACGAATCTTATTGTGGTGTCGACACCGGAAGTGCCTGTTGAGCATTAGGAATTTGCGGTTCCTGTTGCGTCTCTTGTGTTGGATCTTGATCCTCCACGCTGAACCAAGACTCGACCTTCGGTGCGTCCGGGCCTGCACAAAGGGACAGATCGGGTTGGACCCGATGATCCCCCTCCGACGCTCAAGTCAGTTCCCAGAAAACTAATATCTAAGAACTGAAAGTATAGAGAGTATGTATGTTCGAAAGTGTAACCTTGATAGGAGATATGCAAACCTATTTATAGTGGAGGGCTGGGTGCATGCATTGATGATGTGCCGACCTTTCTATATGGAAAGTTATATATTGATTGTTGCTATTCGGGGAGTCATTCATTATACGCGGAGCCATTAAATATTCAGTATAAATTGAACTCCTTATTAGGAAACTCAATCATAACGATTTTAGGAAGGTGAATATCGCACCCTTCCGTTTGAGACGGAAGGAATGTACTCGTAAGACGAAGTTAGTCCTTTGGTCGACCCTTCTTTTCATAGAGATGGATCGACCCTCCCCACTAGTGGAGAAGAGTCGACCCTCCACTTAGTGGAGAGGGGTCGACCCTCTTTACTGGTGGGGGAAGGGTCGGCCCTCCCCTATTGGTGGAGAGGGGTCGACCCTCCACCAGTGGAGAGGGGTCGACCCTCTCCTCTTAGTGGAGAGGGGTCGACCCTCTCCACTAGTGGAGAGGGGTCGACTCTCCTCTCCTCTTAGTGGAGAGGGGTCGACCCTCTCCACCAGTGGAGAGGGGTCGACCCTCTCCACTAGTGGAGAGGGGTCGACCCTCTCTACTCAGTGGAGAGGGGTCGACCCTCTCTACTCAGTGGAGAGGGGTCGACCCTCTCCACTTAGTGGAAAGGGGCCGACCCTCTCCCCTAGGGAGAGGAGTCGAGTCTCCTATATAGTGGGTGTCGACAGACATGTTTCGTTGAGCCCTTCGTGGTTTGTCCAATGTGAATACTCGCGTTAGACACGGACCCATATCCATCATTTTCCCCCGAGGCTGATGTAGGTTTTACCCGCATTAGGCTTTATTCTGCTAATAAAATTCACGTATATTGAACATATATAAAATGTCAACATTTTCCCAATACAGAGATATTTAAACGATAAGTTATTTTTGCCAATCCATTCCGTTTAAAGGAATTTTCGTATTTTGAATTACTGAAAATGTTAGATTTTTAATTCACTAGAGAATTAATTTAAACCGTTAGATGGAAGAGATCTAAAGGTGGAGAGCAAAACCCTAGTCATACAAGGCATATATACATCTCCTCCTCCCTTTTTGTCTCATTTGCCTCCATCTTCTTCCTTAGAGTGTTAGGGTTTCAAGGCTTTTCCTCCCTCCTCAAGCTTTGAGACCGCCAGAGCTCCAGCCGCCGCCACCACCGGAGTCAACCGTGGCCGTCGCGACGTCCGCCTCTTGCCCCTGGTTGCGCCGCCGCCACGACCGCCCTGTCCTGTCGTCGGATCTATCGCCGCTTGTTCCGCCGGCCCTGGGAGCTCCAGCCACCGCTCCAGCCGCTGCCTCAGCCTTCGCCGGAGTTGCTGTCATGTTGGATCAGGGTGGAACTCCGGTACGGACTCGAACGGCAATCCTAGCTCCTTTGCTCCACGTAATCCTGCAAGAGGGGATAGACCGGGCGGTGACCCAGAATCCCTCTCCGATGCTTAAATGAGTATTTCGTATGACTGGCAAGTAATAATCTCAGAGTGTATTCAACTCAGCGTAAACCTTCTGAGGTGACCTCCTGCCCTTTTATAGGCAAAGAGATGCCTCAGGTACCTGGTGAACCGTTAGGGGTGGTTAGCCTGTATCCCGTGTATCTCGGGTGTGATCTTGCGTATCTTAGCCATGCCCCGCGTATCTCGGCCACGTTCCGTGTATCTTAACCACGTCCCGCGTATCTCGGCCACGCCCCGCATATCTTGGCCTTATCCTCTGGTAACGAGTCCCGACTCCCGTCGGGGACTCCAGAGTTGTCTCGTTGTGTCACCGCTCGGGGCCCCTCGTCATCGTGACAGGGCCAATCATTCTCAGGGATTCATCATCGGGGCTTACTTAAAGGCTTCTCATCGGGAGCTTCTAGCTCCACTGTCGGGACCGACTCTGTCGGGACCTTTCATCATCGGGACTCCCTTTGTCGGGACCCTTCTCCTAGGTCGTCGTGACCTTCATTTTGGGCCTGGTGGGCCTGTTTGCCGTTTCCTCCCCGTTAAAGGGCCTGACGGGTGTAATCGAACCCATCATTTGCCCCCAAGACATGAGGGACTTTTAGTTCGTCGTGTCTTCCAACTCCCGATCTTCCGATGCTGGGGTCGGGGATCTTTCCCTTGGTTTAATTACTCAATTATCAGTCTTCTCCTTCACGTTTCCTCAGTGCCTTGTGGATAACTGCCAAATCCCAGGGGTCTCCTCGGTTCCCAGTTCATTAAATGCAGTAGATAGTGAAGTGACGTCATTTGTACCCGTGCCTGATTCTCTGTGTCTGCTTTTTTTTGAAAAGTGCTTTTCAGGCTATTTCATCATTGCACCTGCTACCATCCTGCACGTTTCACCTCAACGGTCCAGATTAGAACGTTTCAACTTCGACGGTTCAGATTAAAGCGCCCCTTCGACTGTCCTCTTCGCCTATAAAAACCTCACCCAGGGTACAGTTTCCTCTTATCATCTACAAATTTTCGAAAGCTTACTGCAACTCTTGAGACCTTAGTGTTTCTTCGGCCATCTTTCCGGCAATGTCAGGTTCATTCTTCCAGCCTCCAATTATCATGTCAGGTAAGGGTTTCTTCTCTATTGTTCTCCATCGTCTTTGCTTAGCTTGATTGTAATCTTCCGGAAAAACCTAACATCCCCTTCAATGGCTGATTTCAGAAAGCGGATCTGGTTTTGAGGGAAGGAAGCCTTTCAACTTCGACTATGTTATGAACGAAATTTTCAGCACTGCTTATGATGTACCTCTCCGGGAAGGATGTATCATTTCCACCAAAGAAGCCGATGCTCAAGGCCGGAAATGCATACCACAAGTTCAGAGTGAAGAGGAGCTACTTCTTCATCGGAAACTCCTCGATCCCATGACCCCGATAGCCAATCCTCCAACGGCTGACCCTGTGGAGCCTTCTGCCCTAGACCTTGCGGACCCTGTTCCCGTTGATGCCGCTAACAAGGATTAGACCTAACTGCTTATCGCTAGAATCTTTGTATTCTCCTCCTTTTGTAATCATCGGGCCTTCGAGCCATATTAATATCAGACTTTCTTAGTTCCGATTCTTTCATTGCACTTCTCCTAGTGGCTTTATTATACTTTCTCAAGTTGAAACCTCGATACTTAAGATATTCTCATACATCATTTAAGACGATTTAATAACTTGCACCACTTAAGGTGACTTACCATCATGCACCACTTAAGGCGTCTTTTCAATACTCAGAATAAATCTAAGAATCACGCGCCACTTAAGACGACTTAATCCCGTGCATCACTTAAGACGACTTTTCTCATGCATCACTCAAGACGACTTTGACAATACTTAGAGTAAATCTAAGACTCACGCATCACTTAAGACGACTTAATATCGTGCACCACTTAAGGCGACTTTTCAACCTGCGCCACTTAAGGCGACTTAATATCGTGCACCACTTAAGGCGACTTTTCAACCTGCGCCACTTAAGGCGACTTAATATCGTGCACCACTTAAGGCGACTTTTCAACCTGCGCCACTTAAGGCGACTTAATATCGTGCACCACTTAAGGCGACTTTTTGATACTTAGAATAAATCTAAGGATCGTGCACCACTCAAGGCGACTTTTCTCGTGCACCACTCAAGGCGACTTTTTGATACTTAGAATAAATCTAAGCGTTGTGCACCACTCAAGGCGACTTTATCGGGCACCACTTAAGGCGACTTTCTCCAAGCATGGTGTTTCTTCAAGTGTTCGCCACTAAAAGAATGCTTCAATGTTCTGCCATCGAGGTCTTCCAACTTGTACGCATTTGGAGCTGGCATCACCACGACCTTATAAGGTCCTTCCCATTTTGGTGACATCTTGTTGATTCGATCCAAAAGGGTGAACTCGTTGCGACGCCAAACCAGCTCCCCGACGAAGAACTTTCGGGACTTCACTCGCCGATTGTAGTATCTGGCCGTCGCCAAACGCATTCGAGCTTGGACTTCATCGGCTTCCCGCCTCTTCTCTTCGAGTAAGTCCAAGTCCAGACGTCTCATCTCATCGTTCGTTAGGGGCTCGTAATATCTCATCCGATGGGACGCCACAGCTACCTCCACGGGGGGGACAGCCTCCGTGCCATAGACGAGGCCAAACGGAGTCTCCCCGGTTGATCGTTTGGGTGTCGTTCTAACAGCCCAAAGCACGTTTTCCAGTTCGTTCAGCCACTTGCCTTTCAAGGCATAGACCCTCTTCTTCAGGCCATCCATCACGATTTTGTTGGCTGATTCCACCTGGCCATTAGTCTGAGCATGGCGTACGGAAGCGGTCCGATGCTCGATGTTCAACTCCTCCAGATACTCCCTCACCTGAGAGCCGTTAAACGGTGGACCATTGTCGCTGATCACCACCTTAGGAATCCCGTATATTGACCTTGTGCTTGTGGAAGAGGTCCCACCAAGTCGATGCCCCACTGCGCGAAGGGCCAAGCGCTCTTGATGGATGTCAGATTAGCGGCCGGAGCCACGATGCTCGGGGCGTACCTCTGGCACGCGTCACAGGATCGGACCAACGCCGTTGCTTCCTTGTTCATCGTGGGCCAATAATAGCCCAAGTTCAGCACTTTCCTCAAGATGGATCGGGCCCCTTCATGACAAGCCGCGACCCCTTCGTGCACTTCCTTCCGAATCCGACTGGTGTCGGGTTCTGCCACACACTTCAAGTACGGAGTCGAGAACCAGCCCTTCTAGTACAGCTGATCGTCTAGCATCACATAATTGGCCGCGATCCGACGTATCCTGTCCGCCGCTACTTGATCATCGGGGACTGCCCCCGTAGTCAGGTACGCGACTATCGGGGTCATCCAAGTTGGCTCCTCTTCTGATCTCGCTTCAATGGTGCACACCTGTGTTGGGTCGATGTTTGATAAGATCACCTTTTCTAGGAAGTGCACCTTCCGATTTTCCTCCAAGGGTGCCCCCAGGGCAAATTTACTCAAGGCGTCTGCCTCTACGTTTTCCTCCCTCGGGATTGCCTCGATGTCGAAGCTTTTAAAGCTCTCCTTCAAGGTTTGTACCTCTCGCAGATACTTCTTCATTATCGGACTCCTCGCTTCGTATCGCCCTTGAACCTGGTTCACGATTAAAGCTGCGTCACACTTCACTCTCAAGTGATCGACCCCCGTGCCTCTAGCAATTTTCAGGCCCGTGATGAGAGCCTCATACTCCGCTTCGTTGTTTGTGGCCTTGAATGTTAAAGCCAAGGCGTATCGGAGCGGTTCACCTTCACCCGGTGGTATCAACAAAAGGCCTGCTCCTGATCCGTCAGAACTCGAGGAGCCATCCGTGTACATTTCCCAGGTATTTTCTTCATTTGGCTGTTCTGATTGCTCTGCCCTCTCTGGTTATTCTTCTGTCGGGACCTCCACGGTTGCCCCCTCTACAGGGCCCGCTTCTTCTAGATCGGGGGCTGTAGATTCTGCTATAAAATCCGCCAATGCCTGGCCTTTAATTGCCGTTCTTGGAGCAAAGTGTATTCGAAACTCACTAAGCTCTACTGCCCACTTCACTAATCTTCCCGACGCGTCCGGTCGGTTCAAAAAATGCTTCAAAGGCTGGTTCGTCAGCACAGTTATCTCGTGTGCGTGGAAATAAGGCCTTAGCTTCCGAGCAGTAATAATCAACGCAAAGAGGTACTTCTCAACGGCGGGATAGTTTAATTCAGACTTGGCAAACGCCTTGCTTACATAATAAACGGGGACTTGATTTCCCTCGACAATCTTTACTAACACAGAGCTAATGGCAAATTCAGAAACAGCCAAATAAAGGTAGAGCGGCTCGCCTGGAACCGGTTTCGCCAACGGCGGGAGGGTGCGAAGGTGCTGCTTGAGTGCTTGGAACGCCTCTTCACACTTGGCGGTCCATTCAAATTTCATGTTGGCCCTTAGGACTTCAAAAAACGGCATCGATCGGTCGCTGGCTTTGGATAAGAAGCGATTCATTGCAGCTAGTCGGCCATTCAGCACTTGTACCTCCCGATGGTTTATCGGAGACTGCATCTCCTCGATTGCCCTCAGCTTCTCAGGATTCACCTCAATTCCTCTCTGGCTCACCATGAAGCCTAAGAACTTCCCTGAGTGGACTCCGAAGGCGCATTTCGTCGGGTTCAAGCGAACTTGATGGAGTCTCATCCGCTCGAATGCCATGGTTAGGTTGTGCACATGATCCTCGGCTTGTCGGGACTTCACCAGCATACGTAAGCTTCCATGGTTTCTCCCAGCATATCTCCAAACAGTTTGTTCACCATCCGTTGGTAGGTTGCCCCGGCATTGATCAACCCGAAAGGCATGACATCGTAGTGATAGATGTCACTGTCTGCGTAGAACCCTGTGTGGGGGGCGTCTTCCTTGCCCATCTTGATCTGGTTGTAGCCTGAATACGCATCCATGAAACTTAACAACTCATGTCCCGATGTGTCATCCACCAGCTGGTCGATTCTCGGGAGTGGATAGCAGTCCTTTGGGCAAGCCTTGTTCAAGTCGCGGAAGTCCACACACATTCGCCATTTCCCGTTAGTCTTCTTCACCAGCACTGGGTTGGCAACCCAAGTCTGGAATCGGAGCTCCTTAATGAACCCAGCATCGAGCAACCTGCCCACCTCTTGCTGGATCGCGATCTTCTTATCCGTGCCCATCGGACGCCTTTTCTGGGTGATAGGCTTGATCGCGGGGTCTATCTTCAGCTCGTGCACGATCACATCGGGGCTGATTCCTGGCATATCGCTAGGGGACCAGGCAAACAGCTCCTTGAACTCCTTCAACAACTCCACCAATTTTTGGGCTGTCTCTTCAGTCAGAGCAGACCCGATTTTTACCTTCCTCTGGGGTCCATCGATCTCGACCTCTTTTAGATCTTCTACGGGGGCGGGACGCCCAAACTCTTCTCTGGGATCTGTGTCTGTCTGGAGGACAGTCATGGCCTCTCGCCTCCTCCTCCGGGTGGCATTAACATAGCATTTTTGGGAAGCCACCTGGTCGCCCTTGACCTCTCCGACTCCGTGGTCGGTCGGGAACTTCATCTTCTGGTGCACAGTCGAGGCAACCGCCATCAGGGGATTAATGGTGGTTCTCCCGATAATTGCGTTGTAGGTCCCCGCGGAATCAACCACGACAAACTCCACGTTCCTCCTTTCTGATTTCCACCCGCTATCAAACTCCACTGGTAAGGTGATTACTCCTAGCGGGTAGGAGGTTGAGCCAGAGAACCCGACCATCGGGAAGTTTGCTTCCTTCAGATCATTCTTTGTCTTTCCCATAGCTTCCAGCGCGTCCATGAACAGAATGTCGGAGGAGCTCCCTCCGTCGATTAGAATTCTCTTCATCTCGAAACCGTCTACATCCAAAGTTACCACTAAGGTATCGTCGTGCGGGGTCTCTATGCCTATGAGGTCTTCCGACGAGAAGGAGATTACCATCTCTTCTTTCAAGGTCCAAGATCGGGACCTTTTACCCAGTACCACTACCGTAGGGATCCTAGAGGTGTAGACCTCTCGGGCGGATGAGGTATCACCCCCAGCAGCAAATCCTCCATGAATCACGTTGATAACTCGTCTCTCCTTGCGAGCACCGGATGACTCTGGATCAGTTCTCTTCTTTTTCGGGGACCGATCGCGGGATCGGGAATGGGACCGCGATCGGGACCGAGAGCGGGATCGACACCGTTTATCCCCGACGAATTCCTTGTGCTTCCCCTTCTGGATTAGCTTTTCAATCTCCTTCTTCAGTTCCCGACAGTGATTGGTGTCGTGACCATTTGCGCGGTGGCATCTAGACGATGCGCCGAGAGACATATTGGTCCTTCCCGCGGTAGTTGTAGTAGCCCGCCTTCAGGACACGAGGAGTTTCCCCACGGAGGGCACGTTTGACATCGGCGATGCGGGCCTCCATGGTCGAAGGGACCAATTCCTTCGGAACTAGCTTCCTGTACTATTTAATAGCAAGGCGGAGCTTTTTACCTTCTTCAGCAGTCTGGACATCGAAGAGTTTGTCCACCTCCACACGGTTCCGCTTTGGCCTCTCCGCGGAAGGAGATCCCGACGGAGCAGCAGCCTTCCTGGCCGACTTCCTCTTCCGCGTGGGGCGGACAGCGTCGGTGTCCCCCTGCTTAAGGATCAGATTGGTCAGCATGGATACCTTCTTAGGTGCAAACAGTAAAAAACAGATGTTAGAGACGTTACCCAGGGAACCATATTGGAGGGGCAGTCGAAGAGTTGACCCCCGGAGACTATGTCGAGGAGTCGAATCCCGGCATTCACCAGGTCCTGCTCCACGAGAGAATTGGCATCAAGGGGAGTATAGGACTCCCCCCGTCGGTAGAGCTGGATGAGATGAAGGGTCTGGAAGTCTTCATCAGAATAGGTGTGGTAAGCGGGATGAGAGTCCGCTTCCACCTCCCATCGGGGCCACGGGATCGAGGAGTTTTGGATGAAGAAGTAGCTCCTCTTCCACCCACTGTTATCGGACCCCGTGTCGACCAGGAGTCCCCGACCCTTGACCACCTTCCAGGTGTCATTGGTCCAGCTGCACAACGCGAGCTGCGTCTTGTTCCACTTCGGCATACGGGGGTAGAAGGCACAGACCCCCGCCTCGTTGCACTTTAGCCCGTAGAAGGTTCTGAAGAGCTTGAGGCTATAAACCCACTTCTGTCGGAAGCAGAGGACTTGGAAGGCGTTCCATAGGCGGATGGCGTGAGGAGAGAAAGTGGTTGGATGCGTCTTGTAGTGTTGGCACATCTCGACCAGGTTGCCACAGAAGGGGAATCTGATCCCCGCCGATATTTGCCCCGTAGAGACAAATACCTCCCCTTTCCGGGGACGAGTAACCTCAAGGTTACTCGAGAGGCGGGGCCACGGATATGGGAAGCGAGGTTCCTAGGTAGAGGTGACGCATCCCTCCCGGAGAGCTGCATCGTAAGCAGTGCTGGAAATCTCATTGAGAGCATAGTCAAAATTGAAGGGCTTTCTCCCCTCGGAACTAGATCCACTGTCTGAAAATCAGCCACGGCAAGGAAAGGCACACTGGGTTTTTCGGAAAATTGCAAACAAACTAAGCAAAGATGAAGGAAAAGATATATGAGCAACGAGGAAGAAATCCTTACCAGACATGATGATTGGAGGTAGGAAGGATGAGCTTGACGTTGTCGGAAAGTTGTTCGGAGAATAGGAAGCCGAAGGAGCACTTGAGTCTTCGAAATCACAGAGCTTGGGTTCTCAAAGTTGCAGAGAGCTTTTGGAATTTCAGAAACGGTAAAAGGGAAACTGTGCCGAGGGTTAGGGTTTTATAGGCGAAGAGGACAGTCGAAAGGACGCTCTAATCTGAATCGTTGAAGTCGAAGCGTTTTGATCTGAGCCGTTGAGATGAAACGTGCAGAATGGCAACGGGTGTAATGATGAAACGGCCTGAAAAGCACATTTTCAGAAAAAGCAGGCGCGAAAAATAAGGCACGGGTGCCAAAGACGTCGCTTCGTTATCTGCTGCATTTAATGGCAAAGGAACCCAGGAGTCTTCTCGGATTTGGTGGTTATCCTCAACACATCGAGGAAACATGAACGAGAAGATTTGTATCAAGTGACTATATCAAGGGAAAGGTCCCCGACTCTGATGTCGGGAGGTCGGGAGTTGAAAGACACGACGAACTGTAAGTCCCTCATGTCTTGGGGGCAAATGATGGGTTTCGCTATGACCGTTAGGCCCTTTAACGGCGAGGAAACGGTGAACAGGCCCACTGGGCCCTAAAAGGAGGTCAAGGAGACCAAGGCAAAGGGTCCCGACAGAGGGAGTCCCGATGATGAAAGGTCCTTATAGAGCCGGTCCCGATAGGTGAGCTGGACGCTCCCGATGAGATGCATTTAAGTAGGCCCAGATGATGAATCCCTGAGAATGATTGGCCCTGTCACGATGACGTGAGGCCCCGAGCGGTGACATAATGAGATAACTCTGGAGTGCCCGATATTAATCGGGACTTGCTATCAGAGGTTGAGGCCGAGATACGCGGAGCGTGGCCGAGATAAGCGAGATCATGGCCTAGATAGGCGGGATCGTGGCCGAGATACGCGGAGCGTGGCCGAGATAGGCGAGATCATGGCCTAGATAGGCGGGATCGTGCCCGAGATACGCGGAATATGGGCTAACCACCCCAACGGTTCACCAGGTAACTGAGGTACCTCTTCGCCTATAAAAGGGCAGAGGTTACCTCATAACACATTACGTTTTGAGATACACTCTTTGAGATTACTGCTTGCCAGTTCATAGGAGATACTCATTTAAGCATCGAAGAGGGATTCTGGGTCACCGCTCGGTCTATCCCCTCTTGCAGGATTACGTGGAGCGAAGGAGCTCGGATCGCCGTCAAAGATCGTACCGGAGTTCCACCGTGATCCAACAAGGAGCAACAACTATAAATGATATGATAAATGAGAATGGGGATATTTTCATAATAAATCCAGTGGGAGGATTCAATGCAACCACGGAAATCATAGTTGTTCCTGGTGCGAATCAAGTAGAACTTGATCATGTAGTTGCTGAACTGTTGGATGAGAATCTAATAATTCCTCAACTACTTGCTGGTAACAGTGGGAGATGGACAACCAACTTGGTTCCTGGTCCAAGAGGCCGTGGAATTAATCTCGGAGATAGAAACCCAAGACCAAGATGTCGTCCAAGAAAAGTTGTAGGAGAAGGTTCCAGTAACGCCTGGGTTCCTAGTGGGAGCATTTTTCCTAGTGGGAGCTGATGGGTTTCGATATAGCCTTCAGGCCCATTAACGGCGACTAAACGGCGAAGTAGGCCCACTGGGCCCCAAAAGAGGCTTAGAAAACCAATACGAGAGGTCCCGACAAGGTCGGTCCCGACATACGAGCTGAACGCTCCCGATGATATGCCTTTAAGTAGGCCCCGATGATATGCCTTTAAGTAGGTCCCGATGATATGCCTTTAAGTAGGCCCCGATGATATGCCTTTAAGTAGGCCCCGATGATATGCCTTTAAGTAGGCCCCGATGATATGCCTTTAAGTAGGCCCCGATATTGAATCCCTGAGAATACTGGCCCTGTCCCGATGACGAGGGGCCCCGAGCGGTGACCAAAGGAGATAACTCTGGAGTCCCCGACATCCGTCGGGACTTGCCACCAGAGAACGAGGCCGAGAAATACGTCCACTATCAACATAGTGGGGAAGTGGTCTGAAAAGACGGAACGTGGGCTACTGGTCGTGCCGAGATAAACGGAACGTGGCAGTTATCTCAACAGGTAACTGAGATGAACCCTCCCCTATATAAAGGAAGGAGTTACCTCAGGATTGAGATGTTCATACTTACATACTGATACTTGCCAGTTTACATCGAGATACTCATTTAAGCATTGGAGAGGGATTCTGGGTCACCGCCCGGTCTATCCCCTTCTTGCAGGATTACTTGGAGCGAAGGAGTTCGGATTTCCGTCAAGAACATACCGGAGTTCCAACCGTGATCCAACATTGGCGCCGTCTGTGGGAACGAAGCGAAAAGAGAAAATGACTTCTACCCGATCGATGGCTGGCAAGCAAAAGAAGAGACAAGGACAATCTGGCGGCTCCCGCCACCCTGCTGGAACTCTGAACTCAGGGCTGCCGGAGCGCACTGTCGATCAGAATGATCCTCCCCCTGCTGTTTCCCAAACAAGGGGGCATCATGATGATCGTGAAGATTCCATTCGAAACTCATCGGAGATCCGGGAAGAGATCCCAAGGAGGGACCAGGATGCACCGGAAAAACCGGATTTGGCAAAGGCCGTGATGGATGCCATGCCAGTATTTTTGGAAGCTATGGAGGCTCTCTTGGACCGGAGGGAGGCCGCCAAGAAGAAGGAGGAGGAGTTGCCTCCGCCTCCGCCGATGGAAAATCGGGACGGGCAGGGGGCCCAACCCGAGCACCAGGACAAGGGCAAGGAGCCTGCCCTATTGGAGCAATTCGTGGTCGATGGGCCTGGACCGGTGCAACATAAGACCATCCCTCTTAGTGGTCCTATCACCCCCGACCAGGTGGTGAAGATCGTGAATATCTGTATGGGAGACCAGAAGAAGATGATGTCCGAGTTGAGGGATCGATCCACTCATCCCTTCGTCCCCCGATTGGTGAACACTACTGCCCCCGCCAGGTCTGGGTATCCCGACAATCAACGAGTATGATGGCGAGGGAGATCCAGTTCGTCATGTCCAGAAGCATGTCATGGCTTGTCTAGGCAGAGCCCCGAATGATGACATAGTGTGCGTTTTGTTCCCAGGCACACTTGGTGAGAGGGCCCTGACGTGGTTCTTCAGCCTTCCCCCAGGATGCATCTCTAGCTGGACCCAGATGCATGATCACTTCATCCAACAATACCAGGGTCGTCGGCGTCTCCTGAAAAGCGCGAGGTCCCTGGCTGAGGTGGTATAGAGGCTCGACGAATCTCTGGCGCACTATTACTAGAGGTACAGTGCCAGCGTTGCCGAGATCGATGAGGAAATGTCGGAGGGAGAGACCATCCGCACCTTCATTCGGAACCTGATAGCACTATATGGTTCCGACCTGATGCACAGCGTGGCTGAGAAGGCCATGTGGAACATGGAGGCGCTGCAGAAGAGGGTAAAGCAGCATATCGACATCCAGGAGTCGAAGATAGCTGCTGGAGACCTCGATCCTCCAAAATCGAACAGAGGGAAGCATTCGTTCAAGCCCTCGGACGATCGCTGAAAGAAAGATAAACCCGAGAGCAGTCGGGGTCGAGGCCGTCCCGATCGGAGGTAAGACAAGCGTCCCTCGAAGCCGAATAAGCGGGAGGATCACTACACTCCTCTCATCTGTTCTATGGGTGCTGTATTGGCGGTGATGGACCGACAGGGTCTCGCCAGGTACCCCCCGAAGAAGGATGGAGAATCCATGGGAGCTCGCACCGATCGTTATTGTCGTTTCCATCGTGCCAACGGTCACGACACTAACCATTGTCGGGAGTTGAAGAAGGAGATTGAGAAGCTGATCCAGCGGGGAAAGCTTAAGGAATTTGTGGCTGGGAAACGGGGCCGATCCCGTTCCCGGTCCCGATCGCGGTCCCGTTCCCGATCCCGTGGTCGATCTCCGAATAATGATAAACCTGAGTCTTCCAATGCCCGCAAGGAGAAACGGGGGACCATTAATGTGATTCACGGAGGACTTGCTGCAGGAGGAGATACTACGGCAGCTCGGGAGGTCTATGCTTCGCGGATTCCCATTGTTGTGGTACTAGGCAAGAGGGCCCGAAATTGGACTCCGAAAGAAGAAATGGTGATTCCCTTCTCAGCGGAAGACCTGATAGGTGTTGAGACCCCGCACAATGATGCTTTGGTCATGATCCTGAACGTGGATGGGTACGAGATGAAGCGAATCCTAATTGATGGAGGGAGCTCCTCCGATATTCTGTTCATGGATGCACTGGAGGCCATGGGAAAAACCAAGAAGGACTTGAAGCCTGCGGACTTCCCGATGGTCGGATTTTCTGGGTCTACCTCCTACCCAGTGGGGGTAATTACCTTACCGGTCGAGTTCGGTAGTGGTTTGAAGTCGGAGAAGAGGAACGTGGAGTTTGTGGTGGTCGAGTCTGCGGGGACCTACAATGCAATTATCGGGAGGACCACCATCAACCCGCTGAGGGCAGTTGGCTCAACTGTCCATCAGAAGCTGAAGTTCCCGACCGACCATGGAATCGGGGAGGTCCAGGGCGATCAGATAGCCTCTAGGAGGTGCTACGTCAATGCCACTCGAAGAAGGAACCGGGAGGCCATGAATGTTTTCCAGACTGACAATGATCCCCGAGAGGAGTTTGGGCGTCCCGCCCCGATGGAATATTTGAAGGAGGTCATGATTGATGGGCCTCAGAAGAAGGTGAAAATCGGGTCCGCTCTGACCGAGGAGACGGCCCGATAATTGATCGATCTGTTGAAGGAATTCAAGGAGCTGTTTGCCTGGTCCCCGAGCGATATGCCAGGAATCAGCCCTGATGTAATTACTCACGAGCTGAAGATTGACCCCGCGATCAAGCCGGTCACACAGAGAAGGCGCCCGATGGGTGCCGACAAGAAGATCGCGATCCAGCAAGAGGTGGGCAGGTTGCTCGATGCTGGATTCATTAAGGAGCTCCGATTCCAGACCTGGGTTGCGAACCCAGTCCTGGTGAAGAAGAGCAATGGTAAGTGGCGGATGTGTGTTGATATCCACGACCTGAACAAAGCATGCCCGAAGGATTGGTATCCGCTCCCGAGGATCGACCAGCTGGTGGATGCCACATCGGGACATGAGTTGCTGAGCTTCATAGACGCCTACTCTGGCTACAATCAAATCAAGATGTCCAAGGAGGATGCCCCCCACACCGCTTTTTATGCTGACAGTGACATCTATCATTATGATGTTATGCCCTTTGGATTGATCAATGCAGGCGCAACTTATCAAAGGATGGTGAACAAGCTGTTTGGGGACATGTTGGGAAAAACAATGGAGGCCTACGTGGACGACATGCTGGTGAAGTCCCGACAGGCCAAGGATCATGTCACAACTTAGCCACAGCGTTCGAGCGAATGAGGCTTCATCAAGTTCGCTTGAACCCGACCAAGTGTGCCTTTGGAGTGCACTCAGGGAAGTTTCTGGGCTTCATGGTGAGCCAGAGGGGAATCGAGGTAAACCCTGAGAAGTTGAGGGAAATCGAGGAGATGAAGTCCCCGATGAACCATCGGGAGGTGCAGGTGCTAAATGGCTGGTTGGCCGCGATGAATCGCTTTCTGTCCAAAACAAGTGATCGATCCAAGCCGTTATTTGAAGTGCTGAGGGCCAACAAGAAGTTTGAGTGGACTGCGAAGTGCGAGGAGGCGTTCCAGGCACTCAAGCAGCAGCTCCGCACTCTCCCGCCGTTGGCGAAGCCCATCCCAGGCGAGCCACTCTATCAGTATTTGGTTGTTTCTGAATTTGCTGTTAGCTCTGTCTTAGTAAAAGTTGTAGAGGGTAGCCAAGTCCCCGTCTATTATGTAAGAAAGGCACTCGACAAGTCTGAAATGAATTATCCCGCCGTTGAGAAGTATCTCTATGCGTTGATTGTTACTACTCGGGAGCTGAGGCCTTACTTCCACGCGCATGAAATTACTGTTTTGACAAATCAGCCCTTGAAACATTTTTTGAACCGACCTGATGCGTCGGGGAGATTAATGAAAAGGGAAGTCGAGCTTAGTGAGTTCCGCATTCACTTTGCCCTGAAGGCTATTAAGGGCCAGGCGTTGGCGGATTTCATAGCAGAGTCTACAGCCCCCGATCTAGAAGAAGCGGGCCCTGTAGAGGGGGCAACCACGGAGGTCCCAATAACAGAGCAGTCAGAACAGCCCGACGCCGAAAATACTTGGGAAATGTACACCGATGGCTCCTCAAATTCAAAAGGATCGGGAGCAGGTTTCGTACTGATACCACCAGACGGAGGCGAGCCCCTCCGATATGCCTTGGCCTTGACATTTAGGGCCACCAACAATGAAGCTGAGTATGAGGCTCTCATCACTAGCCTCAGGATTGCTAAAGGAACGGGAGTTGGTCACTTGAAGGTGAAGTGCGATGCTAGCCTGATCGTGAACCAAGTCCAGGGGCGATACGAAGCAAAGAGCCCGATGATGAAAAAGTATCTTCGCGAGGTGCAAACCCTGAAGGAGAGTTTCAAGAGCTTCGATATTGAGGCGATCCCGAGGGAGGATAATGTGGAAGCAGATGCCTTGAGCAAATTCGCCTTGGGGGCACCCCTTGATGAAAGTCGGAAGGTGCATTTCTTGGAGAAGGTGATCTTATCAACCACTGATCAATCGGAGGTGTGTGCCATTGAGATCGGATCGGAGGAGCCTACCTGGATGACCCCGATAGTCGCGTATCTGACTAGGGGAGCAGTCCCCGATGATGAAGTGGCAGCAGGCAAAATACGCCGAATCGCGCCCAATTATGTGATGGTGGACAATCAGCTGTACAAAAAGGGGTATTTAACTCCTTATCTGAAATGCGTGGCCGAGCCCGACACCGGTCAGATCCTTAGGGAGGTGCACGAAGGGTATTTGGCCTGTCATGATGGTGCCCGATCCATTGTGAGGAAAGTGTTGAACCTGGGCTATTACTGGCTCTCGATGAACAAGGAGGCAACGGTGCTAGTCCGATCCTGTGACGCTTGCCAGAGGTACGCCCCGAATATCGTGACTCCAGCTGCCGATCTGGCGTGCATCAAGAGTTCTTGGCCCTTCGCGCAATTGGGAATCGACTTGGTGGGACCCCTTCCATTTGCAAAAGGTCAGTGTCGATATTTAGTCGTGGCTATTAATTATTTTTCGAAATGGATAGAAGCTAAGGCATTGGCCAAGACAACGGGGAACCATATCCTCAAATTCCTTCAGACCAAAATCATATCCCGATACGGGATCCCCAAGGTGATGATTAGTGACAATGACCCTCCGTTCAACGGGGCCCAGTGGATGGAGTACCTAGAGGAACTGAAAATTGAGAATCGGACAGCCTCTGTCCGTCATGCTTAAACAAATGGACAGGTGGAGTCATCCAACAAGATCGTGATGGATGGCCTGAATGGGCAAATGGCTGGATGAGCTGGAAAATGTGCTTTGGGCGGTTAGAACGACACCCAAACGATCAACGGAGGAGTCTCCGTTTGGCCTTGTTTATGGCACGGAAGCAGTTACTCCCATCGAAATAGCTGTGACATCCCATCGGACGAGGTATTATGAACCTCTGTCGAATGATGAAATGAGGCGTCTGGACTTGGACTTGGTCGAAGAGAAGAGGCGGAGTGCCGAGGAGGTCCAGGCTCGGATGCGCCTGGCAACGGCCCGATATTATAATCGACGAGTCAAGTCTCGACAGTTCTTTGTCGGTGAACTGGTGTGGCGTCAGAACGAATTCACCCTTTTGGATCGGATCAACAAGATGTCACCAAAATGGGAAGGACCTTATAAGGTCGTGGGGATGCCAGCTCGAAATGCGTACAAATTGGAAGACCTCGATGGCAATGTGTTAAAGCATTCTTTTAGTGGCGAACACTTGAAGAAATGTCATGCTTGATATTAAGTCGCCTTCAGTGGTGCAAGTTATTTACTAAGTCGCCTTCAGTGGTGCAAGTTATTTATTAAGTCGCCTTCAGTGGTGCAAGTTATTTATTAAGTCGCCTTCAGTGGTGCAAGTTGTTTATCGAAGTCGCCTTCAGTGGTGCAAGTTGTTTATTTCTTTGAGCCATCAATGAATAAAGAGGTTGCTTCCGACCAGATTGTGCTTAGACTTATCGTTCTAAGTATACTTAAATCGCCTTAAGTGGTGTAGCTAAATTGCCTTAAGTGGCATGGTTTCGCCTTAAGTGGCATGGTTTCGCCTTAAGTGGCACGGTTTCGCCTTAAGTGGCGTGGTTTTTGCCTTAAGTGGCATGGTTCCGCCTTAAAGGGCACGATTAAATCGCCTTAAGTGGTGTAGATTTGTTGCCTTAAGTGGTGTAGATTTGTTGCCTTAAGTGGCACAATTAAATCGCCTTAAGTGGCGTGGTTCCGCCTTAAGAGGCACGATTAAATTGCCTTAAGTGGTGTAGATAAGTTGCCTTAAGTGGCACAATTAAATCGCCTTCAGTGGCGTGGTTCCGCCTTAAGAGGCACGATTAAATCGCCTTAAGTGGTGTGGGTAAAATGTCTTAAGTGACGCGTCGAAATTACTCTAAGTGATATGATCGAATTGCCTTAAGTGGCGTAGTTAATTCACCTTAAGTGGTGCAAGGGTAATCGGGACCGGAAAGGATTGATATTATAAAGATCCAAAAGGTTCGCAACAAAAAGGAAATTACAAGGATTCGAAAATAAAGCGATTAAGCTTGATCCTTGGCAGCGTCGAGGGGAGCAGGGTCCACGAGATCTGTGGCAGAAAGCTCCGCGGCCGGAGGATCGGACACTGAAGATTGGCCGCGGGAGGATCGGACTCTGAAGGATTAGTCGCGGGAGGGTCGATCATCGGGGGCTCTGTCGTCGGGATGTCTGCACTTGGAGGCTCCACCGTGGCAGTGAACTCGGCGACCTCCCTCTCCAGCTATCGGGACCGGTTGGCAAGGAGGACTTTCTCAGCCTCCAGCCCCGTCTGGGCATCCTCCAGAGCCTTCTTCTCGAGGACATGCCTGTCCCGATCCACCGCGCGCCCCTGCTGCTCCTCACTGAGCCTTTGGCGCTCCTGCTTCAGCAACCTCTCGAAATCGTGGACCTGCCTCAGGAGGTCCCTAGTCTTCTGGTTAAGGAGGGCCTGCTCCTTAACCATCTTCCCCTTCGACGACTCGGAGGCAGCCAGATCCTCCTTGAGCTTGGCCAAGACCTCGGGGGCCGCCTTGGCTCGCTCCTCCTTCAGGGCCTCCTCCAAGGCCAGGATATACCCGAAGCAGCGGTGCTGGTCCGCCATTTCCTGTAAAAAAGAAGGGAGGTTAGTACATGAGAGTATTTTACATTATATACTAAGTGTGAAAACAGGAAGACTTACCTCCACACGGCGAACGGCCATGGCGCGAATATCCGCGTGGATGGCCTCGGGAGCCAGGGAGAGTGGGATCTTCATAGATGGTGGAACTGAGCCTGCCAGCAGGTGCAGACCCAGTTCCGAGGACACATCATCCCGACGCACCGGGACCCCCCGCAACGACTCGATCGGAGTCCAAGGAGCCGCCGCCTGGTCGGGGGAGTAAAGCTAGTAGAAGCTTCCGTCTAAGGGGAGAGGGGGAACGACTCCTTGGGTATCGGAGGTGCGGGCCTCCGAGCCGCCATGAGAACCCGCTGGCCCCTCGGGAGTCAGGCTTAGGACCGGTGAAAGCTGCTGCGCCGGAGAAGATGGAGGCAGCCCTTCGGGAGTCGGCTCCAGCGGGGTCTGCCTCGCCCCCCGACGACGAACCAGGGGGCTGGCCTTCGCTTGCCTCCTCAGAAGAATGGGAGACGTCCAGATCAACCACCCGACGGAATTGACCGACCGTCGGGGCGTCTTCGGTCCCCGATCTTGTCGGGGCAGGAAGTGACATGAGGGGTTCTCCGACCTGGGTGTCGGAGGGTGGCGTCCCCGCTGGAGGATGAGAGGCTTCAGAAAGAAAACTAGTAAGGTGATCAGGATCCTTACACCAGATAACACGACGGGAGAGGTACTGGTCCTTCCCGTATTAATTGTAGTAACCCGCTTTGAGAATGCGGGGAGTTTCTCCTTGTAGGATGCGTTTGATCTCTTCGATCCGGGCTTCCTTATCGGAGGGGATTAACTCATCGGGAATACGCCTCCTGTATAATCGAATTGCTAAGCGGAGTTGTTTACCTTCCTCGGGAGTCTTGGTGTTGAAGATTTGCTCCATCTTCTCCACCCGGGCCCGCTTGATTTGCTCCGAGGTGGGAGGTGCCGATGAGGAGGCGGCCCTCTTTGAAGACTTCCTCTTCCTCGCGGGGCGTGGGACAGCATCAGTCTCCGCCTGCTTAAGCACGAGATTGGTCAGCAGTGATACCTTCTTAGCTGCATGGATGAAAACGAAAGTACAGTTAGAATATTACCCAAGGAACGAGGTTAGAAGGGTCGTCGAAGAGTTGACCCCCGGAGACGATATCAAGGAGTCGGATCCCGGTCAGAACCAGGTCCCGCTCCCCGATGGAGTTGGCGTCGAGGGGAGCAAAAGAGTCCCCCCAACGATAAAGCTGGATGCAGTGGAGAATCTGGAAATCCTCCTCGGAGTAAGTGTGGAAAGCAGGGTCAGGATCCGCTTCGACCTCCCATCGGGGCCACGGAATAGAGCTGTTTCGGATGAAGAAATAACTCCTCTTCCAGCCACTGTTGTCGGGCCCCGAGTCAGTGATAAGCCCCCGACCCTTGGCGACCTTCCAGGTGTCACCATTCCAGCTGTATCGAGAGAGCTGCGCCTTGCTCCATTTAGGCATCCGCGGGTAGAAGGCGCAGACCCCGACGTCATTGCACTTCAGTCCATAGAAGGTCCGGAAGAGTCGGAGGCTATTGGGCCATTGTTGGCGGAGGCAAAGGACGCGGAAGGCATTCCACACGCGGATGGCATGGGGGGAGAAGGTAGTCGGATGTGTTTTGTAATATTTACACATCTCGACCATGTCACCACAGAAGGGGAAGCGAATCCCTGCCGATATTTGCCCGGTGGAGACAAATACCTCCCCTTCCCGGGGACGAGTGACCGCAGAGTCACCCTGGACGCGAGGCCAAGGACAAGGGAAGCGAGGCTCCCTGTGGAAGTAATGCACCCCTCCCGGAGAGCTGCATCATAGGCGGTGTCTAAAATCTCATTACAAGCATAATCGAACTTGAAGGGTTTCCTCCCCCCGGAACTTGATTCACCGTCTAGAAAAGGATCAGAGCAAAAAAAGGAAAACTATGCTAACAAGTTTCTTCGGAATCGAAGGAGGAAATCGATCCAGACATGTCGAATCGGATAGGAAAAGATGAGCTTGATGGTCGGAGGTCTTGTTCGCCGGAGTGTTGATCAGAGACTAGAGAGGAGAGCTTGAACTTTTGAAAACACAGAGAATGAAACGGTAGAGAATAACTGAATAGTGCCAAGATTTGGGTTTTTATAGGAGAGAGGATAGGCAAAGAGACGTTGCAATCTGGACCGTTGAAGGTGAAACGCCTCAACCTCAATCGTCGAAACACTAGGGACAAAACGGCTATAAAGCGCTTTTTCAGAAAAGCAGGCACGGGCACTCAAGCCGTCACTTCATCACCCATCGCATTTAATAGTGGAGTAATCGAGAAATATTTTCGGATTCGGCGATTATCCTCGGAATATCGAAAGGTCCGAAGTTGGAAGACACGACGAACTATAAGTCCCTCGTGTCTTGGGGAAAAATGATGGGTTTCGATATAGCCGTCAGGCCCATTAACGGCGACTAAACGGCGAAGTAGGCCCACTGGGCCCCAAAAGAGGCTTAGAAGACCAATACGAGAGGTCCCGACAAGGTCGGTCCCGACATACGAGCTGAACGCTCCTGATGATATGCCTTTAAGTAGGCCCTGATGATATGCCTTTAAGTAGGCCCCGATGATATGCCTTTAAGTAGGCCCCGATGATATACCTTTAAGTAGGCCCCGATGATATGCCTTTAAGTAGGCCCCGATGATATGCCTTTAGGTAGGCCCCGATATTGAATCCCTGAGAATACTGGCCCTGTCCCGATGACGAGGGGCCCTGAGCGTTGACCAAAGGAGATAACTCTGGAGTCCCCGACATCCGTCGGGACTTGCCACCAGAGAACGAGGCCGAGAAATACGTCCACTATCAACATAGTGGGGAAGTGGCCTGAAAAGACGGAACGTGGGCTACTGGCCGTGCCGAGATAAACGGAATGTGGCAGTTATCTCAACAGGTAACTGAGATGACCCCTCCCCTATATAAAGGAAGGAGTTACCCAGGATTGAGACGTTCATACTTACATACTGATAATTGCCAGTTTACATCGAGATACTCAATTAAGCATCGGAGAGGGATTCTGGGTCACCGCCCGGTCTATCCCCTTCTTGCAGGATTACTAGGAGTGAAGGAGTTCGGATTTCCGTCAAGAACATACCGGAGTTCCAACCGTGATCCAACAGGAGCGTAGTTCATGATAAGAATAATGAGGCTAGACGTAGTCAAAGGAAGATAAATTTTCCTAACAAGTACCCCTTCGAGAGAGGTAAATTATTCAACCTAACTTCAGTTGATGAACCGATAACTGTTAAACAAGCTTTTGAAGGTCCTCAAACAAAGGAATGGAGAAATGCAATGAAAGAAGAGATCGTCTGTATGAAACCAATTTTATTTGAACGTTAGTTGATTTTCCTGCTAATCGCAGAGAAATAGGGGCTAAATGGGTTCTGAAACTGAAACTCACTGTTGATGGAAACATTTAGTGATATAAAGCTCGGCTTGTCGCAAAAGGATATACCCAACTCCATGGAGTGGACTTTGATCAAACTTACTCACCGACTGTGCTTTATACTACTGTTCGGGTCATTTTGGCCTTAGTTGCTAGCCTCGATCTTGAGCTGCACCAGATGGATGTTAAGATTGCCTTCCTTCATGGGAATTTGGAAGAAGAGATCTACATGGAGCAACCAAAGGGTTTCGTATCCCTTGGTAATGAACGGAAAATTTGTAAGCTCCAAAGATCGATCTATGGTCTTAAACAATTGTCCCGAAAATATTACTGCAGGTGCCACGAGGAAATCTATGGCAACGGATTCTTGATTCTTCACAAGGATCCCTGCGTGTACACTAAGACCTCTAAGTCAAAGTATTCCATCTTGACGTAATACGTCGATGACTTCCTTATTTCCACAAAGGATGTAAGTAATTTGAGAAAATCAAAGTCCTGGTTAGCATCTGTATTTGAGATGGACATGGACGAGGCCACTTACATCCTAGGTATTAAGATTTCTAGAGATCGTGGTGCTCGAGAATTATGTCTTTCACATGAATCCTATATCAAAAAGTTGTTGAGAAGGTTCAATCTCTATGATGCAAAACCCGTGGATACACCGGTTGTATATGGGTGTGCGTTGTCGAAGCGTGATGGCCCAAAGAACCTGGCAGAGCGTGAACAGATGAAAAGTGCAGAGTACCTCGGTATGGTAGGAAGTCTGATGTACGTGATGTAATGCACTCGTCCTAATATCTGTTACGTTGTGGGTTTAGTAGCGCATTTCCAATCAGACCCGGGTTATCAACATTTAAAAGCCGGCAAACGGATTATGAGATATCTGAACGGTACGGCAGACTACGGACTGTGCTATGAGGGAAGTAAGCTAGAATTGATAGGATATAGTGACGCCAACCACGGTTGTGATCATGATGATCGTAAGTCCACTTCAGGAGGAGTGTTTCTCATTGCCAATGCTGCCGTCTCATTGATGAGCAAGAAGCAATCATGTGTCGCGCCGTCCACTATGGAATCCAAATTCGTAGCTATCTCTAAGAATGCACAGGAGGCTGTCTAACTAAGGAAACTGATGAATGCCCTTTTTGACGTCGAGGACGGGAGTAATCCTTTATGCATTTACTCTGACTGTCAAGAAGAGATAGGGGCATTCAAGAATCCTAAGTACCATAGTAGGACAAAACACATAGACATAAATTATAACTATACGAAGAGTGTGGTAGAGGACAAGCTAATCAGTTGAATTCATGCCTTCTAGGATATTATTACGGATCATTAACTAAACGCTTACCCAAAGATGTTTTCGAAAAGCACATAAAAATGCTTGGTTTGCGTAGGATTTAGAAGGCATGAATAGTGATAATAACGTTTTTGAATTTGAAGTAATGTTTAAATAAAAGAAATTTCTATTTGAGTTTATGAGATTTACGATGTCATAATGACATTATTACATCGGATGGATGGTCTATAAACTAGTCGTTGGTGTAAAACCTCCTAATAAAATATGTCGAATGTGGAACCACTGTCATGTCACACGGGCACGGTTGTCTTGGGAAAGGATTCCTCAGCCATATCAAGACCAGCTAAGTAACATGGTGTTTCGAAAGAGAAACCTGGTTATGCAAAACGATCATTTGGTTTCGGGATAACACGACATGATCAAAGTTTTGCAGATCGCTATGACGAACTCTGTTAGTCTACTACCACATTCTGAGCTAGATGAGAAATCTACGATCGTATATGAAATTCCCATTCCTGACATAAAATAGATTCAGGTTATGCTATCGACGCGCAATTAAAACTACGTGTGCCATGTTCGACCACGGTGTCAAGCTCGGTTTTGTTAGACAGAATCTCGCAAGATTCTGAAGGACGTTATCTTCTTCACATTGAGCGTGTGACTAATCCTGGGTGGTGAATAAAGCAGTACCCGAAGTACCCTTATAACTCGGAATTCATATCTAATGTTAGGCTCAATGTCGCTCCCAGGCGTACGAGAGTAGCGCTGAACAAAAAAGCCAAGTGACCACGTTTTGGGCACCGCTTGAGTTTGACTAAGGATATGAACGATGGGGATGGTCATGCACATATGTCATTCTCCGACTCTTGTATTCACTAGGTGACCACCAACCGGATATTAGTTTAAGGTTGTGAATACTTGTACGGATTCCTTGGAGAAGTATTCCTTTGTGGAAACTAGGCAATTAGAGAATAACAGTTGACCAGAGGTACATCGCGGCACATAGAAGTAACGGGTTGATAACATATATGGAATCAATGTTCCGCGGACGCTAGAACACTCTTAACCGATGTGTAGCACGATGTCCGTCGTGTCTGCCGGTCGCACGGAAAACTCGTATGAACATTACGGGAACTGAATTGGATCATTGAATGGATATTGATGTTTTGGTCGACAACATATTAATAGGCACCCTCCCATTCCGACGAGTGGGAGCTGTTTGCATTTGGTGAATATGGATCGTCGTAATTGACAGCCCATTAATATAACCAAACAGATTAAGCATAAAGGGTTAGGCACATAATGGATTTTGGGCCAGGCTAAAATCCTATGAGCCACAATTGGCCCAAAATGGGCCAAGCCCAATTGATGCTAGGTCCGGCCGAACTAAAGGGAAAACCCTAGGTGGGTTTTGCTCATCTCCACTTATAAATAGGAGGTGTCAGAGATTTCTTAGGGTTAATCACTGTCTCCCTAAGTTGACAAGAAAAGAAATCCTTCTCCCTAATATTAGTTAGGTTCGGCTGTACCTAGTCCTGCACAAGAAGGTGACGAAATTGTATCAACAATTTACCCCAAAGATCCATCATGTCACCGTATTAAAGAGGCTTTGCTATGGAGACCATTGCCTGCAGATTTCTCTACAACAAAGGGTTCCCGCAGGACACCGTTCGGCAGATCGCGAACTCCCTCGTGACGATCTTGGGATACGTAAAGCAAAACTGGTATGTGCAACTTATTCCGTTGCATAATTAGTTTACTATGCACGTATAGTGTTTTGATTCGTAGTTATGTACATTTATATTTCACATTATATAATAATAATAATAAAATAAATAAGTAAATAAACAAATAAAAGAAACAAGAAAACATTTGTACCTGCTCTATTCAGTTTCTTCGTTTTCTTTTTTTTTTTATCGTCTTACCAATCTTCTAGCGGTATGGAAGCGGAAAGCATCGGGTCTTGAAGCGATTTCGGGCGAGAGCGGATATGGGGTTTGTTGGAGGTGTGCCGCTCCTGTGCAGGTCAGAGATGGAGCATCAAGTGTTGCGGGACGACTCTGACAGATAGGCTGGATCATGAGGTTGCGCGGTGAACAAGGCAGAGAACGTGTGTTGAAGATAACGGAGCGAATCGATTTCGGTGTGGCAGCTACGATCGGAGGTCGTGACCGGTGCTAGAGGCGGTGGTGTAGAGCTTGCTGGCGGAGCTTGGACAAAACGACATGGAGGAATGGTCTTAGGTTGGGCGCTGCGTGGTTGGGCTGTGATGGGTTTCGATATAGCCGTTAGGCCCATTAACAACGAGTAAACGGCGAGTAGGCCCACTGGGCTCCAAAAGAGGCCTAGAGGACCAATATGAGGGGTCCCAACAAGGTCGGTCCCGATATATGAGCTTGACGCTCCCGATGGAATGCCTTGAAGTAGTCCCCGATGTTGAATCCCAGAGGATGTTGGCCCTGTCCCGATGACGAGGGGCCCCGAGGGGCCCCGAGCGGTGACCAAAGGAGAAAACTCTGGAGTCCCCGATATCCGTCGGGACTTGCCACCAGAGGATGAGGCCGAGAAACATGCCCACTATCAGCGTAGTGGAGAAGTGGCCTGAATAGACGAAACGTGGGAAAGTGGCCGAGATAAATGGAACGTGGGCTAAATGCCCCTGGCAGTTATCTCAACAGGTAACTGGGGTAACTCCTCCCCTATATAAAGGAAGGAATTACCTCAGAACGGGGACGGACACTCATACTCTCATACATACTTGCCTACATCGAGATACTCATTTAAGCATCGGAGAGGGATTCTGGGTCACGCCCGGACTATCCCTTTTTGCAGGATTACTTGGAGCAAAGGAGTTCATACTTCCGTCAAGAACGTGCCGGAGTTCTAATCGTGATCCAACATTGGCGCCGTCTGTGGGAACGTAACAAAAAGCAAAGATAGCTTCTACCCAATCGATGGCTGGCAAGCAGAAGCAGAAGCAAGGGCAATCCGGCGGTTCCCGCCATCCTGCTGGAACTCTGAATTCGGGGCTGCCGGAGCGCAGTGTTGATCGGAATGATCCTCCCCCTGCTGGTTCCCAAACAGGGGGGCATCATGACGATCACGAGGATTCCGTTCAAGACTCGTTGGAGGACAGGGAGGAGATCCCGAGGAGGGACCAGGATGCTCCTTCAAAGGTGGACTTGGCGAAGGCTGTGTTGGACGCCATGCCGACATTCCTGGATACCATGGAGGCTCTCCTAGACCGAAGGGAGGCTGCCAAAAAGAAGGAGGAAGAGTTGCCTCCGCCTCCGCCGAGGGAGGACCGGAACAGGTAGGAGGCCCAATCCGAGCACCAGGACAAGGGCAAGGAGCCCGCTCAGTCGGAGAAGTTTGCGATTGATGGGCCTGGACCGGTGCAGGATAGGACCATCCCTCTTAATGGTCCTATCACCCCCGACCAGGTGGTGAAGATCGTCAACATCTGTATGGGGGACCAAAAGAAGATGGTGTCGGAGCTGAGGGATCGATCCACTCATCCCTTTGTTCCCCGATTGCCGAACACCGTTGTCCCGCCAGGACTTGGTATCCAGACGATCAAGGAGTATGATGGCGAAGGAGATCCAGTTTTCCATGTCCAGAAGCATGTTATGGCTTGTCTAGGCAGAGCCGAGGATGATGATATAGTGTGCGTTCTGTTCCCGGCCACACTTGGTGAGAGGGCCCTGACGTGGTTCTTCACCCTTCCTCCAGGGTGCATCTCCACCTGGACCCAGATGCATGACCGTTTCATCCAGCAGTACCAGGGCCGTCGGCGTCTTCTGAAAAGCGCGAGGTCCCTGGCTGAGGTGGTACAGAGGCCCGATTAGTCGCTGGAGCATTATTACCAGAGGTACACCGCCAACGTGGCCGAGATTGATGAGGTGATGTCGGAGGGAGAGACCATCCGCACCTTCATTCGGAACCTGACAGCACCATATGGTTCCGACCTTATGCACAGCGTGACTGAGAAGGCTGTGTGGAACATGGAGGCGCTGCAGAAGAAGGTGAAGCAGCATATCGACGTGCAGGAGTCGAAGATAGCTGCCGGAGAGCTCGATCCTCCGAAATCGAACAAGGGGAAGCAGTTGTCCAAGCCGTCGGACGATCGCAAGAGGAAGGATAAACCCGAGAGCAGTCGGGGTCGAGGCCGCTCTGATCGCCGGGAAGACAAGCGTCCCTCGAAGTCGGTCAAGCGGGAGGACCGTTACACTCCTCTCATTTGCTCCGTGGGTGCTGTGTTGGCGGTGATGGATCGGCAGGGTATCGCCAGGTACCCCTCCCCCCCCCCCCCCCCCGAAGAAGGATGGAGAGTTCATGGGAGCCCGCACCGATCGTTATTGTCGTTTCCACCGCGCCAGCGGTCACGACACTAACCACTGTCGGGAGTTAAAGAAGGAGATTGAGAAGCTGATCCAGAAGGGGAAGCTCAAGGAATTTGTGGCTGGGCGACGGAGCTGATCCCGATCGCGGTCCCGTTCCCGATCCCGCGATCGGTCCCCGAAGAAGAAGAAGTCCGAGCCGGAGCCCTCGGCCAAGGAGTCTTCCGATATCCGCAAGGAGAAGCGGGGGACCATTAGTGTGATCCATGGGGGATTTGCTGCAGGAGGTGATACCACGGCATCTCGAGAGGTCTATGCTTCTCGAATTCCTGTTGCTGTGGTGCTGGGCAAGAGGGCCCGATCTTGGACCCCGAAGGAAGAGATGGTGATTTCCTTCTCAGCGGAGGACCTGATAGGTGTGGAGACCCCGCACGATGATGCTTTGGTCGTGACCCTGAGCGTGGATGGGTACGAGATGAAGCGAATCTTGATTGATGGAGGGAGCTCCTCCGACATTTTGTTCACGGATGCGCTGGAGGCCTTGGGAAAAACAAAGAAGGATCTGAAGCATATGGACTTCCCGATGGTCGGATTTTCTGGCTCTACCTCTTACCTGGTGGGGATGATTACCTTACCGGTTGAGTTCGGTAGTGGTTGGAAGTCGGAGAAGAGGGACGTGGATTTCCGGTGGTCGAGTCTGCGGGGACTTACAATGCAATTATCGGGAGGACCACCATCAACCCGATGGGGGCAATTTCCTCAACTGTCCATCAGAAGATGAAGTTTCCGACCGACCACGGAGTCGGGGAGGGCAAGGGCGATCAGGTGGCCTCCAGGAAGTGCTATGTCAATGCCATTCGAAGGAAGAATCGGGAGGCTATGACTATTTTCCAGACTGATGCTGATCCCAGAGAGGAATTTGGGCGTCCCGCCCCGATGGAGGATTTGAAGGAGATCGAGATCGATGGACTTCAGAGTAAGGTGAAAATCGGGTCCGCTCTGTCTGAGGAGAGGGCCCGAGAGCTGATTGATTTGTTGAAGGAGTTCAAGGAGCTGTTTGCCTGGTCCCCGAGTGACATGCCAGGAATCAACCCTGATGTGATCACTCATGAGCTGAAGATTGACCCCGCGATCAAGCCGATTGCACAGAGAAGGCGCCCGATGGGTGCAGACAAGAAGATCGCGATCCAGCAAGAGGTGGACAGGTTGCCCGATGCTGGATTTATTAAGGAGCTCCAATTCCAGACCTGGGTCTCCAACCCAGTCCTGGTGAAGAAGAGCAATGGCAAGTGGCGGATGTGTGTTGATTTCCGCGACCTGAACAAAGCATGCAGGATTGCTATCCGCTCCCGAGGATCGACCAGCTGGTGGATGCCACATCGGGACATGAGTTGCTGAGCTTTATGGATGCCTACTCCGGCTACAATCAGATCAAGATGTCCAAGGAGGAATCCCCCCACACCGCTTTTTATGCTTATAGTGACATCTATCACTATGATGTCATGCCCTTTGGACTGATCAATGCCGATGCAACTTATCAGAGGATGGTGAACAAGCTGTTCGGGGATATGCTGGGGAAGACGACGGAGGCCTATGTGGACGATATGCTGGTGAAGTCCCGACACGCCGAGGATCATGTTCACAACATGGCCACGCGTTTGAGCGGATGAGGCTTCATCAAGTTCGCTTGAACCCAACCAAGTGTGCCTTCGGAGTGCACTCGGGGAAGCTTTTGGGCTTCATGGTGAGCCAGAGAGGAATCGAGGTGAACCCTGAGAAGCTGAAGGCGATCAAGGAGATGAAGTCCCCGACGAACCATCGGGAGGTGCAGGTGCTGAATGGCCGATAGGCCGCGATGAATCGCTTCCTGTCCAAGGCAAGCGACCGATCCATGCCGTTCTTTGAAGTGCTGAGGGCCAACAAGAAGTTTCAGTGGACTGCCAAGTGCGAAGAGGCGTTCCAGGCACTCAAGCAGCACCTCCGCACCCTCCCGCCGTTGGCGAAGCCCATTCCAGTCGAGCCACTCTATCTGTATTTGGCTGTTTCTGAATTTGCTGTTCGCTCTGTCTTAGTGATAGTCGTAGAGGGTAACCAAGTCCCCGTCTATTATGTAAGCAAGGCATTTGCCAAATTTGAAATGAATTATCCCGCCGTTGAGAAGTATCTTTATGCGTTGATTGTTACTGCTCGGAAGTTGAGACCTTATTTCCATGCGCATGAGATTACTGTTTTGACGAATCAGCCCTTTAACATTTTTTGAACCGACCTGATGCATCGGGAAGATTAGTGAAATGGGCAGTCGAGCTTAGTGAGTTCCGTATTCACTTTGCTCCGAGAACGGCTATTAAGGGCCAGGCGTTGGCGGATTTCATAGCAGAGTCTACAGCCCCTGATCTAGAAGAAGCGGGCTATGTAGAGGGGGCAACCATGGATGTCCCGATGGCAGAGCAGTCAGAACAGCCCGATGATAAAGACACTTGGGAGATGTATACCGATGGCTCCTCAAGTTCAGAAGGATCGGAGCAGGGTTCGTACTGATACCGACAGGTGGAGGCGAGCCCATTCGATATGCCTTGGCCTTGACGTTTAGGGCCACCAACAATGAAGCTGAATATGAGGCTCTCATCACCGGCCTCTAGATTGCCAAAGGAACGGGAGTTGGTCACTTAAAGGTGAAGTGTGATGCTAGCCTGATTGTGAACCAAGTCCAGGGGCGATACGAAGCAAAGAGCCCGATGATGAAAAAGTACCTTTGTGAGGTGCAAACCTTGAAGGAGAGTTTCAAGAGCTTCGATATTGAGGCGATCCCGAGGGAGGATAATGTGGAAGCAGATGCCTTGAGCAAGTTCACCTTGGGGGCACCCCTCGATGAAAGTCGGAAGGTGCACTTCTTGGAGAAGGTGATCCTGTCAACCACCGATCAATCGGAGGTATGTGCCATTGAGACCGGATCGGAGGAGCCCACTTGGATGACCCCGATAGCTGCGTACCTGACTACGGGGGCAGTCCCCAATGATGAAGTAGCAGCGGGCAAATTACGCCGAATCGCGGTCAATTATGTGATGGTGGACAATCAGCTGTACAAAAAGGGGTATTCAACTCCTTACTTGAAATGTGTGGCTGAGCCCGATACAGATCGGATCCTTAGGGAGGTGCACGAAGGATACTCGGCTTGTCATGAAGGTGCCCGATCCATCGTGAGGAAAGTGCTGAGCTATTACTAGCCCTCGATGAACAAGGAGGCAACGATGCTAGTCCGATCCTGTGACGCTGGCCAGAGGTATGCCCCGAATATCGTGGCCTCAGCTGCCGATCTGACGTCCATCAAGAGTGCTTGGCCCTTCGCGCAATGGGGAATCGATTTGGTGGGACCCCTTCCAATTGCAAAAGGTCAGTGCCAATATTTGCTTGTGGCTATTAATTATTTCTCGAAGTGGATAGAAGCTAAGGAATTGGCCAAGACAACGGGGAATCATATCCTCAAATTCCTCCAGACTCGTATTATATCCAGATACGGGATCCCTAAGGTGTTGATCAGTGATAACGGCCCTCCGTTTAACGGGGTCCAGTGGAAGGATTACCTGGAGGAACTGAAAATTGAGCATCGGACAGCCTCTGTCCATCATGCTCAAACGAATGGACAGGTGGAGTCAGCCAACAAGATCGTGAAGGGTGGCCTGAAGAAGAGGGTCCATGCCTTGAAGGGCAAATGGCTGGACGAGCTGGAAAATTTGCTTTGGGCTGTTAGAACAACACCCAAACAATCGACTGGGGAGACTCCGTTTGGCCTTGTTTATGGCACGGAAGCAGTCGCTCCCGTTGAAATAGCTGTGGCATCCCATCTGACGAGGTATTATGAACCTCTGTCGATTGATGAAATGAGGCGTCTGGACTTGGACTTGGTCGAAGAGAAGAGGCAAAATGCCGATGAGGCCCAGGCTCGGATACGCTTGGCAACGGCCAGATATTACAATCAGCGAGTCAAGTCTCGACAGTTCTTTGTCGGAGAACTGGTCTGGCGTCCGAACGAATTTACCCTTTTGGATCGGATCAACAAGATGTCACCAAAATGGGAAGGACCTTATAAGGTCGTGGGGATGCCATCTCGAAATGCGTATAAGTTGGAAGACCTCGATGGCAATGTGTTGAAGCATTCTTTTAGTGGTGAACACTTGAAGAAATGTCATGCCTGATATTAGTCGCCTTTAGTGGTGCAAGTTGTTTATCGTTTTGATTCGATGTAAACAGGTTTTGAGCCATCAATGAATAAAGAGGTTGCTTTCGATCAGATTGTTCTTAGATTTATTATTCTAAGTATAGTTAAATCACCTTAAGTGGTGTGGTTAAATTGCCTTAAGTGGCATGGCTAAATCGCCTTAAGTGGTGTGGTTAAATTTCCTTAAGTAGCATGGCTAAATTGCCTTAAGTGGTGTGGTTAAATCACCTTAAGTGGCGTAGTTAAATCGCCCTAAGTGGCGTGGTTAAAACGTCTTAAGTGACGTGTTGAATCACTCTAAGTGGTATTGTCAAATCGCCTTAAGTGGCGTTGTTAAATCACCTTAAGGGGTGCAATGATAATCGAACCAAAATAAATTGATATTATAAAGGCCTGAAGGTTCATGAATGGGGAAGAAAAGATGATCCTGACGGTCGGAGATCCTGGTTGCCGGAGCGCTGATCAGAAATCAGGAAGGAGAGCTTGAGCTTTTGAAATTGCAGAGGATGAAGCGGTGGAGGAGAAGTGAATAGTGCCAAGATTTGGGGGTTTTATAGGAGAGAAGATAGCCGAAGAGACGTTTCAATTCAGACCGTTGAAGATGAAACGTTTCAACCTGAGTCGTTCAGACGCTAACGACAAAATGGCTAAAAAGTGCTTATTCAGAAAAAGCAGACACGGGTACCCAAGCCGTCGCTTCATCACCCACTGCATTTAATAGTTGAGTAACCGAGAAATCTTTTCGGATTTGGTGGTTATCCTCGAAATATCGGGGAATCGTGGATTAGAAGATCCGCGTCAGAAGATTTTGGTAAATAAAAGCCTCCGATGCCAATATCGGGAGGTCCGGAGTTGGAAGACACGACGAACTGTAAGTCCCTCATGTCTTGGGGGCAAATGATGGGTTTCGATATAGCCGTTAGGCCCATTAACAACGAGTAAATGGTGAGTAGGCCCACTGGGCTCCAAAAGAGGCCTAGAGGATCAATATGAGGGGTCCCGACAAGGTCGGTCCTGATATATGAGCTGGACGCTCCCGATGGAATGCCTTTGAGTATGCCCCGATGTTGAATCCCTGAGGATGTTGGCCCTGTCCCGATGACGAGGGGCCCCGAGCGGTGACCAAAGGAGATAAATCTGGAGTCCCTGATATCCGTCGGGACTTGCCACCAGAGGATGAGGCCGAAAAACACGCCCACTATCGGCGTAGTGGGGAAGTGGCCTGAAAAGACGGAACGTGGGCAAGTGGCCGAGATAAATGGAACGTGGGCTAACTGCCCCTGGCAGTTATCTCAACAGGTAACTGGGGTAACTCCTCCCCTATATAAAGGAAGGAATTACCTCAGAACGGACACTGACACTCATACTCTCATACATACTTGCCTACATCGAGATACTCATTTAAGCATCGGAGAGGGATTCTGGGTCACCGCCCGGGCTATCCCTTTTTGCAGGATTACTTGGAGAAAAGGAGTTCTGACTTCCGTCAAGAACGTGCCGGAGTTCCAATTGTGATCCAACAATGCCCACTTTTAAACACTACGCAATCCAAGCAGTTTAAATGTCTCTTTGCGTAATGGTTTACTTAATGGGTCAGCTATCATGTCATCAGTGGCGAGTATTCTAAAGTGATTATATTGTCTTGTACCATAGATTTAGTATTGTTATATTTCACATCAATGTGTTTAGTCCTACTATGCTACTTTGGATTCTTAACTGGCGCAATTGCTGCTGGACTGTCAGAGTACACCTTCACAGGCTTACTCCTAACATCGTCATCAAGCAGCACAGTAAGAAGCCTTTTTAGCCAGACTGCTTCCTGCGCATTTTTTTAGAGCAACGAATTATGATTCCATCGTAGACAGCGCGACACGGGATTACTTCTTGCTCGTCCATGAAATGGCGGCATTAGCAAGGAGAAAGACTCTTCCTGTGGTGGAATTACGATCGTCCGGATCGCCACCATGGTCGGCGTCACTGAATTCGGTCAATTCTAACTTCCACCCCTCATAGCACAGTACGTAGTCGGCGGTACCTTTCAGATAACGTATGATCTGTTTTACAGCCTTTAAATGTTGATAGCCAGGAACTGATTGGAATCTTGCTACTAGGCCCATAGCGTAACAGATGTCCGGACGAGTGCAAAGCATGGCGTGCATGAGACTTCCGACCATGCTTAAATACTCTGCACTCCTCATCTGTTCACGCTCTTGTTGGTTCTTCGGGCGTCATGTTTTGACAACGCGCACCCGAATACTACCGGTGTCTCCACGGGTTTGGCATCTTGTAATCTGAACCTTTTCAACAGTTTGTTCATATAGGCTTCCTAAGATAGACATAACCTCCGGGCGACACGATCTCTAGCAATTTTAATGCCCAAGATGTACGCAGCCTCTCCCATGTCTTTCATTTCAAATACAGATGCCAACTAGGACTTTGATTCATTCATGAAACTCACATCGTTCGCAGCAAATATAGTATGTCATCCACGTATAAGGTTAAGATGACATACTTAGACTGAGAGGTCTTTGTACACCAAATAAAACCTCGTGGAGGTTCACGAATCCGTTTCCAACGATTTCCTCGTGGAATCTGCGGTACCATTGCTGAGACGATTGTTTAATACCGTAAATGGATCTTTGGAGTTTACAAACTTTTCATTCGTTACCAGGAGTAATGAAACCCTCCGGTTGCTGCATATAGATCTCTTCCTCTAGGTTTCCGTGGAGGAATGCGATATTAATATCCATTTGGTGCAGCTCTAGATCGAGGCATGTGACCAGGGCTAGGATGACCCTGACTGTGGTGTAACGCACAGTCGGTTAGTATGTTTCATCAAATTCCACTCCGTGAAGCTAGGTGTATCCTTCTCAACTAGTCGGGCTTTTTATCGCTCGACATTTCCATCAGTAGTGAGTTTCAGTTTCAAAACCCACTTAGCCCCTATGGCTCTGTGGTTAGCAGGTAAATACTAAAGACAATACAAAATCGACTTTCATTAAGACGATCTCTTCCTCTATTGCTTTCCTCCATTCCTTCGCTTGAGGTCCTTTCAACGCTAGTTGAACCGTTACCGATTCGTCAACAGAAGTTAGAGTAAAAATATCACCCTTCTCGATAGGATACTTCTTGGGGAGAATTTTGATGCCTTTTAATTCTTCTAGACTCGTTAATCCCATCTTGAGTCTGAACGTTGCTCCCACTCGGAATAATGCTTCTTACCGGAGCATCACTCCCACTGGGAACAAGGGCAGTGCTAGAACCTTGACCTACAACTTTTCTTGGACGACCTCTCGGTCTCGGAATTTTACCTCTGAGATGAATTTCTTAATCACTAGGATCTGGAACCAAGTTGGTTGATCCACTCCCACTAAGAACAATGGGTAGTTGCGGTATTATTGGATTTTCATCCAGCGGTCCAGCTACATGAGTATCAGGTTAAACTTGATTCGCACTTGCTGCAACAGTGATTTGTGTGGTAGGATTGTCTCCTCCCACTGGATTTACTATGAAAATGTCTCCATCTTCATTTACCATGTCATTCACTTGCGTTGTTGCCTCAAATATCCCACACGAAGTAAGTGGGACCTTACCATCATTGTCATCCTGCTCCATTTCGAACAAGACTTCGTCTGTTTTGATTTCACCAAGCGTTGGAAATTCGTCCTCAAGGAATGTAATGTCTCATGTTCGACCACGGCACCATTATCCCAAGCTAATTTAAACATGTATCCTCTAAGAGCAGTTTTCGTACTCTTGATCTGAATACTTGTTTATTGCGCAAATTAATGTCGCATGATGATACACTTTACCTCGTTATCATTCCTTTTTGCTTCCATGGCGTCATGTTTGACTGATTTTATTGGAACATAGTTATACATTGATGTGAGTCAAATGCCTTTAATTCCATAGAGAACGTCGTTTGTTGAACTCTAACATTATGTTTTCAAACTATGCCTGTTGAAGTGTGTTATCAATATGAATGCCTTGCCAGACTTGTCGTTCAAGGTTTTTAGTGGGATAGTCATTTTACCGACATCATCCTTTTCATTTGCTAATTCATCTCAAATACTTATCCATCTTTGAACTGTGCATTAGGCTTTCTCCTTATGCGTTAGTTGATAATTTACGAGTTCGTGGTTGCTTTTTAAAGCATACCTCTCTTCGTCGTATAAGTATTAAATGAGTTATTCCCAAAGGGAGGCAAATGAAAATTCAGCATTCATTCATTAAAACACTTCATCATTAAATTCATACTTTGAAACGATGTGTTCCGTCTTTCGAGGTACACGCACGCGTGGCGCCTATTCCAGGTTTAACCCATGGTATAAATCATTTCGATTCCAAAATTCAATTTAATTTAATCCAATCGGTTTAGCACATGTTCATCAATACGGAATTTATCATATGATGGAGTACTAACAAATAAGAAAGATATAAATTTGAATTTAAAGCAATGCACCGAACAGCAATAAAGGGATCAAACGGCTTAGTGAAGATGGATAATCAATACTCGGTCCAAGCATTTGTTACATGCTTAAAAATAAATGGTTCCTATGTTTCAAGGAACTTATTATCAATGAGTATTTTAAACTGAAAAAATCGAAAAGTTCTAGCAAGTAACGATAAAGACTATCGTCTAATCTTTATTATTCTGGCGCATCCTCCTTCAAGTCTGTGTCGATTCTCCTTCTCGGTTCTTTAATTCAAAAAGGGTGAATTGAATTATTCTCGAGTAAGAAGAAACCAAGGAGAATTTATGACTTTCATAATTATTTCTCAGAGCGTACTTTGGGAGGATTGATACAGGCAGCAACCAGGTGGCCTTTTACACCACACCAGAAACACGTTCAAGAATCCTCTCTACGTGTCTTTTTTGCTTGCCTTTTCTTACCACCAGTTTACTTGCATTTGAACTTTCTATGAGGTTTCAGAGCTACAGACTTGTCAGCCTTGTTCTGAAGGCCATTGCCTTTTCTCTTGCGCTTACCCCTTTGCTCAACTGGTATTGAGGATGCAATATGCATTTCCGCTCTAGGCTTTCCAGCCCTGAGACGATCCTCCTCCAGCTCGAGATGAACTCGCACTTTCTCGAGGTTATCGAGTTGAGTGGCATGGGTAAGGTTCACTTTCATGCTATTCCAAGAGTCGGGCAGAGAACGGATAATGCATTGGACTCTCTGTTCCTCTGACAGGATTTTTCCTGCCTCCTTGAGTTTAGCAAGCATGTTAGACATATGCCTAATATGCTCCTTCATCGCATACTTGTGATTCATCTTATAGGAGTCTAAAGAGATGTTTAACGATCGCTTCTGGGTTGTGGTTTATACACCAAACTCTGCCATAAGACCGTCCCAAGGTCCATGGCAGACTCCTAATGATCATACCCGTAGAGTATGTCATCCTCCAGCATCGTAAACAAGGCGAAACGGATTTCCTGATCCTTAGCATCCCATTCATCATGGAATTCCTTATGATCGGTCGTAAGGTTTCCCTCCGGCCTGGCATGTTTTGTAGTCGGATGCTCCAAACCCTTTTTTTCAGTAATTACCATCTTCGCGCGCTTGTTCTAGCTTTTATAAGTATTTCTATTCAGTCTAACTCCCTTGTTCATTTGGGAGATGACATTGCTGATCGCAGCCATTGATACTAACACATTGAAAATCATGCACAATCAGGGAGACAATAACATTTTGAGAAATAATTGCATACATCGGATACCTATTATGATGGAATTTAAAAATAATGATTCCTTAGCCATCTAAACCAACCGACCGCCAGTAAACCAAGGGAAGGGGGTTGTGAAAGAGTTCACATTACCTTCGTCTTTTATCTAATAGATCGGTCTTTTAAAACGGTTTTGATCGCAAATTACTGGAACGGGAATTTCAAAATAAGCATACCCGATCTTGGCTTTCGTAAGGCCCTTTTTGTTTTTGAAAAAGATTCCGATGAATTTACGCATGCATATACAATTCTACTTCACAAGTAAATCATCATAGCAAACCAAATTCATCATCCAAACCACACATCATGCATACACGTCATGCGTCTAATGTTCCGAGGAACTCATGCTAGCATATACATAATTTTACTTCATAAGTAAACTATTACATGCAGCTACATCCTAAACGTGCAAGCATACATGTCATACATGAAACTTCCACATCAAACATGCATATTTGGCGACTGGTTTGAGTTTTTAAAACATTTTAAAATAATTTGCAATTCATGCTTACAGTCAATTATGCGAATTTCTAGACATGAATATTAGGCAATTGCAACCATCATAACATGTCTATCCTGAGAAATTCTTGTGTAGGGGCGGTGTTTACACAGGTCGTCACGTGTCTACATAGTCTCTCTTCATTTAGATTAGATTTTTCTCTCTCCGCCGACTCCGTTCCGTTCCGTTAGAATCCCGTTCCGTTCAATTCTCCTACCTACAATTAATTTTATGTTGTTTCTCTCTCCAATCAGAGAGATTTTACTGCTGCAACGATCACGTGAAACAACAATTTTGTCTCTTCCAAGGTCAGCATTTACTAGACTACTGCACAGGATTTTTTTTACCAAATAAATGCATATTCTGTTTATTTATTCTTATTTTTTTTAGTTGTCAATACTCAATACTCTTTTTTTTTTTTAATAATAACTGCGCCATATATTAATTAAACTCAATTGTCAATACTCTTTGTTTCCTTTTAATTTCTTTATTTATTATTCTTTTTGTTTCTAACTTGTTACTTTCTTTACTCAATTTTTTGGTAGATATTTACTCAATTTGGGGTGTAGGAAAAATATGCATTATCTTATTAGAATTTTTTTTAAAAAAAATCATATACCAAAGAAAAAAGTACAAACTACTTCTTAATTAGGTGGGGAAACAAAACTTTTCTTACATTCTTTCGTTTCAATTTTTTTCCTCAAAATTATGTTTTCTAACTTTTTAGCAAAAAGTAATTTTTTATTTTTTAATACAAATATATTAGTATTTATTTGTTTTATTGTTTGTAATGGTAATGCTTATATTAATATGTACCGTGATGGTCAAAATAGAATATATATATATATATACTTAAATGAAAAAAAATAATATTAATAAATGAAAATATATACTATGCTTATGAATAAAAGTTTATTTCGCACATTATATAAAGAAATAAATATAGTAAACATCAAATGTTTGCAAAAAAAAAAAACACCAATTGAAACTAAATGACTTATACTGAGGAAAAAAAAAGTTCTAATCAAAGATTACTTGAGCTTGAGCCTTGATAGTATCCTCGAAAACAAGGTTCCTGTAGTAAAAAAAGTTTTTTTATTAAATATTAAACACCCACAATGTTAAATAATCGTAAAATCCATGACAATGAATCAAATTAATCATCAGCATACTTTACCTGAGCACCATGTAGTAAATTATGATGAACATTCTCTATTGTAGGTGGATTTAAACTACACAATGGGGATGCGATCTGATTGTTAACACCCTGGCAATTAAACCTATTATATGAATGTATATATATATATATATCATGTAATGAACGAGTTTAAAGTTTAGAAATATACTATTTCTCCATGATGTGTGAGTATTGGGTTTGAAGTCAAAGATGCATATGACATAAGAGGAGCTTCCGGAGCTTGTAAATTTGTATTACCACCATCCGCCGGAATAACCTCTTTATTCGCATTCTTGGAAGTCTCCACAACCTTTTGACCCTTTCCTATAAATAAATAAATAAATACATATTTTATATATAATTAATATTCATACATAAATAATGACACCATACATATATATTTAAAAGAACTAACTTACTTTTTCTTGAATTAGCTGATTTTTTTTTCCTTTTTTCTAAATGCCCTTTTAACCTTGCATTAGATATTCCTTTTGGTCTCACTTGTGCAGGGTCTAGTATTTGACACTCTTCGTCTGAATCATCTTATTCTTCATCTGGATGATCATGTTTATACGATTGATGACCATCTGAATTGAATTTATGAAGAAGCTTATTTATCTTTGAAGAACCCTCATTCAAAATTTTCCACACGGCAGCTCGTGTCTCTTTATTATGTTGACCTTGAGTAATCATATTACAAGCACTCCTCATTGCATGATTTCTGTATACGATTACTGAATCAACATGACTGGTGTTACACTGTTCACTTTCCTTTGAAATCACTCGGTCACGGACACCTTTAGTCCAACGATGCAATATATACTTGTCGGGAATACACTGCACATTTTTCAAGTTGAAGGCTCTAAGTGAATGTGAGCAAAGAATACCCATAGTTTGAAACTTCCGACATGTACATTGAACTTCCATTGTAGATGTATCCAGATAGACAATGCTGACTCTTGATCCCCTTTCATGCATCACTACATCAAATCGATATAAATTTTCGCCACAAAGTTCTTCGGAAGACGAAGATCCACCGAGCCCATCAAGATATTCTTTCTCAAATAACTTATAGATTTTCAAAGTGTAATGTTTAGCAGCATCTTTCAAGATCCCAGAATGCTTAATCGGTAAAGTTGGGAATCCTTGATTACTATGAAAGTCCGCTTCACTTTCTTGCCTCCTCCATCTTTCGACTAACTTCTCGAAACCAAGAATAAACTCCGTCAAAGAAGTTGATGCTTTCGCCATACCGTGCAAAACATTGTTTGTGGATTCGACTCTAGAAGTTGCCTTTATCCCGCCATTAAAGACATCACCATTAAGAGCTAGACACCATTTCTGACGAATCTTATACATATTTTTCAGCCAAAGGTTATCCTGAAGATTAAACCCATAATTCATTTTATTCCACGTGTCTTCAAACTCTATTTCAGTATGGCATCCGGATAAACATTTATGGAAGAGATGTTGAAAATACTTATCACCATTTACACTACCTAGATAAGAAGGAGCATTTTTGGAAATGTGCCATAAGCAGAGACGATGACTTGAGTTAGGAAATACCTCAGCAATAGCATTAGCAATAGCATGATCCTGATCAGTAAATATTGTTTTTGGTGCTTGATTCCCCATTGACTCCAAGAATGTCCTAAAAAAGCCAATTAAATGACTCTGTCGTCTCATGAGATAAGAATGCACAAGCAAATATCACATTCTGCCAATGATGGTTAACTCCAATAAAAGGCGCACATACCAAATTATATCTGTTGGTACGATATGTAGTATCAAACTCAACAACATCACCAAAATAATCGTAATCAATTCGGATCTACTATCTCTCCAAAAGAAGTTAGATATTCTGCCATCTTCATCAAGTTGAACATCCCAATAAAACATGCATTCTTCATTAGCTTTCTTCTTAAAGTGATGTACCAAACTTTGTGCATCACCGGCCTCAATTTTAGATGTTTTCAAGATGTTTACAAAATTATAACAATCCATTTTAGTATAACCCACATTTTGAATGCCTCCACTCTCTTCAGCTATATAATTATATGCATTAACAGTGGGTATACCTGAATTAACCATCGACTCTATTACACCAGCTTTAGCAATAGTTATAGCCCTTGAGGATTTTAATAAGTACGCTTCTTCTGGTTTTGCCAAGTCATGGTTGTGTTCACTAACAAACTTAATAACTCTCCATACCTGATCTCCATCATGTGCAAACCGTATCATTGCTTTACATCATGTTCTTCCCACTGGTCTATTGTAAGCAGCATCACGTAATTCATGCTTCTCATTCTTATTCCCTTCTTTTGAGCAATAATACTCCTTCGATCTAACCATAGAAGATCCTGTAAAATAATATTGCTTACCTTTCCGTACACTAAATCCTTTAGCATGAGCATATTCACAATATTGTGTATATGCTTCTGATTCACTTGTCACAACTTGTCCCCTCATCTTGACTTCAAGAATATCAACGCATTCATTAGATGATTCATCTCTCGGTGCACTACTTCCGGATGCATCCATCTCCAATTTCTACAATCTAATTAAAACAAGATTCATAGAACAATATGTTAAATCACGTAAACCTACATCACATGAAAAAAAAATCAATTGTTAAAATTAAACTATTTACTACGTTTACCTTGTGTTAGCTTTTCTCCTTGATCAATACCTGTATCTAGTACATGGTTTTTTGTATGAAGTTTAATCAACGTTCACCTACAAACCATAAAAGCCAAATTAAGTTCAAATTAAAATGTAGGCACCAAACCATATCGAATAATCATGTAAATAAGTTAGGATTACGTAATTACCTATACATTTTAAAAAAATTATTATAAGTAATATAGAAACAATAACAATAAATGTTAATTTACTTGATCAGAAAAGAAAGCATATTCTCACCATGTATTTTTTATGTTAATTTTGATTTATTCTCTTAATTGATTGAGAATCGAGTTAAATAAAACTAATAGTATGAAGAAAAAAAAAGTAACTAATTCTGTTTGGAAAATATTGCTACGTTTTTTCTCATAAGATATTTAGCAAGTTTCTTGTTGTTTATATAATTAAGTAGACTCGAGGAGATTAATAACATCTTAATAATGTTAAGTTTTTTTTTTTTGTTTGCCAAGAGTCTTAAGAAATTAATAATTAAAAAGATCAATATTGAGAAAACTATATTCCTTATCTGTTTTTTGAATTTCAGATTTATTTAGGCAAAAAAATTAATAATAGAACATTTAAATATTTACTTATAATAACATAATCTATACTTAACAATGATTATTGATTGTTAGGTTACTAGGTTTAATTAGAAGATCTAACGTATTAATAAGAACATTTAATTTCGTGGAAAGGGTATAAATAGAACATTTAAAATTAGTGGCAAAAAAAGAAGAGGCATTTTTTACTAGTCATATAAAAGTCTTGATAAGGTCTCATAAGTTAAGCTCTAAATCTCCACTATTGAAATAAACTTTAGAAATCAAATATAACAATTTGTTTTTATACAAATGGACATTGATATATTTTTCTACATGTACTTACTTAGAGCTCAAGGAGGCAAGTGCATCTGCTCGACTTCAGTAGTTTCGTACGTACTTATCTAAAGAAAAAGCAAAATGTTATTTTACTGTAATTAAGAAGAAAGAAAGAAAATAAATTCAACAATTAGGTGCTTAAGTAAGAACTTCGCTATGAATTAGTATAAAATATTTGCATTATAATAATATTTGACTAATAAGTTGTAAAATATATAGAATGAGATTATTAATTTTAGTTCATACCTTATTTGCGACGAAGAACCAATATGTGAGGAGAAGTTTATCTTTTTGAGTTTCCTTTTAGCTCTATCACCAAAGAGATTATTAAAGTAATCTAGTGTGATATACAATATTATATATAGAAGACAACTTTCTTTAATGATGAAACAAACTTTTGAATTTACGGTTTGAAACTGCATTTTAAGATTTGGTTGTTAGTAGCTGTTATATATTTTTTTTTTCTTTAGACGTTACTTAATTTTGGTGGAAAAAAGTATTATAATAAAAAAAATCAAAGCGAAAAATTAAGTGCACGTGACTCTAGACTTGCAGAAAAATCTCTCTGATTGGAGAGAGAAGTAACAAAAAATTAGTTGTAGGTAGGAGAATTGAACGGAACGGGATTCTAACGGAACGGAACGGAGTCGGCGGAGAGAGAAAAATCTAATTTAAATGAAGAGAGACTATGTAGACACGTGGCGACCTGTGATAGGGGCGGTGTAAACACCGCCCCTACACAAGAATTTCTCGTCTATCCTAGTGCGCAAACCATATATTTAACCAGGGCTCCGCCCCTAACATGCAATTTCCAGCTAGCTTGACATAGTCAAGACGACAGTTCTAATAAATATATGTGACATAAAGTAAACAACTGCAATTAAGCCCTCCAATTAATTCAGTCCCAAAATCATGCATTTCCGAGATCCATCCCCATAATCGAAACTAAGCATTAAGGTTTAATTAAAACGTGAAAATTTTAAACCTTCAAGCACTGTGTAATCTATTTTAAAGTTCGAAAACATTTGGATTTTAAAATTTGACCATCCCATTTTATTAATTGACTTGAATTCGATTTTGAAAATCCGGTTCGGTTCAGTCAATTTTGGTTCTATCCGGTTCGGTTCCACAAATTCGAATCGGGCCGGTTTTATTTTTAAATCTAGTTCGGTCCGAATCGGTTCAATAAAATAGGATTTTTGTTCGTTTCAACACTCAAAACCGGTTCGGTTAGATCCACTTAGTTACCCTGGTTCGACCCAACCCTACTAGGTCGAATAGATTAAGATAATTCAGATTGGTTTAACTCGCTCCGGTTTTGAAAATTGGACCGGCCCATTAAACCCATAGGGTTCGGCCGAAATGTTTCTTGTGGGTTAAGTAGGGTTTTAAAATCCACTAAAAACTTAACTTAGCCACCAAGAAATATTAATTATATAAAATAATTTTCAATATTGCATATATATATATATATATATATATATATATATATATAAAATTCGGCCAAATCTATATATATTTATTGCCAAGATTCTATCTATAAGATATAATCAATCAACAATATATATATATATATATAAATTTCGGCTAATACACACACACACACACACACACACATATATATATATATATATTTAATTATTTACTGTCAATATCTTTAATAGGGAAACAAATATACTGACAATATATTTTCTTAATCTTTTAGGCAACTAAATCTATCAATAATACCTTTATCCCTATAATTTATCTAGATATATTGATAGTTATATATATTTCTATATATTATGTGAATCTATCTGTATATTTCAAATTATAGATATATTGTTACCTTTAATAAAAATTAAAATATGGTACACAATATTACATGTATATTTCGGCTGAAACTAGTAAACTTGGGACCTAAGAAACTTAAAAAATTTACCTTCTAATCTCCTAGGGTTCGGCCGAAAAAACACCAATTGGAAACAGGTGGTCAAATTTCAAGATAAAATTTACTAAGATCTACAATCCAATGTTTGATTTTGATAAAAGTCACGTTTTCTTGAAGATCATGAATATCAAATTTTGCTAAGAACATCATGAAAATTTCGGCACCAACAATTATAAAAATTGGAAATTATAAATTTTCCCTACTTAAAATTTCGGCCAACATGTTAAAATCAAGAACAACAATTTATCAAAATCATGAACTCCTAACACAGGCTCTGATACCAATGTTGGATTACGGGGCTAAATACTACTGAAACTCAAATACGGTACATGTTAGTAATCACAATTACGCAGCGGAAGATATGCACATACCTTAAACGTTTACCGTAGTCCCAAGATCTTGCTGAGGGAGTTCTCGATCCACCGGGCGGAACCCATAGAGGTTCTTGTTAAGGAAGCCCTGCGCGGTATAGTCTCCACAGCAAAGCCTTTAATCGATTCTTGGTATGGACAGATCTCTGGACTGTTTGCTCAAAGCAAATTGGCACACCCTTGGTGGTGAAGGTAGTTCAGTCGAAGTGAGGTATTTAGGGAGAAGGGGTTTTCTCTTAAATTACCACAAAGGAGGAATTATGATCTATCCAAATTAAACCCCTAACACTCCCTATTTATAGGAGGAGCAAAGTGGACAAAACTTCACTTTGCCCACTCCTACTTTCGGCCGGTCTAGTCTATAAGGGAGGACCAATTTTGGGCCTCTCATGTCAATTGGGATTTGGGTCTAGCCCAATTTCCCTATTGTGAAATTTACCCAATTGTCTCAGGTAACATATACATATTAATGGCTTCCATTTACGGCGCCTAATCACCATATGCTAACAAGCATTTGATCTCCATGAATTTTTTGATATACTCTTAGGTAGGTTGTTCTTTATGGCTTATTGGCTTGCATAACGCCTTATGGGGTGGTAGGTTTTTTCTGATGCGTTAATTCTACTTCCTTGAAGTTTCCTCCCTTCCTTGTGAGGTAGGCTGGGGGTGATTCCCGGTTGGTTTGGATAGGCACGACTTGAATTTTGAATATAGGGAGTTCAGAGTTTGGGCAGGTTTTTCCCCATCTCGTGTGAGGGTGTTTTGAAGTTTTCATTTTGCTCGTACCCCTAGAATATGCATTCAGTTTTTGTGTGGAAGCTTTTTATCTTTGACGGCGAGTGCTATTATTGTGCTCTCCTTGAAACCTTTTTGAATGGCGGATGTTTTATGTTTAATCAGACGAGTATCACGCCTTGCCCCGAGTAAAGCAATGAATTTATCCATTGATTTACTTCACAATGTTTGGGTAACATCTGATTATCCTCTGTTTTTCTCTTTGACCTTTGATGTTGTGGCGTGTTTTGGTTAAGAGGGCGTAAAGATTCTTAGCCGGTTGGGGTGTAGGAGTTTCTTGCCTCTGAAGATTTTGTGAATAGAACTGGTGGGCTTTATAAGGATGTCACGGCTTCCTTTGGGGGAGGTATGATTGTGAGGAGGTCTCCTTTAACCATTGATTTTCTTTTGATAGACTTGGAGGATGCCTTAGGTTTGTTTCTAGGCTACCTAAGTGTTTGATTCAGAGGGAAGCGTGGACTAAGCTAACTGATGGGAGGGTGCGTCATCACAAGGTTCCGGAGGTTAGGGTGGTAGTCCCCTGTTAAAGTTATCATGTCTTCCAGCTCTTCACATGGTTCTGGCGAAGGAAATGGTTCCCCCCTTGTGAAGGATGGTTGAGATGACATCCCTTGAAGACTTACGTCTCTTCTTTTTGTTGATGGGGTGGCCCATTGAGTCTTATGTCCCCTTATCGGAAGTTGGGTTACTTATACTTGTAAAGCTTACATCTGTTCCTTTTGTTTGATGGGGTGACCATGTGGGTATTTTGTCCCCTTATCGGAGGTTGGGTTTTTATACTTGTAAGGCTTACGTCCCTTCCTTTTGTTTGATGGGGTGGCTCTGTGGGTTTTACGTCCCCTTATCGGAGGTTGGGTTGCTTATACTTGTAAGGCTTACGTCCGTTCCTTTTGTTGATGGGGTGGCCCTGTGGGTCTTATGTCCCTTTATCGGAGGTTGGATTGCTTATACTTGTAAGGCTTACGTCCCTTCCTTTTGTTTGATGGGGTGGCCATGTGGGTCTTATGACCCTTATTGGAGGTTGGGTTGCTTATACTTCTAAGGCTTATGTCCCTTCCTTTTGTTTGATGGGGTGGCCCTGTGGGTCTTATGTCCCTTTATCGGAGGTTGGGTTGCTTGTACTTGTAAGGCTTATGTCCCTTCCTTTTGTTGATGGGGTGGCCATGTGGTTTTTTGGTCCCCTTATCGCAGGTTGGGTTTCTTATACTTATAAGGCTTACGTACCTTCCTTTTGTTTGATTGGGTGGCCATGTGGGTCTTATGTCGCCTTATCTTCATTCTTTTGTTCTGAAAGAGATTCATTTCATTAGCTCATAAGGCATGCGACATTTACATTTCTTTTATAGGAAAGTGGAGTCTGTGGATCTCCTTTCGGTAGTAAAAAACGTAGATAATAAAAGTGGATACTCCATTTTTCCTTCAAGTGTAGAATTTCTTCAAATGTTCTACACTGAAGGTTTTGGTTGATATCTGCCCTTCTGCATCTTCCAGGTGTTATGCATTGATTGCTGGAATGGATGCTATTTTGTAAGTTCCTTCCCACTTTGTTGACATCTTATTTATCTTGTCAAATTGATGAATTCATTCCTCCTTATGACCATTTCTCCCACATGGAACTATCGCATCCTTACACGTCTATTTAAGGAGTTGTTGCTAATTGCATTTTTGCTTGTGCCTTTTCTGCTTTCCACCGCATTTCTTCCGTTATGTCTAGCTATAAGCGTCTTTCTTCATCATTGTGCTTTTCTTCATAGGGTTTTGTTCTATGGGAGATTACGGCTATCTCTATTGGTGCCACCGCCTCAGATCCATGAAAGGGGTTTCTCCTGTTGTTTTCTTTGGGGTCGTTCGCAGTGCCCATAAAACATTATCCAATTCATCCACCCAATTTCCCCTGAATGCCTCGATTCTTCTTTTTAGCCCTTCTAAGACTATCTTGTTTGCGTATTCCACTTGGCCATTTGTCTGGGCGTGTCTCACCGATCCGAAGCGGTGATCAATGGCCAATGTTTTGCAGTATGACGCCACCTAACGTCCTTTAAATTGTGGTCCATTGTCACTTATTAGCACTTTTGGATCTCCATATCTTGAGACTATTCGTGTTTGGAGGAATTTGATCACTTAGAATTATGTTCTTATTGCTAAGGCCTTGGCTTCGATCCACTTTGAGAAGTAGTCTATCGCTACTATAATGTACCTCATTTGGCTTTTCAACATTGGCAATGGGCTGATCAATTCAATTCCACATTGGGCGAATGGCCATGCACTTGTAATTGACATGAGGTTGGATGCTTGTGATGTTATGTTCTTTGAGTATCTTTGGCATGCATCGCATTTTCGTACTACCTCAGTGGCCTCTTTATTCATCGTTGGCCAGTAGTACCCATGATTGAGAGCCTTCCTCACTATTGTCCTCGTCCCTTCATGGCAGGCTGCCTGTCCTTCATGTAATTCTCTTAGTATCATGAACTGTGTTAGGCTCTACTGCACATCTCGAGTAAGGTGTGGAGTACTCCCTTTTGTATAATAGACAATTAATGATGAGGTAGTTGATGGCTAGCCTTTCCACCCTTGCTGCCTCCATTGCCTCTTCTGGAAATTCTCCCTTGCTCAGGTATCGAGTGATTGGTGTCATCCAGTTAGGTGTTTTATCAATTACCATTTTGTCGATTGCCATTACTTCCTGCCTATCATAAGCTGGTAGTCGTATTTGCTCCGCAAAATGTACTTATTTTTCTTGTGGGATTCCCAAAGAGAAATTGCACAATGAATCTGCATCTTCATTTTCTTCTTATGGTATTGTTGTGATTTCAAAATGTTGAAAAACCCCTATTGTTGCCTGCACCTCTTGCAAGTATTGTGGCATTATTGGAGATTTCGCGTTGTAGTTTCCCTTCACTTGGTTCACCACCAGTTGAGAACCACACTTTGCCTCTAACTGATTTACTCCAATACCTCTTGCTATTCGCAGACCTGTAGGTAAGGCTTCATACTCTGCATCATTATTTGTTGCAACGAATGTCAAGGCCATAGTGTAGCGCAATTGGGTAACTCCTTGTGGTGGGATTATCACGAGCCCTGCTCCCGATCCCTATTTGTTGGAGGATCCATCGGTGTACATTGTCCATATGTCGTCTATGCTTCCCTCCCCTCCCTTTTTCTCTATTGGGATTTCTTCTATTTTATCTGGCTGTGTGCCTGTGAATTCCGCGATGAAATCGGCTAAGGCCTGGCCCTTGATCGCAGTTCTTGGAGCGAAGTGTATTCTGAACTCGCTCAACTCTACTGCCCACTTGACCATTCTCCCGAACACGTCCAGTCTTTGGAGTAGGTGTTTCAAGGGCTGATTTGTGAGGACCACTATCTCATGTGCATGGAAGTATGGCCTCAGCTTTCTTGCTGTGACTATTAAGGTAAAGATATAATTTTCTATTGGCACGTAGTTTGCCTCATACTTTGCGAGTGTTTTGCTTACAAAGTATATTGGCAATTGTACATTATTCTCTTCCCTTATTAGTCCTGAGCTGGATGCCGTCTCGTTTACCGAGATGTATAAATATAGCTTCTCCCCCGCGACTGGGTGTGCTAGGGGCGGAAGTGTTCTTAAATGTTGCTTCAGTTGTTGGAACGCATTTTCACATCTAGGCGTCCATTGAAACCTCTTGTTTGCTCGCAATATTTCAAAGAAGGGTAATGCCTTGTCTCGTATCTTTGAGAGGAAACGATTTAAGGATGCCAACCTTCCATTGAGTTGTTGCACCTCCTTGGGCTTGGTGGGGGATTTCATTTCCTCAATTGCAAGTAGTTTTTCCAGGTTCGCTTCAATTCCTCTTTGACTTACCATGAAGCCGAGGAACTTTCCTGATTCTACTCCAAACACACATTTTTTAGGGTTTAATCGGACCTGATGGATCCTCATCCTTTCGAATGCCATTCCAGGTTGGCTCCGTGACTTGCCTTTGTTTTGGATTTGACGATCATGTCGTCTACGTATGCTTCCATCGTTTTTCATATCATATCCCCAAATAGCTTGTTAACTATCCTTTGGTATGTTAACCTCGCGTTTATTAAACCAAAAGGCATCACCCTGTAGTGGTAGACTTCACTGTCTGTGTAGAAAGCTGTGTAGTGCATCTTCTGGGCACATCTTAATTTGATTGTACCCCGAGTTTGCATCCATGAGAATTATTGCTTCGTTTCCTCAGTTGCATCCACTAGTTGATCTATCCGGGGAAATGTGGGTATGCATCTTTCGGGCATGCGTTGTTCAGGTCACGATAGTCAATGCACATTCTCCACTTTCCACTGGCCTTTTTTACCAGTACTGGGTTTTCCACCCATGTTTGGAATCTTATTTCTTGTATGAATTTGGCCTCCAACAACTTGCCCACCTCTTTTCGGATTGCAATCTTTTCGGGTTCTCCTAGTGATCGTCTCTTTTGCGCTATTGGTCGCACCGATTAACTACTAGCTTGTGGGAGATTATTTCCTCACTTATCTCTGGCATATCGCTAGGTGACGATACAAATAGCTCCTTTTACTCCTTGAGGAGTGTTAGTAACTCTTATTCATCTCTCTTGGAGAGTGTTGTTCCTAGTCCTATTTTCCTGTCTGGTTCTTCTATCACCACTTCCTTTGATGTCATCTGCAGGGGTGGGTCTTCCATAATCTTCCCTTGAATTTGTATTAATTAGGAGCACATTTGGTGATGTCTTTTTGATTTCCCATTCCATATGTTATTCAAACATATTTGTGCGACCTATTGGTCTCGTTTAAGCTCCCCTACTTTGTTTACTACTGGGAACTTAAGTACTTGAAATGTTGTTGATGGGATCATACCATACTTTTTTATCGAGGTGTGTCCTAGCATTCCATTGTAGCCTTGTAACTTTTCCACTACCTCGAAATTTGCGTCAAATGTGAGGTTTGCTTCCCCATCCTCCAATGTTATCGGCAATGTGATTGTTCCCATTGGATATGACGTTGCTCCTTGGAAATTCGTCAATGGGCTATATAGAGGCTTCAAATCTTTTTTGTTCATACCGAGATTTGTTACCGTATCAAATGCGAGGATATTCGTTGAACTCCCCTCATTAAGTAATATCCTTCTCACTTGGTGGTCTTTGATGCCGATAGTCACTACTAGTGCCTCGTTATTAGGTAGGTTCAAATTCTTCATATCACATAAATGGATTTCCCCCATACGATGCTTCCTTTCCTGTGATTTCGGCTTTTCCCATAGCTGGGTTGTGTACACTTCTTTTGCATAGTCCGTTTCCCTTCCTGAGGCAAAGCCTCCATGGATTGTATTGATCGTCGCTCCTATTAACAACTTGTCTATCCTTGGGGGTGGGGGAGGTAGCTCTTGGTTAACTACTAATTGTGGTGTTTTGGAGCTTGATGGGGTGTTATCCAGGGGTTATTGATTTCTCTTAGGTGGAAGTTACTCTACCATCTTTTCTTTTTGCCCCTTGATGTTAGGCTCTTGAAGACCCATGATTGGTGTTTGGCTACTACTACTCCCTTCGATCATTACTTCAACTTTGTTTGCTGCCATCGAGCACAAATAGTATGCTACGTGCTTGTTGCTCGAATCCGCAGATGGCGCCAATGTTGGGACACGGGGTCTTGAATGCCTTCTTGCTCCGTATCTTCGCTCTTCTTCCTCTTGAGGTACCTGCAAATGGGCACCCAATGGGGGGGGGTTCCTGGTAAGCCCACTCAATGCTTAAGTAAGTATAGGATTTTAGAGAGAGGAAGTAAAATGCTAGAGAGAGAGCAATATTACCCAAAATGAATAGAGGAGAGCTCTGTTTATAGAGTTCCTATTAGACCGTCCCTGTGCTTTTCCGGTCCGGTTTTTGGCGGTTTAGCAACATAATCGGTGTTGACCGTAAATATGGTGGATTTGACCTTGGTCTGACCACACTCAAGTTTAATATAGTGTAAGTGTCGAAATATCGTCTGGAGTGACGTTCCCGGACGAGCATCACTTATCCGGGTGAGGGGGGTACCGGGGAAACCCGGATGGAGGGGTTCCATCCGGGTTACCCGAGCGGAGCCCCTCCATTCGGGTCACCCGAAAGGAGGGTGTCCATTCGGGTGACCTGGACGGAGTGTCTCCGTTTGGGTACCCCAAGTGGTTTTGGCCACTCAGGGTATTTTTCTAGCCTCGATATTTTTTGGCCTAAATGTCTTTTGGGCCTCGGGGTGTCCATTATCCAAGTTTCAAATTATAACCGACCAAGGTCCGAAAATAAAGTCTGATTTATCATAACTTGGGTGTATATCCATCACCTAGCGATTGCCGGGAAGGGGAGGTGCAGAGGTTAGGGGAAGAAGGTGGGTGGAAAAAGAAGAAAATGAAAATGTTTCATTTTCATTATTGAATCTCACAAGGTCATTTTCGTCATTTCCCCTTGCCAGCCAATTTGAATTTAGTAAAAAAAAAGGTCACGTCGCACGTGACCGATTCTGTCAATTTAACCAACATTTCTAAACGGTGCAACACCCAGGTTAACTCGGGTACCAATTTGTCACAAACTTAGTGGAGGTACCGATTCGGTTCTTACTGTTAACTCAAGTGCCAGTTTGGTTAAAACCCTATTGAATATGATGATATGTTAAGGGTTTACGGGACAGAGCCCCAGAAGTCGCTCCACATATTTTTTTTACCTATACCCCGTCCCGCCCCATAAAATGTATGAAACAGGCATATATATATATCTAATAATTCAACCCACTATGCGAATCTGACGCCCAGTAACAACCCTACTCTAGAACCTACTTATAAAATTTATTATTATTATATTATTAAAAAAAAGTGGAGCTCCTGAATGATTTTCTAAATTTTAATTAGCAAGATAAATATAATTGGGTACTTTATCATTGGCGTCATTTCTTTCTTACTAGTAGGTTCTTTGTTAAATCGTCTTCTTCCTCAATGATCTCTGTTCCTTAGAGCATCCACAATGCAAGTAAAATTTGGAGGACAATTCTTTCATGTGGCAAAGTGGGTTGTCCATTTGCATTGAAGAGGACTAATATTTTTTGCCCAACCCCTTCGAGAAGGGATCCACTCTCTCACATCCCTTTATTAATATTTCAACATTTTCTTTTATTTTCATTATTTTTTATTAATTTTTTTATCTAATAAATATTATTGTCGTTGAATATAGTTGAGAAGTTGAGTAATAAACTACTGTCATCGTCTACAAGAACTAGGTGAGTTTTGAATTGTTTTAATAACATTCTAAATCTGATTATTTTTTTTCTAACTGTTACAAATTGTTTGATATATATCAAAGTTTGCTCTTTCTTCATTCATTCTACTCACAAAGTTCTTTCCATATATACTATATTCTTCTCCATCCATATCAACCACAAATACTTCAGACTCTAAATATGTATAATAATCCAAATAATTTATCTGTTACTTTCAATATCCCAACCAGCAAACTTCAAATGCTCGAAATTCCCAATCGTCAAATTTTCAAAATCAAGTTTCGTATTTTCCACCATAGTATATTCCACCGCATTTTTCCACTTCGGCTCCCTATATACAATGTCACAGTCAGGATACGTGGGTACACCAAATTTTCAGTTTCAAAACCAATATGGAGGTCCTTATGCCAGTTTTGGAGGGTCACCTGATGCTACACCACATTCACCAACATCTTTAACTCAAAACTCTGCATTTTAATATGATGTTAATCGAGACATCTATGAAGTCAAAGATGGAAAGCAAGATAGAGTGCAGTGGAAACTAGAAGAAGATAAACTCCTTATCACTGCGTGGTTGAATGTGTCAAAAGATACAAAAATTGGTATAGACCAAAAGGGTGAAACATTTTGGAAGCGTATTTACGAATATTGTCCAGAAAGTCAACCTGTCTGATAAAAAGATCCATGAAGGTAATACCTAAACGGTGGGCTCGAATCAGTCAGGCGGTTAACCGATTTGGTGCTTTCTACGACCAAGGAACTCGAACTATCGACAATGGTTCTAACAATGAAAATGTAATGGAGTTTGCTCATAAACTATATCAAGATAAGGTTGGAAACAAATATACTTTTGTGTTTCATTGGCAGGTGCTCCCAAAAGAACCGAAGTGGAGATCATAACCGGAGTGCGGTGGCTCTAACAGAAAAAAAGTTACTGCTTCTGGAATATACTCTTCGTCATACTCAAACAAAGAAACAAGAGACATCCGATGAAGTTGATATTGGATATACACCTCGTCCGGAAGGCATTAAATCATCCAAGAGAAAAGGGAAAGGAAAGTCGAATGCAATACAAATTGGAGTCGAGCATATGGAAGCACTTAATTTGACACATTCCAAAAAGTTAGATATGATGAGCCAAATTAAAGCGGTTTTGGAAAGGGATGCCGCATCAAGGGAAATAATTGCAGCTGCAAAGAAAAAAGATATGGAGATTAAGGAAAGGAGTCAAATTATTAAAATACTTTACAAAAACACCTCTAATATGAGTTAATCACAACTTGATTTACATGCTAGAATCCTTGATGAAGTAAAGGCAAAGTATTATAAGTAGATTGTGCTCTTAAAAGTTATTTACATATCTAAGTGTATCAAATTTAACTTATAACGTATTTTAATTGAATAATTTGCTATACTAAGTATATTTTTTTTTCTAATGGAAGATTTGATTAATCAAATTAATTGAAGAGTAGGATACATACAATGTATGTATTAATTATTATATATACAATATATGCGTATTATGATAATGAAGATTTATTGTTGTATATTTACAATGAAATGTTTTTTTTTAGCTACATGCAATGAATAAGTTGACTAAATGCAACATATATTTATTGTGATATAATATAATACTTATTTTTTTGCCAAATTATGATATGATACTATATGCAATGCATTTTTGCTAAAAACAAAACCCTAGAATTATAAGAGTGAATAAATTGCAGCAGTTATAGTCTTCTTTTACAAGCATCCTGCACAATCTTTTAAAAGAATTAATTTTTCTTGATCATATGGATCCTGACAATGCCAAACAAATAATGACACATGATATTATCGATTGGATGACTAACGATTCTATAGAAGAGAAATGACTTGAACTTATTCAACAAAGCCAAGGAGTGGACTCTTCATCTACAGCTCGACAAATCATAAACAGAGACCGAGAAGGAGGACACAGACGTCTTGTGCGAGATTATTTCACGGAGAATCCTGTGTATCCTCCTTGTATTTTCCGTCGAAGATTCCGAATGAGAAGAGAAGTCTTCATTCGAATTGTTGAATCTCTCTCGAGTGCTGATCGAAATTTTCAGCAAAGAACTGATGCATTGGGCAAAAAAGCTTATCTCGTCTACAAAAATGCACAGCAGCCATATGTATGTTGGCATATGGTGTATCGGAAGATGTCGTTGATGACTTTGTAAGTATAGGTGAAACCACTGCATATGAGTGTTTGTCTAAATTTGTTGAAGATGTAATTATGGTGTTCGGTGATGAATATTTGCGAAAGCCAAACTCAAACGACGTCCGCCGTCTGCTACAAATTGGCCAAGAATGTGGATTTCCTGGTATGATGGGTAGTATCGATTGCATGCACTGGGAGTGGAAAAATTGTCCAACTGCTTGGAAATGTAAGTTCAAAAGTGGCTACAAAGGACCTCCATCTATAATAATGAAGCTGCGGCTTCGCCTGACCTTTGGATATGGCATGCATTTTTCGGTGTCGCGGGATCGAACAATGATATCAATGTGCTAGATCTTAAGCCGGTGTTAGAAGAAATTTTGGAAGGTCGTGCTCCAGAAGTAAGTTATACTATAAATTGTAAGAATTTTACTATGGTATATTATTTAGCCGATGGTATATATCCTGAATATGCAACATTTGTAAAAACAATCTCTCGACCACAACAAGAGAAGCGACAATTGTTTGCAAAGTATCAAGAAAGACGGCGCAAGGTTGTTGAACGCGCATTTGGGGTTCTGCATGCCCGCTTCGCAACTGTACGTGGTCCAGCACAAGCTTGTCAATTGACTAAACTTGGGAATATAATGAAGGCGTGCATCATATTACATAATATGGTTGTTGAGGATGAAATGGTAACATATACTGGAAATTTTGGAGATTGATTGGTTTCGATATAGCCGTCAGGCCCATTAACGGCGACTAAACGGCGAAGTAGGCCCACTGGGCCCCAAAAGAGGCTTAGAAGACCAATACGAGAGGTCCCGACAAGGTCGGTCCCAACATACGAGCTGAACGCTCCCGATGATATGCCTTTAAGTAGGCCCCGATGATATGCCTTTAAGTAGGCCCCGATGATATGCGTTTAAGTAGGCCCCGATGTTATGCCTTTAAGTAGGCCCCAATATTGAATCCCTGAGAATACTGGCCCTGTCCCGATGACGAGGGGCCCCGAGCGGTGACCAAAGGAGATAACTCTGGAGTCCCCGACATCCGTCGGGACTTGCCACCAGAGAATAAGGCTGAGAAATACGTCCACTATCAACATAGTGGGGAAGTGGCCTGAAAAGACGGAACGTGGGCAACTGGCCGTGCCGAGATAGACGGAACGTGGCAGTTATCTCAACAGGTAACTGAGGTGACCCCTCCCCTATATAAAGGAAGGAGTTACCTCAGGATTGATACGTTCGTACTTACATGCTGATACTTTCCAGTTTACATCGAGATACTCATTTAAGCATCGGAGAGGGATTCTGGGTCACCGCCCGGTCTATCCCCTTCTTGCAGGATTACTTGGAGCGAAGGAGTTCGGATTTCCGTCAAGAACATACCGGAGTTCCAACCGTGATCCAACATTGGCGCCGTCTGTGGGAACGAAGCAAAAAGCAAAAATGGCTTCTACCCATTCGATGGCAGGCAAGCAAAAGAAGAGACAAGGACAATCTGGTGGTTCCCGTCACCCTGCTAGAACTCTGAACTCAGGGATGCCGGAGCACACTGTTGATCGGAATGATCCTCCCCCTGCTGTTTCCCAAACAAGGGGGAATCATGAGGATCGCGAAGATTCCATTCGAAACTCGTCGGAGAGCCGGGAAGAGATCCCAAGGAGGGACCAGGATGCACCTGCAAAGCCGGACTTGGCAAAGGCTGTGATGGATGCCATGCCCGTATTTTTGGAAGCTATGGAGGCTCTCTTGGATCGAAGGGAGGCCGCCAAGAAGAAGGAGGAGGAGTTGCCTCCGCCTCCGCCGATGGAAAATCGGGACGGGCAGGAGGCCCAGCCCAAGCACCAGGACAAGGGCAAGGAGCCCGCTCGGTCGGAGCAATTCGTGATTGATGGGCCTAGGCTTGTGCAGCATAGGACCATTCCTCTCAATGGCCCTATCACCCCCGACCAGGTGGTGAAGTTTGTGAACATATGCATGAGGGACCAGAAGAAGATGATGTCGGAGCTAAGGGACCGATCTACTCATCCCTTTGTCCCCCGACTGGTGAACACCACGGCCCCGCCAGGGCTGGGTATCCCGACAATCAAGGAGTACGATGGCGAGGGAGATCCAGTTCGCCATGTCCAGAAGCATGTCATGGCTTGTCTAGGCAGAGCCCCGAATGATGATATAGTGTGCGTTTTGTTCCCATGCACACTTGGTGAAAGGGCCCTGACGTGGTTCTTCAGCCTTCCCCCAGGATGCATCTCTAGCTGGACCCAGATGCATGATCGCTTCATCCAGCAGTACCAGGGTCGTTGACGTCTCCTGAAAAGCGCGAGGTCCATGGCTGAGGTGGTACAGAGGCCCGACGAATCTCTGGCGCATTACTACTAGAGGTACACCGCCAGCGTGGCCGAGATCGATGAGGAAATGTCGGAGGGAGAGACCATCAGCACCTTCATTCGGAACCTGACAGCACCATATGGTTCCGACCTGATGCACAGCGTGGCTGAGAAGGCCGTGTGGAACATGGAGGCGCTGCAGATGAGGGTAAAGCAGCAAATCGACGTTCAGGAGTCGAAGATAGCTGCCAGAAACCTCGATCCTCCAAAATCGAACAGAGGGAAGCAGTCGTTCAAGCACTCGGACGATCGCAGAAAGAAAGATAAACCCGAGAGCAGTCGGGGTCGAGGCCGTCCCGATCGGAGGGAAGACAAGCGTCCCTCGAAGCCGAATAAGCGGGAGGATCACTACACTCCTCTCATCTGTTCTATTGGTGCTGTATTGGCGGTGATGGACCAACAGGGTCTCGCCAGGTACCCCCCGAAGAAGGATGTATAATCCATGGGAGCTCGCACCGATCGTTATTGTCGTTTCCATCGTGCCAATGGTCACGACACTAACCATTGTCGGGAGTTGAAGAAGGAGATTGAGAAGCTGATCCAGCGGGGAAAGCTTAAGGAATTTGTGGCTGGGCAACGGGACAGATCCCGTTCCCGGTCCCGATCGCGGTCCCGTTCCCGATCCCGTGGTCGATCTCCGAAGAATGATAAACCTGAGTCTTCCAATGCCCGCAAGGAGAAGCGGGGGGACCATTAACGTGATTCATGGGGGACTTGTTGCGGGAGGAGATACTACGGCGTCTCGGGAGGTCTACGCTTCTCGGATTCCCATTGCTGTGGTGCTAGGCAAGAGGGCCCGAAATTGGACTCCGAAAGAAGAAATGGTGATTCCCTTCTCAGCGGAAGACCTGATAGGTGCGGAGACCCCGCACGATGATGCTTTGGTCGTGACCCTGAACGTGGATGGGTACGAGATGAAGCGAATCCTGATTGATGGAGGGAGCTCCTCCGATATTCTGTTCATGGATGCACTGGAGGCCATGGGAAAATCCAAGAAGGACTTGAAGCCTGCAGACTTCCCGATGGTTGGATTTTCTGGCTCTACTTCTTACCCGGTGGGGATGATTACTTTCCCGGTTGAATTCGGTAGTGGCTGGAAGTCGGAGAAGAGGAACGTGGAATTCGTGGTGGTCAAGTCCGCGGGGACCTACAACGCCATTATCGGGAGGACTACCATCAACCCGCTGGGGGAAGTTGCCTCAATTGTCCATCAGAAGCTGAAGTTCCCGACTGACCACGGAATCGGAGAGGTCCAGGGCGATCAGATAGCTTCCAGGAGGTGCTATGTCAATGTCACCCGAATAAGGAATCGGGAAGCTATGAATGTTTTCCAGACTGACGCTGATCCCCGAGAGGAATTTGGGCGTCCCGCCCCGATGGAAGATTTGAAGGAGGTCGAGATCGATGGACCTCAAATAAAGGTGAAAATCGGGTCCGCTCTGTCGGAGGAGACGGCCCGAGAACTGATTGATTTGCTGAAAGAGTTCAAGGAGTTGTTTGCCTGGTCCCCGAGCGACATGCCAGGAATTAGCCCCGATGTAATTACTCACGAGCTGAAGATTGATCCCGCGATCAAGCCTATCACACATGAGTTGCAGAGCTTTATGGATGCATACTCTGGCTACAACCAGATCAAGATGTCCAAGGAGGATGCCCCTCACACTGCCTTTTATGCTGATAGTGACATCTATCATTATGATGTTATGCCCTTTGGATTGATCAACGCAGGTGCAACTTATCAAAGGATGGTGAACAAGCTGTTCGGGGACATGTTGGGGAAAATAATGGAGGCCTTTGTGGACGACATGCTGATGAAGTCCCGACAGGCCGAGGATCATGTTCACAACTTAGCCACAGCGTTCGAGCGAATGAGGCTTCATCAAGTTCGCTTGAACCCGAACAAGTGTGCCTTCGGAGTGCACTCAGGGAAGTTTCTGGGCTTCATGGTGAGCCAGAGGGGAATCGAGGTGAACCTTGAGAAGCTGAAGGCAATCGAGGAGATGAAGTCCCCGACGAACCATCGGGAGGTGCAAGTGCTGAATGGTCGATTGGCCGCGATGAATCGCTTCCTGTCCAAGGCAAGTGATCGATCTATGCCGTTCTTTGAAGTGTTAAGGGCCAACAAGAAGTTTGAGTGGACGGCCAAGTGCGAAAAGGCGTTCCAGGCACTCAAGCAGCACCTCCGCACCCTCCCGCCATTGGCGAAGCCCATCCCAGGCGAGCCACTCTATCTGTATTTGGCTGTTTCTGAATTTGCTGTTAGCTCTGTCTTAGTGAAAGTTGTAGAGGGTAGCCAAGTCCCCGTCTATTATGTAAGCAAGGCACTCGCCAAGTCTGAAATGAATTATCCCATCGTTGAGAAGTATTTCTATGCGATGATTGTTACTGCTCGGAAGCTGAGGCATTACTTCCACGCGCATGAAATTACTGTTTTGACAAATCAACCCTTGAAACATTTTTTGAACCGACCTGATGCGTCGGGGAGATTAGTGAAATGGGCAGTCGAGCTTAGTGAGTTCCGCAATCACTTTGCCCCGAGAACGGCTATTAAGGGCCAGCCGTTGGCGGATTTTATAGCAGAGTCTACAGCCCTCGATCTAGAAGAAGGGGGCCCTGTAGAGGGGGCAACCACGGAGGTCCCGATAACAGAGTAGTCAGAACAGCCCGACGCCGAAAATACTTGGGAAATGTACACCAATGGCTCCTCAAATTCAGAAGTATCGGGAGTAGGTTTCGTACTGATACCACCAGACGGAGGCGAGCCCCTCCGATATGCCTTGGCCTTGACATTTAGGGCCACCAACAATGAAGCTGAGTATGAGGCTCTCATCACTGGCCTCAGGATTGCTAAAGGAACGGGAGTTGGTCACTTAAAGGTGAAGTGTGATGCTAGCCTGATCGTGAACCAAGTTCAGGGGCGATACGAAGCAAAGAGCCTGATGATGAAAAAGTATCTTCGCGAGGTGCAAACCATGAAGGAGAGTTTCAAGAGCTTCGATATTGAGGCGATTCCGAGGGAGGATAATGCGGAAGCAGATGCCTTGAGCAAGTTCGCCTTGGGGGCACCCCTTGATGAAATTCGGAAGGTACATTTCTTGGAGAAGGTGATCCTGTCAACCACCGATCAATCGGAGGTATGTGCCATCGAGTTCGGAGCGGAGGAGCCCACGTGGATGACCCCGATAGTCGCGTATCTGACTACGGGGGCAGTCCCCGATGATGAGGTGGCAGCCGGTAAAATACGCCGAATCGCGCCCAATTATGTGATGGTGGACAATCAATTGTACAAAAAGGGATATGTAACTCCCTACTTGAAGTGTGTGGCTGAGCCCGACACAGGTCGGATCCTTAGGGAGGTGCACGAAGGGTATTTGGCCTATCATGAAGGTGCCCGATCCATCGTGAGGAAAGTGTTGAACCTGGGCTATTACTGGCCCTCGATGAACAAAGAGGCAACGGCGGTAGTCCGATCCTGTGACGCTTGCCATAGGTACGCCCCGAATATCGTGGCTCCAGCTGCCGATCTGGCGTCCATCAAGAGTTCTTGGCACTTCGCGCAATGGGGAATCGACTTGGTGGGATCATGTTCACAACTTAGCCACGGTGTTCGAGCGAATGAGGCTTCATCAAGTTCGCTTGAACCCGAACAAGTGTGCCTTCGGAGTGCACTCAGGGAAGTTTATGGGCTTCATGGTGAGCCAGAGGGGAATCGAGGTGAACCCTGAGAAGCTGAAGGCAATCGAGGAGATGAAGTCCCCGACGAACCATCGTGAGGTGCAAGTGCTGAATGGTCGATTGGCCGTGATGAATCGCTTGCTGTCCAAGGAAAGTGATCGATCTATGCCGTTCTTTGAAGTGCTAAGGGCCAACAAGAAGTTTGAGTGGACGGCCAAGTGCGAAGAGGCGTTCCAGGCACTCAAGCAGCACCTCCGCACCCTCCCGCCATTGGCGAAGCCCATCCCAGGCGAGCCACTCTATCTGTATTTGGTTGTTTCTGAATTTGCTGTTAGCTCTGTCTTAGTGAAAGTTGTAGAGGGTAGCCAAGTCCCCGTCTCTTATGTAATCAAGGCACTCGCCAAGTCTGAAATGAATTATCCCGCCGTTGAGAAGTATCTCTATGCGTTGATTGTTACTGCTCGGAAGCTGAGGCCTTACTTCCACGCGCATGAAATTAATGTTTTGACAAATCAGCCCTTGAAACATTTTTTGAACCGACCTGATGCGTCGGGGAGATTAGTGAAATGAGCAGTCGAGATAGGAGCGGAGGAGCCCACTTGGATGACCCCGATAGTCGCGTATCTGACTACGGGGGCAGTCCCGATGATGAGGTGGCAGCCGGTAAAATACGCCGAATCGCGCCCAATTATGTGATGGTGGACAATCAACTGTACAAAAAGGGATATGTAACTCCCTACTTGAAGTGTGTGGCTGAGCCCGACACAGGTCGGATCCTTAGGGAGGTGCACGAAGGGTATTTGGCCTGTCATGAAGGTGCCCGATCCATCGTGAGGAAAGTGTTGAACCTGGGCTATTACTGGCCCTCGATGAACAAGGAGGCAACGGTGCTAGTCTGATCCTGTGACGCTTGCCAGAGGTACGCCCCGAATATCGTGGCTCCAGCTGCCGATCTGGCGTCCATCAAGAGTGCTTGGCCCTTCGCGCAATGGGGAATCGACTTGGTGGGACCCCTTCCAGTTGCAAAAGGTCAGTGCCGATATTTAGTCGTGGCTATTGATTATTTTTCGAAATGGATAGAAGCTAAGGCATTGGCCAGGACAACGGGGAACCATATCCTCAAATTCCTTCATACCCATATCATATCCCGATACGGGATCCCCAAGGTGGTGATTAACGGGGCCTAGTGGAAGGAATGCCTGGAGAAACTTAAAATTGAGAATCGGACAGCCTCTGTTCGTCATGCTCAAACCAATGGACAGGTGGAGTCAGCCAACAAGATCGTGGTGGACGGCCTGAAGAAGAGGGTCCATGCCTTGAAGGGAAAATGGCTGGATGAGCTGGAAAATGTGCTTTGGGATGTTAGAACAACACCCAAACGATCGACTGGGGAGACTCTGTTTGGCCTTGTTTATGGTACGGAAGCAGTTGCTCCCATCGAAATAGCTGTGACATCCCATCGGACGAGGTATTATGAACCTCTGTCGAATGATGAAATGAGGCGTCTGGACTTGGACTTGGTCGAAGAGAAGAGGCGGAGTGCCGAGGAGGTCCAGGCTCGGATGCGCTTGGCAACGGCCCGATATTATAATCGACGAGTCAAGTCTCGACAGTTCTTTGTCGGGGAACTGGTGTGGCGTCGGAACGAATTTACCCTTTTGGATCGGATCAACAAGATGTCACCAAAATGGGAAGGACCCTATAAGGTCTTTGGGATGCCAGCTCGAAATGCGTATAAGTTGGAAGACCTCGATGGCAAAGTGTTGAAGCATTCTTTTAGTGGCGAACACTTGAAGAAATGTCATGCTTGGTATTAAGTCGCCTTCAGTGGTGCAAGTTGTTTATTAAGTCGCCTTCAGTGGTGCAAGTTGTTTATTAAGTCGCCTTCAGTGGTGCAAGTTGTTTATTGTTTTGAGCCATCAATGAATAAAGAGGTTGCGTCCGACCAGATTGTGCTTAGATTTATCATTCTAAGTATGCTTAAATTGTCTTAAGTGGTGTAGCTAAACCGCCTTATGTGGCGTGGTTTCGCCTTAAGTGGCGTAGTTTTGCCTTAAGCGGCATGATTCCGCCTTAAGTGGCGTGGTTTTGCCTTAAGTGGCATGGTTCCGCCTTAAGTGGCGTGGTTTCGCCTTAAGTGGTGTAGATAAGTTGCCTTATGTGGCACAATTAAATCGCCTTAGGTGGCGTGGTTCCGCTTTAAGTGGCACAATTAAATCGCCTTAAATGGTGTCGCCTTAAGGGCACGATTAAATCGCCTTAAGTGGTGTGGGTAAAATGTCTTAAGTGACGCGTCGAAATAACTCTAAGTGATTTGATCGAATTGCCTTAAGTGGCATAGCTAATTCACCTTAAGTGGTGCAAGGGTAATCGGGACCGGAAAGGATTGATATTATAAATATCCAAAAGGTTCGCGACAAAAAGGAAATTACAAGGATTCGAAAATAAAGCGATTAAGCTTGATCCTTGGCAGCGTCGAGGGGAGCAGGGTCCACGAGATCAGTGGCAGAAAGCTTCGTGACCGGAGGATCGGATCCTGGAAGATTGGCCGCGGGAGGATCGGCTTCTGAAGGATTAGCCGCGGGAGGGTCGATTATCGGGGGCTCTGTCGTCGGGATGTCTGCACTTGGAGGCTCCACCGTGCCTTCAGCACCCACAGTCCCCTCGGGGGTGTTGCCCCCGTCACTCTCCTCATAAAGGCTGAAATACCTCTCCGCGAAGAGGGCGAGAGTCTGAGACTTGGTGAAGTCGATGGCACCACCATACTCCAGATGGAGCTCCTCGACAGCATTCAGCAAGGTGGTCTCCACCTGCGCCGTACAGAACTTCACCGCGTCCGCTTGAAAAGCCTCGGAGCCCCGATAATCCTCCCGACCTTTGGCTCCAGCTTCAGCCAGCTTGGCAGGGAACTCGGCGACCTCCCGCTCCGGCGGTCGGGACCGGTTGGCGAGAAGGACCTTCTCAGCCTCTAGCCCCGCCTTGGCGTCCTCAAGGGCCTTCTTCTCGAGGACAAACCCGTCCCGATCCTCCGTGCGCCCCTGCTGCTCTTCCTGGAGCCTTTGGCGCTCCTGCTTCAGAAACCTCTCGAAATCGTGGACCTGCCTCAAGAGGTCCCGAGTCTTCTGGTTAAGGAGGCCCTGCTCCTTAACCAACTTCCCCTTCGACGACTCGGAGGTAGCCAGATCCTCCTTGAGCTTGGCCAAGACCTCGGGGGCCGCCTTGGCTCGCTCCTCCTTCAGGGCCTCCTCCAGGGCCAGGATATACCCGAAGCAGCGGTGCTGGTCCACCATTTCTTGTGGAAAAGAAGGGAGGTTAGTACATGAGAATATTGTACATTATATACTAAGTGTGAAAACAGGAAGACTTACCTCCACACGGCGAACGGCCATAGCGCGAATGTTCGCGTGGATGTCCTCTTTAGCCAAGGAGAGCGGAAGCTTCATAGACGGCGGAACTTAACCTGCCAGTAGGTGCAGACCCAGTTCCGGTGATAAATTGTCCGACGCAGCAGGACCCCCTGTAATGACTCGATCGGGGTCAAGGGAGCTTCCCCCTGGTCGGGGGCGTAAAGCCGATAGAAGTTCCCGTCTAAGGGGAGAGGAGGAGGAATGACTTGAGCGTCGGCGGTGCGCGCCTCCGAGCCACCATGAGAACCCAGCGAAAGCTGCTGCGCCAGAGAAGAAGGAGGCAGCCCTTCGGAAGTTGGCTCCAGCGGGGTCTGCCTCGCCCCCCGACGACGAACCAGGGGTTGGCCTTCTCTTGCCTCCTCAGAAGAATGGGAGACATCCAGATCAACCCCCCGACGGAATTGGTCGTCCGTCAGGGCGTCTTCGGTCCCCGATCTTGTCGGGGCAGGAAGTGACATGAGGGGTTCTCCGACCTGGGCGTCGTGGTGGCGTCCCCGCGGAAGCTCCAGCTCCCGATCGACCTGCAGCCGGAGGACGAGAAGCTTCATAAAGAAAGTCAGGAAGTTGATCGGGATCCTTACACCAGATGACGCGACAGGAGAGGTACTGGTCCTTCCCGTAATAATTATAGTAACCCGCTTTGAGAATGCGGGGAGTTTCTTCTTGTAGGATGCGTTTGATCCCTTCGATCCGGGCTCCCTTATCGGAGGGTATTAACTCATCGGGAATACACCTCCTGTATAATCGAATTGCTGAGCGGAGTTGTTTACCTTCCTCGGGAGTCTTGGTGTTGAAGATTTGCTCCATCTTTTCCACCCGGGCCCGCTTGATTTGCTCCGAGGTGGGAGGTGCCGATGAGGAGGCGGCCCTCTTTGAAGACTTCCTCTTCCTCGTGGGGCGTGGGACATCATTAGTCTCCGCCTGCTTAAGCATGAGATTGGTCAGCAGTGATACCTTCTTAGCAGCAAGGATGAAAACGAAAGTACAGTCAGAACATTACCTAAGAAACGAGGTTAGAAGGGCCGTCGAAGAGTTGACCCCCGGAGACGTTATCAAGGAGTCGGATCCCGGTCAGAACCAGGTCCCGCTCCCCGATGGAGTTGGCGTCGAGGGGAGCGAAAGAGTCCCCCCAACGATAAAGCTGGATGCAGTGGAGAATCTGGAAATCCTCCTCGGAATAAGTGTGGAAAGCGGGGGTAGGGTCCGCTTCGACCTCCCATCGGGGCCACGGAATAGAGCTGTTTTGGATGAAGAAATAACTCCTCTTCCAGCCACTGTTGTCGGGCCCCGAATCAGTGATGAGCCCCCGACCCTTGGCGACCTTCCAGGTGTCGCCATTCCAGCTGTACCGAGAGAGCTGCGCCTTGCTCCATTTAGGCATCCGCGGGTAGAAGGCGCCGACCCCGGCATCATTGCACTTCAGTCCATAGAAGGTCCGGAATAGTCGGAGGCTATAGGGCCATTGTTGACGGAAGCAAAGTACGCGGAAAGCATTCCACACGCGGATGGCCTAAGGGGAGAAAGTAGTCTGATGTGTTTTATAATATGTACACATATCGACTATGTCCCCACAGAAGGGGAATCGGATCCCTGCCGATATTTTCCAGGTGGAGACAAATACCTCCCCTTCCCGGGGACGAGTAACCACAGGGTCACCCGGGATGCGAGGCCAAGGAAAAGGGAAGCTAGGCTCCCAGGTGGAAGTAATGCACCCCTCCCGGAGAGCTGCATCATAGGCGGTGTCTGAAATCTCATTACAAGCATAATCGAACTTGAAGGGTTTCCTCCCCCCGAAACTTGATTCACCGTTTGGAAAAGGATTAGAGCAAGAAAAGGCACAGATGATTTTCACAAAAGTCCGGCTAAGTTGATTGAGATAAAAGGAAAAACTATGCTAACAAGTTTCTTCGGGATCAAAGGAGGAAATCTTACCAGACATGTTGAGTCGGAGAAGAAAGGACGATCTTGATGGTCGGAGAAACTGGTCGCCGGAGTGCTGATCAGAGACTAGAAAGGAGAGCTTGAACTTTTGAAAACACAGAGAATGAAACAGTAGAGAAAAACTGAATAGTGCCAAGATTTGGGTTTTTATAGGAGAGAGGATAGGCAAAGAGACGTTGCGATCTGGACCGTTGAAGATGAAACGCCTCAACCTGAATCGTCGAAACACTAGGGACAAAACGGCTATAAAGCGCTTTTTCAGAAAAGCAGGCACGGGCACTCAAGCCGTCACTTCGTCACCCATCGCATTTAATAGTTGAGTAATCGAGAAATCTTTTCGGATTCGGTGGTTATCCTCGGAGTATCGAAAGGTCCGAAGTTGGAAGACACGACGAACTATAAGTCCCTCGTGTCTTGGGGGAAAATGATGGGTTTCGATATAGCCGTCAGGCCCATTAACGGCGACTAAACGGCGAAGTAGGCCCACTGGGCCCCAAAAGAGGCTTAGAAGACCAATACGAGAGGTCCCGACAAGGTCAGTCCCGACATACGAGCTGAACGCTCCCGATGATATGCCTTTAAGTAGGCCCCGATGATATGCCTTTACGTAGGCCCCGATGATATGCCTTTAAGTAGGCCCCGATGATATGCCTTTAAGTAGGCCCTGATATTGAATCCCTGAGAATACTGGCCCTGTCCCGATGACGAGGGCCCCCGAGCGGTGACCAAAGGAGATAACTCTGGAGTCCCCGACATCCGTCGGGACTTGCCACAAGAGAACAAGGCCGAGAAATACGTCCACTATCAACATAGTGGGGAAGTGGCCTGAAAAGACGGAACATGGGCTACTGGCCGTGCCAAGATAGACGGAACGTGGCAGTTATCTCAACAGGTAACTGAGGTGACCCCTCCCCTATATAAAGGAAGGAGTTACCTCAGGATTGATACGTTCATACTTACATACTGATACTTGCCGGTTTACATCGAGATACTCATTTAAGCATCGGAGAGGGATTCTGGGTCACCGCCCGGTCTATCCCCTTCTTGCAGGATTACTTGGAGCGAAGGAGTTCGGATTTCCATCAAGAACAAACCGGAGTTCCAACCGTGATCCAACAGAGATCAAACAATTTATGATGATGCTGACAATGGTATACCACCTCCTGCGCTATGGGAAGAACCGTTAGAAGCTTACGAGAGGTATATTCAAAAAAATATACAAGTTCGTGATAAAAATATCCATCGAGAGCTACTAGGAAACTTGGTGGAGCGTATTTGGTTATTCAATAATTCGCGTGCACATCGAATTGACGATTTTTTTATTTGATAATGTTTTATGTTAACTGAATATGAATTAATTGTATATTCAAAAGGACATCCTCTATGAAATTTTTTTGCAATATATATATATACTTTTATGTTTATTATGTATAAACTAAAATTCATGTGTATGTGAATATAATGAAAGAAAAAAATGTTAATTTTTTATTAATATAAAAAAATATATAGGGTTATGTTGGGGTTGAAAATGGTAGAAATTATTGAAGTAATAATACACAACCCCAAGACCTTATTATTAGGTGGCGCTGATTTGGGAAAGGAGTTGGGGTTGTCCATTGTTGATTAGACCATTCATTCATTATACTCGACAATCAGCAAGTCAAATTTGATTTTCGACCGTTCCAGATTCCCAAATCCCTAAGTCATAATGGAAATCGATCCTCCCCTCCCAAACGGTGATCCTCCTCCGACGTCTGCCACTCTCGCCCCCGCCCCAACTCCAGCAGCGTCCAAACTAACGCAGCTGACGGAGTCCCTAAGCTCGAGCACCAGCTTCTGAGAGTTCCCTTTAAGCATTACAAAAATATGATCCGGGCTAACCACCGGATCATCCAGAAAGAGATGTCCGTTGTCGTAATTGGCGTCGGCGAAGCAGTCGAAGAGGCTGCTGACTTATCTTGTGATGAGGCGGTGGACCGCCTAAATTCATTTGTCTCTCGCCTGCAAGGTCTCAAGAGGAAGGTATGGCTCTCCTTTTGGTGCTTGCTCAGTAATTAGATAAGAGAAATTAGGGAGAGCCAGGTGCAATTGAATTATTCTCCCTCTACTGAAGAAAACAGAAAGTTTTAGTTTAATTGATTAACATATTAACCTGGAGGCTTTAGTTTCGAAAACAGTGGATTTTTTACTGATTATGTTTAAGGAAAGCAGAGAGTAGGACAATGATGTCAAGTTCATGCTCTCAGCTATTGATGAAACTTGGAATTACATATCATGAATAATAAAACTTTTTATGTACTGCCAATGAAATAATGTACCCGAAGGTAATTGCTCCACCAAATGGTTCATATAATAATTGCCAGGATTCCACATATAATATTTTTACCACAGGCTTTGCGTATATATCTTGCGACGCAGTTTATTTATGCGGGAAATATTTGTATCCACCGGCTTCCACCTTCTGCATGTTTCATGCTAATACTTGCGTCTTTTCAAATTTGGTCAATCATAATGATTCTGTGACATATTAAGCTAGGGATCCTCGTCTTGTTTTATTTTTTTTCACTCAAGAATAACACATTCAAATATGTTGTCGACAACTTTATATTTGACGGTTCCATTACTTCCCATTAATGACATAACTCATTGAGATCTCTTTATTGTAATTACTTTCAGGTACCTGAACCACTTCTGGGGTTTCATATTTAGTAATGTCTATACCTCTTTTATGGGAAATCACCTCCATAATAAGACCATATTTATATTTCTTTTCATGCTCCATTATTCTTTTAAAAAGCTATTCGGAACCGGTATTGTTTGCACACGAGTTTACTATGTGGGCTTCATCTTCCCGAGTTCCTCCTTGGTGGGGGCTTCTTCTTCCCGGGCTTCTACTTCGTGGGCTTCTTTCTTCTCGGATCCTCGCTTCCTCTCCTTGGATACCTGCAAATGGGCACCGGGGGGGTCCCGGTAAGCCCACTCTGAAGCTTAAGTAAGTATGAGCTTTAGAGAGAGGTAGTGAGCTTAGAGAGAGAGAGTGAGAGATTACCTTCAAATGAGGAGAGGAGGTCTCTTTTTATAGAGTTCCTATTAAACCGCCCGGGTTCCAGTGGTTTCCTGGTCCGGTTATGGCAGCTTCGTAATATAAGTTGGCATTGACCGTAAATAAGGTGCCTTTGACCCCGGTTCGACCGTAGATAGGTTTAAAATGGCTAAGTATTGATATATGGCCTCCAAGGGCGAGCCCCGGGCGAAATATCATCCGGGGGTAGGGATCCGGGCGAGGGGGACTCGTCAGGACGGAGGGAGGGGGGTACCCGAATGGGTACCCCTAGTGCCTTGCTCGGGTTGCTCGAGCAAGGGGGGCCTTGCTCGGGTAGCCCGAGAAAGGGTCCCTTTTTTGGGTTTCCCCCGAGTTGTCTATCCACTCGGGGCCTTCCCGAGTGGTTTCGCCACTCGAGGTGTTTTTTCGGGCCTAAGTGCTGCTCCTCGGGTGTCTTTGTTCCAAGTTTCGAATTATATTCGGTTATGGCCCATTTACCGAGTCCAATTAGTGATAGCTTGGGCGTATATCCAATATTTTCCCCCGAGTCAAGGAATGGTCAAACCTTTTCTTGACTTTATTTTCTGCAGAGTATCGCCCAAGCGGGTAGTTAGGCGTACCTTTGTGACGATCCCGGCCTTTATCGAGTGTTCGAGTCGCATTGTGAATCTTCTTGCCCCCAGTTTAGAGAAGCTTAGTACATATACCAAAAATGATTTTATTAGATTTAAGCAAGCTCACGTTATATTATAATATTTTATGAGGGTAAGAATTATTAGCTTTGGTCTCGTTTTACATAGCCTTCGGACTGTGTCCTTTTGTTTGTGTCTCCTTTTTGTTGGAGTTTTTTAGAGAAAAATCCATATCATATCCTTTATAAGGCATGTTTTTGGACTCCCCATCACTATTTTCCCTTCCTTCATATTTTCTAGAGCATTTCTTCTTCTCCACCTTTTCTAGAGCATTTTATCCCCTTCTTCAACCTAGGTTTTCTCCTCCACCTCCTTCTTCCATTTTGCCACCCAATCAACCCAATGAAGTCACCACCCTTCTCATGGAGCTCTCTTAGGTTTGATCTGGGGTGGAATTTTTGCTTGTATTTTTGGATTGGCACTAGGCCGGCCGGAGTGGGAGTGGCGCGCGACGGGAGGCTCGGCGGCGGGCGGTCGGACCCAGGCGGCGTTACGGACAGCTGAGGCATTCTGGCGACTTGTTTGCTCCAGACTGGTTTTTTGACCGATTCAGTTCCATTTCTCCAAAGGTTTGATTTTTTAGCCCCTCTTTGCTTGTGTGTTCTCCATTGATTACTATAAAAGCTAGGTCCTTGCATAGATAGTTGAGTTGCTTCATTGTGCATTGTTGGTTGGAAGAGGAGGATTGTCTTGGTTGTTGAATTTGGAGGATCTTTGAAGTGAGTGATTCATATAGATGTTGCCCCCTTAGGAACTACGTAGTTTCTTGTTGTTTAGGTGCCTTATTGCTTCGCCTAGGTCACCCCTTGCTTGTATAGTTGATACACGCCCTCATGGAGGATGTTTAGTTGCACCCTTCATTACCTTGATGCATACCTTCGGTCTTGATGGATTTTTATGGTACCTTGAGGTGGGGTTGGTAATTTTTGACGGACCGTCGTTTTTTATTTCCCTTGCCATGTGTGCTTTTGGAGCTTTTCCCGGGCTTAAGAGCGTCGTTTCATTCCACATCAAAATGAGTAAGCCTTCTTCTCCTAAGGCTTTCCGTGGTGGCCTTGCTTCTAATGCTCCCATAATATTTTATCCGCATAAGTGATTTTTTATGGGAATGTGGTTTTCGCATCCCGACTTGAGCCCGGATTGCGTCCCGGAGATGTCTGATTCTGATTCGGAGGTAGAGTTGCGGCCCATCCTTGAGGATGAGCTTGCTTTTCTTTGTGACCCCATGTTCTTATTTGAGGTCTACAGTAAGAACTTGTTGAGTAGGAAAGGGTTTCTCTCCCATGCTAAGACGGCAGGATTGTTCGGCTTGGGGAAGTCATTTGACCCCTTCACCATGCCGCACCGCCATACTGGCAGCTCCGTTACCCCTCCACCGGATGGGATGGCGGTGGTGTATATTCATCAGATTAAGGCGGGGCTTCGATTCCCTTATTGTGCCGAACTTCGAGAGCTTTACAAGTATTATCGAATTTCCCATCTTGAACTTGCCCCCTCTACTATCCGTGCTTGGGTCGGATTTAGAGGGTTGTGCTACTGCCAACTCTGGGCTTACTCCCTTCGTCTCTTTCGATGCGTCTACCGTATCCAGCACGGTGGTGAGTCAGGGTTCTATTCCCTAGTGATCCGGTAACCCTTGTAGTACCATAAGGGGTTCTCGGGATTGGGTGCTGCTAAGTGGAACAACAAACGTCGGTTCGTCCTTGCCTTTGAAAATGGTAGTGGCCATTGGGAGAAATACTACTTCTTCCTTGAGGATCAGGGTGTTTCTTGGTCCTTGGATACCCCATGTTAACGGATGCGCGTCCCGATTTTTCCGAACTTTCCACGTCAGATAAGCAGGCCCTGAAGCTGATATATATTGGGAACACGATGGCTTCCTTCGAGTCCGTACATCGCATCTCGGAGGAGGACCTATTGGCCACGGGGATTCGAACGACGACCTTCGTCTTACATTTGGTATGCAAGCCTTTGAGTTTTTAATACTTGTGACTTTATTACTTTATCTTGTAGGTTGGTTTCAATATCGGCCTTCCCTGTTTCAGGAGAACGATGATGTTGGTGAGGACGTCCCCTCGGAGAGGGAAGTTTCAGTTTTTTCTCTTCTTCCTTTGCCCGTGGTTGAGACTCCTGCTACCATTTCACTGTCGTCCGGGGCTGTGAAACTTTCCTCCGGTACAGTGTTTGTGGTGTTTTCTTTTGTTTCTGTGCTTACTCTGCCTATGTTGTATTCACCCATGTTTTGATTATTTTTAGGGAGGTCCCTTCTATCTCTGCGGCGCAGATCTTGGCTAAGATCAAGTCGAAGAGGTTTAGCTTGGAGGTGGAAGCCTCTAACTCTAAGGCTCAGAAGATAGCCTCGTTCCTTTCTCCCTCTTGGTCTTCCTCTTGCCATAAAGAGAGAGGTTGCTACTGAGGACGTAGTTGATGATTCTCATATTGCCCCGGAGAATAAGGAGGCTTCAGTTGATGCCAATGAGTCTTTGTCTCCTCGCCCCTTCTCCCCCCCAAGGGTTGCAACCTCCGATTATAGACCTCCAGTGGCAGGTATATGATGATGTTCCCTTCTTGTATATGAATATTTATCATGCTCCTGTCGTGCCTTACATTTTTTTTTCTAGGTAGGATCAAGTTGCCTTTGATCTTTCCAGAGGATCTCATCCGCCCCATCATCGGTGATTTTAGGGGTAATGCTTGGATGCCTTTCCAGACTGCTGAGCGTTAAGCCTATGACCTGTCGGCCTCCCTTTCCATTCCATAAGTTGCTATTCCTATGATGAACTCTATTACTCCACCGGCTGATCGCTCTCTCCCTCCGTCCGATCTTAAAGAGGCCCATCACTTTGTGAAGAGCGCTTTGTCCCAGTTTGCTCCTGTGAGTGTTTGTATTGTCTTTTGCTTTGTTTTGTGAGATATTTTATCCTAACTCTTTTTCTCATTGGTAGGGTGTATCTTCCGTCGTTAACCTTGGTTCTCACCTGGTGAAGGTCACTCGGGAGTGGGACATGTTTCGGCAGATGGTGGGGACGCTTGAGTCTACTCTGAAGAGAACCGGAGAGCATTTGCGCAACGAGGTTGAGGAGCTCAGGGTGTCGGAGGTTTCTTTGTCCAGTCAGTTGACTGTTGTTCCGAAGGAGCTTGATGATATTATTTCCCGCTTGATGGATGATGATTTGATAACGGAGCTGAGGCTGAAGAATCCTCTCCGCGATGCTCGTGAAGAGGGTAGGTTATCCGGTTTGGAGGAGGGTGAGGCTATTGGAGTTGTGAAGGTGAGGCCATTGGCATCGAGAAATGTAAAGCTATTGGAGTCCATGATTTTTTGGCTTCCAAGAAGTTTTCTGACCATGCTGAGAAGCATTGCCAGGGTATTATGAACACCTTTGGAGTGAACTCGGTTGAGAAGGTTCATGGTCACTGTCCCAACTTCTCGTTTGCGCAACTTGGAGAATATGCTATGTTTGCTTTGGATGTTGTTGGTCACCTTAGCAAGTGTGCAGAGCGAGTGAAGATTGTTGTCGGACGGGTTGTTGCCGACCGTTCTTCGAAGACCAATGTTGTGGCTTCTACTCATGCTGTTAAGATTTCAACCTCTTCACAAGTTCCTACAGGTGAGGATGATACCCCCCCCCCCTTGTGAAGGGTGGTTGAGACGATATCGCCTGTTGGTGTTTTTATTATTGCATCTTTGCGTTTCTCTCCTGCTTGTTTTGGAGATGTCCTTGTTTTATTGCTAGATACTCGGGTTTGCCTTCCTTTGTTGTCGTACTATTTTCCTTGGTGTGTTTGTATGTTTGGACGGCTTGATGTGTTTTCAGCACGCCTTTTGTTATCAATGTGATGCTTTATTAGGAAGGCCTATCTTTTTTAGGGCTTACATTCATTTTATTGTATGTTGGGTTTCTTTTATTTGTAAGTCCTTTCATTTGCGTTGATAGGGTGTCCATGTTGGTCTTATGTCCCTTTATCGTTGGAAGGGTTATCCTTATGGATTTTTCCCCTTTTCAGTTGGAAGTTTGACCTTATGGGTCTTATTTCCATTTTCGGTTGGAAGGGTTGTACATATAGATCTTCCTTTTTTTATATGTAAGGGTTGTCATGTGGATCTTCCCCTTATCATATTTAGAGTGGTCTTTTTGGATCTTCCCCTTTTCGGTTAGAAGGGTGGCCCTATGGGTCTTATGTCCCTTTTCGGTTGGAAGGGTTGTCCTTAAAGATCTTCCTCTTTCTATATGTAAAGGTTATCCTGTGGATCTTCCCCTTTTCATATTTAGAGTTGTCTTTTTGGATCTTCTCCTTTTCGGTAGGAAGGGTGGCCATGTGGGTCTTATGCCCCTTTTCGGTTGGAATGGTTGTCATTATAGATCTTCCTTTTTTTATACGTAAGGGTTGTCCTATGGATCTTCCCCATATCATACTTAGAGGTGTCATTTTAGATCTTCCCCTTTTCAGTTAGAAGGGTGTCCCTGTGGGTCTTATGTCCCTTTTTGGTTGGAAGAGTTGTCCATATAGATATTTCTTTTTTTATATGTAAGGGTAGTCATGTGGATTTTCCCCTTATCATATTTAGAGTTGTCTTTTTGGATCCTCCCTTTTTCGGTTGGAAGGGTGGTCATGTGGGTCTTATGTCCATTTTCGTTTGGAAGGGTTGTCCTTATAGATTTTTCTCTTTTTATATGTAAGGGTTGTCCTATGGATATTCCCCTTATCATATTTAGAGATGTCTTTTTGGATCTTCCTCTTTTCGGTAGGAAGGGTGGCCTTGTGGGTCTTATGTCCCTTTTTGGTTGGAAGGGTTGTCCTTATAGATCTTCCTCTTTCTATATGTAAGGGTTGTCCTGTTGATCTTCCCCTTATCATATTTATAGTTGTCTTTTTGGATCTTCCCCTTTTTTATTAAAGGGTTGTCCTTATAGATCTTCCCCTTTCCATATGTAAGGATTGTCCTTGTGGATCTTCCCCTTATCATATTTCAGGGTTGTCTTTTTGGATCTTTCCCTTATCGCTTGGAAGGGTTGTCCTTATAGATCTTCTCATTTTCATATGCAAGGGTTGTCCTTATGGATCTCCCCCTTATCATATTTCAGGGTTGTCTTTTTTTATCTTCCCCTTATCAGTTGGAAGGGTTGTCCTTATGGATCTTCTTCTTTCCATATGTAAGGGTTATCCTTATGGATCTTCTCCTTATCATATTTCGGAGTTGTCCTTTTGGATCATCCCATTTTCGGTTGGAAGGGTTGTCCTTATGGATCTTCCTCTTTCCATATGTAAGGGTTTTCCTTATGGATTTTTCCCTTATCATATTTTGGAGTTATCCTTTTGGATCATTCCCTTTCGATTGGAAGGGTGGCCCTGTGGGTCTTATGTCCCTTTTCACATGATGGTGCTTTTCTTGTTTCTTCTTGTATCCTGAAATGCATTTGATTTATTTTGCACCATTTTCACCCTTACAGAAAGGAAAGTCTAATTGGAGTCCGTAGATCTCCTTCAAGTACTCTAATAGATAAACATAAATAAATAAAAAAAGGTTTAGATAGCTTCCATGCTAGGTGGTGTCGAATTCCAGCTCCTCAGGGCCTATCTCCTCTTGGAGACGTTTAGCATGAATCTCCTCTTCGACTTCCAATCTGAGGGCTAGGCACTTGTTGGTGCTGTGTCTCCAAGACTTGTTATATTCACACCACCTCTCCAGTTCTGTGCCTATGAAGGCCCTTGATGACTCAACTAGTGGTGGAATTCTTTCATAGAGGACGCTGTTGTATAGCTTTCAACTTCGCTCCTTAGCGGTATGAAGTGTAATGTCCGCCCATCACTGAGCTTGTAGTAACTTCTTTCTTCTTGTTATTCTATTTGTATGGCCTGCTGCAGCTTGTGGTTGAATTCTTCAACTAAGGCTATAGTGGCGATGCCCCCTTCTCCTCCAAAGTATTCTTCTGCGTCCCTCCTTAAGTGCCTGAAAAAGACTCTTAAAAATTCGCTCTTAGTGTTTTTGAGGTTCGCTGCTGCCGTAGATAGCCTTACAAAGTAGCTCTTTATCAATTCATCCCTCTTCCGCCGAATGTCATCCAAGCATTCATGGTCCTGCCTTCTTGCTCTTCTCCTTCTTTTCCTCTCTTCTCTTGCATTTCCTTCCTCCTCCTCCACGATCTAATCTTAAAGCTCCTCCTCTTTCTCTTCTTGAATATCTCCATTCTCACATTCATGAGGCGGCTTACCACTCCTTTACCACACCTATCATATTCCTCCATCCTTGCTTGACCCCTCCATTGTTATCTCTCCTTGGTGCTTCAACGAAGGCAATGGCCAGGCCATATTGCCCCCTCCTCCTAATGGCATTTAGGTAGCATTTCCTTGAAGTTGCCTTGTACCCTAGAACCTCTCCTATGCCATTTGGTGTTGGGAACTTCATTTTTTGATGGACGGTAGATGGAACTATGTGGTTCAGGTTGATGGTGGTGCGGCCTAGTATTCCATTGTAAACCCCTAGCTCTTTTACCACCACAAAGGTTATTTTCAGCTAGACTTGCGTCCATCCTTAGCCGAAGGTCACAGGGAGAGTTATGATCCCGAGAGGGAATGTTGTTGCCCCTGCAAAGCTTACCAGAGGGAAGTTAACAGGCCTTAGGTCCCGCTCTGTCCTCCCTATTGCTCTTACCACATCGATGTGGAGAATGTCTGTGAAGCTACCTCCGTCCACTAACATCCTCTTTACGTTGTAGCCAGCAATGTCCATTGTAATTACCAAGGCATCATCATGTAGGTATACCACATATTTCAAATCTTCGTCTGAGAACGTTATCTTCATATTCTCAACCGGCCTTTGGCATTTTCCGAATGGAGGCATCTCATATAGCTGGGCTACATAAACCTCTCTTGAGTTAGAGGCCTCTCCCCTCGCTGCTAGACCACCGTGGATGACGTTGATAGTCAACTTTTAGTTTTGTGGGGGAGGGTAGTCCTCCATTTTTTCCATTCCCTTTCATTTCCCATTGTACTTTGGCTGAGGAATTCTTTCTCTTTCCTGTCATCCTTCACAAATTTATTTAGCATGCCCTCTTGAATGAGATTTTCAATATCACGTTGTAAGTGGAAAAATTCTCCGTGTGGTGCCCGTCGGCGTCGTGGTACTCACACCATTGCTCAATGTTGTTTCGCATTTTTCCGTTCCTTTTCTCCATTGGCGGAATCCACAGATTTAGCCTTGGCGTCGTAGGATTACTGAGGCTTCTCTTGTGAGAGGGGTGAACACAATGTTATGGATGCCTTGGGGTCTTGATTGCTCATTTCCCTTGCTCCTCCCTGTGGCGTCCATGCCTGTCTTCTTGGTGCATGCTGTTGATGTTGTGGTTGTTGGGGCTTTCCTTTTGCTGGTTTGTTGTTGTCATTTGCATGTATTTCAAACCCCTTCTTCCGATTTGAGCGTGCACGCTCCAAATCAATGTATGCCTTGACTCTTTCTGCCAACTCCTCTAATGAGTTAATTGGTATCACTTCCACATTGTCCGCAAGAGGTGCCCCCCGGCGTCCTTGGTTCCTTACGAAAAGCACGCACTATCTCCCCTTCCGCGAGCTTTGTCGCTATGTCGGAGATGTTCTAATGGAACCTTGTGTAGTAGCTTGCCAATGTTTCATCGTATCCCATCTTCACATCATCCATCTCTGGGTTGCCCTTTAGGAGTTTTCTCTCCCCTAAGTATTGTTGGATGAACTTATCCTTCAGATCTGCCCATGAGGCTATTGATGCCTGGGGTAGACTAAAGAACCAATATGAGGCGTTCCCTGCTAAGGTCGATGGGAATAGCATCGAATAGTAGTCATCGACCGCTGTTCTTCCAAAGAGTGATGATTCGTGCTTCTGGATATGCTGTATTGGGTCTCCTTTCCAGACATAGTCCGGAATTTGACGTGCTGTGACGTTCGGTGGGACTATTACGTTGATCAGCTCCTGAGTGAAAGGGTGTGAGGCCCTGTCTCTTAGTTTGTGCATTGCTCTTCCCTTCGAATCCTTGATTTTCTTAGCTATTAGCTCTTCGATCTCCTCCTTCGTGAGAGTTATTGTTGCCACGTTCTGCTGCCTTCCATTCTGAGGACCGAAATTTTCTTGGTTGTTTTGGGGTGCGACGTTTCCTTGGCCGTTCTGAGGTCCGGCATACCCAAGGCCGTTCTGGGGTCCAACGTACCCTTTGCCGTTTTGGGGTCCAACTTACCCTTGGCCGTTCTGGGGTTCAGCATATCCGTGGCCATTTTGGGGTTCAGCATATCCGTGGCCATTTTGGGGTCCAACATACCCTTGCCCGTTCTGGGGTCCAGCATATCCTTGGCTATTGTTTGCCTGGTAGTTGGGGTTTCTTTGCTGGTGATACCCCCTTCCTTGGGATTATTGGTTCAGATAGTTAGAGTATGCCTTCCGGTGTCCCCCTATCGACCTTAAAGGTGATGCTTGGTACCTAGGCTGCTCTTGCCTTAAATGCGCCCTCAAACACTCTCTTCTTCTAGCATTTCCTCCATGGCCGCCATTAGTTTAGGGGTGATATTTTATGTATGGGGGTTTGTTCTTGCTTGCTGGGGTGTCAGGGGTTGTGGATGGTTCACTATTGGCTCAGGGCGGGCGTTTGTTGAGGAATTCTGTTCTTCGGGAAGTGGATGTTCATCGTTCCTTACTCCCTCCCGTTCTATTTCAATGGTTGTATTTTGGCTTACCACTGAAACTTGCCTCTTACCCCCTGCAGGTGCTTGGTTGTTTTCTCCCGCTGGCACTTGTCTGGTCGGCCCCCTGACTTGCCTCCTAGTTGTTGTCATCGATCGCAAGTAGTAGCAACGTGCTTCTTGTTCGAGTCCAGTAGACGGCTGCAATGTTTGCACACGAGTTTCCTCTGTGGGCTTCTTCTTCCCGAGTTCCTCCTTCGTGGGCTTCTTCTTCCTGTACTTCTACTTCGTGGGCTTCTTTCTTTTCGGATCCTCGCTTCCTCTCCTTGGTTACCTGCAAATGGGCACCGGGGGGTTCCCAGTAAGCCCACTCTGAACCTTAAGTAAGTATTAGCTTTAGAGAGAGGTAGTGAGCTTAGAGAGAGAGTGAGAGATTACCTTCAAATGAGGAGAGGAGGTCTCTATTTATAGAGTTCCTATTGAACCACCTCGGTTCCAGTGGTTTTCTGGTCCGGTTATGGCAGTTTCGTAATATAAGTTGGCATTGACCGTAAATAAGGTGCCTTTGACCCCGGTTCGAACAGATAGGTTTAAAATGGCTAAGTGTTGATATGTGGCCTCCAAGGACGAGTCCCGGGCAAAATATCGTCTGAGGGTAGGGGTCCAGGTAAGGGGGACTCGTCCGAACGGAGGGGGGGTACCCGGACGGGTACCCCTAGTGCCTTGCTCGGGTTTCCCGTGCAAGGGTCCATTTCTTTGGTTGTCCCCGAGTGGTTTATCCACTCGGGGCCTTCCCGAGTGGTTTTCGCCACTCGGGGTGTTTTTCGGGCCTACGTGCTGGGCCTCGGGTGTCCGTGTTCCAAGTTTCGAATTATATTCGGTTATGGCCAATTTATCGGGTCCAATTAGTGATAGCTTGGGCGTATAGCCAACAGGTATCACACGCTTCAGGCGTGAATATATATTTTTCATTATAATTCGTCCTACCGGGACGTTTTAAAATGGAGCATTTGCAGCCAGTAATTGACGTATAACTTTTAGGGTCTCGTAAAGTCACTAAATACTTGATTGGCAGTATTTGGAAATATTGATCTCTTTGAACTTCGTACTAATATTGTACAAGGATCTAAATTAGATAATAACACTTTCATTTTCAGTCAAATCTCTTTTCTGCCAGCTGCTTCTTTTCTCCCCCTAATGTTGGGAAGAAGTTGTTCATCAATGACAATCACCAATACTTGCATATATATCAGTCATTGTTCCCAATCAATTGTTTATATCAAACATATTTTCCCCAACATTCCAGTCTCATCTTTGTACTTTGTGGTTGAACAATTCAAATATATATCGCACATCATACAATTCATATATGGGTAATTTGTCTCTTCAACAAATGTTGGTTGTAATGGGGAGAAGTTATGATTTAACATTGGCTAGATGCACAATTATAATGCTGCTTTCATAATAGCAAGCATTTGTACTCAATTTTCTCTCATTGATAGAAATTTAGCTATTTGATTGTAGACTCTTTGTAACTTTAGGCTAAACTTGTAAACTTGGACATTTAATTTTCTGAATCTTGTATTAAATATAAAATTTCAATATTAGCATCATTCTTTGTTGCATAGTCTGGAAATTTTGCTCTTGCAAATCCATAATCAATGCACATGTGACCCAAATGTAGATGCATCTTTCAAAGTAATATCGTGGTCCACATGGCAGGTGAACGAGCCCATATTCACCTTTTATAATATAGTGAATCAATTTTATCCCAAACACGGTTGATGATGATCACATAATGAATTTTTCTTGAGAGCAAGTGTTGTAATGATTTATGGAGAATCTTTCAGGTTCTTCCAAATAATGTCTTGCGCATCGTAAGTGATCCATAATGGTCTGTAACCGGTCACGCCAAATATCATAGTATATGGGTAAAACTTCTGATTACCTCAATGTATCAGTAAACTTCTGGCCCTTAATAATATCATTTTTCAATTCAGACCCCAATTGGCAACATGGGCAAACATTCAGGCCCCTATTGTGTTCTTAACCCTAACTGATATGTATATCCTTCATATTTCCGTAAGAGATATATCATGTATCTCTTACAATATAATCCGCATGTTATTATTTTATTAATATTCATCATAATGATGATTGCGGAGTAATCGCGTTCTTTATAATAAAAATAAATGAATAAAGTATATGAAAGTATAAAAGTAATGTATAAAGTATAATGATATATTTATGATAAATGCTCGTAATTCATAATCTTTAGGATCATTTATAGCTCAAAATATTTTAGGATTTCATGATTCTTATTCATAGCTCAAGATCTCTAAAGATCTTTTGTTCATAACTCAAAATTTCTTAGGATTTTCATGATCCTATTTTCATCTTTTTAGATAGTTCATTTGAAATAATTCAGGATCTTCAGGATCTCTGTTCATATTTTAAGATCGTCAGGGATCTTCAATCTTATTAATTAATAATCCCACATAGTTAGGATTTTCGGGATCCTTTATTCATTTCCATATCTTTCTGGGATAAAAATATGTTCTTCATAACTCGTAGACTCCTAGGATCTTTAGGATCCTTTATTTATAATAATAATTCATGACTTCTTGGAATCTTCAGGATTCTTTATATATAACTCATGATTTACATGATTCTCTTTTCATACTTGAAGATTTTTACTTCATAAATACAACATTTCAGATCCTTTTTTTCTGTACATTCTAGGATCTTCCGGATCCTAAAATTAACAATCATTGAGTTTCTGAATAATTCTTGATCTTCTGGATCATTTTGTAATGAAATGTAATGAGAAAATATATTTATATATAAATAAAATGCAGTGCAATAAAGAAAGGTAACTATAAATACTGTAATGCAGAATTTAAAAGTAATATAAATATAAATATTCATAAATATTGATCTTTAGGATCGTAATATCAGATATTCAAGATACGATATTCATAAAGAATGCATTTTCCATAGTCATAATATCTCATATTTAATCATAATATAAGCAACAATTTTTTTTTCTTTTCACATAGGCCACTTTGCCTAGTGTCATTGCGCTTCATATGATCAAATCTCGCGGTGCATACAATCATTACTTTTCTGTTAGTGTCACCACGCTTCTCACAATTATCATTATTATAAATCAATTAAACTTTGCATTCTTTTCGTGCATTTTTTATTTGTATGAGGCATCATCGTTCTTTATCGATATTATGATGATGTTAAGTATTTCATCTATTTTAAAATCAACCATGTCCATGACCATGATAACTTTAGCAAATTTGTATTTGTACTCCAGAGTCATTATTACCATATATTACATCACTCATTTCAGGGAGTGCAAAATATTATCATAGTAATCATACATTGTAATACTCACTTAGGGGAGTATAATATAACATAAACTACAACACTCACTTCAGGGAGTAGAGTATATCATCTTTTTAATCGTAAATTGCAACGCTCACTTCAGGGAGTGAGGGATATCTAGTGGACGGTGCGTATAATTTTTGTTATTCAACAATTACATATAGAGATATCAAAGTATCGAGCATCCATGTGCTAAGCCATACTTCTTCTTTTTTTTGTGATAACTCATGTGCTACACACTCGCTTCAGGGAGTGGAGCATATCAATACATATACTTTATGTATGAAAAAAAACTTTCACATGTTTGTGTGTTAAACTCTATAAAAAAAAAATTTCTTAATCTTTTACCATTATGTTGTTTGCCACAAAAGTCGAGTCCACAAGATCCAACATATCGCGTGACTGAGTCTAGCAAATTCAACATATTCTTGAAACACAAATAATATTGATTAGAATATTAAATAATAAATAAAACTATATAATTGGAAATAGTTTAAAAACGACTACTTCCCTTTTTCTTGAACATTCATTCGTCGTTTGAGCATAGCTTGTTAGATGGTCTCCTAATATTCAGAATTTCCAATACATAGTTATTGTCGATATGAAGAAGACTTGCTATGATCCTTCTGAGGCTAGGTTATCCTTCGGTATAACCCCTTCTATAAACAATGCTCCAATCCACTATTCGATTTTTTTTCTAATATTAATTTCTACAAACATACACAACCCCACATCACATCAATCATAATCATTAGTATTATAAATTATAATACACATAAGAAGATTAAGACTAATATATAACATAAGAAGATTAAGACTAATATATAATATATATGTAGTATAGAAGTATAAGGACTTTATTGTTATATTTAGAAAGTTAAGGATGTTTTCTATTCACTATATTGTTATTACAGCTACTATAGATAGTTGTTTATTCACTGTAAATAATCAATCAATGAAGCATGGAGTTTAGAGAGATCCTCCGCCCTCTAGCTGTAACGATTCTTCTTATTCATCTTGTTCAATTCTATCTATCTTCAGTTTATCTTCATGGTATCAGAGCATAAGGCTCGTTTTCGTTTTCAGTATTGATTTCGATTTTAGATCCAATCTTGATTTAGATCGATCATCAGTAATATGGCAAATTCATCCACTCCACCTCCTCCTGTATCTCAATCTGCTTGGCCTCGTCTGGGTTCTACTCAAGCAGTACCAGATCCAATGGATGATAGATTTTATCTACATCCGTCAGATACCACGGGACATTCGTTAATTCAAGAAGATGAGAAACTCACCGGAGCTGGGAACTATCATAATTGGGTTCAAGCAATTTCTGAGGCTCTCCTCATGAAGAACAAGTTGTGTTTTTTCGATGGAAGCTGTGTCAAGGAATCCGTTGGAGAAGCAATGCATTTTCGCAGGGATCGATGCAACGCGATTGTGAAAGCTTGGGTAATTAATTATGTTGCTCGTGATCTCACTCAGGGATTGAGGTATGTTCCCACTGCTCGGTTAATCTGGGAATAATTGCGCCAGCGATTCAGTACTATTGATGGAACGCGTGAATATCATTTAGTTCGTGAGATCTATTCCATGACGCAAGGAACTCTCACAATTGCTAAGTATTATCAGAAGCTTAAGGTTCTATGGGATGAATTGACTATTGTTGATGATGATTGGATGTGTGGAGATTGTTCTATTTCACCCAAAGCCTTAGCTAGAAAAGATAAGCAGAGATTGATTCAATTCCTTATTGGATTAAACGACACATATGCTGTTGTTAGATCAAATTTGTTGATGCTCAGTCCTTTGCCTTCATTAAATCATGCTTATTATGTATTGATGCAAGAAGAGAACCAACGTTTGGTCTCTGCTTCTATTGGAGGACATGGTAATCCGATGCCAATTCATGCTGCTGGAGATTCTGTTGTTTTGTATTCTGCTTGTTCTAGTCCTGGAGGAACAACTCATTCTAATCACAAAAATGATGGTGGACCTCGATATAATTCAAATAATAACCAGGGAAACAAGATGAGGAGGGTTCTGATGTGCACGTATTGTGGAAAAAGGGGTGGACAAATGTTGGGCCAAGCATGGTATTCCAGAAGAGGTTAAAAGAAGGTAGAAGGCTAATGTTGTTACTGCTGGTTTGATAGGACCAGATAATGCATATTCATCTCAACATGTGCCTACACCTTTTCCTGCTATGTCTGCAACTATGTCTGCACCCTTTTCTGCTATGTCTGCACCTATGTCTACACCATTTTCTGCTGTGCTTGCACCTATGAATGTTGTGTCTACACCATTTCCTGCTATGTCTGCATCCAATTCTAATCAATACACGGGAGACACACCCCTTTCCTCTGCTAGTGTTAATCATGTTATGACAGTACTTCTTTTGCTGCACTTATTCATGAACATGCTACATCTAGATTTTGGATTGTAGATAGTGGAGCCACTAATCACATGAGTTGTCGTGTTGACTGGTTAACTGATATTGAGGTGAACAATTCATTAACCAGACATGTTACTTTACCAACTGGGCAATCAGCTTCTGTTGCTCACATTCGAAGCTGTTCTATTGATGGAATTTCTCTCAAACATGTCCTTCATGTCCCTGAATTTCAGTATAACTTGATTTCTGTATCTCAACTATGTAAGGACAATCAATGCTCAGTGATTTTTTCTTCTAATTGCCTTGTACTACAGGACCACTCCAATGGGGAAAGGGTGGTGTTTGGTAAAAGAGTTGGTGGACTCTATTTGCATCAGGGAGAATCAAAGATGGTGTTTCAAATTGAGATGAATGATGAAATGACTCTTTGGCATCATCGACTGGGGCATTTACCTTCTCCAAAGCTGCAGAAGTTACTATCTAGTAATAATTATAAGTTTTCAGAACTCAAAGATTGTGTTGTATGTCCTTTGGCGAGACAAACACGATCTCCTTTCTCTCTTAGTGTTACTAGATCAGACAATCCCTTTGATCTAGTTCATATGGATTTATGGGGGCCTTACAAAGTGGCTACTTTTGATGGTTTTCGATATTTCCTTACAGTGGTGGATGATTGTACTAGGTCAACTTGGATTTTTCTGTTGAAATATAAGGATGAAAACATTTTATATGTGAAGAGTTTTTTGGCTATGGTTGCTACTCAGTTCAAATCGAAAGTCAAAATTTGTCGAAGTGACAATGGGACAGAGTTCTTAAACTCCTCAATTAAAGAATTATTCACACAATCTGGTATTATTCAACAAACCAGTTGTGTAGGAACCCCGCAACAAAATGGAATAGCAGAGAGAAAACATCGCCACCTGCTTGAAGTAGCAAGAGCTCTAAAGCTTCAAGCGGCTATCCCAGACAAATTTTGGGGTCTCTGCATACTTACTGCGTGTTACCTAATCAACATTATGCCTTCAAGTGTTCTCAAAGATCAATCTCCTTTTGAAGCTCTTTACAGGAAGAAGTTTGATCTGGCTCATCTGCGTGTGTTTGGGTGTTTGAGTTTTGCATCAAACTTTCAAAGCAGTGACAAGTTTGGCCCTCGTTCTACAGTCTCTGTCTTCTTAGGGTATTCTCCTACTTAGAAAGGCTACCGCCTCCTTAATTTGCAGACAGGAAACATCTTTACCAATAGATATGTTATCTTCAAAGAGCACATTTTTCCATTCAAAATGGATAGAACTCAGCTTCTTCATACTGAACAACACTCTCCTATTTTCTGGGACGATGCAATAGCTGGGCAGTACTCCTTCATAGTAATTTTAATGAAGGAAATGATTATGGATCTACTAGCTCTTCTCAACCTTCTGCTTTTCCACAATCTCCTCATTCTGCTACTGGGAGTACTCCTTCCCTTGATATGCAGCAAGCACATGATGCTGCACCTTCTTCTCCACCATTAAGGAGGTCAACCAGGTCTAGACATCTTCCATCCTGGTCTAGTGATTACATATTCTCATGTGGTGATCTGGATTATACAAAATTCAGTCATGATTACTGCTGTTTTTTGAGCACTATAAACAAAGTTCACGAGCCAGTGACTTTCCAGGATGCTTCTTCTGATTCTTCTTGGGTCACTGCCATGAAAGAAGAAATTGATGCCTTGCAGGCTAATAAAACTTGGGTGTTAGCTGATCTTCCTCCTGATAAACAACCCATAGGCTGCAAAATGGGTATATAAAGTTAAATACAATCCAGATGGGACAATTGAGCGTTACAAGGCACGCCTAGTAGCTAAAGGTTACACTCAAAAGGCTGGAAAAGATTTTAAAGACACATTTTCCCCGGTTATCAAGATGGTGACAGTGAGGACATTCTTGACTATTGCAGCAGCTCATTCATGGCCCTTATACCAAATGGATGTGAGTAACGCTTTTCTACAAGGAGATCTCGAGGAGGAGGTTTACATGGACATACCACAAGGTTTTGAAGGTCTAGAAACTTCATGAGAAAAGAAATTTTGCAGGCTCTTGAAGTCTTTATATGGACTGAAACAGGCATCTCGACAATGGAACATAAAGTTAACTCAGTCATTGCTGGATAATGGTTATGAGCAAAGCAAGTTTGACTACTCCTTATTCAGTAAATTTGAAGGTAGCAAACAGGTTCATCTGCTTGTATATGTTGACGATCTTTTGATTAGTCGTTCAGATTCTCAGATGATCACTGATCTGAAAAAGGTTCTGAATTCTCATTTTAAGGTCAAGGATTTGGGAAATTTGAAATACTTCCTTGGGCTAGAGGTGACTCGATCAAGCAGTGGCATTGTTCTAAACCAACGGAAATATGCTATGGAATTGATTGAAGAAGCGGGAATGGGGAAGGCAAATCCAGCTGATACTCCAATGTAACAAAAATTACGATTGGCATCCATTCAGTACGATCAAGCATTCAAGCTCAATGAATCTGATTCACCTCTCACGGATGTTGAGTTCTATCGAAGAATTGTTGGCAGGTTGTTGTACTTGACAATGACACGTCCAGACATCGGTTATGTTGTTCAAACTCTTAGTCAATTTGTTCATGAGCCAAAGAAATCACATCTAGAGGCAGCACGAAGGGTTGTGAGATACATTAAAAGCAATCCAGATCAAGGCATATTTTTTGCTGCAGATAACAATATGAAGACTATTACAGGATATTGTGATAGCGACTGGGGAACTTGTCGAGTTACTCGAAGATCTATTTCTGGATATGCAATCAAGCTTGGTAGTAGCATCATCTCGTGGAATTCAAAGAAACAAGACACCGTTTCTCGATCAAGTGCAGAGGCGGAATACAGAAGCATGGGCTCTGCACTTTCTGAATTAGTATGGATAAAAAGCCTACTTGATGAGCTCAAGATTTCGGTTGATTTTCCAGCTACTCTTTACTGTGATAACAACGCAGCTATACAGGTTGCTGGAAATCCAATGTATCACGAACGAACTAAGCACATCGAGATCGATTGCCACTTTGTGAGAGGTCAAATGCAGAAAGGAGTGGTGATGCCCATACGTATTGATTCGAAATGTCAAATTGCAGACATCTTGACAAAGGCTTTACCCAAGGAGTTACATTATGACTTGCTCTGTGGTTTTGGTGTCATCGATTTATTTCAGAAGGAAGGAAAGAAGAATACTGCATAAATTGGGGGGAATATAGAAGTATAAGTACTTTATTGTTATATTTAGAAAGTTAAGGATGTTTTCTATTCACTATATTTTTATTACAGCTACTATAGATAGTTTTTTATTCACTGTAAACAATCAATCAATGAAGCATGGAGTTTAGAGAGATCCTCCGCTCTCTAGCTCTAACGATTCTTCTTATTCATCTTCTTCAATTCTATCTATCTTCAGTTTATCTTCATGCAGAGAGTAGCGCATGTTCTTTTATCTTCCTCATTTAGTGTCTCAGTCGACGGCATTATGAATTGGTGGGTTAGTGGATGCTTTGTGGTGGTAAGTTCGGAACTTTGCTGTAGAAAAAAAAAACAGAATAAGAAAATAGACTCAAGGTCGAGCAATTTCGTGCTGATAACGTGTTACAAAACAGTGTTATAAGAATAAACCAAATACAAGAGTAATATATGATATAAAGAGAGCAAGTTTTTGGATGATCTATTCTCATGTACAAGAGCTCTCTGTTATATGCTTAGATAATCTTGTAGAGTAAGAATCTTGTAGGAGAAGTTATATTCTAGGAGAAGTTATATTTTTAGGGAAGTTATTATATTCTTGGGGGTCAATAACCTGGGAGAGGTCTGAAAATTGGCTCTTGTGAATTTGAGAGGTCTGAAGATTGAAATGGTGATAACAGAGGTCTGAAGTTTCGACTTGTAGATAATAGAGGTCTCCGTTAGTTTTTTCCGTTAAAACTGACGGAAGTTGGTCATGTCATGGCATGTGACCAGAAATAAAATAAAATTCCAAAAATACCCTTCTTGAATCTCACATGCTTGAATGAAAAGACGAAAATGCCCTTAAGGCCACCACCCAACTCCGGCGACCACCACTAACAGCTCCGGCGACAACCACACATCTCCGGCGACCACAACCCGACTCCAACGACCATCACCCAACTCCGGCGACCACAACCGCGGCCTCGATTGGGCCCAATCGGTGTCGGCGGCTCCAATTGGGCCCAAATCGGAGCCACAAAGCTCTGATCCGAGCTCGGTGGCTCCGATCGGTGCTCTGTGGCTCCGATTTGGGGCCACAGAGCTCCGATTTGGAGCTCTGTGGCTCCGATCTGGGGCCACAGAGCTCCGATCGGAGCTTTGTGGCTCCAATTTGGGCCCAATTGGGACCGTGGTGGCGGTCGTCGGAGTTGGGTGGCGGTCGTCGGAGTTGGGTGGCGGTCGTCGGAGTTGTGAGTGGTGGTCGCCGGAGTTGGGTGGTGGCCGGCCGGAGCCGTGGTGGTGGCCGGAGTTGGTTTAGGTTTAAATTATGGACAGTAATATTATTATCATTTCATCTTTATATTAATTAAACTTTTTATTAATTCAAATATTACAAAAGGGTATTTATGAAATTTCATGCGGTTCTGTTAAATTTGACAGAAAATTTGGACGGAAAACCTAAAAATCACAAAGTCCAAACTTCAGACCTCAGTTATCACCATTTCAATCTTCAGACCTCTCAAATTCCCAAGGGCCAATCTTCAGACCTCTCACAGGTTATTGACCTTATTCTTGGAGAACAAGAATATTGTACATGATATATACACAATATTGAACATCCATAAAATATATCCACAACAAAGATAAGTTTGTTATTTTAAAGGAGTACAATTTTTTGGATTATGGAATGAATTTAGATAAAATCGGATTGTGATTTTGATCTGTATATGGAAAAAAAAAAAATTGGTTTTGTTCAATTTGAAGAATTTGTCTTATTTTGAACTAATTCTCACGAAACCTGCATATTAGATGCATGTGAGACTTTCGGATTGCTAGACAATCCGGGTAGGTCCGGATTACCGACATACTCTGCGCGCTTATCCCGATTATTTTGCCAAGTACGAGAAGTCAGTGCGCGCATAGTCCACCTTGATGATGGTATACGTTTTCCTTTATACCGGCATCAAACCATTCAAAACCGGGCACCATCCTTTGGTTTCCTATAAATAGGGACCTAGGTTTCCCATTTTAAACAATTCCCTCATTCTAGCTTTTTGAGCTCTGATTTCTCTCTAAAGACTTTCTCTCTCAAAAAATCGTGACTTGAGCGTCGGAGAGGGCCCAACCAGCATCCCCCCTTTTCCACGCTGGTTACTGCCCCTTGTGCAGGACCCGGAGTTCGAGAGATCAAAGTCGGGAAGTTGAAGTCCGGTTCGAGGATCGTGTCTCAAGGTCTGCAACGTGCAGACAGATACCCGTTCCTGTGCACGCATCCAGAGCCCGTTCGTGGGAGAGAAGCCCGAAGTTACCCAAGTGGATGCGAACATAACATTTGGCGCCGTCAGTGTGATTTGAACAAAAAGCCATTCCATACCGCAAGCTATGACAGGAAGACGAACGAAGAAGGCGGGTGCAAGCAAGCCGAAGCTGACAAAAAGCCAACCAGGACCTTCTCACATTCCACACGCAGAGTCTACCGCCTCATCCGTGCCAACCGCAAACGTGCCTTCCGCACAGCACGGTCCCGAAGTTCAGAATAATGCATCAGCACACGAGTTCGAGCGAAGGACGGGGATCAATGAAGAGTTCCCATACGGGATGCCAGCTGACAGAGTGCAGCAGCAAGCTATGGCACGCAATCAACCTCTTCCTGATGACGTCAGTCCACCGGAAGAAAGAAGAAATCATGTTCGTTAGAAGAAAACAGCAGCCAACAAACAGAAGCAGGCATCAAGTCAGCAGGATCATTTGCACGTGCATAAAGACATGTTCGCTGCATCCTCCATGCCAACAAGTAGTGTGCCTTCCGCACAGCATGGCCTTAAAGTCCAAAATACAGCATACATTGCATCCCATCCGGAAAAGATGGCAAACGTACATATGATCCATGGAAAATTTGATGCTAAAAGCGAGAAGTCATACAAGCAAGAAGTGTACGTTGTAAAGACAATGCACAAGTCCCATGATACCAACATGGAATATGTCGACATAAAGGAGGCCGTCATAAAGGATGCCGCCTTTGAAGATGTCATTGGTTTTTCATCAAATGACAAAGAGCACATTGCGTACCACGACGCCTTGGTCATAACCACGCAGAAGCCGACAAGAAGTCGACTTGGATCCTCCCACATGCCTGTTGCCACTTCCAATGCTTTCTTCATGCCAACAAGAAGTGCATCCTTCGCACAGTATGACCAAGGAGTCCTCCAATACAAAGGTGTCAACCCGCCACCACCTCTGCCACCAATCAACGGACAAGTCGAGGAGACAAGAACAAAGTCCCGAGTCACAAGTCATCAAGACACACCGCACCAAAGAATAGGGGGGCAATACACGGAAGGTACCTTCCAGTACCAACAACCAAGGCAAGGAGCTGCACGCTCATACAACCTGTATGTGAAAGCACAACACCAAGAAGGGGTATGGAAACAACCTCCCGCTCAAAAATACACAAGGAAGGTTCTTCCACGAGGACAAGCCAAGACGATGCCGACATCCGTCACAAGGAGGGACGGAAAAAACTTGTTAATGACGATGATGTCCCAATCACAGGACTTACAACAAGAACCTTGAAGGCAATAATTGAGAAAATGATAGATGCTTCCTGGGAAAAGAGACAACCGCAAGAAAAGAGGCCATTCCAGTCAGACGTCCAAAGGCTCAAAAAGACCAATCTCGCCAAATGTGTTCCATTGAACACACCGCTGTCCGTCATCTTGAAAGAGATAAAGGAGACCAAGCTGTGGAAAAAGCCCTCTAATTTCCACAAGGGCCCATTGGGAAAAGATGAAAGCAAATGGTGTGAAAATCACGAAGTGTATGGCCACGAGACGGAAAGCTGTGTTGGATTAAGGTTTCATGTAAACAGCTTAATCTTAAAAGGAGAAATGAAGAAGTATATCGACCAAGGGAATAATCATCAAAAGAAGTCTCATGTGGAGTCATTAGGAAAAGGCAAAGGAAAAAGAAAGGGCGAATGATAATCCACCTCTCGCCAAGCGCCGAAAAAACAACGTCATTCATGGAACCAATTATGACAACTTATACAGTCTTTGGAGCACGAAGGTGGAGGAAACAAATTTCAAACTCTCGGAAAACAAACTTCACCGTCCACTTGAGCCAATGACTGCCTTCATTGGCAAGAACGTTGAAGAACGATGCAAGCACCATAAAACTGGGGGGCATAACACCAACATTTGTTCATCCACAAAGGTTGAGATTGAAGAGCTCAACACGCTAGATGCACTAGGAACTATGTGGCACGAGGCAGAATCAACTTGCCGACAAATCACCTATGAAGACGTCAAACACATCATCAATCCCTTTATCTCCATTTTTGCATATCTACTTTATGTCTTCTTAGATTAAGTACAACTTATGTTTATTAGCCTTAGTACTTTTCAAATGGAGCGATCAGTAGACGCCTTCCTGTAATCCATTTTACGAACTCCAAATATCTAATGAAGGTTAAATCTACTTTCGTAGGTACATTACTATATCATGCATAATACCTTGGAATAACGCCAAGTAACAACTACACACATATTAATTGCGTCAACAACACAAGCTATCACACTAGGAACAACAAATGGCTTAGGCCATACAACATCCCCCATGCAACGGAGCCTCAAGCATTCTATACGCACAAGACTAAAAATCGTGCTACAATAATAAATAGACGGGGGCACACCCAAGTGACAACGTCATCAACATTGTGGAAGATAGGAATTCAGGATACGCTCCTATGTTATACGCACGCCTGTGCCAAACCCATCACAAGAAAAGAGTTAAAGAATTATTTCCAACATCCAGCAAGTTTAACCTTGTCAAGAACACAAGAAGGATCGTACCACTCAAAACGTACACCGACAGCGAAACCTAATCTTCGGCCAAAACAAAGGAGAAGATGAGAATTCCACAAGTATAACATCTCTCAACCATATGCACGATCGTCATACAGACACAACCTCGGGAAGAGTCACAAGTGTATGAAGAAACACATCAAATAAACCCAGGCCCCTTGAAAGTGAACACATGAAGCATACATCGCAAAACCAGCACGTTAAATTCAACACCGCCCAATGTGCAATAGGAGAAGGAGAGCAACAACTCCAAATCGGCGTTCTATTTGTGATCGTAGAAAAGCTTGACGCATATAATGGAATCCTAGGGTATACAACCATGAACAAGTGGGGTATGATAAGCTTCAACATCACACCAAAAGATCAAGTTTCCAACAAAGGCAGGAATTGGTGAAATAAAGGGAGATCAGCAGCTATCAAAAGGCTGCTACAAGGTTGCACTCCAACATAATGTCAAGACAAACAATAGCGGAATTCCCGTCATTGATGAAAACCCAAGGGTAGATCATGCACGTCCTGCTCTTGTTGAAGCATTACAAGAAATCAAGATAGATGAGCCAGAAAAGATGGTCCGAGTAGGCGCATCACTGTCAGAAGATAAAGTAATAGAAACCATCAGGAAACAGCGGTACGACTGCGAAGCGACTTGGGGGACACCAAGCTGACAAGTTCTCGGCATTCCACCGAAGTGAAGAAACGAATAATTGCAAGAACACGCAGTACCATTCTTCTAAGAAGGAAACACCAGGCAATGATCATATATAGGCATGTACATCATGCTAAGGAGGCATCAACGCGTATGAACTAGAGGACGCATACAAAAATGCATAGTCACTGTTCATACATACATATTCACAATCACATATAGCGGGTGATACTTGGAAAAGCTCCTTTCCCGACATATGCGCACATGTCACGACCCGCACCTATCGCGTCCACACTTAGGGAAGTTTCCTGCACAAACAAGGAGTCCTTGTATCAGACTCCTTTACTTTATCTATTATATGCATTACTAAAAGGAAAATTTCATAACTCCATATTTGTGCATACTTGTAAACATTGCAACTATCTAACAAAGCGCAACTCTGTTCGTAGGTACATACTACACTATGATTACTACATTGGAATTATGCCAAGTAGTAACCTATGCACATAATATCTACTTCAACAATACAAGCTAAGCATTATGTTCAAGGAGGGATTTATGGCATACAACGCCAACATATCTATTATCTACACCAACAGGGAGTTTATTTCTCCATCCATAACGGCGTCTATCTCAAAAAGGCGTTCACTCAGGAACAACATCAACAACATACAATGCCTTGGAAGAAAACCAAAACCTATTCTAAAGTGACATGGTGCAATATCCTCCTTGTAGGGACAAAATGCATGTTCACATCTATCAAAAATAACATGTTGCGACATCCTTTTCAAAAGAGCAAACCCCATGTTTACTTCTAAAAAATGGCATGTTGTGAAATCCTCTGGGAAAATCCTCATGTTCATAGTCATTCCCTGAATAAAAACAAGATGCGGCAAATACATTATGGGACTGATCACCCTACCGTGGCGGAAATCCTCTTAATAGACGACAACCCCACACACTAAAAGTATGTAAACTCTCTTAAGGGTTCATACACCATGAAGACTTATGCCTGAAAAAGGATAGCTTCATGTTATACGCTTATAAAAGCAAAACTTGTACAAAACTCATCAAACTTACAAGTCGAGTCATGTATAACGTTATCTTGCTCTTTAGCATATAACGCCAAAACAACAAAATCAGCAAGAAGTATCTTGCAACAACGTCGCCTTAGAGTGGAACTAAGAGACGGTATAAACTTAAGTCTTGCTATGTCAAGACGACACTGCTACATGTCAAAGGCCAAGTGCCAAGTACATTACTACCTGCAATGCTACAAGTACTAAGTGTACATAACACCCTGCAATGCGCAAGTCGCAACATCGTATGTTCTATCCATCACAACAAAGAGTTAAATCCTATCATGCAAGTCCAATACATATGGACAATGAAAATAACGGAAGGTACGAAATATTAATAACAAGTTATCACATGTTTATTACTATTGAAAACAGGTCCAAGTGATGAAATACCATTCAAGCAAAGGCATAAACAAAGATTTATCGAAAACCTCAAAACAACATCAACTCATTCACAAAGGGTTCAACATGCTATAAACAGACAGCCTGACACCAACCAAGAGATAGCATCATCTCCAAGGATCTATGGCAAAGAGTTCATAATGACAACATCAAATGCAATGTCGTCATCCGCACAAAAGACACGGCAAGAATGGTTGCTTCAACTTCAATACGACATAGCTCTTCAACTTAAGCGCGACAATCAGCAATGCATGCATCAAAATCAGTCGTCTTTAAGATTAAGTTTCAAGTGTGAAGAAGTAAACAACGCTTACCTCAATGGGAGGAACGCTCCTCCTTGGGCCGGTCCCTCGACCGGGGGGCAGAAGGCACCACCGCACGACCCTCAACTCTATTCCCTTTATCGCAAGAAGGAGTTAGCACGGTCGTACTCGGCATAAAGAACTTAGAATCGTTCGAGGAACGCGCCCTACGTCGGATCTTTTGAAAATTGTTCTAAAGCCAGGAACTGCAACCACGCGTTCAGCAACATGAAAGCAACAACTTGGAAAATTAACAAGTTCAAAGAAGATACAAGGAGGTGCCTTACTCACAAGTCCTTTACCGCGACCATGTCCGGAGACTCCAGAGTAGCGGGGGCAATTGAACGGACATTCCTTCCAACAAGAGGATTACTGTATACATCGGCTATCTGCAAAGACGAGCTTTTTCCATCAGTCCGACCTACATTACAACATGATACAAGTCATAAAGATCATCAACATACCAAATCTTCAGAAGGACGTATATGTGTACCGACATCAATTAATCAAGCAAGGATATCAACATCTAAACTTGGTGTATTATTTAGCTGCTCAACCATGTCGACATCCGAACACAGAGTTACTCGCAGAATGGAAATATTAGACTTACTCATGAAAATAGCCGTGGGAAGATTAATTCCGACAAGAAGATAGCAAGATCTGATATCCTGAAAAATGCAACCAACAATCCAATCAGTGCGCAAACAAGCATCAACACTTATGTAAACATTTATGCAATGGACGCTCCATGTGAGATAACTATGTACGCAATGACCTAATAATCTTCGTGTAACAAGTAACAACCATCATACAAGGAGGGGCAACCCTCTCAACACATCGACTTCCATGACGACATCGAGCTCGTACTCGCAGCATACATAATTACAAGGACAAAATATTTCCTAAGTGTTTCCATGTACGTACATACATGTCGACAAGGATGGATGTCGACAAGTGAGGAATATTTTCTAAGTGTTTCCATGTACGTACATACATGTCGAAAAGGATGGATGTCGACAAGGATGGATGTCGACAAGTGAGGAATATTTTCTAAGTGTTTCCATGTACGTACATACATGTCGACAAGGATGGATGTCGACAAGCAAGGAATATTTTCTAAGTATTTCCATGTACGTACATACATGTCGACAAGGATGCATGTCGACAAGTGAAGAATATTTTCTAAGTATTTCCATGTACGTACATACATGTCGACAAGGATGCATGTCGACAAGTGAAGAATATTTTCTGAGTATTTCCATGTACGTACATACATGTCGACAAGGATGCATGTCGACAAGTGAAGAATATTTTCTAAGTATTTCCATGTACGTACATACATGTCGACAAGGGAAGAATATTTTCTAAGTATTTCCATGTACGTACATATATATCGACATGGATGCATGTCGATAAGGGGAGAATATTTTCTAAGTGTTTCCATGTACGTACATACATGTCGACGAGGATTGATGTCGACAATGGGAGAATATTTTCTAAGTGTTTCCATGTACGAACATACATGTCAATTAGGATGGATTGCATGCATCAAGTAGCTATTATCAACTTCTACACAATACCTCCTAAGCACTCCTACGACGCTTATCGACAAAGCTCATACGACGACATCTATGGTAACAAGCATTAGATATTGTTAAAATATTTTCTAAGTGTTTTAGCATGCTTGCAGAAAATGGCCAATGATCAACATACGACGCTCAAAGCACATTGTCTAGCTTACCATTACCCATATACAACAATCAAGGATCATGTCCGAACAACTATCCATCATCAACATCAAGCATGCAAAAACGATGACTAAAGCATGGAGCAACATGACGGCAATGAATACTACGCACAAGGGAAGTATAACAATCTATTTATGCTTTTCTAGAAATTTCCAGCACTTAGAAAATTTTTGTCCAATTTGGAAAGCTAATTACTCTAATGCATTTTATCAAACACCTTATGTGCATGTTAAGGTGACTACACACATGATGATTTCAAGATCGAATTAAGGTTAAACGAAGTCACGAAATGTCCAACCATGTACGGAATTGAACTCACCAACACGAAGCGAGTTCGAATTTGTTCGAATTGACACGTGCCACACCGGAAAATCACGCGCGGCCACCTCCAAGATTTCGCGCCGTCGTGGATCTAGTCAGGCGCCGCCAATCTCTCTTCCACGTGCCGTCGACCTTGCTCCCTCCCTTGGCCGGAATCCAATTGATATCAACTATGGTGTGTCAACCCCAAATTTATGATCTCAACATCTTCATCAAGAGTGGAGAGCTTTTTGGGAGATTTATCTATAAAGGATGTAAGATAATAAGTACTCTCTCTCCTAATTTTCACTAATAGTGCCTACACCATGTGCTAAGGACTAAACCTTCATGTATTTTCATATAAGTCCTTAACAACCTTTACAAGCATCTTTGCATTTCCTCTATGTTCATATTACATACATATTACACAATGCTTCATGACATACTACACGTAATTACTATTACATATTACGTACATAGAATTTATCATGCATGATTCTTATTTATGATCGTTACATGGTTATTTTTGTAATCTAAGTATAAATTTCATGTTTACATCATGTCTCACGTTTACACCGTGCTTCATGATTACGTACATGCTCTCCAATTTTATATTGTTCTAAGTGTTTTGCTTATTGCATGATTACGTCATCTATTTGTTATATCGTCATCTACATGTTGACAACGTGTTATATGCTTACGTCATGTCCCATGATATTATCACGTTGTATAATTATTTATTATTACAAGTATTTCACTCATTACATGATATTGCGAATATAATTGCATGTTGTTATACGCATATTATCCGCTACGCTAACCCTACAGATCACGTACATACGGCGGAAAATTAAAGTTGGTCAACTTTATGATCCCTACACTCGAATTGACAAACAGTCCACCCTTGAGGTCAGTACCGAACCTAAATTGGATGAATATCTTATATTAAAAAGAGTCAAGCATGGGTTTTGAACCGCTACTTGACTCGGGGGCAAGTGTTAGATATCTGTCCAATTCGGGTTCGTATTTACATTTCGGGCCTCGCAAAATACTTCAAAACCCGTAAAATAACTCTTCCGCGGACACCCAAGTCCAAAACGGTCCGGAATACGCGCAGTACCCTGACCGGGGGACTTCCGGATTGCCTTAAGGCAATCCGGGTAGGTCCGGATTACCGACATACTCTGCGCGCTTATCCCGATTATTTTGCCAAGTACGAGAAGTTAGTGCGCGCATAGTCCACCTTAATGACGGTATACGTTTTCCTTTATACCAGCATCAAACCATTCAAAACCGGGCACGATCCTTTGGTCTCCTATAAATTGGGACCTAGGTCTCCCATTTTAAACAATTCCCTCATTCTGGCTTTTTGAGCTCTGACTTCTCTCTAAAGACTTTCTCTCTCTAAAAATCGTGACTTGAGCGTCGGAGAGGGCCCAACCAGCATCCCCCCTTTTCCACGCTGGTTACTGCCCCTTGTGCAGGACCCGGAGTTCGAGAGATCAAAGTCGGGAAGTTGAAGTCCGGTTCAAGGATTGTGTCTCAAGGTCCGCAACGTGCAGACAGATACCCGTTTCTGTGCACACATCCAGAGCCCGTTCGTGGGAGAGAAGCCCGAAGTTACCCAAGTGGAAGCGAACATAACAGATGACAAGGTGGACTGATCTGCGGTCATGTGTCTAAGCTCAGTAGATCGAGTTACATAACGTTTATTTTATTTGGAAGAAATTTTCAGGTATTGTTGGGCTGAATCAATACGGTGATATATTGGTTCTTATATTTATCAAAAGTGGAATTTTGGTTCTAAGTTCAAACTAGCCCTTAATTATTTGAAACTAATGGACTATGTATTTTGTGTTTTGCATGTATAATGACGTTCATACAAGCGACACGATATGGTGGTATTTTGGATGACAAAACGTTGAAGCTAAATCACCAAAGTCGAAGGTGTCGAAATGGAGGATGGCAACAGAGAAAGTCATTCGAAATGACTATGACATGCAATAAGAACCATACTTGTCTGAGGACCGCGGCAATCTAATGACCATTATTGATTACATGGCGGTCTTATGACCATGGGTTTAATGATCAATGATTGTTGGATTTCGACTAACCTCGACCGTCCGCTCGTCGGTTCATTGTTTTGAACACTCGACCGTCCGTTCGTCGGGTCATGCGTTAGTCCAATTTTGATATCCTGAAATGAACTTGAACTCAACAACCGACTCATGATACCTGCACAAAGGGATGAACCAGGCTTTTTCCCGGTATCCCCCACCGAAGCTTAAGTTAGTCCTCAGTAAACAAGTCTAAGAACTGCTATATGTATTATCATATCAAAGAGTATGTAAAGAATGAAAACAGATATTGAGTTATATTTATAGGGGATGACCCATATGGAAACCGGCTTATGTATTTATGATACACTGTGTCTCTTGTATGGAAAGTTGTCTATGCATACATTTCTTTTGGAGGGGAATTACATATTTAGACTAAGTCAATGAACCTTTGTCATTTATCTACTTGGAGAAGATAGGAGACCGATCACTTACATCGAGACGATTCTTAGTTATTATGTAGATGTGAAAGGGGAGAGGGGACGATCCATTCTCTCTATGGAGAGAGATCTTCCTCCTCTCCATAGGAGAGAGACGGACCTCCTCTCCATAGGAGAAGGGCCGACCCCCTCTCTTATGGAGAGGGGTCATCCCTCTCTCCTATGAGAGGGGCCGACCCCCTCTCTTATGGAGAGGGGTCGTCCCTCTCTCCATAGGAGAGGGGACGATCCTTCTCTTATGGAGAGGGCTCGTCCCCCTCTACATAGGAGTTCTCCTTTAAAAGAGGGAATCGTTTTCCTCCCTATGGGAGAAGAGACAATTCCCCTCCTTTTGGAGAGGTATCGTCTACTTTCCCTAGGAGAGGGTTCGTTTACTCTTATTTACCTTTTTGACGGTCCACATTAGACATATCCATTATTTACCTCCAAGGCTGATGTAGACTTCGTCTACGTTAGACTCTATCATGTAATGGAAATTTAAATTCATCAAGTATCTTCAAAATTTGTAAATTTCCCAATACGAGTATATACAAACATATAAGAATTTACTAAGTCGTTCCTCTTTTTGACGAAGAGGTTTATCAATACCTTCATTTTTTTGATGGAGAGGTTTATCAACCTTCATCTTTCTGACGGAGATATTTATCAACCTTTTTCTTTTTGACAAAGATGTTTTTTATTTCCGTCTTTTTGACAGAGATGACGGAGGGATTGTCGATCTTCGTCTTTTTGGCGAAAACTATAGAGCGGTCGCCGACCTTCATCTTTTTTACGGAGGCGATGGAGGGCTCGTCGACCTTCGTCTTTTTGACGGAGAGGTCGTCAACAACTCCTTTATGACTATGAAAAAGATAATAACTTAACTTCTTTATAATATTTGGTGTTACTTTAATCATACGATTCTAGATGTAACCTTTTTGAAAGAGCCACATGCTCGTCTCATTATAAATGAGTGCAACTGTCTGCACCCTCTTTAGATCATTATCCGCCATTTGCCACCGAGACTATGTATGCTGTGCCTTGATAACTACTTAGACTTTTAAAAATGTCGTGTGCCGATGTCAATTTACGGAGAGGTTTTCATTCAATTAAGTCATGTATCCTCATGTCAAAAGGGTGTACTGTCTGTGACATTCTTGGGGGCAGTGTTCATCCTTTGCCCCCAGTTAAGAGAGGGTTTGGTTGTAATCTTCGTGGTTGTCTTGATGAACAGGATTGATTTGCACATTGTTTGGTCTTTTTCAAACTTAGCATGTCATAAGCACGACTTCTGCTTTTCTTTATGAGTATTTATTTATGCCGATGCGATAGTAGGATTTTTGTTCCACCATACTTTGACGAGCTTATTTACAAGAAGAAGATGATGATAACCCTTCATTCGTCTGATGCGAGTGAATCCAATGTTGATATGAAAGTCCCTCTTAGATTGTTCTTTATGATCGGCCAGCTTTATGAAATGAGGTTTTAATGGATTTTGTTGACCAATGGCGGTTCGTCTACATAGCTTGTTCGTCTTATCGGAACTATCTTGTAGTAAATTTGGGTAATCGTTTCTTTGGACGAACACCTATGGGAGGGTGGTTCGTCCACCAACCTTTTCATGTAAAATATTACTCTCTTGGAGTATTTTATGGATGATCGTCTCTTTGGACGATCGATTATGAGGGGTGGTCCGTCTACCAACCCTTATACTACTCTCTTGGAGTTTTTATGGACAATCCTCTCTTTGTACGATCGACTATGGAGGGTGGTTCGTCTACCGATCCTTATATCATTATTTGGGATATTGTATGGATGATCGTCTCTTTGGATGATTGACTATGAGGGGTGGTCTGTCTACCAACCCTTATATTACTCTCTTGGAGTATTTTATAGATGATCGTCTCTTTGGACGATCGACTATGAGGGGTGGTCCTTCTACCAACCCTTATATTACTCTCTTGGAGCATGATCGTTTCTTTGGACGATTGACTATGAAGGGTAGACCGTCTACCAACCCTTATATTCATCTCTTGGGGCTTTTATGGACGATCGTCTCTTTGTACGATCGACTATGGATGGCGGTTTGTCTACCGACCCTTATATTATTCTTTGGGATATTTTATGGACGATCGTCTCTTTGGACGATTGACTATGAGGGGTGGTCCGTCTACCAACCCTTATATTACTCTCTTGGAGTATTTTATGGATGACCGTCTCTTTGGACGATCAACTATGAGGGGTGGTCCTTCTACCAACCCTTATATTACTCTATTGGAGCATGATCGTTTCTTCAGACAATTGACTATGAAGGGTGGACCGTCTACCAACCGTTATATTAATCTCTTGGAGCTTTTATGGACGATCGTCTCTTTGTACGATCGACTATGGAGGTTTGTCTACTGACCCTTATATTACTCTCTTGGAGTTTTTATGGACGATCGTCTATTTGTACCATCGACTATGGGGGGCGGTTTGTCTACCGACCCTTATATTACTCTCTTGGAGCTTTTATGAACGATCGTCTCTTTGTACGATCGACTATGGAGGGCGGTTCTTCTACCGACCATATAATACTCTTTTGGAGTATTTTATGGACGATCATCTCTTTGTACGATCGACTATGGAGGGCGGTTTGTCTACCGACCCTTATGTCACTCTCTTGGAGTTTTTATGGACGATCGTCTCTTTGTACGATCGACTATGGAGGGCGGTTCGTCTACCGATCCTTATGTCACTCTCTTGGAGTTTTTATGGATGATCGTCTCTTTGTACGATTGACTATGGAGGGCGGTTCGTCTACCGACCCTTATGTCACTCTCTTGGAGTTTTTATGGACGATCGTCTCTTTATACGATCGACTATGGAGGGTGGTTCGTCTACCGACCCTTATGTCACCCTCTTGGTGTTTTTATGGACGATCGTCTCTTTGCACGATCCACTTTGGAGGGCAGTTCGTCTATCGTCCCTTATGTCACTCTCTTGGAGATTTTATGGACGATTGTCTCTTTGAACGATCAACTATGGAAGGCAGTTCGTCAACCGATCCTTATATCACTCTCTTGGAGTTTTATGGACATAATAGCCACTTTTAGATATGTGGACATGATAGCCATTTTGATATATGTGGACATGATAGACACCTTGAAACATATGAGAACTAGGGAACTTTGTATATATGTGATCATGTTAATCACTCGGTAGTACATGGATATAATCGCCATTTGAAAATATATGAGAAATCATTTCATGAGTTTGGATCGATGTCCTTAATGAGGAGCTTCTGATGAAAATATTCGTGGATATTCTCTAATTTCTATCCTTTAGTGCATATGCGTTGACTGTTTGCATGGAGATGAATTTTGCGGGTATTCCCTTTCTTGAGACTTGACATTCCCCCTATAAAAATATTGTGTTCTCAATAAGAGCTACGGCTTCCATTCCATAAGCCGGAGTGAATGTCTCATTCGCCCATCAATTGTTGGATATTGCTTGAACTACCCAAAAGGCCTTCTTGACTACCCTTAAGGGCGCATATTCTCTTTTTGTAGGATGTTAGGACCACCTTGTTGGCTGATTCTAATTGCCCATTTTTACTTGGATATTGGAGGTCATTGCCATGAGTCAAGACCCGTGGACATATAACCATGCAACTTTGCCCGTCTTGATGAATTTGAGCATACATAACTCTATTGGTTTTTGCCATGGCCTTAGAGTCTGCTTACTTAGTAGACAATGATGATGATAAATGTAGTTGAAGAATACCTATGTTTGTGTGGTCTTCTCATTGTAAGAGCATACACATCTCAGAAAATACAAGGAGATGCGAGTGACCCACCTAGTGATGTGCTCCACTAACAGCGCCTCTGACGTGTTCTCCGTCGAGACTATTATTCTTTCTAGGAAGTGTACTTCATGTCGAGCAGTGCCTCTAATGCGAATTTGCTGAGAGCATTCGCTTATTGGTTCTTCTTATATAGTTCCATGTTGATTAGCTAACCAGACACGTTATGTTGTATTTGACGTGAATGCGGTCGACCCTGCCTCATTCGCTATTCCGAGCCCTTGCTGAGAGCATTCGCTTATTGGTGGCACAAAATGCATATACCAATGAGTGTTACCAATAAGTGTCCCATTTTGGTAGAATCAAGATGAGCTATACCATCCGAGCCTTCAACGTTAGATGAAATTTTTCAATGTAAGTATTTCAAATAGATTTGTGGCTCACTAGCTCTTCATTCGTAGTGGCTTAACCATACATACATGCCCCGTCTACAGACGATGTTACTTTAATGGCGAGGTCTGGAGACTTAGCTCCGAAGTAAATCAAATAGCCAATTTTCTAAGATCCATGCTTATAGGATTATGTGTTGGTGAATAATATTCATGTTGAGAGAACATAGTCAACAGTGGGGAGGTACGGAAGCACCTTATCTCATGATCTGGAGAACGAGCTTCTTGCTTCTAAGCAACGATGATATGCTAACCCTATTAGTTGAGATAAAAATATGCTGATTCTAATACTTGATTTGAATTTCAGCCTTTGTTCTGATGACATACCATTGATTTTTGAAACGACGATTGGGATCGTCAATCTTAATGAGTCGATACGAGTGGATCGACCGTAATGAAGGGGCGGCCGTAATAAGGAGGTCGTCCATAATGAGAGAGCGACCGTAGTGAGAAGGTCGACCATAATGAGGGTGCGACCGTAGTGAGGAAGTTTTCCGTGATGAGGGGGCGACCATAGTAAGGATGTCGATCGTTAAATTCATTGCTCATGAATACTTTCAAAGTAATTCACCCAATTAAAGCCTCCAGAGCGTGACCTAACATTTGAGGTCGATTCTTCTTTTACCCTTCTGGAGAAGATCGCGTCACTAAAGGACGATTCACTAGGATGAGGGGTCGTGAGGAGGCCGACCCAAATATTTGGAGAAGGGTCATTGACTCAAGTACTTGGTAAAGAGTCGTTGACCAAAAAAGAGAGTGAGAATTCATTAAGTGGTCTGCCCTAGCCTTCATTCCTTCAAGCTAAACTTTGTAGCCAAACAAACTTGATTCAGCCTCGCTTCAAGTAATTCCAATTTGTGGTGAAGCCAAGATTCGACCCTTAGAGGTGGACTTAGCATTATGAGCATGCTTAGTCACCCTTACAGCTCCATCCATAAATCTCATATATCGATCAGAAATTTGGATGAGAAGTTGGTACGAACTCTTCCTCCGAGCTTATCCTGTGATTCGAGTAGTGTCCTGATTCGTAGCGTCGTGAAGAGAATGTGCCGTCGCAAGTCTAGCAAAAGGATTATATTCTTGAATTGGGGGACGACCATGGTTGAAGCTGAGGGGTCGTTGACCCAGATATTCAGAGGAGGGTCGTTGACCCAACACATATTCAAAGAGAGAAAATGATAGTGGATTCTCTCATCTGGTTCGTGTTGTTTTTTGCCAGTTTTGGTCGAAGACTTATTGAGGAAGGGTCTGTTGGATCACGGGCGAAGCTCCGTTACGTCCTTGACGGAAAGCTTTGGACTCCTGAGCTCCGCGTAATCCTGCAAAAGGGGATGACCTGGGTGGTGACCCAAAATCCCTCTCCGATGCTTAAATGAGTATGTGATCAATGGGTGGTAAGCAAAAAGTCTAAGTTCGTATTAGCTCATGGCTTTCTGAGGTAACTTCCTCCTTTATATAGGAGGGGAAGTTACTCAGTTACCTGTTACTGCGCCTGGCAATTTTGCCCATGATTCCGTGTATCTCGCCATGATTCCGTATATTTCGGTTGGGATTCCATATATCTCGCCCCACGCTCCGCGTATCTTACCCGTACTCCGCGTATCTCGGGCACGCCCTGCGTATCTCGGGGGATTTATCCTTATCTCTAACCATCTCCCACTACTCTATCTAGTAGGCGGGTTTCTCGGTCTTTATCCTCTGATCACAAGTCTCGACTCCCGTCGGAGACTCCAGAGTTGTCTCATTCTAGATCACCACCCAGGACCTTCAGTCTCTACGGGACAGGTCCAGCCTCTGCGGGGCTTTATCATCGGGGCCTTTACTAAGGCATATCGGGGCCTACTCAGAGGCTTCTCATCGAGAGCATTCAGCTCATACATCGGGACCGCTAAAGTCGGAACCCTTCGTGCTGGGCCTCTGGGCCTTCCAGGCTTTTCACAAGGCCTACTGGACCTACTCGCCGTACATTGGCTACTAACGGGGCTAACGATTACATCGGGACCCATCATTTACCCCCAAGACATGGGGGACTTTTAGTTCGTCATGTCTTTTAATTCAGCTCTTCTGACCTCGTTGTCGGAGGTTTTTGTTTTTATACCTTCCAATACCACCGTCGGAGGCCTTTGTTTTCATACCTTCCGACACCACCGTCGGAGGTTTTTGTCTTCATACCTTCCGATACCACCGTCGGAGGCTTTTGCCTTGCGTGTGATTGTTGTATAACAGAGTCTCTTACTCATGATTACCTTGGGCCCACCAGGCCCCATGGGCAGTTGCCAAATCCCAGGAGACTCCTCGGTTACTGTAGCATTAAATGCCTATGGATAAGGAAACGACGTTTAAACCAGCGTGACTGCTGTTTTCTGGAAAAGCAGCCATGACGTCACGCACGTCCCTTCCGTACCTATGATCTCGGCGATTAAGATCGTGTCGTTTCCTCTTCAACGGTGCAGATCGTGCCTATTCCAGCTGTCTCTTCCGTACCGTCTTCATAATTTCAACGATCGAGATCAAGTCGTTTCGTCTTCAACGGTGCAGATTAAGTTCCCTCAGTTGTCCTTTTGCTTATAAAAGCCAAAACCCTGGCACTATTCACTTCTTCTGCCCTCTCTCGATTTCAGCCATTCTTGCGTTCGAAGCTTCTTCTCCAAGCTCCTCCTGCTGTTCAAGTGATCAAGGCCTTCAACCCTTCCGATCTTCCTTCATTTCACCTCTTCGACCACCGATCATGTCTGGTAAGGGCTTTCTTCTATGTTTTCGTGATTTACTTGCTCTCTGTTCTTCTTTTCTCAAATCTTCTTGTTTGCAATCGTTTTAGACGAAGCTAGTTCTGAGGTTAGGGCTCCTTTCACTTTCGAGTTTGCTGTCAATGAGATATCTGAGGCTTCGTATGAAGCTGCCCTTAGAGAGGGGTGTATTACCTCAGATTGGGAACCTCGCTTCCCATATGAGTCTCAATCTGAGGAAGCACATCATTACGCCTCATCGGGCAGGGGAAGTGTTCGTCTCCGCCGGACAAATAAACGTGGGGATTCGGTTCCCCTTCTGCGGAAATATGGTGGAGATGTGCAACTTCTACAAAACGCATCCTTGTACCTTCTCTCCACATGCCATCCGCGTGTGGAATGCCTTCCAACTCTTGTGCCACCGCCAGCAATGGACGTACAGTCTACTGCTATTCCGCACTTTCTACGGCATGAAGTGCAACAAAGCTGGTGTCTGCTCCTTCTCCCCCCGACTCCCCAAGTGGACAAAGGAGCAACTTTCACGTTTCGGCTGGGACAGCGAAACTTGGAAGTTCCACAAAGATCGGGTGCTGATCCGCGACTCGGGGTCCGACAACAGCGGATGGAAGAAGTACTACTTCTTCGTCCAGCACAGCTCTGTCCCCTGGCCTCGATGGGAGGTCGTGGCGGACCCTGCCCCCAAGCTCTTAGACTATACTGAGGATGACCTCAACACCCTCCAGATGGTTCAACTCTACCGCTGGGGAGATAACTTCATACCCCTCGACGCCAATAAGCTCCAGGAGAAGAACCTGATTACTATCGGAGTTCGACTCCTTGACTCTGTTTCCAAGGATTTGGTCATCTGGGTAATATTTCTAACTATCTTATTTTTCACCTTTGCAGCCAAGAAGGCTTCTCTGTTGACTCATCTCATTCTGAAGCAGGGCGAGACTGATGCCGTCCAGAGTGGCTCCAAGCGGAAGCGCAAGCTGGTGAAGAAAGGTGCTTCTTCTTCCACTCCTCTATCTGCTGCTCCTCCGACCGCAGAACAAGTCGGGGCCAAGAAGGTCAGGAGGGAGGAGATTGACCAAGCCTTCGGGGTCACTACCGCCGAGGAAGGTAAGCGTGTTCGTCGTGCAATTAAACGATATAAGAAATTAGTTCCCAGGGAATTTATCCCCGCTGATCGGAAAACGCGGGTTCAAGAGATCAAGTACATCCTTCGAGGAGAGATCCCCCGCGTTCTCAAGGTGGGATATTACAACGTCTTTGGGAAGAACCAACACTTCGATCGTCAAATCATCTGGTGCCCTGAGGGTACCCTTCCTGACTTTATTCGTCCCGCCACCGCAGGTCCCTTGGAGACTCTTGCCCCGACGGAGGCTATCATTCCAGCGGAGACTGCAGCTCCGCAAGAACTGATGCTGGAGGACGTCCCGGCGGAAGCTCAGTTCCGCCAGGTGACCAATTTGGAGGCTTCTCCTTCTGTCGAGGAGCCTGATGAGGGGGGCCTGCTTCCCCGCGGCAGGTCGAGGTCAAGGAGCATGAGGCCTGTTGTGAGGGACGTGTCCCGAAGTCCTCCTCCTGTTCTTCGCACTCCAACTCCCGAGCCTCCGACTGAGATAGCTCCTCCCACCACCGGGGCCGAGCCTATCCCTCGTCTTCCGATGGATGATGTGTACAAGATTTACACTTCCGATCAGGCGGCGATCCCTTGGCGTCCGATCGAATCCCTCCACGAGTTTTCGATCCGTCGGGATAATCTTGAGCCTGACTTGGCCTTGCATCTGCTGTCAGGGTCAATTCCTCCTGCTTTGAGACGGCCACTTTGCCTGACGCGGGAGGATATCGAAGAGGAGTTTCGTGCCATGGCCGTTCGTCGGATGGAGGTAATACCTTACCGTTTTTCGTTTTCTTCTTCATTCCTACTTTCGACCGCTGAATTCTTTATCTTTTTTCCCTTTGCCTTAGGAAACTGCGGACCAGCAGCGTTGTTTCGCCATCGCCTTAGCTCTGAAGAGTGCCTTGGAGGAGGCTGAAGCCAAGTCGAACCCTGATGCCTTAGCCAAGCTTCAGGTGGAACTTGACGAGGCGGTGGCGGCCAAAAACAAGATGGCCAAGGAGAAGGCTCTTCTCGATGATATGTCCTCAAACCTGCTCAAGAAGGTCCACGACCATGAGGCTGTCATGCGTCGAGAGCGGAAGATGGCCCAGGTGGAGCAGCAGCGGAATGAGGAGGAGAAGAAGCAACTCGTTCATGAGAAAAACGTCTTCGCGGATCTCCTTGCGGAGGCCAAGGCAAAGTTTGAGGCGGAGAGGGCTGAGTTCTCTGCCAAGCTAGCTGAGGCCAAGGCTCAAGGCCTCGAGGAGGGCCGCCTGCAGGGCCGCGAGGAGGGCCGCCTACAGGGCCACGGGGAGTATCGGGACTCTGAAGAGTTCAAGGTGGCTGCTATAGAGTTCTGTAAGTCCGAGGTGGAGGATGTGTTATACAATGCTGTCGAGGAACTCTACACAGCCTACGCGGATTCCATTGACTTCACGAAGTCCGAGACTCTTGCCCCCGTCGCGGAGAAGTATTTCAACCTCCCCGCGGAGAGTGGAGAAGCCGCTGCTGTGGACCTGACTCCGCCAGCTGCGGAGCCTTCTGTCCAGGCCCCTCCGAACTTTGCTCCCTCCGATGCTGCTGAGGATCCATCTTCCAACAAGGACCAAGCATAATGTTTACATCTTTTAGTCCTTGTTGTCTTTCTCCTTTATCTCTTGTATCGAACCTCTTTGGCCTTCTGGCCTTTATATAAGTAGTTTCTTTCCATCTGTTTTGGCACCGATACTCGTTTGCACTTTCTCTAAAGCGGCTTTAAATTCGTTACTCAGAACGTTCCGATGCACCATTTAAGATGACTCCATACGTCCTTCCGACGCTTTTACTCGAGATTTTACCACTTAAGGTTTCTCGTCCAAAATCGGGACTTCACCACTTAAGGCTTCTCATCCAAAATCGGGACTTCACCACTTAAGGCTTCTTGTCCAAAATCGGGACTTCACCACTTAAGGCTTCTCGTCCAAAATCAGGACTTCACCACTTAAGGTTTCTTATCCCTGCCTTTCAAGGCCATTTTCACACCCCTTAGGGCTTTTATTGCGTCTCTACCGGACGGCTTAATCGTACCCTTTAAGGCTTTTTGCCGCATCATATAGACGACTTACGCGGACCTGTTAAGGCTTTTCCGTACCCGTTAAGGCTTTTGGCCGCATCATATAGACGACTTACGCGGACCCATCAGGGCCTTTTCGTACCTAGGCTTTTGGTTGCATCATATAGACGACTTACGTGTACCCCGTAGGGCTTTTGTCGATACCCGTTAAGGCTTTTGGCCGCATCATATAGACGACTTACGCATACCTCGGAAGGCTTTTGTCGCGTCCTTCAGGACGTCTTACTAACAGTTAGAATAAATCTAAAAGCAATTTGATCGGAAGCAACTTCTTTATTCATAAATAGCTCAAAATAGGCTTACATCGATCTTATTGATAGATAATTTGCACCTTTCACGGCGGCTTAATATCAAACATGATACTTCTTCAAGTGTTCGCCACTGAAGGAATGCTTCAACGTCTTGCCATCAAGGTCCTCTAGCCTGTATGCATTGGGTGCTGGCATCCCTACGATCTTGTAAGGTCCCTCCCATTTTGGCGATAGCTTGTTGATCCGATCTTGTTGAACGAACTCGTTCCTCTGCCAGACAAGTTCTCCCACGAAGAATTGTCGGGACCTGACACGCCGATTGTAATATCGGGCTATTGCCAGACGCATTCGGGCCTGAACTTCATCAGCCTTCCATCTTTTCTCCTCGAGCAAGTCTAAGTCTAGACGCCTCATTTCCTCGTTTGTCAGAGGCTCGTAATATTTCGCGCGGTGGGACGCCACCGCTATTTCCACGGGAGCGACTGCCTCCGTGCCATAGACCAGGCCAAACGGAGTTTCTCCTGTTGATTGCTTGGGTGTTGTTCTCACAGCCCACAGCACGTTCTCGAGCTCATCCAGCCAATGGCCCTGCAAGGCATAGACTCTCTTCTTCAAGCCATCCATCACGATCTTGTTGGCTGATTCTACCTGGCCATTGGTCTGAGCGTGGCGGACTGAAGCGGTCCGATGCTCAATGTTTAGTTCTTCCAGGTACTCCTTCAACTGAGCCCCATTGAACGGAGGGCCGTTGTCACTGATCAACACTCGAGGAACCCCGTACCGGGATACGATCTGAGTTTGAAGGAACTTGAGGATCTGCTGCCCCGTCGTTCTAGCCAATGCTTTAGCCTCTATCCACTTTGAGAAGTAGTCGATGGCCACGAGCAAATACTTGCACTGACAATTTGCTTGGGGAAGAGGTCCCACCAAATCAATTCCCCATTGCGCGAAGGGCCATGCACTCCTGATGGGCATTAAGTCCGCGGCGGGAGCCACGATATTTGGAGCGTACCTCTGGCATGCATCACAGGATCGGACCATCGCGGTCGCTTCCTTGTTCATCGAGGGCCAATAGTAGCCTAAGTTCAATGCCTTCCTCACTAGAGATCGGGCCCCTTCATGGCAGGCCGCGACTCCTTCGTGTAGCTCCCTCAAGATCCGATTTGTGTCAGGCTCTGCTACGCATTTTAGAAAAGGCTTTACATACCCTTTTTTGTATAACTGATTGTCCACCATCGCGTAGTTGTCCGCAATCCGCCGCAACCTGACAGCTGCCACCTTGTCATCGGGGAGTGTCCCTGTAGTCAGATACGTGACCATCGGGGTCATCCACGTGGGCTTCACTTCTTCCTCCGATCCTGTCTCAGTAGCGCAGACCTCCGCCGGATCGATGTTTGAGATAATCACCTTTTCTAGGAAATGCACCCTCTGATTCTCCTCGGGGGCCACTCCAAGGGCAAACTTGCTCAAGGCATCCGCTTCCGCGTTTTCTTCCCTCGGGATCGCCTCGATGTTGAAGCTTTTGAAGCTTCCCTTCAAAGTCTGCACTTCGTGCAAATACTTTTTCATTATCGGGCTCCTGGCTTCGTAGTTCCCCTGGACCTGATTCACGATCAGGCTGGCATCGCACTTCACTTTCAAATGATCGACCCCCGTACCCTTGGCAATCTTAAGGCCTGTGATGAGAGCTTCATACTCCGCTTCGTTGTTGGTGGCTTTGAACGTCAACGCCAAGGCATATCGTAGGGGCTCGCCTCCACCGGGCGGTATCAATACGAATCCTGCACCCGAGCCTTCTACACTCGATGAACCATCAGTGTACATCTCCCAAGTATTCTCCTCATTTGGCTGTTCTAGCTGTTGTTCTGTTGTCGGGACTTCCTCCATGGTTGCCCCCTCTGCGGGACCCGTTACTTCCAGATCGGGTGCCGTAGACTCAGCTATAAAATCTGCCAATGCCTGGCCCTTAATAGCGGTTCTCGGAGCGAAATGAATGCGGAATTCCGTCAGCTCGATGACCCATTTCACCAATCTCCCCGACGCCTCCGGTCGGTTCAAAAAGTGCTTTAGGGGCTGATTAGTCAATACCGTGACTTCATGGGCATGGAAGTAAGGTCGTAGCTTTCGAGCGGCAATAATCAACGCGAAGAGATACTTCTCAATAGCGGGATAGTTTATTTCAGACTTGGCAAACGCCTTGCTTACATAATAGATAGGCACTTGGTTGCCCTTGACAATTTTAATCAAAACAGAACTAACAGCCACATCAGAAACAGCCAAATAGAGGTAAAGCGGCTCGCCTGGAACTGGTTTCGCCAACGGCGGAAGAGTACGAAGGTGTTCCTTGAGTGCCTGGAACGCCTCCTCGCACTTGTCGGTCCATTCGAATTTCTTGTGGGCCCTCAGCACATCAAAAAATGGCATGGCTCGGTCACTCGCCTTGGATAGGAAGCGATTCATCGCGGCCAACCGGCCATTCAGCACCTGGACCTCCCGATGAGTCTTCGGGGACTGCATCTCCTCGATTGCTCGCAGCTTCTCGGGGTTCACCTCGATTCCTCTCTGGCTCACCATGAACCCTAGGAACTTCCCCGAGTTCACCCCAAAAGCACATTTGTCGGGGTTCAGCCGAACCTGATGGAACTTCATCCGCTCAAATGCTGCCGCCAAGTTCTGGACATGGTCTCCTGCCTGTCGAGACTTCACTAGCATGTCATCCACATACGCCTCCATGGTTTTCCCCAACATGTCTCCGAACAACTTGTTCACCATTTGTTGGTAAGTCGCTCCGGCATTGATCAATCCGAAGGGCATCACGTCGTAATGGTAGATGTCACTGTCGGCATAAAAGGTCGTATGGGGGGCATCCTCCTTCGCCATCTTGATCTGGTTATACCCGGAATAGGCATCCATGAAGCTCAGCAGCTCATGTCCCGATGTGGCATCCACCAACTGGTCAATCCTCGGGAGCGGGTAGCAATCCTTCGGGCAAGCCTTGTTCAAGTCGCGGAAATCGACACACATCCGCCACTTCCCGTTACTCTTTCGCACCAGGACTGGGTTAGCCACCCAAGTCTGGAATCGGAGCTCCTTGATGAATCCCGCATCGAGCAGTCTGCCCACCTCTTGTTGGATCGCGGTCCTCTTGTCCGCGCCCATCGGACGCCTTCTCTGCGCGATAGGCTTAATCGAGGGGTCTATCTTCAACTCGTGCACTATCACGTCGGGGCTGATTCCTGGCATATCACTCGGGGACCAGGCAAACAGCTCCTTAAAATCCTTCAGGAGCTCGACCAACTCTTTGGCTCTTTCCTCCGACAGAGCAGACCCGATCTTCACCTTCCTTTGAGGTCCATCGATCTCAACTTCCTTCAAATCCTCCGTAGGGGCGGGACGCCCATACTCCTCTCGAGGATCGGCACCAGTCTGAAGGACGGTCATGGCCTCCCTCCTTCTCCGTCGGGTGGCGTTAACGTAGCATTTCCGTGATGCCACTTGGTCACCCTTGACCTCTCCGACCCCATTGTCAGTCGGGAACTTCATCTTCTGGCGGACCGTCGAGGCGACTGCCATGAGAGGGTTGATAGTGGTCCTCCCGATAATAGCGTTGTATGCCCCCGCAGACTCCACGACAACGAAATTTATGTTTCGCTTCTACATCTTCCAGCCACTACCAAACTCCACCGGTAAGGTAATCATTCCCAGCGGGTAAGAGGTGGAACCAGAGAATCCTACCATCGGGAAGTCCACCTGTGTGAGGTCCTTCTTCGTCTTTCCCATGGCTTCCGGAGCGTCCATGAAGAGAATATCGGAGGAACTCCCTCCGTCTATCAGGATCCGCTTCATCTCGAATCCGTCTACGTCCAGGGTCACGACCAGGGCGTCATCGTGAGGGCTCTCCACGCCTACTAGATCCTCCGCCGAGAAAGAAATTACCATTTCCTCCTTCAGGGTCCACGACCGGGACCTTTTGCCTAGCACCACCGCGGCAGATATGCGAGAAGCGTAGTTCTCCCGGGAAGCAGAGGTATCTCCTCCCGCCGCCATTCCTCCATGGATGACGTTGATATTTCCCCGCCTCTCCTTGCGGGCACCCGAACCTGAGGCTTCTGGCTCAACCTTCTTCTTCTTCGGGGATCGGTCGCGGGATTTGGAACGGGATCGTGACCGACTTCTGGAACGGGATCGGAACCGCCCCCTTCCGACGAACTCTTTTAGCTTCCCCTTCTGGATCAGCTTCTCAATTTCCTTCTTCAATTCCCGACAGTTTTCGGTGTCGTGACCATTGGCTCGATGGTAGCGACAGTAACGGTCAGGGCGGCCTCCTAGGAATTCGCCTTCTTTCCTCGGGGGGTATCGAGCGAGACCCTGTCTGTCCATCACAGCTAACACAGAGGTCATCGAGCTATTGATGGGAACGGCCCGTCTTTCTCGGTTATCCTTCCTCGGAGGACGCTTGTCTTCTCTTTTATCGGGACGACCACGGTTCCTGCTTCCTTCCGACTTGTCGCTCCCTTTGCGATCATCCGATAGCTTGGGCGATGGCTTTCCTCTCCCCGATTTCGGGGGATCGAGCTCTCCGGCAGCAATCTTCGACTCCTGGACGTCGATTTGCTGTTTCACCCTCGCTTGCAGGGCCTCCATGCTCCACTCGGCCTTCGCGGCTACGCTGTGCATTAGGTCGGAGCCGTACGGAACGCTCAAGTTCCGCAGGAAAGTACGGATTGTCTCTCCCTCCGAGATTTCCTCATCAATCTCCGCAGCACTAGCAGTGAATCGTTGGTAGTAGTATGCCAACGATTCATCGGGTCTCTGCACCACCTGATCAAGGACCTCACACTCTTCAAAAGACGCCTCCGACCCTGGTACTGCTTGATGAAGCGATCGTGCATATCAGCCCAGCACGTGATGCATCCTGGCGGGAGGCTGAAGAACCAAGTCATGGCCCTTTCTCCCAGGGTTATCGGGAACAATAAGCATATGAGGTCATCATTTGAAGTCCTACCCATACAGGCCTGGACGTGCCTTTGAACATGGCGAACTGGGTCCCCTTCACCATCATACTCCTTGATAGTCGGAATACCTAGCCCGGGCGGGGCGACGGTATCTATCAGCCGCGGCACGAAAGGATGGCTGGACCGATCCCTCAGCTCCGATGTCATCTGCTTCTGATCACCCATGCAGATGCTTACGATTTTCACCACCTAATCGGGGGTGATGGGGCCATTCAGGGGAATGGTCCTATTTTGCACTGGTCCTGGGCCGTCAACCACGAACTTCTCCAGGTGTGCTGGTTCCTTACCCTTGCTCCTGGGCGGAACCTCATGTTCCTCTGGGTCCACCCTCGGCGGGGGTGGTGGTAATTCTTCTCGCGGAGGCAACTCCTCCGCCCTCCTGGCGGCCTCTCTCTTGTCCAGCAAGGCCTCCATGGCAGCCAAGAACTACTGCCTTGGCCAACTCCGAGTTCGAAGACGACCCTTCCTCCCTTCGTGGGACTCCTTCTCCTCCATGGCCCACCGGGTTCGGGGGAGCCTCATCTTCCTCCCTACGCGGGACATCCTGCCTGTTCCTCTCTGTGTCTCGGACTGAGACCTCATAGCCATCACCCTGTCCCCCCTGTCTGGGAAAGAGCGGGGTTCTCACCTTGTTCAGCAACACGTTCCGGCAACGGGGAATTCACAGTTCCTGCGGGACGAGAACTGCCAGCCTGAACTTGCTTCTTCTTGCCACCACCGGCCATTAATCTGGTAGAAACTATCTTGACTTTTTGTAAGTTTCCCACAGACGGTGCCAATGTTGGATCACGGGCGAAGCTCCGTTACGTCCTTGACGGAAAGCTTTGGACTCCTGAGCTCCGCGTAATCCTGCAAAAGGGGATGACCTGGGTGGTGACCCAGAATCCCTCTCCGATGCTTGAATGAGTATGTGATCAATGGGTGGTAAGCAAAAAGTCTAAGTTCGTATTAGCTCATGGCTTTCTGAGGTAACTTCCTCCTTTATATAGGAGGGGAAGTTACTCAGTTACCTGTTACTGCGCCTGGCAGTTTTGCCCATGATTCCGTGTATCTCGCCATGATTCCGTATATTTCGGTTGGGATTCCATATATCTCGCCCCACGCTCCGCGTATCTTACCCGTACTCCGCGTATCTCGGGCACGCCCTGCGTATCTCGGGGGATTTATCTTTATCTCTAACCGTCTCCCACTACTCTATCTAGTAGGCGGGTTTCTCGGTCTTTATCCTCTGATCACAAGTCTCGACTCCCGTCGGAGACTCCAGAGTTGTCTCATTCTAGATCACCACCCAGGACCTTCAGTCTCTACGGGACAGGTCCAGCCTCTGCGGGGCTTTAACATCGGGGCCTTTACTAAGGCATATCGGGGCCTACTCAGAGGCTTCTCATCGAGAGCATTCAGCTCATACATCGGGACCGCTAAAGTCGGAACCCTTCGTGCTGGGCCTCTGGGCCTTCCAGGCTTTTCACGAGGCCCACTGGACCTACTCGCCGTCCATTGGCTACTAACGGGGCTAACGATTACATCGGGACCCATCAGGGTCGGTGACCTATACTCCAGCCTATTTCGACTACACTCGCATGTGCTAGGAAGGCTCGCTGAGGCTCGTCGGTTATGTTGGAGAGGGAGTTTTTCAACCCTATTCAGAGAGGGAGGTCGTTGACCATGTCCGAGGAGAAGGTTGTTGACCATGATTGAATGCGGTGCCTGTGCTTAAGATAATTTAATGTATCATATGTGCTTAGCACAGAGTCTAACTAAAACCAAGAAAATCTCTCCACCGGTGGATCACGACCGTACAGCGAAGCTGAACAGTCCGGTTGTGAAGCTAAAGATCAACTCCGACCTAGAGTACTCCGAAACCTCGATCGGATTCTTCCACACAAGTCCGACCGCCCAATTCGACCATGGTGGCGATGTTTGCTCGCGAGAAAGTGGGTGGTACGGAACCTCCACCTACGTTCCCATTGTTGAAGTTCTTTGTCTTGGAAGTGAGTGAATTAATAATGTGTTCTCTAACGAGGTCGCTCGATTGTGGATTATTACGAGATGAAATTGAGAGAGTTCTGAATTAGAGAAATACCTCATTCATTCAAAACTAAGTATTCAGTATCCTATTTATCTTAGTAGCTTGGATAGCAAGTAACTAACTAACTTACTAATACAAACTAACTTAACAGAATGAAGTAGGCTACATTCCCCCACTTCATTTCTTCTCCTACTTCTTGATTTCTTCTTTATAAATGTCAATAATACCATAATGACGAAGAAGAGCCTCGTGTTGCAATCTTCCAAGGGCTTTGGTTAACAAATCAGCCATTTGTTTTGAAGAAGCTATATGAAACACACAAATTGTCCCATTCTGAATGCAATCACGTATAAAATGACAATCAAGCTCTATATGTTTCGTTCTCTCATGGAATATTGGATTTTAGCCATCTGGATTGCTGAATTACTGTCACTAAAGATTGGCATTGAATATGTCAGATTCAAACCAAGTTCAGTCAGAAGCCTCTTCATTCATATTGCTTCAGTAGTAGCGTCTCTAAGACATCTGTACTCTGCCTCTGCTGATGACAATGAAACAGTATCTTGACGTTTAACCTTCCGAGCAATAACAGCACATCCAAGTTTTATACAATAAGCTGTCAAAGACTTCCTACTAAATTTGCAAGATCCCCAATCAGAATCAAAATAAATTTTGAGGTCTAATGCATTCAGAGCAGGGAATAAAAGACTTTGACCAGGAGCTCCTTTTATGTACTTGATGACTCTTAATGCAGCATTAAGATGAGACATTTTGGGAGTGTGAATGAACTGACTTAACCACTGAACAGCAAAGGCTATGTCTGCCTAGTCATGGTCAGATAAAGGAGCTTCCCCACTAATCTTCTGTACAGAACACCATCCTATAAAAGCGAATCATCTGAATTGACAGCACCTAGTCCAATATCCCTAATCAACTCTGGAGCATACTTTCTTTGTGAGATAACTATCCCTGCCTTAGATCTTGTTATTTCAAAGCCTAAAAAATACCTCAGAATTCCCAGATCCTTGAGCTAGAAATGAATATGAAGAGTATCCTTAAGTTGTTTGATCAGAGTGGAGCAAGATCCAATGATAAGAAGATCATCTACTTAGATAAGTAGAAAAACCTGAGAATCTCCTTTACTCTTACTGAATAAACTTTAATCAGACTTGCTTTGAGTGTATCCATTCTTCAACAAAGTCTGAGTAAGCTTGATATTCCATTGCCTCGATGCCTGCTTCAGTCCATATAAGGATTTCAATAGCTTGCAAACCATCCTAGAGCCAGTAGTAGAATGATTCCTTTGACTGAAACCTTGTGGGATTTCCATATACACCTTCTCAGTCAAATCTCCTTGCAAAAAAGCATTATTGACGTCCATATGATAAAATTCCCACTGTTTTGCAGCTGCAATAGCTAAAATAGCTCTCACAGTAGACATCTCGACCACAGGTGAAAAGGTTTCCTCAAAGTTAGTTCCTTCTTGTTGAGTAAAGCCTTTTGCTACCAAGCGAGCCTTGAACCTCTCCAATGTTCCATCTGAGTTATATTTAGCCTTAAAAACCTATTTGCATCCAATTGGAGACTTCCCCATTGGTAACTCAACAATCTCCCAAGTCCTGTTTTCTTCCAAAGCAGTGATTTCAGCTTCCATAGCTATATCCATAACTATGTAGCCTTTTTGGTGAAGAGAATAGCCCATAAAAACTGATGGATTAGCACGAGAAGATATTTTATCAGTATTCTTTAAGAAGGTTGTGAAACACAGGCAACCTATCACTCTCAGATGCTTGATTGACGGCTTCCTCTTGTACAATGCTTCATAAGGAGAAATGTTTTGGAGTAGCGGTAGGGAGTAGATTGATGATGTAACATGCAACTAATACTCAATGACCCCAATGATGGATGGGAATAGAAGATTTTAATCTCAGTGCACGAGCAAATTCCAGAAGATGCCTATGCTTTCTCCCCACTCTTCCATTCTGTTGTGGTGTAAAAGCATAACTTGACTGATGAATAATCCCATAATCTGCAAACAGCTTTTTACACGAAGCATTAATGAATTCCCCTCCATTATCACTTCGAAATGTCTTCACTGGGATGCTAAACTGATTATGGACCATATCAATGAAACTCTTCAAATGCTGAAAAGTATCACTCTTGCACTTTAACAGATAAACCCATGTACAACGTGTAGAATAATCCACAATGGTCAAGAAATAATGAAATCCTTTCATTATACAGACACGATAAGGTCCCCATATATCAAGATGAACCAATTCAAAAGGTAAAGCAGCTTTATTTGGACTATTAGGAAAGACTAATCGAGTTTGTTTAGCCATAGGGAAAATGAAACAACTCTTAGAAAACTGAACCAAATGAGTTACATCAGTGTTATCAAAGTATGACAAGTGCTTGGTAGATGAATGGCCAAGCCTTCTATGCCAAGAATTGAGTCCTCCTCTTTATTTTTCACTGTTTGCACTGATGCTGCCACTGATGAATTCATAGTTGTCTGCAAGAAATATTGTCCCTTACTCAGTGATCCAATCTTCACAATCCTCCCATCTAAAAGGTCCTGAAGTGAGACACTGTCAAAAGTGAATATCACTTTACATTTCAACTGAGAAGGCAACTTGGACACCGATATTAGATTAAACTTGAAGTCAGTAACCAATAGAACATCTACCAAACACTGATTAGGAGCAATGAAATAGTTACCGACATGTGTAACCTTGCATTTCTGACCGTTGGGGAGATGTACATACTAAAATGGACTTTGATTGACTTTCAAATCCATTAACCAATCTTCTCTATGAGTTATAAGATTTGTTTCTCCTGAATCTATTATACATGTCATGGAAAAAGAAAAGGATGAATCAGTACCTGCCATATTAGAAAACACACCATCAGCATTGTATGGATACTCTCCATCAAAATGTAGAGGATCAGAAACTATTGACGAGTTTGCAGCTACATGAGATACACGAGATGAAGCTGCAACATGTTGAGGTCCATTGACAAACATGCTTAGAACATGTGCAAGTATCAGACACAATATGATAAGTGTTATCAGCTGCAGCAACATGATTAACCTCATCTGAAACATTCTCAAATACACCATTTGCAGCTTCCCATTGTCTCCTTATATGCTCAGGTACTCCGTTCTTGGTCCAACATGTATCAATCATGTGCCCCTTCTTTCCACAGAATGAACATAACCATCCACTCTTGTCAATCCTTCCACGAGTAAAAACAGATCCACCAGCAGAAGAAGAAGAAGAAGAAAGATTAGGCCTCTTGAAATTTCCAGCAGCTTTAGATGCATATAAAGCTGTTGTAGACTCAATTGTATCATCAGCAACAAAGTGAGAAATGGATATCTGACTTTCTTCTTGCAGTAAAATAGAAAAAGCAACACTGACAGTTGGTAGAGGCTGCCTCATCAAAAGTGAACTTCTAACATGAGAATAACTATCGTTAAGTCCCAATAGAAAAGAAATAAATTTCTGCTTCTCCCTGCTAGCAATAACTAGAGCATTATCAACAGCACATTGTAAGACAACATCATCAATGGCAGCAAGTGCATCCCATAACTGCTTCATGTGAACAAAACACTCAATAATAGACAGAGTATCTTGAGAAGTCCTATAGATCTCCCTCATTAACTGGAAGACCTGAGTTCCATCAAGCTTATCAAACCTATCTTTAAGATCCGTCCAAATCGACTGAACAGTAGGATTGTAAATCAATCCACTGAAAAGATCTTTAGCTACTGAATTTCGTATCCAAGCTTTAACGATCGCGTTTGCTCGATCTCAACGAATCCTTTGAGCAGGAAGAACTGAATCTCTTATGCAAGTTCTATCTATGAAACCGAGCTTGTTCTTGACCAACAGACCTTCTTTCATCGAAGTGCTCCAAACGTAGTAATTCGAAGAACCTATCAGCTGGAAGGGAATAAGAACAGTACCAGTTGTATCAGCTGGATGTAGGTACAACAGATCATCACTTGACGCAATTGGAATCTTCACCATGGATCTTGATTAGTTTCAGCTGATTTGTCGAAGCGAAACAAGAAATTGATGAATCGAAGAAAGAATCAACAATTCTCTATCGAATCGCGCACAAGAATCAATCCAGAAAAACTTGATCAGAGAATCGACCAAGAATCCATCATCACAGCAAACAAATCAAGAAAGAAAAAGTTAAAGCTCTAATACCATATTACGAGATGAAACTGAGAGAGTTCTGAATTAGAGAAACACTTCATTCATTCAAAACTAAGTATTCAGTATACAAAGTTCCTATTTATATCAGTAGATTGGATAGCAAGTAAATAACTAACTTACTAATACAAACTAACTAACTTAACAGAATGCAGTAGGCTACACGGATGGCTTGATTTCAACGAGACTGGATCAGAGGGTGGAAGGATCGGACGTTATGGGTTCATCTTTGCCATGGGTGTTCATACATGCCCATACAGTGTGAATGGGTTGACCCCTTATTAAAGAGGATTCGGTTCACGAGCTCAGAATCCAGTGAAGGCTCCTTGTATGGGGATCCCTTCATCGTCTCTCTTCATTCCTCATATTGCTCAGTATAGTTACTCCCACATACACTTTAGCTTCATATATATGTGGGGAGGTATGATGTATGTGCCCAGAAACTGAGATACTCACGAATTCAAACACGGCTTTAGGTCACCAGTGCACACTTGGTGGAGGTTTAGACTTCGTCGTTCTTCATTTGTTGAAGAGGCAATAATCTAATAGAGGAAGGTCAACCGCGTCCGGTGATTTTCCGCACCGAGGGTCGCCCGTAGCTTTAGGTCAACCGCGTCTGTAGATTTTCCACACCGGGGTTATCATGTCGTTGGTGTTGGGTTTTCTTTGTAATGACGTTTTTGAATAGTTACCAAGTCGTCGTTAATAAATGTACTTTCTTCCTCAACTTCTCTTTCACAAATCCGATACGCCGCCGGATCCGACCTCGAGCTTCAGTCACTAGGGATATCGTGGGACATCCTTGTAGTTCCGTTCGTGAATAGAACTTGACTTGGAGTGGGTAACTGACGTGGAATCAACGACCCAATCCACTTAGATGTGAAGAAGGGAAGTCAACGACCCAAAAGTTTGAGTGGAGTTCGACAACCTATATCTGTTATGGTCGACGACCCAGAAGTTTGAACAGAGATCGACGTCCGAAAAGTTTGAGGAGAGACCGACGACCCAAAAGTAGATAGATGCCCCCCCATCACCTCAAGAAAATTCGTCTTAATATCGGGTGCGGGTGGAAGTTGTAATATTGAATGTTGTATCCCTTAGAATGTCCAATGGTTTTATTAAAATGCGAGCGGTACGCCACGACTTTCTGTAGCGTTTCCCACAGACGGCGCCAATGTTGGATTTCGACTAAACTCGACCGTCCGCTCGTCGGGTTATCCGTTAGTCCGGTTTTGATATCTTGAAATGAACTTGAACTCAACCACCGACACCTGATACCTGCACAAAGGGATGAACCAGGTTTTTGCCCGGTAATCCCCATCCAAAGTCAGTCCTCAGAAAACAAGTCTAAGAACTGCTATATGTATTATGATATCAAAGAGTATGTAAAGAATGAAAAATGATATTGATTTATATTTATAGGTGATGACCCATATGGAAACCGGCTTATGTATTTATGATACACCGAGTCTCTTGTATGGAAAGTTGTCTATGCACACTTTCCTTTTGGATGGGGATTACATATTTAGACTAAGTCAATGGAGCTTCGTCATTTTTCTACTTGGAGAAGATAAAGAGACCGATCACTTACATCGAGACGGCTCTTGGTTATTATATAGATGTGAAAGAGGAGAGGGGACGATACATTCTCTCTATGGAGAGCGATCGTCATCCTCTCCATAAGAGAGAGACCGACCTCCTCTCCATAGGAGAGGGGCCGACCCGTTCTCTTATGAGAGGGGTCGTCCCCCTCTCCTATGGAGAGAGGTCGTCCCTCTCTCCATAGGAGAGGGAGAGGGGATCGTCCCCCTCTACATAGGAGAAGGGACAATCCCCTTCTCCTTTAAAAGAGGGAATCGTTTTTCTACCTATGGGAGAAGAGACGATTCCCCTCCTTTTGGAAATGTATCGTCTACTTCCTCTAGGAGAGGGTTCGTTTACTCTTATTTACCTTTTGACGGTCTACATTAGACTGAATGAATGAGATTAATGTCCATTTTTTAGACTGATATCCATCAATGAAGATAAATGAAGGTTCGAGGACCTATGTTAATGAATAATGATCTGAGGATCAATGTTGTAGTGATCAAGAGTTTGTAATAACTTCATACCCAACTCGTGTGTTAACACGTTAAAAAATTTATGGAAGAAATTAAAATAATATGGGTTAGACCATGTTCATTTTGGAGTCACGATTAATGTGAGGGGTTTCTATTAAAAATCATATATAAATGAAAAAAAAACATAATATATATAAGTTAATAAAATATGATTTCATCAAATAATACAATACTATTTATAATTATATACAAAGTCATTCAGCGCGCTGCGCGGGAAATACACACTACACTAGTATTTTCAAAATATGGTTATTAATCTACCCAAGTGATCCTGACATCGCATATTTTAAATATGTGATTATATTTAATCACTACATTTTTTTATTATTTTTTACTTTTTTTTGCTAAATGTCATCTATTTTCTTTATACGAAATTGATTTGACATTAATACGTCACTGATGCGACTTAAAAAAAAAAGGGTTAATGGTCATTTTGGTACCACATGTTTGCACAAATTACACTGTTCATACTATTAGTATTTTTTTGTACCGAATTGGTACCATATGTTTCCAAACCTTACTGTTTTGGTACTTCCGTTACCATTCCGTCATAAACGGGCGTTAAATGGCATGTGCCATGCACGTGAGCAGCCCAAAACTTTCAATTTTGTTACAATTTAGTCCATCTAATACATCCCTAACTTTTATTTTGTTCAATTTAGTCCTAAAATTTCAAAACCAAACCATTTTCCCAAATTGACCTAGCCGGACCTAGCCCATAGCTAGGTCCGGCTAGGTCAATTTGGGAAAATGGTTTGGTTATGAATTTTTAGGACTAAATTGAACAAAATAAAAGTTAGGGATGCATTAGATGGACTAAATTGTAACAAAACTGAAAGTTTTGGGCTGCTCATGTGCATGACACATGCCATTTAACGGCCGTTTTTAACGGAATGGTAACGGAAGTACCAAAATAGTAAGGTTTGGAAACATATGGTACCAATTCGGTACAAAAAAATACTAATGGTATGAACAGTGTAATTTTTGCAAACATGTGGTACCAAAAGGACCCTTAAACCTAAAAAAAATTATACATTTTTTACGTACCTTGTTGAAATTTTAGGTACTTTTAGTATATATATATATAACTTTATTTAAATTAGATAGAAGTAAAAGAAAAGTAATACGTTTATCTCCCCCTAACACTAATTACTGGTTGTTGAGTGAGTAAGATTAGCAATGTAATTGTGGAGCCAAGAAGATGTAGATTGCAGGACAGCAAGTTCACCAGCTAGGAGATGGTAAGCCATCATCCTCCGTATATCACCCTCCTCCATTGCACCCACAACCACCTGCACACATTTATTTTACCACCAATTTTTAAACTAAATAAATACTATAAAATCAATTTTAATACTCACCTCTATGGATGAAGTGTATTCCTTGATTAATGCTGTAATTCGCGACATCAAGATTTGATGCGCTTCAATCTCTTTTTTTATGTTGCTTAGAGGTCGACGCCCTAACCTCCCATCCTTCTCTCTAGCTTCCTCCACCATATATACCAGCTCTGAATAAAAACCCAAGCCATTTATCATCTTTCCATTCTCAACTTTAAAAACACATCACCAAAATTCCAGACCATTCAATAATTGATATTATATTTCTTTTCATTTTAACAAAGGAGGGAGGGCAGGCAACTATATATATATATATTATGAGGACCTTCAGCAGTGGTGCAGCATAAAACCCGCGCCGCAGCACGAATTGATTGTGGAATCCCCTTCCCTTTCCCTGTTGCTGATCTCACCTTTCTGAACCACACATACATTTTACTCTTGTTATTATTATTCATAATAAAATAGACTGAAATTATGTTGCTGAATTAATATTTTCAGAAAAAAATAATAATTATGAACAACCAATTTCGACATCCATCCACCATTTCATTGACACTCACTTGATGGTAAAGGAGTTTGTCAAGGCAGGAAAGCAATATCTTTGCAAGAGACCCAGCTTCATATGGTATAGAGGATCATGATAAGGTATGGTAAGATGAATCTGAACCTGAACGTTGAGTAACATTCTCATCTTTAGATGGTTGGTTATGCATGTATGTCTAGTAGTAGTAGTAGTAGTAGAAGCTGGCAACTTACCTCATCATAAATGTTACCAGATAATGTAAATCCAAAGTCCAATAGTAGAATTGCGTTTGAAAATTTCCCATAAGATATCCATATCTGCACAAAACCATATCATCATCCATTACCAATCCATGCAGAAAAGATAAAACATAGGATGATCATGTCAAGCCAGGCAGCCAATCCAGAAAAACAAAGTGTGCTTTTCAGTATCATCAATCATCATCAGCCTAGCCATGATCCATTTTTCCAAGCTAAATTATTTATTTCATATTGTTTATGTACCAACGTGTAACTCAATTCTGGCAAGGATAACTAAATTAATCGTTAATTTTATAGAAAAAGAAAGAGAATATAGGAGGGACGTTAATATCAAACCTGCTCGCCTGGACCATAATCTCTGTCTGCAATTACCTCTGATAATTCCTCATATTCATCATGTACTACAACTGCTTTTGAAAGTCCATCATGATTTAAAAAATCTGCAAGTGGAATCTGTTTATAACTTCAGTATTCACGAAAACACGGCATCTTTGTTCAAACAATGACGACCTCCTTAATATTATCTATTACCAGAGAATAACCCTTGCTGCTTCCCCATGCTCGAGAATCAACTACAAAACAAATAATTTATTAACTTTTTCTTGCCAAAGACAAAGGAAAGGTTCGAGGCCTCCACAAGATAATTAATACTACTATCTACGGTCAAATGTTATGGCATGCTAAATTCTTTTGAGAGGGATACAAGAAGGCCATACACCTTCCCAAATTGTTTGCATTCATGCAACTTCAACTAACCTCTGCTGGCTGTGTATGCAGTACACATATCTAATTTAGCACCCTGATAAACTGTAAACACCTAATTGAAGTATATCTTCTTTTGTTTAGAAATGGTTATTAGAAATGGAAACAAAGCCAGTCCAATAGTTGGTGTTCCCATTCCCCAATCCCCATTTAGGAATTAAAAACTCAAATTTTATCTTAGGAGTAGCCCCACCAGGTTAGGGACTTAGGGTGCAAAAGGTGTATATTTATCTTGTTATTAAATCAGAGAGTTTCCTCAGATGTTCTTACTTGGCAAAGAGTAAAAAGGAAAACTGGTCATAGCAAAACATTTGAACAACTACAATTTGAAAATCTCCTAACAAGAAAAAGATATGCATCATTAACTAATCAACTGTTGTAGCAACTAAGCATGATTCAGTCTGAGAGACCCATTGCATTATCACAACATGATAAGGGAGATATATTATATAGAAAGACAAGTAAGGCATTCATAATATCAACATCATTCAAAGAACATAAAGAACACAAACATGTATATTCTTAGAAAGGTTGCTTACCTAAAGCATACGCATACATGAAATCTTCGAATGTAATGATCCCAACTGATTCTAAGTCACTAAGAGCCTGCAAGCAACTTATATATGTTAAACAAAGGAGTAGATAGGCAATCATTCATTGGCTCTTAATGGAGCAGAATTATACAGACTTATTAATAGGACTTCGATTACTTCAATCTAACCAAAATGCCTTGTCTCCCTGTTTTACTATACTCTTATATTGGACTATTTACCAGGTTACTTCATGGATATGGGAGCTTATTAATTAAAGTTGGCTTTCTTATTTTTATCTTTGACAACTTAATATGTAGGGTACTGTACTGTTGGTTATCTTTGCCAAGTTTATGACCATGTCCGAAACTAGAAATGTAATAATTATGCAACGCTATGCACGTAAAATATCTTTAAGGGTTAAAGGTATTTTTCATACCGTAAGTTGGGCGATTTCTGCTTTTGGTACCACTTGTTTTTTTTCATCTAGTTTTTGTACCAAACGTTTGGAAAAAGTATAGTTTTCATACATCCGTTAACTTTCCGTTAATTTTTCTGTTAAAAGGTCATGTGCCGTGCACATGACCGTCCTAAACTTCTGAATTTGTTTCAATTTAGTCCATCTAATGCATTACTAACTTTTATTTTGTTCAATTTAGCCATAAAATTTCAAAATCGAACCCTTGACCCAAATTGACCTAGCCTGACCTAGCCTAGGGCTAGGTCAACTGGGACCTAGCCCCAATTGAACCCAATTAGGGCTAGGTTCCAATTGACCCAGGGTCGGACCTAGCCCTAGGATAGATCCGGCTAGGTCAATTTGGGTCAAGGGTTCGATTTTGAAATTTTATGGCTAAATTGAACAAAATAAAAATTAGGGATGCATTAAATAGACTAAATTGAAACAAATTCAGAAGTTTAGGATCGTCATGTGCACGGCACATGACCTTTTAACAGAATTATTAACGGAAAGTTAACGGATGTATGAAAACTATACTTTTTCCAAACGTTTGGTACCAAAACTAGACGAAAAAAAACAAGTGCTACCAAAAGCAGAAATCACCCAATGATTTGAAATGTGAGTGATCCAAAGTTTACCATGTATCGATTCATATGAAGACAGACAGAAAAGTACTAAAAACTACGAAACGAACCATAGGAAAATATGTGCTTACAATTAAATCAGGAAAACTTTAAGGCTTAGGACTATCAGGTAACTCATATTGATCACCATCTACACATTTGTCAGTCAAGAGCAGCAGAGCTGGGGTAGCGCTACATTCGATTGACACCTTGAATTGTGTGGGCATGCAAAGGTTTTAATGCATGTCAATGGTGGCTATATGTTCACTGAGGGATAATCAGTGTTTGTAAACAAAATTAAATTTTACGGACTGATTGGTTCTAGCTACATTACTAGTAAAACTGTCATAGAGGAAATCTATCTATACATGTGTTCTTGTGAAAGAGAGCAGTTGAGAGAAAGGAAAGAATTCCCGAGCAGTTTATTACTTATTTACTATGCAAGCTAGTGGGACATAAGGAACAGAAAGCGAAATGACCGAAACTCATAAAGGAAACTGCTTTCATACAGTTCATTAGATCTAGGACAGAAACATACTAAACACTTACAGACTTCACAGCCAGATATTCTCTCATGATGTCAGCTTTCTTTTTAATTGTTTCGTGGTATACTGGGCTCTGTTTGATCATCGCCAGTTCACCTTCACCCCAGAAGACCTACAAAAGTTCATATCCTTTTACACAATTTGCATCTTACTGCCACTCAGTAACTATTCATGCATCACAAATTTTTATTGTGAAGATGGATAATCGTCAATAAGTAGACGGTGGATGTAATTAAGAAATCATCTGAATATATCTGGAGTGCTCAAGTCAGAAGGAAGTGGCATAAAATATATATATATATATATATATATATATATATATATATATATATATATATATATTGTAAGAGGTGAGACCGTCAATCCCATAGAAATAAGACAAACTGGTGAGTTAAATGCCGGTTCTGATTATAATTCCTTCACAAAATGGTGAATCCATGATTTTTTAATAATAATGAGAGTTGGTACTGTTCATTGGCAACCTCTCCTTGACATCTAAAGTCTCCAGATCTAACATTGACAAACTAATGAATGACCCAAACCAATGTAGAGTTTCTTTAAGAAATCATGTCTTTTGCTTATGTTATCCAATTTTGTAAGGAATAGTTAATTATTGGTCAAGGCCTTGATTGGTTGATCAAATATGGAATATTTTGGATTAAGCTTTACTTCTGTACAATGTTAAAAACATTCAACCAGGAAGAGAGACCTGGTCCGAAATATTCACATAACAACTAAAGATGAATAGGAGTATGTTGCACAGTTGCAGTGGTAAGAGGTTGCTCCTTCAAAAAAAAAAATTACAGTGAACAAAATGGTAACATCTGCATCATTTAAATGAATCAACAACTGCCCGGAACAAACTAATATTTTATTTGAACCCTAACACTCAGCCTAAAAGAATCTTCATAATTCAAATAAATGTAGCCTTCTAAAACTATTAAAATGCAAATTTTTACAGTTATAACAGCACAGGAGAATAATAAAGAAGTATATATAATATATACACGGGATATGCTTACTTACTGTGCTTTGAATTTCTCCAGGCTTTGGTAAGCAAGTTATATAAGGGGCCCACTCAGAATCCTGCTAAGAGAAAACAAAATAATTGTAGTAGAATTTGGACACAGTAGGGAAGAGTTTCACATCTAAAACCGATAAGCAGGTTTATGAATCAAACAAGTAGAAAATTACTGGACCCGATTTCTGTTCCATGAGGAGGACAGTTGCAAGCCTTGCGACATTTCCTACATTTACCAGTCGAGTTTTAATTTGAGGGAGGATGTTATCTTGTGATAGTTGCTGAAAATACAACAAGAAAGAAGAATGTTAAATTAAGATAGGAAATTCCTATGTAGGTGTAGATTAATTAATTAAAATAACTAACCACGTTAAAGGGGACCTTCAATATGCAGTCGCCAGTTCTTATGGTACTAGAAGCAAACAGGGACCTACAATGGAGACTACTACCTTTGTCAGGACAAAGAAGAGGAGCAGGAACAGAATGGAATGGAATTCCACATATCATTCATTCATAGTAATAATGGGGATTTCATTTTTCATATGTGGATCATGCTGCAGATAATATCAGTAGATAATGACCAAATGCAATTAGGTTTAAACAAGGTCCGACTAGGAAGGACTAACCTTCCATATGATGATGATGATGTTCCAATTGAAACAAGGGATGATATCTCAACACCACCAGCTTTCTTCTCCAACCATGGTAAAAAGGCATTGTATTCTTCTTCCACTTTCTGAAAAAATAAAAATAAAAAAATTGCAACGGAAGATTAGTAGCATCCTTGACGATGAGGAATACAAGCAGTAGCAGTGTGACAATAATAAGTTAACAACAGAACGAAAGCTTATGAGTGGAGATTCGGATTCGCACCTCTGGGTGAGGTGGGAGCGAGAAACTGAGTTTGAAACAGAAACGGCAAGCATACGCAGCAGCAGCTGCAGGGAAGGATGTAAAGCGGGAGCGCAACCGCGGTTTTGGAGAGGAAAGATAGGCGACTCCTCCAACTAACATTTCCAAGAGATATCTATACTTTGTATCTTTTATATATATATATATATATATATATATATATATATATATATATGAGATTTAAATCAAATTTTTTTTTTTTGGCCAAAAGATTTAAATCAAATTGGTGTCTGGTTTAACGGCTCAAAACGAATTGGTACCTGCACTAAATTTTGTTGCTTTTTGGTACCCAAGTTATCAGGGTGTTGCACCATTAGAATTTCTGGTTAAAACTAACAGAATCTCATTTTTGGCGCATGAAAAAACCAAAATACCTTTTTTTACATAATAGTTACATAATAGCAACTTAAAACTTTGGACTCAATATCTCACTCATTTCTTCATCTTTTTGAACGAATTTTTTTTGAAACTGCATAATTTTTCGAGATATGTGCAACTCAAATAGCCGTAAAGTGATTTGCCCAGTTTTTTTTTTCCAATAAACACTGTTTTCCATGTTAATTCATTCTTTTTTGTATCAAACTCCACCGCATTCTAACACTTATCACCCTTGATCACCCATTTTTTTTACTAATTGAATTCCAATACTACAATCAAACTGTTGCTTTTGGATTCCAACACTTATGTTTAAGAACCAAATTGATATTATACCTTTCATCCAATAGAAAACAAAAAACGAAAGTCTGTCGAATTAATTATCATTCAATATATAACTTACTAGAATTTTTCTTGATGCCTCCAATAAACTATACTGGTGTGTCTCTAAATCAATAAACGTCAATGCAAGAGAATATATGGATCTTAGCATGATAAGCTGCCAATTTTTTGTTTATATATTTTGTGGTCATGCTGAAAAATTGACAAATTCTGCAGGTTTTCGATTTTAAAAGCTTGATATGGTCCAGCATAAAATTGAAAATGGAAGCAGTTTCTGGCAATAACTCGAAAGAAAATTTATTGGTTGTCTCTAGCCACATAATGGTAAAAATTCTTTGTGTGGTTCTATTAATGTCAGTTCATCTTATTTTCTCACATTATGGTCATCCCTCATGATACTGAGAGTACTAATTTCCACATGTAGATTAAATGGGAAAATAAACTATTTCTTCTTGGTATCCATTCTAAAAGTTCTTCCAATACCCTTAACAGTACTTTTCCTATTGTTCTACTTCAAGTATGAAACATCTTTATCTATCTAAGATCCATATGTTCTCTTGCAGTGATGTATATTGATTTAGAGACACACCAGTATAGTTTATTGGAGACATCATGAAAAATTTCAGTAAGTTATAGATTGCATAACAATTAATTCGACAGACTTTCATTTTTGGTTTTCTTTTGGATGAAAGGTATAACATCAATTTGGTTCTTAAACAAAAGTGTTGGAATCCAAGAGTAACAGTTTGATTGTAGTATTGGAATCCAATTAGTAAAAAAAATGGGTGATCAAGGGTGATAAGTGTTAGAATGCGGCGGAGTTTGATACAAAAAAGAATGAATTAACATGGAAAACGATTTTTATTGAAAAAAAAAACTGGTAAACTCACTTTACACTATTTGGGTTGCAAGATCTCGAAAAGTTATGCGGTTTAAAAAAAAATCGTCCAAAAAGATAAAGAAATGAGTGAGATATTGGGTTCCAAAGTTTTGAGTTGCTATTACGTAACTATTATGCAAAAATGGTATTTTAGTCTTTTCATGCGCCAAAAATGAAATTCTGTTAGTTTGAACCATAAATTCTAACGGTGCAACACCCAGGATAACTCGGGTACCAAAAAGCAACAAAATTTAGTGGAGGTACCAATTCGTTTTGGGGTGTTAACTCATGTACCAATTTGATTTAAATCCCTATATATATATAGGGTTAAAGGTACTTTTCATACCACATGTTTGACCGAATGTGACTTTTAGTACTGGATGTTTAGTTTTGTATACTTTTGGTACCAAACGTTTGAAAAAATGTGGCTTTTGGTACATCCGTTAGTTGGCCGTTAGCTTTGGTCGTTAAATGACATGTGCAAGTCACGTGATCGACTCGAAACTTTTAATTTTGTTCAATTTAGTCCCTCAAATATATTCATAACTTTTATTTTGTCTAATTTAGTCCTAAAGCTTCAAAATCAAACCCAATTGGGACCTATCCCCAATTGGGTAAATTTGACCCAAATGGGGCTATGTCAATTGAATTCGATTGGTTTAATTGGGTCCGATTTTGAAGTGTTATGAGTAAGTTAAACAAAATAAAAGTTAGGAATATATTTGAGGGACTAAATTGAACAAAATTAAAAGTTTAGAGTCGATCACGTGACTTGCACATGTCATTTAACGGCCAAAACTAATGGCCAACTAACGGATGTACCAAAAGCCACATTTTTTGAAACGTTTGGTACCAAAAGTATACAAAAATAAACATCCAGTACTAAAAGCCACATTCGGTCAAACATGTGGTATGAAAAGTACCTTTAACCCTATATATATATATGAAAAATTCTGCAATGGCACCGCTCAGTCTGTAGGTTGTACACGGTCGTGGGTACCCGTCCTGATTTTGACTTGTCTATTGTGATCAGTGAGATATGGGACGGATTCGAATCTAATTACTCACAGGATGGAGCGGATTCGGGTTTGGTATCGCGGGCCCGTAGACTCGCCCCGCCCCGTAGTATATATATATATATATATATATATATATATATATATATTCTCCTCATTTATGGTTAAATCTAATTCACGCCTCAGCTAGCAAGCAACTCCTCAAAGACCTCCCTTATGTCACGAACCTGAAAAAATGGTGCAAGTTGGAGCACACCAACGTCTACTACGTCCAAATAAGTTTTTGTATATAAAGAAAGCTCTTTAGGGGGGAGTAGTAGTTGAAAGCCAATCCAGGACGTGATGGATGTGGATCCCCCCCCCCTCCTCATACATGGGGTGTCGCTTGAAAGTCAATGGTTGGTTTCCAATGTCCTAGTTGTTATCGGTAAGACGTTGCATATCCTTCAGGATCCTGCTGGTTCGGGATCTAATGCCGTTGTCCTCATGATGGTCAGGACATGATGAAAACCAGTAAAGCAAGACCCACTAACCACGACCCGTTCTGTCAGTATGCAATCCGAGTTTGGCTTCGATAACTGATCTTGGGAGTAAATAGGGCGGATCCAGCTGTGGGAATGCTGGATACCCCGACACGTCAGAAGTGGTATCAGAGCAAAGTTCTTGTTCGTTCCATGGGAGCTTCAAGATAGAAGATTACTGTTGCGGACTCTTAACTGATCGTGGTTTTCGCTTTTTGCTTTACCACACGAATGTCATTAGGTGGTGTGACTCTAAACAACTCGGAAGACATGACCGCGGAGGGTTGCCTTCAATCCGAGAGATCAATTATGTACGGTAACGTTGCCACCATGGGGAGTGGATGCATTAGAGAAGAGCGTAGTCAGGTGCACATATTGGCTCCTACGGCTCTTGAAGGAAAAGTGTCCAACGAGGAGGGTTGAGTTGCACTACTGTGCAAATCACTGCTTGTTGGGCGGAGCCAAGTTGTCGAATGCCAGCTCTGACCATACCAATGAAAGCAAATGATGTCGGCTGCTGAAAGGGCGGAGGCAAGTTGTCAAGTAGCGTGCCCATGATGTGGGAAGTCTCTTAGGCGAGAATCCGTTTCTCTGGACTGTGGAGGAGACCTGAACACGGGGTCGTAGTGGTGGCTCACGTGAACTCGTGACCGTGACCAACGATTATAAGTTGATCTTCTCAATTGAGGGGTCAATGCGCAAAAAGAAACTTTGACCATACTCAAGAAGGCAGAAGATATTGATGGCGTGGTGAAGTGTGTCCTGCTGTGGAAGAGTTGAAGATTCCTTGAAGGCAGCGGGATGATGCAATGAGGGGGCGTTGGTTGGTTGAGGGAGAATGTCACAGACCTGGAAAAGTGGTGCAAGTTGGAGCACACCAACGTCTACTACGTCCAAAGAAGTTTTTGTATATAATGTTCTTTAGGGGGGAGTAGTAGTTGGAAGCCAAGCCAGGACGTGATGGATGTGGATCTCTCCCCCACATACATGGGGTGTCGCTTGAAAGTCAATAGTTGGTTTCCATTGTCCTGGTTGTTATCGGTAAGATGTTGCATATCATTCGGGATCCTTCTGGTTTAGGAGCTAATGTTGTTCTCCTGATGATAGGAAGAGTGGTGGATACACACCCAAGCTATCACTAATTGGGCCCGAGAAATTAGACATAACCGAATATAATTCGAAACTTAAAACATGGACACCCGATGCCCGAAAAACACCCAGAGTGGCAAAATCCACTCGGGAAGACCCCGGGTGGAAATACTACCCGGGGGGCAACCCTAGCAAGGGACCCTTGCTTGGGTTACCCGAGCAAGGATCCCCTTGCTTGGGTTACCCGAGCAAGGATCCCCTTGCTCGGGTGCCTGAGCAAGGATCACCTTGCTTTGGTGACCCGAGCGGGACCTTGGGGATACCCGTCTGGGTATCCCCCCCTCCGTCCGGACCCCCACCCCCGGGCGATATTTCACCCAGGGCTCGCCCTTGGAGGCCATTCCACACACTTAAACATATTATGCTCATCTACTGTCGAACCAAGGTCAAGTGTACCATATTTACGGTGAAGGCCAACTTATATTACGAACCTGCCAGCCCGGACCAGTGAACCACTGGAACCGGGGCGGTCCGATAGGAACTCTATAAATAGAGGCCTCCTCTCCTCATTTGAGACAAATCTTGCTATCGCTTACTCAAGCTCTGCCTTCTCTCTACTTTATCTCTCTAATAGCCTATACTCATTTAAGCATTGGAGAGGGCACACCGAGCACCACCCACCCTTTGGTCTCGGTATTGCCCATTTTGCAGGTATCACGACGGGAAGGAAGGACGGAGGTCCGAAGTAAGATGACACTCAAGAGGTCGTATGTAAACAATGGGCTTATCTGGAACTCCCTCCCCGATGCCCATCTGCAGGTAAACGAGAAGGAGAAGCCCACAAAGCGGGATGACTAGAAGGAGAAGCCCAGGAAGAAGAAGATCAACAAGGAGAAGCCGACGACAAACACTCGTGTGTAAACACTAGCGTCGTCTGCGGATTCGAGCAAACAGCACGTAGCCTACTACTTGTGCTCGATGGAAATAAATAAAGTAGAATCAGAGAACAAGGAGGCGGCATAGTAAGGTACCTACCGTGGGTCTCCGGGAGCCCAACATCTGGGGGCAACAACCAAAGGATGCTAATCAACCGTCGACCAATGGAAAAAAACACTCCTTGGAAATCAGTAGGGCTGAAATTAAAATCCGTTCGAACCGAAAGACCGACAAAAACCAAGCCGATCCGGACCGAAAAAACAAAATCCATATTATACGGATCGGTATATGGTCGATTTTTAATTGTGTGTTTCGGATTTTTGGTTCGGTCCGGTCCTATCACTCAAAAATCCACGGAGACCGAACCGACCGAAATATATAATATTAATTATTAATTATCATGATTAGTAATTATCATAATTACAGCTAATTTACCCAATCTCACTCCACTCCACCAGTCTTCTGTCTTCTTCTCCAAAAATTAAACTCTCTCTCTTTATAATAATTAATGCTGACGGTTAGTTTTCCGAGAATTGAAGAAAAAATTAAACTCTCTCCCATGCTTTTTTTTATGATTAATGCTGACGATTAGATTTTTGAAAAAAAAAAAAAAGATTGCTTCATATAATCAATGAGCATTAAGACAACGATTCAAAATCCTCTTTATTTTTGGAGAGTTCGGATTTTTGGTTTAATCCGAAAATTAAAACCGAAAATCCGTATTAAGTTTGGTAGGTTTATTTTTTATTAAACGGTTTTTTGGTTGGTTTTTTTTTCTTGAAATAATCAGGACCAAATATATCGGTCTCCGGCCGAACGAAGTGAAAATCCGGATCGACCGGTCCGATTTCACCCCTAGAAATCACTCAAAGCTCCAAGACACCACAGTCGGTAGTCATTCAACAACTACCTCCCTCACCCCTAAAGAAAGACAAAATCTAGTGGGGGCAACAATCAAACACCCAATAACAGGCCAGAAGGCCAAAGAAGTGGCTACAACAAAATGCACCCATGGTAGCTCTTCCAGAGTATACCAATAGGGGACAAGATTAGGAGGAAGTAGAACAACAACCTCTCCACAAGGATGAGCACCATCCTCACATCCCTTCATAAATGCACCAATGGCAGCTCTTCCAGAGTATACCAATAGGGGGCAAGATGAGGAGGAAGTAGAACAACAACCTCTCAAAAAGGATGAGCACCATCCTCGCATCCCTTCATGAATGCACCTAGAGTAGCTCTTCCAGAGCGCATCTATATGAGGAAACTGGAGGTGACCACTGAATAACAACCACTCTGGGAAGGACATGACAACACTAAGGAGGGAGAGATGAGCAATAACCCCATCCCCAGAAGAATATGGCATTAGTGAGAACAACTACATACACTAGGGGGGGGGGGGGGGGCAAGCATCACCAATGATGAGCAAAATGAGGGTGCATGCATATTCAGCCTCCCACTATGAGCAAAAGGATAGCCCCAAACAAGGAGGGCCACTACAACCAACAAGGCCTGTCGCGCCTACTTTAAGAGAATGCTATCCAAGGGTTCTAATACGATATGCCTTTCGATGGAAAACCATATGGAATCTCATCCTACAGTATACCTATGTACAGCAGTTACACCCATCAGACCCCCGCCCGCCCAAGGGACGGGACAACATGCTGTGAAAGCATGGAATACCATTTCAAAACAGCCTGCAAGGCAAACAACTCCCTCTACTCCTACCCGACATAATACTCATTTTTTAGCCCAAGGCCACTTCTACATCAAAGGAGGGGTAGCACTAAATGAGGGGCGACACCAAACCTATGCTCACCGCAAGGGTCATCAATGAATTTAACATTAAAAGGATAGTGGGTTCGCAAAACCAACTTCCTATACATGGGGAGTAGCCATATTAACCAAGATGCTAGGGATATCATCACTCCCACATCCACCCCATTAAATAGCCATATTGAAGAGCCCTCGACAATGTAAGCCTATAACCTCGGAAAGAAGAACAAGTACTCTTGGGGAACAAATACTGGGAACTATGCAACCACCACGTCACGTGGAGGTATCACACCAACAGATTTCTAGTGCTTCCATGGGCATAGAAGAGCACATAGACTCCTCTTGAAGATAATAGGAATATCAAGGCTTAGAGCAACCCCCGCAATGGGGGCACATCTCCACCAAGGGAGAAACAGTTAGATGGTGTTAAAATTCACTCCAATCATCCCGTCAGAAAGAGGGTGAGAGCACCACAAACATTTCTTGAAGGAGGAAAAAAGGAACTTAATATTACCAGAGCGGCTGGTGCACGTTCTCTTAATTTCCAAAGATGCATGAGAAGCGCACTCTACTTGACAAACAAGAGTAATGTTGTCGTCATTGAGGTAAAACACCCTACTTGATAAACAAGTAGTGGTGTCACTATAAACAAGAACTGCTCAAGAACAATTTAACATTAAACAATGTCAAGCGGCAATGAGGAGACACTCCGAACCAAAATCACCACCGTCATGAACAAGAATTGTTAAAAGTCATCACGAGGGGCAGCGATATGTCCACAATCAATCATTTAATGGCCATGCCCAGCACAGGGAGACGGGCACCGTGCCAAACCAACACCTACGAAGATTCAATGGAAGAAGTAGTAACGAAGACCAAAAGTGATAGCCACCCACCCCCCCCCTCGTCAATTCTGGAAGACTCTTATAAGAAAGGCATGCTCAAAGATAACTAAAGAGTAAGGAGACCGAGCAACTTGGGGGGCACCAAACAAACAAGTGCTCGGCACCCAACCGAGAAAAATGAAGATGAGCCTTAACAGGCTAAACAAGAACAAACGGTGCAACTACCAAGCAACTAGGGGGCACCACCTTATCTAGTGCTTGATAGTCCACCCAGAAATAGAAGACGACGCAAATATGAGGCATGACTCCTTCAATGGAAACCACAAAGGAATGATACAACATAAACCCGATACAAGGATTCACTCCTATGGTGGAAGACACAATGATCGCCCTCATAAGGCGACACCCACAACTTATACCGACTGGGAGATACGGAAAGGCAGATATAAACTAACACTTTCAGTGGAGAACATTGGAAGAAGTTCTAAACCTGAAGGGAAAAGAGAATATTCACTTCCATTATCTAATTTATTATTACCAACAGGAGATCTAACGGACTCCACTTAAACTTTCCCTTCCGTAAGAAATGATAATAGCACTAAATGAACCAAATGCTTTTCAGGGCACAGGAGGAAAGAAGAAAGGCACCATCACTCACAAAGAGGAGGCGTCATCTTCAACAAAAAAGAGGAATATCCAAAAAGACAACTCCGAAATATGATAAGGCGATCGACAACCCTTACATATGGAAAGAGAGAGATCTATAAGGACAACCCTTACAACCGAAAATGGACATAAGACATATAGGGCCACCCTTCCAACCGAAAATAGGAAGATCAAAAAGGATAACCCTGGCATATGATAAAATGATCGACAACCTTTACATATGAACATGGGAAGATCTATAAGGACAACCATTACAACCGAAAAGGGACATAAGACCCATAGGGCCACCCTTCCAACCGAAAATGGGAAGATCCAACAGGACAACCCTGACTTATGATAAAGCGATCGACAACCTTTACATATGAACATGGGAAGATCTATAAGGACAACCATTACAACCGAAAAGGGACATATGACCCACATGGCCACCCTTACAACCGAAAATGGGAAGATCCAAAAGGACAACCCTGACATATGATAAAGCGATCGACAACCTTTACATATGAACATGGGAAGATCTATAAGGACAACCATTACAACCGAAAAGAGACATAAGACCCATAGGGCCACCCTTCCAACCGAAAAGTGGAAGATTCAAAAAGACAACTCTGAAATATGATAAGGCGATCGACAATCCTTACATATGGAAATATGAAGATCTATAAGGACAACCCTTACAACCGAAAAGGGACATAAGACTCATAGGGTCGCCCTTCCAACATAAATGGGATATAAGACCCACAGAGCCACCCTTCCAACATGATATGAGATATAAGTCCCCCAATCAAAGGACGACTCATCAAACAAGATATAGAATGTAAGTACATCAATAATGGCTATCATGTCCATATATCAAAGGAGAATACCATCCTCCCTATACATCATCAAATGTCTATCATGTCCATATATCAAAGGAGGATACCATCCCCCTATACATCATCAAATGACTATCATGTCCATATATCAAAGAAGGATACCATCCCTCTATATATCAACAATAAATATCATGTCCATATATCAAAGGAGGATACCATCCCCCTATACATAAACAATGGCTATCATGTCCATATATCAAAGGAGGATACCATCCCCCCTATACATCATCAAATGACTATCATGTCCATATATCAAAGGAGGATAGCATCCCTCTGTAAATCATCAAATGGCTATAATGACCATATATCAAAGGAGGATACCATATCCCTATACATCAACAAGTCACGTCCATATATTAAAGAGTTGTGCCCTAGCAATGCTTCTCAGCATGGGTGCCAAAATCCCTGGAAACTAGGAAATCCTAGATTCTAATAGCTTTACCTTTATCGACGTCAATGGCCTCGCCCCTCGCAACTCCAACAGCCTCACCTTCGGCTAAACCGATATCCTACCCCCTTCGCGAGCAGGACGAAAGGAGTCCTTCATCCTCACCTGTGCCATCAAATCATCAGCTGGAAGGCCAACCACCAGCAAAGGAGGCGGAGAGAAAGCCGAGACTTCCCTCTCCGAAAGGATGTCATCTTCAACACCGTCGTTCTCTTGAAACAGGGAAGACCGATATTGAACCCAACCTACAAGGCAAAGCAGTAAAACCACAAGTATTAAAAACTCGAAGACTAGCATACCGAAAAAGGGACGGGGCGCGCCGTTTGAACCCACGTAGCACATACCTCCTCCACCGAGAAATGATGCACAGACTCAAAGGAAGCCGTCGTGTTCCCAATATGTATCAGTTTCAAGGCTTTCTTGTCGGACATGGAGAGTTGGGAAAACGCGGGACGCGCATCCTTCATGAGAAGGGAGTCCAAAGACCAAGGAACATCGCGACCCTCAAGGAAAAAGTAACATTTATCCCAATGACCAATACCATTTTCAAAGGCAAAGACGAACCGACGTTTGCTATTCCATTTAACATAACCCAATCTAGAGAACCCCTTATGAGAAAACAAGGGGTACTGGATCGCTAAGGAACAGAATCCTGGCTCACCACAACGCTTGATACAATATAAGCATCGGAAGAGACGATGGGAGTAAGCCCAGAGTGGGTGGTGGCACAACACCTTAAATCCGACCCAAGCACGGATAACATAGAAGGCAAGATACAGAAGGGAAATTCGGTAATGCTTGCAAAACTCTCAAAGTTCGGCACATTAAGAGAAGCGAAGCCCCCCTTAATCTGATAAATATACACCACCGAAATCCCATCCGGAGGTAGGGTAACAGAGCTGCCACTATAGCGATGCGGCATGCCGAAGGGATCTCAAATAAGAACACTGGGTCACGAAGAAAAGCAAGCTCATCCTCAAGAATGGGTTGCAACTCAACCCCCGAATCCGAATCAGAATCAGACATCGGAGTCCGGGCTCAAGTCGGGAGGCGGAAACCGCTTTCCCATAAAAAAAAAACCTTGGGCGGACAACATATTATGGGAGCATTAGAAGCGAGACCACCACAGAGAACCTTAGAAGAAGAAGGCTTAATCAGGGTAGAAATAGAGCGATGCGACGACCTTTAGCTTCTAAAGCACACCTGACAATAGAAAAACGACGGTCCGTAAAAAATTACCAATCCTATCTCAAGACATTATACAATATCCATCAAGACCGGCCCACTCAAGAGTACGTCCCAAAGTGCATAAAGATCAAATTCCTACTATAGGGGCAAAAGACACGTGCATGGACGATACTACTTGTCAAAGGGAGGATTATAATGAATAAAAGCATGAAAAACAATCCTAAAAGGGGGGAATAAGTAAAAAAAACCTCAACACTACCTAAGGGAGTGAAAAGAGGAACAAAACATCCTCCATAGGGGTATGCATCAACTACACAAGCATGGGATGGCCTAAGAAAAACACTGAGACACCCCAAACAACAAGCTGCTAACAAGTCCCAAAGGGGGCAACACCCATATCAGATACTCACCTCAAAGACAATCCTCCACTACCCATATAAAATCACCATGAAGACCTCCTCTCTATTTTACAAAGTCCAACAACCACAAGGTCGGTGGACGAAGAGACAAACTAAGGAAAGAGCCTCCACCAAGATTTCAAACAACTATCAATAGCCTAATCGGACGCCTATCCGACCATAATAGAGTCAAACAAAGGTTAAGGCCATTTCTTAACTCGGGGGGGCAAAGCGGGATACACGTCCAATTAAGCAACGGACACCCCCCAGCCCACCCTATAAGCAAGTAAGGAAACTTCAAGGAAGTAGCAACCAAACACAAGGAGACCGTCAGCAGTAGCAAACTAGGGGACAAAGCACATAGCAAAAAGTACCCCAGGAAGAATCAAATGCTTACTACGGGGGCTAGGACACATGCATGGATGATACTACCTGCTAAAGGAAGGACTATGGTGGATAAACAAACATCACAAGCAGCCCTAAGGGGAAGATAAGCAAAACCATTAACAGCGTGTCCACTACGGGGGCACTCACACAGTCATCAGCCACCAAGCGTAACCAGCACATGGGGAAACTCCTACAAATAAAGATATCAAAACACTCACTACGGGAGTAGCGATACATGCATGGGCTGCCAAGCGTAGTCACCTCATGGGTTAACCCCCCTCTTGTTCGAAACGCCAAACACACCCACTCATGCCTACTACAGGGGAAACCATATGCATACAACTCTATATGCACAGGTCACAGAGCATGAGTAAGACAAGCACCAAACCACCTCTTATGGAGGAGCAAGGTGTGCATACTACGGAGGTAGCCTCGACACCAAGCCACGAAGGCAAAATCACCATCCAGGAGGTCCCGAGGCCGAATCACAAAAATACCTACAAGGGAAGAAACCCCTTAACCTACAAAAAGAGAGTAACACTCCAACATATAAGGAGGCAACAACCTTCAACATATATTTATAAAAACTCTCTTATACGAAAGGTAAGAGGAGGAATTTTAACCACCCTCACCTCCATCTATATAGAGTGAATCGCAGGGATAAGGTTAAAGGACCATGCCCACACTCTGACAAGCGGGGAGAAAAACGCCACACCCATGGAAGGCCAAAGCTAGAAGATCATACTTGAACTCTCGCAAATGGAGTGCAACACCGCTTCCAAAGCAACCTATCGGGTCTAAGAGCCTAAAAAGGAGGTTCCCCCAATAAAGAAACGGTCTTAAGGCTAAGAGAAATGGGACTAAGGCCCATATTTCATACTTATAATAATTTACATCATCCATATACGTACATGGACTAACATCCACATTTACATCGACTAACACTCACATGTTACATGAATATCCTTCCAACTGGGGATGGCCTGTAGCCTCTCTTATATGGAGGCGTGTCAAATGCCTCTACAAGAAATCCCAATGAAATGGAGACTTAAGTGAAAGGACACAGTCCTAAGGCTAAGTAAAACGAAACCAAGGCTCGCAACTCTTACGCTTACACAATATATATATACATGGCATAAATTTGCTTAAATTAGCAATAGTGTTTTATGTATCCAGCTTCCTTGAACAGGGGGCAAGGAAAATTACAACATTACTCGAGAACTCAACGAAGGCCGGGACCGTCTTAAAGCTCCCATACACACGGGTCAAGGAAAATTACGACGTTCCTCGAGCACTCGTTAAGGGCTGGGATCGTCACAAAGGTACGTTTCGCAACTCGCTTGGGCGATATTCTGCTAAAAATAGAGTCAAGAAAAGGTGAAACCATTCCTTGACTCGAGGGAAAATGGTGGATATACGCCCAAGCTATCACTAATTGGGCCCGACAAACGGGCCATAACCGAATATATTCGAAACTTAAAACATGGACACCCGAGGCCTGAAAAACACCCAGAGTGGCGAAATCCACTCGGGAAGACCCCGGGTGGAAATACCACTCGGGGGGCAACCCAAGCAAGGGACCATTGCTTTTACCCGACATACATTTGACAATTCGAGTGAATGCATATAGCAATCACAATAAACATGTGTGTATTCAAATCAAACTTATTAATAAAATGAACACTGTGATGTGATCATTGGGAAAAATAAGCAAGCTATCTCACTGTCTACACAATGGTCAAGACCATTTGTCTTCATTGTGATCAAATGTCGATGAATTGCACATATGCAAGGGCTTTACGGACTTACCGCTTATCCATCATTCATCGACTATCACTTCACATTCATCATCTTGCATACAACCATGTCATATGAACAGTTATATTGGTCTTTTGAATGCCCAAACATCATTAGGATCCTCTTCAGAAAATATTACAGCACAATTACCAGTAGACTAACACTGAAACAATAATGTGCATCATCCGGAATATATATATAGGAACATTGTAGACCAAATCTAATCCTCGGTTGCTGTTGCGAGAGCACTAGCTTCAATCGCATATAGTGAAGTTTCCACTCGTTTCTCAGTATCTGATGGTCATATTCAGTAGGAAACATTTTCCTAAGGAAGTCATTACTCCCACTAGGAACACATTCACTATATTTGTCATACACATATGTACAACACCTCAACAACTACCGTTATATGATCCTTGAGCATCAATCAAAGTCGAGCCATATGCCCGATTTAGTAGTAGATCTAGTGCGCGTCACAACATGCACAAGACACCCGTCTGAGCTCATCTTTATTAAGAAACTTGGCGCATCAATTCATGACATTTATACAGAGTTAGCTTATCGAAGTAATAATATGATCAATCACCCAAGAAACATATTCTCTCAAATGATCTCTTAGAATCTCAATTCCAAGATTATATTGATTTACCATCCAGATATCAACTAAGTCTCGTACTCATTTGATTAACTCTGTAACTACCAGCATGTACTATCTGTCGAGCACATTTACTCGACAAGATCTTGTCAATGTTTTAATGAAAATCTTAGTCTGTAGTGACTAAAACATCTGACATGACTAACACATCATCATTAATAATATTGTCTCGAGGGAATAAAGTAGAATGCTAACAAACCACCATAGTCCAAAAATTGCATTCTCATACCACAATATGGAGAAGTGCTTCGATTTCTACTTTGATATTTCAAAGGCAATATCTACATCCAAGATCAACGTGGCTGGGATCATGCGAGTATCACGTTCGCATTTATTCGAGTCACATCTCGAATTTCTCATGACTTGAGGACCTCACTGATCCATTTTCGCTTCGCGTCTTCCATCTTGTCCTCCATTTTCCTTGAAAGGCATTAGAAGCCACAATAAGCTCCCACTAGGATTAAGAACATTTTGTACACGCTGCCACTAGAACGATAACATTTACTCATGAAAGTTCTTGCTCCCACTTGAACTAAGATCATGACCAAGATCATCTACATTCGCAACTGATGATGAATAATGCGAGCATGACGAGAAACTTATTCAACATCTTCGAGCATGATGAGAAACTTATTCAACATCTGCAAAAATCCTCCCACTCGAATAAAGTTATCTTGGTACATTTAGCGTAAACTTGCTCCCACTTTTGGACTTTTCCGGATCATAACGTATGTGAAGTGGTATGAAACTAATATTTAGGCACTTGATCAAGTAGACAAACATTCGTCTCGATATAAGGCAGGTCCTCCTTGTGGAGAGACCCGTATATTGCCACAGATAATGTATTATTGGACCAATGTTATCACTGACTCAACCATCTTCAGAAGCGTATCATCTACGTCTTCTAGCAACATGCTTATGTTGCATAGTGCGAAAGAAAATAGTCAACGGAATGAACTATCTCTTTATATGACGTATCTTTATAAGTCAAGTCGATGAGCTAACCACCGTCTTAACGTATATGAGAACCACAAGTTCTTTGTCTATTCAATACATCTACAAGACTCGCTTAGCCATCTATAGAATATTAAATAAATATACAAGATACGATACATATTTAATCCTTCCCACAACAAATATGGGCTAGTAGATGTCTAATTTGAACCTATTCTGGTTGCCTCAAAATAAGGCTTCCGATCACATCACCAGCATCCTTGCGACAAATAAATATTTAGATATATTGAAATGATTGCAAGACGCAAGTTCGATATACAATAAATACACCAGAACTAACCATATATACACAAACTCAATGTCATGGAAACATCAATTGAACAACTAGGTCTAACAGAAATAAAACTGAACATCGGCTATTCGACTAAATAGTAAGGCATTGAAACTCGGTTGTCTCATAGACATAGCTTGTTGATGCCAACATATTCGGCTGAAGCTCGAGTGTTCCATTTCCATCATGCTTTAGTCGATGTCGAAGATCAACTAAATCTTCTTGTCCAAGGCTCAATCCTGAGTCACAACTCAAAGGATTATAATCATATATCGATCAAACTAGAAACTCAATAGTCTACTAGTTTAAGCACCAAGACATACCTGACGCTTTGGAGCAGTGCAATCTTTCGAGTAGTGACCGATACGGTTACAACTATCGCACTTTCTCTTAGCCTTTTGGACATAACGCGGATGCTTCCGCTCGCCAATTTCATCAGTCTTTTGTTTCCGACTTGACCCATCATGCTCATCCTTCTTACCACGATTCCTTCTCTTAGGCTTCCTTTAAGCTTTGGAGGAAGTCGCCAAATGCAACTCAGCTAGAGTACTCTTACTCTTATGCATTTCCTCTTCTAGATCTAGAAGTCGCTAAACTTCTTCTAGAGTCGCAGCCCAATCAGAGCGGGATAAATGCATTTTGACATGCTTCCACGAATCGTGTAAGGAGCGAATTACAATCTGGAGTTTCTACCTTTGAGTGAACATATGACTAGCGCGCCTGAGTTCAGCTATCATATCAGCCATATGTCAAATATGCAACTTCATGGAGTGTTCAGGATGCCTTTTATAGGAGGCTAATCTCATAGTCAGGAACTGTATCCTTTATGTGGAATAGAAACCAAATTTCTTCTTCAATTCGTCCCAAAGCGCCTTAGCACTCTGATAACCTTGAAATTCCTTGAACAGACCATCATTCATAGCACTCAACAAAATGATGCACGCGGTGCGATTTTTCACTTTCTAGGCCTCATAGGCTCTCAGATATCGCCTCTGCTGGGCCGTATTCTATTAAGTAATGTAGAGAGGGGGCTGAATCATATCAATAATAATCATGAATGTATAAATGATTACCTATCTATGTATGTACAAGTATGTACATCTATATTCCCCGCTTTAGGCTCTTCCATGTCACTAGATATGGTCTCCAGAATTTCTAGTTTTTGGAGTAAGTACCGCACTTTCTCCTGCCAGACCTAATAATTATCACCATTCAACTTTAGCGCACAGCTAAGTTCGACAACAATCTTTTGGAGAACTGATGTCATCCTTTACACAAAAGAGATAACATCATATCAGGATCATTCAACAAGGCATGCAAGAATCATTGTTCATTATACTTACACATGTTACACTCAACTTTCTTATTGACCAAATTAATTAAAGCAAGCATGGCCCGGAGTCAAAAGTTCACTATGTTCCCAATCATCGTCCTAAGTACATGCTTAGCGAGAATTAATTTTAGCCAGTAATCAAGTCAAGTTCCAACCACATTGATTATGTCAACATGCAATCATGATTTAGCTTATACATGAATGACTAACTATAACATGTGACATGCTAAACATGTAATAATCATTAAGCAAGTTGACATGCTCTCAATGTTTACTTACACATGGATTCTACACAAATCATCATGAATTATGCTTAGCATATAACAAGTACCAATCGAGTAAAACATGCTCTCAAGATTGATATATACAAATATACTAAACAAATTAGCATGGACTAAACATGAAATATTCAAGCATGCTTATATGAATTATGATTATGATTTTGACAATGACATGACATAATAAATCATGCTAGCATGCATCTCAAATATTCATATACATGGATACTATATAAATCAACATGTATCATGCTTAGCAAAATCATGTCATAATAAGCAAAACATGTATGCTCAAAAAATGTACGTATACATGGATGTTAAACAAATTAACAAGTATCATGCTTTACACAACTAAAATCTAGCACCCTATTTCGGATATAGCAAGACAAACTCGCATAAAAATCCTTTAAAAGACTTAGGACCCTCATGTAAATTCTCAAAAGTTACGTTTATAGGAACATTCCCAGGTGGACCAAAAGGTTCACGAGACAGGCCCCAACGCTCCCTTTTCTTAGACAGAACCGTAGTTCCCAGGCTGGGGAGGAGGGGGCGCGGCGTCAAGTTTCCACTTCAAGCTCGGTCTTTCTAGACATAATTATTTCCTCAATTTCAACTCAAGAATATTACAATCGAGTCTCCTAAGACTTTGCAAAACTTATTCGCATGTAGTTGAAACATATTCAAACTACGGGGGCCAACATGCAATTTTAGTAAACATAATGCTAGACAAAATAGCACCCTAAACATGATACTAACGAAATTAAGCATGAATTTAATTGCTTTGAAAAGATTAGGGACCATAGTGTAATAAAAATATTTTGTCCCTAATAAATAATCTAGGGGCCATTCAAACACTTTAATAAAAGTTGGGCCGAATACTGAAATAGTTGACCAAAGTCAACTCGGGAGATAAAAATTCAAACGTGGTCCACATTTACTATACAAAACCCCACATATAGAAAAAACACTCCAGCCCACTATAAAAAATTTTGAACTTCGGCTCATACTTTATTTTTTTTTTGCCAAGGCCCATACTTTATTTAAAGGGTTAAAAACATTTTTTTCAGGCGAAATGGGCCCAGGTAAAAAATAAATTCCAGCCCAAATCTTTAGAATAAGTTCAGCAACAGTTTATAAGAAAGGTACTCACGTGAGGAACTTAAAAACACACGTGATGGACTGGGTCAAGCCGACCCGAGGGAAAACAAAAAAAAATCCGACCCACGGTATGTCATCTTCCCTACCCGATTTTTACGTAGAAATAACTGCAAGTAACCTCCCATTTCATGCATCCACTCTCCAATTTTCCAACCCACTACTCCACTCACTAAGCAACCGTTTTTTCTTGCAACCGTCACCGACGACTCATCACCAGTGACACTGTAGTAACCGTTCGTCGGAAAACTCATTTTCGGCAAAAACACGAAATTTACTAAAAAATCATGAGCTCGTCGTAGCGGCCATGGCCGCCATATTTCGTATGGAGGTGGCTATTGCCTCTCTCCATACTATCGCCACTCGAACAAATCGCAAAGATGGCCATACAAACGGAACAAAACGTAGTGGAAATTTCGTGGCCACACTCGGCCACGAAAACGACCGGAATTTTCGTCGGTTTCATCTATGGGTTCATCGGGGGTTTGTAGCCCATGTGACCACTAACCTATTGGTGCAAAAATGAGCAACAAATACTCACTAACGGAGGGCCGGACACATCTGAAACGGGTGGAGCCACAAAAGCTCCGAAAATAGGTGGAACATCGGCATAACCATCTCAACGACGATGCCGGAGACCGAAACCAAACCTTCGGCTCTGATACCTATGTAGGAATTCGAACTACATGCACGCTAAAACGCACACATTAGTAAGACATGAGATCGTAACCATAAAAACGACACTTACTTGTTCGGTGTGACGGGCATGCGGTTGCGGAAGCGTAGATCGTCGCCGGCGGTTCGGAATCACGGCAGCGTGGCGGGATGCCGGTCGGAGAGGTGCGTCGATCGCACCTCGGTTTCCACGGTTGATGACCCTAATACTAGAACTCGAGAACACTAATATGTGGTAGAGAGGTTTTGAGCGTGAGTTTCTACTTCATACATAGACCTAACATATGAGTCTATTTATAGACTCGGGAGAGAGTCGAGCGGTTACATACTTTCAGGACTCGACACTTCGATCCCCGCTTTCTCCGTAGCTCACATGAGCACCCCGTATGGGTGCATTTTCCTACATGGAGTTACAGTCATGGCAAGCAACAAGGAAGTGGTCGGATCTGCGACTTCTATTCTAGGAAGGGTACGTTAAAGCAAGACTATAGTCATAACCTCTAAAGGAAACAGAGAGTGGTCTCATATTATAAGAGCCAGGTACGTATAGTGTCATCTCCTGCTGCCTCTTGCACTGTAAGGTAGATAAAATTAGGTAAGATTTCATAGGGTCCATTGTCAAGAACTTCATGTTCTCCTCCATTAGTTTCATAAACCATCATTCTGAGGTGTAAATTCCCATAAGGTGAGGCTGATGAAAAATGGGGCGAGACCCGTCGGGGTAAATGTAAACTTTGTGGAGCATTTCCATAAATTCATAGTTCATGAAGAGAGAAGCAATAACGATTCATCTTTGTGAATTACAATGAACTGAAGAACCCTAAACATCCAGGCACAATTAAAGCTTAACCAGAGATGGCCCAAATTAACGTGTAGGAGTAGTCGCTCAAGATCAACCAACAAAAAAGTGGCAACTCTCCAAGTACGTCATGGATCAGAATCGGATAAACTGGAAATAAGAAGACTCAATAAACACTACAAGAAAATCTAGTCATTTGTTAGATATTTGTTTGTGAAGACATATAACCTTATTTGTAAGGGAATTGTGAAAATCCCTTACAAATACAACATTTAAATTTTTTTAGGGTTAATTAGCAAATTGCTAGCCAAACTTTACATGAATGTGCAATTTGCTAGCTAGATTTTTTTTCGTAGCAAATTGCTAGCTGAACTTTCTATATTGTGCAAAAAACTAGCTCCATCAATTTTTCCGTTAGTTTTGGATGGAAAATACTTTCAAATATTGCTAAAAACACCCTAAAGTTTTAGTATGATAATATAAAGACATGATGTTTTATATAAAGTCAAAATAATAAATAATAAATGTTAAAAAAACATATTAAAGAAAAAACGCACCTTAAAAATGCAAAAATTTAATTTTTTAAATTTTTTAAAAAAATCTATAAAAACATAAAATTTTAAAAATATTTAATTTTAATTTTTTGAACTTTGGGATTATATATTTAACTTATATATATTTTTTGTATAATATATATAATTATAAATTTTTTTCGAGATTTATATTTGCTTTTATATAAAATTTGAGGTTATTTTACAATAATAGTAGAACTTTAGGGTATTTTTAGTAATTTTAGAAAGAATATTCCGTCCATAATTTAACGGAAAAATTGACGGAGCTAGCAAATTGCAAATTAGCAAAAGTTCAGCAAGCGATTTGCTACAAAAATAAGTTCGGCTAGCAAATTGCACTTTCACAGAAAGTTCAGCTGGCAATTTGGTAATTAACCCATTTTTTTTATAAGGGAATGATCCTAACAAAAAGCTTAGCTAGAAAATTTCTTGAAAATTTTCTTGAAAATCCTTCAAAACATAATAAATCCCTATAAAATTCTTATAATTTGTTAGGGAATTGATTTCCTTAAAAAAATTGCGGTCACAAATTGCCAATTTTTTTTTAGTGAAAATGACTGTAGTGTATAGCATCAATAAAAATTTGAAAACGCTCATAATAAAAAATAAGCTCTTTAAAGAAAAATGGAACATACCAGGGGTTTTCGCACGTGAAGATGACAATGTTAAGATATTCTTGGTCTTTTCAGGTACCATTGGTTAGGTCTCCCACACATACAAGTTGTGTCGGTCGAATGAGGCAATATAAAAGAACATGCAGTCTTCAGTCGCACGAAGCATAAATTGCGTACTCGGGACAAACATTCATGCGCAACACAGCGCCTTCCAAAGTCAACTTCACGGCAAGCGGGACGGTTACAGTCTGCTCTCGCGAGTCACCACTCAAAGATGAGTAGGACTGTTACAGTTTGTTCCTACAAATCAACCGGCAATCGGGATCTGAAGTTGTCCAGCTTTCCGAGAGTCACCCAACGATGTTGCGCTGTCCCAGATATGGTAGTCATCACATTTCTCCATTCAACGGTGTTGCGCTGCCCCAGGTATGCTAGTCACCTCAACTGGTGTTGCGCTGTCCCAGATATGGTAGTCACCACAATGATGATGCACTGCCCGAGGTATGCTAGTCATCACAACCAGTGTTGCGCTGCCCCATGTATGCTAGTCACTATCGACAATCAGGATCTGAAGTTTCCTAGCTTTTTGAGAGTCCCCCCCGACGAATGAAGCCTTAGTATTCAGCCTTCGTAAGTCACGCCACTAGAGGCATTTCTCCAACGGATGCCACTAGAGGCACTTCTCCAACGGACGCCACTAGAGGCTCTTCTCCAACGAACGCCACTAGAGGCTCTTCTCCGACGAACACCACTAGAGGCTCTTCTCCGATACACGCCACTGAAGGCTTTTCATTATCGCTCGCCACTGGAGGCAGCATCGATTAAGGTTTACTTTATTGCACGCCACTGGAGGATTTTTCTTGTCGCTCGCCACTTGAGGCATCGTCGTTTAAGGTTTTACTCTATTGCACGCCACTGGAGGCTTTTTCTTGTCCCTCGCCACTAGAGGCATCATCGACCAAGATTTTACTTTACTGCACGCCACTGGAGGCTTTACTTTTCCGCTCGCCACTAGAGGCTTTACTTTTCCGCACGCCACTAGAGGCTTTACTTTTTCGCACGCCACTGGAGGCTTTACTTTCTGCAACGCCAGAGGCACTGCCAACAAGGGCACCGCCGACGGAGGCTTTACTTTTCCGCACGCCACTGGAGGCTTTAATTTCTGCACCGCCAACGGAGGCACCGCCAATAGGGGCACCGCCGACCGAGGCTCTTATTTACCGCACTACCAATGGAGGTTTTTCTCGCACCGTCCGAAATAAGCCAGGAGCTCCCTTGAAGAATCGAAGGCTCAAAAGAAAGAAAGACTTATCATCCAAAATTCGGTGTTTCCTTGTCTTTTGACGAATCCCCTCGAACATGTTCTATGGGAATCCACCCAAAGAGGGGCAAACTGTAAACTTCTCATTTTGGACCACGCGCAACACGCGATAAGTGTGGCGCACCTAAATGAGGAAATGTCTAAATTTGGCAAGTCGCGAAGCTTCCAAAAATGCTCAGAGTAATATTATGATAGTTATTTGTATTTATTTAGAAAATATTTACTGAATATTTAATAGCATATTTAGCATTTAATATAGGGAATAAATCAATAGGATTTTATTACCTAATTAGACTAAGCTCTATGTATTATATATAGCCTAGTCTAGTACCTAGTCTAGTACAATGTAGGGGGGGAGACATTCAGACCGAAGAAAAACACACAAAAAGGATCGAGAGGAGAATAAATTAAATAATTATATTTCATTTCTTCTAGTAAATCTGCTTGTTCTTGCATTACTCTGATTATTAAATTATTATTATTATTATTTATTCATGTAAACTACGTACAATACATCATCATCATCTATTTCCCTCTGCATCATCCGATCATCTCCATCTCCGACGCCGCCGGTCCATCCTCGCTCCGTCCGACCACGCCCCAGTTCACCGATCTGAATCCATCCATCCTTCCATACTCCGCCGAGTCCGTCATCGGAAGCTGCTACCTCGTTGATGCATGTTGTTCGTCTTCCCTGCTGTCAGTCGTGGTCTTCATCTACTACCCAAGGTCGTCTTCTTCATCCTACTCGTGCTCACCTTTAGCACCACTCCAGCACTGTGAGGTCCTTCGAGCCTGTCAATCTGCCGTTGCCTGCGGTGCTTCCATCCCTAGGAGTCCCTATCGTCGGTCGGTCGCTCATTCTCTTTTCCTTTCATAACTCAGGTAAACTTCATTTTCCGTTCATTATATATATCATTATATTGCATTATATTGTATGCATGTAGATGGGTAGATCACGTAGGTTTGTTGCTTAATTATTATGTATTTTATATGTATATGTATACACATTGATTTTGACTTGTAAATGCAGTCGGTTAGTTATTTAGTTATTTTAATTTAATTTTGTATTCCTTTTTAATTAATTGGTTGTTACATGTTTATTATAAATTTGTAATATGTGGTATAGTATTAAGATAGGTTAGCATCAATTAGATATTCGAAACTGGCAAATTAAGTGAATTGAGTACCGAAATGACGTAGTTAAAATTATATTTTTAATTCATAATAGAACCCCCGAACTCGAATTTCTTATCGTAGATCGATTTTATACCTAGGTGTTTAATTCGTTATTCGCTTAGGTAATTTAGGATTCTAGTTAGCCTTAATTAACTAGTGGCGACTCTATTCAAAATCCACGTTTTTGAAACGTAATCGCCTTAGGTTAGATTTTAGTTCTGACGGGCAGTCAAGAATCTTAATTACCATAGTAGGACAAAACACATTAATACAAAATATAACTATGCGAAGAGTGTGGTAGATGACAAGCTGATCACAGTTGAATTCATACCTACAGAGGATATGATTGAGGATTCATTAACTAAACCTTTACGCAATGATGTTTTCGAAAAGCACGCAAAACTGCTTGGATTGCGTAGGATTTAGGATGCTTGAATTGTGATGGTAACATTTTTGAATTTGAAGTAATGTTTGAATAAAAGAATTGCTAATTGAGTTTGTGATATTTACGACGTCATAATGGAATTATTACATCGGATGGACGGTCTATAAACTAGTCATTGGAACGTAAGCCTCCTATTAAAATATGTCGATTGTGGACCCTGCCATGTCACACGGACATGGTCTTCTTGATGAAAAGGATTCCTCAGTCATATCAAGACTGGCAAAGAACCATGGTGTTTCGAAAGAAAAACCTGGTTATGCAAAACGATAATCTGGTTTTAGGGTAAAACAACAAGATCAAAGTTTTGCATATCGCTGCGACGAACTCTGTTCGTCTACAACCACATTATGGGCTAGATGAAAATCTACGATAACATATGAAATTCCCATTCCTGACATGAAATACGTTCAGGTTATGCTATCGACGCGCACTTCATAGTGCGCGTGCCATGTTCGACCATGGGGTCAGACTCGGTTGTGTTAGACGGAATCTTTCGAGATTCTAAAGGACACAAACTTCTTCACCTTGAGCGTGTGACTGATCCCGGGTGATGAATGAAGCAACACTCGAAGTACCCTGATCACTCGGAATTCATATCCAAGGTTGGGCTCAATTTCGTTCCTAGGCGTAACGCTAAACAAAAAGACCAAGTGACCACGTTTTGGGCACCGATTGAGTTTGAATGACGATATGAACGATGGGGATGGTCATGCACATCTATCATTCTCCGACTCTTGTATTCACTAGGTTTCCACCAACCGGATATTAGTTGAAGGTTGTGAATACTCATGCGGATGCCTTGGAGAAGTATTCCTCTTTTGGAAACTAGGCAATTGGAGACTAACAGTTGACCAGGGGTAAAGAGCGGAATAGAGAAGTAACATTGTTGATAACAGATAGCAAATCAACGTTCCATGGAAGCCCATTAATATAAGCCCAACAGAATAAGCAGAATTTCGTTTAGGCAAACATGATTTTTTATCAAAATTGGACATTGGATTTTTACTCATGGTAAAATTTGATCTTGATTGCCCACCGAACCCTAGGGTCACAGCAAAGCGACCATGAATGGCTGAAAAAAAAATAATTATATTATTATTTTATTAATTTCGGCCACCTAGGGTTCGCCACGACGTCAAATTGTGACATTAATTACCTATATAATCTATGCATGACTTTAGGGATATAGATATATTTGTTGATAAATATTTGCCCAAAAGATTGAGAAAATATATTTATTGGTAGATTTTATCACTAATATAGAATCCAATCAATTAAAGATATATATTATCTTATAGATATATAAATTGCGCATTAAATAATAATGTATAATATCTATAATATTTATGGTTACTTGACGGCTAAGTTAATTTTTAGTGGAGTTAAAACCCTAGTTAGCCACCAAGTTTACAATTTTGGTGGATTTAAAACCTTACTTAGCCACCAAGTTTACAAATTTGGCTGAAACCCTAGGGTTAGTGGCAGATCCAAATGCGGAACGGGATCGGGACGACCGACCCAGATAACCCGTGGGATCCGAACCGGTTCGGGTTTGGGTCGGGTTCCACCGGTTCAAACGGGTCGGGTCGACCGACCCGGTTTTCTCAATCGATCCTACTCGTACAGGTTCAGACCAGGTGGGCTAATGGGCCGGGTCAAACCCGACCCGGTTCATGTACAACCGAACCGAACAACCCGAATTCGACCAGACCGGTCGGACCGGGTTGGCATTTGGAGTAAATAGATCGTCGTAATATGGAGCTCATTAAAATAAGCCCAACATCCTAAGCATAATTGGGGTATGTCACATTAGGAATTTTGGGTCAGACCAAAATTCCAATGGACCATATGAGGCCCAAAATTGGGCCTACCTCATTATGTGGTGCAGCCGAACTAGCTGCGCAAGCCCTTAGGGGTTTTGCTCACTACCTCTTAGTTGTCATATGAGGTGTTAGGGATTTCTTTGGGGTTAATAACTCTCTCCCTTATTAAGTAATGTAGAGAGGGGGCTGAATCATATCAATAATAATCATGAATGTATAAATGATTCAACCAAGTATTTGCATGTTAGGATGCTACTATATATAGGATATCAATCCTAACTAACTAGGCCAACTATACAAGTCAACCTAAGGTAATATGTATCTATACAAGTATGAGTACCTATCAATGTATATACAATATGTACACTAATATTCCCCCATCGTTTCCTTCTTCTTCCTTTCTAAAGAATTAAAAGGAAAATTTGAGAGAAAAGATCGATGATGAATGAAATGCCAAGGTCCAATCAACCCGGTCAAATAGAGCCAAGGGTAAACCCGTTCAAAATGAGCCAATGGAATTTCAAAATCTTCTCAAATGATCCATGGGAAAAATTAAAACCCGCTCTAGAATACCAAGGTTGATAACCCGGTCTTCACAAAACGGCCCCTCGAAAATCCAATTTTCGGGATACGGCCCCAAACTTGAGAACTGTCCTCAAAACAGCCCAAAAGTCTTCAAAAGCTCCTAAGAAGCCCCAATATTTAGAACTATCTTCAAAGTAGCCCCAAACTTCACAAAATCATCAAAAATGCCCCAAACTCTGAAACTACTCCAAAACAGCCCCAAAGTCTTCAAAAGAGCATCCCAAATTGGAAAACTGCCTAAAACAGCCCAAAATATCCAAAAGCTTGCAAAGAAGCCCCAAAGTCTTCAAAACTTCAAAATCAGCCCCAAATCGGCCAAAAATTTGCCCAAAATGGCTAAAACACATGTAGAGAACATGAGGGAGCATCGGGGTGCACAAGACGAGCCAACTCCAAGTCAAAATCCCGGTGCACGGCGCTACAGCCACAGAGGTCGCGGGTTCGAACGCAGACGCAAATTTTCACGAATTACAGAAGCCAACATGTCGCAGGTTCAATCCCAGCGAGACGCAGCAATATCCAGATTATTCAAACTTGGGCAGAATATGAAGATCTTCACATATTCAAAGTGTTCTTCAACAAAACCAATTCGATTCAACTCCAAATCGTCGAAATCAAACAACAAATCAATTGGAATCCAATAGCAACCTAAAGGCACAACTAATCCAGTCCAAATTGCAGCAAATAATCGATTATCCAAATCGAATTTGATGAAATTGCAGCAACATAACAGTAGTATCAAGAACACAGCAACATCGAACCAAAATTCGAACCAAATTGTGCAAATCCACAATAGAAATCCACAAATTGCAGCTTAGAATCAAACGCAACATCAAATGCGCATCCAATGCAATTCGAATCGCAGCAAATGATCAAGAAACAAGCTCGAATTCGAAGATTGAACTTCAAGCAGTAAAATAGGCGCGAAAACGAAAATCGAATCGTAATACCTCCAAGAAGCTTCGAATGATGCTCAAATATTCACAGAAAACATCGCAACGATGTCCAGCAAGCATTATAAATGCAGAAAAATTGAAACAAATCAATGAATCGAAGAATCAAGCTCATTCGAAACCAGCAGAAACTTCACCAGAAAAATGCAGAAACTCAGCTGCAATAATCCAAATCCGCGAGCATATTATGGAGTAATACAGTAGAAGCAATCAACCTCAGACTCTTGAACCAGTACCAGATCGAATTCAGCTAACATAATCGATCAAGAATCGAACAACAGAGTCCAAATCAATGGAACAGTGTTGCAGCAACAACCAGCAGCAAACCAGCAGCAATCAGCAGCAATATGAAGATCCATACCTGAATCTTTGAACCAAATCAAACAAGCAGCGAAGAAAAGTCCAGAAGTGAATCCATATAATGAGGACGAAGCTGATCGAAGCCAAATGCTACATCAAAATGCAAATTACATCACGCAGTAACAACAGCAACACACGAAGCAAAAAGCCGAAAACCAGCAGCTGAAAACTGAATTGCTGAATTGCAGCAGCAGAAATCCAACCAGTAGATCCACAGGTTGATGAAACAACACCAAGATCTTCAAGTAATCCAAAGTATCGAAGCTTGATCCTCAAGATCCAAACTCAAATCAATGCAAAACCTCTCAAGAAATCAAGAAACCGAATTTGAAAAACTCAGCTCTGATACCATATTAAGTAATGTAGAGAGGGGGCTGAATCATATCAATAATAATCATGAATGTATAAATGATGCAACCAAGTATTTACATGTTAGGATGCTACTATATATAGGAGATCAATCCTAACTAACTAGGTCAACTATACAAGTCAACCTAAGGTACCATGTATCTATACAAGTATGAGTACCTATCAATGTATATACAATATGTACATCTAATATCCCTTTTAGTTGTTACACAACAAATTCATCTCCCTATTTTCTTAGAGTTTCGGCTGAACCGTAGAGGCAACAAGGAGGTGCCGAATTTGCTAAGGCTATTCACCCTGGAGATCAATCCAAGCAACCGAATTAAAAAAGCTTTTCTATGGAGACCATTGCGTGTTGATTGTTCTCAATTCAGAGTTTCCGCAGGACACCGTCTAGCAGATCGTGAACTTCCTCGTGACGATCATGGGTTGCGGAAAGCAAAAATAGTATGTGTTCCTTATTGATGTGCCCCAAGATGACAGTTCTTTGTACCCAATCCCAGGTGTTGCTCCTACAAGTCAAAATAGTGGCCCAATCACTCGATCCAAGGCCCAAGTCACAAACATGGCCAATGGAGGGCCTAAAATGCTACTGCAGATGCAAGAAGGCCCAAGAGACACTCAAGTCAATTAGCATTCAATGCTAATCCGCCCAACAACCAACCAACTTTGAGACTTGGGTTCTGAATTGATTTGCTTATGTTTTCTAGTATTTGCTTTCCAATAAAGGCTGCTCTCCATGCATGAGTTAGCCAATTTAAGTTTGAATTTCGTTTTTGATGTAAAGAGCACTATATAAGCTCTATTATTATGTTATTTCCAGCAGCTTTGATGAATGATATTATTGCCTTAGTGCACCCCCTTCTTATCTAAGCAATCTGATTGTTTAGTGGCGAAACCTATCCGATTCTTATCCCTCATCCTTGAGTGTGGCGAATCAAACCCGGATGTCTTTTCTTGTGGCGAGTTATCTTATCAAGCATTGGTGAACGGTTCTACCATCCACCCATCTCATCTTATCCGTTTCTGTCACTTTTATCCAATTACCTTTGTGTCGACAAACCGAGGCACATCATTTGGTATCAGAGCGAAGGTTAATCCTTCACTTATGTAGAGAGCGAGCGAAACACGTGAGGAGGTGTAAACACGAGTGTGTGAGTGTTGTTATTATTTCAACAGAATGGCAGAAGACAATATCAATGGTCAACGTTTGAACAAGCTCATCTTACCCGATTGGAAGGAGGCCAGAATGAATTAAGAGATAATGTGGATCAGATAATGCGTGCTCTTGAAGGATTGGGCCTCCCACGACACCAGAGGAGGAACAATGCTGCGAGAGAAGAAGAGGAGGCGCTTGACGAAGACATGCCGCTAGTACGGCATCAAGGGGGCACTCGAAATGATGTCAAGCTTAAGATTCCTGAGTTTCGAGGTACAAGCTCGCCCGACGAATTTATGGAGTGGATCATGCGTGTTGAGAAGGTATTCGAGTACTTTGAATATTCGGATGCCCAAAAGTGTAAGCTTGCAGCCCTTGAGTTTACCGACTATGCAAATCTGTGGTGGGAGAATCTAAAGGCCCAACGAAGGAGAGATGGAGAAGAAGAGGTTCGCAGCTGGAGACTCATGAAGCGACTCATGAATAAGCGGGTTTTGCCTAATAATTACAAGCAAGATCTCTACCTCAAGATGCAATCCACTCGGCAAGGAGGTATCTCGGTAACTGACTATGTTAAGGAGTTTGAGATGCTATCCATGAGGTGTGAGCTGAATGAACCCCAGGAGCAGACCATCGCACGATTCATTGGTGGTTTGAACAAAGAGATTGCAGATGTGGTTGAATTACAACCATATGTATCCTTGGATGATGTGATCCAATTGGCCATCAAGGTGGAAAGACAACGTGCTCGCAGTAGAATGAGTGCCACGCGTACTATAAGTTCGAAGCCGGTGTCTGCAAGCACCGCTAATCCGAAACTGACTACTCGATGGAATGAACCGCGCAAGGAGCTTGGAGATTCTCGCATGCCTTATGCTGAATCGTCCAAGGGAAAGGAGAAGGTGCTGGACTAGAAAACCCCTAACCGAAGTCGAGACATCAAATGCTTCAAATGTATTGGCTTTGGACATATTGCCTAAGAATGTCCAAATAGGCGAGTCATGATCGTAAGAGACACGCAAGAAGTTGAAAGCGAGGACGAAGATGCAAACGATGAGGACGTCGGAGTTACTAATGAGGAAAATCTTGAACTTGCTGATGAAGGGGAGTTGCTCATGATCCGGCGAGTTCTCAGCTCCGAAGTCAAGATAGACGAGAACCAACGGGAGAATCTCTTCCTTACCAGGTGCACTATTCAAAACAAAGTGTGTGGGGGTGATTATTGACAGCGGGAGCCAAACCAATGTTGCTTCGACCACCATGATTGAGAAGCTGAACTTGGCTACCACAAAGCATCCGCGACCTTATAAATTGAGATGGCTCAACGATCAAGGAGAGGTACGGGTTACTCAACAAGTTTTAGTTCCATTTTCGATTGGGAAGTCATATAAGGACGAAATCCTTTGTGATGTCATTCCCATGAGTGCTTGTCACCTTCTTTTGGGGAGACCATGGCAGTACGACAGAAGAGCAGATCATGATGGGTTCAAGAACACATACTCGTTTTCCAAGGATGGGAAGAAAATTGTACTAGGTCCACTCAGCCCACAAGAGGTGCAGAAAGATGAAGCTCAGAGAACCAATGACCAGAAGAAGGAGAGCTTGATGGTGACCACTTAGTTCTCGTCATGCTCATTAACGAACGAGCAAATGAGGAGGTACACTCTCTTTCTCCGCAATTCATGGCCCTAATTAAAGAGTTCAATGATGTATTTCCAGAGGAGCTGCCTGACGGACTTCCTCCGATTCGCAGGATCGAACATCAAATCGATCTCACTCCTGGTGCTACATTGCCAAACCGACCTGCGTGTAGGTGCAATCCCGACGAGGCACAGGAGTTGCAGCGACAAGTGAACGAATTGTTGCAAAGGGGCTATGTTAGAGAATCCATGAGCCCATGCTCAGTTCCAGCTCTTTTAGTACCAAAGAAGGATGGATCCATGAGGATGTACGTGGATAGTCGTGCAATCAACAGGATAACGGTGAAATATCGTTACCCCATTCCTCGACTTGACGATATGCTTGATGAGTTGCTTGGTTCCAAGGTGTTTTCGAAGATCGATCTGAAAAGTGGATATCACCAAATTCGTATGAAGGAAGGGGACGAATGGAAGACAGCCTTCAAGACGAAGCATGGCCTCTACGAGTGGATGGTTATGCCATTCGGATTGTCAAATGCGCCTAGCACGTTCATGAGATTGATGAACCATGTGTTACGTAAGTTCATTGGTCGATTTGTTGTTGTTTACTTTGACGACATTTTGATCTATAGTAAGAATCTTGAAGAGCATGCTGAACACCTCCGACAAGTGTTTGAAGTCCTAAGGCAGGAGAAGCTATTTGGCAACCTTAAGAAGTGTCGCTTCTGCAAGGATCGAGTTACTTTCCTCGGATATGTCGTCTCCCAACACGGTGTCGAAGTTGATGAGGAAAAGATCAATGCCATCAGAGATTGGCCCACGCCTACAACCATCTCTAAAATACGTACCTTCCATGGATTAGCATCATTTTACCGGAGGTTTGTGAAGAATTTCAGTAGCGTACTAGCTCCGTTAACCGAGTGTATGAAGAAGAAGGCCGAGTTCAAATGGACAGAGGCAGCACAACGCAGCTTTGAACTCATCAAGGAGAAGCTGTGTACCGCTCCCGTTTTGGCATTGCCTGACTTCTCAAAAACATTTGAAGTCGAGTGTGATGCCTTGGGGATCGGAATTGGAGCTGTTTTGATTCAAGAGAAGCGCCCTATTGCCTACTTCAGTGAAAAGCTGAGTGGTTCCTGCCTGAACTACTCGACATACGACAAGGAGTTCTATGCATTGATCCGGGCACTCGAGACATGGCAGCATTACTTACTCCCCAAGGAGTTTGTCATCCACACCGATCATGAGTCCTTGAAGCACTTGAAGGGTCAGGCCAAGCTGAACCGGAGGCATGCCAAATGGGTCGAGTTCCTTGAAGCATTTCCTTATGTCATCAAGTACAAGTAAGGGAACGTCAACGTAGTGGCTAATGCTTTATCTCGGAGGTATGCATTAGCGTCCCTTATGAATGCTAAACTGTTGGGGTTTGAGATGATTAAGCATCAATATGTGGTGGATCTAGATTTCTCGTCTGTTTATCTATCTTGTGAGAATGGAGCTGTTGATGGTTATTTTAAGCATGATGGCTACTTGTATAAGTTTGATAAGTTGTGCATACCGGCTGGTTCCATTCTAGAGCTTTTGGTGAGAGAAGCACATGGAGGTGGATTGGCTGGTCACTTTGGAGAAAAGAAGACATTGGCAGCACTACAGGAACACTTTTTCTGGCCTAGGATGATCCGTGATGTGCATCGCATCATTGAATGGTGTGTCACTTGCAAGATGGCCAAAAGCAAGGAGAATCCTCATGGCCTCTACATGCCATTACCCGTTCCAGATCAGCCGTGGATTGATGTAAGCATGGACTTCGTGCTTGCCCTGCCTCGGACTCAGGGAGGAAATGACTCTATCTTTGTGGTGGTGGACCGATTCTCAAAGATGGCACATTTCATCCCATGTCGGAAATCTGATGATGCCTCTCATGTTGCTGATTTGTTCTTCAAAGAAGTGGTGAGAATGCATGGTGTTCCTAAGAGTATTGTCTCCGACCGTGATTCCAAGTTCTTGAGCTACTTCTGGAAAACTCTTTGGGCAAAGGTGGGAACTAAACTACTTTTCAGCACCACGTGTCATCCCCAAACCGACGGCCAAACTGAGGTGGTAAATCGCACTCTTTCATCTCTACTTAGAACTGTTGTAAGTAAGAACTTGAAGGCCTGGGATAAATGTCTTGCACATGTTGAATTTGCTTATAATCGGAGTGTTCATGGCACAACCAAGAGGACTCCCTTCGAGGTGGTGTATGGATTCAACCCACAGACGCCCATGGACCTGACACCACTTCCAATCAGAGATCGAGTTTGTGTTGATGGAAAGAAGAGAGCTGAAGAGATCAAGGCGATGCACGAGAAGGTGAAGCAAGAAATCGAGCGAAAGAATGCAAAGTACGCTCAAGCTGCCAGTAAGGGGAGGAAACAACTCTACTTCCAGCCAGGTAAGCTCGTGTGGATTCATCTTCGAAAAGAGAGATTTCCAAACAAGCGTAAGAACAAGCTGATGCCAAGATCAGATGGTCCTTTCCGTGTGATTGAGAAGGTGAATGACAATGCATACAAGGTTGAGCTGCCCGATGGCTATAATGTGTCTGCTACTTTCAATGTGAGGGACTTGGCACCGTATTTAGAAGACAACGATGATCTGGATTTGAGGTCAATTCCTTTCCAACCTGGGGAGGATGATGTGCCCCAAGATGACAGTTCTTTGTACCCAAGCCCAGGTGTTGCTCCTACAAGTCAAAATAGTGGCCCAATCACTCGATCCAAGGCCCAAGTCACAAAACATGGCCAATGGAGGGCCTAAAATGCTACTGCAGATGCAAGAAGGCCCAAGAGACACTCAAGTCAATTAGCATTCAATGCTAATCCGCCCAACAACCAACCAACCTTGAGACTTGGGTTCTGAATTGATTTGCTTATGTTTTCTAGTATTTGCTTTCCAATAAAGGCTGCTCTCCATGCATGAGTTAGCCAGTTTAAGTTTGAATTTCGTTTTTGCTGTAAAGAGCACTATATAAGCTCTATTATTATGTTATTTCTAGCAGCTTTGATGAATGATATTATTGCCTTAGTGCACCCCCTTCTTATCTAAGCAATCTGATTGTTTAGTGGCGAAACCTATCCGATTCTTATCCCTCATCCTTGAGTGTGGCGAATCAAACCCGGACGTCTTTGCTTGTGGCGAGTTATCTTATCAAGCATTGGTGAACTGTTCTACCATCCACCCTTCTCATCTTATCCGTTTCTGTCACTTTTATCCAATTACCTTTGTGTCGACAAACCGAGGCACATCACTTATCCACCGCGTAATCTGTTTACAAGCATGTACCTAGAGTTTGATACGTACGTAGTTGTATCCCCTAATACTAACAGTGGTACCGGAGCCTGTGTAGGGTTTTCATAAATTTTACTAAAACAGATTTTTATAAAAATTGAACATTAGATTTATGATTAAGGTAAAATTAGATCTTGAAATTTGACCACTAACCCTAAATTAATTTCCGGCCGAACCACATTAGGTGTAAAAATATTGATTTCTTCGACGCCAAGAAACCTAGTTTCGGCCGAGCCTAGGGTTTAGTCACCTGTAAAATTGTGCCATTAATTATCGATATATTATGTGTATGATTTAGGGAATCAAAATATTTGGTGATATATTAGTTGCCTAAAGATTGAGAAAATATATTGTTGATAGATTTATATCCCTAAAATAGAATCTAATCAATTTAGTAAATATATATATATATATTGTGCAATATATTTTGAAATTATATCTATTGTAGTTATTGTTACTTGATGGCTAAGTTAAGTTTTTAGTGGATTTCAAAACCCTACTTAGCCAACAAGTAATTAATTTCGGCCGAACCCTATGGGTTACAGGGCCGGATCCAATGCACAACCGGGTTGGGTCGACCGACTCAGGTTTTCTCAAACGGTCTGACCCATTCGGGTCGGACCTGGTGGACTAATAGGACAGGTCAAACCTAACCCGGGTTGATAAAATTGAAACGAAATAACCTAACCGGACCGGTCGACCCGGGTTGACAGAACTGGACAGGGCTCGGGTCAACTAAAAATTAGGCCGATCAAATTTTAAATCCAAATGTTTTTATAACTTTAAAATTACCTACAAAGTGCGAATTGGTTTGATATTTTAACGTTTTAATCAAACCAAATGTCTGGTTTCGGTTATGGGGATGGATCTTGGAAAATGCATGATTATGGGACTGAATCATTTTGTGGGCGAATGCATGTTAGAATTGCGTATTGACTTTGTCAAGCTAGCTGGATATTACCTATTGGGGGTGGAGCCATGTTTTTTAATTAACGAATTGCGCACTAGGATAGACATGCTATGCTGAGTGATCTTGATTAGGATTCGTGTCTAGAAGTCCGCATGTTTGTTATAACATGAATTGTAATTAAGCCCCAAATACTTAATCGATACTCTGTCACCAAATATGCATGATTGATGTGGAGTGATTACGCATGATGCGTATGCATGATAGTTTCAGGATGTGACCGCATGCGATAATTTACTTATGTAGTAGAATTATGTATGTTTGAATGAGAAATCCTCAAAACATTTTAAAAGGGCCTTGGGAAAGCCAAGATCAGCGTATGTAAAAACTCCTCGTTCCGGTTAAAATAACGATTAATCCATTTTCAAGGAGATTGATTTATTAGAAAGGAGACGTCGGCACTGTGAACTCTTTACACGAGCTCCTTCCATTGGTTTACTGGTGGTCGGGTTGGTTAGAATACTGATGAATATTATTTTCGCTTCCTATCTCATAGATATCCGATGTAAGCAATTCTTTTTAGAATGTTTTAAATTGTCACCCTGATTTTCGCATGGGTTGTAAATGTGTTTAGTTTCAAATGGCTTCGATGGATTTATCTAGTGCCGATGAGCTCTTGAATGAGACAAACTATGATTTGTGGTGCAAACGCACCAATGTCCTGCTAGTTGATAAGGGATTGATTGAACACATTCGAAAAATAATGAGTTGTCCAGATGCAGACCTGTAACAAAAGATAACTGGGATGCTTTGATCCTGAAATACGGAAGCGGCATTGCAGTTCATCTGCACCCACTGATAGCCTCTTTGGATGAAAGTTTTAAGAGCGACATCATTAGTGTACTTGAGAAAGTATACCACATTCTCAACATTGTAAAACATATTGAGGCTGGAAGTCAAATGGCAGAATGGGATAAAATTCTGGGCATAATTGGGATTCTCCCGAAGTCTTGGAGAGCATCCAGGACTCTAATAACAGTATTTCTCTGCTATATCTTGCATCTGTCTTGAAAATAGTTGAGATGGAAGAAGCTTGATTAGCAATATCCGCACATGTGGCTAAATTGCCAGGACCACCTGCTGGACAGAAAAGAAAGTGGAAGAATCAGAATATGAAACACCAAGTTGGTGACCATAATGCTTCGACTAATCTAAACAAGGCGATCTCTAAGTAAAATCGGAGATTGCTGCCATGTATCTAGTCCTCACCACTCTGGTGAGGGCCGAAGTTCTAGCAACCCGTGTACCAAGCTATGCAACATTGGATATGTTATTGAAACTTTCGTTTCTTCCAGTGTCATGTTGGCTGAATCAAATCCCTACTGGATTTTTGACTCAGGTGCAACAAACCACATAACCAATGACAAAGGGTAATTGGCCATGTTTAGACGTATGCCAAAGGGTTCAAAGAAGATATACATAGGCGTCAACTCACAAGTTGAAGTCGAAGGAATAGGGAACTGTAAGTTCCCATGCGCAACAGAAGAACCTTACTTCTTGAAATTGTCCTTTTTGCACCTAGAATTCGTAGAAATGTTGTTTCTGTTACTTCTCTTAAAAATATTGGTTCCAATTTATCATTTGAGAACTCTATGGTTAAGATCAAGAAAGGCAGTGTCTTTTAAGGACATGCAAATTCTTTCAATGGCCTCATTGTTATGGATTTAGCGGAAAGCGAGAATTCGAACAGAATGTTTTCAATATTATCTAAGGAAGCGGAGACTGATGTGGCCGGATGGCATGCTCGATTAGGACATATAAGCTATGAAAGGGTATAGAGACTAGCTCAAAGAGGGCTCTTGCCATGTGCAAATCATGTGTTGAAAACCACTTGTGAAAACTGTCTAGCTGGAAAGTCCAAACGCAAACCATTCGGTGACGCACTTCGAGCCAAATATCCATTGCATTTAATTCATTCCGACGTATGTGGACCCATTAATGTCACCAGTATGGGTGGCCAACGTTACTTCATAACTTTCATTGATGACTTTACCTGTTATGGGATCACTCATCAGATTACTCGTAAATCCGAGGCTATTGAGTACTTTAGAACCTATCTCAATCTCAGAGAAAATCAGCTGGAGCGAAAGGTGAAAACCTTACGCACTGACAGAGGTGGAGAATACCTCTCGAATAAGTTTGATAAGTTATACAATGAAAGGGGAATTGTCTGTCAAATGACGATCCCTTATACGCCACAACAGAAACGGTGTGGCGGAACGACGTTATCGTACACTCTTGGACATGGTAAGAACCATGATGTTGCAAGCTCAACTTCCAATCTCCTTTTGGGGTGATGCGCTGTTGACTGCTACTCATGTAGTAAACCGTGTTCCTACAAAATCGGTAGACACGAAACCATATGATGCGCGGTCTGATAAAGATATGGATCTTACCAAGCTGCGACCTTGGGGTTGCGCAGCATACACGCATCAAAACGATAGCTGATTCGGTAAGTTGGGACCTAGAGGATTGAAAAGTGTCTTTATAAGATACTCTAAAAACTCTAAGGGATACATGTTTGTGGTGGCTCATAAAAATGGTGGTATGGTCGAACATGAGTCCAGCGATGTTACGTTCTTTGAGGATGAATTTCCTAAGCTAGGTGATCTCAACATGAATGAAATCTTAAAAGAACTTGAACAGGATGAGGATAGTCAGGTCCAACTTACTTAGAGTGAGAGATTTGAGGGAGCAACAACTATGAATGTAATTGTAAATGAGAATGGAAACATATAAATTGTGAATCCAGTGGGATTAGTCAATCCAACCACGGAGATCATAGTTGTTCCTGGTGCGAATCAAGTAATACCTGTTAATCCTATTGCTGAACTGCTGGATGAGAATCCTATAAATCCTCAACTATCTACTAGTAACAATGGGACAACTAACTTGATTCCTGGTCCAAGTGACCGTGGAGGTCATCTCGGAGGTAGAATCCCGAGACTAAGAGGTCGTCCAAGAAAAGTTGTAAGAGAAGCTTCGAGTAACGCCCTGGTTCCTAGTGGGAGCATTGTTTCTATTGGGAGCGTAGTTAAAGATGGGAATAACGAGTCTAGACGTATTCAAAGGCAAAGAACTTCTCCAAAGAAGTTTCATATCGAGAAGGGTGAATTGTTCACTTCGACTTCGGTTGATGAACCAGTAACGGTTCAACAAGCTGTTAAAGGTCCTCAAGCCAAGGAATGGAGGAAATCAATAAAGGAAGAGATCGCCTCTATGGAAACCAATTCTGTTTGGACGTTAGTTGATTTGCCTGATAATCGTAGAGCAATCAGGGCAAAGTGGGTTCTAAAACTAAAACTCGCTACTGGTGGAAATTTTGAGCGGTACAAAGCTCGACTTGTCGCAAAAAGATATACCCAACTCCACGGAGTGGACTTTGATGAGACTTACTCACCGACTATGCATTACACGACAGTCAGGGCATTTTTGGCCTTGGTTGCTAGCCTCGATCTCGAGCTGCACTAGATGGATGTTAAGACTGCCTTTCTTCATGGAAACTTGGAGGAAGAGATCTACATGGAGCAACCAGAGGGTTTCTTATCCCTTGGGAATGAATGCGAAGTTTGTAAGAGTTAGCATTTGGGGTTATGGGCCGCCGTAATTGGTAGCCCATTAATTAAGACTATTAACCTAAGAAATTAGGTTTGGGTCACATTAGGGTATTTGGGCTAGGCCTAAATCCCATGTGACATGGGAGGCCCTAAATTGGGCCTCCCTCCCTAGCAATAAGTCGGCGCCGAACCACATAAGGAGGTGGGATTATTAATCCCACCTCCACTCTATAAATAGGGACCTAAGGTGGTGTTTTCTATTGCTAATCAATCTCTCCCAAGTTGTGAGATTTAGAGAAAACCCTCCTCCCTAATAAAGCATAGGTTCGGCCGAAACACCCTACAAGCTAGGAGGTGCCAAATTGCGACGAGCAATTTACTCCAAGTAGATCCGTCCCGCAAGAATCGAATGAGGCTTTGCTGTGAAGATCAAACCGCGTAGGGCTTCTCTAACAGGAACCTCTACGGAGTACCGGTCGGTGGACCGAGAACTCCCCTCGAAGATCTTGGGCTGCAACTCAAGGGTCCCCTTATTTGTCAAACCTCCAACTTACTCCTCCAATTTCTATTTGGACCAGCAACCAACAACTGAAATGATCCAACCCAACTTTACCGAACCCATCAACGAGCAGACCCAGCACAAACAATCCAGCAACAAGGGACAAGCCCTATCAACACGGGACAGAACCAACAACGGACCAATTTGGCCCATATTGGGTATCTTAATAAAGAAGTCTATTTGGAATCACCGGAAAAAGAAAGAAGTCTATTTGGAATTGGAATTATAGTTATTGTTAAATAAGCAACTTCTTAATTATTTTACATACAAAAAAAGATTATTATTAATCTAAAACTCCATTTTTATAAGTAAACATGCGTTTCGTGTTTTGATAAATTAGTGATTTAGTATTTGTTCTTACAATAAGATACATAATATTGGTGGTTGTACTAAATTTAGATGATTATATACATATGCTAAGATATAAAAAAAGAAACCGTGTAATATGCTGTAGCGGTTTAACAATTTATCACATAATTAAAAATGAGATATTCAAAATTCACACATTAAGAATAAAAAAATATTCATAACTATTACTATACCCTCTAAATGTGTAGCAAACATGCTGATGTGTTTACTTCTGATGGGTCCTTTATGACCACCTACCAATGCACAATGCATCGAGTCATTTGTACCAATTTGGTATGCTAGGCAAGCCTGTGTCTCTGTGTTTTTATAATAATAATAATAATAGTAATGATAATAACTAGGAGCTATCTAGGGAGGAATGATCCCACTTGTTTCTAATGCATAGCTAGTTTCTAACAAATAAAAAACTAAGTCCTGAAAATATATACTCTAGCTACGTATTTCCCCTTAGTAGTAAAAATGGAGCTAAAAGGAGAGTGCAATCTACTACTGCAAAATGAAGAAGAAGATGAGTACATAGACATAGAAATTGGATCATCATATCCGAATAATGAATGATAGAGAGTTCGAGTTCCAAACTAGTGCAACACATTATGAATATCCTTTTCTTCATCTTCAAACAACTGGAAATTCCTGCTCTTCATCCTCCATTACGACTACATTACCAGCGGATATGAGCTCTTCTACAGAGGAAACTACTCCCTCTTGATCACCACCTTTCTCCTCCTTCTCTTCATTTCACAAATGTGTCTAATTGTGCAGAAGAGCTTTTCAGCACTCCATTACCAACTCCATTTGAGTCATGCAGTGTTTCACCTATTTCTCAGTCTTGCAGGGTCAGTAGTATATCAGATGACCTCCTCACCATCAAAGCACCACCACCACCAATATTGAACCATTTTCATGATTTCAACTTAGGGTTATAGGTACTTTTCATACCACATGTTTGAACGAATGTGGCTTTTAGTACTGGATGTTTAGTTTTGTATACTTTTGGTATCAAACGTTTGAAAAAATGTGGCTTTTGGTACATCTGTTAGTTGGCTGTTAGTTGTGGCCGTTAAATGACATGTGCAAGTCACGTGATCGACTCTAAATTTTTAATTTTGTTCAATTTAGTCCCTCAAATATATTCCTAACTTTTATTTTGTTTAACTTAGTCATAACACTTCAAAATCGGACCCAATTAAACCAATCGTATGCAATTGACATAGCCCCATTTGGGTCAAATGTACCCAATTGGGGATAGGTCCCAATTGGGTTCGATTTTGAAGCTTTAAGACTAAATTAAACAAAATAAAAGTTATGAATATATTTGAGGGACCAAATTGAACCAAATTAAAAGCTTATAGTCGATCACGTGACTTGCACATGTCATTTAACGGCCAAAACTAATGGCCAACTAACGGATGTACCAAAAGTCACATTTTTTCAAACGTTTGGTACCAAAAGTATACAAAACTAAACATCCAGTACTAAAAGCCACATTCGATCAAACATGTGGTATGAAAAGTACCTATAACCCTTTCAACTTATTAACCACACCCAATAAATCATCATCATCATCATGGAGCTGCAGTAAGTTTAACCTCATCAAGCAAACCTCCATTATTGGTTCAAATCTCAAAACTTATTCAAAATTAGCTTATCTCAATTCCTTGTTTACCAAGTCCACCCAACAACAACACTCCAAATTATTAGCCCAACACCCTCTTCCTCCTCCTCTACCTAAGAAGAATAAGGAAGACAAATTTGGGGGCCAACATCGGAGGTCCTTCTCGGTGGTCATGTCAATTAAGAGTCGTCGACACATCTCATCATCATCAAACATCATCAAAATTCCAGCTTCTTCGACCACATCATCAAACGCCCGAGGGACCGTACTCAAGAGAAGCAGATGTGTGAGCTCATCACGAATAGAGAGTCCTATTCAAGGAGCAATAGCTCACTGCAGAAAATCAACGTCTCCACATCATCATATCATCTTGTCCCCTGATGGGTTTCGCTATAGCCGTTAGGCCCTTTAACGACGAGTAAACGGTGAATAGGCCCACTGGGCCCTAAAAGAGGTCAAGAAGACCAATGCGAAGGGTCCCGACAAGATGGGTCCCGATGGTGAAGGGTCCCGACAAGGTCGGTCCCGATATGCGAGCTGGACGCTCCAGATGATATGCCTTTAAGTAGGCCCCGATATTGAATCTCGAAGAACGATTGGCCCTGTCACGATGACGAGGGGCCCCGAGCGGTGACCTAATGAGATAACTCTGGAGTCCCCAATATTGGTCGGGACTTGCTATCAGAGGTTGAGGCCGAGAAACACGCCCACTATCAGAGTAGTGGGGAAGTGGCCCGAGATAAGCGGAACGTGGGCAAGTGGCCGAGATAAGCGGAACGTGGGCTAACTGCCCTGGCAGTTCATCAGGTAACTGGGGTAACTCCTCTCCTATATAAAGGAGGAAGTTACCCCAGATCACATAGACGCACCTACATACTGATACTTTTGCTTGCCTTGCCTGCCACGAGATTCTCATTTAAGCATCGGAGAGGGATTCTGGGTCACCGCCCGGTCTATTCCCTTCTTGCAGGATTACGTGGAGCGAAGGATTTCAGATTTCCGTCAAGACCGTACCGGAGTTCCAACCGTGATCCAACATTGGCGCCGTCTGTGGGAAGCTAACAAAAAGTCAAAGATAGCTTCTACTCGTTCAATGGCGGCTGGCAAGCAGAAAAAGCAAGGGCAGACTGGTGGTTCTAACCTCCCTGCTGGAACTCAGAATTCAGAGCTGCCGGAGCGCAGTGTGGATCAAAATCCCCCTGCTGAGGTTTCCCGAACAGGGGGGCACAATGAAGTTCCTGAGGATACTGCTCGACACCAAGAGAATAGGGAGGATGATGCTTCTCCAAACGCGGACCTGACGAAGGCTGTGGCGGATGCCATGCCGATGTTCTTGGAGGCCATGGAAGCTCTCCTAGAGCGGAGAGAGTCTGCCAAGAAGAAGGAGGAAGTGCCTCCGCCTCCGCCGAGGGAGGTTCGGAATGTGCAGGAGGCCCAACCCAGAAACCGGGACAAGGGCAAGGAGCCCGCTTAGTCGGAGCGATTTGTGATCGATGGGCCTGGACCGGTGCAGCATAGGACCATTCCCCTTAATGGTCCCATCACCCCCGACCAGGTGGTGAAGATCGTGAACATCTGCAAGGGGGACCAGAAGCAGATGATGTCGGAACTGAGGGATCGATCCACCCATCCCTTTGTTCCCCGATTGATAGACACCCTCGCCCCGCCAGGGATGGGTATCCCCACAATTAAGGAGTATGATGGCGAGGGAGATCCAGTTCGCCATGTCCAGAAGCATGTCATGGCATGTCTGGGCAGAGCCCCGGATGATGATACTGTGTGTGTGTTGTTCCCGGTCACATTGGGAGAAAGGGCCCTGACGTGGTTCTTCAGCCTGCCCCCAGGGTGCATCTCCAGCTGGGCTGATATGCACGACAGTTTTATTCAGCAGTACCAGGGTCGTCGGCGCCTCTTGAAGAGCGTGAGGTCCCTGGCCCAGGTGGTGCAGAGGCCCGACGAATCGCTGGCGCATTATTACCAGCGGTACACTACTAGTGTGGCCGAGATCGATGAGGAGATATCGGAGGGAGAGACTATCCACACCTTCCTTCGGAACCTGACAGTCCCCCTATGGTTCCGACCTGATGCACAGCGTGGCCGCGAAGGCCGTGTGGAGCATGGAGGCGTTGCAGACGAGGGTAAAGCAGCAAATCGATGTGCAGGAGTCGAAGATAGCTGCCGGAGAGCTTGATCCTCCGAAGTCAAATAAGGGGAAGCAGTCGTTCAAACCATTGGACGACCGTAAGTGGAATGATAAATCCGAGGGCAGACGGAGTCGAGGCCGCTCTGATCGAAGGGAGGACAGGCGTCCCCCGAGGAAGTACAAGCGGGAGGATCATCACATTCCTCTCAATAGTTCTATGGCTGCCTGGTCCCCGAGTGACATGCCAGGAATCAGCCCCGATGTGATTGTGCATGAGTTGAAGATTGATCCCGCGATCAAGCTTATCGTGCAGAAAAGGCGTCCGATGGGCGCAGACAAGAGGATCGCGATCCAGCAGGAGGTGGGTAGGTTGCTCGATGCTGGATTTATCAAGGAGCTCCGATTCCAGACTTGGGTCGCCAACCCGGTTCTGGTGAAGAAGAGCAATGGGAAATGGCGGATGTGTGTTGATTTCCGTGACTTGAATAAGGCTTGCCCGAAGGATTGTTACCCGCTTCCGAGGATCGACCAGTTGGTGGATGCCACGTCGGGGCATGAATTGCTGAGCTTCATGGATGCTTACTCTGGCTATAATCAGATCAAGATGGCTAAGGAGGATTCCCCCCACACTGCCTTTTATGCTGATAGTGACATCTATCACTACGATGTCATGCCCTTTGGATTGATTAATGCGGGGCAACTTATCAAAGGATGGTGAACAAGCTGTTCGGGGACATGCTGGGGAAAACCATGGAGGCTTACGTGGACGATATGCTGGTAAAGTCCCGACAGGCCGAAGATCATGTAAGCAACTTGGCGGTGGCGTTTGAGCGGATGAGGCTTCATCAAGTTCGTTTGAACCCAGCCAAGTGCGCCTTTGGAGTGCACTCGGGGAAGCTTTTGAGCTTTATGGTAAGCCAAAGGGGAATTGAGGTGAACCCCGAGAAGCTGAGGGCAATCGAGGAGATGCAGTCTCCGACAAATCATCGGGAGGTGCAAGTGCTGAATGGCCGACTAGCTGCAATGAATCGCTTCCTGTCTAAGGCAAGCGACTGATCCATGCCATTTTTAGAAGTGCTGAGGGCCAACAAGAAATTTGAGTGGACTGCCAAGTGTGAAGAGGCATTCCAGGCACTCAAGCAGCACCTCCGCACCCTCCCACCATTGGCGAAACCGATTCCAGGCGAGCCGCTCTATCTATATTTGGCTGTTTCTGAGTTTGCTATTAGCTCTGTGTTAGTGAAGATTGTCGAGAGTAACCAAGTCCCTGTTTATTATGTAAGCAAGGCGTTTGTCGAATCTGAAATGAATTATCCCGCCGTTGAGAAGTATCTTTTTGCGTTGATCATTACTACTCGGAAGCTGAGGCCTTACTTCCATGCGCATGAGATTACTGTGTTGACGAATCAGCCTTTGAAGCATTTTTTGAACCGACCTGATGCGTCGGGGAGATTAGTGAAATGGGTAGTCGAGCTTAGTGAGTTTCGCATTCACTTTGCTCCGAGAACGGCTATTAAAGGTCAGGCGTTGGCGGATTTCATAGCAGAGTCTACAGCCCCCGATGTAGAAGAAGCGGGTCCTGTAGAGGGGGCAACCATGGAGGTCCCGATAGCAGAGCAACCAGAAATGGCAGAGCAATCAAAACAGCCAAATGAGGAAAATACTTGGGAAATGTACACTGATGGCTCTTCGAGTTCAGACGGATCAGGAGCAGGGTTCGTATTGATACCACCTGGCGGAGGCAAGCCCCTTCGATATGCTTTGGCCTTAACGTTTAGGGCCACCAACAATGAAGCTGAGTATGAGGCTCTTATAACAGGCCTCAAAATTGCCAAAGGTACGGGAGTTGGTCACTTAAGGGTGAAATGTGACGCTAGCCTGATTGTGAATCAAGTCCAAGGACGATATGAGGCAAAGAGCCCGGTGATGAGAAAGTACCTTCGTGAGGTGCAAGTCTTGAAGGAGAGTTTCAAAAGTTTCAAAAGTGTGGCTAAGTCGCCTTAGGTGGTGCGAATTGAATTGCCTTAGTTAGCACGATTAAATCGCCTTAAGTGGTGTGGGCTAACTCGTCTTAAGTGATGTGTTGAAATGTCTTAGGTGACGTGCTAAATCGCCTTAAGTGGCATAGTTAAGTCGCTTTAAGAAGTGCAACGATAAATCAGAACTAAAATAGTTTGATATTTGTGAGGGCTCAAAGGCCCGAGGATTCATTACAAAGAGAGAAAAATTACAAGGACTATAAAGATAGAGCATTAAGCTTGGTCCTCGTCAGCATCGGCGGAAGCAGGATCCACGAGATCTGTGGCAAAAGGCTCTACATGATCGGACCCTTGGAGGTCAGTCGGTGAAGGTTCAGTTGCTGGAGGGTCGATTATCGGGGGATCAACTGTCGGGAGATCGGCACTTGGAAGCTCCGCCACGTCTTCAATACCCGCGGGGGTGTTGCCCTCATCACTCTCCTCCGAGAGGTCGGAATACCTCTTCACAAAGGGGGCGAGAGTCGCAGACTTATTGAAATTAATGGCGTCGCCATAATCCAGATGGAGCTCCTCGACCGCGTTGAAGAGGGTGTTCTCCACCTCCGTGGTGCAGAATTTCACCGCGTCAGCTTGGAAGTCCTCAGAGCCCCGATTATCTTCCCGACCCTTGGTCTCAGCCTCGGCCAGCTTCGCAGGGACCTCAGCAATTTCCCGCTCCAGCCCCGCCTTGGCGTCTTCCAGAGCCTTCTTCTCGAGGATAAGTCTGTCCCGAGCCTCCGCATCCTTTTTCCGCTCCTGCTGCTCCCGCTTCAGCAGCCCCTCGAAGTCCTGAACCTGCCTTTGGAGGTCCCGAGTCTTTCGATTAAGAAGGGCCTGCTCCTTAGCCAATTTTCCCCTCGAAGACTCGGAGGCGGCGAGATCCTCCTCGAGCTTGGCTACAACCGCGGGAGCCCCCTTGGCCCGCTCCTGCTCCAGAGCCTCCTCGAGGGCCAGGATGTACCCGAAGCAGCGGTTTGTGTCCGCCATCTCCTGCGAAGAAAAGAGGAAAAGGTTAGCACATGAATATCCAGCCTTATCGATTAAAGGGTGAAAATAGGAACCTTACCTCCACCCGAAGAATGGCCATTCCAAAGATATCCGCGTGGATTTCCTCCCGAGCCAGGGAGAGCGGAAGCTTCAGAGACGGCAGAACCGAGCCTGCCACCAAATGTAGACCCAGCTCCGGGTATGTATCACCCTTTCGGAGCTGGACTCCTTGCAGCGTCTGGATCGGGGTCCAGGGAGCCGCCTCCTGGTCGGGGTCGTAGACCTTGTAGAAGCTCCCGTCCAAGGGGAGAGGAGGAGGACCGACTAGAGTCGTGGAGGTGCGTATCTCCGAGTCGCCCTGGGACCCAGAGGGAGTCAAGCTGTGAATGGGCGAGTGCTGCTGCGAAGGAGATGAGGGGGGTAGCCCCCTGGGGATTGGCTTCAGTGGGGACTGCCTCGTCCCCCGACGACGAACCAAGGCGAGGCCCTCGCCTGTCTCCTCGGAGGAGTCCAGATCTTCCACCCGACGAAACTGATCGCCTGTCGGGGTTTCTTCAGCCCCCGATTCCATCGGGGCAGGAATTTGAGGGAGACCCTCTCCAACTTGAGCACCGGAAGGTGGTGCCCCTGCTGAAGCTCCAGCCCCCGACTGAGTTCCCGATTGACGCGCCGGGAGAGGTATTGGTCTTTCCCGTGGTAGTTGTAGTAACCCTCTTTGAGGATGCGGGGAGTTTCCCCTCGGAGGATGCATTTGATCTCTCTGATTCTGGCTTCCTTGCCAGAGGGGATTAACTCCTTAGGAATTTGCTTCCTGTACGACTTAATAGCTAGGCGGAGCTGTTTACCTTCTTCGGCATTTTGGACATTGAAGAGCCTGTCCATCTCCTCTACTCGGGTCCGCTTAGTCCTCTCCGCGGAGGGAGATGCCGACGAAGCGGTGGCCTTCTTTGCCGACTTCCTCTTCCGCGCGGGGCAGCGTCGGTCTCTCCCTGCTTAAGGAGGAGATTGGTCAGCAGTGATACCTTCTTAGCTGCAAACAATGGAAAACAGAGACATGATCAGAAATATTACCCAAGGAACCATATTGGAGGGGCCGTCGTGGAGTTGACCGCCGGAGATCATATCGAGGAGGCGGATCCCGGCATCCACCAAGTCCCGCTCCTTGAGGGAGTTAGCGTCGAGGGGAGTGTAAGATTCCCCCCAACGGTAAAGCTGGATGCAGTGAAGGATTTAGAAATCTTCATCGGAATAAGTGTGATAAGCGGGAGGAGAGTCCGCTTCAACCTCCCATCGGGGCCATGGGATAGAACTGTTCTTAATGAAGAAGTAGTTCCTCTTCCACCCGCTGTTGTCGGACCCTGTGTCAATGAGGAGCCCCCGACCCCTGACAACCATCCAGGTGTCGCTGGTCCAACTACACCACGCAAGCTGCTGCTTATTCCATTTAGGCATCCGAGGATAGAAGGCGCAAACCCCAGCCTCGTTGCACTTCATTCCGTAGAAGGTCCGGAAGAGTTGGAGTGTAGACCCACTTTTGTCGGAAGCTGAGGACTTGAAAAGCATTCCACACGCGGATGGCGTGGGGGAGAAGGTAGTCGGATGCGTCTTGTAATGGGCGCACATCTCAACCAAATTCCCACAAACGGGGAATCGGATCCCTGCCGATATTTGTCAGGTGGAGACAAATACCTCCCCTTCCTCGGGACGAGTGACCATAGGGTCGCTCGAGGCACGGTAGCGAGATTAAGGAAGGCGAGGCTCCCAGGTTAAGGTGATGCATCCTTCTCGGAGAGCTGCATTATAGGCAGTCACCGAGATTTCATTGGGTGCGTAATCGAATTTGAAGGGTTTTCTCCCCTCAGAACTGGATCCGCTATCTGAAAATTAGCCATGGCAAGAAAAGGCGTGGTGGGTATTCGGAAAAATGAAGCAAACTGATCAAAGACAAGGGAAAAGCTACGCTAACATCAGAGAAGGAAGTCTTACCAGACATGATGAATCGGAGCGAAAAGGATGATCTTAACGGTCGCCGGAAGACTGATCGGAAAACAAGAAGCCGAAGAAGAACTTGAGCTTTCGAAGTTGCAGAGCTTTTGAAATCGCAGAGAGTGAAATGGTAAAAGAGAAAGAAGAACAGTGCCCAGAATTGAGGGTTTTATAGGAGAAGGGATAGTCGAAAGGACATTCTAATTTGGACCGTTGAAGGTGAAACGTTTCAATCCGAGCCGTTGAGATAAAAGGGGGCAGAACGGAAAGAGACGTTAATGATGAAACGGCCTGAAAAGTGCTTTTTCAGAAAAAGCAGACAAGAGAACTTAAGCCGTCGCTACGTTACCCGCTGCATTTAATGGCCGAGTAACCGAAGAGTCTTCTCGGATTTGGTGACTATCCCCGAGGTATCGAGGAATCGTGGACGAGAAGATCCGTGTTAATAAATTTTGTCAAAGGGAAAAGCCTCCGATACCGATATCGGGAGGTCGGGAGTTGAAAGACACGACAAACTGTAAGTCCCTCATGTCTTGGGGGCAAATGGTGGGTTTCGCTATAGCCGTTAGGCCCTTTAACGACGAGTAAACGGTGAATAGGCCCACTGGGCCCTAAAAGAGGTAAAGAAGACCAATGCGAAGGGTCCCGACAAGATGGGTCCCGATGGTGAAGGGTCCCGACAAGGTCGGTCCCGATATGCGAGCTGGACGCTCCCGATGATATGCCTTTAAGTAGGCCCCAATATTGAATCCCTAAGAACGATTGGCCCTGTCACGATGACGAGGGGCCCCGAGCGGTGACTTAATGAGATAACTCTGGAGTCCCCGATATTGGTCGGGACTTGCTATCAGAGGTTGAGGCCGAGAAACACGCCCACTATCAGAGTAGTGGGGAAGTGGCCCGAGATAAGCGGAACGTGGGCTAACTGCCCTGGCAGTTCATCAGGTAACTGGGGTAACTCCTCTCCTATATAAAGGAGGAAGTTACCTCAGATCACATAGACGCACCTACATACTGATACTTTTGCTTGCCTTGCCTGCCACGAGATTCTCATTTAAGCATCGGAGAGGGATTCTGGGTCACCGCCCGGTCTATTCCCTTCTTGCAGGATTACGTGGAGCGAAGGATTTCGGATTTCCGTTAAGACCGTACCGGAGTTCCAACCGTGATCCAACATTCCCCAATTTCTACTCCTCCTCTACAAGGGCTTTACTCAGCTGAAACAATCTCTATCAACACTGAGTGATTAAAGGTTGAGTGTCCAATTTTTCTAACTCCATATTTTAGAATTCAACTTCCTTTTAAATTATTATTCTTTGTTCTTCAGGTTGAAAAATTGCAGAGTCCTTCTCAGGTTGTTATGTTCGATATTTTATCGTATTCGATCGTTCTAGTTAATTTATCATTGTTTTGATCTCTTAATGTTTTTGTCGACTTTCACATTCTTTGTTTGAGTTCAGGTATTGGTTTAGTTCAGTTAAATGAATTTCGTGCTAAATTCGATTCAATGACACCGTTGTATTTGGAAAGTGATCTTATACCACGTTACATAGCCTGAGGGTGAGGTGGGACGAAATTTTCTTAAGGAGACCGTGATCCGCACGGGTCTAGTAAAAAAACGATTTCATTATTGGTCGATTTTGAACCAATTTCGGTATTGTGCATATTTTACATATTAATTTACATAATTACATGTTAAACACTGAATCTCGACTAATTGTTGTTAGTCCTTGAATTTTTTAAATATTGCAATTTGGTCTGTGGACTTTGTAAATTGCAAATTCGGTTGGCGAATGTTGTTACTTCGATTTATCAAGATGTGCGGAACATCCTGCGTGTATCCTAAGCTGGAATGTCAAAAGAAATGTGAATAGATGCACAAATTGTGATGCTATTCAATACAAAAACGAGATGTGTCCTCATAATTTGGTGTTTTTACATCCATCTTCTCTAGTTTCTTTACTTTTATTAGATTGTAATCTAGATACTGGTTGAGTTTCTAATGTAAATAAAAGTAGAATGCAAGTTTGGAAAAAAAAATTAATACATATGAATAAGTTAATACTCATTTATATAATAAATCCTATAATCCTAACCTAAAAAATGGTATTAGTTAATCATTGTGGATAATAACCAAATACCATTACCATAACTTAGTGGGTGACTCTAGCTACACGGGCCCGACTCTAGCGACCCGGAACTGCCTCCAACGACCTCGGGAACAACTCTAGCGACTCGGACCGAAACCCCGGCCTGACTTAGACAATCTCAAACCTGCTTTACAACGACCCTCAGGCCTGACGCCGGAAACCCCGGGCCAACTCTAACGAGTGATAATTCTGAGCCCAACTCCGGCGACCCCAACCTCGTCTCCCTAGTTTTTTTTTTTCAATATATTTTAAAATAGTTTGAGTTTTTTTTTTTCCAATTTTTCTATTCTATTTGTAGAAAAATAATTCATATGTGAAATATTTTTACATTGAAAAATAAAGTACAGACATTTAGATATTTTCATCACTTTATAAATATATATTCAAATAAAAATTCAGCTAAACATAGTAGTAGAATATCATAATACATGTTCCACTAAAACATTGTATTAATATACATAGTAAGATATCTTAATTTATCAACTTGGGAATAAATGTACTTTGCAAGTATCAGAATCCACTTTTTATACAACTTGTTTTTTTTTTGTTAACTTTTGGCACTAAACGTTTGCATTTTGTACCCTTAGTACATTTGTTAAATTTATGTCTGATTTATTAAGAGTCACGTGCGTGCAAATGAGTGGCCCTAAACTTTTGATTTTGTTCAATTTAGTCCCTCTAATACATCCCTTACTTTTATTTTGTTCAATTTATTCCCTTTAATATGTCCCTAACTTTTATTTTGTTCAGTTTAATCCTAAAATTTCAAAATTGAACCCTTAACCCATATTGACCTAGTTCATGGCTTGGTCCGACCATGGGTCGGGGTCCCCAGATCCAGGCGACCCAACCCAGGGTCGGACCTAGGCTAGGTCCGACCCTGAGTCGGGGTCGCCTGGCTCCGACCCAGGGTCGAACCTAGCCATTGACTAGATCCGACTAGGTCAATTTGGGTTAAGGGTTCGATTTAAAAAATTTAAGACTAAATTGAACAAAATAAAAGTTAGGGATGTATTAGAGGGAGTAAATTGAACGAAATTAAAAGTTTATGGCCACTCATGTGCACGACACATGACTCTTAATGACTAAATCAGACGGATATTTATTGATGGCACTAAAAGGGTACAAAATGCAAACATTTGATACCAAAAGTGTAAAAAAAAACAAGTGCTATGAAAAGTAACTTTATCCCATTAACTTAAACAAACCAGATTTCACCATATTGAAATTTGGTATCTCAGGATTAAAATGTTAATATGAACAATCTCATATTTCATTTTGGTTGTTTTTTGGTGTCTCGATGTGATTACTTAGAAGAAGTTAATCTTGACGAAACCGACTGTCAAATTCAAGGTACCATGCACGCTCAATTTCCGTCACTTTGTCGGGATCGTCACCCGAGAAGTTGGCTAAATCAGCGCTAGTAAATCTTGCTCTGTCGTCGTTGGAATTCGCTCCACACCACTCTGCTAGAAACCATTTCTTTTGGATGTTAAAGTTTGGAGGAAAATTGGGTGATTTTGTAAAAAGTAAAGAGTGATGGATTTGTTAGATTACGGGGAGTAATCACTACGGATACTTAAAACAAGATACATGCTAGTAATCGGAATTACGCAGCGGAAGATTCGCACATACCTTTAAGATGATCCGTAGACCCAAGATCTTCTCAGGAGGGAGTTCACGATCCTCCAGTCGGGACCCGTAGAGGTTATTATTAGAGAAGCCCTACGTGGTAGAAGCTCCATAACAAAGCCTCTGATCGATTCTTGGCACTGGGACAGATCTCTGGAGTGTTTGCTTGGAAAGAAAATTGCCACACCCTTGGGAACAGGTAGGTTCGGTCGAAACCTAGATGGTGTGGGGTTGTGGGTTTTTCTCTCTAGAACACTCTAATGAGGGAATAGTGATTAACCCTAAAAATTCCCTAACACCATGTATTTATAGGAGGAGCAAAGTGCACAAAAGTCCACTTTTCCTACACCTAGGTTTCGGCCGGCCATGCATAGGGGAGGCCCATAATTTGGGCCTCTCAAGTCAATTGGGATTTGGGTCTAGCCCAATCACCGTAATGTGACATTTACCTATTTTCCTTAAGTAAACTATACATATTATGGGCTACCATTTACGTCGCCCATCACCATATGCTTACAGCTCTCACTCACCGGAATTGGAGGGTGCCTGTTAATGTATTGTCGTCCAAATCTGTGTCAACATTTCACTCCTTCGATCTTCTCCTTGCTTCCGCATAGTTCATACGGGGTTTTTCGTGCGACCGGCGGATACGACGGGCATCGTGCTACTCATCTGTTTGTATTGTTGCGCCCGCGGAATGTTGATTCCCTTTTCTCAAATCAACCTGTTATAAACAACATTTATATTGTACCGCATTGTATCCTAGGTCAACTGTTAATTCTCCTTTTTCCTAGTTTCAAGATAGGAGCACTTCTCCAAGGCATCCGTACAAGTATTCACAAACTTCAACTAATATCCGGTTGGTGGCCACCTTGTGAATACAAGAGTCGGTGAATTATCGGTGAACTTGACCATCCCTATCACTCATATCCTTAGTCAGACCCAACCGGTTTCCTAAGACGTGGTCACTGGGCCTTTTTGTTCAGCACTACGCTCGTACGCCAGGAAGCGAGCATTGAGCCTGACCTTAGATATGAGTTCTGAGTCCGTGAGGATACTTTATGTGCCTCTTCATAAGGCTCCTGGGATCAATCACACGCTCGAGGTGAAGAAGATTGCGCCCACCAGAATCACTACGATTCCTTCCTAGCACAACCGAGTTGTGACCCCGTGGTCGAACGTGGCACGCGCAGTATGAAGCACGCGTTGATAGAATACCTGAACCTTTTGGGTTGACAGGAAAGGGATATGTCAATCATGCTATCACAGATTCTCATCTGGCCAAGAATGTGGTTGGATGACGAACGAAGTTCATCACGGTGATATGCAAAACGAAGATCATGTCGAGTTACTTCGAAACTAGATTATCGTTTTGCTTAATCAGGTTTATCCCCCTGACTCTTAGCCAGTCTTGCTTGGTAGAGGCCTCTCTCCACCACAAGACTACCGTACCTGTGTGACTAGGTAAGGCCCACATTCGACATAGTTTGGCAGAGGATTGCGTCCTCCTACGACTTAATTTATAGACCGTAAATCTGATGCTATCAAAACATTATGACGTCGATTGATCATAAACTCAGCTGCAATTCTTTCGCTTACAAAATGTAACTTTCTAATATCAAAATGTTATCACAGATACATGTCATTTCTAAACCCTACGCAATCCAAGCAGTTATACGTGCTTTTCGAATATCTCCCTGCGTAGTGGTTTAGTTAATGGGTCCGCAATCATATTATCAGTGGACAAGTATTCCATAGTGATTATATTTTCTTCTACCGTAGATTTAGCATAGAAATATTTTACATAAATGTGTTTGGTCCTACTATGGTACTTCGGATTCTTAACTGCCGCAATGGCTGCTTGACTATCAGAGAAGACCTTCACAGGTTTAATCTCAACATCACCACCAAGCAGTGCAGTTAGAAGCCTTTTTAGCCAGACCGCTTCCTATGCATCCTTAGAGAGAGCTACGAATTATGATTCCATTGTGGACAGTGCGACTTAGGTTTGCTTCTTGCTCGTCCATGAAATGACAGCATTAGCAAGGAGGAATGTTTCTCCTGTGGTGGACTTATGATCATCTGGACTGCCACCACAATCGGCATCAATGTAATCGGTGAATTCTAACTTCCTGCCCTCATAGCATAGTTCGTAGTCGGTAGTACCTTTTAAGATAACGAGTTATTCGTTTTATAGTCTTTGAATGTTGATGGCCAGGATCTGATAGGAAACGTGCTACTAGGCCTACGGCGTAACAGATATCTGGACGTGTGAATTTGCATGGTGTAGAACAAACTACCGACCATGCTAAAACATCCTGCACCCTTTATCTATTTAAGCTCTTCCAGGTTCTTGCGGCCGTCACGTTTTGACAGTGCGCACCCAAAAAACATTGGTGTTTCCACGGATTTTGGCATTCTGCGATCGAAATCTTTTAAACAATTTGTTGATGTAAGCTTTTTGAGATAGATATGATTTTTGGGTAGCCCGATATCCGGCAGTCACAATGCCTAAGATATACGAGGCCACTCCCATGTCCTTCATCTCAAATACAGATGCCAACCAGGACTTTGACTTATTCATAAAACTCATGTCGTTTGCAGCAATGAGTATGACGTCCACGTATAAAGTCAAGATGACATACTTAGACCCGGAAGTCTTATAATACACGCACAGATCCTCATGAAGGTTCACAAATCCGTTTCCTACGATTTCCTCGTGGAATTTGCGGTACCATTGCCAAGACGACTGTTTAAGACCGTAGATAGACCTATGAAGTTTACAAACTTTTACGTTCGTTACCAGGAGTAATAAAACGCTCTGGTTGCTCCATATAGATCTCTTCCTCCAGGTTTCCGAGGAGGAATGTGGTCTTTATACTCATTTGGTGAGGTTCGTAACCGAAACCTGCGACCAGGACCATGAATGGCCCTGCACCGTGGTTTTAAGCAGAGGTGTTGAGTATGTTTTGTCAAAGTCCACTCCGTGAAGTTAGGTACAGCCTTTCGCAACAAGTCGAGCTACGTATCGCTCGACCTTTTCAATAAGTGGTGAGCCTTCTTTCAGGACAAACCCTATATGTATGCCCCTGTGGTTAGAAGTTAAATCAACTACAGACTATAATGGCTTTCATTTAGGCGATCTCTCTCATTTATTATTTTCCTCCATTTCTCCACTTGGGGTTTTTCCAATGCAGGCCAACAGTTGTTATAGTGAGGTCATCACCCTCCTAGATGGGATACTTCCTTGGAGAAGTTCGATGCCTTTGACTTTCGTCTAGGCCTGTTTATCCCGTCTTTGAGTCTTAATGTCTCTCCCACTCGGAATAATGCCTCTTATCGGAGCATTTCTTCCAATTAGGATCAATTCTCCCACTCAAAATAATGCTTCTTATTGTAGCATCACTTCTGTTGGGTACAAGAGCAGTGCTTGAACCATAACAAACCACTTTCCTTGGACGATTTCTTGGTCTCGGAGTTTTACTTCCAAGATGAATTCCTTGATCACTAGGATCTGGAACCAAGTTTGTCGAATCACTCCCACTGGGAACAATGGGTAGTATAGGCAGTTGTGGCAATCCTAGTTCAGCATTATGATAATCAAGTTCAACTTGGTTCGTCCAAACGGCAACAGTGAATACATGTGGTAGGTGTTTATTCCTCCCACTGGTATTATGAAAATGTTCCCATTATCATTTACCATGTCATTCACTTGAGTTGCTGGTTCAAATCTCTCCCACTCGAATTAAGTGGGACCTGATATCTGTAATATCTTGCTTCTGATTTGATCAAGACTCATTATTCTGAAAACTGTCAATGCATCGGAAAATTCGCCCTCAAGTATGTAATGTTTACATGTTCGACCACGGTACCATGTCTTAAAGCTGTAAACATGTATTTTTAAAGAGTAGTTAACATACTCTTGTCCTAAATACGTGTTTAATGCACAAATTAATGTCGCATGGTAATATGATTTAATTCATTATCACTCTTCAGCTTTTATGGTGGCGTGTCATACCGATTTCAGTGGAGCACAATTTTACATGAATGTGAATCACTTCTCATCATCCCTTAGGGAACAGCTGAGTAAGTTACTCTAACATAATGTTTATAACTATGCTTTCAGAAGTGTGTGAATTGATTTGAATGCCTAGCCTGACTTGTCGTTCAAGGCGTACGAAAGGAATATCGTTTAACCGACTTCATCCTTCATCGTTTGCAAACTTATCTCAAAGATTTTATCCCATCCCTGAACTGAGCATTTCAGGTTTTCACCTTATGCGTCAGTTGATACTTTTACAAGGTCGTGGTAGTTTTCCGAAGCCTACTTCTTACCGATGTAAATGTTATCAATAAGTTATTTCCAAAGGAATGCAGACGAAAATTCTGCACATCATCATTTAAACACTTCATTATTAAACTCATACTTTGAAACAATGTGTTCCCTTTTTTCGAGGTCTACTTGCGCGTAGCGTAACTTTACCGAAGTTTTAACCCTTGGTTAAATCGTTTCATTTCTGAAATTTAATTCAATCCAATCGGTTTTAAACATGATTACCATTATAGTTTATTTCATTCAATGGAGTACTAATAATTAAGAAATACTAAATCTTTCGATCAAGCTACGCAGATGTGTATGTTTAGTTCAGTTGTCCCGACTGAGATGACGGAGTACGTGAATCGTTTCGTTTTATTCGACCACTTTTACCAAGCCGAAAATTTGGTTCCAAACCCGTGGGTTTGAATTTTCGTTTCGGATCGTCCCTTTTCACCGGGCCGTTAAATTGATAAGAAAATTTTGCTTCGAATAGAGCTACAATTAATTTATTCAATAACTCCGAATCTCGAAACAACCAAAATTTTAGTAATTAAAAAGAACAATGATTGATATATGACAATGGAATGGTTCTTGATCTGAAAACCGCATATTTAATCCATGCCAGTCGTGCATATAGTCGAGAACGTTGAGTTGGACACTACATTTGAGTAGATTCACGAGTGAATCACATCAAATGATTTGTGTCCTTATAAAACACTTCACAACTTTATACTCATGATATACGAGGCGTACTAGGGACACACTTTATCAACAAGGTTTAACCCTCTGTATTATCGTATAGGACCTATTCAGTCATGTTCTCTCCATGCTATGAATACCATGGTTGACTTCTTTCGAGCTCAGTATGGTGAGCAGGTAAGGTTTCCCTTTCACTGCTATGGTTACCATATGGTGATCAGTATGGTTATCAGTCTCAAGGTTATTGAGTCATGTCAACATCAGACAACCATATACATCTTTTCCAAGTTGACCTTTCATTGCGAAGGTCTTGAGCGGCTTTTACACCAGCGTCCATGGAAAGAGAGAAGACCATCACGTTCAACCGAAACTTTTATCTTTTGCATCCTTGCTTCCACCAAGGCGGATGCAAAGGGATACTAAGCTGCAACGTTGCCTGGTTGCAATTGAAGTCTTCTTCAATCCCTTTTTACCAAGGTTGAATGTAACACCACATATGCGTTCAGATCATCAAAGAACCTACTCCATGCTTGGTGAAACAAATTATTACATTCGTCTCTCATTGTCAAAATCATACAGACTACTATATTTATCCGTAGTTGTCCTCTCCACTTTTCGGAATCGTAGTAGAGAGTTCAACACGTACTCCTTTTATTCATTATGATTCATACCATCAAGATTGCGGGGAATATCGAATCGCACTGATTCAACCAATTCATACTAACATATCGATGATTATGCAAAAATCAGGGAGACAATAACAATTTGAGAAAGAATTATATACATCAGATATCTATTAAGATTAAATCCGACAAATAATGATTCATTAGTCATCTAAACCAACCGACCACCAGTAAACCAATGGAAGATGGTTGTGAAAGAGTTACATTACCATCATTTTCAATCCAATAGATCAGTCTTTTAAAACGGTTTTAATCACAAATGACCGGACGGGAATATTAAAACAAGCATACGCGGTCTTGGCTTTCCCAAGGCCCTTTTTTATTTTGGAAAAATATTCCGATGAATTCACTCACGCATATATAATTCTACTATCCATGCAAATTATCATATGCTAGTAACATTCATCATACAAACCACACACATGCTTACGCGTCATGCGTCTAATGTTCCGAGGAACTCATGCTTGCATACATAATTCTACTTCCAAGTAAATTATCAAATGCGGCTTCATCCTCAACATTCTAGCATACGTGTCAAACATGAATCATACATATTTAGCGACTGGTTTTCGATTTTAAAATAATTTTAAACATTTGGGGCAGATTTGCAATTCATGCTTATATTCAATTACGCAAACTTCTAGACATGAATCTTAGGCATTTTCAACCATCACAGCATGTCTATTCTAGTGCGCATTCCATATATTTAACCAGGGCTCCGCCCACAACATGCAGTATCCAGCTAGCTTGACTAAGTCAAGACAACATTTCTAATCATGCTTTAATATATATATATATTGAATATTAAACATTTGCAATTCAGCCCTCTAATTAATCCAGTCCCAAAAACATGTATCTCCGAGATCCATCCTCATAATCGAAACAAGGCATTAAGGTTAGCAACCCTATGAGCACTGTGTAGTCCATTTAGAGGTTCATAAACATTTGGATTTTAAAACTTGACCACCCTATTTTATTTAATTGAGTTGAATTCGGTTTTGAAAATCAATTCGGTTCAGTCAATTTCGGTCCGGTTGGTCCGGTCTGAAAAATTCGGTTCGGGTCCGGTTCGGTTTAAAATCCGTATCGGTTCAGTCCGGTTTTAATTTAAAAATTTGGTTCGGTCCAAACCGGTACAATAAAATAGGGTTTGGTTCGGTTCAACACACAAAATCGGTCTGGTTAGATCCACTTAATTACCCCAGTTCGACCCGACCCGACTAGGTCGAACCGATTGACGGTTCGATTTAAATCCGTCCCGGTTTGACATATTGGACCGGCTCAATAATTAAAAATTTCAAAGGTTGGGCCGAAATGTTTACTTGTGGCCCAAGTATGGTTTTAAAGTCCAAAAATATTTAACTTAGCCACCAAGTAACATTATTTATATAAAATAATTTCCAATATTAAATATATATATATATATATATCGGCCAGATTACTAACATATATATATTTATTGCCAAGATTCTATTTATAATAACATTAAATCAATCGGCAATATATATATATATGTAAAAATCGGCATAATAAATAATATATTTATATATTGTCAATATCTTTAATAGGGTAACAAATATAATGACAAAATATTTTCTCAATCTTTTAGGCAATTAAATCTATCAATAATATCTTTAACCCTATTAAATATTTAGATATATTTATAGTAATATATATTTCTATATATTAATGTGAATCTTTCCTAATGTTCCCAATTATAGATATATTGTCACCTTAATTAAAAATTAAAATACGATAAACAATGTAATTTTAAAATTTGGGCCGAAATATGTCAGTGGTGATTAAAAAAATAAAAAATTTTACCTTCACCTAAGGTTTCGGCACAAACACTAAAATTGAGACCAACTAGTCAAATTTTTAGATCAAATTTTAATAAGATCTACAATCCAATGTCGATTTTGATATATATTACACTTTTCTTGAAGATCATGAACATCATGAAAATATCGGATTTGCCAATAACCCCAAAAATCAAAATTTTAAAATTTTCTTTTTAAAAATTTCGGTTTTCAATTATAAACTTCAAGAACACCAATTTATCCAAATCATAAACTCCTAACACAGACTCTGATAACACTGTTAGATTACGGGGAGTAATCACTACGGATACTTAAAACAAGATACATGCTAGTAATTGGAATTACGCAGCGGAAGATTCGCACTTATCTTAAGATGTTAAGATGATCCGTAGACCCAATATCTTCTCAAGAGGGAGTTCACGATCCTCCAGTCGGGACCCGTAGAGGTTCTTCTTAGAGAAGCCCTACGTGGTACAAGCTCCACAGCAAAGCCACTGATCGATTCATGACACGGGGACAGATCTCTGGAGTGTTTGCTTAGAAAGCAAATTGACACGCCCTTGGGAACAGGTAGGTTCGGCCGAAACCTAGATGGTGTGGGGTTGAAGGTTTTTCTCTCTAAAAAACTCTAATGAGGGAATAGTGATTAACCCTAAAAATCTCCTAACACCATGTATTTATAGGAGGAGCAAATTGGACAAAAGTCCACTTTGCCCACACCTAGGTTTTGGCCGGCCATGCATAGGGGAGGCCCGTAATTTGGGCCTCTCATGTCAATTGGGACAAAAGTCCACTTTGCCCACACCTAGGTTTTAGCCCAATTACCCTAATGTGACATTTACCTGATTTCCTTAGGTAAACTATACATATTATGGGCTACCAATTACGGTGCCCATCACCATATGCTTAGTGCCCATCACCATATGCTTACAGGATTATGTGTGAGTTAATATAAATGATTGAAGAGAGAGAAAAAAACACGTGAAGACATTAAATTTCAACAAAAAGAAACTTGAGTCTGTTCATATTAAAATTTTAATTTTGAGACACCAAATTTCAATATGGGTAATATATGAGATTATTACTATTATTATTGATGGATATATGCCCAATTCGGGTTCGTATTTATATTTCAGACCTCACGAACACGTCAAACCTATGAAAACAGATAGAAACGCTAAACCTGCGAGTCGAAACGATCCGGACGGGCAACACGCGCGTCCGGACCGGACTCGTCCGGATTGCCGCCCTTGACGCGCGTATTTTACCAACGTGTTTTTACACTAAGTACGAGTTTCTTGATAGCCAACCTTGATTAAACCCGACCGCGGTCCACATTTTTCTATTAAACCGGAGTCGAACCGCACAAAATTGGGTTTTGGATCCAAGAGTTACTATATATTGGAATCTTGGCCGCCCGTTTCATTTTAACTGGTTGGGAGATTGGCTTAGGAGCTCTGACTTCTCTGTAGATTTATCTCTCTAGATTCTCATTGAAGCATCAGAGAGGGTTCAACTAGCACCACCCCCCCTCTTCGCGTCCTAGTTAGTGCCTCGTGTGCAAGTTTGGAAAGGAAGCGCGGAGGAGACACCGCAGACTTGAAAACTTTGCACAACACAAAACCCGTACATTCGACAACCCGTTATCTTCCGCTGGTCAGGTCGAAACATTTGGCAGCGTTCGCGAGATCCGAACACAAAAGCTGCTAAGTACACAAGTTATGACGAGCAGTACTCAACCTCCCATCAAAAGGGGCCCGGGGCGCCAAAATAAAATCCCTACCGAGGGAAAAAGCGGACAAGCACCACAAAAGAAGTTCCAGCCTGGTCCTTCGCACATTCCAGAGGCCACGACCACAGCCTCTTCAATCCTTACCTCAGAGGCGCACCCGGCGCAGCACGAGCAGCAAGCACATAAGACTCAAGCCAATGCACCGCCGCCTGGTTTTGAGAATACAATACCTAGGGCTCAGGAGCACCCGTACGGGATGCCCGACATGGAGCCCCAATACCAACGTGGAGGGTCGCAGACTGCGTCGACAGTCGCATCTGGCATTCAGGGAAGCATTAAGGAATCAGGGGTACGCACAGCCACCTCCACCACCACTGCCACCTCCAGCTTACAGGCAACAACTGCCACAGAGAGCAATGTCCACAACACTACTCGACATGAAACTCTACCGAATGATGGAACACAGTACTTCACTGCCACCGGTACTACAATGCAAGGGAGGAAGTGTCGCGCTCTTACACACCATATGTTGGCACGCAACAACAAGGAGATTCTTAGAGACAACCATCCTTATTCCCCCAGCAACAATTAGAAAGAAAGTTCTTTCTATGGAGTGAGTTAGGAACACCACAATCCTGCTTATCATAACATGGGCAGGGGAATGCCAGTAAGGGAGGAGGACGTCCCAATCACAGGACTGACAGCAAAAGGATTGGAAGCTCTGATAGAGCAAAAGATGAAGCAGGCAAACATGAAGGTCATACATGTTTTAGCTGAGAATGCTTCCCACCCCTTTACTCATGAGTTGGTGCACAGTCAAGTGCCAGACGCACTATACAATGTCAAGATTTAGAAGTGCAGGGGGAAAGAAGACCCGATAGAGCACATGAAGCAACACGAAGCTTCTCTCCTGGGTAGAACTACCAATCCACACCACTTGGCCATGACATTCCCGCAAACCTTGGTAGGACCTGTAGCGCATTGGTTCTTTTCACTCCCGCGCGATAGCGTGTACTATTGGCCATACTTGAAGTCAAAGTTTATTCAAAGGTATATGGGAGAGAGTAAGCTCTTGAAGGGGCTAGGCGCGTTAGTTGATGTACGTTAGGAGTTTGACGAATCTTTGGCGGACTATTACATTCGCTTTAACCAGAACATTTCTTCATTCGAAACATGGGACGTTGAGGGTACTCTATTGCGGAAAAAATGTCCAAGCGCCCCGCTGAAACTCTAGAAGAGTTAACATCAAGAGTGAAAGAATACGTGGACCTCGAAAGGTTCAGGGCAAACAACAAGGCTAAGATAAGCGCTTCACGTGCTAAAGACAACAAAAAGCCTGGATCTGCAAAGCAATCCTAGGGGAATCAACAAAACAAGCAGTGGCAGCCTCAACCTCAATTTAAAAGACCACATCAGGGCGAGTTCCAAATGCCTAAGGATGTTAACAACATAGACTATATTCCCCTAAATGCACCACTATCTGTCATTCTCAAGGAAATGAAAGAGAACAACATGTGGCGAGAGCCCAACAACTATCATACTGGCCAGTTGGGAAAAGACATGGAAAAGTGGTGTGAAAACCACGAGGTGTAAGAACACGATACCAATACATGCATCAGTTTGAAAATGTGCGTAAACAACATCGTCCTGAAGGGAGAGCTAAAGCACTATGTGGATCAAGGGGGCAACCCCCCAAAGAAAGCCCAAGGTGAACCCTCGGCAAAGAACAAGGGTAAGGAGAAGGTCCACGACAATCCACCTCCTGCCAAACGAGGTGTGATAAGTGTCATACATGGAGGACCAGCTGCAGGGGGCATGTTTCAAATGCCAGAGATGTCTACAGTTCTCCAGGTTGGACATGAAACACATAGTCTATCCTCATGATGATGCCTTGGTAATTACCGTGGAAATAGTAGGATACGATGTCAAAAGAATCTTGGTTGACGAGGCAGTGCTGCTGACATTCTGCACGTCAATGTGTTAGAACAACTGGGGAAATCAAGAACAAATCTAACACCTGGAAGCTTCCCGTTGGTAAGCTTTGCAGGCGCAGCAACATATCCGGTGGGAGTAATCACTCTTCCAGTGACAATGGGAGAGGGATGGACGACTTTGAATGTCAATGTAACCTTCGTCGTAGTCGAAGCCTTGGGTGCGTACAATGGAATTATGGGTAGAACAACCATCAACCCGTATGAAATTGTGCCTTCATCCGTTCATCAAAAGATGAAATTTCCGACAAAGAATGGAATAGGCGAAGTTTTGGGTGACCAGACATCCGCGCGCAAATTCTACGTCAATGCTCTTTGGAGTAAACAACACCACACCGTTGCGATGGTTGGAATGAACATAGCTGAAGGAGAAATCACCAAGTGTGATGATAAGAGCAGGCCCGAACAAGTGTCAATGCCTGTATGTTTGGCCAACCAATATTTCGTTCCAACACTTCAAAGTTTTTGGGACGTCAAACAAGGTATCAGAGAAACTATCATGAGTTACTTCAAGAGGTTTGCGTACAATGCGGCCTTGGAAAGGGCGTCAAAGGGGGACATGATCAATGCATTTTTTATGAACCTGAATGCTGCCTCTTTCCTCCTTGGAAGAATTTATGGTTGGCGAACTACCAGTACGTTGGCGGATCTGAAGGACAAGCTTGAAACAGCAGTGTCCTGTGAGTTGGAGTTGGGTTGGAACTTATCTCCGACATGCGAGGGTGAAGTGTGCGCAGAAAAATCTACAAGCAGGAACGCACTCGATGGCGCGGAATATGCTTTTACTCCTCTGAACATAGAGGTGGAAGAGTTGTACATCAACATCCTGCAGAACATATTACCTTTCCCGAGTATCCGCATGCTTTCCTCGGAACCAATGTCACACATTGGTGCAAGTTCCATAAAACGTGGGGACACAGCCAATGCTTTCATCATACTGAGGCTCGAAATTGAAGAAATGATCGCTTTTGGGGCGTTGCGTAAGTGCGTCGCGCGCAACCACCAGACACCGGCATCGAGCCGACCATGAAGGAGATGAACAACTCCCTTCCATTATACTTGTATTTTTTTGCTTATCTACCTACAAATTATTTTTAGACTATTTCCATGAATCATCCTAGTCTAGTTATGCGCACTATCTTTACATCATTTTGGAATGGGTGATCAGTTGACACATTCCTGCAAGAATTGTATATAAGCAATGAAGCTAATGAAGTTAATGTATTTTCGTAGGTACATTACTACATCATACACCCTACTCTGGAATCACGCCAAGTAGCAGACTATACGCATACTATTTGCATCAACAATACAAGCTATTATGCTAAGTACAACAATCGGCCTATACTTTAAAATGCCAACATATATATTATCGACATCAACAACAAGCATGCAAACGCTCTATATCTATATCGACATCTACTATGAACATCATCGACATCATACTGCACCTTGGTATTCTCCCAAGGTTAAGGCCACATATATTAGGGGATGATCACCCCACATGGCGTGATATCCTCTATCAGAGGCATCCCCATGTTCAAAGCCGGGCGTAGCATCCCCTTCCTGGGACTCCCCACCATGGTGTGATATCCTCTATCAGAGGCATCCCCATGTTCAAAGCCGGGCGTAGCATCCCCTTCCTGGGATTCCCCGACATGGTGTGAAATCCTCTATCGAAGGCATCTCCATGTTTACTACGAGGTATGGCACCCCCCTTCCGGGGACCATCATTCCAAACATGATAGGACCCGGACAAGAAGGCATCCGCATGTCAACCTACTGTGTACTATTAAAGTCCGGTAGTGTTCCTCTACAAATCAACCGTATGTCAACCTACTGCGTACTATTAATGTCCAGTAGTGTTCCTCTACAAATCGACCAGGAGGCATCCTGCAGTCGCTGCTATACGCACTATATAAAACTCATCCAAACTGACAAGTTGAGTCTTGTACAATGCTATATTGCAAATGAGAAAATAGTGATAACAAAACATATCCAAATTAGCAAGTCGTGTCTTGCCACAACGTCGCCTTGAAATGGACCAAGAGACAAAAAAACTGCAAGTCGTACGAATACGGTCTTGTGAAACCACTTGGTGTAACCAAGCAGAGGGGCAGTAGTATCGCAAGGTAAGTACTGGAACATCCACGGAAAGTCTTGCAACAACGTTACGAGAGGTGTTCTCGATTAACGGATGGAAAAACGCACCAAATTTAACAAGTAGTGTCCTGTGACAACGTCGCCTTGAAATGGTTCAAGAGACGGTAAAAACTACAAAGCGTTTTACATGACCTATGTCCCGCCCCTTGGAATAACAAGGTCGAGGTGTAGTAGCACCGCAGCGTAAGTACAATAATAGCAACGGAAAGCCCAGGAGCAACTTTAAGAAGGGTGTGCCCGAGTGATGGATGGAAAAACGCCCCAAACTTACCAAGAAGCGTCTTGCCCCAACGTCGCGTGAAAGTGGACTAAGATACGGTATAAACTAACGTCTTTATTAGTCAAGATAACATCATAACAAGTGTCGAGTGCCAAGTGCAAAGTGCCAAGTGTCGAGCGCCAAGTGCCAAGTGTCGAGTGCCAAGTGCCAAAAGCCGAGTGTCGAGTGTTGGATTAAGCCCATCGAGGTTCATCCATAGAGTGTGCCTTCGAGGTCTTTATCCGTGAATGTGCTCGCCTTCTCCTTATGCTCCCGTAGAGCTGCAAAAAGGATTGCGCCGAAAGGGGGTGGTTTCGGGTGAACCCTCTCTGATGCTTAAGTAAGAGCTCGGTTTCTAGAGAGATAAAGTAGAGAGAGGTCAGAGCATTCAGGATTCAATTACCTTGGATAAAGAATGTGGGGTGGTATTTATAGAGTTTGTGAATTAGGCCACGAAGGGCCCGCCGAAAGAGGTAGGGTCCGCGAAATATTCTCTATAGGATAGGGAGAAAGGGTATGCCCGTATGTCGGGAGTGCATAAATCTGGTGTGCGGACGTTGGAAATTTGGGGTGACCGTAGGTCGGGTATAGGTCACCCGAACGTCAGGGCCAACTGCTGGAGCACGTCGGCCCCGCCGTCCAGATTAGTCCGGCCCTTGGTGTCGGATTGGTCCGTTCGGGGGTTTTCACATCGGGGTGTCTGTTTTTTAAAGTTTTGGTTTCTAACCGTGTTTAGGGTCAGTGTTCGTAATATTGGTGAGCCCAAATAAGGTCCAACTGGGTGTATATCCATCATTTGCCCCCGAGTCAAGAAATGGTGTAACCCTTCATTGACTCTATTTTTGATTGGATTTAAACCCGAGTTGTGACCTTAGGCGATATATTACCTTTTTACTGAGTTTGTTTTTGTCGTTGCTTATTGCCCAACGTCTGTCCCTTTTATTGTAGAGATGTCTACCTGTGAAACTTACTGAAATCATAGATACAAAAACATGCACAAGTGCTTGGTAAGTCACAAGTGTATAATCATATGCTTATATAAGTGTATATGCCTATATGGATGTATGTGTTATCATGTAATGTAGTGCGGTGCACAACGTAGGTGCTATCATGGATGTATGTAAAAGACTTAGTAAAAAATATGTATATCAATGTGAGTGAGTGCGCATGTAGTAATCAGGCAATGTGTGGAGGGATCTGCTAGGCGTGTAATGAAGCATTTTGTATAACACAGGTGCATACATGGTGTTGTGCAAGACATAGGTGCATAAACGCTTTGTAAAAATATGAGCATTGGCATGGATGAGTGCACATGTATCAACAATGCAACATGAGGAAGATGCTCCTAAGTATGTATCCAAAATATTGACATTCCATGCAATACATACATGTGTGTCAATTGTCATGAAAAAATTCTAAGTTTTGAACAAACACTAGAGTTGATGCGTAGGAATGCACATATGATACATGTAATAGCATGGGAAAACATTCTAAGTGTTGCATAAACACTAGTAGTGATGCATTTGGATGCCTATATGCAATGATCATGGAAAAAATTCCAAGTGCTGGATAAACACTAGTAGTGATGCATTTGGATGCATACATGCAAATGATGAGCTTATGTCTAAGCATGTAGTGATATGTCAACATTGATGTGACTAAGTGAATATATGTTAAGTGCAAGCATGTATATGTCTAATGGTGATAAAATATGATCATTAATATCAGTGGATATGTGTGCTCAATAAGAACATATATCTAAGAGTGTAATGATGCGCGGGCGTTAGCACAAGTGAGTGTGTGTGTGTATGTATCAACATGGACATGTGTCTAGACATGTAATGAGGTAAGAGTAATTGTGCAAGTAAATGCATACATGCCGAACATGGACTTGTGCCTAAATATGTAATAAAACATGCGTATTAGTGCAACTAGGAGCATATATATCAATCATGTATATATTCGTATGTGCTTATTAAAACATTAGCGTTTGGTGAAAACGAACGCCTGTGAGTTAAAAGGGGTTACCTTTGTATCGATTTTACGAGTGAATATCTTGGCTAAAAAAAATTTGAGCTCCTTCAAGTATGGCTGTTGTCTTTTTTTGCTCGGGTTGTCTCTTGAATTGGTTGGCTTGTGTATGCCTTGACAACCGTGTTGTTGATGTGTAGATATTTTACCTTGAGATGAGCTTAATTAATGTAGACGTGAGGTGTTGAGTCTCGCGTCGATAGCATTGTGTGGCACGCCTTGTGTTAATGGCGTCGTGTGAAACGCCTATGTATAACCTGTGATTATAAGATCGAAAAATATAGATTTGCCTTGTTAGTGGCGTTAGCATTATAGGTATAGGTGTCAACCCTTCTTGCTTGTCACATAATAGTGATACCATATTGCCCCCAAAGTAGGCATAGTGATCATCAACACGGGGAGTAACCCTTTTCGTCATTGCCCCTGAAGTAGGCGTAATGGTTGTTTGAGACATTTGATGTCGAACTATGTACAGGTCGCTCCTTGTGATATATAAGTGGCGTGACGCCTTTGCGGTAGACATAGTACCCTTCGGTATGTAGCGGGTGTTGACCCTTGTGTGTTGCTTCTTATAGCATGTCGATACGTATCTTGTATGTAATGGATGTAGGTGGCACGTTGCCCCCGTAGTATGTGTATAAGGTATGTAACTCCTTAGGATGAACGTATGAAGTGTGCTACGCTCCTCACTAGTATAGGAGGTACGTTGTCTCTATAATGGACGTGAGAGGTGTATTGCCTCCATAGTGGATGTTGAAGGTGTGTAGCTCCTTATAGTGAACGTAGGAGGTGTGCTACCCCATTCTTGAGTATAGGAGGTACGTTTCCTCTATAATGAACGTGGGAGGTGTATTGCCTCCATAGTAGATGTTGAAGGTGTGTAACTCCTTATAGTGAACGTAGGAGGTGTGCTACCCCCTTCTTGAGTATAGGAGGTACGTTGCCTCTATAATGGACGTGGGAGGTGTATTGCCTCCGATATAGATGTATTAGTCGTTTGTTGGGAGAACGGCTTTGAAATTTTTATAAGCGCTGACAAGTCTTCTCTTCATGTTGTAGATTGCTCGTAGTACAAAATTTTGGGAAATTCAGCACTTAGGTGCGGATTTGTTCGTCTATGCCTTGGCATCATTGCACTCTTTGTTAGATCTGAGTCGGTGAACTAGAGATAGTGTCTGATTCTGAGTTAGGCAACTCATTAGAGACTGGCCTGGGGATTTCCTCCGGAGTGAGGTCGGGCTCCGAGACCTTGTCTGATTCGAGGTTTAGCGATGATTTGACGCGGCGTTAGCTGCTTAGACATGACAGGGTTGAGCTATATTGATGAGGACGTATATCCCTTTGATCATTATCATAATTACAAGGTGGGAGACGTCACTGTTCCCCCTCAAGGTATACCATCAATTTTCTTATTTTCATATTCTTTTCCCCTTTTTCACTGCGGGTTGGATTGCTGAAAAAATCTCATAGTCATAGGTGGGCGGTTTCACCCGAGGTGTTACCTCATCTTTAAAGAGGAAGGCGCCCCAAGGAGACGTTCCTCGAGTCCTCCTTTCATGATTACTTTCATATTATCCTCTTTGTATTTGCTTCAATCTTCTAGGTAAGTAAGGCTCGTTCTATGCTGAAGCTAAAGAAACTGCCTTCGAGGGTGGATCCTTGATGGATCCCTCTGTCATGAAGAGGAAGGTTATTAATGTTAACAATTCTTCCAAGACTCCTTCTTGCTATAAAGAGAAGGTTATTGTTCCTCCGGCACTTGCAAGCGAAAAGGCAAGGTTCCTGAAGTGGAGGAAGGAGTTGTCCCTGAAGGGGGTATCATATCTGACCTTCCAGCTCCCATCTCAAGGATGCATCTCGGAGGTACCCTTTCTTTCTTTTACTTCATCATATATATGTGCTATGCATTATTCATGTGTTGACATGTAGGTCGCATATGTACTTCCATGTTGTCCTTGGAGGACTTAATTCGTACCCTCGTGGGTGACGTTTAGGCATGGTGTTGAGGCCTTACGCCTCTGCTGCAAGTTATCACTTTGATCATCTGTGTACTCTTCGGGCTCCCCGAAGTTAATGTGCGCATGCTAAATGCCTTTGTTTATCCGTGCGATCGTAGATATGTTCCCGATGGTTGCTATGTTCGAGAGGCGTTATCTTGATATGCCCACGTAGGTGTATTCACCTTCTTTTGTATATATATATATATATATATGCTATCTTCTTTCTTTGATGCTTGATCTTTGTTTATAGGTGGTCGCCGACATGGTGAACATGTCCTCATTTGTTGTCGAGCTTGTCGAGAAGGTTCGGCTTCGGCAAGTTGAGTTGAAGAAGTCTGGGGACACGGATGCCTTTAGAAGTAAGGTGTATTACTGTGATTCTGATATGGCCCTGTTTGGAAGTCGCATTGCCTCCCTTGAAGTCGAGGTCGCCCATCTTTGCAATTAGGAAGGGCATGCGGATGTTGCTGCGAACGAGCATTTGGAGTACGAGTCATCTCCTTGGTTTGAGAAGGATGTCGCGGCGAAATGCCGGGACATGCTATTTTAGTTTGGTGGAGATCTCGTTTCGAGGATATATGCTTTAGACCCTTTCTTTGATATCAATGGCCGTGGCGACTTTGCTGGTTTTTCGTCTTGTCATGTGGCCGCGCTACTTGGTGAGGAGGTTGCCCTCCGGGCGATGATGTACGTCAGTCATCTTCAACTTCTTCTATTGCTGACTCAAGTATTGCTTCTTCCCCACATGAATGCGAGGATGTCTTCATTATATCCGTTTGATTGGCGGATGTATCTATCATTTATGCATATAGTCGTTTGACCAGACGTATGCTCGTATGCTTGCTTGTTGATGTGAATTGTTGCTTCATGACGTAGCATTGCTATTTGTTGCCTCCTCATTTTTTTGTTGAGGTTGCCTTTATGCCTTCCCTTTGAACTTGGGCTATATTTTCTTGATGACGCGTTCCTTGGCGACATAGCATTGTTGTTATGTTCTCGTTTGTCATCGATATTTTTATCATTCACTGACATGTCGGTTGTCATCCGAATTCAATGTCTTTGAAATAATCATTCCATAGTATGTTGCGACTATGCGCATTGTACGTGATGTTGTTTGATATCAACATATAATGGTATCAAATGTTGTGTGTATCATCGCCCCTATTGGCATTTTCAAGGCATGGCGTGCTACCATAGTGTGACTTTACGAATTATGAAATTCGACTGCTATCCGATGCCTCGACATAGCATTATGGCAAGATACGACTTGCAATGTTTGATGTATTTTATAACCGCCTATCTGATGCCTCGTGATAGCGTTGCTGCAAAACGCTACTTGTTAGTATCACATGCGTTTTAGCCGTTCCTTGATGCCTCAAGGTAACTTTATGGAAATACGTTACTTGCTGAATTTGGTACGTTTTAAACCGCTTACTGAATGCCTTGAGATAGCGTTTTGGCAAGACTCTACTTGCTACCTAACATGATACTACAATAGTTAGTGCGTTTTCCGCCTCTTGGATGTCCAAGATTTGGCGTTGGTGCAAGACGCTACTTGCGGTTTTGATGCGTTTTTTGTTTGTATGACCATTACTTGGCTTTTCCGAAGTAAGGTCGCGACATGGTGGACTATGCCTCTGTGCATTCGTGTTATCTCTCCGTTCGCTTGATATGTTCAAGGTAACGTTGTAGCAAGACACTACTTGCAGGATTTGGCGTGTTTTAAGTGTAGGTCAAGGATCACAATGCGACTTGCCTCTTCATCGGCCTAGCGCAAATGTCAGTGCGACATGTCTATCCGTGGTATATCGTTGCCACTTGGTACTTGGGCCATTATAGGCGAGATATTCCTGGTTTTGTTCCAATTCATTACGATACTTGTAAAAATATTCAACCGGAGTGAGACCCGAAGTTGTCGCACTATTTGGTTCCTTATCCAAATTAGGCGTTGTATAAGGTCCGATCGCTATTTGGTTTCTTATCCAAAGTAGTCGTGTCGTCCATGATGTTACACTCTACTCCTGGGAGTATAGTAAGGGTTATGCGAACCCTTGTCTTTTAAGACGTAAGACAGAGGTCTCTGACAGAGTTGTTTATCCTTATAGATATATCTTTACTTGGTGATATTTCCAAAGTAGGATTTAAGTTGTGTTGGAAGGTGTTCTTACGTGTTTTGTGATGGGTGAACATGATAGCCACCTTGCGATGTATGGCTGTTGTAGCCTCCTCACTATATGTAGACGTGGTAGCCACCTCTCGATGTATGGGTATTGCAACCATTCTGATTTTTGGGCATAAGTAGTCCTCCCTATCTACAGATAGTCGTCTGTGCTTGGTGTTAGTCCCGATGTAGGACGTTCTTTTTTACCTGCAAGTCTTTCCTGAATTCTTTCATATTGAATCAAGCTACAAGTTTGTTAAAACATCTTATGGAGTTATACATCTCCTGGAAGGACCCTTGTCCGTAATATTGTCCATTTGGACCAGATTTTTCATATGACTGGACTGGACTATTCGATCTCCGTGTAGGGTTCGATTAGTTCGTTCCATTCTGATTGTATTTTAACTTGACTAGATCAAATTATCCGAGCTAGGAACTTAGTTCTAGTAGTCTGTTCTTATTCAGATTGCTTCTTTCGCAGTGATGTTTTTATACCTGGGTTTTCCTGTAGAAAAATTTGTTGTTGCCTGGATTCTTTCCGAGTGCGGAGGTCGCCATTCGATGGTTATTCTTGTAGTTGCCAACTATGGACGGATTCGTATGGAGGGCTCCTATTGTTGTTCCCACTTGATGAATCCTTTTAGAAGGCGTAGTACCCTGCATTCACGTAGCCGAGTGATGCCGCTTATTGATGTATCTTTTGAGTTCCAGTGTCTTCATTTATCATTAGGTTGAGTGCCGAGCATTTGTCCATGTGGCGCCCCCCCAAATTGCTCGGTAGATACACCGTGCTTATGTATTGTGGTTGGTGATCCGCTATTACCTTCATGGATGGGTGTTCCTCATGTTTGGGCTACTTACTCATCTGTTTTCTTGAATATGCTTACTTGCTCGAGCGCAATAGGTATCTCTTGCGGCATCTTTACTTTTCATGTGCTTGTACATGTCCATCATGGTCATGTGTTTGAGTAACATCTTTACTTGGATGTACCCTTGAGGAGAAGGAATGGGGACTTCTCGTCTTTCTTCATTGGATCCTAGTTCTTCCTTTGACTTGTAAAAGTCAGTTTGTCTTGGTATCCTGTTTTTTGATTATTCATGTTCGTTCCGAGATTGTTGTTGAGACATCTGACTGGTGTCAATTCTCGTATATACTTTTCTACTATACGAGTAGAATGTTTATTTTCATGCGTCGTTGCCTTCCCCTCTTGATATGATTTGGCACGTGTAGTTGTTCTTCCCCTCTGGGAGTTTTCCAAGGCTCTAGAGGAATGTCTTTTTGACGACTACGCTTATTTTTGTGGGATTACCCCCGTAGATGCAACGACCTGATCGAGGATGCCACAGTAGAATAAAGATAGAATGAGAGATTTTTATGTTTAAAATTGCTAAAACTTCTTGACTTTTATTTTCATTTTGAGATACTCTCAAATAAGTTCCGTAAAGGATCATATTATTTTTCCTAAGTATTTGAGAATACATAAGTTGAGTATTGAATTTATCATCGTTCGTTTTAATCTTATTATAAACGTTATTATACACATTGCTAATAAATCTTTATTTGCTATTGAGTACTCCATTAAATGATAAATTTCCCGGTTAATGTGCATGAAAAACTGATTTGATATTAACTTTAAAAATGAAACGATTTAAACCACGGGATAAAACTAGTTTTATGCGCTGTAGGTGCGTGTACCTCGAAAGACGGAACACATCGTTTTAAAGTACAAATTTAATAATGAAGTGTTTTAATAAAGGAATGCTGTTTTTTTAGTTTATGATTCCTTGGAAATAACTCATTGATAACTACTATAGTCAAGATGTATGCTTTAATGCTACTACGATTTAGTAAAACATCAACTATACCATTAAAGCGAAAGCTTAATTGCATAGCCCATGAGATGGATAAATCTCTGGATGAGTTAATAAGCGAAAGGAAGTAGTCAATAAAATGACTCTCCCACTATAAGCCTTGAACGAAAAGTTTGGCTAAGCAATCATATTATTAAAATACTTCAAGAAACATGGTCTAAAATTACATTAAATTAGGATCTAACATTAATTGTTCCTACGGGACAAAATTAAGTTGATTCATAATAATGTAAAACTTCCAATAAATTCGGTTGGAGCGTTACCTTAAAAGCTAAGAAATGATACAGGTGAAACTTTATCATAAAGCAGCATTAATTTGCACATTAAACATGTATTTATCAAGAGTGCGGTCTACTCTTAAAGAATACAAGTTTAAGATTAGCTTGGATTAATGGTAACGTGGTAGAACATGACACATTATAGAAATTTGCGGATGGATTTCCAATACTTTGCGGAACGAAACGAAATAAAGTACCGATCGAATTAAAATGGGTAACGGAGATTCTCAGGTCCCACTTACATCGAGTGGGAGAATGATTTAACATTAGTGAATGCATTATTGAATGACATGGTAAATGATGATGGAAACGTCCTCATAATAAATCCAATGGGAGGGCTCACTCCCCCTCACATAATCATCACTAAATGTTAATGCGAATCAAGTCGGACCTGATAATCATAATACTGAACCACTGGATGAAAATCCAATAGTCATCCCAACTGCCCATTATTCCTAGTCGGAGGAAACGAATAACTTATTCCAGATCCTAGTGATCAAGGAATAAATCTCGGAGGTAAAATCTTGAGACCAAGAGGTCAATCTAAGAAAGTTGTAGACCAAAATTCTAGCACCACCATTGTTCCCAGTGGGAGTAATACTCCGAGAAGAAGCATTATTCCGAGTGGGTGTAACGATCAGACTTAAGATGAGATTATCGAGCCTAGACTTAGTCTAAGGCAACAGAATTTTTTTAAGAAGTATCCCATCAAGTGAGACATTCTTTCACGAACCAGTGACGGTTCGGCAAGCATTGGAAGAACCTCAAACGTTGGAAATGAGGAAACCAATGGAGGATGAAAATGCCTAAATTAGAACGTATTCGGTTTTGGTCTTCAGTTGATTTACCTGCTAACCACAGAGCTAGAAAGTGAAATTTTATAATTCACTATTGATGGAAAATTTGAGTGGTGCAAAAACTCGAACGATTGCGAAAGGATATACCCAAATTCACGGAGTGGACTTTGATGAAACATACTCACCAAATGTGCGTTACACCACAGTTAGGGACATCCTTGTCCTTGTTGCAGGCCTCGATCACGAGCCTGCATCAAATGGATGTTAAAGATCGCATTTCTCCATGAAAACCTGGAGGAAGAGATCTATATGGAGCAGCCATAGGGTTTTATTACTCCTGGCAAAGAATGTAAAGTTTTCAAACACCAGAGATCTATTTACGGTCTTAAACAATCGTCTCGGCAATGGTATCACAGATTCCACGAAGAAATCGTAGGAAATAGATTTGTGAACCTTCACGAGGATCCCTGCGTTTACACCAAGACCTCTGGGTCTAAGTATGTCATCATAACCTTATACGTGGATGACATACACATTACTGCAAACGATGTGAGTTTCATGAACGAATCAAAGTCTTGGTTAGCATCAACATTTGAGATGAAAGACATGGGAGAGGCCACGCACATCTTAGGCATTAAAATTGCCCGAGATCGTTCCGCCCGGAGATTGTGTCTGTCTCAAGAATATGATATCAACAAACTGTTGAAAAGATTCAGAATGCTCGATGCCAAACTCGTGTATACGCTGGTTGTGTTCGGGTGCGTGCTGTTAAAGCGTGATGGCCCGAAGAACCAGCAGGAGCGTGAACAGATGAAGAATGCAGAGTATCTAAGCATGGTAGGAAGTCTAATGTACGGCATGCTATGTACTCGGCCGAACATCTATTACGTTGTGGGCCTAGTAGCAAGATCCCAATCAGATCCTGGCTATCAACATTTAAAGGCCGTAAAACGAATTATAAGATATCTGAGAGGTACTTCCGACTATGTTCTGTTCTATAAGGGCAGGCAAATCGAATTGACTGGTTATAGTGACGCCGACCACGGTGGCGATCCAGACGATCGTAAGTCCGCCACAGGGGGAGTTTTCCTCCTTGCTGATGCTGCCATATCATGGGTAAGCAAGAAGCAATCATATGTCGCGCTTTCCACTATGGAATCAGAATTCGTTGCGCTTTCTAAAAACGCACAAGAAGCAGTCTTGCTGAAAAGGCTTCTTGCTGCATTAATTGGCACTGACAAGAAGAGCAAACCTGTGAAGGTATACTCCGACAGTCAGGCATCCATTGCAGCAATTAAGAATCCAAAGTACCATAGTAGGACAAAACACATTGATGTGAAATACAATTATGCCAAATCTGTTGTGGAAGAAAATATAATCGCTTTAGAATACATTTCCACAGACAATATGGTCGCAGACCCATTAACTAAGCCATTACGTAGAGAAATTTTTGAAAAGCACGTAAAACTGCTTCGATTACGCAAGGCTTAATAAGTGGCTTGTATGAGTGATGGCATTTTGACATTTTGAGTATATGATCTATTGACTTCATAATGATAAATAACATCAGATTTTACGGTCTATAAACTAAGTCGTAGGAAGAGGTAAAACTCTTCCACCAAAATTATGTCGGATGTGAACCTTGCCTCGTCACACAGGCACGGTCATCTTGTAGGAGAGGGGGACCTCTACCACAACAAGATTGGCTAAGAACCAGGGGGATAAACCTGGTTAAACGAAACGATAACTTGGTCACGCTTATAGCATGACTTAATCTTCGTTTTGTAAATCGTCGTGTTAGACTCTGTCCATCATTAAAATCACATTCAGGACTAGATGAAAGACTCTGCGATAGCATGATTGACATATCCCACCGCTGGCTTGTCCAGGTGTGCTATCGACGCGTGCTTCATACTACGCGTGCCATGTTCGACTACTGGGTCATGCTCGATTGTGCTAGCTAGAATCCTTGTGATTCAAAGGGCGCATACTTCTTCACCTTGAGTGTGTGATTGATCCCGGGTGTCTTATGAAGAGGCACCCAAAGTATCCTCTCGGACTCAGAACTTATACCTAAGGTCTAGCTCAATGTTCGCTTCCCGGCATACGAGCGTAAAGCCAAAGAAAACGGCCAAATTACCACGTCTTGGAAACCGGTTGAGTTAGACTAAGGGTATAAACAATGGGGATGGTCATGTTCATCTATAATTCACCGACTCTTGTGTTCACAAGGTGGCCACCAACCGGATATTAGTTGAAGGTTGTGAACACTTGTACGGATGCCCTGGAGAAGTATTCCTATGTGGAAAATTGGGCAATTGGATAATTATCAGTTGACCAAGGATAAAGTGCGGTACATATTTGTTTTTAACAGGATTGATTTATGACAGAGAATCAACGTCCTGCGGGCACTACAATACTCCTAACAGATGAGTAGCACGATGCCCGTCGTATCCTCCGGTCGCACTGCAAACCTCGTATGAAATATTCAGAGACGGAGACAATAATTGAAGACTGAAATGTTGATGCTATTCGATGACAATACATTAACAGGAACCCTCCCATTCCGGCGAGTGGGAGCTGTTAGCATATGCTGACGTGGCGCCGTAATTGGTAGCCCATTAATATATGTGGTTACTTATGATAATTAGGTAAATATCACATTAGGGTTAATTGGGCTAAACCTAATTCCCATGTGACATGGGAGGCCCAAAATTGGGCCTCCCCCACCATATAAGTCGGCTGAAACCCTTGAAAGGAAGAGGGAGGATTTTCTCCTCCCCCACTATATAAGGAGGTCTTGGGGTCACCTCCAAAATACACCTTGATCACAACTCCTCCAAAGTTGTGATTTGAGAGAAATCCCTTTCTCTCTATAGTGAGTTCGGCCGACCCCATAAACACAACTATTGGCGTGAGCATTCAGTCCGAGGTTCTGTCCCCGTTGAAGAATCGATCAGAGCATTTGATGTGGAGCTTATACCGCGTGTGAGTTCTTCTCATGAAGAACTTGTACGGGTTCCGACCGGAGGATCAGAACTCCCTCCACAACTTTCTTGGGCAGGAAAGCTATTGAGGTATGTGTACATTATTCCGCTGCGTAATTAGATTACTTACAAGTACACGTTTAGAATTCCGTAGTATTACGTCCCCGTAATCCAACAGTATGCCCGATGGGGGTATGCCCGCTGGGGGGGGGGGGGGTGCGCATGCTGTGATGCTTGGAGCTGCGCCCGAGCCCTTCCTTTCTTGTATTTATATCATTTGTCGCCTTTCTTTCTGTTGAGATGGAGAAGGCAACGTTCATCACCACCTCAGTGCAAGCAACTTGGTGGAGGTGTGAGTCTAACGTGAGGGCACGATCTTCAGTTCTCATTTTACTATCTTGATAAACTTGTCATTCATTGTATTTACAATGCGGAGTCTAAAGATCTCCGTTCTAAAATTATACTTCGAGAATTAAAACGCGGTCATTTACTAGATAGTTTCTCCCCATAGGGAGTTCGTAAATGCAAGGATACTTAAAAGGATATGCCGTTCATCTTTATCCAAGGCTTGTTGGTGGCGTTATCGTCCCCAATTGGTATGTTGACGTTCTAGCAAAGCTTATCAGTGGGAGCAAGTGGTCTCTTCACTTTGTGTGGATGGCGTGCTGCCATTTGAATGGTGCCCCATTGCTTATTGATGGGATGCAATGTTTTTTAGTAAGCTTGGTTCTAATCTTCTCGCAGAGTAGTATATGAGTGGTCTTTTGTGACCTTCAAGGAATTTCTTCAATGGTATGCTAAGGGCATTTGTCTCCTTTTTTGTGAAGTGGCTTTTAATCCTCAGCATATCTGTGAAGGTGAACAGGTCGTATATAGTTGGCGCGATACCCATTGTAACTAGCGGAGCTTCCTTTGAGTATTTTGGATGGGTTGACGCCTCATAAGTGCGATGGTTGTACTTAGACACGTCATAAGACGGGGTGGTACTGTATACGGTGCTTCATAAGGCATGTCATATTGGAATCCATTGGATGGAATTCCTTGGTGAAACCTCTTTGATATTTCTTGAAAGCTTAGTAGAAGACGACATTGCGGCCACCTCTCGGGGTAGAGTTTATAGGTCTGACCAGTTGTAGTGGTGACGGAGTAGTACAACGTGTCGATCTAATTTTTATCTTTTGCTATGTCATACTGCAGTGTCATGGAGTAGCATTCCTTTATATGATAGTTACTTATTCGATATGCGGACATGGTAGCCGCCTCGTGGTGTGCAGACATGGTTGCCGCTTTGCGGTACGCACCCTTGTAGGTATGCATAATTGGATGTATCCGTACTTGGGATTTTGCACACTTGGAGGTGTGCATGCTTGTAGGTATGCATACTTGGATGCATGCCCCATTGAGGATATGCACACTTGGAGGTGTACATACTTGGATGTATGCCCCCTTGAAGGTATTCTTGAGAGGTATACATGTTTCTAGAGATGAATAATGCATTACCGCTTGAGTAGCTTTCGTGGATGACGTATGTGCCTTCCACTTCACTTTTGAGCTGATTTAGGATTAAGCCCATCGAGGTTCGTCCGTAGAGTGTACTTTCGAGGTCTTGATCCGTGAATGTTCTCGCCTTCTCCTTAGGCTCCCGTAGAACTGCAATAAGGATTGCGCCGGAGGGGGGTGGTTTCCGACGAACCCTCTCCGATGCTTAAGTAAGAGCTCTGTTTCTAGAGAGATAAAATAGAGAGAGGTCAGAGCATTCGGGATTCACTTACCTTGAATGAAGAATGTTGGGTGGTATTTATAGAGTTAGAGAATTTGGCCACGAGGGGCCCGCCGAAATGAGGTACGGTCGGCACAATATTCCATTTAGGATAGGGAGAAAGGGTATGCCCGTAGGTCGGGAATGCATAAATCTGGTGTGCGGACGTTTGAAATTTGGGGTGACCGTAGGTCGGTGATGGGTATACGTCCGATTCTGGTTCGTTTATATTATTCGAACTTCGTATACACGTCAAACCCACTAAACGGTTTTGAATTATTCACCTGCGAGTACTAACAGGTCCGGGGCACGCGCGTACGCGCCTTGGACTTGCGCCGCATCTGGATTGTCATTACAATCCGAATAAGCTCCGGATTGTAAAGCAATCTAGATCTGCTCCGGATTGCCTTGCAATCCGGCAATCTGGAGCTGGTCAGGATTGTCTTGCAATCCGGAGCCGGTCCGGATTGTCCCGTTAGCCCGGACCTCCCGGGATCCATGCGATACCCCCGGACGGTCCGGATCCCTCATATTAATGACGCGTAAACCCCTACGTAAACATTGCACGTGCAAACCCTCCCGATGTTAGCTTTACTCCCGTCTACGCTCGGTTCATACTTTACATTGAACCGACGTTGGACCGTTCAAAACCCAGTTTGATTCCAAGGTTCCCTATAAATAGGAGCCCTGATCATTCATTTCACAACTAAGTTGACAGCAGAAGCTCGACCCTCTCTCTTACTTTCTCTCTCTAAAATACCTGACTTAAGCTTTGGAGAAGGTTCATCGCACTCCACCCCCTCTACGTGGTGTGCGATACTGCCCCTCGTGCAGGTATACGGAGAAGCACGAGCCCGACACGTGCGAAGACCCGAAGAGTGAGCGACCCGTGGCATTCTTCCAACGTCACTACTAGGATCCGACACTCCACCTAGTAAATGATCCAACATTTTGGCGCCGTCCGCGAGACTCGAACGAACAAGCACTCGCTTACCAGCAATAGCTAGATGACAAAGAGAAGAAACACTACAGGAGAGTCAAGCAGGGCACAATCCAAGAGAAAACATCCAGGTCCTGAGGATATCCCGGAGGCTATATCCACAGCCTCCTCGGAGGAAGCTCCCAACGCTCAGACAGAGCACACAGCTAAAACCAATGAACCCCTACCGGGTTTTGAGCGAAGTGCACGCACGGAAGAGGAAAAACCTTTCGGAATGCCGGCTAACAACCAGCAGCCTCAGGATATAGACATACAAGGCGCACAAGCTCCCCCAACCATACCTCCTGCAATGATGCAAGCAATAGAGGAACTCCTGGCCTTCAAGGATACTCTAAGAAATTAAGGATATGCACCTCCACCACCTCTCCCCCCCCCCCCCCCCCCACCACCGCCACCACCTACTTAAGCACATCCTGCAGAGGAAGCAGTGTCTTATGACACAGCCTAAAGAGAAGCTCCAAGGCAACGGGGAAGACAACCTCCGGCTTCCAACCCTCAATACTACAGCGTGGACCTCAAAGATCCCACTCTGGTGCAATTTACTATGAAAGGCCATACCCGGCCGAATCATGGAAGCAACCAAGTAACGTGAATAAAAGACAAGGCAGGGAAGAATCTCACTACCAACAAAGCTGGGGGCAGGATAGCGGAAATCCAAACAATGTTTAGGGAATACCTGAGAAAAACGACAGCGTTCCCCTCACAGGGTTAACCGCTAAGACTTTGGAAGCGCTCATTGAGCAAAAGCTAAAGCTAAAAAAGACCAGACCAATGCACGTCTTAACAGACAGCGCAAGTCACCCCTTCTCCAAGGAGATGTTATATGAACGGGTTCCGGGAATCCTAAAAACATACGAATTGAGAGATACACTGGAAAAGGTGATGCCATAGAGAACGTGCAGGAGAACGAGGCTTCGCTGCTGGGAAGAACTTCAAACTCAGACCATGTGGCGGTAACGTTCCAGCAAACCTTACTAGGTTCAGCGGCACATTGGTTTTTCTCAATTCCAAAGGAAAGCGTGACCTCATGGGCATACCCGAAGGGAAATTTTATCCAGAGATACATGGGCGAACGAAGACTGCTCAAAGACTCCAGCGGATTAGATGATGTGAAGCAACTATATGATGAATCCTTGGCTGATTATTCCATCCGTTTTAATCAGAACATTGCTGACATTCAGACAAACGTGTCTGAAGACGAGATAATCAAGGCATTCATAAGGAACCTGGGTCGCTTAGGTTTCTCCTTGGGGGAAAAGATGTCCAAACGCCCGGTTGAAACTTTGGAGGAGTTAGCCTCGCGCGTGAAGGAGTACGTGGACCTGGAAAGGTTCAGGAACAATGCAAGAGCAAAGCTGAATGCTAAACGCAACAAAGACAATGCTAACAAGGCCTCACAGGCAAAACAACCCCAATGAAATCAGCAACAGAAGCAGTGACAACCACAACCTAAACGTCCCATCCAGGTCGGTTTCAAAAAGCCAAGGGATGTCAACACCGCGAACCTCATTCCACTAAATGCCCCTATGTCGGCATTCTTGAAGGAGATGAAGGAAACGAATCTCTGGAGAGAACCAAACAATTGGCGAAAGGGCCCCTTGGGAAAGGAAGAAGACAAGTGGTGTGAAAACTACGAGCTCAAGGGACACGACACGGACAACTGCTTTAGCCTAAGGATGCGCATAAACAACATCATTCTGCGGGGCGAGCTAAAGCACTATGTCGATCAGGGGAAAACACCGAGTTTTTGACCAAAATAGGGCTATAAGGACAACCAAATACCAATATAAACTAGAAAAAAAACCATTTACATATATAGGGCTGGCCGGGTTGGGGGAACCCGGCTAACTGAATTTTTTTTTTTTTTTTCGGAAAACTTACAAAAAAAAAAAAGGTGGAACTCACTTGGCTGGGTGGCCCCAACCCGGCCAAATATGTATTTTTTTTTTTTTTTTTTTTTTTTTTCAGTTTTTCAATTTTTTTTTTTTTGCTCTTTTTAATAGAAGTTGTAAAAATTAATGGTTTTGTAATTTTTATCTAAAAAACCTATTGGACATGGTGAACCCTAGAGGGAAAATTGACAGACATTTGTCGTTTACCAGTTTTCGTAAAAAAATTACAAAACTACAAATTTTATATTTTTTCGAACTCACTTGGCCGGATCCCCACAACCCGGCCAAGTAGTGTTTTTTTTTTGTCTCAAAATTAATTAATTGCGATGTCAACAGCAGCCATTGTTTTACACCGCAATTAATTAATATTAAGACAAAAAAAAAGAAACACTATTTGGCCGGGTTGTGGGGACCCGGCCAAGTGAGTTCGAAAAAATATAAAATTAGTAGTTTTGTAATTTTTTTACGAAAACTGGTAAATAACAAATGTCTGTCAATTTGCCCTCTAGGATTCACCATGTCCAATAGGTTTTTTAAAAAAAAATTACAAAACCATTAATTTTTACTTCTATTAAAAAAATAAAAAAAACATTAAAAAAAAAAAAAAATATATATATATATATATATATATATATATTTGGTCGGGTTGGGGGGGTTCGAAAAAAAAATAAAAAATAAATAAATAAATTCAGTTGGCCGGGTTGGTGGGACCCGGCCAGCCCTATATATGTAAATGGTTTTTTTTCTATCCTATATTGGTGTTTGGTTGTCCATGTAACCCTATTTTGGTGAAAAACTCGGAAAACACCCTTACAAAGATACGAGGAGAGACCTCAAAGAAAAACAAAGGGGAAGAGAAGATGTATGACAACCCACCTCCTCCCAAGAGGGGTGTAATAAATGTCATACACGGAGGACCATCCTACGCCTCGCAGGCAGAGACGCATCCTAAATACGGCAAATGACCAAGAGGGGAGGAAGATGATCTGGTTATCACGTTTTCTAAAGGAGACATGAGACACATCGTATACCCCCATGAAAACGCACTCGTCATCACCATGCCTATAGCGAACTACGACGTAAAACAAATCCTCGTTGACGAAGGAAGTTCTGCTGACATCCTGACTATCAAGATGATCGAAAACTTTGTTCGTACAAAGGCAGATTTGAGTCCCGGAACATTCCCTCTCATAAGCTTCGCAGGAGCTGCAACATACCCACTCGGTACGATCACACTCCCGGTAACACTGGGAGAAAGCTGGACAAAGCTTGACATTAATGTCAACTTTGTTATGGTCGAAACCTTGGGAGCATACAACGGGATTCTCGGAAGAACAACCATAAACCCATTGGAGATAGTGCCATCCACGGCACATCAGAAGCTGAAATTCCCAACCAATAATGGAATTGGAGAGATCCTAGGAGATCAAACCGCAGGACGACAATGATATGTAAATGCTCTAAGGCGTAAACAAAAACTCTCCATCGCCATGATAAGGCAGGGTTTTCCCGAACAAGAAGAGGTACGACCTGAACAACTCTTTGTGCCTATACGGCCAACCAACTACCAACAAGCCCCAACACTGCAAAGTGTTTGGGACATCAGGCAAGAAGAAAGGGAACCAACTCTCGAATACTTCAAGCGCTTCGTGCTGAATGCAGCTTGGCTAAAGGCCACAAAGGAGGCAGTGATCAACGTGTTCTTCATGAACTCAAATGCGCGATCCTTTCTTCTACTTGGAAGAGAGTATGGTTGGAGGACCACTCAGTCAATGAGTGACCTCAAAGAGAAAATCGAAAGAGCAGTCGCTTGTGAACGGGAGCTCGGGTGGAGCAAACCACCCGCAAGTGAGGGAGGAGCACTCTTTCAACCACACGAAAGTAGGAGCACACTTGATGGCCCAGAATATGCATTCACGCCTCTGAACACAGAGGTCGAAGAGATATTTGTGAGCATCCTGCAGAACAAGCTACCCTCCCTAGGGGAAACACCACAGGCGTTCTTGGGAGCCAACATCACGCATTGGTGTAATTTCCACAACACCTGGGGCCACAACACTAACGACTGCCTCATTCTGCGAGTGGAAATCGAAGAGTTGATAGCCCTCGGGGCCTTGCAACACCGCGTGGCGTGTAGCCATCACACCATGTGAACAGACAGCTTTCATCACAACATGTCAGGAGACGACAACCACGTCTCTCCAACATCACTGCGTTACGCACAGCTTTATGCATTCATCTACTTTCAAGCTTTACTTTTTAAAGTGCTTATGCTTCCAATAGATTATTTACAAATGGGTGATCAGTTGACCCCATCTATCCAGCATTGTAAATATTGCATAACTAATGAAGTTAATGTATTTTCCTAGGTACATTACTCTCATACAATCCATGCTCTGGAATCACACCAAGTAGTGGACTCTATGCATTAACCTTGCAACAACACTACAAGTTTAAACGCTTAATACAACAAGAGGCTCATATCATACGCCACCAACACGCCAATACTTGACATCAACAACGAGCTCGCAATACGCTCTCTTCCACGACATCTATTATGTCTATTCTATACAACTGTATCCTGGATATTTTCCTAAGGATTATCTACAAGTAACTTGGCGCGACATCCCCGCTCGGGGGCAACCCCGTGATTACAACACTCATTCCTTGGATTTTTTCAACCAAGAGGTTCTCATCTATTAAGTCGCGCAACATCCTCTATACGAGGGCAACCCCACACAATTACATGGCGCGACATCCTCTATACGAGGGAAACCCCATGATATCTTAATGAGGAACGAGACACCCAGTATAGATTACTAAACACTTGCATGGCGAGACATCCTCTATACGAGGGCAACCCCATGACATCTTACTGAGGAACGAGACACCCAGTATAGATTACTAAACATATAGATGGCACGACATCCTCTATACGAGGGCAACCCCATGGGAACCTACTACTACCCACAAGTAGCATTCATTATTACGTACCAACACTCTATGCCGGCAGGAGCGTAGACAACAACCGCCGCGATACTTAACGCAGCGAAAAACTCACCAAACATACAAGTCGAGTCTTGTAAAATGTTATCTTGTCCGTGAAAAAATAACGGAAATAGAACACTCCAATCAAGCAAGTAGTGTCTTGCCACAACATCGCCTTGGAATGGTCCAAGAGACGGAAAAAACTACAAGTTGTGCAATACAAACTTGTACAGCCCCTTGTAATAACCAGGATGAGGTGTAGTAGCATCGCAAGGTCAGTACTAGGACTAGCCAAGGAACACCTCGCCCTAACGCTATAACGGGGGTACCCAAATAGCGGATCAAAACACATTAAAAAATTGGCAAGTCGTGTCTTGCTACAACGTCGCTTCGGAATGGTCCGAAAGACGGGATAAACTACAAGGCGTATCACACAACCTTCGTCACGTCCCTTTGACTAACAAAGTGGAGGCGTACTAGCATCGCAATGCAAGTAATTGGGTTAGCCAACAGAACGCCTTGCAACAACGTTACGCGGGGAGTTCCCAAATAACGGATGGAAAAATGCATCAAATTAACAAGTAGCGTCTTGTAACAACGTCACCTTAGAGTGGACTAAGAGACGGTAAAAAATAAGGTTTCGCCTCGTCGAAACGACACGCTCGCGTGTATACATGGTTCATGGGCATTACTACTCATAAATGCCAAGTACCGGAAAAACGACCTTGTGCATTACTACCCACAAATGCCAAGGATCACACTAAGGACTTGCGCATTACTACTCACAAATACCAAGTGTCGGGACATTGGCCTTACGCATTACTACCCACAAATGCTAAGTCTCACTCTTAAGTCTTGCACATTACTACTCATGGAATATAACAAGCATACAACATATGTGTCCAATACACATGCATCTCGCCATGCCTTGGTATACCCAAGAGGGGCTCGTGATACAAGGACATATGTATAGAAACAACAACTACGGATGCCACATCCAAAAAGAGGACGAGTCTCAACTCTACTCTATAGTCCACCACATGGACAATCACAAAACAAAAAGGTATGAAATATTACTACCATATCATCATGCATTACTAAACCATTCATGACAGGTCTCATATGACAACGTCAAAGTATAGAAAAATAAACATAAAGGGTTAAAAGGGATAACACCCCAACAAGAAACCTCAACCCAAACATGGGGAACCAAAACTATATACAAAGAGTTTGTGAAAACAAACACTCAACCTGATGCCACATCAAGAGCACCACCATCAACGACATCTCTGCATGCCCCCGGACGGTCCGGATCCCTCATATTAATGACGCGTAAACCCCTACGTAAACATTGCACGTGCAAACCCTCCCGATGTTAGCTTTACTCCCGTCTACGCTCGGTTCATACTTTACATTGAACCGACGTTGGACCGTTCAAAACCCAGTTTGATTCCAAGGTTCCCTATAAATAGGAGCCCTGATCATTCATTTCACAACTAAGTTGACAGCAGAAGCTCGGCCCTCTCTCTTACTTTCTCTCTCTAAAATACCTGACTTAAGCTTTGGAGAAGGTTCATCGCACTACACCACCTCTACGTGGTGTGCGATACTGCCCCTCGTGCAGGTATACGGAGAAGCACGAGCCCGACACGTGCGAAGACCCGAAGAGTGAGCGACCCGTGGCATTCTTCCAACGTCACTACTAGGATCCGACACTCCACCTAGTAAATGATCCAACATTTTGGCGCCGTCCGCGAGACTCGAACGAACAAGCACTCGCTTACCAGCAATAGCTAGATGACAAAGAGAAGAAACACTACAGGAGAGTCAAGCAGGGCACAATCCAAGAGAAAACATCCAGGTCCTGAGGATATCCCGGAGGCTATATCCACAGCCTCCTCGGAGGAAGCTCCCAACGCTCAGACAGAGCACACAGCTAAAACCAATGAACCCCTACCGGGTTTTGAGCGAAGTGCACGCACGGAAGAGGAAAAACCTTTCGGAATGCCGGCTAACAACCAGCAGCCTCAGGATATAGACATACAAGGCGCACAAGCTCCCCCAACCATACCTCCTGCAATGATGCAAGCAATAGAGGAACTCCTGGCCTTCAAGGATACTCTAAGAAATTAAGGATATGCACCTCCACCACCTCTCCCCCCCCCCCCCACCACCGCCACCACCTACTTAAGCACATCCTGCAGAGGAAGCAGTGTCTTATGACACAGCCTAAAGAGAAGCTCCAAGGCAACGGGGAAGACAACCTCCGGCTTCCAACCCTCAATACTACAGCGTGGACCTCAAAGATCCCACTCTGGTGCAATTTACTATGAAAGGCCATACCCGGCCGAATCATGGAAGCAACCAAGTAACGTGAATAAAAGACAAGGCAGGGAAGCATCTCACTACCAACAAAGCTGGGGGCAGGATAGCGGAAATCCAAACAATGTTTAGGGAATACCTGAGAAAAACGACAGCGTTCCCCTCACAGGGTTAACCGCTAAGACTTTGGAAGCGCTCATTGAGCAAAAGCTAAAGCTGAAAAAGACCAGACCAATGCACGTCTTAACAGACAGCGCAAGTCACCCCTTCTCCAAGGAGATGTTATATGAACGGGTTCCGGGAATCCTAAAAACATACTAATTGAGAGATACACTGGAAAAGGTGATGCCATAGAGAACGTGCAGGAGCACGAGGCTTCGCTGCTGGGAAGAACTTCAAACTCAGACCATGTGGCGGTAACGTTCCCGCAAACCTTACTAGGTTCAGCGGCACATTGGTTTTTCTCAATTCCAAAGGAAAGCGTGACCTCATGGGCATACCCGAAGGGCCCGAAGGGAAATTTTATCCAGAGATACATGGGCGAACGAAGACTGCTCAAAGACTCCAGCGGATTAGATGATGTGAAGCAACTATATGATGAATCCTTGGCTGATTATTCCATCCGTTTTAATCAGAACATTGCTGACATTCAGACAAACGTGTCTGAAGACGAGATAATCAAGGCATTCATAAGGAACCTGGGTCGCTTAGGTTTCTCCTTGGGGGAAAAGATGTCCAAACGCCCGGCTGAAACTTTGGAGGAGTTAGCCTCGCGCGTGAAGGAGTACGTGGACCTGGAAAGGTTCAGGAACAATGCAAGAGCAAAGCTGAATGCTAAACGCAACAAAGACAATGCTAACAAGGCCTCACAGGCAAAACAACCCCAATGAAATCAGCAACAGAAGCAGTGACAACCACAACCTAAACGTCCCATCCAGGTCGGTTTCAAAAAGCCAAGGGATGTCAACACCGCGAACCTCATTCCACTAAATGCCCCTATGTCGGCATTCTTGAAGGAGATGAAGGAAACGAATCTCTGGAGAGAACCAAACAATTGGCGAAAGGGCCCCTTGGGAAAGGAAGAAGACAAGTGGTGTGAAAACTACGAGCTCAAGGGACACGACACGGACAACTGCTTTAGCCTAAGGATGCGCATAAACAACATCATTCTGCGGGGCGAGCTAAAGCACTATGTCGATCAGGGGAAAACACCGAGTTTTTGACCAAAATAGGGCTATAAGGACAACCAAATACCAATATAAACTAGAAAAAAAACCATTTACATATATAGGGCTGGCCGGGTTGGGGGAACCCGGCCAACTGAAATTTTTTTTTTTTTTTTTTTTTTTCGGAAAACTTACAAAAAAAAAAAAAAAAAAAGGTGGAACTCACTTGGCTGGGTTGCCCCAACCCGGCCAAATATGTATTTTTTTGTTTTTTTTTTTTTTTTTTTTTCAGTTTTTCAATTTTTTTTTTTTTTGCTCTTTTTAATAGAAGTTGTAAAAATTAATGGTTTTGTAATTTTTATCTAAAAAACCTATTGGACATGGTGAACACTAGAGGGAAAATTGACAGACATTTGTCGTTTACCAGTTTTCGTAAAAAAATTACAAAACTACAAATTTTATATTTTTTCGAACTCACTTGGCCGGATCCCCACAACCCGGCCAAGTAGTGTTTTTTTTGTCTCAAAATTAATTAATTGCGATGTCAACAGCAGCCATTGTTTTACACCGCAATTAATTAATATTAAGACAAAAAAAAAGAAACACTATTTGGCCGGGTTGTGGGGACCCGGCCAAGTGAGTTCGAAAAAATATAAAATTAGTAGTTTTGTAATTTTTTTACGAAAACTGGTAAATAACAAATGTCTGTCAATTTGCCCTCTAGGATTCACCATGTCCAATAGGTTTTTTAGAAAAAAAATTACAAAACCATTAATTTTTACTTCTATTAAAAAAAATAGAAAAAATATAAAAATATATATATATATATATATATATATATATATATATATATATATATATATATATTTGGTCGGGTTGGGGCAACCCGGCCAAGTGAGTTCCACTTTTTTTTTTTTTTAAGTTTTCCGAAAAAAAAATAAATAAAAAATAAATAAATAAATTCAGTTGGCCGGGTTGGTGGGACCCGGCCAGCCCTATATATGTAAATGGTTTTTTTTCTAGCCTATATTGGTGTTTGGTTGTCCATGTAACCCTATTTTGGTGAAAAACTCGGAAAACACCCTTACAAAGATACGAGGAGAGACCTCAAAGAAAAACAAAGGGGAAGAGAAGATGTATGACAACCCACCTCCTCCCAAGAGGGGTGTAATAAATGTCATACACGGAGGACCATCCTACGCCTCGCAGGCAGAGACGCATCCTAAATACGGCAAATGACCAAGAGGGGAGGAAGAGGATCTGGTTATCATGTTTTCTAAAGGAGACATGAGACACATCGTATACCCCCATGAAAACGCACTCGTCATCACCATGCCTATAGCGAACTACGACGTAAAAAAAATCCTCGTTGACGAAGGAAGTTCTGCTGACATCCTGACTATCAAGATGATCGAAAACTTTGTTCGTACAAAGGCAGATTTGAGTCCCGGAACATTCCCTCTCATAAGCTTCGCAGGAGCTGCAACATACCCACTCGGTACGATCACACTCCCGGTAACACTGGGAGAAAGCTGGACAAAGATTGACATTAATGTCAACTTTGTTATGGTCGAAACCTTGGGAGCATACAACGGGATTCTCGGAAGAACAACCATAAACCCATTGGAGATAGTGCCATCCACGGCACATCAGAAGCTGAAATTCCCAACCAAGAATGGAATTGGAGAGATCCTAGGAGATCAAACCGCAGGACGACAATGATATGTAAATGCTCTAAGGCGTAAACAAAAACTCTCCATCGCCATGATAAGGCAGGGTTTTCCCGAACAAGAAGAGGTACGACCTGAACAACTCTTTGTGCCTATACGGCCAACCAACTACCAACAAGCCCCAACACTGCAAAGTGTTTGGGACATCAGGCAAGAAGAAAGGGAACCAACTCTCGAATACTTCAAGCGCTTCGTGCTGAATGCAGCTTGGCTAAAGGCCACAAAGGAGGCAGTGATCAACGTGTTCTTCATGAACTCAAATGCGCGATCCTTTCTTCTACTTGGAAGAGAGTATGGTTGGAGGACCACTCAGTCAATGAGTGACCTCAAAGAGAAAATCGAAAGAGCAGTCGCTTGTGAACGGGAGCTCGGGTGGAGCAAACCACCCGCAAGTGAGGGAGGAGCACTCTTTCAACAACACGAAAGTAGGAGCACACTTGATGGCCCAAAATATGCATTCACGCCTCTGAACACAGAAGTCGAAGAGATATTTGTGAGCATCCTGCAGAACAAGCTACCCTCCCCAGGGGAAAAACCACAGGCGTTCTTGGGAGCCAACATCACGCATTGGTGTAATTTCCACAACACCTGGGGCCATAACACTAACGATTGCCTCATTCTGCGAGTGGAAATCGAAGAGTTGATAGCCCTCGGGGCCTTGCAACACCGCGTGGCGTGTAGCCATCACACCATGTGAACAGACAGCTTTCATCACAACATGTCAGGAGACGACAACCACGTCTCTCCAACATCACTGCGTTACGCACAGCTTTATGCATTCATCTACTTTCAAGCTTTACTTTTTAAAGTGCTTATGCTTCCAATAGATTATTTACAAATGGGTGATCAGTTGACCCCATCTATCCAGCATTGTAAATATTGCATAACTAATGAAGTTAATGTATTTTCCTAGGTACATTACTCTCATACAATCCATGCTCTGGAATCACACCAAGTAGTGGACTCTATGCATTAACATTGCAACAACACTACAAGCTTAAACGCTTAATACAACAAGAGGCTCATATCATACGCCACCAACACGCCAATACTTGACATCAACAACGAGCTCGCAATACGCTCTCTTCCACGACATCTATTATGTCTATTCTATACAACTGTATCCTGGATATTTTCCTAAGGATTATCTACAAGTAACTTGGCGCGACATCCCCGCTCGGGGGAAACCCCATGATTACAACACTCATTCCTTGGATTTTTTCAACCAAGAGGTTCTCATCTATTAAGTCGCGCAACATCCTCTATACGAGGGCAACCCCACACAATTACATGGCGCGACATCCTCTATACGAGGGAAACCCCATGATATCTTAATGAGGAACGAGACACCCAGTATAGATTACTAAACACTTGCATGGCGAGACATCCTCTATACGAGGGCAACCCCAGGACATCTTACTGAGGAACGAGACACCCAGTATAGATTACTAAACATATAGATGGCACGACATCTTCTATACGAGGGCAACCCCATGGGAACCTACTACTACCCACAAGTAGCATTCATTATTACGTACCAACACTCTATGCCGGCAGGAGCGTAGACAACAACCGCCGTGATACTTAACGCAGCGAAAAACTCACCAAACATACAAGTCGAGTCTTGTAAAACGTTATCTTGTCCGTGAAAAAATAACGGAAATAGAACACTCCAATCAAGCAAGTAGTGTCTTGCCACAACATCGCCTTGGAATGGTCCAAGAGACGGAAAAAACTACAAGTTGTGCAATACAAACTTGTACAGCCCCTTGGAATAACCAGGATGAGGTGTAGTAGCATCGCAAGGTCAGTACTAGGACTAGCCAAGGAACACCTCGCCCTAACGCTATAACGGGGGTACCCAAATAGCGGATCAAAACACATTAAAAAATTGGCAAGTCGTGTCTTGCTACAACGTCGCTTCGGAATGGTCCGAAAGACGGGATAAACTACAAGGCGTATCACACAACCTTCGTCACGTCCCTTTGACTAACAAAGTGGAGGCGTACTAGCATCGCAATGCAAGTAATTGGGTTAGCCAACAGAACGCCTTGCAACAACGTTACGCGGGGAGTTCCCAAATAACGGATGGAAAAATGCATCAAATTAACAAGTAGTGTCTTGTAACAACGTCACCTTAGAGTGGACTAAGAGACGGTAAAAACTAAGGTTTCGCCTCGTCGAAACGACACGCTCGCGTGTATACATGGTTCATGGGCATTACTACTCATAAATGCCAAGTACCGGAAAAACGACCTTGTGCATTACTACCCACAAATGCCAAGGATCACACTAAGGACTTGCGTATTACTACTCACAAATACCAAGTGTCGGGACATTGGCCTTACGCATTACTACCCACAAATGCTAAGTCTCACTCTTAAGTCTTGCACATTACTACTCATGGAATATAGCAAGCATACAACATATGTGTCCAATACACATGCATCTCGCCATGCCTTGGTATACCCAAGAGGGGCTCGTGATACAAGGACATATGTATAAAAACAACAACTACGGATGCCACATCCAAAAAGAGGACGAGTCTCAACTCTACTCTATAGTCCACCACATGGACAATCACAAAACAAAAAGGTATGAAATATTACTACCATATCATCATGCATTACTAAACCATTCATGACATGTCTCATATGACAACGTCAAAGTATAGAAAAATAAACATAAAGGGTTCAAAGGGATAACACCCCAACAAGAAACCTCAACCTAAACATGGGGAACCAAAACTATATACAAAGAGTTTGTGAAAACAAACACTCAACCTGATGCCACATCAAGAGCACCACCATCAACGACATCTCTGCATGCCCCAGGAACATCCTCTCCAAACGTGGTACCCTCCACAATAATCGGATATCTAGCATCATTGAACATCAACTCATACTCACAGGTGTCAGCTTCGATATCCTCGGGGGGGGGGGGGGGGGGGGGGGTTGCATCCATCACAACAGGCGGGGCAGCAATCCCGTCTCTAAGTCTCAAGGTAGCCACATGCACAGTGGCAAACTTGGAATACGGACCCAACTGATCAAAACACAAGTTTGGAACAAGAGCATATACCTGCTCGATTAGACCCTCAAGGGTGGTGCCACTTTCTATCCTTGATTAGGCCAGGACTTCAGCATGATAAGACTCGGAGGCCTTGTACTCCGCAGCACCTATAACCTTGCCATCCGAAAGGGACTTCTCCCTCATGGCCCGCAAGGCGAGATCATGATCTGCGCTATCTGCAACGGCCTTCGCCTGAAGGGCAGCAATATCAGATTCGAGCGCCACAATCCAAGCCTGACGAGTGGAACTCTTCGTCTGTAGGTTAACAACCTTCATACCCAAGAAGCGCGCCTTCTCCTTAGCACCCTCATCCTCAAGACAGGTAATGTCACACTTCTCCATAAATGTCTTCTTCTCCTCTGCGAGTGCAATCACAAAGGAGGAGAGGTTGGCCATCTGAATGACAACCTACAAGAGAAACACAAGTATCAACAACAAGTAAGTTGTACCAACAAAGACAAGCATACATACAAGGCATGACGGAGTAAGAATAAATACTCACAGGAGCAAGGCACGACAGTGCACCCTCAGCACATGCTTGCACACCCTCAGGATCACTCGGGCGAATCCTCTGATCCCCGGGAGGAATAACCTGCTGAAAACACGAACTCCCACCTTGGGAGTGGTCAAGCTAACCTCCTTCGAAAAGCGAGGTCCTCCAGCAGAGAAGGGTACCCACTCATCACCAACAACAGAGTCCTTGGAAGGACAAACCAACTCGGCCCTAGTAAGGGCAGCAACAGGCGGAACAACTATAAAAATATGCAAAGATAAACAAGAAGATCCAAATACACCAAGTATTGCATCAAAACAAGAACAACCAATATACCTGCGTAGGGAGGCCCCTCCTCCGAAGTCCGGTCCCTCGACCGGGGAGCAGACATCACAGGTAAAGCAGGCACGCGGGCCTCAACTCCTTTCCCTTTGCTAAGAGGAGTTATCGAAGCCTCGCCACTGCCATACTTGGAGCGCTTAGGATCGCTCGAGGCCGCACCTCGGAGTCGTGACGCTTCGCCTTGGCCCGAGCCGGAGTGTAGACAGCCGTGACAACATGTTCCGCCACGAGTGGGGATCGAGCTACAAACAAGAACAAAGAAAGATAAAAATAAAGGCATTGAACACAGACAAGTAAAGCAACCTCAAAAATATACAATTTACCTGCACTCCCTTTACCACGTCCAGGCTTCATGCCCTGGAGAACAGCAAACACATCCGTGCGACCGCTCCGTGCAGCAGGAGCAGCACCACCTTGAGAGCCCGCCTGCAAGCGGGAAATTTTTCCATGACACCAGCCTACACCACAACACAATGAAGTTATAAAGGTTTATAACATACCGAAGTACCTCCCGAAGGAGGAGTGCAAATCCCAGCCCTGCGCAAATCTCGCTCCTACACACAAGACAAGGTCGTGTATGCACACGCCTTGTGCGCCCGATACACCTTCTTCATGGCTTATTTGTTAGACTCGGAGAATTCACGAAAAGTCAGCACGGGATCAGGTTTCGTAATCCGAATAATACCCCAAGTCATCCCGGGATCGTCAGTAAAGAAACAGTGTCTCTGCCAATGACTCTTCGACCGGTCGACAGCAGTAACAAAGCGAAGGGTGCTATCCCACTTCACTTCGCCCAATCCAAGATCAGCAAACTCCTTACCCCTCATCAGGCCATCGGATAGAAATAGAGCATAACCCAGACGAATCCGGAGGCTGGAGCCGGAAGAAGCATCGAAAGAGTAAGGTCGAGTAACTCCAAGACTGTCGATGGCATAGTATTCGGAAGCAAACCCAGTACCGTATCGCAGCAGTTGCAAGATCAAGATGAGAGATCCTATAATAACGACACAACTTCCGCAGATCCGAACAGTAAGGGAAGCGCAATCCCATTCGAATCTGGGAGGCGTAAATAGCCGACGAATCATCCAGAGACACAGTGGGTATTCCCAGACTAGCATCACTGATAATATCAAACGGAAAGAATGCCTCTCCCGAAGGACAAAGCCCAGAACGAACGAGGAGGCGCTGATATTCATCACGATCCTATTCGTTACCCGCAAAGGTTTGCACCAAGTCCCCTGACTCCACGCGAGGCTCTAGTTCGGAGGAAGAAGGTGTATCATCCATAGTTTCTGGTTCGGAGGAATCCGTAAACTCCGAAGACTCCGAATCGGAATCAGAATCCGAATCAGAAAGAAATCTAACAAAAGGGGTAGGAATCTGAGACTTACTCATGTTCACAAAGCCAACAAGTCGAGGAGGTAATCCTAAGGATGGACGTCCCAGCTTCTCACAATACAACTCCTACAAGGATACAACTACAACATGTTCAATACATACACGTACACCCAACGTGTTAACAACTACTATAGCAACGAACACCCCCCGCTCGGGGGCAGCATCATGCTTACAAATCTATAAGTGCTCAACTACTACATAGCGAACATCCTCTATACGGGGGCAACTCTATGTTAGTAAGGGCCTCGTCCCAACACTTATGTGATCTACATGTGCGTATACATGCACCTACACATGCTCATGTGTATCTACGAATGCTTACATGCATCTATGCTCACCTACATGGCCTAAGGCAAATCCCCCAAGGTAATAAGTGCAAATATACTCATAGTACTAACACCAATATGCATATGCTTACATACATACATACATACACCCCATTGGGGATACAAAGCTTAGCTATAGCTACAAGCATCTCCATACAACCAAGAGTGTACATACATGTCACAACAATTCCTTGGGCAATCAGAGATGGCAATCAATAGGGGAAGTATCATCCCTACTCTATACATACAAGTGGTAAAACACTTATCCATTTTTATGCTCTTTTTTGATATACTTAACTATGCTAGGCATTTCATCAAACACTTGGTGGGCATGGATGATCAAGTTCAAATCAAGGCAAGGATTAGCCAAATTGATGCAAGTAAAGGCATTGGCATACCTGGAAATGGTTCTAATCGACTCCAAAAAACCAAATCGCCAAAAAAAATGAGGTTACATACCCGAATCATCGCCAGAGATGCCGACCGAAGCTCCGCCCGCTGCACCGCTGTGGCCGTCACCATCCGCCGCCCTTGCCGTCGCTGGACTCGCCGCCACGAGCGGGACCCTCCGGTGAGTGGTGGTTGGCCGGTTCCAGGAAAGGTGTGGGTGGTTGGGTGGATTGGGTGCTAAGTCACTTATTCTCTAAAAAATGGAGAAGACAATTCTAAAAAGGGAGAAGACAAAGTGTGGAGATGTTTGAATTCACTCATTTATATACACCTCTAGGTAACATCCTTCCCTTCCATATTTTTTCTATCTCCTTTGGAGGAAATTCCTAACACCTACGCATGTTTACATATCCATGCATACACGCATACATCTACGCACACACGTTTACATGTCCATGTCACGTATTTGCAATTACAACCCCGACGTGCATATACTCTTATCCATATAATCGCATATATACGTGCCCATACTTATATGATTTAATTTCATAACATTACATATCGTATGCCAACTCTTGTACACATGCAAGTCATAATCATATATGCGTTAGCATTCATATCCATGATCGCATACACGGACTAGGATTGTCATATACGTATATGTCATATATATATATATATGCTTGCCACACTAATCATGTCGACAATATGATTACTGCCGTCCAAGTCCAAGGAGGGATACATCATAATAAGGTCCACGCGCAGACGAAGAATAAGTCCATCTCTAGGTAACACTCGAACTTAAATCGAATGTATACTCTATCGAAAATAGAGTCAAGACGGGGCCATGCCACCACTTGACTCGGGGGCAAATGATAGGTATACGTCCGATTCGGGTTCGTTTTATATTATTCGGACTTCGTATACACGTCAAACCCACTAAACGGCTTCGAATTATTCACCCGCGAGTACTAAAAGGCCCGGGGCACGCGCATACGCGCCCCGAACTTGCGCCGCGTCCGAATTGTCATTACAATCCGGACCGGGTCCGGACTGTAAAGCAATCCGGATCAGCTCCGCATTGCCTTGCAATCTGAAGCTGGTCTGGATTGCAGGACAATCCGGACTGGTACCAGATTTTCTTGCAATCCGACCCTCGAATTGTCCCGTTACCCCGGACCTCCCGGGATCCGTGTGATACCCCGAGACGGTCTGGTTCCCTCCTATGAATGACGTGTAAAACCCTACGTAAACACTGCACGTGCAAACCCTCCCGATGTCAGCTTTACTCCTGTCTACGCTCGGTTCATACTTTGCATTGAACCGACGTTGGACCGTTCAAAAACCGATTTGATTCCAAGGTTCCCTATAAATAGGAGCCTTGATCATTCATTTCACAACTAAGTTAACAGCAGAAGCTCTGCCCTCTCTCTTACTTTCTCTCTCTAAAATACCTGACTTAAGCTTCAGAGAGGGTTCATCGCACTCCATCCTCCCCTACGTGGTGTGGATACTGCCCCTCGTGCAGGTATACGGAGACGCACGAGCCCCACACGTGCGAAGACCCGAAGAGTGAGCGACCCGTGGCATTCTTCCAATGTCACTAATAGGATCCGACACTCCACCCAGTAAAGGATCCAACAGTCGGGTATTAGTCACCCAGACGTCGGGGCCGACTGCTGGAGCGCGTCGGCCTCGCCGACCGGACTAATTCGTCCCTTGGTGCCGCATTGATCCGTTAGGGGGGGTTTTCGCATCGGGGTGTCCGTTTTGTAAAGTTTTGGTTTCTAACCATTGTTTAGGGTAAGTGTTCGTAATATAGGTGAGCCCAAATGAGGTCCAACTGGGTGTATATCCATCACCGAGTGCTAAGTATCGAGTGCCAAATTCCAAGTCCCGAGTGCCAAGTGCTAAGTGCCATTTTAAAGCCTTGCGCGTTATTACTCACAAACGCGCCAAGTATCCGACACGTGATTTTAATGCACACTTATTCATTATGCCATTCCTTGGTGACAACCAAGAGGAGCGCGCAACACATAACGACGTACGTCCTAGTACCACTACTATGGATGCTACATACATTCAAACATGGATTATCAATCCTACCATACAAGTCCAACACATATGGGCAAATGCGATAACGAAAGGTATGAAATACTACTAATAAATTATCATGCATTCCTAATGTTTCTTTGACAGGTCTATAAGACCAAATAGTAAGGCAACCAAAATATAAACACCAAGGTTCAAGGCATAACACCCAGTGCAACATCAACCCAAACACGGGGAGAAAAAGATATATACAAGAGTTTGATAAGCTCGTAATGATCAACCTGATGCCACGTGCGAAGGGTCGACATCCCCAATAGGCTCAGCCGCAACCTCCACCTCCTCAGGAGCGCCAGCAATAAAGTTGACCTCACCGCCTTCATCAAACATCACCTCGTAACGTGGTTCCTGTCCGGCCAGACGGCGTAAAGCGTCCACATGTCTGATAGCAAAATCTGCATAAGGACCCAACTTTCCGAAAGGAAAATCGGGGGCAAGAATACTCACTCGCCGGATGAAATCTTCCACGAAATTCTGCATCAGTGCATCAGTAGAACGAAAGGCTGGAGTCCTCGGATACTCCGTGAGCCCCTCCTCCTTGGCTTCCTTACGCGCGTTATCAGTTGAAGCTTGCAGAGTCAGGGCAAAAGCCGCGCGATTCTTTGCTGCCTTCTCCTGGAGGGCAAAAATCTCATATTTAAGCTCCACAACTCGAGCCTGGCGAGCAGTAACTCGCGTTTTATCCTGCGTCTGGGCGAGCTCGCGATACGCCGCGTCGCACCGATCAACAACTACCTGCTTCTCGTCTGTGAGTTCAATCACAAACGAGGAGAGGTTCACAACATCTGCTACAATCTAAACACAACAACCAACAAGGAGAAAATTATAACAACAATGCATGTAGGCATACAAGACATAAAGGAAGTAAAGATAGACACTTACTGGTGCAAACCGTGTCAGCACACCCTCAGTATACGCGCGGGCGCCCTCCGAGTCAGCTGGTCGAACCCTCCGATCACCTGGAGGAACAGATCTTTACAGCACGCGCACTCCCACCTCAGGAATGCTAAGCTTAGACTCCTTGGGGAGCCGTGATCTGCAAACAGCAAATGGCGCCCACTCACCACCAACAACATCGCCCTCAAGGGGACGAACCAAGTCCGCGCGACCAAGCGCGACGAGAGCTGCAAAATACATGGATATGAAGGTGTATAAACAGCAAATAAAGAAACACAAGTTTAGCAAAAGGTTGAAATGCAAATAACATACCTCTACGATAAATGCCCTCCTCAATGGTCCGCTCCCTCAACCGGGGGGTAGAAGACGCAAGCGCACAACTGTCTACTCCCTTCCCTTTGTCGCGGGAAAGATTATGGGACGTCGCGTCAGCCTTGGAACGCTTTGGATCACTCGAGGGATGCGTCCCAACGTCGGACGTCTTGGACAGTGGGGGTGCAGAAGAGTCTGAAACGCGGATAACGCGCTCAGACACAAGTGTCGAACGACCTGCAAGCAAGATCAAGATAAGAACAACTATATTTGATATCAGTAAAGAAGCGAAAGTTGTAGGAAAGCATCTTACTCATCGAGCCCTTCCCTCGACCAGGCGGTGAGACCCTAGGAGTCGTGGGGGCAGGGGATGAAGCAACCCGTCCAGAAGGGGGAGCGATACGGGCAGGTCCCGTATGCAATGAGGAGCCTTTTCCATCAAACCAACTACATCACAGCATAATAAGAGTTATAGAATTTTATATCATACCAAAGTCTCCTCGAAACAAATCATGTGAATCCCTGTTTCGAGTAACTCCCGATCCGACACGCGAGTCAAAGCCTCATAGGAACGCGCCTTGTGGAAACGATATATTTGCTTCATGGGTTTCTTATCAGCTGAAGTGAACTCAGAGAAGACGGGGGCAGGACCAGTCTTCGTGTTGTGCACCGTCTCCCAAGTGGTCACAATATCATCAACGAATAAATAGTGGTGCCGCCAATGGCCACCCGAGCGATCAATCGCCTTGACAAACCGAGCGCTGCGATCTCATTCTACATCTCCTAGCCCAAGTGTGGAAAACCCCTTCCCTTTAAAGGAAGGCCAGCGAGTCGTGATAGAAGATAACCCTAACGAATCCAGACGTCGGAGTTGATAGAAGCAACGGAAGATTAGCGTGGAATAACACCACGACTGCTGATGACACAACACTCGAAAGCAAGTCCATATTCTGATCCATGCAGGCGTGAGGTCAAGAGGTGAAATCTGGTAAAAACGATAGAGCTCGATCAGATCCGGACAGTAAGGGAAGCGCAAACCCTCTCGAATCTGGCCTAAGTATACGGCAGAATCTCTGGTGGAGGCACTGTAGGCGAACTCAGCTTGGCCTTCGAGAGCACGTCAAAGGGGTATGAGGCTTCCACTAGCGGACAAAGTCCCGATATGTTCACATTGAGCTCATACTAACTCCAATCTAACTGGTTAGCTCAGAAATACTGTGTCATCGCTACTCTCTCGGAACTGGTCCCGGACTCAGAGCTGTGATCAGAGCTAGTCTCTATCTCGTAATCAGACACTGGAGTAGGGTCCGACTCGGACTCCGAACTAGCATCTATAACGAAAGTAACACCAGGAGTGGGTATCAAGAACTTACTCATGACTGCAGAATCGACTAAGTCCGGATGTGTACTCTAGAGGATACGCTCGGACAACTCAATCTACAAGTATGAACAACAACCCGCTCAGCGCGTTTATAAACGACAGTCACCTATACAGACACTACGCGACAAACACTCCCTATACGGGAACAACTACATATCTACAGACTTGTTAGTCTCTACATACTCCATAGTGAACATCCCTTACAGGGGGGAAATCCTATGTCAGTACGGGCCTCGTCCCGACACCTACATGGTTTACTCGGTCTCTATGACCCTACACCTCTATAGGACTACACGTGCCTATACGACCATACATGCTCCTACGCGAATATACGCCTTTGTTTAAAGTAATAAGTGCTACTATGATTAAGGCACTAATATATATACTTGCATATATCATTTGATCAATGCAGGATTACATACATACATCAACATGCTCGGGACATGCTCAGAAAAGAGTCCAAGTACGTAACACTACAACACGCGGCACCATACTACCATATGTGTACGCGCGAAGTCTGCGCGCACGAGGTCCGCACACGCGAAACCCGCACGCGCGAGGGTTCAACATCATGCAAGTAATTATACTAGCATCATCATGTGTCTACTTGGAGCAAAGGATTATCATCCAAACGATTCAACATGTGCTAAACAACAATTGTCATCATTAAGTATGCGTCATGACATCACACATAGCATGGAACAACATGCATCCTACAACAACCACATATGAGGAGAGTAACTCTACTTACATCATGTATATACATGTTAAACACTTAGCCAAATTTTGGCCCTTTTTTGCAAAGCTAACATGGTGTAGGCATTTTATCAAACACATGGTAGGCAATTTAGCTCAAGCATTTTCAAGGCTCAATGTAACTCAAATCAAGACGGTTAAAGGTTTATACAAACCTGGATATGGACTCACCTACACGAGCTCCACGAGTTGCCATGAAAATCGTCGCCTGCCTTAAAATTGCCACGCGCCGCCTCTGTCCTCCACGCGCCGCCGTCGTCGTCGCTGGAATTGGCCGCCAGAGCTCCTGGCTGCGCCGCCCTCGTCTGCCGCAGTCTCCGGTGGTTGGTGGTGATTGGATGGCCGGCCGAACCAACTTGGTGGCTAAGAATGCTTGGACCCCAAATGTCTTACTCCCCAAGAAATAAAAGAGACCACTATTATGGTTAAGTATGGAGACTAGGCAAGGAGATGATCTCCTCGCACACCCTTTGTGGTATTTATACTTATGTGTAACTAGTACCTCCTCTCCAGGCACGAAGCCAGGAAATATAATCAGAGGGGGCAATTTTATATTAAGTATACACTTAAGGGGCGCACAATTAACAAAGAAGACAAAATGATCATTTTATTTTATTTGTAAAATGTGATAAAATACCCACTTTTATGAGTAAGTTAAAAAAATTAAATTATTTTTACTAAAAATGATTTTGTAAGTTACCAGAATGTTGAACATTCAGAAAATTTGTTATTTGAAGTTTTTTTTTTTTTTACAAATTACTAGCTCAGATTTTTCTTTGAAGACAATTTATTAGCCGAAACTTTTTTTGGACAATTTAGTAGATCGAGTTTCACTTTGTATAAGAGAATTGGTAGTCCTGGTTTCGTTTTGTGGGCAATTTGGTAGCTCGCAATGTTCACAATGTGAAATTCGAACTAGGAAATTGTCCACAAAAGGAAACATGAGTTAGTAAATTATCCACAAAGCGAAATCTGAATTAGTAAATTGTAAAAAATAAAAATAAATAAATAAATAAAATATCCATGAATTAAAAACCAACACTAGTAAATTGTTAAAAAAAATCGGTGGCAATATCATAGTGCTCAAATATGAGCTAACAATTTGATAATTAACCCTTATAAAAAAAAAATATCGTTAATTTTTTCGACAATAAATTTTTTACTCAAACTTATATTTTATTTTTTATTTTTCGAAAAATTTCAATGATTATCAAATTTATTGATCTAACGCCCTTCAATAATGGTTTTACAATTTCTCTCCTTAGACTTTTATCCACTATAATTGCTTATTGTGTTCGCTTTATTTTGATGACAAATTTATTCGTAATTATTAAATCACACCAAAGTTTGATTTTTAAACGTAGAAAATAATTGAACTATGATTAATAAATATTTAGAAGGAAAAAAAACCAAAATTAAGAATTTTTTTACTAAAATATATAACCTAACTAACTAAGAATTTCAAAAGTTCATTAACAATCTTCTAGCCCAATTCAATTTTCCTCTCACTTTACATAAACTCATTTAATTTTTATTCTTAAATTAATAATAATAATAATAATAATAATAATAAAATAATAAAGATAGCACTTTAAGATTACTAAAATAACCCACGGTAGATTCTAAGTTAATGTATTTATATTACTCTTAAATCAGAAGGGACAAAATTCACTATTCCTTTTACACACAAACAAAGCACTCTTCCTAATATTTAATTATAGTTTGTTTCATAGAGGTTCAGAGGGGGCAATGGCCCCCTCTCGCTACCATGTGGCCTCGTGCCCTGCTCCTCTCTATTTTTTCTAACTCCTTAAGTGCATACCATAATGCTTACATGTGTTTAAATATACACACACATTTACACGCGCACGTGACCATTCTTGCATTTTTGCTTACCCAAGATTTATTTATGTTTACATCACTGTTAAATCCATGGTTCATATTTTTTTATCATCACATGATTAATTTCATGATTTTATTATTACCAACATGTTGTTGCATTGCACGTGTCTACTTACTTACACATGTCTGACACGTCCGCGCGCACGCTAACGCCCATGTCTATGATTGCGCCTACTTACATATATTTATTATATGCATACATGCTGCACTAACCTTGTCAGCAGATAGATAGATACTTGCCCGTAAATTTAAAGATAGGCGATGTCAAGGCCCGCGTGCCCGACTGTTAGTAAGACAACCCCTGAGGTCAGTGCCGGACCTAAATTGGGCATTTATCCTATCTTAAAATAGAGTCAAGTAAGGGTCAAACCATTACTTGACTCGGGGGCAAGTTATATGCCCAATTCAGGTTCGTATTTATATTTCGGACCTCACGAACACATCAAACCCACGAAAACGAATCGAAACGCTAAACCCGCGAGTCGAAACGGTCCGGACGGGCAACACGCGCGTCCGGACCGGACTCGTCCGGATTGTCTTGGACAATCCGGACCTCCGGATTGCCGCCCTTGACGCGCGTATTTTACCAACGTTTTTTACATTAAGTCCGAGTTTCCCGATAGCCAACATTGATTAAACCCGACACCGGTTCACATTTTTCTATTAAACCGGAGTCGAACCGCACAAAACCAAGTTTGGGTCCCAAGAGCTCCTATATATTGGAATCATGGCCGCCCATTTCATTTGAACTGGTTGAGAGATTGACTTAAGAGCTCTGACTTCTCTCTAGCTTTATCTCTCTAGATTCTCATTGGAGCATCGGAGAGGGTTCAACTAGCACCACCCCTCATCGCGTGCTAGTTACTGCCCCGTGTGCAGGTTTGGAAAAGAAGCGCTGAGCAGACAACGCGGATTGAAGACTTTGTACAACACAAAACCCGTACATTCGACAACCCGTTATCTCGTGCGGGTTAGGTCGAAACAATTATTATTATTTATAGGTAAGACTTAGTGCCAACATATAAGATTAGCAAGCTGTTCGTTTCCCAACAGACAAAATGCACAAAAAAAGGTTTTTACATTTCCAGAGTGTGGATCGATATGCACCACCGAGTAAGCAAGGTAAGGACGAGTGAGTACAGAGATTATTAATAGAGAAAGTCAGCACAACAGTGATCTCCAGAAATGCAGTATAGTTAGAACAATACTTTACACAGCAAACAAAAAAAAAGGCTGCATCCAAATCCAAGTGACCCTTGTTGCCTTGGCTTGTTAAATAACAAATGGGGGAGGAAGGCCTGTTGCTGAGTAGCTAGCAACATAAATTGGGAAGGGATTGAGATTAGAGAGCATAAATGCGATCGACTTCAGAATTTGAGAAGTCAGAAGGAAGCCACGAGTTGGAGGCGCTTCTCTTTGCAGACTTGACCCTCTTTCTGAGGGAGCGTGTCCTTTTTGACTTTACCACATAATAGGTCATTGTCCCCAGAACCAGTGCCATGATAAGTCCACCTATCACTGTAACCAATATTGTAGCCCATTCGTGCTTCCTTCCCACAACTATATATGAAGAGGCAATGAATGCAACTGAAGTACACACCGATGCCAGCCACATTAGTTTGTTTATCACTTCCACCACTCGCCTCTCTGCTTTTGTCTCACCCCTAACCAATGTGATTTGAACCACCACAACAGCCAACGATGTGAACAACGCAATCGCATTAAATATGAAGAATATTTTAAATGAGCCACTCTTCACAACTACAGCCATTCCCTTCTCATCATCCCCACCTGGCACTGTGAATATAGCTGCAAAAGCTACCGTTGCAAATAGAACTGCCACTACTGTCACTGAGTTGGTCGCATTGTTTATCCCTTCTCGATGCAGTTTCCTTAGCTCTTTAGATATATTATGCACATTTTTGTTGGTTCTCTTCGTCTGCTCAAGCTGAGTGTGCACATCATTCTTTATTTGAGTTACAGTGTTCCTCAGTTCACCCCTTGGCTGGTTCAGCTCATTAGCTCTCACACCACCACACCGTGCTAGGCAATCTCGTATTTCTGATGATTCTTCACACAACGCAAGTCCTTCCGCTATGTCTAGAGCTGTCTTATGGTCTCTTGTTAGTGCATTCACGTTTGTATCTCGTAGCACCAGCAATTCATTCACAATCTGCAAGTACACCATTAATTACAACCAAACTTCGACCAGGGGAACTCTTGTCTATCACATTGCTCATAATAAAACATTTTCTTTTAGGGCTTACAACTCATACTTCACAGCATTACGAGTTACATAGTTCAACAAAACAGTAACGGAAGTAGGAATCCTAGATGCTGGCGACCCAACCTAGCTAATTTTATCAGTTATATTCAAAACTAACTTTGTTGGGAAACCACAAACCAAGAGTTGTATTTTTACCTTTCCATTTTCGATCATCAACAAATATGCTATTTGATGGGTGTTTAACTACTCAGTAAGTCAGTATCGAATGCATTCGACCTCTACATTATATTAAAGTATACCTCTGCTCTCTTTTTCGTAGTCGCTACATGCAAAGCCGTATTGCCAAATTTGTCCGGAAGCATTACTATAGCAGCATCTGCCTCAAGAAGCAACTTTACCACCTCACAGCTTTGGCCCTTTACAGGCATGTGCAATGCTGTCTGCGCCTTCTTGTCTGTCCTCCTCGCTAACTGGGAATCTTTGGTTAGTAAAGCTCTGACAATTTCAACATGTCCTTGCCGAACAGCTAAATGCAGTGCATTTTTCCCATTGGTCTTAGTATTCTCGATCAAGCTACAGTCCTTGGAAAGGAGCTCATTAACAACTTCTGTATGTCCTCTTGAGGCTGCTGTTGTTAAAGGTGTGGAGTTTGAGGTGCCAAGCGTTCTGCTTAGTCCAGGATCATGATCTAAAAGCACTTGCACGATGGCTACAAATGATATAATAATACGTCATTGATATTTGTAAGAATCATCATAAATAAATTTAAAAAAAAAAACAACTATTAGTATTGATGTTTTGGTTTGACAAGATAGGTTACACAGAAAAAGGGACGTACAATGATATCCTTGACTTGCAGCTATATGCAGTGCATCAAAACCAGAGCGGTTCTTTTTCATAAGACACTCCTTGTTTGAATATTTCAACTACTCCTTCACTACATCTAAATGTCCTTTATCTGCGGCAGTGAATATAGCCGTTTCACCCAATTCATTCACCTCATTGACCACTGCTGCCCTAACCTCAGCAACTTCAGCATCAAAATCAGCTCCACTCAATGTCCCAACCATCTGTGAATCAATATCATTTAGAATCCGTATAACTGCAGCTAAGTCACCACGTTGCACTGCCAAGTGAAGTTCTGTGTCATTATGGCGGCCAGTAACTTGTTTTACATACTTCTTTTTGCCTGCATGGTCAATACGCTTGCCAGAGTTGGATAGAACTAGAGCTGGTGCTGTAGACGTAGATGATGGAGATGGCGTTGGCGAAGAGTCTGCTACCCCTACTTCCTTCTCGATATCTGCTCCTGGAAAACGGAACAAGAGTTTCATAAATCTAACAATACCAGTAGCTCTCTCCAATCATGAATTCCTATTTGATTATTTCATTTGTAGGAATTTTCACTATGAGATTAAAGGATATTCGATTATAAGGAGCAGAAAGTCAGTTCTCTTTGTCCATACACCCTAGTTGTCCAATTTGAGTATAACTCCAAGTCATGCAGCAGCACTGGTGCATAAAAGTATTACCAAAAGCCTTTTAATTCGAAAATCAGAAGCAAATTCAATACATAGTATTAAAAAATAATTAATTATACACGTCCAAGGCCAGAAATGACATCCACTTAATGAATGACCATTTCAATCAAAGAGCAACAGTCTGTAAGTAGATAAAAGGGGTACAACATGATCAATTACAAGAACGCAAAGGAATATGAACAGCTACATGAATCTTCTAATATAATTATCAGAAAACCTTAGAATTATACTTAAAAGATCCATCAGTTAGAGCAAACAATTGTCTGATAGGATCCACACATAGTAAAAAACTAAATCTTCCTACTTACATCTAATCTCTTAAAACTCAAGCTCTTGTCAGATCCATAAATCAGAAGATTGATTCTTGCTTCTATAACATGAACCTAACCTTTATTACTACTGTAACTTTCCAAAGCCAAGCGGAACAGAAGAGATTGATTATTGCTTCTATTTAACATGAATCTAACCTTTCTTACTACTGTAGCTTTCCAAAACCATGGGGAACAGAAGGTGAAAGGCAAAACAAGCAAATAACTTAGAAATTGGCCACAGATATCCCCCACTAGAAACATATTTTACCCGAAATAACCAGAAGTTCAGAAAATTATTAACTAGCAGATACTGAAACCTAAATAGATCTTGGTGTATATGTGTGAGCTGAGAAAATAGTTACCTTCTTCTATCGGAGAACTCATGATCGGTAGTGCCTGTGGAGGGTGGAGAGGATGCGTGAATGATTAGAAGAAGAGTCTGAAGGAGTCAAATTTAAAGTCTAACAGTGAAAAACAAAAGGAGAATAGAAATGTGTGTGCCTGCCACCACCAGAGTACCAGAACAGGACAAGACGCTGGAGACGAAAGTAAAGAGCGGAGAAAGCTCGCGTGATCAAAACAATTTCCTCATGTTTTCTCAACCAGCAGGGAGGGTGTATCTTGAGAAACGAACAAAGTAGTTGGATTAGTTGGATTAGTGGCTTCTAAAGAAAAATTGATAAATGATATATATCAGTCTAGAAGAGTAAAAAGGTCCCCATATACCTAATGAGTTATAATTGTGCTTGATTCTTCTTATTAAGTTAAAAAAATGACATGTAGCAAAAACGGTGAATTTAAGCTTTAAAACGCACCAGGATCATTGAATATGCCACGTGTTGGGTTATAAATAAACCCCACTATGTATGTACATTCTTGGTCTATGGTGATTTCCTACAGGTGACAGGTCGAGTACGCTTTCAGGGCGAGGAGAAGAAGTCGACGACCTTTCTTGTTTATTCCAACCATTTGGAGATAAAAGGTCGACTACCAATCATGAAGAAGTCGACTTCTTAAGTGTTAGGTTCCGAGATCAGGGTCAACGGGTGGTCGGCTCAAATCTCGTTCCTCACTGGAGATGTGGATGATCCGGTACTCTCGGGTTGCACTGTCTTAGCCTGCGTCCTTCCTTACTTAGCTTCTCTTCTCCTTTCGCCCTGCAAAAGGGGCAGTACCAGGCACAGAGGGGGGGTGGTGCCTGATGAACCCTCTCCGATGCCTAAGTCAGTATCGTTTTTAGAGAGATAAAGCTAGAGAGATGTCAGAGCAAAATAATCCAAATCGCCAAGATGTCCTAATGAATAGTGGAGGTGGGGTATTTATAGGCAACGGTGTCATTAAAGTTGCTTAATGACATCGTTAACCTTTAAACACAGTTAATTAACCTTTAAACGCATAATTAAGACCTTAGGATACGGAGAAGGTAGGCGGAGTAAACCGAGTATGGGAGTCCAAAATGGTGCCGGGGCCCTTGGGGGAAGGGAAATCCGACCCCCAAGGGTAGGGGTTGGGTGAGGGCACCCAACCCCTCCTAGGGAGGATGGGGTTGGCCAACCCCATCCCTCCTAGGAGAGATCGGGTTGGCCGACCCGATCTCTCATAGGAGAGATCGGGTTGGCCGACCCGATCTCTCCCAGGAGAGATCGGGTAGGCTGACCCGATCTCCCCTAGGGGAGGTCGGGTGTGGCCACCCAACCTCACCTAGGTGAGTTTGACTCGGCCGGACGGGCGCTTCGGCCCCGTCCGTGCCGTTGGTGTTCTCGCGAAGTGTTCGGGTTGAAGTTTCGATTTACAATCAATAATGGGATTATAAAAATACAACGGTTCGGAAGTCAACGGGTTCAAATTGGGCGTATATCCATCACATGCCCCCGAGTCAACCAATGGCCTAACCCTTGATTGACTCTATTTCAGGATGGTATGATACGCGCAATTTGAAACCGGGATTTTACCTTTCGTCTGAATGCTTGCTTACCCATGGATGCGCGTCTCCGACTTTGCCCCCTGCCTTATGAGATAGAGGAGTTGTAAACGTTAAAGTAGCGCGGACATGTGCCTAAGCACGCGTCCGTCTGAGGTGGGAGTAATAAATCTACCTTTGCTACAGGCGTATACTCAAAGAATATATGCTCGCATAGGAAAGCAATACGAATACAACTAAGTGACTTATGCTACAATTTCGTGCCGGGATTTTGCCTAAGTGAAGAGAAAATTTAATTTTGGCCAAAATTTTTTCTAAGTGTGGAATACTCAAGAATAAGTCTAACTTGATAGTTTTTCTAAGTATGGAGATATACTTAGCCATAGTTAAAAGGGATAAAAGTGATGGTTTTTCTTTGGCCCTTAGATCTCACTTAAAAATAAATGGAGGGTGGTGATTAAAACTCTTTAAAAAACCCTACCATCTTTCAAATATAGAGGAGAGTTAGGAAAATACCTTAGTTAGTCACCATAGCCACCATTTTCCCTCTCTTCTCACCCTTGGAGAGCAAGAAAAAATTAGGAGCACACCCAAGGTAAGGGCCGGCCGAAATTTCCGGTGAGGAACCAGAAATCCGACCAGCGGCTCAGCCGGGATTGGCGACAGGAGGGAGCTCGGCCGGAGGCGACGACGTGGCTTCAGGCGGACAGCAGCCAACGGCGACGCGGAGGCGGCAGGAGGCCCGATTGGCGACGACGGCGCTGGGCTGACAGTCGACGGGGCACGGCGACGACGACGGGGCTGTGCTGACGATCGACGGGGGACGGCGACATCGGCCGGACATCATCGGCACGTGACGACGGTGGGGCGACTGGACTCTGCTCCGGCGACGGCGGCGGCGGACCATTCTCGGCGAGGGGCTGATTTCCGGCAACGCCCAAATTCGAATTCTGGACCCGTTTATCATATCGGGTCGGGTTTTTCGAAGGTCCACTCTTTTCCCTTCCGTTACCGCGTAAAATGTCGATTTTTTGAATTATACTTGATTGCCGATGCTTGATTGCCGGAATTTGGTTGAATGTTGAATTGCCGTGGGTAGCCGTAGGTAGTTGTGGATTTGGGAAAAAAATTTGCCGGTCATCCGGAGATGGTTTCTTGTCCGACTAAACTATCCCGGTTTTGAATTTGATATTGTATCGCCGTTGGTGTGTTGATCTTCGCAACGGTAATTTTGCCCGAAAACCGACTTTAGGTTCGGATAAAATTATTCGATTTGGTTGTCGTGGTGTCCTTGGCTCATATTGGCTATCTTTGTTGGGTGTCTTCGAGTCTTTGGTTGTTGTCGTTGGTCGAGTGTCGGAGTATTTCTGGTTTTTCGGAAATTTTCTTGTCTTGATACTTGTCATGTCGTGGCAGGTACTGTATTCCTGGTGGTGTCCGCGCACACAGATTCTACAGAGGCGCTACATCCTCCGAAGGATGAGTGAGTTCCTTTTCTCTTCTTTTTGTCGCATTACTTCCTTTCCTATCATTAGCTTAGTGTCGCGATCTGAGCGGGGTGTTAGTCGAAACTTGATTCGAACTTTGGGATTTCCTGCTACCTTTGCCTTAGGTCTCGCTGCCCTGTCGGAGAATCACCTAACTAGGTCCGATTACAATGAGCACGTTACCTTAGGAGATATCTGTCCCTTAGATGAGCCTCTATATCCTTTCCTCCCCTCCTTGGGGAATACCCGCGAGACGGTGACGGAGCCTCCTAGGGGGAAGGTCGTCGTTTACCCCTCCCAGATTCGATTTGGGTTGAGGTTGCCTTACTGCGATGACCTCATAGAGTTGAGCAGGTTCTTCAGGATTTCTCCTGTGAACCTTGCCCCCAGTGCCCTCCGTGTCTGGGTGGGCTTCCGGGTGTTGTGCCATTGGTACTCCTGGAAGTACTCCCTTGTTCTGTTCCGATGTTTCTACCGGTTCCAGTACCAGACGAAGGTGGGGTTTGCGAGTTTCGTAACTCGCCATCCGACCTTCAAGGATCCCCGATTTGCTGATTTCGGGTTGAGTGGGGTCGAGTGGGATACCTCTCTTTGCTTCGTGGCCCGGAGCGACAACTCGGCCAGTCACTGGGCCAAGCATTACTTCTTCATTACGGATCGATACGTCACTTGGTCGGTCTTGAATGAAGATCGGTCGGATGGTTGGCCTGCTTTCGGGGAGTTCTCCTCCGTTGATTTAGAGACTATGAAGATCATTCATGAGAGCAACAGGACTCGATCATACTGCCCCGTGTCCTTAGTGACTGAGACGGATCTTTACGAGGCCGGGATCAGTTTGACTCCTGACTCCGGGGGTTCGGTATGTTACTTGGTCTTCTCATCTTTATTTACCTTCTGCTCTTCCTTTGTAGGTTGGTTTCATGGAAAAACCTATAACGTGCAGGGAGCACCTGTTGACCTGAGCAAGAGGAAGGCTCCTTCTAGCTCCACTCTGAAGAAATCCCCCATGCCTGGGAAGAAGGCTGGGGCCTCTGGTATGCTTCCTCCTGTTTGCTTCTTTATGGTGTTCTTCGTGTTTTCCTTATCTTGTTTTTCTTACATTGCTAGGGCGCTCCTCCTTGGTGACCGAGAGGGTTGTCTCCGTAGGCAGAGACTCTGGACCTTCCAAGTCCAAGCCGCGGAGATCTGATTCTGAGGCCGGGGCCTCGGCTGCTAAGAGGAAGAAAGCTGCGGATCCTGCTTCGCCTGTTGCTCGTCCCCCGACCCTATCTCGTGATAAGGAGATGGTGGTCGAAGAGGTGCCTTCCCTGGCTGACAAAGGGAAGCGACCTGTTGGTGGTGGTTCCCCTGCCCCCCAGCCGAGGGCGCGGTCCTCAGGTTTGATCTCTACCTTGTTACTGATCCTTCTATGTTTATATTTTCCTTTGACTTGCTTCGCTTGTATAGGTGGGCCTCCGACTTTGAGTCGGAAGGATTTCGCACGTCTTACTGATGAAGATGTTATTGGGTCTGAGTGGACTCCTTTCGCTGGTTTGAAGGAGTTCCACCTTGATAGCAGCTCCTCTTTGCGGACTCCTGAGGTTGGCATCCGCGTACTTCGCGGTGCCATCCCCCCTGGCGATCGTGTTGCCCAGCCTAAGTCTCCTGGGGAGACTCGGCGCTTTGTTCAGGGTGTACTCTCTCGTTATGCGCCTGTGAGTTGTTCCTTGCTTTCTTCTTTATACTTTTATGTGGTTGGTTTTTCGGTTACTCATCCCTTGTTTAACTTATTAGGGTATGTCTGACATGGTGAACATGTCATCACTCGTGCTCGAGTTATCTGACGAGAAGAAGACCCTTGAGGACAGCCAGGTCTCTCTGAAGGCGGAGCTCGCCTCTGCGGCTGAGAAGGCGCGCTTATCTGATCTGAAGATGCAGGAGCTCAGGGACCAAGTGTCCTTACTTGAGACTACCGTAGGTAGCTTACGCCGGGAGGCTGAGGTTGCATCTTCACTTCACTCTGAGGAGTTGCGGAAGTTGGAGGCTAGGTGTCGGGCGGAGGAGAGGACTGTCGCAGTGTCTGAGTACAAGGCGTCCTCTGCCTTTACTGCTGATTATAGCGCGCGGCTCACCCAGGAGATGAACCAGTTTGGTGAGTATCTGGTTGATCATATTTTCCGCATTGATCCTCAGTTTCCCGTTGGTGATCTTGGTGATTTCGGGCCATACGCTACTGGCTACATGGCCGTCCTTAGGGGTCAGTCTGCTGTTGCAGACGAGCCTGCCCCTACACAGGTGGATGCTACACCTGTGGAGAATGGTACTTCAGACTCTTCCTCTTCATCCATCTCTGCCGGTGGTTCAGCCTCAGGGGGTGAGGGTGACTCTCCCGAAGGCTCTGATTGATGTTTCCACATCTTGCTATCCTTGTATATATAACCGTACTCTTTCTCCCCTTTAATGGGTTGAGTATCTTTTGGGATTGTTATGGTGTTTGGTGTTGCTTTCCTTTGTCGTATTGTGCTATTGACTGTGTGGTTCACTTGGCTTTACATTGATACTTCTCATGCTTTTGTATATATCCCTTTGATTATGGACTCTTCTCTTTGTGTGTTTCCTTTACTTATCCTTCTTTCGTGTTTTTCTTCATGCCATACCTGCTATTTCATCAAGAAAAAACATTATGTGTTTTTCATATCACTTTACTTTGAAATTACTTTCTCATGGGATCCTTCTCAGTATGGTGCGATTATCTCTTCTGATACCCTTTAAATGGTATATGTGGTACTGTTAGACCAAAGATACGCTCTTGGTGGGCGTCGAATCTGATCACGAGATAGGCTCTCGGAGGGCGCTTAACGTTTCACAGGATAGGCTCCTGGAGGGCACAGGTTAGACCAAGGATACGCTCTTGGTTGGCGTCGAAAGCTGTTCACGAGACAGGCTCTCGGAGGGCACTTAACGTTTCACGGGATAGGCTCCTGGAGGGCACAGGTTAGACCAAAGATACGCTCTTGGTTGGCGTCGAAAGCTGTTCACGAGACAGGCTCTCGGAGGGCACTTAACGTTTCACAGGATAGGCTCCTGGAGGGCACAGGTTAGACCAAAGATACGCTCTTGGTTGGCGTCGAAAGCTGTTCACGAGACAGGCTCTCGGAGGGCACTTAACGTTTCACAGGATAGGCTCCTAGAGGGCACATGTTAGACCAAAGATACGCTCCTGGTTGGCGTCGAAGCTGGTAGTTTGAAATCTACCTCAAGATACGCTCTTGGGGGCGTCGAATCTGGTAGTGTTTTTTCTACCTCAAGATACGCTCTTGGTGGCGTCGAATCTGGTAGGTTGCAAATCTACCTCAAGATACGCTCCTGGGGGCGTCGAAAGTCGTAGTTTTTGGAAACCACTCTCAAGATACGCTCTTGGTGCGTCGAAGGTCGTAGTGTAATAACTACTCTCAAGATACGCTCTTGGGGGCGTCGAAGGTCGTAGTATGAACACTACTCTCAAGATACGCTCCTGGGGGCGTCGAAATTCGTAGTTTTTGGAAACCACTCTCAAGATACACTCTTGGGGGCGTCGAGGGTCGTAGTATGAATACTACTCTCAAGATACGCTCTTGGGGGCGTCGAGTGTCGTAGTATGAAAACTACTCTCAAGATACGCTCTTGGGGGCGTCGAGTGTCGTAGTGTAATAACTACTCTCAAGATACGCTCTTGGGGGCGTCGAACCTGTCGTTGACTTGACGTCATATCTGTGTAAGGATAACTTCATGATTATATCACCACATTCATTGGAAAATGCCTTTGAAGGAAATTCTGCTCTCTTAAGAGCATTCATGTTTTTTGTACAGATGGGGTGCCTTGGATGGGTCAAGGCACCCTTTGGAGGAAATCAAAGATAGTTGTAGAGTTGGAGTAACTTCTTGAGTTCTCCTTCTCAAAAGTTGGTTTTGAAAAACTTGGAAAGCTTGAACATGCTAAGTACTAAATACGAAACTAAGGATATGGGGTGGTCAATTTGTCTGTTGCCACGTACTCCTTCAGGCCTCCATTGTGAATCATTTCCTCCACTTCTATCTTTAGCACCATGCAGTTGTTGGTTTGATGCCCCCAGGTCCCATGGTATTCACACCATCCCTGTGCATCTCTTCCTAGGAAGGCCTTGCCCTCCTCCCTGCATGTGGGTAGCCCCTCCTTGAGGTCCTTGTGAAAGATTTCTTCTATGCTCACTGTAAGGGGTGTGAATGTGAAGTTTACACCTCCTCCCAGTGTATCAGTTTCTCTTTCCTTCTCCGGGACTTCATCTAGTTGCTCCATCTCCTTTGCAAACGCGTTGTCTAGCTTTTCCTTGAGCTCTCTCATCGTGCTCGTCATGACCATCTCATAAAGCCCTCCATAGGCCTCAAATGAGTTTGGATGCATGTTTCTAATGAATTCTTTGACGGCTTCTCCTCTTGTGATGTCCATATTGGCCCCATAACTGGAGAATCTCTGAAAATAGCTTGATATTGGCTCTTGCGGCATTTGCTTGATATCATCAATGTACCGAAAGCCTCTTATGATGGAGTCCCTTGTTCTTTTCCCCTATATGGTTTCTGGTTGCCAAGGTATGGCTGTCACCTTCACAGCCTTGCTCATGTGTCTCCTTTTAGGCACTGTTTGAAAAAACTGCCTGCTCAAACGGAGTGCTACTCCATTCTTGATCTTTCCTTGCCTTTGTCTCCTTCTCCTCTTCTTTCTATCTTGATTGGCTCCAACCATGACCACTGCTACTGTGTCTGTCCCGTGTGATCCACGTCTCATGGAGTTGACGTAGCACTGCCTTGTAGTGCGTTGATCACCTAGGACTTCTCCGACTCCATTCTCAGTGATGTACTTCAACTTCTGGTGTATGGTGGATGGCACGATTTCGTATGGGTTTATGGTTGTCCTTCCGAGGATCCCATTGTAGGCTCCCAGGCTTTCAACCACCAAGAAGTTAACATTCACCTTCAGTTGTGTCCATCCTTGGCCCATGGTCACCGGCAGGGTTATCATTCCCAGGGGGTAGCTTGTTGCCCCTGAGAAGCCAACTAGAGGGAAGTTGACTGGCTTGATGTCTGCCTTGGTTTTTCCTATTTCTTCTAGGACTCTCAAGCTTAGGAGGTCAGCCGAGCTGCCCCCATCCACCAATATTCGCTTTACATCAAAATTATCAATGTCTATTGTTATGACTAGAGCATCGTCATGTGGGAAGACGATGTGGCTCTTGTCCTTCTATGAGAATTCAATCTTCACTTCTTCACCTTCTCTTGGTCTTTTTCTCCACCTTGGCACTGAACTCAATTTGGAAGCGTAAACCTCCCTTGTGTTAGCAGTTGGGCCACCTGACGCTGCTCCCTCGTGTATCATATTTATGGTCCCTCTCTTGTTGGGTGGAGGATTGTAGTCTACTTTGCCTTTGCCCTTGTCTCTGTGTGATGGCCCTAGCTGCATGCTGTTGCCCCCATGATCCACGAACTGCTTTAGGTCTCCCCTTTGGATGGCGTTGTTGATGCTTAGCTTTAGGCTGAAGCATTCGTTCGTGTCGTGCCCGTAAGCTTCATGGTTGTCACACCATCTATCCTTGTGATTCCCCACCATTGGGGCTCTCCATCTTGCTGGGGGTGACCAGAGCTTCTGATTCCGCATCTCTTTGAGGACAGTAGCTGGAGTGGCATTCAATGGAACGAACTTGATGACATTTATTTCTCTAGCCTTTAGTGGTTCGCCCATTTGGTTTCTTTGCTGGGGCGGGCGCCATTCCTGCTGCCTTGTGTGCTGAGGTGCCTGGGGTGGCTTTCCTTTGTTCGGCTTTGCATTGACATCCTTGGCTGCTTGATTCTTAGCTTTCTTACTTGCCCTGTGCCTCTCCAGGTCTATATGAGTTTTTACTCTTCCTGCAAGCTCCTCTAAGGTGCTTGCTGGCTTCTTGGCCATCTTTTCTGCCAGTGTGGACCCGAAGCGGCCTAGGTTTCTGATGAAGGCTCGTATTATCTCACCCTCAGTGATGTCGCCCTGGATGTCTGCGATATTTTGGTTGAACCTAGTGTAGTAACTGGCCAAAGATTCATCGTATTCTTGTTTCACATCATCGATGGAGCCTGTTCCTTTGAGGAGTTTCCTCTCCCCTAGATATCTCTGCAGAAACTTCGCCTTTAGCTGCTCCCATGAGTGGATGCTTTCAGGGGGTAGGCTGAAGAACCAGTGTGAGGCCACCCCTGATAGGGTGTTTGGGAACAGGAGTGCCTTGTATCTTTCATCAGTGGTCCTCCCAAATAGGGAGGCCTCATGCTGTTGGATATGCTCTAGGGGGTCTCCCTTCCCATTGTACTTTGCAATTTGCACTGTGTGCAGGGAGTCTGGCACCCTGTTCATCTCCAGTTCCCTTGTGAAAGGGTGGTTCGTTTTGTCACTTAGACAATGCAAGCTGGTTTTCTTTGACTCGTTCATTTTCCGAGTTATCATTGCCTCTATTTCTTCTGGAGTGATCAATATCGGCGTCGGAGTGTAATTTCTCTGATGGCCTCCGTAGTTGTAGATGGGGCTTGTCGGGATCCCTTGTCCGTATTGATACGGACTGTAGGTGTATCCTTGGTGTCCCTGCTGGGGTGCTTCATAGAATTCTTGCCTCTTTGGAGGTCTTGCTTGTCTTTCCTCCCCCAGTGGAGTGTAATCCCTGGCGTTCTGCTGTTGCCTAGGAGGCACGAATTGTTGCCTTCCCTCTGGGGGTGGCTCCTGGTAATTTCTTCTTTGCTCCTCTCGCTGCTCTGCTCGAGGGTGCGAGTGGTGCCCTTCTGTTGGGATCTGTTCCTCTTCATGAGCTTCAGTGTGTGTCCCCTGGGTGTATGCCGGCCTTGCGTATGTTGTGTGAGCGCGGTTGCCATTCCTTTGGGCCGGCATCCCATACGGGTACCTTTGGGGTTGTGCCTCATAATAATATCCCTCAGGGGGTGCCGTGTGCTGGGATGGCACTCCCTGTTGTTCTCTTTCCCTCTGTGGCCTTCTTGCCAGGGGGTTGAGGCTGTGGAGGACTCAGCCCCAGCTGGGCGTGAGGGTCCTCCCTCCTGGTTGTTCTGTTGAGGCGGCTGTGGGGTTCCTTGTGGTTCTGGTTGCATTGGCTGCTTTCCCATTTAGGCTGCCTTCCTGGGGATATAGGCTCTCTCCTTCGTCCATTGCCCCCTGGTGGGCGGTGGTGTCTAGACACCCTGCTGTTCGTCATTGCTCTTGTTATAGCCAGGCTTTCTGTCTGAAGCCCACTGACGGCGCCAAGTGTTAGGTTCCGAGATCAGGGTCAACGGGTGGTCGGCTCAAATCTCGTTCCTCACTGGAGATGTGGATGATCCGGTACTCTCGGGTTGCACTGTCTTAGCCTGCGTCCTTCCTTCCTTAGCTTCTCTTCTCCTTTCGCCCTGCAAAAGGGGCAGTACCAGGCACAGGGGGGGGTGGTGCCTGATGAACCCTCTCCGATGCCTAAGTCAGTATCGTTTTTAGAGAGATAAAGCTAGAGAGATGTCAGAGCAAAATAATCCAAATCGCCAAGATGTCCTAATGAATAGTGGAGGTGGGGTATTTATAGGCAACGGTGTCATTAAAGTGGCTTAATGACATCGTTAACCTTTAAACACAGTTAATTAACCTTTAAAGGCATAATTAAGACCTTAGGATACGGAGAAGGTAGGCGGAGTAAACCGAGTATGGGAGTCCAAAAATGGTGCCGGGGCCCTTGGGGGAAGGGAAATCCGACCCCCAAGGGTAGGGGTTGGGTGAGGGCACCCAACCCCATCCCTCCTAGGAGAGATCGGGTTGGCCGACCCGATCTCTCCTAGGAGAGATCGGGTGGGTCCACCCGATCTCCCCTAGGGGAGATCAGGTTGGCTGACCCGATCTCCCCTAGGGGAGGTCGGGTGTGGCCACCCAACCTCACCTAGGTGAGTTTGACTCGGCCGGACGGGCGCTTCGGCCCCGTCCATGCCGTTGGTGTTCTCGCGAAGTGTTCTGGTTGAAGTTTCGATTTACAATCAATAATGGGATGATAAAAATACAACGGTTCGGAAGTCAACGGGTTCAAATTGGGCGTATATCCATCATTAAGAATGACTGATCGACTATGGAGACTTAGAGAATCTTCCAGAGGACAGGTGGCGACCTGCTTCCCACCGTCTCCAAAGGAAAACCTTCCCTCGAAGTAAAGACAGGTGGCGACCTGCTTCCCACCGTCTCCAAAGGAAAACCTTCCCTCGAAGTAAAGACAAGTGGCGACCTGCTTCCCACCGTCTCCAAAGGAAAACCTTCCCTCAAAGTAAAGACAGGTGGCGACCTGCTTCCCACCGTCTCCAAGGGAAAATCTTCCCCCGAAGTAAAGGTGAGGTGGCGACCTGCGTGTCACCTGCTTCAGCCACCTTAGGAAAGACTTCCCTCTAAGTAAAAGTGAGGTGGCGACCTACTTGTCACCTGCTTGGCCGACTCCAAAGGAAAACTCACTAAGGAGATAACCGCCACTGATAAGTCGGTAATCTCCCCTATAAATAGGGACCTATCTTATTCAATTAAAATCAATCTGCTCTGAATACTTATATATTACACTCTCAAATATATTACTAACTTAAGCTTACGAGTGGAATCAGGGGCCATCCCCACCCCTTTTTAGGTGCTCGACCTTAAAAGTCTCCCGGAGGAAATCAAGTCCTCGAGAGAGCTACGTCCAAGGCGAAGCCTAGAAGTCCATTCCGTGAAGTTTGTGGCCACGCCATTTTGATCCCAACATTTGGCGCCGTCTGTGGGAACAGATCAAAAAGTCATGGCTGCCGAGAAGAGCAAGATTTCCAACACTCCGGTGGAAGAAAGGAGCAGTCCACCAGTGGATCCTAGCACATCGGGGCCGATCCCCCAAGAAGATCCCCTAATACCCCAATCTAATGGTGTTGGCGACGATGAAACCCTCAACCATTCCAAATCTCTGCCAATTTTGGAAGATGCGAGGACAGCTCCCCAGGCTGTTCCTCCGGAGGTAATAGCTGCCTTTATTACTTTTTGGAATAAAACCCAAGCAGGAGCTGTTCCAGAGAAAAGAGAGCCAACCCGAGAGGCCTCACAAAAGGAAGAAGTAGCTTCTAGTGTGAAAATCCAGAAGGAGAATCCCCTGGAGAAAGAAACCCCTAAAGCCCCCGAGGTCGAAACGGTGAGCAAGGAACCTGTCCTGTTCACAATAGGGCAGGTCGAAGAACTGTTGGAGAAGAAGAGGCGAGGTTCGAACGATTTGCTCATCGTCCGTGATCATACTTTTCACCCCTTCACCAAAAGGCTATTCAATACTCGAGTTCCCCCGCAAGTCTTCGCGAGGAGCATCGACGATTATACCGGAGAAGGCGGCCCAGTTCGCTACATCAACGCCCACAACTCCTCCCTCTTGGGAAGAGGGGCAACGCCTGATCATTATGCAGCACTCTTCCCAACCACGCAGACGTCTACTTGGTTTTATGGTCTCCCCGACAACTCTATAGACTCGTGGGATGAGCTGAAAACCAAATTCATTGAAGGACACATAGGTCAGAGGCAGCGCCTCAAGAGCATGAACTTCCTCGATAAGATCGAGCAAGGCCCAGGTGAAACCTTGGCCAACTACTACACAAGGTTTCACAAGATACTCCAACAGTTGAACGAGGACGCCACGGATGGCGAGCTGATCCGGACCTTCTGGAGGGGTCTTAGAGTGCAGAGCCAAGCTCTGAAAGACAGCATGGTGATGAAGCCCGTGTAAAGGATTGACGCCCTCGCTGTCAAAGTAAAGAAATTCATCGACCTAGAAAGGTCGCATGAAGGGTTGCCCGAAGAAGTCAAGAAACAACTGGTGCCCACCAAGATCGAGGAGGGCTCCGCTTCCCGACCGCCCAGGAGGGAAGAAAGACGTGAGCGAGAAAGCCGTATGGGGGGCATCTTCCTTCGCCATTTTGATCTAGTTGTATCCGGAATAGGCATCCATGAAGCTCAGCAGTTCATGTCCCGATGTGGCGTCCACCAACTGGTCAATCCTCGGAAGCGGGTAGCAGTCCTTCGGGCAGGCCTTGTTCAAGTCGCGGAAATCGACACACATCCGCCATTTCCCGTTACTCTTTCGCACCAGGACTGGGTTAGCAATCCAAGTCTGGAATCGTAGCTCCTTGATGAATCCAGCGTCGAGCAGTCTGCCCACCTCTTGCTGGATCGCGGTTCTGTTGTCTGCGCCCATCAGACTTCTCCTCTGCGCGATAGGCTTGATCGCGGGGTCGATCTTCAGCTCATGCACTATTATGTCGGGGCTGATTCCTGGCATATCACTCGGGGACCAGGCGAACAGCTCCTTGAACTCCTTCAGGAGCCCGATCAGCTCTTGGGCTCTCTCCTCCGACAGAGCAGCCCCGATCTTCACCTTCCTCCGAGGTCCATCGATCTCAACTTCCTTCAGATCCTCCATGGGAGCGGGACGCCCAAACTCTTCTCGAGGATCGGCATCGGTCTGCAGGACCGCCATGGCTTCCCTCCTTCTCCTTCGGGTAGCGTTAACATAGCATTTTCGCGACGCCACTTGTTCACCCTTGACCTCTCCAACTCCGTTGTCAGTCGGGAACTTCATCTTCTGGTGGACCGTCGAGGCGACTGCCATGAGAGGGTTGATAGTGGTCCTCCCGATGATAACGTTGTATGCCCCCGCAGACTCCACTACGACGAAATCTACGTTTCGTTTCTCCATCTTCCAGCCACTACCAAACTCCATCGGTAAGGTAATCATTCCCAACGGGTAAGAAGTGGAACCAGAGAATCCCACTATCGGGAAGTCCACCTGTGTCAGGTCCTTTTTCGTCTTTCCCATGGCCTCCAAGGCATCCATGAAAAGAATGTCGGAGGAACTCCCTCCATCTATCAGGATCCGCTTCATCTCGAATCCGTCCACGTCTAGGGTCACGACCAATGCGTCATCGTGGGGGCTCTCCACGCCTACTAGATCTTCCGCCGAGAAAGAAATCACCATTTCCTCCTTCAGAGTCCACGACCGGGACCTTTTGCCTAGCACCGCCGCGGCAGATATGCGGGAAGCGTAGTTTTCCCGAGAAGCGGAGGTATCACCTCCCGCTGCCATTCCTCCGTGGATGACGTTGATAGTTCCCTGCCTCTCCTTACGAGCACCTGAACCTGAGGCTTCTGGCTCGACCTTCTTCTTTTTTGGGGATCGGTCACTGGACTTGGAACGGGATCGTGACCGACTTTTGGAACGGGATCGGCCCCGTCCCCTTCCAACGAACTCTTTTAGCCTCCCCTTCTGGATCAGCTTCTCAATTTCCTTCTACAGCTCCCGGCAGTTTTCAGTGTCGTGACCATTAGCTCGATGGTAGCGACAGTAGCGGTCGTGGCGGCCTCCTAGGAATTCGCCTTCTTTTCTCGGAGGGTATCGGGCGAGACCTTGTCGGTCCATCACAGCTAACACAGAAGTCATCGAGCTATTGATGGGAACAGCCCGACCTTCTCAATTGTCTTTCCTCGGGGGACGCTTGTCTTCTCTTTTCTCGGGGCGACCACGGTTTCTACTCCCTTCCGACTTGTCGCTCCCTTTGCGATCATCCGACAGCTTGGACGATGGCTTTCCTCTTCCCGATTTCGGAGGATCTAGCTCTCCGGCAGCAATCTTCGACTCCTGGACGTCGATTTGCTGTTTCACCCTCGCTTGCAGGGCCTCCATACTCCACACAGCCTTCGCGGCTACACTGTGCATCAGGTCGGAACCGTACGGAGCGCTCAAATTCCGCAGGAAGGTTCGGATGGTCTCACCCTCCGAGATTTCTTCATCAATCTCCGCAGCACTAGCAGTGAACCGTTGGTAGTAGTATGCCAACGATTCATCGGATCTCTGCACCACCTGGGTCAGGGACCTTACACTCTTCAGGAGACGCCTTCGATCTTGGTACTGCTTGATGAAGCGGTCGTGCATATCGGCCCAGCAGGTGATGCTCCCTGGTGGTAGGCTGAAGAACCAAGTCATGGCCCTTTCACCCAAGGTTATCGGGAACAATGAGCATATGAGGTCATCGTTCGAAGTTCTACCCATACAGGCCTGGACATGCCTCTGAACATGGCGCACTGGGTCCCCTTCACCATCGTACTCCTTGATGGTCGGAATACCTAGCCCGGGTGGGGCAACGGTATCTATCAGCCGCGGAACAAAAGGATGACTGGATCGATCCCTCAGCTCCGATGTCATCTGCTTCTGATCACCCATGCAGATGCTAACGATCTTCACCACCTGATCGGGGGTGATGGGGCCATTCAGGGGAATGGTCCTGTTTTGCACTGGTCCCGGGCCGTCGACCACGAATTTCTCCAAGTGCGCGGGCTCTTTACCTCTGTTCCTGGGCGGAGCCTCCTGAACCACCTGTTCTTCTGGGACCACCCTCGGGGGGGGGGGGGGGGGGGGGAGGAGGTAATTCTTCTCGCGGAGGCAACTCTTCCGCCCTCCTGGCGGCCTCCCTCTTGTCCAGCAAGGCCTCCATGGCAGCCAAGAACATGGGCATAGCATCTGCTACTGCCTTGGCCAACTCCAAGTTCGAAGACGACCCTTCTTCCCTTCGCGGGATTCTTTCTCCTCCATGGCCCACCGGGTTCGGGGGAGCCTCATCTTCCTCCTACGCGGGATATCCTGCCTGTTCATCTCCGTGTCTCGGACTGAGACCTCATAACCATCACCTTGCCCCCCTGTCTGGGAAAGAGCGGGGTTCTCACCTTGTTCAGCAACACGTTCTGGCAACGGGGAATTCACAGTTCCTGCGGGACGAGAACTGCCAGCCTGAATTTGCTTCCTCTTGCCACCACCGACCATTGATCTGGTAGAAGCTATCTTGACTTTTCGTAAGCTTCCCACAGACGGCGCCAATGTTGGATCACGGGCGAAGCTCCGTTACTTCCTTGACGGAAAGCTTGGACTCCTGGGCTCCGCGTAATCCTGCAAAAGGGGATGACCTGGGTGGTGACCCAGAATCCCTCTCCGATGCTTAAATGAGTATGTATCAATGGGGTGGCAGCAATATTCTAAGTGCTTATTAGAGAGTATCAGTTTTTTGGGGTAACTTCCTCCTTTATATAGGAGGAGGAGTTGCCCAGCTACCTGTGACCATGATTGGCCGTTGTACCCATGATTCCGTGTATCTCGCCACGATTCCGTATATCTCGGTTGGGATTCCATATATCTCGCCCCACGCTCCGCGTATCTTACCCGTACTCCGCGTATCTCGGGCATGCCCTGCATATCTCGGGGGATCTATCTTTATCTCTAACCGTCTCCCACTACTCTATCTAGTAGGCGGGTTTCTCGGTCTTTATCCTCTGATCTCAAGTCCCGACTCCTGTCGGAAACTCCAGAGTTGTCTCATTCTAGATCACCACCCAGGACCTTCAGTCTCTACGGGACAGGTCCAGCCTCTGCGGGGCTTTATTATCGGGGCCTTTACTAAGGCATATCGGGGCCTACTCAGAGGCTTCTTGTCGGGAGCATTCAGCTCATACATCGGGACCGCTAAAGTCGGGACCCTTCATACTGGGCCTTTGGGCCTTCCAGGCTTTTCACGAGGCCCACTGGACCTACTCGCCGTCCATTGGCTGTTAACGGGGCTAACGATTACATCGGAACCCATCACCGACGATGCTACGTCAGTTCAATGCGACGTCGAAATCAGAGAGAAGTCATAGAGACAACACCTCCTTAAAGAAATAATATTGTTTATTATGATAAGGAATGTTCGTTTTATGGTGTTCCTCTTTTTTGTTAAAACTCAGGAAGGATGAATGAATATAGGCCTTTCAAAGGCTCTTCTTTTTCTCAAGATATCTGAGTTCTCTCTTTTAAGGCGACCGACATTTAATATCGATCATCAAAAACATCTGATATCTGCAATATCACTCAGATGGATCAAGCTCCTTGAGGTAAAGAAGAACCCAAGAGTCGATCATCAAAAACATCTGATATCTACAATATCACTCAGATGGATCGAGCTCCTTGCGGTGCAGAAGAACCCAAGATTCGATCATCAAAAACATCTGATATCTACAATATCACTCAGATGGATCGAGCTCCTTGAGGTGCAGAAGAACCCAAGATTCGATCATCAAAAACATCTGATATCTACAATATCACTCAGATGGATCGAGCTCCTTGAGGTGCAGAAGAACCCAAGAGTCGATCATCAAAAACATCTGATATCTACAATATCACTCAGATGGATCGAGCTCCTTGCGGTGCAGAAGAACCCTAGAGTCGATCATTAAAAACATCTGATATCTACAATATCACTCAGATAGATCGACTACTTGCGGTATGAAAGAACTCAAGTTTCGATCATTCAAACATCTGATATCTACAATATCACTCAGATAGATCGAATACTTGCAATACGAAAGAGCCCAAGAGTCGATCATTAAAAAATTTGATATCTACTAAATCACTCAAATAGATCGACTACTTGAGGTTTCGAAAGTCGATCATCCCGCCTCGAAGTTCGGTGTCGACCATTCAAAATCCGATATCCACTAAATCACTCGGACAAATCTACAACTCGAGAGAAAGGTTAGATATTTGGGAATTACCCTTAAATTCATTCGATTATATGGAGACCTAATGATTGTTCTAAAGTCGAGTATGTTTTCTATTAAGTCCGTTGAAAGATCTATGAAAACGGTGAAAAGCCCAAGAGAGGGCAAGCATATGTAAGATTGCTAAAATTTATCCTTCATTAATAAACGGGAGTTTACAAAATATCGAGAAGGAAATTAAAAGCGTCTATGCTAAAATCTATCTATCAAACCTAGCTTTGGCTTTAGCTTCCTCGTGCAGATATTCTCAAAGAACTGCCACTCTCGAGAGGTCCAGGTCTGGGCCCAAGGCCCTAAGGTTGGCCACCAATGAAGCAAAAACTGAGAGAAGCATCTGCCCGCTCGCCATGGCGGCGTCCGTTTGAAAGGACAATCTGACCTTGTAAGCGGCAACAGCATTCCGCTCAGGCTCCTCGAGCTCTTCCACCCTCTTCTTCAGCTCGATGTTCTCTTCGCGCTGAGAATCCAGTTGGGCACGGAAAATTTTGGAGAAGGCGGCAGCATCAGGATATGCCTTGCCAAGCGCGGCCGCCAAAACTCCACTAGCTCTCAGAGCCTCCTTGCAGGTATCGAGCTCCCCAGATATGGTGCCCAAGACCCTCTGAAGGATGGAAACCTCCCCTTCAAGGCGAGCCACCTTTTTCCAAAGGCCCTGCACTTCTTTGGCCTCCGACTCCAGGGAAGCAAGCTTCCCCTTTGCGAGAGATAACTCCTCGCCAAGGTCGATGAGCAACTGACCCACCTGCAAGAAATCGCGGTTGGCCTGGAAAGGAAAAAGTCGTCAACATAAGGTACAAATAATATGTATCGACGAATAAGAATATGGTTCTACCTTGGACTGTCGATGCAGGAACATTCGAGTGGCGTCTTCCACTCGATCTGTAGGGAGGCGAGGACGATCCCGGGGAGGAACAGAGGCGTTCAGCAAGTGAAGGGCCACCTCATTGTTGGCGATGTAATGGCCCTCCTTCAGCTTGTACTCTCCCAGAGTGGTGAGAGGGTCCCAATCGACATCCCGTGGCGGAGAGTTGGGGGCAGAATGAAGCATCCTCCAAGCAAAGGGAGGACCCTCATATCCCAAGCCTGTCTTGGCTTGAGAAGAAGAAGCCTCAGCAATACTCTTTCCCTTAGGGTCGACTTCTGCGAGGAAAATACGTTAATAAAAATGAACTACCAAGAACTAAGTAAGGAATCTATCAAGGCAAAAGTCTGTACCAGTGGGGAGCAAGGGACTAGTGGGCGTCGGATCGACCCCAGAAGTAACCTCCTGAAATGAGGAGACTGGAGTGGCGGTGGTGATCTTCACTTTCTTCAAAGGAGTGGCGCCTGCCCTCCAAGCGGGTCTCTTGGTCCTCTTCTTCGAGGACTTTGGCTGTTCTTCTACGGCGGTTGGGTGGCTTCTTCCTGTTCAGAAGAGTCGACCACCATGTCAGGCGAAGCCCCTTCCAAAGTAGGTTGGGCGTCCTCCATGGACAGAGGTTCCGAAGTGGCTCTAGTTTCACTTCCACTTCCTGCTGCCTCGCCAGCAAGGGGCACTCCAGTCGCCGCCTGCTTATCAAAAAGCCTTGTAAATAGACCTACAGAAAGCAAAAGAAAGGATTCAAGAAATGACTATAAATAGAAAGAAAAAAGGATTACCCAGTTTATAGGAGGATCCTCGAGGCGGAGACGAATGGAAGCATTGATAAGGGCCTGTTCCGAGGTATCGGATACCGACTTCCAAGGAAGAAAATCGGGAGAAAATATGGTGGCATGAATCTTATAGACCGTGTCGACTTCCTCCATAGTTACTTGAAAATTTGGGGCACGATCCGTACCCAAAGGAGGAAGCAGAGGCCACGGGACGCTTACTTGACAGAAGAAATAATGATTCTTCCAATTGGCGTTTTTCGATTTAATGTTGCAAACCAACCGTGGGGCAAACTCCCAATCAAGATTGCTGCCAGTAGGCCAACGACTCCTGAAATTGTAGGTGTCATGAGGCGTACGTTGTAGTTGGTAGAAGCTGCGGAAAACCCTCAAAGAATACTTCCACTCATAAGTGGAACACAAACAATGAAAACCCACCCAATAACGGAGGGCATTCTCAGTAAATTGGCAAGGATGGATGCGATAATGCTCGCAGAGTTCCATCAAGTCGCCACAAAAAGGGAATCTTAGTCCCGCCTCGAGATGACCCACAAAGACCGCCACTTCTCCCTCTTGGGGAAAATATTTTGGTCCCGGAGGACCAGGGTATCGAGGATGTTCATCATCGCTCAGATTACCCAAAGCCACGACCTTCATGAAGCCATGGCTGGTCAATTTACTAACCTTAGGAGAAGGAGGGGAGGGAACGAAATCTTCAAGATTACCTTCAGGAATGGGGAGAGCCATCGAAGTTCTAGAGAGAGAATGAAGGAACGAAGCTTCTCGCTGATTATCGGAGGGACCTGCGGTGACAATTCCGATCAAAATCCTCTCTTCAAGCGTACAAGGACGAGAAGAATTAGGGTTTATAAAGAAGGCACTGTATTGATTCGCCACGATTGGAGAGAAGACGAAGGTGAAAAGTGAAAGTAAAAAGGGGGGGGGGGTATTTATAGAAGAACTCCCTCGCTGGGATAACTTCCTTGCGAAGTCTTATCAAGGTCAGCCATTCATTGGTTCTTCATCTGACAACATGACCGTTAGCCTACACCTGTAGAGCCATTGAGAGGGTGACTCCCCAGCTTCCCTAGGAGATCTCTGCATGCCGAAACCATCTCTTCTCCCAACGGATAGAAATCCTAATCCCGAGGGAGGGCATCTTCAACTTCTGGAAAGTCTGGAAAATCTACAAGTCCTGAAAATTAGATTATCTCGCCACAAAATGGGGCTTTACTCGACTCAAGCCTTCACCTTAATTAAATGAAGCTGACGACTCGAGTCTCGAGAGCAAGTGTTGGGTTATAAATAAACCCGACTATGTATGTACGTTCTTGGTCTATGGTGATTTCCTACAGGTGACAGGTCGAGTACGCTTTCAGGGCGAGGAGAAGAAGTCTACGACCTTTCTTGTTTATTCCAACCATTTGGAGATAAAAGGTCGACTACAAATCATGAAGAAGTCGACTTCTTAAGAATGACTGATCGACTATGGAGACTTAGAGAATATTCTAGAGGACAGGTGGCGACCTGCTTCCCACCGTCTCCAAAGGAAAACATTCCTTCGAAGTAAAGACAGGTGGCGACCTGCTTCCCACCGTCTCCAAAGGAAAACCTTCCCTCAAAGTAAAGACAGGTGGCGACCTGCTTCCCACCGTCTCCAAGGGAAAATCTTCCCCCGAAGTAAGGGTGAGGTGGCAACCTGCTTGGCACCTGCTTCAGACGCCTTAGGAAAGACTTCCCTTCTAAGTAAAAGTGAGGTGGCGACCTACTTGTCACCTGCTTGGCCGACTCCAAAGGAAAACTCACTAAGGAGATAACCGCCACTGATAAGTCGGTGACTCTCCCCTATAAATAGGGACCTATCTTATTCAATTAAAACAAATCTGCTCTGAATACTTATATATTACACTCTCAAATACATTACTAACTTAAGCTTCGGAGTAGAATCAGGGGTCATCCCCACCCCTTTTTAGGTGCTCGACCTTAAAAGTCTCCCGGAGGAAATCAAGTCCTCGAGAGAGCTACGTCCAAGGCGAAGCCTAGAAGTCCATTCCGTGAAGTTTGTGGCCACGTCATTTGGATCCCAACACCACGCGAGCTTCTATGTTATTAAATAATATTTTTTATAATTTTAATCTTGAGTATTATAATAAAAGATCCATAATTTTACTATGGTACTTTGATTTAAAAAAAAAAAATCATGGGAAATCAGAGATGAAAACATTCTGAATGACGTATGAAATAATATATTTCTAACTTATGTACACCACTGAAACAAATTAAATAGCAATCAGATTAATATGTTATTTTAATATATTAATTTTAAAATATATACATATATTTCATTTGCGAGTTTATCTATATTTGATGCAGCGTGATGGGGATAGATGAGACAAAAACTCGTTGATTCGAAAGGGAATGCTGAGAATTTGATGGATAGAGGCGCAATAACTCGTTGATTCAGAAGAATGCCGAAGAATTGACGCGGGGTAGAGGAAAACCTCAATTTTTTTCATATATCAATAAACTGAATACAAACGACGGCTAAGAGAGTCTTAAATAAAGAAAACAAAAAACCCTAACCCCTATTAAAATTCTGAAATTAACACTAAATTACCAAACAAAACCGACAAATTATAAAAAAGACCGACAGAAACATAAAACGGCAATTTCGGCCCCCTAAACAAAAGAATTTGGCCAAAAAACGTCAAATACTATAGTATACTATAGGTCTTGCTCAGATCGCCGTTTCTGCATGAAATACAGTACTCGCACGCCAAAATCCGACACTTCAAGATCTCCCACATCATTCTCTCCGGGGTAGAGAAGATTCGCCCTCGAATCTTGCGCAACGAAGGCCAGTAATAGGAATTAAGAAGAAGAACACACACAACCACATCATCATAAAAAATTTCACGTAAATGGGGAGGGTCATGTGGTAAGAACTCAGGAAATACATCATCAAATTCTTGCGGCAAAAATTGAATTCCAACTAGCACTATCTTCTTGTCATGAAAAACAAAAGATTAAGTATTGGAACGATCACCATGCTGCACATCAAGATCATATTTCCATGGGCGGTCAAGAATTAAATTACAAGTATCCATAGGAACCACCGTAAGACCCGATTTCCCAACAGCCAGATCTGAAATCATATTCTCACAACTGCCTGAAGCAATTGTGAAATTGGTATCCCCAATGATGTACTCCTTGTTGCGTCCGGGATGAACTAGGTCGTGAGGACGCGTCTGTTCCCGTGGTTGTGCGGGCTTTTGGGCTGTAACCCTTCGTCGGGAAGAGGTTGGGCCACTGGCGAGTGTTCGGTTGACTCCCTTGAAGGTCTGTGTCTCAGGAGGCGGTGGTCTGTGCACAAATGCGGATGTCTGGGCGACGATTCCTGCACAAAGGACCAATGCTAGCACGGAGAGGGGGGATGGTGCTAGCGGAGCCCTCTCCGAAGCTTAAGTCACTATAGGGGTAAAAGAGTAATTTCTAGAGAGAGAACATTTCTAGAGAGAAGTCAGAGCTCAAAATACCAAAGTTGGGCAAATAAGAGGATGTGTGAAAATGGGTGGCCAAGGCCTCCTATTTATAGGCTTCCTTGGGACCAGACCTGGTTTTAAAACGGTTTGATAACGGTTCAAGAGTATGCGGTAACCGTCATCCATATTGGTTGATGGGTTCGACTACAACTGTTAGGCCCTTTAATGGTGAGGAAACGGCAAATAGGCCTGGTGGGCCCAAAACGAAGGCCAAGATGGCCCAGACAAAGGATCCCGACGAAGGGAGCCCGAAGATGAGAGGTCCCGACAGAGTCGGACCTGACAAGTGAGTTGAACGCTCCCGACGAGATGCCTCCGAGTAGGCCCCGATGATGAATCCCTGAGAACAATAGGCCCTGTCACGATGACGAGGGGCCCCGAGCGGTGACACAACGAGATAACTCTGGAGTCCCCGATGTTAGTCGGGACTCGCTATCAGAGGATAAGGCTGGGATACGCGGGGCGTGGCCGAGATGCGCGGAACGTGGTTAAGATACACGAAGCGTGGCCGAGATACGCGGGGCGTGGCCGAGATAAGCGAGATCATGGCCTAGATAGGCGGGATCACACCCGAGATACGCGGGATACGGGCTAACCACCCCCAACGGTTCACCAGGTAACTGAGGTATCTCTTCGCCTATAAAAGGGCCAGAGGTCACCTCAGATCACTTACGTTGAAAATACATTACTTGAGATTACTGCTTGCCAGTCCGGACGAAATACTCATTTAAGCATCGGAGAGGGATTCTAGGTCACCGCCCGGTCTATCCCCTCTTGCAGGATTGTGTGGAGCGAAGGAGCTAGGATCGCCGTCAAAGACCGTACCGGAGTTCCACCGTGATCCAACATTGGCGCCGTCTATGGGCACCACACAAAAAGCTGATATGCCTTCTACTCGTTCAATGGCGGCTGGCAAGCAAAGAAGGCAAGGACAATCTGGTGGCTCTCGTCACCCCGCTACAACGACTCTGAATTCACTACCGGAACAAGAGGAAAACCAGAACCTTTTCGCTGCTGAGCTCTCCCAGACAGGGGGGCATAATGAAGGTCCCGAAGAGATTGCCGCTCAGCACCAGGGCAATAGAGAGCAGGAGGCTCCCCCAGCTACGGACCTGACAAGAGCTGTGGCAGAAGCCATGCCCATGTTTTTGGCAGCTGTGGAGGCTCTCTTGGATCGGAGAGAGGCTGCGAAGAGGCAGGAGGAGATGCCCCCGTTGGAAGAAGCGCCCCCACCAGCAGAGGTTCGGAACGTACAGGAGGCTCCCCCCCGAGGCTAGGACAGGAGTAGGGTGTCCGTTCAGCCAGAGAGGTTCGTGGTTGATGGGCCAGGACCAGTACTGCACAAGACCATTCCCCTGAATGGTCCCATCACCCCCGATCAGGTGGTAAAGATCGTGAACATCTACATGGGAGAACAGAAGCCGCTGGTGTCGGAGCTGAGGGATCGATCTACTCATCCCTTCGTTCCTCGACTCATAGACACCCTAGCCCCACCAGGGCTGGGTATCCCCACGATAAAGGAATACGATGGCGAAGGAGATCCGGTTCGTCATGTCCAGAAGCACCTCATGGCGTGTCTGGGAAGAGCCCCGAATGAAGACATAGTGTGTACGCTGTTCCCGAACACACTTGGGGAAGAGCCCTGACCTGGTTCTTTAGTCTGCCCCCAGGCTGCATCACTTGCTGGGCAGATATGCACGACTGGTTCATTCAGCAGTACCAGGGTCGTAGACGTTTGCTGAAGAGTGTGAGGTCCCTAACCCAGGTGGTACAGAGGCCCGACGAATCACTGGCACACTATTACCAGCGGTACACTGCCAGTGTGGCGGAGATTGATGAGGAGATCTCGGAGGGTGAAACCATCCGTACATTCATTCGGAACCTAACGGCCCCCTACGGTTCCGATCTAATGCACAGCGTGGCTGAGAAAGCCGTATGGAATATGGAGGCACTACAGAAAAGGGTGAAACGGCAAATCGATGGTGATCTCCTTTTCGTCGGAGGATCTCATAGGCGTGGAGACTCCGCACGATGACGCCTTGGTGGTAACCTTGGATGTAGACGGGTACGAGATGAAGCAAATTCTGATCGACGGAGGAAGCTCCTCCGATATTCTATTTATGGATGCACTGGAGGCTATGGGAAAAACGAAGAAAGATCTGAAGGAGGCAAACTTCCCGATGGTCGGGTTCTCTGGTTCAACCTCCTATCCGCTAGGAGTAATCACCTTACCAGTGGAGTTTGGTAGTGGGTGGAAATCAGAAAGGAGGAACGTGGAGTTCGTGGTAGTTGATTCCGCGGGGACTTACAACGCGATTATCGGGAGAACCACCATCAACCCCCTGATGGCAGTTGCCTCGACAGTGCACCAGAAGATGAAGTTCCCGACCGATCACGGAGTCGGAGAAGTCAAGGTTAACCAGGTAGCTTACCGAAAATGCTATGTTAACGCCACCCGGAGGAGGAGGCGAGAGGCCATGACTGTCCTCCAGACAGATACAGATCCTAGAGAGGAGTTTGGGCGTCCCGCCCCCGTAGAAGATCTAAAAGAAGTTGAGATCGACGGACCCCAGAGGAAGGTGAAAATCGGGTCTGCTCTGACTGAGGAGACAGCCCAAAAATTGATTGAGTTGCTAAAGGAGTTCAAGGAGCTGTTTGCCTGGTCCCCGAGCGATATGCCAGGAATCAGCCCCGATGTGATCGTACACGAGCTGAAGATAGACCCCGCAATCAAACCTATCACGCAGAAAAGGCGTCCGATGGGCACAGACAAGAAGATTGCGATCCAGCAGGAGGTGGGCAGGTTGCTCGATGCTGGGTTTATTAAAGAGCTCCGATTCCAGACTTGGGTCGCTAATCCGGTACTGGTGTGGATTTCCGCGACCTGAATAAGGCTTGCCCGAAGGACTGTAACCCGCTCCCGAGAATCGACCAGCTGGTGGATGCTACGTCGGGACACGAGCTGTTGAGCTTCATGGATGCATATTCGGGCTATAACCAGATCAAGATGGCCAAGGAGGACGCTCCTCACACAGCGTTTTATGCAGATAGAAACATCTATCACTACGATGTCATGCCTTTCTGGTTAATCAATGTCGGGGCAACCTATTAGCGGATGGTGAATAAGCTGTTCGGAGATATGCTGGGGGAAACCATGGAAGCTAACGTGGATGATATGCTGGTGAAGTCCCGGCAAGTTGAAGATCATATGCACAACCTAACCCTGGCGTTTGGGCGGATGAGGCTTCATCAGGTCCGTTTAAACCCGACGAAATGCGCCTTCGGAGTCCACTCAGGGAAATTTTAGGGCTTTATGGTGAGCCAGAGAGGAATTGAGGTGAATCCCGAGAAGCTGAGGGCGATTGAGGAGATGCAGTCTCCGATAAACCATCGGGAGGTACAAGTACTGAACGGCCGACTAGCTGCAATGAATCGCTTCCTGTCCAAAGCTAGCGACCGATCAATGCCATTTTTTGAAGTCCTGAGGGCCAACAAGAAGTTTGAGTGGACCGCCAAGTGTGAAGAAGCGTTCCAAACACTCAAGCAACACTTTCGCAGCCTCCCGCCGTTGGCGAAACCGGTTCCGGGCGAGCCGCTCTATCTTTACTTGGCTGTTTCTGAATTTGCCACGCACACGAGATCACTGTGTTGACGAACCAGCCTTTGAAGCATTTTTTGAACCGACCAGATGCGTCGGGGAGATTAGTAAAGTGGGCAGTAGAGCTTAGTGAGTTTCGCATACACTTTGCTCCAAGAACGGCTATTAAGGGCCAGGCATTGGCGGATTTCATAGCGGAATCTACAAACCCCGATCTGGAAGAAGCGGGCCCTGTAGAGGGGGCAGCCATAGAGGTCCCGACAGAGGTCCCGACAGAAGAGCAACCAGAGCAATCAGAACAGCCAAACGAGGGAAATACTTGGGAGATGTACACGGATGGCTCCTCGAGTTCAGATGGATCAGGAGGAGGCTTTTTGTTAATACCACCAGGGGAGGTGAGCCGCTCCGATATGCCCTGGCTTTAACATTCAAGGCCACAAACAACGAAGCCGAGTATGAGGCTCTTATCACGAGCCTGAAAATTGCTAAAGGCACTGGAGTCGATCACTTGAGAGTGAAGTGTGACGCAGCTTTAATCGTGAACCAGGTTCAAGGGCGATACGAAGCGAGGAGTCTGATAATGAAGAAGTACCTGCGCGAGGTACAAGCCCTGAAGGAGAGCTTTAAAAGCTTCGATACCGAGGCAATCCCGAGGGAGGAGAACGTAGAGGCAGACGCCCTGAGCAAATTTGCCCTGGGGGCACCCTTGGAAGAAAATCGGAAGGTGCACTTCTTAGAGAAGGTGATCTTATCGACCATCGATCCAACACAGGTGTGTACCATCAAGGCGAAACCGGAGGAAGAGCCCACTTGGATGACCCCGATAGTCGCATACCTGACTACGGGGGCAGTCCCCGATGATAAGGTAGTAGCTGACAGGACACGTCGGATCGCGGCTAATTACGTGATGCTAGACGATCAGCTGTACAAGAAGGGCTGGTTCTCGACTCCGTACTTGAAGTGTGTGGCAGAACCAGATACAAATCGAATCCTGAAGGAGGTGCATGAAGGGGTAGCGGCTTGTCATGAAGGAGCCCGATCCATTATGAGGAAAGTGCTGAACTTGGGCTATTATTGGCCTACGATGAGCAAGGAAGCAACGACGTTGGTCCGATCCTGTGACGGGTGCCAGATGTACGCCCCGAGTATCGTGGCTCCGGCCGCTAGTCTGACATCCATCAAGAGCGCTTGGCCCTTCGCGCAATGGGGCATCGAATTGGTGGGACCTCTTCCACAAGCACAAGGTCAATGTAGGTATTTACTTGTAACTATCGATTATTTTTCAAAATGGATAGAGGCAAAGGCATTGGCCAGAACGACGGGGAATCAGATCGTCAAGTTCCTCCAGACCCATATTGTGTCCAGATACGGGATTGCTAAGGTGGTGATCAGCGACAATGGCCCACCATTTAACGGCTCTCAAGTGAGGGAGTATCTGGAGGAGTTGAACATCGAGCATCGGACAGCTTCCGTACGCCATGCTCAGACGAACGGTCAGGTGGAATCAGCCAACAAAATCGTGATGGATGGCCTGAAGAAGAGGGTCTATGCCTTGAAGGGCAAATGGATGAACGAACTGGAAAACGTGCTTTGGGCTGTTAGAACGACACCCAAATGATCAACGGGGGAAACTCCGTTTGGCCTCGTTTATGGCACGGAGGCTGTCGCCCCCGTGGAGGTAGCTGTGGCGTCCCATCGGATGAGATATTACGAGCCTCTGACGAATGATGAGATGAGACATCTGGACTTGGACTTGCTTGAAGAGAAGAGGCGGGAAGCCGATGAAGTCCAAGCTCGAATGCGTTTGGCGACGGCCAGGTACTACAATCGGCAAGTGAAGTCCCGACAATTCTTCGTCGGGGAGCTGGTTTGGCGTCGCAACGAGTTTACCCTTTTGGATCGGATCGGCAAGATGTCATCAAAATGGGAAGGACCTTACAAGGTCGTGGGGATGCCGGCCCCGAATGCATACAAGCTGGAAGACCTCGATGGCAGAGTATTAAAGCATTCTTTTAGTGGCGAACACTTGAAGAAACACCATGCTTGATGAAAAGTCGCCTTAAGTGGTGCCCGAAGAAAAGTCGCCTTAAGTGGTGCCCGATGAAAAGTCGCCTTAAGTGGTGCCCGATGTAAAATCGCCTTAAGTGGTGTATGCTGTTTATCGCTTAATTCGATGTAAGCCAAATTTTATGCCATCAATAAATAAAGAGGTTGCTTCCAATCAGAGTCATTCTTAGATTTATGCTAAGTGTTAAAGTCGCCTTGAGTGGTGCACGAGAAAAGTCGCCTTGAGTGGTGCACGATGTAAAGTCGCCTTAAGTGGTGCACGAGATTAAGCCGCCTTAAGTGGTGCACAATGTAAAGTCTCCTTAAGTGGTGCACGAGATTAAGCCGCCTTAAGTGGTGCACGATGAAAAGTCGCCTTAAGTGGTGCACGAGATTAAGCCGCCTTAAGTGGTGTACAATGTAAAGTCGCCTTAAGTGGTGCACGAGATTAAGCCGCCTTAAGTGATGCACGATGAAAAGTCGCCTTAAGTGGTGCTCGGTTTTTAGATTTATTCTAAGTATTGAAAAGTCGTCTTAAGTGATGCACGATATTAAGTCGTCTTAAGTGATGCGCGAGGTTAAGTCGTCTTAAGTGATGCATGTGTTTTAGATTTATTCTAAGTATTGAAAAGTCGCCTTAAGTGGTGCACGATATTAAGTCGTCTTAAGTGATGCACGAAATTAAGTCGCCTTAAGTGGTGCATGATGATAAGTCGCCTTAAGTGGTGCAAATTAGTAAATCTTCGGGAATGACGTACGAAAATGTCTTAAGTGTCGAAGTATCGACCTAAGCAAGTATAGTAAAGCCACTTGGAGAAGTGCATTGAAAAGATCGGAACTAAGAAAGTCTGATAAATTGATAAGGGCTCAAAGGCCCAACGATTACAAAAGCGAGGAAAATACAAGGACTCTAAAGATAAGCAGTTAGGCTTGGTCCTTGTCAGCGGCATCTGTTGGAGCGGGGTCCACGAGGTCGGCGGCAGAAGTCTCCACAGGGTCGGCCGCGGGAGGATCGACTATCGGGGCATCCGCACTTGGAAGCTCGGCGGCATCTTCGACAATTGCGGGGGTACTCCCCCAATCACTCTCCTCAGAAAGAGCAAAGTACTTCTTCGCGAAGGGAGCGAGAGAAGGAGACTTGTCGAAGTTGATGGCGTCACCATACTCCAGGTGGAGCTCCTCAACCGCGTTGAAGAGAGTGTTCTCCACCTCCGCGCCGAAGAACTTCATAGCATCAGCCTGGAAGTCCTCAGACTTCCGATAATCCTCCCGACCTTTGGCCTCGGCCACGACCAGCTGCGCAGGAACCCCCGCGACTTGCTCCTCCAGAGCCTTCTTCTCGAGGACCAGCTTGTCCTCAGCAGCCTGCCGCTCCTGTCGCTCCCGCCTCAGGAGCCCCTCGAAGTCCCCGACCTGCTTTTGGAGGTCCTGAACCTTTTGATCAAGGACGGCCTGCTCCTTGGCAAGTTTCCCCCACGAAGACTTGGAGGCTGCAAGATCCTCCTTAAGCTTGTCGATGGCCGCCCGGTCCCGCTCCCGGGATTCATCATAGGCGATGAGGTACCCAAAAAGACGGTTGAAGTCCCCGAGCTCCTACAATAGAAGAAAGAAAAGTGTTAAGGGACGAACAACCAGATTTACCAACAAAGAGGAAGAAGCGAAGTTTTACCTCTATCCGACGTAGGGACATCTCTCGAACATCCCGATGCATCACCGTCCGATTCAGGGAAATCGGGTACCGCATGGTGGGCAGGATCGAGCCTGCCAACAGATGCAGGGCCAGGTCCTCATGCTGATCCCCTTGTCGAAGCTGGACCCTTGCAGCGTTTGGATGGGAGTCCAGGGAGCATCCACTTGCGCGGGGTTGAAGGCCCTGTAGAAACTCCCGTCGAGAGGGACAGGAGGAGGACCAGCACGAGTCGTGGAGGGGCGCGCCTCCGGCTCGACCCGGACGGGGGAAGGAGTGAAGTTGTGAATGGGCGACGGCTGTCGCTGCTGTGGAGAAGATGAAGGGGGCAGCCCCTGAGAGGTTGGTTTCAAGGGGGACTGCCCCGTCCTCCGACGATGACGAAGGGAGCCACCCTCGTCAGTCTCCTCGGAGGAGTCCAAGGTTTCCACCCGACGAAACTGTTCGCCGGTCGGGGTTTTCTCCCAAGTTTAGGGAGGCGCCCCTGTTGAAGACGGTGCACCCGCGGAAGCTTCAGCACCCGATGGAGCCCCTGAGTGACCTGCACCTAGAGGACGAGAGGCTTCAGAAATGTAATCAGGGAGTTCATCAGGATTCTTACACCAAACAATACGTCGGGAGACATATTGATCCTTCCCGTGGTAGTGGTAGTAGCACGCCTTCAGGACACGAGGAGTTTCGCCTCGAAGGATTCGTCTAACGTCAGCAATACGGGCCTCCCTGGTCGAAGGAATCAAATCCTTCGGGACGATCCTCCTATACGATTTAATAGCGAGTCGGAGATTTTTACCTTATTCAGCATTCTGGACGTCGAAAAGTTGGTCCAGCTCCACGCGCTTCCGCTTAGGTTGCTCCGCAGAAGGAGACCCCGACGGAGCAGCAGCCTTCTTGGCGGACTTCCTCTTCCGCGAGGGGCGGACGGCATCAGTCTCCCCCTGCTTAAGGAACAGATCGGTCAGCACAGATACCCTCTTGGCTGCAAACAGTAAACGAAAAAAGAGTTAGAAGTTTACCCAGGGAACCACATTGGAGGGGTCGTCGAAAAGCTGCCCCCCAGAGATTATATCGAGGAGTCGGATCCCGGCGTTCACCAGGTCCCGCTCCACGAGGGAATTGGCGTCGAGGGGAGTGTAGGACTCCCCCCATCGGTAGAGCTGGATTAGTTGAAGAGTTTGGAAATCTTCGTCGGTATAGGTGTGGAAGGCAAGCGGAGAGTCTGCTTCCACCTCCCATCGGGGCCATGGGATCGAAGAGTGTTGAATGAAGAAGTAGCTCCTTTTCCAACCACTGTTGTCGGACCCCGTATCAACCAGGAGTCCCCGGCCCTTGACCACCTTCCAGGTGTCACTGGTCCAGTTACACCGTCCAAGTTGTGCCTTGTTCTACTTCGGCATTCGGGGGTAGAAGGCGCAAACCCCCGCCTCGTTGCACTTCATCCCATAGAAGGTCCTGAAGAGCTTGAGGCTGTATACCCACCGCTGTCGGAAGCAGAGGACCTGGAAAGCATTCCACAGGCGAATGGCGTGCGGAGAGAAGGTGGTCGGATGAGTTTTGTAATGCTGGCACATCTCGACCAGATTACCACAGAAGGGGAATCTGATCCCCGCTGATACTTGCCCCGTAGAGACAAATACCTCCCCTCTTCGGGGACGGGTAACCTCAAGGTTACCCGAGGGGCGAGGCCAGGGATACGGGAAACGAGGTTCCCAAGTAGAAGTGATGCACCCCTCTCGGAGAGCTGCATCATAAGCAGTGTTGGAGATTTCATTCAGAGCATAATCAAAGTTGAAGGGCTTTCTCCCCTCAGAGCTGGATCCGCTGTCTGAAAAGTAGCAATGGCAAGGAAGGCACACTGGGATTTTCGGAAAGCTGTAAACAAAGAAAAGATGAACAAGCAACGAAGAAGAAATCCTTACTAGACATGAAGAGTTGGAGGTTGAAGGAATGAATTGGGCGTTGCCGGAAAGATGGCCAGAAAAGCACTAAGGGTCTTCGGAATTGCAAAAGCTTGAATTCACAAAGGTTGTAGAGAGCTCCTGAAAATTTGAAGACGGTAAAAGTGATCCAACACCTACGGTTAGGGTTTTATAGGCGAAGAGGACAGTTGAAGGGACACTTTGATCCGAGTCGTCGAAGTTGAAGAGTTTTAATCTGGACCGTTGAGATGGAACGTGCAGAAGGGTAACGGGCGTAATGATGAAGCGGCCTGAAAAGCACTTTTCAGAAGAAACAGGCGCGAAAAATCAGGCACGAGTGCCGAAGACGTCGCTTCACTAGCTGCTGCATTTAATGAACTGGGGAATCGAAAAGTCCCCTCAGATTTGGCAGTTATCCACAAAGCATCGAGGAAACGTGAAGGAGAAGACTAGTATTGAGTGACTATGTCAAGGGAAAGATCCCCGATCCCAATGTCGGGAGTTGAAAGACACGACGAACTAAAAGTCCCTCATGTCTTAAGGGCAAATGATGGGTTCGACTACAGCCGTTAGGCCCTTTAACGGTGAGGAAACGGAAAATAGGCCTGGTGGGCCCAAAACGAAGGCCAAGATAGCCCAGACAAAGGATCCCGACGAAGGGAGCCCGAGGATGAGAGGTCCCGACAGAGTCGGACCTGACAAGTGAGCTGAACGCTCCCGACGAGATGCCTCCGAGTAGGCCCCGATGATGAATCCCTGAGAACAATAGGCCCTGTCACGATGACGAGGGGCCCCGAGCGGTGACACAATGAGATAACTCTGGAGTCCCCGATGTTAGTCGGTACTCGCTATCAGAGGATAAGGCCGGGATACGCGGGGCGTGGCCGAGATGCGCGGAACGTGGTTAAGATACACGAAGCGTGGCCGAGATACGCGGGGCGTGGCCGAGATAAGCGGGATCATGGCCTAGATAGGCGGGATCACACCCGAGATACACGGGATACGGGCTAACCACCCCCAACGGTTCACCAGGTAACTGAGGTATCTCTTCGCCTATAAAAGGGCAAGAGGTCACCTCAGATCACTTACGTTGAAAATACATTACTTGAGATTACTGCTTGCCAGTCCGGACGAAATACTCATTTAAGCATCGGAGAGGGATTCTGGGTCACCGCCCGGTCTATCCCCTCTTGTAGGATTGCGTGGAGCGAAGGAGCTAGGATCGCCGTCAAAGACCGTACCGGAGTTCCACCGTGATCCAACATTGGTAATGCGCGAACTTAACTTCTCTACACGTAACGGTAATCGCGGATACAGTAGTCGCACGATACCCGTAAAGCAATCCGGACCTCGTCGAATTTGGGCAATTCGGCGAGGTCCGGATTGCCGCGCAACCCGGGCCTCCGGATTGCAAGCAACCCGGACGTCCAGGTTGCAATGCAATCCGGATGTCCGGGTTGCTATGCAATCCGGATGTCCGGGTTGCTATGCAATCCGGAGGTCCGGTCCGGACGCGTGTAAATGCGTTTCCGGACCGTTTTGACTCCTTGGGATACGTTTTCAAACCGAGATGTAATTTTGACGTGTTTACGAGGCCCGAAACGTAAATACAAACCCGAATTGGACCTATATCCATCACTTGCCCCCGAGTCAAGTAACGGTTTAGAACCTTTCTTGACTCTATTTTTAAGTTAGGATACGTGTCCAATTTGAGTTTGACGCTAACCTTCCGGTTTTGATCGTTGGTCGGACGTAGACATCTTGATTTCGTCCGTCCTTTGATTTTCCGACCGAATGACTTTGTTTCCTGTCATCATGGTTAGTGCAATAGGGAATGTACATATGTAACGTGCAAATACGGTTATCGTTGAAGACATAAGCAATTGGTAATACACCATGCGAACATGCCTCTATCAACATGCATGCATAAGTAATGGTCATGGTAAGATCGTAATTACGCAATGCAAGAAATAGGAATCGTATGCTTCTAAAACGACTTAGTGATTATCAAATCATGAATCATGCGATGGCAACATACGCGTAGAGTGATGGGTTTGATACGTGCAATATCAAGATGTGCATAGGAGTAGATATTTAGAAGAGAGGGTGGAGTATACCGTAGGTGTTTAGGCGTGAGTGTAGATAAGTTAATCCTTTAATCCTTATCAACAAAGCATCTCTTGGGATATGTAAATACACACATCCCCAATTATCCTTCCAGCACCTTGGGAATTCATCATTCCATCTTCTTTGCAGGTAATTCATTCATCCTTTCCCGAAATTGCTTGTGTGTTCATAATTTCTTCGCCGTCGTAGAGCTTAGACACATCCCGACAGTTTCGAGTTTGATCCTTTACTTGTTTTCAGAAATTGACACCACCATTCGAATCCATTTGTCACGAGGATTCCAGCGCCGCCTTCGGAATCGCCAGGAGACGCCGGACGCGCCCTCACGCGCCGCCGCGTGAGTTTCACCTTTGCCGGCGCGTGTAGCCCACGCGCCACCTTCACGGCCTCTGCTCGTCGCGGTCCTTACCTTTCCGGAATCGTCTCGACGAGGGGAGTCCATTGTGATACTTTTCGTCACGTTTTGAGGTAATTTGGAAATTCGATTTTACAGGACAGCCTCGACTTGATTTCGAATGTCGCCGTATTGTTGTTCGTTTGAGCTATTTTTCGTTGTTGACGCATGGAACTGCTTGTTGATGCTTGTATGTCGAGTAATTGCTGATTGGTTGCCGTTATTATCGTCGTTTGTCCATAACTTAGGCAATTTTTCACTTCCGTGGATAGTTGAGGTAGAATTCCCCGTTTGGACATAGTGCCCCCGTGTCTTTGTGTAGAAGCTTTTGATCGGTATGCATAATTTTTCCTCTTGGCGGGTTTTTTGGTTGACGGGGATTGCCAAATAGTTTTAGGCATAGTCACTTGTCGTTTTGACGCCTTAGAGAAATATTTCCCTTAAGCGTTGCCGCGTTTGATCCTTGCGGTTTGTCACGTTAATCCCACCGTTTGCATGATAGCTTCTTAAGACGTTAGTCCATTTCATTGTACGTATCAACTTTACTACGCGCGTGGACCTTGGCTGCGTGCGTTGACTTTCTGATACGCGAGTTGACTTTTGATACGCGCGTTGACTTTTGCTACGCGCGTTGACTTTTGATACGCGCGTTGACTTTTGATACGCGCGTTGACTTTTGATACGCGCGTTGACTTTCGCTATGCGCGTTGACTTTCGCTATGCGCGTTGACTTTCGCTACGCGCGTTGACTTTTGATACGCGCGTTGACTTTTGATATGCGCGTTGACTTTTGATACGCGCGTTGACTTTTGATACGCGCGTTGACTTTCGCTATGCGTGTTGGCTTTTGCTTGTTTCTTGCAGATTGTGGGATCACAGTAATTTCTTGCGGAGCTTCCTTCCCTTTGATCGTATTGATACAATGAGTAAGTCCACCACTCCTCTATCACAGACTCCCTTTAATTCTGATATAGAGGATGATTTGGAAGTAGACCCGGCTTTGCCAGTAGATAGTGTTTTAGACACCGATGAGGGTGTAGCTGCTGGACCTTTTGTTGGGGCATCTCCTGCTGGAGAGACTGAGGCGTTGGTTAGGTATTATACTAACCGCTTGGATAGATCCCTATTCACCTTGTATGCGAGTGCTTCCGGACTCGACGCTTGTACCGAGGCTTTTTACCCCTTTGAGATACTCCCTGATAGCAGTTTAAGAGATGCTACTCCTCCGCCTGTAGATTTATCCGTTGTGTACACATCTCACGTTAGAGAGGGTTTGCGGTTTCCCTACTGTTCTGACTTGGTTGAGCTCTGTAGCGGTTATGGGATTTCTCCTTTGGATCTTGCACCCAACGGGATTCGAGTATGGACTTGTTTCAGAGTGTTGCTTCACAAGCAGTCCTGGCGTTATTCCCGTACCCTCTTTCGCTGCTTCTACCAGCTTAAGAGTTCGGACTCAGCGGGATTGTGCGGTGTGAAAGTTCGTTGGCCGAACTTGCAGAGCGATGGTTTTGAGGAACTTGGTCTTGGGGAAGCCAAGTGGGATCCTAGTTACCGATTAGTTGCTACCGCGGATCGGTCTGCCGACCATTGGAGGCATCATTACTTTTTTGTTCATGATGCGGGGACGACTTGGGATATCGAGTATGTTCGGAAATTTGATCCTGCGCCTGCTTTTCGGGAACTCTCCTTGTCGGATAAGGAAGTGATAAAATAGATATATCACTGTCAACAATCGCGCGGCTTTAATTGCTCATTGCGTGCATCCGATCAGGAATTGATTGATGCTGGGATCCATGTGCTCCCTTCTGCAACTTCGGTATGTTGATTATTTTTATAACTTTTTACCGTGTTGCACTGTAGGTTGATTTGATGGAAAAAGCTCGTCTTTGCAGACGGCGGCCGCTCGCAAGATTGCTTCTAGCGGGAGGATCGTTCCCCCATTTGCTTCTGGAGCACTGGCGGCTTCTGGACGCAGCAAAGGTAGATAGTTTTAAAAGAACAATCTTCTATTTTCTTGGTTGGGTTGTAACTTTGCATGCTACTTGCATGTCGTACGACGCTTGTTACTGACCGCGTTGTTGTTGTTCCTGACTCTTCCAAACGGTCCACCACTGGGGCGCGTTCTTCGAGCAGTTCAAAGCGTCCGAAGACTACTGTGACCGTTCCTACTCCTTCCTGTCATAAAGGGAAGGAAGTTGACGGTTGCGAGGATGCGTTGTCTGCCCCCCGCTCGAAGGAGCGGTCCGAGGTGGAACGTTCTCTTCTTTCTGGTATAAGCTGGACACTTGATTCTGTGCCTTTATACAGTTTGTTTTTGGCTTTTGAATAACGCTGCTTGGTTTACATGTAGCGATCCCGCTACTTGGACGTGCGGATTTGCTTCGTCCTTTGGATGGTGATATTTCAGATGGTAAGTGGATGCCATACGTGGCAGGAGATCTTACTTTTCCCAAGAACTCCCAGCTGAGCATGCCTGAAGTTGGCGTGCGTGTTCTTCATCGATCCATTCTTCCTGGTGATCGAGTTGTTCGACCCTCGAGTGACGAGGAGGCACGAACTTTTGTTGAGAGATCGTTGTCTGGATTCACTCCAGTGAGTATCTTTTTCCACTTTGCTATGTTCGTTGTTCCCGAACATGTATGCTTATTGTCTCCTTGTTTTCAGGTTGTTTCTGATATGGTGCACATGGCCTCTTTCATGTTGGAGCTTGTCCAGGAGAGGCGTGCCATTGCTGACAAAGCTGCCACTTTGTCCAAGGAGCTTGAGGAAGCTAAGGACGAAGTGCGCCGTCTTTCGCTGAAGAAGACGGATTTTGATGCTCGTGATGATTCTGATCATGCCAGCCTTGTTCAGCTTGAATCTGAGAATGCCGCCATTGAGAAGGCAATTTCTGATAACGCAGGCAAGCACAAGGCTGCCTGCCGGAAAGTGCACGAGGCAGAAATGAAGGCTGGCATTGAAGAGGGACTTAGCAAGTTCCCTTCTACTCCTGGATTTGATAGCGCAGTTACTGCTGTTGCTACAGCGAAGGCCACTCCTATGCTCAGCGAGTTTGCTGAGGACTTTATTCGTAGAGTGAGTATTCTTGCTCCTGGCTTTCGTTTTGACAAGTTAGGGCCATATGCGGAGTCTGCTGTTGGGCAAGTTGCCGAGCTTCGTCGCTTAGATACTGCAACATCTGAGTTTGCATTTTTGTTTGGAGAAGATGGTGGCGGCACTAATGTGCAACTTTTGCTTGTTCCGCCCAGTCTTGTCAGGGATGATGGACTCCTTTGATTTGTGTCATCTTTTCGATATGTTGAACTCGTTTATGAGCCCGTTTGCCCCCCGGCTTCTATGTTTAGAAACTTATTGGAGTTGTTGTTTGATTGTTGCTTGTGATTTGTTCGTTTTGAACTACGTCGTATGAACCTGTTTTATACACAGCAGTTTGCATGATAACTTGTTAGTAGTATTTCATACCGTTATCGCTTACTGTGTTCACTGAACGTGGATGACTAGTAGTGTAAACGTAGTCCCCGCAATCGTGACCGATAGCCACTTTTGATTCAAGATTGTTTGTACGATGCGTTATGCATGTTGTACGTCTTCCTGCATAGCTTGACACTATATCCGTCGAAACTCGTTAAGTGATTCGCGTATAGCGACTTAACAAGTAGTATGTTTGAAATGTGTTATCTTGGCTTGAGCAAGATACTAGTTTATACCGTCTCTTAGTTCCACTCTAAGGCGATGTTGTACAAGACTCTACTTGTAAATTTTATGAGTTTTAAACAGGGTGCGCACCTGCCAGCGTGTATCAACCCGCGTTGGGGAAGCTTACGTAAACACTTTTTGGGTTTTGAAAGAGAGTTTTGTGAATCCTAAAAAGGTTGTTTGATAAAATGTTTGAAAAGGTGTTTGATATATAAAATTTTTATAAAGTATTTGGCAAAATATTTTGTAAAAATATTTGTGATACATGATACATGCGTCCAGGGACCATGTAGCACTTTTGAGAGTATGAATTGTGATGCATGTTTTCTGCGTCCAGGAACCACGCATCACGGTTTTGAAAATCTGTAGTACGGAATTGTCGTCTAGTAAGAGGACTTCCGCTGTATAGAGTGAACCCTAACCAGGAATTCGTAATATGAGATTGTCGTCTAAACAGAGGACATCTGTTATGAAGAGTGAACCCTTACCAAGAATTCGTAATATGGGATTGTCGTCTAAACAGAGGACATCCGCTATGAAGAGTGAACCCTTACCAGGAATTCGTAGCATGGGATTGTCATCTAAACAGAGGACATCCGCTATGAAGAGTGAACCCTTACCAGGAATTCGTAACATGGGATTGTCGTCTAAACAGAGGCCATCCGCTATGAAGAGTGAACCCTTACCAGGAATTCGTAATATGGGATTGTCGTCTAAACAGAGGACATCCGCTATGAAGAGTGAACCCTTACCAGAAATTCGTAATATGGGATTGTCGTCTAAACAGAGGACATCCGCTATGAAGAGTGAACCCTTACCAGGAATTCGAAGTATGGGATTGTCGTCTAAACAGAGGACATCCGCCATTTATGGGGTGATTAGTCCCGTTATCGTATTTGCTCATCCTGTTCTGAATCCAGGGAATGGCTATGAACATGAGGATTTGCCTCTAAAAAGAGATGTCATAGTATGTTGTTTTCTAGAAGTAAACATGCCCCCTTTGATAGCAGGTCTTGGTGTTAATCCAAGATATTGCTTGTAGGTGACGGCTCTTTGAATAGTCGTCCCTTTGAGTAGAGAATTGCTATAAGTTCCTTTTTTGTAGATGTCGATTTTTGAATGGAGAAATAAACTCCTTGTTGGTGTAGGTATGCAAATATCGTCCATTATGTGTATTTGCAATATGCTGTCTTTGAAAGTATCTTGGGCTTAACTCCAAGTGTTTGATTCTATGATGATGCCTTTTTATGTGGTCATCTATATGGGTAAATTGTTGTTGATGATAAACGTTGTCATAACGCATGATAGATCTTGCACGTGTCATAATTTCTTGGATTATTCATGTAGATACTAAGCGCGTAGTTTAGTTGCTTCGCGTTTAATCCAAAAAATAGCGTGCAAGAGATAGATGTGTACCTACAAATGTAGATTGACTTTATTAGATACTTGCGCGTATTTACATTGATTATACTAGAAATACTAGGAATGCGCAAAGTAATCTAAAAGATAGTTGTTTCTCCCGTTTCATTATGGCTGGTTTGATGACGATGTCGCGGAGTCGGTTGCAACAAATCGCCTTAGTGCACCTAGCGTGATGCATTCTTCAATTTCCCACCTTAATGGTAGACACATGTTTGTGTTGTGCCCCCAAGTTTTGTGGTACTTGCACCATTCTCTGATGTTGTTGCCCAAGAAAGCTGTCTTCGGGACAAGTGGACTTGGGAGCTTGTTTTCCAGTAGGTTGACGTAAATGTCTTCAGCAACCGTGTTTAGCGGTGTGAAGATGTTGTCGATATCAATGCTTGCGTCTTCCTGCTTGTTCATTTTTGCTCGAACTCCTTTGTCCTAACTGAGGGGTGTACCCCACCTCAATTCTTGTTCGCATAAGACTGCTGTCTCAAGCTTATCCTTTAGATCTGCCATGGTTTTTTTTGTTTGCCATCCATGAGTTCGTCCAAAGAGAACGAATGATTTGGCGTTCATGTTTGCATCGAACACACTTATCACTTCTTCTCTTGTTGCTTTCGCTGTTGAGGCGTTGGAGGCGAATTTGATGAAGTATTCCATGATTGGCTCGTCTTCTCCCTGCTTATCGAGCCATATCTAGTGCCATGGCGAGAACTGGATGCTTTCTTGTGGGTTCCAAACTGTAACAGCTTGTTCCACCAGTTGCTTCTTTCTTTCATCAACAACTTTCTGCCTCTTGAAGGAATTTATCATGGCCACATGGAATTGGTGCTTTGCTCTCAAGGCATTGACGTAACAACGTCTTGCGGTAATCTGATCGCCTAGCACTTCCCCAATCCCATGTTCCGTAGGGAACTTCATCTTTTGGTGGACGGTGGAGGGCACGATCACATAGGGATTGATCGTTGTTCGTCCAAAGATTCCGTTGTAGGCTCCGAGAGATTCTACAACTACAAAAGTGACGTTGATATGTAATGCTTTCCACCCCTGACCAAGGATGACAGGAAGTGTGATTGTACCCAGGGGTTGTGTAGCTGCTCCAGCGAAGCTGACTAGTGAGAAGGTTCCTGGGGACAAGTCCTTGACAGATCTTCCCAGTTGCTCTAGGACTCTGACATGTAGAATGTCAGCGGAGCTTCCACCATCGACAAGAATTCTTTTCACATCGTACCCGTCAATGTCCATGGTTATGACTAAAGCGTCATCGTGGGGGTAAACGATATGCTTTAAGTCTTCCCTAGAGAATTGGATGACTGCGTCTTCTTGCTCAGGTTGCTTGCGCTTTCCGTACTTCGGCAGTGTTGCTGCTTGGGATGCATAAATGTCCCGAGCATTAGATACTTTTCCTCCGGCGGCAGGCCCTCCGTGTATGACGTTGATTACACCTCGCTTAGCTGGCGGAGGGTTGTCATTGACCTTCTCTTTTCCCTTGTTTCCTCTTTTTGATGACTCTGGTTGAGCCTCTCTCGAGGGGTTGTTGCCTTGATCGACAAACTGTTTCAATTCGCCTTTGAGGACGAAGTTGTTAATTCGGAAGCGCAGACTGACACAGCTATCGGTCTCGTGGCCGAAGACATCGTGGTTTTCACACCACTTGTCCTTGTCTCTCCCCAGTGGGCCTTTCCTGAAGTTGTTTGGCTCCTTCCACATATTCGAGTCCTTCATTTATCTCAAAATTACAGACAGCGGGGCATTCAAAGGAATGAAGTCGGCAAGTTTTACTTCCTTTGGCTTCTGAAAATCTCCTTCAAAAGGTCTTTTCGGCTGAGGTTGCCAATGTCTTCCTTGTTGACCACTTGAGTGTGGTTTTGGTTGGTTCTGCTTTGGATTATCTTTTGCCTTTGCCGCAGCGATTTTTGCCTTGTTCTGGCTTCTGAACCTTTCGAGGTCTATGTATTCTTTGACTCTTGCGGCTAACTCCTCCATGGATTCCACTGGGCGCTTTGCCATTTTTTCAGCTAGGGCATTGCCTCTTCGTCCGAGGTTTCGAATAAACGCTCGAACAATCTCTCCTTCTGTCAGGTTCCCCTGAATATCAGAGATGTTCTGATTGAAGCGGACGTGGTAGTCGGCAAGAGATTCTTCGTTTTGTTGTTGGACGTCGTCCAGAGCGTTTGCCCCTTTCAACAATGTGCATTCGCCCATGTATCGTTGAATGAATTTGGCCTTCAGGTCCGCCCATGAAATGATGCTTCCGCATGGCAGTGAGAAGAACCAGTGTGCTGCAGTCCCGGCAAGAGTTTGTGAAAACGTCATTGCGAAATGGTGTGGGTTCTTCGTTCTGCCTAACAGAGAGGCCTCGTGCTTTTGCACGTGTTCAACTGGATCTCCTTTTCCACGGTAGAGGTCTCCTCCAATTCGATACAGTGCGTCTGGGACACGATTGTTCACCAAGTGGTCAGCGAACGGATGTGACGCCCTTTCTTCAAGAGCGTGCATACCCTTCATTTTTGCTTCCTTCATCTTCTTCTCCACCATTTCTTCTAACATCTCGGCGGTAAACCCTTTTACCGGTTCAGCATAACCTGTTGAAGGATTTTGCCGACCATTTGTGGTAGATGTCAGATTGATCCCTGCTTGTGGCCTGAAAAGGATCATCTCTCGTTGGCTGCTGTGGGTGGTAGAATGGGGGCTGTCTTTTGTTCCTCCAATGATGGGCTCCTTGGAAAGGAGTGTATGACCGTGCAGGTTCATATCTTGCGTGTTGGTTCCCGCCCTGGAAAGGATTGCCGTAGCGAGTAGTGTCTTGCGACATCTCTCTTGCTGGCGCAGCATACTGTTGGTTGGCCGGAGGTGGCTGAGCCGCATATCCTTGGTTTTTTAGAGACTCGCGGAATGCGAGTAACTCTTCCAGCGCAGCTATCATCGCTGGAGTAACGGTGGGCATCGGGTTTGCCCCCGTTCTTTGTTCGCCTTGCGGCATTTCTGCTTGGGATTCATCTTCGTGCATCTCTGGCTCGAAACCTGGCGGAGGTGCGTGATGTTTGTCCCTTGGCTCTCTGTGCTGTGCGTTGGGCACGTTATCAGTCGGTATGGATGAAGCTACGGAAGTAGCTCTTGGGATGTGGGAGGGTCCCGACTGGCTCCCAGCTGGAGTTTGGCCTCCTTTTCTTTTGTTTGCCGGGGATTTCCTGGGACGCCAGGCCTTTTCCTTGGGTTTTTCACCTCTTCGGGAGGGTTGTGATCACTCGTCATGATTTTGCGGTACGGTAGCTTCTTGTTCGAATCACGTAGACGGCGCCAATGTTGCGTCCGGGATGAGCTAGGTCGTGAGGACGCGTCTGTTCGCGTGGTTGCGCGGGCTTTTGGGCTGTAACCCTTCGTCGGGAAGAGGTTGGGCCACTGGCGAGTGTTCGGTTGACTCCCGTGAAGGTCTGTGTCTCGGTACGGCTGTGTCTCAAGAGGCGGTGGTCTGTGCACAAATGCGGATGTCTGGGCGACGATTCCTGCACAAAGGACCAATGCTAGCACGGAGAGGGGGGGTGGTGCTAGCGGAGCCCTCTCCGAAGCTTAAGTCACTATAGGGGTAAAAGAGTAATTTCTAGAGAGAGAACATTTCTAGAGAGAAGTCAGAGCTCAAAATACCAAAGTTGGGCAAATGAGAGGATGTGTGAAAATGGGTGGCCAAGGCCTCCTATTTATAGGCTTCCTTGGGACCGGACCCGGTTTTAAAACGGTTTGTTGACGGTTCAAGAGTATGCGGTAACCGTCATCCATATTGGTAATGCGCGAACTTGACTTCTCTACACGTAACGGTAATCGCGGATACGGTAGTCGCACGATACCCGTAAAGCAATCCGGACCTCGTCGAATTTGGGCAATTCGGTGAGGTCCGGATTGCCGCGCAACCCGGGCCTCCGGATTGCAAGCAACCCGGACGTCCGGGTTGCAATGCAATCCGGAGGTCCGGTCCGGACGCGTGTAAATGCGTTTCCGAACCGTTTTGACTCCTTGGGATACGTTTTCAAACCGAGATGTAATTTTGACGTGTTTACGAGGCCCGAAACGTAAATACAAACCCGAATTGGACCTATATCCATCACTCCTCATTCACTTCATCATCGTCATCATAATCATCATAAACGGGATTATCAAAAGTAACAGAATCTACCTCGACATCATCATAAATAGGATTATCAAAGGGTTCACATCTGAGGTGTTCTCGTCATCCTCCTCAGATTCGAACTCATCCTCTTGAAAATCATATTGACGTTGTTGTTCTTCGATTTTCTGTTCCATGAACTGACGTAGTCATTCTCCGTTCTGTCGTATTTCTTCGAGCAAACGCCGCAGTTCGTTCTTCTCAGCAGCTGTTATAAGTCTTCGGGGTGGCATCGCGCAGGACCGAATGGCTATGATACAAATCTGATGCAGCGTGATGGGGATAGATGAGAAAAAAAACTCGTTGATTCGAAAGGGAATGCGAGAATTTGATGGATAGAGGCGCAATAACTCGTTGATTCAGAAGAATGCCGAAGAATTGACGCGGGGTTGAGGAAAACCTCAATTTTTTTTCATATATCAATAAACTGAATACAAACGACGGCTAATAGAGTCTTAAATAAAAAAACAAAAAACCCTAACCCTATTAAAATTCCTTAATTAACACTAAAGTACCAAACAAAATCGACAAATTATAAAAAGACCGACAGAAACATAAAACTGCAATTTCGGCCCCCTAAACGAAGGAATTTGGCCAAAAAACTTCAAACCCCATAGTTTACTATTAGTCTTACTCGGGTCGCCGTTTCTGCATGAAATACAGTACTCGCACGCCAAAATCCGACACTTCAAGATCTCCCACATCAATATTATAACACAAGTTTTCATATGAATATAATCTCTAACAAAATACGGGTCAATGACTAGTACTAATAATAATTGTGTATCTTAACTATTGTAAGATGGTGTAACGATTCAATGTTTCATATCTTGTGTTAGGCCTCAGATTCTCTAGAAAAAAAAAAAAAAGGAAAAAAAAAAGAGAAAAAGTTTAATGGAATAACATTGAAAAGTACAAAAATGACTAGGGGGTAGGGTAAATACCAAATAGCTACTTGGATTTTTATTAAAAGTGTAACTAGTAGCTAAACTTTTTTTTGGAGTAAATAGCTGGTTGAACTTTCAGGCAAGTAGCAATTAAGCAGTTTTGTTAATTTGTTTTGTTAAAAATTAACGAAATTCGTCATGCTAGAAGCATGCGATGATGCATAACCAACAAAATTATACACGTCATATAGCCTCATAAATAGAGAACTATTTATTCGAGTATTTCAGAAACTGAATTCGAATATGGCAGAGCAAATTGATTCGGATAAAACATGGTTAAAGTTTTTCGGTAAAAAAATGGGCATTTTATAAAACAAAAATGGTGCAAATATATAATGATCATAAAATATGTTGTAACCAATTTTAGCCGCTCACGTACTATTCACTTGAGAAAGTGCTTAAGTTTGTTTAACTTACAAAATTAACAGAGGTACATAATTGTTACGTACTTCAGAAAAGCTCAAATACTTCTTAAAAAAAATTAGTCAATTATTTGAATTTAAAAAAGAAAAAGGTCAACTAACTATTTGGTATTTAACCTTTTTAAGGATAAAGTGACTATTTAATAGGGGTGTGTATATATGAGTTGTGTGTCTGTATTAAGTGGATTCTCATTAGGTGTAATGATGGATGAGAAGAGTTTAGGCGGGGTGACAGCAGATAGTGGGGATGCAGTGGTGAAAGACGGTGAAAGTTCAAAACTAAAAGGGGGATGGAGCTCAGCCATCTTCATAATCTGTAAGCTGGTTAGCTAGCTAGATTCCTTGTGTGTAGCCTAGAATGAATGAATGAATGGTTAATTGGATGGGATGCAGTTGTTGAGGTGGCAGAGCGGTTTGCTTACTATGGTTTGGCAGGAAACCTAATAACATACCTAATGAAAGAAATGGGACAGCCGATGGGTACCGCTGCTCAGAACGTAAATATCTGGGTTGGTGTCTCCGCTTTATTTCCCATCGCCGGAGCATTCATCGCTGATGCTTACTTGGGCCGCTTCCTCACTATCCTCATTTCCTCTATCATCTACTTTTTGGTGCGTATTTAATTATTATTATTATCTACATTTATTTAATTTATTATTTAATAATATAATTCCCCGGTGGTGTTGTTATACTTATAGGGCATGCTTCTTTTGACATTTTCGGTGTCATCCGCTATCCCTGCTAATCATAAAAATGAGAAGAAGGTGATGTTCTTCACGGCGTTATACATATTAGCAATAGGAGAAGGGGGTCACAAGCCGTGCGTTCAGACATTTGCAGCCGACCAGTTCGACGACGATTTGCCGCAACACAAGATCGCCAAGAGCTCCTTCTTTAACTGGTGGTACTTTGGTGTTGCTACCGCTGCCACCGCTAGTGTCTTTTTTGTCATTTATCTCCAGGTATCCCATCCATCCTTAAATTAATTTGATTTATTATTATTATTATTATTATTATTATTATTATGCTGACTGACTGACTGACTGAATCTAGAGTAATTAAAACTGGCTCCACCTATTAAGGGAACATATGAATCATATAAAAATAACCAAAACTGTAGTCTCATACTTAAATAATAATAATATTATTTGGTAATGGATTTCTTTTTTTTTTTTTTTTTTTGGGCCATAAATATGGTAATGAAATCTTACTCGGTCGTTTACCTTTTGAAGAATTAATGATTGGTTTTAGGTTTAAACCAAATCAACTTCGAAAGGTTTCACTTTTCAGTTAAAGAATTAATCTGGTGTAGGCGGTTTCTCGACTTAATAAACCATGTAATATAGTGTCAGGATTCAATTCTTAATAGTAACTGTGAGATTAAAAAAAATATTTATAACCATCACTTTTTTATTAGGGATAACTTGATATAAGTGAAAATTAGTATAAATGTCGAGCAAGCACGCTATTGATGCTGACCTCCAGATGAGATTCCTTTTAGATCCAACCCGCAGGTAAAAAAAAAAACTTTGAGCACTTACTCAAGACTTTGATTTTTAAAGTTCACCACCACATGAACATTCAATTGATAGACCAATTTGTTACCTACATATCTGTTACAATCAAATTAAAAAAAAAAATCACTACACTTACTTTATCTAATTACAAATTTTTATTTATACTTTAAATATTTGGCTACCTGAATTTTCAATTGCATACCAAATTATTAGGATCGTTATTTGTGACAAAATAGACAAGAAAATGAGCCGGTTTGGAATCCGTTTTAATTGGATGTTCCAATAAATCGGCACAGAACTGGTTTTAGTTTATCTCCCTTTTCTTTAACTGAAAAGTGAAACCGTACCAATAGGTTATGTAAATCTGACCATTTGTAAAAATAACAACACAAAAAAGTCCAATAAAATTAAAACTAATTCCATAACAACACAAAAATAGTCCATCAAAATTCAAATCAAATCCATAACTTCTCCCGTAGTTGACAAACACAAAACACAAATCCATAGCGACCAAACCATAACACGAAACTAGTTAATCTTGATTCTTCTTATACATGCACTTGAACAACACACATCCTCATTTCAATGAAGACATCTCTACTCTCTAGAGACATGAAATAACATGTGAAGTTTAATAAAGATTCTCTTGAAGAAAGTCTGCAATAAGATAATTTACAAATAAGTGCAAGTAAAAAAGCGTGTGAACGGAGAGTGGGCAGAAGGGTTAGATGAAAATACATGTAATTGTGCAATTTTAAAGCATTTTAAAAATCTCTAGTACTGGCAAAAAAACATTTTAAAAGTCTAATACATACCAAGATCAAGTTCTTCAAGCTCTTGAAAACTATAGGGTGAAGAACCTATGAAAGGTCTGAACTATCACCCATGTTAACGGGAGAGGTCTGAAATTTAAAAAGTTAATAACAGACGTCTGAAATTTCTGTTTTGTTGATAACAGTGGTCTCCGTTAGTTTTTTCCGTTAAAACTAACGGAAGTTGGTCACATGCTTGGCATGTGACCAGAAAAAAAAATTCCAAAAATGCCCTTCTATCAAGTGTGCCTCTCACATGCATGGAGTGAAAAGACCAAAATGCCCTTGAAGCCACCACGGTACTCCGACGACCACCAATCGTACTCCGGCGACCACCACCGTACTCCGGTGACCACCACCGTACTCCGGCGACCACCACCAGGGCTTCGATTGGGCCAAAATCGGAGCCACCGGCCCTGATTGGGCTCCGATTGAGCTCCGATCGGAGCCACCGGCCCCGATCGGAGCTTTGTGGCTCTGGTCGGAGCGACAGAGCTCCGGTCGGAGCTTTTTTGGCTCCGATCGGAGCTTTTTTGGCCCCGATCGGAGCTTTTTGGCATGTTAGATAACATGTTAGATGAAAAGCCCATTATCCATTCTTTGAGTACAAATAAGAGCTAGAACTCAAACACTACTTATTTAGCAGTTCCTCTTCCTCTTGTGCTGAAAGACAACTTTCAGAAGTTATAGTCAAAACTGACATTACTAGCAAGTCTTTTGCCATTGCAGCACGTGTTGGGAACCTAGATGAGTTTTCTTTCCATCAATTCATGATATTTCGGTCTGGCTTACTTGCATCATATAAATCTCGTCCTCCATCAAGTACTTACTCAGTTCAACTACTGGATTATCTTGCTCAATATTCCATGATGCATTCCAGAATATTGCATTAATATCAAACGAGGAATCTGGAACACTTAAAGTACTCGACGTAGGTGTCCTACTGGTGATGAGCCTCATTGTCATCCCCTTATACTTGTCAAATACTGATTTATAGATTCAGACACAAGCCACATCAACTCAGTATTTTGGTTATAAAGAACAAAGCAATCATCAATAATATATTAATTTTTTTCGAATCACCATATTTGTTGAACTTCTTCATTTTTATTTTTATTATTGCTATGGCCTTAATCATCCAACTGTATTCAAACAATAGTTAACCAAACATCCCAATTTTTGCAACTAATGTTAAGTAGTAATTCAAAGTGCTATATTTAATGAACGAGGATGATCGTAATTATAAAGTTCCTGAGAAAAGTAAAAATATCATGTGCATACTTCTAATCTTCTTCAGTAGGAACTTCCAATATTTTGTTGAGTTCCACAACGAAATTCCTATCCTCGATTTTCTAGTTGATGAAATGTTTTTTTTATATATATTCGATAGCTGCCTCTAACATAAAAGAGGTAGAGTTCCACCGAGTCACTTGTATGCTTACTAATCTGGATTTAACTTAATATCTTCTTTGGCAATTTTCAATCATTATCAACAAAATGTGCAGACACAAATATCTAAAATCCTATATCCTATATGCAGTATTTCATGAAATGCGTCTAAATCCAAGAATTATTTATAATAGAATTACTTAACTGAGATACCATATAATTAGATACCATATGAACGATCTCGACAAACCCCTTATATAGCTTCTTCCATTTCTCGGAAAAGATAAATATGACCGGCAGTTGTTCGAATGTATATACAAAGAATTTCTTTTAGTTAAACTTCTTACTATTAGATAGTGCACATAAAAATCATGATAGGTACCCAGTGATTCATAATGAATTTCAATGAGAACATCTCTTAACACAATAACACGTTGATTTAGTCGCCACCGGAGCCACAAAAGACTATCTAAATTGATTATTTTATGTCGATAAGCTTCAATTGCATCTTAAGAATTAGAAAATAAAGGCTTTTTTTTTCAATTTATTTTAAAAGTTCTTTTATTTTGGTAGTTTCCGCAATTCCATGGATTATACATATTTGTACAAAAGCCTCGGTGGGTGGGTCATGGACTTGCACATGTCATTTAACGGCAAAAACTAACGGATGTACTAAAAGTATACTTTCTTAAAACGTTTGGTACCAAAAGTAGACGAAAAAAACATATGATACTAAAAACATATTTTGGTCAAACATATAGTACTAAAAATAACTTTATAACCCTTAAAAGTACAAGGAACACATATATTTTAAAGTAGTGAATCGGTATAAATAAACATGGGCACCTCTTCATGGTTGAGGACAATCATTGGCAAATATGTATGTACTAGAAATTTTTGCTAGTGCATCGCGTGAAACAATATATATTATTTATATTCATTGATGATTTAGAACAAATACAGCTAATTTAAAGAATATAACTCACAATAACAAATATTTTAAACAGACAGAAAATAAAACTAGTTATTGAAGTAATGTTGGATTGTGCTTGTAAAAATTATTCTTGAGAATATATAGTATTATTATTATTTATATATACTTATAATCAAAGTGAAAAATATGACTCGAATTACATAGGATTCGGTTAAAAGCTTATGGCGGGAGAGGTTAGTGAACACACCGTTCTAAAGAAGCAATTATAGGATAAGGATTTAGGAGGAGAGAGTAACACTGATGTCACATAACCGTGAGGGCATTACAAAGGCGATCGAGGATATATATATCCTCCAAACAAAGAGTCTTTTTTGGGTTATATATATGGAGTGAATGTGTTTGGAAAGGCACAATTGTTTAGGGTTAACAACGTATGGGAAGAACAATTGGCATACAACTTTTAGAAAATAATTAATAAAACGGTTATAATTGAAAAGATGTGAGTTGGGGGCCCTCTTAATTATATTTATTAGTTAATAACAAATTAATCATGATAACTATGATTAAGATTTGCAAGGGTGCAACGACAGATTAAGAAAATCTAAAAATAACAAGGATGAATAGGATTTGTCATGAATTTCACCCATTGCTCTCAAGAAACACGACGTGAAGAAGCAACCATATTATTTAATTCTTAACATTTGTTTTTGCGAATAATAATATATATGTAATTCTTTATTGAAATATAATTTAATTAGGACAATGTGGGTTGGACATGGGGATCAGCAGTTCTAGCATTGAGCGTGGCCATTTCGTTGGTGGTGTTTTTGATGGGTTTCAAAAGGTACCGGAGTTTTGGTCCTATTGGGAGCCCATACACCCGGGTGCTCCAGGTCCTGGTGGCAGCCACTAGGAAGCGCCACATCACCAACCATGGTAATATTTTTTATTGCGACGACAACGACTCTGACAAAGGGCCACTTGCACGTACTGATCGCTTCAGGTACACACATATATATATTATTTAGTTAAAAGTAAGTATTATGAATAAATAAGATGCCGAATAAATGTCATTATGCAGATTCTTGGACAAAGCAACGATGGTTGACAGCGTGGATAGTGTAAGAAGAAACCCATGGCGGTTGTGCTCAGTAAATCAAGTTGAAGAAGTGAAGCTGGTTTTGGGTCTTATTCCAGTATGGTTGTCATGCTTGATGTTCACTGCAGTTCAAGCTCAATCCCATACATTTTTCACCAAACAAGGATCCACCATGATTCGCTCCATTGGCTCCAAATTTGAAATACCCCCAGCTTCCTTTCAGGGGTTTCAAGGACTCACCATCTTAGCTGCATCCATAGCCTATGATCGACTCTTTGTCCCAGTAATGCGTAACTTCACTGGCCACCCTTCAGGCATAACAATCCTCCAAAGGATCGGCTTCGGCCTGCTCTTGTCTATACTTACTATGGTTGTGGCAGGCTTTGTTGAGACGGCAAGGGTTAAGATTGCGGTTGGTGGTGGGATGATGCACATCTGGTGGTTGCTCCCCCAATACATCATTTGTGGAATATCTGATTTGTTTGTTGTGGTTGGGCTGCAAGAGTTGTTCTATGACAACGTTCCTGAGCCGATGAGGAGCATGGGAGCTGCAGCCCATATTAGCGTAATTGGAGTTGGGAGCTTCATCAGCACCGCTATTATCGCAATTCTGCAACACATCACATCAAGGACGACTGGCCACAAATGGTTAGATGGTACTAACATCAACACTGCAAATCTCAACTACTTCTATTGGGTTTTGGCGGGGATGAGTGCCTTCAACTTGTGTATTTATCTCTACATCGCAATGCGCTTTCAGTACAAAAAGGTACTAGTTATTAGGGGTGGGGTGGGTGGGTGCAGCATTCCGTGATCATTAATCATGTATGCCCGCCCCAGATATATATTATATGTAAAAGCTTCTTCAGTCTTAAGCTATATAGCTCTCGCTTTAATAAAAAAAATAAAAAGGTGACCCATTGCAAACTCAAAAATAAAAAGGTGACCCATTGCAAACCCAAACTCAAACGGTTGGGTGGTTAAGCTGCATTGAACCTGTTCTATTTGCTTAGTTTGCGGATCTTATTGTAATTCCTTATTTGTTGTTTTATCTTTTTGTGGTGACTAAAAGTTTCTTCATTGTAAACTTAGGGTTGAACCTAGGCACTTTGTGCTCTATGTGGTTGAATTGACTCTTCCCACTGTATTTACTATGAAAATGTTCACATTCTCATTTATCATTTCATTCACAATTGTTGCTCCCTCAATTCTCCCACTCGAAGTAAGTGGGACCTGATAATCCTCGTTTTGTTCAAGTTCTGTTAAGACTTCATTCGTGTTGATATCACCAAGCTTAGGAAATTCATCCTCAATAAACGTAACGTTCCTGGACTCATGTTCGACCACACCACCGTTTTCTCGAGTCGCCACGTATCCCTTAGAGTTTTCCAAGTATCTTATGTAGATACTTGTCAATCCTCTAGGTCCCAACTTGTCATATCGGCTGTCGTTCTGATGCGTGTATGCTGCGCAACCCCAAGGTTGCAGCCTGGTAAAATCCACCTCTTTACTATTTCACAACTCATATGGTGTCGTGTTCACTGATTTTGTAGGTACACAGATTACTACACGAGTAGCAGTCAACAACGCATCACCCTTAAAGGAGATCAGAAGTTGATCTTGCGACATCATGGTTCTTACCATGTCCTTATGTACGATTTCGTCGCTCCGCCAAACTGATCTGTTGTGGCGTATAAGGGTTCTTCGTTTGACTGAAAATGCCCCTTTTATTACATAATTTATAAAACACATTCGAGAGGTATTCACCACCTTTGTCAGTGCGCAAGGTTTTCACCTAACGGTCTAGCTGATTCTCTATGAGATTGACATAGCTCTTAAAGCACTCAATGACCTCGGATTTACGAGTAATCAGATGAGTAAAACCATAACGGGTAAAGTCATCAGTGAAAGTTAATTTGGGCTTCAAAATCATACATCTATCCATTAAATTTTGTATTTCGAATCGATGTGTTCCGATTTTACACGGAATCTATGAGTTGCGCGCGCCACACTTGGGATTTGTTGGCATATGGATATTGGGCCGCCCTTTCTCATAGCAATGTCGACCGAAACTTGTATAATGGTGGGGTGGGTTTTACCCCACTTCATTTTATAAATAGGGAGTCACAGAGTTTAATTATAGGTTAATCACTTTCTTCCTTTGTGGTGAGACAAAAAGAAAACCCTCCTCCCTTCACTCTAAGTTCCGGCCGAACCACCCCTAAGCCTAGGAGGTGCCAAATTACTTCGAGCAAATTACTCCGGAGATCCATCCCTGCTAAAGAATCGAAAAGAGGTTTTGCTGTGGAGATCAATCTGCGTAGGTATTCTTTAACCATAATCCTTACAGGAACTGTCAGGCGGATCGAGAAGTCCCCTGAAAGATCTTGGGTCTACGGAAAGCATTGTAGGTATATGCCTTATATTCCGTTGCGTAATCTGTTTACATAGCATGTACTGTTGAGATCGTTTCCACTTGGGATATCTCGAACTGCTTTTCAGGGGCCTCGATCCTCGATCCACGAACTAACTTTGGCTCCCACCTCGATCCTCAAACTGACTTTGATCTCTGTCTCTGCCTTCTAAACGCTGGGTCCTGCAGAACGGGCGATAACCAGCATGGAGGGTGGGTGGTGATGGCTGTGCCCTCTCTGATGCTAAAGTCGGTATTTTAGAGAGAGAAAGTTCTAGAGATAGGTCTGAGCACAAATAGCCAATTCTCCAGAGTTTCGAGTTAACTTGTAAAATGGGAGGTCTAGGTCCCTATTTATAGGAAACCCAAGAACCGTACCCGGTTTAATGACGGTTTACAGGAAAACGCTTACCGACATCGAGGTTGGCTATGTGCGCACTGACTTTTCATACTTAGAAAAAATAGGTGTATACGCGCAGTACGAGTAGGTAATCCGGACCATGTCAACACCCGACATGGTCCGGATTGCCGGGCAATCGGAGGTCCCCCGGTCCAGGTGCGACGCGCATCCGGACCGTTTTGACCACGGGGTGACTGCGGTAATATCCGTTTTGTGGTTCTAGTGTGTTTGTGAGGTCCGAAACGTAAATACGGACCTGAATTGGACAGATATCCAACACTTGCCCCAGAGTCAAGTAGCGGTTCAAAACCCCTGCTTGACTCTATTTAAGGTGGGATATTCGTCCAATTTAGGTTCGACGCTGACCTCAGGAGTGGCTTGTTTTTCAATCGAATGCGTGGAACACAAATTCGTCCATCTTTATTTTTCCGATGAACGTACATAATATCCTTCCAAGAAGCTCTCATTGTTTGTTGAAGAAAGAGCCTATGGAGGTGTAAATTTGGAGTGGTCACCTTAAGATGCATACAAGGTGTTTGATAAAATGCATTAGGATACTTAGCCTCAAATTGGCCAAAAATTTTCTAAGTGCTGAAAATTTTAGAAAAGTGAAAATGAATTGTTATACTTCCCTTATGCATAGCATTCATTGCCGACATGTTGCTCCATGCCTTTAGCCGTTGTTTTAGCCTGCCCGATGTTGACGATCTGTAGTTGTTTGTACATGGTCGTCAATGGTTGTGTGTTGGTAGTGATGCCTTAGGCAATGTGCGTTGAGCATCATGTGTTGATCATTGGTCCCTGTCTGCAAACATGCTAAAACACTTAGAAAATATTTCAATAATATCTAGTGCTTGTTACCATTGATGTAGTCATATGATTCTTGTCGACCGCCGGCATAGAAACATTTAGAAAATATTTCGTAGTAGTTGATTTTGCCACTTGATGTACGTTGCTAGAAGATGGGACGGCGAGTTCCTTCCGTTGCTAGAAGTGATTCCATCCTTTGTTGAGTTTGTCGGAATTCTCTTGAGGAAACGCCTCGAATGGACGAACTCTCCCCTTGATCTCATGGGTTTGGTGTAGAGTTGGGCGATTCACCCGGGCTTGTTCCGCCTTGACATGAAGGGTTGCGCATGGATCAGATCCTCCCAATTTCTTATGATTTGTGTGGCTTGTGTGACAACAAGGGATTGGGATTGCGACCCCAATCCTCTAAAGAACACTCAAATGATTTCTCCCTCTGAGAGCTCGCCTCCGCTATAGGCTCCTTGGAATCGCCCAAAGTAACTTACCACAGTTTCTGTTGGTCCTTGGAATATACCCTCACTTATCTGTGCCTGACTTCGTCTTGAATTACTCCTTGGTGGTGCCATGACCTTTTGATCACCGTTTCCCGTAGACGGCACCAAATGTTGGGATCAAAATGACGTGGTCTGAAGCTTCTGGTGATGGCTTTCGAGATCTCGTTCGTGACTAGCTCTTTTAGGTGTCTCTGTCGACCTCAAGGGGGACTTAGTTTCCTTTAGATGCTTGTAGTAGGCGAGGACCTGAAAAGGGTGGGGATTGCCCCTTATTCCACTCTGAAGCTTAAGTCAGTAATGTAATTTTAGAGAATACTTGTAAAAGTCGTGCAAATAATGAAAGTGTTCCCTTATTTATAGGGGAAATGTACCGACTTTCTCTGTGGCGGCAGCCTGCTTCTGATTCGCTGCTCAATGGCGGTGATTTGTTTGTGATTGGCTACTAAGTGGCGGTAGAATGTCAGTAGGTGACAAGTAGGTCGCCACCTCACTATTCCTTAGGAGGAAGGTTTCCTTGTGGCGGCTGAAGCAGGTGACAAGTACGTCGCCAGCTGGTGCCCATTTCTTAAGAGGAAAGGTTTTTCTTAATGGAGGCAAGCAGGTTGCCAGCTGGTGCCCCTTTCTTAAGAGGAAAGGATTCTTCTTAGTGCGTGGCCGTCGACTCGCCTCTTTCCTTAAGAGGGAAAGTCTTTTAAGTGAGCAACAGGTCGTCACGTGTTTAGAACTCGCGATGCTTGTCGACTCCTTTTTATGTTGGTGTCGACTATTTGTCTTTGTATTCCCAATCCCAATATGATTAGTCGTTGACTTGACTTTTGAGGGTTCCGACTTCAATGTTGTCGACCTTTGTAAGGTTCTCTCGAATCATATCCAACACCTTGTATGTTTCCGTAGTATTTATCCCTTATAATCCTACATGATTCACCCTAGATGTAATCGTTTCTTTTCCATATTTTAATTCATCGGTTTCATACATGTTCGTCGTTACGATATCATTCAGATTTATGGAGTACTAACAAATAAGTAATCTAAATCGTTCGATCTAGTTACACAATGGATGGGTTACTAATGATAATAGAATGTGTTAATCGTTTCTTTCATCCGACCTCTTTGACCTAGAAAAAATTTGGTTTTATTCCCTATTATCGGATTTTGTTCGGATCGATCCCTTTGACCGGGTCCAAGGATTGATAAGTAAATTGTACTTCGAATCGAATTTCATTCTATCTCAATGACAGTCTCTTTATTAAATAATCTGAAACATAAGCAACCAAAATCATTAATTCAAATGAACAACGAAAGATGAAATGGAAATAATAAGGTCTTGATCATAATGCAACAACAATGAGAGATAAGATAATCGAGAACTCCGAGCCATGCCGAACACCACACTTGGAAAATATTCATGAGTGAATCTCATATGATATATTTTTGAATTAAACCTTTTACAGCTTTATGTACATGACAAACGAGGCATACCCGAGACGCGTTTTATCAATGGTGCTGTGATCCACCAGATTTTTGTTTAGGACCTCTACGGTCCGGTTCTCTCCATAATATACGGAGATCATGGCTGACTTCCCTCGATTTCCTCTGGCTATTTGTGAATGTGGTTCCCATGTTTCCCTGGCTACTCCCCTTGAAGAGACTCGTGGTATACCTAATTGATTCAATCAAGTAAGTGAGTCCTTCATCGTCAGCAAACTATGACAGGGGATACCTTTTCACTATGAGAAAAGTTATCCTCCATGTTGACCTTTCATCCTGAAGGTCTCGACGGCTTTTACACCAGCATCCATGGATAGAAGATCATCATACTCAACCAAGACATTTCATTCTTTAGCGACCTTGCCTCCACCGAAGCGGATGCGAAGGGAACACCAAAGCTGTAATGCACTATAGTTGTGTTTGAAGTCTTCTACAGCCTCTTGAGTCAAGGTTGTAAGAATCACCACAGTCGCTTCAAGATCATCAAAGGACCTCCTCCCTTGTTCAGGAGACGGAATACCACATTCATCCGTTATCGTCCTCTCTGCTCTAGCATCAATACATTGACGGATGCCCTTAGCTTCGAGGAGATACTTAACATAGCTACTCCAAGCATCATAGTTCACACCATGAAGATTGTGAGGAATATAGAATTACACTCCTTCAGCCATTGAAACTAACGCATTTACAAACAATTGCAAAACTCAGGGTGACAATTTAAAACATTTTGAAAAGAATTGCTTACATCGGATATCTATGAGAAAGAAAGCGAAAAATAATGATTCCTTAGTCATCTAGTCTAACCGACCACCGGTAAACCAATTGAAGGGGGCCGTGTAAAGAATTCACACTGCTGACGTTTCTTTTCTAATAGATCAGTCTCATTGAAAACGGTTTACTCGCTACTTTAACCGGAACGGGGAGTTTTTACATACGCTCGATCTTGGCTTTCCCAAGGCCCTTTTAAATGTTTCGAGGATTTCTCATTCAAGTATACATAATTATACTACACTAGCACATTATCGCATGTGGCCATATCCTTAAACTATCATGCATACGAATCATGCGTAGTCTCTCCAAATCAAACATGCATATTTGACGACTGAATATCGTTTTAAAAATATTTGGGGCTGAATTGCAATTCATGCTTACAAAATCATGCGTACTTCTAGACATGGATCCTATCAAGATCACTCAACAAAGCATGTCTATCCTAGTGCGCAACTCATTAATTGACAACAGGGCTCTGCCCCAAATCATGCAATATCCAGATAGGTTGACATAGTCAAGAATCAATCCTAACAAGCATTCATATCAATATATAACAATTGTAATTCAGCCGACAAAATGATTCAGTCTCATAATCATGCATTTTCCGAGATCTATCCCCATATCTGAAACTAGACATGTAAATATATAACCAATTCGCACCGTGTAAGAAATTTCAAAGTTAAAAAAAAAATTGGATTTTAAATTCGACTCGACCCAATTTCAGTTGACCTGAACCGGTCCGGCATAGTCAACCCGGTTCGGCCTGGTCAACCTGGTCCCGGCCTGGTCAACCTGGTCCCTGCCTGGTCAACCCGGTCCGGTTCAGTCAACCCGGTCCAACCAGTCTGGTTCAATTAGGTTTGTTCTGTTCGGTTTTACTCGGATCGGGTCAGTTTGAACCGATTCATTAGCGCAGCTGGTCCGACCAGACCTATTCGGATCGAACCGATTGAGAATTCCTGGTCCATCGACCCGACTCTTTTGAAGCAGTGGAACCTGACCTGAGCCGAACCGGTTCGGATCCCACTGGTTATATGGGTTGGTTGACCCGACCCGGTTGCGCATTTGGTTTCGTCTGAAATCCTAGGGTTTGGCCGAACCACATAATAGATAAGTAGGTTTTAAAATCCATTAAAAACTTAACTTAGCCATAATAGATAATATCTTATATAGATAATTAATGTGTAATATATGTCTATAACTGATTTGATTCTGTATTAGGGATAAAATCTATCGGTAAATATATTTTCTCAATCTTTTAAGGTAACTAATATATCACAAAATATTGTAATATCCCTAAAAAATATGCACAGAATATATCGGTCATGGGAGGCCACCGCCGGAAATTTTGCTCCGTCGTGGAAGGCCACCGCCGCCGGTGGCAAGGCCGTGGCCACCATGGCTAGCCGCGACCAAGCCCCGGCTCGCGCTGTGCTTGGGCTAGGCTAGCCGCGGCCTTTAGGGTTTGGTGGGCAATTTTTAGATCAAAGTTTACCTCGATAAAAAACTAAAGTCCAATTTTGATAAAAATCACCTTTTTATTAAAAAAATCATGAACACCCTACACATGCTCTGTTACCACTATTGGATTCTAGGGTAGAAATAATACGGATTAAACCTTCGGTACATGCTAGGTAAGTAATTACGCAGCGGAAAGGGTGCACATACCTATTACGCGATTCGTAGCCCAGGACGTCAACGAAGGAGTTCACGGAATGTCGGACGGTGTCCTATGAGAACTATGGTTAAGGAGAAATCCGCGGGCTATAGTATCCACAACGAAACCTTTTCAATTTGGTCGCTGGATGGATCTCCGGGGTGAATTACTTGATGTAAATCGGCACCTACTTTGTGTGGTATTGGTTTCGGCCGAACTCTATGGAATAAAGAGAGAGGAGATTTCTTTCTAACAACTAAAGGAAGAGAGTTACAAACCCCAAGAAATCCCCAACACCTCTTATTTATTAGAGGAGGTGAACAAAACCATAGGTGGGCTTGCTCAACATTTCGACCGATCTAGTGTCTTAATTGGGCCGGCACTTTTCGACCGCACATGGCCCATGGGGATTTCGGTCTGTCCCGATATCCCCTTTATGTCATACCTCAATTTAGACTTGGCATGTTAGGCTTATATTAATGGGCTTCTATTACGGCGACCTATTTACTCCAAATGCCAACAGCGTGTGTTAGATATCTGTCCAATTCGGGTTCGTGTTTACATTTCGGGCCTCGTAAAATATCCCAAAACCCGTAAAAAAAACCCTTTCGCGGACACCCAAGTCTAAAACGGTCCGGGATACGCGCAATTCCCGGGCCGAAGGACTTTCGGATTGCCCTAAGGCGATCCGGACCAGTCTGGATTACCTAAGGCAATCCGGACGGGTCCGGATTACCGTTTTTTCTCCGCGCTCACCCCGATTATTTTTGCCGATTGCGAGAAGTTGGTGCATGCATAGTCCACCTTGGTGACGGTATACGTATTTCCATATACCGACATCAAGCCATTCAAAATTGAGCATGATCCTTAGGTTCCCTATAAATAGGGGCATAGGTCTCTCATTTTAGACAATTCCCTCACTTTTGGACTTGAAATGCTCTGACTTCTCTCCAAGGCTTTCTCTCTCTAGACGTGCTAACTTAAGCGTCGGAGTGGGCCCAACCAGCATTCCCCCTCCCACGCTGGTTACTGCCCCTTGTGCAGGACCCGAAGATCAGGAGCTCAAGGTCGAGGACCGGGAATTCAACTCGGTGATTGTGTATTAAGGAATGCGGCATTCCGTCCTTATATATCTCGAGCCTGATCGTGAAGGAAGAAGCCTGTTCGTGAAGGAAAAAGCCCAAAACTGGCCAAGTGGTGAAGCGAACCCAACATTTGGCGCCGTCAGTGTGATTCAAACAAAAAGCCATTCCGCACCGCGAGCTATGACTGGAAGACGACCAAAGAAGGTGGGTGCAGACAAGCCGAAGCCGACAAAAAACCAACCAGGACGTTCTCACGTTCCAGATATAGGATCCACCGCCTCATCCGTGCCAACCGCAAACGTGCCTTCCGCACAGCACGGTCCCAAAGTTCATAATAATGAACTAGCCCATGAGTTCGAGCAAAGGACGGGGATCAATGAAGAATTCCCTTACGGGATGCCAGACAACAAACAGAAGCAGGCAACAAGTCTGCAGGATCATTTGCACATGCATAAAGACATGGTCGCTGCATCCTCCATGCCAACAAGCAGCGTGCCTTCCACACAGCAAGGCCTTAAAGTCCAGAATACAACATACATTGCATCCTATCCGAAAAAGATGGCAAACGTGCATATGGTCCATGGAGACTTTGATGTTGAAAGCGAGAAGCCATACGAGCAAGAAGTGTACGTTGTAAAGACAATGCACAAATCCCATGACACCAACATGGAGAATGTCGACATAAAGGATGCCGCCTTTGAAGATGTCATTGGTTTTTCATCAAAAGACAAGGAGCACATTGCGTACCACGACGCCTTGCCCATAACCACGCAGAAGCCGACTAGAAGTCGACTTGGATCCTCCCACATGCCTGTTGCCACATCCAATGCCTTCTTTATGCCAACAAGAAGTGCATCCTACGCACAGTACGACCAAGGAGTCCTCCAATACAAAGGTGTCAACCCGCCATCACCTGTCACTCCCACCATGATGACCGTGCTCGAAGAGCTGCTTGCATTCCGAAAGATGTTAAGGAACCAAGGATATGCCCCGCCACCACCACCTCTACCTCCAATCAACGGACAAGTCGAGGAGACAAGAACAAAGTCCCAAGTAACAAGTCATCAAGACACACTGCACCAAAGAATAGGGAGGCAATGCACGGAAGGTACCTTCCAGTAACAAAAACCAAGGCAAGGAGCTGCACGCTCATACAACCCGTATGTGATACCACAACACCAAGAAGGGGCACGGAAACAACCTCCAACCCCCCGCTCAAAAGTTCACAAGGAAGGTTCTTCCACGAGGACAAGCCAAGATGATGCTGACACCTGTCATAAGAATGGACGGAAAAAACCTGTTAATGACGATGACGTCCCAATCACGAGACTGATAACAAGAACCTTGAAGGCAATAATTGAAAAAGAGATAGACGTTTCATGGGAAAAGAGTCAACGACAACAAAAGAGGCCTCCAGTCAAACGTCCAAAGACTCAAAAACACCAATCTCGCCAAATGTGTTCCATTGAACACACCGTTGTCTGTCATCTTGAAAGAGATAAAGAAGACCAAGTTGTGGAAAAAGCCCTCCAATTTCCGCAAGTGCCCATTGGGAAAAGATGAAAGCAAATTGTCGGACCTAAAAATCCGACCTATGGCGAATTACGTTTTGAAAACATGCAATTTTGAAAAGAGTCGCCACTAGTTAATTAAGGCTAACTAGAATCCTAAATTACCTAAGCGAATAACGAATTAAACACCTAGGAATAATATCGGTCTACGATCAGAAAGCCGAGTTCGGGGGTTCTATTAATAATTAAAAATATAATTTTTAACCTCGCCCATTCGGTACTCAATTCACTTAATTGCCACTTTTTAAAATTTAAACATTCGTTACGTCAAACTCAAACTAATCTAACGTTATGGAAAAGAACTAAACTAATTTTTATGCAAAAACTATTATTAACAATAAATATAAACCTAAAAAAACTATTAAGCATCTAATTCTCCGAATTGAAATAAAATCTAAACAAAACTAAACATGCTCCAAACATGATACAATTTAGTATTTACATATCATACACATATATTCACAAAAAAATGTTATCTAATTATAATTACCTAGCCAACATAATATAATAATAATAAAGAATAAACAGAAAATTTAAACGAAAAAAAAAATTATTAAATAATAACAATAAAAAAAACGAAAAAAAGCCGACCTGATGCACGGAGGGGACGGGCAGGATCGGAGCAACAGCGATGGGAGGTCGAGTAGGGACGGCGGACAGCCAGGCAGGGCGACGGGCGGGGCGGAGTGCTGTGGGTCGAAACTCCGGCGCCGGCGGGAAGCCTTCAGCAGCGGGAGGAAGAGAGAGAAAGGGAAAAAAACTTGTATTCACTAGGAGACAAAACTGCACGGTTTTCAAGAACTGATGTATTATTATTGATGTGGTCCCTTTTTTACATGGACAAGGGTTCCTTTTATAGCTAAATTAGGTCCCAATATTAGGAAAACACATTTTTCTAAATATACACATTATTTATTCCGAAAATTACATATATATATATTTATGAAAATTGTCATAAATATATAATATATATTTTTCTGAATATTACATGATACTTAATGCATATATTCTATCCTAATTTAAGCTAAACCTATTTTTAGCAACCCTGTGACCTTCTATGTTTAAATATTTCCTTTTTTTAAACGCGTTACACATAACATTTTTGAACGTGTTATATACGTGTTGCGCGTACCAAAATTAGGTGTTTACAGCTTGCCCCTCTTTGGACGGACTCCCGTAGAATGCATTCAAAGGGGTTTGTCCAAAGACGAGTAAACACTAATTTTGGCTAGGAAGTATATCTTCTTCCGTGTCTTCAAGTCTCCAAGGTGGCCTTTGGCTTTATTAACGATGCGAAAAAAGTTAAACTTCTGTCGGCGGTGCCCCTGTTGACAGTGCCTCCATTGGTATCGCAGAAAAGCCTTGGTCGGCGGTGCCCCTGTTGGCGGTGCTTCCGTTGGCGTGCGGAAAATAGAACCTCCGTCGGCGGTGCCCCTGTTGGCGGTGCCTCCATTGGTATTGCAGAAAATAGAACCTCCGTCGGCGGTGCCCCTGTTGGCGGTGCCTCCATTGGTAGTGCAGAAAGGTAAAGCCTCCAGTGGCATGCAGTAAAGTAAAACCTTAATCGACGTTGCCTCTAGTGGCGAGCGACAAGGAAAAGCCTCCAGTGGCGTGAAATAAAGTAAAACCTTTGGTGATGATTGGTAACAGAAGACCTCTACGTCAGACAGTACCAACAACCTCTGGTGTCGCCTCTAGTGGCGAGTGGTAACGGAAAAACCTCTACGTCAGACCGTACCGGAAAACCTCTGGTGATATCTCTGGTGGCGAAAGACCTCTACGTCAGACCGTACCGGAGAACCTTTGGTGATGCCTCTAGTGGCAAGTGGTAACGGAAGACCTCTACGTCAGACCGTACCGGAAAACCTCTGGTGATATCTCTGGTGGCGGAAGACCTCTACGTCAGACCGTACCGGAGACCCTTTGGCGATGCCTCTAGCGGCGTATGTCGGAGAAGAGCCTCTAGTGGCGTCCGTTGGAGAAGTGCCTCTAGTTGCGTGACTTGCGAAGGCTGAATACTAAGGCTTCGTTCGTCGGGGTTGATTCTCAGGAAGCTGGAAAACTTCAGATCCCGATTGTCGGTTGTGACTTATAGGAACAGACTGTAACAGTCCTACTCGCCCTTGAATGGTGACTCGCGAGAACAGACTGTAACCATCCCGCTTGCCGTTTGGAAGATGCTGTGTCGTAGAAAATACGCTTGCGCATGAGTGTTTGTCCCTAATTTTTGCCTAAATTGTGCATTGTGCGAAAACCTAGCGGGATCTTTTTTTTTTTTTTTTTTTTTCTCTTTTTCCTTTTTTCTTTTTTCTTTTTTCTTTTTTCTTTTTTCTTTTTTCTTTTTTCTTCTTCTTTTTTTTTTTTTTAGAACCTCTTTTCCTCTCCTTTTGCCATGGCCGATTGAGAGATTTCCGACCGTGCCCCTCAGCTTTTTATTTTCTCTCTTTTTTCCATGATTGCAATTCCTGAACTTGCAACCATGCCTCTCATTTCCTAATTTTGCCTAGGTCGCCCTTTCGGGTTTTCAACCTAGCGGAAGCACTCTTTATTTGGTAGCCGATTAAACGGTGGTTGTGACCCGTACTTTATTTTCCGCCTCGGTGCGGGAGTATTTGTAGCCCTTTGGAGGGTGACTGTGACATTTTTCTCACCGTTATGTTGCGGGAGCTTTTTGATTGTAGCCATTTGGAGGGTGGCTGTGGCCCTTCATTCCTCGTCTCTGATCCGGGAAACACTCTTTGTATGTAACCATTTTGAGGGTGGTTGTGGTCATTTCACTTAATATCCGCCATCGATGTTTCGGGATCACTCTTTTGACTGTAGCCGTTTGAGGGACAGCTGTGACCCTTTCTTTTACTCTCCTGCCCTCACCGGGTTTGCGGGATCACTCTTTTTGTGTAGCCATTTTTTTTAAGGGTGGCTGTGACCCTTTTTATTCTCTTGCCCTCACAGGGTTCGCGGGGTCACTCTTTTATTTGTAGCCGTTTGGAGGGTGGCTGTGGCCCTTTCTTTATAGTCGTTTTAGGGACGACTGAAACCCTTTTTATTTGTAGTTAATTTAAGGACAACTGTGACCCTTCTATTTTTTCACTGCTCTCACAAAATAAAAACTCTTTCTGTAGCCGATTAAAGGGCGGCTGTGACCCTAAAGAAAATGATTTTTTTTTTTTTGCTTTTTTTTTTTTTTGCTTTCTTTTTTTTTTTTGCTTGCTCTTTTTTTTGCTTCTTTTTTTTTTTACGACGAAAATTTAACGAAAATAATCAACAACAATTATGTACATGCCCCTAGTGGCAAATCTGAAATTTCCAATTCAAAACATCTTCTAGAGAATGACTCACTTGACTGACCGTGTCGACGCCCTGGATGAACCCTACAACCAATGGATGACGTAGACAGTGATTTTTAATCTCGGCTTCTCAAGTGCCCCGATTATCGCTAAATCTCGTCTGGGGATGCCCTATGGCTAGCACCTACCGGGTTAGGCTCGTCGCATGCAGGATGAATGACCTGACCAATGAACACACATGGATGACGTGGAGTAGTCCGCATTGGGGCACAGATATTGTGCGAGATAAATTCGGCAGCCGACACAAGACTGGTTGGCGAGCAAAGGGCCGTGCACGAGATGTGCTCTTCATGATTATCCGAACTGCAAAATGGGTAAGGAAAAAAAAATTAAACTTCGAGGATAGAATTGATCACAACTTCTCTTACCTAGGTGTTGGAGTTTTTTTCTAGTGGGAAATGTGCTCGCTATGCGACTGGACCTGCTGCATGTCCTGATTTTCCTGCTCCATCTAGAAATCACAACTTGTATATTAACACCCGCCGGAAAGTAAATGCCCATGGACCTCTGATGGAAGGCACCAACAATAATGTTTTCTTTGCTTGACATCTCAAATGTTCATTGATCAGCACATTGAATCTTCACGAGACTCTCAATGCTCTCTTGATATTTTCCCATCCTCGGACATGACCGATCTCAATAGGGGATGCCCCTTGGTTACCACCGACCGGTTTAAACCTCACCGTGAACGAATATACGGCTTGGTTCGGGACGCGTATAAATTCCACATATGGTGGGTGGAACTTTGACATGTAAGTTCTTTGGAGCAGTCACGTTTCACGTGGTTGCGACCTCGTCGAAGTGGTCGTCTGATCTGCAAAAATAGTAGGGACACTCAAATATCAAGGAAAAACCAAGTACAAGTCATCATACCAGAGCGTTGGATATCCCGAATGCGCAATTTGTGCTTCGTGCAACTGAATGGCTGCACGTTCTTTTTTGTTGCCCCATTTGGACGACACAACTCGTATGTGCAGGATACCTAACCAAGGGTACCTTAAAAGACTAGACACGAAAGTTAGTATAAAGAATCAAATGAGTCATGCATGATTTTTCGGAAAACTTCTAATGTCATTCATTTCATATTTTTGATTATATTTCAGAAAGAACCAAAATTTATGATCTAAGGTGTTTTGCACTAGCTTGGAGTTTTGTTGAATTCTCTGAGTGCACTATCTGGCTCGAATGCAGGACAGATGCTCAAAACAAAGTTTTTTTTTTAAAAAAAAGGTTTTCTCGTCCTTTGTTTAAACTCGAATAGTCACACTCAACTGCTCAGTTAGACTTTTTTTTTTAGAAATAATAGAATCAAATCTTTTTTTTTTAAAACACTAGCTAATGCGAATGTTGAAATGAAGATCTTGCCGAAAAAGTGTAACACCTTGGATAAACTGAATGACACTTTGAATTTTTTTAAATGCTCATGCATGCTCGAAAGTTAAAGTTCTACTTCTAATAAATTTACAACTTACAACCAGTTTACCTGAATAATACATATGTACAAAATGAAAAATCCAGGTAATTTTTTTTTATAAAAACAAATGCAAATGCAAATGCAATGCATGTTTGGAAACAAAAGTTCAACAACTATGAGATGTACATGAGATGAAAGTTGTACAGTTAAGAAAACTTACAGGCTATCTGAAAAGATTTTTTTTTTTAACGAGGAAAAAAAATGCATCTTGGTTGCTCAAGATTAAAAAATCAGGTGAAAAGTTTTTTTAAAAGCATGCATAAATGCAGAACAATAAATACAAGATGAAAAATTAAAAATAAAAGTTCCACAACTAAGAAAATTACAATTTACCTGAAAGGTTTTTCCGAAAATAATGCATATGAGATGCACATTTAAAAAAAAAAATCAGGTAAAAGGTTTTTTAAACAAAGAGCTCTAAAACTAAGAGAGCTTACGATTTATCTAAAAAGTTTTTTTTAAATTAATGCATATTTGATGCATTATTTAAAAATAAAACAATTCAGGTAAAAAGTTTTTTTTTAAATGATGCATGTGGAATGCACGTTTGAAATTAGAAGCTCTAATAGCTAAAAAGGAATCACAATTTTTTTCTAAAATGTTTTTTTTTTTTTTAAAAAACGCATGTATGATGCACTAAAAAATTACAACTTACCTGATAAGGTTTTTTAAGAAAAAAATAATGCGTATGAAACGCAAGTTTGAAAAAAAATAAATCCAGGTAAGAGGTTTTTTTCAAAAAAAAAAACAATGCATACAAAATGCATGTTCGGAAAGAAAATTTCTAAATGTCCGACTACTTAGCTTAAAAAAAGTTTTTTTTTGTTTTTTTTAAAAAAAAATGCAAGAAGATGAATGCATGAGAATTAAAATTACACAGTTAAAAAAACTTACAGTTTTCCTGACGACTCTTTTTTACAACAACAAAAAAACACGGATAAAACACAACATGTTAATGGGTACAAAATGTGTGGCTTTGCTCTACAAGGTAGGTTCCACTGATAGGTTCCCGACAAGGTGGTTTCCTCACCCCATCACAGGGATCATAAGACCTTCACAAGCGAGTGGAGTTGTTCTGAGTCGTTCCGGCGGCTCGGCCGCGCGGTCGTACCCTTACAAACTCTCTGGGGTTCCTAGTTGCCCTGGGTTTTAGGCATTTTGGATATTACACTAAAGTGATGTGTGTGAATTTAAACAATGCCACAAAAAAGAAAATGTTAGTTAATAACTCTAAAAATATGTACCTGTCACAAAAAAAACAAAGTTAGAATGGTGAAGATAATAAAATAAAATAAACTCCAAAAGCATGGCAATGAGCGAATATAATGAGCCCGAACCCTCTAAATCTTCCCCAGCAGAGTCGCCAAATTGTCGGACCTAAAAATCCGACCTATGGCGAATTACGTTTTGAAAACGTGCAATTTTGAAAAGAGTCGCCACTAGTTAATTAAGGCTAACTAGAATCCTAAATTACCTAAACGAATAACGAATTAAACACCTAGGTATAAAATCGGTCTACGATCAGAAAGCCGAGTTCTGGGGTTCTATTACGAATTAAAAATATAATTTTTACCATCGCCTATTCGGTACTCAATTCACTTAATTGCCACTTTTTAAAATTTAAACATTCGTTACGTCAAACTAATTTAACGTTATGGAAAAGAACTAAAGTAATTTTTATGCAAAAACTATTATTAACAATAAATATAAACCTAAAAAAAACTATTAAGCATCTAATTCTCCGAATTGAAATAAAATCTAAACAAAACTAAACATGCTCCAAACATGATACAATTTAGTATTTACATATCATACACATATATTCACAAAAACATGTTATCTAATTATATTTACATTTTAATTACCTAGCCAACATAATATAATAATAATAAAGAATAAACAGAAATTTAAACAAAAAACAGATTATTAAATAATAACAATAAAAAAAAAACGAAAAAAAGCAGACCTGATGCACGGAGGGGACGGGCAGGATCGGACCAGCAGCGATGGGAGGTCGAGTAGGGACGGCGGACAGCCAGGTAGGGCGACGGGCGGGGCGGAGTGCTGTGGGTCGAAACTCCTGCGCCGGCGGGGAGCCTTCAGCAGCGGGAAGAAGAAAGAGAAAGGGAAAAAAAACTTTTATTCACTAGGAGACAAAACTGCACGGTTTTCAAGAACTGATGTATTAATATTGATGTGGTCCCTTTTTTACATGGACAAGGGTTCCTTTTATAGCTAAATTAGGTCCCAATATTAGGAAAACACATTTTTCTAAATATGCACATTATTTATTCCGAAAATTACATATATATATTTATGAAAATTGTCATAAATATATAATATATATTTTTCTGAATATTACATGATATTTAATGCATATATTATATCCTAATTTAAGCTAAACCTATTTTTAGCAACCCTGTGACCTTCTATGTTTAAATATTTCCTTTTTTTAAACGCGTTACACATAACATTTTTGAACGTGTTATATACGTGTTGCGCGTACCAAAATTAGGTGTTTACACAAATGGTGTTAAAATCACGAGACGGAAGACTTTATTGGACTAAAGTTTCATGTAAACAGCTTAATCTTAAAAGGAGAAATGAAGAAGTATATCGACCAAGGCAATAAGCATCAAAAGAAGTTTCATGTGAAGTCTTCAGGAAAAGGCAAAGGAAGAGAAAAGGCGAATAATAATCCACATATCGCCAAGCGCCGGAAAAACAACGTTACTCATGGAACCAATTAGGACGACTTATACAATCCTTGGAGCATGAAGGTGGAGGAAACAAATTTCAAACTCCCGGAAAACAAACTTCGCCGTCCACTTGAGCCAATGACTGCCTTCTTTGGCAAGAATGTTGAAGAACGATGCAAACACCATAAAACTGGGGAGCATAACACCAATATTTGTTCATCCACAAAGATGGAAATTGAAGAGCTCAACACGCTAGAAGCACTGAGGAACTATGTGGCGCGTGGCAGAATCAATTTGCCGACAAATCACCTATGAAGACGTCAAACACATCATCAATCCCTTTATCTTTATTATTGCATATCTACTTTAAGTATTCTTAGATTAAGTACAACTTATGTTTTTTAGCTTTAGTACTTTTCAAAAGGAACGATCAATAGACGCCTTCCTATAATCCGTTGTAAGAACTCCAAATATCTAATGAAGGTTAAATCTACTTTCGTAGGTACATTATTATATCATGCATACTACCTTGGAATAACGCCAAGAAACAACTACGCACATATTAATTGCGTTAACAACATAAGCTATCACACTATGAACAACAAACGGCTTAGGACAAACAACATCCCCATGCAACGGAGCCTCAAGCATTCTATACACACAAGACTAAAAATCGCGCTACAATAATAAAGAAGATGGGGGCATTACCCAAGTGACAACGTCATCAACATTGTGGAAGATAGGAATTCAGGATACGCTCCTATGATTACGCACGCCTGTGCCAAACCCATCATGAAAAAAGAGTTAGAGAATTATTTCCAACATCCAGCAAGTTTACCCTTGTCAAGAACACAAGAAGGATCGTACCACTCAAAACGTACGTCGACAGCAAAAACCTAATCTTTGGCCAAAACAAAGGAGAATATGAGGATTCCACCAGTATAACATCTCTCCACTATGTGCACAATCGTCACATAGACACAACCTCGGGAAGAGTCACAAGTGTATGAAGAAACACATCAAATAAACCCAGTCCCCTTGAAAGTGAACACATGAAGCATACATCGCAAAGCCAGCACATTAATTCAACACCGCGCAGTGCGCAATAGGAGAAGGAAAGCAACAACTCCAAATCGGCGTTCCGTTCGTGATTGCAGACGCATATAATTGAATCCTAGGGAATACAACCATGAACAAGTGGGGTATGATAGTGTCAACATCACACCAGAAAATCAAGTTTCCAACAAAGGCAGGAATGGGTGAAAGGAAGGGAGATCAACAACTATCAAAAGAATGCTACAAGGTTGCACTCCAACATGATGTCAAGACGAGCAATAGCGGAATTCCCTTCATTGATGAAAACCCAAGGGTAGATCATGCACGTCCTACTTTCGTTGAAGCGTTACAAGAAATCAAGATAGATGAGCCAGAAAGGCTGGTCCAAGTAGGCGCTTCATGGTTAGAAGATAAAGTAATAGAAACCATCAGGAAACAGCGGTACGACTGCCAAGCGACTTGGGGGGCACCAAGCTGACAAGTGCTCGACATTCCACCGAAGTGAAGAAACGAATAATTGCAAGAACACGCGGTACCTTTCTTCTATGAAGGAAACACCAAGCAATGATCATATATAGGCATGTTCATCATGCTATGGAGGCATCAACGCGTATCAACTAGAGGACGTATACAATAATACATAGTCGCTGTTCATACCGACATATTCACAATCACATATAGCGGGTGATACTTGGAAAAGCTCCGCTCCCGACATATGCGCACCTGTCATGATCCGTACCTACCGCGTCCGCACTTAGGGAAGTTTCCTGCACAAACAAGGAGTCCTCGTATCAGACTCCTTTACTTTATCTATTATATGCATTACTAAAAAGAAAATTTCATAACTCCATAATTTTACAAACTTGTAAACATTGCAACTATCTGACAAAGAGCAACTCTGTTCGTAAGTACATGCTACACTATGATTACTACATGGGAATTATGCCAAGTAGTAACCTATGCACATAATATCTACTTCAACAATATAAGCTAAGCATTATGTTCAAGAAGGGATTTATGGCATACAACGCCAACATATCTATTATCTACACCAACAGGGAGTTTATTTCTCCATCCATAACAACAACTATATCAAGAAGATGACGGCAACACAAAGCCATCACACTATGTGCACAGTCAACTTATATATGGCAATGACAACTTGCGGCTTACCTACAAAAAGGGACTTACAAAATTCTCTACTCAAAGGGACGACTATTCCAAAGGCGTCAACAGCAAAATACTAATTTTTACTATCAAAAGTAGCATGCTGTGGTATCCTCTTTGTAAGGACAAACCCCATGTTTACTTCTAAAAAATGGCATGCTGCGAAATGCTCTTAGAAGCAAATCCTCATGTTCATAGCCATTCCCTGAATAGAAACAGGATGCGGCAAATGCAGTGATGGGATTGATCACCCCATCGTGGCGGAAGTCCTCTTGTTAGACGACAACCCCACACACTAAAAGTATGCATACTCTCTTAAGGGTTCATACACCATGAAGACTTAAGCCTGAAAAAGGATAGCTTCATGTTATACGTTTTTTAAAGCAAACCTTATAAAAAACTCATCAAACTTACAAGTCGAGTCTTGTATAACGTTATCTTGCTCTTTAGCATTTAACGCCAAAACAACAAAATCAGCAAGAAGTATCTTGCAACAACGTCGCCTTAGAGTGGAACTAAGAGACGGTATAAACTTAAGTCTTGCTTCGCCAAGACGACACTGCTACATATCAAAGGTCAAGTGCCAAATACATTACTACCTGCAATGCTACAAGTACCAAGTGTACATAACACCCTGCAATGCGCAAGTCGCAACATTCTATGTTCTATCCATCACAACAAGGAGTTCAATCCTGTCATGCAAGTCCAACACATACGGACAATAACGATAGCTCAATGTATGAAATATTACTAACAAGTTATCATATGTTTATTATTATTGAAAACAGGTCCAAGTGACGAAATATCATGCAAGCAAAGACATAAACAAAGAATTATCAAAACAACATCAACTCATTCACAAAGGGTTCAACATGCTGGAAGCGGACAACCTAACACCAACCAAGAGATAACATCATCTCTAAGGATCTATGGCAAAGAGTTCATAATGTCAACATCAAATGCAATGTCGTCATCCACACAAAGGACACGACAAGAATGGTCGCTTTAACTTCAACACGACATAGCTCTTCAACATAAACGCGACAGTCAGCAATACGTGCATCAAAATCAGCCGTCAGCAAATGCTTACCTCAATGGGAGGAACGCTCCTCCTTGGGCCGGTCCCTCGACCGGGGGGCAGAAGGCACCACCGCACGACCCTCAACTCTATGCCCTTTATCACAAGAAGGAGTTAGCACGGTCGTACTCGACATAAAGAACTAAGAATCGCTCGAGGAACGCGTCCCTGCGTCGGATCTTTTGAGAATTGTGCTAAAGATAGGAACTGCAACCACGCGTTCAGCAACATGAAAGCAACAACTTGGAAGATTAACAAGTTCAAAGAAGATACAAGGAGGCGTCTTACTCACAAGTCCTTTACCGCGACCGTGTCCGGAGACTCCAGAGTAGCGGGGGCACTTGTATGGACATTCCTCACAACAAGCGGATTACTGTACACATCGACTATCTGCAAAGACGAGCTTTTTCCATCAAGTCCAACCTACATTACAACATGATACGAGTCATAAAGGACATCAACATCTATACTTGGTGTATTATTTAGCTGCTCAACCATGTCGACATCCGAACACAGAGTTACTCGCAGAATGGAGATAGTGGACTTACTCATGATAACAGCCGTGGGAAGATTACTTCCGACAAGAAGACAACAAGATCTGATATCCTGGAAAATGCAATCAACAATCCAGTCAGTGCGCAAACACGCATCAACACTTATGCAAACATTTAGGCAATGGACGCTCCAGGTGAGACAACTATGTACGTACAAGCCTCGTTAGTCTTCGCGCAACAAGTAACAAATATCACGCAAGGGGGGCAACTTCTTCAACACATTAACCTTACATATCAACATCGAGCTCATACTCGCAGCATACAGGATTACAAGCGCAAAATATTTTCTAAGTGTTTTGCTCAAGATGACAGTCAGCATAATGCAAGCTGTCAGCGTGTTACTATGTGTCAGCATACATCAAGGTGTTGGCATACAACTTGTGTTTACATTAAAGCATATGGATACAACGTACATAGCCAGGGATAGAGAAAACATTCTAAGTGTGGGGGCAAGTGCACACATACATGTACGTACATACAGGCCGACAAGGATGCATGTCGACAAGTGAAGAATATTTTCTAAGTGTTTCCATGTACGTACATACATGTCGACTAGGATGCATGTCGACAAGTGAAAAATATTTTCTAAGTGTTTCCATGTACGTACATACATGTCGACAAGGAGAAAATATTTTCTAAGTGTTTCCATGTACGTACATACATGTCGACAAGGATGCATGTCGACAAGTGAAGAATATTTTCTAAGTGTTTCCATGTTCGTACATACATGTCGACAAGGATGCATGTCGACAAGTGAAGAATATTTTCTAAGTGTTTCCATGTTCGTACATACATGTCGACAATGATGCATGTCGACAAGTGAAGAATATTTTCTAAGTGTTTCCATGTACGTACATACATGTCGACAAGGATAAAATATTTTCTAAGTGTTTCCATGTACGTACATACATGTCGACAAGGATGCATGTCGACAAGGAGAAAATATTTTCTAAGTGTTTCCATGTACGTACATACATGTCGACAAGGAGAAAATATTTTCTAAGTGTTTCCATGTACGTACATACATGTCGACAAGGATGCATGTCGACAAGGAGAAAATATTTTTTAAGTGTTTCCATGTACGTACATACATGTCGACAAGGATGCATGTCGACAAGGATGCATGTCGACAAGTGAAGAATATTTTCTAAGTATTTCCATGTACGAACATACACTACTGGAAATCTCTCGATAGACGACGAAAATTTTGGTCGGTAAAAAGCTCAAATTCTGTCGGCAAATCCACAATGCGTCGGCAAAAAAAAAATCGTGGGCAAAAATTTGTCGGTGAAAGCGCCGTGGGCAAAGGTATTTGCCGACGATTATGGTGTAAAAATAATCGTCGGCAAAATGTAGTGATTCCCCGACCGAAATTCCGTCGGCAATAAGTTTTTTTTTTCAAATTTTAGAATTTTTAAGGACAAAATATTTGGTCGGCAAATTTTATTATCGACAAGAATTTGTGTCGGTATAATTAATGAATACCGTCGGCAAAATCATTCAACGAACAAAGTGATATCGTCGGCATAACTAATGAATCGTCAGCAAAATAATTCAACGACCAAAGTGATATCGTCGGGAAAATTAATGAAAATCGTCGGAAAAATCATTGAACGACCAAAGTGATATCGTCGGCAATTCTATTTCTCCAACATGTAAATATTAGTCGGCAAAACACTTTTAAAGAGAAATTTTTTTTTTATCGGCAAATGTTTTTTTACCGACGAATTTTTGTCTTTCCATATTTACCGACACTTATATATTTGTTATGAAGTCGTCGGCATTTGATATGAAATTGCCAAAAATGTACTAATAATTATTATTTTGTCGGCAATGGCTAAAACGCTTTATAAAATAAATATAATATTTTAATTTAAAAGTAACATGCATATTTAGCTTATTTTAGCATAAAATTACAAACTGCATCTGAAATCCATATATCAAATTGAAATATATATATATATATATCCACAATACACACCAGAAGCAGCACTACAATGTTTTAGAAGCAGCATTACAATGTTTCTGTGCCAAAATAGTGGTTACATATCCAAGATCTGGTCAAACAAAAGTATCCAACAAAAGTATATATAGAGGATATATACAGACCAAGATCTAACCAACTAAAAAAGAAAATAACTTAACCATTACTGCACGATTCCCTACCCGATTGTTGTTATGCACATTCACATTTAGATCACCTATATCAACCTGAATATTTAAATATTAAGTAAATATTAGAAACTAAATAGACACATCAAATGAATTATATAAGTACATTGAAAAATCAAGTATTCGGTATACCTTGTGTTTCATCATCCGACTCTGTCACGTCTTCTACCACCTCTTCTTCTGAAATCGCGATACCTGCAACTCTAATAGCCGCCATCATAGTCTTTACTTGCTTCTTCATTATGTCCAATTCAGAGTCATATTTTATCTTCATCTCGTCCATCTCAGCACTCTTAACATCCAGTCTTTCTTCAGGTCATCAATGCGAGCGACATCCTTTGGATTTGAGTACTGACCTTTCTTCTTATTACCTTTCCTCGGTCTCATTTTTTCAAATATTTCATTTTTACTCACAGAAATACCCTCCTCCGCTGCTCTTGCTGTAGTTTCCAAAACCGTAGACTGCATATAATGTACAAAAATTTAATAAGGTTAACACAATATATTCAATAATATGGACTGCTCAATAGAAATTAGAATGAGATACTTGTTTAAACAAATACAAATATGCAGCTCTCAAATCAACATATTAAGAGCTGATCCACTTATAAAGAAACTAATAATAATAATGGCAGCACTTTTAAAAGGAAGATCAATATTAGCGGTCCAGAAACCAACTCTAACACTTGTAATATACCTATTTATAAGTATCACACACTTTTCACATACAAAGGACTCATATGCTTTGAACCTCCCATTTAATGAATAGAATATACTTAAAAAAATCTCCACTGACTTATCAAGCATGACTAATTGACTTTAGTAGCATGTTAAATTGAATTGAATTATATAAACTACTTTAGAAAGAAAAAATACACAAGTATATTTAGGGCTTTGACGATATGAATGGATCTACACAAGTATACTTACAATTATGCGTTGAGCTTCGGTATCTTTTACAACTCCAGCCTTATCCGTATACACCATTTCGAAAAAATCAAATTTACGGGTTGCCATTCTTCTTGGTCTACATTAAAAAAAACATGTTATAGATGACACTGATAATATAAACAATGAATTAACGGATAATGGAACAGAATATTGATTTTATTACCTCATCCTCATATATCCTATCATGGCTGCGTGAACCCGTTGTGCTAATTAGTACTGCACACGCTCTATTATTTGAGTTGCGCTCACTAATAACCTATATTTAGAGTAACAAAATATATAAATAAAATTTCAGCTAGTAGTACCTATAATATGGACACTAAAGCACATATTTTCAAATCATTATGGATTAAACTGTAAAAAGTCCACAATTCTTATCCATTTGAGGGGAGGTTTGTCATGTATTATTACCTGATGTTCCTCGCTGTTCCATTTTGCAACAAGAAATTGCCAATCTTCTATATCCATTTGAGGGGGAGGTTTGTCATGTAGATTCTGCTCCGACTTGTTTTTGAAATTTTTTTCCTTTGTTGAAGACAAGTACTCGCTATATGAATTTCCGATGGATGTAATGATTCGTTGCTCTGCATGAGAATCATCTTCATCAATTTGAAAACGCTCCTGACAAAAAATGTAAATTGTTAGCATGGTTCATGTTATGCATAAGCATACTTTAAGAGATAATGGAGGAATAGATGTCTTACACAAACAAGATTAAATAGGAACTCCCGGTTTGTAACTTCTCCAAACTTTTTCTCTTTCAGAAAGTTGCAGAAAGTTGACTTTAGTTGTATTGGAACGTACTCCTTGTTCCGAGCAACTATCCCACAAAAGCTAGACAACTTGGATGACGAGTCACCAGTGGAACCACCATTCAAACCCCCCCCCCCCATTTAATTGGTACTCTTGTGCCAGGTGGAAGTTTTGTTAATTCAGATAGAGTCGTTGGTCCTCGGCCCTTTCTTGGTTTTTTTGCTATGGGTCCTGTATATACAAGTTTAGATAGTATTATTATTCATAGTAATAAATTGGGTTATAATATTATCACACAAAGCATTCAATAACTAACCTGCCACATCATCTTCAGGAGAACCACTTGTGGATCCTATTATGGTAACAGGATGTGGGGATGTATGTTCATGGGAAGGGGTTTGACTTGGCCTACAACCTCTTGACACATCATCTCTTTCATCCCTACTTGGCATTGGGTTGTTTGGCCTTCGTACCCTTGAAGTATCATTTCCTCCCTCCAAATTATGCAATGTTTGGTTTAGCCCTTGGCCCCTTGGTGCATCACCAGCTACTGCCTTTGCTTTTGTTTGGTTTGGCTTTTGGACCCTTGGTGCATCAACATGTACTGCCTTTGCCATTCTTTGGTTTAGCCTTTGGGCCCTTGGTGCATCACCAGCTACTCCCATTGCCTTTGTTGTTTGACTTGGTTTACCGTAACTTGACGCATCAGGTACTTTCTCAGAGTTCATACATGCCAATTGTCCCTTCTTTAGCCGTGCAGTAGCCTTTTGAGAATTTCCAACCATTTTGTTTGAATCTTCTGAATCAAGAAGTGAACCTAAATCAGGACTTTCATATACGTAACTTGAATGCCAGTTCCTGATATCAGGAAGATCTACATAACAAATAAGAAACCAATCTAAAATTAAAATAATTTTTTACCGAAATAAACGTGTATTATACAATATAAATTGTTTGTGTCTAAAAATCGCACCAGAATATTGAGATGGTTGCATATTAAAGCCAACTAATTGCTGCTACAGTCTACAAAAAAAACAAGTATCTTTCAATGGATATGTAGACAGTGTGTGTATAAGTATCAGTAGAAATATTGACAACAATACACAATATAATATATCATACATATCCACTTAAATTAAAAATGAGAGGATGAACCCTAATTTTATATAATACTGTCAATTTGTTAGTATGAACCATAATTCCAGAGATTGTCAAAATTTAAACCTTAATAATCTTTGTAAAGGCTCAGTGAAAACTAAACTAAAACAGAAAGTGTCTAAAAACGAATTGGAACATGGAGATAAAGAATTGGAACATGGTGATAAACCTGAACACTTGGTGGTCTGGCGGAGCGGTTGCTCGGTGGAGCAGTTCGTCGGTCTTCACAAATTGTTAAGAGCAGATACACATGTAGAGCACAGACAGAGAATTCGTGAAAACCTAAGAATGTATGAAAACCTAAAAAACTGGGAAGAGAGAGTTACCTGGATCTGGTCGACCAAAGCGGAAGCTGAATGAAATAAGTTAACACTTCCTTGCCAAGTAGGGTTAAAATATAAGTGGGCTCGTACGGTTGGGCTGGAAATTTTAAGTTGTTGGGCTACGAAAATAATATATATTATATGTGTGGTAATATTTCACCTGAATGTGTGTTTGGCTCAGCGGTAAAGATACTTGATATGATTACTGTGGGAGTGCGTTCGAACCCTACCTTAACCAAAATTTTGACAAAATTAGTACAACTTTAATTTGAAGCATAAACAGTTACGAACTTGCAGAAATCTGCAGAATTGCTGCAGTATACCAAGTTTGCATTGCAGCAAGAAATCTGCAGATTTGCAGAAGTCTAGCATAAACTATAGAAATCTACAGAACTGCAGCAGAACACTAAGTTTGCATTGCAGCAAAAATCTACAGAATTGCAGCAGCAACAAATCTACCATGTTTGCAGCAAAATACCAAGTGAACAAGTTTGCAGCAAAATACCTCCAAAATATGCTGATATATAACCCCAATTTATCCATTCAAACTAACGCTATACATATCAATTCAGACTAATATACAATCTTTACACAAAATGTTGCACAAGACTATTGCACCACCTATATAAAAAGCTGCTCATCAGCAGAATTTGCAGCAAGTTGCAAGCATCATCCTTCGTCGCTCTCTTCAGTATCCTCATCCTCTATATCTGTTTCTTCATAGTCATCATCACTATCATCTTCACTAATGTTATCATTCACATCTCCAAGAAAGTCACTTTCATTAATGAACTCGTGATTTCCTCCCAAACCACCCATCACAGTGGGAGTCTCAATTTCAATACCCTCGGTTTCCATTCTGTTGCATTCAAAGTCATCTTCCATATCAGCGTTAACAGAAGCAGATCTAACTTGTTGGTTTTGAGTATTTACTTCTTGAAATGGTTCAACTCCAGCATCCAATGTATGAAGACCCATATCAAACTGCTTTTTAGGATCTACTACAATTGCCAAACTCCATTGATCATCGAGTGGATCTTTTGCATAGAATACTTGACGGGCTTGAGAAGCCAAAATAAAAGGTTCGTCAACACTCATAAATGTTGTATTCCTTACCTCAGTGAATCCGTACTCATCTGTCTTTACATTCCTCCTATTTCCACATCATACCACTCGCACTTAAACAATACCACTCGAAATTGCTGGTTATACTGCACTTCAAGTACTTCTAATAGTACCCCGTAATAGTCAACTGGGGTTATAACAGGACTCGAATCACGTGCAGTGGAGAATAACATTGTTCCTGCACTTACGAGAACCCCATTATTCTGGACTAATCTCCTTGAAGCTCTTTCTTTCGTGTGGAATTTAAACCCATTCACTTCATATGCAGTGTAGCTAATAACATCAAATCCTGGTTTAGATGCTAGAGCTTGCATTTGTCTCCCATGCAACGTATCTTGCAAATGATGCATACTACCAACCTATAATGACAACATTAATTACTTGCCGTCTTTACCTTCTAATCAATATTTGTAGTATCATCATTAAAATTTACTCACATGATTTTCGAACCAATCAGCCAATGAATTATTATGCTCTAACACCGCGCTACGAATAGTATTTTTTCCCTTTAGAATTTGCATCCTCTTGTGTTCCCTGTATTTATTAAAGAATAATATACTTACAAGAATGAAGAAAAGTGAGTTAAGAAACCATTTGTACTTCATAGTTCAGTAAAGTTGCTTACTCTATATATGGTTCTGCTTCAAGACAGTTTTGTAGGATGTATAAGTGACATTGCGAGCGCTCTAGTGTACTCATCCTACGGACAGTGGAACCACCTATTGGTTTTCCAACAACACTAAATATACCCAACCCCACATGATTAGGTACATCCTCCACATTATGAACTTGATTGGTCCGAGTAAATTTTGTCTCCACATCATGCAAGTAGCGAGAACAAAATGTTGCACACTCCATTGCAACAAAGCCCTCTGCAATTGAAGCTTCCGGATATCTCCTATTCCGCACAAACGACTTCATTACACCCATTAACCTATATAATTTGAGAAAATAAAAGTACTATTATACTATGAACGTGTAACAATAATAACATATCAACTAGGGGTATAATATGCGTACCTCTCGATAAAGTACATCCAACGGAACTGGACGGGACCACCTATTGTAGCCTCTTCAACTAAGTGTATCACCAAGTGTACTGTGATATCAAAGAAGGCCGGTGGAAAAAATCTTTCAAGGTTACACATTACAATTGGCAGATCAAGTTCTAGTTGCTCTAGGTCTTCCACCCGCAACTCCTTGGCACACAACATAGTGAAAGCTTTACTAAGCTTAATCAAGGTCTCGCACATCGGTTTTGGTAAAACACTTCGTATAGCAAGTGGCAATAGTCGTTCCATGAGAACATGATAGTCATGACTCTTCAATCCACTAATCTTCCGCTCCTTAACCTTCACGCACCGTGAAATGTTCGAAGAAAAGCCACCAGGAAGCGTCAAATCTCGAAGAAATTGACATATAGTGGTTTTTTCCTTTTTCGTCAATGTATATTGCGCAGGAGGAATGACTGTCTTTGAACCATCAACTACAGGATGTAGTGTAGGTCTAATACCCATTACTTGCAAGTCCTTTCTAGCATTCAAATTGTCATTGCTCTTCCCTTTAACATCTAGCAAAATGTTCATAATGTTCTCACAAACATTTTTTTCAATATGCATCACATCTAAGTTGTGAGGCAACAAAAGACTACTCCAATATGGTAGTGAAAAAAATATACTCGTCTTTTTCCAATTGCCAGCCAGGGAGTCTACTCCGAATATATCCAGTTTCTTCTGAGTCTTACCAAATGGAATTTTCTCTAAGTGTTCCAATTGAGCTAACACTTCATCTCCGGAAGGTCTTTTAGGTTTCGGCCTATGCTCCTCGTGTCCGTCAAATTCGCTACAGTTAGCTCTAAAAGGATGGTCGAATGGAAAATTTCTCCTACTTCCCATGAAAATTTGTTTTCGTCCATACTTAAGTCGGTGATGACAAGTTTCCATCTGACAAACCGGACAAGCCAAAAAACCTGAAGTACACCAACCGGACAAGTTACCATATGCTGGAAAATCATTTATTGTCCACAGTATTGCTGCACGCAGTTGAAAGTGTTCTTTCCGAGAGGCATCATACGTCCTAACGCCTTCTTCCCACAATTCATTCAATTCATCAATAAGTGGTTGCAAGAACACATCAATATCATTACCAGGAGAAGTCGGGCCCGGAATAATCATTGACAGAAAATAGTTAGGATCTTTCATGCATTCATTTAGAGACATGTTGTAAGGAATCAAGATAACAGGCCACATGCTGTATGACTTGGGACCGACAAAAGGATTAAACCCATCACTAGCAATACCTAACCTTATATTCCGTGAATCCATTGCAAATTCCGACCGAACATTATCTAGCGCTTTCCATTCTTTGGTATCAGCAGGATGCCTCAAAACACCATCTTTTATTCGACCTTCGTCATGCCAACTCATACTATCTGCCGTCTTCTCAGACATAAAAAGCCGTTGAAGCCGTGGAATCAACGGGAAATATGGCATGCTCTTGACTGCGACCTTTTTCCTCATATTCTTCCTCATACTTCCACTAGTTTCTTGTGCGTTGTCTGGCTGCCTTGGTTGTTTCCACCTCGACTCCTTACAGATTGGACAAGCATCAAGATGAGCATATTCTTTGTAATATAGAATACAATCATTTTTGCAAGCATCAATCTTCTTATACCCTAGCCCTAAATCATTGACAAACTTCTTTGCCTCCCGATAAGATCCTGGTGCTGTATTTTCAGGGGGGAGACATTTTTTGAACAGTTCTAATATCTTACACATTCCCGAGTTGCTGATTTTGTAAAGACATTTTATATGCAAGAGCTCGACGATGTAAGACATTTTTGAATAATCACTGCAACCTGGATAAAGACTTTTCTCACACTCTTTCAACAACCTGTTGAATTTATCAACATCTTCAGATGCAGTTTCATCCTCAGACCAACCTCGTGCGCCAGTAACATCATATACTATATCCTCCATCTCATCAACGTTTTGACGTACGTTTATGGAAGAACATATTTGCACTTCTTCTTCTCCGTGAAATTTCCAAACTGTATATTCAGACAAAATACCAGTCCGCAACAGGTGATCTATAGCATCATCCTTATATTGGAATATAACATTAACACACCTCTCACATGGACATCGGATCATCACAAGCCCATTTTTATCACGAAAAGTAGAATTACCAAATGCAAAGTTAATGAACTGCTTCACTCCATCAATATATCCTCGACTTCTCCGGTTCAAAGACATCCAACTTTTATCCATCTCTTTTTTATCAATGACCTAAAAAAAATATGAAACTTCTTTATGACCGACATCAACGAATTAACAAGATATTAATCAAATTAGATACAGTTATTGAACCATATAAATATTAAACAACATATATTACTATACATCAAAATTTAATTGCAACCCAAGAGATTTAAGTTACAGTGTATAACACAAAATCAAGAATTTCAGTAATAAATATACCTAACACCATGAATCCACTCCACTTATCAACAAACGATTGTCTTCGGAGCTATTGTCTTCAAGAATCCACTATTTGGGTCTCAAACTACCATGTTTCTGTCTCTGTGATTTTCTTCGTATCTGATTTCTGTCTCGAGACTGAGCTCTGTCGTTTCTCCATCTTTGATATCTCTGTCGTTCTGTAATTTGGTTTAATATATTTAAAATATACAGTTATATTCAGATAAAATAAACTAATTCTCTAAATAAAACAATAAATGTCAATTAGCTGTGCGGTATTGGGATAGGTCTTTCATGTAGTTATCCATGGTTCAATTCACAGCAGCCAAAATTTTTGGTACATTTTATTCTCCAAAAGCAAAAACTGGAATTATATAAGAGTTGTCGGTAAATATTAATTTTTACCCACCAAATATATTTCTCGCTAAACAAACAATTTGTGCCGACAAAACTGAAATTTCGTCGGTGATAACAATACTTGCTGAAATTTTTACCCACCAAAATATATTTCTCGCTAAACATACAATTTTTACCGACAAAACTGAAATTTCGTCGGTGATAACAATATTTGTTGACGAATCTCTATTTGGTCGGTAAAAACAAATTGTTTAACGACTTCAACAATCTTCTGTCGGGAAAGATATAATATATTCAACCACGAACTAAAATTTTGTCGGTAATCTTCAGAATTTGCCTTCCAAATAAAAATTTCGTCAATAAAATAAATATGTTTGCCGACTATATTTTAAGTTTATCGGCAATATTTATATATTTACCGACGAAAAAACTATTTTATAGGGAAAGTAAACAATATATTTATTTTCATATTTTACGACGATAATTTTTATCGGCAAAGAATTAGCCGACTAAATAATTTTTGTGTCGGCAATAATTTACTATTGCCGACGATACTTTCTGAATGAGTCGGGAAAATATGTTTTTTTCCAACCAAATAAACAATGGTCGACATAATTTAATTTTACCGACTGAAATTTATTTTCCTTGGGAACGATGCTTTTGCCGACCACTTTATGCCGACGAAATTAAAATTCCGTCGGCAATATGGGTATTTCCAGTAGTGATACATGTCGACAAAGATGCATGTCGGCAAGGAGAAAATATTTTCTAAGTGTTTCCATGTACGTACATACATGTCGACAATGAGAAAATATTTTCAAAGTGTTTCCATGTCGACAAGGATAAAATATTTTCTAAGTGTTTCCATGTACGTACATACATGTCGACAAGGATGCATGTCGACAAGGAGAAAATATTTTCTAAGTGTTTCCATGTACGTACATACATGTCGACAATGATGCATGTCGACAAGGAGAAAATATTTTCCAAGTGTTTCCATGTACGTAGATACATGTCGACAGGAGAAAATATTTTCTAAGTGTTTCCATGTACGTACATACATGTCGACAAGGAGAATATATTATTTAAGTGTTTCCATGTACGTACATACATGTCAACAAGGATGGATGTCAACAAGGGGAAAATATTTTCTAAGTATTTCCATGTACGTACAACTACCGATCATCAACATCGAGCATACTAAAGCAACGACTAAGGCATGGAACAACATGTCGACAATGAACACTATGCATAAGGGAAGTATAACAATTCATTTACACTTTTCTAAAATTTTCAGCATTTAGAAAAATTTTGGCCAATTTAGGGGCTAAGTATTCTAATGCATTTTGTCAAACACCTTGTATGCATGATAAGATAACTAGGTACATAGAGATTTCAAGATTGAATCAAGACCAAAAGAAATCATGAAATGTCCAACCATATACGGATTTGAACTCACCAACACGAAGCGAGTCCGAATTAACACGTGCCACGCCGGAATCCAATTGATATCAACAATGATGTGTCTACTCCAAGTCTATGATCTCAAAAGCTTCATCTTCATCAAGAATTGAGAGCTTCTTGGAGATTTATCTATAAAGGATGTAAGCTAAATGAGTATTCTCTCTCCTAATTTTTACTAATAGTGCCTACACCATGTGCTAAGGACTAAACTTTCATGTATTTTCATATAAGTCCTTAGCAACCTTTACAAGAATCTTTGCATCTCTCCTATGTTCATATTGCATACATACTACACAATGCTTCATGACACACTACACGTAGTTATTATTACATAGAATTTATCGTACACGTTTATTATTTGTGATCATTACATGATTATTTTTATAATCCAAGTATGAATCTCATGTTTATACCATGTCTCACGTTTACACCATGCTTCATGATTACGTACATGCTCTCCAAATTTCATATTATTCTAAGTGTTTTGCTTATTGCATGATTACGTCATCCATTTACTATGTCATCATTTATATGTTGACAACATGTTATGTGTTTACGTCATGTACCATGATATTATCACGTTATATAAATCTTTATTTCACTCATTACACGATATTGCGAATATAATTGCATGTTGTTGTACGTATATTGTCCGCTACACTAACCCTATACACAGATTACGTACGTACGTCGAAAAATTGAAATTGGTCAAATTCATAATCTCAACATTCGAATTGACAAACAGGCCACCCTCGAGGTCAGTACCGAACCTAAATTGGACGAATATCTTATCTTGGAAGAGAGTCAAGCACGGGTTTTGAACTACTACTTGACTCGGGGGCAAGTGTTAGATATCTGTCCAATTCGGGTTCGTATTTACATTTCGGGCCTCGTAAAATATCCCAAAACCCGTAAAAAACCATTTCGCGGACACCCAAGTCTAAAACGGTCCGGGATACGCGCAATTCCCGGGACGAAGGACTTCCGGATTGCCCTAAGGCGATCCGGACCAGTCTGGATTGCCCTAAGGCGATCCGGACCAGTCTGGATTGCCTAAGGCGATCCGGACCAGTCTGGATTACCGTTTTTTCTCCGCGCTCACCCCGATTATTTTTGCCGATTGCGAGAAGTTGGTGCACGCATAGTCCACCTTGGTGACGGTATACGTATTTCCACATACTGACATCAAGCCATTCAAAATTGAGCATGATCCTTAGGTTCCCTATAAATAGGGGCCTAGGTATCTCATTTTAGACAATTCCATCACTTTTGGACTTGAAATGCTCTAACTTCTCTCTAAGGCTTTCTCTCTGTAGAAGTGCTAACTTGAGCGTTGGAGTGGGCCCAACCAGCATTCCCCTTCCCACGCTGGTTACTGCCCCTCGTGCAGGACCCGAAGATCAGGAGCTCAAGGTCGAGGACCGGGAATTCAGCTCGGTGATTGTGTCTTAAGGATTGCGGCATTCCCGTCCTTATACATATATCTCGAGCCCGATCGTGAAGGAAGAAGCCTGTTCGTGAAGTAAAAAGCCCAAAACTGCCCAAGTGGTGAAGCGAACATAACAGCGTGCACTTGCCAACTGCACGCGCACACTTGGAAACTGCGCGGTGGATTAAAATCATAATTACTACAGATGAAACTAAATTATAGATTAAGGTTCCACCGCGCACTTTCTAAGTGTGCGGTTAAGTATTTTGGTCTAAAAAATTAAATTCATATATATATGTATTTAAGTTATCAAAATATGATATTTGGGTAAAAAATTCCAAGTTTTAAACCCTTCGAATTTGTCCACGAAACAATCAAATAGCCACATTAGGTATTTTTGGAACCTAAATCCTAGTGTTTTTACCTATTTAAATTACTTTATAATAATAATTTTTGAAAAGTGCTCGACTAAAAAAAAAAAAAAAATTAATAGGAGTTAATAATCAAATTACTATCTCAATTTTGACCAACAAATCATTGTCTGAATATTAATTTTTATTTTAGAAAATGACACCGGATGTGGACCAAATTGGTACATTTGATAAGACTTTTGTCTAATTTGACATAAAATGAGAATGTATCGTCCGCACAATGTTTTTCTGATGTATTCAACAGATTCTTCAATAAATTGAAATGATTGTATTGAAATATCTTTAGTTTGATACTCAATTAAAAGACTTGATGAAAATTGGGTGGATATCTAATTAAGCAAGTTGAATATATTTCGATGCAGACTTATCGTGACCATTTTGTGTACACGTAAGTCCTCACGTAGCTAGCGCATACTAATATTTCATATAATATGATCAAAATTATAACGAAAATTAGCAATTTAGGCTAGAATTGAAAATTTAAATAGTATATTTAATAAATAAAAAAGAAAAAAAATCAAACAACGATTTATAAAGTTGTCTAGTGATTTGGTATGAATTCTCTTAGTAATTACTATTACTATCATTATACGGTGACTAATATTATATACTTAAGTATTTTATATGACGCAATGTAGATGCATAGATACACTTACGCAGCGTGTACGATTTGGTGAGTGACATATGGATGAGCCAGGCAGCATCCACGTGCAGTTGGCAGGTGCATGCAGGATAGCTTGGTTGCAACACACATGGCATGCAGTGTATATTTAGTTTTAATAATCCATTCAGAAATCAATTCACGATGAATTGACCAATATATTCATTGTTGAGTGAAGGAAGGGGAGGGGCGAGAATGAGATGATGGATTTGATAGAAAAGGGGTGTGATATGGTGGTTGCTGCAGTTGGTATAACAGCGCTCTTGTTGATTTTACCACCCTTCTTATTCTTCAAGTTAGTTCTGGCCACTATTCGTCACTTGTTCGTTGAAAACGTTGCCGGGAAAGTCATCCTTATTACCGGTGCATCTTCTGGAATTGGGGAGGTATGTATGTAGTAATTATAGGTCTATTACTATTAACTATATATATATATATATATATATATATATATATATATATATATATATATTATATTATATTGAGATGGGTGCAGCATCTAGCTTACGAGTATGCAAAGAGAGGAGCATGCTTGGCGTTGGTAGCAAGAAGAGAAAACCGTTTACGGGAAGTAGCTGAGGTGGCCCAGCAGTTGGGTGCCCCGGACGTGATTGTGATAAGAGCCGATGTTTCCAAATTGGAAGACTGCATGAGGTTTGTCCACGAAGCAGTTAACCACTTTGGTCGACGTGAGTTTGTTCAACTTATATATATATGCAACTAATTAATAAGTTTTGTGCGCAGTGGAATTAATCGGATTAACCTATGATGTAATATTATACAGTTGACCATCTGGTGGCGAATGCTGGCATAGCTCCCGTTTGCCTATTTGAGGAAATTCCTGATATCACCAAACTCCAACCTTCAATGGTAATATGCATGTTTTTGGACGGTTTGGGATGATATATTAGAGACTGTGGTTAGATATAACTATATCTATATTTTATATTAAGAATAATATTATTTTTAGGATAAAACATTATATTTATGTTACATCTATATCTTTTAGAATTTTAGTATTTATTATTTTAGAATATATCATAGGGGTCTTGACCTTCCCGTAACTAATCTTAGTCCTCACTCAATTAATCTTAATCCCCTTAAGAGATTAGGGTTGACTAGAAAGTAATCTTTCCTATTTGTTCTTATTTCTATCGATATTCGGCACATATCGTATTTGGTATCAGAACGGACGATTCAATGAACCTGGAGACTCTGACGAGGATGAACGTGTTATTGAGAAATCAAGAGGCGACTCAGAGTGAATTCACAAGGAAATAAGAACGGACAGAAAAGTTAATTGCACAGCTACTGGCATTACAGAAAGAGGCAAGTCCAAACCAATGCTGTCGTGGCTGAACTACAATTAACAGGTGGCTCGAGCCCGACATGGAGGAACTCACAGTAACGGTGGAAGCACTTCAAGGGGCAGGCGGATCACCAAAACTGATCAAGCGAAGGCAACTCTCGACCAACTCGCTTCGAAAGACTCGTCGGCTGTTCTCGCAGAAAGATCAAGTCCGGTCAGGAAAACAAGAACATAAGGCTACAATCGGGGCCGCAAATAACACCATGGCCGATGCCATCAACCCTGTGGGTGATTTTTCAAACCCGCGACAAATCCGTTTAATGGATGACTACTGTGAACAATTCGAGACATGTCTCGAGCAACAATACCGTATACTAGGGCACAACAAATATGGAAAATTTGCGTCAGACTATCTGACACCCTCCGAAAATAGGTAGAATAACTACGACCAAAAAACAATCTTCGAAGCCATTGAATTCGTATGTGACAACGAGTACAAAATAGAGGACGACCGGCGCACCCGTACCGGTGGAGGATGATGGATATACGCCCAATTTGAACCCGTTGACTTCCGAATCTTTTTATTTTGATCACCCCGTTAATGATTGTAAATCGAAATTTCGACCCAAACACCCCGCCGAATCACCAACGGTCCGGACGAGGCGAAAATACTCGTCCGGACCGCGGCGAACTCACCTAGGGGAGATAGGGTTGGCCAACCCATCTCCCCTAAGGAGGGGTTGGGTGGCCACACCCGACCCCTACCCATGGGGGTCGGATTTTCTCCCCGCCCCCAAGGGCCCCGGCTCCATTTTCCGACTCCCACACTTGGACTATTTCCGCCAACCTCTCCATGCTTTAAGGATTTAATTATGTGGTCAATGACTAATTAATTGTGTTTAAAGGTTAACGATGTCATTAAGCCACCTTAATGACACCGTTTCCTATTAATACAACCCTTCCACCACTTATTTGATCATCTTGGCTAATTGTGAAGCTTAGCTCTGACATCTCTCTAGCTTTATCTCTCTAAAAAAATCATTCTGACTTAGGCATCGGAGAGGGTTCATCAAGCACCACCCCCCCCCCCTCGTGCTTGATACTGCCCCTCTTGCAGGGTACGAGGAGAGAAGTAAGGAAGCAGAAAGACAGGATCAGAACGACAGGACCCAAGAGTACTGAACCCTTAGTTTCACCAGTGAGGAGTAAGGTTTAGGCCGACGACCCGTTGACCTAAAACTTAGGACCTAACACTTGGCGCCGTCTGTGGGAAACGCTACGACAAGTCATGGCGTACCACTGTTATTCTAAGATCACCACTTTACAAGATTCTGGAGAGTTACGCCAAGCGCGTACACCTCCTACACCTTCTACCAAACATGCATATGTCGACAGTCTAAGAGGAAGAGTAACACCTCTCGTCCAAAAACTAAGTGTAATAGCAGCAGACTATCATGTCTACGTATCTCGGAGCGACTATGATGTCCGCATATCTCGGAGCGGCTATCATGTCCGCGCATCTCGGAGCGGCTATCATGTCCGCACATCTCAGAGCGGCTATCATGTCCGCGTATCTAGGGGCAACTATCATGTCCGCACACCTCGGAGTGGTTATCATGTCCACGTGACTCTAGGCGGCTATCATGTCCGCGCCTCTCGGAGTGGCTATCATGTCCACGCGGTGATAAGCGGCTATCATGTCCGCACATCTTGGAGTGGCTGTCTTGCCCACCCCTCTCTAGGCGGCTATCATGTCCGCATATTGTCCAACGACTATTGTGTTCACAGGTAATGGACTATATACAGGTTCAGGAGACGTACCAAGAAGACACTCTACCTTGGGAAAAATCAAATACGGGTCGCAAGACACACTCTACTTAGGGAAAACCAAGTAGCGGTGCAGGAGGCACACTACATTGAAAACGCCAGGTTGTGGCAACAACATGGATAGGCACGTCGCCTCGCCGACCTCTGACCGACGCCATGGAAGGGTATGTCGCCTCGTCCGACCTCTGGCCTTCTCCATACCTCGGAAACTTCAAGTAGCTGTCGCGGAGTGCACCCTACCTTGGGAAAAACCAAGTAGCAGCTGTGGAATGCACCCTTCTTTGGAAAACCCAAGTAGCAGTCGATACAATAGTCGCCACCTCGTGTCCGAAACGACTACGGTGCAAACATCCCGACAAGGGGGCAACTCCACACCTACGAACTTACAAGTTCACAACTACTACATAGCGAACATCCTCTATACGGGGGCAACTCTATGTCAGTACGGGCCTCGTCCCAACACTTTATATAGCCTATATGGCACTACACGCGTTTGCGCTACCCAACACATGTTTATCATGAGATGTTCATCGACAACATATCAGGAGGCCTAACACCTCGCGACTAAAGGGCAAGTGCCCCTACTTGGCCACGTCACTACATATACTCCCCCTCTGGGGGCATTCACCTCAATGATCTTGGGGGCAATACTATATCAACAAGGGTCATGTCCCTCGGCATATACATTGAGAACATACTTCCGTTGTAAGATGTTCATCAACGATGCATGGAACATACTTCGGATGCATGGAACCTCGCAAGTCCAGGACCCTCGTGTCCGCGACGCACTTTCATGTTCATGATAGGTACACACTTTCATGTTCATGATACATCCATGTTCACTCAAGGTAACATCGTATGAGCATACTTTCTGGTATCCCATACTTAGAAAGATTTTTGGACCAAAATTGAAATTTTGCCCCACATAGGCTTACCCCGTCATGAAATTGAAGCATTGACTCACTTAACCAAGTTCAGAATTTTTCCCCACATATGCGTATACTTTCCGAGTAAAAGCTCGTGACGGTATTGGATTTATTATTTCCATCTCAGACGGACACGTGCTTGGACACGTGTCCGTGCTATTCTGACATTTGCAATTCCTCTATCTTATAAGACAGGGGCAGAGTCAGAGACACACACCCATGGTTAAGTAAAGATTCTGAAAAAAGGTAAAATCCCGGCTTCAAATTGCGCGTGTCATACCATCCTAAAATAGAGTCAATCAAGGGTCAGACCATTGGTTGACTCGGAGGCATGTGATGGATATACGTCCAATTTGAACCCGTTGACTTCCGAATCGTTTTATTTTGATCACCCCGTTAATGATTGTAAATCGAAACTTCGACCCAAACACCCCGCCGAAACACCAACGGTCCGGACGAGGCGAAAATACTCGTCCGGACCGCGACGAACTCACCTAGGTGAGGTCGGGTGGCCACACCCGACCTCCCCTAGGGGAGATAGGGTTGGCCAACCCATCTCCCCTAAGGAGAGGTTGGGTGGCCATACCCGACCCCTACCCTTGGGGGTCGGATTTTCTCCCCGCCCCCAAGGGCCCCGGCTCCATTTTCCGACTCCCACACTTGGACTATTCCCACCAACCTCTCCATGCTTTAAGGATTTAATTACGTGGTCAAGGACTAATTAATTGTGTTTAAAGGTTAACGATGTCATTAAGCCACCTTAATGACACCGTTGCCTATAAATACAACCCTTCCACCACTCATTTGATCATCTTGGCTAATTGTGAAGCTTAGCTCTGACATCTCTCTAGCTTTATCTCTCTAAAAAAATCATTCTGAATTAGGCATCGGAGAGGGTTCCACCCCCCTCCGTGCTTGATACTGCCCCTCTTGCAGGGTACGAGGAGAGAAGTAAGGAAGCAGAAGGACACGGATCAGAACGACAGGACCCAAGAGCACTGAACCCTTAGTTTCATAGTGAGGAGTAAGGTTTAGGCCGACAACCCGTTGACCTAAAACTTAGGACCTAACAGAGGACACCTAGCTACAATCTTCTGTTGCACTCCACAAGTGGGACAACTGAACCTAGCTAGGTACTGAGCAGACAAGGTGAGTAAATCCCCAACATTCACATCCAACAAACAAAAGACTCTACTTGGATAACAACCCCAAATAATGAAGCTTTGAACACAAAAGCCATCCTGGAAGAAACTCACACAGGGGGAGATGGCGGAACGTCGGGCAAGAGTGATATGTTTCAATTGCGATGAATTATTTTCACCGGGACATCAATGCAAAGCAGTGTTGTTCTACATCTTCCCGAGCTGGACTTTGACGACCAGGAAGACGAACCGTGTGAGGAAGATATGCAGGAGCTGTCCCTCAACGCCATGAGCGAGGAGAAAAGAAAACAACATTCCAAGTTCGTGCGACCATTACTCTGGGGACATGATGGGTACTCCTTGATACCGGCAGCACCCACAACTTCATCATAACCGGTACGGCAGAGTGCCTGATAATTTCTATGCATCAGCGACCTAGACAGTGTGTCTTCTTACCTAACGGAGGGAAGTTCCCGATTGACGGTCTATTTAAAGGCATGCCAATGATCATCTAAGGACACCACTTTGAGATCGATTGCTTCACAATCTTACTTAGAAACTATGACATTGTCCTGGGATGCGTTGGTTGAATGCATTAGCAAGAGTAATTTGGGACGGTATTTCACGAATAGTTGAATTCATGTCCGATGCCGTTATAATTACATGGCGCGGAGAGGAGACAAGCCTGGACGAACAAGGGGCTTCATTGCACGTAATCGAGGACGCTGGGGAAGCGTGGGGGAGGTGGTTCAAGGATGAGAATGAAGTATTTACTATATCAGGAAGGAAATCGCCTTCTGGTGGAAACTAACACTTCCAAAAATCTTACCACGGGAGAAGCAAGTTGCCGAACGAATTCACTGACCATTTTAAGGAAAAAGATAGGCTACCACCACCGCCAAAATGCGATCACCGGATTCGACTTCTGCAAGGATCCAACCCGGTAGCAGTCTGACCCTACAGATACCCACATATGCCAAAGGAAGAAACCGAGAAGCAATGTTCGAGCATGTTTCGCAATTGTGTCATACGACCAAGGTCTTCACCTGGGCTCTTAGTTAAAAAGACGGGTGGATCATGGCGTTTATGTTAACTAAAGAGAACTTAACAATGTAACTATTAAACATAAATTCTCAATTCCAGTAGTAAACGAACTCCACGGGGTGCAGTTTTTCACCATACTAGACTTAACATCAGGTTTTCATCAAATTCAGTTGTCTGAGGCCGGTATCGGAAAGACTGCATTTCGCACACACCATGGTCATTATGAATTCCTAGTCATGCCGTTCAGACTCTCCAATGCTCCTTTGACTTTCCAAGGGCTCATGAACTGTGTATTCCAAGCACGTTTTTAAAATTCGTTCTAGTTTTTCTCAAAGACATCCTATTCTACAGTGCTTCTTGGGATCAACATCTTACCCATGTATGCCAGGTCTTCACCTTGCTGCGACAGCACCAACTACTCCTTAAGAATAAAAGGTGTACTTTCAGACAGTGATCCATCGGTTACCTCGGCCACATCATCACAAAAGCAGGAATTATGGTAAACCCGTAAAAAATAACGGCCATAACTTTTTGGTCACGTCCCGGATCAGCACGAGTATTGCGTGGTTTCCTTGGCTTCTCGAGATACTACAGGAAATTCATCCAGAACTACGTGGGGCTTGCAACTCCATTAACGAATTTTCTCAAGAAGACAGATTTTCAGTGAACCGCAAAATAAGAGGAGACATTTTCAGCACTAAAGAAAGCCCTTACGGAATTCCCAGTGCTTTCCCTTCTAGATATCTCCGCTGAATTCGTCTTTGAATGTGATGCATAAGGAAGATGGATTGACCCGTTCTACAGCAATCAGGACACCCCATTGCTTATTTTAGTCGGAAACTAGCAGAATGACATCTCAAATTGGCGGCGTACGAACAGGAACAAATCGGTCTTGCAAAGGCCGTAGTACATTGGCGACCATATACGTGGGGAAGTCACTTCGTAATTAAAAGAACCACTACAATCTCATATTCCTCCTTGAACAACGCCTCTCCACATCCCCGCAGCCGCATTGGGTCAGCAAGCTCCTAGGCTACGACTTCGATGTCGAATTCAGGTCCGGAACACTCAACAAAGGCGACGATACACTTTCTCGTCGAGGTGATGAACATCCAACATCGAACTGCAGCAGTTGGCCAGGACACCTTTCGAGATCGAGGCAAGCCCTGGTTTGGCAGCTCTTCGGGACCAAATTATCAAAGCGACGCGGAGGCTGCTTGGACGGCTCGTGATAGACTGATCTTGCACAAGGGTAGAGTGTATCAAACTCGCCCCTTACTTTCGACATCTGGCTGCGTACCACACCTTTGGCCATGAGGGAGTCCGGAAGACTATGGATCTAAGTTGGCGGGATTTCTACTAGAAAGATTGTAAGGCGTCAGTCCGCAACTTCGTCTGTACATGCCAGACTTGCCAGTGTAACAAATGGGAAGCTCTAGTCTTCTCCAACTACTTCCAGTTCGGATAAGGATTTGGTCGAATATCTCTATGGACTTCATCGAGGCCCTTCTGAAGGTGGATGACAAGAAAGTGATGTTGATCGTTGTTGATCGCTTCTCAGAGTATGATCACTTCATCACCCTTGGCCACCCGTACATTGCGGTATCCGTCGCTCAAGCCTTCTTTCGTGATAAGGTCTTTCGTAGTACGTTTTGGCAGGAGTAGAACTAATCCTTTTTTTTTCCACAACATATCACGCTTAGGTAGATGGGTAGACATAGGCAGTCAACCGAACCGTGGAGATGTATTTGCGTTGTTTGACTGGTGAAGCATCATTGTGGCTCTCGTAGCTCCCTAGGTTGGAGTATTGTTACAACACAACCAGTAAGGAGTGAGATCAAAGCCGACTTTGCTAAGGGCGGTAGTGTTTTTAGGTGTTGCTTGAGTTGCTGGAAGGCCTCCTCACATCTCGGTGTCCATTCAAATTTCTTGTTTGCCCTTAGTACCTCAAAGAAGGGTAATGCGTTGTCTCCTATTTTGGATAGGAATCTGTTAAGGGCTGCCAACCTCCCGTTCAGTCGTTGAACCTCTTTGTGCTTCGTAGGTGACTGCATTTCTTCAATTGCTTGAAGTTTTTCGGGGTTTACCTCTATGCCTCGCTGGCTTACCATGAAGCCTAAAAATTTCCCTGATTGCACCCCAAATGCGCATTTTTTCGGGTTTAGACGGACCTGGTACTGCCTCATCCTCTCGAATGTTGAGCGAAGGTTCTCCACATGGTCCTTCTTCTCTTTGGATTTGACTATCATATCGTCCACATATGCCTCCATTGTCTTCCCTATCATGTCCCCAAAGATTTTGTTGACCATTCTTTGATATGTTGCTCCAGCATTTATGAGTCCGAAAGGCATCACCGTGTAATGGTATATCTCGCTATCAGCATAGAATGCTGTGTGAGGGGCGTCCTCAGGGGCCATTTTTATCTGGTTATATCCTGAGTATGCATCCATGAAGCTCATTAGTTGATGACCCGACGTTGCATCCACTAACTGATCTATTCTTGGTAGGGGATATGAGTCCTTAGGGCAAGCCTTGTTTAGGTCACGATAGTCAATACACATTCTCCAACTTCCCCCCGGCTTCTTCACCAGTACTGGGTTTGCCACCCATGTCTGGAATCTGATTTCCTTGATGAACTTTGCCTTTAGTAGCTTTTCTACTTCTTCTTGGATAGCTATCTTTTTGCTTCCTCCCATTGGTCTCACCTTCTGTGTTGTTGGTCGCGTTGCCGCGTCTATATTGAGCCTGTGTGAGATCACTTCTTCTGATATTCCTGGCATATCGCTTGGTGACCAGGCGAACAGATCCTTGTATTCCCTTAGTAAAGCTACTAAGTGGTTTTTCTCTTCCTGAGATAAGGCAGTCCCGATTTTAGCCTTCCTATCGGGTTCTTCTATGAGTATCTCTTTTAGTTCCTCCATGGGGGCTGGTCTTCCATGATCTTCTCTTGGGTCCTCATCTACTAGTAGGACTTCTCTTGTTTTCTTCCTCTTGCCTAGTGCAATCCTTGCACATTTCCTTGCTACCTTCTGGTTGCCTTTTACTTCCCCTATTCCTTGGCCTGTGGGGAATTTCATTTTCTGATGTAGTGTTGATGGTACCATACCCCACTTGTTGATTGTAGTGTTACCCAGGATCCCATTGTACTCCTCCATTTCTTCTGTGATGAAGAATGGGACATCAATCTTTAGCTGCCTCTGGCCTGTACCCAGTGTCACAGGTAGTGTGACTGCCCCCAGTGGGTATGTTGGCTCTCCTGAAAATCCTACCAAGGGGGAGTGAACCTGTTTTATGCTACTTGGCCTTACTCCTAGTATGTTGAGGACTTTCTTGCTAATGATGTTGGGTGAGCTTCCACTGTCTATTAGGATTCTCCCAATGTCCATATCAGTGATCTTCATTGTTATGACCAGGGCATCCTTGTTGTCTGGTAACACATGCTCCATGTCTCTTCTTGAAAATTCTATTATGTCTTCTCTCTTTCCTTCTGCTTGTTCTTCTTTTGGCTTAGGAGCCCCCAACTCTGCCATATATGCTTCTCTGGCATTCGCTGACTCTCCTCCAGCTCCATAACCCCCATGAATGACATATACGCCTGCCATCTAGCTGGTGATAATTAGGCTTTCTGTCCGAAGCCTACAGACGGCGCCAAGTGTTAGGTTATGAGATCTAGGTCAACGGGTTGTCGGCTTTGATCTCACTCCTTACTGGGGATGTGTGTAATCCGGTATTCTTGAGTTGCCCTGTCTTAGCCTATGTCTTTCCTTCCTTCCTTCCTTCCCTTGCTTCTTCTCTCCTTCTACCCTGCAGAAGGGGCAGTACCAGACACGGAGGGGGGGGGGGGGTGGTGCCTGGTGAACCCTCTCCGATGCCTAAGTATTCTTCTTAGAGAGATAAACTAGAGAGATGTCAGAGCAAAATAATCCAAATTGCCAAGATGATCCAATGAGTTGTGAAGGTGGGGTATTTATAGGCAACGGTGTCATTAAGGTGGCTTAATGACATCGTTAGCCCTTAAACACAATTAATTAACCTTTAAGCACGTAATTAAGACCTTAGGATACGGAGAAGGTAGGCGGCGTGAACCGAGTGTGGGTGTCTGAAAATAGCGCAGGGGCCCTTGGGGGGGGAAGAAATCCGACCCCCAAGGGTAGGGGTTGGGTGAGGGCACCCAACCCCTCCTAGGGGGGATGGGGTTGGCCAACCCCATCCCTCCTAGGAGAGATCGGGTTGGCCGACCCGATCTCTCCTAGGAGAGATCGGGTTGGCCGACCCGATCTCTCCTAGGAGAGATCGGGTTGGCCGACCCGATCTCTCCTAGGGGAGATCGGGTGGACCAACCCGATCTCTCCTAGGAGAGATCGGGTTGGTCCACCCGATCTCCCCTAGGAGAGATCGGGTTGGCTGACCCGATCTCTCCTAGGGGAGGTCGGGTGTGGCCACCCAACCTCACCTAGGTGAGTTTGCCCCGGTCGGACGAGCGCTCCGGCCTCGTCCGAGCCGTTGATGTGTTCGCAAAGTGTTCGGGTTGAAGTTTCGATTTACAATCGGTAATGGGACGATAAAAATATAACGGTTTGGAAGTCAACGGGTTCAAATTGGGCGTATTTCCATCACAACCTACAATACCAACCTCAAGGCATCACCCTTTCAGATGGTCTACGGGCGTGCTCCTCCAAGTCTTTTGGACTACAAGTCGTGGTGCTCAAATGTGGAAGTAGTCGATGTGGCATTAGATCACCGGGATGAATTCTTGGCCACGACGCGCGAACGGATGTTAGAAGCACAACACACAATGAAGGCGACTTATGATCAACACCACCGCGAGGTGGAATATGCCTGGGGGACTGTGTTTGGAACAAAATTCAACTGTATCGCCAGCTGTCTGTGGTTCAACGAGGTTTCAATAAGCTATCCCCAAGGTACTATAGTACTTTCGAGGTCTTGGAGCGTGTCGGCATAGTGCCCTACCGTGTGCAACTACCCCCAGTTGCGTGCATCCACAATATGTTTCTTGTTTCCTTACTCAAGCCTCAAAAGGCGAGTATGTTGCTACTCCTATCAAGCTTCCTCCTGTTTTTCAAGGACGAATCGCACCAGCACGTCCGGTTGCACATCTCAGAGGTCGGATTCATGGAGACACTCGGGAGGTGCACACTAAGTGGATGGATGATGATGAAGATGGGGCCACTTGAGAAGATGTGGCTAGGCTGTATTTAGCATTTTCCGAACTTGATCTTGAAGACAAGCTATTCGTCGAGAATGGGAGTAATGTTACGGCCGATACTCTTGGGCGGTTTGATAAGATATATCAGAGACGTGGCTAGGATACAACTATATCTATATTTTATATTAGGAATAATATTATAATTAGGATAAAACAATATATATTTTTACATTACATCTATATCTTTGTATAAATATCTTAGAATATATTTTAGGGGTCTTGTAATTCCTATATATAAGTTATTATTATTAATAAGAAAAAACATAACAACCTTTCAATAAATTAATCTTAGTCTAAGCTTTTCTATTTTTATATATAGAGACGTGGTTAGGATATATTGGTTTTCATTTAATTTAGTTAATTAATTGTGGATTAATTAATTAAGAAGACATGCATGCAGGACATCAACTTCTGGGGATCAGTGTACAGCTCATACTATGCACTTTCTCACTTAAAGAAAAGCAGAGGTAAAATTATAGTGATTGCTTCTGCGGCTGGATGGTTGCCCGCCCCAAGACTCAGCTTCTACAGTGTACGTACGCACATAATTATATATATATAACAACACTCCATCTTATTATTAATTAATATATATGAATCATCATCATCAGGCAAGCAAAGCTGCTTTAATAAGCTTCTATGAGACCTTAAGGAGTGAGGTATGGTGGGAAGTTGGCATCACAATCGTAACTCCAGGACTAATTGAATCCGAGATGACCCAAGGCAAGTTTCTTTCCAAGGACGGCCAAATGATACTTGACCCAGAGCTTAGAGATGTATGTACTCGATTCATAATTATATTAATAAATTATAAACTTCATAGTTAGCTAGATGATGAATGATATAATAATATAGGTGGAGGTGAGCATAATGCCAGTGAGGTCAGTGACGGGTGCAGCAGTGGAAATAGTGAAGGGGGCGTGCCGAGGAGATAATTACTTGACGGAGCCAGCTTGGATAAACCCATCCTACTACTGGATGGCCTTTTTCCCGGAGTTAGTCCAATGGGTCAACCGACTCTTACTTATGACACACAAGAATCTCAATAATAATGCTCCTTTTAGCAAGAAACTACTCGACTGGACCAGACTCAAACACTTTGTCTATCCGCAAAATGTTCAGTACCCCAGAGGAGAAGCCACCTAGCTACCTCCTTCTTCTAACACTAAACGCCTATAACATGCAACATAAATATAACTCATACTTATGATATCATATATTTGCATTCAAAAAATTATATCATTAAATATTAATTTATAAATTACATTTTCTCGTTTGCTCACAAGATGTGGCAATCTCACTTTAAATTTTTTCCTCCGTGCTTTGGTTTAAGAACATTCCTTCACGCTTTCTAATGCAGCGTGATGGGGTAAAATACTCGTTGATTCGAAAGGAAATGCAGAGAATTTGATGGATAGAGATGCAAGAACTCGTTGATTTAAAGAATGTCGAGAATTTGACGCGGAGCAGAGGAAAACCTCAGTTTTTTTTATTCATATATATCAATAAACTGAATGTAAATGATGGCTAACATAGCTTAACTACTGGAAAGAAAAACCTTAATCCTAGGTTAAAAACTTAAACATGCTAACAGACCCTAACAAAAATCTATAAATTACAAAAAAAAAAAACCCGAAGAAATATAAAACAGCAATTTCGACCCCCTAAACGAAGGGATTTGGTCGAAAAACGTCAAACCCCATATTTATCTATGGGCCTTGCTCAGATCGCCGTTTCCGCATGAAATACTGTACTCGCACGCCAAAATCCGACACTTCAAGATCTCCCACATCATTCTCTCCGGGGAAGAGAAGATTCACCCTCGAATCTTTGCGCATCGAAGGCCAGAAATAGGAAGCAGGAAGAAGAATACATTCAGCCACAACATCATCATAAAAATTATCACGCGAGGTGTTCGAGTGTGGTTTTGGTTCCAACGTTGGGGTCGATTTTCCATGTTGCTTGTACCCGAAATAGGAGGTCAAGAGGCCTTCGAAGTCATTCCTGGCGGTTGGGGAAAGGATGAATACAAGATCATGGAAGGTGGAGTGATGATCGATCATCGCTGTGACGTGTCATCATCGTACTCGTCATAAATTAGATTATCAAGAACAGTCGCAGTCCGGGTACGATCTGGTACTAGCCAATCAAGAAACGACATCGTGTAGGATCTTCTGCTCTGATACCAATCTGATGCAGCGTGATGGGGAATGCTGAGAATTTGAAAGGAAAGAGGCGCAAGAACTCGTTGATTCGAAAGGGAATGCCGAGAATTTGATGGAAAGAGGCGCAAGAACTCGTTGATTCAAAGAATGCCGAAAATTTGACGAAGGGTAGAAGAAAACCTCGGATTTTTTTTTTCATACATCAATAAACTGAATGTAAATGACGGCTAACATAGCTTAAATACGGAAAAGAAAAACACTAATCCTAGGTAAAAAACCAAAACATGGTAAAAGACCCTAACAAAAATCGATAAATTTCAAAAAAGACGCGAAGAAATATAAAACTGCAATTTCGACCCCCTAAACGAAGGAATTGGGCTGAAAAACGTCAAACCCATAGTTTACTTAAGTCATGCTCAGATCCCGTTTCCGCATGTAATACTATACTCGCACGCCAAAATCCGATACTTCAACATCTCCCACATCACTTTGACGTCTATTAACAAAAATCTTCTAGTAAAATACAGACTCCATTTACTTTTTGAATTACAACTCAGGGTACCAATTAATTCAATTTATCTAAGATAGTGACCTACCCCTACAAAGGTTTCTCAAGCGTATGCTTTTTTTTCATAAGTCGGTAGTAGGCATATGATCGTAACTTCACTAAAGTTTTAGCCGACCATGTATAAGGGAGACCCAATATTGGGCCTCTCATGTCAATTGGGATTTGGATCAAGCCCAATTTTCCTATTGTGACATTTACCCAATTTCTTATGTAACGTATACATATTAATGGGCTACCAATTACGGCACCCAGTCACCATATGCTAACACCTTCTACCAAGAGTTCGGCCAAAAATAACTCTATAGGGAGGTGAGATTTCTTTGTCTCAACACTTAGGAGAAAGGATTGATTAAATATTAACCTTAGAGAAATCTTGACACCCCCTATTCATAGAAGGAGGTGGGAAAAACCCCACCTCCTTAAGTTACAAGTTCGACCGGCCTACATAGGAAAGGGGAGGCTCAAATTTGGGCCTCTTATGTTAACTAGGATTTTAGGCCCAACCCAAAATTCCTAATATGACATTACCCAATTACCTTAATTATGCTTATATTAAAGGGATCCTATTACGACAGCCCATTCACCAAATACCAACAGCTCCCACTCGCCGAAATGGGAGTGTTCATGTTAATATGTTGTCGACAAACACATCAACATTCGGTCTTCGATCCTTGCCCTGCTTCGGAATAGTTCACACGAGGTTTGCTGTGCAACCGACAAACACAACAGACATCGTGCTACTCATCAATTAAGAGTGTTGTAGTGTCCGCGGAACGTTGATTCCCAACTTGTGATTAACCTGTAAACATAACTATGCCGCGCTGTATGCCTGGTAAAATATTCTTCTCCAATTTCCTAATTTCAACATAGGAGCACTTCTCCAAGGCATCTGCACAAGTATTCACAACCTTCAACGAATATCTGGTTGGTGGCCACCTAGTGAATACAAGAGTCGGAGAATTATAGGTGAACTTGACCATCCCCATCGTTCATACCCTTAGTCAAACTCAATCGGTTTCCAAAACGTGGTCACTAGGCCCTTTTGTTTAGCACTGAGTTCGTACTCCTGGAAGTGACTATTGAGTTTGACCTTAGATAAGAGTTCTGAGTCCGTAAGGATACTTCAGGTGCTCCTTCATAAAGCACCCGGGATCAGTCACACGTTCAACGTGAAGAAGTTTGCGCCCATCTGAATCTCGAGGATTCTACCTAGCACAACCGAGCTTGACCCCGCAATATAGTGCGCGTCGATAGCATAACCTGAAATTACATATTGTCAGGAGTGGGAAATGTCATACGCTATCGAAGATAATCATCTGGCCCAGAATGTGGTTTTCGACGAACTGAGTTCATCACGGCGATACGCAAAACAAGATCATGTCATGTTACCCCGAAACCAAATGATTGTTTTGCTAAAACAGGTTTTTCGAAAGCACCTTGGTTCTCAGCCGGTTTTGACATGGTGGAGGTTCCTCCTCCGTCAAGACGACCGAGCCTGTGTGACGAGGTTGGCCCACATTCGACATGTTTTATGTGAAGTTTAACTCTCCAACGACTAGTTTATCAACCGTAAAATCCGATGTAATCCAACCATTATGACGAAGTAAGATCATAAACTCAAATTGAAATTATTTATATCCAAATATTATTTAGAAACTCAAAATGTTATTTGACACAATACAATCCTCCAAAACCCTACGCATTCTGAGCATTTTAACATGCTTTTCGAAAACATCCCTACGTAGATGCTTAGTTAATGGGTCTGCCACCATATTCTCAGAGGATAAGTATTCTAATGTGATCAATTAGTCTTCTACCACACTTTTCGCATAATTTTATTTAATATCAATGTGTTTCTTCCTATTTTGGTACATTTGGATTCTTAACTGCTGCGATCTCTACTTGACTGTCATAGTAAATCCTCCCAGGTTTACTCCCGTCCTCGACGTCAAGCGGAGCAGTCAAGATTCTCTTCAGCCAGGCAGCCTCTTGTGCATTCTTAGAGAGTGCCACGAATTTGGATTCCATCGTAGACAGCGCGACACATGATTGCTTCTTGCTCATCCAAGAAATTGCTAATTTAGCAAGGAGAAATACTCCTCCTGAGGTGGACTTACGATCATCCGAATCACCACCATGGTCCGCGTCACTAAACCCAGAAAAAATTCAAGCTTCCTACCCTCATAGCACAGTCCATAGTCGGCAGTACCTTTTAGGTATCGAATAATTCGTTTAACAAATCGTAAATGTTGATATCCAGGTTCTGATTGAAAACGTGCTACTAGGCCCACAACATAACAGATATCCAGACGAGTGCATTTGCATGGCATACATCAGACTACCAACCATACTGAGGTACTCTGCACTCTTCATGTGTTCACGCTCCGCCTGGTTTTTTGGGCAATCACGCTTCGACAGCGCGCACCCATACACAACCTTCACAGGTTTACTCGCGACGTCACCATCAAGCAACACAGTAAGAAGTCTTTTCAGCCAGATCGCTTCATGTGCGTTCTTGGAGAGGGCTACGAATTCTGATTCCATCGTGGACAGCGCGACACATGTTTGCTTCTTGCTCGTCCATCAAATGGTGACATTAGCAAGGAGAAACACTCCTCCTGTGGTGGACTTACGATCATCCGAATCGCCACCATGATCGGCGTCACTATAACCGGTCAGATCTAACTTACCGCCCTCATAGCACAGTGCGTAGTCGGCAGTATCTTTCAGATAACGAATAATTTGTTTTACAGCCTTTAAATGTTGATAGCCAGGATCTGATTGGAAATGTGCTACAAGGCCCACGGCGTAACAGATATCCGGACGGGTGCATTGCATGGCGTACATCAAACTACCAACCATGCTAAAATACTCTGCACCCTTCACCTGTTCACACTCTACCAGGTTCTTGGGGTCATCACGTTTTGACAGTGCGCACCCAAACACCACCGGCGTATCCACGGGTTTGGCATCCTGTAATCTGAGTATTTTCAACAGTTTGTTGATATAAGCTTCTTGAGACAGACACAATCTCCGGGTAGCCCTATCTCTAGCAATTTTAATGCCCAAGATGTACGTGGCCTCTCCTATGTCTTTCATCTTAAATAAAGATGCCAACCATGACTTTGACTTGTTCATAAAACTCACATCGTTTGCGGCAATGAGTATGTCGTCCACATATAAGGTTAAGATGACATACTTAGACCCGGAGGTCTCATAATACACGCACGGATCCTCGTGAAGATTCATGAATCCGTTTCCTACGATTTCCTCGTGGAATCTGCGGTACTATTGACGAGACGACTGTTTAAGATCGTAGATGGACCTTTGGAGTTTACAAGCTTTACTTTTGTTACCAGGAGTAATGAAACCCTCCGGTTGCTCCATGTAGATCTCTTCCTTCAATTTTCCTTGGAGGAATGCGGTCTTAACATCCATTTGGTGCAGCTCGAGATCGAGACTTGCGACAAGGCCAGAATGGCCTGTACTGTGGTGTAACGCACAGTGGGTGAGTATGTTTCGTCAAAGTCCACTCCGTGAAGTTGGGTATATCCTTTCGAAACAAGTCGAGCTTTGTATCGCTCGACCTTTCCATTAGCAGTGAGTTTCAATTTGGAACCCACTTTGTTCTTATGGCACTGCGGTTAGCAGGTAAATCAACCAAAGACCATACTGAACTGGCTTTCATTGATGAGATTCTTCCTCCATTGCATTCCTTCATTCCTTCGCTTGAGGTCCTTCCAACCGTTATTGAACCGTTACTGGTTCGTCAACATATGTTAGAGTGAAGATTTCTCCTCTCTTAATGGGATACTTCTTTGGAGAAGTTCTATGCCTTTGACTACGTCTAGGCTCATTCATCCCATCTTGACTCTGAACGGTACTCCCACTCAGAACAATGGTTCTTATCGGAACATCACTCACACTGGGAATAAGGGCAGTGCTTGAAACTGCACCTACAACCTTCCTTGGACGACCTCTTGGTCTCAGGATCCTATCTTCGATGAATTCCTTGATCAGTAGGACCTGGAACCAAGTTAGTCGGAAGACTCCCACAGGAAACAATGAGTAGTATTGGTGGTTGTGGTATTGGTCCAGCTATATGATTATCAGGTTCAACTTGGTTCGTCCCTGTGGCAATACTGACTTGTGTTGTAGGGTTTGGTCTTCCCGCTAGATTTACTATAAATATATTTCCATTATCATTAAGCATGTCATTCACTTGAGCTGCTGGTTCAAATCTCCCAGTCGAAGTAAGTGGGACCTGATCATCAATGTTATCCTGCTCCAGTTCAATCAATATTTCGTCTGTTTTAATCTCTCCAAGCGTCAGAAATTCGTCCTCAAGGAAAGTTACGTCTCTGGATTCATGTTAGACTACGCCACCAATTTCTTGAGCTGACACGAATACGTAACCCTTGAGTTATTTTAATACCTTATAAAGATACTCTTAAGTCCTCTGGGTCCCAACATGCCGAAACGGCTGTCAGTTGTATGTGTAAAGGCTGCGCAACCCCAAGGTCGCAGTCTGGTGAGATCTAATTTTTTTTTCCATGCCACAGCTCATATGGCGTTGTGTCAACCGCTTTGGTTGGGACAAGGTTTAATAAATGAGTGGTAGTAAATAACGCATCACTCCAATAGGAGATTGGTAATTGTGCCTACGACATCATGGTTCTTACCATGTCTAGTATTGTTCGATTACGACGTTCAGCCACACCATTCTGCTGTGGTGTGTTAGGGATTGTCTTTTGACGGGCTATCCCTCTTTCTTTTCACAACTTATATAACTCATTAGAGAGATATTCTCCACCTATATCAGTGCATACGGTTTTCGCCTTTCGCTCCTGTTTATTCTCTACGAGGTTTAAAAGTTTCTAAAGCAATCTATTACCTCAGATTTACTATTAATCAAATGTGTAAACCCATAGCGGGTAAAGTCGTCAATGAAAGTTACGAAGTATCACTTTCCATTCCTAGCGTTTACATTCATTGGTCCACGGACGTTGGAGTGAATCAGTTGCAATGGATATTCGGTTCGTCAAGCTTTTCCGAACGGTTTACTGGTGGACTTTCCTGCTAGAAAATCATGGCAAGTGAGTTTAATCACGTTGCTGGTACCAGGCAAAATCTCAATTCGTGCTAATGAATGGACCCTATCATAGCTTATATGTCCCAGCCTCGCATGCCATCCGGCTACGTCAGTCTCTGCTTCCATGGAGGATAATGCACACTTCCATTTAAATCAATGATAAAAGGAACATAAGGGGAATAAGCATGCCCAAAGAAGACATTGCCTTTATTTATGCGAACAGAGTTCTTTTCAAATGATAAAATGTAATTATTATTCATAAGAGCGGAAACAGAAAAAACATTTCTACGAATTCTAGGAGCAAAAATGACATTTTCAAGTAGCATGGTTCTGCCATTGTTCATAGACAAATTGCAGTTCCCTACTCCTATGACTTCAACTTGTGAGTTTTCGCCAATGTATATCCTCATAGATTCCTTTAGCAATCGTCTAAACTTGGCGAACAATCATTTGTCTTTGGTTATGTGGTCCGTCGCATATGAGTCAAGAAGAAGGATTTGAGTCAGTTAACATGAAAGTTGAGGAAACAAGAGCTTCTATTACATAACCAACGTCGCATACCTTTTCAGGATGCGATTTGCTGGACCCTGTACCTTCGCCTATTCGACGTGGACTTGAGTTCTCGCGGACTATCTTTGATTTTAATCAGAGATTACCTTGTTTAGGCTTTGTCAACATTTTACCGTCGACAGCCTGTTGTTTATTTCATTTTCTCGACCTCTTTCTCTTCCCTTGCCCAGCTCTTACTGGTATTGATTTCAATCGAGCTTGTTCCATCTCGATGAATTTCAGGACTGATGCAAGATCTAACAAAGATCCACTGGCAGTCAGTAAAGACTTGGCTACTCTCCAAGACTTCGGGAGAACCCCGATGATGGTTTGAATTTAATCCCATTCACCCACCTGACCTTCTTCTTCCAGTGGGTTTAACATGCCAAAGAGATCATATAACTTTCAGGTACATTCTTGCTGTAGCTATTCAAGCTTTCTTCCATTGTTGGTATAAGAGGGTGCATAATTGCTGCCATGCCGTTTCCATATCTCAGAAAGAGGGCATCCCAAATGTCATTTGTAATCGGAATATCCTTATACTCATCATGGAATTCCCGAGACATCTCAGACAACAATATCTCCTTTTCTTCCTTGTCATCTTGCTCCCATTAAAAATGGGCAAATGCTAGGTCTTTGGTTAGACCAGCATTTGGGCAGCTCATGGACTTCTGAATGTGACCTATTAGGCCATTATCCTCCAATAGTGCACTAACCCGTTTGCTCCACGAGTCGTTGTTGGTCTCAATCAGAAGCTCATTAGCACAAGATGATGTCATATATGTTGTAATTCATTACTTAACACGTTGATAATCATGCATAAATCAGGGAGACAATAACATTTTGAGAAAGAAATGCATACATCAAATATCTATTAAGATGGAATTCGACAAATAATGATTCCTCAGTCATCTAAACCAACCGACCACCAGTAAACCAATGGAAGATGGATGTGAAAGAGTTCACATTATCGTCGACTTCCATCCCATAGATCAGTCATTTAAAACGGTTTTAATCGCAAATTACCGGAACAGGAATTTTAAAATTAGCGATCTTGGCTTTCTCAAGGCCCTTTTATTTTGGAAAAACATTCCAATGAATTTACGCATCCGTATATAATTCTACTATCCATGTAAATTATCATATGCCAGTAACATTCATCACATAAAACACACTCATGCTTACGCGTCATGGGTCTAATGTTCCGAGGAACTCATGATTGCATACATAATTCTACTTTCAAGCAAATTATCAAATGCAACTGCATGTCAGACCTAAATCTAACCTACGGCGAATTACATTTTGAAAACGCGGATTTTGAATAGAGTCGCCACTAAATAATTAAGGCTAACTAGAATCCTAAATAGCCTAAGTGAAACGTGAGTTAAGCCTAGGTATAAAATTGATCTACGATCAAAGATTTTGGATTCGGGGGTCCTATTACGAATTAAAAAATATAATTTTTAATCACGCCCTTTCGGTACTCAAATTCACTTAACTTGCCAATTCAATTATCTAAATATATGTTATATCAAATTAATTTAACTATGCCAAGGTTAAATTTTTATCATATACAATATTATTATCAAATATCGACCTGCTCTAGGATTAATTGTAATTCATAACTCTTAATTAAAACGAGATACAAAAAAAATATCAAAATTATTAAACATGCTCAAATTTATACAAAACCCAACATAAATTTAACATACATACATGATTTACCTATTCAAAATTTAACCAATTACATTTTTAAAATACCTAATTAATTATAATATAATAATATAATAACAAATAACAAAAATTGAATAAATAAATAGATAAATTATAGAATAATATAATATAATATGAAAAAAACAAAGAAAAAAGAGAAGAAGATCACGGGATTACCTGCAGGAGTCGGGACAGCACCGAACGGAGTGGGAGGAGACACCGAGGCGACACGGCACTGGACAACAGCGGTCGGGGGTGATCGGTCGACGAGGAAGGCGACGACCTCTGGTGAGGAAGGGCAGAGCAGCAGCCGGTCCCGACGAGAACAACCGAGATGGACGACGTGGTTACGGCAGGGTGCGACGAGGCGGAGCAAAGCAAGGCGAGGAGGTGGGCGGTGGCCTGGGCGAGCTTGCTGGCGGGCTGCGTGGTCACCGGTCGGGCTTCAGCTCCAGTGAGGACGGGGGCGCAGTGGACGACAGCGATGACGGGTTGGGCTGGCGCCGTAATGACTGGTCGGGAAATTTAGAGAGAGAGAGAGAGAGAGAGAGAGAGAGAGAGAGAGAGAGAGAGAGAGAGAGAGAGAGAGATGGTCTGAGTGGTGCGGCCTCCAGCGGAAAGGAGACGACGGTCGGAGCTGGCTGGTCCGGGCAGGTGGTCTCCGGGCTTGCAGCGATGAACGACGGGAAGGGGGAAAGCAAAGAGAAAAAAAAAGAAGTTTTTTTTAATCACAAAATGACAAAAAAACGCACGGATTCCGAAAAAAAAATGTATTACTGATATTGTGGTGTTTTTCTGTGTTTACAATTTAACCCTAGACCCCTATTTATACAAAAAACCTAGCCTAGTTACAGATAAAATTTAAATAAAAAATTGCTAACAGATAATTATTCTAGAGAATATTCCTAAGGATATATATCTTTACAGATAATTATTTTTTGAATAAAAACATCGAGTGGCGTCCGTTGGAGAAGAGCCTCATATGTCGGAGAAATGCCTCTAGTGGCGTCCGATGGAGAAGAGCCTCTAGTGGCGTGTGTCGGAGAAATGCCTCTAGTGGCGTCCATTTGGAGAAGAGCCTCTAGTGGCGTCCGTTGGAGAAGAGCCTCTAGTGGCGTCCGTTGGAGAAGAGCCTCTAGTGGCGTTGGTTGGATAAGGGCCTCTAGTGGCTTGACGACTTGAATGCATGTCCCTAAATTTTTCCTAACTTGCGCATGACGCGACAACTTAGCGGGTTTTATTTTTTTAAATCTCTTATATGCTCTCCTTTTGCCCCGGTCGATTGAGAGATTTCCGACCGTGCCCCTCGGATTTTTCCTTTTTCCATGATTGCAATTTTTGAATTTGCAACAAAGCCTCTCATTTCCTGATTTTGCCTAGGCCGCCCTTTCAGGTTTTCAACCTAGCGGAAGCACTATTTATTTGTAGCCGATTAAACGGTGACTGTGACCCGTACTTTATTTCCCGTTTCGATGCGAGAGTATTTGTAGCCGTTTGGAGGGTGGCTGTGAACCTTTTCTATTGTTTTCTTTATTCGACATTGCAGAAGAATCTTTTAAAGTAGTCAATTTCGGGTTGACTGTGGCCCGTTCTTCAATTCCCACTTTGGCACGGGAGTACTCTAATTTGTGGTCGTTTAGAGGGTGGCTGATACCCGTTTCTCCCATCTTCGATGTTGCGGGGTTTCTTCTTTTTTCTTTTATCAGTAGCCATTTAGAGGGTGGCTGTTGCCCTTTCAAAAATTCTCCCGCCCTCTCAGGGTTCGCGGGGATCGCTCTTTATATGTAGTCATTTGAAGAGTGACTGTGGCCCTTTTCATCCCGTTTTTGATGTTGCAGAAGTTCTTTGTAGCCGTTTTAAGGGTGGCTGTGGCCCTTTGAATTGATTTCCCAGCCTCACAAGATTCACGGGAATACTCTTTATATGTAGTCATTTGAAGGGTGACTGTGGCCCTTTTCATCCCTCTTTTGATGTTGCAGGAGATCATTTTAATTTGTAGCCGTTTTAAGGGTGGCTGTGGCCCTTTGAAATGATTTCCACGCCTCACAAGATTCACGGGAATACTCTTTGTATGTAGCCATTTTGAGGGTGGCTGTGACCCTTTCAATAATCTCCCATTCTCTCAGGATTCGGAGGATACTCTTTGTATGTAGCCATTTTAAGGGTGACTGTGGCCTTTTCACTCATTTCCCGCCTTCGATGTTGCGAGAGTGCTTTTGATTTGTAGTCGTTTTAGGGACGACTGTGGCCCTTACACTGATTTCTCGCCTTTGATGTTGCGAGAGTACTCTATATCTGTAGCCGTTTGATGGGTGGTTGTGGCTCTTTTAAATTTCCCGGCCTCACAAGATTCACGGGAAACATTCTTTGTATGTAGCCATTTTAAGGGTGGCTGTGGCCCTTTTCACTCATTTTCATGTTGCGAGAGTACTCTATATTTGTAGCCATTTGATGGGTGGCTGTGACCCTTTTAAATAATTTCCCGGCCTTACAAGATTCACTGGAATACTCTTTTATTTGTAACCGTTTGGAGGGTGGTTGTGTCCCTTTAACTTATTTCCCGCTTTTGATGTTGCGGGAGCGGCTTTTACCTGCAGCCATTTGAAGGGTGGTTGTGGCCCTTTCTTCGTAGTCGTTTTAGGGACGACTGTGGCCCTTTTTATTCGTAGTTGATTTAGGGACAACTGTGACCCTTTTATTTCTTCACTGCTCTCACACTATTAGCACAAACAGTCTCTTTATTTTCCTGTAGTCGATTTAAGGGCAGTTGTGACCCTAAAGAAAACTGAGGTTTTTTTTTTTTTTTTGCTTTTTCATCTCACCTTTTGCCATGACTGCCCCTGTGGGTTTCGATCATGCCCCTCTCCATGACTTTTGCCCAGGAGGTTTTCAACCTAGCGGGAATTCATTTTTTTCTCTTTTTTTTAAAAAGAAAATTTACTGCAAATAATTAACAACAATTATTTACATGCCCATAGTGGCAGATTGGTGATTTCCAATTCAAAACATCTTCTAGAGAATGACTCAGTTGATTGGTCAAAATACGTCGGTCGTGTCGACGCCCTGGATGGATCCTACGATCATTGGATGACATAGACAATAACTTCTTCTCTTGGCTTCTCAAATGCCCCGACTATTGCTCGATCTTGTCTGAGGATGCCCCATGGCTAGCACCTGTCGAGTTAGGCTCGTCGCATGCTGGACGAATGGCCGAACACACATGGATGGTGTTGAGTTTGGCATAGTAGTCCGCAAATGGTAAACTTAGGCATAGATATTGTCCGAGGTATCTGGGATAAATTCGATAGCTGGCATTAGAATGGTCGGCGAGCGAAGGGCCGTACACGAGATGTGTTCTTCCGGAGTTTTGATTTGGATGATTATCCAAGCTGCACAATGAGTAAGGAAAAACTCTAATTTCGGGGATAAAAATTATCACAAATTCTCTGATGGGTTCCGCTATGACCGTTAGGCTCTTTAACGGTGAGGAAACGACGAACAGGCCCACTGGGCCCCAAATGAAGGTCAAGATGACCCAGATGAAGGGTCCCGACGTAGGGAGTCCCGATGATGAAAGGTCCCGACAGAGTCTGTCCCGATAGGTGAGCTGAAAGCTCCCGATGAGAAGCCTTTAAGTAGGCCCCGATGACGAATCCCTGAACGATTGGCCCTGTCACGATGACGAGGGGCCCCGAGCGGTGACATAACGAGATAACTCTGGAGTCCCCGATGTTAGTCGGGACTTGCTATCAGAGGTTCAGGCAAAGATACGCTGGGCGTGGCCGAGATACGCGGGGCGTGGCCGAGATACGCGGAGCGTGGCCGAGATACGCGGGGCGTGGCCGAGATAAGCGAGATCATGGCCTAGATAGGCGGGATCGTGCACGAGATACACGGGATACGGGCTAACCACCCCAACGGTTCTCCAGGTAACTGAGGTACCTCTCCGCCTATAAAAGGGCAGAGGTCACCTCAGGTCATTTACGTTGTGTGATACACTTTGAGATTATTGCTTGCCAGTCCATACGAGATACTCATTTAAGCATCGGAGAGGGATTTTGGGTCACCGCCCGGTCTATCCCCTCTTTGCAGGACCACGTGGAGCGAAGGAGCTAGGATCGCCGTCAAAGACCGTACCAGAGTTCCACCGTGATCCAACATTGGCGCCGTCTGTGGGAACCGTAACAAAAAGCTGATATGCCTTCTACTCGTTCAATGGTGGCTGGCAAGCAAAGAAGACAAGGACAATCTGGTGGTTACCGTCATCCTGCTGCGACGACCTTGAATTCACCACCAGAGCATGCTGAGGATCAGAATCTCCCCGCGGAGGTCTCTCGGACAGGGGGGCATAATGAAGCTCCTGAAGATACTGCTGCTCAGCACCAGGGGAATAGGGAGCAGGTGGCTCCTCCAGCTGCGGACCTAACAAGGGCTGTGGCGGAAGCCATGCCAATGTTTTTGGCAGCTGTGGAGGCTCTCTTGGATCGAAGAGAAGCTGCGAGGAGGCAAGAGGAGATGCCCCCGTTAGAAGAGGAAGCGCCCCCACCAGCAGAGGTTCGGAACGTACGGGAGGCTCAGCCCCGAGGCCAGGGCAGGAATGGGGAGTCCGTTCAGCCAGAGAGATTCTTGGTTGATGGGCCAGGACCAGTGCAGCACAGGACCACTCCCCTTAATGGTCCCATCACCCCCGATCAGGTGGTGGAGATCGTGAACATCTGCATGGGAGAGCAGAAGCCGCTGGTGTCGGAGCTGAGGGATCGATCTACTCATCCCTTCGTTCCTCGACTCATAGACACCCTCGCCCCGCCAGGGCTGGGTATCCCCACGATAAAGGAGTACGATGGCGAGGGAGATCCAGTTCGTCATGTCCAGAAGCACCTCATGGCGTGTCTGGGCAGATCCCCGAATGAAGATATTGTGTGTACGCTGTTCCCAAACACACTTGGCGAGAGAGCCCTGACCTGGTTCTTCAGTCTGCCCCCAGGTTGCATCACCTGCTGGGCTGATATGCACGACCGGTTCATTCAGCAGTACCAGGGTCGTAGACGTTTGCTGAAGAGTGTGAGGTCCCTGACCCAGGTGGTACAGAGGCCCGACGAGTCGCTGGCACATTACTACCAGCGGTACACGGCCAGCGTGGCAGAGATTGATGAGGAGAATTCGGAGGGTGAAACCATCTGCACCTTTATTCGGAACCTCACAGCCCCCTACGGTTCCGACTTGATGCACAGTGTGGCTGGGAAGGGTGTGTGGAATATGGAGGCGTTGCAGAAGAGGGTGAAGCGGCAAATCGATGTCCAGGAATCGAAGATAGCCGCTGGAGAGCTGGAGCCCCCAAAGTCGAATAAGGGAAAGCAGTCGGTCAAACCCTTAGACGAGCGTAAGTCGAAGGATAAAGCCGAAGGAAGTCGAGGTCGCTCTGATCGGAGGGATGATAGGCGTTCCTCAAAAAAGGAAAGGCGGGAGGATCATGACATTCCTCTCAACAGCTCTATGGCGGAGGTGCTGACGGTCATGGAGCGGCAGGGTATCTCTAGGTACCCCCCGAAGAAGGAAGGAGAATTCTTGGGATCCCGCACATATCGCTACTGTCGATTCCATCGCGCGAATGGCCACGACACCAATCACTGTCGGGAGTTGAAGAAGGAGATCGAAAAGCTGATCCAGAAAGGGAAGCTTAAGGAATTTTTCGGGATAAGCGGTGTCGATCCCGCTCTCGATCCCGATCACGGTCCCGTTCCCGATCCCGTGATCGGTCCCCAAAGAAGAAGAGGTCCGACCCGAAGTCTTCCGGTGCCCGTAAGGAGAAGCGAGGCACAATCAACGTGATTCACGGAGGGTTTGCCGCAGGGGGTGATACCTCGTGCTCCCGAGAAGTTTATGCCTCTAGAATTCCTACTGCTGTGGTGTTGGGTAAGAGGTCCCGATCTTGGACCCTGAAGGAAGAGATGGTGATCTCCTTTTCGTCGGAGGATCTCATAGGCGTGGAGACTCCGCACGATGACGCTCTGGTCGTGACCTTGGATGTGAACGGATACGAGATGAAACTGATTCTGATTGACGGAGGGAACTTCTCCGATATTCTGTTCATGGATGCACTAAAGGCCATGGGGAAAACGAAGAAGGACCTGAAGGAAGCGAACTTCCCGATGGTCGGATTCTCTGGCTCCACCTCTTATCCGCTAGGAGTGATCACCCTACCAGTGGAGTTTGGCAGCGGATGGAAATCAGAGAGGAGGAATGTGGAGTTTGTAGTGGTTGATTCCACGGGGACTTACAACGCGATCATCGGGAGAACTACCATCAACCCCCTGATGGCGATTGCCTCGACTGTACACCAGAAAATGAAGTTCCCGACTGACCATGGAGTCGGAGAGGTCAAGGGCGACCAGGTGGCTTCCCGAAAATGCTATGTCAACGCCACCCGAAGGAGGAGACGAGAAGCCATGACTGTTCTGCAGACAGATACTGATCCCAGAGAGGAGTTTGGGCGTCCCGCCCCCGTGGAGGATATAAAAGAGGTCGAGATTGATGGGCCTCAGAGAAAGGTGAAAATCGGGTCTGCTCTGACTGAGGAGACAACCCGAAAATTGATTGAGCTGCTGAAGGAGTTCAAGGAGCTGTTTGCCTGGTCCCCGAGTGACATGCCAGGAATCAGCCCCGACGTGATTGTGCATGAGCTGAAGATTGATCCCGCGATCAAACCTATCACGCAGAAAAGGCGTCCGATGGGCACAGATAAGAGGATCGCGATCCAGCAGGAGGTGGGCAGGTTGCTCGATGCTGGGTTTATGAAAGAGCTCCAATTCCAGACTTGGGTTGCTAATACAGTACTGGTAAAGAAGACCATAGGAAGTGGCGGATGTGTGTTGACTTCCGCGACCTAAATAAAGCTTGCCCGAAGGACTGTTACCCGCTCCCGAGAATCGACCAGCTGGTGGATGCCACATCTGGACATGAGCTGTTGAGCTTTATGGATGCGTATTCGGGCTACAACCAGATTAAAATGGCTAAGGAAGATGCTCCCCACACAGCATTTTATGCAGACAGTGACATTTATCACTATGATGTCATGCCTTTTGGGTTGATCAACGCCGGAGCAACCTACCAGCGGATGGTGAACAAGCTGTTCGGAGATATGCTAGGGGAGACCATGGAGGCTTACGTGGATGATATGCTGGTGAAGTCCCGACAAGCTGAGGATCATGTGCACAACCTAGCCATGGCGTTTGAGCGGATGAGGCTTCATCAGGTTCGCTTAAACCCGACAAAATGCGCTTTCGGAGTCCACTCAGGGAAATTCTTGGGCTTCATGGTGAGCCAAAGAGGAATTGAGGTGAACTCCGAGAAGCTGAGGGCGATCGAGGAGATGCAGTCTCCGATAAACCATCGGGAGGTGCAAGTGCTGAATGGCCGGATGGCTGCAATGAATCGCTTTCTGTCCAAGGCAAGTGACCGATCAATGCCATTTTTCGAAGTCCTGAGGGCCAACAAGAAGTTTGAGTGGACTACCAAATGTGAAGAAGCGTTCCAGGCACTCAAGCAGCACCTCCGCACCCTCCCGCTGTTAGCGAAACCGGTTCCAGGCGAGCCGCTCTACCTTTATTTGGCTGTTTCTGAATTTTCCATTAGCTTTGTATTAGTGAAGGTTGTCGAGGGTAATCAAGTCCCCGTCTATTATGTAAGCAAGGCGTTTGCCAAGTCTGAATTGAATTATCCTGCCGTTGAGAAGTATCTCTTTGCGCTGATTATAACTGCTCGGAAGCTGAGGCCTTATTTCCATGCACACGAGATTACTATGGTGACAAACCAACCTCTGAAGCATTTTTTGAACCGACCGGATGCGTCGGGGAGATTAGTGAAGTGGGCAGTCGAGCTTAGTGAGTTCCGCATACACTTTGCTCCGAGAACGGCTATTAAGGGCCAGGCATTGGCAGATTTCATAGCAGAATCTACAGCCCCCGATCTAGAAGAAGCGGGCCCTGTAGAGGGGGCAACCATGGAGGTCCCGACAGAAGAACAACCAGAGAGGGCAGAGCAATCAGAACAGCCAAATGAGGAAAATACCTGGGAGATGTACACAGATGGCTCCTCGAGTTTGGACGGATCAGGAGCAGGCTTTGTGTTGATACCACCAGGCGAAGGTGAGCCGCTTCGATACGCCTTGGCTTTGACATTTAAGGCCACGAACAACGAAGCAGAATATGAGGCTCTTATCACGGGCCTGAAATTCGCCAAAGGTACGGGAGTTGCTCACTTGAAAGTAAAGTGTGACGCGGCCCTGATCGTAAAACATGTTCAAGGGCGATACGAAGCGAAGAGCCCGATAATGAAGAAGTACCTGCGCGAGGTACAAGCCTTGAAGGAGAGCTTTAAAAGCTTCGACATCGAGGCGATCCCGAGGGAGGAAAACGTGGAGGCAGACGCCTTGAGCAAATTTGCCCTGGGGGCACCCTTGGAGGAAAATCGGAAGGAGCATTTCTTGGAGAAGGTGATCTTATCGACCACCGACCCGACACAGGTGTGTGCCATTGAAGTAAGATCGGAGGAGGAGCCCACTTGGATGACTCCAATAGTCGCGTACCTGACTACGGGGGCAGTCCCCGATGATAAAGTAGTAGCCGACAGGATACGTCGGATCGCGGCTAATTACGTGATGCTAGAAAATCAGCTATACAAGAAGGGCTGGTTCTCGACTCCGTACTTGAAGTGTGTGGCAGAGCCCGACACAAATAGAATTCTGAAGGAGGTGCATGAAGGGGTCGCGGCTTGTCATGAAAGGGCCCGATCCATTATGAGGAAAGTGCTGAACTTAGGCTATTATTGGCCTATGATGAGCAAGGAGGCGACGGCGTTGGTCTGATCCTGTGATGCGTGCCAGAGGTACGCTCCGAGTATTGTGGCTCCGGCTGCTAATCAGACATCCATCAAGAGCGCTTGGCTTCGCGCGGTGGGGTATCGACTTGGTGGGACCTCTTCCACAAGCACAAGGTCAATGTAAGTGTTTACTTATATCTATCGATTATTTTTCGAAATGGATAGAGGCAAAGGCATTGGCCAGAACGACGGGGAACCAGATCGTCAAGTTCCTCCAGACTCACATTGTGTCCAGATACGGGATTCCTAAGGTGGTGATCAGCGACAATGGTCCACCGTTTAATGGGTCTCAGGTGAAGGAGTATTTGGAAGAGTTGAATATCGAGCATCAGACAGCTTCTGTACGCCATGCTCAGACTAACGGCCAGGTGGAATCAGCCAACAAATTGTGATGGATGGCCTGAAGAAAAGGGTCTATGCCTTGAAGGGCAAGTGGCTGAACGAGCTGGAAAACGTGCTTTGGGCCGTTAGAACGACGCCCAAACGAGCAACTGGGGAGACTCCGTTTGGCCTAGTTTATGGCACGGAGGCTGTTGCTCCCGTGGAGGTGGCCGTAGCATCACATCGGATGAGATATTACGAACCCCTAACGAATGATGAAATGAGACGTCTGGACTTAGACTTACTCGAAGAAAAGAGGCGGGAAGCCGACGAAGTCCAGGCTCGAATGCGTTTAGCGACGGCCAGGTATTACAATCGGCGAGTTAAGTCCCGACAATTCTTCGTCGGGGAGCTGGTTTGGCGTCGCAACGAGTTTACCCTTTTGGATCGAATAGGCAAGATGTCACCAAAATGGGAAGGGCCTTACAAGGTCGTGGGAATGCCAGCCCCGAATGCATACAAGTTGGAAGACCTCGATGGCAGAGTATTAAAGCATTCTTTTAGTGGCGAACACTTGAAGAAACACTATGCTTGATGAAAAGTCACCTTAAGTGGGGCCAGATGAAAAGTCGCCTTAAGTGGTGCCCGATGAAAAGTCACCTTAAGTGGTGCCCGATGAAAGTCGTCTTAAGTGGTGCCTGTTGGATCACGGTGGAACTCCGGTACGGTCTTTGACGGCGATCCTAGCTCCTTCGCTCCACGTGGTCCTGCAAAGAGGGGATAGACCGGGCGGTGACCCAGAATCCCTCTCCGATGCTTAAATGAGTATCTCGTATGGACTGGCAAGCAGTAATCTCAAAGTGTATCACAACGTAGTTGATCTGAGGTAGCCTCTGCCCTTTTATAGGCGGAGAGGTACCTCAGTTACTTGGTGAACCGTTGGGGGTGGTTAGCCCGTATTCCGCGTATCTCGGGTGCGATCCCGCCTATCTAGGCCATGATCTCGCTTATCTCGGCCACGCCCCGCGTATCTCGGCTACGCTCCGTGTATCTCAACCACGTTCCGCGTATCTCGGCCACGCCCCGCGTATCTTGGCCTTAACCTCTGATAACAAGTCCCGACTAATATCGGGGACTCCAGAGTTATCTCGTTATGTCACTGCTCGGGGCCCCTCGTCATCGTGACAGGGTCAATCATTCTCAGGGATTCATCATCGGGGCCTACTTAAAGGCTTCTCATCGGGAGCTTCCAGCTCGCCTATCTGGTCCGACTCTGTCGGGACCTTTCATCATCGGGACTCCCTCTGTCGGGACCCTTCGCCTTGGTCTTCTTGACCTCCATTTTAGGGCCTAGTGGGCCTATTTGCCGTTTCCTCACCGTTAAAGGGCCTAACGGTCATAGCAGAACCCATCATTTGCCCCCAAGACTTGAGGGACTTTTTAGTTCGTCGTGTCTTTCAACTCCCGATCTCCCGATATCAGTATCGGAGGCTTTTCTCTTGACAAAATTCCTTGACACGGATCTTCTCGTCCGCGATTCCTCGATACTTTGAGGATAGCCACAAAATCCGAGAAGACTCCTCCAATATTCCTTGATAATCGATTCTTCACCGGCTAACCTCCAGGAGTCCGATCCTCCTGCGGTCAATCTTCCAGGATCCGATCATCTTGCTGCGGAGCCTTCTGCCTCAGACCTCGTGGACCCTGCTCCCCTCGACGCTGCCAAGGATCAAGTTCAATCGCTTTATTTTCAAATCCTTGTAATTTCTTTCTGTTATTGTGAACCTCTTGGATCTTTATAATATCAATCTCCTTTGACTCTGATTATCGCTGCACCACCTAAGGTGAATTACCCACACCACTTAAGGCGAAACCACGCCACTTAAGGCGACTTAATCTCGTGCACCACTTAAGGCGACTTAACCTCGTTCACCACTTAAGGCGACTTGATCTCGTGCACCACTTAAGGCGACTTAACATCGTGCACCACTTAAGGTGACTTAACCTCGTTCACCCCTTAAGGCGACTTGATCTCATGCACCACTTAAGGCGACTTAACATCGTGCACCACTTAAGGCGACTTAACCTCGTGCACCACTTAAGGCGACTTAATCTCGTGCACCACGTAAGGCGACTTTACATCGTGCACCACTTAAGGCGACTTGATCTCATGCACCACTTAAGGCGACTTAACATCGTGCACCACTTAAGGCGACTTAACCTCGTGCACCACTTAAGGCGACTTAATCTCGTGCACCACGTAAGGCGACTTTACATCGTGCACCACTTAAGGCGACTTAATCTCGTGCACCACTTAAGGCGACTTAATCTCGTGCACCACTTAAGGCGACTTTTCATCGTGCACCACTTAAGGCGACGTAATCTCGTGCACCACTTAAGGCGACTTAATCTCGTGCACCACTTAAGGCGACTTTACATCGTGCACCACTTAAGGCGACTTTACATCGTGCACCACTTAAGGCGACTTAATCTCGTGCACCACTTAAGGCGACTTTACAACTTGCACCACTGAAGGCGACTTTACGTCGTGCGCCACTTAAGGCGACGTTTCATCGGGCACCACTTAAGGCGACTTTTCATCAAGCATGGTGTTTCTTCAAGTGTTCGCCACTAAAAGAATGCTTTAATACTCTTCCATCGAGGTCTTCCAACTTGTATGCATTCGGAGCTGGCATCCCCACGACTTTATAAGGTCCTTCCCATTTTGGTGACATCTTGCTGATCCGATCCAAAAGGGTGAACTCGTTGCGACGCCAAACCAGCTCCCCGACGAAGAATTGTCTGGACTTGACTCGCCGATTGTAATACCTGGCCGTCGCCAAACCCATTCGAGCCTGGACTTCGACGGCTTCTCGCCTCTTCCCTTCGAGCAAGTCTAAATCTAGACGTCTCATCTCATCATTCGTCAAAGGCTCGTAATATCTCATCCGATGGGACGCCACAGCCACCTCCACTGGAGCAACAGCCTCTGTGCCATAAACAAGGCCAAACGGAGACTCCCCAGTTGATCGTTTGGGTGTCGTTCTAACAGCCCAAAGCACGTTTTCCAGCTCATTCAGCCACTTGCCCTTCAAGGCATAGACCCTTTTCTTCAGGCCATCCATCACGATTTTGTTGGCCGATTCCACCTGGCCATTAGTCTGAGCATGGCGGACAGAGGCTGTCCGATGCTCGATGTTCAACTCCTCCAGATACTCCTTCACCTGAGACCCGTTAAACGGTGGACCATTGTCGCTGATCACCACCTTAGGAATCCCGTATCTGGATACAATACGCGTCTGGAGGAACTTGATGATCTGGTTCCCCATCGTTCTGGCCAACGCCTTTGCCTCTATCAATTTTGAAAAATAATCGATAGCTACAAGCAGGCTCCTCCTCCGATCTTGCTTCAATGGCACACACCTGTGTCGGGTCGGTGGTCGATAAGATCACCTTCTCCAAGAAATGCACCTTCCGATTTTCCTCCAAGGGTGCCCCCAGGGCAAATTTGCTCAAGGCGTCTGCCTCCACATTTTCCTCCCTCGGGATCGCCTCGATGTCGAAGCTTTTAAAGCTCTCCTTCAAGGCTTGTACCTCGCGCAGGTACTTCTTCATTATCGGGCTCTTCGCTTCGTATCGCCCTTGAACCTGGTTTACGATTAGGGCCGCGTCACACTTTACTTTCAAGTGAGCAACTCCCCTACCTTTGGCAATTTTCAGGCCCGTGATAAGAGCCTCATACTCCGCTTCGTTGTTCGTGGCCTTAAATGTTAAAGCCAAGGCATATCGAAGCGGCTCACCTTCGCCTGGTGGTATCAACACAAAGCCTGCTCCTGATCCGTCCGAACTCGAGGTGCCATCTGTGTACATCTCCCAGGTATTTTCCTCATTTGGCTGTTCTGATTGATCTGCCCTCTCCGGTTGTTCTTCTGTCGGGACCTCCATGGTTGCCCCCTCTGCAGGGCCCGTTTCTTCTAGATCGGGGGCTGTAGATTCTGCTATGAAATCCGCCAATGCCTGGCCCTTAATAGCCGTTCTCGGAACAAAGTGTATGCGAAACTCACTAAGCTCGACTGCCCACTTTACTAATCTTCCCGACGCATCCGGTCGATTCAAGAAATGCTTCAGAGGTTGGTTCGTCAGCACAGTAATCTCGTGTGCATGGAAATAAGGCCTCAGCTTCCGAGCAGTTATAATCAGCGCAAAGAGATACTTCTCAACCGGAGGATAGTTCAATTCAGACGTGGCAAACGCCTTGCTTACATAATAGACGGGGACTTGATTACCCTCGACAACCTTCACTAATACAGAGCTAATGGCAAATTCAGAAACAGCCAATTAAAGATAGAGCAGCTCGCCTGGAACCGGTTTTGCTAACGGCGGGAGGGTGCGGAGGTGCTGCTTGAGTGCCTGGAACGCTTCTTCACATTTGGCGGTCCACTCAAACTTCTTGTTGGCCCTCAGGACTTCGAAAAATGACATTGATCTGTCACTTGCTTTGGACAGCAAGCGATTCATTGCAGCCAGCCGGCCATTCAGCACTTGCACCTCCCGATGGTTTATCGGAGACTGCATCTCCTCGATCGCCCTCAACTTCTCGGGGTTCACCTCAATTCCTCTTTGGCTCACCATGAAGCCCAAAAATTTCCCTGAGTGGACTCCGAAGGCGCATTTTGTCGGGTTTAAACGAACCTGATGAAGCCTCATCCGCTCGAACGCCATGGCTAGGTTGTGCACATGATCCTCAGCTTGTCGGGACTTCACCAGCATATCATCCACGTAAGCCTCCATGATCTCCCCTAGCATATCTCCGAATAGCTTGTTCACCATTCGCTGGTAGGGCGCCCCAGCGTTGATCAACCCAAAAGGCATGACATCGTAGTGATAGATGTCACTGTCTGCATAAAATGTTGTGTGAGGAGCATCTTCCTTAGCCATTTTAATCTGGTTATAGCCCGAATACGCATCCATAAAGCTCAACAGCTCATGTCCCGACGTGGCATCCATCGGCTGGTCGATTCTCGGGAGCGGGTAACAGTCCTTCAGGCAAGCTTTATTCAGGTCGCGGAAGTCAACACACATCCGCCACTTCCCATTGGTCTTCTTCACCAGTACTGGATTAGCAACCCAAGTCTGGAATCAGAGCTCTTTGATAAACCCAGCATCGAGCAACCTGCCCACCTCCTGCTGGATCGCGATCCTCTTGTCTGTGCCCATCGGACGCCTTTTCTGCGTGATAGGTTTGATCGCGGGATCTATCTTCAATTCGTGAACGATTACGTCGGGGCTGATTCCTGGCATGTCACTCGGGGACCAGGAAAACAGCTCCTTGAACTCCTTTAGAAGCTCAATCAACTCTCGTGTTGTCTCTTCGATCAAAGAAGACCCGATTTTCACCTTCCTCTGAGGTCCGTCAATCTCAACCTCCTTCAGATCCTCCACAGGGGCGGGACGCCCAAACTCCTCTCTAGGATCAGCATCTGTCTGGAGGACAGTCATGGCCTCTCGTCTCCTCCTGCGAGTGGCGTTGACATAACATTTTCTGGAAGCCAACTGGTCGCCCTTGACCTCTCCGACTCCATGGTCAGTCGGGAACTTCATCTTCTGGTGAACGGTCGAGGCAACTGCCATCAGGGGGTTGATGGTAGTTCTCCCGATAATCGCGTTGTAGGTCCCTGCGGATTCGACTACCACAAACTCCATGTTCCTCCTCTCGCATCTCCACCCGCTACCAAACTCCACTGGTAAGGTGATTACTCCTAGCGGATAGGAGGTGAAACCAGAGAATCCGACCATCGGGAAGTTCGCTTCCTTCAGGTCCTTCTTCGTTTTCCCCATGGCGTCTAGTGCATCCATGAACAGAATATCGGAGGAGCTCCCTCCGTCAATCAGAATCCGTTTCATCTCGTATCCGTTCACATCCAAGGTCACGACCAGAGCGTCATCGTGCGGAGTCTCCACGCCTATGACATCCTCCGACGAAAAGGAGATCACCATCTCTTCCTTCAGGGTCCAAGATCGGGACCTCTTACCCAACACCACAGCAGTAGGAATTCTAGAGGCATAAACTTCTTGGGAGGACGAGGTATTACCCCCTGCGGCAAACCCTCCGTGAATCACGTTGATTGTGCCTCGCTTCTCCTTACTGGCACCGGAAGACTCCGGGTCGGACCTCTTCTTCTTTGGGGACCGATCACGGGATCGGGAACGGGACCGTGATCGGGATTGAGAGCGGGATCGACACCGCTTATCCCCGACAAATTCCTTAAGCTTCCCTTTATGGATCAGCTTTTCGATCTCCTTCTTCAACTCCCGACAGTGATTGGTGTCGTGGCCATTGGCGCGATGGAATCGACAGTAGCGATCTGTGCGGGATCCCAAGAATTCTCCTTCCTTCTTCGGGGGGTACCTAGAGATACCCTGCCGCTCCATGACCGTCAGTACCTCCGCCATAGAGCTGTTGAGAGGAATGTCATGATCCTCCCGCCTGTCCTTTTTTGAGGAACGCCTATCATCCCTCCGATCAGAGAGACCTCGACCTCGACTTCCTTCGGCTTTATCCTTCGACTTACGCTCGTCTAAGGGTTTGACCGACTGCTTTCCCTTATTCGACTTTGGGGGCTGCAGCTCTCCAGCGGCTATCTTCGATTCCTGAACATCGATTTGCCTCTTCACCCTCTTCTGCAACGCCTCCATATTCCACACAGCCTTCTCAGCCACACTGTGCATCAAGTCGGAACCGTAGGGGGCTTTGAGGTTCCGAATAAAGGTGCGGATGGTTTCACCCTCCGAAATCTCCTCATCAATCTCGGTACGCTGGCCGTGTACCGCTGGTAGTAATGTGCCAGCAACTCGTCGGGCCTCTGTACCACCTGGGTCAGGGACCTCACACTCTTCAGCAAACGTCTACGACCCTGGTACTGCTGAATGAACCGGTCATGCATATCAGCCCAGCAGGTGATGCAACCTGGGGGCAGACTGAAGAACCAGGTCAGGGCTCTCTCGCCAAGTGTGTTTGGGAACAGCGTACACACAATATCTTCATTCGGGGCTCGGCCCAGACACGCCATGAGGTGCTTCTGGACATGACGAACCGGATCTCCCTCACCGTCATACTCCTTTATCGTGGGGATACCCAGCCCTGGCGGGGCGAGGGTATCTATGAGTCGAGGAACGAAGGGATGAGTAGATCGATCCCTCAGCTCCGACACCAGCGGCTTCTGCTCTCCCATGCAGATGTTCAGGGTTTAGGGTTTTAGGGTTTAGGGTTTAGGGTTTAGGGTTTAGGGTTTAGGGTTAAGGTTTTATAGACGAAGAGGACAGTCGAAGGGACGCTTCGATCTGAATCGTCGAAGTTGAAGCGTTCTGATCTGAACCGTTGAGATGAAACGTGCAGAATGACAACGGACGCAATGATGAAACAGCCTGAAAAGCACTTTTCAGAAAAAGCAGGCGCGAAAAATCAGGCACGAGTACTGAAGACGTCGCTTCGTTATCTGCTGCATTAAATGGCTGGGGAACCGAAGAGTCCTCTCGGATTTGGCAGTTATCCACAAGGTATCGAGGAAACGTGAACGAGAAGACTCATACTGAGTGACTAAGCCAAGGGAAAGATCCCCGACTTCGACGTCGGAAGGTCGGGAGCTGAAAGACACGACGAACTGAAAGTCCCTCATGTCTTGGGGGCAAATGATGGGTTCCGCTATGACCGTTAGGCTCTTTAACGGTGAGGAAACGACGAACAGGCCCACTGGGCCCCAAATGAAGGTCAAGATGAACCAGATGAAGGGTCCCAACGTAGGGAGTCCCGATGATGAAAGGTCCCGACAGAGTTGGTCCCGATAGGTGAGCTGAAAGCTCCCGATGAGAAGCCTTTAAGTAGGCCCCGATGACGAATCCCTGAACGATTGGCCCTGTCACGATGACGAGGGGCCCCGAGCGGTGACATAACGAGATAACTCTGGAGTCCCCGATGTTAGTCGGGACTTCCTATCAGAGGTTAAGGCCAAGATACGCGGGGCGTGGCCGAGATACGCGGAGCGTGGCCGAGATACGCGGGGCGTGGCCGAGATAAGCGAGATCATGGCCTAGATAGGCGGGATCGTGCACGAGATACACGGGATACGGGCTAACCACCCCAACGGTTCACCAGGTAACTCAGGTACCTCTCCGCCTATAAAAGGGCAGAGGTCACCTCAGGTCATTTACGTTGTGTGATACACTTTGAGATTACTGCTTGCCAGTCCATACGAGATACTCATTTAAGCATCGGAGAGGGATTCTGGGTCACCGCCCAGTCTATCCCCTCTTTGCAGGACCACGTGGAGCGAAGGAGCTAGGATCGCCGTCAAAGACCGTACCGGAGTTCCACCGTGATCCAACATTCTCTTACCTAGGAGTTGGATTTTTTAGTGGGCAATGTGCTCGCTATGCGACTGGACCTGCTGCATGTTCTGATTCTCCTGCTCCACAACTTGTATATGATCACTTGATGAAAAGTACATGCCCCTAGTGGCAGGCTGAAAATTTTAGAACTTTTTCGGAAAAGGATTCGGTTGATCGAGTCAAGCTACATTGATCGGCACATTGAATCTTCAGGTGATTCTCGATGATCTCTTGAAATTTTCTCATCTCCTATGTCTGATCTCAATGGGAGATGCCCCATGGTTACCGCTGAATTAAACCTGGCCACATAACGGTTGTATACCTCGTCTTGGAAAGCGTATTAATTTCACACATGGTAGGTGAAATTTTTCATAGAAACTCTTCGAAGCGCTCACGTTTCACACGGTTGCGGCATTAGTTGAAGTGGTCATCCGACCTGCAAAGAGTAGGGACACTCTAATCTCAAGGAAAAAATTAAGTACAATTTAACGCACCTCAGCGTTAGATATCTCGAGTGTGCAATTTGTTCCTTGTGCAACTGGATGATTGCATGTTCTTTTTTTGTTGCCCTATTTAGCCGGCATAACTTACGTGTACATGATACCTTAACCAAGGGTACCTGAAAAGAGTGAATGAAAAATCAGTGTAGAGAATATGAGAAATCATGCACGATTTTTTGAAAACTCTAATGTCATTCATTTCATAATTTTGATTACTTTTTTCAAAAGGAATCAAAATTTATGATCAAATGTGTTTTGCGCCATCATGGAGTTTACTGAGTTTGCTGAGTGCATTATCTGGCTCGAACGCAGACAAATGCTCAAAACAAAGTTTTTTCAAAAAGGTTTTATCGTCCTTTGTTTAAACTCGAATAGTAGCACTCAACTACACAGTTAAACAATTTACTAAAAAAAGAATCAAAACTCACATTTTTTTAAATGCCCGCTCATGCGAATGTTGAAATGACGATCTTGCCAAAAAAGCGCAATACACCTTGGATAAAAACGAATGATACTTTGAGTATTTTTTTTTAAAAAATGCTCATGCATGCTCGGAAGTTAAAATTCTATTGTTAAGAAAGTTACAACTTACAACAGATTACCTGAATGACGCATATGAAATGCATTTTCGAAAGTTAAAATTATATTCTAAGAAATTCACAACTTACAACAGTTTACCTGAATAATGCATATGGAATGCATATTTTGAAATGAAAATTTCAGGTGGATTTTTTAAAATAATGCAATTGAGATGCATGCGTGAATTTGAAAGCTCTATAGCTAAAAAAATCTCACAATTTACCTGAAATGTTTTTTTAAAAAAATAATGCATATTGAATGCATGCTTATAAAAAATCTGGTAAAAAGGGTTTTTTAAAATGATGCATATGAAATTCATGTTTGAATTAAAAAAATTCTAAGAGCCAAAAAGGAATTACAAATTTTCCTAATTTTTTTTAAAAAAATAATGCACATTGAATGCACTAACAGAATTTTACAACTTACATGAAAAGTTTTTTCCAAAAAATAATGCGTATGAAACACATGCTTGAAATAAAACATTCTGGTAAGTAGTTTTGAAAACAACACATGGAATACATGTTTGAAACTAAAAGTTCTACAACTAAGAATGTGTACAATCTATCAACAGATTATTTTTCCCAAAACAATGCACATGCGATGCACATGAGATGCATACTTGAGATGAAAGTTCTACAGTGAAAATAATTTCAAGTTATCTGAAAAGATTTTTTTGTTTTTTTTTTTTAAACGAGGGAAAAAAAATCAATGCATCTTGGTTGCTCAAAATGAAGAATCAGGCGAAAAGTTTTTTTTTTTTAAATGATGCATATGAGATGCACAAAAATAAATACAAGATGCAAACTTAAAAATAAAGTTCTACAACTGAGAAAAATTACAATTTACCTGAAAGGTTTTTTCCGATAATAATGCATATGATATGCACGTTTTTTGATCAAAAATTAAAAAAAAATGTTTTTTTAAACAAAGAGCCCTAAAACTAAGAGTGATTACGGTTTATCTAAAAAGTTTTTTAAAATTAATGCATATTGGATGCATTATTAAAAGTAAAACAATTCATTTAAAAAGTTTTTTAAAATGATGCATATGGAATGCACGTTCGAAATTAGAAGCTCTAACAGTTAAAGCGAAATTACAAATTTTCCTATTTTTTGTTTTTTGTTTTTTTTTCTTACGCATCGCACTAACCAAAATTACAACTTACCTAAAGAATTTTTTTAAATAATGCGTATTACTTGGTGAGACTTACAACTTACTCATTCTGAAGCAGGGCGAGACTGATGCCGTCCATAGTGGCTCCAAGCGGAAGCGCAAACTGGTGAAGAAGGGCGCTTCCTCCTCCACTCCCTTATCTGCTGCTCCTCCTACCGACGAGCAAGTCGGGGTCAAGAAGGCCAGGCGGGAGGAGATAGATCGGGCCTTCGGGGCCACCACCGTCGAGGAAGGTAAGCGCGTTCGTCGTGCAATTAAACAATATAAAAAATTAGTCCCCAAGGATTTTATCCCCGCTGATCGGAAAACACGGGTTCAAGAGATCTAGTACATCCTTCGAGGAGAAATTCCCCACGTTCTTGAGGCGGGATATTACAACGTCCTTGGGAAGAATAGACATTTCGACCGTCAAATCATCTGGTGCCCTAAAGGTACTCTTCCTAACTTTATTCGTCCCGCCACCGCAGGTCCATCGAAGGTTGTCACTCCGGGGCATGCTGATACTCCAGCCCGGGCCGTGACTCCACCGGCGCCGGAGACAGAAGAAACCCCGACGGAAGCCCAGTTCCGTCAGGTGACTGACTTGGAGGCTTCACCCTCCTCTGAGGAGCCCGCTGAAGGTGGCCTGCTCCCTCGTAGGCGTGGTCGGAGCACCTTGAGGCCCGTCGTGGAGGATGTGTCCCGGAGTCCTCCTCCCGAGTTCCGCACTCTGACTCCTGAGCCACTAGCTGAGGTGGCTCCTCCGGCTGAAATTTCTGGGGTCATCCCCCCTCTCCCCGTGGATGAAAACCTTTACAAGGTTTTTACTCCCGACCAGGGGATGATACCTTGGAACCCGATCGAGTCTCTCCGAGGGGTTCCACTCCGACGGGGAAATCTTGATCCTGGATTGGCCCTGCACCTGCTGGCGGGGTCAGTTCCTCCAGCCTTGAGGCGGCCCCTGTCCTTGGCGCGGGAGGACCTTGAAGAGGAGATCCGCGACATGGCTATTCGTCGGATGGATGTGAAACTTCTATCTTTGTTTTATTTTCTTCGTCACTCTTGTCTCCGATTATTGTATCTTGATCTTTTCCTCCCTTCTTTCAGGACCAACAGCGCTGCTTTGGCCTTATCCTGGCCCTGAAGGGTGCCTTGGAGGCGGCGGAGGCCCAGTCGAACCCTGATGCTTTAGCCAAGCTTCAGGTGGAACTCGACGAGGCAGTGGCAGCCAAGAACAAGATGGCCAAGGAGAAGGCTCTCCTCGATGATATGTCCTGAAACCTGCTCAAGAAGGTCCACGACCATGAGGCTGTCATGCGTCGGGAGCGGAAGATGGTCCAGGCGGACCAGCAGCGGAATGAGGAGGAGAAGAAGCAGCTCATTCATGAGAAAAACGTCTTCGCGGATCTCCTCGCGGAGGCTAAGGCGAAGTTTGAGGCGGAGAGGGCTGAGTTTTCTGCCAAGCTGGCTGAGGCCAAGGCTCAGGGCCTCGAGGAAGGCCGCCAGCAAGGTCATGAGGAAGGTCTCCAGCAAGGTCGCGAGGAGGTCGTGGGGAGTATCGGAACTCTGAAGAATTCAAGCTGGCTGCTGTGGAGTTCTGCAAGTCCGAGGTGGAGGACGTTTTGTTCAACGCTGTCGAGGAACTCTACACAGCCTACGCGGATTCCATTGACTTCACGAAGTCCGAGACTCTTGCCCCCGTTGCGGAGAAGTACTTTAACCTCCCCGCGGAGAGTGAAGAAGCCGCTGCTGTGGACCCGACTCCGCCAAACGCGGAGCCTTCTGTCCAGGCCCCTCCAAACCTTGCTCCCTCCAATGCTGCTGAGGATCCATCTTCCAACAAGGACCAAGTTTAATGCTTACATCTTTTAGTCCTTGTTGTCTTTCTCCTTTATCCTTTGTAACGAACTCCTTCGGCCTTATGGCCTTTATATAAGTAGTTTTCTTTCCATCTGTTTTGGCATCAATATTCATTTGCACTTTATCTAAAGCGGCTTTAAATTCGTTACTCAGAACGTTCCGATGCACCATTTGAGATGACTTCATACGTCCTTCCGACACTTTACTCGGGACTTCACCATTTAAGGTTTCCCGTCCAGTCGGGACTTTACCACTTAAGGCTTCTCGTCCAAAATCGGGACTTCACCACTTAAGGCTTCTCGTCCAAAATCGGGACTTCACCACTTAAGGCTTCTCGTCCAAAATCGGGACTTCGCCACTTAAGGCTTCTCGTCCCCGCCTTTCAAGGCCATTTTCACACCCCTTAGGGCTTTTACTGCGTCTCTACCGGACGGCTTAATCGTACCCTTTAAGGCTTTTTGTCGTGTCATATAGACGACTTACGCGGACCTGTTAAGGCTTTTTTCGTACCCGTTAAGGCTTTTGGCCGCATCATATAGACGACTTACGCGGACCCATCAGGGCCTTTTCGTACCTAGGCTTTTGGTTGCATCATATAGACGACTTACGTGTACCCCGTAGGGCTTTTGTCCATACCCGTTAAGGCTTTTGGCCGCGTCATATAGACGACTTACGCGTACCTCGGAAGGCTTTTGTCGCGTCCTTCAGGACGTCTTACTAACAGTTAGAATAAATCTAAAAGCAATTTGATCGGAAGCAACTTCTTTTATTCATAAATAACTCAAAATAGGCTTACATCGGATCTTATTGATAGACAATTTTCGCCTTTCACGGCGGCTTAATATCAAACATGATACTTCTTCAAGTGTTCGCCACTGAAGGAATGCTTCAATGTCTTGCCATCGAGGTCCTCTAGCCTGTATGCATTGGGTGCTGGCATCCCTACGATCTTGTAAGGTCCCTCCCATTTTGGCGATAATTTGTTGATCCGATCTTGATGAACGAACTCGTTCCTCCGCCAGACATGTTCTCCCACAAAGAATTGTCGGGACCTGACACGCCGATTGTAATATCGGGCTGTTGCCAGACGCACTCGGGCCTGGACTTCATCAGCCTTCCACCTCTTTTCCTCGAGTAGGTCTAAGTCCAGACGTCTCATTTCCTCGTTTGTCAGAGGCTCGTAATATTTCGCGCGATGGGACGCCACCGCTATTTCCACGGGAGCGACTGCCTCCGTGCCATAGACCAGGCCAAACGGAGTTTCTCCTGTTGATTGCTTGGGTGTTGTTCTCACAGCCCACAGCACGTTCTCGAGCTCATCCAGCCAATGGCCCTGTAAGGCATAGACTCTCTTCTTCAGGCCATCCATCACGATCTTGTTGGCTGACTCTACCTGGCCATTGGTCTGAGCGTGGCGGACTGAAGCGGTCCGATGCTCGATGTTTAGTTCCTCCAGGTACTCCTTTAACTGAGCCCCATTGAACGGAGTGCCGTTGTCGCTGATCAACACTCGAGGAACCCCGTACCGGGATACGATCTGAGTTTGAAGGAACTTGAGGATCTGCTGCCCCGTCGTTCTAGCCAATGCCTTAGCCTCTATCCACTTTGAAAAGTAGTCGATAGCCACGAGTAAATACTTGCACTGACCTTTCGCTTGGGGAAGAGGTCCCACCAAGTCAATCCCCCATTGCGCGAAGGGCCATGCACTCCTGATGGGCATTAGGTCCGCGGCGGGAGCCACGATATTTGGGGCGTACCTCTGGCATGCATCACAGGATCGGACCATCGCGGTTGCTTCCTTGTTCATCGAGGGCCAATAGTAACCTAAGTTCAATGCTTTCCTCACTAGAGATCAGGCCCCTTCGTGGCAGGCCGCGACTCCCTCGTGTAGCTCCCTCAGGATCCGATTTGTGTCAGGCTCTGCTACGCATTTTAGAAAAGGCTTTACATACCCTTTCTTGTACAACTGGTTGTCCACCATCGCATAGTTTTCCGCGATCCGCCGCAACCTGACAGCTGCCACCTTATCATCGGGGAGTGTCCCTGTAGTCAGATACGTGACCATCGGGGTCATCCACGTGGGCTTTTCTTCCTCCTCCGATCCTGTCTCAATAGCGCAGATCTCCGCCGGATCGATGTTTGAGATAATCACCTTCTCTAGTAAATGCACCTTTCGATTCTCCTCGGGGGCCACTCCCAGAGCGAACTTGCTCAAGGCATCTGCTTCCGCGTTTTCTTCCCTCGGGATTGCCTCGATATCAAAGCTTTTGAAGCTTCCCTTCAAAGTCTGCACCTCGTGCAAATACTTCTTCATTGTCGGGCTCTTAGCTTCATAGTTCCCCTGGACTTGGTTTACAACCAAGCTGGCATCACACTTCACTTTTAAATGACCGACCCCCGTACCCTTGGCAATCTTGAGGCCCGTGATGAGAGCCTCGTATTCCGCTTCGTTGTTGGTGGCTTTGAATGTCAACGCCAACGCATATCGCAGGGGCTCGCCTCCACCAGGCGGTATCAATACGAATCCTGCCCCCGAGCCTTCTACACTCGATGAACCATCAGTGTACATCTCCCAAGTATTCTCCTCATTTGGCTGTTCTGGCCGCTGTTCTGTTGTCGGGACTTCTTTCATGGTTGCCCCCTCTGCGGGACCCGTTACTTCCAGATCGGGTGCCGTAGACTCAGCTATAAAATCTGCCAATGCCTGGCCCTTAATAGCGGTTCTCGGAGCGAAATGAATGCGGAATTCCGTCAGCTCGATGGCCCATTTCACCAATCTCCCCGACACCTCCGGTCGGTTCAAAAAGTGTTTCAAGGGCATGGAAGTAAGGTCGCAGTTTTCGAGCGGCAATAATCAACGCGAAGAAATACTTCTCAATAGCAGGATAGTTTATTTCAGACTTGGCAAACGCCTTGCTTACATAATAGATAAGCACTTGGTTGCCCTTGACAATTTTAATCAAAACAGAACTAACAGCCACATCAGAAACAGCCAAATAGAGATAGAGCGGCTCGCCTGGAACTGGTTTCGCCAACGGCGGGAGGGTACGGAGGTGCAGCTTGAGTGCCTGGAATGCCTCCTCACACTTGTCGGTCCATTCGAACTTCTTGTTAGCCCTCAGCACATCAAAAAATGGCATAGCTCGGTCACTCGCCTTGGATAGGAAGCGATTCATCGCGGCCAACCGGCCATTCAGCACCTGTACCTCCCGATGAGTCCTCGGGGACTGCATCTCCTCGATTGCTCGCAGCTTCTCGGGGTTCACCTCAATTCCTCTCTGGCTCACCATGAACCCTAGGAACTTCCCCGAGTTCACCCCAAAGGCACATTTGTCGGGGTTCAGCCGAACCTGATGGAACTTCATCCGCTCAAATGCCGCCGCCAAGTTCTGGACATGGTCTCCTGCCTGTCGGGACTTCACCAGCATGTCATCCACATACGCCTCCATGGTTTTCCCCAGCATGTCTCCAAACAATTTGTTCACCATCCGCTGGTAAGTTGCTCCGGCATTGATCAATCCGAAGGGCATCACGTCGTAATGGTAGACGTCACTGTCGGCATAGAAGGCTGTATGGGGGGCATCCTCCTTCGCCATCTTGATCTGGTTGTACCCGGAATAGGCATCCATGAAGCTCAGCAGCTCATGTCCCGATGTGGCATCCACCAACTGGTCAATCCTCGGGAGCGGGTAGCAGTCCTTCGGGCATGCTTTGTTCAAGTCACGGAAGTCGACACACATCCGCCACTTTCCGTTACTCTTTCGCACCAGCACTGGGTTAGCCACCCAAGTCTGGAATCGGAGCTCCTTGATGAATCCAGCGTCAAGCAGTCTGCCGACTTCTTGCTGGATCACGATCCTCTTATCCGCGCCCATCGGACGCCTTCTCTGCACGATAGGCTTGATCGCGGGGTCTATCTTCAGCTCGTGCACTATCACATCGGGGCTGATTCCTGGCATATCACTCGGGGACCAGGCAAACAGCTCCTTAAACTCCTTCAAGAGCTCGATCAACTCTCGGGCTCTTTCCTCCGATAAAGCAGACCCGATCTTTACCTTCCTCTGAGGCCCATCGATCTCAACTTCCTTCAAATCCTCCATGGGGGCGGGGCGCCCATATTCCTCTCGAGGATCAGCGTCAGTCTGAAGGACAGTCATGGCCTCCCTTCTTCTCCGTCGGGTGGCGTTAACGTAGCATTTCCGCGATGCCACTTGGTCACCCTTGACCTCTCCAACCCCATTGTCAGTCGGGAACTTCATCTTCTGGTGGACCGTCGAGGCGACTGCCATAAGAGGGTTGATAGTGGTCCTTCCGATAATGGCGTTGTATGCCCCCGCAGACTCCACGACAACGAAATCTACATTTCGCCTCTCCATCTTCCAGCCACTACCAAACTCCACCGGTAAGGTAATCATTCCCAGCGGGTAAGAGGTGGACCCAGAGAATCCCACCATCGGGAAGTCCACCTGCGTCAGGTCCTTCTTCGTCTTTCCCATGGCCTCCAGAGCGTCCATGAAGAGAATATCGGAGGAACTCCCTCCGTCTATCAGGATCCGCTTCATCTCGAATCCGTCTACGTCTAGGGTCACGACCAAGGCGTCATCGTGAGGGATCTCCACGCCTACTAAATCCTCCACCGAAAAAGAAATTACCATTTCCTCCTTCAGGGTCCACGACCGGGACCTTTTGCCTAGCACCACCGCGGCAGATATGCGGGAAGCGTAGTTCTCCCTAGAAGCAGAGGTATCACCTCCCGCTGCCATCCCTCCGTGGATGACGTTGATAGTTCCGCGCCTCTCCCTACGGGCACCTGAACCTGAAGCTTCTTGCTCAATCTTTTTCTTCTTCGGGGATCGGTCGCGGGATTTGGAGCGGGATCGTGACCGACTTCTGGAACGGGATCGGCACCGCCCCTTTCCGATGAATTCTTTTAGCTTCCCCTTCTGGATCAGCTTCTCAATTTCCTTCTTCAACTCCCGACAGTTTTCGGTGTCGTGACCATTGGCTCGATGGTAGCGACAGTAACAGTCAGGGCGACCTCCTAGGAATTCGCCTTCTTTCCTCGGGGGGTATCGAGCGAGACCCTGTCTGTCCATCACAGCTAACACAGAGGTCATCGAGCTATTGATGGGAACAGCCCGACCCTCTCGGTTGTCCTTCCTCGGAGGACGCTTGTCTCCTCTTTTATCGGGACGACCACGGTTCCTACTTCCTTCCGACTTGTCGCTCCCTTTGCGATCATCCGACAGCTTGGACGATGGCTTTCCTCTCCCCGATTTCGGGGGATCGAGCTCTCCAGCAGCAATCTTCGACTCCTGGACGTCGATTTGCTGTTTCACCCTCGCTTGCAGGGCCTCCATACTCCACACGGCCTTCGCGGCTACGCTGTGCATCAGATCGGAGCCGTACGGAGCGCTCAGGTTCCGCAGGAAAGTACAGATTGTTTCTCCCTCCGAGATTTCTTCATCAATCTCCGTAGCACTAGCAGTGAACCGTTGGTAGTAGTATGCCAACGATTCATCGGGTCTCTGCACCACCTGGGTCAAGGACCTCACACTCTTCAGAAGACGCCTCCGACCTTGGTACTGCTTGATGAAGCGATCGTGCATATCAGCCCAGCACGTGATGCATCCTGGCGGGAGGCTGAAGAACCAAGTCATGGCCCTTTCTCCCAGGGTTATCGGGAACAATGAGCATATGAGATCATCGTTCGATGTTTGTCCCATACAGGCTTGGACATGCCTCTGCACATGGCGAACTGGGTCCCCCTCACCATCGTACTCTTTGATGGTCGGAATACCTAGCCCAGGCGGGGCGACGGTATCGATTAGCCGCGGCACGAAAGGATGGCTGGACCGATCCCTTAACTCCGATGTCATCTGCTTCTGATCACCCATGCAGATGCTAACGATCTTCACCACCTGATCAGAGGTGATGGGGCCATTCAGGGGAATGGTCCTATTTTGCACCGGACCTGGGCCGTCGACCACGAACTTCTCCGGGTGTGCTGGTTCCTTACCCTTGCTCCTGGGCGGAACCTCCTGTTCCTCTGGGTCCACCCTCGGCGGGGGTGGTGGTAACTCTTCTCGCGGAGGCAACTCCTCCGCCTTCTTAGCGGCCTCTCTTTTGTCCAGCAAGGCCTCCATGGCGGCCAAGAACATGGGCATAGCGTCTGCTACTGCCTTGGCCAACTCCGAGTTCGAAGACGACCCTTCTTCCCTTCGCGGGACTCCTTCTCCTCCATGGCCCACCGGGTTTAGGGGAGCCTCATCTTCCTCCCTACGCGGGACATCCTGCCTGTTCCTTTCTGTGTCTCGGACTGAGACCTCATAGCCATCACCCTGCCCCCCTGTCTGGGAAAGAGCGGGGTTCTCACCTTGTTCAGCAACGCGTTCCGGCAACGGGGAATTCACAGTTCCTGCGGGACGAGAACTGCCAGCCTGAACTTGCTTCTTCTTGCCACCACCGGCCATTGATCTGGTAGAAACTATCTTGACTTTTCGTAATGTTCCCACAGACGGCGCCAATGTTGGATCACGGGCGAAGCTCCGTTACGTCCTTGACGGAAAGCTTTGGACTCCTAGGCTCCGCGTAATCCTGCAAAAGGGGATGACCTGGGTGGTGACCCAGAATCCCTCTCCGATGCTTAAATGAGTGGTAAGCAAAAGTCTAAGTTTGTATTAGAGAGTATGCGTTTTCTGGGGTAACTTCCTCCCTTATATAGGAGGAGGAGTTGCCCAGTTACCTGTGACCATGCTTGGCCGTTGTGCCCATGATTCCGTGCATCTCGCCATGATTCCGTATATCTCGGTCGGGATTCCGTATATCTCGCCCCACGCTCCGCGTATCTTACCCATACCTCCGCGTATCTCGGGCACGCCCTGCGTATCTCGGGGAAGATTATCTGTATCTTAACCGTCTTCCCACTACTCTTATCTAGTAGGCGGGTTTCTCGGTCTTACCCTCTGATCACAAGTCTCGACTCCTGTCGGGGACTCCAGAGTTGTCTCATTCTAGATCACCACCCAGGACCTTCAGTCTCTACGGGACAGGTCCAGCCTCTGCGGGGCTTTATTATCGGGGCCTTTACTAAGGCATATCGGGGCCTACTCAGAGGCTTCTCATCGGGAGCATTCAGCTCATACATCGGGACCGCTAAAGTCGGGACCCTTCGCGCTGGGCCTCTGGGCCTTCCAGGCCTTTCACGAGGCCCACTGGACCTACTCGCCGTCCATTGGCTGTTTAACGGGGCTAACGATTATATCGGAACCCATCACCTGATACACTCTTTAAAAAAAAACACGACATGTTAGGGGGGTAAAAATGTGTGTGGTTTTGCTTTACAAGGTAGGTTCCACTGATAGGTCCCTACAAGGTGGTTTCCTCTCCCCATCTTAGGGATCACAGGACCTTCACAAGCGAGTGGAATTTTTCGGAGTCTTGCCGGCGGCCCGGCCGCGCGGTCGTAGCGTACTAACCCTCTGAGGTTCCTAGTCGCCCTGGGTTTTAGGCGTTTTGGACATTACACTAAAGTGAGTGTGTGCGAGTTTACACAGTATAAAATACAAAAAAGAAGAATAGTCGTTATAATAAAAAAATATCTTCACACCTGAAATCACCCAAAAACAACCAAGTTAGAACAACAAAGTTGAATATATATAAAAAAAACTAAAACATGGGAAACAAGCAAATATAAAGAGCGCGAACCCTAAAATTTCCCCAGCAGAGTCTCCAAATTGTCAGACCTAAATCTAACCTACATCGAATTACGTTTTAAAAACGCGGATTTTGAATAGAGTCGCCACTAGTTAATTAAGGCTAACTAGAATCCTAAATTGCCTAAGTGAAATGGAGTTACACCTAGGTCTAAAATTGATCTACGATCAAAGATTTTGGATTCGGGGGTCCTATTAGTGATTAAAAATATAATTTTTAATCACGCCCTTTCAGTACTCAAATTCACTTAAGTTGCAAATTCAATTATCTAAATATATGTTATATCAAATTACTTTAACTACGCCAAGGTTAAAGTTTTATCATATACAAAATTATTATCAAATATCAACCTGGTCTAGGATTAATTGTAATTCATAACTCTTAATTAAAACGAGATCCAAAAACAAAATATCAAAATTATTAAGGATGCTCAAATTTATACAAAACCCAACATAAATTTAACATACATACATGATTTACCTATTCAAAATTTAAACAATTACATTTTTAAAATACCTAATTAATTATAATATAATAATATAATAACAAATAACAGAGATTGAATAAATAAATAGATAAATTATATAATAATATAATATAATATGAAAAAACAAAGAAAAAAGAGAAGAAGATCACGGGATTACCTGCAGGAGTCGGGACAGCACCGGACGGAGTGGGAGGAGATACCGAGGCGACACGACACTGGACAACAGCGGTCGGGGGTGGCCGGTCGACGAGGAAGGCGACGACCTCTGGTGAGGAAGGGCGGAGCAGCAGCCGGTCCCGACGAGAACAACCGAGATGGACGACGTGGTTACGACAGGGTGCGACGAGGCAAAGCAAAGGCGAGGAGGTGGGCGGTGGCATGGTCGAGCTTGCTGGCGGGCTGCATGGTCACCGGTCGGGCTTCAGCTCCGGTGAGGACGGGGGCGCAGTGGACTACAGCGATGACGGGTTGAGCTGGCGTCGTAATGACTAGTCGGGAAATTTAGAGAGAGAGCGAGAGAGAGAGATGGTCTGAGTGGTGCGGCCTCCGGCGGAAAGGAGACAACGGTCAAAGCTGGCTGGTCCGGGCAGGTGGTCCCCGGGCTTGCAGCGATGAACGACGGGAAGGGGGAAAGCAAAGAGAAAAAAAAAGTTATTTTTAATCACAAAATGAAAAAAAAAAAAAAACGCACAGTTTCTGAAAAAACAATGTATTAATGATATTGTGGTGTTTTTCTGTGTTTACAATGTAACCCTAGACCCCTATTTATACTAAAAACCTAGCCTAGTTACTTATAAAATTTAAATAAAAAATTGCTAACAAATAATTATTCTAGAGAATATTCCTAAGGATATATATATCTTTACAGATAATTATTTTTTGAATAAATATAATATATGTAGATAAATATCTTATAGATAATTTGTGGCTTGACGCGTCCGGAATTTGACGTATCATGTATAACGTCATTACGTCCGGGTCAAAATCGAGTGTTTACACTACATCCTCAACATTCTATCATATGTGTCAAACATGTAACATTCACATCCATCATACACATTTAGCGACTGGTTTTCGATTTTAAAATAATTTAAAACATTAGGGGTTGTTTTGCAATTCATTCTTATATTCAATCACGCAACATTCTAGACATGAATCCTAGGCATTTTCAACCATCACAGCATGTCTATTGGAGGGACCTGATCATCAAATTTATCCTGCTCCAGTTCAATCAATATTTCGTCCGTTTTAATATCTCCAAGCGTCAGAAATTCTTCCTCAAGGAAAGTTATGTCTCTGGATTCATGTTCGACTACGCCACCATTTTCTTGAGTAGACACAAATACGTAACCCTTAGAGTTCTGTGAATACCTTATAAAGATAGTCTTAAGTCCTCTAGGTCCCAACATACCGAAACGGTTGTCAGTTGTATATTTAATGGCAGCGCAATTTCAAGCTCTCAGTCTGGTGATATCTAATTATGTTCCATGCCACAACTCATATGGCGTTGTGTCTACCACTTTGGTTAGGACAAGGTTTACTACATGAGTGGCAGTTAATAATGCATCACTCCAATAGGAGATTGGTAATTGTGCCTACGACATCATGGTTCTTACCATGTCTAGGATTGTTCGATTACGACGTTCAGCCACACCATTATGTTGTGGTGTGTTAGGGATTTTCGTTTGACGGGCTATCCCTCTTTCTTTGCACAACTTATGAAACTCATTAGAAAAATATTCTCCACCTATATCAGGGCATAGGGTTTTCGCCTTCCGCTCATGTTGATTCTCTACAAGGTTTAGAAAGTTTCTAAAAAATCTATTGCCTCAGAATTACAAGTAATCTAACGAGTAAACCCATAGCGGGTAAAGTCGTCAATGAAAGTTACGAATTATCATTTTACATTCCTAGCGGTTATATTCGTTGGACCACAGACGTTGGCGTGAATCATCTGCAATGGATATTCGGTTCGTTGAGCTTTTCCGAACGGTTTGCGGGTGGACTTTCCTGCTAGACAATCATGGCAAGTGAGTTTAATCACGTTGGTGGTACCAGGCAAAATCTCTATTCGTGCAAATGATGGATCCTATCATAACTTATATGTCCCAGCCTCGCATGCCATCCGGATGCGTCAGTCTCTGCTTCCATGGAGGATAATGCATACATTCTATTCGAATCCAAACTTCCATTTAAATCCATGATAAAAATACCATAATGAGAATAAGCATGCCCAAAGAAGACATTGCCTTTATTTATGCGAACAAATTTCTTTTCAAATAAAAATTGTAATTAATATTCATAAGAGCGGAAACAGAAACAACATTTCTACGGAATCTAGGAGCAAAAAGGACATTTTTAAGTAGCATAGTCCTGCCATTGTTCATAGACAACTTGCAGTTCCCTACTCCTATGACTTCAACTTGTGAGTTTTTGCCAATGTATATCCTCTTAGATTCCTTTGGCAATTGTCTAAACTTGGCGAACAGTCCTTTGTCGTTGGCTATGTGGTCCGTCGCATCTGAGTCAAGACTGTAAAAAGGATTTGAGTCAGTTAACATGACAGTTGAGGAAACAAGAGTTTCTATTACATAACCAACGTCGCATACCTTTTTAGGGTGCGCTTTGCTGGACCATGTACCTTCGCCTATTCGACGTGGACAGGAGTTCTCGCGGACTATCTCTGATTTTAGTCGCAGATTACCTTGTTTAGGCTTTGTCAACATTTTACCGTCGACTTGTTGTTTATTTCGTTTTTTTCGACCTCTTTCTCTTCCCTTGCCCAGCTCGTCCTGGTATTGATTTCAGTCGAGCTTGTTCCATCTCGATGAATTTCAATACTGATGCAAGATCTAACACAGATCCACTGGCAGTCAGTAAAGCCTTGGCTGCTCTCCAAGACTTCGGGAGAACCCCGATGATGGGTTGAATTTTATCCTATTCACCCACCTGACCTTCTTCTTCCAGTGATTTTAACATGCCAAAGAGATCACATACCTTTCAAGTACACTCTTGCTGTAGCTGTTCAAGCTTTCTTCCATTGTTTGTATAAGAGGGTGTAGGATTGCTGCCATGCCGTTTCCATATCTCAGGAAGAGGGCATCCCAAATGTCCTTAGTAATCGAAACATCCTTATACTCATCATGTAATTCTCAGACAGCAATATCTCCTTTTCTTTCTTGTCATCTTGCTCCAATTGAATATAGGCACATGCTAGGTGTTTGGTTAGACCAGCATTTGGGCAGCTCGTGACCTATTAGGCCATTATCCTCCAATAGTGCACCTACGCGTTTGCTCCAGGAGTCGTAGTTGGTCTCAATCAAAATCTCATTAGCACAAGATGAAGTCATATATGTTGTAATTCATTACTTAACATGTTGATAATCATGCATAAATCAGGGATACAATAACATTTTGAGAAAGAAATGCATGCATAAAATATCTAATAAGATCGACAAATAATGATTCCTAAGTCATCTAAACCAACCGACCACCAGTAAACCAATGGAAGATGGTTGTGAAAGAGTTCACATTATCGTCAACTTCCATCCAAAAGATCATTCATTTAAAACGGTTTAAATTGCAAATTACCAGAACGGGAATTTTAAAATTAGCATACCTGATCTTGGCTTTCCCAAGGCCCTTTAATTTTGGAAAAATATTTCGATGAATTTACGCATCCATACATAATTCTACTATTCATGTAAATTATCATACGCCAGTAACATTCATCACATAAACCACACTCATGCTTATGTGTCAAACATGTAACATTCACATCCATCATACACATTTGGCGACTGGTTTTCGATTTTAAAATAATTTAAAACATTAGGGGTTGTTTTGCAATTCATGCTTATATTCAATCACGCAACATTCTAGACATGAATCCTCGGCATTTTCAACCATCACAGCATGTCTATTGGAGGAACCTGATCATCAATGTTATCCTGCTCTAGTTCAATCTATATTTCGTCTTTTTCAATCTCTCCAAGTGTCGGAAATTCGTCCTCAAGGAAAGGTACCTCTCTGGATTCAGGTTCGACTACGCCACCATTTTTTTGAGCTGACACGAATACGTAACCCTTAGAGTTCTCTGAATACCTAATAAAGATACTCTAAAGGCCTCTGGGTCCCAACATTCCAAAACGGCTGTCAGTTGTATGTGTAAAGCCAGCGCAACCCCAAGGTCGCAGTCTTGTGAGATGTAATTATGTTCCATGCCACAGCTCATATGGCGTTGTGTCTACCGCTTTGGTTGGGACAAGGTTTACTACATGAGTGGTAGTTAATAACGCATCACTCCAATAGGACATTTTCAAGTAGCATGGTCCTGCCGTTGTTCATAGACAACTTGCAGTTCCCTACTCTTATGACTTCAACTTGTGAGTTTTTGCCAATGTATATCCTCTTAGATTCCTTTGGCAATCGTCTAAACTTGGCGAACAGTCCTTTGTCGTTGGCTATGTGGTCCGTCGCATCTGAGTCAAGACTGCCAGAAGGATTTGAGTCAGTTAACTTGACAGTTGAGGAAAGAAAAGCTTCTATTATATAACCAACGTCGCATACCTTTTTAGGGTGCGCTTTGCTGGACCATGTACCTTCGCCTATTCGACGTGGACAGGAGTTCTCGCGGACTATCTCTGATTTTAGTCGCAGATTACCTTGTTTAGGCTTTGTCAACATTTTACCGTCGTCTTGTTGTTTATTTCATTTTTTTCTGCCTCTTTCTCTTCCCTTGCCCAGCTCGTCCTGGTATTGATTTCAGTCGAGCTTGTTCCATCTCGATGAATTTCAATACTGATACAAGATCTAACACAGATCCACTGGCAGTCAGTAAAGCCTTGGCTGCTCTCCAAGACTTCTGGAGAACCCCGATGATGGGTTGAATTTTATCCCATTCACCTACCTGACCTTCTTCTTCCAGTGATTTTAACATGCCAAAGAGATCATATACCTTCCAAGTAACTCTTGCTGTAGCTGTTCAAGCTTTCTTCCATTGTTGGTATAAGAGGGTGCAGGATTGCTGCCATGCCGTTCCCATATCTCAGGAAGAGGGCATCCCAAATGTCCTTTGTAATCGAAACATCCTTATACTCATCATGGAATTCCCGAGATATCTCAGACAGCAATATCTCCTTTTCTTTCTTCTCATCTTGCTCCCATTGAAAATAGGCATCTGCTAGGTGTTTGGTTAGACCAGCATTTGGGCAGCTCATGACCTATTAGGCCATTATCCTCCAATAGTGCACTGACGCGTTTGCTCCAGGAGTCGTAGTTGGTCTCAATCAAAATCTCATTAGCACAAGATGAAGTCATATATGCTGTAATTCATTACTTAACATGTTGATAATCATGCATAAATCAGGGATACAATAACATTTTGAGAAAGAAATGCATGCATAAAATATCTAATAAGATGGAATTCGACAAATAATGATTCCTAAGTCATCTAAACCAACCGACCACCAGTAAACCAAAGGAAGATGGCTGTGAAAGAGTTCACATTATCGTCGACTTCCATCCAAAAGATCATTCATTTAAAACGGTTTTAATCGCAAATTACCAGAACGGGAATTTTAAAATTAGCATACCCGATCTTGGCTTTCCCAAGGCCCTTTAATTTTGGAAAAATATTTCGATGAATTTACGCATCCATACATAATTCTACTATTCATGTAAATTATCATACGCCAGTAACATTCATCACATAAACCACACTCATGCTTATGTGTCAAACATGTAACATTCACATCCATCATACACATTTGGCGACTGGTTTTCAATTTTAAAATAATTTAAAACATTAGGGGTTGTTTTGCAATTCGTGCTTATATTCAATCACGCAACATTCTAGACATGAATCCTCAACATTTTCAACCATCACAGCATTTCTATTGGAGGAACCTGATCATCAATGTTATCCTTCTCCAGTTCAATCAATATTTCGTCTTTTTCAATCTCTCCAAGCGTCGGAAATTCGTCCTCAAGGAAAGGTACCTCTCTGGATTCAGGTTCGACTACGCCACCATTTTTTTTAGCTGACACGAATACTTAACCCTTAGAGTTCTCTGAATACCTTATAAAGATACTCTAAAGTCCTCTGGGTCCTAATATTCCGAAACGGCTGTCAGTTGTATGTGTAAAGCCAGCGCAACCCCAAGGTCGCAGTCTTGTGAGATCTAATTATGTTCCATGCCACAGCTCATATGGCGTTGTGTCTACCGCTTTGGTTGGGACAAGGTTTACTACATGAGTGGTAGTTAATAACGCATCACTCCAATAGGACATTTTCAAGTAGCATGGTCCTGCCATTGTTCATAGACAACTTGCAGTTCCCTACTCCTATGACTTCAACTTGTGAGTTTTTGCCAATGTATATCCTCTTAGATTCCTTTGGCAATCGTCTAAACTTGGCGAACAGTCCTTTGTCGTTGGCTATGTGGTCCGTCGCATCTGAGTCAAGACTGCCAGAAGGATTTGAGCCAGTTAACTTGACAGTTGAGGAAAGAAAAGCTTCTATTACATAACCAACGTCGCATACCTTTTTAGGGTGCGCTTTGCTGGACCATGTACCTTCGCCTATTCGACGTGGACAGGAGTTCTCGCGGACTATCTCTGATTTTAGTCGCAGATTACCTTGTTTAGGCTTTGTCAACATTTTACCGTCGACCTGTTGTTTATTTCGTTTTTTTCTGCCTCTTTCTCTTCCCTTGCCCAGCTCGTCCTGGTATTGATTTCAGTCGAGCTTGTTCCATCTCGATGAATTTCAATACTGATACAAGATCTAACACAGATCCACTGGCAGTCAGTAAAGCCTTGGCTGCTCTCCAAGACTTCTGGAGAACCCCGATGATGGGTTGAATTTTATCCCATTCACCCACCTGACCTTCTTCTTCTAGTGATTTTAACATGCCAAAGAGATCATATACGTTCCAAGTAACTCTAGCTGTAGCTGTTCAAGCTTTCTTCCATTGTTGGTATAAGAGGGTGCAGGATTGCTGCCATGCCGTTCCCATATCTCAGGAAGAGGGCATCCCAAATGTCCTTTGTAATCGAAACATCCTTAGACTCATCATGGAATTCCCGAGACATCTCAGACAGCAATATCTCCTTTTCTTTCTTCTCATCTTGCTCCCATTGAAAATAGGCACCTGCGAGGTGTTTGGTTAGACCAGCAATTGGGCAGCTCATGACCTATTAGGCCATTATCCTCCAATAGTGCGCTGACGCGTTTTCTCCAGGAGTCGTAGTTGGTCTCAATAAAAATCTCATTAGCACAAGATGAAGTCATATATGCTGTAATTCATTACTTAACATGTTGATAATCATGCATAAATCAGGGATACAATAACATTTTGAGAAAGAAATGCATGCATAAAATATCTAATAAGATGGAATTCGACAAATAATGATTCCTAAGTCATCTAAACCAACCGACCACCAGTAAACCAAAGGAAGATGGCTGTGAAAGAGTTCACATTATCGTCGACTTCCATCCAAAAGATCATTCATTTAAAATGGTTTTAATCGCAAATTACCAGAACGGGAATTTTAAAATTAGCATACCCGATCTTGGCTTTCCCAAGGCCCTTTAATTTTGGAAAAATATTTCGATGAATTTACGCATCCATACATAATTCTACTATTCATGTAAATTATCATACGCCAGTAACATTCATCACATAAACCACACTCATGCTTATGTGTCAAACATGTAACATTCACATCCATCATACACATTTGGCGACTGGTTTTCAATTTTAAAATAATTTAAAACATTAGGGGTTGTTTTGCAATTCATGCTTATATTCAATCACGCAACATTCTAGACATGAATCCTCAACATTTTCAACCATCACAGCATTTCTATTGGAGGAACCTGATCATCAATGTTATCCTTCTCCAGTTCAATCAATATTTCGTCTTTTTCAATCTCTCCAAGTGTCGGAAATTCGTCCTCAAGGAAAGGTACCTCTCTGGATTCAGGTTCGACTACGCCACCATTTTTTTTAGCTGACACGAATACTTAACCCTTAGAGTTCTCTGAATACCTTATAAAGATACTCTAAAGTCCTCTGGGTCCTAATATTCCGAAACGGCTGTCAGTTGTATGTGTAAAGCCAGCGCAACCCCAAGGTCGCAGTCTTGTGAGATCTAATTATGTTCCATGCCACAGCTCATATGGCGTTGTGTCTACCGCTTTGGTTGGGACAAGGTTTACTAAATGAGTGGTAGTTAATAACGCATCACTCCAATAGGACATTTTCAAGTAGCATGGTCCTGCCATTGTTCATAGACAACTTGCAGTTCCCTACTCCTATGACTTCAACTTGTGAGTTTTTGCCAATGTATATCCTCTTAGATTCCTTTGGCAATCGTCTAAACTTGGTGAACAGTCCTTTGTCGTTGGCTATGTGGTCCGTCGCATCTGAGTCAAGACTACCAGAAGGATTTGAGTCAGTTAACTTGACAGTTGAGGAAACAAAAGCTTCTATTACATAACCAACGTCGCATACCTTTTTAGGGTGCTCTTTGCTGGACCATGTACCTTCGCCTATTCGACGTGGACAGGAGTTCTCGCGGACTATCTCTGATTTTAGTCGCAGATTACCTTGTTTAGGCTTTGTCAACATTTTACCGTCGACCTGTTGTTTATTTCGTTTTTTTCTGCCTCTTTCTCTTCCCTTGCCCAGCTCGTCCTGGTATTGATTTCAGTCGAGCTTGTTCCATCTCGATGAATTTCAATACTGATACAAGATCTAACACAGATCCACTGGCAGTCAGTAAAGCCTTGGCTGCTCTCCAAGACTTCTGGAGAACCCCGATGATGGGTTGAATTTTATCCCATTCACCCACCTGACCTTCTTCTTCCAGTGATTTTAACATGCCAAAGAGATCATATACGTTCCAAGTAACTCTAGCTGTAGCTGTTCAAGCTTTCTTCCATTGTTGGTATAAGAGGGTGCAGGATTGCTGCCATGCCGTTCCCATATCTCAGGAAGAGGGCATCCCAAATGTCCTTTGTAATCGAAACATCCTTAGACTCATCATGGAATTCCCGAGACATCTCAGACAGCAATATCTCCTTTTCTTTCTTCTCATCTTGCTCCCATTGAAAATAGGCACCTGCTAGGTGTTTGGTTAGACCAGCAATTGGGTAGCTCATGACCTATTAGGCCATTATCCTCCAATAGTGCGCTGACGCGTTTTCTCCAGGAGTCGTAGTTGGTCTCAATAAAAATCTCATTAGCACAAGATGAAGTCATATATGCTGTAATTCATTACTTAACATGTTGAAAATCATGCATAAATCAGGGATACAATAACATTTTGAGAAAGAAATGCATGCATACAATATCTAATAAGATGGAATTCGAAAAATAATGATTCCTAAGTCATCTAGACCAACCGACCACCAATAAACCAATGGAAGATGGCTGTGAAAGAGTTCACATTATCGTCGACTTCCATCCAAAAGATCATTCATTTAAAACAATTTTAATCGCAAATTACCAGAACGGGAATTTTAGAATTAGCATACCCGATCTTGGCTTTCCCAAGGCCCTTTAATTTTGGAAAAATATTTCGAAGAATTTACGCATCCATACATAATTCTACTATTCATGTAAATTATCATACGCCAGTAACATTCATCACATAAACCACACTCATGCTTATGTGTCAAACATGTAACATTCACATCCATCATACACATTTGGCGACTGGTTTTCGATTTTAAAATAATTTAAAACATTAGGGGTTGTTTTGCAATTCATGCTTATATTCAATCACGCAACATTCTAGACATGAATCCTCGGCATTTTCAACCATCACAGCATGTCTATTGGAGGAACCTGATCATCAATGTTATCCTGCTCCAGTTCAATCAATATTTCGTCTTTTTCAATCTCTCCAAGCGTCGGAAATTCGTCCTCAAGGAAAGGTACCTCTCTGGATTCAGGTTCGACTACGCCACCATTTTTTTGAGCTGACACGAATACGTAACCCTTAGAGTTCTCTGAAAACCTTATAAAGATACTCTAAAGTCCTCTGGGTCCCAACATTCCGAAACGGCTGTCAGTTGTATGTGTAAAGCCAGCGCAACCCCAAGGTCGCAGTCTTGTGAGATCTAATTATGTTCCATGCCACAGCTCATATGGCGTTGTGTCTACCGCTTTGGTTGGGACAAGGTTTACTACATGAGTGGTAGTTAATAACGCATCACTCCAATAGGACATTTTCAAGTAGCATGGTCCTGCCATTGTTCATAGACAACTTGCAGTTCCCTACTCCTATGACTTCAACTTGTGAGTTTTTGCCAATGTATATCCTCTTAGATTCCTTTGGCAATCGTCTAAACTTGACGAACAGTCCTTTGTCCTTGGCTATATGGTCCGTCGCATCTGAGTCAAGACTGCCAAAAGGATTTGAGTCAATTAACTTGACAGTTGAGGAAACAAAATCTTCTATTACATAACCAACGTCGCATACCTTTTTAAGGTGCGCTTTGCTGGACCATGTACCTTCGCCTATTCGACGTGGACAGGATTTCTCGCGGACTATCTCTGATTTTAGTCGCAGATTACCTTGTTTAGGCTTTGTCAACATTTTACCGTCGACTTGTTGTTTATTTCGTTTTTTTCTGCCTCTTTCTCTTCCCTTGCCCAGCTCGTCCTGGTATTGATTTCAGTCGAGCATGTTCCATCTCGATGAATTTCAATACTGATACAAGATCTAACACAGATCCACTGGCAGACAGTAAAGCCTTGGCTGCTCTCCAAGACTTCTGGAGAACCCCGATGATGGGTTGAATTTTATCCCATTCACCCACCTGACCTTCTTCTTCCAGTGATTTTAACATGCCAAAGAGATCATATACCTTCCAAGTAACTCTTGCTGTAGCTGTTCAATCTTTCTTCCTTTGTTGGTATAAGAGGGTGCAGGATTGCTGCCATGCCGTTCCCATATCTCAGGAAGAGGGCATCCCAAATGTCCTTTGTAATCGAAACATCCTTATACTCATCATGGAATTCCCGAGACATCTCAGACAGCAATATCTCCTTTTCTTTCTTCTCATCTTGCTCCCATTGAAAATAGGCACCTGCTAGGTGTTTGGTTAGACCAGCATTTGGGCAGCTCATGTCCTATTAGGCCATTATCCTCCAATAGTGCACTGATGCGTTTGCTCCAGGAGTCGTAGTTGGTCTCAATCAAAATCTCATTAGCACAAGATGAAGTCATATATGTTGTAATTCATTACTTAACATGTTGATAATCATGCATAAATCAGGGATACAATAACATTTTGAGAAAGATATGCATGCATAAATTATCTAATAAGATGGAATTCGACAAATAATGATTCCTAAGTCATCTAAACCAACCGACCACCAGTAAACCAATGGAAGATGGCTGTGAAAGAGTTCACATTATCGTCGATTTCCATCCAAAAGATCATTCATTTAAAACGGTTTTAATCGCAAATTACCAGAACGGGAATTTTAAAATTAGCATACCCGATCTTGGCTTTCCCAAGGGCCTTTACTTTTGGAAAAATATTCCGATGAATTTACGCATCCATATATAATTCTACTATTCATGTAAATTATCATACGCCAGTAACATTCATCACATAAACCACACTCATGCTTACGCGTCATGGGTCTAATGTTCCGAGGAACTCATGATTGCATACATAATTCTACTTTCAAGAAAATTATCAAATGCAACTACATCCTCAACATTCTAGCATATGTCAAACATGTAACATTCACATCCATCATACACATTTGGCGACTGGTTTTCGATTTTAAAATAATTTAAAACATTAGGGGCTGTTTTGCAATTCATGCTTATATTCAATCACGCAACATTCTAGACATGAATCCTAGGCATTTTCAACCATCACAGCATGTCTATTGGAGGAACCTGATCATCAATGCAATCCTGCTCCAGTTCAATCAATATATCGTCTGTTTCAATCTCTCCAAGCGTCGAAACTTCGTCCACAAGGAAAGGTACGTCTCTGGATTCATGTTCGACTACGCCACCATTTTTTTGAGCTGACACGAATACGTAACCCTTAGAGTTCTCTGAATACCTTATAAAGATACTCTAAAGTCCTCTGGGTCCCAACATTCCGAAATGGCTGTCAGTTGTATGTGTAAAGGCAGCGCAACACCAAGGTCGCAGTCTTGTGAGATCTAATTCTCTTCCATGCCACAGTTCATATGGCGTTGTGTCTACCGCTTTGGTTCGGAAAAGGTTTACTACATGGAAGAGATTGGTAATTGTGCCTGCGACATCATGGTTCTTACCATGTCTAGGATTATTCGATTACGACGTTCAGCCACACCATTATGTTGTGGTGTGGTAGGGATTGTCGTTTGACGGGCTATCCCTCTTTCTTTGCACAACTTATGATAATCATTAGAGAGATATTCTCCACCTATATCAGTGCATAGGGTTTTCGCCTTCCGCTCCTGTTGATTCTCTACATGGTTTAGAAAGTTTCTAAAGCAATCTATTGCCTCATATTTACAAGTAATCAAATAAGTAAACCCATAGCGGGTAAAGTCGTCAATGAAAGTTATGAAGTATGATTTTCCATTCCTAGCGGTTACATTCATTGGACCACAGACGTTGGAGTGAATCAGCTGCAATGGATATTCGGTTCGTCGAGCTTTATCGAACGGTTTGCGGGTGGACTTTCCTGCAAGACAATCATGGCAAGTGAGTTTAATCACGTTGATGGTACCAGGCAAAATCTCTATTCCTGCTAATGATGGATCCTATCATAGCTTATATGTCCCTGCCTCGCATGCCATCCGGCTGCGTCAGTCTCTGCTTCCATGGAGGATAATGCATACATTCTACTTGAATCCACACTTCCATTTAAATCCATGATAAAAAGTCCATAATGGGAATAAGCATGCCCAAAGAAGACATTGCCTTTATTTATGCGAACAATGTTCTTTTCAAATGATATGTAATTAATATTCATAAGAGCGGAAACAGAAACAACATTTCTACGGATTCTAGGAGCAAAAAGGACATTTTCAATTAGCATGGTCTTGCCTTTGTTCATAGACAACTTGCAGTTCCATACTCCTATGAGTTCAACTTGTGAGTTTTCGACAATGTATATCCTCTTAGATTCTTTTGGCAATCGTCTAAACTTGGCGAACAGTCCTTTGTCGTTGGCTATGTGGTTCGTCGAATCTGAGTCAAGAATCCAAGAAGGATTTGAGTCAGTTAACATGATAGTTGAGGAAACAAGAGATTCTATTACATAACCAATGTCGCATACATTTTCAGGATGCAATTTGCTTGACCCTGTACCTTCGCCTATTAAGGGTGGACTGGAGTTCTCGCGGACTATCTCTGATTTTAGTCGGAGATTGCCTTGTTTAGGCTTTGTCAACATTTTACCGTCGACTTGTTGTTTATTTCGTTTTTTTCGACCTCTTTCTCTTCCCTTGCCCAGCTCGTCCTGGTATTGATTTCAGTCGAGCTTGTTCCATATCGATGAATTTCAATACTAATGCAAGATCTAACACAGATCCACTGGCAGTCAGTAAAGCCTTGGCTGCCCTCCAAGACTTCGGGAGAACCCAGATGATGGGTTGAATTTTATCCCATTCACCCACCTGACCTTCTTCTTCCAGTGATTTTAACATGCCAAAGAGATCATATACCTTTCAAGTACACTCTTGCTGTAGCTGTTCAAGCTTTCTTCCATTGTTGGTATAAGAGGGTGCAGGAATGCTGCCATGCCGTTTCCAGATCTCCGGAAGAGGGCATCCCAAATGTCCTTTGTAATCGAAACATACCTATACTCATCATAGAATTCCCGAGACATCTCAGACAGCAATATCTCCTTTTCTTTCTTGTCATCTTGCTCCCATTGAAAATAGGCACATGCTAGGTGTTTGGTTAGACCAGCATTTGGGCAGCTCATGACCTATTAGGCCATTATCCTTCAATATTGCACTGACGCGTTTGCTACACGAGTCGTAGTTCGTCTCAATCAAAATCTCATTAGCACAAGATGAAGTCATATATGCTGTAATTCATTACTTAACATGTTGATAATCATGCATAAATCAGGGATACAATAACATTTTGAGAAAGAAATGCATGCATAAATTATCTAATAAGATGGAATTCGACAAATAATGATTACCAAGTCATCTAAACCAACCGACCACCAGTAAAACAATGGAAGATGGCTTTGAAAGAGTTCACATTATCGTCGGCTTCCATCCAAAAGATCATTCATTTAAAACGGTTTTAATCGCAAATTAGCAGAACGGGAATTTTAAAATTAGCATACCCGATCTTGGCTTTCGCAAGGCCCTTTAATTTTGGAAAAATATTCCGATGAATTTACGCACCCATACATAATTCTACTATTCATGTAAATTATCATACGCCAGTAACATTCATCACATAAACCACACTCATGCTTACCCGTCATGGGTCTAATGTTCCGAGGAACTCATGATTGCATACATAATTCTACTTTCAAGAAAATTATCAAATGCAACTACATCCTCAACATTCTAGCATATGTGTCAAACATGTAACATTCACATCCATCATACACATTTGGCGACTAGTTTTCGATTTTAAAATAATTTAAAACATTAGGGGCTGTTTTGCAATTCATGCTTATATTCAATCACGCAACATTCCTTACATGAATTCTAAGAATTTTCAACCATCACAGCATGTCTATTGGAGGAACCGGGTCATCAATGCTATCCTGCTCCAGTTCAATCAATATATCGTCTGTTTCAATCTCTCCAAGCGTCGGAAATTCGTCCTCAAGGAAAGGTACGTCTCTGGATTCATGTTCGACTACGCCACCATTTTTTTGAGCTGGCACGAATACGTAACCCTTAGAGTTCTCTGAATACCTTATAAAGATACTCTAAAGTCCTCTGGGTCCCAACATTCCGAAATGGCTGTCAGTTGTATGTGTAAAGGCAGCGCAACACCAAGGTCGCAGTCTTGTGAGATCTAATTCTCTTCCATGCCACAGTTCATATGGCGTTGTGTCTACCGCTTTGGTTCGGACAAGGTTTACTACATGAGTGGCAGTTAATAACGCATCACTCCAATAGGAGATTGGTAATTGTGCCTGCGACATCATGGTTCTTACCATGTCTAGGATTGTTCGATTACGACGTTCAGCCACACCATTATGTTGTGGTGTGGTAGGGATTGTCGTTTGACGGGCTATCCCTCTTTCTTTGCACAACTTATGAAACTCATTAGAGAGATATTCTCCACCTATATCAGTGCATAGGGTTTTCGCCTTCCGCTCCTGTTGATTCTCTACATGGTTTAGAAAGTTTCTAAAGCAATCTATTGCCTCATATTTACAAGTAATCAAATAAGTAAACCCATAGCGGGTAAAGTCGTCAATGAAAGTTATGAAGTATGATTTTCCATTCCTAGCGGTTACATTCATTGGACCACAGACGTTGGAGTGAATCAGCTGCAATGGATATTCGGTTCGTCGAGCTTTATCGAACGGTTTGCGGGTGGACTTTCCTGCTAGACAATCATGGCAAGTGAGTTTAATCACGTTGATGGTACCAGGCAAAATCTCTATTCCTGCTAATGATGGATCCTATCATAGCTTATATGTCCCAGCCTCGCATGCCATCCGGCTGCGTCAGTCTCTGCTTCCATGGAGGATAATGCATACATTCTACTTGAATCCACACTTCCATTTAAATCCATGATAAAAAGTCCATAATGGGAATAAGCATGCCCAAAGAAGACATTGCCTTTATTTATGCGAACAATGTTCTTTTCAAATGATACGTAATTAATATTCATAAGAGCGGAAACAGAAACAACATTTCTACGGATTCTAGGAGCAAAAAGGACATTTTCAATTAGCATGGTCCTGCCTTTGTTCATAGACAACTTGCAGTTCCATACTCCTATGAGTTCAACTTGTGAGTTTTCGACAATGTATATCCTCTTAGATTCTTTTGGCAATCGTCTAAACTTGGCGAACAGTCCTTTGTCGTTGGCTATGTGGTTCGTCGAATCTGAGTCAAGAATCCAAGAAGGATTTGAGTCAGTTAACATGATAGTTGAGGAAACAAGAGATTCTATTACATAACCAATGTCGCATACATTTTCAGGATGCAATTTGCTTGACCCTGTACCTTCGCCTATTAAAGGTGGACTGGAGTTCTCGCGGACTATCTCTGATTTTAGTCGGAGATTGCCTTGTTTAGGCTTTGTCAACATTTTACCGTCGACTTGTTGTTTATTTTGTTTTTTTCGACCTCTTTCTCTTCCCTTGCCCAGCTCGTCCTGGTATTGATTTCAGTCGAGCTTGTTCCATATCGATGAATTTCAATACTAATGCAAGATCTAACACAGATCCACTGGCAGTCAGTAAAGCCTTGGCTGCCCTCCAAGACTTCGGGAGAACCCAGATGATGGGTTGAATTTTATCCCATTCACCCACCTGACCTTCTTCTTCCAGTGATTTTAACATGCCAAAGAGATCATATACCTTTCATGTACACTCTTGCTGTAGTTGTTCAAGCTTTCTTCCATTGTTGGTATAAGAGGGTGCAGGAATGCTGCCATGCCGTTTCCAGATCTCCGGAAGAGGGCATCCCAAATGTCCTTTGTAATCGAAACATACCTATACTCATCATAGAATTCCCGAGACATCTCAGACAGCAATATCTCCTTTTCTTTCTTGTCATCTTGCTCCCATTGAAAATAGGCACATGCTAGGTGTTTGGTTAGACCAGCATTTGGGCAGCTCATGACCTATTAGGCCATTATCCTTCAATATTGCACTGACGCGTTTGCTACACGAGTCGTAGTTCGTCTCAATCAAAATCTCATTAGCACAAGATGAAGTCATATATCCTCTAATTCATTACTTAACATGTTGATAATCATGCATAAATCAGGGATACAATAACATTTTGAGAAAGAAATGCATGCATAAATTATCTAATAAGATGGAATTCGACAAATAATGATTACCAAGTCATCTAAACCAACCGACCACCAGTAAAACAATGGAAGATGGCTTTGAAAGAGTTCACATTATCGTCGGCTTCCATCCAAAAGATCATTCATTTAAAACGGTTTTAATCGCAAATTACCAGAACGGGAATTTTAAAATTAGCATACCCGATCTTGGCTTTCGCAAGGCCCTTTAATTTTGGAAAAATATTCCGATGAATTTACGCATCCATACATAATTCTACTATTCATGTAAATTATCATACGCCAGTAACATTCATCACATAAACCACACTCATGCTTACCCGTCATGGGTCTAATGTTCCGAGGAACTCATGATTGCATACATAATTCTACTTTCAAGAAAATTATCAAATGCAACTACATCCTCAACATTCTAGCATATGTGTCAAACATGTAACATTCACATCCATCATACACATTTGGCGACTAGTTTTCGATTTTAAAATAATTTAAAACATTAGGGGCTGTTTTGCAATTCATGCTTATATTCAATCACGCAACATTCCTTACATGAATCCTAAGAATTTTCAACCATCACAGCATGTCTATTGGAGGAACCTGATCATCAATGCTATCCTGCTCCAGTTCAATCAATATATCGTCAGTTTCAATCTCTCCAAGCGTCGGAAATTCGTCCTCAAGGAAAGGTACGTCTCTGGATTCATGTTCGACTACGCCACCATTTTTTTGAGCTGGCACGAATACGTAACCCTTAGAGTTCTCTGAATACCTTATAAAGATACTCTAAAGTCCTCTGGGTCCCAACATTCCGAAATGGCTGTCAGTTGTATGTGTAAAGGCAGCGCAACACCAAGGTCGCAGTCTTGTGAGATCTAATTCTCTTCCATGCCACAGTTCATATGGCGTTGTGTCTACCGCTTTGGTTCGGACAAGGTTTACTACATGAGTGGCAGTTAATAACGCATCACTCCAATAGGAGATTGGTAATTGTGCCTGCGACATCATGGTTCTTACCATGTCTAGGATTGTTCGATTACGACGTTCAGCCACACCATTATGTTGTGGTGTGGTAGGGATTGTCGTTTGACGGGCTATCCCTCTTTCTTTGCACAACTTATGAAACTCATTAGAGAGATATTCTCCACCTATATCAGTGCATAGGGTTTTCGCCTTCCGCTCCTGTTGATTCTCTACATGGTTTAGAAAGTTTCTAAAGCAATCTATTGCCTCATATTTACAAGTAATCAAATAAGTAAACCCATAGTGGGTAAAGTCGTCAATGAAAGTTATGAAGTATGATTTTCCATTCCTAGTGGTTACATTCATTGGACCACAGACGTTGGAGTGAATCAGCTGCAATGGATATTCGGTTAGTCGAGCTTTATCGAACGGTTTGCGGGTGGACTTTCCTGCTAGACAATCATGGCAAGTGAGTTTAATCACGTTGATGGTACCAGGCAAAATCTCTATTCCTGCTAATGATGGATCCTATCATAGCTTATATGTCCCAGCCTCGCATGCCATCCGGCTGCGTCATTCTCTGCTTCCATGGAGGATAATGCATACATTCTACTTGAATCCACACTTCCATTTAAATCCATGATAAAAAGTCCATAATGGGAATAAGCATGCCCAAAGAAGACATTGCCTTTATTTATGCGAACAATGTTCTTTTCAAATGATATGTAATTAATATTCATAAGAGCGGAAACAGAAACAACATTTCTACGGATTCTAGGAGCAAAAAGGACATTTTCAATTAGCATGGTCCTGCCTTTGTTCATAGACAACTTGCAGTTCCATACTCCTATGAGTTCAACTTGTGAGTTTTCGACAATGTATATCCTCTTAGATTCTTTTGGCAATCGTCTAAACTTGGCGAACAGTCCTTTGTCGTTGGCTATGTGGTTCGTCGAATCTGAGTCAAGAATCCAAGAAGGATTTGAGTCAGTTAACATGATAGTTGAGGAAACAAGAGATTCTATTACATAACCAATGTCGTATACATTTTCAGGATGCAATTTGCTTGACCCTGTACCTTCGCCTATTAAAGGTGGACTGGAGTTCTCGCGGACTATCTCTGATTTTAGTCGGAGATTGCCTTGTTTAGGCTTTGTCAACATTTTACCGTCGACTTGTTGTTTATTTCGTTTTTTTCGACCTCTTTCTCTTCCCTTGCCCAGCTCGTCCTGGTATTGATTTCAGTCGAGCTTGTTCCATATCGATGAATTTCAATACTAATGCAAGATCTAACACAGATCCACTGGCAGTCAGTAAAGCCTTGGCTGCCCTCCAAGACTTCGGGAGAACCCAGATGATGGGTTGAATTTTATCCCATTCACCCACCTGACCTTCTTCTTCCAGTGATTTTAACATGCCAAAGAGATCATATACCTTTCATGTACACTCTTGCTGTAGTTGTTCAAGCTTTCTTCAATTGTTGGTATAAGAGGGTGCAGGAATGCTGCCATGCCGTTTCCAGATCTCCGGAAGAGGGCATCCCAAATGTCCTTTGTAATCGAAACATACCTATACTCATCATAGAATTCCCGAGACATCTCAGACAGCAATATCTCCTTTTCTTTCTTGTCATCTTGCTCCCATTGAAAATAGGCACATGCTAGGTGTTTGGTTAGACCAGCATTTGGGCAGCTCATGACCTATTAGGCCATTATCCTTCAATATTGCACTGACGCGTTTGCTACACGAGTCGTAGTTCGTCTCAATCAAAATCTCATTAGCACAAGATGAAGTCATATATCCTCTAATTCATTACTTAACATGTTGATAATCATGCATAAATCAGGGATACAATAACATTTTGAGAAAGAAATGCATGCATAAATTATCTAATAAGATGGAATTCGACAAATAATGATTACCAAGTCATCTAAACCAACCGACCACCAGTAAAACAATGGAAGATGGCTTTGAAAGAGTTCACATTATCGTCGGCTTCCATCCAAAAGATCATTCATTTAAAACGGTTTTAATCGCAAATTACCAGAACGGGAATTTTAAAATTAGCATACCCGATCTTGGCTTTCGCAAGGCCCTTTAATTTTGGAAAAATATTCCGATGAATTTACGCATCCATACATAATTCTACTATTCATGTAAATTATCATACGCCAGTAACATTCATCACATAAACCACACTCATGCTTACCCGTCATGGGTCTAATGTTCCGAGGAACTCATGATTGCATACATAATTCTACTTTCATGAAAATTATCAAATGCAACTACATCCTCAACATTCTAGCATATGTGTCAAACATGTAACATTCACATCCATCATACACATTTGGCGACTAGTTTTCGATTTTAAAATAATTTAAAACATTAGGGGCTGTTTTGCAATTCATGCTTATATTCAATCACGCAACATTCCTTACATGAATCCTAAGAATTTTCAACCATCACAGCATGTATATTGGAGGAACCTGATTATCAATGCTATCCTGCTCCAGTTCAATCAATATATCGTCTGTTTCAATCTCTCCAAGTGTCGGAAATTCGTCCTCAAGGAAAGGTACGTCTCTGGATTCATGTTGGACTACGCCACCATTTTTTTGAGCTGGCACGAATACGTAACCCTTAGAGTTCTCTGAATACCTTATAAAGATACTCTAAAGTCCTCTGGGTCCCAACATTCCGAAATGGCTGTCAGTTGTATGTGTAAAGGCAGCGCAACACCAAGGTCGCAGTCTTGTGAGATCTAATTCTCTTCCATGCCACAGTTCATATGGCGTTGTGTCTACCGCTTTGGTTCGGACAAGGTTTACTACATGAGTGGTAGTTAATAACGCATCACTCCAATAGGAGATTGGTAATTGTGCCTGCGACATCATGGTTCTTACCATGTCTAGGATTGTTCGATTACGACGTTCAGCCACACCATTATGTTGTGGTGTGGTAGGGATTGTCGTTTGACGGGCTATCCCTCTTTCTTTGCACAACTTATGAAACTCATTAGAGAGATATTCTCCACCTATATCAGTGCATAGGGTTTTCGCCTTCCGCTCCTGTTGATTTTCTACATGGTTTAGAAAGTTTCTAAAGCAATCTATTGCCTCATATTTACAAGTAATCAAATAAGTAAACCCATAGCGGGTAAAGTCGTCAATGAAAGTTATGAAGTATGATTTTCCATTCCTAGCGGTTACATTCATTGGACCACAGACATTGGAGTGAATCATCTGCAATGGATATTCGATTCGTCGAGCTTTATCGAACGGTTTACGGGTGGACTTACCTGCTAGACAATCATGGCAAGTGAGTTTAATCACGTTGATGGTACAAGGCAAAATCTCTATTCCTGCTAATGATGGATCCTACCATAGCTTATATGTACCAGCCTCGCATGCCATCCGGCTGCGTCAGTCTCTGCTTCCATGGAGGATAATGCATACATTCTACTCGAATCCACACTTCCATTTAAATCCATGATAAAAAGACCATAATGGGAATAAGCATGCCCAAAGAAGACATTGCCTTTATTTATGCGAACAAAGTTCTTTTCAAATGATATGTAATTAATATTCATAAGAGCGGAAACAGAAACAACATTTCTACGGATTCTAGGAGCAAAAAGGACATTTTCAATTAGCATGGTCCTGCCATTGTTCATAGACAACTTGCAGTTCCATACTCCTATGACTTCAACTTGTGAGTTTTCGACAATGTATATCCTCTTAGATTCTTTTGGCAATCGTCTAAACTTGGCGAACAGTGCTTTGTCGTTGGCTATGTGGTTCGTCGCATCTGAGTCAAGAATCCAAGAAGGATTTGAGTCAGTTAACATGAAAGTTGTGGAAACAAGAGATTCTATTACATAACCAATGTCGCATACCTTTCAGGATGCAATTTGCTTGACCCTGTACCTTCGAATATTAAAGGTGGACTGGAGTTCTCGCGGACTATCTCTGATTTTAGTCGGAGATTGCCTTGTTTAGGCTTTGTCAACATTTTACCGTCGACTTGTTGTTTATTTCATTTTTTTCGACCTCTTTCTCTTCCCTTGCCCAGCTCGTCCTGGTATTGATTTCAGTCGAGCTTGTTCCATATCGATGAATTACAATACTGATGCAAGATCTAACACAGATCCACTGGCAGTCAGTAAAGCCTTGGCTGCTCTCCAAGACTTCGGGAGATCCCAGATGATGGGTTGAATTTTATCCCAATCACCCACCTGACCTTCTTCTTTCAGTGATTTTAACATGCCAAAGAGATCATATACCTTTCAAGTACACTCTAGCTGTAGCTGTTCAAGCTTTCTTCCATTGTTGGTATAAGAGGGTGCAGGAATGCTGCCATGCCGTTTTCAGATCTCCGGAAGAGGGCATCCCAAATGTCCTTTGTAATCGAAACATCCTTATACTCTTCATGGAATTCCCGAGACATCTCAGAAAGGAATATCTCCTTTTCTTTCTTGTCATCTTGCTCCCATTGAAAATAGGCACATGCTAGGTGTTTGGTTAGAACAGCATTTGGGCAGCTCATGACCTATTAGGCCATTATCCTTCAATATTGCACTGACGCGTTTGCTACACGAGTCGTAGTTCGTCTCAATCAAAATCTCATTAGCACAAGATGAAGTCATATATGCTGTAATTCATTACTTAACATGTTGATAATCATGCATAAATCAGGGATACAATAACATTTTGAGAAAGAAATGCATGCATAAATTATCTAATAAGATGGAGTTCGACAAATAATGATTCCCAAGTCATCTAAACCAACTGACCACCAGTAAACCAATGGAAGATGGCTGTGAAAGAGTTCACATTATCGTCGACTTCCATCCAAAATATCATTCATTTAAAACGGTTTTAATCGCAAATTACCAGAACGGGAATTTTAAAATTAGCATACCCGATCTTGGCTTTCCCAAGGCCCTTTAATTTTGGAAAAATATTCCGATTAATTTACGCATCCATACATAATTCTACTATTCATGTAAATTATCATACGCCAGTAACATTCATCACATAAACCACACTCATGCTTACGCGTCATAGGTCTAATGTTCCGAGGAACTCATGATTGCATACATAATTCAACTTTCAAGAAAATTATCAAATGCAACTACATCCTCAACATTCTAGCATATGTGTCAAACATGTAACATTCACATCCATCATACACATTTGGCGACTGGTTTTCGATTTTAAAATAATTTAAAACATTAGGGGCTGTTTTGCAATTCATGCTTATATTCAATCACGCAACATTCTAGACATGAATCCTAGGCATTTTCAACTATCAAAGCATGTTTATTGGAGGGACCTGATCATCAATTTTATCTTTCTCTAGTTCAATCAATATTTCGTCCATTTTAATATCTCCAAGCGTCGGAAATTCATCCACAAGGAAAGTTACGTCTCTAGATTCATGTTCGACTACGCCACCATTTTCTTGAGCTGACACGAATACGTAATCCTTAGAGTTCTGTGAATACCTTGTAAAGATAGTCTTAAGTCCTCTAGGTCCCAACATGTCGAAACGGTTGTCAGTTGTATATGTAATGGAAGCGCAATTTCAAGTTCGCAGTCTGGTGAGATCTAATTCTATTCCATGCCACAGCTCATATGGCGTTGTGTCTACCACTTTGGTTGGGACAAGGTTTACTACATGAGTGGCAGTTAATAACGCATCACCCCAATAGGAGATTGGTAATTGTGCCTGCGACATCATGGTTCTAACCATGTCTAGGATTGTTCGATTACGACGTTAAGCCACACCATTCTGCTGTGGTGTGTTAGCGATTGTCGTTTGACGGGCTATCCCTCTTTCTCTACACAACTTATGAAACTCATTAGAGAGATATTCTCCACCTATATCCTTGAATAGGGTTTTTGTCTTTTGCTCCTGTTGATTCTCTACGAGGTTTAGAAAGTTTCTAAAGCAATCTATTGCCTCAGATTTACAAGTAATCAAATGAGTAAACCCATAGCGGGTAAAGTCGTCAATGAAAGTTACGAAGTATCATTTTCCATACCTAGCGGTTACATTCTTTCGTCCACAGACGTTGGATTGAATCAACTGCAATGTATATTCGGTTCGTCGAGCTTTTCCGAACGGTTTGCGGGTGGACTTTCCTACTAGACAATCATGGCATGTGAGTTTAATCATGTTGCTGATACCAGGCAAAAGCTCTATTCGTGCCTATGAATGGACCCTATCATAGCTTATATGTCCCAGCCTCGCATGCCATCCGGCTGCGTCTGTCTCTGCTTCCATGGAGGATAATGCATACATTTTTTCGAATACATACCTCCATTTAAATCCATGATAAAAAGACCATAATGAGAATAAGCATGCCAAAGGAAGACATTGCCTTTATTTATGCGAACAAAGTTCTTTTCAAATGATAAAATGTAATTAATATTCATAAGAGCGAAAACAGAAACAACATTTCTATGGATTCTAGGAGCAAAAAGGACATTTTCATGTAGCATGGTCCTGCCATTGTTCATAGACAACTTGCAGTTCCTTACTCCTATGACTTCAACTTGTGAGTTTTTGCCAATGTATATCCTCTTAGATTCCTTTGGCAATCATCTAAACTTGGCTAATAGTTCTTTGTCGTTGGCTATTTGGTCCGTCGCATCTGAGTCAAGAATAGAAGAAGGATTTGAGTTAGTTAACATGACAGTTGAGGGAACAAGAGCTTCTATTACATAACCAACGTCGCATACATTTTTAGGATGCGATTTTCTGGACCCTGTACCTTCGCCTATTCGAAGTGGATAGGAGTTCTCGCGGACTATCTTTGATTTTAGTCGGAGATTGCCTTGTTTAGGCTTTGTCAACATTTTACCGTCGACTTGTTGTTTATTTCGTTTTTTTCAACCTCTTTCTCTTCCCTTGCCCAGCTCGTCCTGGTATTGATTTCATTCGAGCTTGTTCCATCTAGATGAATTTCAATACTGATGCACGATCTAACACAGATCCACTGGCAGTCAGTAAAGCCTTGGTTGCTCTCCAAGACTTCGGGAGAAACCCGATGATGGATTGAATTTTATCCCATTCACGCACCTGACCTTGTTCTTCCATTGATTTTAACATGCCAAAGAGATCATATACCTTTCAAGTACACTCTTGCTGTAGCTGTTCAAGCTTTCTTCCATTGTTGGTATAAGAGGGTGCAGGATTGCTGCCATGCCATTTCCATATCTCAGGAAGAGGGAATCCCAAATGTCCTTTGTAATCGAAATATCCTTATACTCATCATGGAATTCCCGATACATCTCAGACAGAAATATCTTCTTTTCTTTCTTGTCATCTTCCTCCCATTGAAAATAGGCACATGCTAGGTGTTTGGTTAGACCAGCATTTGGGCAGCTCATGACCTATTAGGCCATTATCCTCCAATAGTGCACTGACGTGTTTGCTCCACGAGTCGTAGTTGGTCTCAATCAAAATCTCATTAGCACAAGATGATGTCATATATGCTGTAATTCATTACTTAACACATTGATAATCATGCATAAATCATGGATACAATAACATTTTGAGAATTAAATGCATACATAAAATATCTAATAAGATTGAATTCGACAAATAATGATTCCTCAGTCATCTCAACCAACCGACCACCAGTAACCCAATGGAAGATGGCTGTGAAAGAGTTCACATTATCGTCGACTTCCATCCAATAGATCATTCATTTAAAACGATTTTTATCGCAAATTACCGGAACGGGAATTCTAAAATTAGCATACCCGATCTTGGCTTTCCCATGGCCCTTTTATTTTGGAAAAATATTCCGATGAATTTACGTATCCATACATAATTATACTATTCATGTAAATTATCATATGCTAGTAGGGATTTAAATCAAATTGGTACCTGAGTTTACAGCCCAAAACGAATTGGTACCTCCACTAAATTTTGTGACAAATTGGTACCTGAGTTAACCTGGGTGTTGCACCGTTAGAATTTCTGGTTAAAACTAACGGAATCTCATTTTTGGCACATGAAAAGACTAAAATACCCTTATTGCAGAATAGCTACGTAACAGCAATTCAAAACTTTGGAACCCAATATCTCACTCATTTCTTCATCTTTTAAGACGATTTTTTTTGTTTGAAACCACATAATTTTTCGAGATCTATGCAACCCAAATAGCCGTAAAGTGATTTTTCCAGTTTTTTTTTCAATAAATATCGTTTTCCATGTTAATTCATTCTTTTTTGTATCAAACTCCACCGCATTCTAACACTTATCACCCTTGAACACCCAATTTTTTTACTAATTGGATTCCAATACTACAATCAAACCGTTGCTTTTAGATTCCAACACTTCTGTTTAAAAACCAAATTGATGTTATACCTTTCATCCAAAAGAAAACCAAAAATGAAAATTTGTCGAATTAATTGTTATGCAATCTATAACTTACTGGAATTTTTCTTGATGTCTCCAATAAACTATACTGGTGTGTCTCTAAATCAATAAACGTCACTGCAAGAGAACATACGGATCTTAGATAGATAAATATGTTTCATACTTGAAATAGAACAATATGAAAAGTACTTTTAAGGGTATTGGAAGAACTTTTAGAATGGACACCAAGAAGAAATAGTTTATTTTCTCATTTAATCTACATGTGGAAATTGATACTCTCAGTATCCTGAGGGATGACCGTAATGTGAGAAAATAAGATGAACTTGCATTAAAAGAACCACACAAAGAATTTTACCACTATGTGGCTAGAGACAAACAATAAATTTTCTTTCGAGATATGCCAAAACTGTTCCATTTGCAATTTTATGTTGGACCATGTCAAGCTTTTAAAATCGAAGACCTGCAGAACAGGTCAATTTTTCAGCATGTCCAAAAAATATATAAACAACAAAATTGGTAGCTTATCATGCTAAGATCCATATATTCTCTTGTAGTGACGTTTATTGATTTAGAGACACACCAATATAGTTTACTGGAGACATCAAGAAAAATTCTAGTAAGTTATAGATTGCATAATAATTAATTCGACAGATTTTCGCTTTTTGTTTTCTTTTGGATGAAAGGTATAATATCAATTTGGTTCTTAAACAGAAGTGTTGGAATCCAAGAGCAACGGTTTGATTGTAGTATTGGAATCCAATTAGTAAAACAATTTGGTGATCAAAGTTGATAAGTGTTAGAATGCGGTGGAGCTTTATACAAAAAAGAACGAATTAACATGGAAACCGGTGTTTATTGAAAAACAAACTGGTCAAATCACTTTAAGGCTATTTGGCTTGCATAGATCTCGAAAACTTATGCGGTTTCAAAAAAAAAAAATTGTCCAAAAAGATGAAGAAATGAGTGAGATATTGGGTTCCAAAGTTTTGAATTGCTATTACGTAGCTATTCTGCAATAAGGGCATTTTAGTCTTTTCATGAGATTCCGTTAGTTTTAACCAGAAATTCTAACGGTGCAACACCCAGGTTAACTCGGGTACCAATTTGTCACAAAATTTAGTGGAGGTACCAATTCGTTTTAGGCTGTTAACTCAGGTACCAATTTGATTTAAATCCCTATGCCAGTAACATTCATCACATAAACCACACTCATGCTTACGCGTCATGGGTCTAATGTTCCGAGGAACTCATGATTGCAAACATAATTCTACTTTCAAGCAAATTATCAAATGCAACTACATCCTCAACATTCTAGCATATGTGTCAAACATGTAACATTCATGTCAGACCCTAAAAATCCGACCTATGGCGAATTACGTTTTTGAAAACGTGGATTTTGAAAAGAGTCGCCACTAGTTAATTATAAGGCTAACTAGAATCCTAAATTACCTAGGAGAGTAACGAATTAAACACCTAGGTATAAAATCGGTTTGCGATCAGAAATTCGAGTTCGGGGGTTCTGTTAGTAATTAAAATATACGGTAATAATATCGCCCTTACGGTACTCTATTCACAAATTGCCAGTTTCAAATATATTTAATAAGTGATTATCAATTATAAACCAATCTACGCAAATAAAACTATAATTCACTAACGAAGTAAAACCTAACTGAAAAACTAACAATTATCAAATATACCAAAACTCAACATTATATATTTAATTTATTTAATTAAGCTTATATTACATATCCAAGCTCACGTATAGGCCTATGTTATCTATATACACTATTATACAAAAGAATCTAATTTAGTCTACCTTATATAATAAGGTAACACAAAAAAAAATGTACGCTATATACATATATATTATGTATGCAATATATCATATAAAAATGGATCAAGTTTACCTGAGGCATGGCATCAGCAAGGAACGGGACGAACGACAGCAAGGAACCATGGATCGTAGTTGTAGTGTCGAGTGGCTGGTTGGATACTGTCGTGGCTTGATCGGGTCCGATGAGATTGTTAATGCTCCGGTAGTAGCTGCTACAACGGGAAGACTGTTGGATCACGGTAGGAACTCCGGTTACGGTGACGGATTCCTTAGCTCCTCGCAATCCTGCAGAAGGGGAATAGAGGGCGGTGGCCCAGAATCCCTCTCCGATGCTTAACGTAAGTACGGTGATCAAGCAAGCAATATGTGTATGTGTGTAAAAACGTAACCTTAATCTGGGATAACTTCCTTCCTTTTATAGGGGGAAGGCTATCCCAGTTACCTGATTAGGCGGTTGGATTGTGATCCACTATCCCACATATTTCGCCGTATATCTCGCCACGCATCCCACATATCTCGCCCATTATATCACTACTGTAATCATGGCGAGATTTCCGGGATTGTGCTCTTACTAGTGAGCCTCGACCATTATCGGAGACTCCCAAGTTGCATCATTGAGGATTCGGTGTCGAGGAGTGATGTAAACCCCCATATCGGGACCGACCACGTCCAGGTCCGATAACATCGGGGCTCTCCCCTATCGAGGCCATACTTACTCGGGGCTATTCAATGTCGGGGCCTCCTTCTGTCGGAGCCCTTAGCCTTCCAGCAGCCCAGCTCCTAGCCCAACGGGCCTAGTCGCCGTTTGCCAATCGTTAAGGGGCCTAACGGCCTTCGCCGGGGCCCATCATTTGCCCCCAAGACGTGAGGGACTTATAGTGCGTCGCGTCTTCCAATATCGGACCCTTCAACCTCCCTGTCGGAGGTCTTCATCTAAAACATCAGAGGCCTTTGCCCCACTTTCGTCGGAGGCCTTTACCTCGGATCTCTTCAAGATCTTTTGGGATCCTGCTTGGATTCGAGGGGATTTCTCGATTAGACCAGCATTAAATGCTGATAGAAGGTGAAGGAACGCCTCGGGTTCTGCACGCCTGCTTTCTGAAAAAGCACTTTTCAACCACCACGGTACGTCATCATTCCTGTCTTATCTGTGTTCCATGCGTCCTGACGGTTCAAATCAAAACCGTTTCGCCTTCTTCGAATTAGCACGTTTCACTTTGGACGATTCCGATTGAATCGTTTTGAATTCTATGGCTCAGATTGCCCACCCCTTTAGTTCTCTTTTCACTCTCTTATAAAACCCTAGACCCAGACACTGTTTCGCTTTTCCTCTACTCCTTCTTCTCTGCGATCCCAAGAGCTTTGATCTTCCATTCTTCAAGTTTTCGCCGGCGCTTCAAATACTCAAGTTTTTCCGATCAAGACTTCAGCCACCATGTCTGGTAAGATTTTTCACCTTATTACCCTTTTTTCCTCTATTTTTTATCTTCTTAGGTTTCAATTTCCCCTCCTTCCTTCCATCGACGATTTTCAGCCGAGGGATCTGTCGCCAATAGCGGGTCTTCCCCTGATGGACCACCTTTTGTCTTCAAGTATCTCAAGAACTCGCTTGCACCTATTAACTATGATAGGGCTTGTATAGAGTGTGGTATCTTCGAATCCTCCTTCGGGGCTCGCTATCCTTATGAGCAGTTCAAATTCAATCCTCGCGACACCTGGGTTACGCTCCCTAAAGGAGACGAGGTGTTCATCTCCCCAGGGCAAACTCGTGCGGGAATCCGACTCCCTTTTTGTCCGAGTTGGGTGGAGCTATGCAACCACTACAAAACTTACCCCACGACCTTCTCTCCACACGCAATCCGTACATGGATTGCCTTTCAAGTATGGTGTGATCTAGAGGACTGGAGCTATACCCTAGAGCTTTGGCGGGTCCTCTACAAGATGACCTGTAACAAAGATGGAATCTGCTCCTTTACCCCCCGCCAACCCGAGGGGACCGACGAGCAATATAAGGAGATGGGCTGGGATAGGAAGGTGTCCTGGAGGATTTGCAAGGAACGGGCCATCATCCACGATAAGGGGCATGACAATGCCAACTGGAAGGAACAGTACTTTTTCATCAAGCCTGGTCCCATCGAATGGCCGAAGACTGCCGTAGAAGCTGATCCTCCTGTGCCCTTCCGTCAATGGTCGGAGCAGACTAAGAGGGCTTTGATGCTCATCCAAGCCCGTCGCTGGGAGGAGGGTTATCAGCCCTTTGAGGCCACTTCTGTTACCGACCGACAGCGGATAAAAATATCTATCATGCTGATTGATCCCGAAGCCGGGGGAAAAATTCGTGATGGCCTTTCCAATGTAATTTTCTGGGTAATCTTCTGATTATTTCTTGTTTTCACTGCTTACAGCCCATCGATCATCGCTGACCGCCCATCTGTTTCAGGAGGATACCGATGCCTCCCACTCGCTGAAACGTAAGAAGAAGTCCTCGTCCAGGAGAAAGTCTTCCGCCGCGTCGGAGCCGTCTCAGAAGAGAAGGAAGACCTCCGAGGCACCAAGGTCTGTCCCCACACCCGAGGGGCAGACTAATGCGGACGTGGTTAGGGCCGCCTTCGGTGTCCGCTCCGAAAAGGAAGGTAAGGAAGTTTTTCGTGCTATAAAAAGATATAGAGAGTTGGTTCCTCAAGACCTTCAGGCCTCCGACATGGAAGGGCGGATCAGGGATGTCAAGAATGTCCTTCGAGGGGAAACTCCACACGTCCTTGAAGCGGGTTACTACGACTTTTTCGGCTGCGAGAGATATTTGGAGCGTTGTCTAATTTGGTATACCGATGTCAATTTACTTCCTCACCTTGTTCGCCCCGCTGCAGGTCACACGGACGTCGCACCTACTGCACCTGCCTCAGACCCCGTGCCTGCAGCGGAGCCGGGGGTGGATGATGCCCCGACGGAAGTCCGTGGCGAATTTGGTCGGGTGATTAGCTTGGAGGACTCCCCCTCCGAGGACCAAGCTGAGGAGGAAGGCCTAATCCTCCGAGGAAAATCGAGGTCGACTCCTGCTAAGTCACCTGGTAAGGAGACGTCCCCACTCCCCCTCGCGCTACCATCGGCACCAGTTAGGGGCGCGACCCCCGAAGCTCGGACAAGTGAAGATGGGGGAGCCCGTCTGGTAGTACCTCCATTCCCCTTGGATGGAGACTACTACCAGGCCTTCTCCTCGGATCAGAGTGCGGAGCCTTGGAGACCGGTGGAGTCTCTACAGGAGATTTCTCTACACCGGGGGTGCCAGGAGGAGAACTTGGCCTTGCACTTGGTGTCGGGCTCGATCCCGCCATCACTGAGGCGCCCCCTTTCACTGGAAGGGGAGGACATCAAGGCGGACATCCGTCAAATGGCCGTCCGTCGGATAGAGGTAGGTTACATTTTGCTTTTACTCATCTGAAAGTATTCCGACTTTTAAATACTAAGCTGTATTTGTCCTCAGGAAATGGCGGACCAGGATCGTTGCTTCGGCTACATCCTGTCCCTGCAGGAGGCTTTGGAGCAAGAACGGGCCAACTCCAACCTCGAGAGCTTGACTAAGCTCCAGGAGGACCTGGCCGCCTCCGAGGCGTCAAGGATCCGAGCGGAGGAGGGCAGAAAGCAAGCCGAAGAAGGTAGGCAGCAGGCTGAGGAGGGTAGGCAGCAGGCCGAGGAGGGTAGGCAGCAGGCCGAGGAGGGTAAGGCCAAGCTTGTTCAAGAGGCTCAATCCCAGCAAAGGCGGATTCTAAGCCTTGAGAGCTCGCTTAGGCGGGAGCAGCAAACGGCCTTAGCTGATCGGAATCAGGCTGCCTTTGATAAAGCGGAATTGAAGGAAACTGCTGATCTGCTGAAGCTTGAGAAGCAAAGGGTTATCGCGGAGCTGGAGGAGGAAAAGGCGGAGCGTTCCGCCCAAATAGCAAACGCGAAGGTTCAGGGCCGCGAAGAATATCGGAGCTCGGAGGACTTCAAAGCAGATGCGGCGAAGCATTGTCAGGAAGACTTGCAGAATGCCTTCCTTGACATTGTCGAAGAGCTTAACGAAACCTACGGGGAATCCATCGACCTGAGGAAGTCCAAGATTCTCGGCCGAGCCGCAGAAAGGTACTTTAGCCTCCCGTCGGAGAGTTCCTCTGAAGATGTCGACGACCCTCCTGCAGGTCCTTCCGATCCTGCCCCTCCGAAGCCCTCTGAAGATCCAGCATCCGACCCTAAAGCATCCGAGGACCGAGCTTAATATTTTATAACTTAAGTCCTTGTAGTCCTTTATCGTTATCTCTCTCGTATGGAACTTCTTAGGCCTTCGAGCCTTTTATTAATATCATTTCCGATTACATTATGTTCGTCATAACGCTTTTGTCGGACCCTAAGAGCCTTAAGGCTTTCCGTCGTCCTAAGACGCTTTTTAGTCGATCCTTAAAAACTTAAGGATTTTTCGGACGTCCTATGACGTTTTTTAATCGAACCTTAAAAACTTAAGGATTTTCGGACGTCCTATGACGCTTTTTAATCGAACCTTAAAAACTTAAGGATTTTTCGGACGTCCTATGACGCTTTTTAATCGAACCTTAAAAACTTAAGGATTTTTCGGACGTCCTATGACGCTTTTTAATCGAACCTTAAAAACTTAAGGATTTTTCGGACGTCCTATGACGCTTTTTAATCGAACCTTAAAAACTTAAGGATTTTCGGACGTCCTATGACGTTTTTTAATCGAACCTTAGAAACTTAAGGATTTTTCGGACGTCCTATGACGCTTTTTAATCGAACCTTAAAAACTTAAGGATTTTCGGACGTCCTATAACGCTTTTAATCGAACCTTAAAAACTTAAGGATTTTCGGACGTCCTATGACGCTTTTTAATCGATCCTTAAAAACTTATGGATTTTCGGACGTCCTATGACGCTTTTTAATGTATCGAGAACAACTTAGGAATACTTTGATCAGAAGTAACCTCTTTATTGATCGATGTCTTTAACATAGCATGCACCACTCAGGGCTACTTAATTACATCTTTGCGCCTCTACGGACGACTTAATTGTCAAACATGACATTTCTTCAGATGTTCACCACTAAAGGTGTTTCTTAATACATTGCCATCGAGGTCTTCTAACTTGTAAGCATTCGGGGCCGGCATGCCTACGATCTTGTAAGGCCCTTCCCATTTCGGGGACATCTTGTTGATCCGGTCTTGTAGGGCGAACTCATTCCGACGCAGGACCAGTTCTCCCGCGTAGAACTGTCGCGACTTGACCTTCCGATTATAGTACCTTGCCGTCGCCAAACGCATCCGAGCTTGCACTATGTCGGCCTCCAACCGTTTTTCCTCTAGCAAGGATAACTCCAGGCGCCTTGTTTCGTCATTCGTCAAAGGTCCTATCCTGGCTCTTTCTGGACTTGTCGAGGGCTCATAGCTTCTGGTTCGATGGGACGCCACAGCGATTTCCACGGGAGCGACCGCCTCCGTCCCATAAACAAGTGCAAACGGGGTTTCACCTGTTGACCGCTTGGGTGTCGTTCGGACCGCCCACAACACGTTCTCCAGTTCGTCCAGCCATTTTCCGTCCAAAGCATAAACCCTCTTCTTCAAGCCCTCCATCACGATTTTGTTGGCAGCCTCCACCTGCCCATTGGTCTGAGCGTGATGGACGGATGCTGTCCGATGCTCGATACCAAACTCGTCTAGGAACCTCTCCAACTGGGCCCCATTAAATGGAGGACCATTGTCGCTGATGATCACCTTCGGCACCCCATATCTCGACAAAATTCGGGTCTGAAGGAACTTGATAATATGTCCCGCTGTTGTCTTGGCTAACGGCTTAGCCTCGATCCACTTCGAGAAGTAGTCAATCGCGAAAAGCAAATGTGTGCACTGGCTCTTTGCTTTCGGAAGGGGTCCCACCAGGTCAATGCCCCACTGTGCGAAGGGCCAAGCACTCCCAATGGGCATCAAATCGGCAGCGGGGGCTGTGATATTTGAAGCATATCTCTGACACGCGTCACAGGATCGAACAAGCGCCGTTGCTTCCTTATTCATCGTAGGCCAATAATATCCCAAGTTCAACGCCTTCCTCAGGATAGATCGAGCGCCTTCGTGACAGGCTGCGACTCCTTCATGCAATTCTCTCAGAATCCGAGTCGTATCGGGTTTGGCCACGCATTTCAAGAAAGGCGTCGAAAGCAGACCCTTCTTGTACAACTGGTTATCCACCATCGCGTAATTAATTGACATTCGTCGCAGTCGCTCCGCTGCCACTTTATCTTCAGGAAGTGCCCCCGTAGTCAAGTACACAATTATCGGGGTCATCCAAGTGGATTCCTCCTCTGACCCTGCTCCGATAGCGCACACCTCCGACGGATCGGTGGTCGATAGAATCACCTTCTCCAAGAAGTGTACCTTCCGACTCTCTTCCAAAGGTGCCCCCAAGGCAAATTTGCTCAAGGTATCAGCCTCCACATTCTCTTCCCTCGGAATTGCCTCGATATCAAAGCTTTTGAAGCTCTCCTTCAAGGTCCTAGCCTCCTGAAGATACTTCTTCATGATCGGGTTCTTTGCTCCATACTGCCCCCGAACCTGATTTACAATCAGGCTAGCATCACACTTCACCTTCAAATGTTCAATTCCAGTGCCCTTTGCGATTTTCAGCCCCGTTATAAGAGCCTCATATTCCGCCTCGTTATTGGTGGCTCTAAATGTTAGGGCCAATGCATATCGAAGTGGCTCCGCCCCCCCTGGCGGAATCAATACGAACCCCGCACCCGATCCATCCGAGCTTGAGGAGCCATCCGTGTACAACTCCCAGGTGTTCTCCTTATTTGGCTGTTCCGACTGCTCCGCCGTCGGGACCTCTTCAGTATTCCCGGTTGCCCCCTCTACTGTTTCCGTTGCTTCAGGATCGGGAACAGTAGATTCAACTATAAAGTCGGCCAATGCCTGCCCTTTGATAGCTGTTCTCAGAGCGAAATGAATCCGAAACTCGCTAAGTTCCACGGCCCACTTTACTAGTCTCCCCGACGCATCAGGCCGGTTCAAGAAGTGTTTCAATGGCTGATCAGTCAACACCGTAATTTCATGCGCATGGAAGTAAGGCCGTAACTTTCTAGCGGTAATAATCAACGCAAAGAGGTACTTCTCAATCGGAGGGTAATTCATTTCACTCTTGGCAAACGCCTTGCTTACATAATAGACGGGGATTTGATTGCCCTCGACAGCTTTAACTAAAACAGAGCTTATTGCAAACGAAGAAACAGCCAAGTAAAGATAGAGCGGCTCGCCTGGAGCTGGCTTTGCTAGTGGTGGGAGGGTGCGGAGATGTTGTTTGAGCGCTTGGAACGCCTCCTCACATTCGGCGGTCCACTCGAACTGTCGGTTGGCCCTTAGCACATTGAAAAATTGCATCGCCCGGTCGCTTGCCTTGGATAAGAAGCGATTCATCGAAGCCAGACGACCGTTCAGCACTTGCACCTCCCTATGGTTTGTCGGGGACTGCATCTCCTCTATCGCCCTTAGTTTTTCGGGATTCACCTCGATCCCCCTCTGGCTCACCATGAAGCCTAAGAACTTCCCTGAATGTACTCCGAAAGCACATTTGGCTGGATTCAGGCGGACTTGGTGGAGCTTCATCCTCTCGAAGGCCATTGCCAAGTTACCAACGTGGTCTGATGCTCGTCGGGACTTCACCAGCATGTCGTCTACATAGGCTTCCATGGTACTCCCAATCATATCCCCGAACAGTTTGTTCACCATCCTCTGATAGGTCGCCCCTGCGTTCACCAGGTTGAAAGGCATGACATCGTACTGGAAGACTTCGCTGTCTGCGTAGAAGGCGGTATGTGGAGCATCCTTTTTCGCCATCTTTATCTGGTTATAGCCAGAATAAGCATCCATAAAGCTTAGCAGCTCATGCCCCGATGTAGCATCCACCAATTGATCGATCCGCGGGAGCGGATAACAGTCCTTCGGGCAAGCCTTATTCAGGTCGCGGAAGTCGACACACATCCGCCACTTCCCGTTGCTTTTCCTCACCAGCACTGGGTTGGCTACCCAAGTCTGGAATCGGATCTCCCGAATGAACCCAGCGTCGAGCAACCTGCCAACCTCCTGCTGGATTGCGATCCTCTTGTCTGTCCCCATCGGACGTCTCTTCTGCGCGATCGGCTTGATCGTAGGGTCGATATTCAGTTCGTGTTCGATCACGTCACGGCTGATTCCTGGCATATCGCTCGGGGACCAGGCAAACAACTCCTTGAATTCTTTCAAGAGCGCGATTAACTCCTGAGCCCTCTCCTCGGTTAGGGCGGATCCGATCTTTACACTCTTCTCGGGCCCATCTATCTCGACTTCTTTTAGGTCCTCCATGGGGGCGGGGCGCCCAAACTCCTCTCGAGGGTCAGTGTCTGTCTGGAGAACCGACATAGCCTCCTTCCTTGATCTCCTTGTGGCGTTGACATAACACCGTCTCGACGCCACCTGATCGCCTTTTACTTCACCGACCCCATTCTCAGTCGGGAACTTCATTTTTTGATGGATAGTCGAGGCTACTGCCATCAGCGGGTTGATGGTGGTTCTCCCGATAATCGCATTGTACGTCCCTGTGGATTCGACCACCACGAACTCCACATCTCTCTTCTCCATTTTCCAGCCACTGCCGAACCACACAGGCAGCGTAATAACTCCCAACGGATAAGAGGTTGTGCCGCAAAATCCTACCATTGGGAAGTTAACCTCCCGTAGGTCTTTCTTCTTCTTCCCCATCTGCTCCAGGGCGTCGGAGAAGAGGATGTCGGAGGAGCTTCCTCCATCAATGAGGATCCTCTTCATTTCGAATCCACCTACATCCAGTGTCACGACTAGGGCATCCTCGTGGGGGGTCTCTACTCCCTCCAGATCCTTCGCCGAGAAGGTAATCTCCATTTCCTCCTTCGGGGTCCATGTCCGGGACCTTTTCCCCAAAACCACTGCTACGGGCACCTGGTTGGCGTAACGCTCCTGAGAAGACGATGTGTCTCCTCCCGCAGCAAACCCTCCATGGATCACATTAATGACCCTCTTCTGTCGGGACCCTGATGGGCCTTCCGAAGGCTCTGCTTCGGACCTTCTCTTCCTTGGGGATCTCGATCGAGATTTGGATCTCGACCGAGATCGGGAGTGGGGCTTGCAGCGCGAATCCCCCACGAACTCCTTCAGCTTACCCCTCTGGATAAGCTTCTCTACTTCCTTCTTCAGCTCCCGACACTGGTCAGTGTCGTGACCCGTGGCCCGGTGGAATCGGCAGTAACGGTCGGTGCGGGAGCCCAACTTTTCGCCTTCCTTCTTTTTGGGGAACCGAGCGAGGCCTTGCCTCTCCATTACCGCCAAGACCTCTCTCAAAGGCCTGTTGAGGGGGGTAAACTCCTCCCTCTGACTGTCCTTCTTTGTCGGACGCCTATCCTCCCTTCGATCGGAGCGTCCACGACTCCGACTACTCTCGGAGCTATCCTTCTTGTTTTGGTTGTCCAATGGTTTGAACAACTGCTTTCCTCCGCGCCCCTTGGGAGGAGCCAACTCTCCGGCAGCGATCTTCGACTCTTGGACGTCGATTTGCTGTTTCACCCTCGCCTGAAGCGCCTCCATGCTCCAGACGTTTTTGGCCGCGACGTTGTGCAGTAAGTCGGAGCCGTAGGGGGGTTTGAGGTTTTTCAAGAAGGTACGGACGGCCTCGCCCTCTGATATCTCCTCATCCAGCTCGGTCATGCCAGCCGTGTAACGCTGGTAGTATTGGGCCAGCGATTCGTCGGGCCTCTGGACCACCTCATGCAGGGTCCGAACACTCTTCAGCAGCCGTCGACGCCCTTGGTACTGGGCGATGAATCGCTGATGCATATCCTCCCAACAGGTTATGCATCCGGTGGGCAGACTGTAGAACCATGTTAAAGCCTTCTCTCCCAAGGTACTCGGGAACAACGCGCAGATAACATCCTCATCTGGGGTCCTGCCCATGCACGCTGTCAGGTGCTTCTGTACGTGGCGGACCGGGTCCGCGTCCCCGTCGTACTCCTCTATCTTCGGGATACCCAAGCCTGGAGGGGCCAGGGTATTGATCAGCCTGGGAACGAAGGGATGGGTCTCCCGACTCCTCAACTCCGACATCATGGGCTTCTGATCTCCCATGCAAATACCCACAATCTTCACCACCTGATCATCAGTGAGGGGACCATTCAGGGGAATAGTCCTTTGCTGTACTGGCCCTGGTCCATCGACCACAAAATTCTCCGCCGGTGCTGGATTCGGATGCCTGGGGGGAATGGGCTGTTCCCTCAACGGGGGAGGTGGCGGCAGATTGTCGTCCACCTGCCTTCTGGGAGCATCTCGCCGCGGAGGGAGCGGCGGTAGATCTACGGCCTGCCTTCTGGCAGCCTCTCTTCGGTCTAAGAGGGCCTCCATGGCCTCCATGAATAGGGGCATGGCCTCTGCCACTACCCTGGCCAGCTCTGGGCTCTGGGAAGGCGCCTCGTTCCTGGATCCACCGGGGAGCTCGTTCCTGGTCATCGACCTGGTTTCTCTTCGCGGGGGAACAACCTCCCTGGTGGTGTCATCTCGGTGAGTGCTGTCACCATCGTCTCTCAGATCCTGATGCTGTGTATCATCCTCAGGGGGATTGCTGGTGGTCTGCACCTGCTTGCCTGATCGCTGCGGCCTGTTGCCAGCCATGGTATGGAGTCAAAGGGAAGCAAACTTACTTTGGCTTTTTGTTGCGTTCCCACAGACGGCGCCAATGTTGGATCACGGTAGGAACTCCGGTTACGGTGACGGATTCCTTAGCTCCTCGCAATCCTGCAGAAGGGGAATAGAGGGCGGTGGCCCAGAATCCCTCTCTGATGCTTAACGTAAGTACGGTGATCAAGCAAGCAATATGTGTATGTGTGTAAAAACGTAACCTTAATCTGGGATAACTTCCTTCCTTTTATAGGGGGAAGGCTATCCCAGTTACCTGATTAGGCGGTTGGATTGTGATCCACTATCCCACATATTTCGCCGTATATCTCGCCACGCATCCCACATATCTCGCCCATTATATCACTACTGTAATCATGGCGAGATTTCCGGGATTGTGCTCTTACTAGTGAGCCTCGACCATTATCGGAGACTCCCAAGTTGCATCATTGAGGATTCGGTGTCGGGGAGTGATGTCAACCCCCATATCGGGACCGACCACGTCCAGGTCCGATAACATCGGGGCTCTCCCCTATCGAGGCCATACTTACTCGGGGCTATTCAATGTCGGGGCCTCCTTCTGTCGGAGCCCTTAGCCTTCCAGCAGCCCAGCTCCTAGCCCAACGGGCCTAGTCGCCGTTTGCCAATCGTTAAGGGGCCTAACGGCCTTCGCCGGGGCCCATCAAAGACGACGTGGCAAAATTGGATGGTGCATGACGATGCAATGCAGGAATGCAGCGGAGGGAGGTGGCCAACGCTATGGAACCAGACAGGCAGAGCTCCGGAAATCGAATAGGGACACGGGAAGATCCGGGCGTGAAGGAAGGTCTCGGGGTTTCAGCAGGGGTACAGTGAAGGACTCGGGGATTGCTTCCTGAGCAGAGCTGCGGATAGTGGGTGTTGGACTACGGCAGCAGGAAGATAACGGCCGATGGTGGGTCTACAGCTACTTCGAGCGACGATGGACTGAGCTTGTGGAGGTAGAGTAGCTGGGTCGCTGTAACGGAGGACGAACGTGGCTGGGTAGACGAACGACGAGCTCCATGGATCTGAAATCGAACCTTGGATGGAGCCCTCCTATACGATCTGCCCACTACGAACGGTTCGTAGTGGGCAGTAGCCGAGAATGTCCGATGAGTAGATGAGATAGTATCGGGCAGTCGAACCTTGGATGGGCTTTGACAGGGATCGAAGATGGGTGGAGTTTGAGTTATACGGTCTCTGTTGAGACGAAGCAAAAAATATAGCTTGGAGGAAAAAGACAAGCTCCAAAACCAAAGTTATTCCAAACGATTTTATTCAACTTTTTTTTTCAGCCGTGATGGGTTCCGATGTAAACCGTTAGCTCCGTTAATAGCCAGTGGACGGCGAGTAGGTCCAGTGGGCCTCGTGAAAAGCCTGGAAGGCCCAGAGGCCCAGCACGAAGGGCCCCTACTCTAGTGGTCCCGATGTATGAGCCGAATGCTCCCAATGAGAAGCCTCTGAGTAGGCCCCGATATGCCTCAGTAGAGGCCCCGATAATAAAGCCCCGCAGAGGCTGGACCTGTCCCGTAGAGACTGAAGGTCCTGAGTGGTGATCTAGAATGAGACAACTCTGGAGTCTCCGACAGGAGTCGAGACTTGTGATCAGAGGATAAAGACCGAGAAACTCGCCTACTAGATAGAGTAGTGGGAGACGGTTAGAGATAAAGATAAATCCCCCGAGATACGCGGAGTACGGGTAAGATACGCGGAGCGTGGGACGAGATATACGAAATCCCGACCGAGATATGCGGAATCGTGGCAAGATACACGGAATCATGGGTAAAACTGCCAGGCGCAGTAACAGGTAACTGAGGAACTTCCCCTCCTATATAAAGGAGGAAGTTACCTCAGAAAACCATCATCTAATACGAACTTAGACTTTTTGCTTATCACCCCATTGATCACATACTCATTTAAGCATCAGAGAGGGATTCTGGGTCACCACCCAGGTCATCCCCTTTTGCAGGATTACGCGGAGCCCAGGAGTCCAAAGCTTTTCGTCAAGGACGTAACGGAGCTTCGCCCGTGATCCAACATTGGCGCCGTCTGTGGGAAGCTTACGAAAAGTCAAGATAGCTTCTACCAGATCAATGGCCGGTGGTGGCAAGAAGAAGCAAGTTCAGGCTGGCAGTTCCCGTCCCGCAGGAACTATGAATTCCCAGTTGCCAGAACGTGTTGCTGAACAAGGTGAGAACCCCGCTCTTTCCCAGACAGGGGGGCAGGGTGACGGTTATGAGGTCTCAGTCCGAGACACGGAGATGAACAGGCAGGGATGAAGATGAGGCTCCCCCAAACCCGGTGGGTCACGGAGGAGAAAGAGTCCCGCGAAGGGAAGAAGGGTCGTCTTCGAACTCGGAATTGGCCAAGGCAGTAGCAGATGCTATGCCCATGTTCTTGGCTGCCATGGAGGCCTTGCTGGACAAGAGAGAAGCCGCCAGGAGGGCGGAGGAGTTGCCTCCGCGAGAAGAATTACCTCCACCCCCCCCCCCCCCCCCCGAGGGTGGTCCCAGAAGAACAAGAGGTTCAGGAGGTTCCGACCAGGAGTAAGGGTAAAGAACCGGCGCACCTGGAGAAATTCGTGGTCGACGGCCCAGGACCAGTGCAAAACAGGACCATTCCCCTGAATGGCCCCATCACCCCCGATCAGGTGGTGAAGATCGTCAACATCTGCATGGGTGACCAGAAGCAGATGACATCGGAGTTGAGGGATCGATCCAGCCATCCTTTCATTCCGCGGCTGTTGGATACGGTCGCCCCGCCAGGGCTAGGCATCCCGACCATCAAGGAGTACGATGGTGAAGGAGACCCGGTTCGCCATGTACAGAGACATGTCCAGGCTTGCATGGGAAGGACCTCGAACGACGACATCGTGTGTTTGCTGTTCCCGATTACTCTGGGAGAAAGGGCCATGACTTGGTTTTTCAGCCTCCCGCCAGGATGCATCACGTGCTGGGCGGACATGCACGATCGGTTTATCAAGCAATATCAAGGTCGGAGGCGCCTTCTGAAGAGTGTAAGATCCCTGACCCAGGTGGTGCAAAGGCCCGACGAATCGTTGGCATATTATTACCAACGATTCACCGCCAGTGCCGCAGAGATCGATGAAGAGATATCGGAGGGAGAGACCATCCGTACTTTCCTGCGGAACTTGAGCGCTCCGTACGGTTCCGACCTGATGCACAGTGTAGCCGCGAAGGCTGTGTGGAGTATGGAGGCCCTGCAAGCGAGGGTGAAACAGCAAATCGACGTCCAGGAGTCGAAGATTGCCGCCGGAGAGCTCGATCCCCCGAGGTCGGGAAAAGGAAAGCCATCGTCCAAGCCGTCGGATGATCGCAAAGGGAGCGACAAGTCGGAAGGGAGTAGAAACCGTGGTCGTCCCGAAAAGAGAGAAGACAAGCGTCCCCCGAGGAAGGACAATCGAGAAGGCCGGGTCGTTCCCATCAATAGCTCGATGACTTCTGTGTTAGCTGTGATGGATCGGCAGGGTCTCGCCCGATACCCGCCGAGGAAAGAAGGCGAATTCCTAGGAGGCCGCCCTGACCGCTACTGTCGTTACCATCGAGCCAATGGTCACGACACTGAAAACTGTCGGGAGCTGAAGAAGGAAATTGAGAAGCTGATCCAAAAGGGGAAGTTAAAAGAGTTCGTTGGAAGGGGAAGGTGCCGATCCCGCTCCAAAAGTCGGTCACGGTCCCGCTCCAAATCCCGTGATCGATCCCCGAAGAAGAAGAAGGTTGAGCAAGAAGCCTCAGGTTCGGGTGCCCGCAAGGAGAGGCGGGGAACTATCAACGTCATCCACGGAGGAATGGCGGCGGGAGGTGATACCTCTGCTTCTCGGGAGAACTACGCTTCCCGCATATCTGCCGCGGTGGTGTTAGGCAAAAGGTCCCGGTCGTGGACTCTGAAGGAGGAAATGGTGATTTCTTTCTCGGCGGAAGATCTAGTAGGCGTGGAGAGCCCTCACGACGACGCCTTGGTCGTGACCCTGGACGTGGACGGATTCGAGATGAAGCGGATCCTGATAGACGGAGGGAGTTCCTCCGACATCCTTTTCATGGATGCTCTGGAAGCCATGGGAAAGACGAAAAAAGACCTGACACAGGTGGACTTCCCGATGGTGGGATTCTCTGGTTCCACCTCTTACCCGTTGGGAATGATTACCTTACCGGTGGAGTTTGGTAGTGGCTGGAAGATGGAGAAGCGAAACGTAGATTTCGTCGTAGTGGAGTCTGCGGGGGCATACAACGCTATTATCGGGAGGACCACTATCAACCCTCTCATGGCAGTCGCCTCGATGGTCCACCAGAAAATGAAGTTCCCGACTACCAACGGAGTCGGAGAGGTCAAGGGCGACCAAGTGGCGTCGCGAAAATGCTATGTTAACGCTACCCGAAGGAGAAGGAGGGAGGCCATGACTGTCCTTCAGACTGATGCCGATCCTCGAGAGGAGTATGGGCGTCCCTCCCCCATGGAGGATCTGAAGGAGGTTGAGATTGATGGGCCTCAGAGGAAGGTGAAGATCGGGTCTGCTTTGTCGTAGGAAAGAGCCCGAGAGTTGATCGAGCTCCTGAAGGAGTTTAAGGAGCAGTTTGCCTGGTCCCCGAGTGATATGCCAGGAATCAGCCCCGATGTGATAGTGCACGAGCTGAAGATAGACCCCGCGATCAAGCCTATCGCGCAGAGAAGACGTCTGATGGGCGCGGACAAGAGGATCGCGATCCAGCAAGAAGTAGGCAGACTGCTTGACGCTGGATTCATCAAGGAGCTCCGATTCCAGACTTGGGTGGCTAACCTAGTCCTGGTGCGAAAGAGTAACGGAAAGTGGCGGATGTGTGTCGATTTCCGCGACTTGAACAAGGCCTGCCCGAAGGACTGCTACCCGCTCCCGAGGATTGACCAATTGGTGGATGCCACATCGGGACATGAGCTGCTGAGCTTCATGGATGCCTATTCCGGGTACAACCAGATCAAGATGGAAAAGGAGGATGCCCCCCATACGGCTTTCTATGCCGACAGTGATGTCTACCATTACGACGTGATGCCCTTCGGATTGATCAATGCCAGAGCAACTTACCAGCGGATGGTGAATAAGTTGTTTGGAGACATGTTGGGGAAAACCATGGAGGCGTATGTGGATGACATGCTGGTGAAGTCCCGACAGGTAGGAGACCATGTCCAGAACTTGGCGGCGGCGTTTGAGCGGATGAAGTTCCATCAGGTTCGGCTGAACCCCGACAAATGTTCTTTCGGAGTAAACTCGGGCAAGTTCCTAGGGTTCATGGTGAGCCAGAGAGGAATCGAGGTGAATCCCGAGAAGCTGCGAGCAATCGAGGAGATGCAGTCCCCGAAGACTCATAGGGAGGTTCAGGTGCTGAATGGCCGGTTGGCCGCGATGAATCGCTTCCTATCCAAGGCGAGTGACCGAGCCATGCCATTTTTTAACGTGCTGAGGGCCCACAAGAAGTTCGAATGGTCCGACAAATGCGAGGAGGCGTTCCAGGCACTCAAGCAGCACCTCCGTACCCTTCCGCCGTTGGCGAAACCAGTTCCAGGCGAGCCCCTACGATATGCCTTGGCGTTGACGTTCAAAGCCACCAACAATGAAGCAGAATACGAGGCTCTCATCACGGAAGGTGCATTTCCTAGAAAAGGTGATTATCTCAAACATCGATCCGGCGGAGATCTGCGCTATTGAGACAGGATCGGAAGAAGAGGAGAAGCCCACTTGGATGACCCCGATGGTCACGTATCTGACTACGGGGACACTCCCCGATGACAAGGTGGCAGCTGTCAGGTTGCGGCGGATTGCGGACAACTACGCGATGGTGGACAACCAGTTATACAAAAAAGGGTACGTAAAGCCTTTCTTAAAATGCGTAGCGGAACCTGACACGAATCGGATCCTAAGGGAGCTACACGAGGGAGTCGCGGCCTGTCATGAAGGGGCCCGATCCCTAGTGAGGAAGGCATTGAACTTGGGCTACTATTGGCCTTCGATGAACAAGGAAGCGACCGCGATGGTCCGATCCTGTGATGCATGCCAGAGGTACGCTCCGAATATTGTGGCTCCCGCCGCGGACTTAATGCCCATCAGGAGTGCATGGCCCTTCGCGCAATGGGGGATTGACTTGGTGGGACCTCTTCCCCAAGCGAAAGGTCAGTGCAAGTATTTGCTCGTGGCCATCGATTACTTCTCAAAATGGATAGAGGCTAAGGGATTGGCCAGGACGACGGGGCAGCAGATCCTCAAGTTCCTTCAAACTCAGATCATATCCCGGTATGGGGTCCCTCGAGTGTTGATCAGCGACAACGGCCCTCCGTTCAATGGGACTCAGTTGAAGGAGTACCTGGAGGAGTTGAAAATCGAACATCGGACCGCTTCAGTCCGCCACGCTCAAACCAATGGCCAGGTGGAATCAGCCAACAAGATCGTGATGGATGGCTTGAAGAAGAGAGTCTATGCCTTGCAGGGCCATTGGTTGGATGAGCTCGAAAACGTGCTGTGGGCTGTGAGAACAACACCCAAGCAATCGACAGGAGAAACTCCGTTTGGCCTGGTCTATTGCACGGAGGCATTCGCTCCCGTGGAAATAGCGGTGGCGTCCCATCGCGCGAAATATTACGAGCCTCTGACAAACGAGGAAATGAGGCGTCTAGACTTAGACTTGCTCGAGGAGAAAAGATGGAAGGCTGATGAAGTTCAGGCCCGAATGCGTCTGGCAACAGCCCGATATTACAATCGGCGTGTCAGGTCCTGACAATTCTTCGTGGGAGAACTTGTCTGGCGGAGGAACGAGTTCGTTCATCAAGATCGGATCAACAAGCTATCACCGAAATGGGAGGGACCTTACAAGATCGTAGGAATGCCAGCACCCAATGCATACAAGCTAGAGGACCTTGATGGCAAGACATTGAAGCATTCCTTCAGTGGCGAACACTTGAAGAAGTATCATGTTTGATATTAAGCCGCTGTGAAGGGCGCAAATTGTCTATCAATAAGATCCGATGTAAGCCTATTTTGAGTTATTTATGAATAAAATAAGTTGCTTCCGATCAAATTGCTTTTAGATTTATTCTAACTGTTAGTAAGACGTCCTGAAGGACGCGACAAAAGCCTTCCGAGGTACGATAAAAGCCTTCCGAGGTATGCGTAAGTCGTCTATATGATGCGGCCAAAAGCCTTAACGGGTATGGATAAAAGCCCTACGGGGTACACGTAAGTCGTCATGCAACCAAAAGCCTAGGTACGAAAAGGCCCTAATGGGTCCGCGTAAGTCGTCTATATGATGCGGCCAAAAGCCTTAACGGGTACGAAAAAGCCTTAGCAGGTCCGCGTAAGTCGTCTATATGATGCGGCCAAAAGCCTTAACGGGTATGAAAAAGCCTTAACAGGTCCGCAAAAGTCGTCAGAGTTGGCGCGACAAAAGCCCTAAAGGGTGTGAAAAATGGCCTTGAAAGGCGGGGACGAGAAACCTTAAGTGGTGAAGTCCCGATTTTGGACGAGAAGCCTTAAGTGGTGAAGTCCCGATTTTGGATGAGAAGCCTTAAGTGGTAAAGTCCCGATTGGACGAGAAGCCTTAAATGGTAAAGTCCCGAGTCAAACGTTGAAAGGACGTATGAAGTCATCTCAAATGATGCATCAGAACGTTCTGAGTAACGAGTTTAAAGCCGCTTTAAATAAGTGCAAATGATTATCAAGACCAAAACAGATAAAAGAAATTCTTCATATGAAGGCTCGAAGGCCCGGGAGTTTCGATACAAAAAACGAAGGAGAAAGACTACAAGGACTAAAAAGATGTAACATTAGACTTGGTCCTTGTTGGAAGATGGGTCCTCAGAAGCATTGGAGGGAGCAAGGTTCGGAGGGGCCTGGGCAGAAGGCTCCGCAGCTGGCGGAGTCGGGTCCACGGTAGCGGCTTCTTCACTCTCCGCGGGGAGGTTGAAGTACTTCTCCGCGACGGGGGCAAGAGTCTCGGACTTCGTGAAGTCAATGAATCCGCGTAAGCTATGTAGAGCTCCTCGACAGCGTTGTATAAAACATCCTCCACCTCGGACTTGCAGAACTCTACAGCAGCCACCTTGAATTCTTCAGAATTCCGATACTCCCCGCGGCCCTGTAGGCGGCCCTCCTCACGACCTTGCTGGAGACCTTCCTCGCGGCCCTGCAGGCGGCCCTCCTCGAGGCCTTGAGCCTTGGCCTCAGCCAGCTTGGTAGAAAATTCAGCCCTCTCAGCTTCGAACTTCGCCTTGGCCTCCGCGAGAAGATCCGCGAAGACGTTCTTCTCGTGAATGAGCTGCTTCCTCTCCGACTCATGCCGCTGATTATCCGCCTGGACCATCTTCCACTCCCGACGCATGACAGCCTCGTGATCGTGGACCTTCTTGAGCAGGCCCGAAGTCATCTCGTCTAGGAGAGCTTTCTCCTTGGCCATCTTATTCCTGGCCGCCACCGCCTCGTCGAGGTCCACCTGGAGCTTGGCCAACGCGTCGGGGTCCGACCGAGCTTGAGCCTCCTCCAAAGCACCCTTCAGAGCCAGGATAAGGCCGAAGCAGCGCTGTTGGTTCGCGGTGTCCTGAGAGAAGGGAGGAAAAGATCAAGATACAGTAATCGGAGACAAGAATGATGAAGAAAATAAAACAAAGATGAAGTTTTACCTCCATCCGACGAATAGCCATATCGCGGATCTCCTCCTCAAGGTCCTCCCGCGCCAAGGATAGGGGTCGCCTCAAGGCTGGAGGAATTGACCCCGCCAGCAGATGCAGGGCCAATCCAGGATCAAGGTTTCCCCGCTGGAGTGGAACCCCTCGGAGAGACTCGATCGGGTTCCAAGGCATCATCCCCTGGTCGGGGGTGAAAACCTTGTAAAGATTTTCATCCACGGGGAGAGGGGGGATGACACCAGAACTTTCAGCCGGAGGAGCCACCTCGGCTGGTGGCTCGGGAGTCGGAGTGCGGAACTCGGGAGGAGGACTCCGGGACACATCCTCCACGACGGGCCTCAAGGTGCTCCGACCGCGCCTGCGACGGAGCAGGCCACCTTCAGCGGGCTCCTCGGAGGAAGGAGAAGCCTCCAAGTCAGTCACCTGACGGAACTGGGCTTCCGTCGGGGTTTCCTCTGTCGCCGGCGCCGGTGGAGTCGCGGCCCGGGCTGGAGTAGCAGCTCGACTCGGAGTGACAACCTCCGATGGACCTGCGGTGGCGGGACGAATAAAGTCAGGAAGAGTACCCTTAGGGCACCAGATGATTTGACGATCGAAGTGTTGGTTCTTCCCAAAGACGTTGTAATATCCCGCCTTGAGAACGCGGGGGATTTCTCCTCGAAGGATGTACTTGATCTCTCGAACCCGCGTTTCCCGATCAGCGGGGATAAACTCCTGGGGAACCAATTTCATATATCTTTTAATAGCACGACGGACACGCTTACCTTCCTCGGCGGTAGTGACCCCGAAGGCTTGGTCAATCTCCTCCCTCCTGGCCTTCTTGGCCCCGACTTGCTCTTCGGTCGGAGGAGCAGCAGATAGAGGAGTGGAAGAGGAAGCGCCTTTCTTCACCAACTTTCGCTTCCGCTTGGAGCCACTCTGGATGGCATTAGTCTCGCCCTGCTTCAGAATGAGATGAGTCAACAGAGAAGCCTTCTTGGCTGCAAAAGTAAAAGACAAGATGATTAGAAGTATTACCCAGATGACCAAATCTTTGGAAACAGAGTCAAGGAGTCGGACTCCGATAGTAATCAAGTCCTTCTCCTGGAGCTTGTTGGCATCAAGGGGTATGAAGTTGTCTCCCCAACGGTAGAGCTGAACCATCTGGAGAGTGTTGAGGCCATCCTCAGCGTAGTCTAAGAGCTTGGGGGCAGGGTCCGCCACGACCTCCCATCGAGGCCATGGGACAAAGCTGTGTTGGACGAAGAAGTAGTACTTCTTCCATCCGCTATTGTCAGACCCCGAGTCGCGTATCAGTATCCGATCCTTGTGGAACTTCCAGGTCTCGCTGTCCCAACCAAAACGTGAAAGTTGTTCCTTTGTCCACTTGGGGAGTCGGGGGGAGAAGGAGCAAATACCAGCGTTGTTGCACTTCATGCCGTAGAAAGTGCAGAATAGTAGTAGACTGTACGTCCACTGCTGGCGGTGGCATAAGAGTTGGAAGGCATTCCACACGCGGATGGCGTGTGGAGAGAAGGTACAAGGGTGCGTTTTGTAGAAGTTGCACATCTCCACCATATTTCCGCAGAAGGGGAACCGAATCCCCACGCTTATTTGTCCGGTGGAGACGAACACTTCCCCCGCCCGAGGAGGCGTAACGATGTGCTTCCTTCTGACAGCAGGTTGAGACTCATACGGGAAACGAGGTTCCCAATCCGAGGTAATACACCCCTCTCTAAGGGCAACCTCATATGAAGCCTCAGAAATCTCATTGACAGCATATTCGAAAGTGAAAGGAGACCTAGCCTCAGAACTAGCTTCGTCTAAAACGGTTGCAAACAAGAAGATTTGAGAAAAGGAGAATAAACAGCAAGTAAACCATGAAAACATAGAAGAAAGTCCTTACCAGACATGATTGGTGATCGGAGAGGGAAAATGAAGGAAGACCGGAAGGGTTGAAAGCCTTGGATCACTTGAACAGCAGGAAGACCTTGGAGAAGAAGCTTCGAATGCAAGAATGGCTGAAATCGAGAAAGTGCAGAAGAAGTGAATAAAGCCAGGGTTTTGGCTTTTATAAGCAAAAGGACAATCGGAGGGACTTAATCTTGACCGTTGAAAACGAAACGATTTAATCATAATCGTTGAAATCATGGGGACGGTACGGGAGAGACAGCTGGATAGGCCTGATCTGCACCGTGGCTGGGAAGACGAACGACGAGCTCCATGGATCTGAAATCGAACCTTGGATGGAGCCCTCCTATACGATCTGCCCACTACGAACGGTTCGTAGTGGGCAGTAGCGGAGAATGTCCGATGAGTAGATGAGATAGTATCGGGCAGTCGAACCTTGGATGGGCTTTGACAGGGATCGAAGATGGGTGGAGTTTGAGTTATACGGTCTCTGTTGAGACGAAGCAAAAAATATAGCTTGGAGGAAAAAGACAAGCTCCAAAACCAAAGTTATTCCAAACGATTTTATTCAACTTTTTTTTTTTCAGCCGTGATGGGTTCCGATGTAAACCGCTAGCTCCGTTAATAGCCAGTGGACGGCGAGTAGGTCCAGTGGGCCTCGTGAAAAGCCTGGAAGGCCCAGAGGCCCAGCACGAAGGGCCCCGACTCTAGTGGTCCCGATGTATGAGCTGAATGCTCCCAATGAGAAGCCTCTGAGTAGGCCCCGATATGCCTCAGTAGAGGCCCCGATAATAAAGCCCCGCAGAGGCTGGACCTGTCCCGTAGAGACTGAAGGTCCTGAGTGGTGATCTAGAATGAGACAACTCCGGAGTCTCCGACAGGAGTCGAGACTTGTGATCAAAGGATAAAGACCGAGAAACTCGCCTACTAGATAGAGTAGTGGGAGACGGTTAGAGATAAAGACAAATCCCCCGAGATACGCAGGGCGTGCCCGAGATACGCGGAGTACGGGTAAGATACGCGGAGCGTGGGACGAGATATACGGAATCCCGACCGAGATATGCGGAATCGTGGCAAGATACACGGAATCATGGGTAAAACTGCCAGGCGCAGTAACAGGTAACTGAGGAACTTCCCCTCCTATATAAAGGAGGAAGTTACCTCAGAAAACCATCATCTAATACGAACTTAGACTTTTTTCTTATCACTCCATTGATCACATACTCATTTAAGCATCGGAGAGGGATTCTGGGTCACCACCCAGGTCATCCCCTTTTGCAGGATTACGCGGAGCCCAGGAGTCCAAAGCTTTCCGTCAAGGACGTAACGGAGCTTCGCCCGTGATCCAACAAGCCGAATAGCAGTCTTTTATTTAGGTGTCCCTTCGTCCCTTTTTTTTTTTTACAATGTACTAGACTACCTCTATATATAGGGAAAATTTATGTGTCTCTGCGAAGTTGGAATTTGAAATATGCCCCTCAAAAGTTGGTATTTATAAAAACGCCCCGTCCCGCTGATAATACCAGCGGGATGGGACGTGACATGTCAGCGGGTCCCGCTGACTACCACGCGGGATGAGCTGTCATCCCGCGTGGTGCTGTCCCGCTGGTATTACCAGCGGGACGGGGAACCCGACAAAACGGGTTCCCCTAGGCGCAGGCGCGCATTGACCAGCTGCCGGTCAAAACCGGACCAGCTACCAGTCAAAACCGGACCAGCAGCTGGTCCGATTTTTTTCTGCCAATCCCCTATAAATGAAACCCCCTTCTACAATGTTAAAATTTATATTTCCTTTGTATTGTTTCAAACTAAGGTAATGTAATGTACGCTTATAAAATTTAGACTTTTTTATAGTTAATATATGTTGTTATAATGCTACAATATATGTTTTTTGGAAAATTTTCAGGAATGCCAACTCATTTGAGTACGTTGTGACATATCAGAAGTTGTTTATCAAAAGAAAGGTAACATACTGTTATTTTTTTACTAAGTATTCTGATTATAATGATATGTATAGTACAACTATTATGTAAGATATAAAAATAAGAGATTATGATAATTATTTTTGTGCTGAACTAATGTAGAAATTATAATGTAATTAAGAAAACGTAATTTTGTATGATTTTTGTTTAAATTTCAAAAATAGATTTTCACATATATAGATTATAATGATGTATATATTACAGCTATTATGTGAAATAAAAAAAATAATAGGATATGATGACATTTTTCTTGTGATGAAATAATGTAGAAATTATAATGTAAGTAACAAAAATTTATTTTTGTTTATTTGTTTTGTATTCTGAAAATTATAATTTTCACGTATATAGTATGTGAATAAAAAAATGATATATATAGTACAACTATTATGTTAAAAAAAATATGATAATTTTTGTTTGTACTGAAATAAAGTAGAAATTTTAATTTATTTAACAAAAACAAATTTTGTAAATTAAATTATATTAAAAATCTGTAAAAAGAAAAATCAATACTTTTTGAGAATATTAGTACGAATTATTAGTTATTAGGGAAGTCCAATTCCGCAAATGGATCTGAATTTGAAGTGCGGTAGAATTTATACGAGCTTGTCAAAGTTTAAAAAAAAAAATTAAAAATTAACGTTTGAACTTTGATCTAGGACAACAGTTTATGTACAACTACAAATGCAATGAAACTCGAGAGTTATTGAATTTTTATATAATTAACGGTACGTTAAATTTTCAAATTTATTTTAAAAATTCGAAACTTAGGGTTTTTAGCATCGAACAGTGTTCAAACCCCCTAAAACGCAGTGTTCGGGCCAAATCTCAATTTTTTAGAAACATTTAGTAAAATGTACGAATTATTAGTTATAAGGGTAGTCCAATTCCGCAAACGGATACGGATTTGGAGTGCGGTAGAATTTATTCAAGTTTGTCAAAGTTTAAAAAATAAAAAAAACAGCAACAAATTAACATTTGAACTTTGATTTAGGACTACCGTTTATTTACACCTACAAATGCAATGAAACTCGAGAATTATTGAATTTATTATACAATTAACAGTATGTAAATTTTTCAATTTTTTTTGAGAATTTCAAAATTTAGGGTTTTAAGCACCGAATGGTGTTCGACCCCCCCCCCCCCCTAAAACGCAGTGTTCGGGCCAAATTTTGAATTTTTAGAAAAATTTGAAAAACTTTGTACAAATTATTAGTTATTAGGGAAGTCCAATTCTGCAAACGGATCTGAATTTAGAGTGCCGTAGAATTTATACGAGCTTGTCAAAGTTTAAAAAAAAGAAAACACAAATTAACGTCTGAAATTTGATTTAGGACTACCGTTTATTTACAACTACAAATGCAATGAAACTCGAGAATTATTGAATTTATTATACAATTAACACTATGTAAATTTTTCAATTTTTTTTAAAGAATTTCAAAATTTAGGTTTTCAGCACCGAACGGTGTTCATCCCCCTAAAATGCAGTGTTCGAGCCAAATGTCGAGTTTTTAGAAAAATTTGAAAAAATTAGTACAAATTATTAGTTATTAGGGAAGTCCAATTCTGCAAACGGATCTGAATTTAGAGTGCCGTAGAATTTATACGAGCTTGTCAAAGTTTAAAAAATAAAAAAAAAACACAAATTAACGTCTGAAATTTGATTTAGGACTACCGCTTATTTACAACTCCAAATGCAATGAAACTCGAGAATTATTGAATTTATTATACAATTAACAGTATGTAAATTTTTCAAATTTTTTTTAAGAATTTCAAAATTTAGGTTTTCAGTACCGAACGGTGTTCATCCCCCCTAAAATGCAGTGTTCGAGCCAAATGTCGATTTTTTAGAAAAATTTGAAAAAATTAGTACAAATTATTAGTTATTAGAGAAGTCCAATTCTGCAAACGGATCTGAATTTTAAGTGCCGTAGAATTTTACGAGATTGTCAAAGTTTTAAAAAAAACACACAAATTAACGTCTGAAATTTGATTTAGGACTACCGCTTATTTACAACTCCAAATGCAATGAAACTCGAGAATTATTGAATTTGTTATACAATTAACAGTCTGTAAATTTTTCAAATTTTTTTTGAGAATTTCAAAATTTAGGTTTTCAGCACCGAACGGTGTTCATCCCCCCTAAAACGCAGTGTTCGGGCCAAATGTCGAATTTTTAGAAAAATTTGAAAAAATTAGTACAAATTATTAGCTATTAGGGAAAAGTCCAACTCTGCAAACGGATCTGAATATAGAGTGTCGTAGAATTTATACGAGCTTGTCAAAGTTTAAATAAAAAAAAAACACAAATTAACGTCTGAAATTTGATTTAGGACTACCGCTTATTTACAACTCCAAATGCAATGAAACTCGAGAATTATTGAATTTATTATACAATTAACAGTCTGTAAATTTTTCAAATTTTTTTTGAGAATTTCAAAATTTAGGTTTTCAGCACCGAACCGTGTTATTCCCCCCTAAAACGCAGTGTTCGGGCCAAATGTCGAATTTTTAGAAAAATTTGAAAAAATTAGTACAAATTATTAGCTATTAGGGAAGTCCAACTCTGCAAACGGATCTGAATTTAGAGTGCCGTAGAATTTATACGAGCTTGTCAAAGTTTAAATAAAAAAAAAAAACACAAATTAACGTCTGAAATTTGATTTAGGACTACCGCTTATTTACAACTCCAAATGCAATGAAACTCGAGAATTATTGAGTTTATTATACAATTAACAGTATGTAAATTTTTAAATTTTTTTTTAAGAATTTCAAAATTTAGGTTTTCAGCACCGAACGGTGTTCATCCCCCCTACATATAGGAAAATGTTTTACATTTTGTTTCGCTATGACGTCGAGTCATTAGTAGCTGGCATATTCATATACACGGCGGTACATATGTTGAGCTACAATGTCATCGCGGTATTACATTTCGCGATGCAAAAATCCATGCAATGCGACTCTGCGGTATATCAAGGCCTCTTCTTGGGATCGTTTTACGGGATGGGTGGAATGCAATCACCACATTCGAAATGTGGGGAAGTATTATGTCCAGCTACCAGTCCCCGGTGGAGATCATTGTCGTTCCTAGAGCTGGAGTGGATGACGATGTAGAAGAGTATGGTGGGTATGATCTGTCCTGTCATATGTTACAACTAGGATTAATGGGCGGAGCTCCCACTGATGGAGAATGCAGCACCTCAATACCTGATCCAGATTGCACGAACACCTTAATTGAAAGACTTTACAGGAACGCCAGACCTGATGGAGACTGCAGCAACGACGTGCAAGAAGGAGAATGCGGCAATGTTGATGGTGTAGAACAAGATGCAGATGTAGGCGAGGTTGTCGAAAATCAAGAAGAAGACGATATGCGCGGAGATGAGGACATGCAAGAAGAAGTTGAAGATGAGTCTCCTGCTCTAGTAGAATCTCGTGAACGATGGAAACAAGTTGAATGTCAAGAGGACTAGACTTCCGGTGACTGGCTGTATGGATTGGACTCAAGTGATTGGAGTAGGCATGGCGGGCAATCGACCGAAGATGTGGATGATTTTGTAGTTCAAAATACGTATGTCGACAAAGCTGAATTCCAAAGGACGGTGAAAAGGTGGCACATCAGGCATGGGCGTGAAGCAAAAACGAAGAAATCAGACACTACGCGAATAGTGTACTGTTGCACACACGATACATGTTCTTGGTCACTTCGTTGTTCCAAACAAAAGTTGGGATGTTGGGAGATCACGAGTGTGGGCCCACCACATTCATGTGTAAACAGTACTACAGTCACCCAGAACAGGCTACTTGATAGTCGCTTAATGGAAGATTTGTTTTTTCCGTTCGTTAAAAATAACAACGCTGTAAACACTCGATTTTGACCCGGACGTAACGACGTTACACATGATACGTCAAATTCCGGACGCGTCAAGCCACAAAGTCTCCAAAAATGCTCAAGGGCACATTAGGGAAATTATTATAAAATATATTTTAAATTATTTCGAATTTATTTAATATTTTCGGAATTATTTAAAATATATATAATAATTAGATTTTTTTATTTTAGAAAATTATCTGTAAGATATTTATCTCCAGATATTATTTTTTATTCAAAAAAATAATTATCTGTAAAGATAAATATCCTTAGGAATATTCTATAGAATAATTATCTGTATTTGAATTTTATCTGTAATCTAGACTAGATGTAATCTAGACTAGATTTTTAGTATAAATAGGGGTCTAGTTTACATTGTAAAGGACACAGAAAAAAACACAAAAAAAATAAAGTTGCAGATTTAGAAATTCGAGTTGACAGCTCGTATAAGACTTGTTTTGGTTATTATTAATATTTTTATTATAATAATAATAACCAACTTCATCTTCTCCGTTGGGTAGCATCTGTGGTCCACCTCCTGCCCATCTCCATCCGAGCTTCCATCCACGACCATCCTCCATCGCCGCTCCGTCCAACCACGTTGCTACTCGAGCCCCAGCCGACCGAGTCCGTTACTCCTCTTCGATTTTCTAATGACTCACGGCCACCCAGCACAGTAGCTCCTCTCCGACCCCGATTTCGATTCACCACCATCTTCGGCCGTCCTGAGCCCATCTGTTCATGGAAGTCACCGGAAAAATCCACCCGACTCCACCACAGTCATCTCTGACCAATAACGACCGCATCCCAGCTTCCACCACTCAGCTCGGTCTGTGCCTGAAGCTTTGCTCGGTCCGCTGCCCTTCACCGGAGCTCAGCCCAGCACCGATCTGTTGGAAATATTGAGGGTAAATATGCAAATTTATAAAGTCCATGGACCAAAATGCAACTAATCAAATCTTGGTTACTTACAAGTAATTCCTCCAATTAACATGCAAGATATAGGCAACACCGAAATTGTACGTATACTTCGACACGAAAACGAATACGTATTTTTATACTGAGGCCCGTGCTAATCACAGTCTCCTTAAGGCAATTTCGCCCCTCCCCACCCTCGGGTTATGCAAAGGGGTTTATACAAGGGGCGATCACCTCCCAGGATTCAACAGTGTCATCGAATCGTGTTATGCATGCAACACGCTCGACCGAACCGAACCCAATACCTGAACTCAAACAAAGAACAGAAATGCCGACGACAACGGCTAAAAACAACTAGAAAGGTTGAACACGACATAAGTCGAAATCAACCTAAGAAGAACTCTGCAATTCGTCAACACGAAGAACAGAGGAGGAGAAAAATAACTTGGATTCCAAAAATATGGATTCCGAAAATATTGGATACTCAACCAAAAGGAAGAGATCTCATTTTCTTCTACCAAAAAAGTGAAGAGGAAGACTCCTTTATATAGGAGAAGAGAAGGGAGGAGGAGAGCTCACCTATTCGATGTGGTACAAAATGTTTTTCACAATTCCATTCACTCAAATTTGGGCTAAAAATAGTTGGGCTTAATTTAAAAATTGGGCTTAAACCATTAGTCCAAAAACCAGCCCAAAACCAACTTTATTAAAAAATAGCCAAAATCCAACAATCCCCCACATGAATGGAAATTGGAAATCTAGACACGAAATTTGAGTTCAACGGTCAATACCTGCAAAGGATAGGTAGGGGTGACCCCTTTGAACCTATCCCTAGTGAGATCATGCCTTCTCTACTGACTGGTCAGTAGACGCGATGTCCTTGAACCGACTGTCGTTGGTGTAGATGACGACATAACCCACACAGGTACCTTCCTAGTATAGTTCGGTTCACGCCCTGTGATCCCTAGGCCCTGGATCACTCGCCTGGTTCTGCAAGCGTTTCTAAGAATTGCGCCCTCAACAATTCCTTTCGAAGCGGCCCCACTTCTCACTCGCATAGGTGATTCTATGTCTCAAGAGCATCATCACGACTCTGAGTTCTCCTTACGAATCATTAAAAGCTTTGCGTAAAAAATGATTTCAATTAAGTAATTTCTAATTACTGTGCTCGGTTTAACCGATTATTGAAGATCAATACCGGCAAAAGCTTAACCTCATCTCCATCATTGTTTGCATCATGGGAATAGGCTCGGGGTTTGACCCCCCACAGTGACAACACTCACTCTTGTGATTAGGTTGTCCCATTGAACCAAGTTCTTGGGATCTCCAGTCATCATGGTTGGGTTTTCCTTCTCAAGAGTGTTTCCTCCACGGGCTTTAGCCTCATTCCCTTCGATGCTTGGCCAAATAACTCTCTGTTTAACCCTTTCGGGTAGCGGATCCGCTATTTATCTGCCGACTTTACTATATCGGGCACACTAAATATATTTGAGAGCAACTGTCTAATGGTAATATAACGTCTATGACGTATATGTTTGGACATTCCATTAGATAGGTTATACTATGTTATACAAATTGATTATCGCAACGTTGCATCAATGTTCTCAAATCATCACAGTCCTCAGACTATCATTTCCTGCAGGAATAATTTTTGTCAATCCAACAACTAAATTTAGGTTGATTCTTATGTGGACAACAGGTTCGCAGAGTGTCCCATTTCCCAACCTTTAACAAAGGTTTTCAGGCCAAATAGGGGGTGCACCACTTATATCCGCGTTAACCTTGTCTTTTAAACAAAATCTTCAACCTTTCATTAGATTGGATTTTATTTGGATTAAACCAAAAAACAAACTCATCAATCTTTGCACTAACACAGGTTTTGGCCAATTAGTAAAATCCTCGAGAAAATGGCATAGCCATTCTGCATCTTCGGCACATTTTTCCAGTACAATAACTCAGACTTGATCGTCGATCTGGCTATGACTGTTTGTTTTTTAGGATTTTCTACACACTATTGCACCTCGTAAGGTGAATACGTAACCACTTATGCTCAATGTGGTAGTGTCTAATCGGATATCCATTTTGCATCACTATAACATTCTATCACATAAGGATATCTCTTTGTCTAGACCATGATTACGAATAAGTCTCAGATATCTAAGTACCCTGATTACCTCGTTCTAGTGGTCAACACTGGGGTTACTCGTATATCGACTCAATACACTTACAACGTGAGCGATATCTGGTCTAGTGCATGACATTAAGTACATGACACTTCCAATAATTTGAGCGTACTCAATTTGGGTAAAACATTCTCCCTTGTTCTTTGAAAAATACTTACTCAAATCTATTAGAGTAGTGACCTCGTTCTTGTCATCTTTGTTGAATTTATCCAAAATCTTGTCAATATATGAGTTTGACTTAGAATGAGACTTTCCGATGATCTACTGAGTTTTAATCCAAAGATCACATCGGCAAGATTCATGTCTTTCATGTCAATACTCAAATTCAACATAGGTCCAGTGGACCAGACTACCTTATCGTTTTTTCCAACGATTAACATCAACGTAAAACGTTTGTCATACTTATTTATTTTGAAACATTTCTCCAATAAAACACTGTCAAATTTATCAAGCCAGTGTTTAGGCATCTGTCTAAGACCATACAGAGAATTGACAAGGTTACATGCTTTCTTTTCCTGCTCTCGCGCAGAGAAACTCTCAGGTTGTTCTATGTAGATTTATTCCTCTAAACCTCCATGTAAGAAAGCTGTTTTTCACATCCATTCGTTGTATTTCTAGATTTCGCAAGGCTGCAATCGTAAGCACCATCCTTATGAATGTGATTATAGATACTGGAGAAAATGTATCAAAATAATCCAGTCCTTTCTTTTGTCTATAGTCTTTTATGACAAGTCGGGCTTTGTAATTATCAATTGATCCATCTTCGTTCATTTTACATTTGAATATCCACTTGTAGCCTAACGGTTTGTCTCCGGGCGGAAGATCCACCAGCTCTCAAGTGTTGTTCTGCAAGATGGATTCAATATCACTGTTGATTGCCTATTTTCATAGAGGTCTCTCAGAAGAGTTTACGGCTTCGTGGTAAGTCTAAGGTTCGACTTCAAGCATATAGGTCAAAAAAAACTGGACCATAGGATTTTTCAATCCTTGCCCTTTTACTCATCATGGGCTTGACCTCGGTTTCGACCTCGGTTTCAACCTCGGTCTCGACCTTAACATGCCCTCCATGTTCTCGGTCTTGACTATTTTTCCTCTATAGTCTCATATGCTTGCCTCTCCTTTAGACTTAGCCAAAAATACATTTTCCAAAGAAAAATGCATTTCTTGATTACATTAACGTATCTTTGTGTTTATTCGACACTTTCGATTCAAACAGAAGAAATCGATACGCGTTACTGTTCTGAGCATATCTTATGCAATCAACAATTAAGCACATGTATGCGCCTTTTCCGTAGAGGTATCATAACTTTTAGCAAGACACCCCCACATTTGAAGGCACAACTCAAACAGAGTTTATCTTCCTTCTTATGGGGTACCTTATTCAAAAGGTAATTGCTAACAAACATGGTCTCAACCACATTATTTTATTTCTTCCAGGAAAATTTTAACGTGTTAACACACGATTTTGGTATGAAGTTATTACAAACTCTCAACCACATCATCATTGATCATCAGATCACCATCGTACCAATGTAGGTCATCAGACCGTCAAAACATCAACATTTTTCTTAAAACAATATGAGATCAAATTTGGTCATTAGACCGCCACGTTTCTAAAAATGGTATAACCCTCCGACCAATAAACGACATCGGCCCGTTGCACCGCAAGTGCCAAAACTACCTTTTTTTTTTCGAAGGATAGAATGAGGTTGGATTCCATCATTTTTACCTAATGACAATCCATTCACCCACTAAGAAAAAAAAAAAAAAAAAAAACCTTAACCGTCGCCCGGTGGTATCGAAACCGCGAACCAACTAAATCGGGGTTTTATGCAGTGCAATGACTTCACAAATTAAATTGTGTTAAAGTCAACATTCTCTAAACAGAGAATAATTGTTGCCGCATTTCTCATTGCGAAAACAATTAATTATTTAGTTGAAACTCAAGTTTTTATTTGTAAACCATGAATTTGTTATTGTTTCATATTTTCCTTCATCGAGTATACATAGCAATATTTCGTACTATCATCTACTAACGTAATGAAGTACTTATTTTTCGCATCGCGTTTGGACATGTATTAAGTCGCAAACATCGCTATGTATTTAGAACAAGAAGTTCGGTAATCTTATCGACCGAATAAGTTTCGTTTCAACGCAAACTTCACATTTAAGTTCTTGATCTATTTTGATTTAGGAATATGAACTAGATAACCTCCGCAAGGTATCGTAATTAACAGGTCCTAAATTATTGTGCCACAAATTCAGCACAATAAGGAACATTCTTATTTCACGTTCACTTTAGGCACTACGGCCAATGCAAAACCAATTTTACTCATGTTTACTTTAGGCTCTACGGCCATTACACTTAAAGTAATTCAACTTCATCTCAATCAAATTTGTCGTCTATCCGTATTTAACGTACAGTTCTTTTGACGATTTCGAGTGCTCCCAACAGGGATGCTTCCTCCTCATTTTTTATTTCCAGATTTTGTCAAAAAGAATTCCATCTTATGACTTCAACTTATGAAGTAAGTCTCGGCGACTTTCCGACAACATAGACGGTATCCTAGACGAGTGTCCAACCCCGCGCCGGCATCTGCGATATCATAACTTGCAGAATAATCGTATTTATAGACCACATCGAGAAGATTGTAGTCTTTCTCAATTTTAGAGTTGTTTGCCAAGTGATAGCTACATTCTCATTGAGTAGCGTTCAAACATTGGACTTATGACCAACCCCCTTAGATTTATTAGAAGTCCGAGTATTTGGTACCCGACTCCACAATAGTAATTAATCCGGAAGCTCAAATTTGGATTACTGAAATTCAAATAACGATTTGAATATCTGATTTCAGTAATTAAGTTTCATCACTTCAATTACAAAAATCAATTTTTTTTTCTTCCTTATGTTGGACAGAAAATAAACCTGGACACGGTTAAATTCGGTTTTAACAAAACCAGACTCACACGGAGCTAACCTTCTGAGTAAACACTCATGTACATTTATCGCGGCATACATACGTGCCAATGTTTAGCCTTTAGGTGTGGACAATCGATTCGTTGATTCACACGTACATTTATATACAATGTAATACTCAGTGTTTAGACAAGGAAATAAAATTCCATAACAGTTGTCATACACACTCAATCGGTTTTAACCGATTTCTTAATCCAATTTTCAACAATGGATTCAACGACCCCATAAGCCCCAACGGCTAAAGTGGGTCAAGTGACCAAAGCCTCCTTATCAAACAAACTCAATAACCTTGACCATCTCGATTGGTCATAATAGTCTCAACGACTTAGTGACCTCAACGGTCCTAATAGCCTCAACGGCTTTTGACGACTTTATCAGTCTCGAGGGCCTAAATGGCCTTAGTGATTTTATCAGTCGCATGTGCTCTCGAGCATGTTCACATTCTCAACAACATCATTGTTCGACAATATTTGTGAACTTTAGAGAATAAATAATTTTCTCCAAAAAATTGAATCTCAAAATTCAATTAAGCATCCTCTCATAAAACCAACAAATAAAATTGCCTTAAGATTGTTGGAAATATTGAGGGTAAATATGCAAATTTATAAAGTTCATGGACCAAAATGCAACTAATCAAATCTCGGTTACTTACAAGTAATTCCTCCAATTAACATGCAAGATATAGGCAACACCGAAATTGTACGTATACTTCGACACGAAAACGAATACGTATTTTTATACTGAGGCCCGTGCTAATCACAGTCTCCTTAAGGCAATTTCGCCCCTCCCCACCCTCGGGTTATGCAAAGGGGTTTATACAAGGGGCGATCACCTCCCAGGATTCAACAGTGTCATCGGATCGTGTTATGCATGCAACACGCTCGACCGAACCGAACCCAATACCTGAACTCAAACAAAGAACAGAAATGCCGACGACAACGGCTAAAAACAACTAGAAATGTTGAACACGACATAAGTCGAAATCAACCTAAGAAGAACTCTGCAATTCGTCAACACGAAGAACAGAGGAGGAGAAAAATAACTTGGATTCCAAAAATATGGATTCCGAAAATATTGGATACTCAACCAAAAGGAAGAGATCTCATTTTCTTCGACCAAAAAAGTGAAGAGGAAGACTCCTTTATATAGGAGAAGAGAAGGGAGGAGGAGAGCTCACCTATTCGATGTGGTACAAAATGTTTTTCACAATTCCATTCACTCAAATTTGGGCTAAAAATAGTTGGGCTTAATTTAAAAATTGGCTTAAACCATTAGTCCAAAAACCAGCCCAAAACCAACTTTATTAAAAAATAGCCAAAATCCAACACGATCTCCAACCCATTACCGGACGTCCATCTCCGTCGATCACAACCGCACCGACCAAGCCTTCCGGGCACCACCGTAGCTCACCGGACTTTCATCTCCTTCGGTAGCGACCCCGACCTCAACAACATCTTGTCGTCCGTCCATCCTAGTTCGTCTTCTCCTAATAATAGGGGTGTTCTTGGTCACAAAAGTCACGGTTTACATAAACTGATTTTTTGGGTGTTTAATTAATCACCGACAGAGAGCTCATCTCCACGTAACAGGTGACAAACCAATTATACATACTGCTTTGTTAATTAAAGACTTAATATATTATTTATATACTATTGCATATAGTACTGAGTCGAGCTAATATTATGTGTATACTAATATAAAATATAGTTCATTATGTAGTGTTACTTTGCTGTGATTTAATTGTAATGTCTAATTCTTAGTAAATTAGATATAATTAGATACTTAAATTGGCAAATTAAGTTAATTGAGTACCGAAAGGGCGTTATTAAAATTGATAATTTTAATTTGTAATAGAACCCCCGAACTCAAATTTCTGATCGTAGATCGATTTTATATCTAGGTGTTTAAATCGTTAATCGTTTAGATAATTTAGGATTCTAGTTAGCCTAATAATTAACTAGTGGCGACTCTTTTCAAAATTGCACGTTTTCAAAACGTTAATCGCATTTGGTCAGATTTTAGGTCCGACAATTTGGCGACTCTGCTGGGGACAATTGAGGGTTCGAGCTCTTTATATTTGCTTATTTGCCATGTTTTAGTTTTTTATATGTATATTTGACTTCGTTATTTTAACTTGGTTATTTTTGTGTGATTTCAGGTGGATTCGATTTTTTTTTATGACTGACTAATTTTCTGTGTTGTATATGTAGTACTTAAATTTGCACACACTCACTTTAGTGTAATCTCTAAAACGCCTAAAACCCAGGGCGACTAGGAACCTCAGAGGTTTAGTACGGTACGACCAGAGCGGCTGGGCCGCCGGTACGACTCGGAAAAACTCTACTCGCTTGCGAAGGTCTTATGATCCCTATAATGGGGGTGAGGAAACCACCTTGTCGGGAACCTATCAGTGGAACCTTGTAGAGCATAGCCACACATTTTTTTTACCCCCCCTAACATGATCTATTTTTGTTGTAAATGTTATCATGCGACTGTTTGTATAGCTTTTATTTCTCATACATTCATCTCATTGCATTTAAAAAAAAAAAAATTCAGCTAAGTAGTTAGTCATTTAGTTGTAAAAATTTCTTTCCAAACATGCATTTTGTATGCATTGTTTTTTTCATTAAAAAAAAAACAAAAAACATATGGCCTGAATTTTTTATTTTAAACATGTGTTTCAGATGCATTATTTAAAAAAAAAAAAAAAAAACCTTACCTAAATTTTTAATATGCGTCGCATGCGCATTATTTTAAAAAAACTCTCAGGTAAGTTGTAATTTTGTTAGTGCGTTACGTATGCATTACTTAAAAAAACATTTTTTTTCTTTAGCTATTAGAGCTTCCTTTAGAACATGCATTTCATATGCTTTTTTTTTTAAAAAAAAAATCTCTTGCCTAAATTTTTATTTTTAATACGTGTTTTGTACTCATTATTTTTGAAAAAAACTTTTCAGGTAAGTTGTAATTTTGGTTAGTGTATTGTATATGCATTGCTAAAAATACCACAAAAAAAAAACCATTTTTTTTCCGCTTTAAGTATGCATCTCATGTGCATCGCATGTGCATTGTTTTAGGAAAAACAATATGTTGATAGATTGTACACATTCTTAGTCGTAGAACATTTAGTTTCAAACATGTACTCCATGTGTTGTTTTCAAAATTACTTACTAGCATGTGTTTCATACGCATTATTTTTTGGAAAAAAACTTTCATGTTAGTTGTAAAATTATGTTAGTGCATTCAATGTGCATCATTTAAAAAAAAAAATTAGGAAAAGTTGTAGTTCCTTTTTGGCTCTTAGAGTTTTTTAATTTCAAACATGAATTGCATATGCATCATTTTCAAAAAAACCTTTTTACCTGATTTTTTTTAAAGCATGCATTCAATATGCATTATTTTTTTTATAAAAAAAACATTTCAGGTAAATTGTGAGTTTTTTTTAGCTATAGAGCTTTCAAATTCACGCATGCATCTCAGTTGCATTATTTAAAAATAAAAAATAAAAAATCCACCTGAAATTTTCATTTCAAAATATGCATTTCATATGCATTATTCAGGTAAATTGTTGTAAGTTGTGAATTTCTTAGAATAGAATTTTAACTTTCAAAAATGCATTTCATATGCACCATTCAGGTAACATGTTGTAAGTTGTAACTTTCTTAACAGTAGAATTTTAAATTTCGAGCATGCATGAGCATTTTTAAAAAAAAAAAAAAAAATCAAAGTGTCATTCGTTTTTATCCAAGGTGTATTGCACTTTTTTGGCAAGATCGTCATTTCAACATTCGCATGAGCGAGCATTTAAAAAATGGGAGTTTTGATTCTTTTTTGAAAAAAGTTTAACTGTGCAGTTGAGTGCTACTATTCGAGTTTAAACAAAGGACGAGAAAACCTTTTTGAAAAGAACTTTGTTTTGAGCATTCGTCCCGCGTTCGAGCCAGATAATGCACTCAGCAAACTCAGTAAACTCCATGATGGTGCAAAACACATTTTCCCACAAATTTTGATTCTTTTTCAAAAAAGTAATCAAAATCATGAAATGAATGACATTAGAGTTTTCAAAAATCATGCATGATTTCTCATGTTCTCTACACTGATTTTTCATTCACTCTTTTCAGGTACCCTTGGTTAAGGTATCATGTACACATAAGTTATGCCGGCTAAATGGGGCAAAAAAAAAAAAAGAACATGCAGTCATCCAGTTGCACAATGAACAAATTGCACACCCGAGATAGCTAACGCTGAGGTGCGTTAAATTGTACTTAATTTTTCCCTTGAGATTTGAGTGTCCCTACTCTTTTGCAGGTCGGATGACCACTTCAACCAATGCCGCAACCGTGTGAAACGTGAGCGCTTCGAAGAGTTTCTATGAAAAAATTCGCCCACCATGTGTGAAATTCATACGCTTTCCAAGACGAGGTATACAACCGTTATGTGGCCACGTTTAAACCATTCAGCGGTAACCATGGGGCATCTCCCTTTGAGATCGGACATGTCAGGAGATGAGAAAATTTCAAGAGATCATTGAGAATCCCGTGAAGATTCAATGTGCCGATCAATGTAGCTTGACTCGATCAACAGAATCCTTTTCCGAAAAAAGTTCTGAAATTTTCAGTCTGCCGCTAGGGGCATGTACTTTTCAGCAGGTGTACATACACAAGTTGTGGAGCAAGAGAATCAGGACATGCAGCAGGTCCAGTCGCATAGCGAGCACATTGCCCACTGAAAAATCCAACTCCCAGGTAAGAGAAGTTGTGATCATTTTTATCCCCGAAATTTGAGTTTTTTCTTACTCATTGTGCAGCTTGGACAATCATCCAAATCAAAACTCATGAAGAGCACATCTCATGTACGACCCTTCGCTCGGCGACCATTCTTATGCCAGTTATCCCAGATACCTCGGACGATATCTATGCCTAAGTTTATCATTTGCGGACTACTGTACCAAACTCAACACCATCCGTGTGCGTTCATTAATCAGACCATTCGTCCAGCATGCGACGAGCCTAACTCGACAGATGTAGCCGTGGGGCATTCCTGTTAAAATCAAGCATGGTTGAAGATAGAAGACATCCAGAAATCTTCCTATTAAAAAGGATCGAGATTCCATGAAGATTGACCGTGCTAATGAAAGAGCATTTGAGAGGAAGAAGAAGAAGAAGAAGAAATTATTGTCGGTATCGTCCACCTATTGAAAGGATCCTCATTTCAAGACATCGACATAATCAACCTATTTGACAAGTTTTCCTCCGGAGAAGTTCCGAGAAATTAAAAGGTTTAATCTGCTATTAGGGGCATGTAACATAGTTGTTGTTGATTAGTTTCTGTAGATTTTCTTTCCATTTGAAAAAAGAAAAAAAGAGAGAAAAAAATAAATTCCCGCTAGGTTGAAAACCTAGGCAAAAGTCAGGGAGAGGGGCATGATTGAAAATCCGCAGGGGCAATCATGGCAAAAGGTGAGATAAAAAAGCAAAAAAAAAAAAAGAGTAAAAGAAAAAAAAAAAGAGCAAAAAAAAAAAAAAAAAAAAAAAAAACCTCAGTTTTCTTTAGAGTCACAGCCGCCCTTTAATCGGCTACAGGAAAATAAAGAGAGTGTTTGTGCTAATATTGTGAGAGCAGTGAAGAAATAAAAGGGCCACAGTCACCCTTCAAATGACTACATATAAAGAGCGATCCCCGCGAACCCTGAGAGGGCGGGGAATTTTTGAAAGGGCCACAACCACCCTTCAAATTGTTACAGATAAGGAGCGCTCCCGCAACATCAAAAGCGGAGAATAAGTGAAAGGGCCATAGCCACCCTCCAAACGGCTAAAGATAAAAGAGTGACCCCGCGAATCTTGTGAGTGCGGGAAAATAAAAAAGGGCCACAGTCGTCCCTAAAACGACTACAAAATAAAGGGCCACAACCACCCTCCAAATGGTTACAGATAAAGAGCGCTCCCGCAACATCAAAAGCGGAGAATAAGTGAAAGGGCCACACCCACCCTCCAAACGACTAAAGATAAAAGAGTGACCCCGCGAACCCTGTGAGGGCGGGAAAATAAAAAGGGCCACAGTCGTCCCTAAAACGACTACAAAATAAAGGGCCACAGCCACCCTCCAAACGGCTACAGATAAAAGAGTGACCCCGCGAATCTTGTAAGGGCGGAAAAATAAAAAAGGGTCACAGTCGTCCCTAAAACGACTACAAAGGGCCACAGCCACCCTCCAAATGGCTACAAATCAAAAGAGCTCTCGCGACATTGAAGACGGTGATAAAAGGGTCACAGCCACCCTCCAAATGGCTACAAATACTCTCGCATCGAGACGGGAAATAAAGTACGGGTCACAGCCACCGTTTAATCGTCTACCAAAAAAAAGAGCGCTTCCGTTAGGTTGAAAACCCGAAAGGGCAGCCTAGGCAAAATTAGGAAATGAGAGGCATGATAGCAAATTCAGGAATTGCAATCATGGCAAAAGGAGAGAAAATAGAATCCCGATGGAATAAAAACCCCAAGGGGCAATCCATGCAAAAATTAGGAAGACCAAGGGGCACGGTCTAAAATTTGGACCGTGGCAAAAGGAGAGAACATGAGAGATTAAAAAAGAAAAAAGAAAGAAAAAGATCCCGCTAAGTTGTCGCGTCATGCGCAGTTTAGGCAAAAATTAGGGACATGCATTCAAATCATCAAGCCACTCGAGGCCCTTATCCAACGGACGCCACTAGAGGCATTTCTCCGACATATGCCACCAGAGGCTCTTCTCCGACGGACGCCACTAGAGGCTCTTCTCCAAGGGACGCCACTAGAGGCTCTTCTCCATCAGACGCCACTAGAGGCATTTCTCAGACATATGAGGCTTTACTTTCTGCACCGCCACTAGAGGCTTTTCCTTGTCGCACGCCACTAGAGGCATTGTCGATCGAGGTTTTTACTTTACTGTACGCCACTGGAGGCTTTTCCTTGTTGCACGCCACTGGAGGCATCGTCGATCGAGGTTTTTATTTTCCCGCACGCCACTGGAGGCTTTACTTTCCCGCACGCCACTGGAGGCTTTACTTTGCCGCACGCCACTGGAGGCTTTACTTTCCCGCACGCCACTGGAGGCTTTACTTTCCCGCACGCCACTGGAGGCTTTACTTTCCCGCACGCCACTGGAGGCTTTACTTTCCGCACCGCCACTGGAGGCTTTTCCTTGTCGCACGCCACTGGAGGCATCGTCGATTGAGGTCTTTACTTTCTGCACCGCCAACCGAGACTTTACTTTTCCGCACCGCCACTGGAGGCTTTACTTTCTGCATCGCTAATGGAGGCACCGCCAACAGGCTTCCCGCCGACAGAGGTTTTATCTTTCCGCACCAATAAGCATATGAGCCACCTTGAAGACTTTGAAGAATTGGAAGAGAATATACTTTATGGTCAAAATCAGTGTTTCCTCGTCTTTGGACAAACCCCTTCGAACACATTCTACGGGAGTTCCTCCAAAGAGGGGCAAACTGTAAACACTCGATTTTGACCCGGACGTAACGACGTTACACATGATACGTCAAATTCCGGACGCGTCAAGCCACAAAGTCTCCAAAAATGCTCAAGGGCACATTAGGGAAATTATTATAAAATATATTTTAAATTATTTCGAATTTATTTAATATTTTCGGAATTATTTAAAATATATATATAATAATTAGTTTTTTTTATTTTTGAAAATTATCTGTAAGATATTTATCTCCAGATATTATTTTTTATTCAAACAAATAATTATCTGTAAAGATAAATATCCTTAGGAATATTCTCTAGAATAATTATCTTTATTTGAATTTTATCTGTAATCTAGACTAGATTTTTAGTATAAATAGGGGTCTAGTTTATATTGTAAAGGACACCGAAAAAAACACAAAAAAAAAATAAAGTTGCAGATTTAGAAATTCGAGTTGACAGCTCGTATAAGACTTGTTTTGGTTATTATTAATATTTTTATTATAATAATAATAACCAACTTCATCTTCTCCGTTGGGTAGCATCTGTGGTCCACCTCCTGCCCATCTCCATCCGAGCTTCCATCCACGACCATCCTCCATCGCCGCTCCGTCCAACCACGTTGCTACTCGAGCCCCAGTCGACCGAGTCCGTTACTCCTCTTCGATTTTCTAATGACTCACGGCCACCCAGCACAGTAGCTCCTCTCCGACCCCGATTTCGATTCACCACCATCTTCGGCCGTCCTGAGCCCATCTGTTCATGGAAGTCACCGGAAAAATCCACCCGACTCCACCACAGTCATCTCTGACCAAGAACGACCGCATCCCAGCTTCCACCACTCAGCTCGGTCTGTGCCTGAAGCTTTGCTCGGTCCGCTGCCCTTCACCGGAGCTCAGCCCAGCACCGATCTCCAACCCATTAGCGGACGTCCATCTCCGTCGATCACAACCGCACCGACCAAGCCTTCCGGGCACCACCGTAGCTCACCGGACTTTCATCTCCTTCGGTAGCGACCCCGACCTCAACAACATCTTGTCGTCCGTCCATCCTAGTTCGTCTTCTCCTAATAATAGGGGTGTGCTTGGTCACAAAAGTCACGGTTTACATAAACTGATTTTTTGGGTGTTTAATTAATCACCGACAGAGAGCTCATCTCCACGTAACAGGTGACAAACCAATTATACATACTGCTTTGTTAATTAAAGACTTAATATATTATTTATATACTATTGCATATAGTACTGAGTCGAGCTAATATTATGTGTATACTAATATAAAATATAGTTCATTATGTAGTGTTACTTTGCTGTGATTTAATTGTAATGTCTAATTCTTAGTAAATTAGATATAATTAGATACTTAAATTGGCAAATTAAGTTAATTGAGTACCGAAAGGGCATTATTAAAATTGATAATTTTAATTCGTAATAGAACCCCCGACTCAAATTTCTGATCGTAGATCGATTTTATATCTAGGTGTTTAATTCGTTAATCGTTTAGATAATTTAGGATTCTAGTTAGCCTAATAATTAACTAGTGGCGACTCTTTTCAAAATTGCACGTTTTCAAAACGTTAATCGCATTTAGTCAGATTTTAGGTCCGACAAACGCCATAACGATTGTTGATTTACGCGGAATTGTAAAACAAGAATACAAAGTTTGGCCAACTTACCAGAAAGTTTGGTACGCCAAATGTCATGTCATTGAGAGGATATACGGAACTCACGAAGAGGCTTTCCAGATATTTCCACCTCATACGGTCGCAATAGCGTATTACAATCCCGGTACGGTTTACCGGTTTGAATTCAAGACGGTGAGAAATCAAGCTGATGGAGAAACGACATTCGACAAATGGTTTTGGGCTTTCGGGCCTTCAATATCGGCTTTCAAACACTGCAGACCGTTAATTAGCATTGATGGCACACATTTATACGGCAAGTACACAGGCAAACTTCTTGTGGCTGTGGCATACGATGCTAATAACCAAATCGTACCGTTGGCCTTCTGTTTGTGTGACAAAGAGCGTGACGAGACGTGGATATGGTTTTTAGAGCAACTACGCGCACATGTGACGTGTGATCGACGAAAGGTATGCATCATATCTGATCGTCACATCAGTATATTAAAGGCGGTCAAACAAGTGTACGTGCAAGAAGACAAAGGTGTCCACCGATACTGTGCTCGTCATTTGTTGAGCAACTTCAATACCAAGTTTAAGGACGCGAAGCTGAAGCGAAAATTCGGCGATATGGTTTGGACTCCCTCGAAGAAGTTGTTTCAAAAATTGTATGCCCAATTGTATGAAGCCGATAACGAAAAGTACAGATCGTTCCTGGAAAGTTGTGGTGAATTTAGTACGTGGTCTCTATCGCATGATGAGGGTTGGAGGTACGGGAACATGACAACGAATCAGTCTGAGTGCTTCAACAATGTGTTGAAGAATGCAAGGTCCTTACCTATCACTGCGATCCTTATAATGTCATTCGAACGAATGAATACCTATTGGGTGGACCGGACGAAGAAAGTGAACACGCAAATTTCTCAAGGACATTTGTATCTTGAGAATGTTATACTTTTTCTAGAAAAAGCTGAGGAGGCGTCCAGGAACTTCACTGCTAAGACATATCACCAAGGCGTAGAGTACCAAGTTTCTGCTCAAGGTTGTGAAGCTAAGGTTGTAAACATAACGACAAAACAATGTACCTGCGGAGAGTGGAAGTTGTATCGCCGACCGTGCAGACACGCCGTGTGCGCTTACCGAGCGGCGAATACAAGTTACTACGACGGTGTTAATGGTCATTTCAGGATAGCAAACTATAAGCTCACGTATTCTTATCCATTTCACCCACTCCCTGACATAGATGAATGGCCGCCCTGGACGGGGCCCACCGTTGTTGTTGATCCAGCCATGATGGTCTCTCGGAAGGGACGTAAAAAATAAAAGGTTGACAAACGAGATGGATGAGCGCGAACCCGGCAAGAAGAGAAAGTGCAGTATCTGTAAAACTGAAGGACACAATAGGAGAAATTGTCCACTACGGGTAGTCGAACCACCGGCTGATGATGATGTATGAAGCTATTGTTGTAACGTTATCATTTGTATTTCTCTATTTTAAATGTAACTTTAAATCTTGGTATTGTAATGAACTTGTTTTAAAATTCTGAATTTTATATGTTGCTAATTTGTGTTATTTTTGCAATGTGTTTGACTATTACTTTAATAAAATCTTATAATATTTCATACGGTCAGAAAAACTGTTTTTCCTAAGTTATATATTTATGCTAATATATTTTTATGACAAATTTTGTATGGTCACATAATATAGATAATAAGTGATAAATCTTAGTTCATTACTTACCTAATCTAACCGTGAACTAACTAGTAAGTACATTAATATTTGGTCAGTAGAAAATATAATATTATTACAAAACGTCTATCGCAAAAAAAAAGCATTCTTGTGTTTCAATCATCCAAAAAGAAATATCAAAATAACATTACAATAACGTTTAGTTCCCCCCACCGGGAGGTGGTTGATACCCAATATACGGGTTGTAATAGCCGTAATAAGAAGGTGGGAATTGCCCAGACGGTGCTTGGAGAGGCCCAGGCTGTGAAGAAGTAGACCCACGCAGTGGTGGATAAGGACCGACTGGTGTTGGATAAGGCCCAGCTGGTGGTGGATAAGGCCCAGGAAATGGGCCGGGCCTTGCAGACTGTGACATGGCGACCCTATCTTTTACAAATCCTGGTTGTGAAAACTGACTAGCCATTGGAGGTTGGGAATCAGGTATATCCATTTCTTGTGCGTCTTCACGTTCCTCCTCGATGCTACAGTCAGACATCTCTCCATCTTCAAGTATATTGAGCATGTCATGTTGCCCAGAAACAGTCAAGCAATGAGTTGTGATGTCCATCATTTTTTTGTAACGTTCCTTAGGAGGGCCATTGTCATGCATCAATTTTCTTATCTGTTTATACATGAGACTGTAGCCACGCGCCTGTTCAACAATTCACGTAATAGTGGTTATTCGAATGACTTAATTGTAGACTTATAAAGATATATTTCACTTGTCTTACCATGTAGCTTATCATGTCACCGTGTTGACCGAGATACCCCTGCGAAGGGCGAACATGCAATGGTCGTTGTTCTTCAACTTCTTCAGCTTCAACTTCAACTTCTGGGTGATCTTTAGCTAAATAAGTTGTAATACGACGATACCACTTGAAATATTCTTTCGACCTCACACATTCGGGCTCAGGGATAGGATACATATCACGATCATTGCGGTTGTTCCACAACAATATGTACTCCTCATGGGTAACATGCCACGGTGTTGCCGGTGACTTCTGCCATTGGGCACACGAGTGGAGGCTATCCCATAATTGTCGATCAGGGAACACCTCGGGGATATAAAATCCAAAGCCTAACTGCTTATACACTCGTTGTGGCAGTTGATATTCAACAGAGTTAAAGTGGATCAGAGGTAGTTGTAAGTATGCCAATTCCCAACCTTCTCTGGCAATTTGTGGCATTATTGATGCAACTTCCGCGGTCCATGGGTTCCAAGTAACCTGTGTTATAACAATATTAGAGTCAACATATTAACTATAAATATAATATTCCATTCTAATGATTGATTATTTAAGTTTAATACCGCAGAGTTCTTCAATATCTTAAGTTCATCTCGGTAAAACCACCTAGTACGAGATTGGACAGTTTTCTTTGAACTCTTTTTCTCTCTCCACCAACAACCGACAGCACGACCAGCCTCAACATGACCAAAGCACGTGGGTCTACCAAGCGCGAGATACGTCCAACACCACACCTATATATGAGATAAATGCCATTACATAATATAAGTAATTAATAATATTAATAATGCATTTTCAATACCTGTACTAGCACACCACAACCGCCGATGTTGGTCGCTGACTTTTTACAAGTCCACTTGCACAGTCCCCTGTACAAGTGGCTCAATACAGCAGAACCCCAACTGTATAGACTGCACACGTCCAGATCTTCGATAAAATATAAATATTGCAGTGGCACCAACGATCCGTTGGAGTCTGCGAATAAAACTGTCCCTAAGAGACACAATATATACGCTCTTGCTCTCTTTTCTGCTTCTTCATCATCGTCTGTTATGAACTGAGGATGGTTTTTTTCTTTCAAGAAAGTGTTCTTCAACCAGCTGCACTTGAGATCACACGTCCCTTTGATTAATTCGTTGGCAGGCGGTTGTTCACCAAACAAACGCTGGAAAAGAGATAGAGTGTGATTTTTCATAAATCCCGCAACTGAAACTTCGGGATCTAATACAATTCCATCTCTGTAATGGTCTGATATCGGCGGACCATCTATCCTTAACCCCAAGATCATCGCCACATCCTTCAGAGTAATCGTCATTTCACCTGTAGGAAGATGAAAACTGTGGGTTTCTGGTCGCCACCTCTCCGCTAAAGCATGCATCATTCCAACATCTACCTCAATACGAGATGTCAATCCTGCATCAAGAAAGCCCGCCCGGTTGACGAACCCCGCAGTTCGTCCGTCTATCTCCCACAATTTTGCACATCTAAAGTGTGACTCGGGCCACGGAGTCTCGATCTATCAACATGAAACTATTCGTTATTAGTTAAAAATAATTAATTTGTCAATTTTATTTTCAAAGTTTTTTCAATGTAAAAATATTTCTTCAATTATGTCCAATATCTATTTTTCATCATTCTAATTTCTCTATTTAAAATCAACATTTAAAAATACTATCAAATTTCATAAATACTTTTAATATATTATAACACTCTAATTTATGTTTTTATATTCAAAATGTAAAAAAAAAAAAAAAAAAGTCTAATCTAATCTCTATTTTTAAATCCTGTTTTTAATTTTATTTGAGAGTTTAGTTTTTTTTTTTTATTATTTCTACAGAACTCGTAGAAACCCTATTTGAAAACACTATAAATTCGACATTTTAAATAAAAAACTTTCAAAATTTTCGTAAATTATGTCAACACTTAATAGCACAGTAATATCTATTTTTAAGTAGAAATTTAAAAAAATAACCGTTAATCTCTATTTTTCAATAATGTTATTTTTAATTTGATTTTTTTTTACTATTTCTAGAATAATTTGAACATTTGAAAACCCAATAATTTTAAATTTTTTCTCGTATTTAATAAGAAACCATGAAAATTCGTAATTAATTTCAAAATTTAATAGCACCATAATTTCTATTTTTATTTTATTTTTTAATATAGAGATTAAAAAAAAATCTAATCTATATTTTTCAGTTTGATTTTTTTAATTTGAATTTTTTTTAACTTCTAATATAATTTCGAAATTGGAAAACCAAATATTTTTTATTTTGTATTTAAATAAGAAATTAAAAAAAAACTATTAAATTTCGTAATTACGGTTAACATTTAATAACACACTAATTGGAACCGGAAGACAATAATGAATTTTTTTTTTTTTCAATTTGGAAATTGTTTTTACATAATTTCGACAATAATTTCAAACTATCTAAAATCGCTGATTTTTTATTTAAATTTCTAATTAAAATTTTAATTAATAGTCTAAAATTTCAAAAATAATTTTCTACATTTTAAAGCACATTAATTTTAATTTATGATTTCTAATTTTAAATTGGACATTTATAAAGAAATTGTCAAATTTCAAAATTTATAAACAAAACTCAGTAATTTCTTCTTTTTAAATTTCGATTTTCAATTTTTTTTTTATTTCAAAATTATAAAAATACTTTATTTCGAACAAAAAAAAAATCTACCTTCGTATCAATAACATATTTATTTGGCATTGTACTCTATTTACGCAATCTAATTTAATCTATGTATCAATATAAACATTTATATTTATAGAGAAAATAGAAAATTTACCGTGTCCGTGTGGACAAAACTAGCCCTGTGTACGTTATTCATGTAAAGCACGGTATTATCTCCTAGTTCATTGCCAAAACTCATCCTTCTTCTTGAACCGGAAGAACTGCCTTCACCATGGTAAGCCATTCCCCTTGAAAATTTAAGATTGAAAATATAACTCTTTTTATAAGTAAAATGATGATAGAATTATATTTTTACTAAGGCATAGAAATGGGGTTCTTATAGAAAATAGGAGGAGAAGGGAAGAAGATGGGAATGTGGAAAAAAATTAGGGTTAGAGTATAGTGGGGGGGGGGGGGGGGGGGGAGGGGGGGGGGGAGGGGCGGCTGGTTTCTACTTGTGAAACCAGCTGTCCTGTCCCGCTGGTATTACCAGCGGGACAGCACCACGCGGGATGACAGCTCATCCCGCGTGGTAGTCAGCGGGACCCGTTGACATATCACGTCCCATCCCGCTGGTATTATCAGCGGGACGGGGCGTTTTCATAAATACCAACTTTTGAGGGGCATATTTCAAATTCCAACTCCGCAGGGGGGCAGTTTCATAAATTTTCCCTATATATAGGCTAACATAGTTACCTAGGGTTTTATTCTAACTAGGAAACAAAATCTACTGATTTATTTGACTAATAAATACTAAATATTACATTAAATATTCAGAAAATATACCCTGCAATAAATACATAATAACTATCCTTATGTACGCTGGAGCATTCCTGGAAGCTTCTTGACTTGCCATATTTAGACATTTCCTCATTTAGGCGCGCCACACGTCACGCGTGTCGCGCGTTGTCCAAAATTAGGTGTTTACAGTTTGCCCCTCTTTGGGCGGATTCCCGTAGAACATGTTCGAGGGGTTTCGTCCAAAGACAAAGAAACACCGAATTTTGGATGTTAAGCATGTCTTTCTTTTGAGTCTTCGAGTCTTCAAGGGAGCTCCTGGCTTATTCCGGAAAGTGCAAAAAAAAGTAGAGCCTCTGTCGGCGGTGCCCCTGTTGGCGGTGCCTCCATTAGCGTGCCCCTGTTGGCGATGTAGAAAGTACAACCTCCGTCGGCGGCGCCCTTGTTGGCATTGCCTTCATTGGTAGTGTGGTAAAGTAAAGCCTCCAGTGGCGTGCGGAAAAGTAAAGTCTTGGTCGGCGGTGCCCCTGTTGACGGTGCCTCCGCTGGTGGTGCAAAAAGTAAGGCCTCCAGTGGCGTGCGGAAAAGTAAAGCCTCCAGTGGCGTGCATAAAAGTAAAGCCTCCACTGGCACGTAGAAAAGTAAAGCCTCCAGTGGCGTGCAGTAAAGTAAAACCTCAATCGACGATACCTCCAGTGGCGAGCGATAAGGAAAAGCCTCCAGTGGCGTGACTTGCGAAGGCTGAATACTAAGGCTTCGTTCGTCGGGGGTGACTCTCAGAAAGCTGGAAAACTTCAGATCCTGGTTGTCGGTTGTGACTTGTAGGAACAGACTATAACATTCCTACTCATCATTTGAGTGTTGACTTGCGAGAACAGACTGTAACCGTCCTGTTTGCCGTGAATTTGACTCGTAGGAACAGACTGTAACAGTCCTACTCATCCTTGAATGGTGACTCGCGAGAGCAGAATGTAACCGTCGCGCTTGCCGTGAAGTTGACTCGTAGGAACAGACTGTAACAGTCCTACTCATCCTTGAATGGTGACTCGCGAGAGCAGACTGTAACCGTCCCGCTTGCCGTGAAGTTGACTCGTAGGAACAAACTGTAACAGTTCTACTCATCCTTAGAATACGACCTGCGAGAGCAGACTGTAACCGTGTCGCTTGCCGTGAAGTTGACTCGTAGGAACAGACTGTAACAGTCCTACTCATCCTTGAATGGTGACTCGCGAGAGCAGACTGTAACTGTCCCGCTTTCCGTGAAGTTGACTTTGGACGACGCTGTGTCGTAGAAAATACGCTTGCGCATGAATGTTTTTCCATTATTTTTGCCTAAATTGTGCATGGTGCGACAATCTAGCGGGATATTTTTTTCTTTTTAATTTCTCTCATATTCTCTCCTTTTGCCACGGTCGATTGAGAGATTTCCGACCGTGCCCCTAAGTTTTTTTCTTTCCTTTTGCAATGATTGCAATTTCTGAATTTGCAACCATGCCTCTCATTTCTTGATTTTGCCTAGGCCGCCCTTTCGGGTTTTCAACCTAGCGGAAGCACTCTTTATATGGTAGCTGATTAAACGGTGGTTGTGACCCGTACTTTATTTTCCGCCTCGATGCGGGAGTATTTGTAGCCATTTGGAGGGTGACTGTGACCTTTTTCTCACCGTCTATAATGTTGCGGGAGCTCTTTTGATTGTAGTCATTTGGAGGGTGGCTGTGGCCCTTCATTCCTCATCTCTGATCCGGGAAACACTCTTTGTATGTAACCATTTTGAGGGTGGTTGTGGCCCTTTCACTTAATACCTGCCATCGATGTTTCGGGAACGCTCTTTTGACTGTAGCCGTTTAGAGGTACGACTGTGACCCTTTCTTTTATTTTCCCGCCCTCACTGGTTTTGCGGGATCAATCTTTTTGCGTAGCCATTTTAAGCGTGGCTGTGGCCCTTTCAGATAACTTTCCGGCCTCACAAGATTCACGGGAACACTCTGTATATGTAGCCATTTTGAGGGTGGCTGTGGCCCTTTCTTTATAGTCATTTTAGGGATGACTGTGACCCTTTTATTTGTGGTTGATTTAGGGACAACTGTGACCCTTTTATTTCTTCACTACTCTCACAAAATTTGCATGAGCACTCTCTTTATTTTTCTCGGTAGCCAATTAAAGGGCGGCTGTGACCCTGAAGAAAAATGTTTTTTTTTTTTTTTTTAAAGAAAATTTAACGAAAATAATCAACAACAATTATATACATGCCCCTAATGGCAAATTTGAAAATTTTAATTCAAAACATCTTCTAGAGAAAGACTCAGTTGATTGAGTCAAAATATGTCGATCGTGTCGACGCCCTGGATGGACCCTACAACCAATGGATGAAGTAGACAGTGATTTCTAATCTTGGCTTCTCAAGTGTCCCTGTTATTGCTCAATCTCATCTGGGGATGCCCCATGGCTAGCACCTACCGGGTTAGGCTCGTCGCATGCAGGATGAATGACCTGGTCAATGAACACACATGGATGACGTGGAGTAGTCCGCATTGGGGCACAGATATTGCGCGTGATAAATTCGGCAACTGACACAAGAATTGTTGGCGAGCAAAGGGCCGTGCACGAGATGTGCTCTTCAGAGGCTTTTATTTGGATGATTATCCGAGCTGCACAATGAGTAAGGAAAAAATCAGATTTCGGGGAGAAAATTGATCACGACTTCTCTTACCTGGGTGTCTGACATCTTTAATGGAAATTTGCTCCATATGTGAATGGATCTGTTGCATGTCCTGATTTTCCTGCTCCATCTAGAAAACACAACTTGTATATGTGGACAACTGGCGGAAAGTACATGCCCCTGAATCTCTGACGGAAGGCACCAACATTAATGTTTTCTTTGCTTGACATTTCAAATGCTCATTGATCGGCACATTGAATCTTAACGGGATTCTCGGCGATATCCTGAAATATGCCCAATCTCAATGGTAGATGCCCCATGGTTACCGCTGAACGGTTTAAATCTCACCGTAAAACAGATGTACGGCTTGGTTCAGGGACGCGTATGAATTCCACATATGGAAAGTGACATGTAAGTTCTTTGGGGCAGTCACATTTCACGTGGTTGCAACCTCGGTCGAAATGGTCATCTGATCTGCAAAAAGAGTAGGGACACTCAAATCTCAAGGAAAAAATCAAGTATAATTTATCATACCTGAGTGTTGGATATCCCGAATGTGGAATTTGTTCTCTTTGCAACTCGATGGCCGCATGTTCTTTTTTGTTGCCCCATTTGACCGGCAGAACTTATATGTACAAGATACCTAACCAAGGGTACCTGAAAAGACCAAACACGAAAGTTAGTATAAAGAATAAAAGAAGTCATGCATGAATTTTCGGAAAACTTCTAATGCCATTCATTTCATAATTTTGATTACATTTCAAAAAGAATCAAAATTTATGATTTAAGGTGTTTTGCACTAGCTTGGAGTTTACTGAGTTTGCTGAGTGCATTATCTAGCTCGAACGCATGACAGATGCTCAAAACAAAGCTTTTTCAAAAATATTTTCTCATCCTTTGTTTAAACTTGAATAGTTGCACTCAACTGCACAATTAAACTATTTTCAAAAATTAGCATCAAAACTCTCATTTTTTAAACGCTTGCTCATGCGAACGTTGAGATGATCATGGCAGAAAAGTGCAATACACCTTGGATAAAAACGAATGACACTTCGAATTTTTTTTGTAATGTTCATGCATGCTCGAAAGTTAAAAGTATACTGTTAAAATATTTTACAATTTACAACAGTTTACCTGAAGGGTACATATGGAATGCATGTACGAAATGAAAAATCCAGGTAAAGTTTTTTTTTTTTTAAATAACGCAAATGCGATGCATGTTTGGAATTAAAAGCTCAACAACTAAGAGAAGATTTACAATCTATCTAAAAAAAAATTCCTAAAAAAATGCTTATTAGATGTACATGAGGTGAAAGCTGTACAGTTAAGAAAATTTACAAGTTATCTGAAAAGATTTTTTTGTTTTTTTGTTTTTTCGAGGAGAAAAAAAATCAATTCATCTTGGTTGCTCAAACTTGAAGAAAATCAAGTGAAAAGTTTTTTTAAAGAATGCATATGAGATGCACAACAATAAATACAAGATGCAAACTTAAAAATAAAAGTTCTACAACTAAAAAAAAATTACAATTTACCTGAAACTTTTTTCGAAAATAATGCATATGAGATACACATAAAAAAAAAAATCAGGTAAACAGTTTTTTTAAACAAAGAGCCCTAGAACTAAGAGAGCTTACGATTTATCTAAAAAGTTTCTTTTAAAATTAATGCATACTGGATGCATTATTTAAAATAAAACAATTCAGGTAAAAAGTTTTTGAAATGATGCATATGGAATGCACGTTCGAAATTAGAAGCTCTAATAGCTAAAAGATAATTAAAATTTCAAAAAATGTTTTTTTAACAACGCATGTATGATGCACTAAAAAAATTACAACTTACCTGAAGAGGTTTTTTAAAATAATGCGTATGAAACGCAATGTTGAAATTATAAATTCAGGTAAGACTTTTTAAAAAAAAAAACAATGCATACGAAATGCATGTTTCAAAATAAAAATTCTACAACTAAATGACTAACTACTTAGCTAAAAAAGTTTTTTTTTTTTTGTTTTTTTTAAAAATGCAATGAGATGAATGCATGAGAAATAAAAGCTATACAAACAGTCGTATGATAACATTTACAACAAAAAAAACAGATCATGTTTTGGGGGTAAAAAAAAAGGTGTGGCTTTGCTCTACAAGGTAGGTTCCACTGATAGGTTCCCGACAATGTGGTTTCCTCACCCCATCACAGGGATCATAAGACCTTCACAAGCGGGTAGAGTTTTTCAGAGCCGTACCGGCGGTCCAGCCGCTCCGGTCGTACCGTACTAAACCTCCGGGGTTCCTAGTCGCCCTGGGTTTTAGGCGTTTTGGAGATTACGCTAAAGTGGTGTGTGTGAATTCAAACAATGCCACAAAAAAAGAAAAAGAAAAAAAAATTAGTTTAAATACTACACTTTGTACCTGTAAAAAAAAGAAAAACAAAGTTAGAATGAGAAAAATAATAAAACATAAAAAACTCAAAAACATGGCAATAAGCGAATATAATGAGCCCGAACCCTCTAAAATCATCCCCAGCAGAGTCGCCAAATTGTCAGACCCTAAAAATCCGACCTATGGTGAATTACGTTTTTTAAAACGTGGATTTTGAAAAGAGTCGCCACTAGTTAAATTATAAGGCTTACTAGAATCCTAAATTACCTAGGAGAGTAACGAATTAAACACCTAGGTATAAAATCGGTTTGCGATCAGAAATTCGAGTTCGGGGGTTCTGTTACGAATTAAAATATACGGTAATAATATCGCCCTTACGGTACTCTATTCACAAATTGCCAATTTCAAATATATTTACTAAGTGATTATCAATTATAAACCAATCTACGCAAATAAAACTATAATTCACTAACGAAGTAAAACCTAACTGAAAAACTAACAATTATCAAATATACCAAAACTCAACATTATATATAATTAAGCTTATATTACATATCCAAGCTCACGTATAAGCCTATGTTATCTATATACACTAATATATAAAAGAATCTAATTTAGTCTACCTTAGAGCATCCACAATGGTTTTACCTAAATTGTATTCTTTAAAGTTGCCACATAGACATTTATGTACACTTTAAGTAATACGTAAATTTAAGACACACGTAAAAAATATTTTCTCTGCAATCGTATTACTTAAACATATTCCTTAAATATATTTTATTATTAAATTTTCCAACAACCGCCAATAAGATATTAGCATTAATTATAAAATGAATTAATTTATAATAAAAAATTGGTTACGTAATACATAGTGCATTACTTAAATTTAAGGAATGCTTTATGTAAAAACATAAATTTACGTGTGCGTCCCATCTTTAAGGAATGCTATGTAAAACCACTGTAGATAGTTTTTGTTGCTTTACTTAAATAAACATGTAGGACCCACGTTTACGTATTCTTTACGTAATACCACTGTGGATGCTCTTATATAATAAGGTAACACAAAAAAAAAAAATGTACGCTATATACATATATATTATGTATGCAATATATCATATAAATATGGACCAAGTTTACCTGAGGCATGGCATCAGCAAGGAACGGGACGAACGACAGCAAGGAACCATGGATCGTAGTTTTGACAAAGAGCGTGACGAGACGTGGATATGGTTTTTAGAGCAACTACGCGCACATGTGACGTGTGATCGACGAAAGGTATGCATCATATCTGATCGTCACATCAGTATATTAAAGGCGGTCAAACAAGTGTACGTGCAAGAAGACAAAGGTGTCCACCGATACTGTGCTCGTCATTTGTTGAGCAACTTCAATACCAAGTTTAAGGACGCGAAGCTGAAGCGAAAATTCGGCGATATGGTTTGGACTCCCTCGAAGAAGTTGTTTCAAAAATTGTATGCCCAATTGTATGAAGCCGATAACGGAAAGTACAGATCGTTCCTGGAAAGTTGTGGTGAATTTAGTACGTGGTCTCTATCGCATGATGAGGGTTGGAGGTACGGGAACATGACAACGAATCAGTCTGAGTGCTTCAACAATGTGTTGAAGAATGCAAGGTCCTTACCTATCACTGCGATCCTTATAATGTCATTCGAACGAATGAATACCTATTGGGTGGACCGGACGAAGAAAGTGAACACGCAAATTTCTCAAGGACATTTGTATCTTGAGAATGTTATACTTTTTCTAGAAAAAGCTGAGGAGGCGTCCAGGAACTTCACTGCTAAGACATATCACCAAGGCGTAGAGTACCAAGTTTCTGCTCAAGGTTGTGAAGCTAAGGTTGTAAACATAACGACAAAACAATGTACCTGCGGAGAGTGGAAGTTGTATCGCCGACCGTGCAGACACGCCGTGTGCGCTTACCGAGCGGCGAATACAAGTTACTACGACGGTGTTAATGGTCATTTCAGGATAGCAAACTATAAGCTCACGTATTCTTATCCATTTCACCCACTCCCTGACATAGATGAATGGCCGCCCTGGACGGGGCCCACCGTTGTTGTTGATCCAGCCATGATGGTCTCTCGGAAGGGACGTAAAAAATAAAAGGTTGACAAACGAGATGGATGAGCGCGAACCCGGCAAGAAGAGAAAGTGCAGTATCTGTAAAACTGAAGGACACAATAGGAGAAATTGTCCACTACGGGTAGTCGAACCACCGGCTGATGATGATGTATGAAGCTATTGTTGTAACGTTATCATTTGTATTTCTCTATTTTAAATGTAACTTTAAATCTTGGTATTGTAATGAACTTGTTTTAAAATTCTGAATTTTATATGTTGCTAATTTGTGTTATTTTTGCAATGTGTTTGACTATTACTTTAATAAAATCTTATAATATTTCATACGGTCAGAAAAAATGTTTTTCCTATGTTATATATTTATGCTAATATATTTTTATGACAAATTTTGTATGGTCACATAATATAGATAATAAGTGATAAATCTTAGTTCATTACTTACCTAATCTAACCGTGAACTAACTAGTAAGTACATTAATATTTGGTCAGTAGAAAATATAATATTATTACAAAACGTCTATCGCAAAAAAAAAAGCATTCTTGTGTTTCAATCATCCAAAAAGAAATATCAAAATAACATTACAATAACGTTTAGTTCCCCCCACCGGGAGGTGGTTGATACCCAATATACGGGTTGTAATAGCCGTAATAAGAAGGTGGGAATTGCCCAGACGGTGCTTGGAGAGGCCCAGGCTGTGAAGAAGTAGACCCACGCAGTGGTGGATAAGGACCGACTGGTGTTGGATAAGGCCCAGCTGGTGGTGGATAAGGCCCAGGAAATGGGCCGGGCCTTGCAGACTGTGACATGGCGACCCTATCTTTTACAAATCCTGGTTGTGAAAACTGACTAGCCATTGGAGGTTGGGAATCAGGTATATCCATTTCTTGTGCGTCTTCACGTTCCTCCTCGATGCTACAGTCAGACATCTCTCCATCTTCAAGTATATTGAGCATGTCATGTTGCCCAGAAACAGTCAAGCAATGAGTTGTGATGTCCATCATTTTTTTGTAACGTTCCTTAGGAGGGCCATTGTCATGCATCAATTTTCTTATCTGTTTATACATGAGACTGTAGCCACGCGCCTGTTCAACAATTCACGTAATAGTGGTTATTCGAATGACTTAATTGTAGACTTATAAAGATATATTTCACTTGTCTTACCATGTAGCTTATCATGTCACCGTGTTGACCGAGATACCCCTGCGAAGGGCGAACATGCAATGGTCGTTGTTCTTCAACTTCTTCAGCTTCAACTTCAACTTCTGGGTGATCTTTAGCTAAATAAGTTGTAATACGACGATACCACTTGAAATATTCTTTCGACCTCACACATTCGGGCTCAGGGATAGGATACATATCACGATCATTGCGGTTGTTCCACAACAATATGTACTCCTCATGGGTAACATGCCACGGTGTTGCCGGTGACTTCTGCCATTGGGCACACGAGTGGAGGCTATCCCATAATTGTCGATCAGGGAACACCTCGGGGATATAAAATCCAAAGCCTAACTGCTTATACACTCGTTGTGGCAGTTGATATTCAACAGAGTTAAAGTGGATCAGAGGTAGTTGTAAGTATGCCAATTCCCAACCTTCTCTGGCAATTTGTGGCATTATTGATGCAACTTCCGCGGTCCATGGGTTCCAAGTAACCTGTGTTATAACAATATTAGAGTCAACATATTAACTATAAATATAATATTCCATTCTAATGATTGATTATTTAAGTTTAATACCGCAGAGTTCTTCAATATCTTAAGTTCATCTCGGTAAAACCACCTAGTACGAGATTGGACAGTTTTCTTTGAACTCTTTTTCTCTCTCCACCAACAACCGACAGCACGACCAGCCTCAACATGACCAAAGCACGTGGGTCTACCAAGCGCGAGATACGTCCAACACCACACCTATATATGAGATAAATGCCATTACATAATATAAGTAATTAATAATATTAATAATGCATTTTCAATACCTGTACTAGCACACCACAACCGCCGATGTTGGTCGCTGACTTTTTACAAGTCCACTTGCACAATCCCCTGTACAAGTGGCTCAATACAGCAGAACCCCAACTGTATAGACTGCACACGTCCAGATCTTCGATAAAATATAAATATTGCAGTGGCACCAACGATCCGTTGGAATCTGCGAATAAAACTGTCCCTAAGAGACACAATATATACGCTCTTGCTCTCTTTTCTGCTTCTTCATCATCGTCTGTTATGAATCGAGGATGGTTTTTCTCTTTCAAGAAAGTGTTCTTCAACCAGCTGCACTTGAGATCACACGTCCCTTTGATTAATTCGTTGGCAGGCGGTTGTTCACCAAACAAACGCTGGAAAAGAGATAGAGTGTGATTTTTCATAAATCCCGCAACTGAAACTTCGGGATCTAATACAATTCCATCTCTGTAATGGTCTGATATCGGCGGACCATCTATCCTTAACCCCAAGATCATCGCCACATCCTTCAGAGTAATCGTCATTTCACCTGTAGGAAGATGAAAACTGTGGGTTTCTGGTCGCCACCTCTCCGCTAAAGCATGCATCATTCCAACATCTACCTCAATACGAGATGTCAATCCTGCATCAAGAAAGCCCGCCCGGTCCCGCAGTTCGTCCGTCTATCTCCCACAATTTTGCACTTCTAAAGTGTGACTCGGGCCACGGAGTCTCGATCTATCAACATGAAACTATTCGTTATTAGTTAAAAATAATTAATTCGTCAATTTTATTTTCAAAGTTTTTTCAGTGTAAAAATATTTCTTCAATTATGTCCAATATCTATTTTTCATCATTCTAATTTCTCTATTTAAAATCAACATTTAAAAATACTATCAAATTTCATAAATACTTTTAATATATTATAACACTCTAATTTATGTTTTTATATTCAAAATGTAAAAAAAAAAAAAAAGTCTAATCTAATCTCTATTTTTAAATCCTGTTTTTAATTTTATTTGAGAGTTTAGTTTTTTTTTTTATTATTTCTACAGAACTCGTAGAAACCCTATTTGAAAACACTATAAATTCGACATTTTAAATAAAAAACTTTCAAAATTTTCGTAAATTATGTCAACACTTAATAGCACAGTAATATCTATTTTCAAGTAGAAATTTAAAAAAATAACCGTTTAATCTCTATTTTTCAATAATGTTATTTTTAATTTGATTTTTTTTTACTATTTCTAGAATAATTTGAACATTTGAAAACCCAATAATTTTAAATTTTTTCTCGTATTTAATAAGAAACCATGAAAATTCGTAATTAATTTCAAAATTTAATAGCACCATAATTTCTATTTTTATTTTATTTTTTAATATAGAGATTAAAAAAAAAATCTAATCTATATTTTTCAGTTTGATTTTTTTAATTTGAATTTTTTTTAACTTCTAATATAATTTCGAAATTGGAAAACCAAATATTTTTTATTTTGTATTTAAATAAGAAATTAAAAAAACTATTAAATTTCGTAATTACGGTTAACATTTAATAACACACTAATTGGAACCGGAAGACAATAATGAATTTTTTTTTTTTCAATTTGGAAATTGTTTTTACATAATTTCGACAATAATTTCAAACTATCTAAAATCGCTGATTTGTTATTTAAATTTCTAATTAAAATTTTAATTAATAGTCTAAAATTTCAAAAATAATTTTCTACATTTTAAAGCACATTAATTTTAATTTATGATTTCTAATTTTAAATTGGACATTTATAAAGAAATTGTCAAATTTCAAAATTTATAAACAAAACTCAGTAATTTCTTCTTTTTAAATTTCGATTTTCAATTTTTTTTTTATTTCAAAATTATAAAAATACTTTATTTCGAACAAAAAAAAATCTACCTTCGTATCAATAACATATTTATTTGGCATTGTACTCTATTTACGCAATCTAATTTAATCTATGTATCAATATAAACATTTATATTTATAGAGAAAATAGAAAATTTACCGTGTCCGTGTGGACAAAACTAGCCCTGTGTACGTTATTCATGTAAAGCACGGTATTATCTCCTAGTTCATTGCCAAAACTCATCCTTCTTCTTGAACCGGAAGAACTGCCTTCACCATGGTAAGCCATTCCCCTTGAAAATTTAAGATTGAAAATATAACTCTTTTTATAAGTAAAATGATGATAGAATTATATTTTTACTAAGGCATAGAAATGGGGTTCTTATAGAAAATAGGAGGAGAAGGGAAGAAGATGGGAATGTGGAAAAAAATTAGGGTTAGAGTATAGTGGGGGGGGGGGGAGGGGGGGGAGGGGCGGCTGGTTTCTACTTGTGAAACCAGCCGTCCTGTCCCGCTGGTATTACCAGCGGGACAGCACCACGCGGGATGACAGCTCATCCCGCGTGGTAGTCAGCGGGACCCGCTGACATATCACGTCCCATCCCGCTGGTATTATCAGCGGGACGGGGCGTTTTCATAAATACCAACTTTTGAGGGGCATATTTCAAATTCCAACTCCGCAGGGGGGCAGTTTCATAAATTTTCCCTATATATAGGCTAACATAGTTACCTAGGGTTTTATTCTAACTAGGAAACAAAATCTACTGATTTATTTGACTAATAAATACTAAATATTACATTAAATATTCAGAAAATATACCCTGCAATAAATACATAATAACTATCCTTATGTACGCTGGAGCATTCCTGGAAGCTTCTTGACTTGCCATATTTAGACATTTCCTCATTTAGGCGCGCCACACGTCACGCGTGTCGCGCGTTGTCCAAAATTAGGTGTTTACAGTTTGCCCCTCTTTGGGCGGATTCCCGTAGAACATGTTCGAGGGGTTTCGTCCAAAGACAAAGAAACACCGAATTTTGGATGTTAAGCATGTCTTTCTTTTGAGTCTTCGAGTCTTCAAGGGAGCTCCTGGCTTATTCCGGAAAGTGCAAAAAAAAGTAGAGCCTCTGTCGGCGGTGCCCCTGTTGGCGGTGCCTCCATTAGCGTGCCCCTGTTGGCGATGTAGAAAGTACAACCTCCGTCGGCGGCGCCCTTGTTGGCATTGCCTTCATTGGTAGTGTGGTAAAGTAAAGCCTCCAGTGGCGTGCGGAAAAGTAAAGTCTTGGTCGGCGGTGCCCCTGTTGACGGTGCCTCCGCTGGTGGTGCAAAAAGTAAGGCCTCCAGTGGCGTGCGGAAAAGTAAAGCCTCCAGTGGCGTGCATAAAAGTAAAGCCTCCACTGGCACGTAGAAAAGTAAAGCCTCCAGTGGCGTGCAGTAAAGTAAAACCTCTATCGACGATACCTCCAGTGGCGAGCGATAAGGAAAAGCCTCCAGTGGCGTGACTTGCGAAGGCTGAATACTAAGGCTTCGTTCGTCGGGGGTGACTCTCAGAAAGCTGGAAAACTTCAGATCCTGGTTGTCGGTTGTGACTTGTAGGAACAGACTGTAACATTCCTACTCATCATTTGAGTGTTGACTTGCGAGAACAGACTGTAACCGTCCTGTTTGCCGTGAATTTGACTCGTAGGAACAGACTGTAACAGTCCTACTCATCCTTGAATGGTGACTCGCGAGAGCAGACTGTAACCGTCGCGCTTGCCGTGAAGTTGACTCGTAGGAACAGACTGTAACAGTCCTACTCATCCTTGAATGGTGACTCGCGAGAGCAGACTGTAACCGTCCCGCTTGCCGTGAAGTTGACTCGTAGGAACAAACTGTAACAGTTCTACTCATCCTTAGAATACGACCTGCGAGAGCAGACTGTAACCGTGTCGCTTGCCGTGAAGTTGACTCGTAGGAACAGACTGTAACAGTCCTACTCATCCTTGAATGGTGACTCGCGAGAGCAGACTGTAACTGTCCCGCTTGCCGTGAAGTTGACTTTGGACGACGCTGTGTCGTAGAAAATACGCTTGCGCATGAATGTTTTTCCATTATTTTTGCCTAAATTGTGCATGGTGCGACAATCTAGCGGGATATTTTTTTCTTTTTAATTTCTCTCATATTCTCTCCTTTTGCCACGGTCGATTGAGAGATTTCCGACCGTGCCCCTAAGTTTTTTTCTTTCCTTTTGCAATGATTGCAATTTCTGAATTTGCAACCATGCCTCTCATTTCTTGATTTTGCCTAGGCCGCCCTTTCGGGTTTTCAACCTAGCGGAAGCACTCTTTATATGGTAGCTGATTAAACGGTGGTTGTGACCCGTACTTTATTTTCCGCCTCGATGCGGGAGTATTTGTAGCCATTTGGAGGGTGACTGTGACCTTTTTCTCACCGTCTATAATGTTGCGGGAGCTCTTTTGATTGTAGTCATTTGGAGGGTGGCTGTGGCCCTTCATTCCTCATCTCTGATCCGGGAAACACTCTTTGTATGTAACCATTTTGAGGGTGGTTGTGGCCCTTTCACTTAATACCTGCCATCGATGTTTCGGGAACGCTCTTTTGACTGTAGCCGTTTAGAGGTACGACTGTGACCCTTTCTTTTATTTTCCCGCCCTCACTGGTTTTGCGGGATCAATCTTTTTGCGTAGCCATTTTAAGCGTGGCTGTGGCCCTTTCAGATAACTTTCCGGCCTCACAAGATTCACGGGAACACTCTGTATATGTAGCCATTTTGAGGGTGGCTGTGGCCCTTTCTTTATAGTCATTTTAGGGATGACTGTGACCCTTTTATTTGTGGTTGATTTAGGGACAACTGTGACCCTTTTATTTCTTCACTACTCTCACAAAATTTGCATGAGCACTCTCTTTATTTTTCTCGGTAGCCAATTAAAGGGCGGCTGTGACCCTGAAGAAAAATGTTTTTTTTTTTTTTTTTGCTTTTTTTTTTTAAAGAAAATTTAACGAAAATAATCAACAACAATTATATACATGCCCCTAATGGCAAATTTGAAAATTTTAATTCAAAACATCTTCTAGAGAAAGACTCAGTTGATTGAGTCAAAATATGTCGATCGTGTCGACGCCCTGGATGGACCCTACAACCAATGGATGAAGTAGACAGTGATTTCTAATCTTGGCTTCTCAAGTGTCCCTGTTATTGCTCAATCTCATCTGGGGATGCCCCATGGCTAGCACCTACCGGGTTAGGCTCGTCGCATGCAGGATGAATGACCTGGTCAATGAACACACATGGATGACGTGGAGTAGTCCGCATTGGGGCACAGATATTGCGCGTGATAAATTCGGCAACTGACACAAGAATTGTTGGCGAGCAAAGGGCCGTGCACGAGATGTGCTCTTCAGAGGCTTTTATTTGGATGATTATCCGAGCTGCACAATGAGTAAGGAAAAAATCAGATTTCGGGGAGAAAATTGATCACGACTTCTCTTACCTGGGTGTCTGACATCTTTAATGGAAATTTGCTCCATATGTGAATGGATCTGTTGCATGTCCTGATTTTCCTGCTCCATCTAGAAAACACAACTTGTATATGTGGACAACTGGCGGAAAGTACATGCCCCTGAATCTCTGACGGAAGGCACCAACATTAATGTTTTCTTTGCTTGACATTTCAAATGCTCATTGATCGGCACATTGAATCTTAACGGGATTCTCGGCGATATCCTGAAATATGCCCAATCTCAATGGTAGATGCCCCATGGTTACCGCTGAACGGTTTAAATCTCACCGTAAAACAGATGTACGGCTTGGTTCAGGGACGCGTATGAATTCCACATATGGAAAGTGACATGTAAGTTCTTTGGGGCAGTCACATTTCACGTGGTTGCAACCTCGGTCGAAATGGTCATCTGATCTGCAAAAAGAGTAGGGACACTCAAATCTCAAGGAAAAAATCAAGTATAATTTATCATACCTGAGTGTTGGATATCCCGAATGTGGAATTTGTTCTCTGTGCAACTCGATGGCCGCATGTTCTTTTTTGTTGCCCCATTTGACCGGCAGAACTTATATGTACAAGATACCTAACCAAGGGTACCTGAAAAGACCAAACACGAAAGTTAGTATAAAGAATAAAAGAAGTCATGCATGAATTTTCGGAAAACTTCTAATGCCATTCATTTCATAATTTTGATTACATTTCAAAAAGAATCAAAATTTATGATTTAAGGTGTTTTGCACTAGCTTAGAGTTTACTGAGTTTGGTGAGTGCATTATCTAGCTCGAACGCATGACAGATGCTCAAAACAAAGCTTTTTCAAAAATATTTTCTCATCCTTTGTTTAAACTTGAATAGTTGCACTCAACTGCACAATTAAACTATTTTCGAAAATTAGCATCAAAACTCTCATTTTTTAAACGCTTGCTCATGCGAACGTTGAGATGATCATGCCAGAAAAGTGCAATACACCTTGGATAAAAACGAATGACACTTCGAATTTTTTTTGTAATGTTCATGCATGCTCGAAAGTTAAAAGTATACTGTTAAAATATTTTACAATTTACAACAGTTTACCTGAAGGGTACATATGGAATGCATGTACGAAATGAAAAATCCAGGTAAAGTTTTTTTTTTTTTTAAATAACGCAAATGCGATGCATGTTTGGAATTAAAAGCTCAACAACTAAGAGAAGATTTACAATCTATCTAAAAACAATTCCTAAAAAAATGCTTATTAGATGTACATGAGGTGAAAGCTGTACAGTTAAGAAAATTTACAAGTTATCTGAAAAGATTTTTTTGTTTTTTTGTTTTTTCGAGGAGAAAAAAAATCAATTCATCTTGGTTGCTCAAAATGGAAGAAAATCAAGTGAAAAGTTTTTTTAAAGAATGCATATGAGATGCACAACAATAAATACAAGATGCAAACTTAAAAATAAAAGTTCTACAACTAAAAAAAAATTACAATTTACCTGAAACTTTTTTCGAAAATAATGCATATGAGATACACATAAAAAAAAAAAATCAGGTAAACAGTTTTTTTAAACAAAGAGCCCTAGAACTAAGAGAGCTTACGATTTATCTAAAAAGTTTCTTTTAAAATTAATGCATACTGGATGCATTATTTAAAATAAAACAATTCAGGTAAAAAGTTTTTGAAATGATGCATATGGAATGCACGTTCGAAATTAGAAGCTCTAATAGCTAAAAGATAATTAAAATTTCAAAAAATGTTTTTTTAACAACGCATGTATGATGCACTAAAAAAATTACAACTTACCTGAAGAGGTTTTTTAAAATAATGCGTATGAAACGCAATGTTGAAATTATAAATTCAGGTAAGACTTTTAAAAAAAAAAAACAATGCATACGAAATGCATGTTTCAAAATAAAAATTCTACAACTAAATGACTAACTACTTAGCTAAAAAAGTTTTTTTTTTGTTTTTTTTAAAAATGCAATGAGATGAATGCATGAGAAATAAAAGCTATACAAACAGTCGTATGATAACATTTACAACAAAAAAACAGATCATGTTTTGGGGTAAAAAAAAAGGTGTGGATTTGCTCTACAAGGTAGGTTCCACTGATAGGTTCCCGACAATGTGGTTTCCTCACCCCATCACAGGGATCATAAGACCTTCACAAGCGGGTAGAGTTTTTCAGAGCCGTACCGGCGGTCCAGCCGCTCCGGTCGTACCGTACTAAACCTCCGGGGTTCCTAGTCGCCCTGGGTTTTAGGCGTTTTGGAGATTACGCTAAAGTGGTGTGTGTGAATTCAAACAATGCCACAAAAAAAGAAAAAGAAAAAAAAAATTAGTTTAAATACTACACTTTGTACCTGTAAAAAAAAGAAAAACAAAGTTAGAATGAGAAAAATAATAAAACATAAAAAAACTCAAAAACATGGCAATAAGCGAATATAATGAGCCCGAACCCTCTAAAATCATCCCCAGCAGAGTCGCCAAATTGTCAGACCCTAAAAATCCGACCTATGGTGAATTACGTTTTTTAAAACGTGGATTTTGAAAAGAGTCGCCACTAGTTAAATTATAAGGCTTACTAGAATCCTAAATTACCTAGGAGAGTAACGAATTAAACACCTAGGTATAAAATCGGTTTGCGATCAGAAATTCGAGTTCGGGGGTTCTGTTACGAATTAAAATATACGGTAATAATATCGCCCTTACGGTACTCTGTTCACAAATTGCCAATTTCAAATATATTTACTAAGTGATTATCAATTATAAACCAATCTACGCAAATAAAACTATAATTCACTAACGAAGTAAAACCTAACTGAAAAACTAACAATTATCAAATATACCAAAACTCAACATTATATATAATTAAGCTTATATTACATATCCAAGCTCACGTATAAGCCTATGTTATCTATATACACTAATATATAAAAGAATCTAATTTAGTCTACCTTAGAGCATCCACAATGGTTTTACCTAAATTGTATTCTTTAAAGTTGCCACATAGACATTTATGTACACTTTAAGTAATACGTAAATTTAAGACACACGTAAAAAATATTTTCTCTGCAATCGTATTACTTAAACATATTCCTTAAATATATTTTATTATTAAATTTTCCAACAACCGCCAAGAAGATATTAGCATTAATTATAAAATGAATTAATTTATAATAAAAAATTGGTTACGTAATACATAGTGCATTACTTAAATTTAAGGAATGCTTTATGTAAAAACATAAATTTACGTGTGCGTCCCATCTTTAAGGAATGCTATGTAAAACCACTGTAGATAGTTTTTGTTGCTTTACTTAAATAAACATGTAGGACCCACGTTTACGTATTCTTTACGTAATACCACTGTGGATGCTCTTATATAATAAGGTAACACAAAAAAAAAATGTACGCTATATACATATATATTATGTATGCAATATATCATATAAATATGGACCAAGTTTACCTGAGGCATGGCATCAGCAAGGAACGGGACGAACGACAGCAAGGAACCATGGATCGTAGTTGTAGTGTCGAGTGGCTGGTTGGATACTGTCGTGGCTTGATCGGGTCCGATGAGATTGTTAATGCTCCGGTAGTAGCTGCTACAACGGGAAGACGACGTGGCAAAATTGGATGGTGCATGACGATGCAATGCAGGAATGCAACGGAGGGAGGTGGCCAACGCTATGGAACCAGACGGGCAGAGCTCCGGAAATCGAATAGGGACACAGGAAGATCCGGGCGTGAAGGACGGGCTCGGGGTTTCAGCAGGGGTACAGTGAAGGACTCGGGGATGGCTTCCTGAGCAGAGCTGCGGATGGTGGGTGTTGGACCACGGCAGCGGGAAGATAACGGCCGATGGTGGGTCTACAGCTACTTCGAGCAACGATGGACTGAGCTTGTGGAGGTAGAGTAGCTGGGTCGCTGTAACGGAGGACGAACGTGGCTGGGTAGACGAACGACGAGCGCCATGGATCTGAAATCGAACCTCTTGAGCAGTGGAGATCGACCAACCGTTCGTAGTGGGCAATAGCGGAGACTGTCCGATGAGTAGATGAGATAGTATCGGGCAGTCGAACCTTGGATGGGCTTTGACAGGGATCGGAGATGGGCGGAGTTTGAGTTATACGGTCTCTGTTGAGACGAAGCAAAAACTATAGCTTGGAGGAAAAAGACAAGCTCCAAAACCAAAGTTATTCCAAACGATTTTAATTAACTTTTTTTGTTTTTTTCAGCCGAATAGCAGTCTTTTATTTATGTGTCTCTTCGTCCCCTTTTTTTTTTTTTTTTACAATGTACTAGACTACCTCTATATATAGGCTAACATAGTTACCTAAGGTTTTATTCTAACTAGGAAACAAAATCCACTGATTTATTTGACTAATAAATACTAAATATTACATTAAATATTCAGAAAATATACCCTGTAATAAATGCAGAATAACTATCATAATATAAGCTAGAGCATTCCTGGAAGCTTCTTGACTTGCCATATTTAGACATTTCCTCATTTAGGCGCGCCACACGTCACGCGTGTCGCGCGTTGTCCAAAATTAGGTGTTTACAATTCACATCCATCATACACATTTGGCGATTGGTTTTTGATTTTAAAATAATTTAAAACATTAGGGGTTGTTTTGCAGTTCATGCTTATATTCAATCACGCAACATTCAAGACATGAATCCTAGGCATTTTCAACCATCACAGCATGTATATTGGAGGGACCTGATCATCAAATTTATCCTGCTCCAGTTCAATCACTATTTCGTCCGTTTTAATCTCTCCAAGCGTCAGAAATTCTTCCTCAAAAAAAGTTACGTCTCTGGATTCATGTTCGACTACGCCACCATTTTCTTGAGCTGACACGAATACGTAACCCTTAGAGTTCTGTGAATACCTTATAAAGATAGTCTTAAGTCCTCTGGGTCCCAACATGCCGAAACGGTTGTCAGTTGTATATGTAAAGGCACCTTAATTTCAAGGTCGCAGTCTGGTGATATCTAATTCTGTTCCATGCCACAGCTCATAAGGTTTACTACATGAGTGACAGTTAATAACGCATCACTCCAATAGGAGATTGGTAATTGTGCCTGCGACATCATGGTTCTTACCATGTCTAGGATTGTTCGATTACGACGTTCAGCCACACCATTCTGCTGTGGTGTGTTAGAGATTGTCGTTTGACGGGCTATCCCTCTTTTTCTGCACAACTTATGAAACTCATTAGAGAGATATTCTCCACCTATATCAGTGAATAGGGTTTTTATCCTTTCGCTCTTGTTGATTCTCTACGAGGTTTAGAAAGTTTCTAAAGCAATCTATTGCCTCAGATTTACAAGTAATCAAATGAGTAAACCCATAGCGGGTAAAGTCGTCAATGAAAGTTACGAAGTATCATTTTCCATTCCTAGCGGTTACATTCATTGGTCCACAAACGTTGGAGTGAATCAACTGCAATGGATATTCGTATTGTGCTTTTCCGAACGGTTTGCGGGTGGACTTTCCTGCTAAACAATCATGGCAAGTGAGTTTAATCACGTTGCTGGTACTAGGCAAAAGCTCTATTCGTGCCTATGAATGGACCTTATCATAGCTTATATGTCCCAGCCTCGCATGCTATTCGGCTGCGTCAGTCGCTGCTTCCATTGAGGACAATGCATACATTCTATTCAAATCCACACTTCCATTTATATCCATGATAAAAAGACCATAATAGGAATAAGCATGCCCAAAGAATACATTGCCTTTATTTATGCGAACAAAGTTCTTTTCAAATGATAAAATGTAATTATTATTCATAAGAGTGGAAACAGAAACAACATTTCTACGGATTCTAGGAGCAAAAAGGACATTTTCATGTAGCATGGTCCTGCCATTGTTCATAGACAACTTGCAGTTCCCTACTCCTATGACTTCAACTTGTGAGTTTTCACCAATGTTTATCCTCTTAGATTCCTTTGGCAATCGTCTAAACTTGGCGAACAGTCCTTTGTCGTTGGCTCTGTGGTCCGTCGCATCTGAGTCAAGAATCCAAGAAAGATTTGTGTCAGTTAACATGACAGTTGAGGAAACAAGAGCTTCTATTACATAACCAATGCCGCATACCTTTTTAGGATGCAATTTACTGGACCCTGTACCTTGGCCTGTTCGACGTGGACTGGAGTTCTCGCGGACTATCTCTGATTTTAGTCGGAGATTGCCTTGTTTAGGCTTTGTCAACATTTTACCGTCGATAGCCTGTTGTTTATTTCTTTTTTTAGACCTCTTTCTCTTCCCTTGCCCATCTCGTCCTGGTATTGATTTCAGTCGAGCTTGTTCCATCTCGATGAATTTCAGGACTGATGCAAGATCTAAAACAGATCCACTGGCAGTCAGTAAAGCCTTGGCTGGTCTCCAAGACTTCGGGAGAACCCTGATAATGGGTTGAATTTATCCCATTCACCCACCTGACCTTCTTCTTCCAGTGGTTTTAGCATGCCAAAGAGATCATATACCTTCCAAGTACACTCTTGCTGTAGTTGTTCAAGCTTTCTTCCATTGTTGGTATAAGAGGGTGCAGGATTGCTACCATGCCGTTTCCATATCTCAGGAAGAGGGCATCCCAAATGTCCTTTGTAATCGAATCATCCTTATACTCATCATGGAATTCCCGAGACATCTCAGACAGCAATATCTCCTTTTCTTTGTTGTCATCTTGCTCCCATTGAAAATGGGCAAATGCTAGGCGTTTGGTTAGACCAACATTTGGGCAACTCATGGACTTTTGAATGTGACCTATTAGGCCATTGTCCTCCAATAGTGCACTAACGTGTTTGCTCCACGAGTCGTAGTTGGTCTCAATCAAAATCTCATTAGCACAAGATGATGTCATATATGCTGTAATTCATTACTTAAAACGTTGATAATCATGCATAAATCAGGGATTTAATAACATTTTGAGAAAGCAATGCATACATAAAATATCTATTAAGATGGAATTCGAAAAATAATGATTCCTCAGTTATCTAAACAACCGACCACCAGTAAACCAATGAAAGATGGCTGTGAAAGAGTTCACATTATCGTCGACTTTAAAACGGTTTTAATCGCAAATAACCGGAACGGGAATTTTAAAATTAGCATACCCTATCTTTGCTTTCCCAAGGTCCTTTTATAAAAATATTCTGATGAATTTATGCATCCATACGTAATTCTACTATACATGTAAATTATCATATGCCAGTAACATTCATCACATAAACCACACTTATGCTTACGCGTCATGGGTCTAATATTCCGAGGAACTCATGATTGCTTACATAATTCTACTTTCAAGAAAATTAACAAATGCAACTACATCCTCAACATTCTAACATATGTGTTAAACATTTAACATTCACATCCATCATACTCATTTGGCGACTTGTTTTCGATTTTAAAATAATTTAAAACATTAGGGGCTGTTTTGCAATTCATGCTTATATTCAATCACGCAACATTTTAGACATGAATCCTAGGATTTTTCAACCATCACAGCATGTCTATTGGAGGGACCTGATCAACAATGTTTTCCTGCTCCAGTTCAATCAATATTTCGTCTGTTTTAATCTCTCCAAGCGTCGGAAATTCCTCCTCAAGGAAAGTTACGTCTCTGGATTCATGTTCGACTACGCCACCATTTTCTTGACCTGACACGAATACGTAACCCTTAGAGTTCTCTGTATACCTTATGAAGATACTCTAAAGTCCTCTGGGTCCCAACATGCCGAATCGGCTGTCAGTTGTATGTGTAAAGGCAGCGCAACCCCAAGGTCGCAGTCTGGTGAGATCTAATTCTCTTCCATGCCACAGTGCATATGGCGTTGTGTCTACCACTTTGGTTGGGACAAGGTTTACTACATGATTGGCAGTCGTTGTGGTTAGGGGTGAAATGCCACTCGAACCCAGAGCTAGCTGGTTCTCCCCGAAATGCGTTGAGGCGCAGTAGTTGACTGGACATCTAGGGGTAAAGCACTGTTTCGGTGCGGGCCGCGAGAGCGGTACCAAATCGAGGCAAACTCTGAATACTAGATATGACCTCAAAATAATAGGGGTCAAGGTCGACCAGTGAGACGATGGGGGATAAGCTTCATCGTCGAGAGGGAAACAGCCCGGATCACCAGCTAAGGCCCCTAAATGACCGCTCAGTGATAAAGGAGGTAAGGGTGCAGAGACAGCCAGGAGGTTTGCCTAGAAGCAGCCACCCTTGAAAGAGTGCGTAATAGCTCACTGATCAATAACGCATCACTTCAATAGGAGTTTGGTAATTGTGCCTGCGACATCATGGTTCTTACCATGTCTAGGATTGTTCGATTACGACGTTCAGCCAAACCATTCTGTTGTGGTGTGTTAGGGATTGTCATTTAACGGGCTATCCCTCTTTCTTTGCACAGCTTATGAAACTCATTAGAGAGATATTCTCCACCTATATATGTGCATAGGGTTTTCGCCTTTCGCTCCTGTTGATTCTCTACGAGGTTTAGAAAGTTTCTAAAGCAATCTATTGCCTCGGATTAACAAGTAATCAAATGAGTAAACCCATAGCTGATAAAGTCGTCAATGAAAGTTACGAAGTATCATTTTCCATTCCTAGCGGTTACATTCATTGGTCCACAGACGTTGGAGTGAATCAGCTGCAATGGATATTCGGTTCGTCGAGCTATTCCGAATGGTTTGCGGGTGGATTCCTGCTAGACAATCATGGCAAGTGAGTTTAATCACGTTGCTAGTACCAGGCAAAAGCTCTATTCGTGCTAATGAATGGACCCTATCATAGCTTATATGTCCCAGCCTCGCATGCTATCCAGCTGCGTCAGTCTCTGCTTCCATTAAGGATAATGCATACATTCTATTCAAATCCACACTTCCATTTAAATCCATGATAAAAAGACCATAATGGGAATAAGCATGCCCAAAGAAGACATTTCCTTTATTTATGCGAACAAAGTTCTTTTCAAATGATAAATGTAATTATTATTCATAAGAGCGGAAACAGAAACAACATTTCTACGGATTCTAGAAGCAAAAAGGACATTTTCAAGTAGCATGGTCCTGCCATTGTTCATAGCCAACTTGCAGTTCCATACTCCTATGACTTCAACTTGTGAGTTTTCGCCAATGTATATCCTCTTAGATTCTTTTGGCAATCGTCTAAACTTGGCGAACAGTCCTTTGTCGTTGGCTATGTGGTTCGTCGCATCTGAGTCAAGAATCCAAGATGGATTTGAGTCAGTTAACATGACAGTTGAGGAAACAAGAGATTCTATTACATAACCAATGCCGCATACCTTTTCAGGATGCGATTTGCTTGACCCTGTACCTTCGCCTATTCGAGGTGGACTGGAGTTCTCGCGGACTATATCTGATTTTAGTCGGAGATTGCCTTGTTTAGGCTTTGTCAACATTTTACCGTCGACAGCCTGTTGTTTATTTCGCTTATTTCGACCTCATTTTCTACCCTTGCCCAACTCACCCTGGTATTGATTTCAGTCGAGCTTGTTCCATCTCGATGAATTTCACGACTGATGCATGAACACAGATCCACTGGCAGTCAGTAAAGCCTTGGCTACTCTCCAAGACTTCGGGAGAACCCCGATGATTGGTTGAATTTTATCCCATTCACCCAACTGGCCTTCTTTTTCCAGTGGTTTTAACATGCCAAAGAGATCATATACCTTTCAAGTACACTCTTGCTGTAGCTATTGAAGCTTTCTTCCATTGTTGGTATAAGAGGGTGCATGATTGCAGCCATGCCGTTTCCATATCTCAGGAAGGGGGCATCCCACAAGTCCTTTGTAATAGAAACATCCTTATACTCATCATGGAATTCCCGAGACATCTCAGACAGCAATATCTCCTTTTCTTTCTTGTCATCTTGCTCCCATTGAAAATGGGCAAACGCTAGGTGTTTGGTTCGACCAGCATTTGGGCAACTCATGGAGTTCTGAGTGTGACCTATTAGGCCATTGTCCTCCAATAGTGCACTGGCGGGTATGCTCCACGAGTCGTAGTTGTTCTCAATCAAAATCTCATTAGCACAAGATGATGTCATATATGCTGCAATTCATTACTTAACACGTTGATAATCATGCATAAATCAGGGATACAATAACATTTTGAGAAAGAAATTCATACATAAAATATCTATTAAGATGGAATTCGACAAATAATGATTCCTCAGTCATCTAAACCAACCGACCACTAGTAAACCTGTGGAAGATGGCTGTGAAAGAGTTCACATTATCGTCGACTTCCATCTAATAGATCAATAGTTTAAAACTGTTTTAATGGAAAGTTACCGGAACTCGAATTTTAAAATTAGCCCACCCGATCTTGGATTTCCCAAGGCCCTGTTATTTTGGAAAAATATTCCGATGAATTTACGCATCCATACATAATTCTACTATCCATGTAAATTATCATATGCCAGTAACATTCATCACATAAACCACACTCATGCATACGCGTCATAGGTCTAATGTTCCGAGGAACTGATGATTGCATACATAATTCTACTTTCAAGCAAATTATCAAATGCAACTATATCCTCAACATTCTAGCATATGTGTCAAACATGTAACATTCACATCCATCATACACATTTAGCCACTAGTTTTCGATTTTAAAATAATTTAAAACATTAGGGGTTGTTTTGCAATTCATGCTTATATTTAATCACGCAACATTTTGGAGATGAATCCTAGGCATTTTCAACCATCACACCATGTCTATTGGAGGGACCTGATCATCAAATTTATCCTGCTCCAGTCCAATCAATATTTCGTCCGTTTTAATCTCGCCAAGCGTCGGAAATTCGTCCTCAAAGAAAGTTACGTCTCTAGATTCATGTTCGACTAAGCCATCATTTTCTTGAGCTAACACGAATACGTAACCCTTAGAGTTCTCTGAATACCTTTTAAATATACTCTTAAGTCCTCTGGTTCCCAACATGCCGAAACGGCTGTCTGTTGTATGCGTAAAGGCAGCGCAACCCCAAGGTCGCAGTCTGGTGAGATCTAATTTTCTTACATGCCACAGCTCATATGGCGTTGTGTCTACTGCTTTGGTTGGGACAAGGTTTACTACATGAGTGGTAGTTAATAACACATCACTCCAATAGGAGATTGCTAATTGTGCCTGCGACATCATGGTTCTTACCATATCTAGTATTGTTCGATTACGACGTTCAGCCACACTATTCTGCTGTGGTGTGTTAGGGATTGTCGTTTGACGGGCTATCCCTCTTTCTTTGCACAACTTATCAAACTCATTAGAGAGATATTCTCCACCTATATCAGTGCATGTTGTTTTCGCCTTTCGCTCCTGTTTATTCTCTACGAGGTTTAAAAGATTCTAAAGCAATCTATTGCCTCAGATTTACAAGTAATCAAATGAGTAAACCCATAGCGGGTAAAGTCGTCAACGAAAGTTACGAAGTATCATTTTCCATTCCTAGCGCTTACATTCATTGGTTCACAGACGTTGGAGTGAATCAGCTACAATGGATATTCGGTTCGTCAAATTTTTTCGAACGGTTTGCGGGTGGATTTTCCTGCTAGACAATCATGGAAAGTGAGTTTAATCACGTTGCTGGTACCAGGCAAAAGCTCTATTCGAGCTAACGAATGGAACCTATCATAGCTTATATGTCCCAGCCTCGCATGCCATCCGGCTGCGTCAGTCTCTGCTTCCATGGAGGATAATGCGTACATTCTATTCGAATCCACACTTCCATTTAAATCCAAGATAAAAAGACTATAAGGGTAATAAGCATGCCCAAAGAAGACATTGCCGTTATTTATGCGAACAAAGTTCTTTTCAAATGATAAAATGTAATTATTATTCATAAGAGCGGAAACAGAAACAACATTTCAACGGATTCTAGGAGCAAAAATGACATTTTCAAGTAGCATGGTCCTGCCAATGTATATCCTCTTAGTTTCCTTTACCAATCGTCAAAACTTTGCGAACAGTCCTTTGTCGTTGGCTATGTGGTTAGTCGCATCTGATTCAAGAATCCAAGGATTCGAGTCAGTTAATATGACAGTTGAGGAAACAAGAGCTTCTATTACATAACCAACGTCGCATACCTTTTCAAGCTGCGGTTTGCTAGACTCTTTACCTTCGCCTATTCGACGTGGACTGGATTTCTCGGGGACTATCTCTGATTTTAGTTAGAGATTGCCTTGTTTAGGCTTTGTCAACATTTTACCGTCGACAACCTGTTGTTTATTTCTTTTTTTTCGACCTCTTTCTCTTCCTTTGCCCAACTCGTCCTTGTATTGATTTCAATCGAGCTTGTTCCATCTCGATGAATTTCAGGACTGATGCAAGATCTAACACAGATCCACTGGCAGTTAGTAAAGCCTTGGCTACTTTCCAAGACTTCGAGAGAACCCCGATGATGGCTTGAATTTTATCTCATTCACCCACCTGACCTTCTTCTTCCAGTGGTTTTAACATTCCAAAGAAATCATATACCTTTCAAGTACACTCTTGCTGTAGCTGTTCAAGCTTTCTTCCATTGTTGGTATAAGAGGGTGCATGATTTCTTGCATGTCGTTTCCATATCTCAGGAAGAGGGCATCCCAAATGTCCTTTGTAATCGGAACATCCTTATACTCATCATGGATATCTTGAGACATCTCAGACAGCAATATCTCATTTTCTTTCTTGTCATCTTGCTCCCATTTAAAATGGGCAAATGCTAGGTCTTTGGTTAGACCAGCATTTGAGCAGCTCATGGACTTCTGAATGTGACCTATTAGGCCATTATCCTCCAACAGTGCACTGGCGCGTTTGCTCCACGAGTCGTAGTTGGTCTCAATCAAAAGCTCATTAGCACAATATGATGTCATATATGCTGTAATTCATTACTTAACAGGTTGATAATCATGCATAAGACAATAACATTTTGAGAAAGAAATGCATACATCAAATATCTATTAAGATGGAATTCGACAAATAATGATTCCTCAGTCATCTAAACCAACCGACCACCAGTAAACCAATGGAAGATGGTTGTGAAAGAGTTCACATTATCGTCGACTTCCATCCAATAGATCAGTCATTTAAAACAGTTTTAATCGCAAATTACCGGAACGGGAATTTTAAAATTAGCATACCCGATCTTGGCTTTCCCAAGGCCCTTTTATTTTGGAAAAATATTCCGATGAATTTACGCATCCATACATAATTCTACTATCCATGTAAATTATCATATGCCAGTATTATTCATCACATAAACCACACTCATGCTTACGCGTCATGGGTCTAATGTTCCAAGGAACTCATAATTGCATACATAATTCTACTTTCAAGCTAATTATCAAATGCAACTACATCCTCGAAATTCTAGCTTATGTGTCAAACATGTAACATCACATCCATCATATACATTTGTCGACTGGTTTTCGATTTTAAAATAATTTAAAACATTAGGGGCTGTTTTGCAATTCATGCTTATATTCAATCACGCATCACTCTAGACATGAATCTTCGGCATTTTCAACCATCACAGCAAGTCTATTGGAGGGACCTGATCATCATTGTTATCCTACTCCAGTTCAATCAATATTTCGTTTGTTTTAATCTCTCCAAGCGTCGGAAATTCATCCTCAAGGAAAGTTATGTCTCTGGATTCATGTTCGACTACGCCACCGTTTTCTTGAGCTGACACAAATACGTAACCCTTAGAGTTCTCTGAGTACCTTATAAAGATACTCTTAAGTCCTTTGGTCCCAACATGCCGAAACGGCTATCAGTTGTATGTGTAAAGGCAGCGCAACCCCAAGGTCGCAGTCTGGTGAGATCTAATTCTCTTCCATGCCACAGCTTATATGGCGTTGTGTCTACCGCTTTAGTTGGGATAAGGTTTACTACATGAGTGGAAGTTAATAACGCATCACTCCAATAGGAGATTGGTTATTGTGCCTACGACATCATGGTTCTTACCATGTCTAGGATTGTTCAATTACGACGTTCAGCCACACCTTTCTGCTGTGGTGTGTTAGGGATTGTCGTTTGACGGGCTATCCCTCTTTATTTTCACAACTTATCAAACTCATTAGAGAGATATTCTCCACCTATATCAGTGCATAAGGTTTCCGCCTTTCGCTCCTGTTGATTCTCTACGAGGTTTAGAAAGTTTCTAAAGCAATCTATTGCCTCAGATTTACAAGTAATCAAATGAGTAAACCCATAGCGGATAAAGTCGTCAATGAAAGTTAAGAAGTATCATTTTCCATTCCTAGCGGACGTTAGAGTGCATCAGTTGCAATGGATATTTGGTTCGTCGAGCTTTTCCAAACGGTTTGCGGGTGGACTTTCCTGCTAGACAATCACGGCTAGTGAGTTTAATCACGTTGTTGGTACCAGGAAAAAGATCTATTCGTGCTAATTAATGGACCCTATCATAGCTTATATGTTCCAGGCTCGCATGCCATCCGGCTGCGTCAGTCTCTACTTCCATGGAGGATAATGCATACATTCTATTTGAATCCACACTTCCATTTAAATCCATGATAAAAATACCATAAGGGGAATAAGCATGCCCAAATAAGACATTGCTTTTATTTATGCGAACAAAGTTCTTTTCAAATGATAAAATGTAAATATTATTCCTAAGAGCGGAAACAAAAACAACATTTATACGGATTCTAGGTGCAAAAAGGACATTTTCAAGTAGCATGGTCTTTGATGGGTTCCGATGTAATCGTTAGCCAGGAGGAGCTTGAGGAGGAAGCTTCGAATGCAAAGATGGCTGAAAGCGAGAGAGTGCAGAAGAAGTAAATAAGACCAGGGTTTTACCTTTTATAGGCAGAAGGATGATTGAAGGGATGTAATCGTGACCGTCGAAGACGAAACGACTCGATCGCAACCATTGAGATTATGGAGACGGTACGGAGGAAACAGCTGGATGGGCTTGATCTGCACCGTTGAAGAGGAAACGACACGATCTTAATTGACGAGATTATAGGCACGGAAGGGACGTGTATGACGTCACGGTTGCTTTTGCAGAAAACAGCAGTCACGCTGGTTTAGACGTCGCTTCTTTATCCCTAGGCATTTAATGCTACAGTAACCGAGGACTCTCCTCGGATTAAGCAACTGCCCATGGGGCCTGGTGGGCCCAAGGCAATCATGAGTAAGAGACTCTGTTATGCAACGATCACGCGCAAGGCAAAAACCTCCGACAGAGGTATCAGAGGGTGTGAAAATGAAAGCCTTTGATCGAGGTGTCAAGAAAAGTGAAGGTAAAAGCCCCCGACGGTGGTATCGGAGGGCGTGAAAGCGAAAACCTTCGACAAAGAGATCAAAAGATCTGGACTGAAAGACATGACGAACTAAAAGTCCCCCATGTCTTGGGGGCAAATGATGGGTTCCGATGTAATCGTTAGCCCCGTTACAGCCAATGGATGGCGAATAGGTCCAGTGGGCCTCGTGAAAAGCCTGGAAGGCCCAGAGGCCCAGCATGAAGGGCCCCGACTTTAGCGGTCCCGATGTATGAGCTGAATGCTCCCGATGAGAAGCCTCTGAGTAGGCCCCGATACGCCTTAGTAAAGGCCCCGATAATAAAGCCCCGCAGAGGCTGGACCTGTCCCGTAGAGACTGAAGGTCCTGGGTGGTGATCTAGAATGAGACAACTCTGGAGTCCCCGACAGGAGTCGAGACTTGTGATCAGAGGATAAAGACCGAGAAACCCGCCTACTAGATAAGAGTAGTGGGAAGACGGTTAGAATACAGATAATCTCCCCCGAGATACGCAGGGCGTGCCCGAGATACGCGGAGTACGGGTAAGATACGCGGAGCGTGGGGCGAGATATATGGAATCCCAACCGAGATATACGGAATCGTGGCGAGATACACGGAATCATGGGCACAACGGCCAAGCATGGTCACAGGTAACTGGGCAGCTCCTCCTCCTATATAAGGGAGGAAGTTACCCTAGAAAACGCATACTCTCTAATACGAACTTAGACTTTGCTTACCACCCATTGATCACCATACTCATTGAAGCATCAGAGAGGGATTCTGGGTCACCACCCAGGTCATCCCCTTTTGCAGGATTACGCGGAGCCCAGGAGTCCAAGCTTTCCGTCAAGGACGTAACGGAGCTTCGCCCGTGATCCAACAATACCTTTCAAGTACACTCTTGCTGTAGCTGTTCAAGCTTTCTTCAATTGTTGGTATAAGAGGGTGCAGGATTGCTGCCATGCTGTTTCCATATCTCAGGAAGAAGACATCCCGTACGTCCTTTGTAATCGGAACCTCCTTATACTCATCATGGAATTCCCGAGACATCTCAGACAGCAATATCTCATTTTCATTCTTTTCATCTTGCTCCCTTTGAAAAGGGGAAAATACTAGGTGTTAGGCTAGACCAGCATTGGGGAAACTCATGGACTTCTGAATGTGACCTATTAGGCCATTATCCTCCAATAGTGCACTGACGCGTTTGCTCCACGAGTTGTAGTTGGTCTCAATCAATATCATATTAGCACAAAATGATGTCATATATGCTCTAATTCATTACTTAACACGTAGATAATCATGCATAAATCAGGGATACAATAACATTTTGAGCAAGAAATGCATACATAAAATATCTATAAGATGGAATTCGACAAATAATGATTCATCAGTCATCTAAACCAACCGACCACCAGTAAACCAATGAAAGATGGCTGTGAAAGAGTTCACATTATCGTCGACTTCCATCCAATAGATCAGTCATTTAAAACAGTTTTAATCGCAAATTACCGGAACGGGAATTTTAAAATTAGCATACCCGATCTTGGCTTTCCCAAGGCCCTTTTATTTTGGAAAAATATTCCCAAATGTTCCAAGGAACTCATAAGTGCATACATAATTCTACTTTCAAGCTAATTATCAAATGCAACTACATCCTCAAAATTCTAGCATATGTGTCAAACATGTAACATCACATCCATCATATACATTTGTCGACTGGTTTTCGATTTTAAAATAATTTAAAACATTAGGGGCTGTTTTGCAATTCATGCTTATATTCAATCACGCATCACTCTAGACATGAATCTTCGGCATTTTCAACCATCACAGCAAGTCTATTGGAGGGACCTGATCATCATTGTTATCCTACTCCATTTCAATCAATATTTCGTTTGTTTTAATCTCTCCAAGCGTCGGAAATCCGTCCTCAAGGAAAGTTACGTCTCTGGATTCATGTTCGACTACGCCACCGTTTTCTTGAGCTGACACAAATACGTAACCCTTAGAGTTCTCTGAGTACCTTATAAAGATACTCTTAAGTCCTTTGGTCCCAACATGCCGAAACGGCTATCAGTTGTATGTGTAAAGGCAGCGCAACCCCAAGGTCGCAGTCTGGTGAGATCTAATACTCTTCCATGCCACAGCTCATATGGCGTTGTGTCTACCGCTTTAGTTGGGACAAGGTTTACTACATGAGTGGAAGTTAATAACGCGTCACTCCAATAGGAGATTGGTAATTGTGCCTGCGATATCATGGTTCTTACCATGTCTAGGATTGTTCGATTACGAGGTTCAGCCACATCATTCTGATGTGGTGTGTTAGGGATTGTCATTTGACAGGCTATCCCTCTTTCTTTGCACAACTTATGAAACTCATTGGAGAGATATTCTCCACCTATATCAGTGCATAGGGTTTTCGCCTTTCGCTCCTGTTGATTCTCTACGAGGTTTAGAGAGTTTCTAAAGCAATATATTGCCTCAGATTTATAAGTAATCAAATGACTAAACCCATAGCGGGTAAATTCGTCAATTAAAGTTACAAAGTATCATTTTCCATTCTAGTTGTTACATTCATTGGTCCACAGACGTTGGAGTGAATCAGCTGCAATGGATATTCAGTTCGTCGAGCTTTTCCGAACGGTTTGAGGGTGGACTTTCCTTATAGACAATCATGGCAAGTGAGTGTAATCACGTTGTTGGTACAAAGCAATAGCTCTATTCGTGCTAATGAATGGACCCTATCATAGCTTATATGTCCCAGCCTCGCATGCTATCCGGCTGCGTCAGTCTCTGCTTCCATGGAGGATAATGCATACATTCTATTCGAATCCAGACTTCCATTTAAATACATGATAAAAAGACCATAATGGGAATAAGCATGCCCAAAGAAGACATTTCCTTTATTTATGCGAACAAAGTTCTTTTCAAATGATAAAATGTAATTATTATTCATAAGAGCAGAAACAGAAACAACATTTATACGGATTCTAGGAGCAAAAAGGACATTTTCAAGTAGCATGGTACTGCCATTGTTCATAGACAACATGTAGTTCCCTACTCCATGACTTCAACTTGTGAGTTTTCGCCAATGTATATCCTCTTAGATTCCTTTGGCAATCGTCTAAACTTGGCGAACAGTCCTTTGTCGTTGGCTATGTGGTCCGTCTCATCTGAGTCAAGAATCCAAGAAGGATTTGAGTCAGTTAACATGACAGTTGAGGAAACAAGAGCTTCTATTAAATAACCAACGTCTCATACCTTTTCGGGATGCGATTTGCTGGACCATGTACCTTCGCCTATTCGACGTGGACTGGAGTTCTCGCGGACTATCTCTGATTTTATTCGGAGATTGCCTTGTTTAGGCTTTGTCAACATTTTACCGCCGACAGCCTGTTGTTTATTTCGTTTTTTCGACCTCTTTCTCTTCCCTTGCCTAGTTCGTCCTGGTATTGATTTCAGTCAAGCTTGTTCCATCTCGATGAATTTTAGGACTGATGCAAAATCTAACACAGATCCACTGGAAGTCAGTAAAGGCTTGGCTGCTCTCCAAGACTTCGGAAGAACCCCGATGATGGGTTGAATTTTATCCCATTCACCCACCAGACCTTCTTATTCCAATGGTTTTAACATGCCAAAGAGATCATATACCTTTCAAGTACACTCTTGATGTAGCTGTTCAAGCTTTCTTCCATTGTTGGTATAAGAGGGTGCAGGATTCCGTCCATGCCGTTTCCATATCTCAGGAAGAGGGCATCCCATATGTCCTTTGTAATCAAAATATCCTTATACTCATCATGGAATTCCCGAGACATCTCAGACAGCAATATCTCCTTTTCTTTCTTGTCATCTTGCTCCCATTGAAAATGGGCAAATGCTAGGTGTTTGGTTAGACCAGCATTTGGGCAACTCATGGACTTCTGAATGTGACCTATTAGGCCATTATCATCCAATAGTGCGCTGACGCGTTTGCTCCACGAGTCGTAGTTGGTCTCAATCAAAATCTCATTAGAACAAGATGATTTCATATATGTTGTAATTCATTACTTAACCGGTTGATAATCATTCATAAATCAGGGATACAATAACATTTTAAGAAAGAAATGGATACATAAACTATCTATTAAGATGGAATTCGACAAATAATGATTCCTCAGTCATCTAAACCAACCGACCACCAGTAAACCAATGGAAGATGGCTGTAAAAGAGTTCACATTATCGTCGGCTTCCATCCAATAGATCAGTCATTTAAAATGGTTTTAAGCGCAAATTACCGGAACGGGAATTTTAAAATTAGCATACCCGATCTTGGCTTTCCCAAGGCCCTTTTATTTTGGAAAAATATTCCGATGAATTTACGCATCCATACAATTCTACTATCCATGTAAATTATCATATGCCAGTAACATTCATCACATAAACCACACTCATGCTTACGCGTCATGGGTCTAATGTTCCGAGGAACTCATGATTGCATACACAATTCTACTTTCAAACAAATTATCAAATGCAACTATATCCTCAACATTCTAGCATATGTGTCAAACATGTAACATTCACATCCATCATACACATTTGGCGACTGGTTTTCGATTTTAAAATAATTTAAAACATTAGGGGCTGTTTTGCAATTCATGCTTATATTCAATCACGCAGCATTCTAGACATGAATCCTAGGCATTTTCAACCATCACAGCATGTCTATTGGAGGGACCTGATCAATCAATATTTCATATGTTTTAATCTCTCAAAGCGTCGGAAATTCGTCCTCATGGAAAGTTACGTCTCTGGATTCATGGTCGACTACGCCACCATTTTCTTGAGCTGACACGAATACATAACCCTTAGAGTTCTATGAATACCTTATAAAGATACTCTTAAGTCCTCTAGGTTCCAACATGCTGAAACGGCTGTCAGTTGTATATGTAAAAGAAGCGCAACCCTAGGTTCGCAGTCTTGTGAGATCTAATTCTCTTCCATGCCACAGCTCATATGGTGTTGTGTCTACCACTTTGGTTGGGACAAGGTTTACTACATGAGTGGCAGTTAATAACGCATCACTCCAATAGGTGATTGGTAATTGTGCCTTCGACATCATGGTTTTTACCATGTCTAGGATTGTTCGAATACGACGTTCAGCCACACCATTCTGCTGTGGTGCGTTAGGGATTTTCGTTTGACCGGATATCCCTCTTTCTTTGCACAACTTATGAAACTCATTATATTCTCCACCTATATCAGTGCATAGGGTTTTCGCCTTTCGCGCCTGTTGATTCTCTACGAGGTTTAGAAAGTTTCTAAAGCAATCTATTGCCTCAGATTCACAAGTAATCAAATGAGTAAACCCATAGTGGGTAAAGTCGTCAATGAAAGTTACGAAGTATCATTTTCCATTCCTAACGGTTACATTCATTGGTCCACAGACGTTGGAATGAATCAGCTTCTATTGATATTCGGTTCGTCGAGGTTTTCCGAACGGTTTGCGGGTAGACTTTCCTGCTAGACAATCATAGAAAGTGAGTTTAATCACGTTGCTGGTACCAGGAAAAAGCTCTATTCGTGCTAATGAATGGAACCTATCAGAGCTTATATCTCCCACCCTCGCATGCCATGCGGCAGCGTCAGTCTCTACTTCCATGGAGGGTAATGCATACATTCTATTCGAATCCACACTTCAATTTAAATCTATGATAAAAAGACCATAAGGGGAATAAGCATGCCCAAAGAAGACATTGAATTTATTTATGCGAAAAAAGTTTTTTCAAATGATAGAATGTAATTATTATTCATAAGAGCGGAACAGAAATAACATTTCTACATATTCTAGGAGAAAAAATGACATTTTCAAGTAGCATGGTCCTGCCATTGTTCATAGACAACTTGCAGTTCCCTACTCCTATGACTTCAACTTGTGAGTATTCGCCAATGTATATTCTCTTAGATTCCTTTGGCGATTGTTTAAACTTGGCGAACAGTCCTTTGTTGTTGGCTTTGTGGTCCGTCGCATCTGAGTCAAGAATCCAAGAAGGATTTGAGTCAGTTAACATGACAGTTGAGGAAACAAGAGCTTCTATTACATAACCAACGTCGCATACCTTTTCAGGATGCGATTTGCTGGACCACGTACCTTCGCTTATTCGACGTGGACTGGAGTTCTCGGGGACTATCTCTGATTTTAGTTAGAGATTGCCTTGTTTAGGCTTTGTTAACATTTTACCGTCGAGAGCCTGTTGTTTATTTAATTTTTTTTCGACCTCTTGCTCTTCCCTTGCCCAGCTCGTCCTGCTATTGATTTCAATCGAGCTTGTTCCATCTTGATGAATTTCATGACTGATGCAAGATGTAACACAGATCCACTGGCAGTCAGTAAAGCCTTGGCTACTCTCCAAGACTTCGGGAGAACCCAGATGATGTCTTGAATTTTATCATATTCACCCACCTGACCTTCTTCTTCCAGTGGTTTCATGTCAAAGAGATCATATACCTTTCAAGTACACTCTTGCTGTAGCTGTTCAAGCTTTCTTCCATTGTTGGTATAAGAGGGTGTAGGATTGCTGCCATGCCGTTTCCATATCTCAGGAAGAGGGCATCCCAAATGTCCTTTGTAATCGGAACATTCTTATACTCATCATGGAATTCCCGAGACATCTCAGATAGCAATATCTCATTTTCTTTCTTGTCATCTTGCTCCCATTAAAAATGGGTAAATGCTAGGTCTTTGGTTAGACCAGTATTTGGGCAGCTCATGGACTTTTGAATGTGACCTATCAGGCAATTATCCTCCAACAGTGCACTGACGCGTTTGCTCCACGAGTCGTAGTTGGTCTCAATCAAAATTTTGTTAGCACAAGATGATGTCATATATGCTGTAATTCATTACTTAACACGTTGATATTCATGCATAAATCTGGGAGACAATAGCATTTTGAGAAAGAAATGCATACATCAAATATCTATTAAGATGGAATTCGACAAATAATGACTCCTCAGTCATCGAAACCAACCGACCACCAGTAAACCAATGGAAGATGGCTGTGAAAGAGTTCACATTATCGTCAACTTCCATCCAAGATCAGTCATTTAAAACGGTTTTAATCGCAAATTACTGGAACGGGAATTTTAAAATTAGCATACCCGATCTTGGCTTTCTCAAGGCCCTTTTATTTTGGAAAAATATTCCGATGAATTTACGCATCCATACATAATTCTACTATCCATGTAAATTATCATATGCCAGTAACATTCATCACATAAACCACATTCATGCTTGCGTTTCATGGGTCTAATGTTCCAAGGAACGCATGATTTCATACATAATTCTACTTTTAAGCAAATTATCAAATGCAACTACATCCTCAACATTCTAGCATATGTGTCAAACATGTAACATTCACATCCATCATACACATTTGGCGAGTGGTTTTCGATTTTTAAATAATTTAAAATATTAGGAGTTGGTTTGCAATACATGCTTATATTCAATCACGCAACATTCTAGACATGAATCCTAGGCATTTTCAACCATCACATCATCTCTATCCTAGTGCGCTTTCCATATATTTAACAAGGGCTCAAACCACAATATGCAATATCCAGCTAGCTTGACTTAGTTAAGACAACATTTCTAATCACATAAATATATATTGAATAATAAGCAATTGCAACTCAGCCTACTATTTATATCAGTCACAAAAACATGTATCTCCGAGATCCATCCACATAATCGAAACAAGGCATAAACGTAATCAACCCTTGAGCACTGTGTAGGCCTATTAAGGTTCGTAAACATTTGGATTTTAAAACTTGACCTCCCTATTTTAATTGGCTTGAATTCGGTTTTGAAAATACGATTCGGTTCAGTCAATTTCAGTCCGTTTTGGTCCGGTCCAGAAAAATTCCGGTTCGGTCCGGTAAAATCCGGTTGGTCCGGTTTTAATTTTAAAATCTAGTTTGGTCCGAATCGGTCCAATTAAAAATAGGGATCAGTTCGGTTCAAAACACAAAACCGGTCGGTTAGATCCACTTAGCTACCTCGGTCCTACCTGACCCGTTTAGGTCGAACAACTTGAGAAATTCCGGTTCGGTTTTAATTCATCCCGGTTTGACATATCGGACCGGACCAATAATTAAAATATAAAAGTTTGTGTCGAAATGTTTACTTGTGGCCTAAGTAGGCTTTTAAAGTCCAAAAATATTTAACTTAGCCACCAAGTAACATTAACTATATAAAATAATTTCTAGTATTAATAATACATGTATAAATTTTGGACCTATTATAAACATATATATATATTTATTGCTAAGATTCTATCTTTAAGATTAAATCAATCAACAATATATATATAGGTAAGAATCGGCACCCCTATATAAATATATATATATATATATTGTTTATTGTCAATATCTTAAATAGGGAAACATATATTAACAATGTATTTTCTCAATCTTTTAGGTAACTAAAATCTATCAATGATATTTTAACCTATTTAAATATTTAGATATATTGATAGTTATATATATATATATATAGATATATATATTTCTATATATTAATGTGAATCTATCCTAATGTTCCCAATTATAGATATATTGTTAACTAGTATAAAAATTAAGATATGGTAAACAACATTATTAAAAAGTTTCGGCTTAAATTTGTTTCTTGGTGACTAAGAAATTAAAATTTTACCTTGTAATTCACCTAGGGTTTCGGCCAAAAACATATAGTGGTCAAATTTCATGATCAAATTTTAATAAGATCTACAATCCATTGTTAGATTTTGATAAATATCACCTTTTTCTTGAAGATCATGAACATCAAATTTCCTAAGAACATCATGAAAATTTCGGACCACCTTTAACTTAAAAATTCGAAAATTTTAAAATTTAATTTTAAAAATTTCGGTCAAAGTTTGAATTTTCAAGAACACCAATTTATCAAAATCATGAACTCCTAACTTGGCTCTGATACTACTGTTAGATTACGGGGACTCGGGGAGTGATCACTACGGAAACTAAATCATGGTACATGCTAGTAATCGAAATTACGCAGCGGAAGATTCGCACATACCTCTACAGTTGTACGTAGTCCCAAGATATTAGCTGGAAGGAGTTCACGATCCTATGGTCAGCACCCGTAGGGGTTCTTGTGAAGGAAGCCCTACGTGGTAAATTCTTTAAAGCAAAGCCTCTGATCGATTCTTGGCAAGGGACAGATCTCTGGAGTGTTTGCTCGAAGGCAAATTGGCACACCCTTGGTGAGGTAGTGGTTCGGCTGAATATGGTGTCTATGGGGGAAGGGATTTCTCTCAAAACACCACTTAAAGGGAATTGTAATTAACACTAATTAAACCCCTAACTCCCCATATATATAGGAGGAGTAAAGTGGACAAAAGTCCACTTTATCCCCTCCTAAAATTCGGCCGACCAAGCATGTATAGGGAGGACCAATTTTGGGCCTCTCATGTAAACTGGGATTTGGATCTGGCCAAATTTCCTAATGTGACATTTATCCAATTAACTTAGGTAACATATACATATAATGGGCTTCCATTTGCGGCGTCCATCACCATATGTTTACAACCCTGGTCCGATCCGACCCGATTAGGTCGAACCGATTGAGAAAATCCGGTTTGGTTTTAGTTCATCCCGGTTTGACATATTGGACCGGCCCAATAATTAAAATATAAAAGGTTGGGCCGAAATGTTTACTTGTGGCCCAAGTAGGGTTTTAAAATCCAAAACTATTTAACTTATCCACCAAATAACGTTAACTATATAAAATAATATCCAATATTAATTATATATATAAATTTCGGACCTAATTAAAACATATATATATTTATTGCAAAGATTCTATCTTTAAGATTAAATCAATCAACAATATATATATGAAAGAATTGGCACCTATATTTAAATATATATATATATATATATATATATATATATATATATATATATATATATATTATTTATTATCAATATCTTAAATATGGAAATATATATTAACAATATATTTTCTCAATTTTATAGGTCACTAAAATATATCAATAATATCTTTAACCTATTTAAATATTTAGATATATTGGTAGTTATGTATATTTCTATATATTAATGTGAATCTATCATAATGTTCCCAATTATAGATATATTGTAATAAAAAATTAAAATATGGTAAACAATATTATTTACATGTTTGGCCCAAAATTTATTACTAGGAGACCGAGAAATTAAAAAGTTTACCTTGTAAATTTGCTAGAATTTTTTGGCACAAACACAATTGGGAACAAGGTCAAATTTTAAGATCAAATTTTAATAAGATCTACAATCTAATGTTTTATTTTGATAAATATTACATTTTTCTTAAAGAACATGAACATCAAATTTCCTAAGAACATCATGAAACCCCTAACTCCTCATATATATAGGAGGAGTAAAGTGGACAAAAGTCCACTTTACCTCCTCACTATTTTTGGCCGGTCCATGCTTAGTATAGGGAGGCCCAATTTTGGGCATCTCATGTCAATTGGGATTTGGGTCTTGCCCAATGTAAGTGACATGTACCAAATTAACTTAGGTAGCATATACATAAAATGGGCTTCCATTTACGGCGCCCATCACCATATGCTTACAATCTCTCCCATTCATCAGAATTGCTACCGTCTAATTCTGTGAAGACATTGATAATTATGCATAAGCAGGAAGACAGTAACATTTTAAAATAGAATTGCATCCATCGGATTATTAGCATATGGTGTGTTATCATATGGTGATTGGGCGTCGTAAATGGAAGCCCATTAATACGTATGTGTTACCTAAGAAATTGGGTAAATTTCACACTAAGGAAATTGGGCTAGACCCAAATCCCTATTGACATGAGATGCCCAAAATTTGGCCTCCCTTATACACCTTAGGCTGGCCGAAACTTAGAAAGAGGGCAAAGTGGACTTTTGTCCACTTTGCTCCTCCTATAAATAAGGGGTGTTAGGGATTTTATTAGGGTAATTCGCAATTCCTCATTTGTGGTGATTTGAGAGAAAAACCCTTCCCCCCTAATCTCAAGTTTCGGCCGAACCACCTGCGACACCAAGGGTGTGCCATTTTTCTTTGAGCAAACACTCCGGAGATCCATCCCTGCAAAGAATCATTCAGAGGCTTTGCTGTGGAGACCATACCGCGTAGGGCTTCCTTAACAAGAACCTCTACATGTTCCGTCCGGTGGATCGAGAACTCCCTCAGCAAGATCTTGGGACTACAGAAAAGGTTTAAGGTATGTGCACATCTTCCGCTGCGTAATTCTGATTACAAGTATGTACCTTGTTTATGTTTCCGTAGTATTAAGCCCCATAATATCAACAATGGTATCAGAGCCTGTGTTAGGAGTTCATGATTTTGATAAATTGATGTTCTTGACTTTTACATGTGTTGGCCGAAATTTTAAAGAATGAAAATTTAAAATTTCCGATTTTTTCATAAATGTTAGTGCCAAAACTTTCATGGTGTTCTTAGTAAAATTTGATGTTCATGATCTTCAAGAAAAACTTGATTTTTATCAAAATCAAACATTGGATTATAGATCTTATTACAATTTGATCGTTAAATTTGACCACTTATTTCAAATACTTGTGTTTCGGCCGAACACTAGGGGAATTGACAAGGTAAATTTTTTAATTTCTTAGGCCCCATGTTTCAATAATTCGGCCGAAATTGACTATAGTATTGTTTACTATATTCTAATTTTTATTAAAGGTGACAATATAACTATAATTAAAAATATATGGATAGGTTCACATTAATATATAGAAATATATATAACTATCAATATATCTAGCTAATTTATAAGGATAAAGATATTATTGATAGATTTAGTTACCTAAAAGATTAATAAAATATATTGTCATATGTTTTTTCCTTATTAAAGATATTGACAATAAATAAATATATATGTATATATATATATATATGTATATTGTTGATTGATTTCCATATATTGTATATATATATATATGTAGATAGAATCTTGACATTATATATATATATATATCTTTATACCAATATAAAATGTGAATGTTGTCCTCACCCCAAATAGGTACCTTTTCAACATTTTTCATTTTATTATTATTATTATTATTATTATTATTATTATTATATATATAATATTTAGTTCCCATAACTTTATAAAATTGATAATTTAGTCTTTATTATCTTTGAGACCCATCTATTTATCTTTACTATTACTTAAAAATCATTTCGTTAAATTTTGTTATTTTTATTTTTTAAGTTCGCTTAATTGACATGTCGCTGTAGTTATTATTAAATTATCAATCCAATAAACTTATCAATTAGGGATGCATATCTCCTGGCCCACTCTTCTTGTTCCAGATCGTGTCTCATCGTTAAGATTTTGACACGTTTGCTGTGTGTAATTAATTTTGTGGTTTTTTTTCTCTAAAACCCTACTGAGATTTGTGAAACCTAGAAGGAAAATTAAAGTTAAGGACACGTGTCAAAATCTAAATGGTGAGGCACAATCTGGGGCATGAAGAGTGGGCAGGAGATCTGAATCCATCAATTAGAGTCATCATTAACATATGATATGCATTCAATATGTGCAAATGTCGGGTGCATGCATTGTTTCATTAACCATATCACAGATTTTGGGATGTTCCACCCTTGAACATTTTTGTATCGCATAAATCAGTCACTTGCCAACTCATATAACCTATCAAAATATGGATCAACCGTGTAGTTCCTGAAGTTTGACTTTACATATACCGTGTTACTCAATGTTCAATACTTATTGACTCGAACTATTGATTTAGTTCTTGTGTTTGTAAATTCAATCATATTAGGTATATCCTAATTAGCAGTTGAATAAATATTTAAGGTGAATTCAATAAACTTCAGACATTAGTGATTTAAAAAATTGATGATTTAGTCCCTACTATATTTGAGAGTTACTAAAATTTTCATTAGTTAAATTGCATTAATTTTTTTGCTAAGTCACTTAACTTACATGTTACATTAATTATCATTAACTTCTTAATGCAATATACCTATAAATGTGAGTCACCCCCAAATTATGATATGTATTCAACTCGTGTACACTTAGAGTACATGTTGAGATTTTTTTTGTATATGTGTCAACAAAGGTTCTTGAATTTTGACCTTTTACGGATAACATGTTACTCATCGTCCATCATTTAGGGTCTCGAACTATTAATTTAGTTCTTCCATCTGTCAATTCAATCAAATTGTGTACAACCTAATTAGTATTTAAATAAATAATTGATGTAAAGTCAAGTATAAACTTTTGATCTTAATGAATTGAATTTTCCTATGGCGTTATATCAATTTTTGTTGGTATTATGGTATAAAATTGCATGGAACGTGTATAGTTATACGTTTGTATAGGTCAAACTGTTCCACTAATGACTCTAAGTGGTTAAGTACAGGTTTACATTCTTCACTCCTCAAGTTGATGAGTTAGATATAACTTTATCGTCAATAACCCACGTCATACGCGATGTAACTCATTATTAGTTCTAACCGTAAATATATATACATGTAAAGCTATTTTAGTACCGTAATGGAAAACAATAGTTAATTTTGTACATAATTATCATCTTTCTATTTTTTTTCGTTGTGAATTACATTGTGTTGTTCTTTTTTTCTCCCAGACCCTCAAGTTGCCCATGTATTAATTAAATATCATCATATTAGAAAGCTTACAATAAATTATATATCTTGAAATTTAGACGACCGATACGCGTGCAACGCACGCGTTAATAACTAGTATATATATATGCAGTGTTGGAAATTATTTTACATGATTAATATTTCATGGCTAAGTTAAGTTTTTAGTGGACTTTAAAACCCTAGCTAACCCATAAGACTTATTTCGGCCGAACCATAGGGGTTTATTGGGCCGGTCCAATTTGCAAAACCGGAGAGGATTAAACCAAACCAGGTTTTCTTAATCGATTCGACCTAGTCGGGTCAGGTCGAAACGGGGTAACTAAGTGGACCTAACCGAGCCGGTTTTGAGTGTTGAATCGAACCGAAATCCTATTTTATTGAACCGTTTCTGTTAGATATCTGTCCAATTCGGGTTCGTGTTTACATTTCGGGCCTCGCAAAATACCCCAAAAACCGTAAAAGAACTCTTCCGCGGACACCCCAAGTCAAAAACGGTCCGGAATACGCGCGGTACCCGGACCGGGGGACTTCCGGATTGCTAGACAATCCGGGTAGGTCCGGATTACCGACGTTGTCCGCGCGCTTATCCCGATTATTTTGCCAAGTGCGAGAAGTCAGTGCACTCATAGTCCACCTTGATGACGGTATACGTTTTCCTTCATACCGACATCAAGTCGTTCAAAACTGGGCATGATCCTTAGGTTCCCTATAAATAGGGACCTAGGTCTCCCATTTTAAACAACTCCCTCATTTTGGACATCGGATGCTCTGACTTCTCTCTAAAAGGCTTTCTCTCTCTAGAGATTTTGACTTGAGCGTCGGAGAGGGCCCAACCAGCATTCCCCCCCTCTCCCACGCTGGTTACTGCCCCTTGTGTAGGATCCGAAGTTCGAGAGATTGAGATCGAGAATTTGAAGATTAGTTCGAGGATCGTGTTTCCAGGATCGTGGCATTCAGACAGATACCTGTTCCCGTGCACACATCTAGAGCCCGTTCGTGGAAAAGAAGCCCGAAACTACCCAAGTGGAAGCAGACTTAACATTTGGCGCCGTCTGCGTTATTCGAACAAAAAGGTGTTCCATACCGCAAGCTATGACAGGAAGACGAATGAAGAAGGCGGGTGCAAGCAAGCCGAAGCCGACAAGAAGCCAACCAGGACCTTCTCACATTCCAGACGCAGAGTCTACCGCCTCATCCGTGCCAACCGCAAACGTGCCTTCCGCACAGCACGGTCCCGAAGTTCAGAATAGTGCATCACCACACGAGTTCAAGCAAAGGACGGGGATCAATGAAGAGTTCCCATACGGAATGCCAGCCAACAAACAGAAGCAGGCAACAAGTAAGCAGGATCATTTGCACGTGCATAAAGACATGTTCGTTGCATCCTCCATGCCAACAAGCAGCGTGCCTTCCGCACTGGCCTTAAAGTCCAAAATACAGCATACATTGCATCCTATCCGGAAAACATGGCAAACGTACATATGATCCATGGAGACTTTGATGCTGAAAGCGATAAGTCATACGAGTGTTGGATCACGGCGGGAACTCCGGTTACGGTGACGGATTCCTTAGCTCCTCGCAATCCTGCAGAAGGGGAATAGAGGGCGGTGGCCCAGAATCCCTCTCCGATGCTTAACGTAAGTACGGTGGTCAACAGATCAAGCAAGCAGTATTTGTGTGTATGTCAAAAAACGTAACCTTAACTGGAATAACTTCCCTCCTTTTATAGAGGAAAGGCTATCCCAGTTACCTGATTAGGCGGTTGGATTGTGATCCACTATCCCACATATCTCGCCGTATATCTTGCCACGTATCTTGTACAGTTATACGTATCCCACATATCTCGCCCATTATACCACTACTGTAATCATGGCGAGATTTCCGGGATTGTGCTCTTACTGGCGAGTCTAGATCATTATCGGAGGCTCCCAGGTTGCATCGTTGAGGATTCGGTGTCGGGGAGTGGCATCAACTCCCATATCGGGACCGACTACGTCCAGGTCCGATATCTTCGGGGCTCTCCCCTGTCGGAGCCATACTTACTCGGGGCTATTCAATGTCGGGACCTCCTTCTGTCGGAGCCCTTAGCCTTCCAGCAGCCCAGCTCCTAGCCCAACGGGCCTAGTCGCCGTTTGCCAATCGTTTAGGGGCCTAACGGCCTTCGCCGGGGCCCATCATTTGCCCCCAAGACGTGAGGGACTTATAGTGCGTCGCGTCTTTCAATATCAGACCCTTCCACATCCCAGTCGTGGGTCTTCGTTTGAAACGTTGGAGGCCATTGCCCTACTTTTGTCGGAGGCCTTTGCCTTGGATCTCTTCGAGATCCTTTGGGATCCTGCTTGGATTCGAGGGGATTTCTTGATCAGACCAGCATTTAATGCTGATAGGAGGTGAAGGGGCGTTTCGGGTTCCGCACGCCTGCTTTCTGAAAAAGCACTTTTCAACCGCCCCGGTACGTCATTACTCTTGTCTTATCTATCCCATGCGTCCTGACGGTTCAGATTAAAACCGTTTCGCCTTCTTTGAATTAACGCGTTTCCCTTTGGACGATTCTGATTGAGTGGTTTTGAATTCTACGGCTCAGATTGCCCACCCCTTCAGTTCTCCTTTCCTTCTCTTATAAAACCCTAGCCCCAGACACTGTTTTACCTTTCTTTTACCTCCTCTTCTCTGCGATCCCAAGAGCTTTGATTCTCCAGATTTCGAGTTTTTACCGGCGCTTCAAGCACTTCAAATTTTTCCGATCAAGCCTTCAGTCACTATGTCTGGTAAGATTCTTCTCTTTATTATTCTTTTCCTTTTCATCTTTGATCTTCTTAGGTTTCAATTTTTCCCTCCTTCCTTCCCTCGACGATTTTCAGCCGAGGGATCTGCCACTGTTGGGCCACCTTTCGTCCTCAAGTATCTCAAGAACTTGCTTGCGCCTATTAACTACGATAGGGCTTGTATAGAGTGTGGTATCTTCGAATCCTCCTTCGGGGCCCGCTATCCCTACGAGCAATCCCAGTTCAGTCCTCGTGACGCTCAGATTACGCTCCCCAAAGGAGATGAGGTGTTCATCTCCCCAGGGCAAATTCGTGCGGGAATCCGACTCCCTTTCTGTCCGAGTTGGGTGGAGCTGTGCAACCATTACAGGACTTACCCCACGACCTTCTCCCCACACGCAATCCGTACATGGATTGCCTTCCAAGTGTGGTGTGATATCAACAAAGAAGATTGGAGCTACACTCTGGAGCTTTGGCGGGTCCTCTACAAGATGACCTGTAATAAGGATGGTATCTGCTCCTTCACCCCCCGCCAACCCGAGGGGACCGACGAGCAGTATAAGGAGCTGGGCTGGGAAAGGAAGGTGTCCTGGAGGATTTGCAAGGAACGGGCCATCATCCATGATAAGGGGCATGACAATGCCAATTGGAAAGAACAATATTTCTTCATCAAGCCTGGTCCCATCGAGTGGCCGAAGACCGTCGTGGAGGCTGATCCTCCTGTGCCTTTCCGTTCGTGGTCGGAGCAGACCAAGAGGGCCTTGATGCTTATCCAGGCCCGTCGCTGGGAGGAGGGGTATCAGCCCTTCGAGGCCACTTCTGTCACCGACCAACAGCGGATCAAAATTTCCATTATGCTGATTGATCCCAAGGCCGGGGGAAAAATTCATGATGGCGTTTCCAATGTAATTCTCTGGGTAATCTTCTAATTATTTCTTGTTTCCACTGCTTACAGCCCCTCGATCATCGCTGACCGCCCGTCTGTTTCAGGAGGATACCGATGCCTCCCATTCGCTGAAGCGCAAGAAGAAGTCCTCCCATCGAAAGACTTCTGCCACGTCGGGGCCGTCTCGGAAGAAGGCAAAGACCTCCGAGGCCCCAGGGTCTGCCCCCACCTCCGAGGGGCGGACTAATACGGATGTGGTCAGGGCCGCCTTCAACGTCCGCTCCGAAAAGGAAGGTAAGGAAGTTTTTCGTGCTATAAAGAGATATAGAGAGTTGGTACCTCAAGACCTTCAAGCTTACGATATGGAGGGGCGGATTAGGGATGTCAGGAATATCCTCCGAGGGGAAACTCCACATGTTCTCGAAGCGGGTTATTACGACTTTTTTGGCCAAGAGAGATATATGGAGCGTTGTTTAATTTGGCACACCGATATCAATTTACTTCCTCACCTTATTCGCCCCGCTGCAGGTCCCGCGGACGTCGCCCCTGCTGTACCTGCCTCAGACCCCGCGCCTGCAGCGGAGCCGGTGGTGGAAGATGCCCCAACGGAAGCCCGTGGCGAATTTGGTCGGGTGACCAGCTTGGAGGACTCCCCCTCCGAGGATCAAGCTGAGGAAGAAGGCCTAATCCTCCGAGGAAAGTCGAGGTCGACTCCTGCTAAGTCGCCTAGTAGGAAGACGTCTCCACTCCCCATCACGCCACCATCGTCCCCTGCACCGCCATCGTCACCAGTTAGGGGCGCGACCCCCGAAGCCCGAATAAGTGAAGATGGGGGGGCTCGCCTGGTAGTTCCTCCATTCCCCTTGGATGGAGACTACTACCAGGCCTTCTCTTCGGACCAGAGCGCCGAGCCTTGGAGACCGGTGGAGTCCCTTCGGGGAATTCCTCTACATCGGGGGTGTCAGGAGAAGAACCTGGCAGTGCACTTGGTGTCGGGCTCGATCCCGCCCTCACTGAGGCGCCCACTCTCTCTGGACGAGGAGGACATCGAGGCGGACATCCGGCAAATGGCCGTCCGTCGGATAGAGGTAGGTACACTTTGTTTTCATTCATCTTGAAGTATTCCGACTTTTAAATACTAAGCTATATTTTGCCCTCAGGAAATGGCGGACCAGGATCGTTGCTTCGGCTACATCCTGTCTCTGCAGAAGGCCTTGGAGCAAGAACGGGCCAACTCCAACCTCGAGAGCTTGACCAAGCTCCAGGAGGACCTAGCTGCCTCCGAGGCGTCAAGGCTCCGAGCGGAGGAGGGTAAAAGGCGGGCCGAAGAAGGTTGGCAGCGGGCCGAGGAAGTTCGGCAGCAGGCTGAGGAGGGTAGGCAGCAGGCTGAGGAGGGTAGGCAGCAGGCCGAGGAGGGTAGGGCCAAGCTTGCTCAAGAGGCCCAATCCCAGCAAAGGCAAATTCTAAGCCTTGAGAGCTCGCTTAGGCGGGAGCAGCAAGCGGCCTTGGCGGATCGGAGCCAGGCTGCCTTCGATAAGGCAGCGTTGAAAGAAACTGCTGAGCGGCTGAAGCTTGAGAAGCAGAGGGCCATCGCGGAGCTAGAGGAGGCAAAGGCGGATCATTCCGCCCAAATAACAAACGCGAAGGTCCAGGGCCGTGAAGAATATCGGAGCTCGGAGGACTTCAAAGCAGATGCGGCGAGACATTGTCAGGAAGATTTGCAGAATGCCATCCTTGATATTGTCGAAGAGCTTAATGAAACCTACGGGGACTCCATCGACTTGAGGAAGTCCAAGACTCTCGGCCGAGCCGCAGAGACGTACCTTAGCCTCCCGTCGGAGAGCTCCTCCGAAGACGCCAACGAGCCTCCTACCGAACCCTCCGAGCCTGCCCCTCCAAAGCCCTCTGAAGATTCAGCGCCCGAGGACCGAGTTTAATTTGTTAAATCTTAAGTCTTCGTACTCCTTCCTCATTATCTCCCTTGTATCGAACCTCTTTGGCCTTCGAGCCTTTTATTAATGTCTTTTTCGATTATGTTCTTCATAGCGCTTTTTATCGGGCCCTAAGAACCTTAAGGCTTTCGGACGTCCGACGACGCTTTTTAATCGAACCTTAAAAACTTAAGGATTTTCGGACGTCCAATGACGCTTTTTAATCGGACCTTAAGACTTAAGGATTTTCAGACGTCCAACGACGCTTTTTAATCGAACCTTAAAAACTTAAGGATTTTCGGACGTCCAATGACGCTTTTTAATCGAACCTTAAAAACTTAAGGATTTTCGGACGTCCAATGACGCTTTTTAATCGGACCTTAAAACTTAAGGATTTTCGGACGTCCAACGACGCTTTTTAATCGAACCTTAAAAACTTAAGGATTTTCGGACGTCCAATGACGCTTTTTAATCGGACCTTAAAACTTAAGGATTTTCGGACGTCCAATGACGCTTTTTAATCGGACCTTAAAACTTAAGGATTTTCGGACGTCCAACGACGCTTTTTAATCGAACCTTAAAAACTTAAGGATTTTCGGACGTCCAATGACGCTTTTTAACGTATTGAGAACAACTCAGGAATACTTTGATCAGAAGTAACCTCTTTATTGATTGATGTCTTTAACATAGCATGCACCACTCAGGGCGACTTAATTACATCTTCGCGCCTCTACGGGCGACTTATTTGTCAAACATGGCATTTCTTCAGATGTTCACCACTAAAGGTGTTTCTTAAAACTTTGCCGTCGGGATCTTCTAACTTGTAAGCGTTCGGGGCCGGCATGCCTACGATCTTGTAAGGCCCTTCCCATTTCGGGGACATCTTATTGATCCGATCTTGTAGGGCGAACTCATTCCGACGTAGGACCAGTTCTCCCGCGTAGAACTGTCGTGACTTGACCTTCCGATTGTAGTACCTGGCCGTCGCCAAACGCATCCGAGCTTGCGTTATGTCGGCCTCTAGCCGTTTCTCCTCTAGCAAGGATAACTCCAGGCGCCTTGTTTCGTCGTTCGTCAAAGGTCCTATCTTGGCTCTTTCTGGACTCGTCGAGGGTTCATAGCTTCTGGTTCGATGGGACGCCACAGCGATTTCCACGGGAGCGACCGCCTCCGTTCCATAAACAAGTGCAAACGGGGTTTCACCTGTTGACCGCTTGGGTGTCGTTCGGACCGCCCATAACACGTTCTCCAGTTCGTCCAACCATTTTCCGTCCAAAGCGTAGACTCTCTTCTTCAAACCCTCCATCACGATTTTGTTGGCAGCCTCCACCTGCCCATTGGTCTGAGCGTGATGGACGGATGCTGTCCGATGCTCGATACCAAACTCGTCCAGGAACTTCTCCAACTGGGCCCCATTAAACGGAGGACCATTGTCACTGATGATCACCTTCGGCACCCCATATCTCGACAAAATTCGGGTCTGAAGGAATTTAATGATATGTCCCGCTGTTGTTTTGGCTAATGGCTTGGCCTCGATCCACTTCGAGAAGTAGTCAATCGCGACCAGCAGATGTGTGCACTGGCTCTTTGCTTTCGGAAGGGGTCCCACCAGGTCGATGCCCCACTGTGCGAAGGGCCAAGCACTCCCAATGGGCATCAAATCAGCGGCGGGGGCTGTGATATTCGAAGCATATCTCTGACACGCGTCACAGGATCGAACAAGCGCCGTTGCCTCCTTATTCATCGTAGGCCAATAATATCCCAAGTTCAACGCCTTCCTCAGGATAGATCGAGCGCCCTCGTGACAGGCTGCGACTCCTTCATGCAATTCTCTCAGAATCCGAGTCGTATCGGGTTCGGCAACGCATTTCAAGAAGGGCGTCGAAAGCAGACCCTTTTTGTACAACTGGTTGTCCACCATCGCGTAATTAATTGACATTCGTCGCAGTCGCTCCGCTGCCACTTTATCTTCAGGAAGTGCCCCCGTAGTTAAGTACACAATCATCGGGGTCATCCAAGTGGATTCCTCCTCTGACCCTGTCCCGATAGCACACACCTCCGACGGATCGGTGGTCGATAGAATCACCTTCTCCAAGAAGTGTACCTTCCGACTCTCTTCCAAAGGTGCCCCCAAGGCATATTTGCTCAAGGCATCAGCCTCCACATTCTCTTCCCTCGGAATCGCCTCGATATCAAAGCTTTTGAAGCTCTCCTTCAAGGTCCTAGCCTCCTGAAGATACTTCTTCATGACCGGATTCTTTGCTCCATACTGCCCCCGAACCTGATTTACAATCAGGCTAGCATCACACTTCACCTTCAAATGTTCAATTCCGGTGCCCTTTGCGATTTTCAGCCCCGTTATGAGATCCTCATATTCCGCCTCGTTGTTGGTGGCTCTAAATGTTAGGGCCAATGCATATCGAAGTGGCTCCGCCCCGCCTGGCGGAATCAATACGAACCCCGCACCCGATCCGTCCGAGCTTGAGGAGCCATCCGTGTACAACTCCCAGGTGTTCTCCTTATTTGGCTGTTCCGATTGCCCTGCCGTCGGGGCCTCTTCAGTATTCCCGGTTGCCCCCTCTACTGTTTCCGTTGCTTCAGGATCGGGAATAGTAGATTCAACTATAAAGTCGGCCAATGCCTGCCCTTTGATAGCTGTTCTCGGAGCGAAATGAATTCGAAACTCGCTAAGTTCCACGGCCCACTTGACTAGTCTCCCCGACGCATCGGGCCGGTTCAAGAAGTGTTTCAATGGCTGATCAGTCAACACCGTAATTTCATGCGCATGGAAGTAGGGCCGTAACTTTCGAGCAGTAATAATCAACGCAAAGAGGTACTTCTCAATCGGAGGGTAATTCATTTCACTCTTGGCAAACGCCTTGCTTACATAATAGACAGGAATCTGATTGCCCTCGACAGCTTTAACTAGAACAGAGCTTATTGCAAACGAAGAAATAGCCAAATAAAGATAGAGCGGCTCGCCTGGAGTTGGCTTCGCAAGTGGCGGGAGGTCGCGGAGATGTTGTTTGAGCGCTTGGAACGCCTCCTCACATTCAGCAGTCCACTCGAACTGTCGGTTGGCTCTTAACACACTGAAAAATGGCATCGACCGGTCGCTGGCCTTGGATAAGAAGCGATTCATCGAAGCCAGCCGACCGTTCAGCACCTGCACCTCCCTATGATTGGTCGGGGACTGCATCTCCTCTATCGCCCTTAGTTTTTCGGGATTCACCTCGATCCCCCTCTGGCTCACCATGAAGCCTAAGAACTTCCCGGAATGGACTCCGAAAGCACATTTGGCTGGATTCAGGCGGACCTGGTGGAGCTTCATCCTCTCGAAGGCCATTGCCAAGTTGCCAACGTGGTCTGATGCTCGTCGGGACTTCACCAGCATGTCATCTACATAGGCTTCCATGGTACTCCCAATCATGTCCCCGAACAGCTTGTTCACCATTCTCTGGTATGTCGCCCCCGCATTCACCAGGCCGAAAGGCATGACGTCGTACTGGAAGACTTCACTGTCAGCGTAAAAGGCGGTATGTGGGGCATCCTTTTTCGCCATCTTTATCTGGTTATAACCAGAATAAGCATCCATAAAGCTTAGCAGCTCATGCCCCGATGTAGCATCCACCAGTTGGTCGATCCGAGGGAGTGGATAACAGTCCTTCGGGCAAGCCTTGTTTAAGTCGCGGAAGTCGACACACATCCGCCACTTCCCGTTGCTCTTCCTCACCAGCACTGGGTTGGCTACCCAAGTCTGGAATCGGATCTCCCTAATGAACCCAGCGTCGAGCAATCTGCCAACCTCCTGCTGGATTGCAATCCTCTTGTCTGTTCCCATCGGACGTCTCTTCTGTGCGATCGGCTTGATCGTGGGGTCGATATTCAATTCATGCTCGATCACGTCCCGACTGATTCCTGGCATATCGCTCGGAGACCAGGCAAATAACTCCTTGAATTCCTTCAATAGGGCGATCAACTCCTGAGCTTTTTCCTCGGATAGGGCGGATCCGATCTTTACCCTCCTCTCGGGTCCATCTATCTCGACTTCTTTTAGGTCCTCCATGGGGGCGGGACGCCCAAACTCCTCTCGAGGATCAGTGTCTGTTTGGAGAACCGACATAGCCTCCTTCCTTGATCTTCTCGTGGCGTTGACATAGCATCGTCTCGACGCCACCTGGTCGCCTTTCACTTCGCCGACCCCATTCTCAGTCGGGAACTTCAGTTTCTGATGGACAGTTGAGGCTACTGCCATCAGCGGGTTGATAGTGGTTCTTCCAATGATCGCATTGTACGTCCCTGTGGATTCGACCACCACGAACTCCACATCTCTCTTCTCCATCTTCCAGCCACTGCCGAACCACACGGGCAGCGTAATGACCCCCAATGGATAAGAGGTTGTGCCGCAAAATCCTACCATCGGGAAGCTAACCTCTCGTAAGTCTTTCTTCTTTTTCCCCATCTGCTCCAGGGCGTCGGAGAAGAGGATGTCGGAGGAGCTTCCTCCATCGATGAGGATCCTCTTCATTTCGAATCCCCCTACGTCCAATGTCACTACTAGAGCATCCTCGTGGGGGGGGTCTCTACTCCCTCCAGATCCTTCGCCGAGAAGGTGATCTCCATCTCTTCCTTCGGGGTCCACGACCGAGATCTTTTTCCCAAAACCACTGCGACTGGCACTTGGTTGGCATAACGCTCCCGAGAAGACGATGTGTCTCCCCCCGCAGCGAACCCTCCATGGATCACATTAATAATCCTCTTCTGTCGGGACCCTGATGGGCCCTCCGAAGGCTCTGCGTCGGACCTCCTCTTCCTTGGGGACCTCGATCGAGATTTGGATCTTGACCGAGATCGGGAACGGGGCTTGCAGCGCGAGTCTCCCACGAACTCCTTCAGCTTACCCCTCTGGATAAGCTTCTCTATTTCCTTCTTCAGCTCCCGACACTGGTCAGTGTCGTGACCAGAGGCCCGATGGAATCGGCAGTAACGGTCGGTGCGGGAGCCCAACTTTTCTCCTTCCTTCTTCTTGGGGAAACGAGCGAGGCCTTGTTTCTCCATTACCGCCAAGACCTCTTTCAAAGGCCTGTTGAGGGGGGTAAACTCCTCCCTCTGACTGTCCCTCTTGGTCGGACGCCTATCCTCCCTCCGATCGGAGCGTCCACGACTCCGACTACCCTCGGAGCTATCCTTCCTGTGTCGGTTGTCCAATGGTTTGAACAACTGCTTTCCTTCGCGCCCCTTGGGAGGAGCCAATTCTCCGGCAGCGATCTTCGACTCTTGGACGTCGATTTGCTGTTTTACCCTCGCCTGGAGTGCCTCCATGTTCCAGACTTTTTTGGCCGCGACGCTGTGAAGTAAGTCGGAGCCGTAGGGGGGATTGAGGTTTTTCAGGAAGGTACGGATGGCCTCGCCCTCCGATATCTCCTCATCCAACTCGGTCATACCAGCCGTGTAACGCTGGTAGTATTGGGCCAGCGATTCATCGGGCCTCTGGACCACCTCATGCAGGGTCCGAACACTCTTCAGCAGCCGTCGACGCCCTTGGTACTGGGCGATGAATCGCTGATGCATATCCTTCCAACAGGTTATACATCCAGTGGGCAGACTGTAGAACCATGTCATCGCCTTCTCTCCCAAGGTACTCGGGAACAACGCACAGATAACATCCTCATCCGGGGTCCTGCCCATGCACGCTGTCAGGTGCTTCTGCACGTGGCGAACCGGGTCCGCGACCCCGTCGTACTCGTCTATTTTCGGGATACCCAAGCCTGGAGGGGCCAGGGTATGGATCAATCTGGGAACGAAAGGATGGGTCTCCTGACTCCCCAATTCCGACATCATGGGCTTCTGATCTCCCATGCAAATACCCACAATCTTCACCACCTGATCAGCAGTGAGGTGACCATTCAGGGGAATAGTCCTTTGTTGCACTGGCCCTGGTCCATCGACCACGAAATTCTCCGCCGGTGCTGGATTAGGGGGAATGGGCTGTTCCCTCAACGGAGGGGGTGGTGGTAGGTTGTCGTCTACCTGCCTTCTGGGCGCATCTCGCCGCGGAGGGAGCGGCGGTAGATCGGTCTGCCTTCTAGCAGCTTCTCTTCGGTCTAGGAGGGCCTCCATGGCCTCCATGAATAGGGGCATGGCCTCTGCCACTACCCTGGCCAGCTCCGGATTCTGGGAAGGTGCCTCGTTCCTGGATCCACCAGGGGGTTGTTTCTTCGCGCGGTGTCGTCTCGGCGAGTGCTGTCACCATCATCTCTCAAATCCTGATGCTGGGTAGCATCCTCAGGGGGATTGCTGGTGGCCGGCACCTGCTTGCCTGAACGCTGCGGTCTGTTGCCAGCCATGGTATAGAATCAGAGGGAAGCAAATTTACTTTTGGCTTTTTGTTGCGCTTCCCACAGACGGCGCCAATGTTGGATCACGGCGGGAACTCCGGTTACGGTGACGGATTCCTTAGCTCCTCGCAATCCTGCAGAAGGGGAATAGAGGGCGGTGGCCCAGAATCCCTCTCCGATGCTTAACGTAAGTACGGTGGTCAACAGATCAAGCAAGCAGTATTTGTGTGTATGTCAAAAAACGTAACCTTAACCTGGAATAACTTCCCTCCTTTTATAGAGGAAAGGCTATCCCAGTTACCTGATTAGGCGGTTGGATTGTGATCCACTATCCCACATATCTCGCCGTATATCTTGCCACGTATCTTGTACAGTTATACGTATCCCACATATCTCGCCCATTATACCACTACTGTAATCATGGCGAGATTTCCGGGATTGTGCTCTTACTGGCGAGTCTAGATCATTATCGGAGGCTCCCAGGTTGCATCGTTGAGGATTCGGTGTCGGGGAGTGGCATCAACTCCCATATCGGGACCGACTACGTCCAGGTCCGATATCTTCGGGGCTCTCCCCTGTCGGAGCCATACTTACTCGGGGCTATTCAATGTCGGGACCTCCTTCCGTCGGAGCCCTTAGCCTTCCAGCAGCCCAGCTCCTAGCCCAACGGGCCTAGTCGCCGTTTGCCAATCGTTTAGGGGCCTAACGGCCTTCGCCGGGGCCCATCAACGAGCAAGAAGTGTACGTTGTAAAGACAATGCACAAATCCCATGATACCAACATGGAGTATGTCGACATAAAGGATACCGCCTTTGAAGATGTCATTGGTTTTTCATCAAAGGACAAAGAGCACATTGCGTACCACGACTCCTTGGCCATAACCACGCAGAAGCTGACAAGAAGTCAATTTGGATCCTCCCACATGCCTGTTGCCACATCCAATGCTTTCTTCATGCCAACAAGAAGTGCATTCTTCGCACAGTACGACCAAGGAGTCCTCCAATACAAAGGTGTCAACCCGCCACCACCTGTCACTCCTACCATGATGACCGCGCTTGAAGATTTGCTTGCATTCCGAAAGATGTTAACGAACCAAGGATATGCCCCGCCACCACCACCTATGCCTCCAATCAACGGACAAGTCGAGGAGACAAGAACAAAGTCCCTAGTCACAAGTCATCAAGAAGCACCGCACCAAAGAACAGGGGGGCAATACACGGAAGGTACCTTCCAGTACCAACAACCAAGGCAAGGAGCTGCACGCTCATACAACCCGTATGTGATAGCACAACACCAAGAAGGGGCATGGAAACAACCTCCAACCTCCTGCTAAAAAATACACAAAGAAGGTTCTTCCACGAGGACAAGCCAAGACGATGTTGACATCCGTCCCAAGGAGGGACGGAAAAAGCCTGTTAATGACGATGATGTCCCAATCACAGGACTTACAACAAGAACCTTGAAGGCAATAATTGTGGAAAAGATAGACGCTTCCTGGGAAAAGAGACAACCGCAACAAAAGAGGCCATTCCAGTCAGACGTCCAAAGGCTCAAAAAGACCAATCTCGCCAAATGTGTTCCATTGAACACACCGCTGTCCGTCATCTTGAAAGAGATAAAGAAGACCAAGCTGTGGAAAAAGCCCTCTAATTTCTGCAAGGGCCCATTGGGAAAAGATGAAAGCAAATGGTGTGAAAATCATGAAGCGTAAGGCCACGAGACGGAAAGCTGTGTTGGATTAAGGTTTCATGTAAACAGCTTAATATTAAAAGGAGAAATGAAGAAGTATGTCGACCAAGGCAATAAGCATCAAAAGAAGTCTCATGTGGAGTCTTCAGGAAAAGGCAAAGGAAAAGAAAAGGCGAATGATAATCCACCTCTCGCCAAGCGCCGGAAAAACAACGTCACTCATGGAACCAATTATGACGACTTGTACAATCCTTGGAGCACGAAGGTGGAGGAAACAAATTTCAAACTCCCGGAAAACAAACTTCACCGTCCACTTGAGCCAATGACTGCCTTCCTTGGCAAGAACGTTGAAGAACGATGCAAGCACAATAAAACTGGGGGGCATAACACCAACATTTGTTCATCCACAAAGGTGGAGATTGAAGATCTCAACACGCTAGATGCACTGAGGAACTATGTGGCACGTGGCAGAATCAACTTGCCGACAAATCACCTATGAAGACGTCAAACACATCATCAATCCCTCTATCTTCATTTTTGCATATCTACTTTAAGTCTTCTTAGATTAAGTACAACTTATGTTTATTAGCCTTAGTACTTTTCAAAAGGAGAGATCACTAGACGCCTTCCTGTAATCCGTTGTACGAACTCCAAATATCTAATGAAGGTTAAATCTACTTTCGTAGGTACATTACTATATCATGCATACTACCTTGGAATAACGCCAAGTAACAACTACACACATATTAATTGCGTCAACAACACAAGCTATCGCACCAGGAACAACAAACGGCTTAGGCCATACAACATCCCCCGTGCAACGGAGCCTCAAGCATTCTATACGAACAAGACTAAAAATCGCGCTGCAATAATAAACAAGACGGGGGCATCACCAAAGTGACAACGTCATCAACATTGTGGAAGATAGGAATTCAGGATACGCTCCTATATTATATGCACGCCTGTGCCAAACCCATCACGAGAAAAGAGTTAGAGAATTATTTCCAACATCCAGCAAGTTTACCCTTGTCAAGAACACAAGAAGGATCGTACCACTCAAAACGTACGCCGACAGCGAAACCTAATCTTCGGCCAAAACAAAGTAGAAGATGAGGATTCCACCAGTATAACATCTCCCAACCATCTGCACAATCGTCACACAGACACAACCTCGAAAAGAGTCACAAGTGTATGAAGAAACACATCAAATAAACCCAGGCCCCTTAGTGTGAACACATGAAGCATACATCGCAAAACCAGCAAATTAAATTCAACGTCGCGCAATGCACAATAGGAGAGGGAGAGCAACAACTCCAAATCGGCCTTCCATTCGTGATCGTAGAAAAGCCTGCCGCATATAAAGGAATCCTAGGGTATACAACCATGAACAAGTGGGGTATGATAGCATCAACATCACACCAAAAGATCAAGTTTCTAACAAAGGCAGGAGTTAGTGAAGTAAAGGGAGATCAGCAGTTGTCAAAAGACTGCTACAAGGTTGCACTCCAACATGGTGACAAGACAAACAATTGTGGAATTCCCATCATTGATGAAGACCCAAGGATCGATCATGCACGTCCAGCTCCTGATGAAGCATTGCAAGAAATCATGATAGATGAGCCAGAAAGGATGGTCCGACTCTTGTTGAAACAACGGTATGACTGCCAAGCGACTTGGGGGGCACCAAGCTGACAAATGCTCGGCATTCCACCGAGGTGACGAAACGAATAATTGCAAGAGCACGCGGTACCATTCTTCTAAAGAAGGAAACACCAAGCAATGATCATATATAGGCATGTACATCATGCTAAGGAGGCATCAACGCGAATCAACTAGAGGGCGCATACAATAATGCATAGTCGTTGTTCATACATACATATTCACAATCACATATAGCGGATGATACTTGGAAAAGCTCCGCTCCCGACATATGCGCACCTGTCACGATCCGCACCTATCGCGTCCGCACTTAGGGAAGTTTCCTGCACAAACAAGGAGTCCTCGTATCAAACTCCTTTACTGTATCTATTATATGCATAACTAAAAAGAAATTTTCATAACTCCATATTTTTGCAAACTTAAAAACATTGCAACTATCTGACAAAGTGCAACTCTGTTCGTAGGTACATAATACACTATGATTACTACATTGGAATTCGGCCAAGTAGTAACCTATGCACATAATATCTACTTCAACAATACAAGCTAAGCATTATGTTCAAGGAGGGATTTATGGCATACAACGCCAACATACCTATTATCTACACCAACAGGGAGCTTATTTCTCCATCCATAACGGCGTTTGTCTCAAGAAGGCGCTCACTCAGGAATAATGTCAACAACATACAATGCCATGGAAGAAAACCAAAACCTATTCTAAAAGTGACATGGTGCAATATCCTCCTTGTATGGATAAAACCCATGTTCACATCTATCAAAAGTAACGTGTTGCGACATCCTCTTCAAAAGGGCAAACCCCATGTTTACTTCTAAAAAATGGCATGTTGTGAAATCCTCTGGGCAAATCCTCATGTTCATAGCCATTCCCTGAATAAAAACAGGATGCGGCAAATACATTATGGGACTGATCACCCCACCGTGGCGGAAATCCTCTTAATAGAAGACAACCCCACACACTAAAAGTATGCATACTCTCTTAAGGGTACATACACCATGAAGACTTAGGCCTGAAAAAGGATAGCTTCGTGTTATACGCTTTTTAAAGCAAACCTTGTACAAAACTCATCAAACTTACAAGTCGAGTCTTGTATAACGTTATCTTGCTCTTTAGCATTTAATGCAAAAACAACAAAATAAGCAAGAAGTATCTTGCAACTACGTCGCCTTAGAGTAGAACTAAGAGACGGTATAAACTTAAGTCTTGCTTTGCCAAGACGACACTGCTACATGTCAAAGGCCAAGTGCCAAGTACATTACTACCTGCAATACTACAAGTACCAAGTGTAAATAACACCCTGCAATGCGCAAGTCGCAACATTGTATGTTCTATCCATCACAACAAGGAGTTCAATCCTATCATGCAAGTCCAATACATACGGACAATGAAGATAACGCAAGGTATGAAATATTACTAACAAGTTATCACATGTTTATTATTATTGTAAACACTCGATTTTGACCCGGACGTAACGACGTATGATACATCAAATTCCGGACGCGTCAAGCCACAAAGTCCCCAAAAATGCTCAAGGGCACATTAGAGAAATTATTATAAAATATATTTTAAATTATTTCGAATATATTTAATATTTTCGGAATTTTTAAAAATATATATATAATATTTAGTTTTTTATTTTTAGAAAATTATCCGTAAGATATTTATCTCCAGATATTATTTTTTATTAAAAAAAAAATAATTATCTGTAAAGATAAATATCCCTAGGAATATTCTCTAGAATAATTATCTGTTAGCATTTTTTATTTGAATTTTATCTGTAATCTAGACTAGGTTTTTAGTATAAATAGGGGTCTAGGTTTACATTGTAAACAGAGAGAAAAAGACCAAAAAGAAGCAATATTACACTATTTTCGGGTTATGTGCGATTTTTGTCTTCTAATGAATTAAATTTTTTTTTTCTTCTCTCTTCCTCCCTTTGCAGCTCTGGTCGCCGGTGACCGGCCGTCCGTCTCTCTCTCTCTCTCTCCCCTTTCTCTCACGCCCAGCTCCGTCGGCCGAAGCTCCTGCCGCCCCTGAACGCTCCTGACCACCGCGCCACCTCCGAGGCCACCACGCCGGCCCTTCGCTCTCTCTCTCCTCTCTCTCTCTCTCTCTCCTCCCTCCGCCGGCTGTCCGTCTCTCTCTCTCTCCCCTTTCTCTCTCGCCCAGCTCCGCCGGCTATCCTCTCCCGGTCGAAGCTCCTGCCGCCCCTGAACCCTCCTGACCACCGCGCCACCTCCGAGGCCACCATGCCGGCCCTTCTCTCTCTCTCTCTCCCCTCTCTCTCTCTCTCTCTCTCTCTCTCTCTCTCTCTCTCTCTCTCTCTCTCTCTCTCTCTCTCTCTCTCTCTCTCTCTCTCTCTCTCTCTCTCTCTCTCTCTCTCTCTCTCTCTCTCCGCCGTCTTGCACAGGGAAGAGTCCAGCAGCAGCCGAAGAAGATGAAGTTCAACCCTAGAGTCATCAGCCCCCGTCCCGTCCCGTCCTCTGCGCCGCCGTCCCGTTCCATCCCGCCGCCGTACCGTTCCATTCCAGACCACCAGATCTGCCCGTCCCGTCCTCTGCGCCGCCGTCCCGTTCCATCCCGCCGCCGTACCGTCCTCTGCGCCACCGTCCCGTTCCATCCCGCCGCCGTACCGTCCCGTCACGTTCCATCCCGCCGCCGTACCGTCCCGTCCCGTCTTCTGCGACGCTATGGTAAGCCGTAATTTTTTATTTATTTATTTAATAATTTATTATTAATATTTGGTTATTAGGTTTTATGTTTTAAATTATTATTATTATATTATAATTAATTAAAAATTAAATGTAATTAGTTAGATTTAATTAATAGTTTAAATGTAATTGGTAAAATTGAATTAGTAATTTAATTGTAATTGACTAATTTTAAATAGCATGTTAGAATTTTTTTTTTAGTATTTTAGATTTCATTTTTACTAGGAGTTATATGTTATAATTAATTTTTTAGATTTAGGATTATATCTGATTAATATTTTTATGATGAAATTTGATTAATTTTGACATTTTTGGATTAATTGGGCGTAATGTATGTAAATGATAAAATTGGCAAATTAAGTAAATTAAGTACCGAAAGGGCGTAATTAAAAATTATATTTTTAATTCGTAATAGAACCCCCGAACTCAAACTTCTGATCGTAGGCCGATTCTATACCTAGGTGTTTAATCCATTATTCTCTTAGGTAATTTAGGATTCTAGTTAGCCTTACAATTAACTAGTGGCGACTCTTTTCAAAATTACACGTTTTCAAAATGTAATTCGCCGTAGGTCAGATTTTAGGTCCGGCAATTTGGCGACTCTGCTGGGGATAATCGAGGGTTCGGGCTCTTTGTATATGCTTATTTGCCATGTTTTATTCTTTATTCATATTTGACTTTGTTATTCTAACTTGATTGTTTTTGTGTAATTTCAGGTGTGGAGTTAATTTTTTATGACTGATTATTTTTCTTTGTTGGATTATGCATTATTTGTATTTGCACACACCACTTTAGTGTAATGTCCAAAACGCCTAAAACCCAGGGCGACTAGGATCCCCGGAGGTTTAGTACGGTACGACCGGAGCGGCTGGGCCGCCGGTACGACTCGGAAAAACTCTACTCGCTTGCGAAGGTCTTATGATCCCTATAATGGGGTGAGGAAACCACATTGTCGGGAACCTATCAGTGGAACCTACCTTGTAGAACAAAGCCACACATTTTTTTTTACCCCCTTAACGTGATCTGTTTTTGTTGTAAATGTTATCATGCGACTGTTTGTATAGATTTTATTTCTCATGCATTCATCTCATCGCATATTAAAAAAAAAAACTTTTTTCAGCTGAATAGTTCTTCATTTAGTCGTAGAATTTTTATTTTCGAACATGCATCTCGTACGCATTGTTTTTTTTTTTTTTTTAAAAAAAAAAAAATCTAACCTGAATTTATAAATTCAACATTGCGTTTCATACAAAACCTCTTCAGGTAAGTTGTAATTTTTTAGTGCATCATACATGCGTTGTTAAAGAAACACTTTTGGAAATTTTAAATCCCCTTAGCTATAAGAGCTTCTAATTTTAAAATGCATTTTGTATACGTTATTTTCAGAAAAAAAAAACAAAAAATCATTTTTAGCTAAGTAGTAAATCCCTTAGTTGTAGATTTTTATTTCTAAACATGTGTTTCAGATGCATTGTTTTAACAAAAAAAAAAAAAAACAAAAAATTTTAAGAAAATTTGTAATTCCGCTTTAACTGTTAGAGTTTCTAATTTCGAACGTGCATTCCATATGTATCATTTAAAAACAAAACTTTTTAACTGAATTGTTTTAATTTTAATAATGCATCCAATATGCATTAATTTAAAAAAAAAAAACTTTTTAAATAAACCATAAGCTCTCTTAGTTTTAGGGCTCTTTGTTTAAAAAACATTTTATCTGAATTTTTAATCAAAAAACATGCATATCATATGCATTATTTTCGAAAAAAATTTCAGGTAAATTGTAATTTTTCTCAGTTGTAGAACTTTTATTTTTAAGTTTGCATCTTGTGTTTATTTTTGTGCATCTCATATGCATCCTTTAAAAAAAAAAAAAAAAACTTTTCGCCTGATTCTTAATTTTGAGCATCCAAGATGCATTGTTTTTTTCCTCATTAAAAAGACAAAAAAATATTTTCAGATAACTTGTATATTATCTTGACTGTAGAACTTTCATCTCAGGTATGCGTCTCATGTGCATCGCATGTGCATTGTTTTAGGAAAAATAATATGTTGATAGATTGTACACATTCTTAGTTGTAGAACCTTTAGTTTCAAACATGTATTCCATGTGTTGTTTTCAAAACTACTTACCAGAATGTTTTATTTCAAGCATGTGTTTCGTACGCATTATTTTTTGGAATTTTTTTTTTTTCATGTAAGTTGTAAAATTTTGCTAGTGCATTCAATGTGCATCATTAAAAAAAAATAGGAAAATTTGTAATTCCTTTTTAGCCCTTAGAGTTTTTTAAATTCAAACATGAATTGCATATGCATCATTTTCAAAAAAAACCTTTTTACCTGATTCAATATGCATTATTATTATTTTTTTTTTTATAAAAAAACTTTTCAGGTAAATTGTGAGTTTTTTTAGCTTTCAAATTCACGCATGCATCTCGATTGCATTATTTTAAAAAAATCCACCTGAAATTTTCATTTCAAAATATGCATGCATTATTCAGGTAAACTGTTGTAAGTTGTGAATTTCTTAGAATAGAATCTTAACTTTCAGAATGCATTTCATAAGCGTCATTCAGGTAAGATGTCGTAAGTTGTAACTTTCTTAACAGTAGAATTTTAACTTTCGAGCATGCATGAGCATTTAAAAAAAAAAAAAATCAAAGTGTCATTCGTTTTTATCCAAGGTGTATTGCACTTTTTTGGCAAGATCGTCATTTCAACATTCGCATGAGCGAGCATTTAAAAAAATGGTAGTTTTGATTCCTTTTTTGAGAAAATATTTTAACTGTGCAGTTGAGTGCTACTATTCGAGTTTAAACAAAGGACGATAAAACCTTTTTGAAAAAAACTTTGTTTTGAACATTTGTCCTACGTTCGAGCCAGATAATGCACTCAGCAAACTCAGTAAACTTCATGATGGTGCAAAACATATTTGATCATTAATTTTGATTCTTTTTCAAAAAAGTAACCAAAATTATGAAATGAATGACATTAGAGTTTTCAAAAGAAAATCATACACGATTTCTCATATTCTCTACACTGATTTTTTCATTCACCCTTTTCAGGTACCCTTGGTTAAGGTATCATGTACACATAAGTTATGTCGGCTAAATGGGGCAACAAAAAAAGAACATGCAGTCATCCAATTGCACAACGAACAAATTGCACACTCGAGATATCTAACGCTGAGGTACGTTAAATTGTACTTAATTTTTTCCTTGAGATTTGAGTGTCCTTACTCTTTCGCAGGTCGGATGACCACTTCAACCAATGCCGCAACCGTGTGAAACGTGAGCGCTTCAAAGAGTTTCTATGGAAAATTTCACCCACCATGTGTGAAATTCATACGCTTTCCAAGACGAGGTATATAACTGTTATGTGGCCAGGTTTAAACCATTCAGCGGTAACCTTGGGGCATCTCCCTTTGAGATCGGACATGTCACGAGATGAGAAAATTTCAAGAGATCATCGAGAATCCCGTGAAGATTCAATGTGCCGATCAATGTAGCTTGACTCGATCAACCGAATCATTTTCCGAAAAAGTTCTGAAATTTTCAGTCTGCCACTAGGGGCATGTACTTTTCAGCAGGCGTACATACACAAGTTGTGGAGCAAGAGAATCAGGACATGCACCAGGTCCAGTCGCATAGCGAGCACATTGCTTACTGAAAAATCCAACTCCCAGATACCTCGGACGATATTTATGCCTAAGTTACCATTTGCGGACTACTGTGCCAAACTCAACACCATCCATGTGTGTTCATTAATCAGGCCATTCGTCCAGCATGCGACGAATTATGAATCAATCAGATGTAGCCGTGGGGCATTCCTGTTAAGATCAAGCATGGTTGAAGATAGAAGACATCCAGAGATTTTCCTATTAAAAAAGATCGAGATTCCATGAAGATCGAGCATTTGAGAGGAAGAAGAAGAAGAAATTATTGTCGGTGTCGTCCGCCCATTGAAAGGATCCTCCATTCAAGACATCGACATAATCAACTTTTTTGACAAATTTTCCACCTAAGAAGTTCTGAGAAATTAAAAGGTTTAATCTGCTATTAGGGGCATGTAACATAGTTGTTGTTGATTAGTTTCTGTAGATTTTCTTTCCATGTGAAAAAAGAAAAAAGAGAGAAAAAAATAAATTCCCGCTAGGTTGAAAACCTAGGCAAAAGACAGGAGAGGGGCATGATTGAAAACCCGCAAGGGTAATCATGGCAAAATGTGAGATGATAAAAAAAAAAGAGCAAAAAAAAAAACTCAGTTTTCTTAAGGGTCGCAGCCGCCCTTTAATCGGCTACAGAAAAATAAAGAAAGCGTTCGTACAAATCTTGTGAGAGCAATGAAGCAATAAAAGGGTCACAGTTGTTCCTAAATCAACTACAAATAAAAGGGTCACAGTCATCCCTAAAATGACTATATATAAAAAAAAAAAAAAAAAAAAAACAGGGCCACGGCCACCCTTCAAATGGCTACAGATAAAGAGCGCTCCTGCAAACATCAAAAGCGGAGAATAAGTGAAAGGGCCACAGCCACCCTCCAAACGGCTAAAGATAAAAGAGTGACCCCGCGAATCCTGTGAGGGCGGGAAGATAAAAAGGGCCACAGTCGTCCCTAAAACGACTACAAAATAAAGGGCCACAGCCACCCTCCAAACGGCTACAGATAAAAGAGGAACCCCGCAAATCTTGAAAGGGAGGGAAAATAAAAAAAGGGCCACAGTCGTCCCTAAAACGACTACAAAATAAAGGGCCACAACCACCCTTCAAATGGTTACAGATAAAGAGCGCTCCCGCAACATCAAAAGCGTAGAATAAGTGAAAGGGCCACAACCACCCTCCAAATGGCTAAAGATAAAAGAGTGACCCCGCGAATCCTGTGAGGGCGGGAAAATAAAAAGGGCCACAGTCGTCCCAAAAACGACTACAAAATAAAGAGCCACAGCCATCCTCCAAACGGCTAAAGATAAAAGAGTGACCCCGCGAATCCTGAAAAGGCGGGAAAATAAAAAAGGGCCACAGTCGTCCCTAAAACGACTACAAAATAAAGGGCCACAGCCACCCTCTAAATGGCTACAAATACTCTCACATCGAGACAGGAAATAAAGTACGGGTCACAGCCACCTTTTAATCGGCTACCAAAAAAAAAGAGTGCTTCCGTTAGGTTGAAAACCCGAAAGGGCAGCCTAGGCAAAATTAGGAAATGAGGGGCATGATAGCAAATTCAGAAATTGCAATCATGGCAAAAGGAGAGAAAATAAAATCCCGATGGAATAAAAACCCCAAGGGGCAATCCATGCAAAAATCAGGAAAACCGAGGGGCACGGTCTAAAAATTTTGACCGTGGCAAAAGGAGAGAATATGAGAGATTAAAAAAATTTTAAAAAATTAATAAAAAAAAGGATCCCGCTAAGTTGTCGCGTCATGTGCAATTTAGGCAAAAATTAGGGACATGCATTCAAGACGTCAAGCCACTCGAGGCCCTTCTCCGACATATGCCACTAAGAGGCATTTCTCCGACACATGCCACTAGAGGCTCTTCTCCATCGGACGCCACTAGAGGCATTTCTCAGACATATGAGGCTTTACTTTCTGCACCGCCACTAGAGGCTTTTCCTTGTCGCACGCCACTGGAGGCATCGTCGATCGAGGTTTTTTCTTTTATGCACGCCACTGGAGGCTTTACTTTTCCGCACGCCACTGGAGGCTTACTTTTCCGCACGCCACTGGAGGCTTACTTTTCCGCACGCCACTGGAGGCTTTACTTTTCCGCACGCCACTGGAGGCTTTACTTTTCCGCACGCCACTGGAGGCTTTACTTTTCCGCACGTCACTGGAGGCTTTACTTTCCCGCACGCCACTGGAGGCTTTACTTTCCCGCACGCCACTGGAGGCTTTACTTTCCCGCACGCCACTGGAGGCTTTACTTTCCCGCACGCCACTGGAGGCTTTACTTTTCCGCACGCCACTGGAGGCTTTACTTTTCTGAACGCCACTGGAGGCTTTACTTTTAGCACCGCCACTGGAAGCTTTTCCTTGTCGCACGCCACTGGAGGCATCGTCGATTGAGGTCTTTACTTTCTGCACCGCCAACAGAGGAACAGCCAACAGGGGCACCGCCGACCGAGGCTTTGCTTTTCCGCACCGCCACTGGAGGCTTTACTTTCTGCATCGCTAATGGAGGCACCGCCAACAGGCGTCCCGCCGACAGAGGTTTTATCTTTCCGCACCCTAATAAGCATATGAGCCACCTTGAAGACTTTGAAGAATTGGAAGAGAATATACTTTCTGGTCAAAATCAGTGTTTCCTCGTCTTTGGACAAACCCCTTCGAACACGTTCAACGGGAGTTCGTCCAAAGAGGGGCAAACTGTAAAGACTCGATTTTGACCCGGACGTAACGACGTTACACATGATACGCCAAATTCCGGACGCGTCAAGCCACAAAGTCTCCAAAAATGCTCAAGGGCACATTAGGGAAATTATTATAAAATATATTTTAAATTATTTCGAATATATTTAATATTTTCGGAATTTTTAAAAATAAATATATATAATAATTAGTTTTTTATTTTTATAAAATAATCTGTAAGATATTTATCTCTAGATATTATTTTTTATTCAAAAAACATAATTATCTGTAAAGATAAATATCCCTAGGAATATTCTCTAAAATAATTATCTGTTAGCATTTTTTATTTGAATTTTATCTGTAATCTAGACTAGGTTTTTAGTATAAATACGGGTCTAGGTTTACATTGTAAACAGAGAGAAAAAGACCAAAAAGAAGCAATAATACACTATTTTCGGGTTCTGTGCGATTTTTGTCTTCTAGTGAATTAATTTTTTTTTTTCTTCTCTCTTCCTCCTGCTGCAGCTCTGGTCGCCGGCGACCGGCCGGCCAGCCCAGCTCCGCCGGCCGTCCGTCTCTCTCTCTCTCTCCCCTTTCTCTCTCGCCCAGCTCCGCCGGCTATCCTCTCCCGGCCGAAGCTCCTGCCGCCCCTGAACCCTCCTGACCACCGCGCCACCTCCGAGGCCACCACGCCGACCCTTCTCTCTCTCTCTCTCACTCTCTCTCTCCCCTTTCTCTCTCGCCCAGCTCCGCCGGCTATCCTCTCCCGGTCGAAGCTCCTGCCGCCCCTGAACCCTCCTGACCACCGCGCCACCTCCGAGGCCACCACGCCGACCCTTCTCTCTCTCTCTATCCTCTCTCTCTCTCCCCTTTCACTCTCGTCCAGCTCCGCCGACTATCCTCTCCCAGCCGAAGCTCCTGCCGCCCCTGAACCCTCCTGATCCCCGCGCCACCTCCGAGGCCACCACGCCGGCCCTTCTCTCTCTCTCTCACCCCTCTCTCTCTCTCTCTCTCTCTCTCTCTCTCTCTCTCTCTCTCTCTCTCTCTCTCTCTCTCTCTCTCTCTCTCTCTCTCTCTCTCTCTCTCTCTCTCTCTCTCCTCCATCCGCCGTCTTGCACAGGGAAGAGTCCAGCAGCAGCCGAAGAAGATGAAGTTCAACCCTAGAGTCATCAGCCCCCGTCCTGTCCCGTCCTCTGCGCCGCCGTCCCGTTCCATCCCGCCGCCGTACCGTTCTGTCCCAGACCACCAGATCTGCCCGTCCCGTCCCGTCCTCTGCGCCGCCGTCCCGTTCCATCCCGCCGCCGTACCGTCCCGTCCCGTCTTCTGCGACGCTATGGTAAACCGTAATTGTTTTTTTTTGTTTATTTATTTATTTATTTATTTATTTAATAATTTATTATTAATATTTGGTTATTATGTTTTATGTTTTAAATTATTATTATTATATTATAATTAGTTAAAAATTAAATGTAATTAGCTAGATTTAATTATTAGTTTAAATGTAATTGGTAAAATTTAATTAGTAATTTAATTGTAATTGACTAATTTTAAATAGCATGTTAGAATATTTTTTTAGTATTTTAGATTTCATTTTTACTAGGAGTTATAGGTTATAATTAATTTTTTAGATTTAGGATTATATCTGATTAATATTTTTATGATGAAATTTGATTAATTTTGACATTTTTGGATTAATTGGGCGTAATTTATGTAAATGATAAAATTGGCAAATTAAGTAAATTGATTACCGAAAGGGCGTAATTAAAATTTATATTTTTAATTCGTAATAGAACCCCCGAACTCGAACATCTGATCGTAGGCCGATTCTATACCTAGGTGTTTAATCCATTATTCGCTTAGGTAATTTAGGATTCTAGTTAGCCTTACAATTAACTAGTGGCGACTCTTTTCAAAATTACACGTTTTCAAAACGTAATTCGCCGTAGGTCAGATTTTAGGTCCGACAATTATTGAAAACAGGTCCAAGTGATGAAATACCATGCAAGCAAAGGCATAAACAAAGATTTATCGAAAACCTCAAAACAACATCAACCCATTCACAAAAGGTTCAACATGCTGGAAACAGACAACCTGACACCAACCAAGAGATAGCATCATCTCCAAGGATCTATGGCAAAGAGTTCATAATTTCAACATCAAATGCAATGTCGTCATCCGCACAAAAAACACGGCAAAAATGGTCGCTTCAACTTCAATACGACATAGCTCTTCAATATAAGCGCGACAATCAGCAATGCGTGCATCAAAATCAGCCGTCTTCAAGATCAACTTTCAAGTGTGAAGAAGTAAACAACGCTTACCTCAATGGGAGGAACGCTCCTCCTTGGGCCGGTCCCTCGACCGGGGGCAGAAGGCACCACCGCACGACCCTCAATTGTACTCCCTTTATCGCAAGGAGTTAGCAAGGTTGTACTCGGCATAAAGAACTTAGAATCGCTCGAGGAACGCGCCCCTACGTCAGATCTTTTGAGAATTGTGCCAAAGCCAGGAACTGCAACCACGCGTCCAGCAACTTGAAAGCAACAACTTAGAAAATTAACAAGTTCAAAGAAGATACAAGGAGGTGCCTTACTCACAAGTCTTTTACCGCGACCATGTCCGGAGACTCCAGAGTAGTGGGGGCAATCGTACGGACATCCCTTCCAACAAGCGAATTACTGTATACATTGACTATCTGCAAAGACGAGCTTTTTCCGTCAGTCCGACCTACATTACAACATGATACAAGTCATAAAGATCATCAACATACCAAGTCTTCAGAAGGACGTATATGTGTACTGACATCAATTAATCAAGCAAGGACATCAGCATCTACACTTGGGGTATTATTTAGCTGCTAACCATGTCGACATCCGAACACAGAGTTACTCGCAGAATGGAAATAGTAGACTTACTCATGATAACAGCCATGGGAAGATTAATTCTGAAAAGAAGATAGCAAGATCTGATATCCTGAAAAATGAAACCAACAATCCAATCAGTGCGCAAACCCGCATCAACACTTATGCAAACATTTATGCAATGGACGCTCCATATGAGACAACTATGTACGTACAAGACTCGTTAGTCTTCGCGCAACAAGTAACAAGCATCATGCAAGGGGGGCAACTTCTTCAACACATCAACCTTACATGCCGACATCGAGCTCATACTCGCAGCATACATGATTACAAGGGCGAAATATTTTCTAATTGTTTTGCTCAGGATGACAGTCAGCATATTACCAAGTGTTAGCATACAACAAGGTGTTAGCATACAACCTATGTTTACATCAAGCATATGGATACAGCGTACATAGCCAGGGATAGAGAAAAGATTCTAAGTATGGTGGCAAGTGCGCACATACAAGCACGTACATACGAGCACGCGCATACAACTGTCAACAGTCAACACATGGCGAGATGCAAGCTGTCAAGAATATTTTCTAAGTGTTTCCATGTACGTACATACATGTCGACAATGATGGATGTCGACAAGCGTGGAATATTTTCTAAGTATTTCCATGTATGTACATACATGTCGACAAGGATGCATGTTGACAAATAAAGAATATTTTCTAAGTATTTCCATGTACGTACACACATGTAGACAAGGATGCATGTCGACAAATGAAGAATATTTTCTAAGTATTTCCATGTACGTACATGCATGTCGACAAGGATGCATGTCGACAAATGAAGAATATTTTCTAAGTATTTCCATGTACGTACATACATGTCGACAATGATGCATGTCGACAAGTGAAGAATATTTTCTAAGTATTTCCATATATGTACATACATGTCGACAAGGATGCATGTCGACAAGCGTGAAATATTTTCTAAGTGTTTCCATGTATGTACATACATGTCGACAAGGATGGATTGCATGCATCAAGTAGCTATTATCAACTTCTACACAATACCTCCTAAGCATTCCTACGACGCTTGTCGACAAGGCTCATACGACGACATCTATGGTAACAAGCATTAGATATTGTTAAAATATTTTTTAAGTGTTTTAGCATGCTTGCAGAAAACGGCCGATGATCAACATACGACGCTCAAAGCACATTGTCTAGCTTACCATTACCCATATACAACAAACAACGATCGTGTCCGGACAACTATCCATCATCAACATCAAACATGCAAAAACGATGACTAAAGCATGGAACAACATGACGGCAATGAATACTCTGCACAAGGGAAGTATAACAATCCATTTATACTTTTCTAAAAATTTCCAGCACTTAGAAATTTTTTGTCCAATTTAGAAAGCTATTTACTCTAATGCATTTTATCAAACTCCTCATGTGCATGTTAAGATGACTACACACATGATGATTTCAAGATCAAATTAAGGCCAAACGAAGTCACGAAATGTCCAGCCATGTACAAAATTGAACTCACCAACACGAAGCGAGTCTGAATCGACACGTGCCACACCGAAATCCAATTGATGTCAACTATGGTGTGTCGACTTCAAATCTATGATCTCAAAAGCTTCATCTTCATCAAGAATAGAGAGCTTCTTGGTGATTTATCTATGAAGGATGTAAGATAATGAGTATTCTCTCTCCTAATTTTCATTAATAGTGCCTACACCATGTGCTAAGGACTAAACTTTCATGTATTTTCATATAAGTCCTTAGCAACCTTTACAAACATCTTTGCATCTCTCCTATGTTCATATTGCATACATATTACACAATGCTTCATGACATACTACACGTAATTACTATTACATATTACGTACATAGAATTTATCATGCACGTTTCTTATTTATGATCGTTACATGATTATTTTTATAATTTAAGTATGAATTGAATGTTTGCATCATTTTCCATGCTTGCTTCATTTTTTACGTTTACACCATGCTTCATGATTACGTACATGCTCTCCAGTTTTATATTGTTATAAGTCTTTTGCTTATTGCATGATCACGTCATCCATTTGCTATATCGTCATCTACATGTTGGCAACGTGTTATTTGCTTACATCATGTACCATGATATTATCATGTTGTGTAATTCTTTATTATTACAAGTATTTCTCTCATTACATGATATTGCGAATATATCGTTAATTGCATGTTGTTATATGCATATTGTCCGCTACGCTAACCCTATAAACAGATTACGTACATACGGTGGAAAATTGAGGTTGGTCAAATTTATGATCCCAACACTCGAATTGACAAAAAGGCCACCCCTAAGGTCAGTACCCAACCTAAATTGGACAAATATCTTATCTTAAAAAGAGTCAAGAATGGGTTTTGAACCGCTACTTGACTCGGGGGCAAGTGTTAGATATCTGTCCAATTCGGATTCGTGTTTACATTTCGGGCCTCGCAAAATACCCCAAAAACCGTAAAATAACTCTTCCGCGGACACCCCAAGTCCAAAACGGTCCGGAATACGCGCAGTACCCGGACCGGGGGACTTCCGGATTGCCCTAAGGCAATCCCGACCCTGTCCGGATTGCTAGACAATCCGAGTAGGTCCGGATTACCGACGTTCTCCGCGCGCTTATCCCGATTATTTTGTTAAGTGCGAGAAGTCAGTGCACGCATAGTCCACCTTGTTGACGGTATACGTTTTCCTTCATACCGACATCAAGTCGTTCAAAACTGGGCATGATCCTTAGGTTCCCTATAAATAGGGACCTAGGTCTCCCATTTTAATCAACTCCCTCATTTTGGACATTGGATGCTCTGACTTCTCTCTAAAAGGCTTTCTCTCTCTAGAGATTTTGACATGAGCGTCGGAGAGGGCCCAACCAGCATTCCCCCTCTCTCCCACACTGGTTACTGCCCCTTGTGCGGGATCCGAAGTTCGAGAGATCGAGGTCGAGAATTTGAAGATTAGTTCGAGGATCGTGTTTCTAGGATCGTGGCATTCAGACAGATACCCGTTCCCGTGCACACATCTAGAGCCGTTCGTGGAAAAGAAGCCCGAAGCTAACCAAGTGGAAGCAGACTTAACAGTTTCGAACTAAACCATATTTTAAATAAAATTGGACCGAACCTGATCCGGATTTATTGGACCGAACCGAACCGGGTTGAACCAAAATTGACTGAAACGAACCGGATGTTTTTTTTTCAAAAAAAAAATCAATTCAAGTCAATCAATAAACTGGGATGGTCAAGTTTTAAAATCCAAATGTTTTCAAACTTGAAATAGTCTACACAGTGCTCGAAGGTTTAAAATTTTCACGTTTTGATTAAACCTTAATGCCTAGTTTCGATTATGGGGATGGATCTCGGAAATGCATAATTTAGGGACTGGATTAATTAGAAGGTTGAATCACAATTGTTTACGTCACATAAATTTATTATAACTGTTGTCATGACTATGTCAAGCTAACTGGATGTTGGGGGCAGAGCCCTAGTTAAATATATGGTCTGTGCACTAGGACAAACATGTTGATGGTTGTGATTGCCTAGGATTCATGTCTAGAAACACGCATGATTAATTGTAAGCATAAATTTCAAGTCAACCCCTAATATTTAAAATGTTTTTAAAACATAAGCCAGTCGCCAAATATGCATGTTTGATGTGGAAGTTTCATGTATGACACGTATGCTTGAATGTCGAGGATGTAGCTGCATGTTATAGTTTACTTAGAAAGTAGAATTATATATGTGCTAGCATGAGTTCCTCGGAACATTAGACGCATGACGCATATGCATGATGTGTCGTTTGGATGATGAATTTGGCTTTCTATGATAATTTACTTGTGAAGTAGAATTGTATAAAATAGTTTTATATGACTGGTCTATTGGATTGAAGACGACGGTAAAATGAACTCTTTCACGAACCCCTTCCCTCGGTTTACTAGCGGTCAGTGGGTTTAGATAGTTGAGGAATCATTATTTGTCGTCCATCTTAATAGATACCCGATGTATGCAATCCTATCTCAAAATGTTATTGTCTCCCTGATTATGCATGATTATCAATGTGTTAGTTTTCATGGCTGGCTCAGTACGCTTCTATGAACCTCGCAATCTGGATGATATGAATTATGATGAATGGAAAGAAAATGTTGAGGATCTCCTTATTGCTGCGGATGTTGATGAGCGAATCAATCCGAAATAAACCAGGATCGAGACGGACGAATATGGAAAACCATACCCCTACAACAGCAAGAAAAGGTTAAGGAAAGATCAGACAGCACGATAATTGATTTTCTCGAAACTTTCAGTTGAAGTGGAGGAAGAGTTTATAGAAAGCAGCGCATTGCATATTTGGTGTACCATTAACCTTTGCTACGGTGGAGGAAAGGCCGTTGAAGCGAAAGACCTCATGGAAGAATACTATAGTATTCTATGCAGTGATGACGGTGTTATAACCGCTCATGATCCAATTGACGAAATAAATAGATGGACAAGAGCTCAGAAAGTAATGAAGATGTTTCCTCTTTCATTGTTTCTAACGATGATGGACTCGCACGTCTGATCACATCGATTAAGACGATCATGGATCTATACAAAACCAACTATGAGGAAGGAAACACCTTTTAAGAACCCGAGACAACCGATGACAGATTCGATGGTCTTCGGAAATGCTTGGCTAACCCCAGCAATAAAAGGTCTAAACGATGATCCGGTGCAAACCAATGTTGATTCGTGTGCCATAAAGATGCGCCTCGTTTTCCACACATACATAGAACTGAAATATGTTTTATTTGATGCAGGACATCTGATCAAATTCACTTGTGAATTCTTTTCAGGTGAAATGCTGAGCGTGGTTGTGACTGCTTGTCTATCTTGCCTTCATTAAAGCTTCAATCTATGATCAGAGACCTTATTATTTTTATTGATGGATTTCCTATTCATTTTTTTAATGTTTGAATTTTTGGATTGATTAAGATTCGAATTTATTGAATAAAGTAGTTTCCATTCGATTCGAAAAGAGATCTACTTGTCAAAGTTAATCGACCCAATTAAACGGGATCGATCCGAAACGAAATTGAAACAATGTATCCGCCAAATTCAATTGGTCAGATCAAACAAGAGACACACTCTCCTTCATCTAATGTCATGAAATATCGAAATACCATTAGTAATCATCGATTGTGTAGTTCTAAGAGCGGACCGAAATAAACTCTTTCTTAATTGTTAGTAATCCATTATATGATAAATTCTGTAATGATGAACATGTGCGAAACCGATTGGATTAAATTAAATTGAATTTTGGATACGAAACGATTTTGTACCATGGGTTGAACCTGGAATAGACGCCACGGGCGCGTGTACCTCGAAAGACGGAACACATCGTTTTCAAAGTACGAATTTAATGATGAAGTGTTTTAATGAATGAATGTCAAAATTTTCATTTGCCTCCCATTGGGAATAATTCATTCAATACTTACGCGATGAAAAGAGGTATGCTTCACAAGCTACCATGAACTCGTAATGTATAAACTGACGCATAAGGCGAAACCCGAATGCACACTTCAGAGATGGATAAGTCTTTGAGATGAATTAGCAAATTAAAAATGTGATGTCTGTTAAATGACTATCCCACTAAATGCCTTGAACGAGAAGTTTGGTAAGACATTCATATCGATAACACACTTCAACTGGCATGGTTTGAAAACATAATGTAAGAGTTCAACAACCGAAGTTCCCTAAGGGATGAAAAGCAGTTGACTCACATCAATGTAGAACTATGTTCCAATTAAATCGGTCAAACACAACGCCATAAAAGCTAAAAGGAATAATAACGAGGTGAAACTTAGCATCATGCGATATTAATTTGCGCATTAATCAATTATTCGAACCAAGGGTATGATAACTACTCTTAGAAGATACATGTTTAAATTAGCTTGTAACAATGCTGCCGTGGTCGAACATGAGACGTTACATTCCTTGAGGACGAATTTCCATCGCTTGGTGAAGTCAAAACAGACGAAGTCTTGATCGAATTGGAGCAGGATAACGATGATAGTCAGGTCCCACTTACTTCGAGTGGGAGATTTGAGGCAGCAACGTAAGTTAATGAAATTGTAAATGAAGATGGAGACATTTTCATAGTAATCTAGTGGGAGGACACAATCCTACCACACAAATCACTGTTGTTGCAGGTGCGAATCAAGTTGAACCTTATAATCACGTAGCCGGACCGCTGGTTGAAAATTCAATAATGCCACAACTACCCATTGTTCCCAGTGGGAGTGGATTAACCATCTTGGTTCCAATTCCTAGTGATCAAGGAATTAATCTTGGAGGTAGAATCCCAAGACCGAGAGGTCGTCCAAGAAAAGTTGTAGGTCAAGGTTCTAGCACTGCCATTGTTCTCAGTGGGAGTGATGCTCTGATAGAAAGCATTATTCCAAGTGGAGCAACGTTCAAACTCAAGATGGGGTTAACGAGCCTAGACAAAATCAAAGGCATCGAAATTCTCTCAAGAAGTATCTTATGGAGAAGGGTGAGATATTCACCCTAACTTCTGTTGAAGAGCCGATAACGGTTCAAGAAGCGTTGAAAGGACCTCAAGCAAAGGAATTGAGGAAAGCAATGGAGGAAAGGATCGCCTCAATGAAAGCCAATTCTGTATGGTCTTTAGTTGATTTACCTGCTAACCGCGGGGGCATAGGGGCTAAGTGGGTTCTGAAAATGAAACTCACTGCTGATGGAAATATCGAGCGATACAAAGCTCGACTAGTTGCGAAAGGATACACCCAGCTTCACGAAGTGGAATTTGAAGAGACATACTCACCGACTATGCGGTACACCAAAGACAGGGCAATCCTAGCCTTGGTCGCATGCCTCGATCTAGAGCTGCACCAAATGGATGTTAAGACTACATTCCTCCACGGAAACCTGGAGGAAGAGATCTATATGGAGCAACCGGAGGGTTTCATTACTTCTGGTAACGAACATGAAGTTTGTAAACTTCAAAGATCCATTTACGGTCTTAAACAATCGTCTCGACAATGGTACCGCAGATTCCACGAGGAAATCAATGAAAACGGATTCGTGAATCTTCACGAGGATCCATGTGTGTATACAAAGACCATTGAGACTAAGTACTTCATCTTAACTTTATACGTGGATGACATACTCATTGCTGCGAACGATGTGAGTTTCATGCATAAATCAAAGTCCTGGTTGACATCTTTATTTGAGATAAAATACATGGGAGAGGCTACGTACATCTTGGGCATTAATATTGCTAGAGATCGTACCGCCCAGAGATGGTGTCTATCTCAAGAAGCCTACATCAACAAACTGTTGAAAATGTTTAGATTACAAGATGGCAAACCCGTGGAGACGACGGTAGTATTCGGGTGCACTTTGTCAAAACGTGACGGAACGAAGAACCAGCAAGAGCGTGAACAGATGAGGAGTGCAGAGTATTTAAGCATGGTCGGAAGACTCATGTACGCCATGCTTTGCACTTGTCCGTACATCTTTTACGTTGTGGGCCTAGTAGCAATATTCCAATCAGACCCTAGCTATCAACATTTAAAAACTGTAAATCAGATCATGCGATATCTGAAAGGTATTGCCGACAACGTACTGTGCTATGAGGGCTGGAAGTTAGAATTGACCGGATTCTGTGACGCTGACAATTGTGGCGATCAAGACAATCGTAAGTCCACCACATGAGGAGTGTTTCTCCTTGCTGATGCAGCCATTCCATGGACAAGCAAGAAGCAATCCTGTATTGCGCTGTCTACGATGGAATCATAACTCGTTGCTCTCTCAAAAAATGCACAGGAAGTGGTCTGGCTGAAAAGGCTTCTTACTGCGCTGCTTGATGGCTATGTTGGGAGTAAATTTGTGAAGGTGTTCTCTGACAGTCAGGCAGCCATTACGGCAGTAAATAATCCAAAGTACCATAGTAGGACTAAACACATTGATGTGAAATATAATTATGCTAAATCAATGGTGGAAGATAACATAATCACTTTAGAATACTCGCCCACTGATGACATGGTAGTGGACCCATTAACTAAACCACTACGCTAGGAGACATTTGAAAAGCATGTTAAACTGCTTGGATTGCGTAGGGTTTAAATGTGGGCGTGTGTCTATGATAACACTTTGATAATTGAAAGTTACATATTTTTTATAAATGAGAGAATTGCAATTCGAGTTTATGATTCATCGACGTCATAATGTTTGATTACATCAGATTTTACAGTCTATAAACTAAGTCGTAGGAGGACGCAATCCTCTGCCTAATTTATGTTGAATGTGGGCTCTGCCTTTCCACACAGACACGGTCGTCTTGTAGGAGAGGGGGACCTCTGCCTCATCAAGACTGGATAAGAACAAGTTGGATAAACTTGGTTACGCAAAACGATCATTTGGTTACGAAGTAACACGACATGATCTTCGTTTTGCACATCACCGGTGATGAACTCTGTTATTCATTAACCACATTCTGGGCCAGATGAAAATATGCGATAGAATCATTGACATATTCCACACCTGACGATTTTCGGGTATGCTATCGACGCGTGCTTCATACTACGCGTGCCATGTACGACCACGGGGTCATGCTCGGTTGTGCTAGGTAGAATCCTTGAGATTCGGATGGGCGCAAACGTCTTCACGTCGAGCGTGCGATTGATCCCGGGAGCCTTATGAAGAGGCGCCCGAAGTATCCTTATGAACTCAGAACTCATATCTAAGGTCAGGTTCAATGTTCGCTTCCCGACGTATGAGTGCAGTGCAGAAGAAAAATGCCAATTTACCACGTCTTTGGAAACCGGTTGGGTTTGACTATGAGTATGAGCGATGGGGAAGGTCAAGTTCACCTGTAATTCACCGACACTTGTATTCACTTGGTGGCCACCAACCAGATATTAGTTGAAGGTTGTGAATACTTGTACGGATGCCATGAAGGAGTATTCCTATGTGGAAACTTGGAAATTGGAGAATTATCAGTTGACCTAGGATACAGCGCGAAACAATTTGATGTTTTTAACAAGTTGATTTGAGATAGGGAATCAACGTACCAGGGGCGCTACAACACTCCTAACAGACAAGTAGCACGATGGCCGTAGTATCCTCCGGTCGCACGGCAAACCTCGTATGAGCTATTCAGAAGCAGGGGCAAGATCAGAAGAGTGAAATGTTGATGTGATTTGGACAACAATACATTAACAGGCACCCTCCCATTCCGGCGAGTGGGAGCTGTTATATGGTGATTGGTCGCCGTAAATGGAATCCTATTAATATGTATATGTTACTTGAGAAATTGGGTAAATTTCACATTAGGGAAATTGGGCTTGACTCAAATCCCTATTGACATGAGAGGCCCAAAATTGGGCCTCCCTTATACACCTTAGGCCGGCCGAAACTTAGGAGAGGGAAAAATGGACTTTTGTCCACTTTGCTCCTCCTGTAAATAAGGGGTGAAAGGGATTTTATTAGGGTAATTCACAATTCCTCCTTTGTGGTGATTTGAGAGAAAACCTTTCCCCCCTAAACACAAGTTTCGGCCGAACCACCTGAGACGCCAAGGGTGTGCCAATTTGCTTCGAGCAAACACTCCGGAGATCCGTCCCTGCCAAGAATCGACCAGAGGCTTTGCTGTGGAGACCATACCGCGTAGGGCTTCCTTAACAAGAACCTTTACGGGATCATTCTGGTGGATCGAGAACTCCCTCAGCAAGATCTTGGGACAACGGAAAAGGATTAAGGTATGTGCACATCTTCCGCTACGTAATTCAAATTACAAGCATGTACCTTGTTTATGTTTCCGTAGTATTTAGCCCTGTAATCCAACACGGATATCTATGATATAGTAAATGACAAATAATGATTCCTCAGACATCTAACCCACCGACCGACAGTAAACTGAGGGAAGGGGGTCGTGAAAGAGTTCACATTACCGTCATCTTCTTTCTAGTAGATCAGTCATTTTAAAAAGGTTTAATCACTATAACCGGAACTTGAGGTTTTTTTTTTAAACATCCGATCTTGGCTTTCCTTAAGCCCTTTTTTTTTAAATGTTTCTAGGAACTCAAGTTTGCACATATAATTCTACTAAACAAGTAAATTATCACGCTCGTGTATCATCCAAGAAACAAAACACACCTCATGCTTACGCGTCATGCGTCTAATGTTTCGTGGAACTCATACTTAGCATATATAATTCTACTGCTTAGGTAAATTATCACATACTAAACCATACCCAACATTCATGTATACGCGTCATGCTTGATCACACCATAAAAACCTGCATATTTGGCGACTAATTACGGTTTTAAATCGTTTGGGGCTGACTTGCAATTCATGCTATAAACTATTCATGCGTACTTCTAGACATGTATCCTAGGTAATTGTAACCATCACAGCATGTCTATCCTAGTGCGCAACTCATTAATTGAAAACCAGGGCTCAGCCCACAATATACATAATCCAGCTAGCTTGACATAGTCAAGACGACAGTTCTAATCATGCGATAATATTAATTAAATAGCATTTGCAATTCAGCCCACTAAATGACATAGTCCATAAATCATGCATCTCCGAGATCCATCCCATAATCGAAACTAGGCATCGGGTTTAATTAAAACGCGAATAATTTAAACATGTGAGCACCTGTGACCATCCTATTTTAATTTAATTAATTCGGTCCGTATTAATTCTAGTTCGGTTCAGACATGTTCGGACCGGTCTGGTTCGGTAAAAACGGTTCAGTTTAAAATAGGATTCGGTTTGGTTCTTCACCCAAACTGGGTCGGTTCAACCCTTATTAGTTTCCCCGGTCCGACCCGACCTGAACGGGTCGGACCAATTGAGAAAACCCGGCGTTAGAACTTCTCCGATTCGACCCGTGTGACCCGAAACCGGTTCTGTTCGGTAAGACCGGTTCGGTCCGGTTTGGTTCACATGGTGTTCCGGGTATTAGCATGTGGTGACGTGGTGCCGTAATTGGTAGCCCGTCAATGTTAAGGAAATTACATAAGTTAATTAGGTAATTGTCACATGAGGTTAATTGGGCCAGACCAAATCCCTAATTGACATGGCAGACCCAAAATTGGGCCTCCCCCTTAATTAGCATGGTTCCGTCGAGCCATGTACCACATTGGATGGAGTGGACTTTTGTCCACTCCACTAATGCTATATATAGGGGGTCTCCTAAGGGGTTTAACACATCAATCAAATTAATAAGTCCCTCCATTGAGGAACTTGAAAGAAACCCTCTCACCCTTTGTTGAGATTTTCGGTGCACATCAGTCCGAGGTTCTGTCCTCGTTGAAGAATCGATCAAAGGATTTTGTTGTGGAGCTTATACCGTGTAGGACTTCTTCTCACAAAGAACTTGTACGGGTTCTGACAGGATGATCAGAACTCCCTCCACAACGTTCTTGGGCAGGAAAGCTATTGAGGTATATGTACATTATTCCGCTGCGTAATTAGATTACTTACTAGTACACGTTTAGCATTCTGTAGTATTACGTCCCCGTAATCCAACAGTGGTATCAGAGCTTGTGTTAGGAGTTCTTGAAATTATGATAAACTGATGTTCTTGAAAATTTTTTAAAAACCGAAATTTTTATGATGAACACCATGAGTAATCCGAAATTTTTAAACAAATTTCATATGTTTGATCTTGAAAAACTTAAAATTTTCGAAATTTACATGTTTTTATAGATCAAAACCGAAAATTCTTGTTTAAATTTAAGTTTGATGTTCATGATCTTCAAGAACATGATGAGTTTTATCAAGAACACTTTTTGGATTCATGATCATAGTAGTGTTTGATCTAAAAATTTGACAATTTTTCCAGTTTTGGTGTTATGGCTGAAACCCTAGGTGAATTATTAGGTAAAATTTTTTATTTCTAGGGTGTAAGAAAGAAAACGGCCGGCCTAGGTTAGATATATCTGTTACCATATTTTAACTTTATTAAAAGGAGACAATATATCTATAAATTGGAAAGATAATGAATGATTCACATTATGTAGTAAAATATATAAACTATCAATATATTTAGCTAAAAGATAGAGATAAAGATATATTGATAGAATTTGGTTACTTAAAAAGATTAAGAAGATATATTGTCTATATATTTTATCCCTCAATATATATTTGACAATAATTATATGTATATAAAATAGTTATTAACGCGTGCTTTGCACGCGTATCGATTATCTAAGTTTCAAAATACATAATTTATCTTAAGTTTTCTAATATGATAATATTTAATTAATACATGGTCAAGTTAATGGGTCGCGAGAAATGAATATGTATGATAAAAAAGAACGACGCAATATAATTCAAAATGGGAAAAATAGAAGAGGTTATTTAGGTACAAAATTAACTGTTGTTTCAGTTACGGTACTAAATTAACCTTACAAGTATATATATTTACGGTTAGAACTAATACTGAGTTGAATTGCGCGTGACGTGGGTTATTAACGACAAAGTTGTATCTAACTCATCAACTTGAGGAGTGAAAATTGTAAACCAGTACTTAACTACTTAGAGTCATTGGTGATCGGTGAAACAGTTTAACCTATACAAACGTAACTATATACTTTCCTTGCAATTTTATACCATAATACCAACAAAAATTGATTTAACGCTAAATGAAATTCAATTCATTAAAATATAAAATTTATACTTAACTTTACGTCAATTACTTATTTAAATACTAATTAGGTTGTACACAATTTGTTTGAACAAATAGGCAGAAGAACTAAATTAATAGTTCGAGACCCTAAATGTTGGACGATGAGTAAACTATCTGTAAGGTCAAATTTCCAGAACTGTGGTTGACCCATATTTTGACAATTTATATGATTTGACAATTGACTGATATTTGTGATACAAAAAATCTCAACATGTACTCGAATTTTGCACGAGTTGAGTACATATACTACTTTCAAGGTGACTCCAATTTATAGGTATATTGTATTAAGAAGTTAATGATAATTAATGTAGGATATCAGTTAAGCAACCTTAACTAAAAAAAAATAATGCAATTTAACTAATGAAAATTTTAGTAATTCTCAAATATAGTAGGGACTAAATCATCAATTTTTTAAATCACCAATGTCAGAAGTTTATACTTGAATTCACCTTAACTATCTATTCAACTACTAATTAATTAGGATATACCTAATATGATTGAATTTACAAACACAAGAACTAAATTAATAATTCAAGCCATTAAGTATTAAACATTAAGTAACATGTTATATGTAAAGTCAAACTTCAAGAACCACATTTGATTTATATATTGATATGTTATTATATGAGTTGACAAGTGACTGATTTATGTGATACAAAATGTGAACATGAGGAACATCCCCAAATCTGGGATATCGTGAATAGAAAAATGTATGCACCCGACATTTTAACATACTGAATGCATATCATATGTCAATGCTAACTCTAATTGATAAGCATATTAGATTTAGAAGTTAAAAGTAACTATGGTGACCTGTCAATTAAGCGAGCTTAGAAAATAAAAATAATCAAATTTAACTAAATGATTTTTTTTAGTAATAGTAAAGATAAAAACATATGGGTTTGGACCAAATCACCAATTTAAAAAAAATATGGAAACTAAATATAATATATATATATAAATATAACAATAACAATAACAATAATAAAATTAAAAATATTCAAAAGGTGCCTATTGGGGGTGAGGACAACTCTCACATTTTATATTGGTATAAAGATATATATATATATTTGGCCGAAAATTATATATATATATTTATATTGTTAATTGATTTACATCTTAAAGATAGAATCTTGACAATATTTATATATATTAATGATATATAAGTGCCGAATTTTATATATATATTAGAAATTATAATTTATGTTTCTTGTGGGCTAAGTTAAGTTTTTAGTGGACTTTAAAACTCTATTTAGCCCAAAAGAAATGTTTCGGCCGAACCCTGTGGGTTTATCAGGACGGTCCAATTTGCAAAACCGAAACGGGTTAAACCAATTCGGGTTTTCTTAATAGGGTCGACCTAGTCGGGTCGGGTCGGACCAAAGTAACTAAGTGAATCTAAACCGAACCGGTTTCAAGTGATGAACCGAACCACAGTCTTATTTTATTGAACCGTTTTGGACCAAACCGGATTTTTAAAATTGGACCGACTCAGACCGGATTTTAAATTGGACCGAACCAAATTTTAAAATTTTTTAGGAATTTATAAATGTTCAATAAAATAGGATGTCAAATTTTAAATCCAATTTTTTTTCGAACTTTAAAAGTTAACCTAAACAGTGCTCTTAGGGTTTACGTTTTAACACGTTCTCGGATAAAACCCTAATACCTGGTTACGATTATGGGGATGGGTCTCAGATATGCAAGTTTTTTGGACCTGATTAAATTAGTGGGCTGAATTGCAATTGTTTACTTTCTTCAACATATATTAGAACTGTCGTCTTGACTTAGTCAAGCTAGCTGGATAATAAATTGCGAGCATTGAACTCTGGGATTTAAATATATGGTATGGGCAATAGGATAGACATGCTATGCTGATTGAAATTACCTAGAATCCATGTCTAGAAATTTCGCATGATTGAGTGTAAGCATGAATTGCAAGTCAGCCCCTAATATTTTCAAAACGTTTTTAAAACTGAAAATACCAGTCGCCAATTATGCATGATGTATGCGGAAGTTGCATGTTTTGACACGTATGCTAGAATGTTCATGAATGAAAGCATGTGGTAATTTACTTTAATTAGAATTATGAATGCTAAGGAACATTAGACGCATGACGCGTAAGCATGTTGTTTTGGTTTGTTCGATGTTTATGGCGTGATATAGTATTATGCATGCGTAAATTATCGGATAATTTTTACAAAATCAAAAAGGGCAATGGGAAAGCCAAGATCGGGTATGCTTAATTGAAAATTCCCATTCCAGTAATTTGCAAAATAATAACCGTTTTCAAAAGACTGATCTATTGGATTAAAGACAACAATAGTGTGAACTCTTTCACAACACCCCCTTCCCTCGGTTTACTGGCGGTCGGTTTGGTTTAGTGACTAAAGGATCACTATTCGTCGTATTCCATCTTAATAGATAATCCGATGTTTGCAATTCTGTCAAAATGTTATTGTCTCCCTAACTTTGCATGATTCTCATTGTAATAGTTCTAATAGGTCGATCAGATCTTTTTAAGAAAATAAGCAAACTGCATGATATTAATTATGAAGATTGGAAAATTAGTATTGAATGTGACATGATACCTGCGGGAGTCGAGGATCGTATCGATCCAAAAGGTCAACGTATACATACAAACGAGGGAGAGACACCTTACAGATACAATAATAAAGACAAGTTATGGAGGGATCAAAGAGATCGAAAAATAATATGCTCAAATCTGACAGCTGAAACGGAGGAAAGGACTATTCAAAAGAGCGCATTGCATCTTTGGTGTACCTTACACCTTCGCTACGGGAAGGGAAAGGCAGCCGAAGCAAGAGAATTAATGGCCACATACCATGAAATTCTATGCAAGGAGAATGGGATAAAAACCGTTCTCGACGCCGATGAATGGGCAGGAATTCAGAAAGTAATGGAGATGTTTCCTCTTTCATGGTTTGCTGATGATAACGGACTTACACGTCTGATCTCAGCAATTAAAACGGCAATTGACTTATATGATGCCGAACATAAAGATGAAAAGATCTTCAAACTTCCCGAATTGTCCGATGCCAAGTTTGCTGGACATCGGAATTGTTTGGATAAACCCAACAATAAAAGGTCTAAACTATAATTCGGTGCGACAACCACGGTTGATTTATGTACTGTATAAAGTACGCCTCTTTTACCACGATACATAAAACGATGAAACATTTTATCTGATGCATAAACATGTGACATAATTCAGTTTTTTAATTTATTTTTAGGTGGGTTGCTCAAACGTGGTTAAAGACTACCTGCCTTATATAACTTTCTTTGTCGTGGCTGCAGTTATTGATCCGGAAAATTTGTCATTATTTTTATTAAGAATCCCTATTTACCCGTTTATATGTTTAAATTTAGTTAATGATGATTCAGAATTATTGAATAAAGTAGTAACCATTCAGTTCATGAATTGGCCTACTTATCAAAATTAATCGACCCGGTTAAACAGGGATCGATCCGGAATGAATAACTAAAACAGAAAATCCATTGGTAAGACGATTGGATTAAATCAAAACACTTACCTCTTAATCGTGAATAACGAACCATCATTTTAATACACCCATCGATTGCATAAAGTCGTAAAACGAACCGACCGTTAATTCCTTCCTTATTTATTAGTACTCCATTTTAAAAAATTAGTTGCGTAATAATTAAAATATGTTCAAAGCGATTAAGTTAAATTTGAAACCGAAACGATTCAAAACCACGGGATGAAACTGGTTTTATGCGCCGTACGCGTGTACCTCGAGAGACGGAACACACCGTTTTAAAGTAAAAATTTAATAATAAAGTGTTTTAATAAATGAATTTTGATTTTTTTCATTTATGATTCCTTGGAAATAACTCATTGATGACTACTATAGTCAAGATGTATGCTTTAAAGCTACTACGATCGAGTAATACATCAACTATAGCATTAAACATGAGCTCAAATGCATAGTCCATGAGGTGGATAAGTCTCTTGATGAGTTAATAAACAAAAGAGAGAAATCAATAAAATGACTCTCCCACCATAAGCCTTTAACGTTAAGTTTGGCTAAGCAATCATATTATTAAATACTTCAAGAAACATAGTTTAAAATTACATTATGTTAGAACTCAGCATTAATTGTTCCTACGGAATGAAATTAAGTTGATTTATATTGATGTAACACTATGTTCCAATAAAATCGGTTGGAGCGTTAGCTTAAAAGCTAAGAAATGATACGGGTGAAACCTTATCATAAAACAACATTAATTTGCACATTAAATATGTATTTATCAAGAGTACGGTCTACTCTTAAAGAATACAAGTTTAAGATTAGCTTGGATTAATGGTAACGTGGTCGAACATAAAATATTATAGAAATTTGAGGATGGACTTCCAATACTTTGCGGAACGAAACGAACTAAAGTACTGATCGGATTAAAATGGATAACGGAAATTCTCTGGTCCCACTTACTTCGAGTGGGAGAATGATATAGCATTAGTGAATGACATGGTAGATGATGATGGAAACGTCCTAACAATAAATACAGTGGGAGGGCTCACTCCCCCTCACATAATCATCACTAAATATTAATGCGAATCAAGTCGGACTTGATAATCAGAATGCTGAACCATTGGATGAAAATCCAATAGTCGTCACAACTGCCCATTATTCCTAGTGGGAGGAAATGACTAACTTGATTCCAGATCCTAGTGATCAAAGAATAAATCTCGGAGGTAAAATCCTGAGACCAAGAGGTCATTCTAAAAAAGTTGTACACCAAAAGTTATAGCACCTCCATTGTTCCCAGTGGGAGTAATGCTTCGAAAAGAAGCACTATTCCGAGTGGGAGTAACGATCAGACTCAAGATGAGATTATCGAGCCTAGACTTAGTCTAAGGAAACGAACATCTTTTAAGATGTATCCCATCAAGTGAGACATTTGTTCACGAACCAGTGACGGTTCGGCAAGCATTGGAAGAACCTCAAACGTTGGAATGGAGGAAAACAATGGAGGATGAAAATGCCTAAGTTAGAACGTATTCAGTTTTGGTCTTCAGTTGATTTACCTGCTAACCACAGAGCTAGAAAGTGAAATTTTATAGTTCAGTACTGATGGAAAATTTGAGTTGTGCAAAACTCGAACGATTGCGAAAGGATATACCCAGATTCACGGAGAGGACTTTGATGAAACATACTCACCAACTGTGTGTTACACCAAAGTTAGGGCCATCCTTGCCCTTATTGCAAGCCTCGATCACGAGCCTACATCAAAGGGATGTTAAACACCGCGTTTCTCCATGGAAACCTGGAGAAAGAGATCTATATGGAGCAGCCAGAGGGTTTTATTATTAATGGCTAAAGAACGTAAAGTTTTCAAACTCCAAAGATCTATTTACGGTCTTAAACAATCGTGTCGGAAATGGTATCGCAGATTTCACGAGGAAATCGTTGGAAACGGATTTTTGAACCTTCACGAGGATCCCTGCGTTTACACTAAGACCTCCGGGTCTAATTATGTCATCATAACCTTAAACGTAGATGACATACTCATTGCTGCAAACGATGTGAGTTTCATGAACAAATCAAAGTCCTGGTTATCATCAGCATTGGAGATGAAAGACATGGGAAAGGCCACGTACATCTTAGCCATTAAAATTGCCCGAGATCGTGCCGCCCGGAGATTGTGTCTATCTCAACAATCATATATCAACAAACTGTTGAAAAGATTCAGAATGCTCGATGCTAAACCCATGGATACGCCGGTTGTGTTCGGGTGCGCGCTGTCGAAGCGTCATGGCCCGAAGAACCAGCAGGAGCCTGAACAGATTAAGAGTACAGAGTATCTAAGCATGGTAGAAAGTTTAATGTACGCCATGCTATGTACTCGACCAGACATCTGTTACGCTGTGGGCCAAGTAGCAAGATTCCAATCAGATCCTGGCTATCAACATTTAAAGGCCGTAAAACGAATTATAAGATATTTGAAAGGTACTGCCAACTATGTTCTGTGCTATAAGGGCAGGCAAATCGAATTGACTGGTTATAGTGACGCCGACCACGGTGGCGATCCAGACGATCGTAAGTCCACTACAGGGGGAGTTTTCCTCCTTGCTGATGCTGCCATATCATGGGTAAGTAAGAAGCAATCTTATGTCGCGGTTTCCACTACGGAATCATAATTCGTTGCCCTTTCTAAAAACGCATAAGAAGCAGTTTGGCTGAAAAGGCTTGTTACTGCATTAATTGGCACTGACAAGAAGAGCAAACCTGTCAAGGTATACTCCGACAGTCAGGCACCCATTACAGCAGTTAAGAATCCAAAGTACCATAGTAGGACCAAACACATTGATGTAAAATACAATTATGCCAAATCAGTTGTGGAAGATAATATAATCGCTTTAGAATACTTGCCCACAGACAATATGGTCGCAGACCCATTAACTAATCCATTACGTAGAGAAATTTCAAAAAGCACGTAAAACTACTTGGATTACGTAGGGCTTAATAAGTGGCTTGTATGAGTGATGGCATTTTGACATTTGAAATAATATTTGGATTGAATAAAAGAATTGAAAATTGAGTATAAGATCTATCGACGTCATAATGATAAATAACATCGGATTTTTCGGTCTATAAACTAAGTCGTAGGAAGATGTAAAACTCTTCCACCAAAATTATGTCGGATGTGAACCTTGCCTCGTCACACAGGCACGGTCATCTTGTAGGGGGAGCCTCTACCACAACAAGATTTGCTAAGAACCAGGGGGATAAACTTGGTTAAACGAAACGATAACTTGGTCACGCTTATAGCATGACTTAATCTTCGTTTTGTAAATCGCCGTGTTGGACTCTGTCCATCATTAAAATCAAATTCACGGCCAGATGAAAGACTCTGCGATAGCATGATTGAGATATCGCACCCCTGGCTTGTCCAGGTGTGCTATCGACGCGTGCTTCATACTACGCGTGCCACGGTTGTGCTTGCTAGAATCCTTTTGATTCAAAGGGCGCATAATTCTTCAAATTGAGCGTGTGATTGATCCTGGGTGTCTTATAAAGAGGCATCCAAAGTATCCACAACCGGCGTACGAGCGTAGAGCCTAAGGTCTAACTCAATGTTCGCTTCCCGGCGTACGAGCGTAGAGCCTAAGAAAACGGCCAAGTGACCACGTCTTGGAATCCCGTTGAGTTAGACTAAGGGTATAAGCTATGGGGATGGTCATGTTCACCTATAATTCACGAACTCTTGTGTTCACAAGGTGGCCACCAACAGGATATTAGTTGAAGGTTGTGAACACTTGTACGGATGCCCTGGAGAAGTATTCTTATGTAGAAAACTGGGCAATTGGATGACGTGGCGCCGGAGACGGAGAAACCTCGTATGAACTATTCGGAGACGGAGACAATGACTGAAGACTGAAATGTTGATACTATTGGATGACAATACATTAACAGGCACCCTCCCATTCCGACGAGTGGGAGCTGTTAGCATGTGGTGACGTGGCGCCGTAATTGGTAGCCCGTCAATGTTAAGGAAATTACCTAAGTTAATTAAGTAATTTTCACATTATTTTAATTGGGCCAGACCCAATCCCTAATTGACATGGGAGGCCCAAAATTGGGCCTCCCCGTTCATTAGCATGGTTTGACCGAACCATGTACCACATTGGCTGGAGTGGACTTTTGTTCACTCCACCAATGCTATATATAGGGGGTCTCCTAAGGGGTTTAACACATCAATCAAATTAATAAGTCCCTCCATTGAGGAACTTGAGAGAAACCCTCTCACCCTTAGTTGATATTTTCGGTGCACATCAGTCCGAGGTTCTGTCCCCGTTGAAAAATCGATCAGAGGATTTGCTGTGGAGCTTATACCGCGTAGGATTTCTTCTCACGAAGAACTTGTACGGGTTCCGACCGGAGGATCAGAACTCCCTCCACAACATTCTTGGGCAGGAAAGCTATTGAGGTATGTGTACATTATTCCGCTGCGTAATTAGATTACTTGCTAGTACACGTTTAGCATTCCATAGTATTACGTCCTCGTAATCCAACACCGGGTTGGTTGACCCGACCCGAATGTGCTTTAATTGGACTGGTCCATAACCCATAGGGTTCGGTCCGAATTATTACTTGTGGGCCAAGTAGGGTTTTAAAGTCCACTTAAAACTTAACTTGGCCTCCAAGTGACAATTAATAATTAAATATTGTCCAATTTTCTGCACACACACATATATATATATATTTACTGTCAAGATTCTATATCTAGAGATATATAATCAACCAACAATCTATATACATATATATAACTGGCATAACAATATATATATATATTTTTGGAAAATATATTATTGTCAATATTCTGTATATATATATTTAGGGATATATATATATATATAATTTTATCAATAATATATATTTTCTCAATCTTTTAGGCAACTATATTATCAATATTATCTAGATCCCGAATATTGTAGTAGATATATATTGAGTTACTATCCACAGCTATCTTGTGAATATAGTCCTAATTTTTGCATCATCTCTAATGTTAAAAATTCGGCCGAAATATATGTAAATATATTGTAAATATTTCGGTCACCTTTAGGTTACTTGTGGACTAAGAAATTAAAAATTTCACCTTGTACACCAATAGGTGGTTCGACCGAAATAACACTAAAACTAGGGTTTGTAGTCAAATTTCAAGTTCAAAACTTGTCATGATCAAGAATCCAAAGTTTCAATTTGATAAAAGTCTTGTTTTTCTTGAACATCATGAAAAACCATAGTAAGACCGATTTTACCAAGAAAAATCGAAAATTTAAAACTTTAAAACACTTTAAAATTTTCGGTCAACATCAAGGAAAAACAAGAACATCAATTTTATCAAAAACACGAACTCCCTAACACAGGCTATGATACCACTGTAGGATATATGGGATTAATGCTACGGAAACAAAACCCTGGATACGTGCATGGTAACTAATACGTAGCGGAAGAAGGTTTCCTGTAGCCCAGGACCTTTGAGGGGAGTTCTCGATCCGCCGGACGGTTCCTCGTAGAAGTTCTTGTTAGAGAAGCCCTACGCGAATTATGCCTCACAACAAAGCATCTGTCGATTCTCCTATGTATCTATTCGGAGTAAATTGCTCGACGCAATTTGATACCTCCTTGGTGTGTAGTAAGTTTGGCTGAAACACTTATTTTAGGGAGGAGGGTTTTCTTTTAATCTCACAACTTAGGAGAGGAGAATAGCATTAGTAAAACCCTCCTTAGGTCACTATTTATAAGTGTGGAGGTGGGATAAATCCCACCTCCTTAAGTGACATAAGTCGGCCGGGCATGTTAATGGGGGAGGCCCATTTTGGGCCTCCCATGTCAAATGAGATTTTAGGCCTAGCCCAAAAATCCCTAATGTAACCCAACCTTATTTCTTAGGTACATGGACTTATTTAATGACCTCCCAATTACGGCAGCCCATAGTCCAAATGCTAACACATTTACCATGTCGTTCACTGGTGTTGCTGCCTCAATTCTCCCACTCGAAGTAAGTGGGACCTGAACATCATCATCTTATTCTATTTCAATTAAGACTTCATTCGTTTTGATGTTATCAAGCGTTGGAAATCCGTCCTCAAGGAATGTAACATCCCACGTTCGAGCACATCACCATCCTCCTGAACCGCTACAAAAACGTATCCCTTAGAGTTTTCAGAGTACATTATAAAGATGAGTCAAAATCGTGGTTTTACCCTTATCTTGTGAAGACTCTGCATGCGATTCTTTAACATGAGGAATGGCTTTAACATAGATAGGGGTCTCAATAGACGCTCCATCTCTATCCTCCTTTAATTGAGCAGAAGAATGGGGGGATTCCGTCATAGCTTGGCGATGATTCCGAAGAATCATCTTGATAAAATATGGAAAAGAAGAAATTCATTACAAGAGCCACATAGGTCGACTAAAGCAAAAAGAAACTAGAATTCAAGAGGTAACCTCAAAATACCCGAAGTGGCATTAGTCGCCATGCTTCTCTAGCCTTCACAAAGTAAAAACTTGAGAACACGGGTAAACAGAGAACAAACTCTGCAAGAAAAGACGAGAATTACCGGAGTAAAGCCTCAGTATTTATACTGGATAAAAAAATCCCAGGGTTATCTTGTTGCAGGTGGTGCAAAGGCCCGACGAATCACTGGCGCACTATTACCAGCGGTACACGGCCAGTGTTACCTTCATTCGGAACCTGACAGCCCCCTATGGCTCCGACCTGATGCACAGCGTGGCTGAGAAAGCTGTGTGGAATATGGAGGCATTGCAGAAAAGGGTAAAACGGCAGATCGATGTCCAGGAGTCGAAGATAGCCGCGGGAGAACTGGAGCCCCCAAAGTCGAACAAAGGAAAACAGTCGGTTAAACCTTTTGACGATCGTAAGTCAAAGGGTAAACCCGACAGTAGCAAGAATCGGGGCCGTCCGGATCGGAGGGACGATAGGCGTTCTTCAAGGAAAGATAAGCGGGAGGATCTCGACATCCCTCTCAACTGCTCCATGGCGGAAGTACTGACAGTCATGGAACGACAAGGTATCTCCAGGTACCCCCCGAAGAAGGATGGAGAATTCTTGGGATCTCGAACGGATCGCTACTGCCGATTCCATCGCGCAAACGGCCACGACACCAATCACTGTCGGGAACTGAAGAAGGAGATTGAAAAGCTGATCCAGAAGGGGAAGCTCAAAGAATTCGTCGGGGATAAGCGGTGCCGATCCCGCTCTCGGTCCCGATCGCGGTCCCGTTCCCGATCCCGCGATCGGTCCACAAAGAAGAAGAGAACCGATCCAGAGTCATCCGGTGCTCGCAAGGAGAGACGGGTTATCCACGTGATTCATGGAGGATTTGCTGCTGGAGGCGATACCTCATCCGCCCGAGAGGTCTATGCCTCTAGAATCCCTACGGCGGTGGTACTAGGTAAGAGGTCCCGATCCTGGACCTTGAAAGAAGAGATGGTAATCTCCTTCTCATCGGAAGACCTCATAGGCGTGGAGACTCCGCATGACGATGCCTTGGTGGTAACCTTGGATGTGGATGGGTTTGAGATGAAGAGAATTCTAATTGATGGAGGGAGCTCCTTCGACATTCTATTCATGGATGCGCTGGAGGCTATGGGGAAAACAAAGAAAGATCTGAAGGAGGCAAACTTCCCGATGGTCGGGTTCTCTGGCTCAACCTCCTATCCGCTAGGAGTAATCACCTTACCAGTGGAGTTTGGTAGCGGGTGGAAATCAGAAAGGAGGAACGTAGAATTTGTCGTGGTTGATTCCGCGGGGACCTACAACGCGATTATCGGGAGAACCACCATTAATCCCCTGATGGCGGTTGCCTCGACTGTGCACCAGAAGATGAAGTTTCCGACCGACCATGGAGTCGGAGAGGTTAAGGGAGACCAGGTGGCTTCTCGAAAATGTTATGTTAACGCCACCCGAAGGAGGAGACGAGAGGCCATGACTGTCCTCCAGACAGACACAGATCCCAGAGAAGAGTTTGGGCGTCCCGCCCCCGTAGAAGATCTGAAAGAAGTCGAGATCGACGGACCCCAGAGGAAGGTGAAAATCGGGTCTGCCCTGACTGAAGAGACAGCCCAGAAATTAATCGAATTATTGAAGGAGTTCAAGGATCTGTTTGCCTGGTCCCCGAGCGATATGCCAGGAATCAGCCCTGATGTGATCGTACACGAGCTGAAGATAGACCCCGCGATCAAGCCTATCACGCAGAAAAGGCGTCCGATGGGCACGGACAAGAAGATCGCGATCCAGCAGGAGGTGGGCAGGTTGGTCGATGCTGGGTTCATTAAGGAGCTCCGATTTCAGACTTGGGTTGCCAACCTAGTGCTGGTGAAGAAGACTAACGGGAAATGGCGAATGTGTGTGGACTTCCGCGACTTGAACAAGGCTTGCCCAAAGGACTGCTATCCACTCCCGAGAATCGATCAGTTGGTGGATGCCACGTCGGGACACGAACTGTTGAGTTTCATGGACGCGTATTCAGGCTACAACCAAATCAAGATGGCCAAGGAAGACGCCCCCCACACAACGTTCTACGCAGACAGTGACATCTATCACTACGATGTCATGCCTTTCGGGTTGATCAATGCTGGGGCCACTTACCAACGGATGGTGAACAAGCTGTTTGGAGATATGCTGGGAGAAACCATGGAAGCTTATGTGGATGATATGCTGGTGAAGTCACGACAAGCCGAGGATCACGTGCACAACCTTACCATGGCGTTTGAGCGGATGAGGCTCCATCAAGTTCGCTTGAACCCGACGAAATGCGCCTTCGGAGTCCACTCAGGGAAGTTTTTGGGCTTCATGGTGAGCCAAAGAGGAATTGAAGTGAATCCTGAGAAGCTGAGGGCAATCGAGGAGATGCAGTCTCCGATAAACCATCGGGAGGTGCAAGTGCTGAATGGCCGACTAGCTGCAATGAATCGCTTCTTGTCCAAAGCCAGCGACCGATCAATGCCGTTTTTTGAAGTCCTGAGGGCCAACAAGAAATTCGAATGGACCGCCAAGTGTGAAGAGGCGTTCCAAGCACTCAAACAGCACCTTCGCACCCTCCCGCCGTTGGCGAAACCGGTTCCAGGCGAGCCGCTCTACCTTTATTTGGCTTTTTCTGAATTTGCCATTAGCTCTGTGTTAGTAAAAATTGTCGAGGGTAATCAAGTCCCCGTCTATTATGTAAGCAAGGCGTTTGCCAAGTCTGAATTAAACTATCCCGCCGTTGAGAAGTACCTCTTTGCGTTGATTGTTACTGCTCGGAAGCTAAGGCCTTATTTCCACGCACACGAGATTACTGTGCTGACAAACCAGCCTTTGAAGCATTTTTTGAACCGACCAGACGCGTCGGGGAGATTAGTGAAGTGGGCGGTAGAGCTTAGTGAGTTTCGGATACACTTTGCTCCAAGAACGGCAATTAAGGGCCAGGCGTTGGCGGATTTTATAGCAGAATCTACAGCCCCCGATCTGGAAGATGCGGGCCCTGTAGAGGGGGCAACTATGGAGGTCCCGATAGAGGAACAACCAGAGAGGGCAGAGCAATCAGAACAGCCAAACAAGGAAAATACCTGGGAGATGTACACGGATGGCTCCGCGAGTTCGGACGGATCAGGAGCGGGCTTTTTGTTGATACCACCGGGCGAAGGTGAACCGCTCCGATACACCTTGGCTTTAACATTCAAGGCCACAAACAATGAAGCGGAGTATGAAGCCCTTATCACGGGCCTAAAAATTGCTAAAGGCACCGGAATCGTTCACTTGAGAGTGAAGTGCGACGCAGCTTTAATCGTGAACCAGGTTCAAGGGCGATACGAAGCAAGGAGTCCGATAATGAAAAAGTATCTACGAGAGGTACAAACCTTGAAGGAGAGCTTCAAAAGCTTCGACATCGAGGCAATTCCGAGGGAGGAAAATGTAGAGGCAGACGCCTTGAGCAAATTTGCCTTGGGGGCACCCTTGGAAGAAAATCGAAAGGTGCACTTCTTGGAGAAGGTGATCTTGTCAAACATCGACCCAACACAAGTGTGCGCCATTGAAGCAAGATCGGAGGAGGAGCCAACTTGGATAACCCCGATAGTCGCGTACCTGACTACGGGGGCAGTCCCCGATGATAAAGTGGCAGCAGACAGGATACGTCGGATCGCGGCCAATTATGTGATGCTGGACAATCAGCTGTACAAGAAGGGCTGGTTCTCGACTCCGTACTTAAAGTGTGTAGCAGAACCCGACACCAGTCGAATCCTGAAGGAAATGCATGAGGGGGTCGCGGCTTGTCACGAAGGGGCCCGATCCATTATGAGGAAGGTGTTGAACTTAGGCTACTATTGGCCCACGATGAACAAAGAAGCAACGACGTTGGTCCGATCCTGCGACGCATGCCAGAGGTATGCCCCGAGTATCGTGGCTCCGGCCGCTAATCTGGCATCCATCAAGAGCGCTTGGCCCTTCGCGCAATGGGGGATCGACTTGGTGGGACCTCTTCCACAAGCACAAGGACAATGTACGTATTTACTTGTAGCAATCGATTATTTTTCGAAATGGATAGAGGCGAAGGCATTGGCCAGAACAACGGGGAACCAGATCGTCAAGTTCCTCCAAACCCACATCGTGTCCATATATGGAATTCCTAAGGTGGTGATCAGCGACAATGGTCCACCGTTTAACGGCTCTCAGGTGAGGGAGTATCTGGAGGAGTTGAATATCGAGCATCGGACTGCTTCTGTGCGTCATGCTCAGACTAATGGCCAGGTGGAATCAGCCAACAAAATCGTGATGGATGGCCTGAAGAAGAGGGTCTATGCCTTGAAGGGAAAGTGGCTGAATGAACTGGAAAACGTGCTTTGGGCTGTTAGAACGACACCCAAACGGTCAACCGGGGAGACTCCGTTTGGCCTCGTTTATGGCACGGAAGCTGTTGCCCCCGTAGAGGTAGCTGTGGCGTCCCATCGGATGAGATATTACGAGCCCCTGACGAACGATGAAGTAAGACGTCTGGACTTGGACTTACTCGAAGAGAAGAGGCGGGAAGCCGATGAAGTCCAAGCTCGAATGCGTTTGGCGACGGCCAGGTACTACAATAGGCGAGTGAAGTCCCGACAATTCTTTGTCGGGGAGCTGGTTTGGCGTCGCAACGAGTTCACCCTTTTGGATCGAATCAACAAGATGTCACCAAAATGGGAAGGACCTTATAAGGTCGTGGGGATGCCAGCTCCGAATGCATACAAGTTGGAAGACCTCGATGGCAGAACGTTAAAGCATTCTTTTAGTGGCGAACACTTGAAGAAACACCATGCTAGAAGAAAGTCGCCTTAAGTGGTGCCCGATGAAGTCGCCTTAAGTGGTGCCCGATAAAGTCGCCTTAAGTGGTGCCCGATGTAAAATCGCCTTAAGTGGTGTATGCTGTTTATCGTTTAATTCGATGTAAGCCAATTTTGTGCCGTCAATAAATAAAGAGGTTGCTTCCAAATAAGAGTTGTCCTTAGATTTATGCTAAGTGTCAAAGTCGCCTTCAGTGGTGCACGAGAAAAGCCGCCTTCAGTGGTGCACGAGAAAAGCCGCCTTCAATGGTGCATGAGAAAAGTCGCCTTGAGTGGTGCACGATCCTTAGATTTATTCTAAGTATCAAAAAGTCGCCTTGAGTGGTGCACGATACTAAGTCGCCTTGAGTGGTGCACGATCCTTAAATTTATTCTAAGTATCAAAAAGTCGCCTTGAGTGGTGCACGATACTAAGTCGCCTTGAGTGGTGCACGATCTTTAGGTTTATCCTAAGTAATAATTAAGTCGTCTTAAGTGATGCACGGAACAAAGTCGCCTTGAGTGGTGCACGATCCTTAGATTTATTCTAAGTATCAAAAAGTCGCCTTGAGTGGTGCACGATACTAAGTCGCCTTGAGTGGTGCACGATCTTTAGGTTTATCCTAAGTAAGTCGTCTTAAGTGACGCATGTGTTTGGATTTACTCTAAGTAATATTAAGTCGCCTTAAGTGGTGCACGATGTAAAGTCGCCTTCAAGTGGTGCACGATATTAAGTCGCCTTAGGTGGCGCAAGTTGAAAAGTCGCCTTAAGTGGTTCACGATGAAAAGACGCCTTCAGTAGTGCATAATACTAAGTCGCCTTAAGTGGTGCAAGTTATTAAATCGCGTATAAGTAAAGTCACTCGGAGAAGTGCAACAATAGATCGGAACTAAAGAAGTCTGATATTGATAAGGGCTCAAGGGCCCGACGACGACAAAAGAGAAGAAGATACAAGGACTCTAAAAGATAAAAACACTCAAGCTTGGTCCTTGTCGGCAGCATTGGCAGCAGCTGGGTCCGCGGAGTTAGTAGCAGAGGGATCCACAGGGTTGGCTTCGACAGGATTGGCTATCGGGGCGTCCGCACTTGGAAGTTCAGAAGCGTCTTCGACAATTACGGGGGTACTCCCCCCATCACTCTCCTCGGAAAGAGCAAAATACTTCTTCGCTAAGGGAGCGAGGGAAGGAGACTTGTCGAAATTGATGGCATCCCCGTACTCCAGGTGGAGCTCCTCAACCGCATTGAAGAGAGTGTTCTCCACCTCCGCGCCAAAGAACTTCATGGCATCAGCTTGGAAGTCCCCGGACCTCCGATAGTCCTCCCGGCCCTTTACCTCCGCTTCGGCCAGCTGCGCAGGAAATCCCGCGATTTGCTCCTCCAGAGCCTTCTTCTCAAGGACCAGTTTGTCCTCGGCAGCCTTCTTCTCCTGGGTCAGCCTGTCCACAACTGCCCCCCGCTCCTGCCGCTCTTGCCTCAAGAGCCCCTCGAAGTCCACGATCTGCTGCTGGAGGTCCTGAATCTTCTGATTGAGGACAACCTGCTCCTTGGCAAGCTTCCCCCGCGAAGACTGGGAGGCCTTGAGATCCTCCTGAAGCTGCTCGCGGACCCCTCGGTCCCGCTCCCGGGACTCATCGTAGGCAATTACATACCCGATGAGGCGGTTGAAGTCCCCGAGCTCCTGCAACAAGAAGGAAAAGTGTTAATGGACAAACAACCCGATTTATCATCAAAAGTGAAGAAGCGAAGTCTTACCTGTATACGGCGCATGGCCATATTCCTGACGTCCCGCTGCATGTGCGTCCGATTGAGGCAAATCGGATGCCGCATAGTAGGCAGGATCGAGCCTGCCAGCAGATGCAGGGCCAGCTCCTGGTCCTGCTCCCCTTGTCTGAGCGGGACTCCTTGAAGCGTCTGGATAGGAGTCCACGGGGCATTCTCTTGTGAAGAATCGAAGGGCTTGTAGAAGTTCCCATCAAGAGCAAGAAGAGAAAGAGGACGAGGAATGGAAGGGCACGCCTCCGTCTCGGCCCGAACAGGGGAAGGAGTGAACTCATGAATAGGCGATGGCTGCCGCTGCTGCGGAGAAGATGAAGGAGGCGGCCCCTGAGGGGTTGGTTTCAAGGGGGATTGCCCCGCCTTCCGACGCTGACGAGGGGGGCCACCCTCGTCAGTCTCCTCAGAGGAGTCCAAGGTCTCCACCTGACGAAATTGTTCGCCAGTTGGTGCCTTCGCTCCAGCTGAGGAAGGCACCCCCGCTGAAGACGGTGCGTCTGCGGAAGCTGCAGCACCCGATGGAGCTCCCGAGCGACCTGCACCTGGAGGATGAGAAGCTTCAGAAAGGTAGTCAAGAAGTTCATCGGGATTCTTACACCAAATGATACGTCGGGAGACGTATTGATCCTTCCCACGATAATGATAGTAGCCTGCCTTCAAGACTCGGGGAGTTTCGCCTCGAAGGATTCTTTTGACGTAAGCGATGCGGGCTTCCTTGGTCGAGGAAATCAAATCCGTCGGGACCATCCTTTTGTATGATTTAATAGCAAGTCGGAGTTTTTTACCTTCTTCAGCATTCTGGACATCGAAGAGCTGGTCCAGATCCACCCGCTTCCGCTTGGGTTGCTCCGCTGAAGGAGACCCCGACCTAGCAGCAGTCTTCTTGGCGGACTTCCTCTTCCGCGAGGGGCGGACAGCATCAGTCTCCCCCTGCTTAAGGAACAGATCGGTCAGCACAGATACCTTCTTGGCTGCAAACAGTAAACAAAGAAGAGTTAGAAGTTTACCCAAGGAACCATATTGGAAGGGCCGTCGAAGAGCTGCCCCCCAGAAACAATATCGAGGAGTCGGATCCCGGCGTGCACCAGGTCCCGCTCCACGAGCGAGTTGGCGTTGAGAGGAGTGTAAGACTCCTCCCACCGATAAAGCTGGATAAGTTGGAGAGTCTCAAAATCCTCGTCAGCATAAGTGTTTAAGGCAGGCGGAGGGTCTGCTGCCACCTCCCACCGAGGCCAGGGAATTGAGGAGTGACGGATAAAGAAGTAGCTCTTCTTCCAACTACTGTTGTCGGACCCTGTATCAACCAAGAGTCCCCGACCCTTGACCACCTTCCAGGTGTCATTAGTCCAACCGCATCGGTCAAGCTGCTGCTTACTCCATTTAGGCATCCGAGGGTAGAAGGCGCACACCCCCGCCTCATTGCACTTCATCCCATAAAAGGTTCTGAAGAGCTGGAGGCTGTAGACCCACTTCTGTCGGAGACAGAGGACTTGAAAGGCGTTCCAGAGGCGGATGGCATGGGGAGAAAAGGTAGTGGGGTGCGTTTTATAATGATGGCATAGCTAGACCAGACTACCGCAAAAAGGGAACCTGATCCCCGCTGATATTTGTCCCGTAGAGACAAATACCTCCCCTTTCTGGGGACGAGTAACCTCAGGGTTACTCGAGGGGCGATGCCGAGGATACGGGAAACGAGGTTCCCAGGTGATGGTGATACAACCCTCTCGGAGAGCTGCATCATAAGCAGTATTGGAGATCTCATTTGGAGCATAATCAAAATTAAAGGGTTTTCTCCCCTCAGAGCTGGAACCGCTGTCTGAAAAGCAACCAGGGCAAGAAAATACAGTGGGACTCTTGGAAAATTAAAAAGGAAAAGACGAACAAGCAACGAAGGGGGATCCCTTACCAGACATGATGAAGTAGAGGTTGAAGGAGATGAACGAAACGTCGCCGGAAAGATGATTGGAGAAACTCCAAAGACCTTCGAAATCACAGAGTTTGGAATCGCAGTGGAATCGCAGAGGAATCGCAAAGAGCTCTTGAGAATTCGAAGACGGTAAAAGTTAAATTGTGACCATGGCTAGGGTTTTATAGTCGAAGAAGAAGGTTGAAAGGACACTTCGATCCGAGTCGTCGAAGTCGAAGAGTCTTAATCTGGACCGTTGAGATGAAACGTGCAGAAGGACAACGGGCGTAATGATGAAACGGCCAAAAAAGCACTTTTCAGAACAAGACAGGCGCGAAAAATCAGGCACGTGGGCTGAAAACGTCACTCCATTATCTACTGCATTTAATGCACTAGGGAACCGAGGAGACCCTTGGGATATAACAGTTATCTACAAAACCCTGAGGAAACGTGAAGGAGAAGACTGATAATTGAGTAAATAAACCAAGGGATAGATCCCCGATTCCAGCATCGGAAGATCGGGAGTTGGAAGACACGACGAACTAAAAGTCCCTCATGTCTTGGGGGCAAATGATGGGTTCGATTACAGCCGTCAGGCCCTTTAACGGCGAGGAAACGGCAAACAGGCCCACCAGGCCCAAAATGAAGGTCAGGATGACTTAGGAGAAGGGTCCCGACGAAGGGAGTCCCGATGAGGCAAGATCCCGACAGAGTCGGTCCCGACAGTTGAGCTGGAAGCTCTCGATAAGAAGCCTTTAAGTAGGCCCCGATGATGAATCCCTGAGAATGATTGGCCCTGTCACGATGACGAGGGGCCCCGAGCGGTGACACAATGAGATAACTCTGGAGTCCCCGACGGGAGTCGGGACTCGTTATCAGAGGATGAGGCCAAGATATGCGGGGCGTGGCCGAGATACGCGGAACGTGGTTAAGATACACGGAGCGTGGCCGAGATACGCGGGGCATGGCTGAGATACGCGAGATCACGTCCGAGATATGCGGGATACGGGTTAACCACCCCTAACGGTTCGCCAGGTACCTGAGGCATCTCTTTGCCTATAAAAGGGCAGGAGATCACCTCAGAAAGACTTACGTTGAATTCAATACACTTAGAGATTACTGCTTGCCAGTCATACGAGATACTCATTTAAGCATCGGAGAGGGATTCTGGGTCACCGCCCGGTCTATCCCCTGTTGCAGGATTGCGTGGAGCGAAGGAGCTAGGATTGCCGTCAAAGTCCGTACCGGAGTTCCACCGTGATCCAACACCAATTATGCATGATGTGTGCGGATATTGCATGTTTTGACGCGTATGCTAGGATGTTAACAATAGAACGCATGTGATAATTTACTTTACGTAGAATTATGTATGCTAGGAACATTAGACGCATGACGCGTAAGCATGTTGTGTTCGATATTTATGACATGGTATGATGATTTTCTTGATGTAGTATAATTATAAATATGCATGCGTAAATTATCAGATAATTTTACAAAATCATAAGGGCCTTGGGAAAGCCAAGATCGGGTATGCTTATTTGAAAATCCCGTTCCGGTAATTTGCAATAGAATAACTGTTTTCAAAAGACTGATCTATTAGATTGAAAACGACAATAGTGTGAATTCTTTCACGACACCCCCTTCCTCGGTTAACTGAAGGTTGGTTTGGTTTAGTGACTGATGAATCACTATTCGTCGTATTCCATCATAATAGATAATCCGATGGTTGCAGTTCTATTAAAATGTCGTTGTCTTCCTAACTTTGCATAATAACCTATGTGTTAGTTTTAATGGCTGGATCAGTACGCTTTTATAAACCGTGCAATCTGGATGGTGTTGATTACGATGCATGGAGTGAAATGGTAAGAGAACGACTTATATCATGTGAAGCACACATGTGCATCATTCCTATAAGAGAGAAGATGATGGTACCGCCAGAAAACAACCTAATTCCCAGAATTGGGAATATAAGTTGGGGAGATAAGAAAGCTTGCGAGGTGATATTAGCAGCCTTGGACAAAGAGGTTGCAGAGGACTTCACACTCAACTATTCAGCTGCTCAGCTTTGGGCTGCCCTGAAACTCCGTGTCGGAGGTGGAAAGGCAGCTGAAGCAAGACAGGTGATAGTGGAGTCTGATGATCTACTTTCAAATGACAACAACGTGAAACCTGTGTCGAACCAGAGGATTGAAAGATCCAATTGGAGAAAGATAATCAATATCGCTCAAGGGTATCCCATATCTTGGTTTGCTGATGACTTTGGACTAGAATACTTAATAACAGCAATTAAGTATTCTATGTACTTGTTCACGGAAAGCAACCAAAGGAGACTGACATGTTCCCCGGTGAACAATCGCAAGAGGACAAAGGAAATAGCGGAGGAAACAGAATCGACTTGGTCCTCAAACGAGAATCGTAGTATGACAAACGCTACTGATTCCGTACTGTAAAAGGTACGCCTCGTTTGCCACTTATATGAAACCGTTAAACGTTTTGTATCGCTAAGTATACTGATATAATTCACTTGTGAATTTCTTTCGGGCGTACTCGGTGAAGATGGCTGGAGTTTTCCTTTCAAGTTTTGTTTTCCTTTAACTCTAAGAGCTTTGTTTTGTATCTCATTAACGTACCAATGTCTATAAGTTCTCCTACCATCAATAAATGTTTGACATTAGATAATTTTGATTCGGGATTATTGAATAAAGTAGTAACCATTCAATGGTCTACTTATCAAAATTAAATGGATCAGTCAAATGGGTCCAATTCGAAACGAACAACTAATCCAGGGTTCTTCCAATAAAACAGATGTATCATACAAACATTCACATAATCAAACATCCATCAATTGCATAGTTAAAAAAAAAGGAAACCGACCAAAGTATTGCATTCTTATTTGTTAAAGTACTCCATTATAGTTTGTATCCCAAATAATGTGCATGGTTAAAACTGGTTTTGCTTTTAAATTTGGAGACAAACGATTCTCAAAACCACAATTTTTAACCGGGTATGCGCGTGGAGCATGTCACCTCGAAAGACGGGACACATCGTATAACTACTTAGATTTTATGTAAGCTTTCCAGCTACTACAATTTAATTAGAATATCAACCATGGCATTAAAAGCGACAGCTTAAATGCATGGTCCATAAGATAGATAAATATATGGATGAGTTAAATAAACGAAAAGAAGTAGTCGGTAAAACGACTCTCCCACCCTTAGCCTTGAACGAAGAGTTTGGCTAAAAGGCATTCAATAAAACACTTCAATAAACATAGCTTAGAATTACATAATGTTAGAGTTACACATTAATTGTTCCTGCGGGATGAGATTAATTTAACTCACATTAATGTAAAACACTATGTTCTGACAAAATCGGTTAATACGTTACCATAAAAGTTAATGAATGATTCGGGTAAAACCTTATCACAAAGACGCATCAATTTGCGCATTAAAACGAGTATTTATTAAGAGTACGCACTACTCTCGGAGAATACGAGTTTTAAAATTAGCTTGAAACAATGGTTTCGTGGTCAAACATGGCACATTATAAAGTTTTGAGGATGAATTTCCAACGCTTTCCAGAACGAAACAAGCTAGTACTGATTGAGTTAACAGATGGTTGATGGAGATTCTCAGGTCCCACTTACTTCGAGTGGGAGAATTGATATAGCATAAGTGATTGATTTGGTAAATGATGATGGAAACGTCTTCATAATAAATCCAGTGAGAGGGCTCACTCCCCCTCACACATAATCATCACTAAATTTCAAAATGCGAATCAAGTCGGACCTGATAATCATGATAATGAACTATTTCAACTACCATTTTTCCTAGTTGGAGTGGAACAACCAAATTGGTTCTAGATCCTAGTGATCGAGGAATACATCTCGGAGGTAGAAACCCGGGACCGAGAGGATATTCCAAGTAAGTTCAACCACCACCATTGTTCCCAATGGGAGTAATGCCCCAATAAGAAGCATTATTCCTAGTGGGAGTAACGATCAGACTAAAACATGGGATTAACGTGCCTAGACATAGTCAAAGGCAACGAACTTCTTTCGAGAAGTATCCCATCAAAGGAGATGTATTAAACGTCTTGATGTTCGTTCTTGAACCAGTGACGGTTCAGCAAGCAAAGGAAGGACCTCAAAACAAGGGAATGGAAGAAAACATTGGAGGATGAAATTGCCTAAATCAGAACTAATTTAGTTTTAGTCTTTAGTTGATTTATATTCGTTAACCACGGAACCAGAAAGTGAAATCTTAGAATTCACTTCTGGTGGAAATTTCGACTGGTGCAAAACTCGAATAATTGCAAAAGGATATACCCAAATCCACTGAGTGAACTTTGATGAAACATACTCACCAACTGTGCGTTACACCACAGTAAGGGCCATCCTTGCCCTAGTTTCTAGTCTTGATCTAGAGCTACATCAAATGGATGTTAAGACAGCATTCTTCCATGGAAACCTGGAGGAAGAGATCTATATGGAGCAGCCGGAGGGTTTCATTACTCCTGGCAAAGAACGTAAAGTTTGCAAACTCCAAAGATCTATATACGGCCTTAAACAATCGTCTCGGCAATGGTATCGCAGATTCCATGAGAAAATCGTCGGATACGGATTCGTGAATCTTCACGAGGATCCCTGCGTATACACCAAGACCTCCAGATCAAAGTATATCATCATAACACTATACGTGGATGACATACTCATTGCTGCGAACGACGTGAGTTTTATGAATAAATCAAAGTCCTGGTTAGCATCAGCATCCGAGATGAAAGACATGGGAGAGGCTACGTAGATCTTAGGCATCAAGATTGCCCGAGATCGTACCACCCGGAGATTATGTCTATCTCAGGAATCATATATCAACAAACTGTTGAAAAGATTCAGAATGCTGGATGCTAAACCCGTGGATGCGCCGGTTGTTTTTGGGTGCGCGCTATCGAAGCGTGATGGCCCGAAAAACCAGCTGGAGCGTAAACAGATGAAGAATGCAGAGTATCTGAGCATGGTAGGGAGTCTAATGTACGCCATGCTCTGTACTCGGCCAGACATTTGTTATGCTGTGGGCCTAGTAGCATGATTCCAGTCAGATCCTAGTTATCAACATCTAAAGGCCGTAAAAAGAATTATCAGATATCTGAAAGGTACTGCCGACTACGTTCTGTGCTATGAGGGCGATCAGATCGAATTGACCGGTTAGAGTGACGCTGACCACGGTGGCGATCCGGATGATCGTAAGTCCACCACAGGAGGATTTTTCCTCCTTGCTAATGCTGCCATATCATGGGTAAGCAAGAAGCAATCGTGTGTCGCGCTTTCCACTATGGAGTCGGAATTCGTTGCCCTCTCCAAAAACGCACAAGAAGCGGTCTGGCTGAATAGGCTTCTAACTGCATTAATTGGCACCGACAAGAAGAGTAAACCTGTACTCCGACAGTCAGGCGGCCATTGCGGCAGTTAAGAATCCAAAGTACCATAGTAGAAAAAAGCACATTGATGTGAAATACAATTATACTAAATCTGTTCTGGAAGACAACATAATCGCTTTAGAATACTTGCCTACAGACAATATGGTCGCAGACCCTTTAACTAAGCCGTTACGTAAGGAGATTTTTGAAAATCACGTAAAACTGCTTGGATTGCGTAGGGCTTAAACTGTGTGGCTTGTAAAAAGTGATAACGTTTTGATATATAGTGATGGACAAAGTCCAACTCGTCGATTTACAAAATGAAGATTAAGTCACGCTGTTAAGCGTGACAATGTTAAAGGGCCTCCACTTTCAGATATCTAACGGCGGCCCAATCTCCATATGCCAACAGAATCCCGAGACCAAGAGGTCGTCCAAGAAAAGTTGTTGGTGAAGGTTCAAGTAACGCTCTTGTTCCCAGTAGGAGTGTTGTTCCAATAAGGAGCATTATTCCTAGTGGGAGCATCTTTCAAGTTCAAGGTGAGTTATTCACTCTAACTTCGATTGATGAACCGACAATGGTTAAACAAGCCTTGGAAGGACCAAAAGCGAAGGAATAGAGGAAAGAAATGGAAGAAGAGATCGCCTCTATCAAAGCCTATTCGGTAGGGTCGTTAGTTGATTTACCTGCAAACCGCAGAGCCATAGGGGCAAAGTGGGTTCTGAAGCTGAAACTCACTGCGATGGAAATGTCGAGCTGTAAAAAGCTCGACTTGTTGCGATAGGATGTATCCAAATTCACGAAGTGGAATTTGATGATACATACTCAACGACTGTGCGTTACACCACAGTCCGGGCCATTCTGGCCTGGGTCGCATGCCTCTGTCTAGAGTTGCACCAAATGGATGTTAAGACTGCATTCCTCCACGGAAACCTAGAGGAAGTGATCTACATGGAGCAACCAGAGGGTTTCAAAATCCCTGGAAATGAACGTAAACTTTGTAACTCTAAAGATCGATATAGGGTCTTCAACAATCGTCCCGACAATGGTACCGCTGGTTCCACAAGAAAATTGTTGGAAACAGATTCGTGAATCTTCACGAGGATCCATGCGTGTACACTAAGACCTCTGAGTCGAAGTACATTATCTTGACATTTTATGTGGTTGACATACTACTTTCCGCAAACGATGTGAGTTACATGAATGAATCAATGTCCCGGCTGACATCTGTATTCGAGATGAAGGACATGGGAGAAGCCATGGATATCGTAGGCATTAAGATTGCTAAGGATTGGGCTGCTCGTAAGCTATGTCTCTCTCAACACCAGGCTGTTGAGAAGGTTCAGACTATAAGATGCCAAACCCGTGGATATGCCGGTTGTGTTTGGGTGCGCGTTATCAAAGCGTGATGGCCCAAAAGACCAGGCTGAGCGTGAACAGATGAAAAGTGTAGAGCACCTAAGTATGGTTGGCAGTCTTATGTATGCAATGCAATGCACTCGTCCAGAAACCTATTACGGAGTGGGCTTAGTAGCACGATTCCAATCAGACCGTGGCTATTAACATTTAAAGGTTGTGATACAAATTATTCAATACCTAAAAGGTACTGCCGAATATGCACTGTGCTATGGGGGTGGGAAATTAGAATTGACTGGGTTCAGTGACGCCAACCACAGTGGCGATCCGGATGATCGAAAGTCCACTTCAGGAGGAGTGTTTCTCCTTGTAAATGCCGCATTTATGGATGAGCAAGAAGCAATCCCGTGTCGCGCTGTCTACGATGTAATCCGAATTCGTAGCCCTCTCTAAGAATGCGCAGGAAGCAGTCCGGCTTAAAAGACTCTTAACTGCATTGCCTGACGTCGAGGACGGGAGACAGCCTGGGAAGGTATACTCGACAGTCAAGCAGCGATTACAGCAGTTATAAATCCTAAGTATCATAGTAGGACGAAACACATTGTTGTACAATATAATTATCCTAAAAGTATGGTCGAAGAAAAAATGATCACATTAGAATACTTGTCCTCTGAGATTATGGTGGAAGGCCCATTGACCAAACCTTTACGCAGGGATTTTTTTCTTTCGAAAAGCGTGTTAAAATGCTTGGAATGCATAGGGTTTAAGAGGCTTGTGTTGTGATAATAACATTTTGAGATTTAAAGTAATATTTGAAAAAAAAGAATTGCAATTTGAGTTTATGATCTTATGATGTCATAATGTTTGAATTACATCGGACTTTACGGTTTATAAACTAGTCGTAGGAGGAGCAATCCTCCCAAATAAAACATGTCGAATATAGGCCAAGCCTCATCACACAGGCTGGGTCGTCTTGGCGGAGAAGGGAACCTCTACCATGTCAAGACAGGCTATGAACCATGGTGATTTCGAAAGATAAATCTGGTTAAGCAAAACGATCATTTGGTTTCGGGGTAACACTACATGATCCAAGTTTTGCATATCGCCACGACGAACATTGTTCGTCAGCAACCACATTCTGCGCCAGATGAAAAATCTGCGATAACATATGACATTTCCAACTCCTTACAACATGTAAGTTCAGGTTATGCTATCAACGCGCTCTTCATACTGCGCGTGCCATGTTCGACCACGGGGTCAGGCTCGGTTGTGCTAGGTAGAATCCACTCGGATGGGCACAAACTTCTTCACCTTGAGCATGTGACTGATCCCGGATGCTTTCTGAAGAAGCATCTGAAGTATCCTAACGGAATCAGCACTTATATCTAAGGTCAAGCTCAATGTTCGCTTCCCGGCGTACGAACGCAGTGCTGGACAAAAAGGCCCAATGACCACGTCTTTGGAAACCGGTTAAGTTTGACTTAGGGTATGAGCGATTGGGATGTTCAATTACACCTGTAATTCTCTGAATCTTGTATCCACTAGGTGGCCACCAACCTGATATTAGTTGAAGATTGTGAATACTTGTACAGATGCCTTGGAGAATTGTTCTTATGTGGAAACTAGGCAATTGGAGAATGACAGTTGACCAAGGATAACACCGGACGCACGAAAAACCTCGTACGAACTATTCTAAAGCAGGGTTGGATCGAAGAACAAATGTTGATGTGTTGGTCGACAACATATTAATAGGCACCCTCCCATTCCGGCGAGTGGGAGCTGTTGGCATTTGGATATTGGGCCGTCGTAAATAGGAACCCATTAATATGAGGCTGTTATCTAAGTCAATTAGGTAATGTCACGTTAGGGATTTTGGGCTAGGCATAACATCCCAATTGACATGAGAGACCCAAAATTAGGCCTCCCTTTCACATAGCAAGGCCGGTCGAAACTTATTGTGTGGTAAGGTGGGCTTTGCCCCCCTCCTCTTATAAATAGGGAGTGTCAAGAATTAATTAGGGTTAATCACTTTCTTTCTTTGTGGTGAGACAAAAAGAAATCCCTTCCCATCTCTCTAAGTTTCGGCCGAACCATCCTTTTGCCAAGGAGGTGCTAAATTGCTTTGTTCAAATTACTCCGGAGATCCGTCCCTGCTAAAGAATCGACAAGAGGCTTTGCGGTGGAGAACAATCCCCGTAGGTTTTCCATAACAAGAATCCTTACGGGAACCGTCCGACAGATCGAGACCCCCCCTAGAAAATCTTGGGTCTACAGAAGCATTGTAGGTATGTGACCTATATTCCGCTGCGTAATCTGTTTACATAGCATTTACCTTGTGTTGGGATCAAAGTGACGTGGCCTCGAACTTCCGGGAATGGATTTTAGGATATCGCCTTGTACTTAGTTCCTTCGAACACTAAGTTTCCTTCAATGGTTTTTTGTGGGGCGAGTACCTAAAAAGGGGGTGGGGATGTCCCCTGATTCCACTCCGAAGCTTAAGTCAGTAATTGATTTGAGAGTAACAATGTAAAGTATATATTGAGAGAGAGGGAGATCAGATAAATGAATAGAGAGAGTCCATATACATAGGGATAAGTTACCGCCTTATATTGGCGGCTACCCTCCTTAGAGGGTTTCTCTCCAAAGTCGGTCAAGCAGGTGACAAGCAAGTTGCCAACTTATCTTTACTTAGGCAGGAAGACTTCCTTTTGGCGGCGCAAGCAAGTCGCCACCTGTCCTTTACTTCAGAGGGAGGTTTCCTCTTGAATATGGTTTGAAGCAGGTCGCCACCTGTCCATTACTTCAGAGGGAGGTTTCCTCTTGAAGACGGTTTGAAGCAGGTCGCCACCTGTCCTTTACTTCAGAGGGAGGTTTCCTCCTTTTGGCGGCGCAAGCATGTCGCCACCTGTCCCTTTCCTTTGGAGGAAGGGTTTCGACAGGAGTTCCCGTGGTCGACTTCATTTAACATCCTTTGCCAGATGCTCAAGTAGTTCAATTATCTTCTAGTCGATCAGTAGTACTTTAGAAGTCGACTTTTCGTTGTTGACCTTTTGCCCTTATCTTGGTAAGACGAGTAAGAGAGGTCGACGACTCTTCTTTGCCTTTCAATCGTACTCGACTTTACGCTTGTAGCATCGGGTTTGATCATAACCCAACACTTACCCCCGAGACTTAAGTCGTCAATTTTATTTATGAAGGTGAGGTCTTGAGTCGAATAAAACCTCTCACCTTGGGCGAGTATATTCAGACCGTTGGTGGCTTCTTGGGAAGTGGGAAGGTCATCTTACTAAGTCTTGGACAGGTGTAAGACTGCGGTCCTGCTGTTAGCATATGGGCCAATGAACGGCTGACTTGGGTAAAGCTTCCTTGGAAAGTTGCTTTTCCTATGGGGACTTCAGTATAAATATCACCACTGCCTACCTTCTCCGTTTCTGCTTCCTTTTGACAATCTGGTTTGGCTTTTTAAGGATCAGATTAATTCCAAATAATACTCAATTGGCTGTGGGTAATATGGCCAACTATCCCTCCTCAGTTACTTCCGAGATAATCCTCTTTTGTATTATCTCAATTTCTTCCTATAGTTTTTTCCAACAATATGGGCTTTTCTTCTTTAGATTTTATCGAAAGGATTCTTCATGATCATCTGCAGGCCAGGGAGGGTACGTCTTCTGCCCCTGATCCAGCCATCATTGTTTGGGCTTTGATCGATACTCCTATTGACATAGAGGTTAGTCATGTAGGGAAGCCGTCGACAAAACCGTCTCAGGCTAAATATAAGGCGAGGGATACCATTCATCGCTCAAATCGGGATAGGGATGGTGGTTCCTGGCGGAGAGGGAGACAAGGAGGGAGTTCTTCTTCCTCTTCTTCAACTCAAATTTCTCCACCTCAGGCTGAAGTCTCGTCCCAGACATCTCCTCGCCCTGAAGCTTCCTCAATGATCCTCCAAATTTTGAGGGTCCCCCTTTTAATTTGGATATGCTGTCGAATCCTGCCATGAATCCAAATAAAGCTCCACACTTCAATCTTCAACAAATTCAACCGAAAAACAGTTGAAATCCATCAATCAAGCTATCTATAGCTCGAATCCATCATAATATCATCAAAACCACAGCATATCCATCACGGCACACTAAATTTCAGCAATTTCAGCTAAAAACAGCAATTTTCTGCACATTTCTGCATTTTCCAGCAATTTCCAGCCGATTTCCAGCAATTTCAGCAGAATTTCAGCAATTACAGCAGCAAATCCAGCAAAAACAGCATCTAAACCGCAGCAAAAAGACGATTCCAGCCATAATACTCAACCCGGGACAGCAGATTTCAGCAATGATGAACAGATGCAAACAACAGCAGCAAAATCCAATGAAACAGTAGCAGAATTGCATCAATTCAGCTGAATTTTAACAGTAAGATTCGAACAACCAATCACCTCGGAATTTGACGTATAATATATCAATGGAATCGGGAGCTCGAGACGATTCCGAAAAACTAAAAATCGCGGCGATTGGACATCGGGAAGGTGGCGCGTGGCCTGCACGCGCCGGCGGGGCGCAACTCACGCGGCGGCGCGTGAGAGCGCGTGCGGTGGTTTCTGACGGCGCCGGAAACTGCAGAATGTTCGCCGGAGGTTGCTGGGTCGATTGGTGATGTCAATTTTGGAAGAAGAGGTGTAAATCAAATGGGTATTTTTCGGGGCTAGGGACTTAACCTACGGCAGGAACAGATTTTCTGGAAAAATGAAAAACGAAATTGAAATCAAAACACCAAGATCGAAACTAGCTCTGATACCATATTAACGTTTATAATTGTAGAGAGGTTGGAGAGTATGAAGAGAGCAATCCTTTCATTATACTAAACATGATATGAGAAGGTTGCTTCACCATTACAATAGTGGAGGCTCCTTTATATAGGAGACCTCATGGGCTAATATGAAAACCCTAGTAAACATTAGGGACTAGAATGTAAATACTAGAACTAAGACAACTTAGCATAATTAGATATTAGTCCCCATACATATAATATCCCAATAGGATGATTCGGTAGGGGTTGAGAGTAGTTCTCCCAATGATGGCGTTGTAGGATTAGACGGCGTCGACCACCACAAAGAGTATATCTACTTGTAGAGTTTTGTCTTCTCCCAGGAGGGTGGTTAATCGAATAGCACCCAAAGGATAAATGGTTTCTCCTGCAAAGCCTATCAAAGGATAATCGACTTTCTTCAAATCCTTCCTTAAAAATCCCAATTGTGAGAATGATTGATAGAAAAGGATATCCGTCGGGCTCCCACTGTCAATCAGAACCCTCTTAACTTTGTAAGTGGAAATTAAGAGAGTAACCACTAAAGCATCCTCATGCGGCTGGTCTATCTTTGCAAGATCGTAGGCGGTAAAACTAATGATCTCGAGATCAGGTTCTCGAGGTCTTTTTCCCATTACTGCCGCTGTAGATATCTGAGCTTGGTCGATTCCACCTGGGACTCCTCGGGTTGTTCTCTTCGGGCGGATTGGATGTGCACACAGGTACGGATTCCTATCAGCACGTCGCAATCGTCTGTCCCCGGATCCGGCTTCGGCTCTGGTCTCGACTCCTCGCGCGTCGGGTCCTGCAAAATGGGCAATAACCAGCATGGAGAAGGGGGGTGGTGCTGGTTGAGCCCTCTCTGATGCTTAAGTCACAATCTAGAGAGAGAAAGTATGTAGAGAGAGGTCAGAGCCCAAAAAGCCAAACTGAGAGAGTTTCGAATTAAGTTGTCAAATGGGAGGTCTAGGTCCCTATTTATAGGAAACCCGAGAACCGTACCCGGTTTTATGCGATTCAATGCCGGTTTAAAGGAAAACGCTTACCGACATCGAGGTTGGCTATGTGCCCACCGACTTCTCATACTTAGTAAAAATAATAGGGGTAAGCGCGCGGTGCCAGTCGACAGTCCGGACCATGTCAAATGTCCGACATGGTCCGGATTGCCTTGGCAATCCGGAAGTCCCGGTCCGGGTGCTGCTGCGAGTCAAGTAGCGGTTCAAAACTCATGCTTGACTCTATTTAAGATAGGATATTCGTCCAATTTAGGTTCGACACTGACCTCAGGGGTGGCCTGTTTGTCAATCGAATGCGCGGAGCATAAATTCGTCCATCTTTACTTTTTCGACGAACATGCGTAATATGTTCACGGGGTTAGCATAACAAACGGTATACATATAACAACGTGCAATTAGCGACATATTCGTAATAACATGAAATAAGCGAAATACTTGTAATAATAAATAATCATGCAACGTGGTGTCATCATGGTACATGACGTAACCGTGTAACATGATGTTAACAAGGAGATAATGACATAGCATATGGATGACGTAATCGCGCAATAAGCAAAATACTTAGAACAATATAAAACTGGAGAGCATGCTTGTCAACATGAAGCATGATGTAAACATAGAATATGATGTAAGTATGTAATATGATGTAAACATGCAATATAATGTAAACATGCAATATGATGTAAACATGCAATTCATACTTAGATTATAAAAATAATCATGTAGCAATCATAAGTTAGAATCATGCATATATAAAAATAATATCATGCATAATAGCCTATGTGTACGTAACATGCAATAATAATTGTATGTAGCGCGTCATGAACCATTAGGGAGCATGCATGTAATGTAAGCATAGGAGAGATGTAAACATGCTCATACATGATGCTAGGGACTTGTGCAAAAATAGATATGAGTTTAGTCCTTAGTACATGGTGTAGATTCTATTAGTGAAAATTAGGAGAGAGAATAGTCATTAGCTTACATCCTCCCTTGATAGTTTTCCAAGAAGCTCTCATTGCTTGTTGAAGAAGGAGCTTATGGAGGTGTAAATTTGGAGTATTCACACCATACTTGACATCAATTAAATTCCGGCCAAGCTAGAGGTGGAAGTCGACGGCGCGTGGAGTGCAGAACAGCGGCGCGTGGCAATCAGCGGAGGCGCGTGACAGAAACGGCAGCGGCGTGTGCGGCGTCTCTAGGTGGCGCATGGAGCTCCGGTGACGACGTGTGACAATTCAGACTCGCTTCGTGTTGGTGAGTCCAATTCCGTACATGGCTTGACATTTTGTGACTTCGTTTGGCCTTGATTCAATCTTGAATTCACTATGTGCTAAGTCACCTTAACATGCATACACGGTGTTTGATGAAATGCATTAGGATACTTAGCCCCAAATCGGCCAAAATTTTTCTAAGTGCTGAAAATTTTAGAAAAGTGCAAATGAATTATTACACTTCCCTTATGCATAGTATTCATTGCCGACATGTTGCTCCATGCCTTAGCCGTTGTTTTAGTATGCTCGATGTTGACGATCGATAGTTGTCCGTACATGGTCGTCAATGGTTGTATGTTGGTAGTGATAACCTAGGAAATGTTCGTTGAGCATCATGTATTGATTGTTGGTCACTGTCTGCATACATGCTAAAATTCATAGAAAATATTTCAATAATGTCTAGTGCTTGTTACCATTGACGTCGTCATATGATTCTTGTCGACCGCCGTCATAGAAACACTTAGAAAATATTTCGTAGTAGTTGATGTTTGCCACTTGATGTATGTTATCCGTCATCATGCTAGTATACTAGGAGAATTCTCCTAGATAGTTCATTCCATGCCGCTTGTTGATTGTTGACATCAAGGAAATACTTAGACAATATTTTCTGACGGTTGGATTCTTGTCGCATATAGTCCCATGTCGTAAGCGAAATACTTAGAAAATATTTCAGCCATATTTTTTTGCATGCCGACACCTTGTCGTACGTTGATACTTGATAGAATGTTGACAGCTTGTTGTATGTCGACACGTAGTAGCATGTTGACACTTAGTAGCATGCCGACAACTTGTAGTACGCGGACATGTAGTAGCATGTTGATACTTGGTAGGATGTTGTAAGCTTGTAGTACGCGGACATGTAGTATCAAGTTGACATTTAGTAGCATGTCGACACTTAGTAATATGCTGACACTTAGTAGCATGCTGACAGCTTGCAATATGCTGACTGTCATCCTGAGCAAAACACTTAGAAAATATTTCTCCCTTGTAATCATGTATGCTGCGAGTATGAGCTTGATGTCGACATGAAAGTCGATGTGTTGAGAGATTTGCCCCCCTTGCATGATGGTTGTTACTTGTTGCACGAAGACTATTAAGTCATTGCATACATAGTTATCTCTCATGGATCGTTCATTGCATAGATGTTTACATAAGTGTTTGATGCGTGCTTGTGCACTGATTGGATTGTTGGCTGTACTTTTCAGGATACCACATCTCGCTGTCATCTTTGTGGACTTAGCCTTTTCACAGCTGTAAATATGAGTAAGTCTTCTATCCCCATTCCGAGAGTGACACTGTATTCGGATATCGATGATGAGTTGGATGTCGACATAGTTGAGCCGGATGTCGACGTTGTCGAGCCGTTGGATGCTATACCGGGTGTGGAGGCCGAAGTCATCGTAAAACCTCCTGTTTTCCCCAAAGTCATAAAGGATAAGGAGACAGGTGTGAGTTACTTTACCAACCAGATTGATGAAGCTATGTTCGACTCATATGCATCTTGTTGCGGACTTGATCCGGTGCTGGAAGGTATACTGCCTTACGACGTGTTACCCGGCGTCAAACAGGGGCGAGTCACCGTACCTCCCGACGACTTGACCGCAGTTTACTCTTCACAGATTAGGGAAGGCTTGCGCTTTCCTTATTGTCCCGATTTGATAGACCTTTGTCGCTATTATCTAATCTCGCCCTTGGATCTTTCTCCGTCGGCTTTCGAGTATGGAGTTGCTTCCGGGTGCTATTTCATAGGCAGTCTTGGCACTACTCCACTATCCTTTTCTGCTGTTTCTATCAGATGTTGTGTCCGGACATGATGGGACGATGCGGTATGAAGATGCGTTGGCCCAACTTGCAAGACAGGGGTTTCAAGCAACTTGGGCTTGGGGACGCCGAGTGGGGTCATAGACAGCGACTTGCTTCTCCGGCTGATCGCTCAGGTCCTCATTGGTGACATCATTATTTCTTCGTGTGCGATGTCGGCACAAATTGGTAAGTTGAGAAAGTCGAGAGGGCTGATCCTGCTCCTATCTTCTCCGAGCTTTCTTCGGATGACAAGGAGACTGTGACGGTTATTTATCGATGTCAGCAAGAGCGCAGCTTCCGTTGTCTACTACGCGCTTTAGAGCAAGAGTTGATTGATGCCGCGATTCACATACTTTCTTCTGACGATTTGGTATGTTGATAATCTTTATAACCTGTATCATGTTTCAATGTAGGTCGAACTGATGGAAAAAGCTCGTCCTTGCAGACAGTTGATGTACACGGTAACCCGCCTGTCGGACGGCATGCTCGCACTACTGCCCCCGCTATTTCTGGAGCTTCCGGACATGGTCGCGGTAAAGGGAACTACAATTAAGGCACCTTCTTGCATCCTCTTTGGACTTTTTAATTTTCCAAATTTTGTTGTCTTCATGTTGCTTTCATTTTCAGGTCACTTTGTACACGTGACTGAACGCGTTGTTGCCGCAGCCGTCGCTAGCGCTCTTCCTAAGAGGTCCGCCATAGGGGCGCGTCCCTCGAGTGAACCCAAGCGCTCCAAACCGAGTGTGACTGTTCCAACTCCTTCTTGTGATAAAGGGTAGAGAGTCGAGAGTCCCACGGTGGCGCCTTCTGCCCCCCGGTCGAGGGACCGGCCCGAGGAGGAGCGTTCCTCCCGTCGAGGTATGTGTTGTTTACTTCGACATGTTTCTTTTACGTAGTATTTTTTCCTAACATCTTCTTTGTTTTATGTTGGCTTTATTGCAGCGCTTCCAGGCATCAAGCATGATGACTTGATCCTATCCGACGGGATAGATGTATCTGGAGAAGATTGGTCACCTTTCTCCACTGGCGGTCTTCACTTTCCGAAGGATTCCAAGCTTAGCACACCGGAAGTCGGGGTGCGAGTGCTTCAAAGGTGCGTTCCTCCTGGCGATCATGATGTTAAGCCATCCATTGATGAGGAAGCACAAGCATATGTTGAGAGTAGCTTGGCTGAATTTGCACCGGTAAGCATTGCTTTAACTTCTATGTTCGCACGCTGTAAGAATATGCCTTGCATTGATCGTCTTGTTGTTTGGTTTGTTGTACTTAGGCTATTTCAAGGATGGTGAACATGTCATCCTTTGTGTTGGAGCTTGTGAGCGAGAAGAGGACTGCTGTCAAGATGAGCAATACAGTTACTCGCGAGCTTGCACAGTCCGAGGAGGAGGTGCAAAACTTGAACTCCAAGGTTGCTGATTTTGATACGCGAATTGCTACTCGTCGCGCCCATATTGAGCAACTTGAGGCTGAGATTGCTGCTATACAAGCAGCAAATTGCAGAGAGTAGTAGCGCCCATGATGTCGCGCTTGCTTCTATACGTGAGGAAGCGCATAAAACAGGAGTTGAGAAGGGACTTGTCGAGTATCCTAGCACCCTTGCCCATGCTGCTGCCGTCCTTGCTGCCGCTAAGGCGAGGTTTTCATCTATGATTGATGAGTTTGCCAAAGATTATATTGCAGAGTACGCACGCTTGCACCTGGCTTTCTGTTCGAAAAGTTAGGTCCTTATTCTTCCTTTGCTGTTAACCATGTTGCGGATTTACAGCGTAAGGAAGCTAAAGCGGCTTCTTTCTCCGTGATCTTTGGATATGGTAATGATGATATTGCACTTGGTGTTGACTTCATGGACATGTTATCTTAGTCTTTTGGAAATGATGTTGTCTCTTGGATGGTATCACGTTGTTTGCTTTTATTATGTATGACTCTTTGTGAATGGGTTGATGTTATGTTGAGGCTTTTGTCCCAACCTTCGTTTATGCGTTTTCTTGCATGGTATTTCGTCACTTGGACCTGTTTTCAATAATAATAAAAACGTGATAACTTGCTAGTAATATTTCATACCTTGAGTTATCTTTGTTGTCCGTATGTATTGGTCTTGCATGATAGGATTGATCTCCTTTTTATAATGAATAAAACATCCAATGTTGCGACTTGCGCCTTGCAGGGTGTTATTAGCGCCCCTCTTGAAAAAATTTCCAAGGCATGGCATGGTATGTATACTTGGTACTTGTAGCATTGTAGATAGTAATGTACTCGGCACTGGCCCTTGGCACTTGGCACGGGCACTTGACATGTAGCAGTGTGCTCTTGACGAAGCAAGATGTTAGTTTATACCGTCACTTAGTTCCACTCTAAGGCGACGTTGTTGCAAGACACTTCTTGCTGAATTTGATGTTTTTGCGTTACATGCTAAAGAGCAAGATAACATTGTACAAGACTCGACTTGTAGATTTGATGAGTTTTGTAAACCGGGTACGCACCTGCAAGCGTATAACATGAAGCTGCCCACTTAAGGAATAAGTCTTCATGGCGTATGAACCCTTAAGAGAGTATGCATACTTTTAGAATGTGGGGTTGTCGTCTATTAAGAGGACTTCCACCACGTGGGGTGATCAGTCCCATAGTGTGTTTGCCGCATCCTGTTTTCATTCAGGGAATGGCTATGAACATGAGGATTTGCCTCTAAGAAGATTTCACAGCATGCCATTTTTTAGAAGTAAGCATGGGGTTTGCCCTTGCAAGGAGGATGTCGCAGCATGCTACTTTGATAGATGTGAACATGAGGATTGCCCTTGCTAGGAGGATGTCGCAGCATGTCACTTTTTAGAATAAGTCTTTTTATCCAAGGCATTTTATGTTGTTGAAGTTGTTCCTGAGTGAACGCCTTTTGAATAAAGAACCTTTATAAGTCCCTTGTTGTTGATAATGCGCAAGTTGTCATTACGTGATGTAAGCTGATTGTGTACATAGCGCAATGGCTTTGAGTTGCCGACATCTTCTTGAGATAGACGTCGTTATAGATGGAGAAATAAACTCCTTCTTGGTGTAGATAATAGATATGTTGGCGTTTTATGCCATAAGTTCCTCGTTACACATAGTGTTTAGCTTGTATTCTTGATAATAATCTTCTTGATGCCGCATAATATAAGTTGCATAGGATAATGTCTTGAGTTGTTGATATGAGTAATATGCTCGTTGTTTGTTACTTGGTGTTAATCCGAAGTAAAATGCGTATTATAGAGATGTACCTACGAAAGTAGATTAATCTTCATTAGAATTTTGTTATGCGTACAATCACTTGTAGGAAGGCGTCTACTGATCGCTGTTTCTGAAATATTTCTAAGTACAGAAGCGTAAACAACACTTAAGTTCTTAGCTAGAATAGATATGTTTACAAAGATGTAAAGATAGATAAAGAGTGGATAGTCTATCTCCCTTTGAGATGTCTTGGTGGCGGACGAGCATCGTCACTTGCAACATAGCTTCCCAATGCTCCACGTGCAATGAACTCCTCGATCTCCATTCTCAAAGTTAAGAAGCTGTTAGTATGGTGCCCCCATGTTTGGTGGTATCGGCACAAATCTTCGATGTTTCTACCTAGGAAGGCAGTCATCGGATCGAGTGGACCAGGAAGCTTGTTTTCCAGGAGCTTAATGTATATCTCTTCAACCTCCGTGTTTAAGGGAGTGAAGATACCAGTGTATTCGACGCTTGAGCTTCCTGGTTTTCTTGAAGTCTGAGCTTCCTGATTCGAGTTGAGAGGTGTACCCCATCCCAGCTCGTGTTCACAAGATATTGCGGTTTCCAGCTTATCTTTCAGGCATGTCATCGTTTTGGTTGTACGCCATCCATGGATTCTTCCAAACAGCAAAAACGTTGGCGCGTTCATGTTCAAGTAAAACACAGTGGTGACTTCTTTTTTTGTTGTCTTTAGTGCGGTTGCATTTTGGGCGAACCTCCTGAAGTAAGCTGTAATAAACTCTTCTTGTCCTTGTCTGACATCTAGGATGCTTCGTCTTGTTGGGAAGAGCATCCTGTCGAGCCAGCTCTTGGTGTTAACTCCTTTTTTTTTCCTTCATCATCATCACTTGAAGCGAACAGCTTTCTTTTCACGCCAGCTTCTATCATGGAAATGGACACTTGCTTCATCTTCCTTAGAGCATGGACGTAGCACTTCTGTGCGGCTGTTTGGTCGCCTAGCACCTCGCTGATCCCATGAGGAGTTAGTAACTTCATCTTTTGGTGAGAGGTAGACGGCACGATGTCGTGCGGGTTGATTGTCGTTCATCCTAGGATGTCGTTGTATGCTCCTAGGGTGCTCACCACTACAAATGTGACATTGATATAAAGCGCCTTCCAACCTTCTCCCAGGATGACTGGCAGTGTGATCATACCCATCGGGTAAGTTGCATTCCAGCGAAGCTGACTAGCGGGAATGTGCTTGGCGAAAGAACGGCTTCCGTTTTTCCCAATTTCTTGAGAACTTCTACATGCAGTAATTCTGCGGCACTTTCACCATCTACAAATATCCTTCGCACATCGTATCCGTTGACATCCATTGATGAAAGAGCATCATCGTGGGGGTAGACTATGTGCTTCTTGTCAGCATTTGAGAATGGGATGACCACGTCTTCCTTCTCTAGTTGGCGTCTTTTTCCATACTTTGGCAAAACTTGTAGTTGTGCAGCATAGACATCACGAGCATTAGAAATGCTTCGTCCTGCAGCTGGCCCTCCATGAATCACATTGATGACGCCACGCTTCGCAGGTGGCGGATTGTCGTTCATTTTCTCCTTTCCCTTGTTCATCTTTCCAGATGGCTCAGCATGGTTCTTTTTTTGGCGCTTGTCGCCTTGATCTACGTATTGCTTGAGTTCTCCTTTGAGGATGAAGTTGTTTACACGGAATCTTAGGCTGACACCGTTGTTCGTCTCGTGGCAATAGACTTCATGGTTCTCGCACCATTTGTCTTCTAGCTTTCCAAGTGGACCTTTTCGAAGTTTATCGGCTCCCTCCACATGTTGTCTTCCTTCATCTTTTTCAGGATCATGGAGAGTGGTGCATTCAAGGGAACGCAGTCTTCCAAGTTCACTTCCTTCGGTCTTTGGAATTCCGGCTGGAACGGCCTCTTTTGCGAAGGGAGTTGCCTTGCTTGTTGCGAACCTTGTTGAGGTCTCGCCTACTTCTCTTTAGCGTGGGCTGCGCTGACTTTCGCTTTATGATGGTCTCTGAATCTTTCTAGATCCACGAACTCTTTGACTCTTGCTGCCAATTCTTCAAGTGTCCGCGGAGCGCTTCGACATCTTCTCCGCTAGGGAATACCCTTTTCGGCCTAAGTTCCCAATGAAAGCACGCACGATCTCTCCTTCAATGAGGTTGCCCTGAATGTCTGCGACATTTTGGTTGAAACGGATGTAGTAATTCGCTAACGATTCATCATTTTGTTGTACCACCTTGTTCAATGCGTTTGGCCCTCTCAGGAGTGTGCGTTCTCCCATGTATCTTTGGATGAACTGCGCCTTCAGGTATGCCCACGATGTAACACTTCCACATGGTAGTGAAAAGAACCAGTGTGCGGCACTTCCCACAAGGGTGTTGGGAAATGTCATGGCGACATGATGTGGATTGTCAGTTCGTCCCAGCAAGGAGGCCTCATGTTGTTGAACATGTTCGATCGGATCTCCTTTTCCTCTGTACTTCTCTCCTCCAATTCGGTAGAGAGCGTCTGGGACGCGGCTGTGCACTAGCTTGTCGGAGAATGGATGTGACGCGTTCTCTTCAAGGGCATGCATTCCCTTCATCTTTGACCGCTTCATCTTCTTCTCGATCATCTCTTCCAAGGCCTTAGCCAAAAGTCCCGTGACTAGGATGTCACAGTTGCATGCGGGCTTCCTCCACCCTTCATTGTATGTATGAGCACGGCTTGCTTCATTGAAGTTGCCTTCCTTGTGCATGTCGGCATGGCTTGCTGACTTGAAGTTGCCTTCCTTTTGTGGCCGTTGTGAGTTGTTCACAGGGGGTTGCTTCCATCTTACTCCTTGCTGCTGCAGCTGCTTCACACCAACACTTGGAGTGTATGAATGTGTTGCTTCCTGTCTTGCCTGCCGGTACTGGTAGGTAACTTCAGAATATCCTTCGCCTTCTGGATGCTGCGGCTCTTGATGGTTGACATCATGCGACATCTCCCTCGTAGGTGCAGCATGCTCGCTAGCTGGCGGAGGTGGTGGCGGGGATGCCATGTATCCCTGGTTCTTTAGAGTCTCCCTGAATGCAAGGAGCTCTTCCTGTGCGGCCATCATGGCAGGTGTAACTGGTGGCAGGTGGCTTGCGCCTCTTGCTTGCTGCTGCACTCCGTCAACTGGCATCCCGTATGGGAACTCTTCGTTCCTTTCCGTCCTTTGCTCGAACTCGTGCAATGGTACCTCGTTCTGGACATCGGGACCATGCTGCGCGGAAGGCGCATTTGCGGTTGGCATGGAGGATGCGGTAGAATCTGCATCTGGAATGTGAGAAGGTCCTTGTTGGCTTCTCGTCGGCTTCGGCTTGCTCGCACCTGCCTTCTTCGTACGTCTGCCTGTCATAGCTTGTGGTATGGAACAGCTTTTTGCTCGAATCACGCTGACGGCGCCAAGTGTTGAGGTCGATTCCACATGGGACTCCTCGGGTTGTTCTCTTCGGGCGGATTGGATGTGCACACAGGTACGGATTCTTATCAGCACGTCGCAATCGTCTGTCCCCGGATCCGCCTTCGGCTCTGGTCTCGACTCCTCACGCGTTGGGTCTTGCAAAATGGGAAATAACCAGCATAAAGAGGGGGGGTGGTGCTGGTTGAGCCCTCTCCGATGCTTAAGTCACAATCTAGAGAGAGAAAGTATGTAGAGAGAGTTCAGAGCCCAAAAAGCCAAATTGAGAGAGTTTCAAATTAAGTTGTCAAATGGGAGGTCTAGGTCCCTATTTATAGGAAACCCGAGAACCGTACCCCGTTTTATGCGGTTCAATGCCGGTTTAAAGGAAAACGCTTACCGACATCGAGGTTGGCTATGTGCGCACCGACTACTCATACTTAATAAAAATAATAGGGGTAAGCGCGCGGTGCCAGTCGAGAGTCCGGACCATGTCGGATGTCCGACATGGTATGGATTGTCGGGCGAAGCGGACCAATCCGGACTGCCGAGGCAATCCGGATTGGTCCGGATGGCCCTAGCAATCCGGACTGGTCCGAGTTGCCTTGTGGCAATCTGGAAGTCCCGGTCCGGGTGCTGCGCGCATCCGGACCGTTTTGGACTCGGGGTGTCTGCGGTAAAATCCATTTGTGGGTTTCGTCGTGTTTGCGAGGTCTGAAACGTAACTACGAACCTGAATTGGACAGATATCCATCACGTATACCTCTCGAGCTAAATTCGTTCCTCCTCCTGAAGCGAATCCTCCGGCAATAACGTTTATCGTCCCTTTATGACCGGGCTGGTTGTGTGGAGGAGATCGAGAATCCTCTCTTGGGTCGCGATTCCGCTTTTTTGGAGTATTGGTGGATTTCTCGACAAACTTCAATTGTTTACCCCTTTGGATAAGGGTCTCTATATCCTGCTTCAGGAGGGTACACCCGTTTGTATCGTGCCCCCTTATCTGATGATAACGACAATAGGCATTTATTTGATGACCCATCATGTTCTTTCACGCTGGTGGCGGGTTGTTGAGGTGAAGCTTCTCAATTTCCTGGAGTATTACCGCTACATTGTGTATAAGGGGGTGTATTTCGCTGGGTAAAGATTAGGATCTCTCCTTATTCCTGGGCGATTCCCCTGCTGGAAGTTCCCCTCTCGTCTTTCTTCCTTCTTAGGTGGTCGAGAAGCAGAGCCTTCTTCATATTTTGCGGGTACAATCTGCCTTTTGACTTCTTGGGGCGATCTCTCGTGTCATCTCTCCAAGTCTATATACTTCTTTAGTTTGACGGAGAGAGCATCAATCTTCCGCACCGGCTTCATCACCAAGCTATCTTTTAGAGCCTGGCTTTGCGCCCCTAAGACCTCTCCAGAAGGTCCTAATCAACTCGCCATCAGTGGCGTCTTCATTTAATTGCTGGAGTATCTTGTGGTACCTAGTATAATAATTGGCTAAGGTTTCATCAGGACCTTGCTCAATTTTATCTAGAAAGTCCATGCTCTTAAGGCGTTGTCTCTGGCCTATGTGGCCCTCTATGAACTTAGCCTTCAATTCTTCCCATGAATCGATTGAGTTGTCAGGAAGACCATAGAACCAAGTGGACGCCTCTCCTTTTAGTGTTGTTGGAAAGAGCGCCGTGTAGTGATCCGGAGTTACCCCTCTCCCTAGGAGGGAAGAGTTGTGGGCGTTGATGTGGCGGACGGGTTCTCCTTCGCCTGTGTAGTCGTCGATATTCCTCGCAAAGACTTGCGGAGGAACTCGAGTATTGAATAACATTCAGGAAAAGGGATGAGAAGTATGATCGCGAACGATAAACAAATCATTCGCCCCTCTTCTCTTTTTCTCCAGTAACTCCTCGACCTGTCCTATAGTGAATAGAACAGGTTCTTTGCTTGTTGTGTCGACTTCAAGAGCCTTGGGAGTCTCTTTTTCCACGGGATTTTCTTCCCGGGCCTTCACACTAGAAGCCACTTCTTCTTTATGGGAGGCTTCTCGAGTGGGCTCTTTTTCGGGAACAGCTCTTGCCTAGGTTTGATTCCAGAAAGCTATGAAGGCTGCCATCACTTCTTGAGGAACAGCCGGAGGGGCCGTCCTTGCTTCCTCCGGATTTGGCAACGATCTGGAGTGGGTGAGATTTTCTTCACCACCAATACCATTGGTTTGAGGTAACGGCGGCGGGTCTTCTCTCGGAGTTGCTTTTGAGGTGGTGGGATCTGCATGGTTGTTTCCCATTTCTTCCACCACGGGATTTGACATCTTGATCTTTTCGAAGGCCCCGACTTTTTGATCAAGGTTCCTACAGACGACGCCAAATGTTGGGATCAAAGTGATGTGGCATCGAACTTCGGGGAATGGATTTTAGGATATCGCCTTGTACTTAGTTCCTTCGAACACTATGTTTCCTTCAATGGTTTTTTGTGGGGCGAGTACCTAAAAAGGGGGTGGGGATGGCCCCTGATTCTACTTCGAAGCTTAAGTCAGTAATGGATTTGAGAGTAACAATGTAAAGTATATATTGAGAGAGAGGGAGATCAGATAAATGAATAGAGAGAGTCCTTATTTATAGGAATAAGTTACTGACTTATATTTGCGGCTACCCTCCTTAGAGGGTTTCTCTCCAAAGTCGGTCAAGCAGGTGACAAGCAAGTTGCCACCTCATCTTTACTTAGTCGGGAAGGCTTCCTTTTGGCGGCGCAAGCAGGTCGCCACCTGTCCTTTACTTCAGAGGGAGGTTTCCTCTTGAAGATGGTTTGAAGCAGGTCGCCACCTGTCCTTTACTTCAGAGGGAGGTTTCCTCTTGAAGATATTTTGAAGCAGGTCGCCACATGTCCTTTACTTCAGAGGGAGGTTTCCTCCTTTTGGCGGCGCAAGCAGGCCGCCACCTGTCCCTTTCCTTTGGAGGAATGTTTTCGTCAGGAGTTCCCGTGGTCGATTTCAATTAACATCCTTTGCCAGATGCTCAAGTAGTTCAATTATCTTCTAGTCGATCAGTCGTACTTTAGAAGTTGACTTCTTCAAATGTCGTTGTCGACCTTTTGCCCTTATCTTGTTAAGACAAGTAAGAGAGGTCGACGACACTTTTTTCCTTTCAATCGTACTCGACTTCACGCTTGTAGCATCGGGTTTGATCATAACCCAACACCTTGTACGTTTCCTTAGTATTTACCCCCTATAATCCTACAATATATAAAATTAACCCCAGACAATTTTATATATATACAATTACCATATACCTTTAAAGAAAATATTCACCTCCCTTATGTTAACGGCCAATTTTGGACCACGAGTGACACGCAAATATCGTGTTCAATAAGTGACATAGGACGCACCAAAGAGGAAGTGTATAAATATGATAGGTCGTAAAGTTTCCAAGAAGCTTCCTGGTAATATTAGGATAGTGTATATATTTATGTGTAAAATATTCTAGAATATATATTGTGAATATATTAAAGTATTCATTATATATTTTCAGAGTATATAGTATTAATTTTTAGAATAAATTCGCAATACTTACTTCCTAGTTAGACTAAACCCTAGTATATATATAGTTGGTCAGTCGATATGTAAAACAGGAAAAAAAAATATACATACGGAAGAATTTAGCGCTTAAAAAAATATCGTTGTCTCAGTTTTGGCTCTTTACATTATTTTACATCAAAATGTGAACTTCGTCTTCCTCCCCTCCATAGTCCTCATACTCCGACTTTCATCCAATTCTGAATTTCTCCCCACAAGGGAGACACCACCAAAACTTCCCACCTCTGAGTCTCTGGACTCGAGCAGTTCGAACACCACCGACTTTACCGTGTTCACCATAGCGCTCCACACACAAGTACCATGCTACCTCCACAAGGCGAACGAGTTGTCTGTCTGGGATCCGACGGATCATATCTTCTTCGAGTTGAAGCGGAACTGTGTGGAAATTGAGACCAGTGGACTGCAAAACAATATAAGTTGTTCTTGTGTTCGGACAACACCGTCGAGGCCAATGAGTTTTTGCTGATCAATAGTACATATTTTGCCTTTATATATATATATATATTGATGGGTTCCGATATAATCGTTAGCCCCGTTAAACAGCCAATGGACGGCGAGTAGGTCCAGTGGGCCTCGTGAAAAGCCTGGAAGGCCCAGAGGCCCAGCACGAAGGGTCCCGACTTTAGCGGTCCCGATGTATGAGCTGAATGCTCCCGATGAGAAGCCTCTGAGTAGGGCCCGATATGCCATAGTAAAGGCCCCGATAATAAAGCCCCGCAAAGGCTGGACCTGTCCCGTAGAGACTGAAGGTCCTGGGTGGTGATCTAGAATGAGACAACTCTGGAGTCCCCGACAGGAGTCGAGACTTGTGATCAGAGGGTAAGACCGAGAAACCCGCCTACTAGATAAGAGTAGTGGGAAGACGGTTAAGATACAGATAATCTTCCCCGAGATACGCAGGGCGTGCCCGAGATACGCGGAGGTAAGGGTAAGATACGCGGAGCGTGGGGCGAGATATACGGAATCCCGACCGAGATATACGGAATCATGGCGAGATACACGGAATCATGGGCACAACGGCCAAGCATGGTCACAGGTAACTGGGCAACTCCTCCTCCTATATAAGGGAGGAAGTTACCCCAGAAAACGCATACTCTCTAATACAAACTTAGACTTTTGCTTACCACCCATTGATCACCATACTCATTTAAGCATCGGAGAGGGATTCTGGATCACCACCCAGGTCATCCCCTTTTGCAGGATTACGCGGAGCCTAGGAGTCCAAAGCTTTCCGTCAAGGACGTAACGGAGCTTCGCCCGTGATCCAACATTGGCGCCGTCTGTGGGAACATTACGAAAAGTCATGATAGTTTCTACCAGATCAATGGCCGGTGGTGGCAAGAAGAAGCAAGTTCAGGCTGGCAGTTCTCGTCCCGCAGGAACTGTGAATTCCCCGTTGCCGGAACGCGTTGCTGAACAAGGTGAGAACCCCGCTCTTTCCCAGACAGGGGGGCAGGGTGATGGCTATGAGGTCTCAGTCCGAGACACAGAAAGGAACAGGCAGGATGTCCCGCGTAGGGAGGAAGATGAGGCTCCCCCAAACCCGGTGGGCCATGGAGGAGAAGGAGTCCCGCGAAGGGAAGAAGGGTCGTCTTCGAACTCGGAGTTGGCCAAGGCAGTAGCAGACGCTATGCCCATGTTCTTGGCCGCCATGAAGGCCTTGCTGGACAAAAGAGAGGCCGCTAAGAAGGCGGAGGAGTTGCCTCCGCGAGAAGAGTTACCACCACCCCCGCCGAGGGTGGACCCAGAGGAACAGGAGGTTCCGCCCAGGAGCAAGGGTAAGGAACCAGCACACCCGGAGAAGTTCGTGGTCGACGGCCCAGGTCCGGTGCAAAATAGGACCATTCCCCTGAATGGCCCCATCACCCCCGATCAGGTGGTGAAGATCGTTAGCATCTGCATGGGTGATCAGAAGCAGATGACATCGGAGTTAAGGGATCGGTCCAGCCATCCTTTCGTGCCGCGGCTAATCGATACCGTCGCCCCGCCTGGGCTAGGTATTCCGACCATCAAAGAGTACGATGGTGAGGGGGACCCAGTTCGCCATGTGCAGAGGCATGTCCAGGCCTGTATGGGACGAACATCGAACGATGATCTCATATGCTCATTGTTCCCGATAACCCTGGGAGAAAGGGCCATGACTTGGTTCTTCAGCCTCCCGCCAGGATGCATCACGTGCTGGGCTGATATGCACGATCGCTTCATCAAGCAGTACCAAAGTCGGAGGCGTCTTCTGAAGAGTGTGAGGTCCTTGACCCAGGTGGTGCAGAGACCCGATGAATCGTTGGCATACTACTACCAACGGTTCACTGCTAGTGCTGCGGAGATTGATGAAGAAATCTCGGAGGGAGAAACAATCCGTACTTTCCTGCGGAACCTGAGCGCTCCGTACGGCTCCGATCTGATGCACAGCGTAGCCGCGAAGGCCGTGTGGAGTATGGAGGCCCTGCAAGCGAGGGTGAAACAGCAAATCGACGTCCAGGAGTCGAAGATTGCTGCTGGAGAGCTCGATCCCCCGAAACCGGGGAGAGGAAAGCCATCGTCCAAGCTGTCGGATGATCGCAAAGGGAGCGACAAGTCGGAAGGAAGTAGGAACCGTGGTCGTCGCGATAAAAGAGAAGACAAGCGTCCTCCGAGGAAGGACAACCGAGAGGGTCGGGCTGTTCCCATCAATAGCTCGATGACCTCTGTGTTAGCTGTGATGGACAGACAGGGTCTCGCTCGATACCCCCCGAGGAAAGAAGGCGAATTCCTAGGAGGTCGCCCTGACCGTTACTGTCGCTACCATCGAGCCAATGGTCACGACACCGAAAACTGTCGGGAGTTGAAGAAGGAAATTGAGAAGCTGATCCAGAAGGGGAAGCTAAAAGAATTCATCAGAAAGGGGCGGTGCCGATCCCGTTCCAGAAGTCGGTCACGATCCCGCTCCAAATCCCGCGACCGATCCCCGAAGAAGAAAAAGATTGAGCAAGAAGCTTCAGGTTCAGGTGCCCGTAGGGAGAGGCGCAGAACTATCAACGTCATCCACGGAGGGATGGCAGCGGGAGGTGATACCTCTGCTTCTAGGGAGAACTACGCTTCCCGCATATCTGCCGCGGTGGTGCTAGGCAAAAGGTCCCGGTCGTGGACCCTGAAGGAGGAAATGGTAATTTCTTTTTCGTCGGAGGATTTAGTAGGCGTGGAGAGCCCTCACGATGACGCCTTGGTCGTGACCCTAGACGTAGACGGATTCGAGATGAAGCGGATCCTGATAGACGGAGGGAGTTCCTCCGATATTCTCTTCATGGACGCTCTGGAGGCCATGGGAAAGACGAAGAAGGACCTGACGCAGGTGGACTTCCTGATGGTGGGATTCTCTGGGTCCACCTCTTACCCGCTGGGAATGATTACCTTACCGGTGAAGTTTGGTAGTGGCTGGAAGATGGAGAGGCGAAATGTAGATTTCGTTGTCGTGGAGTCTGCGGGGGCATACAACGCCATTATCGGAAGGACCGCTATCAACCCTCTTATGGCAGTCGCCTCGACGGTCCACCAGAAGATGAAGTTCCCGACTGACAATGGGGTTGGAGAGGTCAAGGGTGACCAAGTGGCATCGCGGAAATGCTACGTTAACGCCACCCGACGGAGAAGAAGGGAGGCCATGACTGTCCTTCAGACTGACGCTGATCCTCGAGAGGAGTATGGGCGCCCCGCCCCCATGGAGGATTTGAAGGAAGTTGAGATCGATGGGCCTCAGAGGAAGGTAAAGATCGGGTCTGCTTTATCGGAGGAAAGAGCCCGAGAGTTGATCGAGCTCTTGAAGGAGTTTAAGGAGCTGTTTGCTTGGTCCCCGAGTGATATGCCAGGAATCAGCCCCGATGTGATAGTGCACGAGCTGAAGATAGACCCCGCGATCAAGCCTATCGCGCAGAGAAGGCGTCCGATGGGCGCGGATAAGAGGATCGCGATCCAGCAAGAAGTCGGCAGACTGCTTGACGCTGGATTCATCAAGGAGCTTCGATTCCAGACTTGGGTGGCTAACCCAGTGCTGGTGCGAAAGAGTAACGGAAAGTGGCGGATGTGTGTCGACTTCCGCGACTTGAACAAAGCCTGCCCTAAGGACTGCTACCCGCTCCCGAGGATTGACCAGTTGGTGGATGCCACATCGGGACATGAGTTGCTGAGCTTCATGGATGCCTATTCCGGGTACAACCAGATCAAGATGGCGAAGGAGGATGCCCCCCCATACAGCCTTCTATGCCGACAGTGACGTCTACCATTACGACGTGATGCCCTTCGGATTGATCAATGCCGGAGAAACTTACCAGCGGATGGTGAACAAATTCTTTGGAGACATGCTGGGGAAAACCATGGAGGCGTATGTGGATGACATGCTGGTGAAGTCCCAACAGGCAGGAGACCATGTCCAGAACTTGGCGGCGGCATTTGAGCGGATGAAGTTCCATCAGGTTCGGCTGAACCCCGACAAATGTGCCTTTGGGGTGAACTCGGGGAAGTTCCTAGGGTTCATGGTGAGCCAGAGAGGAATTGAGGTGAACCCCGAGAAGTTGCAAGCAATCGAGGAGATGCAGTCCCCGAGGACTCATCGGGAGGTACAGGTGCTGAATGGCCGGTTGGCCGCGATGAATCGCTTCCTATCCAAGGCGAGTGACCGAGCTATGCCATTTTTTGATGTGCTGAGGGGTTACAAGAAGTTAGAATGGACCGAAAAGTGTGAGGAGGCGTTCCAGGCACTCAAGCTGCACCTCCGTACCCTCCCACCGTTGGCGAAACCAGTTCCAGGCGAGCCGCTCTATCTCTATTTGGCTGTTTCTGATGTGGCTGTTAGTTCTGTTTTGATTAAAATTGTCAAGGGCAACCAAGTGCCTATCTATTATGTAAGCAAGGCGTTTGCCAAGTCTGAAATAAACTATCCCGCTATTGAGAAGTATCTCTTCGCGTTGATTATTGCCGCTCGAAAACTGCGACCTTACTTCCATGCCCATGAAGTCACGGTATTGACTAATCAGCCCTTGAAACACTTTTTGAACCGACCGGAGGCGTCGGGGAGATTGGTGAAATGGGCCATCGAGCTGACGGAAGTCCGCATTCATTTCGCTCTGAGAACCGCTATTAAGGGCCAGGCATTGGCAGATTTTATAGCTGAGTCTACGACACCCGATCTGGAAGTAACGGGTCCCGCAGAGGGGGCAACCATGGAGGAAGTCCCGACAACAGAACAGCGGCCAGAACAGCCAAATGAGGAGAATACTTGGGAGATGTACACTGGGGCAGGATTCGTATTGATACCGCCCGGTGGAGGCGAGCCCCTGCGATATGCCTTGGCGTTGACATTCAAAGCCACCAACAACGAAGCGGAATACGAGGCTCTCATCACGGGCCTCAAGATTGCCAAGGGTACGGGGGTCGGTCATTTAAAAGTGAAGTGTGATGCCAGCTTGGTTGTAAACCAAGTCCAGGGGAACTATGAAGCTAAGAGCCCGACAATGAAGAAGTATTTGCACGAGGTGCAGACTTTGAAGGGAAGCTTCAAAAGATTTGATATCAAGGTAATCCCGAGGGAAGAAAACGCGGAAGCAGATGCCTTGAGCAAGTTCGCTCTGGAAGTGGCCCCCGAGGAGAATCGAAAGGTGCATTTCCTAGAGAAGGTGATTATCTCAAACATCGATCCGGCGGAGATCTGCGCTATTGAGACAGGATCGGAGGAGGAAGAAAAGCCCACGTGGATGACCCCGATGGTCACGTATCTGACTACAGGGACACTCCCCGATGATAAGGTGGCAGCTGTCAGGTTGCGGCGGATCGCGGACAACTATGCGATGGTGGACAACCAGTTGTACAAAAAAGGGTATGTAAAGCCTTTTCTAAAATGCGTAGCAGAGCCTGACACAAATCGGATCCTGAGGGAGCTACACGAGGGAGTCGCGGCCTGCCACGAAGGGGCCCGATCTCTAGTGAGGAAAGCATTGAACTTAGGTTACTATTGGCCCTCGATGAACAAGGAAGCAACCGCGATGGTTCGATCCTGTGATGCATGCCAGAGGTACACCCCAAATATTGTGGCTCCCGCCGCGGACCTAATGCCCATCAGGAGTGCATGGCCCTTCGCGCAATGGGGGATTGACTTGGTGGGACCTCTTCCCCAAGCGAAAGGTCAGTGCAAGTATTTACTCGTGGCTATCGACTACTTTTCAAAGTGGATAGAGGCTAAGGCATTGGCTAGAACGACGGGGCAGCAGATCCTCAAGTTCCTTCAAACTCAGATCGTATCCCGGTACGGGGTTCCTCGAGTGTTGATCAGCGACAACGGCCCTCCGTTCAATGGGGCTCAGTTAAAGGAGTACCTGGAGGAACTAAACATCGAGCATCGGACCGCTTCAGTCCGCCACGCTCAGACCAATGGCCAGGTAGAGTCAACCAACAAGATCGTGATGGATGGCCTGAAGAAGAGAGTCTATGCCTTACATGGCCATTGGCTGGATGAGCTCGAGAACGTGCTGTGGGCTGTGAGAACAACACCCAAGCAATCAACAGCAGAAACTCCGTTTGGCCTGGTCTATGGCACGGAGGCAGTCGCTCCCGTGGAAATAGCTGTGGCGTCCCATCGCGCGAAATATTACGAGCCTCTGACAAACGAGGAAATGAGACGTCTGGACTTAGACCTACTCGAGGAAAAGAGGTGGAAGGCTGATGAAGTCCAGGCCCGAGTGCGTCTGGCAACAGCCCGATATTACAATCGGCGTGTCAGGTCCCGACAATTCTTCGTGGGAGAACTTGTCTGGCGGAGGAACGAGTTCGTTCATCAAGATCGGATCAACAAATTATCGCCAAAATGGGAGGGACCTTACAAGATCGTAGGGATGCCAGCACCCAATGCATACAGGCTAGAGGACCTCGATGGCAAGACATTGAAGCATTCCTTCAGTGGCGAACACTTGAAGAAGTATCATGTTTGATAGTAAGCCGCCGTGAAAGGCGCAAATTGTCTATCAATAAGATCCGATGTAAGCCTATTTTGAGTTATTTATGAATAAAAGAAGTTGCTTCCGATCAAATTGCTTTTAGATTTATTCTAACTGTTAGTAAGACGTCATGAAGGACGCGACAAAAGCCTTCCGAGGTACGCGTAAGTCGTCTATATGACGCGGCCAAAAGCCTTAACGGGTATGGACAAAAGCCCTACGGGGTACACGTAAGTCGTCTATATGATGCAACCAAAAGCCTAGGTACGAAAAGGCCCTGATGGGTCCGCGTAAGTCGTCTATATGATGCGGTCAAAAGCCTTAACGGGTACGAAAAAAGCCTTAACAGGTCCGCGTAAGTCGTCTATATGACACGACAAAAAGCCTTAAAGGGTACGATTAAGCCGTCCGGTAGAGACGCAGTAAAAGCCCTAAGGGTTGTGAAAATGGCCTTGAAAGGCGGGGACGAGAAGCCTTAAGTGGCGAAGTCCCGATTTTGGACGAGAAGCCTTAAGTGGTGAAGTCCCGATTTTGGACGAGAAGCCTTAAGTGGTGAAGTCCCGATTTTGGACGAGAAGCCTTAAGTGGTAAAGTCCCGACTGGACGGGAAACCTTAAATGGTGAAGTCCCGAGTAAAGTGTCGGAAGGACGTATGAAGTCATCTCAAATGGTGCATCGGAACGTTCTGAGTAACGAATTTAAAGCCGCTTTAGATAAAGTGCAAATGAATATCGATGCCAAAACAGATGGAAAGAAAACTACTTATATAAAGGCCAGAAGGCCGAAGGAGTTCGTTACAAAGGATAAAGGAGAAAGACAACAAGGACTAAAAGATGTAAGCATTAAACTTGGTCCTTGTTGGAAGATGGATCCTCAGCAGCGTTGGAGGGAGCAAGGTTTGGAGGGGCCTGGACAGAAGGCTCCGCGGTTGGCGGAGTCGGGTCCACAGCAGCGGCTTCTTCACTCTCCGCGGGGAGGTTAAAGTACTTCTCCGCAACGGGGGCCAGAGTCTCGGACTTCGTGAAGTCAATGGAATCCGCGTAGGCTGTGTAGAGTTCCTCGACAGCGTTGAACAAAACGTCCTCCACCTCGGACTTGCAGAACTCCACAGCAGCCAGCTTGAATTCTTCAGAGTTCCGATACTCCCCACGACCCTCCTCGCGACCTTGCTGGAGACCTTCCTCGCGACCTTGCTGGCGGCCTTCCTCGAGGCCCTGAGCCTTGGCCTCAGCCAGCTTGGCAGAAAACTCAGCCCTCTCCGCCTCAAACTTCGCCTTAGCCTCCGCGAGGAGATCCGCGAAGACGTTTTTCTCATGAATGAGCTGCTTCTTCTCCTCCTCATTCCGCTGCTGGTCCGCCTGGACCATCTTCCGCTCCCGACGCATGACAGCCTCATGGTCGTGGACCTTCTTGAGCAGGTTTGAGGACATATCATCGAGGAGAGCCTTCTCCTTGGCCATCTTGTTCTTGGCCGCCACTGCCTCGTCGAGTTCCACCTGAAGCTTGGCTAAAGCATCAGGGTTCGACTGGGCCTCCGCCGCCTCCAAGGCACCCTTCAGGGCCAGGATAAGGCCGAAGCAGCGCTGTTGGTTCGCGGTGTCCTGAAAGAAGGGAGGAAAAGATCAAGATACAATAATCGGAGACAAGAGTGACGAAGAAAATAAAACAAAGATAGAAGTTTCACCTCCATCCGACGAATAGCCATGTCGCGGATCTCCTCTTCAAGGTCCTCCCGCGCCAAGGACAGGGGCCGCCTCAAGGCTGGAGGAACTGACCCCGCCAGCAGGTGCAGGGCCAATCTAGGATCAAGATTTCCCCGTCGGAGTGGAACCCCTCGGAGAGACTCGATCGGGTTCTAAGGTATCATCCCCTGGTCGGGAGTAAAAACCTTGTAAAGGTTTTCATCCACGGGGAGAGGGGGGATGACCCCAGAACTTTCAGCCGGAGGAGCCACCTCAGCTGGTGGCTCAGGAGTCGGAGTGCGGAACTCGGGAGGAGGACTCCGGGACACATCCTCCACGACGGGCCTCAAGGTGCTCCGACCACGCCTACGAGGGAGCAGGCCACCTTCAGCGGGCTCCTCAAAGGAGGGAGAAGCCTCCAAGTCAGTCACCTGACGGAACTGGGCTTCGGTCGGGGTTTCTTCTGTCTCCGGCGCCGGTGGAGTCACGGCCCGGGCTGGAGTATCAGCATGCCCCGGAGTGACAGCCTCCGATGGACCTGCGGTGGCAGGACGAATAAAGTTAGGAAGAGTACCTTTAGGGCACCAGATGATTTGACGATCGAAATGTCTATTCTTCCCAAGGACATTGTAATATCCCGCCTCAAGAACGTGGGGAATTTCTCCTCGAAGGATGTACTTGATCTCTTGAACCCGCGTTTTCCGATCAGCGGGGATAAACACCCTGGGGACTAATTTTTTATATTGTTTAATTGCACGACGAACGCGCTTACCTTCCTCGACGGTGGTGGCCCCGAAGGCCCGATCTATCTCCTCCCGCCTGGCCTTCTTGGCCCCGACTTGCTCGTCGGTAGGAGGAGCAGCAGATAAGGGAGTGGAGGAGGAAGCGCCCTTCTTCACCAGTTTGCGCTTTCGCTTGGAGCCACTCTGGACGGCATCAGTCTCGCCCTACTTCAGAATGAGATGAGTCAACAGAGAAGCCTTCTTGGCTGCAAAGGTAAAAATAAGATAGTTAGAAACATTACCCAGATGACTAAATCTTTGGAAACAGAGTCAAGGAGTCGGACTCCGATAGTAATCAGGTTCTTCTCCTGGAGCTTGTTAGCATCGAGGGGTATGAAGTTGTCTCCCCAGCGGTAAAGTTGAACCATCTGGAGGGTATTGAGGTCATCCTCGGTGTAGTCCTGGAGCTTGGGGGCATGGTCCGCCACGACCTCCCACCGAGGCCAGGGGACAGAGCTATGCTAGACGAAGAAGTAGTACTTCTTCCATCCGCTGTTGTCGGAACCTGAGTCACGAATTAGCACCCGATCCTTGTGGAACTTTCAAGTTTCGCTATCCCAGCCGAAACGTGAAAGTTGCTCCTTTGTCCACTTGGGGAGTCTGGGAGAGAAGGAGCAGACACCAGCTTTGTTGCACTTCATGCCGTAGAAAGTGCGGAACAGCAAAAGACTGTACGTCCACTGCTGGCGGTGACACAAGAGTTGGAAGGCATTCCACACGCGGATGGCGTGTGGAGAGAAGGTACAGGGATGCGTTTTGTAGAAGTTGCACATCTCCACCATGTTCCCGCAGAAGGGGAACCGAATTCCCGCGCTTATTTGTCCAGCGGAGACGAACACCTCCCCTGCCCGAGGAGGCGTAATAATGTGCTTCCTTCTAACAGCAGCTTGGGACTCATAGGGGAAGCGAGGCTCCCAATCCGAGGTAATACACCCCTCTCTGAGGGCAGCCTCATACGAAGCCTCAGATATCTCATTGACAGCAAACTCGAAAACGAAAGGAGCCCTAACCTCAGAACTAGCTTCGTCTAGAACGATTGCAAACGAAAGGATTTGAGAAAAGAAGAATAAACAGCAAGTAAATCATGAAAACTTAGAAGAAAGTCCTTACCAGACATGATCGGTGGTCGAAGAAGTAAGGTAAAGGAAGATCAGAAGGGTTGAAGGCCTTAGATCACTTGAACACCAGGAGGAGCTTGGAGAGGAAACTTTGGATGGAAAGATGGCTGAAATCGAAAGGGTGCAGAAGAAGTGAATAGTACCAGGGTTTTAGCTTTTATAAGCAAAAGGATAATTGGAGGGACTCAATCTTGACCATTGAAGATGAAACGATTCAATCACAATCGTTGAAATTATGGAGACGGTACGGAGGAGACAGCTGGATAGGCTTGATCTGCACCGTTGAAGAGGAAACGACACGATCTTAATCGCCGAGATCATAGGCACAGAAGGGACGTGCGTGACGTCACAGCTGCTTTTTCAGAAAATAACAGTCACGCTGGTTCAGGCGTCGTTCCCTTATCCCTAGGCATTTAATGCTACAGTAATCGAGATGTCCCCTCGGATTTGGCAACTGCCCATGGGGCCTGGTAGGCCCAAGGCAATTATGAGTAAGAGACTCTGTTATACAACAATCATACATAAGGCAAAAGGCTCCGACGGCGGTATCGGAGGAGATGAAAATAAAAGCCTCCGACAGTGGTATCGGAGGGTATGAAAACAAAAGCCTCCGACAACAAGGTCAGAAAGCTGAATTAGAAGACACGACGAACTAAAAGTCCCCCATGTCTTGGGGGCAAATGATGGGTTCCGATATAATCGTTAGCCCCGTTAAACAGCCAATGGACGGCGAGTAGGTCCAGTGGGCCTCGGGAAAAGCCTGGAAGGCCCAGAGGCCCAGCACGAAGGGTCCCGACTTTAGCGGTCCCGATGTATGAGCTGAATGCTCCCGATGAGAAGCCTCTGAGTAGGCCCCGATATGCCTTAGTAAAGGCCCCGATAATAAAGCCCCGCAGAGGCTGGACCTGTCCCGTAGAGACTGAAGGTCCTGGGTGGTGATCTAGAATGAGACAACTCTGGAGTCCCCGACAGGAGTCGAGACTTGTGATCAGAGGGTAAGACCGAGAAACCCGCCTACTAGATAAGAGTAGTGGGAAGACGGTTAAGATACAGATAATCTTCCCCGAGATACGCAGGGCGTGCCCGAGATACGCGGAGGTATGGGTAAGATACGCGGAGCGTGGGGCGAGATATACGGAATCCCGACCGAGATATACGAAATCATGGCGAGATACACGGAATCATGGGCACAACGGTCAAGCATGGTCACAGGTAACTGGGCAACTCCTCCTCCTATATAAGGGAGGAAGTTACCCCAGAAAACGCATACTCTCTAATACAAACTTAGACTTATGCTTACCACCCATTGATCACCATACTCATTTAAGCATCGGAGAGGGATTCTGGGTCACCACCCAGGTCATCCCCTTTTGCAGGATTACGTGGAGCCTAGGAGTCCAAAGCTTTCCGGCAAGGACGTAACGGAGCTTCGCCCGTGATCCAACATATATATGTGTGTGTGTGTGTGTGTGTGTGTGTGTGTGTATAAATATTTTTTTAAGGCACAATTCTAATTTTTTTTTCGTTCTCTTAAAGCACATTGCATTTACATTGCAGAGAACACACCTAAGAGATCTTCATTCATCCTGCTTCACCGGCGACCTCTCGGACATATCCGATTGGTTTCTAACGACCACCGTCCATTTCCCTTGAAATTATACTACACCTTGCTCTCTTCCACCGCCGTCGCTCCGGTTCCGACCACCATCTGCCACTTGCTACGTCTCCAGTCGCCCTCCTTTCAACCAACTCTGATTGCCCTGAATAGGCATCGTCTCGCCTGAGTCCGACAGTTAACATCCTCTGCCGTAGTCAAACCGAGACTCACTGCGACAACTGTTCGCCGCTATCTTAATTCCCTCTCTTAAGTCATGAGATTTAAAAGAGGTCACAGGTACAATTTTATTGAGATTCGTGTTCATCTATATATATGCGTGACTTTGATTTGAATGGAAGATGGTTGACCCGTATGTATGCTTAGTCTTTCTAGATGTAATTATAATGAATTTAACTATGGTCTTGTTGTAATTTATATATTTCATTCTTAATTATCGATGTTTTTATTACTTGTCTTTTAAGAGCACTGTTATCAGAACCGGACAGGGCATCGAACCGGCTAGGGGTTCGGTTCCCGGTTCGAACCCGGTCCGACCGTGCTGAGTTATTCTTTTTGTATTTTTCTCCACCCACCCTACCCCACCCCACCTCTCCTTTATCTCATCTCTTGTCACTCTCTCCCCCCCGACCCGCTCTCTCTCTCCCCAACCCCCCTCTACCTCACAGCTCCACCCAGCATTCTCTTCCCCAACCCTCTTCCCCGCCGTAGCAACCCTTCCCCTCACCCATCCCCTTCCCTTACCTGCTGGTCTCCTACCCACTCCTTGCTCCATGCCTCATCAATCATGGCCAAGAGCTTAGTCTTCCTCCATTAATGCTATGGTCGGTGCTGCGGAAATCGGAGCAGCCTGCTCCAGCAATTAGGGAAGTGGTTGATGTCCGAGAACCTCTGAAAACTACTTCCCCGCTTCACAGAACTCTTCAAACAACTCCTTCGCCACTTCACAGATCTGACCTCCTTTCTTAAGACCAACACCGATTTTCTTTTGTGGAACGAATTCAATTTGTGTTTTGATGATGATATATGTATTTCAATTAGGGATTTGAGATTGAATTTGGATTTGGGAAATGGTTTGGATTTGGGAATTTACTGATTTGGATGAAATTTGTATTTTTACCGATCTGGAGTTGGTAATTTGGAGTTTAAGATGTTGAACCGCCGGACCGGGAAACCGCCCGGTCCGCTCAGAACCGGCCGGTTCGCCAAAACCCCGACTATCAAACCGGGTTCGTTTACTCCTCCGAATTTACTCAAACCATACCGGCTAATTTACCGGTTCCAGTTCGAACCCGGTCGGACCTCCGGTCCGGTTCGGTTCTGATAAAACTATTTAATAGTCCGATCGTAAGATGAGTTACCTAAAATTATATCTAAAAAATGGAAATTAGGTGAATAGAGTACCGAAAGGGAGAGATAATTACTATATGTATTTAACACATAATAGAACCCTTGAACATAATATCTGATATTCGACCGTTCATATACCTAGGTGTTTAATTTGTTATTTCCTAGGTAAATTAGGTTGTGTGTGCCTTGGATGTCGACACAAGGGAATTGGATGTGGACACAAAGGGAACTGAAAAAAAGTGACAGAAACGGATAGGATAATAAGGGTGGATGGTATAACCGTTCAACAATGCTTGATAAGATAACTTGCCACAACAAGACGTCCGAGTTGATTCGCCACACTCAAGGTTGAGGGATAAGAATTAGATAGTTTTCGCCACTAAACAATCAGAAATCTTAGATAAGAAGGGAGTGCACAAAGGCAATAATTTCATTCATCAAAGCTGCTGGAAATAACATAATAGTAGAGCTTATATAGTGCTCTTTACAACAAAAATGAAATTTGAATTTGAAATGGCTAACTCAGGCATGGGGGGGCAACCTTTATGGGGAAGCTCATGCATGGGGATCAGCCTTTATTGGGAAGTAAATACTAGAAAACATAACCACATCATTTCAGAACACAATTCTCAATGTTGGTTGGTTGGGCGGATTAGCATTGGATGCTAAATGACTTGAGTGTCGCTTGGACCCTCTTGCATCTGCAGCAGCATTTTGGGCCCTCCATTGGCCATCTTTGTGACTTAGGCCTTGGATCGAGTGATTGGCCCACCATTTCGCCTCGTAGGACCAACACCTGGCCTTGGGTTCGAAGAACCGTCATCTTGGAGCACATCATCCTCCCTAGGTTGTAAAGGATTTGACCTCAAATCCAAATCTTCGTTGTCTTCTAAATATGGTGCCAAATCTCTCACATTGAAAGTAGAAGACACATTATAGTCATCGGGCAGCTCAACCTTGTATGCATTGTCATTCACCTTCTTAATCACACGAAAAGGACCATATGATCTTGGCATCAACTTTTTCTTACGCTTGTTTGGAAATCATTCCTTTCGAAGATGAATCCACACAAGCTCACCAGACTGGAAATAGATTTGTTTCCTCCCCTAGTTGGCAGCTTTAGCGTACTTTGAATTCTTTCGCTCGATTTCTTGCCTCACCTTCTCGTGCATTGTCTTGATCTCTTCAGCTCTCTTCTTTCCATTAACGCAAACTCGGTCTTTTATTGGAAGTGGTGTCAGGTCCATGAGCGTCTAGTGGGTTTAAACCACACACCACCTCGAAGGGAATCCTCTTGGTTGTGCCATGAACACTCGGATTATAAGCAAATTCAACATGTGCAAGACATTTATCCCAAGCCTTAAAGTTCTTACTTACAACACTTATAAGTAGAGATGAAAGAGTACGATTTACCACCTCAGTTTGGTCGTCGGTTTTGGGGATGACAGGTGGTGCTCAAAAGTAGTTTAGTTCCCAGCTTTGCCCAAATAGTTTTCCAGAAGTAGCTCAAGAACTTGGAATCACGGTCGGAGACAATACTCTTAGGAATACCATGCATTCTCACCACTTCTTTGAAGAACAAGCCAGCAACATGAAAGGCATCATCAGATTTCCGACATGGGATGAAATGTGCCATCTTGGAGAATCGGTCCACCACCCCTAAGATATAGTCATTTCCTCCCTGAGTTCGAGGCAGGGCAAGCAAGAAGTCCATGCTTACATCAATCCATGGCTGATCTGGAACGGGCAATGGCATGTAGTGGCCATGAGAATTCTCCTTGCTTTTGGCCATCTTGCAAGTGACACACCATTCAACGATGCGATGTACATATAAAATCATCATTGGCTAGAAAAAGTGTTCCTGTAGTGCTGCCAATGTCTTCTTTTCTCCAAAGTGACCAGCCAATTCACCTCCATGTGCTTCTCTCACCAAAACCTCTCGAATGGAACCAGTGGTATGCATAACTTATCAAACTTATACAAGTAGCCATCATGCTTAAAATAACCATTAATAGCTCCATTTTCACAAGATATATAAACATATGAGAAATCTAGATCCTCCGCATATTGATTCTTCATCATTTCAAACTCCTACATCTTAGCATTCATAAGGGACGTCAATGCATACCTCTGAGATAAAGCATCAGCCACTATGTTGACGTTCCCCTACTTGTACTTGATGACATAAGGAAATGCTTCAAAGAACTCGACCCATTTGGCATGCCTCCGGTTCAGCTTGGCCTGACCCTTCAAGTGCTTCAAGGACTCATTGGGGAGTAAATAATGTTGTCATGGCTCGAATGCCCGGATCAATACATAGAACTCCTTGTCGTATGTCGAGTAGTTCAGGAAGGAACCACTCAGCTTTTCACTGAAGTAGGCTATAGGGCGCTTCTCTTGAATCAAAATAGCTCCAATTCCGATCCCTGAGGCATCACACTCGACTTCAAATTTTTTGGAGAAGTCGGGCAACACCAAAATAGAAGCGATGCACAGCTTCTTCTTGATGAGTTCAAAGCTGTGTTGTGCTGCCTCTGTCCATTTGAACTCAACCTCCTTTTTCATGCACTCGGCTAACGAAGCTATTACACTACTGAAATTCTTCACGAACCTTTAGTCAAATGATTCTAATCCATGGAAGCTCCGTACCTCAGAAATGGTCGTAAGCGTCGGCCAATCTCTGATGGCATTGATCTTCTCCTCATCAACTTCGATACCGTGCTGGGAGACAACATATCCAAAGAAAGTAACTCAATCCCTGCAGAAGTGACACTTCTTAAGGTTGCCAAATAGTTTTTCCTGCCTTAGGACTTCAAACACTTGTCGGAGGTGTTTAGCATGCTCTTCAAGATTTTTACTATAGATCAAAATGTCATCAAAGTAAAAAACAACAAATCGACCATTGAACTTACGTAAAACATGGTTCATTAATCTCATGAACGTGCTAGGTCCATTTGACAATACGAAAGGCATAACCATCAAATCGTAGAGGCCATGCTTCGTCTTGAAGGCTGTCTTCCATTCGTCCCCTTCCTTCATACGAATTTGATGATATCCAATTTTCAGATCAATCTTCGAAAACACCTTGGAACCATGTTGCTCATCAAGCATACGTCAAGTCGAGGAATGGGGTAACGATATTTCAGCGCTATCCTGTTGATTGTACGACTATCCACGCACATCCTCATGGATCTATCCTTCTTTGGTACTAAAAGAGGTGGAACTGAGCATGAGCTCATGGATTCTCTAACATAGCCCCTTTGCAGTAATTCGTTTACTTGTCGCTGCAACTCTGTGGCCTCGTCGAGATTGCACCTATACGCAGGTCGGTTTGGCAATGTAGCACCGGGAATGAGATTGATTTGATGTTCGATCCCGCGAATCGAAGGAAGTCCGTCAGGCAACTCCTCTTGAAACACATCATTGAACTCTTTAATTAGGTTCATGAATTGCAGAGGAAGAGAGTTTACCTCCTCAGTTGCTCATTCCTTAATGAGCATGAAAAGAACTAAGAGGGACATGAGCAAGCTCCTTTCTATTTCCTTCGTGGTAACCAACAAGCTCTCCTTCTTCTGGTCATTGGTTTTCTCAGCTTCATCCTTCTATCGTATTGCCATGGTCTTTCCAAAAGAAGGTTACAAGCACTCATGGGAACAACACCACAAAGGATTTCGTTCTTATATGACTTCCCAATCGAAAATGGAACTAAAACTTGCTGAGTAACTCGTACCTCTCCTTGATCGTTGAGCCATCTCAATTTATAAGGTCGTGGATGCTTTGTGGTAGCCAAGTTCAGCTTCTCAATCATGGTGGTTGCAGCAACATTGGTTTGGCTCCCGCTGTCAATAATCACTCCACACACTTTGTTTTCAATAGTGCACCTGGTACGAAAGAGATTCTCCCGTTGGTCATCGTCTATCTTGACTTTGGAGATGAGAATTCGCAGGATTATTAGCAACTCCCCTTCATCTGCAAGTTCAAGATTCTCGTCATTAGTAACTCCAGCGTCCTCATCGTCTGCATCTTCGTCCTCGCTTTCAACTTCTTGCGTGTCTCTTACGATCATGACTCCCCTATTGGGAAATTCTGAGGCAATATGTCCAAAACCAATACATTTGAAGCATTTGATGTCTCGATTTCGGTTAGAAGTTTTCTGGTCCAGTACCTTCAATTTTCCCTTGGACGATTCACCATGAGGCTTGCGAGAATATCCAAGCTCCTTGCGTAGCTCATTCCATCGAGTAGTCAGTTTCAGATTAGCGGTGCTTGCAGACACTGGTTTCGAACTTATAGTCCGCGTGGCACTCATTCTACTGCGAGCACGTTGTCTTTCCACATTGATGACCAATTGGATCACATCGTCCAAGGATACATATGACTGTAATTCAACCACATCTGCGATCTCTCTGTTCAAACCACCTATGCATCGTGTGATGGTCTGCTCCTGGGGTTCATTCAGCTCACACTTCATGGATAGCATCTCAAACTCCTTGACATAGTCAGTTACCAACTTACTTTTATGTAGTTACCGACATAATTATGTTATTTGTAGTTACCCAAGGCCCTCATTCCCGAATTGTTTAACATTACGAACATTTTCTTGGCGACCACCTGCGCTGAGCGAATCAATCTCTAGTAATCTTCGTGCATGTGTGAAGAGGCGCGCTTCCACATTCGACATAATTTGAATGGTAGAGTCTATTACGACTCTCAACAAAATTATATACCATGATAATTACAATGCATATGTTTTTCCTAAATGAGTTCGTTAGTCTCATTTAACATAAGAGGCATTTTTTGACAAATAACGTAATAGTCATGATATCAAGTGATTCAAACATTATCCAATAGAGTTAAGTTCATTTCTAAACAGCTGATCGTATTCCCATCGACCATACATGTTTAAAAAATGATGCAGCAATTAATGCTTTGATCATGGGGTCTGCGGTCATTTAACCCATTCGTATGTAATCTAAATATATCAGCCCGTTGTTGAATGTATCTCTTACATAATTGTACTTTACATCTATGCGGCGGATCCTCCGATGGTATTTGTTCTCTTTCGCAAACGCTAATGCCGATTAACTATCATTGTATATTAGGACTCGTTGTGCCTTTTCTTTAGTATTTAACAACGTTTCAAAGAGTTGCTTCGGCCATACACCTTTCTTTGCTTCTTCGGAAAGGGCTAGGAATTCGGCTTCCATGGTAGATAATGCTGCACAAGTTTGCTTTTTACATCACCATGATATTGCACCATTTGCGAGTTGATGGGTCCGACTATAGCAGTTAGGCCCTTTAACGGTGAGGAAACGGCAAATAGGCCCGGTGGGCCCTAAACGAAGGCCAAGATGGCCCAGGCAAAGGATCCCAACGAAGGGAGTCCGAGGATAAGAGGTCCCGATAGAGTCGGACCTGACAAGCGAGCTGAACGCTCCCGACGAGATGCCTCTGAGTAGGCCCCCATGATGAATCCCTGAGAACAATAGGCCCTGTCACGATGACGAGGGGCCCCGAGCGGTGACACAACGAGATAACTCTGGAGTCCCCGACGTTAGTCGGGACTCGTTATCAGAGGATAAGGCCGAGATACGCGGGGCGTGGCCGAGATACGCGGAACGTGGTTAAGATACACGGAGCGTGGCCGAGATACGCGGGGCGTGGCCGAGATAAGCGAGATCATGGCCTAGATAGGCGGGATCACACCCGAGATACGCGGGATACGGGCTAACCACCCCCAACGGTTCACCAGGTAACTGAGGTACCTCTTCGCCTATAAAGGGGCAGAGGTCACCTCAGATCGGTTAGGTTGAAAATACATTACTTGAGATTACTGCTTGCCAGTCCGTACGAGATACTCATTTAAGCATCAGAGAGGGATTCTGGGTCACCACCCGGTCTATCCCCTCTTGCAGGATTGCGTGGAGCGAAGGAGCTAGGACCGCCGTCAAAGATCGTACCGGAGTTCCACCGTGATCCAACATTGGCGCCGTCTGTGGGAAACTAACAAAAAGCTGATATGCCTTCTACTCGTTCAATGGCGGCTGGCAAGCAAAGAAGGCAAGGGCAATCTGGTGGTTCCCGTCATCCCGCTGCGACGACTCTCAACTCACTACCAGAACAGGAGGAAAACCAGAACCATCCCGCTGCTGAGCTCTCCCAGACAGGGGGGGCATAATGAAGGTCCCGAAGATGTTGCTGCTCAGCACCAGGGGAATAGGGAGCAGGAGGCTCCCCCAGCTGTGGACCTGACGAGGGCTGTGGCAGAAGCCATGCCGATGTTTTTGGCAGCCGTGGAGGCTCTCTTGGATCGGAGAGAGGCTGCGAGGAGGCAAGAGGTGATGCCCCCGCTAGAAGAAGTGCTCCCACCAGCAGAGGTTCGGAACGTACGGGAGGCTCAACCCCGAGGCCAGAGCAGGAATGGAGAGTCCGTTCAGCCAGAGAGATTCGTGGTTGATGGGCCAGGACCAATACAACACAGGACCATTCCCCTTAAATGTCCCATCACCCCCGATCAGGTGGTAAAGATCGTGAACATCTGCATGGGAGAGCAGAAGCCGCTGGTGTCGAAGCTGAGGGATCGATCTACTCATCCCTTCGTTCCTCGACTCATAGAAACCCTAGCCCCGCCAGGATTAGGTATCCCCACAATAAAGGAATACGATGGTGAAGGAGATCCGGTTCGTCTGGGAAGAGCCCCGAATGAAGATATAGTGTGTACGCTGTTCCCGAACACACTTGGGGAAAGAGCCCTGACCTGGTTCTTTAGTCTGCCCCCAGGCTGCATCACTTGCTGGGCAGATATGCACGACCGGTTCATTCAGCAGTACCAGGGTCGTAGACGTTTGCTGAAGAGTGTGAGGTCCCTGACCCAGGTGGTACAGAGGCCCGACGAATCGCTGGCGCACTATTACCAGCGGTACACTGCCAGTGTGGCGGAGATTGATGAGGAGATCTCGGAGGGTGAAACCATCCGTACCATCATTCGGAACCTAACGGCCCACTACGGTTCCGACCTAATGCACAGCGTGGCTGAGAAAGCCGTGTGGAATATGGAGGCACTACAGAAGAGGGTGAAACGGCAAATTGATGTCCAGGAGTCGAAGATAGCCGCTGGAGAGCTGGAGCCCCCGAAGTCGAATAAAGGGAAGCAGTCGGTTAAACCTTTCGACGATCGTAAGTCAAAGGGTAAACCCGAGAGCAGTCGGAATCGAGGCCGATCTGATCGGAGAGATGATAGGCATCCTTCAAGGAAGGACAAGCGGGAGGATCTCGACATTCCTCTCAACTGCTCCATGGCGGAGGTACTAACGGTCATGGAACGATAAGGTATCTCCAGGTATCCCCCAAAGAAGGATGGAGAATTCTTAGGATCCCGCACGGATCGCTACTGCCGATTTCACCGCGCAAATGGTCACAAAACCAACCATTGTCGGGAGCTGAAGAAGGAGATCGAAAAGCTGATCCAGAAGGAGAAGCTCAAGGAGTTCGTCGGGGATAAGCGGTGTCGATCCCGCTCTCGGTCCCGATCGCGGTCCCGTTCTCGATCCCGCGATCGGTCCCCAAAGAAGAAGAGGTCCGACCCGGAGCCGTCCGGTGCCCGCAAAGAACGACGGGGCACCATCAATGTGATTCACGGAGGATTTGCTGCTGGAGGTGATACCTCATCCTCTCGAGAGGTTTACGCCTCTAGAATTCCTACTGCTGTGGTGCTGGGTAAGAGGTCCCGATCCTGGACCCTGAAGGAAGAGATGGTAATTTCGTTTTCCTCGGAGGACTTAATAGGCGTGGAGACCCCGCATGATGACGCTTTGGTCGTGACCTTGGATGTGAACGGGTACGAGGTGAAACGGATTCTGATCGATGGAGGGAGCTCCTCCGATATTCTCTTCATGGATGCGTTGGAGGCCATGGGAAAGACAAAGAAGGATCTGAAGGAGGCAAACTTCCCGATGGTCGGGTTCTCTGGCTCTACCTCCTATCCGCTAGGAGTAATCACCTTACCAGTGGAGTTTGGTAGTGGGTGGAAATCAGAAAGGAGGAATGTGGAGTTCGTGGTAGTTGATTCCGCGGGGACCTACAACGCGATTATCGGGAGAACCACCATCAATCCCCTGATGGTAGTTGCCTCGACAGTGCACCAGAAGATGAAGTTCCCGACTGACCACGGAGTCGGAGAGGTCAAGGGCGACCAGGTGGCTTCCAGAAAATGTTACGTCAATGCCACTCGAAGGAGGAGACGAGAGACCATGACTGTCCTCCAAACAGATACTGATCCCAGAGAGGAGTTTGGGCGTCCTGCCCCCATAGAAGATCTAAAAGAAGTCGAGATTGACGGACCTCAGAGGAAGGTAAAAATCGGGTCTGCTTTGACCGAAAAAACAGCCCGAGAGTTGATCGATCTGCTGAAAAAGTTCAAGGAGCTGTTTGCCTGGTCCCCGAGCGATATGCCAGGAATCAGCCTCGATGTGATCGTACACGAGCTGAAGATAGATCCCGCGATCAAACCTATCACGCAGAAAAGGCGTCCGATGGGCACAGACAAGAAGATCGCGATCCAGCAGGAGGTGGGCAGGTTGCTCGACGCTGGGTTTATTAAAGAGCTCCGATTCCAGACTTGGGTCGCTAATCCGGTACTGGTGAAGAAGACTAATGGGAAATGGCGGATGTGTGTGGATTTCCGCGACCTGAATAAGGCTTGCCCGAAGGACTGTTACCCGCTCCCGAGAATCGACCAGCTGGTGGATGCCACATCGGGACATGAGCTGTTGAGCTTCATGGATGCGTATTCGGGCTACAACCAGATCAAGATGGCTAAGGAGGACGCTCCTCACACAGCGTTTTATGCAGACAGTGACATCTATCACTACGATGTCATGCCTTTCGGGTTGATCAATGCCGGGGCAACCTATCAGCGGATGGTGAATAAGCTGTTCGGAGATATGCTGGGGGAGACCATGGAGGCTTACGTGGATGATATGCTGGTGAAGTCCCGACAAGCTGAGGATCATGTGCACAACCTAGCATGGTGTTTGAGCGGATGAGGCTTCATCAAGTTCGCTTAAACCCGACGAAATGCGCCTTCGGAGTCCACTCAGGAAAATTTCTGGGCTTTATGGTGAGCCATAGAGGAATTGAGGTGAATCCCGAGAAGCTGAGGGCGATTGAGGAGATGCAGTCTCCGATAAACCATCGGGAGGTGCAAGTGCTAAATGGCCGACTGGCTGCAATGAATCGCTTCCTGTCCAAAGCCAGCAACCGATCAATGCCATTTTTTGAAGTCCTGAGGGCCAACAAGAAGTTTGAGTGGACCGCCAAGTGTGAAGAAGCGTTCCAAGCACTCAAGCAGCACCTTCGCACCCTCCCGCTGTTGGCGAAACCGGTTCCAGGCGAGCCGCTCTATCTTTACTTGGCTGTTTCTGAATTTGCCATTAGCTCTGTGTTAGTGAAGGTTGTCGAGGGTAATCAAGTCCCCGTCTATTATGTAAGCAAGGCGTTTGCCAAGTCTGAATTGAATTATCCTGCCGTTGAGAAGTATCGCTTTGCGTTGATTATTACTGCTCGGAAGCTAAGGCCTTATTTCCACGCGCACAAGATTACTGTGTTGACGAACCAGCCTTTGAAGCATTTTTTGAACCGACCGGATGCGTCAGGGAGATTAGTGAAATGGGCAGTAGAGCTTAGTGAGTTTCGCATACACTTTGCTCGAAGAACGGCCATTAAGGGCCAGGCATTGGCGGATTTCATAGCAAAATCTACAGCCCCCGATCTAGAAGAAGCGGGCCCTGTAGAGGGGGCAACCATGGAGGTCCCGACAGAAAAACAACCAGAGAGAGCAGAGCAATCAGAACAGCCAAATGAGGAAAATACCTGGGAGATGTACACGGATGGCTCCTCGAGTTCGGACGGATCAGGAGCAGGTTTTTTGTTGATACCACCGGGTGGAGGTGAGCCGCTCCGATATGCCTTGGCTTTAACATTCAAGGCCACAAACAACGAAGCGGAGTATGAGGCTCTTATCACGGGCCTGAAAATTGCTAAAGGCACTGGAGTCGATCACTTGAGAGTGAAGTGTGACGCAACTTTAATCGTAAACCAGGTTCAAGGGAGATACGAAGCGAGGAGCCTGATAATGAAGAAGTACCTACGCGAGGTACAAACCTTGAAGGAGAGCTTTAAAAGCTTCGACATCGAGGCAATCCCGAGGGAGGAAAACGTAGAGGCAGACGCCTTGAGTAAATTTGCCCTGGGGGCACCCTTGGAAGAAAATCGGAAGGTACACTTCTTGGAGAAGGTGATCTTGTCGACCACCGACTCGACACAGGTGTGTGCTATTGAAGCAAGAACGGAGGAGGAGCCCACTTGGATGACCCCGATAGTCGCGTACCTGACTACGGGGGCAGTCCTCGATGACAAGGTAGTAGCTAACAGGATACGTCGGATTGCGGCTAATTACGTGATGCTAGACGGTCAGCTGTACAAGAAGGGCTGGTTCTCGACGCCATACTTAAAGTGTGTGTTAGAGCCCGACACAAATTGAATCCTGAAGTAGGTGCATGAAGGGGTCGCGGCTTGTCATGAAGGGGCCCGATCCATTATGAGGAAAGTGACGGCGTTGGTCCGATCCTGTGACGCGTGCCAGAGGTACGCCCCGAGTATCGTGGCTCCGGCCGCTAATCTGACATCCATCAAGAGCGCTTGGCCCTTCGCGCAATGGGGCATCGACCTGGTGGGACCTCTTCCACAAGCACAAGGTCAATGTAAGTATTTACTTGTAGCTATCGATTATTTTTCGAAATGGATAGAGGCAAAGGCGTTGGCCAGAACGACGGGGAACCAGATCGTCAAGTTCTTCCAGACCCATATTGCCACCAGATACGGGATTCCTAAGGTGGTGATCAGCGACAATGGTCCACCGTTTAACGGCTCTCAGGTGAGGGAGTATCTGGAGGAGTTGAACATCGAGCATCGGACAGCTTCCGTACGCCACGCTCAGACTAATGGCCAGGTGGAATCAGCCAACAAAATCGTGATGGATGGCCTGAAGAAGAGGGTCTATGCCTTGAAGGGCAAGTGGCTGAACGAACTGGAAAACGTGCTTTGGGCTGTTAGAACGACACCTAAACGATCAACAGGGGAGACTCCGTTTGGCCTCGTTTATGGCACGGAGGCTGTCGCCCCCGTGGAGGTAGCTGTGGCGTCCCATCGGATGAGATATTACGAGCCTCTGACGAATGATGAGATGAGACGTCTGGACTTGGACTTGCTCGAAGAAAAGAGGCGGGAAGCCGATGAAGTCCAAGCTCGAATGCGTTTGGCGACGGCCAGGTATTACAATCGGCGAGTTAAGTCCCGACAATTCTTCGTCAGGGAGCTGGTTTGGCGTCGCAACGAGTTTATCCTTTTGGATCGAATCAACAAAATGTCACCAAAATGGGAAGGACCTTATAAGGTCGTGGGGATGCCAGCTCCAAATTCGTACAAACTGGAAGACCTCGATGGTAGAGTATTGAAGCATTCATTTAGTGGCGAACACTTGAAGTGGTGCACGAGGAAAAGTCGCCTTAAGTGGTGCACATGGAAAAGTCTCCTTGAGTGGTGCACGAGATTGAGTCGTCTTAAGTGATGCGTGGTTCTTAGATTTATTCTAAATGTTGAAAAGTCGCCTTAAGTGGTGCACGGGAAAAAGTCGCCTTAAGTGGTGCACGATATTAAGTCGCCTTAGGTGGTGCAAGTGGTTAAGTCGTCTTAGGTGATGCGGATTGAATTGCCTTAGTCGGCACGATTAAATCGCCTTAAGTGGTGTGGGCTAAATCGTCTTAAGTGATGTGTTGAAATGTTTTAAGTGGCGAGGTTTCGCCTTAAGTGGCATAGTTAAGTCGCTTTGAGAAGTGCAACGAAAATCAGAACTAAGATAGTTTGAGATTGATGAGGGCTCAAAGGCCCGAGGATTACAAGGAAAGGAAAATACAAGGACTATTAAGATAGAAGCATTTAAGCTTGGTCCTTGTCGGCATCAGCGGGAGCAGGGTCCACAAGATCTGTGGCAGAAGGCTCCACGGGTTTAGCTGCTGGAGGGTCGATTATCGGGGGGTCAACCGTCGGAGGATCGGCACTTGGAAGCTCAACCACGTCTTCAACACCCGCGGGAGTGTTCCCCTCATCACTCTCCTCCGAGAGGGCGAAGTACCTCTTCGCGAAGGGAGCGAGAGTCGCAGATTTATCGAAGTTGATGGCGTCGCCATACTCCAGATGGAGCTCCTCGACCGCGTTGAAGAGGGTGTTCTCTACCTCCGTGGTGCAGAATTTCACCGCGTCAGCTTGGAAGTCCTCATATCCCCGATAATCTTCTCGGCCCTTGGTCTCAGCCGCGACCAGCTTCGTAGGAAACTCAGCAAGTTCCTCCTCCAGGGCCTTCTTCTCGAGGACAAGTTTGTCCCGAGCCTCTGCATCCTTTTGTCGCTCCTGCCGCTTCCGCTTCAGCAGCCCCTCGAAGTCACGAACCTGCTTTTGGAGGTCCCGAGTCTTTCGGTCGAGGATGGCCTGCTCCTTGGCCAGTTTTCCCCTCGAAGACTCGGAGGTCGCGAGATCCTCCTCAAGCTGGGCTATAACTGCGGGAGCCCCCTTAGCCCGCTCCTGCTCCAGGGCCTCCTCGAGGGCGAAGATGTACCCGAAGCAGCGGTTTATGTCCGCCAGCTCCTGTGAAGGAAAGAAGAAAAGTGTTAGCATATGAACAACCTGCTTTATTGATGAAGGGGAGAAGAATAAGAACCTCACCTCTATCCGACGGATAGACATTTCGTGAATATCCTTGCGGATGCTCTCCCGATCCAAGGGAATCGGAAACCTCAGAGACGGCAAAATTGAGCCTGCCAGCAGATGCAGACCCAGCTCTGGGTATGTGTCCCCCTGTCGGAGCTGGACCCCTTGCAGCGTTTGGATCGGGGTCCAGGGAGCCTCCTTCTGCGCGGGGTCGTAGACCTTGTAAAAACTCCCGTCCAAGGGGAGAGGGGAAGGACCGACTCGAGTCGTGGAGGGGCGCATCTCCGACTCGCCCTGGGTCGGAGAAGGAGTGAAGTCGTGAATGGGCGACGGCTGTCGCTGTTGTGAAGAAGGTGAAAGGGGTAGCCCCTTGGAGGTTGGTTTCAATGGGGACTGCCCCGTCCTCCGACGATGAATCAAGGAGCCGCCCTCATCTGTCTCCTCGGAGGAGTCCAGATTTTCCACCCGACGAAATTGATCGCCGGTCGGGGTTTCTCCAGCCCCGAAAGGTGGTGCCCCTGCTGAAGGAGGCGCCCCTGCTGAAAGTGGCGCCCCCGCTGAAGCTCCAGCACTCGACGGAGTTCCCGAGTGACCTGCACCTAGTGGACGAGATGTTTCAGAAATATAGTCAGTAAGTTCATCAGGATTCTTACACCAAACAATACGTCGGGAGACATATTGGTCCTTCCCGTGGTAATTGTAGTAGCCCGCCTTCATGACACGGGGAATTTCCCCTCGAAGGACTCATTTGACGTCAGCAATGCGGGCCTCCATGGTCGAAGGAATCAACTCCTTCGGGACCATCCTCCTGTACGATCTAATAGCGAGACGGAGCTTTTTACCTTCTTCAGCGTTCTGGACGTCGAAGAGCTGGTCCACCTCCACACGCTTCCGCTTCGGCTGCTCCGCAGAAGGAGACCCCGACGGAGCAGCAGCCTTCTTGGCGGACTTCCTCTTCCGCGAAGGGCGGACAACGTCGGTCTCCCCCTGCTTAAGGAACAGATTGGTCAGCACGGATACCTTCTTGGCTGCAAACAATAGAAGAAAAAGGGTTAGAGATGTACCCAAGGAGCCATATTGGAGGGGCCGTCGAAAAGCTGCCCCCCAGAGATTATATCGAGGAGTCGGATCCCGGCGTTCACCAGGTCCCGCTCCACGAGAGAATTGGCGTCGAGGGGAGTGTAGGGCTCCCCCCATCGGTAGAGCTGGATGAGTTGAAGAGTTTGGAAATCTTCGTCAGTATAGGTGTGGAAGGCAGGAGGAGAGTCTGCTTCCACCTCCCATCGGGGCCATGGGATCGAAGAGTTTTGGATGAAGAAGTAGCTCCTTTTCCATCCGCTGTTGTCGAACCCCGTGTCGACCAGGAGTCCCCGACCCTTGACCGCCTTCCAGGTGTCAGTGGTCCAGTTGCACAACCCAAGTTGCGTCTTGTTCCACTTCGGCATCCGGGGGTAGAAGGCGCAAACCCCCGCCTCGTTGCACTTCATCCCGTAGAAGGTCCTGAAGAGCTTGAGGCTGTATACCCACTGCTGTCGGAAGCAGAGGACCTGGAAGGCATTCCACAGGCGAATGGCGTGCGGAGAGAAGGTGGTCGGATGAGTTTTGTAATGCCGGCACATCTCGACCAGATTACCACAGAAGGGGAATCTGATCCCCGCTGATACTTGCCCCGTAGAGACAAATACCTCCCCTTTTCGGGGACGAGTAACCTCAAGGTTACCCGAGGGGCGAGGCCAGGGATACGGGAAACGAGGTTCCCAAGTAGAAGTAATGCATCCCTCCCGGAGAGCTGCATCATAAGCGGTGCTGGAGATTTCATTCAGAGCATAATCAAAGTTGAAGGGCTTTCTTCCCTCAGAGCTAGATCCACTGTCTAAAAAGTAGCAATGGCAAGGAAGGCACATTGGGATTTTCGGAAAGCTGAAAACAAGGAAAAGATGAGCAAGCAACGAAGAAGAAATCCTTACCAGACATGACGATTGGAAGTTGAAGGAATGAACTCGGCGTTGCCGGGAAGATGATCGGAAAAGCACTAAGGTCTTCGGAATCGCAAGAGCTTGAATTCGCAGAGGTTGCAGAGAGCTTTTGAAAATTCGGAGACGGTAAAAGTGGAACTGTGCTCACAGTTAGGGTTTTATAGGCGAAGAGGACAGTTGAAGGGACGCTTCGATCTGAGTCGTCGAAGTTGAAGCGTTCTGATCTGGACCGTTGAGATGAAGCGTGCAGAATTGCAACGGGCGTAATAATGAAACGGCCTAAAAAGCACTTTTCAGAGAAAGCAGGCGCGAAAAATTAGGCACGAGTGCCGAAGACGTCGCTTCACTATCTGCTGCATTTAATGACTGGGGAACCGAGAAGTCCTCTCGGATTTGGCAGTTATCCACAAGGCATCGAGGAAACGTAAATGAGAAGACTAGTATTGAGTGACTATGCCAAGGGAGAGACCCCCGACTTCGATGTCGGGAGGTCGGGAGTTGAAAGACACGACGAACTAAAAGTCCCTCATGTCTTGGGGGCAAATGATGGGTCCGACTATAGCCGTTAGGCCCTTTAACGGTGAGGAAACAGCAAATAGGCCCGGTGGGCCCTAAACAAAGGCCAAGATGGCCCAAGCAAAGGATCCCGACGAAGGGAGTCCGAGGATAAGAGGTCCCGACAGAGTTGGACCTGACAAGCGAGCTGAACGCTCCCGACGAGATGCCTCTGAGTGGGCCCCGATGATGAATCCATGAGAACAATAGGCCCTGTCACGATGACGAGGGGCCCCGAGCGGTGACACAACGAGATAACTCTGGAGTCCCCGACGTTAGTCGGGACTCGTTATCAGAGGATAAGGCCGAGATACGCGGGGCGTGGCCGAGATACGCGGAACGTGGTTAAGATACACGGAGCGTGGCCGAGATACGCGGGGCGTGGCCGAGATAAGCGAGATAATGGCCTAGATAGGCGGGATCACACCCGAGATACGCGGGATACGGGCTAACCACCCCCAACGGTTCACCAGGTAACTGAGGTACCTCTTCGCCTATAAAGGGGCAGAGGTCACCTCAGATCGGTTAGGTTGAAGATACATTACTTGAGATTACTGCTTGCCAGTCCGTACGAGATACTCATTTAAGCATCGGAGAGGGATTCTGGGTCACCGCCCGGTCTATCCCCTCTTGCAGGATTGCGTGGAGCGAAGGAGCTAGGACCGCCGACAAAGATCGTACCGGAGTTCCACCGTGATCCAACACGAGTGAAAAAGCTAACCCTGATGTGGACTTGATTTTCTCAAGGTCCCTAGCAAAATAAGCATCACTAAAGTCTACTAATTTCAAGTTACCATTTACATAATAGCGAAGTGCATGATTCAAAGTACCATTCTGGTATATTATGATTCGCTTAACGAATAAAAAATGTCCATAACCAGCATTCGAATGGTATCTCGTGACTAACCCAACTGCGTAACAAATATCTGGTCTTGTGCATATCATTCCATACATAATACTTCCAACTGCGCTACGATACTGCACGTTTTTCATTTGTTCTCACTCTTGTTCGATTTGGGGAGACATTTGCTTACTCAACTCATAGCCCATGGCTAATGGAGTATCTACAAGTTTACAATCTTTCATTTCAAACTTCTCCATGACCTTAATGATGTAGATCTCTTGAGAGAGCCATAAACGATGCGTCGTACGATCCCTACAAATTTCATGTCTAGAATGTACGTGGCTTCCCTCCATATCTTTCATCTCATAGAGTGAAGATAGCCAAGATTTAATCTCATTTAGATAATCATTATCGTTTTCCGCCAGCAGTATGTCATCAACATGCAATATAAATATTACAAATCTCTACTCATATCTTTTAATGTACACTCATGGGTTTTTGTAGGATTCTACAAATTTATTAGCCAGTATCTCATCATGAAACCTTAAGAACCATTGCCTCGAGGATGCTTACAACCATAAATAGATCTTTGGAGCTTACAAACTTTATGTCTGTTACCCGGTTGGATAAATCATTCTGGTTGCACCATGTATATATCCTCCCTTAAGTTTCCATGGAGGAAAGGGGTCTTAACATCCATCTAATGCAACTCAAGATCTAAGCTAGAGGTGATTGCCAATATTAATAATATCGTAGTATATGATACTGAGGGTGAGTAAGTTTCATAAAAAATCTATCTCATACTACTGAGTATAACCTTTTGCTACTAACCTTGCTTTAAACCTTTTAATGCTTCAATCAGGCGTAAGTTTCAATATCAGGACCCACTTAGCCCCAATAGCCTTATGTCCTTTGGGAAGATCAACTAATACCTATATATGATTTAAGTATATTGATTGCATATGTTTTTTCATGGCTATCATCCATTCTTTTCTTTAAGGTACATCAAAAACTTCCTTCACAGTAACCGACTCATCAACTGATACTATGTCGTTGACCTCACCCCTTTTAATTGAGAATTTCTTGGATATAGATCCAGATCGAAAGCTACGTCTCAGATTAGAAGAATTACGAATATTTGAAGTTTCTCTCCCACTAGTCGTAGTAGGATTGCTCCCACTAGACATGTGGGCAAATATACTCCCACTGGCATGAGTGGGATTAGTACCACATGGTTGTGGAGTTACTGTAATTTTACCATTCTACTGTTAGCATATGGTGACGTGGCGCCGTAATAGGAGCCCGATAATTAAGGAAATTACCTAAGTTAATTAGGTAATTGTCAATCTGGCTAATTGGGCCAAAGCCAATTAGTAATTGACGAGGGAGGCCCAAAATTGGGCCTCCCCCTTATACATGCAATTCGGCCGGCCACCCTATACCACATTGGTTGGAGTTGGCTTTTGGCCACTCCACCAATAATATATATAGGGGTGTCTGCTATGGGTTTATTCACTCATTCATAATAACAAGGATCTCCATTGAGAACACTTGTTACCCTTAGTTAAATTTCGGCATCATCACATCTGGTATGAGGTTCCATCTCCCTTGAAGAATCGATCAGAGGTCTTGTTGTGGAGCTACATCGCGTGGGACTTCTTCTAACGAAGAACTTGCACGTGGTTCCGACCGGAGGATTAGAACTCCCTCCACATCGTTCTTGGGAAGGAAAGCTAAAATGCATGTGTAGTAATTCCGCTGCGTAGATTAGATTTCTTGCTAGTACACGTTTAGCATTCCGTAGTATTACGTCCCCGTAATCCAACTGTGGTATCAGAGCCTGGTTAGGATTTCTTAAAATTTTGATACACTGATGTTCTTGATGTTCATAAAACCGAATTTTTGATGTTCATGAACACCATGAAGAATCCGAAATTTTTAAGTAGATTTCATTTGTTTGATCTTTAAAAACTAAAAAATTTCAAATTTACATGTTTTTCTAGATCAAAACCGAATTTTTCATTATCAATTTAAGTTTGATGTTCATGATCTTCAAGAACCCCATGAGTTTTATCAAGAACATGTTTTGGATGCATGATCAAGTTAGAGTTTGATCTTAAAATTTTACAACTTTTCCAATTTTCTTGTTAGTGCCGAAAATTCCTAGGGGTGTTTTAGGTAAAAATTTAATTTTCTTGGCCACCAAGCAATTAAAAATTTGGCACAATCTATAGTAGATATAGGTTGCCATTTATAAATTTTATTGATAGGTAACTATATCTAGAAGTTGGAAATAAGGATAGGTTCTAATATAATATTGTAAAAGATATTAACTATCAATATATATTGATTAAAATAGGGTTAATATATATATTGATAGATTTAGTTACTATTAAACAATTAAGAAGATATATTGTCTACATATTTTAATCCCTAAAAGATATATTCGACAATATTTTATATATATATATGCATATATATATATATATATACTTCGGCCAAAATATATTAATATATATATTTGTATTGTTGATTGATTGATATCTTAAAGATAGAATATTAACAATGTTTATATATATATATATATATATATATATATAAGTACCGAAGTTTTATATATATATATAATTCGGCCAAAATTGTATATTAATATATATTTATATTGTTGATTGATTTACATCTCAAAGATAGAAGCTTGACAATATTTATATATATATATGCATATGCCGAAATTTTTATATATATATAAGCATTATTGGAAATTATTTTATATAATTAATAATTCTTGATGGCTAAGTTAAGTTTTATGGTGGATTTTAAAACCCTACTTAGCCTATAGAATTATTTCGGCCGAACCCTAGGGTTCGTGGGCCGGTCAAATTGCTAAATCGGATCGGGATAAACCTATCCGGGTTTTCTTAATCGGGTCGGGTCGGACCATAGTAACTAAATTGAACCTAACCTAATCGGTTTTGAGTGATAAACCGAACCACTGTCTTATTTTATTAAACTGTTTCGGACCAAACCGGAATTTTAAAAATCAGAACGAGTTGAACCGGATTTTAAAATTTGGACCGAACCTCTATAAAATTTTCGGAAATTTTAAATTGTTCAATAAAATACGATGTCAAATTTTAAATCCAAAATGTTTTCAAACTTTAAAATTAGCCTAAACAGTGCTCTTAGGGTTTGTGTTTTAATACACGGTTTCAATCAAAACCCTAATGCCTGGTTTCGATTATGGGGATGGATCTCGGACTTGCATGTATTTGGGACTGGATTAAATTAGTGGGCTAATTTGCAATTGTTTACTATCTGCATCATATATTTTGATATAATTAGAATTGTAGTCTTGACTTAGTCAAGCTAGCTGGATATTATATTGCGAGCATTGAGCTCTGGGATTTAAATATATGGTTTGCGCAATAAGATAGACATGCTATGCTGATTGAAAGTGCCTAGAATCCATGTCTAGAAATTTGCATGATTAATTGTAAGCATGAATTGCAAAAAAACCCCTAATATTTTCAAAGCATTTTATATAACCGAAAATTCCAGTCGCCAACTATGCATGATATGTGCGGATGTTGCATGTTTTGACGCGCATGCTAGGATGTTCATGATAGAACGCATGTGATAATTTACTTTACGTAGAATTATATATGCTAGGAACATTAGACGCATGACGCGTAAGCATGTAGTGTTCGATATTTATGGCATAGTATGATGATTTGCTATGTAGTAGAATTATAAATATGCATGCGTAAATTATCGGATAATTTTACAAAATTATAAGGGTCTTGGGAAAGCCAAGATCGGGTATGCTTATTAGAAAATTCCCGTTCCGGTAATTTGCAATAGAATAACCGTTTTCAAAAGACTGATCTATTAGATTGAAAACGACAGTAGTGTGAATTCTTTCACGACACCCCCTTCCTCGGTTTACTGAAGGTTGGTTTGGTTTAGTGACTGAAGAATCACTATTCGTCGTATTCCATCATAATAGATAATCCGATGTTTGCAATTCTGTCAAAATGTTGTTCTCTTCCTAAACTTTGCATGATTTTCAATGTGTTAATATAGATGGCTGCAACTAGCAATGTCATTTCCCAGTTGAATAAGGGAATAAGATTGAATAGCTCTATATATGAAATATGGAATAAACGAGTTAAGATGATAATATCTGAAATAAGAGGTCTGGAGCGTTTGACCACAAAACGAACTAGGCCTGAGGGAGGCCTCACAGATGAGCAAAAGACGTTCTATGATGAATGGGATGTCAAGGATCATGATGTTCGTTCCACCTTGCTCTCTGTGCTGGAAGACGAGATTCTCTATAGGTTTGACCATTTGTGGACTGCCAAGGACCAATGGGATGGTCTTAAGGCAACATTTGGTGTCTACATCATTGCCCAAAAGAGAGCGTTAAACATCGCTCTTGACACCTATAATAAGAATCCCAAGCATACGATAAAAGATCATATTATGCATATGTGTAACTTGATCGCTGAGCTCAAGGAAGCAGGTGAAAACCTGTCTGAGGAACAAAAAATCAACTACATGATCCGCTCTTTACCCGACTCTTGGAATATCATGAAAATGAGTCTTACCCATGCTACCTGTTAGATATCTGTCCAATTTGGGTTCGTATTTACATTTCGGGCCTCGTAAAATATCCCAAAACCCGTAAAAAACCCTTTCGCGGACACCCAAGTCTAAAAACAGTCCGGGATACGCGCAATTCCTGGGCCGAAGGACTTCCGGATTGCCCTAAGGCAATCCAGACCGTTCCTGATTCCTTGGCAATCCGGACCCGTCCCGAATTGCTTTTAGCAATCCGGACGGGTCCGGATTACCGTCTTTCTCCGCGCTCATCCCGATTATTTTTTCCGATTGCAAGAAGTCGGTGCACGCATAGTCCACCTTGGTGACGGTATACGTATTTCCACATACCGACATCAATCCATTCAAAACTGAGCATGATCCTTAGGTACCCTATAAATAGGGGCCTAGGTCTCTCATTTTAGACAATTCCCTCACTTTTGGACTTGAAATGCTCTGACTTCTCTCTAAGGCTTTCTCTCTCTAGAAGTGCTAACTTGAGCGTTGGAGTGGGCCCAACCAGCATTACTCCCTCCCACGCTGGTTACTGCCCCTCGTGCAGGACCCGAAGATCGGGAGCTCAAGGTCGAGGACCGGGAATTCAGCTCGGTGATTGTGTATTAAGGATTGCGGCGTTCCCATCCTTATACATATATCTCGAGCCCGATCGTGAAGGAAGAAGCCTGTTCGTGAAGGAAGAAGCCCAAAACTGCCCAAGTGGTGAAGCGAACCCAACATTTGGCGCCGTCAGTGTGATTCAAACAAAAAGCCATTCCGCACCGCGAGCTATGACTAGAAGACGACCAAAGAAGACGAGTGCAGACAGGCCGAAACCGACAAGAAACCAACCAGGGCGTTCTCACGTACCAGATATAGGATCCACCGCCTTATCCGTGCCAACGAGCAGCGTGCCTTCCGCACAGCATGGCCTTAAGGTCCAGAATACAACATACATTGCATCCTATCCGGAAAAGATGGCAAACGTACATATGATCCATGGAGACTTTGATGTTGAAAGCGAGAAGTCGTACGAGCAAGAAGTGTACGTTGCAAAGACAATGCACAAGTTCCATGATACCAACATAGAGTATGTCGACCAAGGCAATAAGCATCAAAAGAAGTCTCATGTGAAGTCTTCAGGAAAAGGCAAAGGAAAAGAAAAGACGAATGATAATCCACCTATCGCCAAGCGCGGGAAAAACAATGTCACTCAAGGAACCAATCATGACGTCAAACACATCATCAATCCCTTTATCTTTATTATTGCATATCTACTTTATAAGTCTTCTTAGATTAAGTACAACTTATGTTTATTAGCTTTAGTACTTTTCAAAAGGAACGATCAATAGACGCCTTCCTGTAATCCGTTGTACGAACTCAAAATATCTAATGAAGGTTAAATCTACTTTCGTAGGTACATTATTATATCATGCATACTACCTTGGAATAACGCCAAGTAACAACTACGCACATATTAATTGCGTCAACAACACAAGCTATCACACTATGAACAACAAACGGCTTAGGACAAACAACATCCCCATGCAACAGAGCCTCAAGCATTCTATTCGCACAAGACTAAAAATCGCGCTACAATAATAAACAAGACGGGGGCATTACCCAAGTGACAACGTCATCAACACTGTGGAAGATAGGAATTTAGGATACGCTCCTATGTTATACGCACACCTATGTCAAACCCATCATGAAAAAAGAGTTAGAGAATTATTTCTAACATCCAGCAAGTTTACCCTTGCCAAAAACACAAGAAGGATCGTACCACTCAAAACGTACGCCGATAGCGAAACCTAATATTCGGACACAACAAAGGAGAAGATGAGGATTCCACCAGATTAACATCTCTCAACCATATGCACAGTCGTCACATACACACAACCTCGGGAAGAGTCACAAGTGTATGAAGAAACACATCAAATAAACCTAGGCCCCTTGATAGTGAACACATGAAGCATACATCGCAAAGCCAGCACATTAATTCAACACCGTGCAATGCGCAATAGAAGAAGGAGAGCAACAACTCCAAATCGGCGTTCCGTTCGTGATTGCAGAAAATCTTGACGTATATGATTGAATCCATGCGTATGAAAAAGTGGGGTATGATGAAGCGTCAACATCACACCAAAAGATAAAGATTCCAACAAAGACAGGAATTGGTGAAATAAAGGGAGATTAGCAGCTATCAAAAGACTGCTACAAGGTTGCACTCTAACATATTGTCAAGACAAACAATAGCGGAATTCCAGTCATTGATAAAAACCCAAGGGTAGATCATGCACGTCCTGCTCTTGTTGAAGCATTACAAGAAATCAAGATAGATGAGCCAGAAAGGATGGTCCGAGTAGGTGCATCACTGTTAGAAGATGAAGTAATAGAAACTATCAGGAAACAACGGTACGACTGCCAAGCGACTTGGGGGCACCAAGCTGACAAGTACTTGGCATTCCACCGAAGTGAAGAAACGAATAATTGCAAGAACACACGGTACCACTCTTCTAAAAAGGAAACACCAAGCAATGATCATACATAGGAATGTACATCATGCTAAGGAGGCATCAACGCGTATCATTTAGAGGACTCATACAATAATGCATAAGTCGTTGTTCATACCGACAATATTCACAATCACATGTAGCGAGTGATACTTGGAAAAGCTACGCTCCCAACATATGCACACCTGTCATGATCCGCACCTATCACATCCGCACTTAGGGAAGTTTCCTACACAAACAAGGAATCCTCGTATCAGATTCCTTTACTTTATTTATTATATGCATTACTAAAAAGAAAATTTCATAACTCCATATTTTTGAAAACTTATAAACATTGCAACTATCTGACAAAGAGCAACTCTGTTCGTAGGTACATGTTACACTACAATTACTACATGGGAATTATGCCAAGTAGTAACCTATGCACTTAATGTCTACTTCAACGATAAAAGCTAAGAATTATGTTCAAGAAGGGATTTATGGCATACAACGCCAACATATCTATTATTTTCACCAACAGGGAGTTTATTTGTCCATCAATAACAGCGGCTATATCAAGAAGATGTCGGCAACACAAAGCCATCACGCTATGTGCACAGTCAACTTATATATGGCAATGACAACTTGCGGCTTATCTACAAAAAGGGACTTACAAAATTCTCTACTCAAAGTGACGACTATTCCAAAGGCGTCAACAGCAAGCCATATCTTAGATAAACACTAAGATTTACTATCAAAAGTAGCATGTTGTGGTATACTCTTTGTAAGGGCAAACCCCATGTTTACTTCTAAAAAATGGCATGCTGCGAAATGCTCTTAGAAGCAAATCCTCATGTTCATAGCCATTCCCTGAATATAAACAGGATGCGGCAAATACAGTGATGGGACTGATCACCCCATCGTGGCGGAAGTCCTCTTTTTAGACGACAACCCCACACACTAAAAGTATGCATACTCTCTTAAGGGTTCATACACCATGAAGACTTAAGCCTAAAAAAGGATAGCTTCATGTTATATGCTTTTTAAAGCAAACCTTGTACGAAACTCATCAAACTTACAAGTCGAGTCTTGTATAACGTTATCTTGCTCTTTAGCATTTAACACCAAAACAACAAAATCAGCAAGAAGTATCTTGCAACAACTTCGCCTTAAAGTGGAACTAAGAGACGGTATAAACTTAAGTCTTGCTTCGCCAAGACGACACTGCTACATATCAAAGGCCAAGTGCCAAATACATTACTACCTGCAATGCTACAAGTACCAAGTGTACATAACACCCTGCAATGCGCAAGTCGCAACATTCTATCTTCTATCCATCACAACAAGGAGTTCAATCCTGTCATGCAAGTCCAATACATACAGACAATGATGATAGCTCAAGGTATGAAATATTACTAACAAGTTATCATATGTTTATTATTATTGAAAACAGGTCCAAGTGACGAAATATCATGCAAGCAAAGGCATAAACAAAGAATTATCAAAACAACATCAACCCATTCACAAAGGGTTCAACATGCTGGAATTGGACAACCTGACACCAACCAAGAGATAACATCATCTCTAAGGATCTATGGCAAAGATTTCATAATGTCAACATCAAATGCAATGTCGTCATACACACAAAGGACACGACACGAATGGTCGCTTCAACTTCAACACGACATAGCTCTTCAACATAAGTGCGACAATCAGCAATACGTGCATAAAAATCAGCCGTCAACAAATGCTTACCTCAATGGGAGGAACGCTCCTCCTTGGGCCGGTCCCTCGACCGGGGGGCAGAAGGCACCACCGCACGACCCTCAACTCTATTCCTTTTATCACAAGAAGGAGTTAGCACGGTCGTACTCGACATAAAGTACTAAGAATCGCTCGAGGAACGCGCCCATGCGTCGGATCTTTTGAAAATTGTGCTAAAGACAGGAACTGCAACCACGCGTTTAGCAACATGAAAGCAACAACTTGGAAGATTAACAAGTTCAAAGAAGACACAAGGAGACGTCTTACTCACAAGTCCTTTACCGCGACCGTGTCCGGAGACTCCGGAGTAGCGGGGGCACTTGTACAGACATTACTACCTGCAATGCTACAAGTACCAAGTGTACATAACACCCTGCAATGCGCAAGTCGCAACATTCTATGTTCTATCCATCACAACAAGGAGTTCAATCCTGTCATGCAAGCCCAATACATACGGACAATGATGATAGCTCAAGGTATGAAATATTACTAACAAGTTATCATATGTTTATTATTATTAAAACAGGTCCAAGTGACGAAATATCATGCAAGCAATGGCATAAACAAAGAATTATCAAAACAACATCAACCCATTCACAAAGGGTTCAACATGCTGGAAGTGGACAACCTGACAACAACCAAGAGATAAAATCATCTCTAAGGATCTATGGCAAAGATTTCATAATGTCAACATCAAATGCAATGTCGTCATCCGCACAAAGGACACGACAAGAATGGTCGCTTCAACTTCAACACGACATAGCTCTTCAACATAAGTGCGACAATCAGCAATACGTGCATAAAAATCAGTCGTCAACAAATGCTTACCTCAATGGGAGGAACACTCCTCCTTGGGCCGGTCCCTCGACCGGGGGGCAGAAGGCACCACCGCACGACCCTCAACTCTATTCCCTTTATCTATAGAAGGAGTTAGCAGGGTCGTACTCGGCATAAAGAACTAAGAATCGCTCGAGGAACGCGCCCCTGCGTCGGATCTTTTGAAAATTGTGCTAAAGACAGGAACTGCAATCACGCGTTCAGCAACATGAAAGAAACAACTTGGAAGATTAACAAGTTCAAAGAAGATACAAGGAGACGTCTTACTCACAAATCCTCTACCGCGACCGTGTCCGGAGACTCCAGAGTAGCGGGGGCACTAGTACGGACATTCCTCCCAACAAGCGGATTACTGTACACATCGGCTATCTGCAAAGACGAGCTTTTTCCATCAAGTCCAACCTACATTACAACGTGATACAAGTCATAAAGGACATCAACATCTACACTTGGTGTATTATTTAGCTGATCAGCCATGTTGACATCCGAACACAGAGTTACTCGCAGAATGGAGATAGTGGACTTACTCATGATAACAGCCGTGGGAAGATTAATTCCGACAAGAAGACAGCAATATCTGATATCCTGAAAAATGCAACCAACAATCCAGTCAGTGCGCAAACACGCATCAACACTTATGCAAACTTTTATGCAAGGGACGCTCCATGTGAGACAACTATGTACGTACAAGACTCGTTAGTCTTCGCGCAACAAGTAACAAGCATCACGCAAGGGGGGCAACTTCTTCAACACATCAACCATACATGTCAACATCAAGCTCATACTTGCAGCATACAGGATTACAAGGGCGAAATATTTTCTAAGTGTTTTGCTCAGGATGACAGTCGGCATATTGCAAGCTGTCAGCGTGTTACTATGTGTTAGCATATTACTAAGTGTTAGCATACAACAAGGTGTTGGCATACAACCTGTGTTTACATCAAAGCATATGGATACAGCGTACATAACCAGGGATGGAGAAAGATTCTAAGTGTGGGGGCAAATGCGAACATACGTGTACGTACATACATGTCGACAAGGATGCATGTCGACAAGTGAAGAATATTTTCTAAGTATTTCCATGTACGTACATACATGTCGACAATGATGCATGTCGACAAGTGAATAATATTTTCTAAGTATTTCCATGTACGTACATACATGTCGACAAGGATGCATGTCGACAAGTGAAGAATAATTTCTAAGTATTTCCATGTACATACATACATGTCGACAAGGATGCATGTCGACAAGTGAAGAATATTTTCTAAGTATTTCCATCTACGTACATACATGTCGACAAGGATGCATGTCGACAAGAGGAAAATATTTTGTAAGTGTTTCCATGTACGTACATACATGTCGACAAGAGGAAAATATTTTCTAAGTGTTTCCATGTACGTACATACATGTCGACAAGGATGCATGTCGACAAGAGGGTAATATTTTCTAAGTGTTTCCATGTACGTACATACATGTCGACAAGGGGAAATTTTTTTTTTCTAAGTGTTTCCATGTACGTACATACATGTCAACAAGGATAGATGTCAACAAGGAAAATATTTTCTAAGTGTTTCCATGTACGTATGTACATGTCGACAAGGATGGATTGCACGCATCAAGTAGCTACTATCAACTTCTACACAATTCCTCCTAAGCATTCCTACAACGCTTATCGAAAAAGCTCATACGACGACATCTATGGTAACAAGCATTAGAAATTGTTGAAATATTTTCTAAGTGTTTTAGCATGTTTGCAGACAATGACAGACAGTCTATACGTGATACTCAATGTACATTACCTAAGCTATCATCACCAACATACAACCATTGACGGCCATGTACGTACAACTACCGATCATCAACATCGAGCATACTAAAGCAACGACTAAGGCATGGAAAAACATGTTGACAATGAACACTATGCATAAGGGAAGTATAACGATTCATTTACACTTTTCTAAAATTTTCCGCACTTAGAAAATGTTTGGCCGATTTGGGACTAAGTATTTTAATGCATTTTATCAAACACCTTGTATGCATGATAAGATAACTAGGTACATAGATGGTCGAGGTGTGATAATTCATTCTTTCTCCACACCATCTCGCCCACGTGGAATTTTCTTCATTTAACTTTCTTGCTGTAGTATCTTGAAGTTATCAACCGCATGCGCGCTTGAACTTGTTCTGATTTCCGTCTTCTTTCGTCTGCTAGATCCAGGTCTAGGCGCATCTCCGCCTCGTTTTCTTGCAGTTCAAAGTGGGTTGTGCAGTATGACGAGACAACAATCTCAATGGAGGCTACTGCCTCCGTTCCTTACACCAAACTGAATGGAGTTTCGCCTGTCGCCTCCTTTGGTGTTGTTCGTACTGCCCACAGCACGCTGCTGAGTTCTTCTGCCCATCCACCCTTTAGCGCATGAACTCTGTTTTTAAGACCATCTAGAACGATATTATTGGCGGACTCTACTTGTTCGTTAGTTTTGCGTGACGCACTGATGCGAAGCAGTGGTCTATGTTGAACCTTTCACAAAATATGTTTAATCTGGCACTTTTGAACTGTGGTCAATTATCACTGATAAGCACCTTTTGGACACCATAACGTGAGATGATGTGATTTCGGATAAAATGATGTGCCTCGGTTTGTCGACACAAAGGGAATTGGATAAAAGTGACAGAAACGGATAACATGAGAAGGGTGGATGGTAGAACCGTTCACCAATGCTTGATAAGATAACTCGCCACAAGCAAAGACGTCCGGGTTTGACTCGCCACACACAAGGATGAGGGATAAGAATTAGATAGGTTTCACCACTAAACAATCAGATTGCTCAGATAAGAAGGGGGTGCACTAAGGCAATAATCTCATTCATCAAAGCTGCTGAAAATAACATACTAGTAAAGCTTATATAGTGCTCTTTACAACAAAAACGAAATTCAAATTTAAATTGGCTACCTCATGCATGGAGAGCAACCCTTATTGGAAAGCCAAATACTAGACATAAATAAAATCAATTCAGAACTCATGTCTCAAGATTAGTTGGTGGTTGGGGAATTTGCATTAATTGCTATTTGACTTGATTGTCTCTTAGGCCTTCTTGCCTACTGCAGCATTTTGGGCCCTCCATTGGTCTTGTTTGTGACTTGGGCCTTGGATTGAGTGATTGGACCACCATTTCGCCATTTAGAGCCCTCAAATGGCCTTGGGTTTGAAGAAGCATCACTTGATGCTGATCTTGGGCGGCTTTGCTTTGATCCTCTATGCAATATCAAGGTTGGTGCATCCCGAAGCACATCATTCTCCCCAGGTTGGAAAGGATTTGTCCTCAAATCTATATCCTTGCCATCTTTTTAGTGCAGCGCTTCTGGGACATTATAATCATCAGGTGGCTTATCCTTATACACACTTTCAGTCGCCTTCTCCAACACACAGAAATGACCATCTGATTTTGGCATAATCTTGTTCCCTCGTATAAATGGAAACTTATGTTCTAGAAGATGAATTAATACAATGTCACCTGAATGGGCCGTGGCTTGTCTCCTCGTCTTGTTTGCCGCTTTATCATGCTCTTCATTCTTCCTCTTGATTTCTCGCTGCACCTGCTTATGGAATGCCTTGATCTATTCAACCCTCTTCTTTCCTTTGGTGCAAGCTTGATCTTTGATTGAAATTGGAGTCAAGTACTTGGGCGTTAGTGGATACCCATACACCATTTTAAAGGGGGGTCACTTCGATTTGGCAATCAGTTTGGGGGTGACAAGTGTTGCTGAAGAGTAGTTCGCTTCTAAGCTTTGCCCATAGAGTCTTCCAAAAGTTGATCATGAATTTCGATTCTCGTTCAGCAACAACCCTCTTTTGAACACCGTGTATCCTCGCCACCTCTTTGAAGAATGGATCAGCAATACGAACATCCTCTTCAAATTTATCATCGATCTTTTCAACTGCGTAGAATACATCATCCCTTCCGAGTTGGAAAGGATTTGACCTCAAATCCCGCTGCGCACTCTGATCAATCTTGTGGCACAATTGAAGAAGACACGAGGCAGCTTTCTTATAGAGCCTTGTTTGGATGAAATTGGGTGTCGGACTTTTAAGCAACTCGCACAGCAATAAAGGCATAACTTCACTATATTGTGCTGCGATCTTCTTCTTGGGGTATAAGTAGTATCGCCATGTCTCTAGCTCCTGGATTGGTGCATAGAACTTCTTGTTTGATGTCAAGTAGTTCAGGCAGAAACCACTCAACTTTTGGCTGAAACGAGGATCGAGGCGCTTCCCTTGAACTGCTACAGCTCCATCGGGCGGCTCCTCTGGTAACACTTCAATGAACTCACTAAGCAATTCCATGAATGGGGAAGGAATTGGATGTACCTCCTCGAGGGTGATTTCCTTAGTCGTCATGAAAAGGACTAAGTTCAGATTCCATGTGGTTCCCTTCAAAATCATCAATCTCTCATTCAGATTACTAGTTCTCCAAGCTTCATTAATATGCATGTCATGTGGGCTGAGTTGTTCTAGAACAATCTTCTTCTCGTCCTTAGGAAACAAGTAAGTGCTCTTGAACGCAAAGGACATGTGGGGTAGAATATGGCAGCATTGTGGTTTTTGCGGGCTGAATAGTTTTGAGAACAGATCCACTATATCCACAACTGAGCTCTCGAACCCAATATCAACAGCCTTATCATACTGCCACGGCTCATTGGAAATGAGATAATTGACACTCACTGGACCCACACCACAATATAACTGCCCATCCATATTCATCATTTCCATTGAACACGGAAGACGAACATGTTGAGGGACACATACCTCGCCTTGGAGAGTGCTTTGGTCATTCATCCACTTCAACTCGTATGGCTTGGAGATGATCGATAAGGTCAGCGTCATTCCCTCCATGTTAGTAGAAGGAACTTTGTGGTAAAATTCTTCATGAACATCGCAAACCTCATCGTTGGTGGTGGTCTTCTTAGTTGGAACGACATCCCTAGCTTCTTCTACTTCAAACGAAATTTCGGAAGTCTGGACTTCTTCGATAGCATCCTCACTTTCATCAAGAAAGTCTCTTGAATCTGCATAAATCGTTTCTTCTTCAATTTCATCAAGAAAGACTCCTGTATCCGCATGAATCATCTCTTCACATGCAGATTTGACCTCAGTAGTAATCTGAGTTGGGGACGGATGTTTGTCGTGACAAGCCGGAGTGATATCCCCAAACCCAAGACTTTTGTAATCCGCGCTCTCTCGAACGAGGTTGGCGTTCTTTTGAACCGACGTCTTCTTGTTCTGTTCCACGTATTTCTCAACTTGGGGCTTTGAAAAGTAAACATACTCTTTGTACGGGCCTTCTTGAAACCAGAAAATCCTTCCAATGGGTTTGGATTTGATTCCAGACCCCTTTACGAACTTGTCGAGACTGTGAACTATTTGTCTCAACTGAGCTGACAAAGCATCTTGGTTTCTCTGAAGGGTTTCGTAAAGCTCTATTCGTTCTCGCGTATAACCATCAGTGCTGACACGAGAACCGTACAGATCCATTAGAATCAAAATCCTTAAAGCTCGGTTGTCTCAGTCGTCTCTACAGAAGTGAAGGATTAACCTTCGCTCTGATACCAAATGATGTGCCTCGGTTTGTCGACACAAAAGGAATTGGATAAAAGTGACAGAAACGGATAAGATGAGAAGGGTGGATGGTAGAACCGTTCACCAATGCTTGATAAGATAACTCGCCACAAGCAAAGACGTCCGGGTTAGATTGGCCACACTCAAGGATGAGGGATAAGAATCAGATAGGTTTCGCCACTAAACAATCAGATTGCTTAGATAAGAAGGGGGTGCAATAAGGCAATAATCTCATTCATCAAAGCTGCTGAATCAATGTTTAATATTTCGAGTTGGTCAATCACTGACAGGATTCCGTTCTCCACAAAGTGTGTTTCCTTGCCTTGTTCATTGCCTTGTGCGAACTTGCTCAGGGCGTCTGCTTCTTGATTTTCTTCTCTTGGGACTGACGTTATGTCAAAGGTCTCAAAGTTTGTAATGAGGTCCTTTGCTTGTCATAAGTACTTTTGCATGTTCTCTGATTTGGCCAAGTAGTCACCCTTGACCTGGTTGACGACAACTTGCGAGTCGCACTTGACTCTTAGATGTTTGACACCAACACCTTTTGCAATCCTTAGGCCTGATATTAAGGCCTCATATTTTTCCTCGTTGTTCGTTGCTCTAAATGATAAGTTTAGAGCATACTTCAATGGATCTGACCCGTCAGGTGTTATAAGGAGGAATCCTGCACCTGAACCTCCTACGTTTGAAGACCCATCAGTGAACAATTGCCACACTTCTACGGGCTCTTCGTGGCGTTGCATTCCTTCCTGTGCGTCAGTCTCAGGAGTTATCCCTGTGAACTTTGCGATGAAGTCGGCTAACGCTTGACCCTTGATTGTTGTTCGTGGGGAAAAGTGAATGCCGAATTCACTTAATTCTACTAACCATTTTGTCAATTTTCCCGACATATTTGACTTTGACAGTATGTGCTTCAAGGGTTGGTCTGTCAGGACTGTTAACTCGTAAGCATGGAAGTATGGCCTCAGCTTTCTTGCTGCCGCTATGAGAGCATATAAGTACTTTTCTATTGGCATGTAGTTCACTTCGTACTTTGCCAGGATCTTGCTCACATAGTATACTGGGAGATGGGTAGTCCCTTTTTGCTTGACAAGCACTGAGCTGACGGCAGTGTTGCTTACTGATATGTATAAGTAGAGTGGCTCGCCTTATATTGGTTTTGCTAGCGCTGGCAGCGTTCGCATGTGTTGCTTCAATTGCGGGAAAGCTTCTTCGCATACGGGCGTCCACTCAAACTTCCTGTTTGCGCGTAGAATTTCAAAGAGAGGGAGGGCCTTGTGTACTATTCTGGCAAGGAACATGTTCAAGGCAGCTAAACGGCCATTCAGCTGTTGTACCTCCTTGTGTTTCTTAGGAGACTCCATTTCTTCTATTGCCTTCACTTTCTCGGGGTCCGCCTCTATTCCTCTTTGGCTAACCATGAAACCCAATATTTTCTCGGACTGTACACTAAAGGCGTACTTTGTTGGGTTTAGGCGAACTTCCAACTCGCGCATCCTTTGGAATGTTGTGCGCAAGTCGTCCGCATGGTTACGTCTTTTCGTCGACGTACGCTTCCATCGTCTTCCCGATCATATCGCCGAAAATTATTTTAACCATACGCTGGTATGTTGCACATGCGTTGATTAAAGCGAAAGGCATCACCGTGTAGTTGTATATTTCACTGTCTGCACAGAATGCAGTGTTGGATTACGGGGACGTAATACTAAAGAATGCTAAACGTGTACATGCAAGTAATCTAAATATGCAGCGGAATAGTGTACACATACCTTTTAGCTTTCCTGCCCAAGAACGTCGTGGAGGGAGTTCTAATCCTCCAGTCAGAACCACGTACAAGTTCTTCGTAAGAAGAAGTCCTACGCGGTGTAAGCTCCACAACAAAGCCTCTGATCAATTCATCAACGGGGACAGAACCTCGGACTAAGATGTGCCGAAAATCTCAACTAAGGGGGTGAGAGGGTTTCCCTCAAGTTCCTCAATGGAGGTAGTTCTTATTATGAATGATGTATAAACCCCTTAGGTGAGTCCCCTATATATAGGATTGGTGGAGTGGACAAAAGTCCACTCCAACCAATGTGGGACAAGTTTCGGCCGAACCTATGCTATTAAGGGGGAGGCCCAATTGGGCCTCCCATGTCAATTAGGGATTGGGTTTGGCCCAATTAGCCTAATGTGACAATTACCTAATTAACTTAGGTAATTTCCTTAGCATTAACGGGCTACCAATTACGGCGCCACGTCACCATATTCTAACAGCTCCCACTCACCGGAATGGGAGGGTGCCTGTTAATATATAGTTATCCAATAGCATCAACATCTCAGTCTTCAGTCTTTGTCTCCGTCTCGAAATAGTTCATACGAGGTTTGCCGTGCGACCGGCGGATACGACGGGCATTGTGCTAGTCATCTGTTAGGAGTATTGTAGCGCCCGTAGAACGTTGATTCCCTTTCGTAAATCAATCCTGTTAAAATTAAAATATGTACCGCACTATATCCTTGGTCAACTGATAATTGTCCAATTGCCCAGCTTTCCACATAGGAATCCTTCTCCAAGGCATCTGTTACAAGTGTTCACAACCTTCAACTAATATCCAGTTGGCGGCCACCTAGTGAACACAAGAGTCGGTGAATTATAGGTGACCTTGACCATCCCCATCGCTTATACCCTTAGTCTAACTCAACCGGTTTCTAAGACGTGGTCACTTGGCCATTTTCTTTGGCTCTACGCTCGTACGCCTGGAAGCGAACATTGAGCAAGACCTTAGGTATAAGTTCTGAGTCCGAGAGGATACTTTGGATGCCTCTTGATAAGACATTTGGGATCAATCACACGCTCAAGGTGAAGAAGTATGCGCCCTTTGAATCACTAGGATTCTAGCTAGCACAACCGAGCATGACCCCGTGGTCGAACATGGCACGCGCAGTATGAAGCACGCGTCGATAGCACACCTGGACAAGCCAGGGGTGGGATATGTCAATCATGCTATCGTAGAGTCTTTCATCTGGGCCTGAATGTGTTTTTAATGATGGTTAGAGTCCAACACGGCGATTTACAAAACGAAGATTAAGTCATGCTATAAGCGTGACCAAGTTATCGTTTCGTTTAACCAGGTTTATCCCCCTAGTTCTTAGCCAATCTTGTTCTGGTAGAGGTTCCCCTCTCCTTACAAGATGACCGTGCCTGTGTGACGAGGCATGGTTCACATTCGACATAATTTTTGTGGAAGAGATTTACCTCTTCCTACGACTTAGTTTATAGACCGAAAAATCCGATGTTATATTTCATTATGGCATCGATAGATCATATAATCAGTTTGAAATTTGTTTATTCAATCGAAATAGTATTATTTCAAATGTCAAAATTTTTTCGCTTATACAAGTCACTTATTTAAGCCCTACGTAATCCAAGCAGTTTTACGTTCTTTTTGAAAATCTCTCTACGTAATGGCTTAGTTAATGGATTTGCAACCATTTTATCCGTGGACAAGTATTCTAAAGCGATTATGTTGTCTTCCAGAACAAATTTAGCATAATTGTATTTCTCATCAATGTGTTTGGTCCTACTATGGTACTTTGGATTCTTAACTGCTGCAATGGTTGCCTGACTGTCGGAGTATACCTTGACGGGATTACTCTCTTTGCCAGTGCCAATCAATGCAGTAAGAAGCCTTTTCAGCCAGACCGCTTCCTGTGCGTTTTTAGAAAGGGCAACGAATTCTGATTCCATAGTGGAAAGCGTGACACATGATTGCTTCTTTCTTACCCATGATATGGCAGCATTAGCAAGAAGGAAAACTCCTCCTATGGTGGACTTACGATCATCTGGATCGCCACAGTGGTCGGCGTCACTATAACTGGTCAATTCTATTTGCTTGCCCTTATAGCACAGAACATAGTCGGAAGTAACTTTCAGATACCGTATAATTCGTTTTACGGCCTTTAGATGTTAATAACTAGGATCTGATTGGAATCTTGCTACTAGGCCCACAACGTAACAGATATCTGGCCGAGTACATAACATGGTGTACATAAGATTCCCTACCATGCTTAGGTACTCTGCCCACTTCATCTGTTCACGCTGCTGCTGGTTTTTCGGTCTATCACGCTTTGTCAGCGCGCACCCGAACACAACCGGCGTATCCACGGGTTTAGCATCGAGCATTCTGAATCTTTTCAACAATTTGTTGATATAAGATTCTTGAGACAGACACAATGTCCGGGTGACACGATATCAGACAATCTTAATGCCTAAGATGTACGTGGCCTCTCCCATGTCTTTCATCTCAAATGCTGACGCTAACCAGGACTTTGATTTGTTCATCAAACTCATGTCGTTCGCAGCAATGAGTATGTCATCTACGTATAGTGTTATGATGAAATACTTAGACCCGGAGGTCTTAGTGTATACGCAAGGATCCTCGTGAAGATTCACAAATACGTTTCCGACGATTTCCTCGTGGAATTTGCGATACCATTGCCGACACGACTGTTTAAGACCGTAAATAGACCTTTGGAGTTTGCAAACTTTACGTTCTTTGCCAGGAGTAATAAAACCCTCTGGCTGCTCCATATAGATCTATTCCTCCAGGTTTACGTGGAGAGGTGTGGTTAATATCCATTTAATGCATGCTCGAGATCGAGGCTGGCATTCATGGGCAAGGGCGGACCTAACTGTGGTGTAACGCACAGTTGGTGAGTTTGTTTCATCAAAGTCCATTCCATGAATTTGGGTATACCCTTTCGCAATCGTTCGAGTTTTGCACCACTCAAGTTTTCCATCAGTAGTGAATTATAAAATTTCACTTTCTAGCTCTGTGATTAGCAGGTTAATCAACTGAAGACCAAAACCGAATACGTTCTAATTTAGGCATTTTCATCCTCCATTCTAACGTTTGAGGTTCTTTCAATACTTGCCGAACCGTCACTGGTTCGTGAACGAATGTCTCACTTGATGGGATACTTCTTAAAAGAAGTTAGTTGCCTTAGACTAAGTCTAGGCTCGATAATCTCATCTTGAGTCTGATCGTTACTCCCACTCGGAATAATGCTTTTTTTCGGAGCATTACTCCCACTGGGAACAGTGGCGGTGCTAGAACTTTTGGTCTACAACTTTCTTAGAATGACCTATTGGTCTCAGGATTTTACCTCCGAGATCCGAGATTTATTCTTTGATCACTAGGATCTGGAATCAAGTTAGTCATTTCCTCCCAGTAGGAATAATGGGCAGTTGCAACGACTATTGGATTTTCATCCAATGATTCAGCATTATGATTATTAGGTCCGACTTGATTTGCATTAACATTTAGTGATTATGTGAGGGGGAGTGAGCCCTCCCACTGGATTTATTACGAGGACGTTTCCATCATCATTTACCATGTCATTCACTAATGCATTTACTAATGCTATATCATTGTCCCACTCGAAGTAAGTGGGACCTGAGAATCTCCGTTATCCATTTTAATCCGATCAGTACTTTAGTTCGTTTCGTTCCGCAAAGTATTGGAAGTTCATCCTCAAATTTCTATAATATGTTATGTTCGACCACGTTACCATTAATCCAAACTAATCTTAAACTTGTATTCTTTAAGAGTAGACCGTACTCTTGATAAATACATGTTTAATATGCAAATTAATGCTGCTTTATGATAAGGTTTCACCCGTATCATTTATTAGCTTTTAAGGTAACGCTCCAACCGATTTTATTGTAACATAGTTTTACATTAATATGAAATCAACTTAATTTCACTCCATAGGAACAATTAATGCTGAGTTCTAACATAATGTAATTTTAAACTATGTTTCTCGAAGTATTTAATAATATGATTGCTTAGTCAAACTTTTCGTTAGAGGCTTGTAGTGGGAGTGTCATTTTACTGACTACTTCCTTTCGTTTATTAACTCATCCAGAGATTTATCCATCTCATGGGCTATGAATTTAAGCTCTCGCTTTAATGCTATAGTTGATGTTCTACTAAATCGTAGTAGCATTAAAGCATACATCTTGACTATAGTAGTCATCAATGAGTTATTTCCATAGGATTATAAACGAAAATTCAGCATTCATTCATCAAATCACTTCATTATTAAATTTGTACTTCAAAACGATGTGTTCTGTCTTTCGAGGCACACGCGCGTACAGCACATAAAACCAGTTTTATCCCGTGGTTTAAATCGTTTCGTTTCCAAATTTAATTTAATCGGTTTTGAACATGTTTAATTATTACGCTAATAATCATTTTTAAATGGAGAAAGAATGAATTCTCACGTTTATTATTTGTGATGATTACATATAATCTAAGTATGAATCTCATGTTTATATCATGTCTCACATTTACACCAAACTTCATGTTTGCATCATACTACATGCTTGCATCATTTACTATGTTTACATCATGCTCAATGTTGACAAGCATGCTTTCCAATTTCATATTATTCTAAGTGTTTTGCTTATGACATGATTACGTCATCCGTTTACTATGACATCATCTACATGTCGCCAACGTTCTATATGCTTACATCATGTACCATGATATTATCATGTTATATAAATTTTTATCTCGCTCGTTACATGATATTAAGAATATAGTTGCATGTCGTTGTACGCATATTGTTCGTTATGCTAACCTTGTAAACAGATTACGTACGTACGACGGAAAATTAAAAGTTGGTCGAATTTATGATCTCAACATTCGAATTGACAACCAGGCCACCCCTGAGGTCAGTACTGAACCTATTTTGGAGACGAATATCTTATCTTTGAAAAGAGTCAAGCACGGGTTTTGAACCACTACTTGACTCCGGTGCAAGTGTTAGATATTTGTCCAATACGGGTTCGTATTTACATTTTGGGCCTCGTAAAATATCCCAAAACCTGTAAAAAAACCCTTTCGCAGACACCCAAGTCTAAAAACGGTCCGGGATACGTGCAATTCCCGGGCCGAAGGACTTCCGGATTGCTAAGTGCAATCCGGACGGGTCAGGATTACCGTCTTTCTCCGCGCTCATCCCGATTATTTTTGCCGATTGCGAGAAGTCGGTGCACGCATAGTCCACCTTGGTGACGGTATACGTATTTCCACATACCGACATCAAGCCATTCAAAACTGAGCATGATCCTTAGGTTCCCTATAAATAGGGGCCTAGGTCTCTCATTTTAGACAATTCCCTCACTTTTGGACTTGAAATGCTCTGACTTCTCTCTAAGGCTTTCTCTCTCTAGAAGTGCTAACTTGAGCGTCGGAGTGGGCCCAACCAGCATTCCCCCCTCCCATGATGGTTACTGCCCCTCGTGCAGGACCCGAAGATCAGGAGCTCAAGGTCGAGGACCGGGAATTCAGCTCGGTGATTGTGTATTAAGGATTGCGGCGTTCCCGTCCTTATACATATATCTCGAGCCCGATCATGAAGGAAGAAGCCTGTTCGTGAAGGAAAAAGCCCAAAACTGCCCAAGTGGTGAAGCGAACCCAACACTACCCATCTCGATACTCTCGAGAAGGTACAAGTTCATCTTGAGCTGGAGGAAGATAGACTCAAGGCTGAAAATTCTAGATCTGAAATGCATATTGCATCCTCCGCTCCAACCGAACAAAAGGGGAAGCGCAAGAGAAAGGGAAAAAACTCTCAGAACAAAACTGAGAAGTTTGTGGCGAACAAATCCCAGAAGAAGTTTAAACGCAAACAATCTGGTGGTAAGAAAAAACAAGAAAAGCAGACACGTAAAGAGGAAACTCGAACGTGTTTCAGGTGTGGCGTGAAAGGACACCTGGCTAATGCTTGCACTAATCCTCCTAAGGTACGTAAAGAGAAAAGATGATGAAAATCATTCATTCTCTTTTGCTTCTAATCACTCGAGAGTAATTCATTTTCTTTTGAATTACAGAACCGATAAACAGAAGCAACGACCTGATCGAGGATGCTCCATAAGAATAAAGATGGAATGAGAGATTTTTTATCTTTAGATTTGCTAAAACTTCTACTTTTATTTCTGTTTGAAAATACTCTTAAATAAGTTTCTTGGTGGAACACATTATATTTCGAGTATTTACTAATACTTGAATTGAGTATTGAATTTACCATCGTTCGTTTTATCCTATTCACGCTATTCAACACATTGCTCAAGCATCCTTATTTGTTAAAGTACTACATTATAGTTTGTATCCCAAATAATGTGCATTTTTAAAACCAATCTTGCTTTTAAATTTGGAGACTAAAACGATTCTCAAAACCACGGTTTTTAACCGGGTATGCGCGAGGCACATGTCTCCTCGAAAGACGGGACACATCGTTTTAGTATACGAATTTAATAATCAAGTATTTTTATGAATGCGGAATTTTTGTTTGTAATTCTTCAGATATAACTCATTGATAACTACTTAGATTTTATGTAAGCCTTCCAGCTACTACAATCTAATTAGAATATCAACCATGGCATTAAAAGCGACAACTTAAATGCATGGTCCATAAGATAGATAAATCTATGGATGAGTTAAATAAACGAAAAGAAGTAGTCGGTAAAACGACTCTCCCACCATTAGCCTTGAACGAAGAATTTGGCTAAAAGCATTCATTAAACACTTCAAGAAACATAGTTCATAATAACATAATGTTAGAGTTGCACATTAATTGTTCCTGCGGGATGAGATTAATTTAACTCACATTAATGTAAAACACTATGTTCAGACAAAATCGGTTAACACGTTACCATAAAAGCTAATGAATGATTTAGGTAAAACCTTGTCACAAAGACATATTAATTTTCGCATTAAAACGAGTATTCATTAAGAGTACGCACTACTCGCGAAGAATACGAGTTTTAAAATTAGCTTGGAACAATGGTTTCGTGGATAAACATGACTCATTATAAAGGTTTTAGGATGAATTTCCAACGCTTTGCAGAACGAAACAAGCTAGTACTGATTGAGTTAACAGATGGTTGATGGAGATTCTCTGGTCCCACTTACTTCGAGTGGGAGAATTGATATAGCATAAGTGATTGATTTGATAAATGATGATGGAAACGTCTTCATAATAAATCCAGTGAGAGGGCTCACTCCCTCTTACACATAATCATCACTAAATTTCAAAATGCGAATCAAGTCGGACCTAATAATCATGATAATGAACTATTTCAACTACCCATTTTTCCTAGTGGGAGTGGAACAACAGCTTGGTTCCAGATCCTAGTGATCGAGGAATACATCTCAGAGGTAGAATCCCGAGACCGAGAGGATATTCCAAGTAAGTTCAACCACCACCATTGTTCCCAGTGGGAATAATGCCCCAATAAGAAGCATTATTCCGAATGGGAGTAACAATCAGACTAAAACATGGGCTTAACGTGCCTAGACATAGGCAAAGGCAACGAACTTCTTTCGAGAAGTATCCCATCAAACGAGATGTGTTAAACATCTTGATGTTCGTTCTTGAACCAGTGACGGTTCAGCAAGCAAAGAAAGGAGCTCAAAACGAGGCAATGGAGGAAAACAATGGAGGATGAAATTGCCTAAATAAGAACTAATTCAGTTTTAGTCTTTAGTTGATTTATCTGTTAACCACAGAACTAGAAAGTGAAATCTTAGAATTCACTTCTGGTGGAAATTTCGAGTGGTGCAAAACTCGAATAATTGCGAAAAGATATACCCAAATTCAAGGAGTGAACTTTGATAAAGACGGACTCACCGACTATGCGTTACACCATAGTCAGGGTCGTCCTTGCCCATGACTGCAAGTCTCGAACTCGAGCATGCATCAAATGGACATTAAGACCAAACCTCTCCAAGTAAAACTGGAGAAAGAGATCTATATGGAGTAGCTGGAGAGTTTCATTACTCCTGGCAAAGAACGCAAAGTTTGCACACTCAAAGATCTATATACGGTCTTAAACAATAGTCTCGCAATGGTATCGCATATTCCACGAGGAAATCGTTGGAAACGGATTCGTGAATCTTCACAAGGATCCCTGCGTATACACTAAGACCTCCTGGTCTAAGTATGTCATCATAACACTATACGTGAATGATATACTCATTGCTGCGAACGATATGAGTTTCATGAATAAATCAAAGTCCTGTTTAGCATCAGCATTTGAGATGAAAGACGTGGGAGAGGCCACGTACATCTTAGGCATCAAAATTGCCCGAGATCGTGCCGCCCGGAGATTATGTCTATCTCAGGAATCATATATCAACAAACTGTTGAAAAGATTCAGAATGCTGGATGCTAAACCGGTGGATACGCTGGTTGTGTTCGGGTGCGCGCTATCGGAGCGTGATGGCCCAAAAAACCAGCAGGAGCGTGAACAGATGAAAAATGCAGAGTATCTGAGCATGGTATGGAGTCTAATGTACGCCATGCTCTGTACTCGGCCAGACATCTGTTACGCTGTGGGCCTAGTAGCAAGATTCGAATCAGATCCTAGTTATCAACATTTAAAGGCCGTAAAACGAATTATCAAATATCTGAAAGGTACTGCCGACTACGTTCTGTGCTATGAGGGCGATCGGCTCGAATTGACCGGTTATAGTGACGCCGACAACGGTGGCGATCCGGATGATCGTAAGTCCACCACAAGAGGAGTTTTCCTCCTTGCTAATGCTGCCATATCATGGGTAAGCAAGAAGCAATCTTGTGACGCGCTTTCAACTATGGAATCAGAATTCGTTGCCCTCTCCAAAAACGCACAAGAAGCGGTCTGGCTGAAAAGGCTTCTTACTGCATTAATTGGCACCGACAAGAAGAGTAAACCTCTAAAGGTGTACACCGACAGTAAGGCGGCCATTGTGGCAGTTAAGAATCCAAAGTACCATAGTAGGACTAAACACATTGATGTGAAATACAATTATGCTAGGTCGATCCTGAAAGACAACATAATCGCATTAGAATACTTGCCTACAGACAATATGTTCGCAGACCCTTTAACTAAGTCGTTACGTAGGGAAATTTTTAAAAAGCATGTAAAACTGCTTGGATTACGTAAGGCTTAAACTGTGTGGCTTGTAAAAGTGATAACATTTTGACATTTGAAATTATGTTTCAATTGAATAAAAGAATTTCCATTTGAGTTTATGATTTATCGACGTAATAATGATTAACAACATCGAATTTTACAGTCTATAAACTAAGTCGTAGGAAGAAGTAAAATTCTTCCACCAAAATTATGTCGAATGTGAACCTTGCCTCGTCACACAGTCACGGTCATCTTGTAAGGAGAGAGGAACCTCTACCATAACAAGATTGGCTAAGAATCAAGGGGGTAAACCTGATTAAGCAAAACGATATCATTGTCACGCTTAACAGCATGACTAAATCTTGTTTTGTAAATCCCCGTGTTGGAATTTGCCCATCACTATATCACATTCAAGGTCAGATGAGAGATTCTGCGATAGCATTATGGACATATCCCATCCCTGGCTTTACCAGGTGTGCTATCGACGCGTGCTTCATAATGCGCGTGCCATATACGACCACGGGGTCATGCTCGGTTGTGCTAGCTAGAATCCTTATGATTAAAAGGGCGCATACTTCTTCACCTTGAGCGTGTGATTGATCCCGGATGTCTTATGAAGAGGCATCCAAAGTATCCTCATGGACTCAGAACTTATACATAAGGTCTGGCTCAATGCTCGCTTCCCGGCGTACGAGCGTAGTGCCAAAGAAAACGGCCAAGTGACCACGTCTTGGAAACCGGTTGGGTAAGACTAAGGGCATAAGCGATGGGGATGGTCAAGTTCACCTTTAATTCACCGACTCTCGTGTTCACTAGGTGGCAGTCAACCGGATATTAGTTGAAGGTTGTGAACACTTGTATGGATGCCCTGGAGAAGTATTCCTTTGTGGAAAACTGGGCAATTGGAAAATTAACAGTTGACCAAGGATACAGTGCGGTACATAGTTTTATTTCAAACAGGTTTGGTTCATGAAAGGGAATCAACATTCTGCGGGCGCTACAATACTCCTAACAGATGAGTAGCATGATCCTCGTTGTATCCGCCGGTCGCACGGCAATCCTCGTATGAACTATTCGGAGACGGAGACGAAGACTGAAGACTGAGATGTTGATACTATTGCGTAACCGTATAGATTAACGAGCACCCTCCCATTCCGGCGAGTGGGAGCTGTTAGCATATGGTGACGTGGCGGCGTAATAGGAGCCCGTTCATTAAGGTAATTACCTATGTTAATTAGGTAATTGTCAATATGGGCTAATTGGGCCAAATCCAATTAGTAATTGACAAGGGAGGCCCAAAATGGGCCTCCCCCTTATACATGCAATTCGGCCGGCCACCCTATACCACATTGGTTGGAGTTTCCTTTTGGCAACTCCACCAATACTATATATAGGGGTGTCTGCTAAGGGTTTATTCACTCATTCATAATAACAAGGATCTCCATTAAGAACACTTGTTTCCCTTAGTTAAATTTCGGCACCATCACATCTGGTCTGAGGTTCCATCTCCGTTATAGAATCGATCAGAGGTCTTGTTGTGGAGCTACAACTCATGGGACTTCTTCTAACGAAGAACTTGCACGTGGTTCCGACCGGAGGATCAGAACTCCCTCCACATCGTTCTTGGGCAGGAAAGCTAAAATGTATGTGTACTAATTCCGCTGCCTAGATTAGATTTCTTGCTAGTAAACGTTTAGCATTCCGTAGTATTACGTCCCCGTAATCCAACATCTACCTCAGGTGACCAAACGTGGAAAACATGCTCCCTGGTTTATGTTCAGATTTATGTTTTCAGTCGTATATTTTGATTAATAGTTCTAAAATGATTCTTACCAGCATTATGTAGTTTTGGTCTAGCAAGAAAAACATCTTCAGTTAATGCGACTAAGTTCGTTTCTAACTCAGCAACTGTATCGTCATTATCTTGATCATCCTGGTTTTTGTTTGTAATTCATAGAATTCAGATGCTGATTCTCATCTCCCACTCGTATTATCGGGGATCTGTTTGTCTAACTCTACTAATATAGTATCAATTTCGTTATGGTTTATGTTACATAGCCTTGGAAATCTGTTTTCTGAGAAAACGACATTGCGAGACTCATGTTCAGTAACACTTCCGCTGTCTTGAATGCATATAAATACATAACTTTACGAGGATCCAGAGTATATTAAAAAAATACTCTTACGTCCTCTTTCACCTACTTGCCATAAAGGCTGTCAATGGTATGTGTATAGTCCCACAGGCCTAAGGATGTAGGTTAGACAAGTCGAGCTATCACTCAGTCCATAGCTCATAATGAGTTGTTTCCACTGATTTCGAGGGAACACAATTTAGCACGTAAGTCGCTGTCAAACATGAATCGCCCCAGAAGGAGATGAGAAGTTGATCTTGCGACAACATTGTTTTAATCATGTCATTGAGTATGCGATTACGGTGTTTTGTAACATCGTTCTGTTGAGGTTTATAATAAATCATAAAGCGATGTACAATTCCTCTTTCATTACATGTATCGCTAAACGAAGTGGTGGTGTATTTACCTTGTCTGTCGGTTCGAAAGGTTTTAACCTTCCGGTCCTACTGATTCTCTACAATGTTCAAATACTTCTCGAAGCATTCGAGTGCATCAAATTTATGAGAAATCATGACAGTCATACCGTAGCGAGAGTAGTCATCAATAAATTTAATTAAATATGGTGCTCCACCTATAGCGGTGACAATCATGGCTCCATTGTTGGCGTTTGGTGAATGAGCCTCCGTAATAGGAGCCCTTTAATATAAGTCCAACACCTATGTAATTGGGTAATGTCACATTAAGGATTTTGGGCTAGGCCTAAAATCCCAATGGACATGAGAGCCCCCAAAATTGGGCCTCCCCTTTACACAATAGGTCGGCTGAACTATTAAGAGTGGTGAGGTGGGTTTTGCTCACCTCCTCTTATAAATAGGGAGTCTCAGAGATTTATTCAGGGTTAATCACTTTACCTCCTTTGTGTTAAAACAAAAGAAATCCCTCTCCCCAAACACCCTAGTTCAGTCGAACCTTACTACATTGGACGTGCCAAATTTCTTTGAGCAATTACCCCAGAGATCCATCCCTGCGAGGAATCGACAAGAGGCTTTGCTGTGGAGACCATTCCGTTTAGGTGATTCCTGGCAAAGAATCTTTACAGGATCCATCTGGCGGACCGTGAACTCCCCTCAAGATCTTGGGTCTACGGAAAGCATTAAATGGTATGTGTCTCTATTCCGCTGCGTAATTAGTTTACCTGGCATGTAAACGTGTTTTTGTCTGTAGTAACTATCCCATATATCCTAAAGTGGTATCAGAGCCTGTGTTAGGGAGTTCATGATTTTGATAAAATTGGAGTTCTTGAAGTTTTTGATAAAACTGATATTCATGAAATTGAGTGTTTTCGGTAAAATTGATGTTATTGATTTTCAAGAAAAACGTGACCTTTATCAAAATTTAAACATCTGATTATTGATCTTAGTAAAATTTGACCAGTAGCCCTAATCTAACGTTTCACCCGAACCATGCTTAGGAATTACAAAGTAAATTTTTTAATTTCGTAGGCCCCAAGTTACATAGTTGAAGCCGAACCTTAGGAATTAAAATTTAAAATTTTTGTTGACCGAAATAGTTAGATGAATTAGGCCACAATTAGGGCTAGATTCACAGGATAATTGTGATATTAATTATCAATATATTCTAGCACAATATTAGGGATGTTAGATATTATTCATAGATATTAATTGCCTAAAGATTCAGAAAGTATATTGTTGATAGATTTGTATCCCTGTTGGATATTTGTCCAATTCGGGTTCGTATTTACGTTTCGGACCTCGCAAACACGTCAGAACCACAAACAGATTTTACCGCAGTCACCCCAGGTCAAAACGGTCCGGATGCGTGCAGCACCCGGACTGGCACTTCCGGACTGCCAACTAGTACTGCGCGCTTACCCCTATTTTTACTAAGTATGAGAATTTAGTGCGCACATAGCCAACCTCGATGTCGGTAAGCGTTTTCCTGTAAACCGGCATTGAACCGTACAAAATCGGGTACGGTTCTCGGCTTTCCTATAAATAGGGACCTAGACCTCCCATTTTACAACTTAACTCGAAACTCTCCCAAATTGGCTATTTGTGCTCTGACCTCTCTCTATACACTTTCTCTCTCTAGATCCTAACTTAATCATCAGAGAGGGTTCAACCAGCGCCACCCCCCCCCTCTCCATGCTGGTTATTGCCCATTTTGCAGGACCTGGCGTGTAGAAGACCTAGATAGGAGCCAAAGTCAAATTCGGGGTTCGTTGATCGAGATTCGTAAAGAGCAGCCCGAGGTGTCCCAGGTGGAATCGACCTCAACACTTGGCGATGTCAGCGTTATTCGAGCAAGAAACCGTTCCATACTGCAAGCAATGACTGGCAGACGTACGAAGAAGGCGGGGGCAGACAAGCCGAAGCCGACGAGAAGCCAACAAGGACCTTCTCACATTCCAGATGCAGAGTCTACCGCCTCCTCCATGTCAACCGCAAATGCGTCTTCCGCGCAGCATGGTCCCGACGTCCAGAACGAGGTACCAGTGCACGAGTTCGAGCAAAGGACGGAAAGGAACGAAGAGTTCCCATACGTGATGCTAGTTGACGGAGTGCAACAGCAAGCAAGAGGCGCAAACAACCTGCCATCAGTCACACCAGTCATGATGGATGCGCTTGAAGAGCTTATCGCATTCAGGGAGACTCTAAAGAATAAAGGATACGCCGTATCCTCCATGAAAACAAACTGTGTGCCTTCCGCACAGCATGGCCTTGAAGTCCAGAATACGATGTACATTGCATCCCATTCGGAAAAGATGGAAAACGTACATGTGATCCATGGAGACTTTGATGCTGGAGGCGAGAAGTCATACGAGCAAGCAGGGTACGTTGCAAAGACAGTGCACAAGTTTCAGGATATCGTCATAAAGTATGCCGACATGAAGTATGCTGACATGAAGTATGCTGACATGAAGTATGCCGACATAAAGGATGCCGTCATGAAGGATGTTGCCATAAAAGATGTCATTGGTTTCTCATCAAAGGACAAAGAGCACAATGTGCACCACGGCGCCTTGGTCATAACCACGCAGAAGCCGACAAGAAGTCAACTTGGATCCTCCCACATGCCTGTTGCCACATCCAATGCCTTCTTCATCCCAACAAGAAGTGTGCCCTTCGCACAGTATGACCAAGGAGTCCACAATGCAAAGCACGTTAAAGCCCCGCTGGGATTTGAGCCTAAGAAGCACATCAATGAAGAGTTTCCTTACGGAATGCCAGAAGAAGGAGTCCCCCAATATGAAGGTGTCAACACGCCACCACCTATCACTCCTACCATGATGGCCGCACTCGAAGAGCTGCTTGCATTCCGAAAGATGCAAAGGAACCATGGATATGCCCCGCCACCACCACCTCTGCCTCCAAACAATGGACAAACCGAAGAGAGAAGAGCAATGTCCCGAAACACAAGCCATCAACACACACCGCACCAAGGAGTATGGGGCAATACACGGAAGGTACCATTCAGTACCGACAAACAAGGCAAGGAGTTGCGCGCTCATACAACCCGTATATGATAGCACAACACCAAGAAGGGACATGGAGACAACCTCCAAACTCTCGCTAAAAAATGCACAAGGAAGGTTCCTCCATGATGACAAGCCAAGACGACGCTGACATCCGTCACAAGGAGGGATGGAGAAAACCTGTTGATGACGATGATGTCTCAATCGCGGGACTTACAACAAGAACCTTGATGGAAATAATTGAGGAAAAGATGGACGCTTCCAGGAAAAAGAGACAACAAAAACAAAAGAGGCCATTACAGTCAGACGTCCAAAGGCTCAAAGAGACCAATCTTGCCAAATGTGTTCCATTGAACACACCGCTTTCTGTCATCTTGAAAGAGATAAAGGATTCCATGATTTGGAAAAAGCCTCTAATTTCCGCAAAGGCCCATTGGGAAAAGATGAAAGCAAACGGTGTGAAAATCACGAAGTGTATGGCCACGAGACGGACAGCTGTGTCAGCCTAAGATTCCATGTAAACAGCTTCATCTTAAAAGGAGAAATGAAGAAGTATATCGACCAAAGCAATAAGCATCAAAAGAAGTCTCATGTGGAGTCTTTAGGAAAAGGCAAAGGAAAAGAAAAGGCGAATGATAATCCACCTCTCGCAAAGCGTGGGAAAAACAACGTCATTCATGGAACCAATTATAACGACTTCTACAGTCGTTGGAGCACGAAGGTGGAAGAAACAAATGTCAAACTCCCGGAAAACAAGCTTCCCCGCCCACTTGAGCCAATGACTTCCTTCCATGGCAAGAACGTTGAAGAACGGTGCAAGCACCATAAAACTGGGAGGCATAACACCAACATTTGTTCATCCCCAAGGGTGGAGATTGAAGAGCTTAACACGCTAGATGCACTGAGGAACTATGTGGCACTTGGTAGAATAAACTTGCCGACAAGTCACCTATGAAGACGTCAAACACATCATCAATCCCTTTATCTCCATTAGCCTTAGTATTTTCGAAAAGAGCGATCAATTGATGCCTTCCTATAATCCGTTGTACGAACTCCAAGTATCTAATAAAGATTAAATCTACTTTCGTAGGTACCTTATTGAATTATGATCATTACTTTGGAATAAAACCAAAAGCAACACACATATTAATCGCGTCAAAAACACAAGCTATCGCAATAGGAACAACAAACGGTTTAGGCCATACAACACCCATATGTCTATTATCAACACCAAGCATCGCCCTCAAAAGGCGATATCTCCTACTTAAACTAGGTCCAGGTAACACGCGTTATGAGGTAACAACTTCACAACAGCACTACTATGAATAAAGCAGACCACTCGAGTAGGACATCTACTCAGGGTAGCGTGATTTAGTCAAAACAAAATCCAAGCTGAACGGAGCATACTAGTCGCGAATAGTCCGATCCAGTCGTATTGGCATTACAGGCGATAGAGCCATATGAGGATATTTATAACTCCATTCTATTCCTTAACCAATATATATCTCAAAGTATTGTGACTAATTTGAGACAGGTTTTATGTACATCCAAGAGATGTCTCAATGACACATCTTATCTAGAGAGCAACACTAGGAGGAGCTGTATGCAACACTCTCTGGAATTCTCTATATATGGACATTCTACTTAGGCATCTAAGCCAAGTAATGGTCGCGTATATATCATTTTCATCATCACAACAAGTCTCCAACTCGCGACATCTCAGCGAATATTCTACTCAAACATTTGCTCTTCCCTTAGAAACAATACCAATCAACGATCATATACGTATGTGCATCATGCTAAGGAAGCATCGACGCGTATCGACTAAAGTATGCATACAACAATACATGGTCTCTCTTTGTACGTACATATTCACAAACACATACACTGGGTGGTACTTGAAAAGCTTGGCTCCCGACATGTGTGCACCTGTTGCGTCCGCATCTATCACATCTGGACTAAGGGAAGTTTCCTGCACAACGAAGGGATCCTCGTATCAGATTCCTTTATTCTATTTATTATATGCATCAGTTAAAAGGAAATTCATAACTCCATATTTTTACAAACTTGCAAACATTGCAACTATCTGACAAAGCGCAACCCTGTTCGTAGGTACATACTACACTATGATTACTACATTGGAATTGCGCCAAGAAGCAACTTATGCGCATAATATCTACTTCAACAATACAAGCTAAGCAGTATGTTTAAGGAAGGACTTATGGCATACAACGCCGACATACCTATTATCTACATCGACAAGGAAGTTTATTTCTCCATCCAAAATGGCGTCTATCTCAAGAAGGTGCCGGCAACACAAAGCCATCGCACTATGTGCACAATCAACTTTTATGTGGCAATGACAACTTGCGGCTTATCTACAAAAAGGGACTTATAAAAATTCTCTACTCAAAGTGACGGCTATTCCAAAGACGTCAAATACATGCAATATCTTGGAAAAACACCAAGGTCTACTATCAAAATGACGACTATTCCAAAGGCGTCAAGAACAAGCAATATCTTGGATAAACACCAAGATTTACTATAAAAAATGGCATGCTGCGAAATCCTCTTAGAGAAAAATCCTCATGTTCATAGCCATTCCCTGCATACAAACCAGGATGCGGCACTTAGGTGGGACTGATCACCCCATCGTGGCGGAAGTCCTCTTGTTAGACGACAACCCCACACATCAACAAAGTATGTACATCCCTCTTAAGGGTCCATACGCCATGAAGATACATTCCTTGATAGGATAGCTTCATGTACACTCAATCTATACATATCCTCTTAAGGATGCAGACATAAGGAAGACCTATACCTTAAGTGGGCAAGCTTCATTCAAAAACGCTAGAAGGAGCGCACCCTATAACGTCGCCTTAGAGTGGAACTAAGAGACGGTATAAACTTAAGTCTTGCTTCGTCAAGACGACACTGCTACATGTCAAGGGCCAAGTGTCAAGTACATTACTACATGCAATGCTACAAGTACCTAGTGTACGCATCTTGCCATGCCTTGGAATCTAACCAAGAGGGGTGCTCATAACACTCAACAATGCGCGGCAAAACAACATCAACCCGTTCACAAAGGGTTCAACATGCTGGAAGCAGACAGCTTAATACTAACTAGGAGGTAACGTCATCTTCAAGGAACTAAGGCAAAGAGTTCATAATGTCGACATCAAATACAATGTCGTCATCCTCACAAAAAAACACGGCAAGAATGGCTGCTTCAATTTCAATGCGACATACCTCTTCAACATGGGCGCGACAAGCAACAATGCATGCATCAAAATCAACCATCTTCAAGTTCAAGCTTTAAGTCTGAAGAAGTAAACAATGCTTACCTCAATGGGAGGAAGGCTCCTCCTTGGGCCGGTCCCTCGACCGGGAGGCTGAAGGCGCCACCGCACGACCCACAACTCAATTCCCTTTATCGCAAAAAGGAGTTGGCACGGTCACACTCGACATAGAGAACTTAGAATCGCTCGAGGAAGGCGCCCCTGCGACGGGTCTTTTGAGAATTGTGCTAAAGCCAAGAACTACAACAACGCGTTCAGTCACATGTACGGAGCAACTTGCAAATAAAAGAAACATGAAAGCAACAACTTGGAAAATTAACAAGTTCAAAGAAGATACAAGGAGGTGCCTTACTCACAAGTCCTTTACCACAACCATGTCTGGAGACTCCGGAGTAGCGGGGGCAATGGTGCCGACATCCCTTCCAATAAGCGGATTACCGTGTACATCGGTTGTCTGCAAAGATGAGCTTTTTCCATCAGTCCGACCTACATTGCAACTTGATACAAGTTATAAAGATCATCAACATACCGAATCTTCAGAAGGAAGTATATGAATACCGACATCAATTAATCAAGCAAGGACGTCAACATCTACACTTGGTTCATTGTTTAGCTGCTCAACCATTCACTTGGTGCATTGTTTAGCTGCTCAACCATGTCGACATCCGAACATAGAGTCACTCGCAGAATGGGAATAGTGGACTTACTCATGATAACAGCCGTGGAAAGATTAATTCCGATAAGAAGATAGCGAGATCTGATATCCTGAAAAGTGCAACCAACAATCTAGTCAGTGCGCAAGCACGCATCAACACTTATGCAATAGACGCTCCATAACTATGTCGCACTGGTTTAATAGTTTTCGTGCAACAAGTAACAAACATCATGCAAGTGGGGCAACCCTCTCAACACATCGACCTCCATGAATACATCGAGCTCATACTCGCTGCATACATGATAACAAGGACGAAATATTTTCTAAGTGTTTTGCTCAAGATGACAGTCAACATACTACAAGCTGTCACCATGTTACCAAGTGTCAACACACAACAAGGTGTTGACTATCAAGAATTATTTTCTTAAGTGTTTTACCATGACAGCCAACGACATGCACAATATGTCTACATCATGCCTATGGATACAGTGTACAGAACAATGGATATAGAAAAGATTTTAAGTGTGGGGGCAAGTGCACACATACAAGCGCGTACATACGAGCACGCGCATACAGCTGTCGACATACAACGAGATGTCAGCTATCAGGAATATTCTGTAAGTGTTCCAACCATATCGGCTGTCGACATATGACAAGGTGTCGACTATCAAGGAATATGTTCTAAGTGTTCCACTATGTCAGCAATCGACACATGACAAGGTGTCGACCATCAAGGAATATTATCTAAGTGTTTTGCTCAGGATGATAGTCAGCATATTGCAAGCTGTCGGCATGCTACTAAGTGTCAGCATATTACTAAGTGTCAACATGCTACTACGTGTCGACATACAACAAGTTGCCAGCATACTATCAAGTACCAACGTACGACAAGATGTCGGCATGCAACAAAATATGGCTGAAATATTTTCTAAGTATTTCGCTTACGACATGGGACTACACGCAACAAGAAACCAACCGTCAGAAAATAATGTCTAAGTATTTCCTTGATGTCAACAATCAACAAGCGACATAGAATCAACTATCTAGGAGCATTCTCCAAGTATACTAGCATGATGACGGATAACATACATCAAGTGGCAAACATCAACTACTAGGAAATATTTTCCAAGTGTTTCTATGCCGACAGTCGACAATAATCATATGACGACATCCATGGTAACAAGCACTAGATATTATTGAAATATTTTCTAAGTGTTTTAGCATGTTTGCAGACAGTGACCAACGATCAATACATGATACTCAACGCACATTGCCTAAGTTATCACTACCAACATACAACCATGGACGACCATTTACGAACAACTACAGATCGTCAACGTCAAGCATACTAAAACAACGGATAAGGCATGGAGCAACATGTCGGCAATGAATACTATGCATAAGGGAAGTGTAACAATTCATTTGCACTTTTCTAAAATTTTCAGCACTTAGAAAATTTTGGCCAATTTGGGGCTAAGTATCCTAATGCATTTCATCAAATACCTTGTATGCATGTTAAGGTGACTACTCCAAATTTACACCTCCATAGGCTCCTTCTTCAACAAGCAATGAGAGCTTCTTGGAAAACTATCAAAGGAAGATGTAAGCTAATGACTATTCTCTCTCCTAATTTTCACTAAATAGTGTCTACACCATGTGCCAAAGACTAAACTCATATCTATTTTCGCACAAGTCCCTAGCAACATGTATGAGCATGTTTACATCTCTCCTATGCTTACATTACATACATGCTCCCTAATGTTGCATGACGTGCTACATACAATTATTATTGCATGTTGCGTACACATAGGCTACTATGCATGATATTATTTTTATATATGCATGAGTCTAACTTATGATTGCTACATGATTATTTTTATAATCTAAGTATGAATTGCATGTTTACATCATATTGCATGTTTACATCATATTACATGCTTACATCATTTTCTATGTATACATCATGCTTCATGTTGACAAGCATGCTCTCCAATTCTATATTGCTCTAAGTATTTTGCTTATTGCGCGATTACGTCATCCATATGCTATGTTGTCATCTCCATGCTAACATCATGTTAGACGTTTACATCTTGTACCATGATGCACCGCGTTGCATGATTATTTATTATTAAAAGTATTTCGCTTATTGCATGTTATTACGAATAAGTCGTTATTTGCACGTTGTTATATGTATAACGTCTGTTATGCTAACCCCGTGAACAGATTATGCACGCTCATCGAAAAAATAAAGATGGACAAATTTATGCTCCGCGCATTCGATTGACAAACAGGCCACCCCTGAGGTCAGTGCCGAACCTAAATTGGACGAATATCCTATCTTAAATAGAGTCAAGCATGGGTTTGAACCGCTACTTGATTCGGGGCTAAGTGTTGGATATCTGTCCAATTCGGGTTCGTATTTACGTTTCGGACCTCGCAAACACATTAGAACCACAAACGAATTTTACCGCGGTCACCCCGGGTCAAAACGGTCCGGATGCGCGCAGCACCCGGACCGGGACTTCCAGATTGCCATAAGGCAATCCGGACCATGTCGGATGTCGACATGGTCCGGACTGCCGACTAGTACTCCGCGCTTACCCCTATTTTTACTAAGTATGAGAAGTCAGTGCGCACATAGCCAACCTCGATGTCGGTAAGCGTTTTCCTGTAAACCGGCATTGAACCGCACAAAACCGGGTACGGTTCTCGGGTTTCCTATAAATAGGGACCTAGACCTCCCATTTGACAACTTAACTCGAAACTCTCCCAAATTGGCTATTTGTGCTATGACCTCTCTCTACACACTTTCTCTCTCTAGATCCTAACTTAAGCATCGGAGGGCTCAACCAGTGCCACCCCCCCCTCTCCATGCTGGTTATTGCCCATTTTGCAGGACCTGGCGTGTAGAAGACCGAGATAGGAGCCAAAGTCAGATTCGGGGTTCGTGGATCGAGATTCGCAAAGAGCAACCCGAGGTGTCCCAGGTGGAATCGACCTCAACACTCCCTAAATATAGAATCTTGACAATAAATAAATATATATTTATACCAATAGGGACCGAATATATATATATATATATATATATATATATATATATATATATATATATATATATTGTGCAAATATTGGAAATTATATCTAGAATTAATATTACTCTGTGCCTAGGTTATATTTTTAGTGGATTTTAAAACCCTACTTAGACCACAAGTGAGTATTTCGACCGAACCCTATAGGGTACTGGCCCGGTCCAATACACACATACAGGTCGGGTCAACTGACCCGGAAGACCATGGGAATCCGAACCAGCCGAACCGGGTAGACCAAACCGAACAGGTCAGATTCCACGGGTCTAATCGGTGCGGGTCAACCAATCTGGGTTATCTCAATCGGTCTGACCCATTCGGGTCGGGTCAGACCGGGTAACTAATGGGTCAAACCAAACCGACCTGGTTTGTTTGAAGAACCGAACCGTTCCTATTTTACCGAACCGGATCGGTCAGACCGATTTCACCGACCGGACCGGTCGGACTGAATTGACGTGAACCGAACAGTTTGATCGGACCGAACCGAGTCAACTGAAAATAGGATGGTCAAATTTTAAAATCCAAATATTTTCGAACTTTAAAATTACCTACACAACGCTAATTGGTTTGAAATTTAGACGTTTTAATCAAACTATATGCCTAGTTTCGATTATGGGGATGGATCTCAGATATGCATGATTTTGGGACCGATTCATTTAGTGGGCTAAATTTCAATTGCTATAGTAATTGATATTATTGGATGATTACAATTTCGTCCTGACTATGTCAAGCTAGTTGAATATTGCATGTTGTGGGCCGACCCTAGATTTCAATTAATGAGTTGCGCACTAGGATAGACATGTTGTGATTGTTGTTATTGCCAAGAATCCATTAGTTCGCATGATTGATTATTTGCATAAATTGCAAGTCAACCTCAAATGTTTAAAATCGAAAATTAGTCACCAAATATGCATGTTTGTTATGGAGTGATCACGCATGATGCGTAAGCATGAATGTGAAGTATGTAGTCGCATGCGATAATTTACTTGATTAGTAGAATTATATATGCCAGCATGAGTTCCTCGGAACATTAGACGTATGACGCGTATGCATGATGATTGGGTTGTTTATTGGATGTGGCTGCGTATGATAATTTACTTGTGTAGTAGAATTGTGTATGCTTGCATGAAATACTCGAAACGTTTTTAAAAGGCCTTGGGAAAGCCAAGATCGGGTGTATATTAAAATTCCCCGTTCCGGTGAGAGCGATTAAACCATTTTAAAAGACTGATCTATTAGAAAGAAGATGTCAGTAATGTGAACTCTTTCACGGCTTCCTTCCATTGGTTTACTGGTTGTCGGGTTGGTTAGATATCTGAGGAATCATTACGTGTCGTCTTTTATCTCATAGATATTTTATGTATGCAAGTCGGTTTCCAAAATGTTATTGCCTTCCTGATTGTCGCATAATTATCAATGTGTTAGTATCGATGGTTGCTATTAGCAATGTAATAACCCAAATTAATAAGGGGATCGGATTGAATGGTAACAATTATAAGATTTGGAATAAGCGTGCAAAGATGGTGGTTACTGAAACGAGAGGTTTGGATCATTTGACTACTAAGAAAGTTAGGCCTGAATGTGACCTCACTGATGAGCAAAGGAAATCCCATGACGAGTGGGATGCTAAGGACCTAGAGATTCGTTCCGTTGTGATGTCGGTGCTGGAGGATGTCATACTCTACGGGTAAGATCACCTTGAGTCTGCTAAAGACCTGTGGGATGGTCTTAAAGCATGGTTTGGTGTTTACACCGCAACCCATAAGCGGTCGTTAATCATCGCTTTAGACTCATATAAGATGAATCCTAAGCACACGATGAATGAGCATATTAGACATATGTCGAACATGCTTGCTGAACTCAAGGAGGCAGGGGAAACTCTGTCTGAGGAACAGAAGGTCTAGTGCGTCATTCGCTCTTTGCCCGACTCTTGGAATAAAATGAAAATGCACCTTACCCACGCTACGCATCTCGATACACTTGAGTCCGTACGAGTTCATCTCGAGTTAGAGGAGGATCGACTCAGAGCTGAAAAGCCTAGAGCTCACATGCATATTGCGTCATCCTCCCCAATAGAACAAAAGGGTAAGCGCAAGAGAAAGGGCAAAGACGTTAAAAGTAGGCTAACATGTCGCTTGGTCCAAACACACAAAGAAATTTCAAACCAAAGCAACATGCGGGCAAGAACAGGGAGAGGAAACGAGCACGTAGAGAGGAATCTCGAACGTGATTCAGGTGTGGTGTAAAAAGCCACCTGGCTGCTGCTTGTACCAATCCTCCTAAGGTACGTTTCGAGAAACAATGACGTAAGTTTTATATTGTATTTAAATTAATACTTCCTCGAGAGTAATTCAATCACACTTTTGAATTGCATAACCGAGAAGAGGAAGGAGCGTAAAGATGGAGGATGCTGCCCCAGAATAAACGGGATTGGACGATCGACCATCCCTCGCTTGCTTGAACTTTTCTATTTCTATCAGTATTGAGTACTCTTTGGTTATAAGTTTCCTTGTGAAAAATGGGAACCTTTTTGGGCATATATATTGAATGCTTGAACCGATTATCGATTCTCTTTTTCCACCTGAGGCCGCTCAATCTTGTGACTATTATTCTATGCATTCCTAATTAGAGTGCGTCCGATTTAACTTAAAAATTGATAAGTACTCCATTAAAATTAATAAATCGTAACGACGAACATGTACGAAACCGATTGAGTTTAAATTTTGGAAACGAAACGATAACACCATGGGTAACTGCTGGTGTTACGCGCACGAAGCGCAGTTCCTTCGACAGATAGGTCACATCGATTCGAAGTACAAATTTAATGTGAAGTGTTTAATTTAAATTGATTTTTCATTGCACATATACCAAATTCGGGTTTTATATTTGTCAGACCTAAAATCTGACCTAAGGCGGATACGTTTTGAAAACGTGGATTTTGAAAGAGTCGCCACTAGTTAATTAAGGCTAACTAGAATCCTCAATTACCTAAGCGAATAACACATTAAACACCTAGGTATAAAATCGTTCTACGACCAAAAATTCGAGTTCGGGGGATCTATTACGAACTAAAAAAATATAAATTTTAACTACGCCCTTTCGGTACACAATTCACTTAATTTACCAATCTTATGGTTAATCAATTATAAATTAATTATACGCACGAACGAAAATAAAACCTAATAATATTAACGATTATCGTATATAGTTAAATCGACACGAACTAACATTATGAATATATACAATTGACCCTTTTATCATTTAATCAATTCAAACTAATCAAGATATAACAATATTCATGTCAAATTAATCTTACATATAACATGTACTAAAAATTATAAAATAGATAGTGTTGAAACATGTAAATATAATTTATTTGTCCTTAGCTAAATTAAGACTCAATTTAATTACTCTTATATGATAATAAATAAAAGAAAAAAACAAAATACTAATAATAATTAAACTAACAAACAGTAAATGAATAATAAAATAAATTAATAAATAAATATATTTTAAAAAAAAAATAGAGCGGCACCTGACCACCTGCGGGATGGACGGAGGGCAGCGGACGGGAACTCCGGCACGGCGAGGAACGACGGTCAACAGCGGCGAGGATTCCGGCAAGGACGAGGCGGCGCAGTAACGGCGACGGCAGCGGGGGTGGCGAGGAAGAACGCTGGCATGGCCCTGCGATGGAAGGACGCGACAGCAGGCATGGATGGGCGGCGGAAGTCGTCGTACAGGCCGGGACAGACAGAGAAGTGGAGCGGCGGAGGGACGCGGCAGCGGGTCCAGGTGACCGAAGGACTGGTGGAGGAGCACGGGGGAGCTCTTTTAATCCCGGTGCCGGAAGGAAGCTTTCACGGTTGTTGGGTTATGATTAATTAAACTCGCCATTAAGCACAAGAGTCGAGCACGTTCAAAGGGCAGGGAAAGAAGAGTCGTCGACCTTTCTGACTCATCTTAACGAGATAGGGATTAAACATCGACAATAACTTATGAAAAAGTCGACTTCCGAAGTATTACTACCCACCATCAGAAGAAACCTTCCTTCGAAGGTAAAGACAGGTGGCGACCTGCTTATCATTATCATCATAAGAAACCTTCCTTCTAAGGTAAAGACAGGTGGCGACCTGCTTATCATTATCATCAGAAGAAACCTTTCTTCGAAGGTAAAGACAGGTGGCGACTTGCTGGTCATTATCATCAGAAGAAACCTTCCTTCGAAGGTAAAGAAAGGTGGTGACCTGCTGTTCACTATCATCAGAAGAAACCTTCATTCGAAGGTAAAGACAGGTGGCGACCTGCTTGTCACTATCATCAGAGGGAACCTTCCTCTGGATGTAAACACAGGTGGCGACCTGCTTCAACCGTAATCAGAGGAAACCTTCCTCCAGAAGTAAAGATGAGGTGGCGACCTGCTTGTCACCTGCTTGACCGACTCTGAAGAGAAACCCCCCAAGGAGGGTAACCGCCATATAAAGTCGGTAACTTATCCCTATAAGTAGGGACTATTTCTATTTTACTTGATTACATTCAGTCAGTTCTAAATACGTTCATATATTATTACTCTCAAATCCATTACTGACTTAAGCTTCGGAGTGGAATCAGGGACCATGCCCACCCCTTTTTCAGGTTCTCGCCCCACATAACCTCTACGAGGAAAACATAGAGTTCGAGAGAGCTAAGTCCGAGGCGATACTTGGAAGTCCATTCCCCGAAGTTCAAGGCCATGTCATTTTGATCCCAACATTTGGCGCCGTCTGTGGGAACTCCGATAAAAAAGTCGTGACCTCTAAGGAAGCAACAAGATGTCCAACCTCCCGGTGGAAGGAAATAATCCCCCAGAGGATCCTACCACCTCGAGGCCAATCACCAGAGAAGATCTGTCCATTCCACAAGCTAATGGCGGAAGTAATGATGGAAATCTCAGTCATTCCAAGTCATTACCAAATCCAGAAGAAGTAAGGACAGTCCCCTCGGCTGTCCCCCAAGAAGTATTGGCGGCCTTCATAACCTTTTGGAATCAAGCCCAGGCGGGCACCATCCCCGAAAAGGCACCCGCTCAAGAAACTTTCCAAAAGCAGGATGTGGCGTCCAGCGTAAAAATCCAGGAGAAAGAACCCCTAGAGAAAGAAATTCCTAAGACTCCTGAAGGAGAAGTGGCGAGCAATGAACCTGTCCTATTCACTATGGGACAGGTGGAAGAGTTGTTAGAGAAAAATAGAAGGGGGACGAACGACTTGCTGATTGTTCGCGATCATACCTCCCATCCTTTCTCTAAAAAGTTGCTCAACACTCGAGTTCCTCCGCAAGTCTTTGCGAGGAACATCGACGACTACACAGGTGAAGGAGATCCTGTTCGCCACATCAACGCCCATAACTCTTCCCTCCTGGGAAGAGGGGCAACTCCGGATCACTATGCAGCACTCTTCCCAACTACGTTGAAAGAAGAGGCGTCCACTTGGTTCTATGGCCTCCTCGAAAACTCGATCGATTCATGGGAGGAACTGAAGGCTATGGTCATCGAAGGCCATATAGGCCAAAGACAGCGCCTAAAGAGTACGGATTTCCTAGATAAAATTGAACAAGGTTCTGATGAAACCTTGGCCGATTATTACACTAGGTTCCATAAGATACTCCAACAGTTAAATGAAGACGCCACGAATGGCGAGTTGATCAGGACCTTCTGGAGAGGTCTTAGGACACAAAGCCAAGCTCTGAAGGACAACATGGTGATGAAGCCGGTGAGAAAGATCGATGCACTTGCCATGAAGGTGAAGAAGTACATAGATCTGGAAAGATCACACAAGAAGTCGCCTCGAGAAATCAAGCGCCCAGTCGTACCAACAAAAACCGAAGAAGGCTCCGCTTCTCGACCACCTAGGAGGGAAGATAGACGAGAGGGAAACTTCCGACCCGGAAATCGTCCCGGAGTGAGGAATCCTAACCCCTATCCGGGAAAGTTTACTCCTCTCACACACAATATATCAGTTGTACTCCAAGAGATTGAAAAACTTAAGCTGGATGATCCTCCCTTGGTAAAAAAGAAACCGATGGAATCTCAGATGAACGATTATTGTCGATATCATCGGGTTCAGGGGCACGACACTAACGAACGTGTCGCCTTGAAATGTGACATCAAGGCTTTATTCCGAAAGGGAAAATTACTCAAGTTCATCGACAAACCTTCCAAGGCTCTAAATCGGAGTCGAAGCCCCAGAAGAAATTCTCGATCTCCCCCTTATGACAACCCACCCCCAAGAGGGACAATCAACGTTATTGCTGGAGGATTCGCCTCAGGAGGGGAAACTGGCAATGCTCGAGAAGTTTAGCCACCCAGATCTCACAAAGCAGAGATAAAGGGAAAGCGCCAGAAGAAGTCGACCCAGTAGTTATAAGTTTCACCACCGACGACCTTATAATGGTCACCTAACCGCATGACGACGCTTTGGTCATCACTTCTACTTTGGCAGATTACGAGGTCAAGAGAATTCTAAACAACAGTGGAAGCTCGACCAATATACTTTTTTACGAAGCTCTCCAGAGTCTGGGATTAACACAGAGGGATCTCCTGAAGGTCAACTTTCCTCTTATAGGATTTGCCGGAAGGACCACCTATCCAATGGGCGCTATCAAACTCCCGATGGTTCTGGGAAAAGGGAAGAAGACTCTAACCATATATGTGCTCTTCATAGTCGTCGACGCTGCCTCAGCATACAATGCCATTATTGGAAGAACGAATCTTAATCCTCACCAGATAATCCCCTCAACAGCTCATCAAGTAATGAAATTTCCGACACCGCACGGGATAGGGGAAGTGCGAGGCGATCAAACTGCATCTCAACGATGTTACGTCAGTACGATGAGACGCCGGAACCAGAGAGAAGTCATAGAAACGGTGCCCTATTAAGAAAATAATTTCACTTATTTTTAAGGCTAATGTTTGTTCTATGATGCTTTTTCTTTGTAAGATTCAGGACGGATCAATGAATACAAGCCTTTTTTTAAAAAGGCCCTCCCTTTTTCAAGATATCCGAGCTTTTCTTTCTAGGCGACCAGCACTCAAGAAAAAATTGACTAGCAACAATCTGATATCATCCAAATCACTCAGATTAGTCGATGCGGCGTTGAAAAATTACGAAGAACTCAAGAGTCGATCATCAGAACGTCTGATATCCACTAAATCACTCAGACGGATCGACTACTTGCAGTGCAGAAGAACTTAAGAGTCGATCATCAAAAACATCTGATATCAGTCAAATCACTCAGATGGATCGACTACATGGAGTGCAGAAGAACTCAAGAGTCGATCATCAAAACATATGATATCCACTAAATCACTCAGACGGATCGACTACTTGCAGTGCAGAAGAACTCAAGAGTCGATCATAAAAAACATCTGATATCAGTCAAATCACTCAGATGGATCGACTACTTGCAGTGCAGAAGAACTCAAGAGTCGATCATCAAAACGTCTGATATCCACTAAATCACTCAGACGGATCGACTACTTGCAGTGCAGAAGAACTCAAGAGTCGATCATCAAAAATATCTTATATCAGTCAAATCACTCAGATGGATCGACTACTTGCAGTGCAGAAGAACTTAAGAGTCGATCATCAATACGTCTGATATCCACTAAATCACTCAGACGGATCGACTACTTGCAGTACAGAAGAACTCGAGGATCGCTAACCGCCTGATATCCACTAAATCACTCAGACGGATCGATTACTTTAAGTTCTTAAAGACTGATCTTCCCAAAGTCACGAATCGACCATCCAAAATCTGATATCAGCCGAATCACTCAGAAAGGTCGACGACTCGGAAGACAGGTTAGATACTTGGGAAATTTTACCCTTCTTAAAGTTCGATTGTGTAGAATTTCGATATGTATTCTAAAAATCGAGCATGTTCAATGAGCAACAATCTTTGGTATTTTTATTGGGAATGATTAGACTTTCTAAAAAAGATCTAATAGTACTTTGGCGGAAAGTGCAAAAGGGTAATAAAGGGACGAGTGAGCAAAGATTGTCAAAGATGGATAAAACCTCCCTTCATTAAACAAACAAAAGTTTACATTGAGTCGGGAAGGAAATTAAAACATCTATACAAGCTTCCTCCTCCTCTCCCTAGCCCTGGCCTCCTCCACCTAATACCCTCGAAGAGCCTCTGTAAACACCTAATTTTGGTACGCGCGACACATATATAACACGTTCAAAAATGTTATGTGTAACGCGTTTAAAAATGGAAATATTTAAATATGGAAGGTCACGGGGTTGCTAAAAATAGGCTTAGTTTAAATTTAGATAGTATATATGCTTTTAATATTTTGTAATATTCAGAAAATATATGATATATATTTATGGCAGTATGCAATAAATATATATTCTTAATTTTCGGAATTAATTAGTGTATATTAGGGAAAATATTGTTTTCCTAATTTTAGGTGTTAATCTAGCTATAAAAGGACCCATTGTCAATGTAAAAACACACCACAGAAAATAATAAACATCGGATCTCGAAATTCGTGCATTTTTGTCTCCTAGTGAATAAAAGTTTTTTTTTTCTATCCTTTTCCCGCTGCAACTCCGGTCACCGGCGACCGGCCGGCTCTACCGGCCTGCCCAGCTCCGGCCGCCCTTCTCTCTCTTTCTCTCTCTCTCGCTCTCTCTCTCTCTCTCTCTCTCTCTCTCTCTCTCTCTCTCTCTCTCTCTCTCTCTCTCTCTCTCTCTCTCTCTCTCTCTCTCTCTCTCTCTCTCTCTCTCTCTCTCCTGCAGCTTTCTTCGCCGGACCTCCACAAGACCACCATGCCACCGGAGCTCCGCCTACCATCACCATCACGCTCCGGCCACGTGTCGCTGCCCATCCTCTGCAACACCGCCAGTCGCCTGTGACTGTTACTGCGAGCTCCGGTTGCCCATCAGTTCGCCGGGCTTGACACATCGGATCTCTGGTCGCCCCGTTGCTGCCGACGAGCTTGCTTGCTGTCGCAGGAGCACGCCCTGCCGGAGTCCCGTCGACGTTTTCTTCTGCTGCGCCGCTGGATCCCATCGCCGGAACCTGAGCCGCGTCACCGGAACTCCCACTGCTGCCTTCCCTTTGTCCTGCAGGTAGTCACGTAAAGTTTTTTTTTTATGTTTATATTATTATTATTATTATATCATAATTAATTAATAATTGTAATGTAATTACTTAAATTTAATCAATAGTTTGAATATAGTTGTTTATATATAATTAGTAGTTTAATTGTAGTTGACTAAATTTAATTTGATAGCATGTTAGAAGTTTTATTTTCGTATTTTAGATTTCATTTTTATTAGGAATTGTAGATAATAATTTATTTTTAGACTTAGATAATATTTTGCACATGATAGAAATTTAATTAAATCTTGGCATGGTTAGATTAATTTGTGACATGTGTTCAAATAGTGAAATTGGCAAATTTGTGAATTGAGTACCGAAAGGGCGTGATTAATTCCATGTGTTTTAATTCGTAATAGAACCCCCCGAACTCGAATTTCTTATCGTAGACCGATTTTATACCTAGGTGTTTAATTCGTTACTCGCTTAGGTAAATTTAGGATTCTAGTTAGCCTAATAATTAACCAGTGGCGACTCTTTAAAAAATGCTCGTTTTTAAGACGTAATTCGCCATAGGTCAGATTTTAGGTCCGACAATTTGGCGACTCTGCTGTGGACGATTTAGAGGGTTCGGGCTCAGTATGTTCACTTTTTGCCATGTTAGAATTTTGTAATTTTTATTTTTATTATTATTTCACAGATATAAGTTGTTTTTTTTTGTTATTTCAGGTAAGGAGTTAAGTTTTTATTATGACTAACTATTTTTCTTTGTTGTGTATGTATTATTTAAATTCGCACACACCCCCTTTAGTGTAATCTCCAAAACGCTTAAAACCCAGGGCGACTAGGAATCCCGGAGGTTTAGTACGGTACGACCGGAGCGGCTGGGCCGCCGGTACGGCTCGGAAAAACTCTACTGGCTTGTGAAGGTCTTATGATCCCTACGATGGGGTGAGGAAACCACCTTGTCGGGAACCTATCAGTGGAACCTACCTTCTAGAGCAAAGCCACACATTTTTTACCCCCTAACATGTGTTTTATCCGTGTTTTTTTGTTGTAAAAAACAGTTGTCATGAAAACTGTAAGTTTTTTAAACAGTGTAACTTTTATTCTCATGCATTCATCTAACTGCATTTTTTTAAAAAAAAAACTTTTTTCAGCTAAGTAGTTGGTCATTTAGAAATTTTCTTTCCGAACATGTATGCATTTTTTTAAAAAAAAAACCTCTTACCTGATTTTTTTTTTTTAATTTCAAACTTGCGTTTCATACGCATTATTTTTTTCTTAAAAAAACTCTTCAGGTAGGTTGTAATTTTTTTAGTGCATCATACATGCGTTGTTAAGAAAATATTTTTTGGAAATTTTTAAATTCCCCTTTAGCTATTAGAGCTTCTAATTTCGAACTTGCATTCCATATGCATCATTTCAAAAACTTTTTACCTGAATTGTTTTATTTTAAATAATGCATCTGGTATACATTAATTTAAAAAAACTTTTTAGATAAATCGTAAGCTCTCTTAGTTTTAGGGCTCCTTGTTTAAAAAACCTTTTACCTGATTTTTTTTAAAAAGATGTGCATCTCATATGCATTATTTTCGAAAAAAACCTTCCAGGTAAACTGTAATTTTTCTTAGTTGTAGAACTTTTATTAAGTTTGCGTATTGTATTTATTTTTGTGCATCTCATATGCATTTTTTAAAAAAACTTTTCACTTGTTTTTTTTTTTTCAATTTTGAGCAACTAGGATGCATTGAATTTTTCCTCGTAAAAAAAAAACACAAAAAAAAAACTTTTTAGATAACTTGTAAATTTTCTTAACTGTAGAAATTTCATTTCAAGTATGCATCTCATGTACATCTCATTGGCATTGTTTTAGAAAAAACGATTCTTTTTTTGATAGATTGTAAATCTTCTCTTAGTTGTTGAGCTTTTAATTCCAAACATGCATCGCATTTGCGTTATTTTTTTAAAAAAATTTACCTGGGTTTTTCATTTTGTGCATACATTCCATATGTATCATTCAGGTAAAATGGTTGTAAGTTGTAAGTTTCTTATCAGTAGAACTTTAACTTTCGAGCATGCATGAGCATTTAAAAAAATCAAAGTGTCATTCGTTTTTATCCAAGGTGTATTGCACTTTTTCGGCTAGATCATCTCAACCTTCGCGTGAGTTAGTGTTTTAAAAAAAGAGATTTGATTCTATTTTTCAAGAAAATAGTTTAAATTTGCAGTTGAGTGCGACCATTCGAGTTTAAACAAAGGACAATAAAATCTTTTTGAAAAAACTTTGTTTTGAACATTTGTTATGCGTTCGAGCCAGATAGTGCACTCAGCAAACACCATGCTAGTGCAAAACACCTTAGATCATAAATTTTGATTCTTTCTGAAATGTAATCAAAATTCTGAAATGAATGACATTAGAAGTTTTCCGAAAAATCATGCTTGACTTCTTTTATTATTTATACTAACTTACATGTTTGGTCTTTTCAGGTACCGTTGGTTAGGTATCTCGCACATACAAGTGGTGTCGGCCAAATGGGGCAACATAAAAAGAACGTGCAGTCATCCAGTTGCACGAAGAACAAATTGCGCACTCGGAATATCCGACGCTTAGGTATGATAAATTGTACTTAATTTTTTCCCTGAGATTTGCGTGTTCCTACTCTTTTTTGCAGATCAGACGACCACTTCGACGAGGTCGCAACCACGTGAAATGTGACTGCTCCAAAGAACTTATATGTCAAAATTCCACCCACCATATGTGGATTTCATACGCGTCCCCGAACCAAGCTGTACATCTGTTTTACGGTAAGGTCTAAGACGGTCGGTGGTTACCAAGGGGCATCTCCTATTGAGATCGGTCATGTCCGAAGATGGAAAAATATCAAGAGATCATCGAGAGTCTCGTGAAGATTCAATGTGCTGATCAATGAACATTTTTTATGTCAAGCAAAGAAAACATTATTGTTGGTGCCTTCCCTCAGAGGTCCAGGGGCATTTACTCTCCGCCAGGTGTTCATATACAAGTTGTGATTTCTAGATGGAGCAGGAAAATCAGGACATGCAACAGATCCATTCACATATGGAACAAATTTCCATTAAAGATATCAGGCACCCAGGTAAGAGAAGTCGTGATCAATTTTCTCCCCGAAATTTAATTTTTTCCATAATCATTGTGCAGTTTGGATAATCATCCAAATCAAAGCCCCTGAAGAGCACATCTCGTGCGCGGCTCTTTGCTCGCCGCAAGCTGTCAAATTTATCCCAGATACCTCGGACGATATCTATGCATTTACCATTTGCGGACTACTGTGCCAAACTCAACACCATCCATGTGTGTTCATTAACCGGGTCATTCATCCTGCATGCTGTTGGATCACGGTTGGAACTCCGGCACGTTCTTGACAGAAGTCCGAACTCCTTTGCTCCAAGTAACCCTGCAAAAAGGGATAGACCGGGCGGTGACCCAGAATCCCTCTCCGATGCTTAAATGAGTATCTCGATGTAGGCAAGTATATCAGTATGTGAATGTCCATGTATCAATCCTGAGGTAACTCCTTCCTTTATATAGGGGACGAGTTACCCCAGTTACCTGTTGCGATAATTGCTGGGGGCAGTTAGCCCACGTTCCATTTATCTTGGCCACTTGCCCACGTTCCGTCTTTTCAGGCCACTTCCCCACTATGTTGATAGTGGGCGTGTTTCTCGGCCTCATCCTGTGGTGGCAAGTCCCGAAGGATGTCGGGGACTCCAGAGTTATCTCCTTTGGTCACCGCTCGGGGCCCCTCGTCATCGGGACAGGGCCAGCATTCTCAGGGATTCAATATCGGGGCCTACTCAAAGGCATATCATCGGGGCCTACTTAAAGGCATATCATCGGGGCCTACTTATATCATCGGGGCCTACTTAAAGGCATATCAGAGGGAGCGTTCAGCTCATATGTCGGGACCTTGTCGGGACCCCAGTGGGCCTACTTCACCGTTTAGTCGTCGTTAATGGGCCTAACGGCTATATCGGAACCCATCATTTTCCCCCAAGACATGAGGGACTTACAGTTCGTCGTGTCTTCCAACTCTGGACCTTTCGACACTGGCATCAGAGGCTTTTAACTTTACAAACGATCTTCTGAAGCGGATCTCCTTATCCAAGATTCCCCGATATTCTGAGGATAACCACCGAATCCGAAAAGATTTATTGGTTACTCAACTATTAAATGCGATGGGTGATAAAGCGACGGCTTGGGTGCCCGTGCCTGCTTTTTCTGAAAAAGTGCTTTTTAGTCGTTTTGTCGCTAGCGCCTCAACGAAGCGTTTCATCTTCAACGGTCCGGATTGTAACGTCTCTTTGGCTACCCGCTCTCCTATAAAACCCCAAATATTGGCACTATTCAGTTCTCCTCCACCGTTTCATCCTCTGTGATTTCAAAATCTCAAGCTCTCCTTTCTGATTTCTGATCAGCACTCCGGCAACAAGGATCTCCGACCATTAGGATCATCTTCTCTTCCCCGCTTCAACATGTCTGGTAAGATTTCCTCCTCCGATTCCGAAAAAACTTGTTAGCATAGTTTTTCTTTTTATCTCAATCAACTTACCCGGACTTTTCCGAAAATCAACTGTGCCTTTTCTTGCCGTGATCATTTTCCAGACGGTGAATCCAGTTCTGGGGGGAGAAAGCCCTTCGAGTTTGATTATGGTTGTAATGAGAATTCAGAAAACACCTACGATGCAGCTCTCCGGGAAGGATGTATCCCTTCCACTTGGGAGCCTCGCTACCCCTATCCTCGCCCTCGCATCCTGGGCGACCCTGTGGTCACTCGTCCCCGGGAAGGGGAGGTATTTGTCTCCACCGGGCAAGTATCGGTGGGGATCCGATTCCCTTTCTGTGGGGATCTAGTCGAGATATGTGAATATTACAAAACACATCCGACTACTTTTTTCCCCCACGCCATCCGTGTGTGGAATGCCTTCCGTGTCCTTTGCCTCGCCAACAATGGACCTTTAGCCTCCGACTTTTCCGGACCTTATATGGAATGAAGTGCAATGATGTCGGGGTCTGTGCCTTCTACCCGCGGATGCCTAAGTGGAGCAAGGCGCGGCTCTCCCGATGTAGCTGGACTGGTGACACCTGGAAGGTCGCCAAAGGTCGGGGGCTCATCACTGACTTGGGGCCCGACAACAGCGGCTGGAAGAAGAATTACTTCTTCATCCGGAACAGCTCTATCCCGTGGCCCCGATGGGAGGTTGAAGCAGACCCTCCTCCCGCTTATCATACTTACTCCGAGGAGGATTTTCAGATTCTCCACTTCATCCAGCTCTATTGCTGGGGCTGCTTCCATCTTCCCCAGCACAACAGTATTCGCCAATCTTGAGCCTGACTCCTGAAGGGACGACCGGGTCTCATGGCGGCTCGGAGGCGCGCACCTCCGACACTCAGGTCGTCCTTCCCCCTCTCCCCTTAGACGGGAGTTTCTATCAGCTTTACACTCCCGACCAGGCGGCGGCTCCTTGGATCCCGATCGAGTCATTGCAAGGGGCCCCGCTCCGTCGGGGTGATGCACCACCGGAACTGGGTCTGCACCTGCTGGCAGGTTCAGTTCCGCCATCTCTGAAGCTTCCACTCTCCTTGGCTCGGGAGGACATCCACACGGACATTCGTGAAATGGTCGTTCGTATGGAGGTAAGGTTTCCTGTTTTTACACTTAGTATATAAGGTAAAATATTCTCATGTACTAACTTTTTCCTTTCTTTTTCACAGGATATGGCAGACCAGCACCGTTGTTTCGGGTACATCCTGGCCCTGGAGGAGGCCCTGGAGCAGGAGCGAGCCAAGGTGGCCCCCGAGGTCTTGGCCAAGCTCGAGGAGGATTTGGCTGCCTTCGAATCGTCGAGGGTAAGCTGGTTAATGAGCAAGCCCTCCTTAACCAGAAGACTCGGGACCTCCTGAGGCAGGTCCATGACTTCGAGCGGCTGCTGAAGCAGCAGCAACAAAAGCTCAAAGAAGAGCAGCAGGGGCGCGCGGAGGATCGGGACAGGCTCGACCTCGAGAAGAAGGCCCTTGAGGACGTCAAGGCGGGACTGGAGGCTAAGAAGGTCCTTCTCACTTACCGGTCCCAACAGATGGAGCGGGAGATCGCTGAGTTCCCCATCAAGCTGGCTGAGGCTGAGGCCAAGGGTCGGGAAGATTATCGGGGCTCCAAGGATTTCCAAGTGGACGCGGTGAGGTTCTGTAAGGTGGAGGTGGAGACCACCTTACTCAATGCTGTCGAGGAGCTCCATCTGGAGTATGGCAGTGCCATTGACTTCACCAAGTCTCAGACTCTCGCCCCCTTCGCGGAGAGGTATTTCAGCCTTTCAGAGGAGAGCGTCGGGGCCAACACCCCCGAGGGAACTGCGGGTGCTGAAGGCACGGTGGAGCCTCCAAGTACAGACCTCCCGACAACTGATCCCCCGACGATCGACCCTTCACTGGCTGACCTCCAAGGGTCCGATCCTCCCGCGGCCAATCTTCCAGGATCCGATCCTCCGATCGCGGAGCCTTCTGCCACGAACCTCGTGGACTCTGCTCCCCTCGATGCTGCCAAGGACCAAGCTTAACGCTTTATTTTCGAATCCTTGTAGTTTCCTTCTTTTGTCGTGAACCTTTCAGGCCTTTATAATATATCAATCTATTTTGGTTCCGATTATCGTTGCACCACTTAAGGTGAATTAACCACGCCACTTAAGGCGATTTGATCATACCACTTAGAGTGATTCGACACGTCACTTAAGGCGATTTAACCACGCCACTTAAGGCGATTTAACCACGCCACTTAAGGCGATTTAACCACGCCACTTAAGGCGATTTAACCACGCCACTTAAGGCGATTTAACCTCGCCACTTAAGGCGATTTAACCACGCCGCTTAAGGCGATTTATTCACGCCACTTAAGGCGATTTAACCACGCCACTTAAGGCGATTTAACCACGCCACTTAAGGCGATTTAACCACGCCACTTAAGGCGATTTAACCACGCCACTTAAGGCGATTTAACCACGCCGCTTAAGGCGATTTATTCACGCCACTTAAGGCGATTTAATCACGCCACTTAAGGTGATTTAACTACGCCACTTAAGGCGATTTAACCACGCCGCTTAAGGCGATTTATTCACACCACTTAAGGCGATTTATTCACACCACTTAAGGCGATTTATACACACCACTTAAGGCGATTTATCCACACCACTTAAGGCGATTTAATCGGAAGAAACCTCTTTATTCATTGATGGCTCGAACCTGTTTATATCAAATCAAAACGATAAACAACTTGCACCACTAAAGGAGACTAATATCAGACATGACATTTCTTCAAGTGTTCACCACTGAAAGAATGCTTCAACACATTACCATCGAGGTCTTCCAACTTATACGCATTTCGAGCTGGCATCCCCACGACCTTATAAGGTCCTTCCCATTTTGGTGACATCTTGTTGATCCGATCCAAAAGGGTAAATTCGTTCTGACGCCAGACCAGTTCCCCGACAAAGAACTGTCGAGACTTGACTCGTCGATTGTAATATCGGGCCGTTGCCAAGCGCATCCGAGCCTGGGCCTCCTCGGCATTCCGCCTCTTCTCTTCGACCAAGTCCAAGTCCAGACGCCTCATTTCATCATTCGACAGAGGTTCGTAATACCTCGTCTGATGGGATGCCACAGCTATTTCAACGGGGGCAACTGCTTCCGTGCCGTAAACAAGGCCAAACGGAGTCTCCCCAGTCGATCGTTTGGGTGTTGTTCTAACAGCCCAAAGCACATTTTCCAGCTCGTCCAGCCATTTGCCCTTCAGGGCATGGACCCTCTTCTTCAGGCCATCCATCACGATCTTGTTGGCTGACTCCACCTGTCCATTGGTCTGAGCATGATTGACAGAGGCTGTCCGATGCTCAATTTTCAGTTCCTCCAGGTACTCCTTCCACTGGGCCCCATTAAACGTAGGGCCGTTATCACTGATCAACACCTTAGGGATCCCATATCTGGATATGATATGGGTCTAGAGGAATTTGAGGATATGATTCCCCGTTGTCTTGGCCAATGCCTTAGCTTCTATCCACTTCGAGAAATAATCACTAGCCACAATCAAATATCGGCACTGACCTTTTGCAACTAGAAGGGGTCCCACCAAATCGATTCCCCATTGCGCGAAGGGCCAAGCACTCTTGATGGACGTCTGATCGGCAGCTGGGGCCGCGATATTCGGGGCGTACCTCTGGCACGTGTCACAGGATCAGACTAGCATCGTTGCCTCCTTATTCATCGAGGGCCAGTAATAGCCCAGGTTCAGCACTTTCCTCACGACGGATCGGGCACCTTCATGAAAAGCCGAGTATCCTTCGTGCACCTCCCTAAGGATCCGATCTGTGTCGGGCTCAGCCACACATTTCAAGTAAGGAGTTAAATACCCCCTTTTATACAACTGATTGTCCACCATCACGTAATTTGCCGCGATTCGGCGTAATTTTCCAGCTGCTACTTCATCATCATCATCGGGGACTGCCCCCGTAGTCAGGTACGCGGCTATCGGGGTCATCCAAGTGGGCTCCTCCGATCCGCTCTCAATGGCATATACCTCTGATTGATCGGTGGTTGACAGGATCACCTTCTCCAAGAAGTGCACCTTCCGACTTTCATCGAGGGGTGCCCCCAAGGCGAACTTGCTCAAGGCATCTTCTTCCACATTATCCTCCCTCGGGATCGCCTCAATATCTAAGCTCTTGAAACTCTCCTTCAAGGTTTGCACCTCACGAAGGTACTTTTTCATCATCGGGCTCTTTGCTTCATACCCCCCCTGGACTTGGTTCACAATCAGGCTAGCATCACACTTCACCTTTAAGTGACCAACTCCCGTTCAATTGGCAATCTTGAGGCCGGTGATGAGAGCCTCATATTCAGCTTCATTGTTGGTGGCCCTAAACGTCAAGGCCAAGGCATATCGGAGGGGCTCGCCTCCCCCTGGCGGTATCAGTACGAACCCTGCTCCCGATCCTTCTGAATTTGAGGAGCAATCGGTATACATCTCCCAAATGTCTTCGTTAACGGGCTGTTCTGACTGCTCTGCCATCGGGACTTCCATGGTTGCCCCCTCTACAGGGCCCGCTTCTTCTAGATCGGGGGCTGTAGACTCTGCTATGAAATCCGCCAACGCCTGGCCTTAATAGCCGTTCTTAGAGCAAAGTGAATGCGGAACTCACTAAGCTTGACTGCCCATTTCACTAATCTCCCCGACGCATTAGGTCGGTTCAAAAATTGTTTCAAGGGCTGATTCGTCAAAACAGTAATTTCATGCGCATGGAAGTAAGGTCTTAGCTTCCGAGCAGTGACAATCAACGCATAAAGATACTTCTCAATGGCGGGATAATTCATTTCAGACTTGGCGAGTGCCTTGCTTACATAATAGACGGGGACTTGATTACCCTCTACGACTTTCACTAAGACAGAGCTAACAGCAAATTCAGAAACAACCAAATACGGATAGAGTGGCTCGCCTGGGATGGGCTTCGCCAACGGCGTGAGGGTGCGGAGGTGCTGCTTGAGTGCCTGGAACGCCTCTTCGCACTTGGCAGTCCATTCAAACTTCTTGTTGGCCCTCAGCACTTCAAAGAACGGCATGGATCGGTCGCTTGCCTTGGACAAGAAGCGATTCATCGCGGCCAATCGGCCATTCAGCACCTGCACCTCCCGATGCTTCGTCAGGGACTTTCCTCGATTGCCTTCAGCTTCTCAGGGTTCACCTCGATTCCCCACTGGCTCACCATGAAGCCCAGAAACTTCCCTGAGTGCACTCCGAAGGCGCACTTGGTCGGGTTCAAGCGAACTTGATGAAGCCTCATCCGCTCAAACGCTGTGGCCAAGTTGTGAACATGATCCTCGGCCTGTCGGGACTTCACCAGCATATCGTACACATAAGCCTCCATCGTTTTTCCTAGCATATCCCCGAACAGCTTGTTCACCATCCTCTGATAAGTTGCGCCTGCATTGATAAGTCCAAAAGGCATGACATCATAGTGATAGATGTCACTATCAGCATAAAAAGCGGTGTGGGGGGCATCCTCCTTGGACATCTTGATCTGATTGTAGCCGGAGTAGGCATCCATAAAGCTCAGCAACTCATGTCCCGATGTGGCATCCACCAGCTGGTCGATCCTCGAGAGCGGATAGCAATCCTTCGGGCATGCTTTGTTTAGGTCGCGGAAATCAACACACATCCGCCACTTGCCATTGCTCTTTTTCACCAGGACTGGGTTGGCGACCAAGGTCTGGAATCGGAGCTCCTTAATGAACCCAGCATCGAGCAACCTGCCCACCTCTTGCTGGATCGCGATCTTCTTGTCGGCACCCATCGGGCGCCTTCTCTGTGCAATCGGCCTGATCGCGGGGTCAATTTTTAGCTTCTGAGTAATCATGTCAGGGCTGATTCCTGGCATGTCGCTTGGGGACCAGGCAAACAGCTCCTTGAACTCCTTCAACAAATCGATCAGTTCTTGGGCCGTCTCATCAGACAGGGCGGGCCCGATTTTCACCTTCCTCTGAGGTCCATCGATCTCGACCTCCTTCAAATCCTCCATCTGGGCGGGACGCCCAAACTCCTCTCGGGGATCAGCATCAGTTTGGAAAATAGTCATAGGCCATAACCTCCCGATTCCTCCTTCGAGTGGCATTGACATAGCACTTCCTGGAGGCCACCTGATCTCCCTGAACCTCCCCGACTCCGTGGTCGGTCGGAAACTTCATATTTTGATGGACAGTTGAGGCAATTGCCCCCAGCGGGTTGATGGTGCTCCTCCCGATAATTTCATTGTAAGTCCCCGTAGACTCGACCACCACGAACTCCACATTCCCCTTCTCCGACTTCCAGCCACTACCGAACTCAACCGGTAAGGTAATCATCCCCACCGGGTAAGAGGTAGACCCAGAAAATCCGACCATCGGGAAGTCCGCACGCTTCAGATCATTCTTGGTTTTTCCCATGGCCTCCAGCGCATCCATGAACAAAATATCGGAAGAGCTCCCTCCATCTATCAGGATTCGCTTCATCTCGTACCCATCCACGTTCAGGGTCACAACCAAAGCATCATCGTGCGGGGTCTCCACACCTAACAGGTCCTCCGCTGAGAAGGGAATCACCATTTCTTCCTTCGGAGTCCAAGTTCGGGCCCTCTTGCCAAGCACCACAGCAATAGGAATTCGAGAAGCATAGACCTCTCGAGATGCTGTGGTATCACCTCCTGCGGCAAATCCTCCATGGATTACATTAATGGTTCCCCGCTTCTCCTTGCGAGCATTGGAAGACTCGGGCTTCTCCTTCTTCGAGGACCGATTACGGGATCGGGATCGGGAACGGGACCGCCATCGGGAACGGGAACGGGATCGGCCCCGTTGCCCAGCCACAAATTCCTTGAGCTTCCCCCTCTGGATCAGCTTCTCAATCTCCTTCTTCAACTCCCGACAGTGGTTAGTGTCGTGACCGCTAGCTCGGTGGAAACGACAATAACGATCAGTGCGAGCTCCCATGAACTCTCCATCCTTCTTCGGGGGGTACCTGGCGATACCCTGTCGGTCCATCACCGCCAACACAGCACCCATGGAGCAACTGAGAGGAGTGTAATGGTCCTCCCGCTTGTCCGACTTCAAGGGACGCTTGTCTTCCCTCCGATCAGGACGGCCTCGACCCCGACTGCTCTCGGGTTTATCTTTCCTCCTGCGATCGTCCGAAGGCTTGAACGACTGCTTCCCCTTGTTCGATTTCGGAGGGTCGAGCTCTGCGGAAGCTATCTTCGACTCATGTACGTCGATTTGCTGCTTCACCCTCTTCTACAGCGCCTCCATGTTTCACACGGCCTTCTCAGCCACGCTGTGCATCAGGTCGGAACCATATGGTGCTGTCAGGTTCCGAATGAAGGTGCGGATGGTCTCTCCCTCCGACGTTTCCTCATCAATCTCGGCCACGCTGGCAGTGTACCTCTGGTAATAATGCGCCAGTGACTCATCGGGCCTCTGCACCACCTCAGCCAGGGACCTCAGGCTTTTCAGGAGACGCCGACGGCCCTGGTACTGCTGGATGAAACGATCATGCATCTGGGTCCAGGTAGAGATGCACCCTGGAGGAAGGCTGAAGAACCACGTCAGGGCCCTCTCACCAAGTGTGGCCGGGAAGAGAACGCACACTATATCGTCATTCGGGGCTCTGCCTTGACAAGCCATAACATGCTTCTAGACATGGCGAACTGGATCTCCCTCGCCATCATACTCCTTGATTGTCGGGATACCAAGCCCTGGCGGGGCAGTGGTGTTCACCAATCGGGGGACAAAGGGATGAGTGGATCGATCCCTCACCTCAGACATCATCTTCTTCTGGTCCCCCATACAGATGCTCACGATCTTCACCGCCTGGTCAGGGGTGATAGGACCATTGAGAGGGATGGTCCTATGCTGCACCGGTCCAGGCCCATCAATCACGAACTGCTCAGACTGAGCGGGTTCCTTGCCCTTGTCCTGGTGCTCGGGTTGGGTCTCTTGCCCGTCCCGATTCTCCCTCGGTGGAGGCAACTCTTCCTCCTTCTTCTTGGCAGCCTCCCTTCGGTCCAGGAGAGCCTCCATAGTCTCCAGGAATATCGGCATGGCATCCATCACAGCCTTCGCCAAGTCCACCTTGGTCGGAGCATCCTGGTCCCTCCTCGGGATCTCTTCTCTGCCCTCCGACGAGTTTCGAATGGAATCCTCGTGATCATCATGATGCCCCCCTGTTTGGGAAACAGCAGGGGGATGATCATTCTGATCAACAGTGCGCTCCGGCAACCCTGAATTCACAGTTCCAGCAGGATGGCGGAACCGCCGGATTGCCCTTGTTTCTTCTTCTGCTTGCCAGCCATCGATTGGGTAGAATCTATCTTTGCTTTTTGTTACGTTCCCACAGACGGCGCCAATGTTGGATCACGGTTGGAACTCCGCCACGTTCTTGACGGAAGTCCGAACTTCTTTGCTCCAAGTGACCCTGCAAAAAGGGATAGACCGGGCGGTGACCCAGAATCCCTCTCCGATGCTTAAATGAGTATCTCGATGTAGGCAAGTATATCAGTATGTGAATGTCCATGTATCAATCCTGAGGTAGCTCCTTCCTTTATATAGGGGAGGAGTTACCCCAGTTACCTGTTGCGATAACTGCTGGGGGCAGTTAGCCCACGAGGCATATCATCGGGGCCTACTTAAAGGCATATCATCGGGGCCTACTTAAAGGCATATCATCGGGGCCTACTTAAAGGCATATCATCGGGGCCTACTTAAAGGCATATCATCGGGAGCGTTCAGCTCATATGTCGGGACTGACCTTGTCGGGACCCCTCGTATTGGTCTTCTAAGCCTCTTTTGGGGCCCAGTGGGCCTACTTCACCGTTTAGTCGTCGTTAATGGGCCTAACGGCTATATCGGAACCCATCACATGCGACGAGCCTAACCCGGTAGGTGCTAGCCATGGGGCATTCCCAGACGAGATTGAGCAATAGCTGGGGAACTTGAGAATCCGAGATTATAAATCATTGCATATGTCATCCATTGGTCATAGGGTCAATCCAGGTCGTCGACGCGACCAACATATTTCGAATCAATCACCTGAGTCCTTCTCAAGAAGATGTTTTAAATTAAAATTTTTAAATTTGCCATTAGGGGCATGTACATAATTGTTGCTGATTATTAAATTTTCTTTTCAAAAAAAAAAAAACAAAAAAAAATCATTTTCTTTAGGGTCACAGCCGCCCTTTAATCGGCTACAGAAAAATAAAGAGAGTTTTTATGTGAGAGCAGTGAAAAAATAGAACTACAAATAAAAAGGGTCTCAGTCGTCCCTAAAACGACTACAAATAAAGGGCCACATCCACCCTTCAAATGGCTACAGATAAAGAGCGCTCCTGCAACATCAAAAGCGGGAAATAGGTGAAAGGGCCACAGCCACCCTCCAAACGGCTACAAATAAAAGAGTGACCCCGCGAACCCCGTGAGGGTAGGAGAATAAAAAGGGCCATAGCCACCCTTAAAAAATGGTTACACAAAAAGAGTGATCCCACGAACCCGGTGAGGGCGGGAAAATAAAAGAAAGGGTCACAGTCGTCCATCAAACGGCTACAATCAAAAGAGCGCTCCCAGAGCATCAATGACGGGTATTAAGTGAAAGGGTCACAACCACCCTCGAAATGGGTACGTACCAAAAGTGTTTCCCGGATCAGAGACAAGGAATGAAGGGCGACAGCTACCCTCCAAATGGCTACAATCAAAAGAGTTCCCGCTACATTGAAGACGGTGAGAAAAGGGTCACAGCCACCCTCCAAATGGCTACAAATACTCCCGCATCGAGGCGGAAAATAAAGTACGGGTCACACCCACCGTTTAATCGGCTATCAAATAAAGAGTACTTCCGCTAGGTTGAAAACCCGAAAGGGCGGCATGGTCGAAAATCTCTCAATCGGCTGTGGCAAAAGGAGAGAAAAAAGAGAAATTCTCAACAAAAAAAAAACAAAAAAAAAAAGAGAAAAAGAAAAAAAAAATCCCGCTAGGTTGTCGCACAATGCACAATTTAGGCAAAAATTAGGGACAAACGCTCATGCGCAAGCATATTTTCTACGACACAGCGTCTTCCAAATGGCAAGCGGGACGGTTACAATCTGTTTTCGCGATTCATTATTCAAGGACAGTAGGACTGTTACAGTCTGTGCCTACGAGTCAACTTCACGGCAAGCGAGACGGTTATAGTCTGCTCTCGCAGGTCGCATTCCAAAGATGAGTAGCACTGTTACAGTCTGTTCCTACGAGTCAACTTCAAGGCAAGAGGGACGGTTACAGTCTGCTCTCGCAAGTCACCATTCAAGGAAGAGTAGGACTGTTACAGTCTGTTCCTACGAGTCAAATTCACGGCAAACGGGACGGTTACAGTCTGCTCTCGCGAGTCACCATTCAAGGATGAGTAGGACAGTTACAGTCTGTTCCTACAAGTCAATTTCACGGCAAACGGGACGGTTACAGTCTGCTCTCGCGAGTCACCATTCAAAGATGAGTAGGAGTGTTACAGTCTGTTCCTACAAATCAATCGACAATCGGGATCTGAAGTGGTCCAGCTTTTTGAGAGTCACCCCCGACGAACGAAGTATTAGTATTTAGCCCTTGCAAGTCACGCCACTAGAGGCTCTTCTATGACATACGCCTCTAGAGGCATCGCCAAAGGGTCTCCGGTACGGTCTGACGTAGAGGTCTTCTGCCACCAGAGATATCACCAGAGGTTTCCCGGTACGGCCTGACGTAGAGGTCTTCCGTTACCACTCGCCACTAGAGGTATCACCAAAGGTTCTCCGGTACGGTCTGATGTAGAGGTCTTTCGCCACCAGGGATATCACCAGAGGTTTTCTGGTACGGTCTGACGTAGAGGTTTTTCCGTTACCACTCGCCACTAGAGGCGTCACCAGAGGTTGTCGGTACTGTCTGACGTAGAGGTCTTCTGTTACCAGTCATCACCAAAGGTTTTACTTTATTGCACGCCATTGGAGGCTTTTCCTTGTCGCTCGCCACTGGAGGCAACGTCGATTGAGGTTTTACTTTACCACACGCCAGTGGAGGCTTTACTTTTCCGCATGCCACTGGAGGCTTTACTTTTCTGCACGCCACTGGAGGCTTTACTTTTTTGCACGCCACTGGAGGCTTTTCTTTCTGCACTACCAATGGAGGCACCGCCAACACGGGCACCGCCGACGGAGGTTCTATTTTCTACACTACTAATGGAGGCACCACCAGCAGGGGCACCGCCAACGGAGGTTCTATTTTCCGCACTACCAATGGAGGCACCGCCAACAGCGGCACCGCCGACGGAGGTACTATTTTCTGCACTACCAATGGAGGCACCGCCAATAGGGGCACCGCCAACAGGGGCACCGCCGACCGAGGCTTTACTTTTCTGTTATACCAATGGAGGCACTGTCAACAGGGGCACCGCCGACAGAAGTTTAACTTTTTCGCATCGTTAATAAAGCCAAAGGCCACCTTGGAGACTTGAAGACCCGGAAGAAGATATACTTCCTAGCCAAAATTAGTGTTTACTCGTCTTTGGACAAACCCTCTCGAATGTATTCTACAGGAGTCCGTCCAAAGAGGGGCAAGCTGTAAACACCTAGTTTTGGTACGCTCGACACGTATATAACACGTTCAAAAATGTTATGTGTAACGCGTTTAAAAATGGAAATTTTTAAATATGGAAGGTCACGGGGTTGCTAAAAAAAGGCTTAGTTTAAATTTAGATAGTATAGATGCATTTAATATTTTGTAATATTCAGAAAATATATGAGATATATATTTATGGCAATATGCAATAAATATATATTCATAATTTTCGGAATTAATTAGTGTATATTAGGGAAAATATTGTTTTCCTAATTTTAGGTGTTAATCTAGCTATAAAAGGACCCATTGTCAATGTAAAAACACACCACAGAAAACAATAAACATCTGATCTCGAAATTCGTGCATTTTTGTCTCCTAGTGAATAAAAGTTTTTTTTTCTATCCTTTTCCCGCTGCAGCTCCGGTCACCGGCGACCGGCCGGCTCCGCCGGCCTGCCCAGCTCGGGCCGCCCGTCTCTCTCTCTCTCTCTCTCTCTCTCTCTCTCTCTCTCTCTCTCTCTCTCTGCAGGTTTCTTCGCCGGGCCTCCACAAGACCACCGCGCCACCGGAGCTCCGCCTACCATCACCGTCACGCTCCGGCCACCTGTCGTTGCCCATCCTCTGCAACACCGCCAGTCGCCTGTGACTGTTACTGCGAGCTCCGGTTGCCTATCAGTTCGCCGGCCCTGACACATCGGATCTCTGGTCGCCTCGTTGCTGCCGCCGAGCTTGCTTGCTCTCGCCGGAGCACGCCCTGCCGGAGTCCCGTCGACGTTTTCTTCTGCTGCGCCGCTGAATCCCATCGCCGAAACCTGAGCCGCCTCACCGGAACTCCCATTGCTGCCTTCCCTTCGTCCTGCAGGTAGTCACGTAAAGTTTTTTTTTTTTATGTTTTATATTATTATTATTATATCATAATTAATTAATAATTTTAATGTAATTACTTAAATTTAATTAATAGTTTGAATATAGTTGTTTAAATTTAATTAGTAGTTTAATTGTAGTTGACTAAATTTAATTTGATAGCATGTTGGAAGTTTTATTTTAGTATTTTAGATTTCATTTTTATTAGGAATTGTAGATAATAATTTATTTTTAGACTTAGATAATATTTTGCACATGATAGAAATTTAATTAAATCTTGGCATCGTTAGATTAATTTGTGACATGTGTCAAATAGTGAAATTGGCAAATTTGTGAATTGAGTACCGAAAGGGCGTGATTAATTCCATGTGTTGTAATTCATAATAGAACCCCCGAACTCGAATTTCTTATCGTAGACCGATTTTATACCTAGGTGTTTAATTCGTAACTCGCTTAGGTAAATTTAGGATTCTAGTTAGCCTAATAATTAACTAGTGGCGACTCTTTAAAAAATGCACATTTTTAAGACGTAATTCTCCATAGGTCAGATTTTAGGTCTGACAGCCTCCACCTTCGAGAAGTCGAGATTAAGGTCCATAGCCCTAATATCCTTCACCACTGAGGTAAAGGTCGAGAGAAGCATCTGCCCACAAGTCATGGCAGCATCATTCTGGTACGCCTCACTAGCTTTATAGCTAGCAATGACCTCAGCATCAGATCTCTTGTGCTTCTCCACCTCCTTCTTCAGCATGGCGATCTCCTCTTGACAAGAAACCACCTTGGCTCGAAAAATCTTCAGAAAAGCAGCCGAATCCCGGTAAGCCTCGCTGAAAACCGCCGAAAGAGTCATAAAAACCCTCAAGGCATCTCTACAAGAGGAGAGCTCTTCGGTCGTACTCGTCAAGATGGCAGTCAGGCGAGTGAGCTCCTCTTCAAAACGAGCAACCTCTCTTCGAAGACGTTGCCCCACCTCCACCTCCAACTCTATAGAGGCAAGTTTCCCCCTCAGGAGAGAAACTTACTCATTCAAGTCGAGGATCAATTGACCAACCTGCAGGAAGCCGCGGGTGGCCTGAAAAAGAACAAACGTGTTCAATATGAAATTATACCAAAAAGACAACAATAGGAAAAAACGTCGAAAACACTCACTTTGGCTTACCGATGCAGGAGTTGTCGAGTAGCCTCCTCCGCAAAATCAATTGGCAAGCGGGGGCGATCTTGAGGGGTGACGGAGGCGTTTACCAGGTGGAGAGCCAACTCTCTATTGGCAATGGAGTGGCCCTCCTTCAGTTGGTACCCCTTCAAAGAGGCGAGTCCCCTTAAAGAGTCGGGGGAAGAGTGGAGCATCCTCCAAGCAAAAGGAGGAACTTCAAACCTCAAGCCTGTCATGGCTTGCGAAGAAGAAGGCTCCATTGGAGCCTTACCCTTTGGATCATCTCTTGCAAAAGAAAAAGGTTTAATAGGTCTTTTGGTCCATGATGTTTGACCATTTTTGGGTTTTGGTCCATGATGTTTTTTTTTTTGCCTAGTTTTAGTACCATATGTTTGTAGATTTTTCTAGTTTTGGTCCGACCGTTATTTTCCGTCCATTTTTCGTCATGTGCAAGTCACGTGATCCACCCTAAACTTTCAATTTTGTTCAATTTAGTCCCTCTAATACTTTCATAACCTTTTTTTTTTATTCAATTTAGTCCCGAAGTTTCAAAATTTCAATTGGACATATTGTCCAATTGGGGTCAATTTTGAGACTTCGGGACTAAATTAAATAAAAAAAAAGTTTAGGAAAGTATTAGAGGGACAAAATTGAAAGTTTAGAGTGGATCACGTGACTTGTAGATGTCAAAAAATGTACATAATGTAACGGTTAGACCAAAACTAGAAAAATCTGCAAACATATGGTACCAAAACTAGGCAAAAAAAAAAACATCATTGACCAAAACTCAAAAGTGGTCAAACATCATGGACCAAAAGACCTGTTAACCCAAAGAAAAATATTAAAGAGATTTTATAAGCCTTAAAGAAAAGATCGACGAAGAATGAGGTTCTATTCCTTTGGAGGAATAAGGGCCAGTAAGAATGGGAGTGACTGTAGGAATAGTCTCCTGGAATTCGGAGATGGGGGTGGCGACGGTGACCCTCGCCTTCTTGGAAGATTTGGCGTCTCCCTTCTTTGCAGGTCTCTTAATCCTTCCTCGAGGGGTCCTTACTTCCTCTGCAACTTCAGTTGCCTCCCCTGCCTCAGCAGAATCAACAACGGTATCAAGAGAAGACCCCTCCAAAACAGGCTGAGCCTCTTGGAAGTCAATGGGTTCAGGGGCGATCTCCGTGGCCCCTGCTACCGGATCCTCGGCAAGAGGCACTCCTATCGTCGCCTGAGCGTCAAAAAGATGCTTAAAAAGACCTACAGAAAGCAGAAAGAAGATTCAAAAGGCGACTATGTAATGAAAGAAGAAATTACCCAATTTAGAGGAGGATCCTCAAGTCGTAGAAGGATCGAGGCTCCGATGAAGGCCTCATCTACGGTGTCAACCACATACTTCCAGGGAACAAAGTCTGGAGAGGTAACTATGGCGTGAATTTCGCCAATAGTGATATTCGCAGGGAACAAAGTCGGTCACCAACTTTGTGGCCGACTCCCAAGAATACTCGCCATCTGTAGGCCATCGGATATTGAAGCTACAAACGAGCTCCCGACTATTTCGCAGTTGGTAAAAGCACCGAAAAATTCGTAAAGAATACGTCCATTGGTAGAAGTTGCACAAGCAACGAAAACCCACCCAGAAACGGATAGCATTCTCCGTCAGTTGGCAAGGATGAATACGATAATGTTCGCAGAGCTCTTTCAAATCATTGCAGAAAGGGAATCGGAGTCCCGCCTCGAGCTGACCTAGATACACCGGGACCTCTCCCTCTCTAGGTCGATATTTTTCCCCAACGGGACCGGCGTATCGAGGGTTCTCGGCGTCGCTCAGATTGCCTAAAGTCATGGCTTTTATGAAGCCATGACAAGTTAATTTGTTCTTTTTGGGAGAAGGAAAGGAAGGGATAAATCCTTGAGAACTACTTGAAGGAATTTGACCAGCCATGGGAGTTTTAGAGAGAAACTGGAGAAAAGAAGCTTCTTTTTCAGGATCAGAAGGGCCGGCGGTGGCGATTCCAACTAAAATCCTCTCTTCAAGAGTACACGATCGAGGAGAATTGGGATTAATGAAAAAAGCGCTGTATTTGTTCGCCAGGATGAGAGAAGAAACAAGAGCAGAGGTAAAAAAGTGGAAGTGGAAGTCCTATTTATACTAAAGAGCTCAGTAGCTTGGGTAACTTCCCAGCGAAGCCTTCCCGAGGTTAGCCATCCATTGGTGCCTTCAATGACAACAAGAGCGTTGCCCTGCACCTGTCAATAGACTAGCAAGGTGACTCTCCAACTCTCCAAGGAGCTCTCAACGGTCGGAATTACCGAGCCAGAGTCTTGTTCCTAACCTTAAGTCTCTTCAACTTCTGTGAGCCCAAGAGTTCTATCGGCTAATAGAGTATTCTCGCCAAGGATCAGAGGTAATACTCGACTCAAGACCTCCCCTTTATAAATAAAGTTGACGACTTAAGTCTCGGGGGCAAGTGTTGGGTTATGATTATTTAAACTCGCCATTAAGCACAAGAGTCGAGCACGTTCAAAGGGCAGGGAAAGAAGAGTCGTCGACCTTTCTGACTCGTCTTAATGAGATAAGGATGAAACATCGACGACGACTTATGAAAAAGTCGACTTCCAAAGTATGACTACCCGCCATCAGAAGAAACCTTCCTTCGAAGGTAAAGACAGGTGGCGACCTGCTTATCATTATCATCAGAAGAAACCTTCCTTCGAAGGTAATGACAGGTGGCGACCTGCTTATCATTATCCTCAGAAGAAACCTTTCTTCGAAGGTAAAGACAGGTGGCGACCTGCTGGTCATTATCATCAGAAGAAACCTTCCTTCGAAGGTAAAGACAGGTAGCGACCTGCTGGTCACTATCATCAGAAGAAACCTTCCTTCGAAGGTAAAGACAGGTGGCGACCTGCTTGTCACTGTCATCAGAGGAAACCTTCCTCTGGAAGTAAACACAGGTGGCGACCTGCTTCAACCGTCATCAGAGGAAACCTTCCTCCAGAAGTAAAGATGAGGTGGCGACCTGCTTGACCGACTCTGAAGAGAAACCCCCCAAGGAGGGTAACCGCCATATAAAGTCGGTAACTTATACCTATAAATAGGGACTATTTCTATTTTACTTGATTACATTCAGTCAGTTCTAAATACGTTCATATATTATTACTCTCAAATCCATTACTGAGTTAAGCTTCGGAGTGGAATCAGTGGCAATCCCCACCCCTTTTTCAGGTTCTCGCCCCACATAACCTCTTAGAGGAAAACTTAGCGTTCGAGAGAGCTAAGTCCGAGTCGATACTTGGAAGTCCATTCCCCGAAGTTCAAGGCCACGTTATTTTAATCCCAACAACGGTGACAACAGCCAAAATAAAAAAAAAAATCTTTTTTTGTGCACTATGAGACAAAAATCGCAGGAACCCCGAGAAATAATGTATTATTGCTTGCTTTTGGTGTTTTTCTATGTGTTTACATTGTAGAATTGGATCACTATTTATACTAAAACCTAGCCTAGATTACAGATAAAATCTAAATAAAAAATTGCTAACAGATAATTCCTAGGGATATATATCTCAACAAATAATTTCCTTTAAATAAAAGATAATATCTTTAGATAAATACCTTACAGATAATTGTCTATATTTTTTTAAAAAAAAACTAATTATTATATACATTTTTTTAAATATTCCGAAAATATTAAATATATTCAAAATATTTTAAAATATATTTATAATAATTTCCTAATATGCACTTACGCATTTCTTGGAGACTTCATGGCTTGATGCGTCCAGAATTGACGTATAATGTGTAACGTCATTACGTCCGGGTCAAAATCGAGTGTATACAGTTTGCCCCTCTTTGGACGGATTCCCGTAGAACGTGTTCGAAGGGGTTTGTCCAAAGACGAAGAAACACTGATTTTGACCAGAAAGTATATCCTCTTCCAATTCTTCGAAGTCTTCAAGGTGGCTCATATGCTTATTCTGGTGCAGAAAAGTAGAACCTTTGTCGGCGGTGCCACTGTTGGCGGTGCCTCCGTTTACGGTGCAGAAAGTAAAACCTTTAGTGATGAGTGGTAACGAAAGACCTCTACGTCAGACGGTACCAATAAAACCTCAGGTGACGCCTCTGGTGGCGAGTGGTAACGGAAGATCTCTACGTCAGACCGTACCGAAAAACTTCTGGTGATATCTCTGGTGGCGGAAGACCTCTACGTCGGACCATACCGGAGAACCCTTGGTGATGCCTCTAGTGGCGAGTGGTAACGGAAGACCTCTACGTCAGACCGTACCGGAAAACCTCTGGTGATATCTTTGGTGGCGGAGGACCTCTACGTCAGACGTACCAGAGACCCTTTGGTGATGCCTCTAACGACGAGTGGTAATGTGGAAGACCTCTACGTCAGACCGTACCGAAAAACCTCTGGTGATATCTCTGGTGGCGAAAGACCTCTACATCAGACCGTACCGGAGATCCCTTGGTGATGCCTCTAGCGGCGAGTGGTAACGGAAGACCTCTACGTCAGACCGTACCGGAAAACCGTTAATGGTGCCTCTTGTGGCAATGACTAAAACGTCGTCTTGAATTGATGCCTGGATTGGCATGGCAACTAGCAGTGTAATCACGAATTTGCTGGAGACCGTCTGGAGTGGTGCCTGGACTGGCATGGTGACTGGCATATCTGCAATTGTGCTGCGCCATAGAAAATACTCTTATAATCTATTTATGAAATATGTGTCCCTAATTTTTTCCTAAATTGTGCATAGTGCGACAACTTAGCGGGAATTTTTTTTTTCTCTCAAATTCTCTCCTTTTGCCACGGTAGACCCTGAGATTTTCGACCGTGCCCCTCAATTTTTTATTTTCTCTTCTTTTTCCATGACTGCAATTTCTGAATTTGCAACCATGCCCCTCATTTCCTGATCTTGCCTAGGCCGCCCTTTCAGGTTTTTAACCTAGCGGAGGCACTCTTTATTTGGTAGCCGATTATACGGTGGCTGTGACCCGTACTTTATTTCCCGTCTTGATGCGACAGTATTTCTAGCCGTTTGGAGGGTGGTTGTGTTAGAATACGGGGAGTAATCACTAAGGAAACTTAAACATGGTATGTTCTAGTAATATCAATTACACAGCAGAAACTTCACCCATACCTCAAGAGTAACCGTAGTCCAAGATACTTGCTCGAGGGAGTTCGTGATCCTCCGGACGGGACCCGTAGAGATTCTTGTTAGAGAAGCCCTACGTGGTGCAGCTCCACAGCAAAGCCTCTGATCGATTCTCAGCACGGGGACAGATCTCTGTAGAGTTTGCTCAGAAAGCAATTTGGCACACCCTAGGTAACTTATGTGGTTCGGCCGCACCTTGTGTATGGGAGGAGGGTTTTTCTCTCTAAAACTCTCCTGTGAGGGAATTCTGATTGACCCTTAAATTTCCTTAAAACTTCATATTTATAGGAGGAATAAAGTGGACAAAAGTCCACTTTACCCCAACCATAATATTCGGCCGGCTATGTATTTGGGGAGGCCCAATTTTTGGCTTCCAATGTCAATTGGGATATAGGTCTGGCCCAATTACCCTAATGTGACATTTACCCAAGTTCATTAGGTAAACTATACATATTATGGGCTACCATTTATGGCTCCCATCACCATATGCTTACAGCTCCCACTCGCCGAAATGGGAGGGTGCCTGTTAATGTATTGTTGTCCAAATCTGTATCAACATTTCTCCCCTTTCATTTGCTCCATGCTTCCGGATAGTTTATACGAGGTTTGCCATGCGACTGGCGGATATGACGGGCATCGTGCTTCTCATCTGTTAGGAGTATTGTAGCCCCCACGGAACATTGATTACCTTTTCTTTAATCAACGTGTTATAAACAACATTTATATATTGTATCGCGATGTATCCTAGGTCAACTGATAATTCTCGATTTGCCTAGTTTCCACATAGGAACACTTCTCCAAGGCATCCGTACAAGTATTCACAACCTTCAACTAATATCCGGCTGGTGGCCACCTAGTGAATACAAGAATCGGTGAATTATAAGTGAACTTGACCATCCCCATCGTTCATACCCTTAGTCAAACCCAACCGGTTTCCAAGACATGGTCACTGGGCCTTTTTGTTCAGTACTACGCTCGTACGCCGGGAAGCGAGCATTGAGCCTGACTCTAGGTAAGAGTTCTGAGTCCATGAAGATACTTCGGGTGCCTCTTCATAAGGCTCCCGGGATCAATCACACGCCGGAGGTGAAGAAGTTTGTGCCCGCCAAAATCACGTGGATTCCTTCCTAGTACAACCGAGCTGTGACCCCGCGGTCGGACGTGGCACGCGTAGTATGAAGCACGCGTTGATAGCATACCTTAACCTTTTGGGTTGACAAGAAAGGGATATGTCAATCATGCTATCACAGATTCTCATCTGGCCGAGAATGTGGTTAAATGACGAACGAAGTTCATCACGGCGATATGCGAAACGAAGATCACGTCGAGTTACTTCGAAACTAGATAATCGTCTCGCTTAATGCAGGTTTATTCCCCTAACTCTTAGCCAGTCTTGTTTGGTGGAGGCCTCCCTCCATCACAAGACGATCGTACATGTGTGACTAGGTAAGGCCCACATTCGACATAGTTTGGCAGAGGATTGCATCCTCCTACGACTTAGTTTATAGACCGTAAATATGATGTAATCAAAACATTATGACGTCGATTGATCATAAAATCGGTTGCAATTCTTTCGCTTACAAAATGTAACTTTCTAATATCAAAATTCTATCACAGATACATGCCATTTCTAAACCCTACGCAACCCAAGCAGTTTTACATGCTTTTCAAATATATCCCTGCGTATTGGTTTAGTTAATGGGTCCGCAATCATATTATCAGTGGACAAGTATTCCATAGTGATTATATTGTCTTCTACCATAGATTTAGCATAAAAATATTTCACATCAATGTGTTTGGTCCTACTATGGTACTTCGGATTCTTAACTGCCGCAGTGGCTGCCTGACTGTCAGAGAACACCTTCACCAGTTTACTCTCGATGTCACCATTAAGCAGCGCAGTAAGAAGCCTTTTCAGCCAGACTGCTTCATGTGCATTCTTAGAGTGAGCTAAAATTCTAATTCCATTGTTGACAGCGCGACACAGGTTTGCTTCTTGCTCGTCCATGAAATGGCGGATTTAGCAAGGAGGAATACTACCCTCGTGGTGGTCCTACGATCATCTGGATCGCCACCATGGTCGGCGTCACTGTAACCGGTTAATTCTAACTTCCCGCCCTCATTGCACAAAGCATAGTCTGCAACAAATAACGAATTATTCGTTTTACAGCCTTTAAATATTTATAGCCAGGATCTAATTGGAAACGTGCTACTAGGCCCACGACATAACAGATATCTGAACGGGTGCATTGCATGACATACATCAAACTACCAATCATGCTTAAATATTATGCATCCTTCATTTGTTCGCGCTCTGCCAGGTTCTTGGGGCCGTCACGTTTTGACAGTGCGCACCCAAATACCACCGGCGTATTCACGGGTTTTGCATCTTGTAATTTGAACCTTTTCAACTGCTTGTTGATATAGGCTTCTTGAGACAGACACAATTTCTGGGTAGCCCGATCTCTAGCAATTTCAATGCCTAAGATATACGTGGCCTCTCCCATGTCTTTCATCTCAAATAAAGATGCTAACCAGGACTTTGACTTATTCATGAAACTCATGTCGATTGCAACAATGACTATGTCGTCCAAGTATAAGGTTAAGATGACATATTTGGACCCGGAGGTCTTATAATACACGCACGGATCCTCGTGATGATTCACGAATCCGTTCCTTACGATTTCCTCGTGGAATCTGCGGTACCATTGTCGAGACGACTGTTTAAGACCGTAGATAGACCTTTGGAGTTTACAAAAATTACGTTCGTTACCAGGAGTAATGAAACCCTTATGTTGCTCCATGTAGATCTCTTCCTCCAGGTTTCCGTGGAGGAAGGCGGTCTTAACATCCATTTGGTGCAGCTCGAAATCGAGACTTGCGACCAATGACATAATGGCCCGTACTGTGGTGTAACGCATAGTTGTTGAGTATGTTTCATCAAAATCCACTCCGCGAAGTTGGGTATATTCTTTCGCAACAGGTCGGGCTTTGTATCGCTCGACCTTCCCATCAGCGGTGAGTTTCAATTTGAGAACCTACTTGGCTCCTATTCCCGTGCGTCTATCAGGTAGATCACCTAAATACCATACCGAATTGCCTTTCATTGACGAGATCTCCTCTTCCATTGCATTCCTCCATTCCTTTGCCTGAGGTCCTTCCAATGCTTCTTGAACCGTTACAGGTTCGTCAACAAATGTTAAAGTGAAGATTTCTCCTCTCTCGATGGGAAACTTCTTAGAAGAATTTTTATGCCTTTGACTACGTCTAGGCTCGTTGTTCCCATATTGAGTCTGAACAATACTCCCACTTGGAACAATGCTTCCGATCGGAGCATCACTCCCACTGGGAATAAGTGCAGTGCTCGAACCTTCTCCTACAACCTTCCTTGGTCGACCAGTTGGTCTCGGGATTCTATCTCGGAGATTAATTCCTTGATCATTAGATTTTGGAACCAAGTTGGTCGGTATACTCCCACTAGAAACAATGGGTAGCATTGGTGGTTGCGGTATTGGTTCAGTAACATGATTATCAGGTTCAACTTGATTCGTCCCTACAGCAACAGTGATTGTGGTAGGGTTTATTCCTCCCACTGGATTTACTATGAAAATGTTCCTATTCTAATTTACCATGTCATTCACTTGAGTTGTTGGTTCAAACCTCCCACTCGAAGTAAGTGGGACCTGATCATCAATGTTATCCTGCTCCATTTCAGTCAATACTTCATCTGTTTTAATCTCTCCAAGCGTTGAAAATTCATCCTCAAGAAAAGTTACGTCTCTGGATTCATGTTCGACCACGCCACCATTATCTTGAGCTAACACGAATACGTAACCCTTAGACTTCTCTGAATACCTTATAAAGATACTCTTTAGTCCTCTATGTCCCAACTTCCCGAAACGGCTATCAGTCGTATGCGTATAAGCGGCGCAACCCCAAGGTCGCAGTCTGGTGAGATCTAATTCTCTTCCATGCCACAGATCATAAGGCGTTGTGTCTGCCGCTTTGGTTGGTACACGGTTTACTATATGAGTGGCAGTCAATAACGCATCACTCCAATAGGAGATAGGTAATTGTGTCTGCGACATCATGTTTCTGACCATGTCCAGGAGGGTTCGATTACGACGTTCAGCCATACCATTCTGTCGTGGTGTGTTGAGGATTTTCGTTTGACGGGCTATCCCTCTTTCTTTGCACAACTTATCAAACTCATTAGAGAGATATTCTCCACCTCTATCAGTGCCTAGGCTTTGCATCTTACGCTCCTGTTTATTCTCTACGAGGTTTAAAAAGTCTTTAAAGCAATCTATTGCCTCGGATTTACGAGTAATTAAATGAGTAAACCCATAACGAGTAAAGTCGTCAATGAAATTTACGAAGTATCATTTCCCATTCCTAGCAGTTACACTCATTGGTCCACAGACGTCGGAGTGAATCAACTGCAATGGATACTCGGCTCGTTGAGCTTCTCCAAATGTTTTGCGGGTGGACTCACCAGTAAGACAATCATGGCAAGTGAGTTTAGTCACTTTGCTGATACCAGGCAAAAGCTCTCTTCGGGCTAATGAATGGACCCTGTCGTAGCTTATAAGTCCTAGCCTTGCATGCCATCCGGTTGCGTCAGTCTCTGCTTCCCTAGAGGACAATGCATACATTCTATTCGTGTATATGCTTCCATTCAGATCCATGATAAAGAGGCCACAAGAGGAATAGGCATGACCGAATAAGAGATTGCCTTTATTAATACGGACAATGTTCTTCTAAAATGATAAAATGTAATTATTATTCATGACAGCGGAAATAGAAAACACATTTCTACGGATTCTAATAGCAAAAAGGACATTCTCAAGTAGTATGGTCCTGCCATTCTTCTTAGACAATTCGCAGTTCCCTACTCCTATGACTTCAACTTGTGAGTTGTCGCCAATATATATCCTCTTAGAATCCTTTGGCAATCGTCTAAACTTTGCGAACTGTCCCTTGTCATTGGCTATGTAGTCTGTCTGAGTCGAGAATCCAAGAAGGATTTGAGTCAGTTAACATGACAGTAGAAGAAACAAGAGCTTCCATTACATAACCAACGTTGCATACCTTTTCAGGATGCGATTTGCTGGACCCTGTACCTTCGCCTATTCGGTGTGGATAGAGTTCCTGCAGACTATCTCCGATTTTAGGCGGAGATTGCCAGGTTTAGGCTTTGTCAACATTTTACCGTCGACTGCCTGTTGTTTCCTTCCTTTGTTCATCCTCTTCCTCTTTCCTTGTCCAGCTTGTCCCAGTGCTGGTTTCATTCGAGCTTGTTCAATCTCGATGAATTTCAGCACCGATGCAAGATCCAACACAGAACCACTGGCAGTCAATAAAGCCTTGGCTGCTCTCCAGGACTTCGGGAGGGCCCCGGTGATGGCTTGAATTTATCCCATTCACCCACCTGACCTTCTTCCTCCAGTGGTTTCAAAGTGCAAAGGAGATCATATACCTTTTCCAGTACACTCTTGTTGTTGGTATTAAAGCTTTCTTCTAAGGCAGGTATGAGTGGGTGCATGATTGATGTCATGCCGTTTCCATATCTCAGGAAGAGGGCATCCCAAATGTCCTTTGCAATCGGAACATTCTCATACTCATTATGGAATTCCTGAGGCATCTCAGACAGCAGAATCTCCTTTGCTCTTTTGACATCTTGCTCCCATTTAAAATGGGTGTATGCTAGGTCCTTGGTTAGACCAGCTTCTGGGTAGCTCATGGATTTCTGAATGTGACCTTACAGGTATTTGTCCTCCAACAGTGCACTGACACGCTTGCTCCACGAGTCATAGTTTGTCTCAGTCAAAAGCTCATTAGCACAAGATATTGTCATCTATGCTGTGATTCGTTACTAAACATGATTATAATTATGCACAATCAGAGAGACAATAACATTTTGAGAAAGAATTGCATACATTAGATATGTATTAAGATGGACTCCGATAGATAATGATTCCTCGATCATCTAAACCAACCGACCACCAATAAACCAATGGAAGATTGCTATGAAAGAGTTCACACTATCTCCGTTTTCTATCTAATAGATCAGTCTCTTAAAACGGTTTTAATCGCAAATTACCAGAATGAGAATTTTAAAATAAGCATACCAGATCTTGGCTTTCTATAAACTTTGAGAGGATTTAGAGAATGCAATGATATTGTTATTCACATAAACTCCAAATCAGTTGTACAATATAATCTAACTAACTATATGATGGGTTCCGATGTAATCGTTAGCCCCGTTACAGCCAATGGATGGCGAATAGGCCCAGTGGGCCTCGTGAAAAGCCTGGAAGGCCCAGAGGCCCAGCATGAAGGGCCCCGACTTTAGCGGTCCCGATGTATGAGCTGAATGCTCCCGATGAGAAGCCTCTGAGTAGGCCCCGATACGCCTTAGTAAAGGCCCCGATAATAAAGCCCCGCAGAGGCTGGACCTGTCCCGTAGAGACTGAAGGTCCTGGGTGGTGATCTAGAATGAGACAACTCTGGAGTCCCCGACAGGAGTCGAGACTTGTGATCAGAGGATAAAGACCGAGAAACCCGCCTACTAGATAAGAGTAGTGGGAAGACGGTTAGAATACAGATAATCTCCCCCAAGATACGCAGGGCGTGCCCGAGATACGCGGAGTACGGGTAAGATACGCGGAGCGTGGGGCGAGATATATGGAATCCCAACCAAGATATACGGAATCGTGGCGAGATACACGGAATCATGGGCACAACGGCCAAGCATGGTCACAGGTAACTGGGCAGCTCCTCCTCCTATATAAGGGAGGAAGTTACCCCATAAAACGCATACTCTCTAATACGAACTTAGACTTTGCTTACCACCCATTGATCACCATACTCATTTAAGCATCGGAGAGGGATTCTAGGTCACCACCCAGGTCATCCCCTTTTGCAGGATTACGCGGAGCCCAGGAGTCCAAGCTTTCCGTCAAGGACGTAACGGAGCTTCGCCCGTGATCCAACATTGGCGCCGTCTGTGGGAAGCTTACGAAAAGTCAAGATAGCTTCTACCAGATCAATGGCCGGTGGTGGCAAGAAGAAGCAAGTTCAGGCTGGCAGTTCTCGTCCCGCAGGAACTGTGAACTCCCCGTTGCCAGAACGCGTTGCTGAACAAGGTGAGAACCCTGCTCTCTCCCAGACAGAGGGGCAAGGTGATGGCTATGAGGTCTCAGTCCGAGACACTGAGACGAACAGGCAGGATGTCCTGCGTAGGGAGGAAGATGAGGCTCCCCCAAACCCAGTGGGCCATGGAAGAGAAGGAGTCCCGCGAAGGGAAGAAGGGTCGTCTTCGAACTCGGAGTTGGCCAAGGCAGTAGCGGAGGCTATGCCCATGTTCTTGGCCGCCATGGACGCCTTGCTGGATAAGAGAGAGGCCGCCAGGAGAGCGGAGGAGTTGCCTCCGCGAAAAGAATTACCACCACCCCCGCCGAGGGTGGACCCAGAGGTTCAGGAGGTTCCGCCCAGGAGCAAGGGCAAGGAGCCGGCACACCCGGAGAAATTCGTGGTCGACGGCCCAGGACCGGTGCAAGATAGGACAATTCCCCTGAATGGCCCCATCACCCCCGATCAGGTGGTGAAGATCGTGAGCATCTGCATGGGTGATCAGAAGCAGATGACATCGGAGCTGAGGGATCGGTCCAGCCATCCTTTCGTGCCGCGGCTGATTGATACCGTAGCCCCGCCTGGGCTAGGTATTCCGACCATCAAGGAGTACGATGGTGAGGGCGACCCAGTTCGCCATGTGCAGAGGCACGTCCAGGCTTGTATGGGACGAACATCGAACGATGATCTCATATGCTCATTGTTCCCGATAACCCTGGGAGAAAGGGCCATGACTTGGTTCTTCAGCCTCCCTCCAGGAAGCATCACCTGCTGGGCCGATATGCACGATCGCTTCATCAAGCAGTATCAAGGTCGAAGGCGTCTTCTGAAGAGCGTGAGATCCTTAACTCAGGTGGTGCAGAGGCCCGACGAATCGTTAGCATACTACTACCAGCGATTCACTGCCAGTGCCGCGGAGATTTATGAAGAAATTTCGGAGGGTGAGACCATCCGCACTTTCCTGCGGAACTTGAGCGCCCCATACGGCTCCGATCTGATGCACAGCGTAGCCGCGAAAGCCGTGTGGAGTATGGAGGCCCTGCAAGCGAGGGTGAAACAGCAAATCGACGTCCAGGAGTCGAAGATTGCTGCTGGAGAACTCGATCCCCCGAAGTCGGGAAGAGGAAAGCCATCGTCCAAGCTGTCGGATGATCGCAAGGGGAGCGACAAGTCGGAGGGAAGTAGGAACCGTGGTCGTCCCGATAAAAGAGAAGACAAGCGTCCTCCGAGGAAGGACAACCGAGAGGGTCGGGCTGTTCCCATCAATAGCTCGATGACCTCTGTGTTAGCTGTGATGGACAGACAGGGTCTCGCTCGATACCCCCCGAGAAAAGAAGGCGAATTCCTAGGAGGCCGTCCTGACCGTTACTGTCGCTACCATCGAGCCAATGGTCACGACACTGAGAACTGTCGGGAGCTGAAGAAGGAGATTGAAAAGCTGATCCAGAAGGGAAAGCTGAAAGAGTTCGTTGGGAAGGGTCGGTGCCGATCCCGTTCCAGAATTCGATCACGATCCCGTTCCAAGTCCCGCGACCGATCCCCGAAGAAGAAGAAGGTCAAACATGAGGCCTCGGGTTCAGGTACCCGTAAGGTGAGGCGCGGAACTATCAACGTCATCCATGGAGGAATGGCGGCGGGAGGAGATACCTCTGCCTCTCGGGAGAACTACGCTTCCCGCATATCTGCCGCGGTGGTGCTAGGCAAACGGTCCCGGTCGTGGACCCTGAAGGAGGAAATGGTAATTTCGTTCTCGAAGGAGGATCTAATAGGCGTGGAGAGCCCTCACGACGATGCTTTGGTCGTGACCCTGGACGTGGACGGATTCGAGATGAAGCGGATCCTGATAGACGGAGGGAGCTCCTCCGATATTCTTTTCATGGACGCACTGGAAGCCATGGGAAAGACGAAGAAGGACCTGACGCAGGTGGACTTCCCGATGGTGGGATTCTCTGGCTCCACTTCCTACCCGTTGGGAATGATTACCTTACCAGTAGAGTTTGGTAGTGGCTGGAAAATGGAGAGGCGAAACGTGGATTTCGTCGTCATGGAGTCTGCGGGGGCATACAACGCGATCATCGGGAGGACCACCATCAACCCTCTTATGGCCGTCGCCTCGATGGTCCACCAGAAGATGAAGTTCCCGACTGATAATGGGGTCGAAGAGGTCAAGGGCGACTAGGTGGCATCGCGGAAATGCTATGTTAACGCCACCCTAGGGAGACGAAGGGAGGCCATGACTGTACTTCAAACTAATACCGATCCTCGAGAGGAGTATGGGCGCCCGCCCCCATGGAGGATTTGAAGGAAGTGGAGATCGATGGGCCTCAGAGGAAGGTGAAGATCGGCTCTGCTTTGTCGGAGGAAAGAGCCCGAGAGTTGATCGACCTCTTGAAGGAGTTTAAGGAGTTGTTTGCCTGGTCCCCGAGTGATATGCCAGGAATCAGCCCCGACGTGATAGTGCACGAGCTGAAGATAGACCCCGCAATCAAGCCTATCGCGCAGAGAAGGCGTCCGATGGGCGCGGACAAGAGGATCGCGATCCAGCAGGAGGTGGGCAGACTGCTCGATGCTGGATTCATCAAGGAGCTCCGATTCCAGACTTGGGTGGCTAACCCAGTGCTGGTGCGAAAGAGTAACGGAAAGTGGCGGATGTGTGTCGACTTCCGCGACTTGAACAAAGCCTGCCCGAAGGACTGCTACCCGCTTCCGAGGATTGACGAGCTGGTAGATGCCACATCGGGACATGAGCTGTTGAGCTTCATGGATGCCTATTCCGGATACAACCAGATCAAGATGGCGAAGGAGGATGTCCCTCACACAGCTTTTTACGCTGACAGTGACGTCTACCATTACGACGTGATGCCCTTCGGATTGATCAATGCCGGAGCAACTTACCAGCGGATGGTGAACAAGTTGTTCGGGGACATGCTGGGGAAAACCATGGAGGCATATGTGGACGACATGCTGGTGAAGTCCCGACAGGCAGGAGACCATGTCCAGAATTTGGCGGCGGCATTTGAGCGGATGAAGTTCCATCAGTTTCGGCTGAACCCCGACAAATGTGCTTTCGGGGTGAACTCGGGGAAGTTCCTAGGGTTCATGGTGAGCCAGAGAGGAATCGAGGTGAACCCCGAGAAGCTGCGAGCAATCGAGGAGATGCAGTCCCCAAGGACTCATCGGGAGGTCCAGGTGCTGAATGGCCGGTTGGCCGCGATGAATCGCTTCCTATCCAAGGCGAGTGACCGAGCCATGCCATTTTTTGAGGTGCTGAGGGCCAACAAGAAGTTCGAATGGACCGACAAGTGCGAGGAGGCGTTCCAGGCACTCAAGGAGCATCTCCGTACCCTTCCGCCGTTGGCGAAACCAGTTCCAGGCGAGCCGCTCTATCTCTATTTGGCTGTTTCTGATGTGGCTGTTAGTTCTGTTTTGATTAAAATTGTCAAGGGCAACCAAGTGCCGATCTATTATGTAAGAAAGGCGTTTGCCAAGTCTGAAATAAACTATCCCGCTATTGAGAAGTATCTCTTCGCGTTGATTATTGCCGCTCGAAAACTGCGACCTTACTTCCATGCCCATGAAGTCACGGTACTGACTAATCAGCCCCTGAAACACTTTTTGAACCGACCGGATGCGTCGGGGAGATTGGTAAAATGGGCCATCGAGTTGACGGAATTCCGCATTCATTTTGCTCCGAGGACCGCTATTAAGGGCCAGGCATTGGCAGATTTTATAGCTGAGTCTACGGCACCCGATCTGGAAGTAGCGGGTCCCGCAGAGGGGGAAACCATGGAGGAAGTCCCGACAACAGAACAGCAGCCAGAACAGCCAAATGAGGAGAATACTTGGGAGATGTACACTGATGGTTCATCGAGTGTAGAAGGCTCGGGGGCAGGATTCGTATTGATAGCGCCCGGTGGAGGCGAGCCCCTGCGATATGCCTTGGCGTTGACATTCAAAGCCACCAACAACGAAGCGGAGTATGAGGCTCTCATCACAGGCCTTAAGATTGCCATGGGTACGGGGGTCGACCATTTAAAGGTGAAATGCGATGCTAGCTTGGTTGTAAATCAAGTCCAGGGGAACTATGAAGCTAAGAACCCGACAATGAAGAAATATTTGCACGAGGTGCAGACTATGAAGGGAAGTTTCAAAAGCTTTGATATCGAGGCGATCCCGAGGGAAGAGAACGCGGAAGCAGATGCCTTGAGCAAGTTTGCCCTGGGAGTGGCCCCCGAGGAGAATCGGAAGGTGCATTTCCTAGAGAAGGTGATTATCTCAAACATTGATCCGGCGGAGATCTGTGCTATTGAGACAGGATCGGAGGAAGAAGAGAAGTCCACTTGGATGACCCCGATGGTTACGTACCTAACTACGGGGGTACTCCCCGATGACAAAGTGGCAGCTGCCAGGATACGGCGAATTGCGGACAATTATGCAATGGTGGACAACCAGTTGTACAAAAAAGGGTACGTAAAGCCTTTTATAAAATGCGTAGCAGAGCCTGACACAAATCGGATCCTGAGGGAGTTACATGAAGGAGTCGCGGCCTGCCATGAAGGAGCCCGATCTCTGGTAAGGAAGGCATTGAACCTAGGCTACTATTGGCCCTCGATGAACAAAGAAGCGACCGCGATGGTCCGATCCTGTGATGCATGCCAGAGGTATGCCCCAAATATCGTGGCTCCCGCCGCGTACCTAATGCCCATCAGGAGTGCATGGCCCTTCGCGCAATGGGGAATTAACTTGGTGGGACCACTTCCCCAAGCGAGAGGTCAGTGCAAGTACTTACTTGTGGCTATCGACTACTTCTCAAAGTGGATAGAGGCTAAAGCATTGGCTAGAACGACGGGGCAGCAGGGCCTCAAGTTCCTTCAGACTCAGATCATATCCCGGTACGGGGTCCCGCGAGTGTTGATCAGCGACAATGGCCCTCCGTTCAATGGGGCTCAGTTGAAGGAGTACCTGGAAGAATTAAACATTGAGCATCGGACTGCTTCAGTCCGCCACGCTCAGACCAATGGCTAGGTAGAGTCAGCCAACAAGATCGTGATGGATGGCTTGAAGAAGAGAGTCTATGCCTTGCAGGGCCATTGGCTGGATGAGCTCGAGAATGTGCTATGGGCGGTGAGAACAACACCCAAGCAGTCAACAGGAGAAACTCTGTTTGGCCTGGTTTATGGCACGGAGGCAGTCGCTCCCGTGGAGATAGCGGTGGCGTCCCACCGCGCGAAATATTACGAGCCTCTGACAAACGAGGAAATGAGGCGTCTAGACTTAGACTTGCTCGAGGAGAAAAGATGGAAGGCTGATGAAGTCCAGGCCCGAATGCGTCTGGCAACAGCCCGATATTACAATCGGCGTGTCAGGTCCCAACAATTCTTCGTGGGAGAACTTGTCTGGCGGAGGAACGAGTTCGTTCATCAAGATCGGATCAACAAGCTATCGCCAAAATGGGAGGGACCTTACAAGATCGTAGGGATGCCAGCACCCAATGCATACAAGCTAGAGGATCTCGAAGGCAAGACGTTGAAGCATTCCTTCAGTGGCGAACACTTGAAGAAGTATCATGTTTGATATTAAGCCGCCGTGAAGGGCGCAAATTGTCTATCAATAAGATCCGATGTAAGCCTATTTTGAGTTATTTATGAATAAAAGAAATTGCCTTCAGATCAAATTGCTTTCAAATTTATTCTAACTGTTAGTAAGACGTCCTGAGTGACGCGACAAAAGCCTTCCGAGGTACGATGAAAGCCCCGCGGGGGATGCGTAAGTCGTCTATATGGCGCGGCCAAAAGCCTTAACAGGTACGGACAAAAGCCCTACGGGGTACACGTAAGTCGTCTATATGATGCAACCAAAAGCCTAGGTACAAAAAGGCCCTGATGGGTTCGCGTAAGTCGTCTATATGATGCGGCCAAAAGCCTTAACGGGTACGGAAAAGCCTTAGACAGGTCCGCGTAAGTCGTCTATATGATGCGGCAAAAAGCCTTAAAGGGTACGATTAAGCCGTCCGGTAGAGACGCAATAAAAGCCCTAAGGGGTGTGAAGATGGCCTTGAAAGGCAGGGATGAGAAACCTTAAGTGGTGAAGTCCCGATTTTGGACGAGAAACCTTAAATGGTGAAGTCCCGATTTTGAATGAGAAACCTTAAGTGGTGAAGTCCCGTAAGGAGTGAAGTCCTGATTTTGGACGAGAAGCCTTAAGTGGTGAAGTCCCGAGTAAAACGTCGGAAGGACGTATGCAGTCATTTTAATGGTGCATCGGAACGTTCTGAGTAACGAATTTTAAGCCGCTTTAGATAAAGTGCAAATGAGTATCGAAACCAAAACAGATAAAAGAAGTTCCTTGGATAAAGGCTTGAAGGCCAAAAGGGGGTCCGATACAAAGGATAAACAAGAAACAAAGGAGAAAAGCAACAAGGACTAAAAGATGGAAGCATTAAACTTGGTCCTTGTTGGAAGATGGATCCTCAGCAGCGTCGGAGGGAGCAAGGTTTGAAGGGGCTTGGGCAGAAGGCTCCGCAGTTGACGGAGTCGGGTCCACGGCAGTAGCCTCTCCACAGCAACCAGCTTGAATTCTTCGGAGTTCCGATACTCCCCGCGACCCTCCTCGCAACCTTGCTGGAAACCTTCCTCGCGGCCTTGCAGGCGACCTTCCTCGAGGCCCTGAGCCTTGGCCTCAGCCAGCTTGGCAGAGAACTCAGCCCTCTCCGCCTCAAACTTCGCCTTGGCCTCCGCGAGGAGATCCGCGAAGAAATTTTTCTCATGAATGAGCTGCTTCTTCTCCGCCTCGTTCCGCTGCTGGTCCGCTTGGACCATCTTCCGCTCCCGACGCATAACAGCCTCGTGATCGTGAACCTTCTTGAGCAGGTCGGAGGACAAATCATCGAGGAGAGCCTTCTCCTTGGCCATCTTGTTCCTGGCCGCTACAGCCTCGTCGAGTTCTACCTGAAGCTTGGCTAAAGCATCAGGGTTCGATTGGGCCTCCGCCGCCTCCAAAGCACCCTTCAGGGCCAGGATAAGGCCGAAGCAGCGCTGTTGGTTCGCGGTGTCCTAAAAGAAGGAAAGGGAAAGATCAAGACATAAGCAATCGAAGACAAGGGTAATGACGAAAACGAAACAAGAATAGAAGTTTCACCTCCATCCGACGAATGGCCATGTCGCGGATCTCCTCCTCAAGGTCCTCCCGCGCAAAGGACAGGGGCCGCCTCAAGGCTGGAGGAACGCACCCTGCCAGCAGATGCAGGGCCAGCCCAGGATCAAGCTCTCCCCGCCGAAGTGGAATCCCTCGGAGGGACTCGATCGGGTTCCAAGGCATCATCCCCTCATCGGGGGTGAAAACCTTGTAAAGGTTTTCATCCACAGGGAGAGGGGGGATGACCCCGGAACTTTCAGCAGGAGGAGCCACCTCCGCTGGCGGCTCAGGAGTTGGAGTGCGAAGAACAGGAGGAGGACTCTGGGACACGTCCCTAACAGCGGGCCTCACGCTCCTGGACCCCGACCTGCCGCGGGGAAGCAGGCCCCCCTCTTCACGCTCCTCGACAGAAGGAGAAGCTTCCAAATCGGTCACCTGGCGGAACTGAGCTCCCGCCGGGGTGTCCTCCAGCATCTATTCTTGCGGAGCTGCAGTCTCCACCGGAACAATAGCCTCCGTTGGGGCAGGAGTCTCCAAGGGACCTGCGGTGGCGGGACGGATAAAGTTAGGAAGAATACCTTCAGGGCACCAGATGATTTGACGATCGAAATGTTTATTCTTCCCAAGGACGTTGTAATATCCTGCCTCAAGAACGTGGGGAATTTCTCCTCGAAGGATGTACTTGATCTCTTGAACCCGTGTTTTCCGATCAGCGGGGATAAACTCCTTGGGGACTAATTTTTTATATTGATTAATTGCACGACGAACGCGCTTACCTTCCTCAATGGTGGTGGCCCCAAGGCCCGATCTATCTCCTCCCGCCTGGCCTTCTTGACCCCGACTTGCTCGTCGGTAGGGGGAGCAGCAGATAAGGGAGTGGAGAAGGCAGTACCCTTCTTCACCAGTTTGCGCTTCCGCTTGGAGCCACTTTGGACGGCATCAGTCTCGCCCTGCTTCAGAATGAGATGAGTCAACAGAGAAGCCTTCTTGGCTGCAAAGGTAAAGATAAAATAGTTAGAAATATTACCCAGACGACTAAATCTGCAGAAACAGAGTCAAGGAGTCGGACTCCGATAGCAATCAGGTTCCGCTCCTGGAGTTTGTTGGCATCAATGGGTATGAAGTTGTCCCCCCAGCGGTATAGTTGAACCATCTGGAGGGTGTTGAGGTCATCCTCAGTATAATCTTGGAGCTTGGGGGCAGGATCCGCCACGACCTCCCATCGAGGCCAGGGGACAGAGCTATGTTGGACGAAGAAGTAGTACTTCTTCCATCCGCTGTTGTCGGACCCAGAATCACGAATCAGCACCCGATCTTTGTGGAACTTCCACGTTTCGCTATCCCAGCCGAAACGTGAAAGTTGCTCCTTGGTCCACTTGGGGAGTTGGGGAGAGAAGGAGCAGACCCCAGCCTTGTTGCACTTCATGCCGTAGAAAGTGCGGAACAGCAGAAGACTGTACGTCCACTGCTGACGGTGGCACAACAGTTGGAAGGCATTCCACACGCGGATGGCGTGTGGTGAGAAGGTACAGGGATGCGTTTTGTAGAAGTTGCACATCTCCACCATATTTCCGCAGAAGGGGAACCGAATCCCCGCTCTTATTTGCCCAGCGGAGACGAACACTTCCCCTGCCCGAGGAGGTGTAATGATGTGTTTCCTCCTGACAGCAGACTGGGACTCATATGGAAAACGAGGTTCCCAATCAGAGGTGATACACCCCTCCCTAAGGGCAACCTCATATGTAGCCTCCGAGATCTCATTGACAGCGAACTCGAAGGTGAAGGGAGTCCTAGCCTCAGAACTAGCTTCGTCTAAAACGGTCGCAAGCAAAAGGATTTGAGAAAAGAAGAAAAAAAACAGCAAGCAAATCACGAAAACGTAGAAAGGAATTCTTACCAGACATGATCGGTGGTTGAAGAAGGAAGGTCGGAAAGGTTGAAGGCCTTGGATCACTTGAATACCAGGAGGAGCTTGAGGAGGAAGCTTCGAATGCAAAGATGGCTGAAAGCGAGAGAGTGCAGAAGAAGTAAATAAGACCAGGGTTTTACCTTTTATAGGCAGAAGGATGATTGAAGGGATGTAATCGTGACCGTCGAAGACGAAACGACTCGATCACAACAATTGAGATTATGGAGACGGTACGGAGGAAACAGCTGGATGGGCTTGATCTGCACCGTTGAAGAGGAAACGACACGATCTTAATTGACGAGATTATAGGCACGGAAGGGACGTGTATGACGTCACGGTTGCTTTTGCAGAAAACAGCAGTCACGCTGGTTTAGACGTCGCTTCTTTATCCCTAGGCATTTAATGCTACAGTAACCGAGGAGTCTCCTCGGATTAAGCAACTGCCCATGGGGCCTGGTGGGCCCAAGGCAATCATGAGTAAGAGACTCTGTTATGCAACGATCACGCGCAAGGCAAAAACCTCCGACAGAGGTATCAGAGGGTGTGAAAATGAAAGCCTTTGATCGAGGTGTCAAGAAAAGTGAAGGTAAAAGCCCCCGACGGTGGTATCGGAGGGCGTGAAAGCGAAAACCTTCGACAAAGAGATCAAAAGATCTGGACTGAAAGACATGACGAACTAAAAGTCCCCCATGTCTTGGGGGCAAATGATGGGTTCCGATGTAATCGTTAGCCCCGTTACAGCCAATGGATGGCGAATAGGCCCAGTGGGCCTCGTGAAAAGCCTGGAAGGCCCAGAGGCCCAGCATGAAGGGCCCCGACTTTAGCGGTCCCGATGTATGAGCTGAATGCTCCCGATGAGAAGCCTCTGAGTAGGCCCCGATACGCCTTAGTAAAGGCCCCGATAATAAAGCCCCGCAGAGGCTGAACCTGTCCCGTAGAGACTGAAGGTCCTGGGTGGTGATCTAGAATGAGACAACTCTGGAGTCCCCGACAGGAGTCGAGACTTGTGATCAGAGGATAAAGACCGAGAAACCCGCCTACTAGATAAGAGTAGTGGGAAGACGGTTAGAATACAGATAATCTCCCCCAAGATACGCAGGACGTGCCCGAGATACGCGGAGTACGGGTAAGATACGCGGAGCGTGGGGCGAGATATATGGAATCCCAACCGAGATATACGGAATCGTGGCGAGATACACGGAATCATGGGCACAACGGCCAAGCATGGTCACAGGTAACTGGGCAGCTCCTCCTCCTATATAAGGGAGGAAGTTACCCCAGAAAACGCATACTCTCTAATACGAACTTAGACTTTGCTTACCACCCATTGATCACCATACTCATTTAAGCATCGGAGAGGGATTCTGGGTCACCACCCAGGTCATCCCCTTTTGCAGGATTACGCGGAGCCCAGGAGTCCAAGCTTTCCGTCAAGGACGTAACGGAGCTTCGCCCGTGATCCAACACTATATATACTAAGCTAGCTACGTACATAGAAAAGGAGGAAACACAGGAACCACAAGCACTGTGCAGGCACAACTAAGGCACACGCTTGATGTAATACATCATGTTCTATATTCCCCCACCTTTTCCTTCTTCTTTCTTCTTTTCATGAAACACATCCTTTATACCATAAAGCCTCAATAAGGCAATGTGTTGCTTCTTGACCAAGGCCTTTGTAAGCAAATCAGCAAGTTGATCCTTAGAAGCAACATGAATGGCATCAATTATCCCAGAACCAATGTGGTGTCTTGTGAAGTGAAAATCCAGCTCAATGTGTTTTTTGCACTCATGAAACACAGGATTTCTTGCTATCTTTAAAGCAGCCTCACTATCCGTATAGATTGGAATGGGAAAACACAAAGGCAAACCCAACTCCCTTAGGAGTCTACTAACCCAAAGAGCCTCCTGAATTGCCACTCTAAGGCGTCTATACTCAGCTTCAGTACTTGAAAGAGAAATGGTCTCCTGCTTCTTCACTTTCCATCCTACCATTGCATCACCTAGCCTAACACAATAGGCACTCACTGACTTCCTACTCAAAGGACATGCAGCCCAATCTGAATCACAATACAAACTAAGTTTGAAATTGTTTGTAGATGGATAGATCAAGCCTTGACCAAGACAACCCTTGATGTACCTAATCACTCTCATGGCAGCATCAAGATGTGACTTCTTGAGTTTGTCAACAAATTGACTCAATCTTTGCACAGAGAAGCTAATATCTGGCCTTGTCATGGTTAAGTAGAGAAGCTTACCAATCAATCTCCTATAGGATGTAGCATCCTCAAGAGTGTGATCATCAGGATTGGACTTGGTTGCCTCATCATACTCACAAGTGGTCAGCTTGATGTTGAACTCCATAGGAGTCTCAGTTGGTCTTGCTGCCCCCAATCCAGCCTCCTCGATGAGTTCAAGGGCATACTTCCTCTGATTTATGACTAGCCCCTCATGTGATCTAGCAATCTCCAATCCCAAAAAATATCTCAAATTTGTCAAGTCTTTGAGTTTGAAATGAGACTGAAGAGTGGACTTCAATTGGCTAATCATGCTTTCACTAGAACCAGTGATAAGCAAGTCATCCACATAGATGAGTAGGATAACATTTTCCTTACCATTAGTCTTGGTTAACAAGGAATGATCAGAAACACTTTGAACGTACCCATTTTTCAACAAGGTCTGAGTGAGCTTGATGTTCCATTGCCTAGAAGCTTGTTTTGAGCCCATACAAAGAATTCAAAAGCTTACACACACGCTTAGATGAACCAAAGGTTGGCTTAGAAGAGTCAAAACCTTGAGGGATGTCCATAAAGACCTCTTCATGTAAATCACCTTGTAGGATGGCATTGTTCACATCCATGTGATACAAGCCCCATGTTTTGGCTGGAGCCATTGCAAGGACAATCCTCACAGTGGTCATCTTCACAACTGGGGAGAAAGTCTCATTGAAATCAGTCCCCTCCACTTGAGTAAATCCTTTGGCAACCAGCCTTGCCTTGTACCTCTCAATTGAACCATCTGAGTTGTACTTCACCTTGTACACCCATTTGCATCCAATAGTAGACTTGCCTTGAGGTAACTCAACAATCTTCCAAGTGTGATTATCTTGAAGAGCATTGATTTCCTCCTTCATAGCTATCGCCCAATTGGAATCCTTGACTGCTTGATTGTAAGTAGTAGGCTCCTTGATCTTGTCAATAGAGGCCATAAAACAATTGAACTTTGGATGTAAATGAGCATAAGAAACATACTTCTCAATTCTAAAGGCAGCATTGGAAGATGAACATTCCCTTAGTTGAGCAATCCTAGCACTCCTTCTCATGTTGGGGACATGAGTCTCTTCATTACTTGGAGGTGCTTGAGGAGGTGGAGGTGGCTGAGGCATATTATCCTCATCAATCCGAGGCACATTAACCTCACAAGCAATGGAGTAGTGGCTGGCAACTCTTCAAAAATAGAGGGATCTCCAAGGAAAGACTCATCAAGTTGAGACTTGGAACCCAAGCAAGTAGGCAACAAAGCCTTCAAATCAGCCTTTGACATGCTGAAAGGGAAGATGTGCTCATGAAAAACAACATCCCTAGATACTTGAAATGCTGAATTGGATACATTCATAACAAGATATCCTTTTTGAGAAGTGGAATATCCCATTCGAATGCAAGGCTCAGCTCTTGCACTAAACTTGTCCAAGATGTGCAATTTGGTTGCAAAACACAAGCATCCAATGATCTTAGATGCCCAATTGAAGGTTTCTTCCCATACAACACCTCCATAGGAGACTTGAACTTCAAGGAAGAAGATGGCATCCTATTGATCAAGTAGCAAGCAGTGAGAACAACATAACCCCAATACTTGATAGGCATTGATGCTTGAAACCTAATAGCCCTTGCAACATTCAATATTTTCCTATGCTTGCGCTCCACCCTTCCATTTTGTTAAGGAGTGTGTACACAACTTGTTTGGTGGATGATTCCCAAATGAAGGAAATGCTCCTTGCAAATAGAGTTGATGAATTCACTCCCATTGTCACTCCTAACTGATTTGACCTCAACCCCAAACTGATTTTTAACCATTTTCAAGAAGCCCTTGATGTGAAGAAAAGTATCACTCTTGTTCTTCATAAGAAACAACCAAGTAGCTCTTGAAAAATCATCCACAATGGTAAGGAAATATTGATAATTCCTAATGGTAGGAACCTTATAAGGGCCCCATAAATCCATATGGATCAGTGTAAAGGGTTTAAGAGCATGAGAGGTACTAATAGGAAATGACAATCTGGTTTGCTTGGCTAATGGACAAAGAGTACAATCCTTGATACATCTAATGGAATCATCTAAGTTCAATACATTCTTCAAATGATCCATGTGAGTAGCTGAAATGTGTCCCAATCTCTTGTGCCATGTCCAAGCATCCACCTTATTTGAGCTAATGGAGAGCAACCACCACCTTGCTTGATCTTGAAGGCGCCACATCCTTGAGTATGTCGAGCCCCTTAGCTCTTTCACCAATCACCATAGGCCTCCCAGTTTGGCCCTGAATCAAGACATGATCAAAAGTGAATATCACCTTGCAATTGAGTTGGTTTGGAAGTCTAGAAACTGAAATCAAGTTGAACTTGAATTCAAGTACTAAGAGGATTCCATTCAAGGTGAATCCAGAGAAAGAGCAACTTCCAATGTGAGTCACTCAAAACTTGTGACGATTAGGTAAATGGACAAACTTATTATTGGAATCAGTTCTTCTCAAGTTGTCTAACCATCCCATTTGATGAGTGATGTGATTAGTGGCCCCTGAATCCACAATCCAATCCACATTTTGAACTCTCTTCTCAATTCCAGCATGCACAATTCTCTTGTCAGGTGTGCCATGGAAGATCCTCTTGTCACCAGCCACAATATGTTCAACCATATGAGAAGAATCATTCACAACACTCACAGTGACTGAGTTGAAGTTGCGCTTCATGCTTGGATGACCAGGAGGATAACCATGCTTCATGTAGCAAGTGTCCTCTTTGTGACCCATTTTTCCACAATAAATGTATTTCCAATTCGCCTTCTCAGTTTTGGAGGGTCTTCCATCACCACCATATGCATTTGAAGAACCTTGACCATAAGAAGCTCCTTGACTGATTGGGTTTGCACCATTGTACCTTGAACCAGAATTGAAGCCCCTTTGATTGTTAGAAGTCCTCATTGAGTACAAGGCTGTGGACTCTCCTACATCTCCAATTGAACCAGCAGTGGCACGCTGACTTTCCACTTGCACAAGCACATAAAATGCCACACTTAGTGAAGGAAGAAGTTGCCTCATAAGAAGACTACTTCTCACATGTGCATAGGAATCATTGAGCCCCAAGAGAAAGGATATAAGCTTCTATTTCTCCTTATGTTCACTCACCATCTTCATGTCAGCTTGGCATACTAAATGCAAGACATCAATGGAGCTTAGGGCATCCCACAATTTCTTCATCTTGCCAAAAAATTCAGTGATTGACAAAGCTCCTTGAGTTGTTTGGTAAATCTCTCTTGTCAATTGAAACACCTGTGTGCCATCCACCTTGTCAAACATCTCCTTGAGATCAATCCATATTGACAAAGATGTGGAATTGTAGACTAATCCACCCACCAATTCCTTGGCTACCGTGTTCCTCAACCAAGCTTTCACAATTGCATTTGCCCTGTCGCATTTCACTCTTTGAGACACTTGAACACTAGACCTTGTGAAAGTGCCATCTATGAATCCCAGCTTGTTCTTCACCAAAAGTCCTTCCATAATAGCTGTGCTCCAAGCATGGTAGTTAGTTGATCCTTGCAGTTGAAAAGGAATCAACAACAAACTAGTGGTATCCGAAGGATGAAGATACAAGGGATCCTCAATCGTGTTCTCAGCCATTTCGTAAGTAAAAAGTGACTTGGAAGGCAAGGAAAGTCTCAAAATAGCTTGTCGAGGAAAAGCACCAGCTCAGGCAATAACTAGGCAATAGGCGAAGGCAACAGAGAAGGCAAATAACAAACAGCCTGTCTATTTCAACAAGTGATCTCCGTACAGACGCAGAGAAAAGTCAATCTGCAAGAAACAGCTAAGAATTTCTTCATCACATTACCACAGAAAGTGTCACAATTGATTCAATTTGACGAAATCAATAAGCACAAGCAAGCAGATCATCAGAATCAAGCCTGATTTCAGTCAAAATCCAGGCGATAACAATCAGTGCACAGAAGCAGCTTTCAATCCAATCGATGATCCAAATGAGCTGGAAATCAACAGATCTTGATTCAGAAAGACTTAAACAGAGTCGTAATCAATATTGCGACATGAATCCAAGCTCAATCTGAGGAAGCGAAGCAAATCGAAGAAGCGTGACGACGAAGCCAAGGAATCCTATGACTTGATCGCCAAGAGAACTGCTCCTCAGCAATGAAAACAGTCCAGACGCATCCTCAATCACCGGGAATCATCTTCAATCTGCTTGATCTTCAACAATCTCCAGGAATCCAAGCTTTCTTGATCACCAAGGAAGCTCAATTGGCTCTGATACCATATAAACTTTGAGAGGATTTAGAGAATGCAATGATATTGTTATTCACATAAACTCCAAATCAGTTGTACAATATGATCTAACTAACTATATATACTAAGTTAGCTACGTACATAGAAAAGGAGGAAACACAGGAACCACAAGCACTGTGCAGGCACAACTAAGGCACAAGCTTGATGTAATACATCATGTTCTATACTTTCCCAAGGCCCTTTTTGTTTCGGAAAATCATTCCGATGAATTCACTCATGCATACATAATTCTACTACCCATGTAAATTATCATATACCAATAACATTCATCATAACACACACATGCTTACGCGCCATGCGTCTAATGTTCCGAGGAACTCATGCTTGCATTCATAATTCTACTTACAAGTAAATTATCAAATGTAACTTCATCCTCAACATTCTAGCATACGTGTCAAACATGTGACATTCACATTAATCATACACATTTGGCGACTGGTTTTCGGTTTTAAAATAATTATAAACATTAGGGGTTGATTTGCAATTCATGCTTATATTCATTTACGCAAGCTTCTAGACACGAATCCTAGGCATTTACAACTATTACAGCATGTCTATCCTAGTGCGCATTCCATATATTTAACAAGGGCTCCACCCACAACATGCAATATCCAGCTAGCTTTACTTAGTCAAGGCAACAGTTCTAATCATGCATGAATATATATTGAATAATAAATAATTGCAATTCAGCCCTCTAGTTAATCCAGTCCCAAAAACATGTATCTCTGAGAACAATCCCCATAATCGAAACAAGACATGAAGGTTAGCAACCCTATGAGCACTGTGTACCATTTCGAGGTTCAAAAATATTTAGATTTTAAAACTTGACATCTCTATTTTAATTGACTTGAATTCGGTTTAGAAAACACTATTCGGTTAAGTCAATTTCAGTCCATTTTGGTCCGGTTCGGTTCAGAAAATCCGGTTGGGTCCGGTCCGGCAAAATCTAGTTCGGTTTTAATTTTAAAATCTAGTTCGGTCCGAACCAGTCCAATAAAATAGGGTTCGGTTCGGTCAAAACCGGTTCGGTCAAAACCGGTTCGGTCAAAACCGGTTCGGTTAGATCCACTTAATTACCCCAGTCCGACCTGTTGAGATCTTTTCCACTTGGGATATCTCGAACTGCTTTCAGGGGCCTCGATCCTCGATCCACGAACTACCTTTGGCTCTTACCTTGATCCTCGAACTGACTATGATCTTTGCCTCCGCCTTCTAAACGTCGGGTCCTGAAGAGCGGGCGATAACCAGCATGGAGAGGGGGGTGGTGCTGGTTGTGCCCTCTCTGATGCTAAAGTCAGTATTTTAGAGAGAGAAAGTTCTAGAGAGAGGTCAGAGCACAAATAGCCAATTCTCCAGAGTTTCGAGTTAAATTTCAAATGGAAGATCTAGGCTCCTATTTATAGGAAACCTGAGAACTTTGCCCGGTTCGATGTCGGTTTACAGAAAAACGCTTACCGACATCGAGATTGGCTATATGCGCCCTAACTTCACGTTCATAGTAAAAACAAGGGTAAACGCGCAGTATTATTTGGTAATCCGGAACGTGTTGACATTCGACACGGTCCGGATTGCTGAGGCAATCCGGACCTTCGAATTGCCTTATAGAAATCCGGAGGTCCCTGGTCCGGGTGTGACGCGTATACAGACCGTTTTGACCCGGGGTGACTGCGCTAAGATCCGTTTTGTGATTCTAGCGTGTTTGTGAAGTCCGAAATGTAAATATGAACCCGAATTGGACAGATATCCAACACTTGCCCCCGAGTCAAGTGGCGGTTCAAAACCCATGCTTGACTCTATTTAAGATAGGATATTCGTCCAATTCAGGTTCGACACTGACCTCAGGGGTGGCCTGTTTGTCAATCGAGTGCGTGGAGCATGGATTCGTCCATCTTTATTTTTCCGGTGAACGTACATAATCTATTCACAGGGTTAGCGTAATAGGCAGTATACATATAACAATGTGCAGTTAACAACTTATTCATAATACATGCAATAGGCGGAATACTTGTGATAATAAGCAATCATGCAACGCGGTATCATCTTGGTACGTGACGTGAACGTGTAACATGATGTTAACATGGAGATGGCGACATAGTACATGGATGACGTAATCGCGCATTAAGCAAAATACTTAGAGCAATTTAAAATTGGAGAGCATGCTTGTCAACATGAAGCATGATATAAACATAGAACATGATATAAGTACGTATTATGTTGTAAATATGTAACATGCAATATGATGTGAACATGCAATTCATACTTAGATTATAAAAATAATCATATATCAATCATAAGTTAGCATCCTGCACATATAAAAATGATAACATGCATAATAGTCTATACATACGCAACATGCGATAATGATCGTATGTAGCGCGTCATGCAACATTAAGGAGCATGTATGTAATGCAAGCATAGGAGAGATGTAATTACGCTCATACATGATACTAGGGAGTTGTGCAAAAATAGATATTAGTTTAGTCCTTAGCACATGGTGTAGACACTATTAATGAGAATTAGGAGAGAGAGTAGTCATTAGCTTACATCCTCCCTTGATAATTTTCCAAGAAGCTCTCCTTGCTTGTTGAAGAAGGAGCTCGTCGAGGTGTGAATTTGGAGTGGTCACATCATATTTGACATCGATCAAGGTCTAATCCGAGCAAGGAAGGGGCGGCGCGTGGACTTGCAGCGGCGGCGCGTGAGTTTACGGGTGGCGGCGAGTAGCAATTTGGACTTGCTTCGTGTTAGTGAGTCCAATTCCGTACATGAATGGACATTTTATGACTTTGTTTGGCCTTGATTTAGTCTTGAAATCACTATGTACCTAGTTACCTTACCATGAATACAAGGTGTTTGATAAAATGCATTAGAACACTTAGCCCCAAATCGGCCAAAAATTTTCTAAGTGCTGAAAATTTTAGAAAAGTGCAAATGAATCATTACACTTCCTTCCGCATGGTGTTCATTGCCAACATGTTGCCCCATGCCTTAGCCGTTGTTTTAGTATACTAGATATTGATGATCGGTAATTGTACGTACATGGCCGTCAATGGTTGTATGTTGGTGATGATAGCATATGCAATGTATGTTGAGCATCATGTGTAGATTGTCGGTCATTGTTTGCAAACATGCTAAAACACTTAGAAAATATTTCAATAATATCTAGTGTTTGTTACCATTGATGTCGTCGTATGATTCTTGTCGACCGCCGGCATGGAAACACTTTAGAAAATATTTCGTAGTAGTTGGTGTTTGATGTACATTATCCGTCGTCATGCTATTATATTTTGAGAATGCTCCTAGATAATTAATTCCATGCCCCTGTATGTCGACATCTTGTCGTACGTACACTGACAGCTTGTAAGATGTTGACAGTCATCCTGAACAATACACTTAGAAAATATTTCGCCCTTGTGATCATGTACATTGTGAGCATGAGCTTGATGTCGATATGTAAGATAATGAGTTGAGAGGTTTTCCCCCTTTGCACGATGGTCGATACTTGTTGCACGAAGACTATTAAGTCATTGCGTACGTAGTTTTCTCACATGGAGCGTTCATTGCATAGATGTTTGCCTAAGTGTTTGATGCGTGCCTGTGCACTAATTGGATTGTCGGTTGTACCTTTCAGGATATCACATCTCACTGTCATCTTTGCATACTTAGCCTTCTCACAGCTGCTAATATGAGTAAGTCTTCTATCCCCATTCCGAGAGTGACACCATGTTCGAATACTAACGCAAAGTTAGACACTAATAGCCTTTGTAATCTTGTTTGTATCATAATTGGAAGAGCTCCTCCTTGCACGTGGCATCTACACGTAGCACCTCTCCTTCCGACAAGTCCGCTTCATCGGTTGTTCTTGCTGCCCCCTTGATTTCCGGATATGGTCGCGGGAAGGGTCTTATGAGTAAGATATTTCTCTTGACACTCTTTTTTACTTCCTTGACTTATCACTCTCACTGCCTTGTCTTTTTGATAATTCAGCTCGTTCTTCTGCATTTGACGTTCCCGTGGCTGATTCCCAACTTCCCACCAAGCGATCCGAGGCGGTGGCGCATGTTTCGAGCGACCCTAAGCGTGCTAAGACAAGTGCTACCATTCCAACTCCGGCTTGCGACAAGGAAAAAGGAGTTGTTGGATGCACGACGGTATCTTCTGCCCCCCGGTCGAGGGATCGGCCCGCGGAGTATCGCCCTTCTTCTCAAGGTATAAGGTAAAAACTTAGCTTTGACCTTGTCTGTATGTTTAACACTTAGTTTTTTTTTTCTTGCAGTGATTCCAGCTTTGAAGCGTGATCATCTACTTCGTCCCTTGGAGGGTGATGTATCTGGTAATGCATGGAAACCTCTTGGCAAGGGTGGTCTTCGCTTTCCTAAGGATGTGAAGCTTAGTATGCCAGAAGTTGGAGTCCGTGTGTTGCATAGGAGTGCGCCCCCGGGCGATCGACGCGCTTGTCCAAGGACTGATGAAGAAGCCGAGGAATGCGTTGAGCATGCCTTGGCCGGCTTTGCCCCTATAAGTTAGCAGGTTCCGTTTCTTGATTGTTTTATGTGTCGCGTGCCTTTGTCGTGTAATGCTTACACATTTGTCTACTTGTTATGATTCTCAGGCCGTGTCTCAGATAGTTAACATGTCGTCTCATGTTGTGGAGCTTGTAAGTGCTAAAAGGGCTGCCGTTAGCAAATGCAATACCGCCAGTCTTGAACTTGCACGTTCTAAGGAGAAGGTGTGTGCACTTGGTTTGAAGATTGCTGATTTTGAAACCAAGTATCAGGTGTTAGAGACTCAAATTTCTGATCTTGCAGCTGAGATGATTGCGCTTGAGAAGCAGATTTCTGACGATATCACAATTCGAGAGGCTGCCTTGATTGCTGCACGTGAAGAACATCATGCACTCCAAGTTGAAGCAGGTTTTGCCAAGTATTTGGATACTCCTGCCTTTAGTCTTGCAGTTAAGGAGAAGTCTGACGACATGATGGCTAAACGTGCTGAAGACTATTTCCGCCGTGTGAGCGCACTTGCCCCCAACTTTCCTTTGGTGAACTTGGGCCTTGTTCCGAATATGCCGTTAACTATCTCAAAGCATTTCATGCTTTGGGGCTTGATGTAGCCAACTATGATGTGATTGATGATGGAGAAGGAGGCATTGATGTTGTTGTTACCTCCCCTAAGTTTATGGAAGTTGCTTCTCAACTTTCTGGAGATAGTGGTACCTCTCATGTGGCATCGGGTTGATGTTATGTTGAGGCTTTTATCCCAACCTTCACTTTTGCATTTGCTTGCATGATATTTTGTCACTTGGACCTGTTTCCAAAAATAATAAACACGTGATAACTTGCTAGTAATATTTTATAACTTGAGTTATCTTTGTTGTCCGTATGTATTGGACTTGTATGATGAGATTGATCTCCTTGTTATAATGGATAAACATGCAATATTGCGACTTGCGCATTGTAGGGTGCTATTAGCGCCCCTCTTGAAAAAAATTCCAAGGCATGGCACGAAATGTACACTTGGTACTTGTAGCATCGTAGATAGTAATGTACTCGGCACGGGCACTTGGCACTTGGCACTTGGCACATGCACTTGACATGTAGCAGTGTCGTCTTGACGAAGCAAGATTTAAGTTTATACCGTCTCTTAGTTCCACTCTAAGGCGACGTTGTACAAGACTCGAATTGTAAGTTTAATGAGTTTTTCAAACAGGGTGCGCTCCTGCTAGCATTTTTGAGTAAAGCCTGCCCACTTAAGGTATAGGTCTTCATTATGTCTGCATCCTTAAAAGGATATGCATAGTTTGAATACACATGAAGCTATCCTATCAAGGAATGTATCTTCATGGCGTATGAACCCTTAAGAGGACATACTTTATAGATGGGGTGATCAGTTCCACCTAAACGCCGCATCCTGGTTTGTATGCAGGGAATGGCTATGAACATGATGATTTGCCTCTAAGAGGATTTCACAGCATGCCATTTTTTAGAAGTAAGCATGGGGTTTGCCCTTACAAAGAGGATGTCGCAGCAGGCTACTTTGATAGATGTGAACATGAGGTTTGCCCTTGCAAAGAGGATGTCGCAGCATGTCACGTTTGATAATAAATCTTGGTGTTTATCCAAGATATTGCTTGTTGTTGATGCCTTTGAAATAGTCGTCCCTTTGAGTAGAGAATTTATATAAGTCCCTTTTTGTAAATAATCCGCAAGTTGTGATTGCGACGTATAAGTTGACTGTGCGCATAGCACGATGGCTTTGTGTTGCCGACATCTTCTTGAGATGGACGCCACTATAGATGGAGAAATAAACTCCTTGTTGGTGTAGATAATAGATATGTTGGCGTTGTATGTTGTAAGTTCCTTGTTACACATAGTGTTTAGCTTGTATTGATGATAATAATCTTCTTGATGCCGCATAATATAAGTTGCATAGGATAATGACTTGAGTTGTTGATATGAGTAATTTGCTGGTTGGTTGTTACTTGGTGTTAATCCAAAGTAAAGTGTATAATGTAGGAAGGTACCTACGAGAGTAAATTGGCTACATTAGATGATTGATGTAGTTACATGATTGTAAACATATTTGGAGTTATAAATCTCCTTTATTTGCATATAGGAATTAAGACAAAAAAGTTTGAATCAATAGCTCTTTTATAACATACTATTCTTCCTTTATCCATGAAATTTCTTCAAGTGCCCCCCCATTGAATGTGTATGTAAGGATGTTGCCTTCCGCATCTTGAAGGCGGTATGCGTTGACATAGGGGATTGAAATAAGCCTGTCTTCCCACTTTGGAGATAGTTTGTTGATTTGATCCAAGTGTGAAAATTCATTCCTTCTCCACACCATCTCGCCTACATGGAATTGTCTTTCTTTCACCTTCCTGTTATAATATCTTGCAGTCATTAGGCGCATACGTGCTTGGGTTTGCTCCGCGTTTCGCCTCCTTTCATCTGCCAGGTCCAAGTCTAGACGCATTTCTGCTTCGTTGACTTGGGGATCAAAGTGGGTTGTGCGGTATGATGAGACAGCAATTTCAGTTGAGGCTACTGCCTCTGTTCCATATACCAGGCTGAATGGTGTTTCACCTATTGACTCTTTTGGAGTTGTGCGCACAGCCCATAAGACGCTGCTAAGCTCTTCTGCCCATCCTCCCTTCAAGACGTGGGCTCTCTTCTTAAGACCATCTAAGACAATCTTGTTGGCGGACTCGACTTTTCCATTTGTTTGGGCATCACGCACTGATGCAAATAGGTGGTCTATGTTGAGTCTTTTGCAGAATGTCTGCAGTCTGGAGCTCCTAAATTGTGGTCCATTATCGCTGATAAGTACTTTTGGGACACCATAGCGTGCGATGATATGGTTTTGGATGAAATCCATTATTTGCGCATCCGTTGTTCGTGCTAATGCCTTAGCCTCGATCCACTTGGAGAAGTAGTCGATGGCTACCACGATGTACTTGGTTTGACCCTTGGATCTTGGAAGTGGGCCCACCAGGTCGATGCCACATTGAGCAAAGGGCCAGGAACTTGCGATTGGACACAACTCTGTTGCGGGTGCCGCTATGTTCCTTGAGTATAATTGGCAAGATTCGCACTCTGCGAGCAAGTGTGTTGCTTTGTTCTTCATTGTTGGCCAATAGTATCCCAAATTAAGCGCCTTGCGGATTAAGGATCTTGCCCCCTCGTGACAAGCTGCTCGGCCTTCGTGTAATTCTTTCGACACTGTTTGGCCTTCTGGGAAGGTTATGCACTTTAGGTATGGAGTTGAGAATCCTATCTTGTACAGCTGGCCTTCGACGATTCTTCTAATTTTTTGTGCTTTAACTCTGTCCTCCGGGAGTACGTGGTCTGTGAGATATGCCAAGATTGGAGTCGTCCATGTTGGCTCTGATTTGATGTTTAACACTTCTAGCTTGTCGATTACGAACATGATCCTTTTTTCGACGAAGTCCGTTTCTCTGCCTTGCTCCTTTCCTTGCGCGAACTTGCTTAAAGTGTCTGCTTCTTGATTTTCTTCCCTTGGCACGGATGTTATGTTGAAAGTTTCAAAGCTCGTTATGAGCTCTTTTGCTTGCCCCAGGTACTTTTGCATGTTTTCCGACTTGGCCACGTACTCGCCTTTGTCCTGATTTACGACTAGCTGTGAATCGCACTTGACTCTTAAGTGTTTGCCCCGAGGCGTTTTGCAATCCTCAATCCTGTTATCAAGGCTTCGTACTCTTCCTCGTTGTTTGTTGCTCTGAATGTTAGGCTTAGAGCATACTTTAATGGTTCTGAATCGTCAGGTGGTATTAGGAGAAAGCCCGCTCCCGATCCTCCTACATTTGAGGAACCGTCAGTGTACATTTGCCATACTTCGGTGTGCTCCTCATTTTGTTGTGTTCTGTCTTGAGTGTCGGTTTCTGGGGTTATTCATGTGAACTCCGCAATGAAGTCTGCCAATGCTTGACCTTTGATTGCTGTTGGCGGTGCAAAGTGGATGCAGAATTCACTTAGCTCAACTGACCACTTTTTAGCTTTCCTGACATGTTTGTCTTTGACCGAATATGCTTCAAGGGTTGGTCCGTTAGGACTGTTATTTCATGCGCATGGAAGTATGGCCTCAGCTTCCTTGCTGCTACTATGAGAGCTTATAGGTACTTCTCGATCGGCATGTAATTCACTTCATACTTTGCCAGGATTTTGCTCACGTAGTATACAGGTTCCTTTTTGTCTGACAAGCACCGAGCTGACTGCGGTGTTGCTCACGGATATGTATAGGTAGAGTGGTTCGCCTTTTATTGGTTTTGCTAACGCTGGGAGCGTTCGCAAGTGTTGCTTCGATTGTTGGAATCCTTCTTAACATACTGGCGTCCGCTCGAACTTCTTGTTTGCACGAAGCACTTGGAAAAAGGGAAGGGCTTTGTCTCCTACCCTTGCCAGGAATCTGTTAAGAGATGCTAAACGACTATTTAGTTGCTAAACCTCCTTATGCTTCATGGGGGACTCCATTTCTTCTATCGCATTTACTTTTTATGGGTTTGCTTCGATTCCCTTCTCGCTGACCATGAATCCCAAAACTTTTCCCGACTGCACGCCAAAGGCACACTTTGTTTGATTTAGCCTGACTTGGAATTCTCGCATTCCTTTGAACACCGTGCGGAGGCTGTCAGCATGGTTATGCCTTTTCGTCGATTTCACGACCATGTCATCAACATATGCTTCCATAGTCTTCCCGATCATATCTCCGAAAATTATGTTGACCATACATTGGTATGTTGCCCCTGCATTGATTAGTCAGAATGGCATGACGTTGAAATTGTAGATCTCGCTATCTGCGTAAAATGCGGTATGAGGTTCATCTTCTTCTGCCATTGGGATTTGGTCGTATCCTGAATATGCATCCATTATTGACATTAACTCGTGTCATGCGGTGGCATCGACCAGCTGGTCGATTCTTGGAAGAGGATATGAATCTTTCGGACATGCATTGTTAACATCTCTGTAGTGGATGCACATTCTCATCTTGCCGTTAGGCTTGGGCACCAAGACTGGGTTTGCCACCCATGTTTGGTATCGCGATTCTTCAATTAAGCCTGCGTTCAGCAACTTTCCAACTTCCTCTCGTATCGCCAACTTCTTGTCCCCTCCCAACGGTCGTAATTTCTGTGCTAGTGCTCTGGATCCTGGCTTGATGTTGAGTTTGTGAGAGATCACGTTTGGGCTTATTCTGGGCATGTCGTTTGGTGACCATGCGAACAGCTCCTTGTACTCTATTAAGAGTGCCTTGATTTCTATCACTTCGTCTTCTGACACTGATGCGCCTACTCGGACCATCCTATCTGTTTCATCTATCTTGAGTTCTTGTAATGCTTTAACTGGAGCAGGACGTGCATGATCCATCCTTGGGTCTTCATCAATGACGGGGACTTCGCTATTATCCGCCTTGACATTATGCTGGAGTGCAACCTTGTAACAATCTTTTGATAGCTGCTGGTCTCCCTTGACTTCACCGATTCCCGCTTTTGTTGGAAATTTGATCTTCTGGTGTGATGTTGACGCTATCATGCCCCACTTGTTCATGGTTGTATATCCTAGGATTCCGTTATATGCGTCAAACTTCTCCACGGCCACGAACGGAAAGTCTTTTCAGATTTGTTGTTCTCCTTCCCACATGATGACTGGCAGGGTTATGACTCCTAACGGATAGCTTGCAGCTCCCATGAATCCCACTAAGGGTGAGTTCATTCTTTTGACGTGCTTCTTTCTTCCAAGGGATAGGATGATGGCCTTTGTAATGACGTTGGGCGAACTTCCACCGTCCGCCATCATGCGCCCTTATATCCATGCCGTCAATTGTCATGGTTATGACTAAAGCATCAATGTGTGGACACACAATGTGCTTTTTGTCTTATGATGAAAAACCAATGACGTCTTCTACAGGATCCATCTTGATGACAACATCTATCCTGATGGCATCTTCCATGATAATGTCCTCCGTGTCAGTATTTTGGCATATGCGCTTTGTCTGGGCAGCGTATACTTCTCGTTCGTACGACGTATCTCCTTCGGCTCCGAGGCCTCCATGGATCACGTGCACACTTGCCATATTTTCTGAAAGAGATGCAATGTAAGTCGTATGCTGGCCTTTGAGGCCATGCTGTGCGGAGGGCACATTGCTTGTTGTCATGGAGGAGGCGGTAGACTCTGCATCTAGAATGTGAGAAGGTCCCGATTGACTTCTCGTCGGCTTCAGCTTGCTTGCACCCGCCTTCTTCGTACGTTTGCCTGTCATAGCTTGCGGTATTGAACGGCTTCTATCTCGAATCACGCTGACGGTGCCAAGTGTTGAGATCGTTTCCACTTAGGATATCTCGAATTGCTTTTCAGGGGCCTCGACCCTCGATCCATGAACTAACTTTGGCTCCCACCTCGATCCTCGAACTAACTTTGATCTTTGCCTCTGCCTTCTAAACGCCGGGTCCTGCAGAGCGGACGATAACCAGCATGGAGAGGGGGGTGGTGCTGGTTGTGCCCTCTCCGATGCTACAACCAGTATTTTAGAGAGAGAAAGTTCTAGAGAGAGGTTAAAGCACAATTAACCAATTCACCATAGTTTCGAGTTAAATTTCAAATGTTAGATCTAGGCTCCTATTTATAGGAAACCTAAGAACTTTGCCTGGTTCGATGTCAGTTTACAAAAAAACGCTTACCGACATCGAGATTGGCTATATGCGCCCTAGCTTCACGTACATAGTATAAACAAGGGTAAACGCGCAGTATTATTTGGTAATCCGGACCGTGTTGACATTTGACACGGTCCGGATTGCCGGACTATCCGGACCGGTCCGGATTGTCTTGGCAATCCGGACCTTCGGATTGCCTTATGGCAATCTGGAGGTCCCTGGTCCGGGTGCGATGCGTATCCAGACTGTTTTGACCCGGGGTGACTGCGGTAAGATCAGTTTTGTGATTCTAGCGTGTTTGTAAAGTCCTAAATGTAAATATGAACCCGAATTGGACAGATATCCAACACGACCCGACCCGAATAGGTCGAACCGTTTGAGAAAATCCGGTTCGGTTTTGTTTCGACCCAGTTTAACATATTGGACTGGCCCAATAATTAAAATTTTAAACGTTGGGCCGAAATGTTTACTTGTGGCCCAAGTAGGGTTTTAAAGACCAAAAATATTTAACTTGACCACCAAGTAACATTAATTATATAAAATAATTTACAATATTAATATATATATATATATCATATATATATATATATATATATATATATTTCGGCCCAAATTACTAACATATATATATTTATTGCTAGGATTCTATCTTTAAGATTAAATCAATCAACAATATATATATATATATATGTAAAAATTCGGTTTCTGTATATAATATATATATATTTATTTATTGTCAATATCTTTAATAGGGAAACAAATAACTGACAATATATTTTCTCAATCTTTTAGGTAACTAAATCTATCAATAATATCTAATAACCCTATTAAATATATAGATATATTGATAGTGATATATATTTCTATATATTATTGTGAATCTATCATTATGTTCCTAATTATAGATATATTGGTACCTTAATTAAAATTAAAATATGGTAAATAATATAATTTTATCAGTGTGGCCAAAATGTTTATCCCTTTGGTGTCTAAAAAATTAAAAATTTTACCTAGGGTTTCGGCATAAACACCTAAATTGGGAACAAGTGGTCAAATTTCAAGATCAAATTTTAATAAGATCTACAATCCAATGTTTAATTTTGATAAATATCACCTTTTTCTTGAAGATCATGAACATCAATTTAACCAAGAACATGAAAAAATTTCGGACCACCCTTGAACTTAAAAAATTCGAAATTTAAATTCCCTTTTTCAAAAATTCAGTCTGAAAATTTTAAAATCCAAGAACACCAATTTATCAAAATCATGAACTCCTATTACAGGCTCTGATACCACTGTTAGATTACAGGGAGTAATCACTATGGAAACTTAAACATGGTATGTGCTCAGCAGAAAGTTCACACATACCTCAAGAGTAACCGTAGTCCAAGATCCTTGCTCGAGGGAGTTTGCGGTCCTCCGGACGAGACCCGTAGTGATTCTTGTTAGAGAAGCCCTACGTGGTGCAGCTCCTCAGCAAAGCCTCTGATCGATTCTCAGCACGGGGACAGATCTCTGGAGAATTTGCTCATAAAGCAATTTGGCACACCCTAGGTGACTTATGTGGTTCGGCCGCACCTTGTGTATGGGAGGAGAGTTTTTTCTCTAAAACTCTATTGTGAGGGAATTATGATTGACCCTAAAATTTCCTTAACACCTTATATTTATAGGAGTAAAGTGGACAAAAGTCCACTTTACCCCAACCATAATATTCGGCCGGTCTATGTATTTGGGGAAGCCCAATTTAGGGATTTGGGTCTGGCCCAATTACCCTAATGTGACATTTACCAAAGTTTACTAAGTAAACTATACATATTATGGGCTACCAATTATGGCGCCTGTTGGATCACGGTTGGAACTCCGGTACGGTCTTGACGGCGATCCGAACTCCTTCGCTCCACGTAATCCTGCAAGAGGGGATAGACCGGGCGGTGACCCAGAATCCCTCTCCGATGCTTAAAGGAGTGTCTCGAATAAACTGGCAAGCAAGAGTCTCAAAGAGTGTACATCAAAACGTATTCAATCTGAGATAACTCCTGCCCTTTTATAGGCGAAGAACTACCTCAGTTACCTGGAGAACCGCTGGGGCGGTAGCCCACGTTCCGCGTATCTCGGCCACGATCCCACCTATCTAGGCCATGATCTCGCCTATATCGGCCACGCTCCGCGTATCTCGGCCACGATCCCGCCTATCTAGGCCATGATCTCTCTTATCTCGGCCACGCTCCGCGTATCTCGGCCTCAACCTCTGATAGCAAGTCCCGACCAGTATCGGGGACTCCAGAGGTATCTCGTTGTGTCACCGCTCGAGGCCCCTCGTCATCGTGACAGGGCCAATATTCTCAGGGATTCATCATCGGGGCCTACTTAAAGGCATCTCATCGGGAGCATCCAGCTCGCCTATCGGGACCGACTCTGTCGGGACCTTTCACCATCGGGACTCCCTCTGTCGGGACCCTTCGCCTTGGTCATCCTGACCACCTTTTAGGGACCAGTGGGCCTATTCACCGTTTAATCACCGTTAAAGCGCCTAACGGCCATAGCGAAACCCATCATTTGCCCCCAAGACATGAGGGACTTTCAGTTCGTCGTGTCTTTCAACTCCCGACCTCCCGACCTTGGAGTCGGTGACCTTTTCCTTGATAACGTCACTTGATACGAAACTTCTCGTCCACATTTCCTCGATACCTCGAGGATAATCACCAAATCCGAGAAGACTCCTCGGTTCCTCAGTCATTAAATGAAGCAGATGACGAAGCTACGTCTTTGGCACCCGTGCCTGATTTTTCGCGCCTGTTTTTTCCTGAAAAAGTGCTTTTCAGGCCGTTTCATCATTACGTCCATTGCCATTCTGTACGTTTCATCTAACCGGCTCAGATTAAAATGCTTCGACTTCGACGATCCAGATTAGAACGTCCTTTCGACTGTCCCTTCTCCTATAAAACCCTAACCCTGGGCACTGTTTCCTTTTTACCGTTTCCTAAATTTCAAAAGCTCTCTGCAACTCTAAGAACTCAAGCTCTTCCTTGGCTTTCTGCTCTTCGATCAACTTTCCGGCGACATTTCAGATCATCCCTTCTAGTTCGAGTCATCATGTCTGGTAAGGATTTCTTCCCTGATGCTTGTATATCTTTTCCTTCATCTTCGATTAGTTCGTTTGTAATTTTCTGAAAAACCCAATGTGCCTTTCCTTGCCATGGCTGATTTTCAGACAGTGGATCCAGTTCTGAGGGGAGAAAGCCCTTTAATTTCGACTATGCACCCAATGACATTTCCAGTACTGCCTATGAGGCCGCTCTCCGGGAGGGCTGCATCACTTCTACCTGGGAGCCTCGCTTCCCGTATCCTTTGCCCCGTCTCCCGAGTAACCTTGAGGTTACCCATCCCCGGAAAGGGGAGGTATTTGTCTCCACGGGGAAAATATCGGCGGGGATTCGATTCCCCTTATGCGGCAAGCTGGTTGAGATGTGCCAACACTACAAGACGCATCCAACTACCTTCTCTCCCCATGCCATCCGCCTATGGAATGCCTTCCAGGTCCTCTGCTTCCGACAGAAGTGGGTTTACAGCCTCCAACTCTTCAGAACCTTCTACGGGATGAAGTGCAACGAGGCGGGGGTTTGTGCCTTCTACCCCCGGATGCCCAAATGGAACAAGACGCAAATCCCGCTGTGCAGCTGGACCAATGACACCTGGAAGGTTGTCAAGGGTCGGGGACTCCTGATCGACACGGGGTCCGATAACAGTGGGTGGAAGAGGAGCTACTTCTTCATCAAGAACTCTTCGATCCCCTGGCCCCGATGGGAGGTGGAAGCGGAGAGGAGAGGACAAATCGGAGCCGGGTGGAGGTGGACAAACTCTTCAATGTCCAGAATGCTGAAGAAGGTAAAAAGCTCCGCCTAGCTATTAAATCGTACAGGAAGCTAGTTCCTAAGGAGTTGGTTCCTTCGACCATGGAGGCCCGCATCGAAGATATTAAACGTTTCCTCGGAGGGGAAACTCCCCGCGTCCTGAAGGCGGGCTACTACAACTTCCACGGGAAAGATCAATATGTTTCTCGGCGCGTCGTTTGGTGTAAGGGCCCTAACCAACTTCCTGACTATGTTTCTGAAGCCTCTCGTCCTTTAGGTGCAGGTCACTCGGGAACTACGTCGGGTGCTGGAGCTTCAGCGGGGGCACTACTTAAGGCGACTTTTCATCGGGCACCACTTAAGGCGACTTTTCATCAAGCATGACATTTCTTCAAGTGTTCGCCACTGAAAGAATGCTTTTATACTCTGCCATCGAGGTCTTCCAACTTGTACGCATTTAAAGCTGGCATCCCCACGACCTTATAAGGTCCTTCCCATTTTGGTGACATCTTGCTGATCCGATCCAAAAGGGTAAACTCATTCCGACGCCAAACTAGTTCTCCGACGAAGAATTGTCGGGACTTAACTCACCGGTTGTAATATCTGGCCGTCGCCAAACGCATCCGAGCCTGAACTTCATCGGCTTCCCGCCTCTTTTCCTCAAGCAAGTCCAATTCCAGACGTCTCATTTCATCATTCGTCAAAGGCTCGTAGTACCTCGTCCGATGGGACGCCACAGCTACCTCCACGGGAGCAACAGCCTCCGTGCCATAAACAAGGCCAAACGTAGTCTCCCCAGTTGATCGTTTGGGTGTCGTTCTAACAGCCCAAAGCACGTTTTCCAGCTCGTTCAGCCGTTTGCCCTTCAAGGCATAGACCCTCTTCTTCAGGCCATCCATCACGATTTTGTTGGCTGACTCCACCTGGCCATTAGTCTGAGCATGATGGACAGAGGCTGTCCGATGCTCGATATTCAACTCCTCCAGATACTCCTTCACTTGAGCCCCGTTAAATGGTGGACCATTATCGCTGATCACCACCTTAGGAATCCCGTATCTGGATACAATGTGGGTCTGAAGAAACTTAACGATTTGGTTCCCCGTCTTGGCCAATGCCTTAGCTTCTATCCATTTCGAAAAATAATCGATAGCCACAAGCAAATACTTACAATGACCTTGTGCCTGCGGGAGAGGTCCTCTGGCACGCGTCACAGGATCGATATCGCACTGCGTGAAGGGCCAAGCACTCTTGATGGACATCAGATTAGCAGCCAGAGCCACGATATTCGGGGCGTACCTCTGGCACGCGTCACAGGATCGGACTAACACCGTCGCCTCCTTGCTCATCGAAGGCCAGTAATAGCCCAAATTCAACACCTTCCTCGTAATGGATCGGGCCCCTTCATGACAAGTCACGACCCCTTCGTGCACCTCCCTAAGGATCCGATTTGTGTCGGGCTCCGCCACACATTTCAAGTAAGGAGCCGAGAACCAGCCCTTTTTGTACAGCTGATTGTCCACCACCACGTAATTAACCGCGATCCGACGTATCCTGTCACCTAGTACTACATCATCAGGGACTGCCCCCGTAGTCAGATACGCGACTATCGGGGTCATCCAAGTGGGTTCCTCCTCTGATCCTGCTTCAATAGCACACACCTCCGACGGGTCAGTGGTCGACAAGATCACCCTCTCCAGAAAGTGCACCTTTCGATTTTCCACTAGGGGTGTCCCCAAGGCAAATTTGCTCAAGGCATCCGCTTCCGTGTTTTCCTCCCTCGGGATTGCCTCGATGTCGAAAATTTTGAAGCTCTCCTTCAAGACTTGCACCTCATGAAGGTACTTTCTCATCATCGGGCTCTTCGCCTCATATCGTCCTTGGACATGATTCATAATCAGGCCCGCGTCACACTTCACCCTTAAGTGAGCAACTCCCGTACCTTTGGCAATTTTTCAGGCCTGTGATAAGAGCCTCATACTCAGCTTCGTTGTTTGTGGCCCTAAAATTTAAGGCCAAAGCATATCGAAGGGGCTCACCCCCGCCTGGTGGTATCAACACGAACCCTGCTCCTGACCCATCTGAACTCGAAGAGCCATCCGTGTACATTTCCCAAGTATTTTCCTCATTTGGCTGTTCTGATTGCTCTGCCATCGGGACCTCCATGGTTGCCCCCTCTACAGGGCCCGCTTCTTCCAGATCGGGGGCTGTAGACTCTTCTATGAAATCCGCCAAAGCCTGGCCCTTAATAGCCGTTCTCGGAGCAAAGTGTATGCGAAACTCACTAAGCTCGACTGCCCATTTCACTAATCTCCTAGATGCATCAGGTCGGTTCAAAAAATGCTTCAAAGGCTGATTTGTCAACACAGTAATCTCATGCGCATGGAAGTAAGGCCTCAGCTTCCGAGCAGTAATAATCAACGCAAAGAGATACTTCTCAACGGCGGGATAATTCGTTTCAGATTTGGCGAACGCCTTGCTTACATAATAAACGGGGACTTGATTAACCTCGACAATCTTCACTAACACAGAGCTAATGGCAAATTCAGAAACAGCCAGATATAGATAGAGCGGCTCGCCTGGGATCGGTTTCGCCAATGGCGGGAGGGTGCGAAGGTGCTGCTTGAGTGCCTGGAACGCCTCTTCACACTTGGCAGTCCATTCAAACTTCTTGTTGGCCCTCAACACTTCAAAAAATGGCATAGATCGGTCACTTGCCTTGGACAGGAAGCGATTCATTGCAGCCAGTCGGCCATTCAGCACTTGCACCTCCCGATGGTCTATCGGAGATTGCATCTCCTCGATTGCCCTCAGCTTCTCAGGGTTCACCTCAATTCCTCGCTGGCTTACCATAAAGCCCAAAAAATTCCCTGAGTGGACTCCGAAGGCACACTTGGTTGGGTTCAAGCGAACCTGATGAAGCCTCATCCGCTCAAACGCCGTGGCCAGGTTGTGAACATGATCCTCGGCCTGTCGGGACTTCACCAGCATATCGTCCACGTAAGCCTCCATGGTTTTCCCCAGCATGTCTCCGAACAGCTTGTTCACCATCCGCTGGTAGGTTGCCCCGGCATTGATCAATCCAAAAGGCATGACATCGTAGTGATAGATGTCGCTATCAGCATAGAAAGCAGTGTGGGGGGCATCCTCCTTAGCCATCTTGATCTGATTATATCCCGATTAAGCATCCATGAAGCTCAGCAATTCATGTCCCGACGTGGCATCCACAAACTGGTCGATTCTCGGAAGCGGGTAACAGTCCTTCGGGCAAGCCTTATTCAGGTCGCGGAAATCCACACACATCCGCCATTTCCCATTGCTCTTCTTCACCAAAACCGGGTTGGCAACCCAAGTCTGGAATCGGAGCTCCTTGATGAAGCCAGCATCGAGCAACCTGCCCACCTCTTGCTGGATCGCGATCCTCTTGTCTGCGCCCATCGGACGCCTTTTCTGCGCAATAGGCTTGATCGCGGGATCAATCTTCAATTCATGCACGATCATATCGGGGCTGATTCCTGGCATGTCACCCGGGGACCAAGCAAACAGCTCCTTGAACTCCTTCAGCAGCTCAATCAATTCTCGGACCCTCTCGTCAGGCAGGGCGGAACCGATTTTCACCTTCCTCTGAGGTCCGTCAATCTCGACCTCCTTCAAATCCTCCATGGGGGCGGGACGCCCAAACTCCTCTCTAGGATCAGCATCTGTCTGGAGGATGGTCATGGCCTCCCGTCTTTTCCTTCATGTGGCATTAACATAGCACCTCCTGGAAGCCACCTGGTCGCCCTTGACCTCCCCGACTCCGTGGTCAGTTGGGAACTTCATCTTCTGGTGCACAGTCGAGGCAACTGCCATCAGGGGTTGATGGTGGTTCTCTCGATAATCGCGTTGTAAGTCCCCGCGGACTCAACCACCACAAAGTCCACATTTCTCCTCTCCGCTTTCCACCCGCTACCGAACTCTACTGGTAAGGTGATCATTCCCAGCGGATAGGAGGTAATACCAGAGAACCCGACCATCGGAAAGTTCACCTCCTTGAGATCCTTCTTCGTTTTCCCCATGGCTTCCAGCGCATCCATAAACAGAATATCGGAGGAGCTCCCTCCGTCGATCAATATCCGCTTCATCTCGTACCCATCCACGTCCAGGGTCACGACCAAAGCGTCATCATGTAGAGTCTCCACTCCTATCAGGTCCTCCGCGGAAAAGGAAATCACCATCTCTTCCTTCGCAGTCCAGGATCGGGACCTCTTACCCAGCACCACAGCAGTGGAAATTCTAGAGGCATAGACCTCCCGAGAGGCTGTGGTGTCACCTCCCGCGGAAAATCCTTCGTGAATCACATTGATAGTGCCCCGCTTCTCCTTACGGGCGCCAGAGGACTCTGGTTCCGACTTCTTCTTCTTCGGGGACCGGTCGCGGGATCAGGAACGGGACCGCGATCGAGATCGGGAGCGGGAACGACACCGCCTTTCAGCCACAAACTCCTTAAGCTTCCCCTTCTTGATCAGCTTTTCAATTTCCTTCTTCAACTCCCGACAATGGTTAGTGTCGTGACCGCTGGCGCGGTGGAACCGACAGTAACGATCGGTGCGGGATCCCATAAACTCTCCTTCCTTCTTCGGGGGGTACCTAGAGATACCCTGTCGATCCATGACCGCTAGCACCTCCGCCACGGAGCTATTCAGAGGGATGCTATAGTCCTCCCGCTTATCCTTCCTCGGGGGACGCCTGTCCTCCCTTCGATCAGAACGACCTCGAGTCCGACTGCCCTCGAACTTATCCTTCCGCTTATGGTCGTCCAATGGCTTGAGCGACTGCCTCCCCTTATTTGACTTCGGAGGATCAAGCTCTCCGGCAGCTATTTTCGACTCTTGCACGTCGATTTGCTGTTTCACCCTCTTCTGTAGTGCCTCCATGTTCCACACAGCCTTCTCAGCCACACTGTGCATCAGGTCGGAACCATAGGGGGCTGTTAGGTTCCGTAGGAAGGTGTGAATGGTCTCTCCCTCCGATATCTTCTCGTCAATCTCTGCCACGCTAGCAGTATACCGCTGGTAGTAATGTGCCAGCGATTCGTCGGGCCTCTGCACCACCTGGGCGAGGGACCTCACGCTCTTCAAGAGGCGCCGACGGCCCTGATACTGCTGGATAAAACGATCATGCATATCAGCCCAGCAGGTGATACATCCAGGGGGCAGGCTGAAGAACCAGGTCAAGGCCCTTTTACCAAGTGTATTCGGGAACAGTTCACACACGATATCGTCATTCGGGGCTCTGCCCAGACATGCCATGAGGTGCTTCTGAACATGATGAACTGGATCTCCTTCGCCATCATACTCCTTCACTGTGGGGATACCCAGCCCTGGCGGGGCGAGGGTGTCTATTAGTCGGGAACGAAGGGATGGGTGGATCAATCCCTCAGTTCCGACATCATCGGCTTCTGCTCTCCCATGCAGATGTTCACGATCCTCACCACCTGATCGGGGGTGATGGGACCATTGAGGGGAATGGTCTTATGCTGCACTGGTCCTGGCCCGTCGACCACAAATCGCTCTGATTGAGCGGGTTCCTTACCCTTATCCTGGCTTCTGGGTTGGGCCTCCTGCACATTCTGAACCTCCTCTGGCGGGGGCACCTCCTCCTGCCTCTTGGCCGCCTCTCTCCGCTCTAAGAGAGCCTCCACGGCCGCCAAAAACACCGGCATGGCATCCGCCACAGCCTTCGTCAGATCCGCGTTTGGAGGAGACTCCTCCTCCCTATTATGTTGGTGTTGAGCAGCATCCTCAGGAACTTCGTTGTGCCCCCCTGTTCGGGAAACTTCAGCAGGGAGATTTTGGTACTCAGCACTCTCCGGTGGCGAATTCAGAGTTGTCTCGGCAGGATGACGGGAACCACCAGATTGTCTTTGTCGTCTCTGCTTACCAGCCGCCATTGAACGAGTAGAAGTCATACTAGCTTTTTGTCACGTTTCCCACAGACGGCGCCAATATTGGATCACGGTTGGAACTCCGGTACGGTCTTGACGGCGATCCGAACTCCTTCGCTCCACGTAATCCTGCAAGAGGGGATAGACCGGGCGGTGACCCAGAATCCCTCTCCGATGCTTAAATGAGTGTCTCGAATAAACTGGCAAGCACGATTCTCAAAGAGTGTATATCAAAACGTATTCAATTTCAGGTAATTCCTGCCCTTTTATAGGCGAAGAACTACCTCAGTTACCTGGAGAACCGCTGGGGCGGTTAGCCCACGTTCCGCGTATCTCGGCCACGATCCCACCTATCTAGGCCATGATCTCGACTATATCGGCCACGCTCCGCGTATCTCGGCCACGATCCCGCCTATCTAGGCCATGATCTCTCTTATCTCGGCCACGCTCCGCGTATCTCGACCTCAACCTCTTCATACACTTCAAGTATTGGTGTGAACCAGCAACAGCAAGGAGTAAGATGGAAGCAACCCCCTGTGAACGACCCACAGCGACCACAAAAGGACAACAAGTTCAAGTCAGCAAGCCATGCTGACATTCTCAAGGAAGGCAATTTCAAGGAAGCAAGCCGTGCTCATACATACAATGGAGGGTGGAGGAAGCCCGCATGCAAAAATGACATCCCAGTTACAGGACTTACGGCTAAGGCGTTGGAAGAAATGATCGAGAAGAAGATGAGGCAGTAAAAAATGAAGGGAATGCATGCCCTTGAAGAGAACGCGTCGCATCTGTTCTCTGACGAGCCAGTGTACAGCCGCGTCCCAGACGCTCTCTACCGTATTGGAGGAGAGAAGTAAAGAGGAAAAGGAGATCCGATCTAACATGTTCAACAACATGAAGTGTCCTTGCTGGGACGAACTGACAATCCTCATCATGTCGCCATGACATTCCCCAACACCCTTGTGGGCACTTCCGCACACTGGTTCTTTTCACTACCACGCGGAAGTGTTAAATCGTGGGCATACATGAAGGCGAATTTTATTCAAAGATAAATGGGAGAGCACACACTCCTAAAGGGACCAAATGCATTGAACGAGGTGGTACAACAAAATGATGAGTCGTTAGCGGATTACTACATCCGTTTCAACCAAAATGTCGCAGAGATTCAGGGCAACCTTACAGAAGGAGAGATCGTGCGTGCTTTCATTGGGAACTTAGGCCGAAGAGGGTTTTCCCTAGCGGAGAAGATGTCGAGGCGCCCCGCGTAGACACTTGAAGAATTGGCAGCAAGAGTCAAGGAGCTCGTGGATCTATAAAGATTCAGGGATTAGCATAAAGCGAAACTCAGCGCAGCCCGTGCTAAAGAGAAGCAGGCGAGACCTCAACAAGGTTCGCAACAACCAAGGCAATTCCTGCCGCAAAAAAGGCAGTTCCAGCCGGAATTCCAAAGACCGAAGGAAGTGAACTTGGCAGACTGCGTTCCCTTGAATACACCACTCTCCGTGATCCTGAAAAAAGATGAAGGAAGACAACATGTGGAGGGAGCCGGCAAACTTCCGAAAAGGTCCACTTGGAAAGGAAAAGACAAACGGTGCGAAAACCATAAAGTCTATGGCCACGAGACGGACAGCTGTATCAGCCTAAGATTCCGTGTAAACAACTTCATCCTTAAAGGAGAGCTGAAGCAATACGTAGATCAAGGAGACAAGCGCCAAAAGAAGAACCATGCTTAGCCATCTAGAAAGATGAACAAGGGAAAGGACAAGATGGACGCCAATCCGCCACCTGCGAAGCGTGGCGTCATCAATGTGATTCATGGAGGGCCAGCTGCAGGAGGAAGCATTTCTAATGCTCGTGATGTCTATGCTGCACAACTACAAGTTTTGCCCAAGTATGGAAAAAGACGCCAACTAGAGAAGGAAGACGTGATCATCCAATTCTCAAATGGTGACAAGAAGCACATAGTCTACCCCCGTGATGATGCTCTTGTCATTACGATGGATGTCAACAGATATGATGTGCGAAGGATATTGGTGGATGGTGGAAGTGCCGCAGACTTGCTGCATGTAGAAGTTCTCAAGAAATTGGGAAAAACGGAAGCCGATCTTTCGCCAAGTACATTCCCGCTAGTCAGCTTCGTAGGAGATGCAACTTACCCGTTGGGTATGATCACACTGCCAGTAATCCTTGGAGAAGGTTGGAAGGCACTTCGTATCAATGTCACATTTGTAGTAGTGAGCACCCTAGGAGCATACAACGGCATCCTAGGAAGAACGACAATCAACCCGCACGACATCGTGCCATCCACTGCCCACCAAAAGATCAAGTTCCGAACTCCTCATGGGATTGGCGAGGTTTTAGGCGACCAAACAGCCGCACGGAAGTGCTACGTCAACGCTCTAAGGATGATAAAGCAAGTGTCCATTGCCATGATAGAAGTTGGCATAAAAAGAAAATTGTTCGCTTCAAGTGATGATGATGAGGGAAAAAAGGAGTTTACACCAAGAGCTGGACTCGATAGGATGCTATTCCCAACAAGACAAAGTGTCCTAGATGTCAGAAAAGGACAACAAGAGTCCATCACAGCTTACTTCAGGAGGTTCGCCCAAAATGCAGCTGCACTAAGGGCATCCAAAAAAAAGTCATAGCCGCGTTTTACTTGAACATGAACGCGCCAACGTTTTTTCTGTTCGGAAGAATATATGGATGGCGTACAACCAAGACGATGGCATGCCTGAAAGATAAGCTGGAAACCACAATCTCTTGTGAACGCGAGTTGGGATGGGGTACACCTCTCAGCTCGAATCAGGAAGCTCAGACTTCAAGAGAACCAGGAAGCTCAAGCGTCGAATACCCTGATATCTTCACTCCCTTAAACATGGAGGTTGAAGAGATATACATTAAGCTCCTGGAAAACAAGCTTCCGGGTCCACTTGAGCCAATGACTGCCTTCCTAGGTAGAAACATGGAAGATTGGTGCCGATACCACCAAACATGGGGGCATCATACTAACAGCTGCTTAACTTTGAGAATGGAGATCGAGGAGTTCATTTCACATGGAGCCTTGGGAAGCTATGTTTCAAGTGACGATGCTCGTCTGCCACCGAGACATCTCAAAGGGAGATAGACTATCCACTTTTTATCAATCTTTACATCTTTGTCAACATGTCTATTCTAGCTGAGAACTTAAGTGTTGTTTACGCTTCAGTACTTAGAAATATTTCAGAAATAGCGATCAGTAGACGCCTTCCTGCAAGCGATTGTACGCATAAACAAATTGTAATGAAGATTAATCTACTCTGGGATTCTGGGTCACCGCCCGGTCTATCCCCTCTTGCAGGATTGCATGGAGCTAGGACCGCCGTCAAAGATCGTGTCGGAGTTCCACCGTGATCCAACATTGGCGCCGTCTGTGGGAAACTAACAAAAAGCTGATATGCCTTCTACTCGTTCAATGGCGGCTGGCAAGCAAAGAAGACAAGGACAATCTGGTGGTTCCCGTCACCCCGCTGCGACAACTTTGAATTCACTACCAGAACAGGAGGAAAACCAGAACCATCCCGCTGCTGAGCTCTCCCAGACAGGGGGGCATAATGAAGGTCCCGAAGATATTGCTGCTCAGCACCAGGGCAATAGGGAGCAGGAGGCTCCCCCAGCTACGGACCTGACGAGGGCTGTGGCAGAAGCCATGCCCATGTTTTTGGCAGCCGTGGAGGCTCTCTTAGATCGGAGAGAGGCCGCGAGGAGGCAGGAGGAGATGCCCCCGTTAGAAGAAGCGCCCCCACCAGCAGAGGTTCGGAACGTACGGGAGGCTCCGCCTCGAGGCCAGGACAGGAGTAGGGTGTCCATTCAGCCAGAGAGATTCGTGGTTGATGGGCCAGGACCAGTACAGCACAGGACCATTCCCCTTAATGGTCCCATCACCCCCGATCAGGTGGTAAAAATCGTGAACATCTGCATGGGAGAGCAGAAGCCGCTGGTGTCGGAGTTGAGGGATCGATCTACTCATCCCTTCGTACCTCGACTCATAGACACCCTAGCCCCGCCAGGGCTAGGTATCCCCACGATAAAGGAATACGATGGCGAAGGAGATCTGGTTCGTCATGTCCAGAAGCACCTCATGGCGTGTCTGGGAAGAGCCCCGAATGAAGACATAGTGTGTACGCTGTTCCCGAACACACTTGGGGAAAGAGCCCTGACCTGGTTCTTTAGTCTACCCCCAGGCTGCATCACTTGCTGGGCAGATATGCACGACCGGTTCATTCAGCAGTACCAGGGTCGTAGACGTTTGCTGAAGAGTGTGAGGTCCCTGACCCAGGTGGTACAGAGGCCCGACGAATCGCTGGCACACTATTACCAGCGGTACACTGCCAGTGTGGCGGAGATTGATGAGGAGATCTCGGAGGGTGAAACCATCTGTACATTCATTCGGAACCTAACGGCCCCCTACGGTTCCGACCTAATGCACAGCGTGGCTGAGAAAGCCGTGTGGAATATGGAGACACTACAGAAGAGGGTGAAACGGCAAATCGATGTCCAGGAGTCAAAGATAGCCGCTGGAGAGCTGGAGCCCCCGAAGTCAAATAAAGGGAAGCAGTCAGTTAAACCTTTCGACGATCGTAAGTCAAAGGGTAAACCCGAGGGCAGTCGGGATCGAGGCCGCTCTGGTCGGAGAGATGATAGGCGTTCTTTAAGGAAGGACAAGCGGGAGGATCTCGACATTCCTCTCAACTGCTCCATGGCGGAGGTACTAACGGTCATGGAACGACAAGGTATCTCCAGGTACCCCCCAAAGAAGGATGGAGAATTCTTAGGATCCCGCACGGATCGCTACTGCCGATTTCACCGCGCAAATGGTCACGACACCAACCATTGTCGGGAGCTGAAGAAGGAGATCGAGAAACTGATCCAGAAGGGGAAGCTCAAGGAGTTCGTCGGGGATAAGCGGTGTCAATCCCGCTCTCGGTCCCGATCGCGGTCCCGTTCTCGATCCCGCGATCGGTCCCCAAAGAAGAAGAGGTCCGATCCGGAGCCGTCCGGTGCCCGCAAAGAACGACGGGGCACCATTAATGTGATTCACGGAGGATTTGCTGCTGGAGGTGATACCTCGTCCTCCCCGGAGGTTTACGCCTCTAGAATTCCTACGGCTGTGGTGCTAGGTAAGAGGTCTCGATCCTGGACCCTGAAGGAAGAAATGGTGATCTCATTTTCGTCGGAGGATCTCATAGGCGTGGAGACTCCGCACGATGACGCCTTGGTTGTAACCTTGGATGTAGACGGGTACGAGATGAAGCGAATTCTGATCGATGGAGGGAGCTCCTCCGATATTCTATTCATGGACGCACTGGAGGCTATGGGAAAAACGAAGAAAGATCTGAAGGAGGCAAACTTCCCGATTGCCGGGTTCTCTGGCTCTACCTCCTATCCGCTAGGAGTAATCACCTTACCAGTGGAGTTTGGTAGTGGGTGGAAATCAGAAAGGAGGAACGTGGAGTTCGTGGTAGTTGATTCCGCAGGGACTTACAGCGCGATTATCGGGAGAACCACCATCAACCCCCTGATGGCAGTTGCCTCGACAGTGCATCAGAAGATGAAGTTCCAGACCGACCACGGAGTCGGAGAGGTCAAGGGTGACCAGGTAGCTTCCCGAAAATGCTATGTTAACGCCACCCGGAGGAGGAGGCGAGAGGCCATGACTGTCCTCCAGACAGATACAGATCCTAGAGAGGAGTTTGGGCGTCCCGCCCCCATAGAAGATCTAAAAGAAGTTGAGATCGACGGACCCCAGAGGAAAGTGAAAATCGGGTCTGCTCTGACTGAGGAGAGCCCGAAAATTGATTGAGTTGCTGAAGGAGTTCAAGGAGCTGTTTGCCTGGTCCCCGAGCGATATGCCAGGAATCAGCCCTGATGTGATCGTACACGAGCTGAAGATAGACCCCGCAGTCAAACCTATCACGCAGAAAAGGCGTCCGATGGGCACAGACAAGAAGATCGCGATCCAGCAGGAGGTGGGTAGGTTGCTCGATGCTGGGTTTATTAAAGAGCTCCGATTCCAGACTTGGGTCGCTAATCCGGTATTGGTGAAGAAGACTAATGGGAAATGGCGGATGTGTGTGGATTTCCGCGACCTGAATAAAGCCTGCCCGAAGGACTGTTACCCACTCCCGAGAATCGACCAGCTGGTGGATGCCACATCGGGACATGAGCTGTTGAGCTTCATGGATGCGTATTCGGGCTACAACCAGATCAAGATGGCTAAGGAGGACGCTCCTCACACAGCGTTTTATGCGGACAGTTACATCTATCACTACGATTTCATGCCTTTCGGGTTAATCAATGCAGGGGCAACCTATCAGTGGATGGTGAATAAGCTGTTCGGAGATATGCTGGGAGAGACCATGGAGGCTTACGTGGACGATATGCTGATAAAGTCCCGACAAGCTGAGGATCATGTGCACAACCTAGCCATAGCGTTTGAACGGATGAGGCTTCACCAAGTTCGCTTAAACCCGACGAAATGCGCCTTCGGAGTCCACTCAGGAAAATTTCTGGGCTTTATGGTGAGCCAGAGAGGAATTGAGGTGAATCCCGAGAAGCTGAGGGCGATTGAAGAGATGCAGTCTCCGATAAACCATCGGGAGGTGCAAGTGCTGAATGGCCGACTAGCTGCAATGAATCGCTTCCTGTCCAAAGCAAGCGACCGATCAATGCCATTTTTTGAAGTACTGAGGGCCAACAAGAAGTTTGAATGGACCGCCAAGTGAGAAGAAGCGTTCCAAGCACTCAAGCAGCACCTCCGCACCCTCCCGCCGTTGGCAAAACTGGTTCCAGGCGAGCCGCTCTATCTTTACTTGGCTGTTTCTGAATTTGCCATTAGCTCTGTATTAGTGAAGGTTGTCGAGGGTAATCAAGTCCCCGTCTATTATGTAAGCAATGTGTTTGCCAAGTCTAAATTGAACTATCCTCCGGTTGAGAGGTATCTCTTTGCCTTGATTATTACTGCTCGGAAGCTAAGGCCTTACTTCCACGCACACGAGATCACTGTGTTGACGAACCAGCCTTTGAAGCATTTTGAACCGACCGGATGCGTCGGGAAGATTAGTGAAGTGGGCAGTAGAGCTTAGTGAGTTTCGTATACACTTTGCTCCAAGAACGGCCATTAAGGGCCAAGCATTGGCGGATTTCATAGCAGAATCTACAGCCCCCGATCTAGAAGAAGCGGGCCCTGTGGAGGGGCAACCATGGGGGTCCCGACAGAACAACCAGAGAGGGCAGAGCAATCAGAACAGCCAAGCGAGGAAAATACCTGGGAAATGTACACGGATGGCTCCTCGAGTTCGGACGGATCAGGAGCAGGCTTTTTGTTAATACCACCGGGTGGAGGTGAGCCGCTCCGATACGCCTTGGCCTTAACATTCAAGGCCACAAACAACGAAGCGGAGTATGAGGCTCTTATCACGGGCCTGAAAATTGCTAAAGGCACTGGAGTCGATCACTTGAGAGTGAAGTGTGACGCAGCTTTAATCGTAAACCAGGTTCAAGGGCAATACGAAGCAAGAAGCCCGATAATGAAGAAGTATCTACGAGAGGTACAAGCCCTGAAGGAGAGCTTTAAAAGCTTCGACATCGAGGCAATCCCGAGGGAGGAAAACGTAGAGGCAGACGCCTTGAGCAAATTTGCCCTGGGGGCACCCTTGGAAGAAAATCGGAAGATGCACTTCTTGGAGAAGGTGATCTTATCGACCATCGACCCGACACAGGTGTGCGCCATTGAGACAAAATCGGAGGAGGAGCCCACTTGGATGACCTCGATAGTCGCATACCTGACTACGGGGACAGTCCCCGATGATAAGGTAGCAGCCGACAGGATACGTCGGATCGCGGCTAATTACGTGATGCTGGACAATCAGCTATACAAGAAGGGCTGGTTCTCGACTCCGTACTTGAAGTGTGTGGCAGAACCCGATACAAATCGAATCCTAAAGGAGGTGCATGAAGGGGTCGCGGCTTGTCATGAAGGGGCCCGATCCATTATGAGGAAAGTTCTGAACTTGGGCTATTATTGGCCTACGATGAGCAAGGAAGCGACGGCGTTGGTCCGATCCTGTGACGCGTGCCAGAGGTATGCCCCGAGTATTGTGGCTCCGGCCGCTAATCTGACATCCATCAAGAGCGCTTGGCCCTTCGCGCAGTGGGGCATCGACTTGGTGGGACCTCTTCCACAAGCACAAGGTCAATGTAAGTATTTACTTGTAGCTATCGATTATTTTTCGAAATGGATAGAGGCAAAGGCGTTGGCCAGAACGACGGGGAACCAGATCGTCAAGTTCCTCCAGACCCATATTGTGTCCAGATACGGGATTCCTAAGGTGGTGATCAGCGACAATGGTCCACCGATTAACGGCTCTCAGGTGAGGGAGTATCTGGAGGAGTTAAACATCGAGCATCGGACAGCTTCCGTACGCCATGCTCAGACTAACAGTCAGGTGGAATCAGCCAACAAAATCGTGATGGATGGCCTGAAGAAGAGGGTCTATGCCTTGATGGGCAAATGGATGAATGAACTGGAAAACGTGCTTTGGGCTGTTAGAACGACACCCAAACGATCAACGGGAGAGACTCCGTTTGGCCTCGTTTATGGCACGGAGGCTGTCGCCCCCGTGGAGGTAGTTGTGGCGTCCCATCGGATGAGATATTACGAGCCTCTGACGAATGATGAAATGAGACGTCTGGACTTGGACTTACTCGAAGAGAAGAGGTGGGAAGCCGATGAAGTCCAAGCTCGAATGCGTTTGGCGACGGCCAGGTACTACAATCGGCGAGTTAAGTCTCGACAATTCTTCGTCGGGGAGCTGGTTTGGGTGTCGCAACGAGTTTACCCTTTTGGATCGAATCAACAAGATGTCACCAAAATGGGAAGGACCTTATAAGGTCGTGGGGATGCCAGCTCCAAATGCGTACAAGTTGGAAGACCTCGATGGCAGAACGTTAAAGCATTCTTTTAGTAGCGAACACTTAAAGAAACACCATGCTTAATGAGAAGTCGCCTTAAGTGGTGCCCGATGAGAAGTCTCCTTAATTGGTGCCCGATGTAAAATCTCCTTAAGTGGTGTAAGTTATTTATCGTTTGATTCGATGTAAGTAAATTTTATGCCATCAATAAATAAAGAGGTTGCTTCCAATCAGAGTTATTCTTAGATTTATGCTAAGTGTTAAAGTTGCCTTGAGTGGTGCACGAGGAAAGTCGCCTTGAGTGGTGCACGAGAAAAGTCGCCTTGAGTGGTGCACGAGAAAAGTCGCCTTGAGTAGTGCACGAGAAAAGTCGCCTTAAGTGGTGCACGAGATTAAGTCGTCTTAAGTGATGCATGATTCTTAGATTTATTCTAAGTATCGAAAAGATGTCTTAAGTGATGCGCGAAGTTAAGTCGTCTTAAGTGATGCATGTTTCTTGGATTTATTCTAAATATTGAAAAGACGCCTTAAGTAGTGCATGATGATAAATCGCCTTAAGTGGTGCAGATTAGTAAATCGTCTTGAGTGATGTACGAGAATGTCTTAAGTGTCGAAGTGTCGACTTAAGCAAGTGTAGTAAAGCCACTTGGAGAAGTGCATCGGAAAAATCGGAACTAAGAAAGTCAGATAATTGATAAAGGCTCGAAGGCCCGACGATTACAAAAGCGAAGAAAATACAAGGACTCTAAAGATAAGCAGTTAGGCTTGGTCCTTGTCAGCGGCATCTGCGGGAGCTGGGTCCACGAAGTCGGTGACAGAAGGCTCCACAGGGTCAGCCGCGGGAGGATCGACTATCGGGGCATCAGCACTTAGAAGCTCTGCTGCGTCTTCGACAATTGCGGGAGTACTCCCCCCATCACTCTCCTCCGAAAGAGCAAAGTATTTCTTCGCGAAGGGAGCGAGAGAAGGAGACTTGTCGAAGTTGATGCCGTCACCATACTCCAGGTGGAGCTCCTCAACCGCATTGAAGAGAGTGTTCTCCACCTCCGCGCCGAAGAACTTCATAGCATCAGCCTGGAAGTCCTCAGACCTCCGATAATCCTCCCGGCCCTTGGCCTCGGCCGCGACCAGCTGCGCAGGAACCCCTGCGACTTGCTCCTCCAGAGCCTTCTTCTCGAGGACCAGCTTGTCCTCAGCAGCCTGCCGCTCCTGTCGCTCCCACCTCAGGAGCCCCTCGAAATCCCCGACCTGCTTTTGGAGGTCCTGAACCTTTTGGTCGAGGATGGCCTGCTCCTTGGCAAGTTTCCCCCGCGAAGACTTGGAGGCCGCAAGATCCTCCTTAAGCTTGTCGATGGCCGCCCGGTCCCGCTCCCGGGACTCATCATAGGCGATGAGGTACCCAAAAAGACGGTTGAAGTCCCCGAGCTCCTACAATAGAAGAAAGAAAAGTGTTAATGGACAAACAACCAGATTTACCAACGAAGAGGGAGAAGCGAAGTTTTACCTCTATCCGACGCAGGGACATCTCTCGAACATCCCGATGCATCGCCGTCCGATTCAGAGAAATCGGGTACCGCATGGTGGGCAGGATCGAGCCGGCCAGCAGATGCAGAGCCAGGTCCTCATGCTGGTCCCCTTGTCGAAGCTGGACCCCTTGCAGTGTTTGGATTGGAGTCCAGGGAGCATCCACCTGCGTGGGGTCGAAGGCCCTGTAGAAACTCCCGTCGAGAGGGACAGGAGGAGGGCCAGCACGAGTCGTGGAGGGACGCGCCTCCGGCTCGACCCGGGCGGGGGAAGGAGTGAAGTTGTGGATGGGTGATGGCTGTCGCTGCTGCGGAGAAGATGAAGCGGGCAGCCCCTGAGAGGTTGGTTTCAAGGGGGACTGCCCCGTCCTCCGACGATGACGAAGGGAGCCACCCTCATCAGTCTCCTTGGAGGAGTCCAAGGTTTCCACCCGACGAAATTGTTCGCCGGTCGGGGTTTTCTCCCCAGTTGAGGGAGGCACCCCTGTTGAAGATGGTGCACCCGCGGAAGCTTCAGCGCCCGACGGAGCTCCTGAGCGACCTGCACCTAGAGGACGAGAGGCTTCAGAAATGTAATCAGGGAGTTCATCAGGATTCTTACACCAAACAATACGTCGGGAGACATATTGATCCTTCCCGTGGTAGTGGTAGTAGCCCGCCTTCAGGACACGAGGAGTTTCACCTCGAAGGATTCGTCTAACGTCAGCAATACGGGCCTCCCTGGTCGAAGGAATCAAATCCCTCGGGACCATCCTCCTATACGATTTAATAGCGAGACGGAGCTTTTTACCTTCTTCAGCGTTCTGGACGACGAAGAGTTGGTCCAGCTCCACGCGCTTCCGCTTAGGTTGCCCCGCAGAAGGAGACCCCGACGGAGCAGCAGCCTTCTTGGCGGACTTCCTCTTCCGGGAAGGGCGGACGGCATCGGTCTCCCCCTGCTTAAGGAACAGATCGGTCAGCACAGATACCTTCCTGGCTGCAAACAGTAAAAGAAAAAGAGTTAGAGGTTTACCCAGGGAACCACATTGGAGGGGCCGTCGAAAAGCTGCCCCCCAGAGATTATATCAAGGAGTCGGATCCCGGCGTTCACCAGGTCCCGCTCCACGAGAGAATTGGCGTTGGGGGGAATGTAAGACTCCCCCCATCAGTAGAGCTGGATGAGTTGAAGAGTTTGGAAATCTTCGTCGGTATAGGTGTGGAAGGCAGGCGGAGAGTCTGCTTCCACCTCCCATCGGGGCCATGGGATTGAAGAATGTTGGATGAAGAAGTAGCTCCTTTTCCATCCACTGTTGTCGGACCCCGTGTCGACTAGGAGTCCCCGACCCTTGACCACCTTCCAGGTGTCATTGGTCCAGTTACACCGTCCAAGTTGTGCCTTGTTCCACTTCGGCATTCGGGGGTAGAAGGCGCAAACCCCCGCCTCGTTGCACTTCATCCCGTAGAAGGTCCTGAAGAGCTTGAGACTGTATACCCACCGCTGGCGGAAGCAGAGGACCTGGAAAGCATTCCACAGGCGAATGGCATGCGGAGAGAAGGTGGTCGGATGAGTTTTGTAATGCTGGCACATCTCGACCAGATTACCACAGAAGGGGAATCTGATCCCCGCTGATACTTGCCCCGTATAGACAAATACCTCCCCTTTTCGGGGACGAGTAACCTCAAGGTTCCCAAGTAGAAGTGATGCACCCCTCCCGGAGAGCTGCATCATAAGCGGTGCTGGAGATTTCATTCAGAGCATAATCAAAGTTGAAGGGCTTTCTTCCCTCAGAGCTGGATCCACTGTCTGAAAAGTAGCAATGGCAAGGAAGACACAGTGGGATTTTCGGAAAGCTGCAAACAAGGAAAAGATGAGCAAGCAACGAAGAAGAAATCCTTACCAGACATGACGAATTGGAGGTTGAAGGAATGAACTGGGCGTTGCCGGAAAGATGGTCAGAAAAGCACTAATGGTCTTCCGAATCGCAAAAGCTGGAATTCACAAAGGTTGTAGAGAGCTCCGGAAAATTCGAAGACGGTAAAAGTGATCCAACACCCACGGTTAGGGTCATATAGGCGAAGAGGACAGTTGAAGGGACACTTCGATCCGAGTCGTCGAAGTTTAAGAGTTTTAATCTGGACCGTTGAGATGGAACGTGCAGAAGGGCAACGGGCGTAATGATGAAACGACCTGAAAAGCACTTTTCAGAAAAAGCAGGCGCGAAAAATCAGGCACGAGTGCCGAAGACGTCGCTTCACTAGCTGCTGCATTTAATGAACTGGGGAATCGAGGAGTCCCCTCGGATTTGGCAGTTATCCACAAAGCATCGAGGAAACGTGAAGGAGAAGACTAGTATTGAGTGACTATGCCAAGGGAAAGATCCCCGATTCCAACGTCGGGAGGTCGGGAGTTGAAAGACACGACGAACTAAAAGTCCCTCATGTCTTGGGGGCAAATGATGGGTTCGACTACAGCCGTTAGGCCCTTTAACGGTGAGGAAACGGCAAATGGGCCCGGTGGGCCCTAAACGAAGGCCAAGATGGCCCAGACAAAGGATCCCGACGAAGGGAGCCCGAGGATGAGAGGTCCCGACAGAGTCGGACCTGACAAGCGAGCTGAACGCTCCCGAGAGTAAGCCCCGATGACGAATCCCTGAGAACGATAGGCCCTGTCACGATGACGAGGGGCCCCGAGCGGTGACACAATGAGATAACTCTGGAGTCCCCGATGTTAGTCGGGACTCGCTATCAGAGGATAAGGCCGGGATACGCGGGGCGTGGCCGAGATACGCGGAACGTGGTTAGGATACACGGAGCGTGGCCGAGATACGCGGGGCGTGGCCGAGATAAGCGAGATCATGGTCTAGATAGGCGGGATCACACCCGAGATACGCGGGATACGGGCTAACCACCCCCAACGGTTCACCAGGTAACTGAGGTATCTCTTTGCCTATAAAAGGGCAAGAGGTCACCTCAGATCACTTACGTTGAATTACATTACTTGAGATTACTGCTTGCCAGTCCGTACGAGATACTCATTTAAGCATCGGAGAGGGATTCTGGGTCACCGCCCAGTCTATCCCCTCTTGCAGGATTGCGTGGAGCAAAGGAGCTAGGACCGCCGTCAAAGATCGTGCTGGAGTTCCTCTGTGATCCAACAGGTACCTTCCTACATTATACACTCTACTTTGGATTAACACCAAGTAACAAACAACGAGCATATTACTCATGTCAACAACTCAAGTCATTATCCTATGCAACTTATATTATGCGGCATCAAGAAGATTATTATCAACAATACAACCTAAACACTACGTGTAACGAGGAACTTATGGCATACAACGCCAACATATCTATCATCTGCACCAACAAGGAGTTTATCTCTCCATCTATAACGGTGTCTATTTCAAGAAGATGTCGGCAACACAAAGCCATCGCGCTATGTGCACAACTTATATGTCGCAATGAAAACTTGCGGATTATCTACAAAAAGGGACTTATAAAATTCTCTATCAAAATGACGACTATTCCAAAGGCGTCAACAACAAGCAATATCTTGGATAAACACCAAGATTTACTATCAAAAGTTACATGCTGCGACATCCTCTTTATAAGGGTAAACCTCATGTTCACATCTATCAAAGTAGCATGCTGCGACATCCTCTTTGTAAGGGAAAACCCCATGCTTACTTCTAAAAATGGCATGCTGTGAAATCCTCTTAGAGGCAAATCCTCATGTTCATAGCCATTCCCTGCATACAAACCAGGATGCGACACTTAGGTGGGATTGATCACCCCATTGTGGCGGAAGTCCTCTTATTAGACGACAACCCCGCACATCTACAAAGCATGTACATCCCTCTTAGGGTTCCATACGCCATGAAGATACATTCCTTGATAGGATAGCTTCATGTATACTCAAACTATACATATCCTCTTAAGGATGCAGACATAATGAAGACCTATACCTTAAGTGGGCAGGCTTCACTCAAAAACGCTAGTAGGAGCGCACCCTGTTTGAAAAACTCATTAAATTTACAAGTCGAGTCTTGTACAACGTCGCCTTAGAGTGGAACTAAAAGACAGTATAAACTTAAGTCTTGCTTCGTCAAGACGACACTGCTACATATCAAGTGCCAGTGCCGAGTGCCAAGTGCCAAGTGCCCGCGCCGAGTACATTACTATCTACAATGCTACAAGTACCAAGTGTACATATCATGCCATGCCTTGGAAATTTTTCCAAGAGGGGCGCTAATAACACCCTGCAATACGCAAGTCGCAACGTTGGATGTTTATCTATTATAACAAGGAGATCAATCTTATTATGCAAGTCCAATACATACGGACAACAAAGATAACTCAAGGTATGAAATAGTACTAACAAGTTATCACGTGTTTATTATTATTGAAAACAGGTCCAAGTGACAAAATACCATGCAAGCAAACGCATAAACGAAGGTTGGGACAATAGCCTCAACATAACATCAACCCGTTCACAAAGGGTTCAACATGCTGAAAGAAAATAACGTGACATCATCCAAGAGATAACATCATCTCTAAAAGACTAAGACAACATGTTCATTAATTCAACATCAAGCGCAATATCATCATTACCGCATACAAAGATCACGGAGAGAGAAGCTGCTTCAGCTTCCTTAAGCTGTAAATCCGCAACATGGTTAACAGCAAAGGAAGAATAAGGACCTAACTTGTCGAACGGAAAGCCGGGGGCAAGCGTGCGTACTCTGCCAATATAATCTTTGGCAAACTCATCAATCATAGATTAAGACTTCGCCTTGGCGGCAACAAGGACGGCAGCAGTATGCGCAACAATGCTGAGATACTCGGCAAGTCCCTTCTCAACCCCCGACTTATGCGCTTCCTCACGTATAGAAGCAAGCGCGACATCATGGGAACTACTACTCTCTGCAATTTGCTGCTTGATAGCAGCAATCTCAGCCTCAAGTTGCTCAATATGGGCGCGACGAGTAGCAATGCGCGTATCAAAATCAGGAACCTTGGAGTTTTGCACCTCCTCCTCGGACTGTGCAAGCTCACGAATAACTGCATTGCCCTTCTGGACAGCAGCCCTCTTCTCGCGCACAAGATCCAACACAAAGGATGACATGTTCATCTTCCTTGAAATAGAACAACAAACCAACAAGAAGATCAATGCAAGGCATATGCTTACAGCATGCGAACATAGAAGTTAAAGCAATGCTCACCGGTGCAAATTCTGCCAAGTTACTCTCAACATATGCTTGTGCTTCCTCGTCAGTGGATGGCTTAACGTCATGATTTCCAGAAGGAACGCACCTTTGAAGCACTCGCACCCCGACTGCCGGTGTGCTGAGCTTGGAATCCTTCGGAAAGTGAAGACCGCCAGTGGAGAAAGGTGATCAATCTTCTCCAGATACATCTATCCCGTCTGATATGATCAAATCATCACGCTTGATGCCTGGAAGCGCTGCAATAAAGTCAACATAAAACAAAGAAGATGTTAGCAAAAAATATTAAGTAAAAGAAACATGTCGAAATAAACAACACATACCTCGACGGGAGGAACGCTCCTCCTAGGGCCGGTCCCTCGACCGGGTGGTAGAATGCACCACTGTGCGACTCTCGACTCTCTTACCTTTATCACAAGAAGGAGTTGGAACAGTCGCACTCGGTTTGGAGTGCTTGGGATCACTCGAGGGACGCGCCCCTGTGGCGGACCTCTTGGGAAGAGCGCTAGTGACGAGTGGGCAACAACGCGTTCAGTCACAAGTACAGAGTGACCTGAAAATGAAAGCAACATGAAGAAAAAAAAACTTCGAAAATTAACAAGTCCAAAGAGGATGCCAAAAGGTGTCTTACTTGTAATTCCCTTATCGCGACCATGTCCGGAAGCTCCAGGAATAGCGGGGGCAGTAGTATGAGCATGCCGTCCGACAAGCGGGTTACCGCGAACATCAGCTGTCTGCAAGGACGAGCATTTTCCATCAATTCGACCTATGCAACATGATACAGGTTATAAAGATTATCAACATACCAAATCGTCAGAGGAAAGTATGAAAATCCCGGCATCAATCAACTCTCGCTTTGAAGCGCGTAGCAGACAACGGAAGCTGCCCTTTTGCTGAAATCGATAAATAACCTTCACAGTCTCCTTGTCATCCGAAGAAAGCTCGGAGAAGATAGGAGCAGGATCAGCTCTCTCAACTTTCTCAACTTCCCAATTTGTGCTGACATCGCACACGAAGAAATAATGATGTCACCAATGAGGACCCGAGCGATTAGCCGGAGCAGCTAGTCGCTGTCTACAATCCCACTCGGCATCCCCAAATCAAAGTTTATTGAAACCCTTGTCCTGCAAGATGGGCCAACGCATCTTCATACCGCATAGTCCCGTCATGTCCGGACACAACATCTGATAGAAACAGCGGAAAAGGGTAGTGGAGTAGTGAAGCAACTCCATACTCGAAAGCCATCGGGAGAAAGATACAAGGGCGAGATTTGATAGTAACGACAAAGGTCTATCAAGTCGGGACAATAAGGAAAGCACAAGCCTTCCCTAATATGTGAAGTGTAAACTGCGGTCAAGTCATCGGGTGGTACGGTGACTTGCCCCTGTTAGACGTCAGGTAACACGTCGTAAGGTAGTATACCTTCCTGCACTGGATCAAGTCCGCAGCAAGATGCATATAAGTCGAACTTAGCTTCATCAATCTGGTTGGTGAAGTAACTCACACCTGTTTCCTTAACCTTTATGACTTTGGGGAAAACGAGAGTTTTTACGACGACTTCGGCCTCCACACCCGGTATAGTGCCCAACGGATCAACAACGTCGACATCTGGCTCAACTATGTCGACATCCAACTCATCATCGGTAGCTGAACATAGTGTCACTCCCGGAATGGGGATAGAAGACTTACTCATATTAACAACTATGAGAAGGCTAAGTACACGAAGATGACAGCGAGATGTGGAATCCTGAAAAGTACAACCGACAATCCAATCAGTGTACAAGCACGCATCAAACACTTATGCAAACATCTATGCAATAAACGCTCAATGTGAGATAACTATGTACGCAATGACTTAATAGTCTTCGTGCAACAAGTATCAACCATCATGGAAAGGGGGGTAAACCTCTCAACACATCGACTTACATGTCGACATCAAACTCATATGCTCGTAGCTTACATGATTACAAGGGCGAAATATTTTCTAAGTATTTTGCTCAGGATGACAGTTAGCATATTGCAAGCTGTCAGCATGCTACTAAGTATCGACATCCTACTAAGTGTCAACATGCTACTACGTATCGACATACAACAAGTTGTCAGTATGCCATCAAAAATCTATGTACGACAAGGTGTCGACATTCAGCAAGATGTGGCTGAAATATTTTCTAAGTATTTCGCTTACGACATGGGACTATACGCGACAAAAAACCAACCGTCAGAAAATATTGTCTAAGTATTTCCTTGATTTCAACAATCAACAAGCGGCATGGAATTAATTATCTAGGAGCGTTCTCTAAATATACTAGCATGATGACGGATAACATACATCAAGTGGCAAACATCAACTACTACGAATATTTTCAAAGTGTTTCTATGCCGGCGGTCGACAAGAATCATATGACGACATCAATGGTAACAAGCACTAGATATTATTGAAATAGTTTCTAAGTGTTTTAGCATGATTGCAGACACAATCGACAATCAATAACATGATTCTCAACGTACATTGCCTAAGTTATCATTACCAACATACAACCATTGACGGCCAGGTACGAACAACTACCTATCGCCAACATCGAGCATACTAAAACAAAGGCTAAGGCATGGAACAACATGTCGGCAATGAATACTATGCATAAGGGAAGTATAAAAATTCATTTGCACTTTTCTAAAATTTTCAGCACTTAGAAAAATTTTGGCCGATTTGGGGCTAAGAATTCTAATGTATTTCATCAAACACCTTGTATGCATGTTAAGGTGACTAAGCACATAGTGATTACAAGATTGTATCAAGGCCAAAACGAAGTCACAAAATGTCAAGCCATGTACGGAATCAGACTCACCAACACAAAGCAAGTCTGAATTGTCACACACCATCAACGAAGCTCCACGCGTCGTCCAGGAATGCCGCACGCGCCGCCGTCACGCACCTCCACTGGTGTCGGACCTAAAGTCTGACCTAAGGCGATTACGTTTTGAAAACGTGAATTTTTTAAGAGAGTCGCCACTAGTTAATAAAGGCTAACTAGAATCCTAAATTACCTAAACGAATAACGAATTAAACGCTAGGTCTAAAATCGATCTACGATCAGAAATTCAAGTTCGGGGGTTCTATTACGAATTAAAAAAAATTATTTTCTAATTAAGTCCTTTCGGTACTTAATTAACCTATTTGCCAATTTTAAAATTTAAATATGCGTTACGACTAATTAATCTAATGTTATCAAAATTTAAACTAATTTTATACACGAGTTTTTATTAATGACAAATTTAAACCTAAAAAAATATTAAGCATCTAAAACTCCTAATTTAGGTAATACAATTATAACTACTTAATTACATGTCATACACATATACACAAAAACATGGTATCTAATTAAATATACATTTTAACTATCTAATTAACACAACATGATAATAATAATAAGTAACAGAAAATAACAACAAAAAAATTATTAAATAATAATAATAATATTAAAAAAAAAAAAAAAAAAGTAACAGCGAGGAAACTCACCTTCAGATCGCAGGGAGATGGCAAGGACAGCAGCGGGACTAGGATGGCGCCGGCAGGACGGGGATCGGGACCACGGCTGCGGGACGTCGGGCGAAGGCGCAGCACCGGCTGGATTTCCGGCGGACGGCGAGATCGACCAGGCGTAGCAGCAGGAAATTGGCGGTGCTGGGTGGCGTGACCGGAGCTTGCAGCGGCGACAGCGATAGACAGGTGGACCGGGGTAGGCGGGGCAGCGCGACAGTGGTGGTGTCCTGGTCAGGCGAGCGGCGCGGTGTGATTCCCGGTGCTGGACGGCGACGGCGGGCGGCCACCGATGGACCTCCACCAGCTGTGGAATCAGACGGAGAAATTTTTTTTTTGCTTTTGCACGAATTACGAAAAATAATGATATTTTATTATGATTTTTCTGTGTGTCCTTATTACATAGATACTAGAGATATTAATAGCTAATCTAGACCCAAAAATTAGGAAAAAAATATTTTTCTCTAATATGCACTCAATAAATCCAAAAATTATATATATATATATATATATATGAATTTTGCCATAAATATATACTATATATTTTCTAATTATTACATCATTTATTGCATATGTATTGTCCTAATTTAAACTGAGTCCATTTTTGGCAACCCCATGACCTTCCATATTTAAATATTTCATTTTTTAAACGCGTTACACATAACATTTTTAACATGTTACATACGTGTCGCGCGTACCAAAATTAGGTGTTTACAGCTTGCACCTCTTTGGACGGACTCCCGTAGAATGCATTCGATGGGGTTCGTCCAAAGACGAGTAAACACTAATTTTGGCTAGGAACTATATCTTCTTCCGGGTCTTCAAGTCTCCAAGGTGGCCTTTGGCTTTATTAAAGATGCGAAAAAGTTAAAATTTTGTCAGCGGTGCCCCTGTTGACAGTGCCTCCATTGGTATCGCAGAAAAGTAAAGCCTCGGTCGGCGGTGCCCCTGTTGGCGACGCCCCATCGGCGTGCGGAAAATAGAACCTCCGTCGGCGGTGCCCCTGTTGGCGGTGCCTCCATTGGTAGTGCAGAAAATAGAACCTCCGTCGGCGGTGCCCCTGTTGGCGGTGCCTCCATTAGTAGTGCGGAAAATAGAACCTCCGTCGGCGGTGCCCCTGTTGGCGGTGCCTCCATTGGTAGTGCAGAAAGTAAAGCCTCCAGTGGCATGCGAAAAAGTGAAGCCTCCAGTGGCGTGCAGCAAAGTAAAGCCTCCAGTGTCATGCGGAAAAGTAAAGCCTCCAGTGGCGTGCAATAAAGTAAAACCTTTGGTGATGATTGGTAACAGAAGACCTCTACGTCAGACAGTACAAACAATCTCTGGTGACGCCTCTAGTGGCGTGTGGTAACGGAAAAACCTCTACGTCAGACCGTACCGGAAAACCTCTGGTGATATCTTTGCTGGCGAAAGACCTCTACGTCAGACCGTACCAGAGAACCTTTGGTAATGCCTCTAGCAGCATATGTCGGAGAAGAGCCTCTAGTGGCGTCCGTTGGAGAAGTGCCTCTAGTGGCGTCCGTTGGAGAAGTGCCTCTAGTGGCGTGACTTGCGAAGGATGAATACTAAGGCTTCGTTCGTCGGGGTTGACTCTCAGGAAGCTGGAAAACTTCAGATCCTGGTTGTCGGTTGTGACTTGTAGGAACAAACTAAAACAGTCCTACTTATCATTTGAGTGGTGACTTGCGAGAACATAATGTAACCGTCACGCTTGTCCTGAATTTGACTCGTAGGAACAGACTGTAACAGTCCTAATTTTCCTTTAATGGTGACTCGCGAGAGCAGGCTGCTGCTTGCCCTGAAGTTGACTCGTAGGAACAGACTGTAACAGTCCCACTCATCTTTGGAATGCGACCTGCGAGAGCAGACTGTAACCGTCTCGCTTGCCGTGAAGTTGACTCGTAGGCACAGACTGTAACAGTCCTACTCGTCCTTGAATGGTGAATCGCGATAACAGACAGTAACTGTCCCGCTTGCCGTTTGGAAGACGCTGTGTCGTAGAAAATACGCTTGCGCATGAGTGTTTGTCCCTAATTTTTGCCTGAATTGTGCATTGTGCGACAACCTAGCGGGATCTTTTTTCTTTTTCTCTTTTTTCTTATTTCTTTTTTCTTCTTCTTTTTTTGTTGAGAATTTCTCTTTTTTCCCTCCTTTTGCCACGGCCGATTGAGAGATTTCCGACCGTGCCCCTCGATTTTTTATTTTCTCTCCTTTTGCCATGATTGCAATTCCTGAACTTGCAACCATGCCTCTCATTTCCTGATTTTGCCTAGGCCGCCCTTTCAGGTTTTCAACCTAGCGGAAGCACTCTTTATTTGATAGCCGATTAAACGGTGGCTGTGATCCGTACTTTATTTTCCGCCTCGATGCGGGAGTATTTGTAGCCGTTTGGAGGGACGATTGTGACCCTTTATTTTATTTTCCCGTCCTCACCGGGTTCGCGGGATGACTCTTTTTGTGTAGCCATTTTAAGGGTGGCTGTGGCCCTTTTTATTCTCCCGCCCTCACATGGTTCGCGGGGTCACTCTTTTATCTGTAGCCATTTGGAGGGTGGCTGTGGCCCTTTCATTTATTTCCCACTTTTGATGTTGCGGGAGCACTCTTTGTGTATAGCCATTTGAAGGGAGGCTGTGGCCCTTTCTTTGTAGTCATTTTAGAGCAACTGAGGCCCTTTTTATTTGTAGCTGGTTTAGGGACAACTGTGACCCTTTTATTTCTTCACTGCTCTCACAAAATTTACATAAAAATTCTCTTTATTTTTCTGTAGCCGATTAAAGGGCGGCTGTGACCCTAAAGAAAATGATTTTTTTTTGTTATTTTTGCCTTTTTTTTTTGCTTGCTTTTTTCCTTTTTTTTTTTGAAAACGAAAATTTAACGGAAATAATCAACAATAATTATGTACATGCCCCTAGTGGCAAATCGAAATTTTTTATTTCAAAACAACTTTTAGAGAAGGACTCAGTTGACTGAGTCAAAATATGTCGGTCGTGTCGACGCCCTAGATTGACCGTACGATCAATAAATGACATAGGCAGTGATTTCTTTTCTTGGCTTCTCAAGTGCCCTGGCGCTCAATCTCATCTGGGGATGCCCCATGTTTAGCACTGACGAGTTTAGATTTCGTTGCATAACGAATGTATGAGTTGGTTGAGGATCACACATGGATGACGTGGAGTTTGGCCAGGCAGGCCACATATGAAAATTTTCTGAAATATCCGGGACAAACTTGACGGTTGACCTCAGAACGGTCGGCGATCAAAGGGCCGTGCTCGAGATGTGCTCTTCAGGGGCCTTGAATTGGATGATTATCCGAGCTGAAAAATGACTAAGGAAAAAATCAAATTTCGGGGATATAATTGATCACAACTTCTCTTACCTGGGTGCCCTACATCTTTAATGGAAATTTGCTCCATATATGAATGGATCTGTTGCATGTTCCGTCTTTTTCTTCATATGGCGGTTGTGCTCGATCTGAACAGGGATATGCCATTTGGTTGACCAGTTTAGACGTCACTATAAAATGGATGTACGGCTTGGTTCAGGAAGGCGCATGTATTCCTTGTATGGAGATTTTGATCACTGGTGATTTGAATCCTTCATCGGCTGCCTTGACGGGCTTGGTAATCCATGACTTTATTTTTTTGAGTGCTTTGTTAGGAACATCGACTCAAGAAAAGACTGAATTGTCAATCGACTTGCATCATTCCTAAAAAAAAGAAAACCAATTAAACAAACTCAAATATAGGGATTTATTTATATTGATTAGATCATGACAATATCCCTATTTCCTATGCGGGGCTCATGATCTTGCCGCGCATGGAGTACATAACTGAAAAGTTTATTCATTGCTAAAAAAAAGGATGTAACGCTAAGAGGTATTTCGAGAGAAATCATGTAGACGAGGCCGAAGGGGTGTTGGCGCCATCCGACGGATCTGCGTTAAGAATCTAAAGCTTATGGTCAATCAGATCCTGGATCCTGTGCCTCAGACGCGAGCAATCCTCAGTTGAGTGATCAAATATCCCCATGTGAAACTCACACTTCGAATTTGGATCATTGTTGGGTATCCTTGAAGTAGTCTTCCAAACCTCAGGACCAATGAGACCCTGAGCAAGTGCTTTCTGGTATATTTCGGCGGCCGATACTGGTAAAGGTGTGAATTTTCTAGACTCCCGCGTCTTGTTCATAGTCCGGTTTTTAGGTCCACTCACAACGGGGGTTTGCGAAGCTTGGGTCTGGTAGACTGCACCTACCGTTGCGTCTTTGGATGACCAGTTCTTGGAGCCTCCCTCTTTGGTTATATCCTCTTGTTGACTCTTGGAGGGGTCTTCAAGTTTTCCAGTTCGAATGCCATGCTCTACCATTTCTCCTGATTTCACCAAATCAGCGAAGTTGGCTGAAACATGCCCTAACAAACGGGAGTAATATGCCCCTTTAAGAGTGCCGATGAACATGGACACCGCTTCTGCGTCTTCCAGTGGTGGCCGGACTCCAGCTGCTTTCTCTCTCCAAGCCTGCATATAGCTTCTAAATGATTGCCCCCTTCCATCTCCATGCTTTGGAGGTCCACGCGGGTCGGAGCTATATCCAAGTTGAACTTATACTGGTGAACCGAAGTGTTAGCTATCTCTTCCAACGTTGAGATATCACCGGTCTTCAAGCTGACGAACCAAACCAAAGCTGCTCCTTTCAAGCTCTCCTGGAACGTCTGGATCAAGAACTTCTCATACTGCTGATAAGGGGCCATCTTTGCAAGGTAAATCCTCAAGTGGACAATGGGATTACCGGTGCCATCATACTTCTCAAAGTCGGGGACTTTGAACTTCTCCGGTCTTGACATGTCGGGGAAAAGGCATAGGTCGGAGTAACCAATGCCTCCATACTGCTCAAGTCCGGACAAAACCTTCATCTTTTCCTCCATTTTCTTCAAGCGGCGATCCTGTTTGGATTCGATGACAGGTGATGATGTAGCCGTATTTGTGCTTATTGCACCTCCTTGGTTAACATGCCCATACATTACCGACGGTTTCGGAAGGACATGCGGCTTTGATGCAGATTGATCAGGAATGACCATACATTACCGTAGGCTTCTAATTACGCCCTTTCGGTACTTAATTAACCTATTTGCCAATTTTAAAATTTAAATATGCGTTACGACTAATTAATCTAATGTTATCAAAAATTAAACTATTTTTATACACGAGTTTTTATTAATGACATATTTAAACCTAAAAAAATATTAAGCATCTAAAACTCCTAATTTAGGTAATACAATTTTAATTACTTAATTACATGTCATACACATATACACAAAAACATGGTATCTAATTAAATTTACATTTTAACTATCTAATTAACACAACATGATAATAATAATAAGTAATAGAAAATAACAAAAAAACTAATTATTAAATAATAATAATATTAAATAAATAAATAAATAAAAGTAACAGCGGGGAAACTCACCTTTACATCGCAGGGAGATGGCCAGGACAGCAGCGGGACTAGGACGGCGCAGGCAGGACGGGGATCGGGACCACGGCTGCGGGACGTCGGGCGAAGGCGCAGCACCGGTTGGATTTCCGGCGGACGGCAAGATCGACCAGGCGCAGCAACAGGAAATTGGCGGTGCTGGGTGGCGTGACTGGAGCTTGCAGTGGCGACAGAGATCGACCGGTGGACCGGGGTAGGCGGGGCAGCGCGGCAGTGGTGGTGTCCTAGTCAGGCGAGCGGCGCGGCGTGATTCCCGGTGCTGGACGGCGATGGCGGGCGGCCACCGAGGGACCTCCGGAAGCTGTGGAATTAGACGGAGAAAAAAATTGCTTTTGCACGAATTACGAAAAATAATGATATTAAAAAAAAATTAAACAGAGCGGCACCAGACCACCTACAGGATGGACGGAGGGTAGCGGACGGGAACTCCGGCACAGTGAGGAACGGCGGTCAACAACGGCGAAGATTCCGGCAAGGACGAGGCGGCGCAGTAGCGGCAACGACAGCGGGGGTGGCGAGGAAGAACTTCGGCATGGCCCTGCGATGGAAGGACACGACAGCAGGCACGGACAGGCGACGGAAGTCGTCGTACGGGCCGGGAAAGACAGCGAAGTGGAGCGGTGGAGGGACGCGGCAGCGGGTCCAGGTGACCAGAGGACTGGCTGAGGAGCGTTACACAGCTCTGCTAATCCCGGCGCAGGAAGGAAGCATTCCTGGTGAAAGCAGCCAAAATAAAAATAAAAAATAATTTTTTTTTTTGCACTATGAGACATAAATCGCACAAACCCCGAGAAATAATCTATTATATCTTGCTTTTGGTGTTTTTCTGTGTGTTTACAGTGTAGAATTGGACCACTATTAATACTAAAAACCTAGCCTATACATCAGATAAATCTAAATAAAAAAATGCTAACAGATAATTAGCTTACAGATAATTCCTAGGGATATATATCTCAACAGATAATTACCATTATATAAAAGATAATATTTGTAGATAAATACCTTACAGATAATTGTCTAAAAATTAAAAAAAAAAATACTATTTATTATATATATTTTTTTTAATATTCCGAAAATATTAAATATATTAAATATATTCAAAATATTTTAGAATATATTTATAATAATTTCCTAATATGCACTTAAGCATTTCTTGGAGACTTCGTGGCTTGATGCGTCCGGAATTGACGTATCATGTGTAACGTCGTTACGTCCGTGTCAAAAACGAGTGTTTACAATACTCATACAACTTCTCATAGAGAATTGTGAACAATCAAAGGGTGGTAACCTAATGCACAAACAGAGGTGGGCAAAACCTTAGATGATGAGTATGTAATGAAATGGATTGTCGGTTAAACGAAAATTTTGAATACGCCTCTAACGAATTAGATTGGCGGAGCATCTTAATCAAACACTTCAAGGACATGGTTAGAACCATGATGTCGCAAGCTCAACTTCCAATCTCATTCTAGGATGATGTGTATGTTACTCCACTCATGTAGTGAAACTTGTTCATATAAAATCGGTGGACACGACACCATATGAGATTTGGACTAGTAACGAGATGGATCTTACCAGGCTACAACCTTGGGGTTGCGCAGCATACACGCATCAAACTGACGGCCGATTCGGAAAATTGGGACCTAGATGACTGAAAAGTATATTTATAACATATTCCGAGAACTCTAAGGGATATGTGTTAGTGGTGGATCAGGAGAATGGTGGCGTGGTCGAACATGAGTCCAGAGACGTTACGTTCTGTGAGCATGAATTACCAACGCTTGGTAACATCAAAACGAATGAAGTCTTAATTGAACTAGAATAGGATGATGATGTTCAGGTCCCACTTACTTCGAGTGGGAGAATTGAGGCGGCAACACCAGTGAACGACATGGTAAATGAGAATTGAGACATTTTCATAATAAATCCAGTATGAGGAGTCAATCCAACCACGCAGATCATTATTGCTGCAGTTGCGAATCAAGGGGAATATGATCATCACGTTGTTGAACCGCATGATGAGAATCCTATAATACATCTACTACATGTTGGAAACAGTAGGAGTGGGACAGCTGACTCGGTTCCTGGTCCTAGTAACCCTGGAATTCATCTCGGAGGTAGAATCCTGAGACCAAGAGGTCGTCCAAGAAAATTTGTGGGTGAAGGTTCAAGGAACGCCCTTGTTCCCAGTGGGAGTATTGTTCCGAGTGGGACCATTGTTCCTATTGGGAGTGTAGTTCAAATTCAAGATGAGAATATTGAGCCTAGACGTAGTCAAAGGCACCGAACTTCTCCTAAGAAGTATCCCATCAAGAAGGGTGAATTGTTCCCTCTGACTTCGTTTGATGAACCGGTAACTATTAAACAAGCATTGGAAGGACCTCAAGCGAAGGAATGCAGAAAAGAAATGGAGGAAGAGATCGCCTCTATGAAAGCCAATTCGGTGTGGTCGTTAGGCATTTGCCTGCTAACCACAGAGCAATAGGGGCTAAGTGGGTTCTGAAGTTGAAACTCATTGCTGATGGAAACGTTAAGCGTTACAAAGCTCGATTGGTTGCGAAAGGATATATCCAACTCCACGGAGTGGACTTTGATGAGACATACTTACAAAATGTGTGTTACACCACAGTCTGGGCTATTTTGGCCCTGGTTGCAAGCCTCGATCTGGAGCAGCACCAAATGGATGTTAAGACTACATTCCTTCAAGAAAACCTGGATGAAGAGATCTATATAGAGCAACCGGAGGGTTTCGTTACCCCTGGAAACGAACGTAAAGTTTGTAAACTCCAATGATCAATCTATGGTCTTAAACAATCGTCCCTAAAATGGTACCACATGTTCCACGAGGAAATCGTTGGCAACGGATTCGTGAATCTTCACGAGGATCCCTGCATGTACAATAAGCCTCTGATTCGAATTAAGTGATCTTGACGTTATACGTCGATGACATACTCATTTCCGTGAACGAAGTGAGTTATATAAATGAATCAAAGTCCTGGCTGACATCTGTTTTCGAGATGAAGGACATGGGAGAAGCCACGTACATCCTAGGCATTAAGATTTCTAGGGATCGGGCTACTCGTAAACTATGTAATTCCCAAGAATCCTATATAAACAAATTGTTGAGAAGGTTCAATCTCCAAGATGCCAAACCCGTGGATACGCCGGTCGTGTATGGGTGCGCGCTGTCGAAGCGTGATTGCCCGAAAGACCAGGCGAAGCGTGAACAAATGAAAAGTGCAGAGTACCTCAGTATGGTTGGTATTCTTATGTACGCCATGCAATGCACTCGTCCGGATATCTGTTACGTTGTGGGCATAGTAGCACATTTCCAATCAGACCCTAGATATCAACATTTACGATCCGTTAAACTAATTATTCGATACCTAAAAGGTACTGCCGACTACGGACTGTGCAATGAGGGAAAAGGCTAAAATTGACTAGGTTGAGTGACGCCGTCCATGGTGGCGATCCAGATGATCGTAAGTCCACTTCAGGAGGAGTATTTCTCCTTGCTAAAGCTTCCATTTCGAGGATGAGCAAGAAGCAATCATGTGTCGCGCTGTCAACGATGGAATCTGAATTCGTGGCTCTCTCTATGAATGCACAGGAAGCTGTCTTCCGAAAGAGACTCTTGACTGCTTTGCTTGACGTCGTGGATGAGAGTAAACCTGTGAGGATTTACTCTGACTGTCAAGCAGCGATAGCAGCAGTTATGAATCTAAAGTACCATAATATGAGGAAACACATTGATGTTAAATATAATTATGCGAAGAGTATGGTAGAAGACAAATTAATCACACTAGAATACTTATCCTCTGGCTCCGAGAGTATGGTGGCAGACTGATTGACCAAACCATTACACATGGAAGTTTTCGAAAAGCATGTCAAAATGCTTGGATTGCGTAGGTTTTAGGAGGATTGTATTGTTTCAATAAAATTTTGATTTTGAAGTATTATTCGAATGAAAGAATTGCAATTTGAGTTTATGATCATACGAAGTCATAATGTTTGAATTACATTGGATTTTACAGTCTATAAACTAGTTGTTGGAGTGTAAAACCTCCCAATAAAATATGTCGAATGTGGGTCAGCCTCGTCACCCAGGCTCGCTCGTCTTGACGGAGGGGGAACCTCTACCATATTAAGACCGGCTAAGAACTACGGCATTTTCAAAAGATAAACCTGGTTGAGCAAATCGATCATCTGGTTTTGGGGTAACACGACATGATCTTTGTTTTGCGTATCGCCGTGATGAACTCAGTTCATCGGAAACCAGATTCTAGGCAAGATGAAAATCTACGATTGCGTATGACTTTTCCTTCCCTTGACAATATGCAAGTTCAGGTTCGATTGCGCTAGATAGAATCCCCGCGATTCAGTTGGGCGCAAACTTCTTCACCTCGAGCGTGTGACTGATCCCGAGTGCTTTATGAAGGAGAACCCGAGTCGGATCCTACAGCATCCGCTGATTCGGGATTTGAGGATAGCACAGACTCTTCTCCTGAGTCAGAGTCTGGTTCGGGGTCGGATCACATGTTCCAAGCTTTTTCTGGCAACAAGCTGCCACGCAAGAATTATAAGCGTTACGTGGAGCAGTCTGGAATCTGTCTACTCGTGGAGGCACTTTTCCCTTTTGAGATACTTCCTGGAGTTGCTCGGGGTGAGCCTACTGTGCCCCCCCCCCCCCCCCCCCACTGAGATGACGGCGGTGTATTCTGGACAAATACGGGAGGAGTTGTGTTTTCCCTACTGTCGCGACTTGGTCAGACTTTGTCGCTCTTACAGGATTTCCCCACTTGATCTCACACCCACCGGGATCCGGTATTGGGGTTGCTTCCGGGTGTTATGTGACCAGCAGTCGTGGCACTACTCCACACTGCTTTTCCGGTGTTTCTTCCAACTTCAGCGCCAGGACTCTGCCGACCTATCTTCTATCTCTATTCGCTGACCTTTGTTGAAAGGGCATGATTTTGCAAGTCTAAACTTGAGAGAAGTAAGGTGGGATACTGCACTTCGTTTTGTGACTACTGCTGATCGGTCGAGGAGTCAATAGGAAGAACACTATTTCTTTGCCCATGACGTTGAGGTGACTTGGCCAGTTGCCCATGTTACTGAGACTGACCCTGTGCAGACATATGTTGAGTTTTCCGATTCAGACAAAGCGACCATGAAGGTTATATATCAGGCTCATAAGGCGCGCGCCTATTGCGCCTTGTCTTGCATGACGGAGCAGGAATTGTGCGAAGCTGGGATTCGCATAACTCCTGCGGACGGTCCTTCGGTATGTTATGAACCTTTATAACTCCTATTATATTGTGATGTAGGTTGGTTTCATGGAAAAGCCTCGCGCTTGCAGGCGAGTCTTCGAGGGAATGTTGTTGCCCCTACACGTGGTGCTTCTTCTGCTATTTCGGATGCGCTTCGCACCATGAAGCCTGGGCGTGGGAAAGGCTCCATGCGTAAGTCACCTTCTTGTAACTTTGTTTTTCGTTATCATGTTGAGTATTATTGTTCTCATCTTGCTTTATTCTTGTTTGTAGGTCACTCGCCCAACGTGAGTGATCGCGTTGTTACCATTGCTGATACTCTTCCTCGGCCCAAGGCAAAGAGAACTGAGTCTGAGGTGCGTCCCTCGAGCGATCCCAAGCAATCTAAATCTGAAGGTACCGGGGCGTTGAGGACTCCTTCCCGTGACAAATGGAAGGGCGTCGAAGAACAGGCTCGCGCGCCTACCATGTCTGCCCCCCGGTCGAGGGACCGGACCTTGGAGGAGGTTGCTCCTCTTGAAGGTATGTATCTTGTTTTACTTTCTTGCTATACTTGTAATATTTCGCCTTTTTTGCTTATCTGCTTGTGTATTCATAGGTGTTTCCCCTCTTGCTACGCTTACGCGCGCCGACTTGGTTCGTCCTATTGACGATGCTTTCATTGGGGATGAGTGCCACCCTTTATTGCTGGAGAGCAACGTTTTGCTAAGGATGCCAGCTTGAGTACTACCGAGGTAGGAGTACGCGTGTTTCAGCGGATTATCCCTCCAGGTGATTGAAGGGTTCGCCCCAATGAGCCTGAGGATGTGCGCGCCTATGCTGAGGGTGCGTTCGCATGTGTTGTGCCAGTGAGTCATCATCCTTACTCTTTTTTAGCTTGTACGTATCTTCGTGTTGTTGTTGCAACTTGCTTGTTGTTGGATGTTGTATTGCGCTATAGGTCGTTATTGATGTGGAAAACCTTTCCTCCTTTGTGAATGAACTCACTAAGGAGAAGAAGGCTCTCCAGGAGAAGTGCGACATGCTCTGTCATGAACTTGCGGATGCAAAGGAGAAGGTGTGTCTCTCGAATGCTAAAGTCGTCGACTTGGAGGCGAGTGCCTTTGTTCGCAAAGCTCGAGTTGCTACACTCTAGTCTGATGTGATTGTTCTTCAGAAGAAGATAGCTGAGGATGGCGAGGCGTACGGGCTTGCGTTGCAGGCTGTGCAGGATTGTGTGCATGAGTATAGGAAGGATGTCGTTGTTGCTATTACAAGGCCTCGCAATCCTTCCGCGATGATGTTCAGGCTGGAGCCGATGATCTTATATATGACTTCTCGGAGGGATTTATTGAGCAGGTATATACTATTGATCCCGACTTTCGTTTTGATCATATGGGTATATATGCTGAGTTTGTCACTGGACATCTGGTTGTGTTGCACCTCCAAGATGCGACCACCCCTCAGATTGATGTTGTGTTTGGTGATGATGGTTATGTCTGTGTAGTGGTTGAGAGTACTCAGGAAGAGGTTGTGGCAGAGCCATCTGTTAAGTTATGGGATCTAGGTCAACGGGGTGTCGGCTTTGATCCCACTCCTTACGGGGGATGTGTATGATCCGGTCTTCTCGAGTCGCCTTGCCTTTGCCTATGTCCTTCTTCCTTTCCTTCTTCCCTTGGTTCCTTCTCTTCTTCTCTCCCTTTGCCCTGCAAAAGGGGCAGTACCAGACACGGAGGAGGGGGGGGGGGGTGGTGCCTGGTGAACCCTCTCCGATGCCTAAGTCAGAACTATATTTCTAGAGAGATAAAGCTAGAGAGATGTCAGAGCTAAATTGTCCAAATGGCCAAGATGATCAAATGAGTTGTGAAGGTGGGGTATTTATAGGCAACGGTGTCATTAAGGTGGCTTAATGACATCGTTAGCCTCTAAACACACTTAATTAACCTTTAAGCGTATAATTAAGACTTTAGGATTCGGATGAGGCAGGCGGAGTGGACCGAGCATGGGCGTCTGAAAGGGGTGCCGGGGCCCTTGGGGGGGGAGAAATCCGACCCCCAAGGGTAGGGGTTGGGTGAGGACACCCAACCCCTCCTAGGGAGGGTGGGGTTGGCCAACCCCATCCCTCCTAGGAGGGATCGGGTTGGCCGACCCGATCTCTCCTAGGAGAGATCGGGTTGGCTGACCCGATCTCTCCTAGGAGAGATCGGGTTGGCCAACCCGATCTCTCCTAGGAGAGATCGGGTTGGCCAACCCGATCTCCCCTAGGGGAGATCGGGTCGGCTGACCCGATCTCCCCTAGGGGAGGTCGGGTGTGGCCACCCAACCTCACCTAGGTGAGTTCGCCTTTGTCGGACGGGCGCTTCGGCCCCGTCCGAGCCGTCGATGTTCTCGCGAAGTGTCCGGGTTGAAGTTTCGATTTGCAATCATAAACGGGACGATAAAAATACAACGGTTCGGAAGTCAACGGGTTCAAATTGGGCGTATATCCATCACATGCCCCCGAGTCAACCAATGGCCTAACCCTTGATTGACTCTATTTTAGGATGGTATGACACGCGCAATTTGAAACCGGGATTTTACCTTCTTTGTCTGAATGCCTGCTTACCCATGGATGCGTGCCTCTGACTCTGCCCCCTGTCTAATGAGATAGAGGAATTGTAAACGTCAGAGTAGCACGGACGTGTGCCTAGGCACGCGTCCGTCTGAGGCGGGAGTAATAAACTTATCTCTGCTACAGGTGTATACTCAAAAAATACAAACTTGCACAGGGGTGTGATACAAATACAACTAAATGACTTATGCTTCAAATTCGTGCAGGGATTTTGTCTAAGTGCGGAAAAATTAATTTTAGCCAAAAATTTTCCTAAGTATGGAATACTAGAAAATAAACCTTAGGGGATGTTAACTAGGGTGAGCGTGGATTTAACCGTGGTTAATAGGAACTAGTTTTTGAATCTTGTCCCTTGAAATTTTCCTCTCTAAAATTCAACGGTGTTGATTTGGCGATTTTGGAAAAACCCTAAACCTTTGTGTTATAAAAGGGGGAGTGATTACCTCATTCTCGTTGTCCTTTTCTCTTCTTTTCGACGGTGGGATTTCTGGTTGGGCTTACTTCTCGAGGCACGAGTCGCATTGAGGTATGCGTTTTTCTTCTTGTGTAAGCATTGTTCTTGTGGAATTCGATCCTGTTTTTCTTTCAGTTGTTTCCTTACTTGTCTCGTTTCGACTTACGTGTCTTCATGATAATATAGTTCTGCTTGATTTGTCTTTCCTCCATCTTCTTGCTTTCGTACTTCCGTTTACTGGCGTGTGGGGTTTTTTACATCGGGATTATGGCTATCTCTGTTTGCCCTCTTGCCTCTGTCTGTTGGGCTGAGGGGTCTCTTCCCTGCTGGGGGTTATGACTATCTCCCCCTGCCCCCTGCCTCTGCCTGTTGGGCTGAGGGGTCTCTCCATGCTGGGGGTTATGACTATCCCCCCTGCCCCCTGCCTCTGCCTGTTGGGCTGAGGGGTCTCTCCATGCTGGGGGTTATGACTATCTCCCCCTGCCCCCTGCCTCTGCCTGTTGGGCTGAGGGGTCTCTCCATGCTGGGGGTTATGACTATCTCCCCCTGCCCCCTGCCTCTGCCTATTGGCTGATGGGGTCTCCTTATGCTGGGGGTTATGACTATCTCCCCCTGCCCCCTGCCTTTGCCTATTGGCTGGTGGGGTTTTTCTTGCCGTCTTTCTATTCTTGTCTTTTGACTTTGTATCTATCATTTTATGGAAATGAGTTCGTGTCTCTTGTCCATTGTTTGCTTTCTGTTTTTCTCGGATTGAGCCTGTGTTTCTTCCGGTTAGCAGAACTTTCTGGTGATTGATGAGGAGTAAGAGGCCAGTACGTGTGGGAGTGGTTACTTCCGGGACCGGATCTTCGATTGCAAAAAGATCGGTTTTCTATGGTGCGGGGAGGTGTTCTCTAACTGAAGGTAAGGGTGGTGACGTTGGGGTGCCATCTTCTTTCTATATTGATGCCCCCCAATCGAAGGTCCGGGAGCCGTCTTTTCCTTCCTCTCTGTTTGGTGAGTTCTTGAGCAGCTGAGTTTCCTTAGTGTATATTGGTATTTACTCTGTGCTTTGTTATAGGTAGACTTCGTCTTCCGCGTCTGAGTCGGAAGGAGCTGTCTCGTCCGCCTGTTGATGGAATTGTTGGGTCTGAGTGGGCGCCTTATTATGGGCGTGGGGCTCGTTTTGACAATCAATCTTCTTTGCAAACTCCTGAGGTTGGAGTTCGTGTTCTGCAGTCTGCTGTTCCTCCTGCTGATCGTGTGTCCCTCTCCAAAGGGTCGGATGCAACTTATGAGTTGGCTCGTGATGTGTTGGCTCGTTATGCTCCTGTAATGTTATTAACCGTTTTATCCTTTGGCATACTTCTTCTCCATGCGTTATCCGTCTCATCTTTTGTTTTGGTTGCAGGGTATGGCCGACCTTGTTAATTTATCCACCCTTGCTATTCATCTTGCTGAGGAGAGGAAGGTGTACGAGGACATTTGTGTCTCCCTTAACTCCAGTCTTATTAGCTATTTGGAGCATAGTCGTATTACTGATTTGCGGTGCCGAGACTTGGAGGGTCGCATTGCTCTTCTCAATGAAGAGGTTGAGGCGTTGAAACAAAGGTCTTATCGTGATGAGACACTTCGTGCTGCTGAGTTAGTCTCTCTGGAGGAAATGTTTCGTATGGAGGCGAAAGAGTGTGCCATTGCTGAGTATAAGGCCTCTTCCGCTTATCAGGCTGCTATGGACGTTCGCTGCTCTGTGGCTAAACGTATTTCCTTTAAGGAGATTCTTGAACGTATTCACATGATTGCTCCTGACTTTCCTTTCTCTCGTCTTGGTGATTTGTCAGACTTTGCACTTAAGCATATTGCGAAGATAAAAGAATAGTACCCCTATCTATTGTGGTAGTCTCATGTGCTTGTGAGTTGTGGTTGTCTTTAGAGTTTAAAACTCCACCTTTCTTAGTGTTGCCACCTTTGTCTGATACACTTGTTTATACTCGTTGTATATATGGCCGTGTGCTTATATCTCTTCTCATGATGTCTCCCTATGCCTTGTGTATGGCTCTTTGGGTATGGACCCTTTCATTGGTGTGTTTCCTTTACTTATCTTTCTTTCGTGCTTTCCTTCTTGCCTTACCTGTCATTTCATAAAGAAAAAACATTACTTGTTCTTCACATTACTTTACTTAGAAATTTCTTTCTCATGGTATCCTTCTGAACGTGGTATCCTTCTAAGCATGGTATCCTTCTAAGCATGGTATGATGATCTCTTCTGATACCCCTTACACGGTATACGTTGTACTGTTTAGACCAAAGATACGCTCTTGGTGGGCGTCGAAATCTGTTCACGAGACAGGCTCTCGGACGGCACTTAACGTTTCACAGGATAGGCTCCCGGAGGGCACAGGTTAGTCCACCGATACCTTTTTGACGGGTGTCAAATTGTTCACGAGACAGGCTCTCGGACGGCACTTAACGTTTCACAGGATAGGCTCCCGGAGGGCTCAGGTTAGACCAAAGATACGCTCCTGGTGGGCGTCGAACTGGTAGTTTGAAATCTACCTCAAGATACGCTCTTGGGGGCGTCGAACTGGTAGTGTTTTTTCTACCTCAAGATACGCTCTTGGGGGCGTCGAATCTGGTAGGTTGCAAATCTACCTCAAGATACGCTCTTGGGGGCGTCGAATTCGTAGTTTTTGGAAACCACTCTCAAGATACGCTCTTGGTGCGTCGAAGTCGTAGTGTAATAACTACTCTCAAGATACGCTCTTGGGGGCGTCGAAGGTTGTAGTATGAACACTACTCTCAAGATACGCTCTTGGGGGCGTCGAAGTTCGTAGTTTTTGGAAACTACTCTCAAGATACGCTCTTGGGGGCGTCGAAGGTCGTAGTATGAACACTACTCTCAAGATACGCTCTTGGGGGCGTCGAATATCGTAGTATGGAAACTACTCTCAAGATACGCTCTTGGGGGCGTCGAATGTCGTAGTATGAAAACTACTCTCAAGATACGCTCTTGGGGGCGTCGAATGTCGTAGTATGAAAACTACTCTCAAGATACGCTCTTGGGGGCGTCGAACCTGTCATTGACTTGAAGTCATATCTGTGTAAGGATAACTTCGTGATTATACCGCTACATTCACTTGAAAATACTCTTGAGTAACTACTACCCCCTTAGGAGCATTCATGTTTCTGTACACTTGGGATGCCTTGGTGCACCAAGACATCCTTTGTAGGAATAAAAGATAGTTGTAGAGTTGGAGTAACTTCGTGAGTTCTCCTTCTCAAAAGTTGTTTTTTGAAAAGCTTGTGAAGCTGAAGCGCGTAAAATGTGTAATATGAAACTAAGGATATGGTCTTTTGCTTGTGCTTTCTTCTTATACGTAGTACTTCTTTAGGTGCTCTCCACTGAAGGTGTTTGTGGAGATATATCCCTCCCCATCTTCGAGGCGGTACGCGTTTACGTAAGGAACTGACGCTATCTTGTATGGTCCTTCCCACTTTGGAGATAATTTTCTGACTTGGTCTAAGTGTGAGAACTCATTCCTTCTTAGTACTAGTTCTCCTACGTGGAATTGTCTCTCCTTGACTTGGCGATTGTAGTATCTTGCTGAGACAAGGCGCATTCGTGTCTGTGCTTCTTCTGAATTCCACCTTTTGTCCTCCACCATGTCTAAATCTAAAAGTCTTGCCTTGTTGTTCTCATGCTCCTCAAAGTACTTGGTCCTCAGTGATTGTACCGCTATTTCTGCTGGTGCCACCGCCTCGGTTCCGTACACTAGACCAAATGGCGTTTCTCCTGTGGATATCTTTGGTGTTGTCCGCACTGCCCATAGAACATTCTCCAGCTCATCTACCCAACTTCCCTTGGTGGCGTGGAGTCGTTTCTTTAGGCCATCTAGCACTATCTTGTTTGCCGATTCTACCTGTCCGTTTGTCTGAGGGTGCTTTACTGATGCGAAACGGTGATCTATATTCAGTCTTTCGCAATACCACTGCAATTTCTTGCTCTTGAATTGTGGGCCATTGTCACTTATTATTGCTCTTGGCACCCCGTACCTCGAGACAATGTGAGATTGGATGAAATTAACGACTTGGTCGTCTGTTGTCTTCCCCATTGCCTTTGCTTCTATCCACTTGGAGAAGTAGTCTATTGCAACAATTATGCAAGTCTTCTGGCCTTTTGTTTTTGGTAGGGGGCCTATCAAATCAATCCCCCATTGTGCGAAAGGCCAGGCTCCTGAGATGGAGCTTAGCTTTGCTGGTGGGGCTGTTATATTTCTGGAGTACCTTTGGCAGTGATCACATTTTTGTACCAAGTCTGCTACTTCTTTGCTCAATGATGGCCAATAGTATCCTAGGTTGTAGACCTTTCGGCTTATTGACCGTGCTCCTTCATGGCACCCCGCCTCTCCCTCATGGAGCTCTGCAAGTACCCTCTCTGTTTCTGGGTATGCTATGCATTTGAGGAAAGGTGTGCAGTATCCTTTCTTGTAGAGTTCATTGTCCATCACTGCGTAATTCCTAGCCATCCTTTCAATCTTGACTGCTTCCACCTTATCTTTTGGGAGCTTTCCTTCCATGATGTATTGTCTCATTGGTGTCATCCAGACTTCTGCTTCATCTATTGCTAGAACCTCCATTTGTTCTATCACTGATTGCATTCTTTGCTCCACGAAGTGAACCTCTTTGCCTGCTTCTGCCCCTAAGGCTAGTTTACTTAAGGCGTCTGCCTCTTGGTTTTGTTCTCTTGGGACAGACTCAATGTCGAAGCTTTGGAAGCTCTTTATCAGGTCCTTGGCTTGCTGCAGGTATCTCTGCATGTTTTCGGACTTTGCAGTGTAGATTCCTTTCACTTGGTTGACAACTAGTTGAGAATCACACTTGACCCTTAAATGCTTTGCCCCTACTCCTTTGGCTATTCTCAGGCCAGTTATTAGTGCTTCGTACTCAGCCTCATTGTTTGTTGCCTTAAAGGTTAGTGCCATGGCATAGCGCATAGGTGTATCGCTGTTTGGTGGGTATAGTAAGAGGCCTGCGCCTGAACCTCCTCCGTTGGATGACCCGTCAGTATGCATCTCCCATAATTCTTCTGATTGTGTCTCCTGACTACTACTTGCCTCGCATGTAGTTTTGACTTCTCCCAAGTCTTCGTCCGGATTAATTCCAGTGAATTCGGCGATAAAATCCGCTAGAGCCTGACCCTTTATGGCTGTTCTTGGGGCGAAATGAATGTGAAACTCACTTAACTCGATTGCCCATTTGGTCAGTCTTCCCGATGTGTCTGGTCTCTGCAGGAGGTGTTTCAATGGTTGGTCTGTGAGGACTGTTACTTCATGCCCATGAAAATACGGTCTCAACTTTCTTGCTGATACGATCAGTGCATAGAGGTACTTTTCTATTGGCAAGTAGTTGATCTCATACTTTGCCAATGTTTTGCTTACGAAGTATACTGGCAATTGTGCAGCGTTTTCCTCTTTGATTAGCACTGAGCTAACTGCCACGTTGCTCACTGAGATGTAGAGGTAGAGGGGCTCCCCTGGTGTAGGCTTTGCTAGGGGTGGTAGTGTTTTTAGATGTTGTTTGAGTTGCTGGAAGGCCTCCTCACATCTTGGTGTCCATTCAAATTTCTTGTTTGCCCTTAGTACCTCAAAGAAGGGTAATGCCTTGTCTCCTATTTTGGATAGGAATCTGTTAAGGGCTGCCAACCTCCCGTTCAGTCGTTGAACCTCTTTGTGCTTCGTAGGTGATTGCATTTCTTCAATTGCTTGAAGTTTTTCGGGGTTTACCTCTATGCCTCGCTGGCTTACCATGAAGCCTAAGAACTTTCCTGATTGCACCCCAAATGCGCACTTTTTCGGGTTTAGACGGACTTGATATTGCCTCATCCTTTCAAACGTTGAGCGAAGGTTTTCCACATGGTCCTTCTTCTCTTTAGATTTGACTATCATGTCGTCCACATACGCTTCCATTGTCTTCCCTATCATGTCCCCAAAGATTTTGTTGACCATTCTTTGGTATGTTGCTCCAGCATTTATGAGTCCGAAAGGCATCACTGTGTAATGGTATATCTCGCTATTAGCGTAGAATGCTGTGTGGGGGGCGTCCTCAGGGGCCATTTTTATCTGGTTATATCCTGAGTATGCATCCATGAAGCTCATTAGTTGGTGACCTGATGTTGCATCCACTAACTGATCTATTCTTGGTAGCGGATATGAGTCCTTTGGGCATGCCTTGTTTAGGTCCCGATAGTCAATACACATTCTCCAACTTCCTCCCGGCTTCTTTACCAGTACTGGGTTTGCCACCCATGTCTGGAATCTGATTTCCTTGATGAACTTTGCCTTTAGTAGCTTTTCTACTTCTTCTTGAATAGCTATCTTTTTATTGCCTCCCATTGGTCTCACCTTCTGTGTTGTTGGCCGCGTTGCCGCGTCTATGTTGAGCCTGTGTGAGATCACATCTTCTGATATCCCTGGCATATCGTTCGGTGACCAGGCGAACAAATCCTTGTATTCCCTTAGTAAAGCGACTAAATGGTTCTCCTCTTCCTGAGATAAGGCAGTCCCAATTTTAGCCTTCCTATCGGGTTCTTCTATGAGTATCTCTTTTAGTTCCTCCATGGGGGCTGGCCTTCCATGATCTTCTCTTGGGTCCTCGTCTACTAGTAGGACTTCTCTTGTTTTCTTCCTTTTGCCTAGTGCAATCCTTGCACATTTCCGTGCTACCTTCTGGTTACCCTTTACTTCCCCTATCCCTTGGTCTGTGGGGAATTTCACTTTCTGATATAGCGTTGATGGTACCATACCCCACTTGTTGATTGTAGTGGTACCTAGGACCCCATTGTACTCTTCCATGTCTTCTGTAATGAAGAATGGGACATCAATCTTTAGCTGCCTCTGCCCTGTGCCCAGTGTCACAGGTAGTGTGACTGCCCCCAGTGGGTATGTTGGCTCTCCTGAAAATCCTACCAAGGGGGAGTAAACCTGTTTTATGCTACTTGGCCTAACTCCTAGTATGTTGAGGACCTTCTTGCTAATGATGTTGGGTGAGCTTCCACTGTCTATTAGGATTCTCCCAATGTCCATATCAGTGATCTTCATTGTTATGACCAGGGCATCCTTGTTGTCTGGTAACACATGCTCCATGTCTCTTCTTGAAAATTCTATTATGTCTTCTTTCTTTCCATTTGGTTGTTCTTCTCTTGGCTTAGGAGTCCCTAACTCTGCCATATATGCTTCTCTAGCATTCGCTGACTCTCCTCCAGCTCCATACCCTCCATGGATGACATATACGCTTGCCATCTTGCTAGTGATAGTTAGGCTTTCTGTCCGAAGCCCGCAGACGGCGCCAAGTGTTAAGTTATGGGATCTAGGTCAACGGGGTGTCGGCTTTGATCCCACTCCTTACGGGGGATGTGTATGATCCGGTCTTCTCGAGTCGCCTTGCCTTTGCCTATGTCCTTCTTCCTTTCCTTCTTCCCTTGGTTCCTTCTCTTCTTCTCTCCCTTTGCCCTGCAAAAGGGGCAGTACCAGACACGGAGGAGGGGGGGTGGTGCCTGGTGAACCCTCTCCGATGCCTAAGTCAGAACTATATTTCTAGAGAGATAAAGCTAGAGAGATGTCAGAGCTAAATTGTCCAAATGGCCAAGATGATCAAATGAGTTGTGAAGGTGGGGTATTTATAGGCAACGGTGTCATTAAGGTGGCTTAATGACATCGTTAGCCTCTAAACACACTTAATTAACCTTTAAGCGTATAATTAAGACTTTAGGATTCGGATGAGGCAGGCGGAGTGGACCGAGCATGGGCGTCTGAAAGGGGTGCCGGGGCCCTTGGGGGGGGAGAAATCCGACCCCCAAGGGTAGGGGTTGGGTGAGGACACCCAACCCCTCCTAGGGAGGGTGGGGTTGGCCAACCCCATCCCTCCTAGGAGGGATCGGGTTGGCCGACCCGATCTCTCCTAGGAGAGATCGGGTTGGCCAACCCGATCTCCCCTAGGGGAGGTCGGCTGACCCGATCTCCCCTAGGGGAGGTCGGGTGTGGCCACCCAACCTCACCTAGGTGAGTTCGCCTTTGTCGGACGGGCGCTTCGGCCCCGTCCGAGCCGTCGATGTTCTCGCGAAGTGTCCGGGTTGAAGTTTCGATTTGCAATCATAAACGGGACGATAAAAATACAACGGTTCGGAAGTCAACGGGTTCAAATTGGGCGTATATCCATCACCATCTGATGGTGTTGATGCGCCTGACGCGGCGTTAGGTTGATTGTGTTAACATATGGAGATTTGGCGCCGTAATTAGGAGCCCATTAATATGTATACGTTACCTAAGAGATTGGGTAAATGTCACATTAGGGTATTTGGGCTTGACCTAAATCCAGATTGACATGAGAGGCCCAAATATTGGGCCTCCCTTATACATGGCCGGCCAAAACATTAGTGTAGGGGCAAAGTGGACTTTGCTCCTCATATAAATAAGAAGTATTAGGGTTTTCATAAGGGAACTCACAATTCCTCCTAAGTGGTGTTTTGAGAGAAAACCCTCCCCCCAAACAACATAGTTCGGCCGAACCATACTGCTACACCAAGGGTGTGCCAATTTGCTTAGAGCAAATCACTTCGGAGATCCGTCCCTTCCAATAATCGATCAGAGGCTTTGCTGTAGAGCTAATACTGCGTAGGATTTCCTTAACAAGAACTTCTACGGGTTCCGTCCGTTGGATCGCGAACTCCCTCAGCAGGATCCTTGGGACTACAAAAGGGTTTAAGGTATGTGCACATATTACGCTGCATAATTCTGATTACAAGCATGTGCCTTATTTATGTTTCTGTAGTAGTCAATCCCGTAGTCCAATAGTGGCATCAGAGCCTGTGTTAGAAGTTCTTGATTTTGATAAATTGGTGTAAAACAGACGAAGTCTTGATCAGATTGGAGCAGGATAAAAATGATAGTCAGGTCACACTTACTTCGAGTGGGAGATTTGAGGCAGCAATGCAAGTGAATGAAATGGTAAATGAGGATGGAGACATTTTCATAGTAAATCCAGTAAGAGGACACAATCCTACCACACAAATCACTGTTGCTGCAGGTGTGAATCAAGTTGAACCTGATAATCACGTAGCCGAACCGTTGGATGAAAATCCAATAATGCCACAACTACCCATTGTTCCTTGTGGGAGTGGGTTAACCAACTTGGTTCCGAGACCGAGAGGTCAACCAAGAAAATTTGTAGGCCAAAGTTCTATCACTGCCCTTGTTCCCAGTGGGAGTGATGCTCTGATAGACAGCATTATTCCGAGTGGGATCAATGTTCAGACTCAAGATTGGATTAACGAGCCTAGACGAAGTCAAAGGCATCGAACTTCTCCTAAGAAGTATCCCATCGAGAAGGGTGAGATATTCACCCTAACTTCTGTTGACGAACCAGTGACAGTTCAACAAGCGTTGAAAGGACCTCAAGCGAAGGAATGGAGGAAAGCAATGGAGGAAGAGATCGCCTCAATGAAAGCCAATTATGTATGGACTTTAGTTGATTTACCTGCTAACCGCAGGGCCATAGGGGCGAAGTGGGTTCTGAAACTGAAACTCACTGTTGACGGAAATGTCGAGCAATACAAAGCTCGACTAGTCGCGAAAGGATACACCCAGCTTCACGGAGTGGACTTTGATGAGACATACTCACCGACTGTGAGGTACACCACAGTCAGGGCAATCCTAGCCCTAAATGATTGCCTCGATTTGGAGCTGCACCAAATGGATGTTAAGACCACATTACTCCACAGAAACCTGGAGGAAGAAATCTATATGGAGCAACCGGAGGGTTTCATTACTCTTGGTAACGAACGTAAAGTTTGTAAACTCCAAAGATCCATTTACGGTCTTAAAAAATCATATCGGCAATTGTACCGCAGGTTCCACGAGGAAATCGTTGGGAACGGATTCGTGAATCTCCACGAGGATCCATGCATGTATACAAAGACCTCCGGGTCTAAGTACGTCATCTTGACCTTGTACGAAGATGACATATTCATTGCCGCGAACGATGTGAGTTTTATGCATGAATCAAAGTCCTGGTTGGCATCTGTATTTGAGATGAAAGACATGGGAGAGGCTACGTACATATTGGGCATTAAAATAGCTAGAGATCGTGCCATCAGGAGGTTATGTCTATCTCAGGAAGCCTACATCAAAAAACTGTTGAAATTAGAATACAGGATGCCAAACCCGTGGAAACGCCTGTAGTATTCGGGTGCGCAGTTTTGAAGCACGATGGCCCGAAGGACCAGCAAGAGCGTGAACAAATGAGGAGTGCAGAGTACTTAAGATGGTTGGGAGTCTTATGACCACCGTGCTTTGAACTCGGCCAGACATCTGTTACGCTGTGGGCCTAGTAGCAAGATTCCAATCAGACCCTGGCTATCAACATTTGAAAGCTGTAAAGCGGATCATACGATATCTGAAAGGTACTGCCGACTACGTACTGTGCTATGAGGGCAGGAAGTTAGAATTAATTGGATTCAGTAACGCCGACCATGGTGGCGATCTGGATGATCGTAAGTCCACCATAGGATGAGTGTTTCTCCTTGCTGATGCCGCCATTTAATGGACGAGCAAGAAGCAATCTTGTGTCGCGCTTTCTACGATGGAATCGGAATTCGTAGCTCTCTCTAAAAATGCACAGGAAGCGTCTGGCAGAAAAGGCTTCTTACTGCGCTGCTTGATGGCGATGTTGGGAGTAAACCTGTGAAGGTGTTCTCTGATAGTCAAGCAGCGATTGCGGCGGTAAAGAATCCGAAGTACCATTGTAGGACTAAACACATTAATGTGAAATATAATTATGCTAAGTCTATGGTAGAAAATAATATAATCACTTTTAGTATACTCGCCCACTGATGATATGGTGGCGGACCCACCAACTAAACCATTACGTAAAGAAATATTTGAAAAGCATGTAAAACTGCTTGGATTGCGTAGGGTTTAAATGTGGGCATGTATCTGTGATAACATTTTGATGAGTTGGAACTTACATTTTGGTACATGAGAGAATTGAAATTTGAGTTTATGGTTCATCGACGTCATAATGTTTGATTACAACGGATTGTACGGTCTATAAAATACGTCGTAGGAGGACGCAATCCTCTGCACAATTATGTCGAGTGTGGGCCTTGCCTTGTCACACGGGCATGGTTGTCTAGTAGGAGAGGTGGGCCTCTTTTGAAGCAAGACTGGCTAAGAACCAGTTGAGAAACTTGGTTATGCAAAACGATCATTTGGTTTCGGAATAACATGATATGATTTTCGTTTTCCACTTCGCGGGTGATGAACTTTGTTCGTCATTAAACACATTCTGGGCCAGATGAAAGTTTGTGATAACATCATTGACATATCCCACACCTGACGATGTTCGGGTATGCTATCGACGCGTGCTTCATTCTACGCGTGCCACGTTCAACCACGGGGTCATGCTCGGTTGTACTAGATAGAATCCTTGTGATTCGGACGGGCGCAAACTTCTTCACCTTGAGCGTGTGATTGATCTCGGGAGCCTTATGAGGAGGCACCCGAGTATCCTCATGGACTCAGAACTCATACCTAAGGTCATGCTCAATGTTCGATTCCCAGCGTATGAGCGCAGTCCTGAAGAAAAATGCCAAGTTACTAAGGGTATGAGCAATGGGGATGGTCAAGTTCACCTGTAATTCACCGACTCTTGTATTCACTAGGTGGCCACCAACCGGATATTAGTTGAAGGTTGTGAATACTTGTGCGGATGCCCTGGAGAAGTATTCCTATGGGGAAAATGGGCAATTGGAGAATAACAGATGACCAAGGATACATCGCGATACATATTGATGTTTTTAACAGGTTGATTTGAGATATGGAATCTGCATTCCGCGGGCGCTACAACACTCCTAACAGGTGAGTAGCACGATGCCCGTCGTATCCGCTGGTCGCACGGCAAACTTCGTATGAACTATTCGGAAGCAGGGGCAGGATCAGAAGAGTGGAAAGGTGATGCGATTTGGACAACAATACATTAACAGGCACCATCCCAATTGGCGAGTGGGAACTGTTAGCAAATGGAGATTGGGCGCCGTAATTAGGATCCCATTAATATGTATACGTTACCTACGAGATTGGGTAAATGTCAAATTAGGGTAATTGGGCTTGACCTAAATCCCAATTGACATGAGAGGCCCAAAAATTGGGCCTCCCTTATACATGGCCGGCCGAAACATTAGTGTAGGGGCAAAGTGGACTTTTGACCACTTTGCTCCTCCTATAAATAAGGAGTGTTAGGGTTTTCTTAAGGGAATTCACTAGGAAGAACACTATTTCTTTGCCCATGACGTTGGGGTGACTTGGCCAGTTGCCCATGTTACTGAGACTGACCCTGTGCAGACATATGTTGAGTTTTCCGATTCAGACAAAGCGACCATGAAGGTTATATATCAGGCTCATAAGGCGCGCGCCTATTGCGCCTTGTCTTGCATGACGGAGCAGGAATTTTGCGAAGCTGGGATTCGCGTAACTCCTGCGGACGGTCCTTCGGTATGTTATGAACCTTTATAACTCCTATTATATTGTGATGTAGGTTGGTTTCATGGAAAAGCCTCGCGCTTGCAGGCGAGTCTTCGAGGGAATGTTGCTGCCTCTACACGTGGTGCTTCTTCTGCTATTTCGGATGCGCTTCGCACCATGAAGCCTGGGCGTGGGAAAGGCTCCATGCGTAAGTCACCTTCTTGTAACTTTGTTTTTCGTTGTCATGTTGAGTATTATTGTTCTCATCTTGCTTTATTCTTGTTTGTAGGTCACTCGCCCAACGTGACTGATCGCGTTGTTACCATTGCTGATACTCTTCCTCGGCCCAAGGCAAAGAGAACTGAGTCTGAGGTGCGTCCCTCAAGCGATCCCAACCAATCTAAATCTGAAGGTACCGGGGCGTTGAGGACTCCTTCCCGTGACAAATGGAAGGGCGTCGAAGAACAGGCTCGCGCGCCTACCATGTCTGCCCCCCGGTCGAGGGACCGGACCTTGGAGGAGGTTGCTCCTCTTGAAGGTATGTATCTTGTTTTACTTTCTTGCTATACTTGTAATATTTCGCCTTTTTTGCTTATCTGCTTGTGTATTCATAGGTGTTTCCCCTCTTGCTACGCTTACGCGCGCCGACTTGGTTCGTCCTATTGACGATGCTTTCATTGGGGATGAGTGCCACCCTTTATTGCTGGAGAGCAACGTTTTGCTAAGGATGCCAGCTTGAGTACTACCGAGGTAGGAGTACGCGTGTTTCAGCGGATTATCCCTCCAGGTGATTGAAGGGTTCGCCCCAATGAGCCTGAGGATGTGCGCGCCTATGCTGAGGGTGCGTTCGTATGTGTTGTGCCAGTGAGTCATCATCCTTACTCTTTTTTAGCTTGTACGTATCTTCGTGTTGTTGTTGCAACTTGCTTGTTGTTGGATGTTGTATTGCGCTATAGGTCGTTATTGATGTGGAAAACCTTTCCTCCTTTGTGAATGAACTCACTAAGGAGAAGAAGGCTCTCCAGGAGAAGTGCGACATGCTCTGTCATGAACTTGCGGATGCAAAGGAGAAGGTGTGTCTCTCGAATGCTAAAGTCGTCGACTTGGAGGCGAGTGCCTTTGTTCGCAAAGCTCGAGTTGCTACACTCTAGTCTGATGTGATTGTTCTTCAGAAGAAGATAGCTGAGGATGGCGAGGCGTACGGGCTTGCGTTGCAGGCTGTGCAGGATTGTGTGCATGAGTATAGGAAGGATGTCGTTGTTGCTATTACAAGGCCTCGCAATCCTTCCGCGATGATGTTCAGGCTGGAGCCGATGATCTTATATATGACTTCTCGGAGGGATTTATTGAGCAGGTATATACTATTGATCCCGACTTTCGTTTTGATCATATGGGTATATATGCTAAGTTTGTCACTGGACATCTGGTTGTGTTGCACCTCCAAGATGCGACCACCCCTCATATTGATGTTGTGTTTGGTGATGATGGTTATGTCTGTGTAGTGGTTGAGAGTACTCAGGAAGAGGTTGTGGCAGAGCCATCTGATGGTGTTGATGCGCCTGACGCGGCGTTAGGTTAATTGTGTTAACACGTGGAGATTTGGCGCCGTAATTAGGAGCCCATTAATATGTATACGTTACCTAAGAGATTGGGTAAATGTCACATTAGGGTATTTGGGCTTGACCTAAATCCAGATTGACATGAGAGGCCCAAATATTGGGCCTCCCTTATACATGGCCGGCCAAAACATTAGTGTAGGGGCAAAGTGGACTTTTTCCACTTTGCTCCTCATATAAATAAGAAGTATTAGGGTTTTCATAAGGGAACTCACAATTCCTCCTAAGTGGTGTTTTGAGAGAAAACCCTCCCCCCAAACAACATAGTTCGGCCGAACCATACTGCTACACCAAGGGTGTGCCAATTTGCTTAGAGCAAATCACTTCGGATATCCGTCCCTTCCAATAATCGATCAGAGGCTTTGCTGTAGAGCTAATACTACGTAGGATTTCCTTAACAAGAACTTCTACGGGTTCCGTCCGTTGGATCGCGAACTCCCTCAGCAGGATCCTTGGGACTACAAAAGGGTTTAAGGTATGTGCACATATTACGCTGCATAATTCTGATTACAAGCATGTGCCTTATTTATGTTTCTGTAGTAGTCAATCCCGTAGTCCAATAGTAGTATCAGAGCCTGTGTTAGAAGTTCTTGATTTTGATAAATTGGTGTAAAACAGACGAAGTCTTGATCGGATTGGAGCAGGATAAAAATGATAGTCAGGTCACACTTACTTCGAGTGGGAGATTTGAGGCAGCAATGCAAGTGAATGAAATGGTAAATGAGGATGGAGACATTTTCATAGTAAATCCTGTAAGAGGACACAATCCTACCACACAAATCACTGTTGCTGCAGGTGTGAATCAAGTTGAACCTGATAATCACGTAGCCGAACCGTTGGATGAAAATCCAATAATGCCACAACTACCCATTGTTCCTTGTGGGAGTGGGTTAACCAACTTGGTTCCGAGACCGAGAGGTCAACCAAGAAAATTTGTAGGCCAAAGTTCTATCACTGCCCTTGTTCCCAGTGGGAGTGATGCTCTGATAGACAGCATTATTCCGAGTGGGATCAATGTTCAGACTCAAGATTGGATTAACGAGCCTAGACGAAGTCAAAGGCATCGAACTTCTCCTAAGAAGTATCCCATCGAGAAGGGTGAGATATTCACCCTAACTTCTGTTGACGAACCAGTGACAGTTCAACAAGCGTTGAAAGGACCTCAAGCGAAGGAATGGAGGAAAGCAATGGAGGAAGAGATCGCCTCAATGAAAGCCAATTATGTATGGACTTTAGTTGATTTACCTGCTAACCGCAGGGCCATAGGGGCGAAGTGGGTTCTGAAACTGAAACTCACTGTTGACGGAAATGTCGAGCAATACAAAGCTCGACTAGTTGCGAAAGGATACACCCAGCTTCACGGAGTGGACTTTGATGAGACATACTCACCGACTGTGAGGTACACCACAGTCAGGGCAATCCTAGCCCTAAATGATTGCCTCGATTTGGAGCTGCACCAAATGGATGTTAAGACCACATTACTCCACAGAAACCTGGAGGAAGAAATCTATATGGAGCAACCGGAGGGTTTCATTACTCTTGGTAACGAACGTAAAGTTTGTAAACTCCAAAGATCCATTTACGGTCTTAAAAAATCATATCGGCAATTGTACCGCAGGTTCCACGAGGAAATCGTTGGGAACGGATTCGTGAATCTCCACGAGGATCCATGCATGTATACAAAGACCTCCGGGTCTAAGTACGTCATCTTGACACGAAGATGACATATTCATTGCCGCGAACGATGTGAGTTTTATGCATGAATCAAAGTCCTGGTTGGCATCTGTATTTGAGATGAAAGACATGGGAGAGGCTACGTACATATTGGGCATTAAAATTGCTAGAGATCGTGCCATCAGGAGGTTATGTCTATCTCAGGAAGCCTACATCAAAAAACTGTTGAAATTAGAATACAGGATGCCAAACCCGTGGAAACGCCTGTAGTATTCGGGTGCGCAGTTTTGAAGCACGATGGCCCGAAGGACCAGCAAGAGCGTGAACAAATGAGGAGTGCAGAGTACTTAAGATGGTTGGGAGTCTTATGACCGCCGTGCTTTGAACTCGGCCAGACATCTGTTACGCTGTGGGCCTAGTAGCAAGATTCCAATCAGACCCTGGCTATCAACATTTGAAAGCTGTAAAGCGGATCATACGATATCTGAAAGGTACTGCCGACTACGTACTGTGCTATGAGGGCAGGAAGTTAGAATTAACTGGATTCAGTAACGCCGACCATGGTGGCGATCTGGATGATCGTAAGTCCACCATAGGATGAGTGTTTCTCCTTGCTGATGCCGCCATTTCATGGACGAGCAAGAAGCAATCTTGTGTCGCTCTTTCTACGATGGAATTGGAATTCGTAGCTCTCTCTAAAAATGCACAGGAAGCGTCTGGCAGAAAAGGCTTCTTACTGCGCTGCTTGATGGCGATGTTGGGAGTAAACTTGTGAAGGTGTTCTCTGATAGTCAAGCAGCGATTGCGGCGGTAAAGAATCCGAAGTACCATTGTAGGACTAAACACATTAATGTGAAATATAATTATGCTAAGTCTATGGTAGAAGATAATATAATCACTTTTAGTATACTCGCCCACTGATGATATGGTGGCGGACCCACCAACTAAACCATTACGTAAAGAAATATTTGAAAAGCATGTAAAACTGCTTGGATTGCGTAGGGTTTAAATGTGGGAATGTATCTGTGATAACATTTTGATGAGTTGGAACTTACATTTTGGTACATGAGAAAATTGAAATTTGAGTTTATGGTTCATCGACGTCATAATGTTTGATTACAACGGATTGTACGGTCTATAAAATACGTCGTAGGAGGACGCAATCCTCTGCACAATTATGTCGAGTGTGGGCCTTGCCTTGTCACACGGGCATGGTCGTCTAGTAGGAGAGGTGGGCCTCTTTTGAAGCAAGACTGGCTAAGAACCAGTTGAGAAACTTGGTTATGCAAAACGATCATTTGGTTTCGGAATAACATGATATGATTTTCGTTTTGCACTTCGCGGGTGATGAACTTTGTTCGTCATTAAACACATTCTGGGCCAGATGAAAGTTTGTGATAACATCATTGACATATCCCACACCTGACGATGTTCGGGTATGCTATCGACGTGTGCTTCATTCTACGCGTGCCACGTTCAACCACGGGGTCATGCTCGGTTGTACTAGATAGAATCCTTGTGATTCGGACGGGCGCAAACTTCTTCACCTTGAGCGTGTGATTGATCTCGGGAGCCTTATGAGGAGGCACCCGAGTATCCTCATGGACTCAGAACTCATACCTAAGGTCATGCTCAATGTTCGATTCCCAGCGTATGAGCGCAGTCCTGAAGAAAAATGCCAAGTTACTAAGGGTATGAGCAATGGGGATGGTCAAGTTCACCTGTAATTCACCGACTCTTGTATTCACTAAGTGGCCACCAACCGGATATTAGTTGAAGGTTGTGAATACTTGTGCGGATGCCCTGGAGAAGTATTCCTATGGGGAAAATGGGCAATTGGAGAATAACAGATGACCAAGGATACATCGTGATACATATTGATGTTTTTAACAGGTTGATTTGAGATATGGAATCTGCATTCCGCGGGCGCTACAACACTCCTAACAGGTGAGTAGCTCGATGCCCGTCGTATCCGCTGGTCGCACGGCAAACTTCGTATGAACTATTCGGAAGCAGGGGCAGGATCAGAAGAGTGGAAAGGTGATGCGATTTGGACAACAATACATTAACAGGCACCATCCCAATTGGCGAGTGGGAACTGTTAGCAAATGGAGATTGGGCGCCGTAATTAGGATCCCATTAATATGTATACGTTACCTACGAGATTGGGTAAATGTCAAATTAGGGTAATTGGGCTTGACCTAAATCCCAATTGACATGAGAGGCCCAAAAATTGGGCCTCCCTTATACATGGCCGGCCGAAACATTAGTGTAGGGGCAAAGTGTACTTTTGACCACTTTGCTCCTCCTATAAATAAGGAGTGTTAGGGTTTTCTTAAGGGAATTCACAATTCCTCCTAAGTTGTGTTTTGAGAAAAAACCCTCCCCCTAAACAACATAGTTCGGCCAAACCATACTGCTACACCAAGGGTGTGCCAATTTGCTTGGAGCAAATCACTCCAGAGATCCGTCCCTGCCAAGAAGCGATCAGAGGCTTTGCTGTGGAGCTAATACCGCGTAGGAATTCCTTAACAATAACTTCTACGAGTTCCGTCTGATGGATCGCGAACTCTCTCAGCAGGATCCTTGGGACTACGGAAAGGGTTTAAGGTATGTGCACATCTTCCGCTGCGTAATTCTGATTACAAGCATGTGCCTTATTTATGTTTCCTTAGTAGTCAACCCCGTAGTCTAACAGATTGTTAGTTGCTCATCCAACCTTTGTATATAGTTTTGCTCCCCGTATCGGGTTGAGGTTGTCTTTTGGGTGTTGTCCCCTTGAACCCTTTATCTTTATTCTTTGGTGTTTGACGTTGTCGTAGAGACCTGTCGTACAAGTTTTAGTAATGTATGATAACTTATTAGTAATCTTTCATACCTTTGTTATCGTAGTTGTCCATATTATTTTGATTATAGAGTAGAGTTTAGACTCGTCCTCTTAGTGGATATAATATGTGTAGTTGTAGTAAGGGGACGTGAGTCCTAGTGTTTGTGCGCCCCACTTGGTTACCCCATGGCATGGCATAATGCATAGGTTCAAGTTGAGTAGGTGAGTAGCATGCTTTCCGTATTTCTTGGTTAGTAACGCGCAAGACTTTGCCATGGCACTTGGCATTTATGAGTAGTAATGCACAAGGCCCTTATCCCGGTATTTGACATTTGTGTGTAGTAATGTGCAACACCCTTTCATGTACATAGGAGAGTTGTACCGACGACGCGATACTTCATTTTTTACCATCTCTTAGTCCACTCTAATGTACCATCTCTTGTTAATTTTGTGTGTTTTCCCATCCGTAAGTTGGGAACACCACGCGTAACGCTGTTGCAGGGCGTTCTGCTGGCTAATCCGTGTACTTGCCCTGCGATGCTAGTACACCTCCACTTGGTTATTCCAAGGGGCGGAACAGAGGTAGTGTAATATGCCTTGTAGTTTTTACCGTCTTTTGGGCCATTCCAAAGCGACGTTGTTGGCAAGACACGACTTGCTAATTTGGATGTGTTTTATTTCCACTACTTGGGAACACCCCCGGTAGTGTTGTGGCAAGGTGTTCTACTGGCTATCCCATGTACTTACCTTGCGATTCTATTACACCTCTATTTGGTTATTCCAAGGGGTTGTACAAGACAGTGTTACACGACTTGCAGTTTTTTCCGTCTCTTGGTCCATTCGAAGGCGAAGTTGTGGCAGGACACTACTTGCTAGATTGAAGTGTTTTGTTTCCGTTACTTTTCACGTCCAAGATAACATTTTACGAGACTCGACTTGTAGGTTTGGTGAGATTTTCGATGCATCGCGTATAGTAATGATCTCAGGATACGCTCTTGTCGGCGTAGAAGGGTGTTTAGTAATGAACGCTACTTGGTTTTAGTAGTAGGATCCCATGGGGTTGCCCTCGTATAGAAGATGTCGCGCCATGTTTCATGGGGTTGCCCTCGCATGGAGGATGTCGCTCCATGTAATGTGGTGGTGAACGCACGCCTGAGTGTTTAGTAATCTGTACTGGGTTTCATAGTCCGCATCAAGATGACATGGGGACGCTCTCACAAGGAGGATGTCGCGCCATGTTTTCATGGGGTCGCCCTCGCATGGAGGATGTCGCACCATGTAAAAGTGTGGGGTTGCCCTCGCATGGAGGATGTCACACCACGTTGTAGATGACCGCCTCTTATTTTAAAAACCCAAGGAATGGTCGTTGTAATCATGGGGTTGCCTGCGAGCTGGGGATGTCGCGCCATGTTGCTAAGATAATCCTTGGAAAATTTTCCCGGATGTAATGTGTTGTTTTTGTTGTTTAAAATAACATAATAGATGTCAAGAATAGAAAGCTTATTGAGTGCTCGTTTCTGACGTCGAGTATTGACATGTTGGTGGCGTATAATATAGGTCGTTTGTTGTGTTAAGCATATAGCTTGTATTGTGGATGCATATTAAATGCGTAGAGTCCGCTACTTGGTGTGGTTCCAGAGTAGGGAATATATGAGAGCAATGTACATACGAGAATATATTAGCTTCATTAGCTTATTGCACTGTTTACAAAGTTGCAAATAAGCGGAGTTATTAAATCTCCTTCAAGTAATACATATAAAGATAGAATTAAAGATCTTGATACGAAGACTCTTTAGTGGTGTATGTGGTATGTTCCGGCGTGGAACATTTTCAAGTGTCCCCTGTTGGATCACGGTTGGAACTCCGGCACGTTCTTGACAGAAGTCTGAACTCCTTTGCTCCAAGTAATCCTGCAAAAAGGGATAGACCGGGCGGTGACCCAGAATCGCTCTCCGATGCTTAAATGAGTATCTCGATGTAGGCAAGTATCAGTGTATATCAGTATGTGTATGTGAATCCTGAGGTAATTTCTTCCTTTATATAGGGGAGGAGTTACTCCAGTTACCTGTTGGGATAACTGCCAGGGGCAGTTAGCCCACGCTCCCTTTATCTCGGCCACTTGCCCACGTTCCGTCTTTTCAGGCCACTTCCCACTACGCTGATAGTGGGCGTGTTTCTCGGCCTCATCCTCTGATGGCAAGTCCCGACGGATGTCGGGGACTCCAGAGTTATCTCCTTTGGTCACCGCTCGGGGCCCCTCGTCATCGAGACAGGGCCAACATCCTCAGGGATTCAACATCGGGGCCTACTCAAAGGCATTTCTTCGGGGCCTACTCAAAGGCATTTCCTCGGGGCCTACTCAAAGGCATTTCATCGCGAGCGTCCAGCTCATATGTCGGGACCGACCTTGTCGGGACACCTCATATTGGCCCTCTAGGCCTCTTTTGGAGCCCAGTGGGCCTACTTCACCGTTTACTCGTCGTTAATGGGCCTAACGACTATATCGAAACCCATCATTTGCCCCCAAGACATGAGGGACTTACAGTTCGTCGTGTCTTCTAACTCCGGACCTCCCGATATTGGCATCAGAGGATTTTAACTTTACAAATAATCTTCTGAAGCGGATCTCCTCATCCAAGATTCCCCGATATTCCGAGGATAACCACCAAATCCGAAAAGATTTCTCGGTTACTCAACTATTAAATGCAATGGGTGATGAAGCGACGGCTTGGGTACCCGTGTCTGCTTTTTCTGAAAAAGCACTTTTTAGCCATTTTGTCGCTAGCGCCTCAACGACTCAGGTAGAAGCGTTTCATCTTCAACGGTCCGGATTGAAACGTCTCTTCGGCTATCTTCTCTCCTATAAAACCTTCACCGCTTCATCATCTGCAATTTCAAAATCTCAAGCTCTCCTTCCTGATTTCTGATTAGCGCTCCGGCAACCAGGATCTCCGACCATCAGGGTCATCTTTTCTTCCCCAATTCAGCATGTCTGGTAAGATTCCTCCTCCGATTCCGAAAAAACTGTTAGAATAGTTTTTCTTTTATCTCAATCAGCTTACCCGGACTTTTCCAAAAATCAACTGTGCCTTTTCTTGCCGTGGTCATTTTCCAGACGGTGAATCCAGTTCTTGGGGGAGAAAACCCTTCAAGTTTGATTATGGTTGTAATGAGATCTCGGAAAACGCCTATGACGAAGCTCTCCGGGAGGGATGTATCACTTCCACCTGGGAGCCTCGCTACCCCTATCCTCGCCCTCGCATCCCGGGCGACCCTGTGGTCACTCGTCCCCGAGAAGGGGAGGTATTTGTCTCTACTGGGCAAGTATCAGCAGGGATCCGATTCCCTTTCTGTGGGGACCTGGTCGAGATGTGTGATTATTAAAAAAACACATCCGACTACTTTTTCCCCCCACGCCATCCGTGTGTGGAACGCCTTCCATGTCCTTTGCCTCCGCCAAAAATTGACCTATAGCCTCCGACTTTTCTGTTACTTCTATGGAATGAAGTGCAACGATGTCGGGGTCTGTGCCTTCTACCCGCGGATACCCAAATGGAGCAAGACGCAGCTCTCCCGATACAGCCGGAACGGTGACACCTGGAAGGTCGCCAAAGGTCGGGGGCTCATCACTAACTCGGGGCCTGACAACAGCGGTTGGAAGAAGAATTACTTCTTCATCCGGAACAGTTCCATCCCAGGGCCCCGATGGGAGGTTGAAGCAGACCCTCCTCCCGCTTATCACACTTAATCCGCGGAGGATTTTCAGATTCTCCATTGCATCCAACTCTATTGTTGGGGGGATTCCTTCGCTCCCCTCGATGCTAACTCCATCGTGGAGCGAGATCTGGTTTTGGCCGGGATCCGTCTCCTCGATGTTGCCTCCGGGGGTCAACTCTACGACGGCCCCTCCAATGTCATTCCTTGGGTAATATTCTAATTGCACCTTTGTTTTCGTCTTTGCAGCTAAGAAGGTATCAATGCTGACCAATATCATGCTTAAAAAGGCGAAGACCGATGCCGTCCAACGCCCTGCGCGGAAGAGGAAGTCCTCGAAGAAGGCCGCTTCCTCATCGGCACCTCCATCTGCGGAGGAGGCCAAACGGGCCCGGGTGGAGAAGATGGAGAGGATCTTCAACACCCAGACTCCCGAAGAAGGTAAGCAGCTCCGATTAGCCATCCGATTATACAAAAAGCGTATTCCCGAGGAGTTGATCCCCTCCGATAAGAAAGCCAGAATCGAAGGGATCAACCGCATCCTGCAAGGAGAAACTCCCTGCATCCTTAAAGCGGGTTATTACAACTATTACGGGAAAGACCTGTATCTCTCTCGTCGCGTCATTTGGTTTAAGGATCCCGATCAACTCCCTGATTATCTTTCTAAAGCTTCTCGTCCTCCAGCTGCAGGTCAATCGGGAGCTGGAGCTCCAGCGTGCCACCCTCCGACGCTCGGGTCGGGAGCCCCTCCTTCCACTTCCTGCCCCGAGAGGATCGGGGACTGAAGATGTCCCGACGGACGGTTAGTTCCGTCGGGTGGTTGACCTGGACGTTTCTCATTCTTCCGAGGAGGTGAGCGAAGGTCCAGCCCTGATTCGTCATCGGGGGGTGAGGCAGACCCCGTTGGAGCCGACTCCCGAAGGGCTGCTTCCATGTTCCCCGACACAACAGCATTCGCCGGTTTTGAGCCTGACTCCTGAAGGGACGACTGGGTCTCACGGCGGCTCGGAGGCGCGCACCTCCGACACTCAGGTCGTCCTTCCCCCTCTCCCCTTAGACGGGAGTTTCTATCAGCTTTACACCCCCACCAGGCGGCGGCTCCCTGGACCCCGATCGAGTCACTGCGAGGGGTCCCGCTCCGTCGGGGCGATGTGCCACCTGAATTGGGTCTGCACCTGCTGGCAGGTTCAGTTCCGCCATCTCTAAAGCTTCATCTCTCCTTAGCTCGAGAGGATATCCACACGGACATTCACGAAATGGCCGTTCGCTGCGTGGAGGTAAGGCTTCCTGTTTTTACACTTAGTATATAAGGTAAAATATTCTCATGTACTAACCTCTTCCTTTCTTTTTCACAAGAAATGGCGGACCAACACCACTATTTCGGGTACATCCTGGCCCTGGAGAAGGCCCTTGAGCAGGAGCGAGCCAAGGCGGCCCCCGAGGTCTTGGCCAAGCTCGAGGAGGATTTGGCTGCCTCCGAATCGTCGAGGGGCAAGCTGGTTAAGGAGCAGGCCCTCCTTAACCAGAAGACTCGGGACCTCCTGAGGCAGGTCCACGACTTCGAGCGGTTGCTGAAGCAGGAGCAGCAAAAGCTCAAGGAAGAGCAGCAGAGGCACGCGGAGGATCGGGACACGCTCGTCCTGGAGAAGAAGGCTCTTGAGGACGTCAAGGCGGGACTGGAGGCTGAGAAGGTCCTTCTCACCAATCGGTCCCAACCGATGGAGCGGGAAATCGCTGAGTTTCCCACCAAACTGGCCGAGGCTGAGGCTAAGGGTCGGGAAGATTACCGGGGCTCCGAGGATTTCAAGGTGGACGCGGTGAGGTTCTGTAACGCGGAGATGGAGACCACCTTGCTCAATGCTGTTGAGGAGCTCCATCTGGAGTATGGCAGTTCCATTGGCTTCACCAAGTCTCAGACTCTCGCCCCCTTCGCGGAGAGGTATTTCAGCCTTTCAGAGGAGAGCAACGGGGCCAACACCCCCGAGGGGACTGCGGGTGCTGAAGGCACGGTGGAGCCTCCAAGTACAGACCTCCTGACAACTGATCCCCCGACAATCGACCCTTCACTGGCTGACCTCCAAGGGTCCGATCCTCCCTCGGCCAATCTTCCGGGATCCGATCCTCCGATCGCGGAGCCTTCTGCCACGGACCTCGTGGACTCTGCTCCCCTCGAAGCTACCAAGGACCAAGCTTAACGCTTTATTTTAGAATCCTTGTAATTTCCTTCTCTTGTCGTGAACCTTCAGGCCTTTATAATGTCAATCTATTTTGGTTCTGATTATCGTTGCACCACTTAAGGTGAATTAACCACGCCACTTAAGGCGATTTGATCATACCACTTAGAGTGATTCAACACGTCACTTAAGACATTTTAACCACACCACTTAAGGCGATTTAACCGTGCCACTTAAGGCAATTTAACCACACCACTTAAGGCGAAACAGAGTCGCCCCAGTCGATCGTTTGGGTGTTGTTCTAACAGCCCAAAGAACATTTTCCAGCTCGTCCAGCCATTTGCCCTTCAAGGCATGGACCCTCTTCTTCAGGCCATCCATCACGATCTTGTTGGCTGACTCCACCTGTCCATTGGTTTGAGCATGATGGACAGAGGCTGTCCGATGCTCAATTTTCAGCTCCTCCAGGATCTCCTTCCACTGGACCCCGTTAAACGGAGGGCCATTATCACTGATCAACACCTTAGGGATCCCGTATCTGGATATAATATGGGTCTGGAGGAATTTGAGGATATGATTCCCCGTTGTCTTGGCCAATTCCTTAGCTTCTATCCACTTCGAGAAATAATCAATAGCCACGATCAAATATCGGCACTGACCTTTTGCAACTGGAAGGGGTCCCACCAAATCGATTCCCCATTGCGCGAAGGGCCAAGCACTCTTGATGGTCGTCAGATCGGCAGCTGGAGCCACGATATTCGGGGCATACCTCTAGCAAGCGTCACAGGATCGGACTAGCATCGTTGCCTCCTTGTTCATCGAGGGCCAGTAATAGCTCAGGTTCAGCACTTTCCTCACGACGGATCGGGCACCTTCATGACAAGCCGAGTATCCTTCGTGCACCTCCCTAAGGATCCGATCTGTATCGGGCTCAGCCACACATTTCAAGTAAGGAGTTGAAGGAGTTGAATACCCCTTTTTATACAGCTGATTGTCTACTATCACATAATTGACCGCGATTCGGCGTAATTTGCCTGCTGCTACTTCATCATCGGGGACTGCCCCCGTAGTCAGGTACGCGGTTATCGAGGTCATCCAAGTGGGCTCCTCCGATCCAGTCTCGATGGCACATACCTCCGATTGATCGGCGGCTGACAGGATCACATTCTCCAAGAAGTGCACCTTCCGACTTTCATCGAGGGGTGCCCCCAAGGCGAACTTGCTCAAGGCATCTTCTTCCACATTATCCTCCCTCGGGATCGCCTCAATATCGAAGCTCTTGAAACTCTCCTTCAAGGTTTGCACCTCACGAAGGTACTTTTTAATCATCGGGCTCTTTGCTTCGTATCGCCCCTGGACTTGGTTCACAATCAGGCTAGCATCACACTTCACCTTTAAGTGACCAACTCCCGTTCCTTTTGCAATCTTGAGGCCGGTGATGAGAGCCTCATATTCAGCTTCGTTGTTGGTGGCCCTAAACGTCAAGGCCAAGGCATATCGAAGGGGCTCGCCTCCACCTGGCGGTATCAATACGAACCCTGCTCCCGATCCTTCTAAGTTTGAGGAGCCATCGGTATACATCTCCCAAGTGTCTTCGTCATCGGGCTGTTCCGACTGCTCTGCCATCAGGACTTCCATGGTTGCCCCCTCTACAGGGCCCGCTTCTTCTAGATCGGGGGTTGTAGACTCTGCTATGAAATCCGCAAACGCCTGGCCCTTAATAGCCGTTCTCGGAGCAAAGTGAATGCGGAACTCACTAAGCTCGACTGCCCATTTTGCTAATCTCCCCAACGCATCAGGTCGGTTCAAAAAATGTTTCAGGGGCTGATTCGTCAAAACAGTAATCTCATGCGCATGGAAGTAAGGTCTCAGCTTCCGAGCAGTAACAATCAACGCATAAAGATACTTCTCAACGGGGGGGGGGGGGGGTAATTCATTTCACACTTGGCGAGTGCCTGGAATGGGCTTTGCCGACGGCGGGAGGGTGCGGAGGTGCTGCTTGAGTGCCTGGAACGCCTCTTCGCACTTGGCCGTCCACTCAAACTTCTTGTTTGCCCTCAGCACTTCAAAGAACGGCATGGATCGGTCGCTTGACTTGGACAGGAAGCGATTCATCGCGGCCAATCGGCCATTCAGCACCTGCACCTCCTGATGGTTCGTCGGGGACTTCATCTCCTCGATCGCCTTCAGCTTCTCAGGGTTCACCTCGATTCCCCTCTGGCTCACCATGAAGCCCAGAAACTTCCCTGAGTGCACTCCGAAGGCACACTTGGTTGGGTTCAAGCGAACTTGATGAAGCCTCATCCGCTCAAACGCCGTGGCCAAGTTGTTATCATGATCCTCGGCCTGTCGGGACTTCACCAGCATATCGTCCACATAGGCCTCCATCGTTTTCCCAGCATATCCCCGAACAGCTTGTTCACCATCCTCTGATAAGTTGCACCGGCATTGATCAGTCCAAAGGGCATGACATCGTAGTGATAGATGTCGCTATCAGCATAAAAAGCTGTGTGGGGGGCATCCTCCTTGGACATCTTGATCTGATTGTAGCCGGAGTAGGCATCCATAAAGCTCAGCAGCTCATGTCCTTATGTGGCATCCACCAGCTGGTCGATCCTCGGGAGCGGATAGCAATCCTTCGTGCATGCTTTGTTCAAGTCGCGGAAATCAACACACATCCGCCACTTGCCATTGCTCTTCTTCACCAGGACTGGGTTGGCGACCCAGGTCTGGAATCGGAGCTCCTTAATAAATCCAGCATCGAGCAACCTGCCCACCTCTTGCTGGATCGCGATCTTCTTGTCGGCACCCATCGTTCGCCTTCTCTGTGCAATCGGCTTGATCGCGGGGTCAATCTTCAGCTCATGAGTAATCACGTCGGGGCTTATTCCTGGCATGTCACTCGGGGACCAGGCAAACAGCTCCTTGAACTCCTTCAACAAATCAATCAGTTCTTGGGCCTTCTCCTCAGACAGAGCGGACCCGATCTTCACCTTCCTCTGAGGTCCATCGATCTCGACCTCCTTCAAATCTTCCATCGAGGCGGGACGCCTAAACTCCTCTCGGGGATCAGCATCAGTCTGGAAAATAGTCATAGCCTCCCGATTCCTCCTTCGAGTGGCATTGACATAGCACTTCCTGGAGGCCACCTGATCGCCCTTGACCTCCCCGACTCCGTGGTCGGTCGGAAACTTCATCTTTTGATGGACAGTTGAGGCAATTGCCCCCATCGGGTTGATGGTGGTCCTCCCGATTATTGCATTGTAAGTCCCCGCGGACTCGACCACCACGAACTCCACGTCCCTCTTTTCTGACTTCCACCCACTACCGAACTCGACCGGTAAGGTAATCATCCCCACCGCGTAAGAGGTAGAGCTAGAAAATCCGACCATCGGGAAGTCCCATGGCCTCCAGCGCATCCATGAACAAAATATCGGAGGAGCTCCCTCCATCAATCAAGATTCGCTTCATCTCGTACCCATCCACGTTCAGGGTCACGACCAAAGCATCATCGTGCGGGGTCTCCACACCTATCAGGTCCTCCGCTGAGAAGGAAATCACAATATCTTCCTTCGGAGTCCAAGTTCGGGCCCTCTTACCCAGCACCACAGCAATAGGAATTCGAGAAGCATAGACCTCTCGAGATGCCGTGGTATCACCTCCTGCAGCAAATCCCCCATGGATCACATTAATGGTTCCCCGCTTCTCCTTACGGGTATTGGAAGACTCGGGCTTCTCCTTCTTTGGGGACCGATCGCGGGATCGGGAACGGGACCGCGATCGGGACCGGGAACGGGATCGGCTCCGCTGCCCAGTCACAAATTCCTTGAGTTTCCCCTTCTGGATCAGCTTCTCAACTCCTTCTTCAACTCCCGACAGTGGTTAGTGTCGTGACCGCTGGCGCGATGGAAACGACAATAACGATCGGTGCGGGCTCCCATGAACTCTCCATCCTTCTTCGGGGGGTACCTGGCGATACCCTGTCGGTCCATCATCGCCAACACAGCACCTATGGAGCAAATAAGAGGAGTGTAACGGTCCTCCCTCTTATCCGACTTCGAGGGACGCTTGTCTTCCCTCCGATCGGAGCGGCCTCGACCCCGACTGCTCTCGGGTTTATCTTTCCTCCTGCGATCGTCCGATGGCTTGGACGACTGCTTCCCCTTGTTCGATTTTGGAGGATCGAGCTCTCCGCAGCTATCTTCGACTCCTGTACGTCGATTTGCTGCTTCACCCTCTTCTGCAGCGCCTCCATGTTCCACACGGCCTTCTCAGCCACGCTGTGCATCAGGTCGGAACCATATGGTGCTGTCAGGTTCCGAATGAAGGTGCGGATGGTCTCTCCCTCCGACATCTCCTCATCAATCTCAGCCACGCTGGCAGTGTACCTCTGGTAATAATGCGCCAGCGACTCATCGGGCCTCTGTACCACCTCAGCCAGGGACCTCGCGCTTTTCAGGAGACGTCGACGGCCCTGGTACTGCTGGATGAAACGGTCATACATCTGGGTCCAGGTAGAGATGCATCCTGGAGGAAGGCTGAAGAACCACGTCAGGGCCCTCTCACCAAGTGTGGCCGGGAACAGAACGCACACTATATCGTCATCCGGGGCTCTGCCTAGACAAGCCATAACATGCTTCTGGACATGGCGAACTGGATCTCCCTCGCCATCATACTCCTTGATTGTCTGGATACCAAGTCCTGGCAGGACAAGGGTGTTCACCAATCGGGGGACAAAGGGATGAGTGGATCGATCCCTCAGCTCCGACATCATCTTCTTCTAGTCCCCCATACAGATGTTCACGATCTTCACCAACTGGTCGGGGGTGATAGGACCGTTAAGAGGGATGGTCCTATGCTGCACCGGTCCAGGCCCATCAATCACAAACTGCTCCGACTGAGCGGGCTCCTTGCCCTTGTCCTGGTGCTCAGGTTGGGCCTCCTGCCCGTCCTGATTCTCCCTCGGCGGAGGCAACTCTTCCTCCTTCTTCTTGGCAGCCTTCCTTCGGTCCAGGAGAGCCTCCATAGTCTCCAGGAATATCGGCATGGCATCCATCACAGCCTTCGCCAAGTCCACCTTTGTAGGAGCATCCTGGTCCTTCCTCGGGATCTCTTCCCTATCCTCCAACGAGTTTCGAATGGAATCCTCGTGATCGTCATGATGCCCCCCTGTTTGGGAACCAGCAGGGGGAGGATCATTCCGATCAACACTGCGCTCCGGCAGCCCCGAATTCAGAGTTCCAGCAGGATGACGGGAACCGCCGGATTGCCCTTGTTTCTTCTTCTGCTAGCCAGCCATCGATCGGGTAGAAGCTATCTTTGCTTTTTGTTACGATTCCCACAGACGGCGCCAATGTTGGATCACGGTTGGAACTCCGACACGTTCTTGACGGAAGTCTGAACTCCTTTGCTCCAAGTAATCCTGCAAAAAGGGATAGACCGGGCGGTGACCCAGAATCCCTCTCTGATGCTTAAATGAGTATCTCGATGTAGGCAAGTATCAGTGTATATCAGTATGTGTATGTGAATCCTGAGGTAATTCCTTCCTTTATATAGGGGAGGAGTTACCCCAGTTACCTGTTGGGATAACTTCCAGGGGCAGTTAGCCCACGCTCCCTTTATCTCGGCCACTTGCCCACATTCCGTCTTTTCAGGCCACTTCCCCACTACGCTGATAGTTGGCGTGTTTCTCGGCCTCATCCTCTGGTGGCAAGTCCCGACAGATGTCGGGGACTCCAGAGTTATCTCTTTTGGTCACCGCTCGGGGCCCCTCGTCATCGAGACAGGGCCAACATCCTCAGGGATTCAACATCGGGGCCTACTCAAAGGCATTTCGTCGGGGCCTACTCAAAGGCATTTCCTCGGGACCTACTCAAAGGCATTTCATCGCGAGCGTCCAGCTCATATTTCGGGACTAACCTTGTCGAGACCCCTCATATTGGCCCTCTAGGCCTCTTTTGGAGCCCATTGGGCCTACTTCACCGTTTACTCGTCGTTAATGGGCCTAACGGCTATATCGGAACCCATCATCCCCCACTGAATTTGTTTGTAGATATGTTGTCATATGCATCCTTCAAGCGATACACGTTTGTATACGGTACCGTTGCTATCTTGTATGGTCCTTCCCATTTTGGTGATAGCTTGTTAATTTGATCAAGGTGTGTGAATTCATTCCTTCGCCACACCATTTCGCCAACATGAAATTGCCTTCCTTTGACTTTTTGATTGTAGTATCTTGAGGTGATTAGGCGCATCCTTGCCTGACACTCTTCTGACTTCCACTGTTTTTCATCGGCTAAGTTAGATCCAGACGTCTTTCTTCGTCGTTCATCAGAGTGTTGTAATGAGTTGTTCGGTAAGATGAGACGGCTATCTCCACCGGCGCGACCGCCTCTGTACCATACACCATGCTTAAAGGTGTTTCTCCCGTTGTTCGTTTAGGCATTGTGCGTACCGCCCATAGGACGCTACTGAGCTCTTCGGCCCAACCACCCTTTAGTGCATGGACTCTTTTCTTGAGATCATCAAGGACGATCTTGTTCGCTGACTCCAGTTGACAGTTATTTTTGCATGGTGCAGTGACGCGAAGCGTTGCTCTATGTTTAGGCTGTCGCAGTAGGATTTTAGCCTACAAATTTTGAATTGCGTACCATTGTCTCTTATGAGTATCTTCGAGAAGCCGTATCGAGCGACGATGTGGTTTCGAATGAAGTGGATGACTTGGGTATCCGTCGTTTTTGATAAGGCCTTGGCTTCTATCCACATGGAGAAGTAGTCGATAGATACCAATATGTATTTGGTTTGCCCCTTGAATTTGGGAGGGGACCTATCAAGTCGATGCTCCACTGCGTGAAAGGCCAGGAGCTTGCGATTGGACTTAGTTCCGCAGCTGGTGCCGTGATGCTCTTCGAGTATTGTTCGCAAGAGTCGCACTCAGCGACCATGTGTGTTGCTTCACTTTTCATAGATGGCCAATAGTATCCCAAGTGTAAAGCCTTACGGATTATTGATCTCGCCCCCTCGTGACAGTGCCTGACCTTCATGAAACTCCTTCAGCACCTTCTGTGTTTCTGGATATGCAATCCATTTTAGGTATGGGGATGAGAAGCCTTTCTTGTATAACTGACCTTCTATGATCGCATAATTGGCGACGACCCTTTGTATTTTGTTTGCCTGTGTCTTATCCTCAGGTAACGTGCCGTTTGTGAGGAATGCGTGGATTGGTGTCATCCACGTTGGCGTTTAGTCGATGGTTAGTACCTTAAATTGATCGATTACCGATAAGAGTCTTTGTTCAACAAAGTGTATTTCTTTTCCTTGCTCATTGCCTTGCGCGAACTTGCTCAAAGCGTCTGCCTCTTGATTTTGATCTCTCAGGAACGATGTTATGTCGAAGGTCTCGAAACTATCAACCAGTTCGTTTGCTTGCTTCAAGTATTTTTGCATGTTTTCGGGCTTTGCCAAGTATTCACCTTTCACTTGGTTGACAACCAGCTGTGAATCACATTTTACTCTTAGGTGTTTGACACCTACACCTTTGGTGATCCTTAGGCCTGTTATCAATGCTTCGTACTCTACCTCGTTGTATGTTGCTCTGAACACTAAAGTATACTCTAAAGGCTCCGACCCATCTGGTGGTATTAGAAGGAGTCCTGCCCCTACCCCTGACCCTCCTACGTTTGATGACCCATCTGTGTACATCTCCCAAACGTCGACGGGCTATTCAGCCTGCGGTGTCTCCTCCTAAGATGTTTCATCAGGGGGTATCCCTATGAATTCTGCAATAAAATCCGCTAAGGCTTGCACTTTGATTACAGTTCATGGGGCGAAGTGGATGCATAACTCGCTTAGCTCGACCGACCATTTTGTCAGTTTTCCTTACATGTTCGGTTTTGCCAAAATGTATTTTAGCGGCTAATCAGTGAGTACCGTTATTTCATGCACGTGGAAGTAAGGTCTCAGCTTTCTTGCCGCAATGATGAGTGCATACAAATGTTTCTCTATTGGGATATAGTTTACCTCATACTTTGGCAAGGTCTTGCTGACATAGTGTACTGGTAGCTGAGTACTGCCTTTCTGTCTGACAAGCACTGAACTGAATACAGTGTTGCTTACTGATATATAGATGTAAAGAGGCTCTTCTTGTACTGGTTTCGCTAATGCTGGCAGTGTTCGCAAGTGTTGCTTTAACTGTTGAAAGGCCACTTCGCATACCGACGTCCATTCGAATTTCTTGGTTGCACGCAAGACTTCAAAGAAAGGGAGTGCTTTATCGCCAATCTTTGCCAGGAATCTGTTTAAGGCTGCTATAAGACCATTTAGTTGCTGCACCTCCTTGTGTTTTGTAGGAGATGCCATCTATTCTATTGCCTTTACTTTTTTTGGTTTCGCCTCAGTTCCCCTTTGGCTAACCATGAATCCCAGTATCTTCCCTGATTGTACACCAAAGGCACACTTTGCTGGGTTCAGGGGAACTTGGAATTCGCGCATACTTTGGAATGTCGCGCGTAGGTCATCAGCATGGTTGTATCTCTTTGCTGACTTGACGACCATGTCGTCGACATATGCTTCCATTGTCTTTCCAATCAAGTCCCCAAATTTTACCATCCGTAGGTATGTCGCACTTGCGTTGATTAGACCAAACGACATTACCTTGTAGTTGTATATGTCGCTATCTTCATAGAATGCAGTGTGTGGTGCGTCATCTAGTGACATTGGAATCTGGTTATACCTGGAGTATGCATCCATTATAGTCAGCAGTTCATGCCCTGCAGTGGCATCAACCAGTTGGTCAATTCTTGGTAAAGGATATGAATCATTGGAGCACGCATTGTTGAGGTCCCTGTAGTCGATACACATCCTCAGCTTTCCATTCGGCTATGGTGCCAATACTGGGTTTGCAACCCATGTTTGGAACCTTGCCTCTTCGATGAATCCCGCTTCTAAAAGCTTTCCTACTTCCTCTCGAACGACTACCTTCTTGTTGCCCCCAAGCGGTCGTAGTTTTTGCGCGATCGCTTGGATTCCTGGTTTGATGTTGAGCTTATGGGATATTATGACTGGGTTTATCCCACGCATGTCACTGGGGGACCATGCGAATAGGTCTTTGTACTCCCTCAGGAGTGCTGTGATCTATATCACTTCCTCTTCGGATAATGACGCACCTATTCAGACCATCCGATCAGGCTCATCAATCTTTACATCTCGCAACTCTTCTACTGGGGTCTAACAAGCGCGCTCTTTTCTAGGATCCTCGTCAATGGAAGGGATGTCACTGTCATCCTCCTTGACGTTGTGTTGGAGCGCGGTATTGTAGCACTCTTTTGATAGCTGTTGGTCTCCTTTAACTTCACCAAATCCCGCTATGGTTGGGAATTTCAGCTTTTGGTGAGCGGTTGAAGCTATTATACCCCCACGCGTTTATAATTGTGTAGCCTAGAATGCCATTGTATGCATCTAGTTTTTCCACTACTAAGAATGGTATCTCCATGCGCTGTTGTTTATCACCAGTCCCCAGTGCGACTGGTAACTTGATTGTTCTCACCGAATACTTGGTGTCGCCCATGAAAACTACTAGTGGTGAATGCACCTGCTTGATGATCTTTTTCCTTCCCAAGGCGAGGATCATCTCCTTGGTTAGTATGCTGGGGGAGCTTCCTCCATCTACCAATATGCGATTGATATCCATGTTGTCCACCTCCATGGTTATGACTAGAGCATCGTCGTGTGGGTACACTATATGCTCATTGTCCTTTGCCGAGAAGTATATGACGTCTTCCATGTGTTCGTCATCCTGTTGGTGTTCTTCAGCCTGTTGCACGTTGTGGGATGCGTATGCTTCCCTTGCGTACGATGTCTCGCTTCTGGCTCCGAAACCACCATGTATGACGTATGTGTTTGCCATATAGCTGCAGCTGGTTGGCGAGTGCTTGTTTGTTCGAATCTCGCGGACGGCGCCAAAATGTTGGGACCTTAACTAGTTGGGGCGTCGGGTCCTTGTGAGGTAGATTGAAGTGCTCGTCGGGTCGTCGGGTTGTTGTACGTGTCTTGTACGCGCGCTCCACCTGGGACCTGCACACGGAGCAGCATCGACACCACGAGGGGGGGGTGGTGTGCGATGAGCCCTCTCCGATGCTAAAATGAGAAATCTTAGAGAGATAAAGCTAGTGATAAGTCAGAGCTCTCTTTCTAAGATAAGTTATGAAATGGGTAACTAAGGTTCCTATATATAGGGCACCTTTTGGGTTCAAACCCGGTTTTAACAGTCCGACCCCGACTTAGTAGAAAAACGTGAACCGGGCGTGCATTTGAGTAAAATTCGCAAAGGAAAGGCTCGTGTGCAGTTTAAGTATACGGGAATACGCGTGTCCCGAGATGACATCCCGAACCTTCTCATTGCGTGGGACAATCCGAAGGTTCGGGTTGTCCCGGACAATTCGAAGGTCCGGATTGTCCTCGTCCTAGGACGACCCGGGCGAGTTACGGTCCAAACGTGCGTGTGTCGCGCGTTCGAACTTTTCTAACCCGTTATTGGCATTTTTAAATTGCTGGTGGGTTTTGCGTGTTAACGAGGCCTGAATGTAAAACCAACCCGAATAGAACGTATATCCATCAGTGGCCACTAACCGGATATTAGTCTAAGGTTGTGAATACTTGTGCTGAAGCCTTGGAGAAGTATTCCTGTGTGGAAACTAGGCAATTGGAGAATAACAGTTTACCAGGAATACAACGCGACACATATATGTTTACAGGTTAATAACAGGTTAGGAATCAACGTTCCTCGAACACTGCAACACTCTTATACGATGAGTAGCACGATGTCCGATGTGTCTGCCGGTCGCACGGCAAACCTCGTATGAACTATTCCAAAGCAGGGCTGGATCGAAGAACAAATGTTGATGTTTTGGTCGACAACACATTAACAAGCACCCTCCCATTTCAGAGAGTGAGAGATGTTGGCATTTGGTGATTGGGCCGCCGTAATTGGAGCCCCTTAATATAAGCCCAACACCTATGTAGCTGGGTAACAAATAAGGGATTTCGGGCTAGGCCTAAAATCCCAATGGACATTAGAGGCCCAAAATTAGGCCTCCCCTTTACACAATAGGTCGGCCGAACTATTAAGAGCGGTGCGATGGGTTTTGCCCACCTCCTCTTATAAGTAGGAAGTGTCAGGGATTTATTAAGGGTTAATAACTTTATGTGTTGACACAAAAGAAATCCCTCTCCCTAAACACCCTAGTTTGGCCGAACCTTACTACATTGGAGGTGCCATATTGCTTTGAGCAATTACCCCAAAGATCCATCCTTGCGAGGAATCGACAATAGGATTTGCTGTGGAGACCATTCCGTGTAGGCGATTCCTTAACAAGAATCCGTACAGTATCAATCCGGCGGACCGCGAACTCCCCTTAAAATCTTGGGTCTACGGAAAGCAAGAACTGACATGCACACGTGTTTGTCCATAGTAACTATCCCCTATATCCTACATCCGCATATGTCAGAATGGATAAGTTGTAATGGAAATTTAGATCTACTCCTGTACCAAAAGGTTTGCGAGTTGACTTACTGCTAGACAGCTTTCACATTCATTTTTCTCAATTTGTGAAGTTCCGATCAATAAGTCTCATTCGGCTAATATATGTATTACGTCATGGCCGATATGTCCCAGTCGAGCATCTCAAGTGTTACTATCATAGTATATTTTAAGGTTTATAGTACAAACTCAAAGCTATTAAACCTTCTGAAATATATATTGTTCCATATAATAAATCTCTACGAAATATCTTAACAAAGTTTCTTTCAAACGTCAAACTAAAAGCACAAGACATAAGTTTTGTAACAAAAACAATGTTCCTACAAATATCAGGTGCATAAAGAACACATGTTAGGATCAGATTCCTGCCATCGCGCATTTGTAGCGTTCAAGTTCCTATTCTTTCGACTTCGACCCTTGAGTCGTTGACGATGAATGTTCCTCTTGAACCTTTCTTAATTTGTCTAAACTTAGAGAACTCTCCTTTATCTTGGGTTATGTGGTCCGTTGAACCTGATTCATGAATCCAAGATTTTGATTCATTCAACATGATACTTGAAGATATGAATATCACATTGCCATAATCATAAAGATGTACCTATAAAGGGTTGTTGCAGTTCGCTCGATTGCAATTTGTGTGATCAAATTCGGTGGCTTTCCACGCTATCTCTAAAGGTACTTGTGCATCTGATTTTCTGTACTGGCGACGTCGGTACTATAGTTAACTTGTATAGATAGGTACTCATACTTGTATAGATACATGGTACCTTAGGTTGACTTGTATAGTTGACTTTGTTAGTTAGGATTAGTTAGGATTACACTCCTATATATAGTAATCTCCTTAGCATGTAATACTTGGTTGAATCAATTATATCATTCATTTATATTATTTCCTATGGTTTAACCCTCTTCTCGAAACTATCTTGAATATGGTATCAGAGCTTTGGTTATTCAGTTATGGTTTCTTGAGGGTTAAGCAGCGATTCATTGGATTTCTTGAAGATCATGTTATTGTTTTGTCAATGTTGATTCATCATTGATGTTTTCTGGATCTGTTTTGTTGTTCATCATTGCTTGGATCGTGATTCATATCATCAGCTCATCAGCAATTTGAATCAGTAATTTTGTTTTTCAGCATCTTCTCTGCATATTGTTGCTGCGCTCTTTAATGTTCCATTGTTTTGAGATCATATTCACGATCGATCCTGAGATCTGGATTCGATCTGGATTTGATTCTCGATTCTGCGATCGATCATTTTTGCTGGATTCATCATCTCTTCGTTCTCAGCATTTGGATCATCCTTGCTCTATTTCAGCGGCTTCCTTCAGTTGAAGCTCCATTCTATTCTGGATGAGCTCGATTCTCCAAATCAAGGCTTCGTTTCGAGATTTCTACATTTCATATGCCTACTGTGCATCATTGCGAAGCTTCTGTGGAGGTAATTACGATTTCAAACTCAGTTATCGCGCCTTTTTTCTAGTTGAAGTTTGAACTTCTAATTCGAGTTGGATGCTCGATTATATGCTGAGATTTGGATCGATTTTGCCTCGCATTGGAATCTCTGATTTATTACGAGCTCCATTTTGGTGATATTGGTTGTGGATTTGATCAATTTGATTCGGTTTGGTCCATTCTGCTCTGTTATTGGCGCTGTTGTGTTATTAACTAACAATTGCTTCAAATTCGACCTGGATTATCGATTATATGTTGCATCTTGGATTGATTTTGCTGCGTCGTATGGTTCCTGATGGATTCGAAGCTCCAAATTATCAATACAAGCTGTAGGATTGACTTGAGTTGGCTTTATGCTATCATGTTCGTTGTTATACGTTGGACTTTGAATCAAAAGTCTCTTGTTCGATGGAGTTATTTGGATTGATTTTGCTCAGGAATTAGTGCAATCAAAGCAGAGATTCGTTTCGTGTTGAATTGATGATAGTTGTGATATTTTCGCGATAATTGGAGTTGTTATTCCTGAGATGTGCTGAATTTCTGGAAACTTGCTCATGAACACCTGGGCAACCTCTGTTGAAGATTTGAAGATCTTCATATTCTGCCCAGAAATTCATGTTTTTTGAAGATTTGATAAAAAATTGTGCGTCTGGCGGGGTTCGAACCTACGATCTCTGGCCTCTGTGCCATGCTCCCTTCGTACACCGGGTTTCTCAGCCAGCAGTTGGTCTCTTCTGTGCACCCCGGTGCATCCGCATGTGCCTTCGCCCTTCTGGGCTGATTTTTAAGAATTTTTTGGTTTTTTGGGGCTGTTTTGAAGCAGGTTCAAAGTTTGGGGCCATTTACCGAAATTGGATTTTTGAGGGGCCATTTTGTGAAGACCGGGTTTAAATGTACCTTGGTTTTTTTTCATCGTCAAGTTTTCTTGTCAAATTTTCCTTGTCTTCCATAAAAGGGAAGAAGAGGGAATAGATAGGGGAATATAGATGTACATACTTGTATAGATAGGTACTCATACTTGTATAGATACATAGTACCTTAGGTTGAATTGTATAGTTGACTTGGTTAGTTAGGATTACTTAAGATTACACTCCTATATATAGTAGTCTCCTTAGCAAGTAACCTGGGAGAGGTCTGAAGTTTGGGCCATGTGAATTTGAGAGGTCTGAAGTTTAAATTGGTAATAATAGAGGTCTGAAGTTTTGATTTGAAGATAATAGAGGTCTCCATTAGTTTTTTCCGTTAAAATTAACGGAAACTGGTCATGTGCTTGACATGTGACCAGAAATAAAATTAAATTCCAAAAATGCCCTTCTTCCACCTCACATGCTTAAATGAAAAGACAAAAATGCCCTTAATGCCACCACCAACTCCGGTGACCACCACCCAACTCCGGCGACCACCACTCAGCTCCGGCGACCACCACCCGCTCCGACGACCACCACCCAACTCCGGCGAGCACAACCGCGACCCCGATTGGGCCCAAATCGGAGCCATCGGCCTCGATTGGGCCCTCAAAGCTCCGATCGGAGCTCCGTGGCTCCGATCGGGGCCCAATCAGGGCTGATGGCTTCGATTTGGGCCCCATCTTGGCGGTCGTCGGAGTTTGGTGGGGTCGCCGGACTGTGAGTGGTGGTCGCCGGAGTTCGGTGGTGGTCGCCGGAGTTGGGTGGTGGCCGGCAGGAGCCGTGGTGGTGGCCGGAGTTGGGTTATGTTTTAATTAGTGAAAGGGGTATTTTTGTCATTTCATATTCAATTAATTAATCTTTAATTTGTTTAAAATATTGTCAGGGGTAAATATGACATTTCACGTGTTTCGGTTAAATTTGACTGAAAATTTGGACGGAAAACCTAAAAATCACAAAGTCCAAACTTCAGACCTCAGTTATCACCATTTCAATCTTCAGACCTCTCAAATTCACAAGGTCCAATCTTCAGACCTCTCCCAGGTTATTGACCCTTCAATCAATTATATCATTCATGTGTATTATTGCCTATGGTTCGACCCTCCTCTCGAAATTATCTTGAATAGGTACGTCTAGCATTTCTCATTCTTCTAGGTTTACCATGCGTTTTCATTTCCTTTGTCCTGGACCGACAATGGATTTAGGATCTGCAAGGCTATTAGCCAATTGTCTTTCCTGTTCCATCTCAATGACTTTAAGAGAAGACATTACGTTCAATGAGGATATATTCATCATCAGCCATGTCTTGGTAGATTTCCAGGAGTTGATTTGCCGGGAGTATACTAATTATTGCAAGAACTCTATCCCATCCTTGTAGCTATCCCTCATCCTCTAGAATATTTGATGCGTAGATCAGGTTTTTAGCCATCGTAAACACTATTAACAATAAATAGTGGTCACCATCCCCTCACTTCGAAGTTGGATTTTTGGGGCGTGACAATAAGAAGTCATTGATAGGCTATCTTAAAAATATTCATAAAGAAAATTAAAGAGATAAAAATATATATTGAAAAATGAGGTAAATTACATCGAGACTCGTTCTCTTTGTTCTACATAGATTATGGCACCAAAAATCTCAAAGTGGCTAAATTGTTTGCAAGTTAACTTCAGATGTCTCGTATTTTGCAAGCCTAGGCCTCGAGCAGCAGAAGCTCATTAGAATCAATGTCGAGCTGGTGGAGAGAAATTCTTTCGTTGGATGTGTTTTGATTCCGATCATCTCGTGACTGGGCTTGGTGGGGACAACCTTCAGAACTTGGTGAAGATATTTCATAAGAAGTTCAGACCCTCATATCTTTAGCTCAGTCGAGCTTGGTGGAAACAAACTCCATCGTTGGAGGCAGCTCCAATATTTGTCTTTGTTTTGCTTTTGTGTGAGGCAATTTTATTTTTTCTGAATATGATATATTAGAAATAAATATATCTTATTATATTTAAATATAATAAGGAAAACATAATCTGATAATATACTAAGAATATATCGATTACAAATCTATATATAACCATTGAACTCTACAAGGCTCGCTTGATTGCAAAAGGGTTCCATCAACGTCCCGGGCTCGACTATAAAGAAACATTTAGTCCAGTTGTTAAAACCACAACATGCGACTTGTACTAGCTCTTGCTGTCTCCTTTGGGTGGTCTCTTCGTCAACTCGATATCAACAATGTGTTTCTTCAAGGATCGCTTGATGAAGAGGTATATATGAAACAACCGGTTGGTTTCATTGACAAAGAATCTCCTACGGCGGTGTGTCGTCTTCGCAAAGCAATATATGACCTCAAACATGCTCCGTGGGCATGGTTTATTGAGCTCAGCTCTTATCTATTATCTTATGGCTTTCACGACTCTAAGTCGGACCCGTCGTTATTTACATATAATCATGGAGCTGTCCGAGTTTTTCTCCTGGTATATGTTGATGATATTATTGTAATGGGGAGCTCTGATCAGTTCATTACCAAGTTCATTTGTTCGCTCAAGGATCTTGGTCCCTTATATTATTTTCTTGGAGTTGAGGTTCTTCAACCGGACAATGGGCTATTCCTCTCTCAAACTAAGTACATTCGTGAGCTTCTTGAACGTGCCAGCGTGGATGGGGCCAAGGATGTTGCTACTCCTATTGCGACCAAGCCTATTTTAACTCTCAACGATGGCTCCAAACCGACAAATGCGACTGCGTACCGTATCATCATTGGTGAACTCCAATATTTGTCGTTCACACGCCCCGATATTTATTTCCCGGTGAACAAACTCTCTCAATTCATGCATCGAACAACATAGATTCATTCGACGACCGTTAAGCGTCTACTTAGATATATCAAAGGCACCATTCACCGTGGCATATTCTTCCATGCTCGATCACCATTGCGACTTCAAGTATACTCTGATGCTGATTGGGCTACAAATGTGGATGATCGAAACTACACAACGGTGTATCTAGTCTACTTAGGAAAAAATGTAGTCTCATGGAGCTCCCATCGTCAACGTTCCGTTGCTCGCTCCTCCACGGAGGCCGAGTATCATGCTCTCGTCGATGCGGCCGCTGAATCGGTTTGGGTACAATCTCTACTTCGGGAACTTGGAGTTGTCTTACCTAGTGCGCCCACCCTGTTTTGTGACAATATTGGCGCTACCTACCTTAGTGCTAACCCGGTTTTTCACTCACGTATGAAGCATATTGCGGTTGCATATCATTTTGTCCGGGCCAAAGTGCAACAAGGTCACCTCTGTGTTTATCATATATCCATTTATGACCAACTTGCAGATGCTCTCACGAAGCCGCTCCCACGAGGCCGGTTTTGAGACATTTGTACCAAGATAGGACTTCTCGACTGTACGTCCTTCTTGCGGGTGCGTGTTAGGGATATTAGGGATTAAGAAAGTTATTTTCTAAGATTTATGTATATATCTTAAAATATTTATCTGTAATCTTCCAATATATTGAGAGGACCCTATGTACAATGTTAAGGTTTAATCAAAACAAAATCTGATAATATATTAAAAATATATCTATTACAAATCTATATATATATATATATATTTTTTTTTTTTAAATAGAAGAATATATATTTATCTCTAATATATCTTATTCCCTTATATCTCTGTCTTCGTTTTGCTTTAGTTTTTTTTTTTTTTTGCTTTGTCGATTCTTTTCCCTTCTTATAACTTTATTGTTATATTAATTAATATTATATTGAAGATTTAGCCAAAATTTAAAATGCATAATTCTTAAAAAAAAAGTCATGAATAATTTATTAAATAATTTAAAATTTTAGTAAATTACAATTAAAATTAAGTACATTCCAAAAATGAAGAAACAAATTATAAATATAATTTTTAAATTATTCAAACATATAAATTATTTTTTAGAATTTAAATTCAATATTTCTCTTTATTTAAAAGAAAGTATTTTTACATATTGTGACTATGTTAGGATTTCTTTTTGTTAAAATTATCAAAAAGCCATTGTGAAATCCATTGGTATTCACCGCTTATAAGGTATAATGAATAAATATGTAATATAATAAATAGGGATTCAAAGTGCAACTAAACAAAATAATATGTATTCCTAATTAATTATTTATTACGTTTAACCAAATGTGCCATTAATTAAAGTGATTAAATAATAAATTATCATGAATATTTTGTTGATTAAGCAATCAATAATCATCAACATAAAAAAGATAGATATAACCAAAAGGTGATATGTAACCAAATATATATTAAACTATTACATTATTAGGAAGGTGTAATTAAGTTGCTGCTATATACATGATGGTTGGTATCATGCATGTTGTTCATTAGGTGAATTTGTTGTTGAGTGTTGATTTGGAGGTTAATTGCTGCTGATCAATCCTAGGTAGCCAAATGGTGTGTAGGATGGGAATCAGTTAGACTTGAGATAGTGAAGGTCCTTTGGAATAAACATGCTGAAACTTGGCGTCTTTTGATTGGTGGTCTTCAGAGATGGAGCAAAGCTGTTGATGATGATGATGCAGTTGTTGGCCTTTTGTCTCATCAACGCGTGTATCTTCTTCTTTGCCCCAAAGCAACAAGTACAAGCCCAGAATCACGATAGCAGCCCCCAATATGCTGCCGTGCCGATCAAACATTTCAATATCAATCAAATGATATCTAACAATAATATATATTTATTTATATATATTGATATAAAAAATGGACTAGACTAGACCTGCAGGGAATTAGTACCTGCCGCCGTAAAGCTTTTCACCAATAACAAAATAAGCTATTAGAGCTACAAGTATTGTGGAGAGCGGATTAAACATGGTGACAAAGACGGGGCCCTTTTCTTCCGTACACCATAGCTGAATAAAGATTATTAACCCAGAGCACACCACTCCCTAGCCAATCCATCCATAAATAAATATTATCATTATATACCATAATTAAATTTGTGTCATCTCTCTCTAGTATTAGTATTAGTATTAGTAATAGTTGATTGAGATGGTTCTTACACCATAGATGGTGGACCAAAGGTCTATGTTGAATCCAATTGCCCATGCAGCAGGTTTGTGCTTAATTATCACCGTGAATGCTGCCGACTGAGCTGCCCCCACAAAACTCATCCATGTTGTCAGGGACAATTGCGCAGGATATCTTTTCAGTGTGTACGCCTATATATATATTATCCGCTTCACTATTATTAGAATTAATACGTACGTGAATCATGCATATATATATATATATATATATAAATTAGATGGGAATTGGGTTAAGAATGAGAGTGACCTAGCTAGCTACCTGCATGATGTACCAAATGGACCAAGTGATGCAACTAGCAACAGTAAGGATAGAACCGTTTAACCAGTTGGAATGGATAGTAGAGGTGGTGGGTTGAATATGAATAAGAGGAGGAGAGGAATTAAATGTGGGTATTATAGAACCTTTGTAGAGGGTCATGATCATAACACCCGCAAGGGACACCAACGTCCCTACCACCTTTGCGATACCCCTCCCCTTTCTAACATCAACCACCTCCATCCTTAAAACCACTGCGATTACAAAGGTGAGGGGTGCAATGGTGTTCACCATCGAAGCTAGAAATGTCGGAGATGTGTATCTCAAGCTTGCAAAGTACATGTTCAGTGTCAAACCCACCCTGCATGCATTTACGTACCTACAATTAATTATTATTACCTTATATATTATATTCCCACTAACTAACTAGGAAATTCACTTACCCCAGCAGTGAGAGCACGAAAATCTCCAAGAAAAGTGAGACTGTCAATTTTGGCCTTATTTTTCTGCCAATCAATCAATATATATATATATATATATTAAATAAATAAATGATAGCTATATATATATATATATCCAAGTAGCTAGGAAGACTGGGAATATATATTAAAAATAAAAAAATAGCTGCTACCTCTCAAGAAAAAAGGCAAAAGGAAGCATGACGAGAGCGGCTACGATATGGCGGTAAGTGATGTAGACATGGGGGTTCATACCATGGTTGAACGAAGCTTCGGTGATGAAGTAGAGCAAAGTGTAGCCAACCTGAGCTAATACCATTAGGACGTGTGCTTTAAACTTTCTCACTCTTATTCTTAGTGACAACGCCGCCCACCCCATTTTTAATACAATACAATCCAATCCAATCCAATCCAATCCAATCAATATGGTTTGGTTTGCTTCTTCTAAGTAATTCTTCACCACTACCTAACCTAGCAAGGATTTTATATATAAAAGAAAAGGGATACATATTATTACTTAATTATATGAGGTCATGATTTCTTTTTGATGTGGTCTGGAATCTTGTTCTATGTATCCACTATACTTAGTATTAATTCCCCCTCAACTCATACTTTCATTCCATTCATAAAAGGAGCAACATATTCCTCTCAGAGGTAGGTATATATGCTTTTATACGGTGGCCAAGTGAAGCTATGCTATGAATATGCTTTGGGTTGATGTGCAAATACAAAGGACCAACCCCCAACAACTTGGCAATAATATATTTAGGTAACGACACTACAAGAAAACTTGTCATTAGCGGCACCATGAAAAAAGTATGGATTGTTTTTTTAAATTATGTCACATATAGCGGCACTATTACAAAAGTGCCGCAGTATTTATAGCTATCGATACTTTAAATGTGCCGGTGGAATCGGCTTAAAATTAACATACATAGCGCCACTTCGGTACTGCCGGTACAATATTTTGTTTTAAATGCTGTGTCGTAATAATAATTTAATATTTAAGAATTAATGATAATATAATAAAAATTCTACCGGCAATTTTAACCAAAGTGCCTCTATTTAATTTTTTTTTTTTTTTTTAGAAAATTACGGCACTTTACTGTAGTGTCGAAATGAAAAAAATAAAAAATAAAAAATAAAAAAATTGGAACTCACTTGGCCGGGTTGCCCTCTAGGGTAAACGGAAAATGTCTGTCAATTTGCCCTCTAGGGTTAACCATGTCCAATAGGTTTTTTAGAAAAAAAAATTACAAAAACCATTAATTTTTACAACTTCTATTAAAAAAAGCAAAAAAAAAAACATTAAAAAAAAACGAAAAAAAAAAACATATTTGGCCGGGTTCCCCCAACCGGCCAGCCCTATATTTGTAATTGGTTTTTTTTTTTTTAGCCTATATTGGTATTTGGTTGTCCATATAACCCTATTTTGGTCAAATACTCATCGAAAAGTAACATTAATTTATTTGAGGTTAATTTAGTCATTTCAAACACCCCTCCGTTCTCACCCTCTTTCACTCGTTGAAACCCCAGATCAATTTCATTTAGCTCCGTTTGGCTCTATCTCCCTCACCCTCACTTCTCTCACGAAGCTAAGTGCTCTCGCCGGCACCGAGAAGACTACGGGTGAAGGGGCCGCTATTGAGATCTCCTTTAGGTTAATGTTTAAGTCGACTGCGGCCGTTCAATTGAGGCTTCTGTGGTGGACAACGGCGGTGGCAACAGGTGGTGCGGGCCACGGTGGTGTTTCTAACATTTTCTCTGGTCTTTTATAACAGCGTTTTCTGATTTCCACTCGATCTCCCGTTAGGTTGGTGCATGAATCGATTGTGGCCGGTCAATTGAGACTTCTGTAATGGACGACGGCGGTGTGGGCCACGGTGTTAGTTCTAGCCTTTTCTCTTCTTCTTTTTTGCAAAAGCGGATATTTCTGATGAGTTTTTTTTTGTTTCTTCCTGATGAAGTTACCTCTCTCTCACCGGCCTTTTCGACGACCATATCATCCTACTCCGTGCTTGAGGCATAGGCGTGGGCAGCAGAGTCCAGTACTACAGGATTTGATCGGTTGGTGGAGACACGGCGGAGGAAATGGCATCTTCGTACTTTTGTTAGTGAGTGTCAGATTGGAGCCACAGCTGATAGCAATCGCCGTAATCACCCTATATTTAATCGTTTTGAATTTCTTCCACTGATTTTCGGTTTTATTTTGTTGATAGTGATGGATATCTGTCCAATTTGGGTTCGTATTTACGTTTCGGACTTCGCAAACACGTCAGAACCACAAATGGATTTCATTGCGGAACATCCCGGGTCAAAACGGTCCGGATGCGCGCTGCGCCCGGACCAGATTTCCGGACTGCCGACTAGCACTGCCCGCTTACCCCTATTTTTGCTAAGTATGAGAAGTCAGTACGCACATAGCCAACCTTGACGACGATACGTGTTTTCATTTAAATCGGCGTCGAACCGTATAAAACCGGGCACGGTTCTTTGGTTTCCTATAAATAAAGACATAGGCCTCCCATTTTGGACAACTCTGTCAATTTGGCTTTTTGGGCTCTGACCTCTCTCTACATACTTTCTCTCTCTAGATTGTGACTTAAGCATCGGAGAGGGCTCAACCAGCACCACCCCCTCTCCATGCTAGTTATTGCCCATTTTGCAGGACCCGACGCGTAAGGAGTCGAGACCAGAGCCGAAGCCGAATCCGGGGACAGACGATTGCGACGTGCTGATAGGAATCCGTACCTGTGTACAAATCCAATCCGCCCGAAGAGAACAACCTGAGGAGTCCCGGGTGGAATCGACCTCAGCACTTGGCGCTGTCAGCGTGATTCGAGCAAGAAGTCCTTCCATACCGCAAGCTATGACAAGCAGACGTACGAAGAAGGCGGGGGCAAGCAAGCAGAAGCCGACGAGAAGCCAACCAGGACCTTCTTACATTCCAGATGCAGAATCTACTGCCTCATCCATGCCAACCGCAAATGTGCCTTCCGCACAGCACGATCCCGATGTTCAGAACAATGCACCGGTGCACGAGTTCGAGCGAAGGACATAGATGAATGAAGAGTTCCCATACGGGATGCCAGCTGACGAAGTGAAGCAACAAGGTATGGCACGCAATCAACCTCTTCTTGATGACGTTAGTCCACAGGAAGAAAGAAGAAATCATGTTCGTTAGAAGAAAACCGCAGCCAACAAGCAGAAGCTGACAACAACTCAGCAGGATCTTTCGCACATGCATAAAGACATGTCTGCTGCATCCTCCATGCCAACAAGCAGTGTGCCTTCCACACAGCATGGCCTTGAAGTCCATGAACGTACATTGCATCCCATTCAGAAAACATGGCAAACGTACATGTAAACCATGGAGACTTTGATGCTGGAGGCGAGAAGTCATACGAGCAAGAAGGGTGCGTTACAAAAACAGTGCTCAAGTCCCATGATGCCGACATTGAGGATGCCGTCATGAAGTATGCCGACATGAAGTATGCTGACATGAAGTATGCCGACATAAAAGATACCGTCATGAAGGATGCCGCCATAAAAGATGTCATTGGTTTATCATCAAAGGACAAAGAGCACAATGTGCACCACGACGCCCATGTCATAACCACGCAGAACCCGACAAGAAGTCAACTTGGATCCTCCCACATGCCTGTTGCCACATCCAATGCCTTCTTCATGCCAACAAGAATTGCGCCTTTCACACAGTACGACCAAGGAGTCCACAATGCAAATCACGTTACACTCCCGATGGGATTTGAGCCTAAGAAGCACATCAATGAAGAGTTGATGCCAGAAGAAGGAGTCCCCCAATACGAAGGTGTCAACTCGCCACCACCTGTCACTCCTACCATGATGGCCGCGCTCGAAGAGCTGCTTGCATTCCGAAAGATGCAAAAGAACAAAGGATATGCCCCGCCAACACCACCTCCGCCTCCAAATAACGAACAAACCAAGGAGACAAGAGCAATGTCCCGAGACACAAGCCATCAAGACACATCCATACTAATCTATCAATCAAGCAACGCTGAAGTGCACATGCATGCGCATTTCCAAAGTACTGTCATCAATCATGCGTACAGTTCCAAAGCACACGTAGCCCCAACTTGCGGTGTCCCCTAATCAATACCTGGCAAGCACGCGCATCCGCATCCTTACAGCAAACCCAAGTCATGGGTATACGAGAGCTCCGCAACTCGATAATCAAGAATAGCCTCAATACCGGGAGAAGGAAATTGTAGCACAACACCGCACAAGACGTGTCCGCATCCGTCGTGTCCATGTCCGACGCGTCCGCACCTGACGTGTTCGCTCCCGACGCATCCGCACAAAACACCGGATTTTCCCAAAAATCCACAACGAGGGCATACGCTGATTACATCCATACGATGGACACTACTCAAGTGACAAAGCCACTACCATTGCGGAAGATAGAAATTCAGGAGGGATTCCTATGTCATACGCACGCCTGTGACAAACTCATCACGTGAGAAGAGTTAGAGAATTATTTCCATCATCCAGGAAGTTTACCCTTGTCAAGCACACAAGAAGGGTCGTACTACTCAAAACGTACGCTGACAGCAAAACATCATCTTCGGCCACAACAATGGAGAAGAGGAGGATTCCACCAGATTAACATCTCTCAACCATGTGCACAATCGTCACACAGACACAACTCCGTCAAGAGTCACAAGTGTATAAAGAAACACATCAAGTAAACTCAGGCCCCTTGGAAGTGAACACATGAAACATACAACACAAGGCGTACACACTATATTCAACAACGCGCGACACGCATCTGAGAAGGGAAGGATTACTCTTACCCACTCCTAGCAACAAACAAACTTGCATCAAAATGCAAGAAGAGAGACGAGCGAATTTACAAGTCGTCCTCAAGAATGAGCACGGCTGCATGACAGCCACCAAACGACACCTTTAACACTTGACGCAAGAGCGGGGACATCTTGTTGAACCCCCGCATACAGGACAAAACAACCCCCGTACAGGATACAATCATTATATTATATCAAGAAACAAAAATTAGACTACCAAGCGACTTGGGGGGCACTAAGCTGACAAGTGTTTGGCATTCCACCGAAGTGAAAAAAACGAATCATTGCAAGAAAACGAATTACCGCTCCTCTAAGGAAATGCACCAACGAGGAATACAACTTCAACATCCTATACGGAGTAGTCCCAAGAGGGAAACACCAAGCATCGCCCTCAAAAGACAATCTCTCCTACTTAAACAAGGTCCAGGTAACACGCGTTATTGCCAAAGGTAAACTCAGGTATGAGATAACAACTTCACAACAGCACTACTATGAATAAAGTAGACCACTCGAGTAGGACATATACTCAGGGTAGCCTGATTTAGTCAAAACAAGATCCAAGCTGAACGGAACAGACTAGTCGCGAATAATCTGATCCAGTCATATTGGCATTGCAGGCGATAGAGCCATATGAGGAGATTTATAACTCCATTTTATTTCCTAACCAATATATATCTCAAAGTATTGCGACTAATTTGAGACAGGTTATATGTACATCCAAGAGATGTCTCAATGACACACCTTATCTAGAGAACAACACTAGGAGGAGCTGTATGCGACACTCTCTGGAATTCTCTATTTATGGACATTCTACTTAGGCATCTAAGCTAAGTAATGGTCGCGTATATATCATTTACATCATCACAATAAGTCTCCAGGTTAATTATAACTCGCGACATCTCAGCAAATATTCTACTCAAACATCAGCTCTTCCCTTGGAAACAATACCAATCAACGATCATATATACGTATGTTCATCATGCTAAGGAAGTATCGACACGTATCGACTAAATGATGCATACAGCAATGCATAGTCTCTCTTTGTACGTACATATTCACAAACACATACAGTGGGTGGTACTTGAAAAGCTCCGCTCCCGACATGTGCGCACCTGTTGCGTCCGCACCTATCACATCTGCACTAAGGGAAGTTTCTTGCACAACGAAGGGATCCTCGTATCAGATTCCTTTACTCAATTTATTATATGCATTAGTTAAAAGTAAATTCATAACTCCATATTTTTACAAACTTGCAAAACATTGCAACTATCTGACAAAGCGCAACCCTGTTCGTAGATACATACTACACTATGATTACTACATTGGAATTATGCCAAGTAGCAACCTATGCGCATAATATCTACTTCAACAATACAATCTAAGCACTATATTCAAGGAGGGACTTATGGCATACAACGCCGACATACCTATTATCTACACCAACAAGGAAGTTTATTTCTCCATCCAAAATGGCGACTATTCCAAAGACGTCAAATACATGCAATATCTTGGAAAATCATCAAGATCTACTATCAAAATGACGACTATTCCAAAGGCATAGTGGATAAACAACAAGATTTACTATCAAAAGGCATGCTGTGACATCCTCCTTGCAAGGGCAAACCCCATGTTCAAAGCCATTCCTGCATACAAACCAGAATGCGGCACTTAGGTGGGACTGATCACCCCATCGTGGCGGAAGTCCTCTTGTTAGACGACAACCCCACACATCTACAAAGTATGTACATCTCTCTTAAGGGTCCATACGCCATGAAGATACATTCCTTGATAGGATAGCTTCATGTACACTCAAACTATACATATCATCTTAAGGATGCAGACATAATGAAGACCTATACCTTAAGTGGGCAGGCTTCATTCAAAAACTTTAGCAGAAGCGCACCCTGTTTGAAAAACTCACCAAACTTACAAGTCGAGTCTTGTACAACGTCGCCTTAGAGTGGAACTAAGAGACGGTATAAACTTAAGTCTTGCTTCGTCAAGACGACACTGCTACATGTCAAGTGCCAGAGCAGAGTGCCAAGTGCCAAGTTCCCGCGATGAGTACATTACTACTTACAACAATGCAAGTACCTAGTGTACGCATCTTGCCATGCCTTGGAATCTAACCAAGAGGGGCGCTCATAACACTCAACAATGCGCGACTACAATCGCAACTACGGACATCATGTTCATCATCTAAGGATATCTATCCTATCTTCCAAGTCCAAAGCATACGGACAGCATAGATAACGCAAGGTTTGAAATACTACTAACAAGTTATCATGCATTTCTACTATGATCATGACTGGTCTATTCGACGACATCGAACATATAAAAGGTTCAGGGAACAACACCCGGCGTAACCTCAACCCTGACATGATGTACAAAGCTTGATAAAGCACAATCAACTTCAAACAGGATGCAAGTGAAATATTCCACTCAACATCTACATACGCAGCCATGCAGCCCTTATAATGCAATGTACAATCACGCCTTAAGTGCGCGAAGGGTGCTATACAATCAATGGCAGACTTAGCAAAATTCCAAGTTAACAAAACGAGGATACGGGGGCAAGAATGTACACACCCTCCATAAATCATACATCAAGATACCAACACTTGTCTAGGTGTCATCACGGCATAATTGCGCACCTCGCTATCATCAGCAACCTTCATACGAATGATAGTCACCTTGGAATCAAGAATAACGACTTGAGCCTATCAAACAAAGACAATAATCTCCAATACAACAAACTAAGCACCTAAGTAGCATATACTTAGAGTGAAGAACAAGATGAACGGGGGCAAAACAGACTAGCATACGTGCACACCTTCAGCATGCGCGCAACCCCTTAACACACGTGTAATCCCTCAACACGCGCATGACACCTCAGAAATATTGCCGTCAAACAAGCAAGAAAAAAGGGATAGATGCAAAATGAATGATCATCAATATAAGCAGTATGCTCGCTTCAAGCGACTCCTCCACCAAGATCCGGTCCTTCGACACGGGGGCAGATGGGCGAGTCCGCTGGCAGTAAACTAAGATCACTCGGAGTTGCTCGAAGGACGAATCTCGGAGTCGGATCACTTTATTCTGGATCAAGTGAAAGCATCACTATCGACGACATGTTCACAAGGAAGACAGTGACAACAAACAGGATATGGTACGCTCATGTTTCGACACGTCGACAGGAGACGTGACAACTCATTTCCAAATGATAAGTATAACTGCCATGATCGAGAGTACGCGTACGCACGTGTCGACATGCCAACAATCAGCTAAGTCTGGATGTGTACTCTGGAAGATACGCTTCGACAAATCAGTCTACAAGGATGAATAACAACTTGATTAGCGCGTATATACGCGACAGTCATTAATGCAAGCACTAAGGAATGAACACTCTCCCGATGGAGACAACTACATATCTACAGACTTTTTAGTCTCTATACATCATAGAGCGAACATCCCCCTCGGGGGGTAACTCTATGTCAACATGGGCCTCGTCCCGACACTCACATGTTTTATGTGATCTACGCGCATCTACATGAGACTCTATGTAGACATGGGCCTCATCCCGACACCTACGTGTTCTACGTAATTAACGCGCATCTACATGATACTACGCCTTCATTTATGGTAACAAGTGTGAATATAATTATGGCACTAACATTAATACTTGCATGTAGTTGCCAGTTAATGCAGGACTACGACATATATGTTGACATACAAACGAGAAGTTCTAAGTGTTCAAGATATTACATCACGCATGCTATGATCATGTACACAACGAGCAACGCACGCAACGAACAACGCGTGCGACAGATAACAAGCGTCAACTATCAAGGAATATTTTCTAAGTATTCCACCATGTCAGCAGTCGACATATGACGAAGTATCAACTGGCGAAGAAATATTTTCTAAGTGCTCTACCATATGTCAGATAGCACGTATCAACAATCAAGAAATATTTTCAAAGTGTTCATACATGCCAACATGTTAGCTTGTCAACATGTGATGGGAGGCCGACTAGCAGGGAATATTTTCTAAGTGTTCTTGCATGTCAACATGTTAGCATGTCAACATGTGATGGGAGGCCGACTAGCAGGGATTATTTTCTAAGTGTTCTTGCATGTCAACATGTTAGCATGTCAACATATGACGGGAGGTCGACTAGCAGTGAATATTTTCTAAGTGTTCTTGCATATCAACATGTTAGCATGTCAACATGTGATGGGAGGTCGACAAGCAAGAAATATTTTCTAAGTGTTCTTACATGTCAACATGTCAGCATGACGACATGTGACGGGAGGTTGACAAGCAAGAAATATTTTCTAAGTGTTCTTACATGTCAACATGTCAGCATGTCGACATGTAATGGGAGGTCGAAAAGCAAGAAATATTTTCTAAGTGTTTTGCCATGACAACCGACGACATACAACCTATGTTTACATCAAGCATATGGATACAGCATATAGCCAGGGATAGATAAAAGATTCTAAGTGTGGGGGCAAGTGCACACATACAAGCGCGTACATACGAGCACGCGCATACAACGGTCGACATACAACGAGATGTCGGCTATCAGGAATATTCTCTAAGTATTCCAACCATATTGGCTGTCGACATACAACGAGATGTCAGCAAGGAATATTTTCTAAGTGTTCCACTATGTCAACTATCGAGGAATATTTTCTATGTGTTCCACTATGTCGGCAGTCGAAATATGACAAGGTGTTGACAATCAAGGATATCTTCTAAGTGTTCCACTATGTCAGCAGCCAACAACCATCGACATACAACAAGTTGACGACAATCAACAACTGTCGACATCTGACAAGATGTCAACTATCAAGACAGTGACCAATGATCAATACATAATGCTCAACAAACATTGCATAACTTATCACTACCAACATACAACAATCAACGACCATGTCCGAACAACTATCAATCGTCAACATCAAGCATGCTAAGGTGACGACTAAAGCATGGAACAGCATGTCGGCAATGAACACTATGCATAAGGGAAGTGTTACAATTCATTTGCACTCTTTTAATATTTTCAGCTCTTAGAAAATTTTTGGCCGATTTGGGAAGCTAATTATCCTAATGCATTTTATCAAACACCTTATGTGCATGTTAAGATGACTAAACACATGATGATTTCAAGATCAAATCAAGGCCAAACGAAGTCACAAAATGTCCAAGCCATGTACGGAATTGGACTCACCAACATGAAGCGAGACCGAATTGCTACTCGCCATCACCGGAGATCCATGCGCCGCCCTGGAAATCACACGCGCCGCTGCAGCAAAATCAACGCGCCGCCCCTTCCTTCACACGCGTCGTCATGGATTACTCCTTGCTTGGCCGGACCTTGATCGGTGTCGAATATGGTGTGACTACTCCAAATTTACAACTCTAAAAGCTCCTTCTTTATCAAGAAATGGGAGCTTCTTGGAAAATCACTAAGGAAGGATGTAAGCTAATGAGTATTCTCTCTCCTAATTTTCACCATGTGATAATGATTAAACTCCTATCTATTTTCATACAAGTCCATAGCATCATGTACAAGCATGTTTACATCTCTCCTATGCTCACATTACATACATACACCACACAATGCTTCATGACACACTACATGCTTCGCGCGCATAGTCTAATACATGTTAGATTATTTCAAAGTACATAATTCTTATTTATGATCATCACATGATTATTTTTATAATTTAAGTATGAGTTTCATGTTTACATCATGCCCCACATTTACATCATGCTTCATGATATTATTACAAGTATTTTGCTTATCGCATGTTGTCATAAGCACATTGTTCCTTGCATTTATTATAATTGTTTTACTTATTGCATGTTTACACCATCTATATACCATGTCGTCATCATATCCCATGTTGACGTCATACTTCAGGATTGCATATTATCATAAGTATTTTGCTTATTGCATGCTTCATGTTAACATCCTGTTTCATGTTGACAAACATGCTTGCCAAATGTATATTGCTATAAGTGTTTTATTCACTGCGCGATTACGTCATCCATATGCTATGTTGTCATTTCCATGTTAACATCATGTTACACGTTTACATCATGTACCATGATAACATTACGTTACATGATTATTTATTACTACAAGTATTTTGCTTATTGTATGTCGTTACGAGTACGTATTTAATTGCTGTCGTTATATACATATATCGTCTGTTACACTAACCCCATGAACAAATTACACACATCCGTCGGAAAATTAAAGATGGACGAATTTGTGTTCTACGCACTCAATTGACAAACAGGCCACTCCTAAGGTTAGTGCCGAACCTAAATTGGACGAATATCCTATCTTAAATAGAGTCAAGCATGGGTTTTGAACCGCTACTTGACTCGGGAGAAAGTGATGGATATCTGTCCAATTCGGGTTCGTATTTACGTTTCGGACTTCGCAAACACGTCAGAACCACAAATTGATTTCATTGCGGAACATCCCCGGGTCAAAACGGTCCGGATGCGCGCTGCACCTGGACCGGATTTCCGGATTGCCTTGACAGTCCGGACTGGTCCGTTTTGCCCTGCAATCCGGACCATGTCGGATGTCGACATGGTCCGAACTGCCGACTAGCACTGCGCGCTTACCCCTATTTTTGCTAAGTATGAGAAGTCAGTGCGCACATAGCCAACCTTGACGACGATACGTGTTTTCCTTTAAACCGGCGTTGAACCGTATAAAACCGGACACGGTTCTTTGGTTTCCTATAAATAAGGACCTAGGCCTCCAATTTTGGACAACTCTGTCAATTTGGCTTTTTGGGCTCTGACCTCTCTCTACATACTTTCTCTCTATAGATTGTGACTTAAGCATCAGAGAGGGCTCAACCAGCACCACCCCCTCTCCATGCTGGTTATTGCCCATTTTGCAGGACCCGACGCGTAAAGAGTCGAGACCAGAGCCGAAGTCGGATCCGGGGACAAACGATTGCGACGTGCTGATAGGAATCCGTACCTGTGTGCACATCCAATCGGCCCGAAGAGAACAACCTGAGGAGTCCCAGGTGGAATCGACCTCAACAGATACTGCTGATTTATTCTCTTGCTCAGTTGCTTGGTTGATTTTAGACAATCAGTTCTACTTCAATTTTTCAGTTTCAATTCAATTTGATTTTAGTCGGCTCTATCAGTTCTATTTTTCAGATTTTAGTGCGTAACTTCCTTTTGTTTCTGTTTTAGTATTTTGCGGATTTAATGTCTATTATTCTTGCTTGGTATAAAACTTGTCAAGGTGCATATTTGATTTTTGGTTATGTTTTCACTTGATAAGGTGTTTTCACACAAGGTGTATTCTTATCATCAGACTAGTAATTTTTTTAATGGACATGTAGCAAATTCGTCTCATTATTTTTTTTTTACCTACTAAGTATTATTATCGTGTAGTATCAAACTCCAGCACTGAAGAGCTGCTACATGCGATCTCCTGGAGGTATTGATGGAACCACTAGTTTGAACTTAGGTTTTGTAAATTGAGTTTAGCAAATCTCTTTTCCATGTTTATGCAGGAACTCCAGCAGATTGTACTTCCATGGTACTCTCTAAAGCACTCTTTCCTTTAATCCTTGATCTGGTACCTTACATTTCTTGCGCCCTCTCCGTGTTTACGGTTGGTATGATGTGGTCTTTTAAGGAGGGTGATGTTGCAGTTATTTCAATCCATAAGCCTTGGTTATTTCACCATAACCGCACCTTAATAACTATTTCACCGCGTGATTGGCACCCTACTTTAAACTTTTTTTTTTTGCTTGCTAACAGTATAGTTGCTCGTCTCTTATTTTGGTCGCACCCTCCGCTTCCACCCAGCTCTCCCTCCCACACTGCAGGCTCGCTCTCGTCCCTCTCCAGGTCCAATTTATTGTTGCTTCTATAATTAAAGGTTGTTGCATATGTTCCTTGTACCAATTGATTGTTGCTTCTATTCGTTAAAATTGTGGTTTTTAACATAATAAATAAACCATTTAAAACCGTTTGTTCAGCCTTTGCACAGCTCGAATAATGAATGAATGATTGCAGAAGCACTTTGAGACCAAAATGATTTAAATTTATCATAGATATTGATTATTAAAGCAGATTGACAATGTCAGATCTTTGTGAAGCAGATTGACAATGTCGGTGTTGATAGAGACGAGTTTAGGAGATATCGTCATTAACTTGTAAACGGATAAGTGCCCATTGGCCTACAACAACTTTCTCAAACACTGCAAGTATGTTTTACTTCTATATTCATGGTTCAGTTGCTCCTATTTAGGTTTGCTACATAAGTCACTAGCTTTAGCTGCTACTTTGCTTTCAGACATTATTGAGTGATATGGAATTGTTTATCCTAGTTAGTACAGTCTCAACGACATGGGTAATGTGTTTAATATACATGTTACTCTTTTCCTCAAAATAATCAGTAGTGGTTAGGAAGATATATTGCTCGAAGTTATTGTGTCAGGATATATGAAGACAATTGCACTAGCAAGTATTGTTATTTTAGACTTAGTTTGGAGTTCAATCAGTGACGATTCTTATTAGCATCATTACTTATTGACTCAACATATAGACACCTCGAATCTCACATCAAATGGCAGTCCCGTGCATCGTCTCATCGAACAGGTCCATTTGTAATTTACATGTTACTTTCTATTGAAGTCGAAATCTTTGCTTCAGTCGACTGATTGGGTATACTGGACCGTGTTTTTTCTTCTTCTTGAATTCAGCATTCTATAGATTATTGACTTTGGGCGGATCTGATTGCTCCGGAATCGAAGAGGTTGTTGAAGAATGTTGTACGAGTTGATCGATAAGAAGAGGCGGACTTGTTCTACATTCCCTTCTTCACGGCCATTAGCTTCTTTCTATTGGAGAAGCAACACAGCAAAGCACTTTACAGGTCTGTGACAGCATTTCTGATTTCCACTTCTCACGTTCAATTATTTTTAACTATCTTTTCAGAATTGGGATGATATTCATCTTATGCTTGAAGTTTTGTATGCGAAATTGATTACTTCACTTGTACAAGTTCTGGCTTCGGTTAGAAGTTGTTCATGACACTTCTCATTATTACAGTTGGAGCTTTGAAGTGTCTTATGCTTTATTTGTTTATTTTTAATTTTCCAAACTTAGATATTAATGATGTCTTTTTAGGAAGTTTTGAAGTGGGCGACGGATCAGCATAACTTAACATCAAGTGCATCACTTTACTAGCATAACTTGTATATTGATGGTAGGTTAAGAAGAATAGCAGCCATGAATTTGAATTTAAGCTTGGAATTATCTTCCATAATCTCAGCTTCTTTCAATTGGCGTGTATGACAACCTAGAATTGTCTTCCTTATTCGTTGTGATCCAGCAAAAGTTGTTCCTGGGGGAGGGCTGCATCAAATCACTCGGTACGTGATGAACTACGTGAGAACAGACTGCAGGTCGAGAATGGCCCTGAAACAGGTGTTCGATGAGAGTGTAGGAGGAGCTTCCTCCCCTAACTCCTATTCATCATCCTTGTCAGTACAGTTGGGGTGGATCATGGATCTCCATGAGAGCAACCTGGAGGCAAAGGCCAAGTTGTATGTTGATTAGCCTACATTAGCTGCAGTGTTCATGATGAACATTGTCAAATACATAGTGCAAAAGATGAGAGACAGGGATCAGTTAGCTTCTCAGTTGGGGGAAGATTGGGTTCGAAAGCACAGCGCTAAAGTAAGGCAGTATAGGTATATGAGTTCACTTAGAGTATATGTATATTAGCTATGTTTAGGAAATGATACTTTATAGTGAAATGTTATTTTTGGTTAAAAGTTATTAAATGTCTAATTTGGTAATATGTTTGTACAATTCTGTCCTAAACCCTAAAGGCCAACTAGAAAAATAGAACGAAAGATTAAAAAAAAAAAAAACTACATAGCGTCAATTCGCCAAGTGACGCTGGGGACCCCTAGCGTCACTTTGCTAAGGGATGCTAAGGAATCCATAGCGTCACTTTGCTAAGTGACGCTAGTAATCCCTAGCGTCACTTAAAGTGACGCTATGCATTAAATGGCGACACTTATGCTAAGTGTCGCTAGGGGTGTGTGCGTTATTCGTCGACATTTTCTGAAAGTGTCGCTACCATTTTTCCTGTAGTGACCCCTCCATCTCGATTAAATTTGTGGCCTAAATCAAAATTTAAAAAATGAGTGTGATGAAGAAATTGATTACATTTTACATTTTTATTAAATATTTATAATAAAATTAATCACAATATAAAAAACACCAACAATACGAGTGAGCTATGTAGATATTTTCAGTAAGCGAAAGTTGTGTCTTCTCTTTAGGTTTTCCTTTTCAGGGGGTTTGCTCAGTCATATATATATATATCCACTCCAAGCCTACTACGTTACTTATGCTATGGTTTCCCTGATGGATCACGCTTGTTGAGGTTCCGATGTTGGCGGTGTTCTCGAGTCGGGATCGCTTGTATTGCTCGTATTCCGCTACTCTCGCTCCTTACCTCGCTTACCTGCACAAGGGGTAAATTGGTGGGTGTGGGTGTTCGGCGAACCCTCTCCGACGCTAAAATGAGAGTTCGGTTTTAGAGAGATAAAGTTCTAGAGAGAGGTCAGAGCATTCAAGTGAAATCAAATCGTAAATGAGAGATATAAGACCCTATTTATAGGGATTGTGATCTTGGCATCGGAGGGGCCCACATTTTTGAATGGGGTCCGCATAATACTCCATACGGGACGGTGGTGCGTGTCGTGCGCATACCTCGGGTGCTGGTCACCTGGGCGTCGGAGGCCGAGCGCGGGACGTGTCGGCCGCATTATGACCGGACTAGTCCGGTCGGAGGCCTCCTAGGTGGACTAGCGTTTATTCGAGTCTCGGTTTCTTACCATGTTCGGGGTCGATGGGGTGACCAAGTCGAGCCTAAGTGAGGTCCAATTGCGTGTATATCCATCATTTACCCCCGAGTCAATAATTGCTTTTACCTTTACTTGACTCTATTTTTTTTTTGAAAGGATGCACACCCGATTGGTACCTCGGCTATACTTTACCTCTTTAACGAGTCTAGCGTTGTTAGTGTGTGTTGCCTGACGGTTGTTCCTTCCTTGCTAGGAGGGCGCTAACCCCCTATGACATTGTCATAATCATATATGCATACACAAGTATGGGGTGGGTCATAAGTGTGTAAGCATATGGTTTCATGGATGTAAGCATTGATACGGATGTTACTTGCTTGTAGTGAATCATAAGTAATATTGCAAGTAAATGCAAGCGTGTTATCATGGGTACGTGTGCATGTACGTAATAGAGCATCCATAGATGTTTGTATGGCATCATGTGTACATGTATGACATCAGATGCAAGTGAGCGTATACATCTAAGTCATGGAAAAAATTCTATGTGTTGGACAACACTATCATTGATGCATATATGTAAATCATGGAAAAAATTCTATGTGTTGGGCAACACTAGTATTGATGCATATATGTAAATCACGGAAAAAATTTCGAAGTGTTGGACAACACTAGTATTGATGCATATGTATGCATACATCTAATTCATGGAAAAAATTTCTAGTGTTGGACAACACTAGCTTTGATGCATATGGATGCATACATGTAAATCATGGAAAAAATTCAAAGTGTTGGACAACACTAGCATTGATGCATACATGTAAATCATGGAAAAATATCTAAGTGTTGGACTACACTAGCATTGATGCATATGGACGCATACATGTAAATCATGGAAAAAATTAAGTGTTGGGCAACGCTAGTATTGATGCATACATGTAAATCATGGAAAAAATTCTAAGTGTTGGACAACACTAGTATTGATGCATATGGATGCATACATCTAATTCATGGAAAAAATTCTAAGGTTTGGACAACACTAGCTTTGATGCATATGGATGCATACATGTAAATCATGGAAAAAATTATAAGTGTTGGACAACACTAGCATTGATGCATACACGTAAATCATGGAAAAAATTCAAAGTATTGGACAACAATAGTACTGATGCGTATGGATGCATACATCTAATTCATGGAAAAAATTATAAGTATTGGAAAACACATCCATGTAAATCATGGAAAAAATTATAAGTGTGGACAACACTAGCATTGATGCATACATGTAAATCATGGAAAAAATTCTAAGTGTTGGACAACACTAGTACTGATGCATATGGATGCATACATCTAATTCATGGAAAAAATTATAAGTGTTGGACAACACTAGCATTGATGCATACATGTAAATCATGGAAAAAATTCTTAATGTTGGACAACATTAACATTGATGCATACGTGTAAATCGTGGAAAAAATTCTAAGTGTTGGACAACACTAGCATTGATGTATATGGATGCATACATGTAATGATCATGAAATTTTTTTTCTAAGTGTTGAACAAACACTAGTATTGATGCAAATGAATGCATACATGTAATGATCATGATTTTTTTTTTCTAAGTGTTGGACAAACACTAGCATTGTTGCGATTGAATGCATACATGTCAATCATGAATATATGCCTTATCATTTTAAAATTGTGACATTTGATGCAAGTTAATGCATACATGTCAATCATGAATATATGCCTTAGCATCTTAAAATTGTGACATTTAATGTAAGTGAATGCATACATGCCAATCATGAGCATATGCATAAGCATGTAATAGAAAACATATATTACTGTGAATAGACCTTATTTTGCCTAAGCCCTTTGATTTTACCAACCGAGCCTAAGTTTGCCAATGCTTGCAACGTTCATATTTTGGACATGGAGTGTTATTCCTCACGTCAGTTGTGCGTCGTGATGTGCATGTATCATGTGCGTAGGGTGTTAGCCCTTGTACTTGGATAATTTGATTTCGTTCTCGTCTTTGATTTTCCAAATGTCCAATCTTTTGCACTTACTTGTTTTCTATCTTTTGTCATCATTGTTGGATCACGGGCGAAGCTCCGTTACGTTCTTGACGGAAAGGCTTGAACTCCTGGGCTCCGCGTAATCCTGCAAAAGGGGATGACCTGGGTGGTGACCCAGAATCCCTCTCCGATGCCTAAATGAGTGTATGAACGATGGGGTGGTGAGCAGTAATCTAAGTTCGTATTAGAATGTCTGTTTTCTGAGGTAACTTCCTCCTTTATATAGGAAGGGAAGTTACTCAGTTACCTGTAACCGCGCCTGGCAGTTTTACCCATATTCCGTATATCTCGTTCGGGATTCTGTGTATCTCGCCCCACGCTCCGCGTATCTCGCCCAAACTCCGCGTATCTCGGGCACGCCCTGCGTATCTCTGGGTAGTTTATCTGTATCTCAACCGTCTCCCCACTACCCTATTTAGTAGGCGGGTTTCTTGGTCTTATCCTCTGATCACATGTCCCAATTCATATCGGGGACTCCAGAGTTATCTTATTCTTGGTCACCACCCAGGATCTCTCGTCTCACGAGACAGGGCCATCTTTCTCGGGGTTTTATTATCGGGGCCTTCTCAAAGGCTTCTCGTCGGGAGCATTCAGCTCATATATCGGGACCGCTAAAGTCGGGACCCTTCATACCGGGCTTCTGGGCCTTCCAGGCCTTTTCACGAGGCCCACTGGACTTACTCGCCGTCTATTGACTATTAACGGGGCTAACGATTACATCGGAACCCATCATTTTCCCCCAAGACATGGGGACTTGCAGTCCATCGTGTCTTCCAATTCCAGACCTCCCGACCTCATCGTTGAAGGCTTTTATCTTCAGACCTCCTGATATCACCATCGGAGGTTTTCATCTTCAGACCTCCCGGTATCACCATCGGAGGTTTTCATCTTCAGACCTCCCGATATCACCATCGGAGGTTTTCATCTTCAGACCTCCCGATATCACCATCGGAGGCTTTTACCTTGGGCACAACTCTTGATTTACAGTACAGAACTTCTCACTCATAATTCCTCAGACTCCAAGGACGGTTGCCAAATCCGAGGAGACTCCTCGGTTACTGCACCATTAAATGCAAGGGATAATGAAACGACGCCTAAACCGGCGTGACTGCGGCTTTCTTAAAAAGCACTCATTACGTCACTAACGTCTCTTCCGTACCGTCCCTATAATCTCGGCGATCAAGATTGAGTCGTTTCATCTTCAACGGTCCAGATTTAATCCGTCCAGCTGTCCTTTTTGCCTATAAAAGCCAAAACCCTGGCACTATTCACTCCTTCCCTACCGTTTTGATTTCCGGAAGTTCTGCCATTTTCAAACCTCGAAGCTTCTTCTCCAAGTTTCGTTTGCTCTTCCAGTGATCCAAGGCCTCCAGCCCTCCAGATCTTTCTTCGTCTATTCCAAGCAACCATCAACTATGTCTGGTAAGGTTTCCTTCTTGGCTTCTATGATTTACTGACATTACCTTCCCTTCCTTTCTTAAGTTTTCCTGTTTGTGGCCGTTTTTAGACGAGGCCATTTCCGGGGAAGGAACCCTTTTATCTTTAAGCTTGCTATTAACGAAATCTCTGAGACCTCGTACGAGGCTGCTCTCCGAGAAGGCTGCATTACTTCATACTGAGAACCCCGCTTTCCCTACGAGTCTCATCCAGCCACCAGGAGAAAGCATATTGTCACGCGTCCTCGGGAAGGAGAGGTGTTCGTCTCCACCGGACAGATAAACGCTGGGATTCGATTCCCTTTTTGCGGGAATCTGGTGGAGATGTACAACTTCTATAAGACACATCCAAGCACCTTCTCTCCACACGCTATCCGCGTGTGGAATGCCTTCCAGGTTCTGTGCCTCCGCCAGCAGTGGACGTACAGCTTGCTACTCTTCCGCACCTTCTACGGGATGAAGTGCAATAAGGCTGGTGTCTGCTCCTTCACTCCCCGACTCCCCAAATGGACAAAGGAGCAACTTTCTCGGTTCGGTTGGGATGGTGAGACCTGGAAGTTTAACAAGGATCGGGTGCTCATTCGTGACTCGGGGTCCGACAATAGCGGATGGAAGAAGTATTACTTCTTCGTCCAGAACAGCTCTATCCCATGGCCCCGATGGGAGGTTGTGGCGGACCCTGCCCCCAAGCTCGAAGTCTACACCGAGGATGACTTCAACACTCTTCAGCTGGTCTAGCTTTACCGTTGGGGGGAATCCTTCGTTCCCCTCGACGCCAACAAGCTCGTGGAGGGGGACTTATTCCAGATCGGAGTCCAGCTCCTCGATTCCGTTTCCAAGAATTTGGTTATCTGGGTAACACTTCTAACCGCTTTGTATTTTCATTTTTGCAGCCAAGAAGGCATCTCTGCTGACCCATCTCGTGTTGAAGCAGGGGGAGACCGATGCCGTCCAGGGTGGCTCCAAGCGAAAGCGGAAGTCTTTGAAGAAGGGAGCTTCCTCTTCTGCTGCTCCTCCGACTGAAGAGCAGGTCGGGACGGCCAAGCAGGCCAGAAGAGGAGAGGTGGACCAAGCCTTCGGTGTCACCACTGCTGAGGAAGGTAAGCGCGTTCGCCACGCTATTAAGAAATATAGGAGATTGGTTCCCAAGGAGTTTATCCCCGCTGATCGGAAGTCGCGCGTCCGAGAAATCAAATACATACTTCGAGGAGAAACCCCCCGCGTCCTCAAGGCGGGATATTACAACTTCTTTGGAAAGGACCAACACGTCACGCGCCAAATCATCTGGTGCCCTGATAATATTCTGCCTGACTTCATTCGTCCCGCCACCGCAGGTCCCTCGGAGGCTCTTACTCGAAAGAAAGCCGCCACTCCAGCAAGGGCTGCGACTCCACAGGAGCCGATGATGGAGGATGCCCCGACGGAAGCTCAGTTCCGTCAGGTGACCAACTTGGAGGCTTCCCCCTCCTCCGAGGAGCCAAATGAAGGCGGCTTGCTTCCCCGCCAAAGGCCAGGTCGAAGCATCCTGAGGCCAACTGTGGAGGAGGACGTGTCTCGGAGTCCTCCCCTGGATCTGCTCTCTCCAACTCCGGAGCCTCCGACCGAGGCTCCTCCGACTGAGGCTTCCAAGGTCATCCCTCCTATCCCCGTGGATGGGAACCTTTACAAGGTTTTTACCCCCGACCAAGAGACGGTTCCCTGGAACCCGATCGAGTCTCTCCAAGGGGTCTCACTCCATCGGGGAGACCTTCAGCCCGAATTGGCCCTGCATCTGCTGGCAGGGTCAATTCCACCAGCCTTGAGACGCCCAATCTCCTTGGCACGGGAGGACATCGAGGAAGAGCTTCGCAGCATGGCTATCCGTCGGATGGAGGTAAACTTTACTCTCGCTTTTATTTTTGCCTTCATTGTTCTTGCCTTCGATTATCGGATTTTAATCCTTTTTCCCTTTCGTCTTAGGAAACTGCGGACCAGCAGCTCTGCTTTGGTTACATCCTGGCTCTGAAGGGTGCTTTGGAGGAAGAGCAAGCCAGGTCGGACCCCAGGGCCTTGGCCAAACTCCAGGAGGACCTTGCCAGCGCTGTGGCGGCCAGGGAGAAGATAGCCAAGGAATAGACCCTCCTTGGCGAGAAGGCTATGAGCCTGCACAAGCAGGTTCAAGATCATGAAGTCGTGCTACGTCGGGAGCGGAGGATACTCAAGGAGGAACAGCAGCGGCACGAGGCGGAGAAGAGGCAGCTCATCTTTGAGAAGGACATTCTCGCGGAAGCCAAGGCGGGACTTGAAGCCGAGAAGGCTGAATTTCCTGCCAAGCTGGATGAGGCAAAGGCTCAGGGTCGCGAGGAGTATCGGAACTCCGATGACTTCAAGGCGGATGTCGTGGGGTTCTGCAAAACCGAGGTGGAGAACGTTCTGTTCAATGCCGTCGAGGAACTTTACACGGCATACGAGGATTCCATCGACTTCAAGAAGTCCGAGACCCTCGCCCCTTTTGCGGAGAAATACTTCAGCCTCCCCGCGGAGAGTGATGAGGTCGATGCCGCGGACCCGACTCCACGGACTGCGGAGCCTTCTGCCCAGGCCCCCTCGAATCCTACTCCCTCCAAAGCTGCTGAGGACCCAACTTTCAACAAGGACCAAGCTTAATGTTTTATTCTTTAAGTCCTTGTAATTTTTCTCCTTGTATCCTCCTTGTCTCTCTGTATCGGAACCCTTAGGCCTTCGAGCCCTTATAAGAAATTCCTTTCATCTTTTTTGGTCTCGATAGACCATTCGCGGCGACTTAATATCAAACATGATACTTCTTTAAGTGTGCGCCACTGAAGGAATGTTTCAACGTCTTGCCGTCAAGGTCTTCTAGTTTGTACGCATTCGGGGCTGGCATCCCTACGATCTTGTAGGGTCCCTCCCATTTCGGTGATAGCTTGTTGATCCGATCTTGATGAACGAACTCGTTCCTCCGCCAGACAAGTTCTCCCACGAAGAATTGTCGGGACTTGACACGCTGATTATAATACCTGGCTGTTGCCAGACGCATCCGAGCCTGAACTTCATCAGCCTTCCATCTTTTCTCTTCGAGCAAGTCCAAGTCCAGACGTCTCATTTCCTCGTTCGTCAGAGGCTCATAATACCTCCTGCGATGGGACGCCACCGCTATCTCCACGGGAGCAACTGCCTCCGTGCCATAAACAAGGCCAAACGGAGTCTCCCCCGTCGATTGCTTGGGTGTTGTTCTAACAGCCCACAGCACGTTTTCAAGCTCATCTAGCCAATGACTCTGCAAGGCATAGACCCTCTTCTTCAAGCCATCCATCACGATCTTGTTGGCTGACTCGACTTGGCCATTAGTCTGAGCATGGTGGACGGAAGCTGTCCGATGCTCGATGTTCAATTCCTCCAGATACTCCTTCAATTGAGCCCCATTAAATGGAGGGCCATTATCGCTGATCAGCACTCGAGGAACCCCATACCGGGATATGATCTGAGTTTGGAGAAACTTGAGAATCTGCTGCCCCGTCGTCTTGGCCAATGCCTTAGCCTCTATCCACTTCGAAAAGTAATCAATGGCTACTAGTAAATACTTGCACTGACCTTTTGCTTGCGGAAGAGGTCCCACCAAGTCAATGCCCCACTGCGCGAAGGGCCAAGCACTTCTGATGGACATCAAGTCCGCGGCAGGAGCCACGATATTCGGAGCGTACCTCTGGCATGCATCACAGGATTGGACCATCGCTGTCGCTTCCTTGTTCATCGAAGGCCAGTAGTAGCCTAGATTCAACGCTTTCCTCACAATGGATCGGGCCCCTTCATGACAGGCCGGGACTCCCTCGTGCAACTCTCTCAGGATCCAATTCATATCAGGCTCCGCCACACATTTCAGAAAAGGCTTTACATGCCCCGTCTTGTATAACTGGTTGTCCACCATCACGTAGTTGCTCACGATTCGACGCAACCTAACAGCTGCCACTCCATCATCGGGGAGTGCCCCCGTAGTCAGGTATGCGACTATCGGGGTCATCCAGGTGGGTTTCTCTTCTTCCTCCGATCCTGCTTCAATAGCGCATACCTCCGACGGATCGATGGTTGAGATAATTACTCTCTCCAGAAAGTGCACCTTCTGATTCTCCTCGGGGGCCACTCCCAGGGCAAACTTGCTTAAGGCGTCTGCCTCCGCATTTTCTTCCCTCGGGATTGCCTCAATGTCGAAGCTTTTGAAGCTTCCCTTCAAAGTCTGCACCTCTTGCAAATACTTCCTCATTGTCGCGCTCTTGGCTTCAGAATTACCCTGGACTTGATTCACGATCAAGCTGGCATCACACTTCACTTTTAAATGATCGACTCCCGTACCTTTGGCGATTTTAAGGCCCGTGATGAGAGCCTCATACTCAGCTTCATTGTTGGTGGCCCTAAACGTCAAGGCCAAGGCATATCGTAGGGGCTCGCCTCCACCGGGCGGTATCAACACAAATCCTGCCCCCGATCCTTCTACACTTGATGAATCATCAGTGTACATCTCCCAAGTGTTCTCCTCATTTGGCTGTTCTGGTTGTTCTGCTATCGGGGCCTCCATGGTTGCCCCCTCTACAGGACCTGCTTCTTCCAGATCGGGTGCTGTAGACTCTGCTATAAAATCTGCCAATGCCTGGCCCTTAATAGCTGTCCTCGGAGTAAAGTGGATACGGAACTCCGTAAGCTCGATGGCCCATTTCACCAATCTCCCCGACGCCTCCGGTCGGTTCAAAAAGTGCTTCAAGGGCTGATTAGTTAACACCGTAACTTCGTGGGCATGGAAGTAAGGCCGTAGCTTTCGAGCAGCAACAATCAACGCAAAGAGATACTTCTTAATAGCGGGATAATTCATTTCAGATTTGGCAAACGCCTTGCTTACATAATAAACAGGAACTTGGTTTCCCTTGACAATCTTTATTAAAACAGAACTAACAGCAACTTCAGAAACAGCCAAATAGAGATAAAGCGGCTCGCCTGGAACCGGTTTTGCCAACGGCGGGAGGGTACGGAGGTGTTGTTTGAGTGCTTGGAATGCCTCCTCACACTTATCGGTCCATTCAAACTTCTTGTGGGCCCTCAGCACATCAAAAAATGGCATGGCTCGGTCACTCGCCTTAGACAGGAAACGATTCATCGCGGCTAATCGTCCATTCAGCACCTGGACCTCCCGATGAGTTTTCGGAGACTGCATCTCCTCGATTGCTCTCAGCTTCTCAGGATTCACCTCGATTCCTCTCTGGCTCACCATAAATCCCAGGAATTTCCCCAAGTTCACTCCGAAAGCGCACTTGTCCGGGTTCAAACGAACCTGATGAAACTTCATCCGCTCAAACGCCGCCGCCAAGTTTTGGACATGGTCTCCTGCCTGTCGGGACTTCACCAACATGTCATCCACATAAGCCTCCATGGTCTTTCCCAGCATGTCCCCGAACAACTTGTTCACCATCCTCTGGTAAGTTGCTCCAGCATTGATCAGCCCGAAGGGCATAACGTCGTAGTGATAGACGTCACTATCAACATAGAAGGCTGTATGGGGGGCATCCTCCTTCGCCATCTTGATCTGGTTGTAACCAGAATAAGCATCCATGAAGCTCAGCAGCTCATGTCCCGATGTGGCATACACCAACTGGTCAATCCTTGGGAGCGGATAACAATCCTTCGGGCAAGCTTTGTTCAAGTCGCGGAAATCGACACACATCCGCCACTTCCCATTACGCTTCCTCACCAGGACCGGGTTAGCGACCCAAGTCTGGAATCGGAGCTCCTTGATGAATCCAGCGTCGAGCAACCTGCCCACCTCCTGCTGGATCGCGATCCTCTTATCCGCGCCCATCAGACGCCTCTTCTGCGGATAGGCTTGATCGCGGGATCAATCTTCAGCTCGTGCACTATCACGTCGGGGCTGATTCCTGGCATATCGCTCGGGGACCAGGCAAACAGCTCCTTAAACTCCTTCAGGAGCTCGATCAATTCTCGGGCTCTTTACTCCGACAAAGCAGACCCGATCTTCACCTTCCTTTGAGGTCCATCAATCTCGACCTCTTTCAGATCCTCCATGGGGGCGGGACGCCCAAACTCCTCTCGAGGATCGGCATCAGTCTGCAGGACAGCCATGGCTTCCCTCCTTCTCCTTCGGGTGGCGTTAACATAACACCTTCTTGACGCCACCTGGTCACCCCTGACCTCTCCGACCCCATTGTCAGTCGGGAATTTCATCTTTTGGTGGACGGTCGAGGCAGCTGCAATGAGAGGGTTGATGGTGGTCCTCCCGATGATAGCGTTATACGTCCCCGCAGACTCTACCACGACAAAATCCACGTTCCGCCTTTCCATCTTCCAACCACTACCGAACTCCACCGGTAAGGTAATCATTCCCAACGGATAGGAAGTAGAACCAGAGAATCCCACCATCGGGAAGTTCACCTGTGTCAGGTCCTTCTTTGTCTTTCCCATGGCTTCCAGGGCGTCCATGAAAAGAATGTCGGAGGAGCTCCCTCCGTCTATCAGGATCCGCTTCATCTCGAATCCATCCACGTCCAAGGTCACGACCAAGGCATCGTCGTGGGGGCTCTCCACGCCTATCAAATCCTCCGCTGAGAAAGAAATCACCATTTCTTCCTTTACAGTCCACGACCGGGACCTCTTTCCTAACACCACAGCATCAGAGATGCGGGAAGCATAATTCTCCCGAGATGCGGAGGTATCACCTCCCGCTGCCATTCCTCCGTGAATGACGTTAATGGTTCCCCGCCTCTCCTTACGGGCACCAGAGGATTCCGGCTCAACCTTCTTCTTCTTTGGGGACCGATCGCGGGACTTGGAACGAGTCCGTGACCGAGTTTTGGAACGGGATCGGCACCTTCCCTTCTGGATCAGCTTCTCTATCTCCTTCTTCAGCTCCCGACAGTTATCTGTGTCGTGACCATTGGCTCGATGGTACCGACAGTAACGATCAGAGCGACCTCCCAAGAACTCACCTTCTTTCCTCGGAGGGTATCGGGCGAGACCCTGCCGATCCATCACGGCTAGAACGGAGGTCATTGAACTGTTGAGGGGAACATTACGACTCTCGCGGTTATCCTTCCTCGGAGGACGCTTGTCCTCCCTTCTCTCGGGGCGACCACGGCTCCTACTTCCCTCCGATTTATCGCTCCCCTTGCGATCATCTGACAGCTTGGACGATGGCTTTCCTCTTCCTGACTTCGGAGGATCAAGCTCTCCGGCAGCAATCTTCGACTCCTGCACGTCGATTTGCTGCTTCACCCTCGCTTGCAAGGCATCCATACTCCACACAGCCTTCGCGGCTACATTGTGCATCAGATCGGAGCCATACGGAGCAGTCAGGTTCCGAAGGTAAGTGCGGATGGTCTCTCCCTCCGATATCTCCTCATCGATCTTCGCGGCATTAGCAGTGAACCATTGGTTGTAGTATGCCAACGATTCGTCAGACCTCTGCACCACCTGGGTCAAAGACCTCACGCTCTTCAAGAGACGCCTACGACCCTGATACTGCTTGATGAAGCGGTCGTGCATATCAGCCCAGCAAGTAATGCTTCCCGGCGGTAGGCTGAAAAATCATGTCATGGCCCTTTCTCCCAAGGTGATTGGGAACAGCGAACACACGAGGTCATTATTCGAGGTCCTACCCATGCAGGCCAGGACATGCCTCTGAACATGGCGGACCGGGTCTCCTTCACCATCGTACTCCTTGATGGTCGGGATGCCTAGCCCTGGCGGGGCGACAGTATCCAGCAGCCGTGGAACAAAAGGGTGAGTGGATCGATCCCTCAGCTCCGATGTCATATGCTTCTGATCGCCCATGCATATGTTGACGATTTTCACCACCTGATCAGGGGTAATGGGGCCATTCAGGGGAATGGTCCTGTGTTGCACTGGTCCGGGACCATCAACCACGAACTTCTCCGGGTGCACGGGTTCCTTACCCTTATTCCTGGGCTGAACCTCCTGAACCTCCTATTCTTCTTGAACCTCCCTTGGAGGAGGTGGAGGCAACTCTTCCCGTGGAGGCAACTCCTCTGCCCTCCTGGCAGCCTCCCTTTTGTCCAGCAGAGCTTCCATGGCAGCTAGGAACATGGGCATAGCATCTGCTACTGCCTTAGCCAACTCCGAATTTGAGGAAGCACCTACCTCCCTCCGCCGGATTTCTTCTCTGTGCACCACCGGATTTGGAGGAGCATGCACCTCTCTTCTCGGGATACCCTCCCTGTTCACCGCCGTGTCTCGGACTGAGACCTCATAATCTTCACCATGCCCCCCTGTCTAAGAAACAGCAGGGTGCTCACCTTGTTCAGCAGCATGCTCCAGCAACGGGGAATTCACAGTTCCAGCAGGGCGAGAACTGCCGGCCTGGACTTGCTTCTTCTTGCCACCACCAGCCATCGATCTAGTAGAAACTATTTTGGCTTTTCGTAAGATTCCCACAGACGGCGCCAATGTTGGATCACGGGCGAAGCTCCGTTACGTTCTTGACGGAAAGGCTTGAACTTCTGGGCTCCGCGTAATCCTGCAAAAGGGGATGACCTGGGTGGTGACCCAGAATCCCTCTCCGATGCCTAAATGAGTGTATGAACGATGGGGTGGTAAGCAGTAATCTAAGTTCGTATTAGAATGTTTGTTTTCTGAGGTAACTTCCTCCTTTATATAGGAGGGGAAGTTACTCAGTTACCTGTAACCGCGCCTGGCAGTTTTACCCATATTCTGTATATCTCGTTCGGGATTCCGTGTATCTCGCCCCATGCTCCGCGTATCTCGCCCACACTCCGCGTATCTCGGGCACGCCCTGCGTATCTCGGGCACGCCCTGCGTATCTCGGGGGAGTTTATCTGTATCTCAACCCTCTCCCCACTACCCTATTTAGTAGGCGGGTTTCTTGGTCTTATCCTCTGATCACAAGTCCCAATTCATATCGGGGACTCCAGAGTTATCTTATTCTAGGTCACCACCCAGGACCCCTCGTCTCACGAGACAGGGCCATCTTTCTCGGGGTTTTACTATCGGGGCCTTCTCAAAGGCTTCTCGTCGGGAGCATTCAGCTCATATATCGGGACCGCTAAAGTCGGGACCCTTCATACTGGGCTTCTGGGCCTTCCGGGCCTTTATGAGGCCCACTGGACTTACTCGCCGTCTATTGACTGTTAACGGGGCTAACGATTACATCGGAACCCATCAATCATTGAGACAATACTTGCAATACATGCTTATATCAAATTTACTTGAATCATCTCATATATGTATCGAAAAGGGGTTACCTTTGTATCGATTGCGAAAAAAGATTTTGGCTGAAAATTCCATGTTTCTACGAGTGAAAGTGTTTTTGCTTCCATTCGGGTTATCTTTTGTTGGCATTTGGTGAATGGGCCGCTGTAATAGGAGCCATTTAATATAAGCTCAACACCTAAGTTATTGGGTAATGTCACATTATGGAGTTTGGGCTGGGCCCTATGTAGTTAAAAACTCGTTTCTAGGTCGTAAAAACGTACGTTTTTACGTTTTTACCATAAAAAACGAGTTAAAACGTACCAGAATCGCTTTCTAAGTAGAAACGGGTAGAAACGCGAGTAGAGTCGTAAAAACGGGTAGAAACGGTAAAAACGTAAGTTTCTACCCGTTTCTAGAATTTTTACCTTAATTTGCTAAAAATTGCTCAAATCTAATAAATTATGCCAATCCCACGAAATTTATCAACCAAACCCACGAGAGTTTTTTTCATGGATCGTAATTTGTGGATCAAATCATATTTTATTAATTCAAAACGTATTCTTATTCTATTCACGTTCAATATCCATTAATTATTTAATAATATGCAAGAGTCTTATACTCCATAAATATCTATTTCTCTTTTAAGTTTATAAAATAATAAAATATCAATTGAGATACTGACCTACACTACAATTGACACGTCAATTCATCTCACGATTCGACAATAATTGCTCACCGTGACGATTAAGGTGACTACTGGTGGGACCATATCTTTTATTGAAAAAATGTTATAGGCTATTAATGAGTATATGAAAGATTTGCGTATCTCTTTTGCATAATTACATATACGTACATTTATACATTTCATTACTAATGTAATTTTAACATTAGGTAGAAACTTACGTTTTTACGTTCCGTCTTTACGACTCGACTTTACCTACCCTTTTCCGTCTCTACTTAGAAACTCGTTTTTGACTGCATAGGCTGGGCCTAAAATCCCAATTGATATGAGAGGCTAAAAATTGGGCCTCCCCTTAGCACTAAATGGCCAGCCGAAACTTGCTATTAGGGTTGAGGTGGATTTTGCCCACCTTCTCTTATAAATAGGTGAGTCATGGATTTATTTAAGGTTAATCACTCTACCTCCTCAGTGTTGAGATAAAAGATATACCTCCTCCCTAAAGCACTAGTCCAGCCGAACCTATAAACAAGGAGGTGCCAAATTGCTTCGAGCAACTACCCCAGAGATCCATCCTGCTGACGAATTGAAAAGAGGCTTTGTTGTGGATACCTTTTGTGTAGGTTATTCTTTATCCATAATCCTTACAGGAGCCGTCCGGCAGACCGCGAACTCCAATCACGATCTAGGGTTTACGGAAAGCTTGAAACTGGTATGTGCCCCTTTCCGTTGCGTAATTAGTTTACCTGGCATGTGCACGTGTTTTAATCCATAATAAAATCCCCTAATTTTCAATAGTGGTATCAAAACATGTGTAGGAAGTTCTGTTAGATTACGGGGAGTAATCACTACGGATACTAAATCATGGTACATGCTAGTAATCGAAATTACGCAGCGGAAGATTTGCACATACCTCAAAGATGATCCGTAGTCCCTAGATCCTCCTACAAGGAGTTAACGATCCTCCGGTCGGGACCCGTAGAGGTTCTTGTTAGAGAAGCCCTACGCAGTACAATCCCCACAGCAAAGCCTCTGATCAATTCTTGGCACAGGGACAGATCTGTGGAGTGTTTGCTTAGAAAGCAAATTGGCACACCTTGGGTGAGGGGTTCAGCCGAAATACCTAGGTGAGGGGTGGAGGGTTTTTCCCTCTAAAACACGTTAATGAGGGAATAGTGATTAACCCTAAAAATCCCCTAACACCATGTATTTATAGGAGGAGCAAAGTGGACAAAAGTCCACTATGCCCACTCCTAATATTCGGCCGGCCACTATGCATAGGGAAGCCCAATTTTGGGCCTCTCATGTCAATTGGGATTTGGGTCTGGCCCAATTACCCTAATGTGACATGTACCTAATTTCCTTAGGTAAACTATACATATTATTGGCTACCAATTACACGCCCATCACCATATTCTTACAGCTCTCACTCGACGGAATGGGAGGGTGCCTGTTAATGTATTGTCGTCCAAATCTGCATCAACATTTCACTCCTTCAATTTGTTCTTTTCCTCCGAATAGTTCCTACGAAGATTGCCGTGCGACCGGCGGATACGACGGGCATCATGCTACTCATCTTTTAGGAGTATTGTAGCGCCCGCGGAACGTTGATTCCCTTTTCTATAATCTACCTATTATAAACAATACTTATATTGTACCGCGCTGTATCCTAGGTCAACTGTTAATTCTCCTTTTGCCTAGTTTCCACATAGGAACACTTCTCCAAGGCATCCGTACAAGTATTCACAACCTTCAACTAATATCTGGTTGGTGGCCACCTAGTGAATACAATAGTCGGTGTCGCTCATATCCTTAGTCAGACCCAACCGGTTTCCAAAGACGTGGTCACTGGGCCTTTTTGTTCAGCACTACGCTCATACGCCGGGAAGCGAGCATCGAGCCTGAACTTAGATATGAGTTCCGAGTCCGTGAGGATACTTTAGGTGCCTCTTCATAAGGCTCCTGGGATCAATCACACGCTCGAGGTGAAGAAGTTTGCGCCCGCTAGAATCACGAGGATTCCTTCCTTTCAAAACCGAGCTGTGACTTCGTGGTCGAACGTAGCACGTGTAGTATGAAGCACACGTTGATAGCATACCTAAATCTTTTGGGTTGACAGGAAAGGGATATGTCAATCATGCTATCACAGATTCTCATATGGCCCAGAATGTGGTTTAAGGACGAACAAAGTTCATCACGGCGATATGCAAAACGAAGATCATGTCGTGTTACTTCGAAACTAGATAATCGTCTTGCTTAATCAGGTTTATCCCCCTGAATCTTAGCTAGTCTTTCTTGGTAGAGGCCTCCCTCCACCGCAAGACTACCGTACCTGTGTGACTAGGTAAGGCCTACATTCGACATAGTTTGGCAGAGGATTGCGTCCTTCTACGACTTAGTTTATAAACCGTAAATCTGATGTAATCAAAACATTATGACGTCGATTGATCATAAACTCATTTGCAATTCGTTCGCTTACAAAACGTAACTTTCTAATATCAAAATGTTATCACAGATACTTGTCATTTCTAAGCCCTACGCAATCCAAGCAGTTTTACATTCTTTTCGAATATGTCCCTGCGTAGTGGTTTTATTAATGGGTCCGTTACCATGTTATTGGTGGACAAGTATTCCATAGTGATTATATTGTCTACTACCATTACAATTTAGCATGAAATTATTTCTCATCAATGTGTTTGGTCCTACTATGGTACTTCGGATTCTTAACTGCCGCAATTGGCTGCTTGACTGTCAGAGAAGACCTTCACAGGTTTATTCTCAACATCACCACCAAGCAGTGCAGTTAAAAGCCTTTTGAGCCAGACCGCTTCTTGTGCATTCTTAGAGAGAGCTACGAATTCCAATTCCATGGTGGAGAGCGCGACACAGGTTTGTTTCTTGCTCGTCCATGAAATTGCGGCATTAACAAGGAGGAATGCTCCTCCTGTGGTCGTCTTATGATCACCCGGATCGCCACCACAGTCGGCATCAATACAATCGGTCAATTCTAACTTCCTGCCCTCATAGCACAGTTCGTAATCGGCTGTACCTTTTCAGACGAGTTATTCGTTTTATAGCCTTTAAATGTTGATAGCAAGGATCTGATTGGAAACATGCTACTAGGCCTACGGCGTAACAGATATCCGGACGGGTGCATCTTATGGCATAGAACAAACTACCGACCATGCTTAAAACATCCCGCACTCTTTATCTATTTGTGCTTTGCCAGGTTCTTGGGGTCGTCACGTTTTGACAGTGCGCACCAAAATGGCATTGGCATTTCCACGGATTTTGATATCCTGTAATCTGAATCTTTTCAACAATTTGTTGGTATAAGCTTCTTGAGATAGACATGATTTCCGGGTAGCCCGATCTCTGGCAGTCTCAATGCCTAAGATATGCGTGGCCTCTCCCATGTCCTTCATCTCAAATACAGATGCCAACTAGGAATTTGACTTATTCATAAATCTCATGTCGTTTACAGCAATAAGTATGTCGTCCACTCATAAGGTTAAGATGACATACTTAAACCTGGGGGTCTTATAATACACGCACGGATCCTTGTGATAAACTCACAGATCCGTTTCCTACGATTTCCTCGTGGAATTTGCGGTACCATTTCTGTGACAACCATTTAAAACCGTAGATGGATCTTTGGAGTTTACAAACTTTACGTTCGTCACTGGGGTAATGAAACCTTCCGGTTTCTCCATGTAGATCTCTTCCTCCGGGTTTCCGAGGAGGGATTCGGTCTTAATACCTACTCGGTGCAGTTCGAAATCGAGACCCGTGACCAGGACCATAAATGGCCCTCCACCGTGTTTTTACGCACAGGTGGTAAGTATGTTTTGTCAAAGTCCATTCCGTGAAGTTAGGTATAGCCTTTCGCAACATGTCGAGCTACGTATCGCTCGTCCTTTTCCATCGGTGGCGAGCCTTCTTTCAGGACTCACCATATCCCTATGCCCCTGTGGTTAGCAGGTAAATCAACTATATACTATAATGGCATTCATTTAAGGCGATCTCTCTCATTTATTAATTTCCTCCATTTCTCCACTTGTGGTCTTTCCAATGCAGTACAACATTTGTTAGAGTGAGAACATCACTCTTCTAGATGGGGTACTTCTTTGGAGAAGTTCGACGCCTTTGACTTTCGTCTAGGCTTGATTATTCCGTCTTTGAGTCTTAATGTCTCTCCCACTCGGAATAATGCCTCTTATCGGAGCATTTCTTCCATTTGGGATCAGTTCTCCAACTCGAGATGATGCTTCTGTAAGCATATGATGATGGACGCCGTAATTGGTAGCCCATAATATATATAGTTTACCTAATGAACTTGGGTAAATGTCACATTAGGGTAATTGGGCCAGACCCAAATCCCAATTGACATGGGAGGCCCAAAATTGGGCCTCCCCAAATACATAGGCCGGCCGAATTTATGGTTGGGGTAAAGTGAACTTTTGTCCACTTTACTCATATAAATAAGAGGTGTTAGGGAAATTTTAGGGTTAATCATTATTCCCTCACAAGAGAGTTTTAGAGAAAAACCCTCCTCCCACACTAAGGGTTTGGCCGAATCACATATATCCAGAGATTTGTCCCCGTGCCAAGAATCGATCAGAGGCTTTGCTGTGGAGCTGCACCACGTAGGGCTTCTCTAAGAAGAATCTCTACAGGTCCCGTCCGGAGGATCGCGAACTCCCTCAAGCAAGGATCTTGGACTATGGTTACTCTTGAGGTATGTGTAAACTTTCCGCTGCGTAATTGATATTACTAGCACATACCATGTTTAGGTTTCCGTAGTGATTACTCCCCTTAATCTAACAGTGGTATCAGAGCCTGTGTTAGGAGTTCATGATTTTGATAAATTGGTGTTCTTGAAATTTAAAACTTTGGACCGAAAATTTTAAAGTGGAATTTTAAAAAATTTCAAATTATCTACGGGTTTATGATAGGTCCGAAATTTTCATGTTCTTGGTTAATTTGATGTTCATGATCTTCAAGAAAAAGGTGATATTTATCAAAATCAAACATTGGATTGTAGATCTTATTAAAATTTGATCTTAAAATTTGACCACTTGTTCCTAATTTTTGTGTTTGTGCCGAACCCTAATTGAAATTACAAGGTATTTTTTTTAATTTTCTTAAACAAAGAGGGGTAGATTTCGGTACAATATTTTACAATTATATTGTTTACCATATTTTAATTTTGATTAAGGTAACAATATATCTAAATATTTAAATAGGGTTATAGATATTTTTTATAGATTTAATTACCAAAAAGATTATTGTCAGTTATTTGTTTCCCTATTAAAGATATTTTATATATATATATATTTATATTTATATATATATATATATATATATATATATATATATATATATATATATATATATATATATATATATATATATATATATATATATATATATATATATATATATATATATATATATTGGAAATTATTTTATAAAATTAATGTTACTTGGTGGCAAAGTAAATATTTTTTTTGGACTTTAAAACCCTATTTGGGCCACAAGTAAACATTTCGGCCCAACCTTTAAAATTTTAATTATTGGGCCGGTCCAATATGTTAAACCGGGACAAAATAAAACCGAACCGGGTTTTCTCAATCGGTTCGACCTATTCGGGTCGGGTCGGACCGAGGTAATTAAATGGATCTAACCGAACCAGTTTTGAGTGTTGAACCGAACCGAACCCTAATTTCTTGGACTGGTTCGGACCGAATCAGATTTTAAAATTAAAAGATCGGACCGAACCAAACCGGATTCTGCCGGACCGAACTGAACCGGATTTTCCGGACCGAACCAAACCGGATTTTCTGAACCAAACCGAACCGGACTGAAATTGACTGAACCGAACAATGTTTTCCAAACCGAATTCAAGTCAATTAAAATAGGGAGGTCAAGTTTTAAAATCCAAATGTTTTTGAACCTCGAAATGGACTACACAGTGGTCTTTTATTGACTGCCAGTGGTTCTGTGTTGGATCTTGCATCGGTGCTGAAATTCATCAAGATGGAACAAACTCGAATGAAACAGCACCAGGACAAGCTGGACAGGGAAAGAGGAAGAGGATGAACAAAGGAAGGAAACAACAGGCAGTCGATGGTAAAATGTTGACAAAGCCTAAACCTGGCAATCTCCGCATAAAATCGGAGATAGTCCGCGGGAACTCTAGTCCACGCCGAATAGGCGAAGGTACAGGGTCCAGCAAATCGTATCCTGTAAAGGTATGCGACGTTGGTTATGTAATGGAAGCTCTTGTTTCCTCTACTGTCATGTTAACTGACTCAAATCATTCTTGGATTCTGGACTCAGGTGCGACGGACCACATAGCCAATGACAAGGGACTGTTTGCCAAGTTTAGACGATTGCCAAAGGATTCTAAGAGGATATAATTGGCGACAACTCACAAGTTGAAGTCATAGGAGTAGGGAACTGCAAATTGTCCATGAACAATGGCAGAACCATACTACTTGAGAATGTCCCTTTTGCTTCTAGAATCCGTAGAAATGTTGTTTCTGTTTTCGCTCTCGTGAATAATAATTACATTTTATCATTTGATAAGAACTTTGTTCGTATTAATAAAGGCAATCTCTTATTCGGTCATGCCTATTCCTCTTATGGCCTCTTTATCATGGATCTGAATGGAAGCATATACACGAATATAATGTATGCATTGTCCTCCAGGGAAGCAGTTACTGACGCAACCTGATGACATGCAAGGCTAGGACATATAAGCTACGAAAGGATCCATTCATTAGCCTGAAGAGAGCTTTTTCCTGGTATCAGCAAAGTGACTAAACTCACGTGCCATGATTGTCTAGATGGAAATTCACCCGCAAACCATTTGGAGAAGCTCAACGAGCCGAGTATCCATTGCAGTTAATTCACTCCGACGTCTTTGGACCAATGAGTGTAACCGCTAGGAATGGGAAACGATACTTCGTAACTTTCATTGACGACTTTACCCATTATGGGTTTACTCATTTGATTACTCGTAAATCCGAGGCAATAGATTGCCTTAAAAACTTTCTTAACCTCGCAGAGAATCAACAGGAGCGCAAGGTGAAAAGCCTACGCACTGATAAAAGTGGAGAATATCTCTCTAATGAGTTTACTAAGTTGTGCAAAGAAAGAGGGATAGCCCGTCAAACGACAATCCCCAACACAGCGCGGCAGAATGGTGTGGCTGAATGTCTCAATCGAACTCTCCTGGACATGGTCAGAACCATGATATCGCAGGCACAATTACCTATCTTCTATTGGAGTGATGCGTTATTGACTTCCACTCATATAGTAAACCTTGTACCAACCAAAGCGGTAGACACAACGCCTTATGAGCTGTGGCATGGAAGAGAATTAGATCTCACCAGACTGCGACCTTGGGGTTGCGCCGCTTATACGCATACGACTGATAGCCGTTTCGGAAAGTTGGGACCCAGAGGACTAAAGAGTATCTTTATTAGGTATTCAGAGAACTCTAAGGGTTAAGTATTCGTGCCAGCTCAAGATAATGGTGGCGTGGTCGAACATGAATCCAGAGACGTAACTTTTCTTGAGGAAGAATTTCCAAAGCTTGGAGAGATTAAAACAGATGAAGTATTGACTAAACTGGAGCATGATAACATTGATGATCAGGTCCCACTTACTTCGAGTGGTAGATTTGAACCACCAACTCAAGTGAATGACATGGTAAATGAGAATGGGAACATTTTCATAGTAAATCCAGTGGGAGGAATAAACCCTACCACAATCACTGTTGCTGTAGGGACGAATCAAGTTGAACCTGATAATCATGCTACCGAACCAATACCGCAACCAGCGACACTGCCCATTGTTTCCAGTGGGAGTATACCAAGCAACTTGGTTCCAAATCCTAGTGATCAAGGAATTAGTCTCGGAGATAGAATCCCGAGACCAAGAGGTCGACTAAGGAAGGTTGTAGGAGAAGGTTCGAGAACTGCACTTATTCCCAGTGGGATTGATGCTCCGATCAGAAGCATTGTTCCAAGTGGGAGTATTGTTCAGACTCGAGATGGGAACAATGAGCCTAGACGTAGTCAAAGGCATAAAACTTCTCCTAAGAAGTTTCCCATCGAGAGAAGAGAAATCTTCACTTTAACATTTGTTGACTAACCTGTAACGGTTCAAGAAGCGTTAGAAGGACATCAGGCAAAGGAATGGAGGAATGCAATGGAGGAGGAGATCTCGTCAATGAAAGCCAATTCGGTATGGTCTTTAGTTGATTTACCTGATGGACGCAGGGCCATAGATGCCAAGTGGGTTCTCAAATTGAAACTCACCGCTGATGGGAAGGTCGAGCGATACAAAGCCCGACTTGTTGCAAAAGGATATACCCAGCTTCACGGAGTGGATTTTGACGAAACATACTCACCAACTGTGCGTTATACCACAGTACGGGCCATTCTGGCCTTAGTCGCAAGTCTCGATCTCGAGCTGCACCAAATGGATGTTAAGACCGCATTCCTCCACGGTAACCTGGAGGAAGAGATCTACATGGAGCAACCGGAGGGTTTCATTACTCCTGGTAACGAACGTAAAGTTTGTAAACTCCAATGGTCCATCTATAGTCTTAAACATTCGTCTCGGCAATGGTACCGCAGATTCCACGAGGAAACCGTAGGAAACGGATTCGTGAATCTTCACGAGGATCCGTACGTGTATTATAAGACCTCTGGGTCCAAGTATGTCATCTTAACCTTATACGTGAACGACATACTCATTGTTGCAAACAACATGAGTTTCATGAATAAGTCAAAGTCCTATTTAGCATCTGTATTTGAGATGAAAGACATGGGAGAGGCCACATATATCTTAGGCATTAGAATTGCTAGAGATCGGGCTACCCGGAAATTGTGTCTATCTCAAGAAGCCTATATCAACAAGCTGTTGAAAATGTTCAAACTACAGGATGCCAAACCCGTGGATACGCCAGTGGTATTTGGGTGCGCACTGTCAAAATGTGACGGCCCCAAGAACCTGGCGGAGCGCGAACAGATGAAGGGTGCATAATATTTAAGCATGGTTGGTAGTTTGATGTACGCCATGCACTGCACCCTTCTGGATATCTGTTATGTCGTGGGCCTAGTAGCACGTTTCCAATCAGATCTTGGCTATCAACATTTAAAGGCTGTAAAACGAATAATTCGTTATCTGAAAGGTACTGCCAACTACGCACTATGCTATGAGGGCGGGAAGTTAGAATTGACCGGTTACAGTGACACCGACCATGGTGGCGATCCGAATGATCGTAAGTCCACCACCGGAGGAGTGTTTTTCCTTGCTAATGCCGCCATTTTATGGACGAGCAAGAAGCAAACTTGTGTCGCGCTGTCAACGATGGAATCATAATTCGTAGCTCTCTCTAAGAATGCACAGGAAGCAGTCTGGCTGAAAAGGCTTCTTACTGCGCTGCTTAATGGTGACATCGAAAGTAAACCTGTGAAGGTGTTATCTGACAGTCAGGCAGCCATTCCGGCAGTTAAGAATCCGAAGTACCATAGTAGGACCAAACACATTGATGTGAAATATTTTTATGCTAAATTTATGGTAGAAGACAATATAATCACCATGGAATACTTGTCAACTGATTATATGATTGTGGACCCATTAACTAAACCACTACGCATGGAGATATTCGAAAAGCATGTAAAACTGCTTGGATTGCGTAGGGTTTAGAAATGGCAGGTATCTGTGATAGCATTTTGATATTAGAAAGTTACATTTTGTAAGCGAAAGAATTGCAACCGATTTTATGATCAATCGACGTCATAATATTTTGATTACATCATATTTACGGTCTGTAACTAAGTCGTAGGAGGACGCAATCCTTTGCTAAACTATGTCGAATGTGGGCCTTACCTAGTCACACGGGTACAGTCGTCTTGTGATGGAGGGAGGCCTCCACCAAACAAAACTGGCTAAGAGTCACGGGGATAAACCTTATTAACCGAGACAATTATCTAGTTTCGAAGTAACTCGACGTGATCTTCGTTTTGCATATCGCCGTGATGAACTTCGTTCGTCATTAAACCACATTCTGGACCAGATGAGAATCTATGATAGCATGATTGACATATCCCTTTCCTGTCAACCCAAAAGGTTCAGGTATGCTATCAACGCGTGCTTCATACTACGTGTGCCACGTTCAACCACGGGGTCACAACTCGGTTGTGCTAGGAAGGAACCCTCGTCATTCTGGCGGGCGCAAACTTCTTCACCTCGAGCGTGTGATTGATCCCAGGATCCTTATGAAGAGGCACCCGAAGTATCTTCACGGACTCAGAACTCATATCTAAGGCCAGGCTCAATGCTCGCTTCCCGGCGTACGAGCGTAGTGCTGAACAAAAAGGCCCAGTAACCACGTCCTGGAAACCGGTTGGGTTTGACTAAGGGTATGAGCGATGGGGATGGTCAAGTTCACCTGTAATTCACCGACTCTTGTATTCACTAGGTGGCCACCAACTGGATATTAGTTGAAGGTTGTGAATACTTGTACGGATTCCTTGGAGAAGTGTTCCTATGTGGAAACTAGGCAATGGAGAATTATCAGTTGACCTAGGATACAACGCGGTACAATATATATAAATTTTGTTTATAACAGTTTGATTAAAGAAAAGGGAATCAACGTTCCGTGGGCGCTACAATACTCCTAACAGATGAGTAGCACGATGCCCGTCGTATCCGTCGGTCGCACGGCAAACCTCGTATGAACTATTCAGAAGCATGGAGCAGATCAAAGGGGAGAAATGTTGATGCGGATTTGGACAACAATACATTAACAGGTACCCTCCCATTCTGGCGAGTGGGAGCTGTAAGCATATGGTGATGGGCGTCGTAATTGGTAGCCCATAATATGTATAATTTACCTAATGAACTTGGGTAAATGTCACATCAGGGTAATTGGGCCAGACCCAAATCCCAATTGACATGGGAGGCCCAAAATTGGGCCTCCCCAAATACATAGGCCGGCCGAAATTATGGTTGGGGTAAATTGGACCTTTTTCCACTTTACTCCTCTTATAAATTAGAGGTGTTAGGGAAATTTTAGGGTTAACCATAATTCCCTCACAAGAGAGTTTTAGAGAAAAGTTCTCCTCCCACACTAAGGGTTCGGCCAAACCACATATATCACCAAGGGTGTGCCAAATTGCTTTCTGACCAAATTCTCTAGAGATCTGTCCCCGTGCCGAGAATCGATCAGAGGCTTTGTTGTGGAGCTGCACCACGTAGGGCTTCTCTAACAAGATTCTCTACGGGTCCCGTTCGGAGGATCGTGAACTCCCTCTATTAGATAGTGTAGAGAGGGGGTTGAATCATATGTATAATAATCAAGAATGTATAATGAATCAACCAAGTATTTACATGTTAGGATGCCACTATATATAGGAGATCAATCCTAACTAACTAGTCAACTATACAAGTCAACCTAAGGTATAATGTATCTATACAAGTATGAGTACCTATCTATGTATGTACAAATATGTACATCTAATATTCCCCCATCTTTTCCTTCTTCTTCCTTTCTAAAGAATTAAAAGGAAAATTTGAGAGAAAAGGTCGATGATGAATGAAATGCCAAGGTCCAATCAAAACCCGGTCTTCACAAAACGGCCCCTCGAAAATCCATTTTCGGGATACGGCCCCAAACTTGAGAACTGTCCTCAAAACAGCCCCAATCTTCAGAATTATCCTCAAAATAGCCCCAAACTTCACAAATCCAGCAAAAATGCTCCAAACTTCGAAACTGCTCCAAAACAGAACCAAAGTCTTCAAAAGAGCATCCCAAATTTGAAAACTGCCTAAAACAGCCTCAAATCTCCAAAAGCTTGCAAAGAAGCCCCAAACTTCACAAATTACTTCAAAATAGCCCCAAATTCGTCCAAAATTCGGCCAAAATAGCCTAGGCACGTGCAGAGCACATGCGGGAGCACCGGAGTGCACAAGACGAGCCAACTCCAAGTCGAAATCCCGGTGCACGGAGGGTGCACGGCGCTACAAGGCTCAGAGGTCGCAGGATCGAAGCCACGCAGACGCAAATTTTTCACGAATTACAGAAGCCAACAGGTCGCAGGTTCAATCCCAACGAGATGCAGCAATTTCCATATTATTCAAACCTGGGCAGAATATGATCTTCAAGGTGTTCTTCAACAAAATCAATTCGATTCAACTCCAAATCGTCGAAATCGAACAACAAACCAACTGGAATCCAATAGCAACCTAAAGGCGCAACTAATCCAGTCCAAATTGCAGCAAATAATCAAGAATCCAAGCTGAATTTGAACAAATTTGTAGCAAGAACACTGCCGCAACAAAAACAGAATGCAGCTCCAAGAACGTAGCAGAATCCGGGAATTCCACAGCAGAAATCCACAAATCGCAGCTTGGAATCAATAGCAGCATCAAATTCGAATCAAATGCATCCAAAATCGCAGCAAATGTTCAAGAAATAAGCTTGAATTTGAAGATCGAACATCCAGCAGCAAAATAGGCACGAAATCTGAATTTGAAACAGAAAATACCTCCAAACGATTCGATTGATCGAATCAATGATCCAGAAACTTCGCAATGATGCTCAGAGAGCGTATGAAATGTAGAAATCTCGAAATGAAACCTCGAATTGCAGAATTGAAGCTCAGCCAAAACCAGCAGAAACATGACCAGAAATTGCAGAAACGCAGCTGCAATAATCCAAATCCGCGTAAGACCGCAACAAATATGACAATCGCACCACCACAGAAATGATCGCAATTGGTTTAATTCCACGGGAACAACAAGCACGAAGAAGCGAATCAAAGGAATCAATCTCAGATTTCATCAAACATTCTACGCAAGCTGAAAACCAGCAGCTGAAAACTGAATTGCAGCAGTAATCCAAATTCCAGAGCAAAGAATCGATCAATCCAGCAGCAGCAATCGATCTTAGACTCGTGGTACAACACCAGATCAAATCCAACTCACAAGATCGATCAAGAATCGATGAACAAACTCCAAATCGATGAAACAGTACATGCAGCAAACTGAAATGCTGAAACCGAAATGCTGAACTGCTGATCCAATAATGCTGAAATCCTCAATCCAAACAGCAATTATTGAGCAGCAAATTCACGAAATGCATCAGCAACAGACAGATCCAATGAATCGAAGCTGAAATCCTCAAGATCCAAGCTCAAATCGATGCAAAAACCTCTTGAAAAACTGAAACCGTACCTGGAAATACCATGGCTCTGATACCATATTAGATAGTGTAGAGAGGGGGTTGAATCATATGTATAATAATCAAGAATGTATAATGAATCAACCAAGTATTTACATGTTAGGATGCCACTATATATAGGAGATCAATCCTAACTAACTAGTCAACTATACAAGTCAACCTAAGGTACCATGTATCTATACAAGTATGAGTACCTATCTATGTATGTACAAATATGTACATCAAATACCCTCAAGCAAGGATCTTGGACGACGGTTACTCTTGAGGTATGTGTAAACTTTCTGCTGCGTAATTGATATTACTAGCACATACCATGTTTAGTTTTCGGTAGTGATTACTCCCCGTAATTTAACAGCTTCTTATCGGAGCATCACTTCTATTGGGTACAAGAGGAGTGCTTTAACCATAACCAACAACTTTCCTTATACGACTTCTCGGTCTCAGAATTTTACTTCCAAGATGGGTTCCTTGATCACTAGGATCTGGAACAAAGTTTGTCGGATCACTCCCACTGGGAAAAATGGGTAGTAAAGGTAGCTGTGGCAGTCCTGGTTCAGCATTATGATAATCAGGTCCAACTTGATTTGTCTCAACATCAACAGTGATTTCGTGTGGAAGGAGTTTATTCCTCCCACTGGATTTATAATGAAAATGTTCCCACTGGTTCAAATCTCTTCCACTCGAATTAAGAGGGACCTGATGTCAGTAATATCCCCTTTTTGTCTAATCAAGACTCATTGTACTGAAACCGTCAATGCATTGGAAAATTCTACCTCAAATATGTAATGTCACATGTTCGACCACTGAACCATTATTCTAGCTGTAAACATGTACTTTCAAAGAGTAGTTCGCATACTCTTGTCCTAGATACGTGTTTAATGCACAAATTAATGTCGCATGGTGATATGATTTAACTCATTATCATTCTTCAGCTTTTATGGCGGCGTGTTTTACCGATTATAATGGAACATAGTTTTACATTAATGTGAATCACTTTCTCATCATTCCATAGGGAAAGTTCGGCGAAATGACTACAACATTATGTTTGCAAACTATGCCTTTAGAAGTGTGTCATTTGATTTGAATGCTTAGCCTGACTTATCGTTCATGGTGTACGGAAGGAAAATCGTTTAACCGACTTCATCCTTCTTCGTTTGCTAACTTATTTAAGAGATTTCACCCCATCTCCGATTTGAGCATTTCAGGTTTTCACCTTATGCGTCAGTCGATACTTTTACAAGGTCGTAGTATCTTTCGAAGCCTACTTTCTACCGATGTAAACGTTATCAATAAGTTATATCCGAAGGAATGCAAACAAAAATTCAGCACATCATCATTTAAACACTTCATTATTAAACTCATACTTTGAAACGATGTGTTCATCTTTCGAGGTTCACTTGCGCGAGGCGCAACTAACCCCAGTTTAACCTTTGGTTAAATTGTTTCATTTCTAAATTTAATACAATTTAATCCAATCAGTTTCGCACATGATTATAGTTTATTTCACTCAATGGAGTAATAATAATAAAGAACGAGTTTTAATCGGTTAATTCTTAGAGCTACGCAATCAATACATTTAATGGCATGATCTAGTCCATAGATTTAAATGTAGGAGAAAATATATGGAATTGCTTGATTCTGTCAGTTATGATGTCATTTTCAATTTGGTTATTTACTTATTTCGGATCGATCCCGTTTTTAACCGAGTCGATTAATCTTGATAAGCAGAACTCTTTTCAAATCGAAGGGTAACTACTTATTTAATGAAATCGAAACAATGTATTCCAAAATCATAAATTAAATAAATAGAAAAACCAACACTGAACAATATTGGGGGCTTAGATCTCAAACTTGAAGCAATCATGAAGAAGTTTGATGGACTAGTTGTCTTAACTGAAATGTACCTAAAAGGTACTGGTATCATGGTGAGTAAAGCATCGAATCATCGTTTAGACTTCTTTTTGCTGGGGGTTGCCAAGAGTTTCAGCATACCGATGAATCTCTCATCGAATTCCTCGGGCTCCTTTGGAAAATTTCCTTCTTTATCATCTGTTTCGAATAGGTCTATCGTCGTCTTAATCGAGTTGATCAAACGCGTTAGGCCTTTCTCGTTAACAAACCATGAGAGATGAAACATTCTCATTACCTTCAGAGCCCGTGTCCATACGTCCAACTCATTAGCGGGATCATGATAGGCTATTATGTCGTCATCACTGCATAGAATACTGAAGTATTCCGCCATCAAGGATATAGCTTCAGCGGCCTTACCCTTACTGAAGCAAAGGTATATGGCACACCAAAGATGAAATGCGCTAAGTTGTGTAAACTCTTATTCTACTTCTGTTGACAGTTACGAGAGAATCAACTCTCGTGCATTACGATCCTTCCTCAACCTTTTTCTTACCGTTGCTTTCATGTGGATTTTTTGTATTTGTCCAAGCTCAACCTATCCATCGTCGGATTGACCTAATCGTCAAGATCCGCAGCAATCAGAAGATCCATAACATTATCTCTCCATGCATCGTAATCCACGCCGTCCAGATTGCGTGCTTCGTAGAACTGTACCGGGCCAGCCATTAAAACTTGTACATTGATGGTTATGCAAAATTAGGTAGAGAATAACATTTTGAGAAATAATTGCATACGCTAGATATCTATTAAGATTGAATCCGAAAGGTAACGATTCCTCAGTCATCTAAACCAACCGACCATCAGCAAACCAATGGAAGATTGATATGAGAAGCTCCAAGGCGAACATGAGTTGAAGAGGGAGTAATAAACAAGACAAGAAGATCAAAGAAACTTTCCAAGACTAAAGTTATTTCTATTCGTTGTATTTAGTATGATGAAGTGTTTTACTACAATTACTTAGCTGAATTTATGTGTTGGGGTTAATTATTTGTATTAGATTAATTAGGTCATTTAAGGGTCTAATGGGCTGAAAAACACCAAGCCTCATTAGATAAGTTCATTAGGGTTTCTTTTAGTCCATTCTAGGTGTCATTAGGGTTAGTTTGAAGCCTTTAAATAGCCACTTTAAGAGTTGACCGAATTTTACTCAATGAATGAAGTTAGATTTCAGTTTTTGTGAAGACTGTTTCTTCTCCTTATGAACTTATCAAGGCTCCCTTGTGGCGTTCAAACTCAACTTATCGAACGGATTATCCATCCCCGTTTGTGGCGTCTTCGACATACCCCCTCAACCTGAACTAGAAACGGTCTGCGACATCGATTCGATTGAATTCCATCAACACGAAGGAAGAATCTCATCAATTGGTATAAGAGCTCAGCTTCTAGCCTCAGGTTTCCTATCATTTTTTAGTTCTTGTTATTGCATCTGCAATTCAGCTGGAAAAAAGAAGAAATTTTGAAGAAAAAAAAACAGAGGAACATGTTTGATAGTTCCAACTACGACATATTATCATCTAGTGATTTTCATTCTTCTGCACAAGCACTTCTTATACAGTTGCCCAAATTCAACAATGAAGCGATAGAACTGAATTATGAGAAGTTTGATCGGGAGAATGTGATGAGTGTTGGTAAGATGAGAATTCCATCATTCTCTGGGAAAAGTGATCCGGAAGCATATCTTGAATGGGAGAAGAAGGCCGATCTAGTGTTTGATCGTTATAATTTCTATGAGCATAAGAAGGTAAGACAAGCTTCCATTGAATTATGGGATTATGCTATTACTTGGTGGGATCAGTTATGCATAGATAGGAGGCGTAGTGGAGAAAGAGAAATTGCAACTTGGACTGAGATGAAAATGTTGATGAGGCGACAATTCGTGCCAAGACATTACTACCGCAATCAAAACTTGCAAGGGTCTCAAGAAGACGATATTGTACCAGAGGCTATGACAACAACCTCCATCAAGGCTTCCAAAGGCAGCTCATAGACTTATTCAACTCCAAGTGAAGTTAAGTTTGCTGAAAGAGTTGAGCAAGTAGATGTGATATGTTCCGGAACCGAACCTAATGAAAAGAAGAGATCAACGATACAATGCCTTCTCTATGCGATACTATTGAGGATGACACTGAAGATGCAAACCATGATGAATCTATTAAAGATGCAGAACATGCTTCAATAGATTGCATGACAAGTGTACAAATGAATACAGGATCTGCTATTATGTTAGAGAAACATCCAGGGCTGATTTGCATGGAAAACCTTACCGTGTAGGGAGGTCTTGAGATTAAAATCCAGAATGATATGCTGCTACCTGATGATGATGATTCCAATGAAGAGCCTTTCTTTAAAAATGCACCCAAGGGATCACCTATACTTTGATGCATTGATCATCAACGCGAGTTTCATTTTGATCCTCGAGATTGGCCGCCTCTACTTACGAGGATTGCAGATTTTCCAAGTCACCGGAAGGCAATATTAGATTCTCGATGCAAGATTTGGGACATATCTTCTTGAAGAAGGGGAGAATGATGTGAGCAGCCCCAAGGCGAACATTAAAGAGGGACGAATAACGAAGACAAGAAGATCCAAGACACTCTCAAAGATTTAAGTTATTTATAATTCATTGTCTTTGGTTTGTTAAAGTGTTTTTCTACAATTACTTAGCTGAATTTATATGTTGGGCGTTTAGCCCATGGGTTAATTATTTGTATTAGTTTAATTAGGTCATTTAAGGGTCTAATGGGCTGAAAAACACCAAACCTCATTAGATAAGTCCATTAGGGTTTCTTTTAGTCTATTCTAGGTGTCATTAAGGTTAGTTTGAAGCTTCAAATAGCAACTTTAAGAGTGGGCCGGATTTTTACTGAATGAATGAAGTTTGAATTCAGTTTCTTTTGTGAAGAAAGTTTATTCTCCTTTCAGAACTTATCAAGGCTTCCTTGTGGCATCCAATCCCCGACTTATCGAACGGATTCTCCATCCTCGTTTGTGGCGTCTTCGACATACCCCTTAAACATGAACTGGTATCGATCCGTGACATCGATTTGATTGAATTCCATCAACTCGAAGGAAGAATCACATCAATTAATGATATTATTCCTTCGGGTTGATGGAATTCAATCGAATCAATGTCGCAGACCGTTTCTAGTTCAGGTTGAGGGGGGTATGTCGAAAACGCCACAAATGGTTATGGATAACCAGTTCGATAAGTAGGGGTTGAACGCCACAAGGGAGCCTTGATAATTTCATAAGGAGAAGAAACACTCTTCACAAAAACTGAAATCTAACTTCATTCATTGAGTAAAATTCGGCCAACTCTTAAAGTGGCTATTTAAAGGCTTCAAACTAACCCTAATGACACCTAGAATGGACTAAAAGAAACCCTAATGGACTTATCAAATGAGGCTTGGTAATTTTCAGCCCCTTGCCCTTAAATGACTTAATTAAACTAATACAAATAATTAACCCCTGGGCTAAACGCCCAACACATAAATTCAGCTAAGTAATTGTAGAAAAACACTTCAGGATACTAAATACATCGAAAAGAAATAACATAAGTCTTGGAAAGTGTCTTTGATCTTCTCGTCTTGTTTATTCATCCCGCTTCAACTCATGTTCGCCTTGGAGCTTCTCACATCATTCTCCCCTTCTTCAAGAAGATCCGTCCCGAATCTTGCATCGAGAATCTAATCTTGCCTTCCGGTGACTTGGAAAATCTGCAATCCTCGTAAGTAGAAGCGGCCAATCTCTAGGATCAAAATGAAACTCGCGTTGATGATCAATGCCTCGAAGTATAGCTGATCCCTTGAGAGCATTTTTAAAGAAAGGTTCTTCATTGGCATCATCAGGCACCAGCATATCATTCTGGATTTTAATCTCAAGATCTCCGTACACAGTAAGGTTTTCCATGCAAATCATCCCTGAATGTTTCTCTAACATAATAGCATATCATGTATTCATTTTTACACTTGTCATGCAATCTATTGAAGCATGTTTGCATCTTGAATAGATTCATCCTGGTTTGCATCTTCAGTGTCATCCTCAATAATATAGCATAGAGAAGGCATTGTATCATTGATCTCTTCTTCTTCTTTAGGTTCGGTTCCGGAACATATCTCCTCTACTTGCACAACTCTTTCAGCAAACTTAACTTCACTTGGAGTTGAATAAGTTTATGAGCTACCTTGGGAAGCCTTGATGGTGGTGGTTGTCATAGCCTCTGGTACAACAACTGAATCGTCTTCTTGATGAAACCCTTGCAAGTTTGGATTGCGGTAGTAATGTCTTTGCACGAATTGTCGCCTAATCAACATTTTCATCTCAGTCCAAGTTGCAAATTGTCTCTCTCCACTCCGCCTCCTATCTATGCATAGCTGATCCCACCAAGTAATAGCATAACCATAGAATTCAATGGAAGCTAGTCTTACCTTCTTATACTCATAGAAATTATAACGATCGAACACTAGAACGGCCTTCTTCTCCCATTCAAGATATGCTTCCGGATCACTTTCCCAGAGAATGATGAAATTCTCATCTTACAAACACTCATCACATTCTCCCGATCAAACATCTCATAATTCAGTTCTATCGCTTGCTTCATTGTTGAATTTGCGCAACTGTATAAGAAGTGCTTGTGCAGAAGATTGAAAATCACTAGATGATAATATGTCGTAGTTGGAACTATCAAACATGTTTCTCTGTTTTTTTTTCTTCAAAATTTCGTTTTTTTTCCCAGCAGAATTGCAGATGCAATAACAAGAACTAAAACAGGATAGGAAACCTGAAGCTAGAAGCTGAGCTCTGATACCAATTGATGAGATTCTTCCTTCGGGTTGATGGAATTCAATCGAATCGATGTCGCAGACCGTTCTAGTTCAGGTTGAGGGGGTTATGTCGAAGACGCCCCAAATGGGGATGGATAATCCGTTCGATAAGTCAGGGTTGAACGCCACAAGGGAGCCTTGATAAGTACATAAGGAGAAGAAACACTCTTCACAAAAACTGAAATCTAACTTCATTCATTGAGTAAAATTTGGCCAACTCTTAAAGTGGCTATTTAAAGGCTTCAAACTAACCCTAATGACACCTAGAATGGACTAAGAGAAACCCTAATGGACTTATCTAATGAGGCTTGGTGTTTTTTAGCCCATTAGACCCTTAAATGACCTAATTAAACTAATACAGATAATTAACCCATGGGCTAAACGCCAAACACATAAATTCAGCTAAGTAATTGTAGAAAAACACTTCATCATACTAAATACAACGAATAGAAATAACATAAGTCTTGGAAAGTTTCTTTGATCTTCTTGTCTTGTTTATTCATCCCTCTTCAACTCATGTTCGCCTTGGAGCTTCTCACATCAAAGATGGTTGTGAAAGAGTTCACATTACCGTCGTTTTAAATCCAATATATCAGTCTTTTAAAACGATTTTAATCGCAAATTACCGGAACGGGAATTTTAATACAAGCATACCCGATCTTGGCTTTCCCAAGGCCCTTTGTATTTTGGAAAATATTCCGATGAATTCACTCTTGCATATATAATTCTACTAACCATGTAAATTATCATACACAAGTAACATTCATCAAGCAAACCACACTCATGCTTACGTGTCATGCGTCTAATGTTCCGAGGAACTCATGCTTGCATGCATAATTCTAATTTCAAGTAAATTATCAAATGCGGCTACATCCTCAACATTCTAGCATACGTGTCAAACATGAATAATTCATATCTATCATACATATTTGACGTCTGGATTTTGATTTTAAAATAATTTTAAACATTAGGGGCTGATTTGCAATTCATGTTTATATTCAATTACGCAACATTCCAGACATGGATCCTAGGCATTTCCAACCATCACAGCATGTCTATCCTAGTGCGCAGTCTATATATTCAACCAGGGCTCCGCCCACAACTTGCAGTATCCAGCGAGCTTGACTTAGTCAAGACAACAGTTCTAATCATGCATAAATATAAATATTGAATAATAAACAATTGCAATTCAGCCCTCTAATTATACCATTCCCAAAAATATGTATCTCCGAGATCCATCCCCATAATCGAAACAAGTCATTAAGGTTATCAAACCTTGAGCACTGTGTAATCATATAAAGGTTCAAAACATTTGGATTTTAAAATTTGACAACCCTATTTTATTTAATTGACTTGAATTCAGTTTTGAAAATCATTTTCGTTCAGTAAATTTCGGTCTGGTTTCGTCCGGTTCGATCCGGTCCGAAAAATCTGGTTCGGGTCCGGTTCGCTTCGGTCCGGTTTAAAATCCAGTTCGGGTCGGCCCGGTTTTAATTTTAAAATCTAGTTCGGTCCGAACAGGTCTAATTAAGAATAGGGTTCGGTTAGGTTCAACACGCAAAACTGGTTTGGTTAGATCCACTTAGTAACCCTGGTCCAACCCGACCCGATTATGTCGAACCGATTGAGAAAACCCGGTTCGATTTAAATTCGTGCCGTTTTGACATATTGGAACGGCCCAATAATTAAAATTTTAAAGGTTGGGCCGAAATGTTTACTCGTGGCCCAAGTAGGGTTTTAAAGTCCAAAAACATTTAACTTAGCCACCAAGTAACATTAATTATATAAAATAATTTCCAATATTAAATATATATATATATATATATATTTCGGCCAATACTATAACATATATATATTTATTGCCAATATTCTATCTTTAAGATTAAACCAGTCAACAATATATATATATATGTAAAAATCGGCTACCACATAAATATATATATTTTATTTTTGTGAATATCTTTAAATAGGGAAACATATATCAACTATATATTTTCTCAATCTTTTAGGCAACTAAAATCTATCAATAATATCTTTAACCTATTTAAATATTTTGGATATATTGATAGTTATATATATTCCTACATTTTAATGTGAATCTATTCTAATGTTCCCAATTATAGATATATTGTTACCTTAATTAAAAATTAAAATATGGTAAACAATATAATTTAAAAAAGTGGCCGAAATTTACAATCTTGGTGACCAAGAAATTTTTAAAAAAATTACCTAGTAAATTCTTTAAAATTTCGGCACAAATTCCATATTGGGGACAATTTCGGATTCATCAACAACCCAAAAAATCATAAATTTAAAATTTTCTTTTAAAATTTCGATTTTTAATTTTAAACTTCAAGAACACCAATTTATCAAAATCATGAACTACTAACACAAGCTCTGATACCACTGTTAGACTACGGGGAGTAATCACTACAGATACTAAATCATGGTACATGCTAGTAATCGAAATTACGCAGCGGAAGATTCGCACATACCTCAAAGATGATCCGTAGTCCCTAGATCCTTCTGCAGGGAGTTCACGATCCTCCGGTCGGGACCCGAAGAGGTTCTTGTTAGAAAAGCCCTACGAATTACAAGCTCCACAGCAAAGCCTCTGATCGATTCTTGGCACAGGGACAAATAACTAGAGTGTTTGCATAGAAAGCAAATTGGCACACCTTGGGTGAGGGGTTCGGCCGAAATACCTAGGTGTGGGGTGGAGGGTTTTTCTCTTTAAAACACTCTAATGAGAGAATAGTGATTAACCCTAAAAATCCCCTAATACCATGTATATTTATAGGAGGAGCAAAGTGGACAAAAGTCCACTTTGCCCACTCCTAATATTCGGCCGGCCACTATGCATAGGGTGGCCCAATTTTGGGCCTCTCATGTCAATTGGGATTTGAATCTGGCCCAATTACCCTAATGTGATATGTACCTAATTTCCTTGGGTAAACTATGTTGGATTACGGGGACGTAATACTACGGAATGCTAAACGTGTACTAGCAAGAATTCTAATTTACGCAGCGGAATTAGTACACATATCGTTTAGCTTTCCTGCCCAATAACGATTTGGAGGGAGTTCTGATCCTCCGGTCGGAACCACGTGCAAATTCTTCGTTAGAAGAAGTCCCACGCGATGTAGCTCCACAATAAGACCTCTGATCGATTCTTCAACGGAGATGGAACCTCGGACTTGATGTTGGTGGTCCGAAATTTAGACTAGGGTGACAAGTTTTCTCAATGGAGATCCTTGTTCTTAATTCTGTGTTTAAACCCTTAGGAGTCACCCCTATATATAATATTGGGTGGAGTTTTCAAAAGGCAACTCCAACCAATGTGGTACTAAGGCTTCGGCCGAACCATGCATAAAGGGGGGGGGGGGAGGCCCATTTTGGGCCTCCCTTGTCAATTACTAATTGGATTTGGCCCAATTAGCCCAGATTGACAATTACCTAATTAACTTAGGTAACTCCCTTAATTAACGGGCTCCTATTACGGCGCCACGTCACGATATGCTAACAGCTCCCACTCGCCGGAATGGGAGGGTGCTCGTTAATCTATACGATTACGCAATAGTGTCAACATCTCAGTCTTTAGTCTTCGTTTCCGAATAGTTCATACGAGGCTTGCCGTGCGACCGGGGGATACGACGGGCATCGTGCTACTCATCTGTTAGGAGTATTGTAGCGCCCGCAAAACATTGATTCCCTTTTATGAACCAAACCTGTTTGAAATAAAACTATGTACCGCACTGTATCCTTGGTCAACTGTTAATTCCCCAATTGCCCAGTTTTCCACAAAGGAATACTTCTCCAAGGCCTCCGTACAAGTGTTCACAACCTTCAACTAATATCTGGTTGGCGGCCACCTAGTGAACACGAGATTCGGTGAATTAAAGGTGAACTTGACCATCCCCATCGCTTATACCCTTAGTCTGACTCAACCGGTTTCCAAGACGTGGTCACTTGGCTGTTTTCTTTGGCACTACGCTCGTACGCCGGGAAGCGAGCATTGAGCCAGACCTTAGGTATAAGTTCTGTGTCCGTGAGGATACTTTAGATGCCTCTTCATAAGGCATCCGGGATCAATCACACGCTCAAGGTGAAGAAGTATGCGCCCTTTGAATCACAAGGATTCTAGCTATCACAACCGAGCATGACCCCATGGTCGTATGTGGCACGCGCAGTATGGAAGTACGCTTCGATAGCACACCTGGTAAAGCCAGGGATGGGATATGTCAATAATGCTATCGCAGAATCTCTCATCTGGCCTTGAATGTGATATATAGTGATGGACAAAGTCCAACTCTGCGATTTACAAAGCGAAGATTAAGTCATGCTTTTAAGTGTGACAATGTTATCGTTTTGTTTAATCAGGTTTATCCCCCCTGATTCTTAGCCAATCTTGTTATGGTAGAGGTCCCTCTCTCCTTACAAGATGACCGTGTCTGTGTGATGAGGCAAGGTTCACATTTGACATAATTTTGATGGAAGAATTTTACTTCTTCCTACGACTTAGTTTATAGACCGTAAAATCCGATGTTGTTAATCATTATGACGTCGATAAATCATAAACTCAAATTGCAATTCCTTTAATCAAATTGAAACATAATTTCAAATGTCAAAATGTTATCACTTTTACAAGCCACACAGTTTAAGCCCTACGTAATCCAAGAAGTTTTACGTTCTTTTCAAAAATCTCCCTACGTAACGACTTAGTTAAAGGGTCTCGACCATATTGTCTGTAGGCAAGTATTCTAAAGTGATTATGTTGTCTTCCAGAACAGATTTAGCATAATTGTATTTCACATCAATGTGCTTTGTCCTACAATGGTACTTTGGATTCTTAACTGCCGCAATGGCCGCCTGACTGTCGGAGTATACCTTTATAGGTTTACTCTTCTTGTCGGTGCCAATTAATGCAGTAAGAAGCCTTTTCAGCCAGACCGCTTCTTGTGCATTTTTGGAGAGAGCAACGAATTCCGATTCCGTAGTGGAAATCGCGACACAAGATTCCTTCTTGCTAACCCATGATATGGCAGCATTAGCAAGGAGAAAAACTCTTCCTGTGGTGGAGTTACGATCATCTGGATCGCCACCGTGGTCGGCGTTACTATAACCGGCTAATTCTAGCCGATCGCCCTCATAGCACAGAACGTAGTCGACAGTACCTTTCAGATATCTGAAAATTTGTTTCACGGCCTTTAGATGTTGATAACTAGGATCTGATTGGAATCTTGCTACTAGGCCCAGGCCCACAACGTAACAGATGTCTGGCCGAGTACAGAGCATGGCGTACATTAGACTCCCTACCATGCTCAGATACTCTGCATTCTTCATCTGTTCACGCTCCTGCTAGTTTTTTCGGGCCATCACGCTTCGATAGCGCGCACCCGAACACAACCGGCGTATCCACGGGTTTAGCATCCAGCATTCTGAATCTCTTCAACAGTTTGTTGATATATGATTCCTGAGATAGACATAATTTCAGGGTGGCACGATCTCGTGCGTTTTTTATGCCTAAGATGTATGTAGCCTCTCCCATGTCTTTCATCTCGAATGCTGATGCTAACCAGGACTTTGATTTATTCATAAAAATCACGCCGTTCGCAGCAATGAGTATGTCATCCACGTATTGTGTTATGATAATATACTTAGACCCGGAGGTTTTTGTGTTTACGCAGGGATCCTCATGAAGATTCACGAATCTGTATCCGATGATTTCCTCGTGGAATCTTCGTTACCATTGCCGAGACGATTGTTTAAGGCCGTATATAGATCTTTGGAGTTTGCAAACTTTATGTTCTTTGCCAGGAGTAATGAAACTCTCCGGCTGCTCCATATAGATATCTTTCTCCAGTTTTACTTGGAGAGGTTTGGTCTTAATGTCCATTTGATGCATGCTCGAGTTCGAGACTTGCAGTCATGGGCAAGGACGGCCCAGACTATGGTTTAATGCATAGTCGGTGAGTCTGTCTTTATCAAAGTTTACTCCGTGAATTTGGGTATATCCTTTCGCAATTATTTGAGTTTTGCACCACTCGAAATTTCCATCAGTAGTGAATTCTAAAATTTCACATTCTAGCTCTGTGGTTAACAGATATATCAACTAAAGACTAAACCGAATTAGCTTTCATTGAGACGATTTCATCTTCGATTGTTGTTCTCCATTTCTTTGCTTGAGGTCCTTCCATCGCTTGTTTAACCGTTACTGGTTCATCAACAGATGTGAGAATGAATATTTCGCCTCTCTCAATGGGATACCTTTTAGGGGGAGTGCGTTGCCTTTGACTGCGTCTAGGCTCACCTATCCCATTTTGAGTTTGACCCATACTCCCACTTGGAATAATGCTTTTTATGGGGGCATTACTCCCACTGGGAATGTTGGCGTTACTACAACTTTGAGCAACAACTTTCCTAGGACGACCCCTTCCTCTCGGAATTTCACCTCCGAGATTAGTTCTTTGATCGCTAGGATCTAGAACTGGAGCGATCATCCCACTCCCACTTGAAATAATGGGAATTGTTGGCAGTTGTGTGTTATGAATGTCAGGTTCTACTTGATTCGCATTCCCAGCAATAGTGATTTGTGTTTGGGGGGGGGGGGGGGGAGTGAGCCCTCCCACTTGATTTATAATGGGGATATCATCCTCATTAACCGAATCACTTGTTGTTGTGCCAAATCTCTCACTGGAATAAAGTGGGACCTGAGAATCATCACCATAGTTAAGTCAGAACTTCATATGTTTTTATCTCTTGAAGCGATGGAAATTCGTCCTCAAGAAAAGTGACGTCTCTGGATTCATATTCGTACACACTGCCGTTTTCTTGAGTTGACACAAATACATAACCTTTTGAGTTCTCAGAGTATCTTATAAAGATGTTCTTAAGTCCTCTGGGCCTAACTTACCAAATCGGCTGTCAGTTGTATGTGTGTAAGCTGCGCACCCCCAAGGTCGCAGCCTGGTAAGATTTATCTCTCTACCAGTCCAGAGCTCATAAGGTGTCGTGTTAACTGCTTTTGATGGGACAAGGTTTACTACATGAGTGGCAGCAAGCAATGCGTCTCCCCAATAATAAATTGGTAATTGTGCTTGTGACATCATGGTTCTCACCATGTCTAGGAGAGTCCGATTACGACGTTCAGCCACACCATTCTGCTGTGGTGTGTTGGGGATTTTCGTTTGACGACCGATCTCACTCTCTTTGCATAACTTATCAAACTCATTAGAGAGATATTATCCACCTCTCGGTGCGAAGGATTTTCACCTTCCGCTCCTGTTGATTCTCCACGAGCTTCAGAAAGCTTTTAAAGCAATCTATTGCTTCAGATTTGCAATTAATTGTCAGACCCTAAGAATCCGACCTACGGCGAATTACGTTTTGAAAACGTGAAATTGAATAGAGTCGCCACTAGTTAATAAAGGCTAACTAGAATCCTAAATTACCTAAGTGAATAACGAATTAAACACCTAGGTATTAAATCGGTCTACGATCAGAAATTCGAGTTTGGGGGTTCTATTACGAATTAAAAATATAGATCTTTAATTACGCCCTTTCGGTACTCAATTCACTAATTTGCCAATTTTATTGTTTATACATACATTACACTAAATTAATCTAACAATGTCAAAACTAATCAAATTTCATCATATGGAAAAAAAATATTATCAAATATAATCCCAAATCTAAAAATTAATTATAATCTATAAGTCCTAATTAAGACAAAATCTAAAGCCCAAAATTATCTAACATGTTTAAATACATACACAACTTAATACATATTCAATCATATATACAACTTGAATAATTAAATAATCTACCTAATCAAATTTATCTAATTACATTTGAACATCTAATTAAATATGATATAATAATAATAATATAATTACAGAATAATAATAATAATAATATAATAACATAATAATAATAATTTAAAAAAAAAACAAACAAACAAACAAACTCACCTGTATAAGACCGGAGGGGATGGCTGAGCAAGCAACCGGCGGCTGCGACGACAACGGACTCCAGTCAGCAGCGGCGGCGGCTCGGCGGGGTACGGCAGCGAAGGGCGACGCGACGCTGGAGGTCACCGGGACGGAATCAACTAGGGAGCTCCGGCGGTTCTGGTTAGGCAATGAAGGGGCGGTTGGTCTGGTCTTCGTCGGGCCTTGAGCTGAGGGCGAGTGTTGAGCGCGGTGGTCCGATTGGTCACGACAGGATGGAGCTCGGCACCGAACGGCGAGGGCGGAGCAAGTGGTGGTGATGGCGCTGAGGCGATGGCGGCTGGCGGAGGTGTGGCGGCTGGAAGGTCTGGTGCAGGAGAGATAAAGAAGACAGAGAGAGATATGGGCAGCCACCGACGGGCTTCAGAAGTCCGGCAGGCTGGGACGGACGACGGTGGCCAGGTGGGGCGGAGTGGGAGCCACGGCGTAGCGAGCAAGAGGGCCACCGGCGTCAGGCGGACGGGGCGACGCCGGCGAGGGGCAGAGCAGCCACCGGCGATAGAAGAGAGAGGGAAAAAAAAACTTTTATTCACTAAGAGACAGAAATGCACGAATTTCGAGATCAAATGTCTATTATTTTCTGTGGTGTCTTTTTTACATGTAAAAGGACCCTATTTATACCTAAACTAGGACCCCTAAACTAGGAAAATAAAATATGAAAAAATATGCATTTAATATTCTGAAAATATACATATATATTTATGTATTTCACCATAAATACACATAATATATTTTCTAAATATTTTACAATAAATAATGCATATACACTGTCCTATTTTAAGCCAGTCCTATCTTTAGAAACTTCACGACCTTCCATATTTAAATACTTCCTTTTTTTGACGCGTCACATATGACATTTTGAACGTGCTACGCGCGGACCAAAATTAGGTGTTTACAGTAATCAAATGAGTAAACCCAAATCGGGTGTAGTCATCAATGAAAGTTACGAAGTATCGCTTTTCATTCCTAGCACTTACGTTCAATTGTCCACAGACATCGGAATGGATTATCTGCAATTGAAATTTTGCTCGTTTTGCTTCACCGAATGGATTGCGGGTGGACTTTCCAGCCAGACAGTCATGACATGTGTGTTTGACCACACCGTTTATTCCGGGCAGAAGCCCTCGTCGAGCCAACGACTGAACTCTGTCATAGCCTATGTGTCCAAGCCGCGAATGTCATCCGGTTGCGTCAGTTTATGCTTCTTTGGAAGAAATTGCATACAAACGATATGAATTTACATTGCCATGTAGATTCATGATACACAAACCATTATAAGAAAAGGCATATCCAAATAAAGTATCCCCTTTATTTATACGAACAAAGGATCTCTCAAATGACAAAATAAAGTTTTTATCCATAAGAGCAGAAACAGAAACAACGTTCCTACGGATTCTAGGAGCGAAAAGGACATTATCTAGAAGTAAGAATTTGCCATTGCCCATCGGTAATTTGCAAGTCCCTACCCCTATGACTTCAACTTGTGAGTTTTCGCCAATGTATATCCTTTTAGAATCCTTTGGCAATCGTCTAAACTTGGCAAATAGTTCTCGACCGTTGGCTATGTGGTCCGTTGCACCTGAATCAAGAATCAAAGACAGATTTGAGTCAATTAACATGACAGTTGAGGAACCTAAAGCTTCCTCTACATAACCAAATTCGCATACCTTCTCACGATGTGATATGCTGGAACCTGCACCATCGCTTATTCGATGTGGGCTGGAGTTCCCGCAAACTATCTCAGATTTTAATCTGGGACTGCCTTGTTTAGGTGAAGTCAACGTTTTACCGTCGACTGCCTGTTGTTTCTTTCCTTTGTTCTTGAATTTCCTTTTCTTGCGATCAGCTTGTCCTGTGGATTTGGGTTCATTCGTTACCGATTTTAACCGAGTACGGAACTGCTGACAGTCAATATAGCCTTGGTTGCTCTCCAAGACTTCGGGAGGAATGGCCTGAATTTTATCCCATTCAGCCATCTGACTGTCATCTTCCAACGGCTTGTATAGTCGAAGGAGGTCGTATACTTTTTCAAGTATACTCTTACTGTTGTTGTTCAGACAGGTTTCTAATGTTGGTATAAGTGGGTACAGTGTAACTGCCATGCCATATTTCAGAAAGAGGGCATCCCAGATGTCCTTTTTCGTCGGATCATCCTTATAGCAGACATAGAAATCTTCTGACATTTCTAAGAGTATCAGCTCCTTTGCTTTCTTGTCATCTTGCTTCCACTTAAAGTGGGCAAATGCCAAATCTTTGGTGAGTCCGACATTTGGGTAATTCATGGTTATTTGTATGTGGTCACACAGACCTTGTGCTTCCAAAATCGTAATGACGCGTTTGCTCCACGAGTCATAATTCGTCCCAACTAATAGCTCCGATTCACATGATAATGCCATCTATTCATCGATAACAACACTAGGTTGGGAAGATAACAACATTTTGACAGAATTGCATACATCGGATTATCTATTATGATGGAATACGATGAATAGTGATTCTTCAGTCACTAAACCAAACCAACCTTCAGTAAACCGAGGAAGGGGGTGTCGTGAAAGAATTCACACTATTGTCGTTTTCAATCTAATAAATCAGTCTTTTGAAAACGGTTATTTTATTACAAATTACCGGAACAGGAATTTTCAAATAAGCATACCCGATCTTAGCTTTCCCAAGGCCCTTATGATTTTGTAAAATCATCCGATAATTTACGCATGCATATTTATAATTATACTACATCTAGCAAATCAAAATACCATGCCATAAATATCGAACACAACATGCTTACGCGTCATGCGTCTAATGTTCCTAGCATACATAATTCTACGTAAAGTAAATTATCACATGCGTTCTGTTGTGAACGTCCTAGCATACGCGTCAAAACATGCAATATCCCCACACATCATGCATAATTGGCGACTGGAATTTTCGGTTTTATAAAACGCTTTGAAAATAATAGGGGCTGTTTTGCAATTCATGCTTACAATCATTCATGCGAATTTCTAGACATTGATTCTAGGCACTTTCAATCAACATAGCATGTCTATCCTAATGCGCAAACCATATATTTTAAATCCCAGAGCTCAATGCTCGCAATATAATATCCAGCTAGCTTGACTAAGTCAAGACGATAATTCTATTTATATCAAAATGATGCAGAAGGTAAACAATTGCAAATCAGCCCACTGATTTAATCCAGTCCCAAAAACATGCAAGTCCGAGATCCATCCCCATAATCGAAACCAAGCATCAGGGTTTTGACTGAAACCGTGTATTAAAACACAAACCATATGAGCACTGTTTAGGCTAATTTTAAAGTTCTAAAACATTTTGGATTTAAAATTTGACATCCTATTTTATTGAACAATTTAAAATTTCCGAAAATTTTAAAGTGGTTCGGTCCAAATTTTAAAATCCGGTTCAACCCGGTCTGATTTTAAAAATTCCGGTTTGGTCCGAAATGGTTCAATAAAATAAGATTATGGTTCGGTTTATCACTCAAAATCGGTTAGGTTAGGTTCAATTTAGTTACTAAGGTCTGACCCGACCCGACTAGGTCGACCTGATTAAGAAAACCCGGATTGGTTTTATCCGTTCCGGTTTAGCAATTGGACCGGCCTATAAACCCTAGGGTTCGGCCAAAATATGTCTTGTGGGCTAAGTAGGGTTTTAAAGTCCACTAAAAACTTAACTTAGCCACCAAGAAATATTAATTATTTAAAATAATTTCCAATATTGCTAATATATATATATATATATATCGGCTAAACATATATATATATAAATATTGTCAAGATTTTATCACTAAGATGTAAATCAATTAAAATATATAATACATATATAAAATTCGGCCAAACCATATATATATATATATATTATTGTCAAGTATATCTTTTAGGGATTAAAATATGTAGACAATATATCTTCTTAATTGTTTAATAGTAACTAAATCTATCAATATATATTATCCCTATTTTAATCCACATATATTGATAGTTAATATCCTTAACAATATTATATTAGAACCTATCCTTATTTTCCAATTCTAGATATAGTTACCTATTAATTAAAATTTAAAAAATGGCAACCTATATCTTCAATAGGGTGGCCGAAATTTTAAATTATTTAGGGGTCAAGAAAATTATTATTTTTACCCAAATTGCCCCTAGGGTTTCGTCCAATAAACATGAAATTGGAAAAGGTTGTCAAATTTTAAGATCAAATACTACCTTGATCAAGAATCCAAATTGTGTTCTTGATAAAACTCACGGTGTTCTTGAAGATTATGAACATGAAACTCAAATTCATAACAAAATTTTCGGTTTTGATCCTCAAAAACACATAAATTTCGAAAATTTTAAATTTTTAAAGATCAAATACATGATTTCATGTTGAAAATTTCGTAACACATATTGATGTTCATCAACCTAAAAATTTCGGATTTTCGTAGATTCAAGAACATCAGTTTATCAAAATTCTAAGAACTCCTAACTCAAGCTTTGATACCACTGTTGGATTACAGGGACGTAATACTACGGAATGCTAAACGTGTACTAGCAAGAAATCTAATATACGCAGCGGAATTAGTACACATACCTTTTAGCTTTCCTGCCCAAGAACGATGTGGAGGGAGTTCTGATCCTCCGGTCGGAACCACCTGCAAGTTCTTCGTTAGAAGAAGTCCCATGCGATGTAGCTCCACAACAACATCTTTGATCGATTCTGCAACGGAGATGGAACCTCGGACTTGATGTTGGTGGTGCCGAAATTTAGACTAGGGTGACAAGTTTTCTCAATGGAGATCCTTGTTCTTAATTGTGTGTTTAAACCCTTAGGATTCACCCCTATATATAGTATTGGGTGGAGTTGCCAAAAGGCAACTCCAACCAATGTGGTACTAGGGTTTCGGCCAAACCATGCATAAAGGGGGGGGGGGGGCATTTTGGGCCTCCCTTGTTAATTACTAATTGAATTTGGCCCAATTAGCCCATATTGACAATTACCTAATTAACTTAGGTAACTCCCTTAATTAACGGGCTCCTATTACGGCGCCACGTCACCATATGCTAACAAACTATAAATATTATTGGCTACCAATTACGACGCCCATCACAATATGCTTACAAGTTCAGGATTTTGATAAAATTGGTGTTCTTGAGTTTTTAGTAAAGCTGATATTCATGAAATTGAGTGTTTTTTGTAAAACTTATGTTCATGATCTTCAAGAAAAATGTGACCTTTATCAAAATTGAACATTGGATTATTGATCTTAGTAAAATTTTATCTAAAATTTGACAACTAACCCTAAAATTTGTGTTTACTTCGGCCGAAAATTTTGTTTAAAATATTTTAAAAGTTCCGGCCCTAACATAAATGTATTTGGCCAAAATTGGGGTTAGATTCACAAGATAATTGAGACGTTAATTATCGATATATTCTTGCATGATTTTTGGGATGTTAGATATTACTGATAGATATTAGTTTCCTAAAGATTGAGAAAATACAATTTTGATAGATTTATATCCTAATATATATATATATATATATATTGTGTGTGTGTGTGTGTGCAAATATATTTGGAAACTATATCAATAGTTAATATTGCTTGGTGGCTAAGTTAAGTTTTTAGTGGATTTTAAAACCTAACTTAGCCCACAAGTAATGTTTTGGCCGAACCCTATAGGGTAATGGGCAAGTCCAATTTGCACATCCGGGTCGGGTCGACTGACCCGGATAACCATGGGAACCTGAAACAGTCCAACCGGGTCTACCAAACCGAACCGGGTCGGGTTTCACGGGTTCGAACCGGTCGGGTCAACCGAACAGGATTTTCTCAATCGGTCAGACCCACCTGGAGTAATGAAACCCTCCGGTTGCTCCATATAGATCTCTTCCTCCAGGTTTCCGTGGAGGAATGCGATCTTAACATCCATTTGGTGCAGCTCGAGATCGAGACTTGCGACTAGGACCATGACTGGCCCTAACCATGGTTTTACGCACACTCAATGAGTTTGTTTTGTCAATGTCCACTCCGTGAAATTGGGTATATCCTTTCGCAACAAGTCGAGTTTCTCACCTCCCGACCTTTTCCATCAGTGGTGAGCCTTCTCTCAGGAATCACCTTATCCTTGTACCCCTGTGGTTAGCAGGTAAATCAACTATAGAATATTATGGCTTTCATTTAAGTGATCTCTCTCTTTTATTATTTTCCTCCATTTCTCCACTTGAGGTCTTTCTAATGCTTGCCTACAGTTTTAGAGAGAGGTTTTCACCTTACTTGATGGGATACATCTTGGAGATGTTCGATGCCTTTGACTTTCGTCTAGACTTGTTTATGCCATCTTGAGTCTGAACGCTTCTCCCACTCGGAATAATGCCTCTTATCGGAGCATCATTTCCATTGGGAACCATTCTCCCTACTCGGAACAGTGCTTCTTATCGGAGCATCATTCCCTTTGGGAATATGAGCAGAGCTTAAACCCTGACCTACAACTTTTCTCTTACAACCTCTCGGTCTCGGGGTTTCACTTCCGAGATCAATTCCTTGATCACTAGGGTCTGGAACCAAGTTTGGTCGGATCACTCACACTGGAAACAGTGGGTATCACTCCCACCGGAAACAATGGATAGTCGAGGCAGTTGTGGCATTCTTGGTTCAGCAATATGACCACCAGGTTCGTCTCAACAGCAATAGTGATTTCGTGTGGTAAGGGTTTATTCGACCCACTGAATTTACTATGAAAATGTTCCCATTCTCATTTACCATGTCATTAACTTGAGTTGCTGGTTCAAATCTCTCCCACTCGAATTAAGTGGAACCTGATTGTCAGTGATTTCCTGCTCCTGTTTGATCAAGACTACATTATTTGAAACTGTTCATGCATTGAAAAATTCGTCCTCAAGTATGTAATGTCTCATGTTCGACTATGGTACCATTTTCCAAAGCTGTAAACATGTATCTTCTAAGAGTAATTGACATACTCTTGTCCTAAGTACGTGTTTAATGCAAAAATTAATGTAGCATGGTGATATGATTTAACTCATTATCATACTTCAGCTATTATGGCGACGTGTCTCACCGATTCAATGGAACACGGGTTTACATATATGTGAATCATCTTTCATCATCCCATAGGGAACGTTTGATAGAATGGATCTGACATTACGTTTACAAACTTTGCTTCTTGAAGTGTGTCATTTGATTTGAATGCTTAGCCTGACTTATCGTTCAAGGCTTGCGAAAGGAAAATCGTTTAACCGACTTCATCCTTCTTCGTTTACAAACTTTTCTCAGATATTTTATCCTATCCGAACTGAGCATTTGGGTTTTCACCTTATGCGTAAGTTGATACTTTTACAAGGTCGTGGTAGCTTCCGAAGCCTACTTCTTACCAATGCAAATGTTATCAATAAGTTGTTTTTGAAGGATTGCAAACGAAAATTCAACACCTAATCATTCAAACACTTCATTATTAAACTCATATATTGAAACGATGTGTTCCGTCTTTCGAGGTCCACTGCGCGAGGAGCATTTTATCGAAGCTTTAACCTTTGGTTAAATCGTTTCATTTCAGAATTTAATTTAATTTAATCCAATCGGTTTCGCACATGATCATAATTACAGATTATTTCATTCAATGGAGTACAAATAATAAAATAAGATTTATAACAAGTTCATTCTTAGAACTACGCAATCATTGGATTTTAACGGCATTTTGATTTTACTCAAAGAATTAGATGTAAGATAAAATGTATGGAGTTGTTTGATTCAACTATTTCCAATAGCCTTATTGCCTCGGTTTACATAAATTTCGGATCGATCTCGTTTCTAGCCGAGTCGATTAATCTTGATAAGCAGAACTCATTTAGAATCGAATGGTAACTACTTTATTAAATGAATCCGAAATAATAATAATCAGAATTCAAACAAAAATGAACAAGAGGCAAACCAACATAAACAATATTGGGGTCTCAGATCTCAAACTTGAAGCAATCTCGAAGAAGAGTGATGGATAGGTCGTCTGAATCGAGTTGTACCATGAAGGTACTGATATCATGGTGGTTATCGCACCTGATCATCATTTAGACCTTTTGTTGCCAGGGGTTGCCAAGCATTTCAGCATACCAATGAACCTGTCATCGAATGCCTCGGGTTCTTTTTGAAAGTTTCCTTCTTTATCATCTGCTTCAAATAGGTCTATTGTCGTCTTAATCGATTTGATCAGACGTGTGAGCCATTTTTCGTCAACAAACCATAAAAGAGGAAACATCTCATTACTTTCCGAGCCCTTGTCCATACGTCTAACTCTTCAGCGGGATCATGAAAGGCTCTTACACCGTCATCACTGCATAGAATACTGTAGTATTCCGCCATTAAGGCTCTTGCTTCAGCGGCCTTACCCTTACCGAAGCGAAGGTATATGGCACACCAAAAATGCAATGCGCTGAGTTGTATAAACTCTTCTTCTACTTCAGTTGTCAATTGCGAGAGAATTAATTCTCATGCATTACGATCCTTCCGCAACCTTTTCTTGCTGTTGCTCTCAAGTGGGTTTCCATATTCGTCCTGGTTTATCCTTTTCGCTGTCGGATTGACTTGATCGTCAAGATCCGTAGCGATCAGGAGATCCATAATATTGTCTCTCCAAGCATCATAATCCATGCCGTCCAGGTTGCGAGGTTCGTAGAACTATATCAGTTCAGCCATGAATACTAACACATTGATAATCACGCAAAATCAGGGAGACAATAACATTTTGAGAAAGAATTGCATACATCAAATATCTATTAAGATAGAATCCGACAAATAATGATTCATCAGTCATCTAAACCAACCGACCTCTAGTAAACCAATGGAAGATGGCTGTGAAAGATTTCACATTATCGTCGTCTTCAATCAAATAGATCAGTCTTTTAAAACAGTTTTAATCACAAACTAATGGAACGGGAATTTTAAAACAAGCATACCCGATCTTGGCTTTCCCAAGGCCCTTTTTTATTTTGGAAAAATATTCCGATGAATTTACTCATGCATATATAACTCTACCATCCATGTAAATTATCATACGCCAGTAACATTCATCACACAAACCACACTCATTCTTACGCGTCATGCGTCCAATGTCCCGAGGAACTCATGCTTGCATATATAATTCTACTTCCAAGTAAATTATCAAATGCGGCTACATCCTCAACATTCTAGCATACTTGTCAAACATGAAACATTCACATCCCTTATACACATTTGACTACTGGTTTTCGATTTTAAAATAATTTTAAACATTAGGGGCTGATTTGCAATTCATGCTTATATTCAATCATGCAACATTCTAGACATGAATGCTAGGCATTTCCAACCATCACAGCATGTCTATCCTAGTGCGCATTCCATATATTTAACTAGGGCTCCGCCCCCAATACGCAATATCCAGCTAGCTTGACTAAGTCAAGAAAACATTTCTAATAATGCATAAATATATATTGAATAATAAACAATTGCAATTCAGCTCACTAATTAATCCAGTCCAAAAAAATATGTACTTCCGAGATCCATCCCCATAAACGAAACAAGGCATAAAGGTTATGAACCCTTGAGCACTGTGTAGGCCATTTAAGGTTCAAACATTTGGATTTTAAAACTTGACCTCCCTAATTTAATTGACTTGATTTTTTTTTTTTTGAAAATTCAGTTCGGTTCACTTAATTTCAGTCCGGTTTGGTTCGGTCCAGAAAATCCGGTTCGGGTCCGGTTCTGTATAAACCGGTTCGGTTCGGTCCGGTTTTAATTTTAAAATATGGTTCGGTCTGAACCGGTCCAATAAAAAATAGGGTTCGGTTCGGTTCAACATTCAAAACTGGTTTGGTTAGGTCCACTTAGTTATCCTGGTCCGAAGATCTAATTAGGTCGAACCGATTGAGAAAATCCGGTTTGGTTTTAATTCGTCCTGGTTTCACAATTTGGTGTTAGATTACGGGGAGTAATCATTATGGAAACTAAATCACGGTACGTGCTAGTAATCGAAATTACGCAGGGAAAGATTTACACATATCTCTACAGTTATCCATAGACCAAAGATCTTCGCAGGAGGGAGTTCACGATCCTCCGGTCGGCACCCGTAGGGGTTCTTGTGAAGGAAGACCTACGTGGTATATTCTCCACAACAAAGCCTCTGATCGATTCTTGGCAAGGGGACAGATCTCCGGAGTGTTTGCTCAAAGGCAAATTGGCACACCCTTGGTAAGGTAGTGGTTCGGCCGAAACTTAGTGTGTGTGGGGATGAGGGTTTTTCTCTCTAAAACACTTCAAGGAAGGATTAAGGATTAACCCTAAAAATCCCCTAACACTATGTATTTATAGGGTGAGCAAAGTGGAAAAAAGTCTACTTTTTTCACCTTAATAATTCGTCCGACCTATGCATAAGGGAGGCCCATATTTTGGGACTCTCGTGTCAATTGGGATTTGGTTCTGGCCCAATTTCCTAATGTGACATTTACCCAATTAAATTAGGTAACATACACATATAATGGGCTTCCATTTACGGCGCCCATCACCATATGCTTACAGTTCCCACTCGCTGGAATGGGAGGGTGCCTGTTAATGTATCGTCGTCTAAATCTGCATCAAAATTTCACTCCTTCGATCTGGTCCTTGCTTCCAAACAGTTCACACGAGGTTTTCCATGCGACTGGCGGACATGACGGGCATCGTGCTTCTCATCTGTTAGGAGTGTTGTAGCGCCCGCGGAATGTTGATTTCGTTTTCCCCAATCAACCCGTTATAAACAACATTTATATAGTGTCGCACTGTATCCTAGGTCAACTGATAATTATCAATTTGCCTAGTTTCCATTTAGGAACACTTCTCCAAGGCATCCGTACAAGTATTCACAACCTTCAACTAATATCCGGTTGGTGGCCACCTTAGTGAATACAAGAGTCGGTGAATTATAGGTGAACTTGACCATCCTCATCACTCATACCCTTAGTCAAACCCAACCGGTTTCCAAAGACGTGGTCACTGGGCCTTTTGTTCAGCACTATGCTCGTACGCCGGGAGGCGAGCATTGAGCCTGACCTTAAGTATGAGTTCTGGGTCCGTGAGGATACTTCGGGTGCCTCTTCATAAGGCTCCCGGGATCAATCACACGCTCGAGGTGAAGAAGTTTGCGCCCGCCAGAATCACGAGGATTCCTTTCCTAGCACAACCGAGCTGTGACCCCGTGGTCGAATGTGGCACGCGCAGTATGAAGCACGCGTCGATAGCATACCTGAACGTTTATGTTCAAAGGAATGGGATATGTCAAATCATGCTATCACAGTTTTTCATATGGCCCATAATGTGTATTAATGATGAACGAAGTTCATCACGGCGATCTGCAAACCGAATATCATGTCGAGTTACTTCGACACTAGATGATCGTTTTGCGTAATCAGGTTTATCCCCCTGATTCTTAGCCAGCCTTGCTTAGTAGATGCCTCCCTCCACCGCAAGATGACCGTACCTGTGTGACGAGGTAAGGCCCACATTCGACATAATTTTAGCAGAGGATTGCGTCCTCCTACGACTTAGTTTATGGATCGAAAATTTGATGTAATCAAAACATTACGACGTCGATAGATCATAAACTCTATTGCAATTCTTTTGTTTCATAAATGTAACTTCCAATTATCAAAATGTTATCACAGATACATGCCATATCTAAACCCTACGCAATCCAAGCAGTTTTACATGATTTTCGAATATCTCCCTGCGTAGTGGTTTAGTTAATGGGTCCGCAATCATATTATCAGTGGACAAGTATTCCATAGTGATTATATTGTCTTCTACCATAGATTTAGCATAAAAGTATTTCACATCAATGTGTTTGTTCCTACTATGGTACTTCAGATTCTTTACTGCCGCAATGGCTGTTTGACTGTCAGAGAACACCTTCACAGGTTTACTCCCGGCGTCACCATCTAGCAGCGCAGTAAGAATCCTTTTCAGCCAGACCACTTCCTGTACGTTCTTAGAGAGAGCTACAAATTCTGATTCCATCGTTGACAGCACGACACCGGTTTGCTTCTTGCTCGTCCATGAAATGGCGAAATCAACAAGGAGAAACATTCCTCCTGTGGTGGACTTACGATCATCAAGATCGCCACCATGGTCGGCGTCACTGTAACCGGTCAATTATAACTTCCCGCCCTCATAGCACAGTGCGTAGTTGGCAGTACCTTTCAGATAACGAATTATTCGTTTTACAGCCTTTAAATGTTGATAGCCAGGATCTTATTGGAAACGTGCTACTAGGCCCACGGCGTAACAGATATCCGGACGGGTGCATTGCATGGAGTACATCAATCTACCAACCATGCTTAAATACTCTGCACCCTTCATCTGTTCACGCTCTGCCAGGTTCTTGGGGCCGTCATGTTTTGACAGTGCGCACCCAAACACCACCGACATATCCACGGGTTTGGCATCCTGTAATTGGAACCTTTTCAACAGCTTGTTGATATAGGCTTCTTGAGACAGACATAATTTCCGGGAGCCCGATCTCTAGCAATCTTAATGCCTAAGATATACATGACCTCTCCCGTGTCTTTCATCTCAAATACAGATGCTAACCAGGACTTTGACTTTTTCATGAAACTCACGTCGTTTGCAGCAATGAGTATGTCGTCCACGTATAAGGTTAAGATGACATACTTAGACCCGGAGGTCTTATAATACACCCACGGATCCTTGTGAAGATTCACGAATCCGTTTCCTACGATTTCCTCGTGGAATCCGTGGTACCATTGCCGTGACGACTGTTTAAGCCGTAGATGGACCTTTGGAGTTTACAAACATTACGTTCGTTACCAGGAGTAATGAAACCCTCCGACTCTATGTAGATCTCTTCCTCCAGGTTTCCGTGGAGGAATGTGGTCTTAACACCCATTTGGTGCAGCTCGAGATCGAGACTTGCTACCAGGACCATAAGTGGCCCTAACCGTGGTTTTACGCACAGTCAGTGAGTTTGTCTTGTCAAAGTCCACTCCGTGAAATTGGGTAAGTCCTTTCGAAATAAGTCGGTTTATCCGACCTTTTCCATCAGTGGTGAGTCTTCTTTTAGGGATCACCTTATCCTTGTGCCCCTGTGGTTAGTAGGTAAATCAACTATAGACTATAATGGCTTTCATTTAAGGCGTTCTCTCTCTTTTATTATTTTCCTCCATTTCTCCACTTGTGGTCTTTCCAATGCTTGTCAACAGTTATTAGAGTTAGGCTTTCACCCTACTCGATGGGATACTTCCTGGAGAAGTAAGATGCCTTTGACTTTCGTCTAGGCTTGTTTATCTCATGTTGAGTCTAAACGTTTCTCCCACTAGGAATAATGCCTCTTATCGTAGAATCACTTCCATTGGGAACTATTCTCCCACTCAGAACAATGCTTCTTATTGAAGCATCGTTTCTATTGGGAACAAGAGCAGTGCTAGAACCTTGACCTACAACTTTCCTTTGACAACCTCTTGATCTCGGGGTTTCACTTCTGAGATGAATTCCTTGATCGTTAGGATCTGGAACCAAGTTTGGTAGGTTCAGTCCCACTGGAAAATAATGAGTAGTTTAGGTAGTTGCGTCATTCCTGGTTCAGCAATTTAACCATCAGATTCAACTTGATTCGTCTCAACAACAACAATGATTACGTGTGGTAGGGTTTATTCCTCCCACTGGATTTATTATGAAAATGTCCCCATTCTCATTTACCATGTCATTAACTTGAGTTGCTGGTTCAAATATCTCCCACTCGAATAAAGTGGGACCTGATTGTCAGTGATATCCTGCTCCGTTTTGATCAAGACTACGTTATTTTGAAACAATTCATGCATCAAAAAATTCGTCCTCAAGTATGTAATATCTCATGTTCGACCACGGTACCATTTTACCAAAATGTAAACAGGTATTTTCTAAGAGTAATTAACGTACTCTTTTACTAAATACGTGTTTAATGCGCAAATGAATGTCGCATGGTGATATGATTTAACTGGTCATCATCCTTTAGCTTCTAATGGCAGCGTGTCTTACCGATTCATTGGAACGCAATTTGACATGTATGTGAATCATCTTTCATCATCCCATAGGGAACGTCTGATAGAGTGACTCCAACATTATGTATATAAACTGTGTTACTTGAAGTGTGTCATTTAATTTGAATGTCTAGCCTGACTTATCGTTCAAGGCGTCTGGAAGGAAAATCGTTTAACATACTTCATCCTTCTTTGTTTGAAAACTTATCTCAGAGGTTTTATCCCATCTCTGAACTGAGCATCTTAGGTTTTCACCTTATGCGTCAGTTGATACTTTTTAACAAGGTCGTGGTGGCTTTCCAAGCCTACTTCGTACCGTTGTAAATGTTATCAATAATTATTTCCGAAGGAATGCAAACGAAAATTCAGCACTTCATTATTCAAACACTTCATCATTTAATTCGTATTTTGAAACGATGTGTTCCGTCTTCTGAGGTCCACTTGCGCGAGGCGCAATTTACTTTAGTTTTAACCCATGGTTAAATCGTTTCATTTTTTTAATTTAATTCAATTTAATCCAATCGGTTTCGCACATGATCATCATTACTGATTATTTCATTCAATGGATTACTAACAATTAACGCAATCGATGTGTATGTTCAGTTCAGTTGTCACGACTGAGATGACGGAGTACGTGAATCGTTTCGTTTTATTCGACCACTTTTACCTAACCGAAATTTCGTTTCGGATCGATCCTGTTTAACCGGGTCGATTAATTTTGACAAGTAGATCACATTTCAAATCGAACGGAAAGATAGTCGAGAAAATTCAAGCCATGTTGAACATTACATCTGAGTAAATTCACGTGTGAATCACGTTAAATGATCTGTGTCTGTATAAAACATTTTACCGCTTCATACACAAGACCTACGAGGTGTACTTGAGACGCACTTTATCAAGATGGTTTAACCCACCGGATTATCGTATAAGACCTTTATGGTCCAGTTCTCTCTATAATATGCGGATCATGGTTGACTTCTTTCGAACCCTATATGGTGAGCAGGGAAGGTTTCCCTTTTACTACTGTTGTTACTGTACTTGATTAGGCTCAAGATCATTGAGTCCTGTCTATATCAGACAACCATATACATCTTTTCCATGTTGACCTTTCACTCTGAAGATCAGATGCAGGTTTTATGCCAACATCCATGAAAAGAGAGAAGACCATCATGTTTAACCGAAATGTTTAGCTTTTGCATCCTTGCTTCCACCGAGGCGGATGCAAAGGGATACTAAGCTGCAACAATGCTTGGTTGCAATTGTAGTCTTCTTCAACCCCCTTTTACCAAGGTTGAATGTATCACTACATACCTGTTGAGATCATCAAAGAACCTACTCCTATTCTTGGTGAAACAAATTATTACATTAGTTTCTCATCGTCAAAAATTATACATTCTATCATATTCATCTGTAGTTGTCCTCTCCACTTTTCGGAATCGTAGTAGAGAGCCAACACGTAGTCTACTTATTCATCATGATTCACACCATCAAGATTGCGAGGAGTATCGAATCGCACTAATTCAACCAATTCATACTAACATATCGATGATTCTGCAAAAACTAGGGAGACAATAAAATTTTGAGAAAGAATTGCATACATCAAATATCTATTAAGATGGAATCTGACAAATAATGATTCCTCAGATCTAAACCAACCGACCACCAGCAAACCAATGGAAGATGGTTGTGAAAGAGTTCACATTATCGTCGTTCTCCATCCAATAGATTAGTCTTTTAAAATGGTTTTAATCGCAAATTACAGGAACGGGAATTTTAAAACTGATGGGTTCGATTACAGCCGTCAGGCCCTTTAACGGGGAGGAAACGGAAAACAGGCCCACCAGGCCCAAAATGAAGGTCAAGATGACCTAGGAGAAGGGTCCCGACGAAGGGAGTCCCGACAAGGCAAGGTCTCGACAGAGTCGGTCCCGACAGTGGAGCTGGAAGCTACCGATGAGAAGCCTTTAAGTAGGCCCCGATGATGAATCCCTGAGAATGATTGGCCCTGTCACGATGACGAGGGGCCCCGAGCGGTGACACAACGAGATAACTCTGGAGTCCCCGACGGGAGTTGGGACTCGATTATACGAGGATAAGGCCAAGATATGCGGGGCGTGACCGAGATACGCGGAACGTGGTTAAGATACACGGAGCGTGGACGAGATACGCGGGGCATGGCTGAGATACGCGAGATCACATCCGAGATACGAGTTTCGCCAGGTACCTGAGGCATCTCTTTGCCTATAAAAGGGCAGGAGATCACCTCAGAATACTTACGTTGAATTACATACTCTGAGATTATTGCTTGCCAGTTCGTATTGGGCACTCATTTAAGCATCGGAGAGGGATTCTGGGTCACCGCCCGGTCTATCCCCTCTTGCAGGATTGCGTGAAGCAAAGGAGCTAGGATTACCGTCAAAGTCCGTGCCGGAGTTCCACCGTGATCCAACATTGGCGCCGTCTGTGGGAAACAAACAAAAAGCTAATATGCCTTCTACTCGATCGATGGCGGCTGGCAAGCACAGAAGACAGGGACAATCCGGTGGTTCCCGTCACCCCGCTGCAACGAATCTGGATTCAGTACCAGAACAGGAGGAAAACCAGAACCATCCCCCGGCTGAACTCTCCCAGACAGGGGGGCACAATGGAGATCCCGAAGATATTGCTCCTCAGCACCAGGGCAATAGGGGGCAGGAGGCTCCCCCAGCTACAGACTTGACAAGGGCCGTGGCGGAAGCCATGCCCATGTTTCTGGCGGCCGTAGAGGCTCTCTTGGATCGGAGAGAGCCTGCAAGGAGGCAGGAGGAGATGCCCCCGTTGGAGGAAGTGGCCCCGCCAACAGAGGGTCGGAACGCACAGGAAGCCCCGCCCCGAGGCCAGGACGGGAGTAGAGCATCCGGTCAGCCGGAGAGGTTCGTGGTTGATGGGCCCGGACCAGTACAGCACAGGACCATTCCCCTGAATGGTCCCATCACTCCCGACCAGGTGGTAAAGATCGTGAACATCTGCATGGGAGAACAGAAGCCGTTGGTGTCGGAGCTAAGGGATCGATCCACTCATCCCTTCGTTCCCCGACTCATCGACACCCTAGCCCCGCCTGGGCTAGGATGGCGAAGGAGATCCAGTTCGCCATGTCCAGAAACACCTCATGGCGTGTCTGGGAAGAGCCCCGAGTGAAGACATAGTGTCTACGCTGTTCCCGAACACACTTGGAGAAAGAGCCCTGACCTGGTTCTTTAGTCTGCCCCCAGGCTGCATCACTTGCTGGGCAGACATGCATGATCGATTCATTCAGCAGTACCAGGGTCGGAGACGTTTATTGAAGAGCGTGAGGTCCCTGACCCAGGTGGTGCAGAGGCCCGACGAATCACTTGCTCATTATTACCAACGGTACACGGCCAGTGTGGCAGAGATTGACGAAGAGATCTCGGAAGGAGAGACCATCCGTACCTTCATTCGGAATTTAACGGCCCCCTATGGTTCCGACCTGATGCACAGCGTGGCTGAGAAAGCTGTGTGGAATATGGAGGCATTACAGAAGAGGGTGAAACGGCAAATCGATGTCCAGGAGTCGAAGATAGCCGCAGGAGAGTTGGAGCCCCCAAAATCGAACAAAGGAAAGCAGTCAGTTAAACCCTTCGACGATCGTAAGACAAGGGGCAAACCCGAGAGTAGTCGGAACCGAGGCCGACCTGATCGAAGGGACGATAGACGTTCTTCAAGGAAGGACAAGCGGGAGGATCTCGACATTCCTCTCAACCGCTCCATGGCGGAAGTGCTGACAGTCATGGAACGACAAGGTATCTCAAGGTACCCTCCAAAGAAGGATGGAGAATTCTTGGGATCTCGTACGGATCGCTACTGCCGATTTCACCGCGCAAACGGTCACGACACCAACCACTGTCGAGAACGAAAGAAGGAGATTGAAAAGCTGATCCAGAAGGGGAAACTCAAAGAATTTGTCGGGGATAAGCGGTGTCGATCTCGCTCTCGGTCCCGATCGCGGTCCCGTTCCCGATCCCGCGACCGATCCCCAAAGAAGAAGAGAACCGATCCAGAATCGTCCGGTGCTCGCAAGGAGAGACGGGGCACTATCAATGTGATCCACGGAGGATTTGCTGCTGGAGGTGACACTTCATCCGCCCGAGAAGTCTATGCTTCTAGAATCCCTACGGCGGTGGTGCTGGGTAAGAGGTCCCGATCCTGGACCCTGAAAGAAGAGATGGTAATCTCCTTTTCGTCGGAAGACCTCATAGGCGTGGAGACTCCGCACGACGATGCCTTGGTGGTAACCCTGGATGTATACGGTTTCGAAATGAAGAGAATTCTAATCGACGGGGGAAGCTCCTCCGACATCCTATTCATGGACGCACTGGAAGCTATGGGGAAGACGAAGAAAGATCTAAAGGAGGCAAACTTCCCGATGGTCGGGTTCTCTGGCTCAACCTCCTATCCGCTAGGAGTAATCACCTTACCAGTAGAGTTTGGTAGCGGGTGGAAATCAGAAAGGAGGAACGTGGAATTTTTCGTGGTTGATTCCGCGGGGACCTATAACGCGATTATCGGGAGAACCACCATTAATCCCCTGATGGCGGTCGCCTCGACAGTGCACCAGAAGATGAAGTTCCCGACCGACCATGGAGTCGGAGAGGTTAAAGGCGACCAGGTGGCTTCCCGAAAATACTATGTTAATGCCACCCGAAAGAGGAGACGAGAGGCCATGACTGTCCTTCAGACAGACACGGATCCTAGAAAAGAGTTTGGGCGTCCCGCCCCCGTAGAAGATCTGAAAGAGGTCGAGATCGACGGACCCCAGAGGAAGGTGAAAATCGGGTCTGCCCTGACTAAAGAGACAGCCCAAAAATTAATTGGATTATTGAAGGAGTTCAAAGAGCTGTTTGCCTGGTCCCCCAGCAATATGCCAGGAATCAGCCCCGATGTGATCGTACACGAGCTGAAGATAGATCCCGCGATCAAGCCTATCACGCAGAAAAGGCGTCTGATGGGCACGGACAAGAAGATCGCGATCAAGCAAGAGGTGGGCAGGTTGCTCGATGCTGGGTTTATTAAAGAGCTTCGATTCCAAACCTGGGTTGCTAATCCGGTGCTGGTGAAGAAGACTAACGGGAAATGGCGAATGTGTGTGGATTTCCGCGACCTGAACAAGGCTTGCCCAAAGGACTGTTACCCACTCCCGAGAATCGACCAGCTGGTGGATGCCACGTCGGGACATGAGCTGTTGAGTTTCATGGATGCGTATTCAGGCTACAACCAGATCAAGATGGCCAAGGAAGACGCTCCCCATACAGCGTTCTATGCAGACAGTGACATCTATCACTACGATGTCATGCCTTTCGGGTTGATCAATGCTGGGGCAACCTATCAGCGGATGGTGAACAAGCTGTTCGGAGATATGCTGGGAGAAACGATGGAGGCTTACATGGATGATATGCTGGTGAAGTCCCGACAAGCCGAGGATCACGTGCACAACCTAACCATGGCATTTGAGCGGATGAGGCTCCACCAAGTTCGCTTGAACCCGACGAAATGCGCCTTCGGAGTCCACTCAGGGAATTGGGCTTCATGGTGAGCCAAAGAGGAATTGAAGTGAATCCTGAGAAGCTGAGGGCAATCGAGGAGATGCAGTCTCCGATAAACCATCGGGAGGTGCAAGTGCTGAATGGTCGACTAGCTGCAATGAATCGCTTCTTGTCCAAAGCCAGCGACCGATCAATGCCGTTTTTTGAAGTCTTGAGGGCCAACAAAAAATTCGAGTGGACCGCCAAATGTAAAGAGGCGTTCCAAGCACTCAAGCAACACTTTCGCACCCTCCCGCCGTTGGCGAAACCGGTTCCAGGCGAGCCGCTCTATCTTTATTTGGCTGTTTCTGAATTTGCCATTAGCTCTGTGTTAGTGAAGGTTGTCGAGGGTAATCAAGTCCCCGTTTATTATGTAAGCAAGGCGTTTGCCAAGTCTGAATTAAACTATCCCGCCGTTGAGAAGTACCTCTTTGCGTTGATTATTACTGCTCGGAAGCTAAGGCCTTATTTCCACGCACACGAGATTACTGTGCTGACAAACCAGCCTTTGAAGCATTTTTTGAACCGACCGGACGCGTCGGGAAGATTAGTGAAGTGGGCAGTAGAGCTTAGTGAGTTTCGAATACACTTTGCTCCAAGAACGGCAATTAAAGGCCAGGCATTGGCGGATTTTATAGCAGAATCTACAGCCCCCGATCTGGAAGAAGCGGACCCTGTAGAGGGGGCAACCGTGGAGGTCCCGATAGAAGAACAACCAGAGAGGGCAGAGCAATCAGAACAGCCAAACAAGGAAAATATCTGGGAGATGTACACGGATGGCTCCGCGAGTTCGGACGGATCAGGAGCAGGCTTTTTGTTGATACCACCGGGCGAAGGTGAACCGCTCCGATACGCCTTGGCTTTAACATTCAAGGCCACAAACAACGAAGCGGAGTATGAAGCCCTTATCACGGGCCTAAAAATTGCTAAAGGCACTGGAATCGATCACTTGAGAGTGAAGTGCGACGCAGCTTTAATCGTGAACCAGGTTCAAGGGCGATACGAAGCAAGGAGTCCGATAATGAAAAAGTATCTGCGAGAGGTACAAGCCCTGAAAGAGAGCTTCAAAAGCTTCGATATCGAGGCAATTCCAAGGGAGGAAAATGTAGAGGCAGATGCCTTGAGCAAATTTGCCTTGGGGGCTCCCTTGGAAGAAAATCAGAAGGTGCACTTCTTGGAGAAGGTGATCTTATCAAACATCGACCCAACACAGGTGTGCGCCATTGAAGCAAGATCGGAGGAGGAGCCAACCTGGATGACCCCGATAGTCGCGTACCTGACTACGGGGGCAGTCCCCGATGATCAAGTAGCAGCGGACAGGATACGTCGGATCGCGACCAATTATGTGATGCTGGACAATCAGCTATACAAGAAGGGCTGGTTCTCGACCCCGTACTTGAAGTGTGTAGCAGAACCCGACACCAGTCGAAACCTAAAGGAAATGCATGAAGGGGTCGCGGCTTGTCACGAAGGGGCCCGATCCATTATGAGGAAGGTGTTGAACTTAGGCTACTATTGGCCCACGATGAACAAAGAAGCAACGGCGTTGGTCCGATCCTGCGACGCGTGCCAGAGGTACGCCCCGAGTATCGCGGCTCCGGCCGCTAATCTGACACCCATCAAGAGCGCGTGGCCCTTCGCGCAGTGGGGCATCGACTTGGTGGGACCTCTTCCACAAGCACAAGGACAATGTAAGTATTTACTTGTAGCTATCGATTATTTTTTGAAATGGATAGAGGCAAAGGCGTTGGCCAGAACAACAGGGAACCAGATCGTCAAGTTCCTCCAGACCGATATTGTGTCCAGATACGGGATTCCTAAGGTGGTGATCAGCGACAATGGTCCACCGTTTAACGGCTCTCAGGTGAGGGAGTATCTGGAGGAGTTGAACATCGAGCATCAGACTGCTTCTGTGCGTCATGCTCAGACTAACAGCCAGGTGGAATCAACCAACAAAATCGTGATGGATGGACTAAAGAAGAGGGTCTATGCCTTGAAGGGAAAGTGGCTGAACGAACTAGAAAACGTGCTTTGGGCTGTTAGAACGACACCCAAACGATCAACGGGGGAGACTCCTTTTGGCCTCGTTTATGGCACGGAAGCTGTCGCCCCCGTAGAGGTAGCTGTGGCGTCCCATCGGATGAGATATTACGAGCCTCTGACGAACGATGAAGTGAGACGTCTGGACTTGGACTTACTCGAAGAGAAGAGGCGGGAAGCCGATGAAGTCCAAGCTCGAATGCGATTGGCGACGGCCAGGTACTACAATCGGCGAGTGAAGTCCCGACAATTCTTCGTCGGGGAGCTGGTTTGGCGTCGCAACGAGTTCACCCTTTTGGATCGAGTCAACAAGATGTCACCAAAATGGGAAGGACCTTATAAGGTCGTAGGGATGCCAGCTCCAAATGCGTACAAGTTGGAAGACCTCGATGGCAGAACGTTAAAGCATTCTTTTAGTGGCGAACACTTGAAGAAACACCATGCTTGAAGAAAGTCGCCTTAAGTGGTGCCCGATAAAGTCGCCTTAAGTGGTGCCCGATGTAAAATCGCCTTAAGTGGTGTATGCTGTTTATCGTTTAATTCGATGTAAGCCAATTTTGTGCCGTGAATAAATAAAGAGGTTGCTTCCAAATACGAGTTGTCCTTAGATTTATGCTAAGTGTCAAAGTCGCCTTCAGTGGTGCACGAGAAAAGTCGCCTTCAGTGGTGCATGCGAAAAGTCGCCTTGAGTGGTGCACGATCCTTAGATTTATTCTAAGTATCAAAAAGTCGCCTTGAGTGGTGCACGATACTAAGTCGCCTTGAGTGGTGCACGATCTTTAGGTTTATCCTAATTAATAATTAAGTCGTCTTAAGTGATGCACGGAACAAAGTCGCCTTGAGTGGTGCGCGATCCTTAGATTTATTCAAAGTATCAAAAATTCGCCTTGAGTGGTGCACGATACTAAGTCGCCTTGAGTGGTGCACGATCTTTAGGTTTATCCTAAGTAAGTCGTCTTAAGTGATGCATGTGTTTGGATTTACTCTAAGTCGAGAAAAGTCGCCTTGAGTGGTGCACAATATTAAGTCGTCTTAAGTGATGCGTGATTCTTAGATTTACTCTAAGTAATATTAAGTCGCCTTAAGTGGTGCACGATGTAAAGTCGCCTTCAATGGTGCACGATATTAAGTCGCCTTAGGTGGCGCAAGTTGAAAAGTCGCCTTAAGTGGTGCACGATGTAAAGTCGCCTTCAGTGGTGCACGATATTAAGTCGCCTTAGTTGGCGCAAGTTGAAAAGTCGCCTTAAGTGGTGCACGATGAAAAGACGCCTTCAGTGGTGCATAATGATAAGTTGCCTTAAGTGGGACAAGTTATTAAATCGTTGGGAAGGACGTACGAGAATGTCTTAAGTGTCGAGGTTTCGACCTAAGCAACGTATAGTAAAGTCACTCGGAGAAGTGCAACGAAAGAATCGGAACTAAAAAAGTCTGATATTGATAAGGGCTCAAGGGTCCGACGACGACAAAAGAGAAGAAGATACAAGGACTCTAAAAGTAAACATTCAAGCTTGGTCCTTGTCGGCAGCGTTGGCAGCAGCTGGGTCCGCGGAGTCGGTAGCAGAGGGATCCACAGGGTTGGCTTCGGGAGGATTAGCTATCGGGGCATCCGCACTTGGAAATTCAGAAGCGTCTTCGACAATTACGGGGGTACTCCCCCCATCACTCTCCTCGGAAAGAGCAAAATACTTCTTCGCAAAGGGAGCGAGGGAAGGAGACTTGTCGAAATTGATAGCGTCCCCGTACTCCAGGTGGAGCTCCTCAACCGCGTTGAAGAGAGTGTTCTCCACCTCCGCGCCAAAGAACTTCATGGCATCGGCTTGAAAGTCCTCGGACCTCCGATAGTCCTCCCGACCCTTCACCTCCGCCTCGGCCAGCTGCGCAGGAAATCCCGCGATTTGCTCCTCCAGAGCCTTCTTCTCGAGGACCAGTTTGTCCTCGGCAGCCTTCTTCTCCTGGGTCAGCCTGTCCACAGCTGCCTCCCGCTCCTGCCGCTCTTGCCTCAAGAGCCCCTCGAAGTCCCCGATCTGCTGCTGGAGGTCCCGAACCTTCTGATTGAGGACAGTATGTTCCTTGACAAGCTTTCCCCGCGAAGACTGGGAGGCCTTGAGATCCTCCTGAAGCTGCTCACGGATCCCTCGGTCCCGCTCCCGGGACTCATCGTAGGCAATGACATACCCGAGGAGGCGGTTGAAGTCCCCGAGCTCCTGCAATAAGAAGGAAAAGTGTTAACGGAACAAACGACCCGATTTATCATCAAAAAGAAAGAAGCGAAGTCCTACCTCTATACGGCGCATGGCCATATCCCTGACCTCCCGATGCATGTGTGTCCGATTGAGGCAAATCGGATACCGCATAGTAGGCAGGATCGAACCTGCCAGCAGATGCAGGGCCAGCTCCCGGTCCTGCTCCCCTTGTGTAAGCGGGACTCCTTGAAGCGTCTGGATAGGAGTCCAGGGGGCATTCTCTTGTGAAGGATCGAAGGGCCTGTAGAAGTTCCCATCGAGAGCAAGAGGAGAAAGAGGACGATGAGTGGAAGGGCATGCCTCCGTCTCGGCCCGAACAGGGGAAGGAGTGAAGTCATGGATGGGCGAGGGCTGCCGCTGCTGCGCAGAAGATGAGGGAGGCGGCCCCTGAGGGGTTGGTTTCAAGGGGGATTGCCCCGTCTTCCGACGCTGACGAAGGGAGCCACCCTCGTCAGTCTCCTCGGAGGAGTCCAAGGTTTCCACCTGACGAAATTGTCCGCCAGTCGGAGCCTTCTCTCCAGCTGAGGAAGGCACCCCCGCTGAAGACAGTGTGTCCGCGGAAGCTGCGGCACCTGACGGAGCTCCCGAGCGACCTGCACCTGGAGGATGAGAAGCTTCAGAAATGTAGTCAGGAAGTTCATCGGGATTCTTACACCAAATGATACGTCGGGAGACGTATTGATCCTTCCCGCAAAAATGATAATAGCCCGCCTTCAAGACACGAGGAGTTTCGCCTCGAAGGATTCGTTTGACGTCAGCGATACGGGCCTCTTTGGTTGAAGGTATCAAATCCTTCGGGACCATCCTCCTGTATGATTTTATAGCAAGTCGGAGCTTTTTACCTTCTTCAGCATTCTGGACATCAAAAAGCTGGTCCAGATCCACCCGCTTCCGCTTAGGTTGCTCCGCTGAAGGAGACCCCGACCGAGTAGCAGCCTTCTTGGCGGACTTCCTCTTCCGCGAGGGGCGAACAGCATCAGTCTCCCCCTGCTTAAGGAATAGATCGGCCAGCACAGATACCTTCTTGGCTGCAAACAGTAAACAAAGAAGAGTTAGAAGTTTACCCAAGGGACCATATTAGAAGGGTCGTCGAAGAGATGCCCCCCAGAGACAATATCGAGGAGTCGGATCCCGGCGTGCACCAGGTCCCGCTCCACAAGTGAGTTGGCGTTGAGGGGAATATAAGACTCCCCCATCGATAAAGCTGTATAAGTTGAAGAGTTTCGAAATCCTCGTCGGCGTAAGTATGGAAAGCAGGCGGAGGGTCTGCTACCACCTCCCACCGAGGCCAGGGAATCGAAAATGTCGGATAAAGAAGTAGCTCTTCTTCCAGCTACTATTGTCGGACCCTGTATCAACCAAGAGTCCCTGACCCTTGACCACCTTCCGGGTGTCATTGGTCCAACCACATCGGGCAAGCTGCTGCTTACTCCACTTAGGCATCCGAGGGTAGAAGGCGCAAACCCCCGCCTCATTGCACTTCATCCCATAAAAGGTTCTGAAGAGCTGGAGGCTGTAGACCCACTTCTGTCGGAAGCAGAGGACTTGAAAGGCGTTCCAGAGACGGATGGCATGGGGAGAAAGGGTGGTGGGATGTGTCTTGTAATGCTGGCACATCTCGACCATATTACCGCAAAAGGGGAATCTGATCCCCGCTGATACTTGTCCCGTAGAGACAAATACCTCCCCTTTCTGGGGACGAGTAACCTCAGGGTTACTCGAGGGGCGAGGCCAAGGATACGGGAAACGAGGTTCCCAGGTGATGGTGATACAACCCTCTCGGAGGGCTGCAGTATTGGAGATCTCATTTGGAGCATAATCAAAATTAAAGGGTTTTCTCCCCTCAGAGCTGGAACCGCTGTCTGAAAAGCAACCATGGCAAGAAAAATACAGTGGGACTCTTGGAAAGCCATAAAAAAGGAAAAGACAAACAAGCAACAAAGGGGAATCCCTTACCAGACATGATGAAGTAGAGGTTAAAGGAGATGAACGAAAACGTCGCCGGAAAAATGATTGGAGAAACTCCAAAGACCTTCGAAATCACAGAGCTTGGAATCGCAGAGGATTCGCAGAGAAATCGCAGAGGAATCGCAGAGGAATCGCAGAGAGCTCTTGAGAATTCGAAGACGGTAAAAGTTAAATTATGACCATGGCTAGGGTTTTATAGTCGAAGAAGACGGTTGAAAGGACACTTCGATCCGAGTCGTCGAAGTCGAAGAGTCTTAATCTGGACCGTTGAGATGAAACGTGCAGAAGGACAACGGACGTAATGATGAAACGGCCTGAAAAAGCACTTTTCAGAAAAGGACAGGCGCGAAAAATCAGGCACGTGGGCTGAAAACGTCACTCCATTATCTACTGCATTTAATGCACTGGGGAACCGAGGAGACCCCTAGGATTTAACAGTTATCTACAAAACATTGAGGAAACGTGAAGGAGAAGACTGATAATTGAGTAACTAAACCAAGGGAAAGATCCCCGATTCCAGCATCGGAAGATCGGGAGTTGGAAGACACGACGAACTAAAAGTCCCTCATGTCTTGGGGGCAAATGATGGGTTCGATTACAGCCGTCAGGCCCTTTAACGGGGAGGAAATGGCAAACAGGCCCACCAGGCCCAAAATGAAGGTCAAGATGACCTAGGAGAAGGGTCCCGACGAAGGGAGTCCCGACAAGGCAAGGTCCCGACAGAGTCGGTCCCGACAATGGAGCTGGAAGCTCCCGATGAGAAGCCTTTAAGTAGGCCCCGATGATGAATCCCTCAGAATGATTGGCCCTGTCACGATGACGAGGGGCCCCGAGCGGTGACACAACGAGATAACTCTTGAGTCCCCGACGGGAGTTGGGACTCGATTATTAGAGGATAAGGCCAAGATATGCGGGGCGTGGCCGAGATACGCGGAACGTGGTTAAGATACACGGAGCGTGGCCGAGATACGCGGGGCATGGCTGAGATACGCGAGATCACATCCGAGATACGCGGGATACGGGCTAACCACCCCCAACGGTTCGCCAGGTACCTGAGGCATCTCTTTGCCTATAAAAGGGCAGGAGATCACCTCAGAATACTTACGTTGAATTACATACTCTGAGATTATTGCTTGCCAGTTCGTATTGGGCACTCATTTAAGCATCGGAGAGGGATTCTGGGTCACCGCCCGGTCTATCCCCTCTTGCAGGATTGCGTGAAGCAAAGGAGCTAGGATTGCCGTCAAAGTCCGTGCCGGAGTTCCACAGTGATCCAACAAAAACAAGCATACCCGATCTTGACTTTCACAAGGCCCTTTTTATTTTGGAAAAATTTTCCGATGAATTCACTCATGCTTATATAATTCTACTATCCACGTAAATTATCATACGCCAGTAACATTCATCACATAAGCCACACTCATGCTTACACTTCATGCGTCTAATGTTCCGAGAAACTCATGCTTGCATACATAATTTTACTTCCAAGTACATTATCAAATGCAGCTACATCCCCAACATTCTTGCATACGTGTCAAACATGTATCATTCACTTCCATCATACACATTTGGCGACTGGTTTTTGATTTTAAAATAATTTTGAACATTAGGGGAAGATTTGCAATTCATGCTTATATTCAATCACGCAGCATTCTAGACATAAATCCTAGGCATTTCCAACTATCACAACATGTCTATCCTAGTGCGCATTCCATATATTTAACCAGGGCTCCGCCCACAATATGCAATATCCAACTAGCTTGACTCAGTTAAGACAACATTTCTAATTATACATAAATATATATCGAATAATAATAAACAACTGCAATTCAGCCCACTAATTTAACTAGTCCCAAAACATGTATCTCCGAGATCAATCCCCATACTCGAAGCAAGGCACAAAAGGTTAACAAACCTTGAGCACTGTGTAGGCCTATTAAGGTTCAAAACATTTGGATTTTAAAACTTGACCGCCCTATTTTAATTGACTTGAATTCGTTTTTAAAAATACGGTTCGGTTCAGTCAATTTCAGTTCAATTTGGTCCGGTTTAGTTTGGTCCAGAAAATTCGGTTCGGGTCCGGTTTTGTATAAACCGGTTCGGTTCGGTCTGAAAATAAAAATTTGGTTCGGTCTTGTTTTAATTTTATAATCTGGTTCGGTCCGAACCGGTCCAAATAAAAATAGTGTTCGTTTTGGTTCAACACACAAAACCGGTTCGGTTAGATCCACTTAGTTACCCCGGTCCGACCTGACCAATTAGGTTGAACCGATTGAGAAAACCCGGTTCATTTTAAATTCGTCCCGGTTTGACATATTGGACCCGCCCAATAATTAAAATATAAAAGGTTGGGCCGAAATGTTTATTTGTTGCCCAAGTAGGGTTTTAAAGTCCAAAAATATTTAACTTAGGCACCAAGTAACATTAACTATATAAAATAATTTCCAACATTAATAATATATATATATATATATATATATATATATATATATATATATATATATATATATATATATATATATATATATATATATATATATATATATATATATATATATTTCGGCCATATTAAAAGACATATATATATATATTTATTGCCAAGATTCTATCTATAAGATCAATAATATATATATATGTGTAAAAATCGGCACATGCTTATAAATATATATTTTATTTATTGTCAATATCTTAAATAGAGAAACATATATATTAAAAATATATTTTCTCAACCTTTTAGGTAACTAAAATCTATCAATAATATCTTTAACCTATTTAAATATTTAGATATATTGGTAGTTATATATATTTGTATATAATAATGTGAATCTATCCTAATGTTCCCAGTTATAGATATATTGTTACCTAGAATAAAACTTAAAATATGGTAAACAATATTACTCAATATTTCAGCCGAATTATGTCTCTTGGTGACTAAGAAATTAAAAATTTTACCTTGTAATTCACCTAGGGTTTCGGCACAAACAAGTAGTTGGGAACAAGTGGTCAAATTTTAAGATCAAATTTTAATAAGATCTACAATCCAATGTTTGATTTTGATAAATATCACCCTTTTCTTGAAGATCATGAACATTAATTTTCCTAAGAACATTTCGTACAACACATAAACCAAAATTTCGAAATTTTTTAAAATCCAATTTTTTAAATTTCGGTCCAAAATTATAAAACTTTCAAGAACACCAATTTATCAAAATCATGAACTCCTAACATAGGCTTTGATACCACTGTTAGATTACAGGGAGTAATCACTACGGAAACTAAATCACGGTACGTGCTAGTAATCAAAATTACGCAGCGGAAGATTTACACATAACTCTACAGTTATCCGTAGACCCAAGATCTTCGCAGGAGGGAGTTCACGATCCTCCGGTCGGCACTCTTGTGAAGGAAGCCCTACGTGGTATATTCTCCACAGCAAAGCCTCTAATCGATTCTTGGCAAGGGGACAGATCTCCGGAGTGTTTGCTCGAAGGCATATTGGCACACCCTTAGTAAGGTGGTGGTTCTGCCGAAACTTAGTGTGTGTGGGGAGGAGGGTTTTTCTCTCAAAAACACTCCAAGGAAGGATTAAGGATTAACCCTAAAAATCCCCTAATACTATGTATTTATAGGGTGAGCAAAGTGGACAAAAGTCCACTTTGCCCACCTTAATAATTCGGTCGGCTTATGCTTAAGAAAGTCCCATATTTTGGGCCTCTCATGTCAATTGGGATTTGGGTCTGGCCCAATTTCCTAATGTGACTTTTACCCAATTAACTTAGGTAACATATACATATAATGGGCTTCCATTTACGGCGCCCATCACCATATGCTTACAATTGGACCGGCCCAATAATTTTTATCATAAAAGTTGGGCCGAAATGTTTACTTGTGGCCCAAGTAGGGTTTTAAAGTCCAAAAATATTTAACATAGCCACCAAGTAACATTAACTATATAAAATAATTTCAAATATTAATAATACATATATATATATATATATATATATATATATATATATATATATATATATATATTTCAGACCTATTATAAACATCTATATATTTATTGTCGTGATTCTATCTTTAAGATTAAATCAATCAACAATATATATATATATATATATATGTGTGTGTGTGTGTGTGTAAAAATCAGCTAAACTATATAAATATAAATATTATTTACTATCAATATCTTAAATAGGGAAATATATATTAACAAAATATTTTCTCAATCTTTTAGGTAACTAAAATCTATCAATAATATCTTTAACCCTATTAAATATTTAGATATACTAATAGTTATATATATTTCTATATATTAATGTGAATCTATCCTAATGTTCCCTGTTAGATATCTGTCCAATTCGGGTTCGTATTTACATTTCGGGCCTCGCAACATACTCCAAAACCTGTAAAATAACTCCTCCGCGGACACCCAAGTCTAAAACGGTCCGGAATACGCGCAATACCCGGACCAGAGGACTTCCGGATTGCCAAAGGCAATCCGGACCCGGCCCGGATTTCTAAACAATTCGGGTAGGTCCGGATTACCGATGTTCTTCGCGCGCTCATCCCGATTATTTTGCCAAGTGCGAGAAGTCGGTGCATGCATAGTCCATCTTGATGATGGTATACGTTTTCCTTCATACCGACATCAAGTCATTCGAAACTGGGCATGATCCTTTGGTTCCCTATAAATAGGGGCCTAGGTCTCCCATTTTAAGGACCTCCCTCATTTTTGGACATTGGATGCTCTGACTTCTCTCTAAAAGGCTTTCTCTCTCTAGAAATTCTGACTTGATCGTAGGAGAGGGCCCAACCAGCATTCCCCCCTTCTCCCACGCTGGTTACTGCCCCTCATGCAGGATCCGAAGTTCGAGAGTTCGAGGTCGAGAACTTGAAGATTAGTTCGAGGATCGTGTTTCAAGGATCGCGGCGTACCCGTCCTTGTACACACATCCCGAGCCCGTTCGTGAAAAAGAAGGCCGAAGCTACCCAAGTGGAAACAGAATTAACATTTGGCGCCGTCTGAGTGATCCGAACAAAAAGCCATGCCGCAAGCCATGACAGGAAGACGACCAAAGAAGGCGGGTGCAAGCAAGATAAAACCAACGATAAGCCAACCAGGATCTTCTCATATTTCGGACGAAGAATCTACGGCTTGATCCATGTCGTCCATAAATGCCCCTCCTGCACAATATGGGCCGGAAGATCAAAATAATGCGCCTGCGCAAGAACAAAAGACGTGGATGAATCAGGAATTCCCATTGGGGATGCCAGCTGAGGAAGCACAGCAACAACCGAGGAATGCAACCAACATACCTACAGTCACACCGGCGATGATGGCGGCACTTGAAGAACTCCTTGCTCTCAGGGAGATCTTAAGGAGTCAAGGATATGCTGCACCTCCGCCACCACCCCCGCATGCTAACGAACAAGCTGCACCAGCTAGGGAGCGTCAGATGATGCTAACCAGCAAAAGCCGCAACATCCAGAGGGAGTAGGATACTCTGAAGATACCTACCGACAAGCCAGGCAGGAGCCAGCACGTTCATGCACCCCAAGTGTTGGCATGAAGCAACAATAAGGAGTAAGATGGAAGCAACCTCCTGTGAGCAATTCACAACGCCTACACAAGGAGGATAGCTTTAAGACAGCAAGCCATGCTGACATATGCAGCGATGGGTGGAGGAAGCCCGCATACGACAATGACATCCCAATCACGGGACCTACGGTTGAAAAGATGTCAAAGCGCCCTGGTTGAAAAGATGCCCTGGTTGAAAATATGCCCTGGTTGAAAAGATATCAAAGCGCCCAACTAAGACACTCGAAGAATTGGCGGCAAGGGTAAAAGAATTCGTGGATCTGGACAGATTCAGAGAACAACATAAGGCGAAAGTTAGTGCAGCTCGCGCTAAGGAAAAGCAAGCAAAACCCCAACAAGGTCCACAGCAAGCAAGACAATTCCAGCCCCATAAGAGGCCATATCAGCCAGAATTCCAAAGACCAAAAGAAGTGAACCTGGTAGAATGCGTTCCTTTGAATGCACCACTTTCCGTAATCCTGAAGAAGATGAAGGAAGATAATATGTGGAGGGAGCCAGCAAACTTCCGAAAGGGGCCACTGGGAAAGCAGGAAGATAAATGGTGTGAAAACCATGAAGTCTACGGCCATGAAACGAACAGCCGTGTCAGCTTACGATTTCGTATAAACAACTTCATCCTTAAAGGAGAGCTCAAGCAATATATGGATCAAGGCGACAAGTGCCAAAAGAAGAACCATGCAGAGCCATCCGGAAAGGGGAATAAGGGAAACGAGAAGATGAATGAAAACCCACCACTGCCAAAGTGTGGTGTCATCAACGTAATCCATGGTGGGCCAGCGGCAGGAGGTAGCGTTTCTAATGCCCGAGATGTCTATGCCTCGCAACTACAAGGTCTGCCCAAGTACGGGAAGAGGCGACAACCAGAGAAGGAAGACATAGTCATCCCGTTCTCAAGAAACACATAGTGTATCCCCACGATGATGCTTTGGTCATAACAATGGACATCAATGGATATGACGTGCAAAGGATTCTGGTAGATGGTGGAAGTGTTGCGGATTTAGTGGATATAGAAGTGCTCAAGAAGATGGGAAAAACGGAAGCCGATCTCTCGCCGAGCACGTTTCCGCTAGTTAGTTTCGCAGGAGCGGCAACCTACCCATTGGGCATGATTACACAATTCCAGTTATCCTTGGAGAAGGTTGGAAGGCATTGCGTATACACGTCACTTTTGTGGTGGTGGATAACCTGGGGGCATATAACGGCATCCTAGGAAGAACAACGATCAACCCACATGACATTGTGCCATCTACAGCTCATCAGAAAATGAAGTTCCTAACTCCTCATGGGATTGGAGAGGTTCTAGGTGATCAGACAGCTGCACGAAAGTGCTACGTCAATGCCCTGAGGAAAATGAAACAAGTGTCAATTTCCATGATAGGAGTTGGTGCAAATAGAAAGTTGTTTACCTCAAACGATGATGATAAAAGGAAGAAGGAAAAGTTATCACCAAGATCTGAACTTGACAAGATGCTTTGTTCGCCAAAGCGAAGTGTGCTTGATGTCAGACAAGGAGAAGAAGAAACCACCATGACCTACTTCCGGAGGTTCGCTCAAAATGCAACTGCACTAAGAGCAATCAAGAAGGACGCCATCAACGCATTTTACCTGAACATGAATGCGCCAACATTTTTGCTATTTGGAAAAGTATTTGGATGGCGTACAACTAAGACGATGGCATGCCTAAAAGACAAGATGAATACTGCGATCTCTTGTGAACATGAATTGAGATGGGGCACACCTCTCAGCGCAAGTATGGAAGCCCAAACATCAAAGAAATCAGAAGGCTCAAGCATGGAGTATGCTAACATCTTCACTCCCTTAAACACTGAGGTGGAAGAGATATACATCAAGCTTCTGGAAAACAAGCTTCCAAGACCACTTGAGCCAGAAACCGCTTTCTTATGCAGGGATATTGAAGATTGGTGCCGATATCACCAAACTTGGGGGCACAATACCAATGGTTGTCTGACTTTGAGGATGGAGATCGAAGAATTCATTGCACATGGAGCTTTGGGAAGCTATGTCGCAAACAACAGTGCCCGTTAGCCGCCAAGATATATTTGAGGGACATGGACTTTCCACTTCTAATCTATCTTTTTCAGTGCACCTTTAGGAATATAAGTGCAGATCATGCTTTTGTAATTAGAAGTATTTCGGAAGAAGCAGTCAATAGACGCCTTCCTGGAAAACTATTGTAAACACAACAAGTATCTAATGATGGTCAATCTACTTTCGTAGGTACATCTCTACATTATGCATTCTACTATGGATTAACATCAAGAAACAAAACAGCATGCAATGCCTTGGAAGAAAACCAAAACCTATTCTAAAAAAAAGTGACATGGTGCAATATCCTCCTCGAAAGGACAATACCCATGTTCACATCTATCAAAAGTAACATGTTGCGACATCATTTCCAAGAGGGAAAACCTCATGTTTACTTCTAAAAAATGACATGTTGTGAAATCCTTCTGGCAAATCCTCATGTTCATAGCCATTCCCTGAATAGAAATAGGATGCGGCAAATGCATTATGGGACTGATCACCCCATCGTGGCGGAAATCGTCTTAATAGACGACAACCCCACACACTAAAAGTATGGATACTCTCTTAAGGGTTCATACACCATGAAGAATTAGGCCCGAAAAGGGATAGCTTCATGTTATACGCTTTTTAAAGCAAACCTTGTACAAAACTCATCAAACTTACAAGTCGAGTCTTGTATAACGTTATCTTGCTCTTTAGCATTTAACGAAAAAACAGCAAAATAAACAAGAAGAATCTTGCAACAACGTCGCCTTAGAGTGGAACTAAGAGACGGTATAAACTTAAGTCTTGCTTCGTCAAGACGACACTGCTACATGTCAAGTGCTAGTGCCAAGTGCCCGCGCCGAGTACATTACTACTTACAACACTACAAGTACCTAGTGTACGCATCTTGCCATGCCTTGGAATCTAACCAAGAGGGGTGTTTATAACACTCAACAATACGCGACATACAGTCACAACTATGGACATCATGTTCATCATCTAAGGATATCCATCCTATCTTCCAAGTCCAAAGCATACGGACAACATAGATAACTCAGGTATGAAATATTACTAACAAGTTATCACATGATTATTATTATTGAAAAACAGGTTCAAAGGACGAAGTACCATACAAGCAAACATACCATCACCTACAAAGGACTAAGACAGCATGTCCAGGAAATGAACACCAAGTTCAAATATCAACTCAAAGATACATGAGAAGTCCCACTATCCCTAGTAAGCTGTGGAACAACATCCATAAACTCGGGAGGAGCAACAAAGACATCAGCACCTCTTCCATCTTCAATCATATCATAGGCGGATACATCAAGCCCCAGAGTGTGCAATGCCTTAAGGTAGTTAACGACATAGTCAGAACAAGGCCCAAGCTTGTCAAAAGGAAAGTTGGGGGCAAGCGCGTTGACATGACGAAAGTAATCCTCAGCACGCTTTCCCATCATGGTATCAGTTATCTCCTTGGCTGCAAGACTAAAAGCAGGAGTACTCAAATACTGCGAAAAACCCGCTTCAATTCCAAGCGCATAATGTTCTTCACGTGCGGCAATCAAGGCAGCCTCTCGAGATGGGATGTCGTCAGAAATCTGTTTATCAAGTACAATCATCTCAGCTTCAAGATCAGAAATTTGAGTCTCCTGCACCTGATACTTGGTCTCGGAGTCATCTATCTTCAAGCCAAGTGCACACACCTTCTCCTTAGAACGGGCAAGTTCAAGACTAACGATGTTACATTTATTGACAGCAGCTCTTCTAGCACTAACTAGCTCCACAACATAGGACGACATATTAACCATCTGAGACACAGCCTGAAAATCATAAAAGAACACAAGGCCATAAACATTACACAACAAAAGCGTACGGCACGAAAGTTATCAGGAAACATAACTTGTTAACTTACAGGAGCAAAATTGGCCAAAGAATGTTCAACACACTCTTCGGCTTCTTCATCAGTCCTCGTACAAGCATGTCGATAGCCTGGGGGCACACTCCTATGCAGCACACGAACACCAACCTCCGGCATATTAAGTTTCACCTCCTTAGGAAAGCGAAGACCACCCCTACCAAGAGGTTTCCAAGCATCACCAGATATATCACCTTCCAAGGGACGAAGAAGATGATCACGCTTCAAAGCTGGGATTACTGCAAGGAAAAGATAAAGAATAAAAACCAAGTATTAAAAATCAAAGTATAACGAGAAATGCGAAGTACATCTCATACCGACAGACGAGGAGCGATCCTCGGCGAGTCGATCTCTCGACTGGGGGCAGAAGATACCGTTGTGCATCCAGCAACTTCCCCTCCCTTTTCAAAAGTGGAAGGTGGAGGGGCAGCATACATCCTTACACGCTTAGGATCACTCGAGACATGCGACACCACCTCGGATCGCTTGATAGGATGTTGATAATCATCCACAGAAACATCAAGAGTAGGGGAACGTACTGGATAATCAAAAAGACAAAACAAATGATGAGTCAAAGAAGTAAAAGATAAGGAAAAGTTACAAGGAAAAACATCTTACCTATGAGCCCCTTTCCGCGAACATATCCAGAAGTTACGGGGGCAGCAAGAACAAGTGATGAAGCGGACGTCTCGGATAGAGGAGTGTTGCGAATAGACTCCGCATGTAAGGAAGAGTTCTTACCAATAAACCAGTCTACAAGGATGATATAAGCAAGGTTACGAGGACCATCAGTATGTAACTCGTCACCAACATCTGAACATAATGTTACTCGCGGAACGGGGATAGAAGACATACTCATAGTAACCGCGGCAAGAAGACTAACTCTAAAAAGAAGACTACGTAACTCGAAATCCTGAAAATTACAAACAGCAAATCAATCAGTATGCGAGCATTATGTATGTACACACATGTCGACATGGATACATGATTATAAGGGCGAAATATTTTCTAAGTGTTTTGCTCAGGATGACAGTCAGCATACTGCAAGCGGACAAGCATACTACTATGTGTCAACATATTACCAAGTGTTAGCATATAGCAAGGTATTGGCATACAACCTATGTTTACATCAAGCATATGGATACAGCGTACATAGCCAGGGATAGAGAAAAATTCTAAGTATGGGGGCAAGGGCGCACATACAAGTACGTACATACATGTCGACAAGTGAAGAATATTTTCTAAGGTTTCCATGTACGTACATACATGTCAATAAGGATGCATGTCGACAAGTGAAGAATATTATCTAAGTATTTCCATGTACGTACATACATGTCGACAAGGATGCATGTCGACAAGTGAAGAATATTTTCTAAAGTATTTCCATGTACGTATATACATGTCGACAAGTGAAGAATATTTTCTAAGTGTTTCCATGTACGTACATACATGTCGACAAGGATGCATGTCGACAAGTGAAGAATATTTTCTAAGTATTTCCATGTACGTACTTACATGTCGACAAGGATGCATGTCGACAAGTGAAGAATATTTTCTAAAGTATTTCCATGTGTGTATATACATGTCGACAAGGATACATGTCGACAAGTGAAGAATATTTTCTAAGTGTCTCCATGTACGTACATACATGTCGACAAGGATGCATGTCGACAAGTGAAGAATATTTTCTAAGTATTTCTATGTATGTACATACATGTCGACAAGGATGCATGTCGACAAGTGAAGAATATTTTCCAAGTGTTTCCATGTACGTACATACATGTCGACAAGGGGAGAATATTTTCTAAGTGTTTCCATGTACGTACATACATGTAAACAAGGATGAATTGCGTGCATCAAGTAGCTATTATCAACTTCTACAAAATACCTCCTATGCATTCCTACGACGCTTATCGACAAAGCTCATACGACGACATCTATGCTATCATTACCAATAAACAACCATTGACGGCCATGTACGTACAACTACTGATCGTCAACATCGAGCATACTAAAACAACGACTAAGGCATGGAACAACATTTCGGCAATGAACACTATGCATAAGGGAAGTATAACGATTCATTTTTACTTTTCTAAAATTTTCAGCACTTAGAAAAATGTTGGCCGATTTGGGGCTAAGTATTCTAACGCATTTTATCAAACACCTTGTATGCATGGTAAGATAACTAGGTACATGGTGATTTCAAGACTAAATCAAGGCCAAACGAAGTCACGAAAAGGTCCAGCCATGTACGAAATTGGACTCACCGACACGAAGCAAGTTCAAATTGCTACTCGCCCTCACCCGAAGACCCACACGCCGCCGTTGCAACTTCACGCGCCGCCGCGGTGACCTCACGCGCCGTCCCCTCTTCTACACGCGCCGCCTTGTCCTCCTCCTTGCCCGGATTCAATCTTGATCGATGTCAAATATGATGTGACTACTCCAAATTCACACCTTCATGAATTCCTTCTTCATCAAGAATGGAGAGCTTCTTGGGGATTTATCGATAAATGATGTGAGATAATGGGTATTCTCTCTCCTAATTCTTATTAATAGTGCCTACACCTTGTGCTAAGGACTAAACTAATATCTATTTTCACACAAGTCCTTAGTATCATGTGCAAACATACTTACATCTCGTCTATGCTTGTTTTACATACATGCTCCCTAATGTTGCATAACGCGCTTCGTAGATCATTATGCATGTTATCACTTTTATACATACATGATTCTAACTCATGGTTGTTGTGTGATTATTTTTATAACCTAAGCATGAATTGAGTGTTTACATCATTCTACATGCTTGCATCATTTTTTATGTTTTCATCATGCTTCATGATTACGTACATGCTCTCCCATTTCATATTATTCTAAGTGTTTTTCTTATTGCATGATTACATCATCCATTTACTATGTCGTCATCTACATGTTGGCAACACATTATATGCTTACTTCATGTGCTATGAAGTTATCACGTTGTATAAATCTTTATTTCGCTCATTACGTGATATTACGAATATGATTGCATATTGTTGTACGTATATTGTCCGCTACGCTAACCCTATAAACAGATTACGTACGTACGACAGAAAATTGAAGTTGGTCAAATTTATGATCCCTACACTCGAATTGACAAACAGGCCATCTCTGAGGTCAGCACCGAACCTAAATTGGACGAATATCTTATCTTAAAAAGAGTCAAGTATGGGTTTTGAACCGCTACTTGACTCGGGGGCAAGTGTTAGATATCTGTCCAATTCGGGTTCGTATTTACATTTCGGGACTCGCAAAATACTCCAAAACCCGTAAAAGAACTCTTCTGCAGACACCCAAGTCCAAAACGGTTCGGAATACGCGCAGTACCCGGACCGGGGGACTTCCAGATTGCCCTAAGGCAATCCGGGTAGGTCCGGATTACCGATGTTCTTCGCGCGCTCATCCCGATTATTTTGCCAAGTGAGAGAAGTCGGTGCATGCCTAGTCCACCTTGATGACGGTATATGTCTTCCTTCATACCGACATCAAGCCATTCGAAACTGGGCATTATCCTTAGGTTCCCTATAAATAGGAGCCTAGGTCTCCCATTTTAAGGACCTCCCTCATTATTGGACTCTGGATGCTCTGACTTCTCCCTAAAAGGCTATCTCTCTCTCTCCAGCATTCCCCCCCTCTCCCACGCTGGTTACTGCCCCTCGTGCAGGATCCAAACTTCGAGAGTTCGAGGTCGAGAAATTGAAGATTAGTTCGAGGATCGTGGTTCAAGGATCGCGGCGTACCCGTCCTTGTACACACATCCCGAGCCCGTTCGTGAAAAGAAGCCCGAAGCTACCCAAGTGGAAGCAGACTTAACATTCCCAATTATAGATATATTATTACCTAGAATAAAAATTAAAATACGGTAAACAATATTCTTGATAGGTTTGGCCGAATTTTATTACTTGGTGACTGTTAAGTCTGCTTCCACTTGGGTAACTTCGGTCTTCTCTCCCACGAACGGGCTCCGGACGTGTGCTCGGGAACGGGTATCTGTCGGTATGCCGCGAACCTTGAGACACGATCCTCGAACTAGTCTTCAACTTCCCGACTTTTATCTCTCGAAATCCGGGTCCTGCACAAGGGGCAGTAACCAGCGGGGGAGGGGGGGAATGCTGGTTGGGCCCTCTCCGACGTTCAAGTTATAATCTTTTTAGAGAGAGAAGCCTTTTAGAGAGAAGTTAGAGCATCCAAAATCCAGAATGAGGGAGTCCTTAAAAATGGGAGACCTAGGTCCCTATTTATAGGGAACATAAGGATCATGCCCAGTTTTGAACGGTTTGATGTCGATATGAAGGAAAACGTATACCGTCATCAAAGTGGACTATGTGCGCACTGACTTCTCGCACTTGGCAAAATATTTGGGATAAGCGTACGAAGAACGTCGGTAATCCGGACCTACCCGGATTGTTTAGCAATCCGGGCCTCCGGATTACCTTAGGGCAATCCAGAAGTCCCCCGGTCCGGGTACTGCGTGTACTCTGAACCATTTTGGACTTGGGTGTCCGCGGAAGTGTTCTTTTACGGGTTTTGGAGTATTTTGCGAGGTCCGAAATGTAACAGGAACCCGAATTGGACAGATATCTAACACTTGCCCCCGAGTCAAGTAGCGGTTCAAAACCCATGCTTGACTCTTTTTAAGATAAGATATTCATCCAATTTAGGTTCGGTACTGACCTCAGGGGTGGCTTGTTTGTCAATTCGAGTGTAGGAATCATAAATTTGATCAACTTTAATTTTCCGCCGTATGTACGTAATCTGTTTACAGGGTTAGCATAGCGGACAATACGCGTGTAACAACATGCAATTATATTCGCAATATCATGTAATGAGTAAAATACTTGTAATAATGAAGAATTATACAACGTGATAATATCATGGTACATGATGTAAACATAAAACACGTTGTCAACTGTAGATGACGATATAGCAAATGGATGACGTGATCATGCAATAAGCAAAACACTTAGAACAATGTGAAATTGGAAAGCATGCTTGTCAACATAAAGCATGATGTAAACATAGAAAATGATGCAAGCATGTAGTACGATGTAGGCATGGAAAATGATGCAAACATTCAATTCATACTTAGATTATAAAAATAATCACATAACAACCATGAGTTAGCATCATGTACATATATAAAATAATAACATGCGTAATGATCTACGAAACGCGTCATGCAACATTAGGGAGCATGTATGTAAAAGAAGCATAGGAGAGATGTAAGTATGCTTATACATGATACTAAGGACCTGTGTGAAAATAGATATTAGTTTAGTCCTTAGCACATGGTGTAGACACTATTAATGAGAATTAGGAGAGAGAATACTCACTATCTTACATCCTTTATAGATAAATCCCCAAGAAGCTCTCCATTCTTGATGAAGAGGGAATTCATGGAGGTGTGAATTTGGAGTAGTCACATCATATTTGTCATCGATCAAGATCGAATCCGGGCAAGGAGGAGACCAAGGCGGCGCGTGAGGTTGCCGCGGCGGCGCGTGAGGTTGCCGCGGCGGCGCGTTAAGTTGCAGCGGCGGCGCGTGGGTTTTCGGGTGAGGGCGAGTAGCAATTCGAACTTGCTTCGTGTCGGTGAGTCCAATTTCGTACATGGCTGGACCTTTCGTGACTTCGTTTGGCCTTGATTTAGTCTTGAAATCACCATGTACCTAATTTACCTTACCATGCATACATGGTGTTTGATAAAATGCATTAGAATTCTTAACCTCAAATCGGCCAAAAAATTTCTAAGTGCTGAAAATTTTAGAGTGAAGATGAATCGTTATACTTCCCTTATGCATAGTGTTCATTGCCGACATGTTGTTCCATGACTTAGCCATTGTTTTAGTATGCTCGATATTGATGATCGGTAGTTGTACGTACATGGTCGTCAATGGTTGTATGTTGGTAATGATAGCTTAGGCAATGTACGTTGAGCATCATGTATAGACTGTCGGTCATTGTCTGCAAACATGTTAAAACACTTAGAAAATATTTCAATAACATATAGTACTTGTTACCATAGATGTCGTCGTATGAGCTTTGTCGATAAGGGTTGTAGGAATGCTTAGGAGGTATTGTGTAGAAGTTGACAATAGCTACTTGATGCATGCAATTCATCATTGTCGACATGTATGTACGTACATGGAAACACTTAGAAAATATTCTCCCCTTGTCGACATGTATGTACGTACATGGAAATACTTAGCAAATATTCTTCACTTATCGACATGCATCCTTGTCGACATGTATGTACGTACATGGAAATACTTAGAAAATATTATTCATTTGTCGACATGCATCCTTGTCGACATGTATGTACGTACATGGAAATACTTAGAAAATATTCTTCACTTGTCGACATGTATGTACGTACATGGAAATACTTAAAAAATATTCTTCACTTGTCGACATGCATCCTTGTCGACATGCATGTACGTACATGGAAATACTTAGAAAAAATTCTTCACTTGTCGACATGCATCCTTGTCGACATGTATGTACGTACATGGAAATACTTAGAAAATATTCTTCACTTGTCGACATGTATGTACGTACACGGAAATACTTAGAAAATATTCTTCTCCTTGTCGACATGCATCCTTGTCGACATGTATGTACGTACATGGAAATACTTAGAAAATATTCTTCACTTGTCGACATGCATGTACGTACATGGAAATACTTAGAAAATATTCTTCACTTGTCGATGCATCCTTGTCGACATGTATGTACGTACATGGAAATACAAAGAAAATATTCTTTACTTGTCAACATGCATCCTTGTCGACATGTATGTCCGTACATAGTGCTTGTACACTGATTGGATTGTTATTTGCAATTTTCAGGATTACAAGTTACGCAGTCGCTTTTTCAGAGTTAGTCTTCTTGCCGCGGTCGTCATGAGTAAGTCTCCTATTCTCGTTCTGCGAGCGATGTTGTGCTCGGATGTTTGATGATGAGTTACATATTGATGGTCTTCGTAACCTTGCTTATACCATCCTTGTAGACTGGTTTATTGGTAAGAACTCTTCCTTACATGCAGAGTCTATTCGCAACACTCCTCCATTCGAGACGTCCGCTTCATCACTTGTTCTTGCTGCCCCCGTGACTTCTGGATATGGCCGCGGAAAGGGGCTCATGGGTAAGATGTTTTTCCTTGTAACTTTTGTTTATCTTTTACTTCTTTGGCTCATCATTTGTTTTGTCTTTTTGATTATTTAGTACGTTCCCCTGCTCTTGATGTTTCTGTGGATGATTATCAACTTCCTATCAAGCGATCCGAGGTGGTGTCGCATGTCTCGAGTGATCCTAAGCGCGTAAGGACGAATGCTGCCCTTCCACATTCCACCTTTGATAAGGGAGGGGAAGTTACTGGATGCACAACGGTATCTTCTGCCCCCCAGTCGAGAGATCGACTCGCAGAGGATCGCTCCTCGTCTGTCGGTATGAGATGTACTTCGCATTTCTTGTTATACTCTGATTTTTAACACTTGGTTTTTATTCTTTATTTTTTCCTTGCAGTGATCCCAGCTTTGAAGCGTGATCTCTTCTTCGTCCCTTGGAAGGTGATATATCTGGTGATGTTTGGAAACCTCTTGGTAGGGGTGGTCTTCGCTTTCCTAAAGAGGCGAAACTTAATATGCCGGAGGTTGGTGTTCGTGTGCTGCATAGGAGTGTGCCCCCAGGCGATCGACGTGCTTGTCTGAGGACTGATGAAGAAGCCGGGGAGTGTGTTGAACATGCTTTGGCCAATTTTGCTCCTGTAAGTTAACAAGTTCTGTTTCCTGATAACTCTCGTGCCGTATGCCTTTGTTGTGTAATGTTTATGGCCTTGCGTTGTTGTATTATTTTCAGGCTGTGTCTCAGATGGTTAACATGTCGTCGTATGTTGTGGAGCTTGTTAGTGCTAGAAGAGCTGCTCTCAACAGATGTAACACCGTTAGTCTTGAACTTGCCCGTTCTAAGGAGAAGGTGTGTGCACTTGGCTTGAAGATAGTTGATTCCGAGACCAAGTATCAGGTGCAGGAGACTCAAATTTCTGATCTTGAAGCTCAGATGATTGCGCTTGAGAAACAGATTTCTGATGACATCCCATCTCGAGAGGCTGCCTTGATTGCCGCACGTGAGCGCTTGGAGTTGAAGCGGGTTTTTCCCAGTATATGAGTACTCCCGCTTTTAGTCTTGCGGCTAAGAAGATAACTGATACCATGATGGGAAAGCGTGCCGACGATTACTTTCGCCGTGTCAACGCACTTGCCCCCAACTTTCCTTTTGACAAGCTTGGGCCTTTTTCTGACTATGTCGTTAACTACCTTAAGGCATTGCACACTTTGGGGCTTGATGTATCCACCTATAATATGATTGAAGATGGAGGAGGTGCTGATGTCCTTGTTGCTTCTCCCGAGCTTATGGATGTTGTTCCACAACTTACTGGGGATAGCGGAACTTCTCATGTATCTTTGAGTTGATGTTTGAACTTGATGTTGATTTCCTGGACATGCTGTCTTAGTCCTTTGGAGATGATGGTATGTTTGCTTGTATGGTACTTCGTCCTTGGTATTTTGTCCTTTGGACCTTTTTTTAATAATAATAAACATGTGATAACTTGTTAGTAATATTTCATACCTTGCGTTATTTTCATTGTCCGTATGTATTGGACTTGCATGATAGGATTGAACTCTTTGTTGTGATGGATAAAACATACGATGTTGCGACTTGCGCATTGCAGGGTGTTATGTACACTTGGTACTTGTAGCATTGCAGGTATTAATGTACTTGGCGTGGGCACTTGGCACTTGGCACTCAGCACTGGCACTTGACATGTAGCAGTTTCGTCTTGACGAAGCAAGACTTAAGTTTATACCGTCTCTTAGTTCCACTCTAAGGCGACGTTATTGCAAGATACTTCTTGCTTATTTTGCTGTTTTTGTGTTAAATGCTAAAGAGCAAGATAAAGTTATACAAGACTCGACTTGTAAGTTTGATGAGTTTTGTACAAGGTTTGCTTTTAAAAGCGTATAACATGAAGCTATCCTTTTTCAGGCCTAAGTCTTCATGGTGTATGAACCCTTAAGAGAGTATACATACTTTTAGTGTGTGGAGTTGTCGTCTATTAAGAGGATTTCCGCCACGGTGGGGTGATCAGTCCCATAATGTATTTGCCGCATCTTGTTTTTATTCAGAGAATGGCTATGAACATGAGGATTTGCCCAAAGGATTTCACAACATGCCTTTTTTTAGAAGTAAACATGGGGTGTGCCCTTTTGAAAAGGATGTCGCAACATGTTACTTTTGATAGATGTGAACATAGTTTTATCCTTACAAAGAGGTCATTGCACCATGTCACTTTTGGAGCATTGCGTGATGTTGCTTTTGAGTGAATATTACTTTGAATTTGTTGAAGATGACCTTGTTGATCTCGCCTATTATAAGTTGCATGGCGTGATGATTTGTTGATATGAATAGTATGCACGTTGTTTGCTACTTGATGTTAATCCAGAGTATAGTGCATAATGTGGGAAGGTACCTACGAGAGTAAATTGACTTTGTTAAATGATTGATGTGATTACATGATTGTAAACAAACTTGGAGTTAATAAATCTCCCCCCCTTTTTTTTATATAAGAGTTTAAGACAAAAGAGCTTGATACAATAGCTCTTTTGTAATATAATATTCTTCCTTCATCCGTGGAATTTCTTCAAGTGCCCCTCATTGAATGTGTTTGGAAGGATGTTGCCTTCAGTATCTTGGAGGCGGTATGCGCTAACATAAGGGACTGAGACAATCTTGTATGGGCCTTCCCACTTTGGAGATAACTTGTTGATTTGCTCTAAGTGTGAGAATTCATTCCTTCTCCACACCATCTCGCCCACATGGAATTGTCTTTCTTTCACTTTCCTGTTGTAGTGTCACGCAGTTATTAAGCGCATACGTGCTTGGGTTAGCTCCGAGTTTCGCCTTCTTTCGTCTGCCAAGTCCAGGTCTAAACGCATTTCCGCTTCGTTGATTTGGGGATTGAAATGAGTTGTGCGGTATGATGAGACAGCGATTTCGATTGGGGCTACGGCCTCTGTTCCGTATACTAGGCTGAATGGTGTTTCGCCTGTTGACTCCTTTGGGGTTGTGCGCACAGCCCATAGGACACTGCTAAGCTCTTCTGCCCATCCTCCCTTCAAAGCATGAACTCTTTTCTTAAGACCATCCAGGACGATCTTGTTGGCGGATTCGACTTGTCCATTGGTTTGGGCATGACGCAGTGATGTAAAACGGTGATCTATGTTGAGTCTTTCGCAGAACGTCTGAAGTCTTGAACTCCTGAATTGTGGCCCATTGTCACTGATGGGTACTCTTGGTATGCCATAACGTGCAATGATGTGGTTTCGTATGAAATCCATTATTTGCGCGTCCGTCGTACGTGCTAACGCCTTAGCTTCAATCCACTTGGAGAAGTAGTCGATGGCTACTACAATGTACTTTGTTTGCCCCTTGGATTGTGGAAGTGGACCCACCAAGTCAATTCCCTATTGTGCCAAAGGCCAGGAACTTGCAATTGGACACAATTCTGTTGCGTGAGCCGTTATGTTCCTTGAATATAGTTGACAGGATTCACATTCCGTGACCATGTTTGTTGCTTGGCTTCTCATTGTTGGCCAATAATATCCTAGACCTAGCGCTTTTCGGATTAAGGATCTTGCCCCCTCGTGACAAGCTGCTTGGCCTTCATGCAAGTCCTTTAACACTGTCATACCTTCTGGGAAAGTTAAGCACTTTAGGTATGGTGTCGAGAATCCTTTCTTGTATAGCTGGCCTTCTATCAATGTATAGTTGACAGCGATTCTTCTGATTTTTTGCGCTTTAAGTCTTTCTTCCGGCAGAACGTTATCCGTGAGGTATGCCAGAATTGGAGTCATCCAGGTAGGCTTTGTGTTGATATTTAATACTTCTAATTTGTCGATTACGGACATGATCCTCTTTTCGACGAAGTGTGTTTCTTGGCCTTGTTCCCTTCCTTGCGCGAACTTTCTTAACGCATCTGCCTCATGATTTTCTTCCCTTGGAACGGACGTTATGTTGAAAGTTTGAAAGCTTGTGATGAGCTCCTTTGCTTGTCCCAAGTATTTCTGCATGTTTTCTGACTTGGCAACGTACTCGCCTTTGACTTGATTGACAACTAGCTGTGAGTTGCACTTGACTCTTATGTGTTTGATTCCGAGGCCTTTTGCGATCCTTAAGCCTGTTATCAAGGCTTCGTATTCTGCCTCGTTGTTTGTTGCTTTGAATTTCAGGCTTAGAGCATACTTCAACGGTTCCGACACATCAGGCGGAATTATGAGGAATCCTGCTCCCGATCCTTCAACATTTGAGGAACCATCAGTGTACATTTGCCATACTTCAGTATGCTCTTCACTTTGTTGTGCCCCGTCTTGAATGTCAGTTTTTGAGGTTATCCCTTTGAACTCCGCGATAAAGTCCGCCAATGCTTGTCCCTTGATTGCTGTTCGTGGTGCAAAGTGAATGCGGAATTCACTTAGCTCGATTGACCACTTTGATAATTTTCCTGATATGTTTGGCTTTGACAGGATGTGCTTCAAGGGTTGGTCCGTCAGGACTGTTATCTCGTGTGCATGGAAGTATGGCCTCAATTTCCTTGCCGCCACTATGAGAGCATATAGGTACTTCTCGATTGGCATATAATTCACTTCGTATTTTGCCAGGATCTTGCTCACGTAGTATACTGGGAGTTGTGTAGTCCCTTTTTGCTTGACGAGTACCGAGCTGACTGCACTATTTCTTACGGATATGTACAGGTAGAGCGGCTCGCCTAGTATTGGTTTTGCTAACGCTGGGAGCGTTCGCAGGTGCTGCTTCAATTGTTGGAATGCTTCTTCACATACTGGTGTCCACTCGAACTTCTTGTTTGCACAAAGCATTTGGAAGAATGGAAGGGCTTTGTCTCCTATTCTTACGAGGAACCTGTTAAGAGCTGCTAAACGTCCATTCAGTTGTTGGACTTCTTTGTGCTTCTTGGGAGACTCCATTTCTTCTATCGCCTTTACTTTTTCCGGGTTTTCTTCGATCCCTCTTCCACTGACCATGAAGCCAAGAACTTTTCCTGATTGCACGCCAAAGGCACACTTTGTTGGATTTAATCTGACTTGGAATTCTCGCATTCTTTTGAACTCCTGGCGGAGGTTATCAGCATGGTTACGCCTTTTTGTCGACTTCACGACCATGTCATCCACGTATGCTTCCATGATTCTCCCGATCATATCTCCGAAGATTGTGTTGACCATACGCTGGTATGTTGCTCCAGCATTAATTAGTCTGAATGGCATGACCTTGTAATTGTAGATCTCGCTGTCTGCGTAGAATGCAGTGTGAGGTGCGTCTTGTTCTGCCATTGGAATTTGGTTGTATCCTGAATACGCATCCATTACTGACATTAGCTCGTGTCCTGCGGCAGCATCTACTAGTTGGTCGATCCTTGGCAGCGGATATGAATCCTTTGGACATGCGTTGTTGAGGTCTCTGTAGTCGATACACATTCTCATCTTGCCGTTAGATTTGGGTACCAAAACTGGATTCGCAACCCATGTTTGTTAATGAGACTCTTCAATGAAGCCCGCGTTCAGCAACTTGCCCACTTCTTCTTGTATTGCGAGCTTTTTGTCTACTCCCAATGGTCTTAGTTTTTGTGTTATAGGTCTGGATCCTGGTTTGATGTTGAGCTTGTGAGAGATTATGTTTGGGCTTATTTCTGGCATATCGCTTGGTGACCATGCGAACAGCTCTTTATACTCTACTAGAAGTGCCTTGATTTCTATCACTTCATCTTCTGACAGTGATGGTCCCACTCGAACCATCCTTTCTGGCTCATCGATCTTGATTTCTTGCAATGCTTCAACAGGAGCAGGACGTGCATGATCCACCCTTGGGTCTTCATCAATGATGGGAATTCCGCAATTGTTTGTCTTGTCACCTTGTTGGAGTTCAACCTTGTAGCAGTCTTTTGACAGCTGTTGATCTCCCTTTACTTCACCAACTCCTGCCTTTGTTAGAAACTTGACTTTTTGGTGTGATGTTGATGCTATCATACCCCACTTGTTCATGGTTGTATATCCCATGATTCCATTATATGCGTCAAGCTTTTCTACGATCACGAATGGTACGTCTATTTGAAGCTGTTGCTCTCCCTCTCCTATGATGACTGGCAGAGTTATGAATCCTAGCGGGTAGCTTGCATCTCCCATGAATCCCACCAAGGGTGAGTCCATTCTTTTGACGTGCCTCTTTCTCCCCTGGACTAAAATGATAGCCTTTGTAATGATGTTGGGCGAACTTCCACCATCTACCATAATGCGCTTAACGTCCATGCCATCGATTGTCATAGTTATAACCAACGCGTCGGTGTGCGGGTGTACAATGTGGTCTTTGTCTTTTGATGAAAAGCCAATGACGTCTTTCGAGCAATCATCCTCTTCGTCGGCATCTATCATGACAGTATCCTTCATGTCAGCATTCTGACATATGCGCTTTGTGCGGGTAGCGTATACTTCTCGTTCATACGACGTTTCTCCTCCAGCTCCAAAGCCTCCGTGGATCACATGCACATTTGCCATCTTCTCCGGATGGGATGCAATGTGTGCTATATTTTGGACTTTAAGGACATGCTGTGCGGAAGGCACGTTTGCGGTTGGCACGGGTGAGGCAGTAGACTCTGCGTCTGGAATGTAAAAAGGTCTTGGTTGGCTTCTTGTCGGCTTCGGCTTGCTTGCACCCGCCTTCTTCGTTCGTCTTCCTGTCATAGCTTGCGGTATGGAACGGCCTTTTGTTCGATTCCCACAGACGGCACCAAATGTTAAGTCTGCTTCCACTTGGGTAACTTCGGGCTTCTCTCCCACGAACGGTCTCCGGACGTGTGCTCGGGAACGGGTATCTATCGGTATGCCGCGAACCTTGAGACACGGTCCTCGAACTAGTCTTCAACTTCCCGACTTTGATCTCTCGAAATCCGGGTCCTGCACAAGGGGCAGTAACCAGCGGGGGAGAGGGGGGGAATGCTGGTTGGGCCCTCTCCGACGCTCAAGTTATAATCTTTTTAGAGAGAGAAAGCCTTTTAGAGAGAAGTCAGAGCATCCAAAATCCAGAATGAGGGAGTCCTTAAAAATGGGAGACCTAGGTTCCTATTTATAGGGAACCTAAGGATCATGCCCAGTTTTGAAGGAAAACGTATACCGTCATCAAGGTGGACTATGCGCGCACTGACTTCTCGCACTTGGCAAAATAATCGGGATAAGCGTACGAAGAACGTCGGTAATCCGGACCTACCCGGATTGTTTAGCAATTAGGACCGTGTCCGGATTGCCTTAGGGCAATCCGGAAGTCCCCCGGTTCGGGTACTGCGCGTACTCCGGACCGTTTTGGACTTGGGTGTCCGCGGAAGAGTTCTTTTACGGGTTTTGGAGTATTTTGCGAGGCCCGAAATGTAAACACAAACCCGAATTGGACTGATATCTAACAGTGACCAAGAAATTAAAAAAAAATTACCTTGTAATTCATTAGGGTTTTCGGCACAAACACATAATTGGGAACAAGTGGTCAAATTTCAAGATCAAATTTCAATGCGATCTACAATCCAATGTTTGATTTTTATAGACATCACTTTTTTCTTGAAGATCATGAACATCAATTTTACCAAGAAAATCATGAAAATTTCGGACCTCCTATAACCAAAAAATTCGAAATTTAAAACAACTTTTTCATGTAAAAATTTCGGTCCAAAAATTAAATTATCAAGAACACCAATTTATCAAAATCACGATCTTCTAACAAAGGCTCTGATACCTCTGTTAGATTACGGGGAGTAATCACTACGGAAACTAAAACCATGGTACATACTAGTAATCGAGATTACGCAGTGGAAGCTTCGCACATACCTTGACAGTAGTCCGTAGTCCCAAGATCCTCGTCGCAGGGAGTTCGCGATCCTCCGGTCGGCACCCGTAGGGGTTCTTGTTAAGGAATCCCTACGCGGTATATTCTCCCTAGCAAAGCCTCAGATTGATTCTTGGTAAGGGACAGATCTCTGGAGTGTTTGCTCGAAAGCAAATTGGCACACCCTTGGTGTTTGGTGGTTTCGGCCGAATATAGTGTATTCAAGGGAAGGGCTTTCTCTCAAATCAGAACTTGATGGGAATTGTTATTAACCCTAATAAAACCCCTAACTCCCCATATATATTGGAGGAGTAAAGTGGACAACAGTCCACTTTACCTCTCCACTAATATTCGGTCGGCCACTAGTATAGGGAGGCCCAATTTTGGGCCTCATGTCAATTGGGATTTGGGTCTGGCCCAATGTCCTAATATGACATGTACCCAATTAACCTAGGTAACGTATACATATAATGGGCTTCCATTTACGGCGCCCATCACCATATGCTTACAGCCCCCAGTCAGCAAAGTCGAGTTTGGAGTATTCAGGGTTGATTGAGCTTCGAGGAGTGTCATGATACGCTCCATGTTGGATGTCGTGGTGTCCATATCTTGATGCATAGTCGCATTAGCTACCTCAATCTCAGCCATTCGTTCATCATGTTGCTGGATTTTCTGCTCGTTATCCATATTTCTCGTTAGTCGTGTTCATGCCGGTACTAGTTGCACATTAAAAATGAGGAATTCAGAATACGAAACATAAATTCCCATGCATGATTATTTTGAAAATAATGTGTCATTCATTTCATCACTTTTGGAAAATGGTTTTGTAACTTAAATATGTTTCTAAGACACTTTACAATACCACTGTGAAACTTGGTCAACGCGTGTGGAGTGCTTAAAATCCGAGCGAAGGTAATGCAATAAGGTTTATTCAAGATGGGTTCACTACCACTTATTCCGATTTTGGAGCGAGCACTTAACTCTGCCGTTTCTATCTGTCACATATCCAAGGTTAACGATTGTGGCATTCCATTCTTCACGGCTTTTTGATAGTCTTTTTATGCCTCCATCTTGTTAGTCTGAATCTGGTCAATGTAAACCTTGGAAAACGGGAGGGCCGTGATACGAGGGCAGTTATTAAATCTTCCCATTCTTACCAAAAATGGTGTTTAAAGTGTTTTAGAAGCGATGAACTGAATAACACATTTTTTGGAAAACATTATGCTTGAAACATAAATTTCTATTAATACGCGTTGTACAATTACATATGGTATAATAAAAGATTACATCGAGACCCATGTCTTATACATGAAAAACTATAGGGGTTGAGAACAATAAAAAAAGAACACACGAAAGTACGCAGAGTGGCAGGATCGAGGCTTCAGGTGTGTGTTTTTTCTTTGTTCTACAAGACAAGTTCCACAGATAGGTTCCCGACAAGGTAGTTTCCTCACCCCATCATAGGGATCACAAGACATACACAAGCGGAGTGGAGTTTTTCAGAGTCGTACCGGCGGCTCAGCCGCTCCGGTCGTACCGTACAAAACCTTCGGGGTTCCTAGTCGCCCTGGGATTTAGGCGTTTTGGATATTTATTCTAAAGTGATGTGTTCCGCAACTATCACATAAAAAAAAAACTCAAAGTCAGAATAACTAGTCATATATAAAAAATAAACACATGGCAAATAAGTAAATATAAAGAGCCTGAACCCTCAAGTATCCCCAGCAGAGTCGCCAAATTGTCAGACCTAAATCTAACCTACGGGGAGTTAAGTTTTAAAAATGTGCAATTTTTAAAAGAGTCGCCACTAGTTAATTATTAGGCTAACTAGAATCCTAGATTACCTAAGCAAATAATAAATTAAACACCTAGGTATTAAATCTATCTACGATCGGAAAATCTAGTTCGGGGGTTCTATTACGAATTAAAAAAAAAAAAATTAATTACGCCATTCCTGTTCTCAATTCACTTAATTTGCCAATTTCATCATTAATCAAGTATAATTAACTATACACATGAACGACGATAAAACCTAATAGTATTAACGATTATCATACGTAATTAAATTGACACGAACTAACATGATAGATATACACAATTAACCCTTTATCGTTTAATTAATCTAGACTAATCAAAATTCGAACTATTTATGTCTAATTAAATCTACTAATATAACATGTATAAAAATAATAAAGTAAAATAGTTGAATTAAAACTTAACCTAATTATCCTAATATTAGAATAATAAAAAAATTAATTAATTAATAATAAAAAATAGATAAATAATAAAATAATTAAAAAAAAAAGGAAAAAAACAGCAGGGGGCGTTACTTGTGATCGGGGTGGCGAGGAGGGAGGATGGCCACCGGAGACAGCGACCTGGACGGACGGCGAAGATGGCTTGAGAGGGCGGAGCGGTTGTGACCGGGGTGAGCTGGAGACGGGATCCGGTAGCCTGGGCGCAGCAGCAGAAGGCAGCAACCAGGTCGGGCTCCGGTTCGGCTCGGGGTTGCAGTGGTGGCCGGCGTGTTCAGGTGCTGGAGAGCTGGATGGATCAAGTGTGGTTTGGAGGCCGCTGGTGAAACTGGGCGACCGTGGTCGGAGCTGCAGTGGGCTGCCGGCGAGAGAGATGAGAGAGAGAGAGAGAGAGAGAGAGAGAGAGAGAGAGAGAGAGAGAGAGAGAGAGAGAGAGAGAGAGAGAGAGAGAGAGAGAGAGGAGGAGGAAGGGTAGGAGAGAGAGAATTTTTTTTTTTTGTAAATCACAAAAATATAAAAATCACACAGATCCCGGGGAAAGTAATATGTTATTGTTGTTATGGTGTTTGTCTGAGTGAATTCCCAAAAAAGGTTTATTTATTAAACTTATTCCCAAACTACGCTTCTTTAAAAACTATTTTCCAAAATAGGTCTTTTTTTATTTTTTGTAATTAATTTATTTTTTACTTTACATCCCAAAGTTTATATTTTGTTACATTTGATCCTAAACCGAAATATAATAAAAGAAATATGTGAATTTTTTTGAAAATTTAAGATATTTATATATAAAAGTTATAAAATAAAAAATTATAAAATAGTAATTGTCAAAAAAATTCTAAAAATAAAACTATCCTAAAGATATAAATATAAAAAATACTGATATTAAATGTAAAGAAACTAAAATATTGATGATTCTTTTAAGTATGAAAAATAAGAGATAAACTTAGTGACTAGAAAAATAAGAGATAAACTAATTTAAATTTGAAAAATAAATATAATAAATTTAAGAATTAATTTTAGTTAGTATGTATTTTTCATATTCTTAATGTATAATTTTTTTATCATTATATATTCGTTTCAAATTAAATTAAATTTATTTTAAAATTTTATCTTTTAGTTTCACATGTTTTTTAAGAATTAAAATCTACAAAAACTGATTGTTTGATTATTTTTTTAATGTGCATTTTCATAATTTAATTATTCATATTTTTATTTCCATTTTTATTTTATTTTCATACATTTAATTTTCTTAATTATAAAAAAAAAAATCATCTTTGTAGTATATTTCGTTTTAGGGTGTATTTGTAACATAATTTAAACTTTAGGATGTAATGTAAATAATATAGATTATTAAATATATATACCTATTTTGGGAATTAGTTTCTAAAGAAGCCTAGTTTGGGAAATAGTTTGATGGAATGACCTAGTTTGGGCATTCACTCCGTATTTCTCTATGTGTTTTATATGTAGAACTAGACCCTATTTATAGTAAAACTAGACCTAGATACAGATAAGATCTCCTAAATATTATAATGATAAAATAACTTACATATAAATCCCTACGGATAAATATCTTCCAGATAATTATCCCTAAATAATAAGAGATAATACCAATAAATAATTATCTTACAGATAAATAACTACGGATAAATACCTTACAGATAATATATGTGGATAATTATCTTACAGATAAATAACTATTACTATATATATATTTCTAAATATTTCAAATATATCCGAGATATTTTGAAAATAAATATTTATTTATTTACTCTAGTATGCACATGAGCATTTCTGGACACTTCGTGACGTGACACATCTGGAAATGACGCGTCATGTGTAACGACGTTACGTCCGGGTCAAAATCGAGTTTTTACACCACTCTTATGGGAAATTTTGAGTAGAATTGTCTAAATCCAAGTTGGGTTGCGCGTACGTAGTTGTGCTTCCCGTATTCGTGATTGACCGACGTTGGCGTTCGATCGAGTGTATGTTGTTGTTGCCCGTCGGTCTGTGTGGAAGGGCACATTGATGCAGTTCTTACTCGGGTTTCTCCTTTTTTTCTGGAGGAGGATCAAGAACGAGTCTTCCAATTTATCGAGCTTTGAGCGAGTTGAGACATCCCGTGATTTGCTTGTGACGTTGACTCGCTTGCCATTTCTTTGGCTCCTCTATTGCTCCCCCCTAGGAATTAATCTCTTTCCCTAGGCTATTTTAATACTTAGCGAAACACTTGCTTGCTATGTGCACCGCTTGTGAGGTAGGCGTCCCCGAGTTGGTTTAGGGGTTGCCTTTATTTGACGCGACTTTGATGTTGTAGCGTCGTATTTGGGATTTCTTGTATATTATGTCTGCTTCAACTTCGTATTTGTGAAGCTCGAAGTTTGTGCTTCTCTATTCTGAAGCATGTTCTTATTCATGTTAGGCTGTTGGTGACTTTGAGGTTTCCACTTTACTATACCCATGGGGGCTTGCGATTAATACTTAAGTTACGGTTATTGTTTTTTACGACAGGTATCACCATCGAAACTCTTTTCTTTTGTTTTAGTTCCTTCTAACTTGAATGATCAATTTTTTCTTCAAAGTTTGATGAGGGCTCTTTCTTGAGTTGGTTTCCTTAGATACCGGAGTTGTGGTCATTGCAAGGATCATTTCCATGTATGTCCTCAATAGTGCTTGCCGCGTTTTTCATATGTGATTGATCCCGTAGAATAGAGAGGTTGCTTCTATAATGAAGATTCCTCCCACCTGGAAAGTTTGAAGCATAGGCGTTAGCCTTTGACGAGAGCATGAATGGTATTGGCTTTCCCTTTGTCTTAAACTTCTTTTAAGGTTGGGTAAAACTTCTTGATCTTTATGGGTATGATAACATCCTTACTATGTGTGAGCCTGATGCTCGCTTCCCGCTGTATGGGCGTTACGGCCGCTTTACGATGTGTGGTCATGCTCACCACTTTGATATGTTTGGGTGTGACCATTTCTTTGCGATGTGCGGACACGATAGCCATCTTGCGATGTATGGGCATTGTAGTCGTTTTTATCGATAGGAAGTTAGAACGCCATCGCGAATACTACCGAGGAGGCGGTGCATCGCAGCTTAATGCAGTACAAGGCGTCTCCAGAGTTTGAAGACAATGCCTAAGTGAAGTGCAAGGTATATACGAGTACAGTGAGGAGCTTGTTGCAATGATATGTTCATCGACCCACAGTTTGATTTCAGCGAGCTTGAATTTTTTGCAGGCTTTGCTGCTAATCATGTGAATGCGCTCTTTGGTGAGGATGCTACCCCACCAAGCGAAGAGGAATTTGAATCTTCTTCGACTTCTTGTGATGGTACCACGGATACTACTCCTTCTGTTTGATTGGTGGATCATTCTGTCATGTTTGTAGATAGTCGTTTCCTTACTCGTATTTCATTATGTTTCGTTGTTAGAAACACTTAGCATTGGACTTGAGCATATATGCCGTCCTTTTAAATTTTGAATTAAACCTGTCCAAAACATATATAGACATCATGGTTATATAAATATGAGTAGTGTTTCATACCCTTGTTTTCATGCTTGCCCTTTTGCCTTGGGCTATGCTTGCTTGATTATGCGCGTTTCCACGTCTTGTCATATCCTCATTTGCTATTCGAAGTCATTGTTTTGTTTGTCATGCCGGTTGATTACCAGTCATAGCTTGATTGTGTGTGTTTCCACGTCTCGTCATTTCCTTTTTATTCGAGGTTATTGTCATACTTGTAATGCCGGTTGTATGCTGGTCATAACGTTGATTTCATTCATCATTCAATAGTATTTGAGCACTATGCGCGTGCGTGCCTCTCTTGGTTATTACCAAGACATGGCTTGATGCAAGATTTTTCGTCATGAATTTTGAAATTCATCTGCTATTCGATGCCTCGACATAGCGTTATGGAAAGACGTTACTTGCAATAGGTTGACGCGTTTTGTAACCGAATATCTGATGCCTCAAAATAGCGTTGTTGGCAAGACGCTACTTGCTAGTTTAATGCGTTTTAACCACTTACCTGATGCCTCAAGGTAGCGTTATGGCAAGACGTGACTTGCGTTATGGGGTACGTTTTAAAGCCGCTTACTCGATGCCTCGAGATAGCGTTTTGGCAAGAAGCAACTTGCGATACGCGCTTTACCGCTAACTTGATGATTCAAGATAGCGTATTGGCAAGACGTGACTTGCTTGATTTGGTACGTTTTAAAGTCGCTTACTTGATGCCTCGAAATAGCAAGACGCAACTTGCAAAAGTTAGTGTGTTTGTCGCCTCTTGGTATTCCAATATATGGCGTTATGGCAAGACGTTACTTGCTCGGTTTGGTCTGTTTTACAACCGCTTACTTAATGCCTCGAGATAGCGTTTTGGCATGACGCTACTTGCAAGTGTATTTTTCTTCCTCTTTATTTTTCATGATATGGCGTTGGTGCGAGACTCTACTCGCGATTTTTATGCAATCTTCATTGTATGGCCATTACTTGGCTTTTCCGAAGTAAGGTCGCGACAGGGTTGGCTTTGCCGTTACGCAATAACCATTCGTTTGATATTATCAAGGTGACATTATGCAAGACGTGACTTTCAAAGTTTGGTGCGTTTTGGGCGTGTAGGCCAGAGTTCGCTATTGCGACTTACCTCTTCATCAGCCTAGTCAGGGGTCAGTGCGACATGACTATCTGTGGTAGGTCATTGCTACTTGGTATAGTAGGCTAGACATAACAATATCAAATATCTACTCGGTGTTAGTCCCGAGTCATGTAGCAATCACGCTACTTAAGTATACGTGTCGCTCTATGAATAGCAGTCGTGCCCTAGTGTTGGTTCCAAGTTATGTGCGTTACTCTATGGATTGCAATCGGGCCTTGGTGTTGATTCCAAGTTATGCATGTCACTCTATGGAATCCGCTCGGTGTTAATTCTGAGGGTAATATTGATCCTACCGCTGGGTAATATTGCAACCCGATGGACGTGCTTGTCCTCATAAAGTTACCACTACTTGGTGATTTTCCATAGTAGGGCATGAGTTGTATATGACCCGGCCGTGTTTGACTGTTAGATAATTGATGTAGGTCAGAGGTCATTGAAAGACATGCATATCCATATAGAATTGACCATACTTGGTGTTATTCCCAGAGTAGGACGTCTTTTGTTACCTGCAAGTCTTTTACAAATTCTTTAACATTTAATTAACACATATGTTAGTTAAATCATATCATGGAATTGTGCATCTTCGGGTAGGAATCTTTTGTCCGCTATATTGTCCATTTGGACTAGATTTTTAATGGGAATGGACTAAACTATTCGGTCCCCGTATTGGGTTCAATTAATTCATTCCGTTCTTATTGCATTTTACTTCGACTAGATCAGACTATCCGAAATGGATCCTTGGTTCGCTTAGTCTGTTATTTGTTTTCTCATAGGGATATCATCCCTTACCTGTTTTCCAAATATTGCTTGTTACCTGGATTTTTTTTCCAGGTTTGGAGGTTGCTCTTCAAGAGCGATTCTTATTGTTGCCACCTTTGGGCGGATCGTATGGAGGGTTCCATTGTTGTCCCCTCATTGTGACCTCTTTTTAGAACGCGTAGTTTCATGCACTTATGTGGCCAAGTAGTGCCGCATATTCATGTGGCTCTTTACTTCCGATGTCTTTATCTATCTTTAGATGGAATGCCAAGAATTTGTTCGTGTTGCGCACCCCAAATTACTTGTTAGTTACACCTTTCTTATATGCCTTACGGATGATGATCCGTTTTCGCTTTCCTGGTTGGGTGCCCTTCATGTTTGGGTTCCCTACTCATGCGTTTACTCGAATATGCCTACTTGCTCGAGCGCGATAGGTGTCTCTCGCGGCACCTTTTCTTTTCTTACACTTGTTCGTTTCGATCATTGTCATGTGTTTGAGTAACATCTTTATTGGATGCACCCTTGAGGAAGTGGAATGAGGACTTCTCCTCTTTCTTCGTTGGATCCCGTTTCTTCAATTGACTCCTTTTAAAAGTCAGTTTGGCGTAGTATCACCGGCTTTGTGTTATTCATGTTCGGTTCATGATTGTTCGTGAGTCCTCTCGGCGAGTTTCAACTCTTTTATATGTTTTTCTACTCTTTTGGTAGAATATTGATCGTTATGCATCGTTGCCATCCCCCCTTGATAAGAGAGTTGGCACGTTGTTGTCGTTCCTTCCATGTATATGTGTTCGATGTTTTGAACATTTCCCTTGTTGAGCCATGTAGCGATGTTCATACTTGAGGAAGGCTTGTAATTTCCTTTCCCTCTTTTTCCTTTTGGTCGGTGATACTTGTAGAGTTCAATGCGTCTCGCCCTTACCTTAGATTATTTTCAAAGGCTCTAGAGGGGTGTCGTTTTGACTGCAATCCTCCTCATGTTATGTTCGTGGGGTTGCCCCCTAGTAGCTATGTTTTGTGGCTCGACTTTCTTGAAAGTTGTGCTCATGTTGTGTATGTACACACGGATAAGGATGTCACAATTATGGGGTTCTCCCCCTTTTTCTTTGTAATAGCTTTCATTCATTCAGTGTTTGGCGCATGATTTCAATGGTTGGATTTTCTATCGGCGACTCCTATGTCGGGATTTGTATCCTGGTTTGCCTGTCAGATAAATATGAGTATGTCTCGTTCCTTCGAAGTTTCTAATTTATGAAGATGGGCACTTGCCTTTCAGCCGGGGCTAAGTTCCTTTTTTCCTTCTTCGAGGAATGCTTTTGGTGCCCCCACCTGTCATTCTGATGAGATGGTGAAGACAACTTTCATCACCACCCAAGTGCGAATAACTTGGTGGAGGTGTGCGTCTAGAGTGAGGGCGCGATCTCGAATCCTCACATTCCATTTCGTTACTCTATCCTTGATTAGGCTTAGGGCCTTTCATGATCCTTAATGGGAGGTATATCTCCATTTTCTTGACTTGTTTGTTATACGGTCTCCCTTATAAGTCTTGTATTTTAAAGTTCTGTACTGACGAGAGGAAATTATTCGTCTCTGAGCCTTTGTATTACATTTCTCCTTGATTCTATAATATTCTTTATTAGGAGCGTTTCTAGTTCCCCCATTGTTAAAACGTGTCGTGATTGCTTTAGGTGTCTGTAAACACCAAATTTTGGTACGCGATGATCATACTAAATTCTTTATCCCTTTTTAATTCGGTCTCAGAATCAACTTTTATTCATAGGGCAACACTCTCGGAGGATATGTTGTTATCGCATTAATTCTAAACATATGATCATAATAAAGGCTTTATCCATTTTTAGTTCGGTCTCAGAATCAACTTTTATTCATAGGGCAACATTCTCGGAGCTCTAAATTGGATGAAATCAATTGCTATCGCATTTATTCTAAACATATGATCATACTAAAGTGTTTATCCCTTTTTAGTTCGGTCGCAGAATCAACTTTTATTCATAGGGAAACACTCTCGGAGATCTGAATTGGATGATGTCAGTTGCTATCGCATTTATTCTAAAGTTATGATCATACTAAAGTCTTCATCCATTTTAAGTTCGGTCTCATAATAAACTTTTATTCATAGGGCAACATTCTCGGAGCTCTGAATTGGATAAAATCAATTGCTATCACATTTATTCTAAACATATGATCATACTAAAGTCTTTCTCCCTTTTTAGTTCGGTCTCAGAATCAATTTTTATTCATAGGGCAACACTCTCGGAGGTCTGAATCAGATGAAATCAGTTGCTATCGAATTTATTCTAAACATATGATCATACTAAAGTCTTTATCCCTTTTTAGTTCGTTCTCAGAATCAACTTTTATTCATAGGGCAACACTCTTGGAGATCTGAATTGGATGTAATATGTTGTTATCGCATTAATACTAAACATATGATCATACTAAAGACTTTATCCCTTTTTAGTTCGGTCTCATAATAAACTTTTATTCATAGGGCAACATTCTCGGAGCTCTGAATTGGATGAAATCAATTGCTATCACATTTATTCTAAACATATGATCATACTAAAGTCTTTATCCCATTTTAATTCGGTCTCAGAATAACCTTTTATTCATAGGGCAACACTCTCGGAGCTCTGAATTGGATGAAATCAGTTGCTATCACATTTATTCTAAACATATGATCATACTAAAGTCTTTATCCCTTTTTAGTTCGGTCTCGGAATCAACTTCTATTCGTATGGCAACACTCTCGGAGCTCTGAATTGGATGAACTCAGTTGCTATCGCATTTATTCTAAACATATGATCATACTAAAGTCTTTATCCCTTTTTACTTCGGTCTCAGAATCAACTTTTATTCATAGGGCAACACTCTTAAAGCTCTGAATTGGATGTAATCATTTGCTATCACATTTATTCTTAACATATGGTCATACTAAAGTCTTTATCCCTTTTTAGTTCGGTCTCAGAAACAAATTTTATTCATAGGGAAACACTCTCAGAGCTCTGAATTGGATGAAATCAGTTTCTATCACATTTATTCTAAACATATGATCATACTAAAGTCTTTATCCCTTTTTAGTTCGGTCTCAGAATCAACTTTTATTCATAGGGCAACACTCTCGGAGCTCTGAATTGGATGAAATCAGTTGTTGTCGCATTTATTCTAAACATATGATCATACTAAAGTCTATATCCCTTTTTAGTTCGGTCTCATAAACAAATTTTATTCATAGGGCGAAACCCTCGGAGATCTGAATTGGATGAAGTCAGTTGCTATCGCATTTATTCTAAACATATGATCATACTAAAGACTTTATCCCTTTTTAGTTCGGTCTCAGAATCAACTTTTATTCATAGGGCAACACTCTCGGAGGTCTGAATCGGATGATGTCAGTTGCTATCGAATTTATTCTAAACATATGATCATACTAAAGTTTTTATCCCTTTTTACTTCGGTCTCAGAATCAACTTTTATTCATAGAGTAAAACTCTCGGAGCTCTGAATTGGATGAAATCAGTTGTTATCGCATTTATTCTAAACATATTATCATACTAAAGTCTATATCCCTTTTTAGTTCGGTCTCAGAAACAATTTTTATTCATAGGGCAACACCCTTGGAGATCTGAATTGGATGAAGTCAGTTGCTATCGCATTTATTCTAAACATATGATCATACTAAAGACTTTATCCCTTTTTAGTTCGGTCTCAGAATCAACTTTTATTCATAGGGCAACACTCTCGGAGGTCTGAATCGGATGACGTCAGTTGCTATCGAACTTATTCTAAACATATGATCATACTAAAGTCTTTATCCCTTTTTACTTCAGTCTCAGAATCAACTTTTATTCATAGGGCAACACTCTCGGAGCTCTGAATTGGATGAAATCAGTTGTTATCGCATTTATTCTAAACATATGATCATACTAAAGTCTTTATCCCTTTTTAGTTCGGTCTCAGAATCAACTTTTATTCATAGGGCAACACTCTTGGAGATCTGAATTGGATATAATATGTTGTTATCGCATTAATACTAAACATATGATCATACTAAAGTCTTTATCCCTTTTTAGTTCGGTCTCATAATAAACTTTTATTCATAGGGCAACATTCTCGGAGCTCTGAATTGGATGAAATCAATTGCTATCACATTTATTCTAAACATATGATCATACTAAAGTCTATATCCCTTTTTAATTCGGTCTCAGAATCAACTTTTATTCATAGGGCAACACTCTTGGAGATCTGAATTGGATGTAATATGTTGTTATCGCATTAATTCTAAGCATATGATCATAATAAAGTGTTTATCCCTTATTAGTTCGGTTTCAAAATCAACTTTTATTCATAGGGCAACATTCTCGAAGCTCTGAATTGGATGAAATCAGTTGCTATCACATTTATTCTAAGCATATGATCATTCTAAAGTCTTTATCCCTTTTTAGTTCGGTCTCAGAATAACCTTTTACTCATAGGGAAACACTCTCGGATCTCTGAATTGGATGAAATCAGTTGCTATCACATTTATTCTAAACATATGATCATACTAAAGTCTTTAACCCTGTTTAGTTCGGTCTCGGAATCAACTTTTTTTCGTAGGGCAACACTCTTGGAGCTCTGAATTGATGAAATCAGTTACTATCGCATTTATTCTAAACATATGATCATACTAAAGTCTTTATCCCTATGTACTTCGGTCTCAGAATCAACTTTTATTCATAAGGCAACACTCTTAGAGCTCTGAATTTGATGTAATCAGTTGCTATCGCATTTATTCTTAACATATTATCATACTAAAGTCTTTATCCCTTTTTAGTTCGGTCTCAGAAACAAATTTTATTCATAGGGAAACACTCTCAGAGCTCTGAATTGGATGAAATCAGTTTCTATCACATTTATTCTAAACATATGATCATACTAAAGTCTTTATCCCTTTTTAGTTCGGTCTCAGAATCAACTTTTATTCATAGGGCAACACTCTCGGAGCTCTGAATTGGATGAAATCAGTTGTTGTCGCATTTATTCTAAACATATGAACATACTAAAGTCTATATCCCTTTTTAGTTCGGTCTCATAAACAAATTTTATTCATAGGGCGAAACCCTCGGAGATCTGAATTGGATGAAGTCAGTTGCTATCACATTTATTCTAAACATATGATCATACTAAAGACTTTATCCCTTTTTAGTTCAGTCTCAGAATCAACTTTTATTCATAGGGCAACACTCTCGGAGGTCTGAATCGGATGATGTCAGTTGCTATCGAATTTATTCTAAACATATGATCATACTAAAGTTTTTATCCCTTTTTACTTCGGTCTCAGAATCAACTTTTATTCATAGGGCAAAACTCTCGGAGCTCTGAATTGGATGAAATCAATTGTTATCGTATTTATTCTAAACATATGATCATACTAAAGTCTATATCCCTTTTTAGTTCGTTTTCAGAAACAAATTTTATTCATAGGGCAACACCCTCGGAGATCTAAATTGGATGAAGTCAACTGCTATCGCATTTATTCTAAACATATGATCATACTAAAGTCTTTATCCCTTTTTAGTTCGGTCTCAGAATCAACTTTTATTCGTAGAGCAACACTCTTGGAGGTCTGAATCAGATGAAATCAGTTGTTATCGCATTTATTCTAAACATATGATCATACTAAAGCCTATATCCCATTTTAGTTCGGTCTCAGAAACAAATTATTTTCATAGGGCAACACCACCGAAGATCTGAATTGGATGAAGTCAGTTGCTATCGCATTTATTCTAAACATATGATCATAATAAAGTCTTTATCCATTTTTAGTTCGGTCTCAGAATCAACTTTTATTCATAGGGCAAAACTCTCGGAGATCTGAATTGGATGATGTCAGCTGCTATCGCATTTATTCTAAACATATGATCATACTAAAGTCTTTATCCCTTTTTACTTTGGTCTCAGAATCAACTTTTATTCATAGGGCAACACTCTCGGAGCTTTGAATTGGATTAAATCAGTTGGTATCACATTTATTCTAAACATATGATCATACTAAAGTCTTTATCCCTTTTTAGTTCGGTCTCAGAATCAACTTTTATTCATAGGGCAACACCTTCGGAGCTCTGAATTGGAAGAAATCAATTGCTATCACATTTATTCTAAACATATGATTATACTAAAGTCTTTATCCCTTTTAAGTTTGTTCTCAGAATCAACTTTATTCATACGGCAACACTCTCGGAGATCTGAATTGGATGATGTCAGTTGCTATCGCATTTATTCTAAACATATGATCATACTAAAGTCTTTAACCCTTTTTAGTTAGGTCTCATAATCAACTTTTATTCATAGGGCAACATTCTCGGAGCTCTGAATTAGATGAAATCAATTGCTATCACATTTATTCTAAACATATGATCATACTAAAGTCTTTATCCCTTTTTAGTTCGGTCTCAGAATAAACTTTTATTCATAGGGCAACATTCTCAGAGCTCTGAATTGGATGAAATCAATTGCTATCACATTTATTCTAAACATATGATCATACTAAAGTCTTTATCCCTTTTTAATTCGGTCTCAGAATCAACTTTTATTCATAGGGCAACACTCTCGAAGCTCTGAATTGGATGAAATCAGTTGCTATCACGTTTATTCTAAGCATATGATCATTCTAAAGTCTTTATCCCTTTTTAGTTCGGTCTCAGAATAACTTTTTACTCATAGGGCAACACTCTCGGAGCTCAGAATTGGATGAAATCAGTTTCTATCACATTTATTCTAAACATATGTTCATACTAAAGTCTTTATCCCTTTTTAGTTCGGTCTCGGAATCAACTTTTATTCGTATGGCAACACTCTCGGAGCTCTGAATTGGACGAACTTAGTTGCTATCGCATTTATTCTAAACATATGATCATACTAAAGTCTTTATCCCTTTTTACTTCGGTCTCAGAATCAACTTTTATTCATTGGGCAACACTCTTAAAGCTCTGAATTGGATGTAATCAGTTGCTATCGCATTTATTCTTAACATATGATCATACTAAAGTCTTTATCCCTTTTTAGTTCGGTCTCAGAAACAAAATTTATTTATAGGGAAACACTCTCGGAACTCTGAATTGGATGAAATCAGTTTCTATCACATTTATTCTAAACATATGATCATACTAAAGTCTTTATCCCTTTTTAGTTCGGTCTCAGAATCAACTTTTATACATAGGGCAACACTCTCGGAGCTCTGAATTGGATGAAATCAGTTGTTATCGCATTTATTCTAAACATATGATAATACTAAAGTCTATATCCCTTTTTAGTTCGGTCTCAGAAACAAATTTTATTCATAGGGCGAAACCCTCGGAGATATGAATTTGATGAAGTCAGTTGCTATCGCATTTATTCTAAACATATGATCATACTAAAGACTTTATCCCTTTTTAGTTCGGTCTCAGAATCAACTTTTATTCATACGGCAACACTCTCGGAGGTCTGAATCGAATGATGTCAGTTGCTATCGAATTTATTCTAAACCTATGATCATACTAAAGTTTTTATCCCTTTTTACTTCGGTCTAAGAATCAACTTTTATTCATAGAGCAAAACTCTCAGAGCTCTGAATTGGATGAAATCAGTTGTTATCGCATTTATTCTAAACATATGATCATACTAAAGTCTATATCCCTTTTTAGTTCGGTCTCAGAAACAAATTTTATTCATAGGGCAACACCCTCGGAGATCCTAATTGGATGAAGTCAGTTGCTATCGCATTTATTCTAAACATATGATCATACTAAAGACTTTATCCCTTTTTAGTTCGGTCTCAGAATCAACTTTTATTCATAGGGCAACACTCTCGGAGGTCTGAATCGGATGATGTCAGTTGCTATCGAATTTATTATAAACATATGATCATACTAAAGTCTTTATCCCTTTTTACTTCGGTCTCAGAATCAACTTTTATTCATAGGGAAACACTCTCGGAGCTCTGAATTGGATTAAATCAGTTGGTATCACATTTATTCTAAACATATGATCATACTAAAGTCTTTATCCCTTTTTAGTTCGGTCTCAGAATCAACTTTTATTCATAGGGCAACACCTTCGGAGCTCTGAATTGGATGAAATCAATTGCTATCACATTTATACTAAACATATGATTATACTAAAGTCTTTATCCCTTTTAAGTTTGTTCTCAGAATCAACTTTATTCATAGGGCAACACTCTCGGAGATCTGAAATGGATGATGTCAGTTGCTATCGCATTTATTCTAAACATATGATCATACTAAAGTCTTTAACCCTTTTTAGTTAGGTCTCAGAATCAACTTTTATTCATAGGGCAATATTCTCGGAGCTCTGAATTAGATGAAATCAATTGCTATCACATTTATTCTAAACATATGATCATACTAAAGTCTTTATCCCTTTTTAGTTCGGACTCAGAATAAACTTTTATTCATAGGGCAACATTCTCAGAGCTCTGAATTGGATGAAATCAATTGCTATCACATTTATTCTAAACATATGATCATACTAAAGTCTTTATCCCTTTTTAATTCGGTCTCAAAATCAACTTTTATTCATAGGGCAACACTCTCGGAGCTCTGAATTGGATGAAATAAGATTCTATCGCATTTATTCTAAACATATGATCATACTAAAGTCTTTATCCCTTTCTAGTTCGGACTCACAATCAACTTTTATTCATAGGGCAACACTTTTAGATATTTGAATTGGATGTAATATGTTGTTATCGCATTAATTCTAAACATATGATCATAATAAAGTCTTTATCCCTTATTAGTACGGTTTCAGAATCAACTTTTATTCATACGGCAACACTCTCGAAGCTCTGAATTCGATGAAATCAGTTGCTATCACGTTTATTCTAAGCATATGATCATTCTAAAGTCTTTATCCCTTTTTAGTTCGGTCTCAGAATAACCTTTTACTCATAGGGAAACACTCTCGGAGCTCAGAATTGGATGAAATCAGTTACTATCACATTTATTCTAAACATATGTTCATACTAAAGTCTTTATCCCTTTTTAGTTCGGTCTCGGAATAAACTTTTATTCGTATGGCAACACTCTCGGAGCTCTGAATTGGATGAACTTAGTTGCTATCGCATTTATTCTAAACATATGATCATACTAAAGTCTTTATCCCTTTTTACTTCGGTCTCAGAATCAACTTTTATTCATTGGGCAACACTCTTAAAGCTCTGAATTGGATGTAATCAGTTGCTATCGCATTTATTCTTAACATATGATCATACTAAAGTCTTTATCCCTTTTTAGTTCGGTCTCAGAAACAAAATTTATTCATAGGGCAACACTCTCGGAGCTCTGAATTGGATGAAATCAGTTGTTATCGCATTTATTCTAAACATATGATCATACTAAAGTCTATATCCCTTTTTAGTTCGGTCTCAGAAACAAATTTTATTCATAGGGCGAAACCCTCGGAGATCTGAATTTGATGAAGTCAGTTGCTATCGCATTTATTCTAAACATATGATCATACTAAAGACTTTATCCCTTTTTAGTTCGGTCTCAGAATCAACTTTTATTCATACGGCAACACTCTCGGAGGTCTGAATCGGATGATGTCAGTTGCTATCGAATTTATTCTAAACATATGATCATACTAAAGTCTTATCCCTTTTTACTTCAGTCTCAAAATCAACTTTTATTCATAGGAAAACACTCTCGGAGCTCTGAATTGGATTAAATCAGTTGGTATCACATTTATTCTAAACATATGATCATACTAAAGTCTTTATCCCTTTTTAGTTCGGTCTCAGAATCAACTTTTATTCATAGGGCAACACCTTCGGAGCTCTGAATTGGATGAAATCAATTGCTATCACATTTATTCTAAACATATGATTATACTAAAGTCTTTATCCCTTTTAAGTTTGTTCTCAGAATCAACTTTATTCATAGGGCAACACTCTCGGAGATCTGAAATGGATGATGTCAGTTGCTATCGCATTTATTCTAAACATATGATCATACTAAAGTCTTTAACCCTTTTTAGTTAGGTCTCATAATCAACTTTTATTCATAGGGCAACATTCTCGGAGCTCTGAATTAGATGAAATCAATTGCCATCACATTTATTCTAAACATATGATCATACTAAAGTCTTTATCCCTTTTTAGTTCGGACTCAGAATAAACTTTTATTCATAGGGCAACTTTCTCAGAGCTCTGAATTGGATGAAATCAATTGCTATCACATTTATTCTAAACATATGATCATACTAAAGTCTTTATCCCTTTTTAATTCGGTCTCAGAATCAACTTTTATTCATAGGGCAACACTCTCGGAGCTCTGAATTGGATGAAATAAGATTCTATCGCATTTATTCTAAACATATGATCATACTAAAGTCTTTATCCCTATTTAATTCGGTCTCAGAATCAACTTTTATTCATAGGGCAACACTCTCGGAGCTCTGAATTAGATGAAATCAATTGCCATCACATTTATTCTAAACATATGATCATACTAAAGTCTTTATCCCTTTTTAGTTCGGACTCAGAATAAACTTTTATTCATAGGGCAACTTTCTCAGAGCTCTGAATTGGATGAAATCAATTGCTATCACATTTATTCTAAACATATGATCATACTAAAGTCTTTATCCCTTTTTAATTCGGTCTCAGAATCAACTTTTATTCAGAGGGCAACACTCTCGGAGCTCTGAATTGGATGAAATAAGATTCTATCGCATTTATTCTAAACATATGATCATACTAAAGTCTTTATCCCTTTTTAATTCGGTCTCAGAATCAACTTTTATTCATACGGCAACACTCTCGGAGCTCTGAATTAGATGAAATCAATTGCCATCACATTTATTCTAAACATATGATCATACTAAAGTCTTTATCCCTTTTTAGTTCGGACTCAGAATAAACTTTTATTCATAGGGCAACTTTCTCAGAGCTCTGAATTGGATGAAATCAATTGCTATCACATTTATTCTAAACATATGATCATACTAAAGTCTTTATCCCTTTTTAATTCGGTCTCAGAATCAACTTTTATTCATAGGGCAACACTCTCGGAGCTCTGAATTGGATGAAATAAGATTCTATCGCATTTATTCTAAACATATGATCATACTAAAGTCTTTATCCCTTTCTAGTTCGGACTCACAATCAACTTTTATTCATAGGGCAACACTTTTAGATATTTGAATTGGATGTAATATGTTGTTATCGCATTAATTCTAAACATATGATCATAATAAAGTCTTTATCCCTTATTAGTACGGTTTCAGAATCAACTTTTATTCATAGGTCAACACTCTCGAAGCTCTGAATTCGATGAAATCAGTTGCTATCACGTTTATTCTAAGCATATGATCATTCTAAAGTCTTTATCCCTTTTTAGTTCGGTCTCAGAATAACCTTTTACTCATAGGGCAACACTCTCGGAGCTCAGAATTGGATGAAATCAGTTGCTATCACATTTATTCTAAACATATGTTCATACTAAAGTCTTTATCCCTTTTTAGTTCGGTCTCGGAATCAACTTTTATTCGTATGGCAACACTTTCGGAGCTCTGAATTGGATGAACTTAGTTGCTATCGCATTTATTCTAAACATATGATCATACTAAAGTCTTTATCCCTTTTTACTTCGGTCTCAGAATCAACTTTTATTCATTGGGCAACACTCTTAAAGCTCTGAATTGGATGTAATCAGTTGCTATCGCATTTATTCTTAACATATGATCATACTAAAGTATTTATCCCTTTTTAGTTCGGTCTCAGAAACAAATTTATTCATAGGGAAACACTCTCGGAACTCTGAATTGGATGAAATCAGTTTCTATCACATTTATTCTAAACATATGATCATACTAAAGTCTTTATCCCTTTTTAGTTCGGTCTCAGAATCAACTTTTATTCATAGGGCAACACTCTCGGAGCTCTGAATTGGATGAAATCAGTTGTTATCGCATTTATTCTAAACATATGATCATACTAAAGTCTATATCCCTTTTTAGTTCGGTCTCAGAAACAAATATTATTCATAGGGCGAAACCCTCGGAGATCTGAATTTGATGAAGTCAGTTGCTATCGCATTTATTCTAAACATATGATCATACTAAAGACTTTATCCCTTTTTAGTTCGGTCTCAGAATCAACTTTTATTCATACGGCAACACTCTCGGAGGTCTGAATTGAATGATGTCAGTTGCTATCGAATTTATTCTAAACCTATGATCATACTAAAGTTTTTATCCCTTTTTACTTCGGTCTAAGAATCAACTTTTATTCATAGAGAAAAACTCTCAGAGCTCTGAATTGGATGAAATCAGTTGTTATCGCATTTATTCTAAACATATGATCATACTAAAGTCTATATCCCTTTTTAGTTCGGTCTCATAAACAAATTTTATTCATAGGGCAACACCCACGGAGATCTGAATTGGATGAAGTCAGTTGCTATCGCATTTATTCTAAACATATGATCATACTAAAGACTTTATCCCTTTTTAGTTCGGTCTCAGAATCAACTTTTATTCATAGGGCAACACTCTCGGAGGTCTGAATCGGATGATATCAGTTGCTATCGAATTTATTCTAAACATACGATCATACTAAAGTCTTATCCCTTTTTACTTCGGTCTCAGAATCAACTTTTATTCATAGGGAAACACTCTCGGAGCTCTGAATTGGATTAAATCAGTTGGTATCACATTTATTCTAAACATATGATCATACTAAAGTCTTTATCCCTTTTTAGTTCGGTCTCAGAATCAACTTTTATTCATAGGGTAACACCTTCGGAGCTCTGAATTGGATGAAATCAATTGCTATCACATTTATTCTAAACATATGATTATACTAAAGTCTTTATCCCTTTTAAGTTTGTTCTCAGAATCAACTTTATTCATAGGGCAACACTCTCGGAGATCTGAAATGGATGATGTCAGTTGCTATCGCATTTATTCTAAACATATGATCTTACTAAAGTCTTTATCCCTTTTTAGTTCGGTCTCAGAATCAACTTTTATTCATAGGGCAACACTCTCGGAGCTCTGAATTGGATGAACTTAGTTGCTATCGCATTTATTCTAAACATATGATCATACTAAAGTCTTTATCCCTTTTTACTTCGGTCTCAGAATCAACTTTTATTCATTGGGCAACACTCTTAAAGCTCTGAATTGGATGTAATCAGTTGCTATCGCATTTATTCTTAACATATGATCATACTAAAGTCTTTATCCCTTTTTAGTTCGGTCTCAGAAACAAAATTTATTCATAGGGAAACACTCTCGGAACTCTGAATTAGATGAAATCAGTTTCTATCACATTTATTCTAAACATATGATCATACTAAAGTCTTTATCCCTTTTTAGTTCGGTCTCAGAATCAACTTTTATCATAGGGTAACACCTTCGGAGCTCTGAATTGGATGAAATCAATTGCTATCACATTTATTCTAAACATATGATTATACTAAAGTCTTTATCCCTTTTAAGTTTGTTCTCAGAATCAACTTTATTCATAGGGCAACACTCTCGGAGATCTGAAATGGATGATGTCAGTTGCTATCGCATTTATTCTAAACATATGATCTTACTAAAGTCTTTATCCCTTTTTAATTCGGTCTCAGAATCAACTTTTATTCATAGGGCAACACTCTCGGAGCTCTGAATTGGATGAACTTAGTTGCTATCGCATTTATTCTAAACATATGATCATACTAAAGTCTTTATCCCTTTTTACTTCGGTCTCAGAATCAACTTTTATTCATTGGGCAACACTCTTAAAGCTCTGAATTGGATGTAATCAGTTGCTATCGCATTTATTCTTAACATATGATCATACTAAAGTCTTTATCCCTTTTTAGTTCGGTCTCAGAAACAAAATTTATTCATAGGGAAACACTCTCGGAACTCTGAATTAGATGAAATCAGTTTCTATCACATTTATTCTAAACATATGATCATACTAAAGTCTTTATCCCTTTTTAGTTCGGTCTCAGAATCAACTTTTATTCATAGGGCAACACTTTTAGATATTTGAATTGGATGCAATATGTTGTTATCGCATTAATTCTAAACATATGATCATAATAAAGTCTTTATCCCTTATTAGTACGGTTTCAGAATCAACTTTTATTCATAGGGCAACACTCTCGAAGCTCTGAATTCGATGAAATCAGTTGCTATCACGTTTATTCTAAGCATATGATCATTCTAAACTCTTTATCCCTTTTTAGTTCGGTCTCAGAATAACCTTTTACTCATAGGGCAACACTCTCGGAGCTCAGAATTGGATGAAATCAGTTGCTATCACATTTATTCTAAACATATGTTCATACTAAAGTCTTTATCCCTTTTTAGTTCGGTCTCGGAATCAACTTTTATTCGTATGGCAACACTCTCGGAGCTCTGAATTGGATGAACTTAGTTGCTATCGCATTTATTCTAAACATATGATCATAGTAAAGTCTTTATCCCTTTTTACTTCGGTCTCAGAATCAACTTTTATTCATTGGGAAACACTCTTAAAGCTCTGAATTGGATGTAATCAGTTGCTATCGCATTTATTCTTAACATATGATCATACTAAAGTCTTTATCCCTTTTTAGTTCGGTCTCAGAAACAAAATTTATTCATAGGGAAACACTCTCGGAGCTCTGAATTGGATGAAATCAGTTTCTATCACATTTATTCTAAACATATGATCATACTAAAGTCTTTATCCTTTTTTAGTTCGGTCTCAGAATCAACTTTTATTCATAGGGCAACACTCTCGGAGCTCTGAATTGGATGAAATCAGTTGTTATCGCATTTATTCTAAACATATGATCATACTAAAGTCTATATCCCTTTTTAGTTCGGTCTCAGAAACAAATTTTATTCATAGGGCGAAACCCTCGGAGATCTGAATTTGATGAAGTCAGTTGCTATCGCATTTATTCTAAACATATGATCATACTAAAGACTTTATCCCTTTTTAGTTCGGTCTCAGAATCAACTTTTATTCATACGGCAACACTCTCGGAGGTCTGAATTGAATGATGTCAGTTGCTATCGAATTTATTCTAAATCTATGATCATACTAAAGTTTTTATCCCTTTTTACTTCGGTCTAAGAATCAACTTTTATTCATAGAGCAAAACTCTCGGAGCTCTGAATTGGATGAAATCAGTTGTTATCGCATTTATTCTAAACATATGATCATACTAAAGTCTATATCCCTTTTTAGTTCGGTCTCAGAAACAAATTTTATTCATAGGGCAACACCCTCGGAGATGTGAATTGGATGAAGTCTGTTGCTATCGCATTTATTCTAAACATATGATCATACTAAAGACTTTATCCCTTTTTAGTTCGGTCTCAGAATCAACTTTTATTCATAGGGCAACACTCTCGGAGGTCTAAATCGGATGATGTCAGTTGCTATCGAATTTATTCTAAACATATGATCATACTAAAGTCTTTATCCCTTTTTACTTCGGTCTCAGAACCAACTTTTATTCATAGGGAAACACTCTCGGAGCTCTGAATTGGATTAAATTAGTTGGTATCACATTTATTCTAAACATATGATCATACTAAATTCTTTATCCCTTTTTAGTTCGGTCTCAGAATCAACTTTTATTCATAGGGCAACACCTTCGGAGCTCATAATTGGATGAAATCAATTGCTATCACATTTATTCAAAACATATGATTATACTAAAGTGTTTATCCCTTTTAAGTTTGTTCTCAGAATCAACTTTATTCATAGGGCAACACTCTCGGAGATCTGAAATGGATGATGTCAGTTGCTATCGCATTTATTCTAAACATATGATCATACTAAAGTCTTTAACCCTTTTTAGTTAGGTCTCAGAATCAACTTTTATTCATAGGGCAACATTCTCGGAGCTCTGAATTAGATGAAATCAATTGCTATCACATTTATTCTAAACATATGATCATACTAAAGTCTTTTTCCCTTTTTAGTTCGGACTTAGAATAAACTTTTATTCATAGGGCAACATTCTCAGAGCTCTGAATTGGATGAAATCAATTGCTATCACATTTATTCTAAACATATGATCATACTAAAGTCTTTATCCCTTTTTAATTCGGTCTCAGAATCAACTTTTATTCATAGGGCAACACTCTCGGAGCTCTGAATTGATGAAATAAAATTCTATCGCATTTATTCTAAACATATGATCATACTAAAGTCTTTATCCCTTTCTAGTTCGGACTCACAATCAACTTTTATTCATAGGGCAACACTTTTAGATATTTGAATTGGATGTAATATGTTGTTATCGCATTAATTCTAAGATATGATCATAATAAAGTCTTTATCCCTTATTAGTACGGTTTCAGAATCAACTTTTATTCATAGGGCAACACTCTCGAAGCTCTGAATTCGATGAAATCAGTTGCTATCACGTTTATTCTAAGCATATGATCATTCTAAAGTCTTTATCCCTTTTTAGTTCGGTCTCGGAATCAACTTTTATTCGTATGGCAGCACTCTCGGAGCTCTGAATTGGATGAACTTAGTTGCTATCGCATTTATTCTAAACATATGATCATACTAAAGTCTTTATCCCTTTTTACTTCGGTCTCAGAATCAACTTTTATTCATTGGGCAACACTCTTAAATCTCTGAATTGGATGTAATCAGTTGCTATCGCATTTATTCTTAACATATGATCATACTAAAGTCTTTGTCCCTTTTTAGTTCGGTCTCAGAAACAAAATTTATTCATAGGGAACACTCTCGGAGCTCCGAATTGGATGAAATCAGTTTCTATCACATTTATTCTAAACATATGATCATACTAAAGTCTTTATCCCTTTTTAATTCGGTCTCATAATCAACTTTTATTCATAGGGCAACATTCTCGGAGCTCTGAATTGGATGAAATCAGTTGTTATCGCATTTATTCTAAACATATGATCATACTAAAGTCTATATCCCTTTTTAGTTCGGTCTCAGAAACAAATTTTATTCATAGGGCGAAACCTCGGAGATCTGAATTGATGAAGTCAGTTGCTATCGCATTTATTCTAAACATAAGATCATACTAAAGACTTTATCCCTTTTTAGTTCGGTCTCAGAATCAACTTTTATTCATACGGCAACACTCTCGGAGGTCTGAATTGAATGATGTCAGTTGCTATCGAATTTATTCTAAATCTATGATCATACTAAAGTTTTTATCCCTTTTTACTTCGGTCTAAGAATCAACTTTTATTCATAGAGCAAAACTCTCGGAGCTCTGAATTGGATGAAATCAGTTGTTATCGCATTTATTCTAACATATGATCATACTAAAGTCTATATCCCTTTTTAGTTCGGTCTCAGAAACAAATTTTATTCATAGGGCAACACCCTCGGGGATCTGAATTGGATGAAGTCATTTGCTATCGCATTTATTCTAAACATATGATCATACTAAAGACTTTATCCCTTTTTACTTCGGTCTAAGAATCAACTTTTATTCATAGAGCAAAACTCTCGGAGCTCTGAATTGGATGAAATCAGTTGTTATCGCATTTATTCTAAACATATGATCATACTAAAGTCTATATCCCTTTTTAGTTCGGTCTCAGAAACAAATTTTATTCATAGGGCAACACCCTCGGGTCTGAATTGGATGAAGTCATTTGCTATCGCATTTATTCTAAACATATGATCATACTAAAGACTTTATCCCTTTTTAGTTCGGTCTCAGAATAACCTTTTACTCATAGGGCAACACTCTCGGAGCTCAGAATTGGATGAAATCAGTTGCTATCACATTTATTCTAAACATATGTTCATACTAAAGTCTTTATCCCTTTTTAGTTCGGTCTCGGAATCAACTTTTATTCGTATGGCAACACTCTCGGAGCTCTGAATTGGATGAACTTAGTTGCTATCGCATTTATTCTAAACATATGATCATAGTAAAGTCTTTATCCCTTTTTACTTCGGTCTCAGAATCAACTTTTATTCATTGGGAAACACTCTTAAAGCTCTGAATTGGATGTAATCAGTTGCTATCGCATTTATTCTTAACATATGATCATACTAAAGTCTTTATCCCTTTTTAGTTCGGTCTCAGAAACAAAATTTATTCATAGGGAAACACTCTCGGAGCTCTGAATTGGATGAAATCAGTTTCTATCACATTTATTCTAAACATATGATCATACTAAAGTCTTTATCCTTTTTTAGTTCGGTCTCAGAATCAACTTTATTCATAGGGCAACACTCTCGGAGCTCTGAATTGGATGAAATCAGTTGTTATCGCATTATTCTAAACATATGATCATACTAAAGTCTATATCCCTTTTTAGTTCGGTCTCAGAAACAAATTTTATTCATAGGGCGAAACCCTCGGAGATCTGAATTGGATGAATCAGTTGCTATCGCATTTATTCTAACTATATGATCATACTAAAGTCTTTATCCCTTTTTAGTTCGGTCTCAGAATCAACTTTTATTCATACGGCAACACTCTCGGAGGTCTGAATTGAATGATGTCAGTTGCTATCGAATTTATTCTAAATCTATGATCATACTAAAGTTTT